>OY998127.1:0-5000000 GCA_963921985.1 Agrilus biguttatus
AATGAATGAATACAATGAACTTTAAACTTTTTAAATGTTTAAGCGCTTCGTTAAATCTCTACAATTGTTTTGGGAGATTAGCCCTTTATCAAGGGTAATACGTTACTAAACAGGGCTGTGGCGCACCTTACGAAAATTTCGCATACACAGTTGTTGTCTTCTATGACACAACTATATTTAATTTTCATGTTTGTTAGTTTGAAAAATAGCTGAGACTAGTGATTGTAATTTTTAAGAATTGAATAATTTCTAAAGAGGGTTGTGCGTTCCCTTACGAAAATTTCGCAAGCACAATAGTTGTCTACATCAGTGGACAACATCAATATCTAATTTTTGCCTTTGTACATACATCAAGCTTGCTTTCTTCAACGAAAAGGCATTTCCCTTTCTATAGTTTTCAAAATCAATACATTCCTTAAAACGTCAATACATAATGGCAATTGTTAAATAATTGATCTCACTCACACTTTATGATCCCTTGTAATTAACACCAACAACAACGTGAAGATTTCAGACTAGAAACTAATTCTAGTCACTCAGGGATGATACATTGCTACTGTTAAACTTGAAAAATCTGAAGGTGGTGTTCCTCGAAATGCAATGGAATCTTCTGAATAATTAACAAGACAAACCCATAATTCCATATTAAATGGCACAGAACCAAAACTGCAAACAAATTTACAAACACAACTCATATTACAAACGATTAATCTTTTCTTTCAACAAAATATCCCTACCCTTCTTAAGATCGATTTTTAAGTTACAAAAAGGAAAAACTGCTAATCCTGCTAGGTAAGTAATTAAAAAATAATTATTGTACATTAAAATATTTTGTTTATTTAAATTAAATAAAACATGAAATAATTATTTCGGCCATTTAATATAATAAGCAATTAAATCCGGAAAAAATCTCAGAAAAAGCAAAATAAAGATTTTACGATAGATGCCTTTATTTACTAAACGTTGATTATTTTAATATAATCATTAACCTCAAACTTAAACATCAGCTGTTAGGTCGGCTTCGATAATTCCTCGAAATGTACAAACACTTATTGTAAGTAATTTACTTCAATTGTTTTCATCATATTTTAGTAACTAATTATGTTCGTTGCGTTATTGTAAAATGGTTTGATTAAACCTATATTTTAAAATTGTTTAGCGACTTTGATCAATTCCAAAATTGAAATACATGTTTGCGATCATCAAATGGAACGCACCTATAAAATAATAATAACATTAAGTATCAGGAGCACAGCAACCTTAACATAACCTCAAACATAAAAATCAGCTGTTAGGTAGGCTTCGATAATTCATTAAAATGCATTAATACTTATTGTAAGTAATTTAGTTCAATTGTTTTCATCATATGTTAGTAACTAATTATGTTCGTTGCGTTATTCTAAAATTGTTTGATTAAAACCGTATTTTATAATTTTTTAGCGACTTTGATCAGTTTCAAAATTCCATCAAATGGAACGCACCTATAGAATAATAATAACACTAAGTATCGGGAGTACAGCAATCCAAAATCTTTCTCAACTTATGTTCTCCTAATACAATATAGCAAATTTTCGAAGTTTTACACTTGAAGCATTTGGCAACGGAATACATCTGAAAAATAATAACAATAACACTAAGTATCAGGAGCACAGCAATCTTAACTTAATATCAAAAATAAAAATCAGTTGTTAGGTAGGCTTCGATAATTCCTTCTAATGTACAAATTCTTATTATAAGAAATTTACTTTATTTGCTTTCAACAAATGTTAGTAACTAATTACGTTTATTGCGATACTGCAAAATTGTTTGATGAAAACTATATTTAATAATTTTTTAGCGATTTTGATCAGTTGCAAAATTCCATCAAATAGAACGCACCTATAGAATAATAATAACACTAAGTATCAGGAGCGCAGCAATCTTAATTTAACCTCAAACTTAAAAATCAGCTGTTAGGTAGGCTTCGATAATTTCTTCAAATGTACATATCCTTATGGTAAGAAATTTACGTCATTTGTTTTCATAAAATATTAGTAACTAATTACGTTCATTACGTTACTGAAAAATTGTTTGATTAAAACTATATTAAGTAATTGTTTAGCGACTTTGATCAGTTTCAAAATTCCATCAAATGGAACGCACCTATAAAATAATAATAACACTAACTATCAGGAGCACAGCAATCCAAAAACCTTTCTCAAATCATGCTCTCCTAATACAAAATAGCAAATTTTCGAAGTTTACATTTCAGGCATTTAGCAATAATGTCCGGCGCCTTCACCATTTTTAAACAGTATTTTTAGATAACGATGTTCGGCGCCTTCGCCATTTTCTTAAACAATTAAAGATACTCATATATATGAAAATAAAAGTTGAAATACCAGTCTTAATTTTAAATATAAATTATTTGTAACAATGAAGTTTATTTTTTATTGCATCAAAATTATAAATAAATATATGTGTACTTACCATTTTATTCACGCAATTCAATTTTTTCACAGTAACTCACTACACATTTTTTTATTATTATTTAGTATTATAAAAAAAAGAAATATTTTCATTTGTTTTTTCTTACTTTTCATTAACAAACTCATGTTAATATGATAGTGAAACAAACAAATATTTAAAAATTCAGTTGTATGTAAAATAAAAATTCAAATATAATCAACTTGTTTAATAAATGGTATTTTTTAATATTGATATAAATAAATGTAGTCAAGCTGGCAATATTATTCTAAGAATGAAAGAAAAAGGATTAAAATCTGGTTTGAAATAAATAAATATAGGCACCTGACGTTGCTCTCGAGAAGGTATTTTTGTTACATTCAGACGCTCTGAAGTCCCTTGGCAATCTTTCAGAAATATTAAGTACGCTTCACATACATCAAGACGGCTTTTTTCAACCAAAAGGCATTCCTCTTTCTATAGTTCTCAAAATCAATACATTCCCTAAAATGTTAATGTATAATGGCAATTGTTAAATTATTGATGTTACTGACCCTTTATGATCCCTGTAATTAAAACCAACAACATGAACATTTCAGACTAGAAACTAATTCTAGTCACTCAGAAATGATACATTGCTACTGTTAAACTAGAAAAATCTGAAGGTGATGTTCTTCGAAATGCAAGGGAATCTTCTGTATAATTAACAAGACAACCCCATAATTCCATATTGAATAACGTAAAATCAAAACAAAACAGTTTTCACAAATTGTAATTTTCATAGTAATTAATAAAGAATAGTGCTTAAATAAATTATATGGTTTTATTATGTTTGCTTATAATAAATGTCTCAATAGCAATTATTTTAATAATCAATAGAAGGAACTGCAATTAATACTATGTTTAATGGGTTTTATATAGATCAATATATAATATATATACACACGAATTTGATTAAATTTTAGAATAAAATTAACAACAAATCAATAACTTGAAAAATTGAATTATAAATATATATATATATATAATGTTTATTGCTGTTAATATATATATATATATATATATTAACAGCAATAAATCTAGCGTTTAAAAAATTGTTCATAAATTTCGATTTTCTACTGTTTCTGCTTGAAATGACCCTTTCTGATTATTAGTGTCAATAACCTTAAGATCTCCGTATGTATCAGACAGGCGTCCAATATTTTCAAGACTCCATAAGTACATATTTAAAATATGTTCAGTACACTGAGCTATAAACCGTACAAACGGCCTTACATCACCATGATTGGCTAATTGTAAATAATCATAATACTGTTGTCTGGAACAACATATATTATGTCAGCATTGCATTACCGTATAATGTTAATTAATTTGTATTTACCTATGTTCTTTTAATATTATCACAGGAGGGTAACCGGCCCTAAGTAAAATTAAGTTCATAATTAACCTACTTGTACGTCCATTGCCATCAGCAAATGGATGAATGTCAACAAGTTTATAATGAGCTAAGGCAGCATACCTAAAACAAAATTAAAAATATCATAAATGTACTACATATACACAATGCATTGTTTACCTGACTGGATGCATGCTAAGAGCATCTTCTGAATTTAACCATTCAGCATACTCTTCTACTAGTTTAGAAACCTTCTCAGGGGGTGGAGGTTTATGAGAACCCACAAATACCTGCAACATAATTGTTACATAATCAGCAATTCAAGCAAATTTATTCTCACTTGTTTGTCTCTAAATATACCGCTATTTAAGGGATCAACATGTCCCATGATCCTTCTATGTATTCCTTTTATTTCATTAACAGTAATTACAGGAAATCTTGTTAGTATTTTTAAATAATTCATTGCTAATTCAAGGCCCAATATTTCATTGTGCTCTACTATACTTTTACCAGCAACAGCATTCCCAGTTTCTAATAAATATCTTAACTGCTCAACAGTCATTGTGTTCCCTTCTATTCCCACCTATAATCTCAAAACTTCACATTAAATTTAATACTTATCTTTCCTAAACAAACCGTATGGTATATATGCAAGTAATATGCTTGTCTCTTAATATCTTCAAAGGCAGGGTCAGTACTTTGAAGTTTCTTTAACATTTCACACTTTTTGTCAATATTCTTCAAAACTTCCAAATCTAATTGATCTACAATGTGAGCCGTTCTTTTATGATTCATCAAGGCATCTTTATGATTTGGTGACTGGTCTAAAGCCTGTCATAATGTTGTTTTAATGTGTTAAATAGTTACAAATTGTTTAAATATAATACTTTACCTTCAGATACAGCTCATCTGCAGAAACAATGTCTTCAAGCATATGCTCTATAAACTCTCCATATCGATTTAAAACATCTGGATTATTTGGGGCCATTACTGCTGCATGTTCAAACAATTTTAAAGCTTTATCTAATTTTCCAAAAGATTTAAATTTTAAGGCTGCTTGCACGGAATAATACACTTCCTTCTCAGTTGCTTCATTAGCTTCAGATTTTAAGGGGATTGCAGGTCTCTTCAAAGTATCTGCCATGGGAAATTTCAGTCTGGCATACAGTGATTTTAAAACATTCGATCCATAACTCTTGCTATACGTTTTATCTTTTTGGATTTCAAAATTCTTTACTTTGTCAGATGGAATCAAGTCTTCAAATACAGGCTTATAATAAAGTTTTATCTCCGTAACTCTTCCATAATTGTAGTAAACATGTTGCAAAACGGATATTAATACACAGATTACCGACACTAGCACTGAAATAATAACGGAATTAATGTTCATTTTATGATTTAAGTTCTTAAAAAGAAATAATTTCTTAAAATTAGGTTATATATATAAACCATAATTACACTGACATATAACATAAATATAAGAATTTTCAACCGTCAAAACCAAAATTAAAATAAGAGTTGGCCATCACACCAAGTGAAACTACGAATATACCCGAATGAAGTTAAAAAGGAGCATTTATCCATAAAAATGTCTAGTTATCATAACCGGAGAAGCCACGTATATAATTAAAAAAGGAGGTTATATCTATAACCTGGTTTGGTGGATTCAGTCAGGTTATAGTTGCCTGAGGTTTTTTTCTTATTTTTACTTTGTTAGACAATATTCTTATCTATTAGGTAAATTCGGCTATATTCGCGGCTCCACTAGGTGTAACGGCTAGACCATAGATTAGAGAGGTGAGATCAGATTAGACTATTATCAGAGTCAACCTCCGAATACCACAAAACAACTTAACCAACTCATTTAATATCAACCAACAAGTTGGGTTCAATGAATGTGCTTATATGATGATTCCGTTGCACCTATCCAATTATTCTCTTACGAAATGGACAGGGAAAACTATTTTCAAGTATATGAAAATGTGTTTTTTTATGCATTTGTTACACCTAAAGGATTTTTTGATTTATAATTACACACTATTTAAATTTTAAATTATCTATTTAATTACTGCCTCCTACTTACATATGTTAAAATTAAATATTAATTTGTATCATTAATTAAGACACATTTACATAAATACTTAATACACATATAAACGACTATTACAGTACTCCTACTAAAGCTATATAAATCATATACTGATTATCACATTTTCATACTCATTCTGATTAAAATATTTGAACTATATTCATAAATAGGACTTTTGAGGTAGGTAGTAAATGTTCTCCGTCTTGGTTTTATTACGCGAAAATAAAAAGATCTCGTATAAGTATCGAAAAGAGCTATAAAGTATATAAAAAGTAAATGATTAAAAATTGCAAAAAAAAATTTTTTTAAATAACTTTCATTTTATCTTTAGCTAGCTTCAATGCTCTTAAAACCGAGGCTTTGTCAAGTTCAGGCTGTGTCGGTTTTTCATTATCTAGACAAATCTCTTTCGCTCGTTCTCCAAAATTTTCAAGTATTTTACTTCTGTAATCTATTATAGTAGCCACAGGATTACCATTTAGAACAACATCTTCTAAACATGGTAAATCACCTATGTATTTAGCATCTTCGATGTTATTAATGTTATTGTGGCTTATATTTAAACTTTCTAGGGAATATAATTTTGAAAAACCTTCCAAATTTGTCAGTCTATTCTGACTTAAATCAATTTTTACAACATTTCCTAATTTTGTATGCAAATTTTCACAATGTGTTATCATATTTTCTGACAGAATTAAAACCTTTAAATTAGTAAGGCAAGAAAGGTCAGGGAAAAAGGTTAATTTATTTTTACTGAGACTGATAGTTGTTAGTAACGGGGCCAATCTAATTGAACCATTCACTTCTGAAATAGCGTTGCATGTAAAGTCTAATTCAACTAACTTCTTCCAACTCTGAAAAATACAAATAATACAACATAAAATGTATCCGTTATTAAACATAATATAAATATACTTGTTTCTCATTAACCACTGTTTTATGGACAGAATCACACTGCAATATGCTTGAAATTTTTGTAGCTTGTGTCTGGCATACTTGCAATTTTTTAAGAGTACTTCTCAGGTTGTCCACACAGTATATATTATCCAAGTTAACATTAAATATAACTAAACATTCAAGATTCTAAAGAAAAAAGGTCTACAATTAACATTAATATATGTTCAAATTAAGCATAATATATGTAATCCAAAATAGTAATTACCTTAAATGATGACAACTCAAATGGAAGACTATTTGGTAGAATGTTACTATTCTTATAACATGTACCACTACCACACAATATCATACTATTAAGTTGTGAAAAGAAATCTAAAATGTTGCTCAAATCACAATCTTTCCCAATTCGATCAAACTCAAAAATTGGTTGTTTAAGGCACTTAGTTATAGCATGCAACTAAAAAGATTACCTTTAACACTCATTTAATAAATATAAAATACTATATACCTGCAGGGGCGTGAACTTGTATTCTTTCTCAGAGAACATGTCCAATGAATTTGAAGAGAGTTTTATTGCTATACTTTGTAGAACAAAATAAATGTCGTATTCGTGAAACTCTAAAAACTCCCAAAATTCTTTAGGCATTGCGCTTTTCAAATATTGCAGAAGCCTTTGCAAGTAAATCTGCAAAGCTTCTCTTCTACTCTCTATAAAAGCTTTTGATTTATTTAGTATTACTTTCTTTGGAGGTAGCAAATCCTTTGACACTCCATGGTCATTAACTAACTGCTGATGCAATTCGAAAAAATCATTATAACGCCTCATAACTTTCCATTTCACCTCACCAATTTTAACTTCGACATTATAAAACGTAATTCCATCGATTTCAGTCACATTTGGTATTTTAATCACTGTATCATTTATATGTAACCAATAACATGCCATACCTACATCGTTTGTGTACATGAATAACTTTTTCTCTATTTATATCATTTAATTTGGTTGACACAACTATGTTAATCAGCTATTTATTATCTTTTTTAATGAAAATCTAAACCCAAATGTGCAACAACAGCTTTACAAATGATTCGCAATTAAAGACAATTGCTGTTAGCTACATTAAATAAACAACTTAATTACAAAATATTTTTCACATAACCTTACCAACAATTATTTATATATTTTAATTGTTATTACTTGGTCTATAATCGACTACATAAAAATTCTGACTATTGTCACTTGTCAGTAAATACGATTGTAAAACCTGGAAAAACTGAATTCAGCATATACAATTTACATTACATGGATGTAAGATGGGAAACATAAAGAAAATAGAAAAAGCATAAAATCCATATTTTGTACTTTGTAACACTTTAAATTAATAGGCAAGTGTATTTCTTAAATAGAAATGTCTGTTAAAAAGTTTATTACATTACTAGGTTCTATTCAAATTAATGATCAAAATTGCAATACAAAAGCGTCAACACCAAGTTTATTATATCAGTTTAGTAAAAATTTATCTGTTCCAAGTCCCTAAAAGACATTTACTTTTCAAAAATTAACAAATAAATAGAAATGTTAATTTATTAATATCAGAAAAGCAACTGCAATTGTACACGACAAAAATTCTTAAATGAGACAAAATTAATAGCAATTATTACTGATTATGTTCGGGATTTTTTCTTAAAATTACGAATCCTTCCATTATAGGCGTTAAAGGAATATACTCATCAGTCGCCAACTCGGCCCTTTCTCCGTAAGCCAACAAAACAGGCGTTGTATGTGTTTGAAAACCAGTTATTGTCTTCGGTTTACCAGCTTGTCCAACAACGTCAACAGCCTATAAAAAATATTATTGAACTACTCGAAATCACGATTCACATTTGGCAGAACTCGAGAGCATATCATTTTTTTTGTTAGAAATATTACTTACCAGACCAACACGAACGGGTACTGGTAAAGGTGTTAAGTCTTCGTCAAATGTAACTAACATCCTCGGTTGCATAGCAGCTGCCAAAGTGTACAGAAGATAATGTGACTTGCCCAAGATAACTTAAAAAAAAACATTTAATTAATAAAAAATGCTGGTTATAGAATTAATAATTAGTAACTTACTATTTTTAACATCTAAAAAACCAACTATGGTTGCCAACAGGCCTGCTAAAGCAACAGGACTTAGCAGTTGCCTGTCACTGTGATAAGGACACAGGGTTAGCGTTCCTTTACCTAGATGTGTTAAACCTTGCGCTATTCTAACCATGAATAGGTTGTTAGGATCTTTTGCATGGTACTGTGCTAATTGTCTTAACATTGCTGCTAATCTATAAAAAAGCTATTAGTGTTCTAAATGTTTTGAAAAACTCCGTCAGTTTGCTTTATGCTGGTGATTTGATATTGTATCATAAGATTACCTCTATTTATGATGCTGATGAGTAACAGAAAATATAAAATTTCAAGATGTAAATCAAAATAATATACCAACGTCATTATTTAAAATACTTGAGAAAAACAATTTATTATGTATTAAAAAATAATTAATAACAAATTATGTTTCTCTAAATTTTTGTTATCAACTCGATAATTATTTCGGGAATTATCCCATTGTCAAAAAGTAGAGTCGTTAAAAATGAATATTTAGTGAAACATAATTTGTTACTTATTATTTTATAATATTTACCACGTTGCACAGTAAATGTACCGTTGACAGTTTATTATGTATTGGTTGAATGGTTGTAATAATTTACTTTATTGTATTAATTATGTATTAAGGGTTACGGCCCATAAAAATCAGATGAAATAAAAGTATATATTAAATTGGGAATATCTACGAATTGAAAAATAATTAAGTAAACTACTATACGAAATAATATAACTTATTTGCACTGTAATAATATGTATTGCATTATTTTTTATAAACACATTGTTGTCTAAATTTTGCGATGAATTTTGATCTGACAAATATATGAGTCAGATTTTATATTAATATTATTAAAGTGTGTGTACATGTATGTATATTATTATGTGGTGAGGTATGTATGGTATTTTAAAATGAAAATTTTAAATTGAAATTATATAAAATTTAAAAGATATTGCTATATTAAGTAAAATTTGCATAACGATCCTAAAAATTATCTTCTATTTTTGATATGTTGCTCATTTCTTTTTAAAATTATTATTTTTTCTATCTTTAGATTTATGCAAATTTCCTTAAAGTAACAAAACTTTATCGATCCTACTTCTGAGGTAATTGTTTTATGTTTCTGAAACTTGTTCATAATTTAATAAATAGATATAAGATTGTTTTTGAATTTAAAGGTATCTAAATTTTGTTTGAACTAATTTTTTGTCTTAATATAAGTATTTTTAAATTCTATTTCATGTTTTTTTTTTTTTTAATTCAGTTAAACAATGGATTTTGACACTAATACTGCAAGTGTCTGGCACCCAATAAATTTGTAAACAGTTATTAAATAAAAAAAAGGACATTTCTTCTTTCATACGATACACTATATAATATTTAAATTTTTTACATCAAAACGTCGGATTTTAAAATTTCCATACATACCTCACCACATAATATTTTATATTATTTCTTTTACCTTGCATTATTTGTTCCAGCTCCAACGAGTCCCATTGCAAAAATAGAGTTGTGGGCGACTTCGGAGTCGCTGTCGTGTGAAAATTTACTCAAAGTGTCCAAAATACTTAACTTAGGATTCGATACAGATATTAACCCTAAAGCTAAAGGAACTGCTCTTCGTATGACTGGTTCACAATATCGTAGCAAATGACCGAAAGTACGGAACGCCATTTCACTTCCTATATCTTCGCCCATACTTATTAGAGCAATTCCTATAACGGCAATGGCTTGTCTAGCAGAAAGATCTTTTTCCTGAAAGAACAATGTCATCAGTTATATTTTAATTGCACTGAAATAATATTCGTACTTTTTCTTCTTTATCTTTGTTTTTATTATCTTTATTTTTATTGTCTCTTGATGAGTCTTCCTTGTCTTGAGAATCGTAATGTTCTGAGCAAATATGGAGTAATTGTTGTACTTTGAGAACGTTCCCTGTACCTGCATAGGCACAAACTTCAACCAAGGTTGTTGCCATTGACCTAAATGGGTCGGGTATTACTTCTAGAGCTGCTATTATAGCTTCAACTGCTTCTTGTTTCCCTAAATGACAAAGTCCCAATCCTAGAGGAAGAAATCTGAAATTTACATATTTAGTAAAAACAAAAAAAAAAACAATACCAAACAATCTACCTAGCATAGGTGTCCTTTAATTCGGTTTCTGTTTTTTCCATGAGTGTTTGCATTATGGTAGCTGTAACTTCTGGATTTCCAGATCCTACAGAAATCATTCCACAGGCTAATCCAGCCATTCCAATTACTTCCATGCTAGATTTAGGATCACTAAAGACGGGAGTTAATAAACTAAGTACAGCTTCCCGATTAGAGCCAGCATAAGCAAGACCCAGACCCAGCACAGCTCCAATTCTCATCACATTAGTAACATGTAAAACATAATCAGACAAAAGAGCAAGAGCAGGATCACAATCGTTGCGTACGCCGCAATTTACGATTCCACATGCAAGTAAAGCACCTGATTTGATATGATCTTCTGACGAATAAAGATATTTATCAATTGGTGTTAATCCTCCATCAACATCCCAAAGCAATATCTGAAATTACATCATTTTGTAATATTTATGTATTTAAAATCTTGTAATGTAATACAAACCAAACCAAGGGAGGCAGTTGCACTTAACATTCCATGTTCTTTATTTTTAAAAAGCCATTTGTTACCATCTTCCATTAATAATTTATCTTGGCCGAATGCTGCATTAACAAATCCATTAACAAAACTTGCAGCCAAGTTTTGTCTTGCAGAATCAACTTGACCACCACCAAACTGGGGCCTGCTGTTTTCTAAATGAGACTTGTACACATCTTCAGGTGTTTTAGGTTCCATTATATCCAACTAAAACACATATGATTTAATCTAATGAACATTTTTAACAAGGTTTCTTACACACCTCTCTTGCTAAATTGAGAAAATGATTGTTCAGGTGGCAATTAGCCATTATCTCAACCAAATCATCATAATCAGGAATACTTTCGTTAATTTCTAAATAAATTTGTTGTCTTCCTAACATAAAAGCTAATTGCTTTTGCACTGCTCTGTATGACAAAATTTTATTCATTACCTTAACATTTTTTTTTTTTATAATAAGCATTTAAATTACTTACACATCAGGGCATGATAAGAATATTTCTTCAATTAACTGATGATCATTTAATTGCATAGCTATTCTCAAAGCTTGTGGATACTGATTAAATTTCCTTAACAATAGTAGTGTAGTTTGTAGCAAAGTCGTGTTTTCGGGATCAGCAACATAGGGAACACAACTGCAATACAAAGGAACAAGATACTACTACTAATCTCATTTTTTTAATGCTTAATGAGAAAGAACAAACCTTGTGAGGTATAAACAAACTCTCTGATACACATTATCATCTATATATTTCTCTAATAAATCAAGTCTTTCAATTTCCATCAAAAGATCACATGCTTCAGCTTCAGCATTATGTTTCATATTATATGGGACAATTTGGCAGGCCAATTGAATAAGTTTCTCTTTTAATGTAACTTCGCCTTCACCTTCGCCTGATATTTCAGTCCATTCTGATGCAATTTCTCCTGACAAATGTCTAAAAACAAAGCATATTCATTAAGCATCAATAAAATAATACAATATAAGATATTACCTAATGTATTCATGACCCCAATCCCCTATTTGATCTAAATCTGATAAAAGCCTATACTTCAAACAGTCTCTTCCATCTCCCATTGTCATTGCAAGGACTGAAATAATATCAGCACATACTCTTTTTATTTCTTCTTCTCCTAGTTTACTATAAATATCCTTCATTGTGGAGTAGTGTGGTTTCATAAACTTTAGTGGTTTAGGTACTGAAGTCATTGATGTTGTAGAGGCACGTATTAACTTGCCTAATGTTAGAAGCGCAGGTAGATACAATTTTTCTTCATCTTCTATTAGACGTTCCACACACAAATTAAGCTCTTCTTGTAGGATTTTGTCTTCTTCAGTCTAATTGAATAAATACAAAAAATACCATATACATTTTGAAATGAATGATTAATAAAAACGAACAATAATCTAACAATAACATATTTTCTGAACACAAATACTGAAAGAACTTTAAACAAAAGAATTATTCACTTACCAATTCATTTTTTTCATCTTCTACTTTATTTTCTGCTTTAGGAATGATTTTATTAGCAGCAACGTCTGCCATAGTTTTTCACTTTATAAATGACAGGAATTTATTAAAGAAACGGTAAATAATTATTTTTCTTTTTACTTCAAAATGACTGCAATTCACTTAAAATCACAAGTTATTTGACTTCGGAAAATATGACGATCTAACCCCAATTTCCTTGTTTTGATGACTGATGATGACGCTACAAAATTTTCGTTTGTATAGTTAACCTCTCTAATCTGTGGTAGTAAAACAGAAAACAGCTTTGTAAAAATAGCAAAACTTCATACACACTGTAAAACTCATTGTCCATCACAGTGTACACAAAAAAGAAATTTTAAGAAGCGTTCAATTTACTAACTGGCTTTTCCTATTAATCTTTTCTAACAATATAAAAGCTTACTCGATATTAGAAAAAAATAAATTGTAAAAGTTGAAATTTTTATATTTAATAAAATTGTTAGTTTTTACTACTGATGTATTTTATTATTAATACTATACACTATTTATTTTTTTTTTCAGAATTATTTATATTTGTACGGCTTTTAACAAGAAATGTTTGCTATTTATTTAAAAATTATCTTTAGAACGATAAGAAAAGTTATTTGTTTCTGCTACACAGACACTATCTACTTATAAATAGAATAAATTAAAAGTTATTATGTTGGTCATTATATTTATTTAGCAAGTAACATCTCATAAATTTTAAAAAGGCAACACTACAAAAATAAAAATAATTCTAAACAAAAGTGTTAAGGCACTTTCTTTGTAACATGAGTAAATAGAATAATAAATATTTATAAACAATTTGCATGCTAAAGAAAATACATTTTTTTATTGTTTGTCATCCAAAGGAATAAATTACTGAAACGATGATTATTATACTGGATCTTTCTAGTTTCAAGATAATATAATACATATTTTTTGTTAGTAATCTTAATAGAAACTTTAGTAAAAAAAAATATAATTAGAGAGACTTACCCCTTTACCACAAAAAACTACAAACCGCGGACACGTGTTTCGTCCACTTTTTATGTGGGCATTATCAACGCAAGTCTTGCGTGTCCGCGGTTTGTAGTTTTTTGTGGTAAAGGGGTAAGTCTCTCTAATTATATTTTTTGCAATTTGCCACAGTCTCCGATAAATATTCTCATTAGAAACTTTAGTAGTAAAAAATATTTACTAGAAAATTTATTGAAATACTTTTTAATTACTTTCAAATACAGAAATTTAATATAAGAACATGGGCTTTCATAGCAGGAATCCACAGCAGAATCAAGATTCGGGCTAAAGGACCACGGTCTAAATGAACGGTTAGGTCCAGACGTTTCGTCGGCAGATGCGGCTGACATCATTAGTGGTACTGCGTTAACAACGGGGCGAAGTCTTGGCAGTGACTGAGTAACTTACACGCAGTATCAGCTACAGTTGCTAATGAAACGTCTGGACCTAACCGTTCATTTAGATCGCGGTCCTTTAGCCCAAAACTTGATTTTACTACAGAAATTTAAGTTTGCGGCTAATAATAGTGTACTACTACTTCAAACTGTACTTCTTTAGCAGCATTTTATTATCTAATTTACTAATCCACTAACAATAAAAATATAATAATACCAAAGGTTGAACGATGATACTGAATCATTTAAATAAGAACTTGCCTTTGAACAGCTATGGCAATGCCCATTCCACCACCAATACACAATGCAGCAATACCCTTAGATTTATTTAATCTTTTTAAATTATGCAAGAGGGTAACCAATACTCTAGCACCTGAACAGCCTATGGGATGCCCTAAGGCAATTGCACCCCCATTAATATTTACTTTCTCTATATCAACCCCCAGTTTTTCTACTACAAGCAACGATTGGACTGCAAATGCTTCATTAAATTCAAAAAGATCAACATCTTCAAGAGCCCAATTGATCTTTTTCGCCTAAAAGAAAACAGAAAATAACTGTCATCTTTATTATTAAAATTGATTGATTTATTACCAGTTTTTTAACAGCATCTATTGGTCCTAGTCCCATTTCCAATGGATCAATACCTGTAAATTTGAATATTCAGTTTTAAAATTAAAAACAGTACAGGTACTTGACAGTTATATTAAAACATACCGCATTGAGCAAATCCTACAATTTTTGCAATGGGTTCCAAATTTTTGGCTTTCACTGTTTCTCCATCTACTAATAGTACTGCAGCTGCTCCATCATTAATACCAGAAGAATTACCTGCTGTTACTGATGGATTCTAAATTATTTCATTATTTAATGTACAAATCTATAAATACAAAGACACATTTTATACCTTACTGGGATCACCCTCAAACACTGGTCTTAATTTGGCAAGTTTTTCAATAGTTGTTCCATGTCTTATATATTCATCGTCTTTAACTTCTTTACCTGGATTATCTGGATGAGTAACATGAACCATTTCATGATTGAAATATCCAGCATTCGTTGCACATTCTGCCTTATTCTGAGATAATGCTGCAAACTTATCTTGCAGTTCACGAGAAACTTTGTAACTTCTTGCCAAATATTCAGCTATAAAAATACAAAATAATTTTTAATTTGTTGATACCATAAATAGAATTAGATCAAAATTACCTGTACCACCCATGTGAACATGTTTAAAGGCATCCATAAGACCATCAACAAGTATAGAATCTTTGAAATGTACATCACCATATTTTACACCACTTCTCATATAAGCAGTATGATGAGCCATTGACATACTTTCTTGACCTCCAGCTATTATAATATTCGCATCCTTATTAGAAATTGCCTGATATGCTAGACATATTGCCCTAAAAAGATATTTAACTTTATAACATTATTTAATAGCAAGACATTTTTTCTTTACTTTAACCCACTGCCACATAACATATTGACTACATAAGCAGGAACAAATATTGATAAGCCAGCTTCTATAGCAGCCTGTCGAGCAGTATTTTGTCCCTGTCCTGCTGTAAGGACCTTTAATGATAATGTTTCCTTAAAATTATTCTAGCAAATTAAATGAGACATACCTGTCCCATAATAACTTCATTGACTTCGTCAAATCCAACGTTACCATCAATTAAGCAAGCCCTTATCACTAATGAACCCAATTTATGTGCAGGTATTTGAGAAAGTTTTCCATTTAAATTTCCTGTACAAAATATAAAATTTTAATTCGTATCTACTTACTCTTTTCGAGCTTACCGATTGGTGTTCTTCGAGCAGCAACTATATAAACCTCAGTCATTCTATTAAAAATTTATTTAATAACAAATATCTTAAATTTGTATAAAAATTTATAACGACCAACCGCTCCAATACCGATTTCGCAAGATGTTCACTAAGCATGCCACGCACAACTGGAGAGTACGAAAAAACAAAACTACTCTGATTGGTCTCTCTCTATCACAGGTTAGAGAGGTCTCTATGATAGTCACGTGACTGGTGAAAGTAACGAAATTGTATCAAATATATAGTAATATGTACATTAATCATATTTTTTAAAGAAAAATTTGCAATACAAATTATCGTACATAATTAAACATAAACATATGTCTTTTCATAAAGAAATATGGATTGTCCAAGATCTTAAAATTTCAGTGAAGATTGATATATCAGTAATTAATAATCGAACAAAATACTGACACAAACATTTTCTTAATATATATATAAATTAAAAAATATTTTTTTACTTTTAGTTTTATCACGTATTGTTTTTATTGCTTTTTTGAGTTTAAATAGCAACAACCTTTTCAGACAAAAAGTAATTCAATTAAAAAAATAAGTTTAATTCCATAAAAAACAATACATGGATTTTTAAGGTAAATATAAAAAATAACACTGGTCCAGAATAATCACCACACAATGGACTTACAGAAATTGTACATAATATTCACTTAACACTAAATGTAAAACAAATTTGCAGCAAAATAGAACAATGCGTTAAAACTCAAATTTGATTTTTATAAAGTAACATTTTATCACAATGCACCGATTTCCGGAGCACACCAAGAGAGCAAAATGTGTAAATCGTCTTCTGTAATCCATTTATTTATTTTATAAAGCTGCTCCTTCTTCCTCTTCGCTAGTGGTCATTCCACCATCATCTTGAATGTTACTTCTACAAGACCTTTTGTCTTTCCCCTATGCTTTTCTTATTTACGTACATCCTACTGTTTATCCAACCGTTATAAACTAACTCTCTTTCCGTAGTAGTTAAATCAAAACTTTTGTCTCCTAATATCCTTTTTAACATCTGTTGTCTAAAATGTTCTTTAGCAGACTGCCATGTTCTTTGTATTTTTCCTGTGGCTTCAAACTCTTGCCATACTTGACGTCCCCTCAATCTATCACAAATTTCATTTTCCACAATGTAAATTAGAATTGCGTTCTCTTCTTTTATTGAATAAGGCATTCTATACCCTGCCATTTTATTTTATGAACGACAAATGTTCTTCAAAAATGGTTATAGCGTTCAGGTAAGGTATTGAATATGCGGGACGCCTCTAATACTAATTAAACAATACCATTAAAAACCTATGACTTTAATAAATCTTGCGTACAGGTTAAATCTACCAAACAATAATAGACTCACACAATGTTGTGATCACAGGTTGTGATGTTCACCACAGATTAGAGAGGTTGTGATGTTCACCGAATCCATAGATAAACTGAATCAATCTGTTACTATTTTAAACCACCTTTACGTTTATGATGTTTATGATGTATGATATCTAGTTACATCTACCTTGTCAACTAGTTGTCACGCCAAATGCCATCTGTGTCGTTACATAGGTTGTATTAAACCTCTCTAATCTGTGTATTAATTAATGGCTATATTCACAGATTAGAGAGGCTATATTCGTGGTTCCATCGGGTGCGAGTCCATATTCAAATCATTCAAATTCGCACCACTACCGTCACTCGTCGAAGCTCTCTGGATCTCCGAAAGGGGCCGAATTTTCCCGAAGTTTCCATGATAATTAGTGTCACTTAAGTATGTACTTAAGTTTATGGGAATTGTTTTATAGGATTGTGTTCGTTTGACCCGTTTGCTTTATCGTTAGTATGGCGATTGAAGTATAATTTTATTTGAAGTTTTAATTATTCGTAAATCAAACAGTCGATAGTAGTTAACGTAAAAAGGGATATGTCGCTTGAAAATGGTCTTCAAGAATGATTATGTTAATCTTGATGTTAATAGAGTAAACAGAAAATTTGACAGAAAACTGTTTTATTGAGTTCAGGTGGGCGGCCTGCATGACCAAAGATTACATAAACAAAGTAAGGAAAAATTAATGTCAGTGTTTTTTTTACATATAAACTGTATCGTCTTTAATAAAATGCATAAATTATCATAAAAATGTATTAATAAAAGAGAAAAATGTTGAAATATGTCAAAGAGATTTGTATATTTTTTAGAGTCCATCAAGAAGCAGGTGACAGAAATAGAGTTGTATTGAGGTGTTTGGTACTTTAAATACTTTCTAAAATAATAATTCAGTTAAGGTCAGCTTTGTATATTATAAAATGTCCCAAATATTAAATCAAAAAAGAAATAGAGGAAATACCTCTAGCATTGAACCATCAAATAATTCTTCAAATTCTTCAAATAGTGTTCTATCAGGGATGCCTACTACTACACCAGGTACATTGACTGATGAATTAGCTGCTCTTTTTGAGTGTCCAGTTTGTTTTGAGATTGTATTACCTCCAATAATGCAGTGTCAGGTTGGACATTTGGTATGTTCAAGTTGTAGATCAAAACTTTCTTGCTGTCCTACATGCCGTGGTACTTTAGGTAAATGATTTTAAATACTGTTGTAGAATAATTAAATTTTAAATTAATTTTAGGTAATATTAGAAATTTAGCAATGGAAAAGGTGGCTAACACATTAATGTTTCCTTGCAAACATAAATCCACCGGTTGTCGTATGTTTTTGGGATTAAATGAAAAAGCAGAACATGAAGAAGTGTGTGAGTTTCGTCCCTATAGCTGTCCCTGTCCAGGTGCTTCATGTTCCTGGCAGGTAATTGTTAATTACAAGTAGTAAATGGGTAGGCCTATTTATGAGTTATTTCTACTATCTTTTTTTTGTAGGGTCAGTTGGAAAAAGTGATGGTTCATTTACAACATGCTCACAAAAATATAACGACCTTAAATGGTGAAGATATTGTGTTTCTTGCTACAGATATTAATCTTCCTGGTGCAGTGGATTGGGTTATGATGCAAAGTTGTTTTGGACATCATTTCATGCTTGTATTGGAGAAACAAGAAAAATGTGATGGACACACACAATTTTTTGCCATTGTACAGCTTATTGGTTCAAGAAAACAAGCTGAACATTTTGCATATAGGTAACTTTTTTTAATAAAATATATTGTAATTAAAAATTAGTACGAGTTTTGCTGAAAATTATTTGGACATGCTAATAAAAAGAAAGAGCACAGTAACTGTAGTCAAATTAAATTAATTGTTATATATATATTTGTACTCAGACTAGAATTGAATGGAAATCGCCGACGGTTGACATGGGAAGCGATGCCACGGTCAAGCCATGAAGGTGTAACTTCGGCAATTTTGGGGTCAGATTGTTTGGTTTTTGATACATCAATTGCCCAACTTTTTGCAGATAATGGCAATTTAGGTATCAATGTTACCATATCTGTAGTTTGCTGAGTTATTGTTAACCGTGGTTAATTTGTTCATTTTGTTATTTTCTTTTTAAATTATTATTCATTTAAATTTTTCATGGTCACACATATAACTAATAACAATGGTATTAATAAGTCGTATTTACTATCTTTTTCTAATATTTTACCTCAAAAGATCTAAATGAAAATTAAAAATTTATAAGAATATGTCAACGAACTATATTTCGATCGGGCGATCTTTATCAAAAATAAATTCTTACTATTTGAATTGATAAGACCATTCGGTCGAAACATTTGTTGAATTGTTGAAGTATAGTCCGTTGAAACATTCTTGTGAATTTTTTCTTAGTTCGACAAATTTCATTACGAATGCACCGAAAAAATCTTCTATATCTAAAAAGATCTATTGGACATAGATAAGATTTTTGTTTCATTTCGTTTTCGTCGTACTGTTAAGATATGTTTAATTGTTTCATCATAATGTATATATTTGAATCTTAACCGAAGCATTTGAAATTATAGACATAATGTCGTATATTGAATGTTTATAATAAATGCGTTAAAAAATTACTTTACTAAACTAACAAAAAGCATATTTTTGGAAAATATTAATCATTTGTAAGTTGTAATGAATTATGTATACTTATTCTGTAAAATGTTTTCAGCAATATGAGCGTCTCGAATTAATTAATTATCTTTTAAAACGCATTCCAATATTTTTAACAAATTTCGACGACTGTACTAGTACGTAATAATTAGTAAAATAATTATGTGATTTATATTTTTCAAAATAAATGCTTGAAAGGAAAGAATAGAATGTTCTTGTAGGAGGGATGATTATACTGTATATAAATATATTTTTGTAACTATACATAAATGCTTAGTTAAGATTTAAAATGATAACGGTCTGTAAACTGTACGTTTTTACTTGTGTAATTTATTTTTTTTGTGATAAATAGTTAAGGAATTAGTTTTATAATTACGCGGCTGTAGGATTTAAGGTTTTCACTAATAAATAAGTGCAGTTATCTTCTGCTTTTGTATGATTTTTATTTTAAATAACTTTTAATATTGATTGCCCATAAATTACTATTTGACCTGCATTATTTACATTTTTTCTACGTCTATCATTACTAAAATTGATTTAGCAATAACAAATCGACCAAAAAAAAAAAATTAATTAAACCTTTCTAGACTTAGTTTTCTTTTTAGTTGCATTAATACTTTGTACAATTTGCTCGACATCAGTTTCATTTATCACATTATTATCAGAGTGATTCTGATTTCTACATTTATTAAATATGAAATCACACAAGTCAGTTTTAAACAAATCTAATCTGAAAAACTCAATTAAATAATTAATGTTATATGATATAATAAAAATTCCGAACATAATAAAGAGCGTCCAAACGGAAGTTTGTTTAATTTGTTGCTCAAAGTTGGCTTTTTTTATTTCGAATTCGATTTCTCCATAAACAAACGGTGTGTTCGATACAAATTGATATAAGAGGGCTTTATTTTTCGGAAAAGAGTTTGGGACATTTTCTATTTGTATGGAGTATGTTCTATAATCTCTTGGCACTGATAAACTCTGTAATAGAATACCTGGATTCTGACCATTATTTATAAGTGTATTTGTCACATCAACTTTTACTATTTGAATAACTGCTGGCGGTGTTGATTCTCGTAACAGTTTAACTCGTAATGATTTATAATTCTCTGGATTAGGTGTGTACAATTTTAGTAAAATGTATGTGTTCACTGCTGGACGAAACACAACAAATTTCAGACCATATAAATCGTTGTTCTGCATTGTCATATTTAAAAAATCAGGCATGGCTTGTTCAACAATTTGATGTTTGCTATCTGATGATGATGTTTGTTTTATTTGAAATGAGTAAGGACAAAAAGAATGAAGACCTCGTATCCTAAAATTACCGTTTCCTTCTGACGTCGCTTCTTCTGAGATAAAAGAACAGTTACTCAAACCAGTAGCTATTACATTCAAACCTTCTTCTGGTTCTCCATTAAGAGACAATACTTGACCATACACACTAAATGCAATCCGTTTTCCTTTCAATCGAATATTTATTGTTGCACCTTCATTAACCGTTACTATTTTCGAACTTGGTTCAAAGTTATATTCTTTCATCATTGGTCTTAAGAAATAGTCAGATGGACTTAATGATGAAAATCTAATTTTTCCATCTGCTCCTGTTTGAAGATTGCTTCTGTAACTGTCTCCGCCTGACAGGGAGAGTAGAGTGCCCTATAATTATATTTTTACTTTAACGTTAATAAAAATAATGATAAATGGGGAAAACAATGTCTGTTAGAAACCTGGTAGGGAGTCAGTACCTGCAACGGTGAATTCGTTGACGCATCTAAAACTTCAACGATAACTTCGGCCAGTTTATGTGCTACGAAATTTCCATGTTCATCAGGTCCGGAAAATACAAAGGACGTTTTATTTGCAGTTATTTTATATTTTTTTATGTCGTCAAGTGGCGGAAATTTATATTCTCCATTTTCATTGGTTTCATCAATCAACGATTCCGAATTTTCAGTTTCTATAGTGATCAATACGCCTGATAATGGGGGTATTATTTTACCTAAAAAAAACATTTACCAAGCACAATAATGAATAATGAATTAACATATGGACAGATTGTACCTTTAAATACTTTTCCTTTAACTGCTCTAAAAACAGTTCCTAAATCGGTGCAGTCTGTATTACCGTTTATAGATAAAATTGGAGGACTGAAAAAGAAAACATCAGACTGAGGCAGCAAAATTGCCGTCTCCGAAGGAGCTAATGATAATTCAAAATGATAATGTCCATTTTCATAAGCAAATGGTTTTTCTTCGACTTTAGTTCTACCTATATTGATTATGACATTCATAGCTCCTATTTTTTTATCGGCTTCAATTCCAAAAATTACTCTATGTTTTACTGCGTTAAGATAAATTTCATTTATGGAACTGTTAACATCAAACGTGTATTTTTCTTCATTATACTTATGGCAAGTATCGTTTACAATAAAGTCATATTTTCTGAATTTAGCAACGCAAACAGTTGTTCTCCCTTTGGAAACTTCAACGATAATTTTTGAATTATTTTTCTCGGCATTTCTGTAGTACAACTACAACAAAAATGAATTTACATTGATTTTAGTAACTTTCTTGTATATAGTACTATTTTATCAAATTTGTTTGCTCATTTTTACCTGAGTGTCATGGGAAGAAATGAAGATAACTTGATAACCTAACTGTTGGAAATCAGGTACAATTTCCTGAACTGTACTTACAGAAATTATGTATTTATTGTGATTCCAACAAAATCTATTTTCACTTAAACTAACTGCATAATTTCCCGGTTTTACGTCAGAAACCGTATACTCAGAACCTTTAATAAAACAAAAAAAAAATGCTTTCAAAAATACCGGAATTTATATGAACTTACTTTCCAAATTAACACCAAGTTCAGAATTTGTTTCATCATTGTTATACAAAGGTTTCAAAATAACTTTAAGTGAATTACAATGTGTCTCAATAATACACTTCACTTTTCCAGATATTACCGATTTCATTTGCGAAAATGTTATACCACTTAAAGGACTTGATGTTACTTCAATTGAATGAGTCAAGGGAAAAAACCTAAAACAACGTAAAAATAGAAACTTTTTTCTTGTCTACCATGTGTACACCAATATTTTTTTTAACCTACTGAATTCTGGCACTTTCTTCTACAGCAGGAACTCTAATTTGCATTTGATATTTGCCAGATGGCAAGTATACACAGAATTTTCCAGAACCTATCTCACTTTCTGTGGTAGAAATTTTGCTTTTGTTTGTATCAAAAATCTCTACAACTTGAGAATTTTCACTTAAAACAGTGCCACAAATTTGATACGCAGATGGCGTTATAACGGGCAAATTTAAAGTATTTGGACTTATATTGATAACTTGATCATCAAATTTTACATCATCTACAAAACCCACTTACAAATTAAAAAATCAGATATAAAAAAATCAAATTTAACCTGCTACAATTTTTAAAGTATAAGTATCTGCTTCTATCTTTAATAGTGTATATGATCCATCTTTTAAAGTTTTCCCAATTTCAACGTTATTGAGAAAAATTTTAGCTCCTACAATTGCTTTTCCATTTTCTTGTGCTAAAATCCTTCCAGTCACACTAAATCCTATTATCTTTAAAATAATATTTTTTAAATATTATTTTAAGCATTCATTTTGAACTATTACTTACCTCAAAGGCCTTATTTAAGTCAACAGTGTCATGTTCAACAACAAATTTAACTTTATCAGGAATGAAATGAATATTCTGCCTTTCATGATAGGGAACAACAAAATATTTTCCTGGAGAAACACTTGTAAATGTAAAAGCTCCTTCATCATTAGATACTACATGACATAATTGTTTAAACTCAGTGTTTAATTTTTTTAATTCGGCTAAATTGCAGTTTGACAGTACCTTTTGAATGTTTTCATTCTAAAATGATATAATATACTTTTAACTTTTATTATTGTGTACAAGCAAATGAAACCAACATTTTCATCTTGGCATAACACAACTGTGATTCCTTTAACAGGCATTTTTTTACTTTTAATAAAGCCTTTAACATTATAGCCACCAATGATCAGACTATTATTTGGAATTTCCGTGTTTCCTTCAGTAACTTCAACTGTAATTTTATCTTTAATTACGGTCCATCTAAAATATACTGTATTTATAATTTTTACAATAAATTAATTCATCAAAATATCACAATATTGAAGCATGCATAACTTACACTGGATGTGTTATTGTGATTGTATATTTCCCAGGGAAAATAGGAGTTAAAAAGAATTCTCCACCCTTAGTGGTGGAAGTTTTCCACTCTTCTTTATCTGACTGCAAAGTAACTGTTACCCCACTAGGACCACCCTCCTTTAATCCAAGACTTTCAACCTTTAAGAAGTATTTTAGAAATGTAAATGATTTATGACAAGTGCTTATGAACAACTAATATCTTGCCATTGTTACTGAGTTAAAAGACTCTATTTGAAAAATATTTTATTTGTAGACACTACAACATTGTTTTGACAAACACTGTTTTCATCAGATGAAACAATATTGTAGTGTCTACAAATAAAATATTTTTTAAACTAAGTGTTTTAACTTGGTAAAAATGGTTTGTACATTTCAACATGTAAGAGCTTCACCATCAATAATACCTTGCCAGTTATTCCAAAACCTTTAAATACAAAATTAATATCTTTCTCTTGACTGCAGGGATCTAATACTCCATCAAGTACTAAATTTACTTTTGATGGAGTAAAACTCCATCCAACAGGTGGATCAAGCTAAAAAATTAGAATTTATTGCTTTGGTTTTATATAATCACTTCATTCAACCTTTATCATATAATCCCCTTTATCATAGATGGGAATAAAATAATATCCATTATTAGGAGCACAGCTAGTTTTCTCTTTCAATACTCCCTGTTTTGTGAATCTAAAAACTATATTAAAAAAAAATAATAAAAGTATCAATACTAACTTACAGTTTAACTTGTACATTGGTGAAATCAATCGGTACATGGCTTTTTATAAAACCACCACAGCCCAAAATTTTACTTGAAAAACATAGTTGCAAATACAATGAAACGTAGGTGAATATTATAATAAAACCTTTCATGATACTATATACATCAACTACTACTCATATATAGTATAGGTTACCAACTAGTGGTTACCAACTGGCTACTACTCCTAGACTAGTAATTTAGTGTTATTATTATTGTTTTAAGTTTAAATTTTAAGGTGCGTTCAACTATATTATAATTGAACTGATTCAAATATGAAATAAAACCTTCTTTAAAAAGAATGTTCCTAAGGAATTGAGTCGAGTAAAAGAGTTTCCATATACCGAAGTTACCTAATTGTAAAAGAATAATAATCAAAGCGTTTATAACACAAGATTTTATCAAATTTACTGGAAAGTCTTGAGACTCCGTACTTTGCAAATTGAATTGTCCCAAAAATCTGATGGGAAAGTTTTCTAGCTGGTGTTATTATTATTATCATTCCCACTTTATTGTAAAAAGTACAAAACCTTTATGGATGGAGGAATATAAGTATGTTTCTAAAACTAGTTTGAATAACCTCTAGCATATTTTCTCCTAGAACGATCAAGCCAATAATTTCTCATTTTATATATCAGTTAGAACTCTATCAATCCTGTTATGTATATGTAGACCTTTTAAAATGTTCTATTTTGGTGTCACCAATCTGAAATTGTTTATATTAATAATATATTAAAATAAGTAAAACCACATTTAAATGTCTCAAGAATAGAATTTTTTACAACTCTACAATTGTTTCGGTTTAATAATACCTTTCTCAAGAGTAACAGTTTATTACTATTTTATTCAGTTATAAATCATTACGTATGAGAAAGGCATAATTATTACGAAACAATTATGGAGTTGTAAAAAATACTATTCTTGAAACATTTAAATGTGGTTTTACTTATTTTAATCTATTATTAATATAAATAATTTTAGACATAGAACAGGCCGAAACTCAAAAGATGATGCTTGAACTGGAATACTAAAAGGTATTTTCTATTGCATTCTGCTTTATTGAATGTAATAACGACCATCCAGAAATATAAAATAGATAATTTATTTTATTATATAATTAGCTCACACTGATTGCAGGCAACTATTATACCCCCCCTCTTTTTAAAAATTACATTAATAGTAAAAAATATTACTAATCTGTGAATATTACTAATAACAGTTGTCTTTATGTAGTCTAGGGTTGTCTTACACTAAGGTAGACAATAATTGTGTATGCAAAATAATCGTAAATGAGTAATTAGTAATGTACTTGTTCATTGCAAACTTTTCTCTTAAAAGCCAAAGTGTAAATAACTGATAATTTCATTTGTAATGTACCTTTTCATTATAAAGCGATTTAAATAGTTTCATATTTCTTTTGTTTGAGTCTATTATCATTTTTTGAATACGCAAGTGATATTGATGCTAAAAATAATTTTTAAGTAAATATCTATATGTAATTCGATTTACAGTGGTGTATGTCTGGTTGCATATGCGATGATTTAATAAAACCTTTCTCATCCTTGAAGTTGAGCTTTCACTGATCACTTGGTGTAACATAATGAATAATTAATAAAATAAAACACACTGTTATATATAGCTCTTTGAAAATGGTGTAAAAACCGAAACATATGTCAGAGATAGTCTAATACATTTGTGAAATGTACCTTGTGTTTTATTTTATTAATTAAAACATTTATCTTTCGTCCGTCTTTCGAGTAACCTACAAGTTGATCTTACGTGGCTATGCGATAATGTAGTTTTATCTAATTATCGCGTTAATTAATTTCATTGAGAGTATGTTTAAATTTTATTAAAGTATTTTGAATATTTTAATGAAAAAATATCAAAAAGCGATTAACTGGAGCATGCTCCTATAAGTATTTATTTGTTGTTATCTTATCCAATCTGTGATGTACACGTAAATAAATTCTTAATCTATGGTGCATAGGATAAATGTTCATTGTGGTCTGTGGTGTTAAAAGTTAAAAAAGTTGCAATTATATCTGTTTTTACTTTGACAAATCAAAATATGATGTAAAGTTTAGTAAATTTACCCTATTATAATATTATTGACTTCCTATTTTCTTGTGGACTGTAACCGTATAACCTTCATTAAAAAAATAATAATTGACCTAACCTGCTTAGCTTTTACTGCAAGCGATGATATTACCGTTAATTCATACTTGAAGAGGTAAATGAATTAGTTTCCTTGAACGAAAATTTAATCGTTCAGGCCAGTTTCGACTGCTTATTCTGTCCGCGTAGTTAATTGTTTGTTAATGTGTACACTTGTATAGTAACGTTACGATAATCACTTGACACTAAAAAATATTAAGTTCCTACTTTGATAATCCTATTTGTTTATTAATTACAAGTCACATAGTTATTATAAAAATTAATTGCTAATAAAGCAGTCAGTCGACATTTTAGAAATTTACTAGTTTAAATTATATTGGTATAGTTAGTAATTGAAGTATAACATGAATTCTAAAGCTTTTTTTGCAACTATTATGGTGTATGTTGGCTGTGGACTAAATAATGTATTTCTGGAGTATACAATAAAGTAAGTTTATTAAAATAAAATAATGATTGTTAAGGAAATTGTTATACACATTTTTCTATTTAATATAGGCAAGATCCTGGTTCAGGACATTTGGTAACATTCCTTCAGTTCCTCTTTATTGCAATTCATGGATTTGTATTTACACATAAACTTGGAAGTGTTAAACCAAAAATTCCCTATTCGATTTATTTCACTTTGGTTGTGATGTTTTTTTTAACAAGTGTTGTAAATAATTGGGCTTTTAATTTTAACATACCAGTTCCTCTGCATATGATTTTTAGATCTGTAAGTTTTTGCACTCTAATCATATCAAAATATAAAAAATTGTTTTTTTTAGGGTTCCTTGATTGCCAATATGATACTTGGAATTTTAATTCTAAAAAAAAAATACAAGCTTTCCAAATACATTTCGGTATTCATGGTTACTATAGGAATTATAATTTGTACACTTGTTTCAAGTCAGCAAAAGTCAAGTGTAGGGCAGCTATTTGAACACATTTATGATTATAATTATAATTGCTAATAATAGAATGCCTCATCATTTGCTTTATCTTATTTTAGATTTGTACAGATTGTTCTGATCAAACAGATAACAAGTCCACTAGCCAATCACAAGAAGAAGATAAATATTATTTATTTTGGTGGTTTGTTGGTATTGCTTTATTAACATTTGCTTTATTATTATCTGCTCGAATGGGAATTTATCAGGAATGGTTAGCTTCAAAGTATGGTAAAAACCCAGAAGAAGCTCTCTATTTCACGGTATATAATATTAATCACTGTAGATTTTCTTATTAAACCAATAACTATTTTAATTTTACATTTTTAGCATATGTTGTCTTTACCTGGTTTTGTACTCTATTCAGGAAGCATTTATGAACATGCAAAAATTGCAACAAATAGTGAGCCATATTCACTTTTGTTTGTAAGTATACCAATATTATGGATCTATTTAATTGGCAACATCATCACCCAGTACCTCTGTATTAGTTCTGTGTACACACTGACCACCGAAGTATCCTCTCTTACACTAACATTAATTATAACATTAAGAAAATTCTTTTCTTTAATCTTTTCTATAGTATATTTTAAAAATCCATTTACCTTGTATCATTGGGTGGGAACCGCTCTTGTTTTCACAGGGACGTTAATATTCAGTGAAGTTCCTGCTCAAATTACTGAATTGTTAAAGAAAAAGAAAAAAGATTAATGATTTATACATTGTAGTAACTAGGAAAGTATGTTATTGTAGATTGATTACTTATACTTAACATTATACGTAATTTCGAATGTTTTTATTAACGTTTACGAATAGTAATACGTATTAATTAAAATTATAAGTAAGAGACCTCTTTTTTAATTATTTAAAATCTATAACAATATTAACACAAATATTATAATAAACAAAATTAATCCATTAATGCACACAAATTTACTATCCTAATGTTAACTAACTACTAACTAAATTTAAACATGCTTTTTAATAACATATATAGAAACCATGATAATGTTGTAATGCAATTTTATTTATTCAGCAATAATTATTTCAACAAAAGTATATTGCTAATGTTAAAAGGGAAAAAAAATAAATAAATACGATAATCTCGATCTCTTGTCACACATCACATTATGGTATAAATTTACATATACATAAGACTGTTCACTGCAACCGACACTATTTAAGTTATTTTACCCCCATATACGCGTATTTATATTAGATCAGAACAAAATGTCATAAGTAAAAATACAACAGGTTTTAAAATCGTTCTAATCCTTTTAGCGATCTATTTATTAAAATAAATTATCCATTCCCTATAATTAAGTTAGTCTTTAAGTCTAAAAAAAAAAAAAATAGAATGCTACTTTAACTCAAAAAAATAAATTATCTGAAAATAAAGTCAAAAAATTGAACTATTGTAATTATTAGTAAACAACAGCATTACAAACAAAACCAAGATACAGCATAGGCAATTTATCATTGGTGACATGAAAACCACTGTTTTACTTAATAATGTGTATTTTGAAAAATATTGTAAGTAATATAATTACAGTATAATTTAAATCATAAATTACAGGGTATAACAGTTACATGTACAAAAGCAACTGATAAAAAAAGCCAAACGTCGAATGACTTATTTATTATATATACTCGATCGTATTTAAATTAATTAGAGTGAGCCTTCAAACTTTTCTTCAACTTACTTACAACAATAAAGGCAACGATAAATTGCTCACGTTGTATTTCAACAGTACCCAATTCAAATATTGTACTAAAACGTACAAAAACGAACGCACAATATTACAAACAACTCTTTTTAATTAGGTAATGTATCATATAAAATATCCTTAGCTGACTGTGAAAGATGTTCTGGGAACTTGATGTCGAAATTAACGATCAAATCTCCACGACGAGAGGGCTCTTTAGGAAGTGGCAGTCCATAACCTTGAATGCGCTTTACTGTGGTAGGTTTTACTATTTCGCTAGTAAAATGTAATGGTATGGTTGTACCAGACATCGTTGAAACCTCTACAGTACATCCACATAAGGCCTGAAATGATGTTATGTTAAACATATTTTACCTACTTAGAATCAGAGAATACAATTAATCTCATAATTAACAATTTATCAAAAACAAACACCAAATAATAAATAAAATTAAACTACTGCTTAAAAATACTTAAGTGTATGTTCTTTTTCTAAGTTGTAACACCTACTCATTTTATACATAACATATATTTGGTTACATGAAGTTTTCAGTAAACTAACTCTTTAAAATAGTTAGCATCATTTACAATTTATAATAACCCAGTTTACTTTTATGGACAGAATATGTTAATTCATTTATTGTAGCCACTGAAACTGTTGCAAACTTGTTTTAAGTAACTTGCAATTGATGAAAAATGCTATAAATAACTTAGAATCAACCTAAATACAAAAATATTCACTTATGTCAACTGCTATTTAAGTATTCAATTAATGATTAATAAAAAACCTCGATAACATTTAATATTTGTCTATTGTTATTGTAAAAAATAACAGCTGTTTTTTCTTTTATTATTCTATTAATCCTTTCAAATTAGCTGTAATCTGAATTTTTAAGTGAAGGTCAATGTATACATATTAATAGATGAAACATGACATCATAAGATCTGATTGCTGATTTACCAAATATATGTATGTACAATGTACATACATGTATTAAAAAGCTGTTATTGTTTTTCTAATAGGCTTACCTGCTTTAGAGAAATTTTTGCAGTGTATTTGATATCACTACCTTCCCTTTTGAATAAAGGATGTGGTTTGTCTCTAATAATAAAAACAATATCTGCAGGAATTTTATTTCTTCCTTGATCACCTTCCCTTTGGAATGTTATCTTAGTTCCAGCCTTCCAGCCAGGCTTGACACTGATTGTTAGTACCTTATCTTCTTTACGAAGAGATCCATCAGGCTGTAACACTTTCCGAGATATTTTCATTTTCTTAGTACATCCTTTGGTTATATCTTCTAGTGAAACATATAGATCATACTCTATAGGAGGGTCTTGTTTATCTTTGCTACGGTTTGGACTATTATGTACATTAAATGAATGACTACGGAAAGCTCCTCCTCCAGGACCACCCGTTCTTGGAGCACCAAAGGGATCGTCATCTACGTCCATGTCATCACCAAAATTAAACATTCTACCACCTCCGATATCAAAGAATGCTTGAAATGGACTTGAACTTCCGAAAAATTGAGCAAATGTAGCTCTTGGATCTCCATGGAAAGTATATGAAAAATTAGGATTTCCTTGAACTCCTGTTCCTCCATCAATTCCCCCTTTCAGACCCTCTTCACCGACTTTATCGTAAATATCGCGTTTTTTCTTATCAGAGAGCACTTCGTAAGCCTCAGCAACCTCTTTGAATTTTTCTTCTGCTCCAGGTGATTTATTTTTATCAGGATGATATTTCAATGCTAATTTGCGATATGCTTTCTTGATGTCGTCATCAGTAGCATTTTTGGCAATTCCAAGTATTTTATAATAATCCTTACCCTTACCCATAACTAAATCTTTTACAACAATCAATCCTTTAAAAATGCACAACAAAATTCGCAATAATTGGAATATATCACAAGTACAATGCACTAAATTCGCTAAATATGTTGCACACTTCACGACTCAAACGACGTCTAACGCTGCCTGATGATTACGATTACTAACGCGAACGCGCTATATATACATATACATGTATATTACTGTCATATTGCCCATTTGTGGAATTTTCATTTTATCTCTCGAATGTACTAGAACCTTAAAAGGCATGGGTGGCAGCACAGGCAAATTATCCTATTATTTCTTGGTATTAATACTTATTTATTACGTTTAAAATAAACAGCTATTTAATTTTTAATAAAAAACAATCTTTTTTCTATATACTAAAATTTACACTCGATTTTTGATGAGGAATCACAGTATTTTTGTGAATTTTGTTACGCCAATGATATTGCAAAACGGACCTCTATTGATAAAATAATATAATTATAATTAATGAATTAATGATTTCATCAATTTATTCAAATTCTAGTCAAGGTACAAATATTTTGAAATTATGATAAGCCTAACTTTATATAAATTTCTAATGGTTCAAATTTGTAATCATTTCTTTTATCATATTGTTATTATTTACGAAATGTTAGGTAGGAAAGTAATTTCTTGTAATTATATTAAACGATTTACCTCTACGTTTGTAGATGTTTACCACAAACAAAAACTAATAACGGTTTTGTTTTTGTTATAATCTGAATTTGTATTTAGTCTTTTATTAATATAAACACGTAGGAACACTCGTGATATTAAACCCGTAAATTCCTAATTTTAAATATTTCCTTAGTTCGTCTAATGACCAAGGGTAGCGCTTATACGGAAGTAATCTGTAACATTACCATTACGCCGTCTATGAGTGAAAGGATGACTTAATTATATTATTATTATTATTACGATTATGTATTTTGCATAGCAAATGCGGGAATTTTAAACAGTTAGCACCTTTACAAATATATTTATTTGATTTTTAAACTGAAATAATAAAGTTCTATTGTTACTATTGATTTGATATTAATTTTATTGTATTATCGTTAAGAACGAGCAATAAATAAATCGTATATTATATTGCACATGATTACAATAAATTTCAATAAATTTAGTTTAAAAGAAAAGACCGTGTGTTATACCGTTCCGTTTTTATCTAATTTTCATTCAAAAACTTATTAAACAAATACAAACCACTCGTAATGAAATTATTACTCATTTTTTATTACGACGTTTCAATTTCATATGTTTGGCATGGTTTGTTTGAACAACAGTGTAAGGTATCTCCCGCAATTGAGACTCACTCATCCCTGAAGTATCAATTAAGTTAAATTCCAAATGCTTTTTCAATTCGTTCGGAAGCCGAGTTTTTCCATCGGAAGGAGAACGTGACCTTGACCTGTTGTAGCACGAATGGTAATAAAAAAAATCTTAAATTCTCAATTGCCATATTAAATTATGTCATATTATTAATTAACATTTTACCTATGCTTCCTGTGTTTACGGTTGCGGTGACAGTAAGAAATTTCTGATTCTGTTTCTAAACCACTATTTACATATCCTGATTTTCTGCTACTTATTACATTAGCTTGTTGAATGGTCGAATAATTATTATTAGTTTGACGTTTTTGAATTTCCTGCCACTGAAATCCTAAATCTACGAGTTCGTATGGACTATTGTTAGCATACCTAAAAGATACAATATTATAATCGACTCACACAAAAGTAATATAAAATAAATGTAAAGTTTACCTGGAGCCATTACCCTTCGTGGAAAGCGATTCCTGATCAGATCCGGAATCCATTCTGTGCCCTCTAGATTTGTGACGTCGATGCTTACGATGTGATCTACCGGAACTTTTAGACAATTCGCTTTCATTATCAGAAGTTATTTTATTGTGTTTCCGACCCTTACACGATCTAGCTTCGTTTGAACTTTGACTGTCTACTGAAGATGATCTGTACCGTGGAGCAGCGGATCTCAATGACCTTGGACTTGGTAATGCCGAATTATTGTATAGACCTCTTGAATGAGGCTGAGACCAGGGAGCACTTCGAGTACTGTGAGGAGAATCTGACTGCCGATGAATATCTTTGTTTATATTACAAGTAGCTTGGTACCAATTATCAAAGCTATAAAGTAAAATAAATACTTTTTTTACTATTATTATATTTTTATAAAGAAGCGTTTACTTACTCTTCTGCTGGTTTTGGTACAGAAATATGTTTGATTTCTTGTTGAGAATATGTATTATATGATTTACGATTTTCATCGGTTGGAGCTAAAAAGAAAGCAGTCTAAATTATATAAAAAAATAAATTATTATAATCTTACAGTCAATAAAACTTTCTACCAGTCGTCTTTGGTATCGTTTGGAAGAAGTTCTGGAAAATGACGGGGGAGTTCTTACTGGAAATTGAGCGTCTTTGGTAGTTTGTTTTTCAGATCTTCCACTGAAAAGTTACGAATACATACAAACGTAAAAGTAAAAACCAAGTATTCGAATTATAAATTACCTATATCTGTGATTACAACCCAACGCAAAAATGTCGGGGGTAGTTGGCGAAACTTGCACCAATCGGAAAAAAGCATGATGTTCAACGCAACATTTCCATAAATGTTTGCAAGCTGCCTTGGAAGGCGTTTCAAACCCGTAAGTATTTTCGTCGTTCTAGAATAAATGAGAACGAATCAAGAAAAACTAATAACTAACGTAAGTACTAAATATTGTAAGAAAAAGAGACAAGGTGGAAAATATTTTAAGAGGAAAACTTATTCTCTTACTTAAACGGGACATACATTTTTGTCAGTAACTTTCAACATGAAATATTTGGCTCTGAAATAAATTTTTGAAATTCTCGGCCAGTAATAATTGCCTACAGTAGTTTTATTTCTTACAACTGTTATACCGCTTGGCGTTAAGCCTAGGAAATAATCCACATTATCTTTCCCCTGAAACATTGGCATAAATAACAAAGTAAGTAAAAATAAATTCGTACTTTTCTCCTTACCATTACAGGATGAAGATCTACTCCGTACATTTCAAGCCACTTTACTTTATCCAAATAATTTAATTCTGCAACTGACGGTAATTGTCCTCTAAAATAGACATGTTCTAGCATAAGTTTCATTTTAAATAATGAAATTTCACCCACTTACACTAATGTTTTGTGGATTTCGGCGATTCGAGTTTCTAGTTCAATAGTTTGATTTGAGAGAAATCTGAATTCCGATACGTATCCTTGATTGTGCCTCCGAGGATCGTAATCTCCTAGTTCAGCTAAAAATAATTAAAAATATAATATATACATAGTATAATAATCAAAATTTGTAAAAATGTAGTTTGATTACTGCGACCAAGATTTGCTTACATTGAATTACATAAGCACCTAATTCGGCAGCCAATTCAAACGAAACTGGTAGCCTTCCTTGTAAAATGTCCTGTTTTACTTGAAGGAAAAATTGGTACCTAAAATCAATTCGATTGTTCATACATATAAATAAATAATATTGAATCTTTAATTGTTTTTTTATTTACCTTGTTATTTCTTCAAGAAGTTTACAAGGATCAGCTGCATAAAATTTGACTCCAAAATAAAAAGTGCAAGGTTCGGAGCCTTTAAGTTGTCGGCCGAGCTTTTTTGACGGATCCAACCAATGCTGCAAAAAAATTATTTTGCCGACACTAGAAAATGTAACGTAACTATTACGTTTAATTAATCCAAAGGTTTTAATAATTTTATTATTTTCTTTTTACAAGCAATCTAAATTAAAAAAAACAGCCTTTTGGATTAAAATATTTCTTACCGTTTGCCCATTCTGATCAAGGTAACGTAACCCAAAATAAGCTGTTTCTAGAAGATTTAAGTGTTTAAAAACAAAATTTAACAGAATTTGCCCTTTTTTATTATCCTGAAAAAGATAAAATGAATAACAAACAATTATTTTCACCATTCCTTACCTGAATATCATGAAACAGTTCCTGTTCATCTAATAAAATAATTTTGCAAGTTATCATGCGAGGTTTAAAGCAGTAGCAGTCCATTGTGTAATTAATTATTCTATGATAAGAAAAATAGAAAATGTAATTAATACGTATATAAGATAATAACATTTAATTATTTATCTAATTTTATTTGCTTGTCTGATCAATAGTAATTAAAAAAAAAATACTAATTTAATTTTAACTTGATATAGTAATCTCTTCGTTTTGGTTTCCTTTTTTTATAACTCTATAGTAAACATTACGAATTCTTATCACCCAAGTTCTTATTAATATGCCGAAAATAAGAAGTAAAACATCGCTAGTAGAATAAAAAATACAATACAATATAACAAATATACTCACTACGTATAACGATTATGTTTCGTTCGAAATTTGTATTCACATACGATGTTCCTTAACAAGCGCGTCCACTGTAATATTTAAAGATATAATTTTAAAATTCCTCTTTCGCTCCAAGAACATTTTGTTCATTGTTTCTTGCGTGATATCCCGCAGCTAGCAATTAGGATCGTTTTTAAATTCTTTCAGACACTAAAATTACAGTCCACATCTCAGGTCTTCTCAAACCCTATATTATTTTTTGCATTCGAAAGTATACAATCAAAAAAATATTCAAACTGGTTCTCAAAAAACAAAAACTTAAGTATTATTTAAATGGGTACCTAACTAAAATTATCGCTCAAAAAAGGGAGTATGAAAACAATTCGCAATTTACAATATAAGAATTATTTAAATTTATTTACTTGGAAAAAATAACATTCAAATATAATTTTCGCTTATATAAGTGAAGCAAAAACTTAAACATGATTAAAATTATTTATAATTTGAAAGTTGTAAAAGTCATGTTACTTTCTAGTTTGCATATACTTTTTCTTTTTAAGCTTAGAAAAAAACAAAATCATTAGTCTAATTAACACCTGCTACTATTACAGAAAGCATAAGTACTTCTTAAACTTCATAAAAGTGAACGTTAAAAGTAATAGTTACGAATTCGCTTACTTACCTATTGTACAAGATAACATTGAAATAACAACCTCGACTAGCAAAAATTATAAGTATCTCTCAATGTTTTATTCACATGGACTGATGTTCTGTTCTTGATTACCTATTTAAAATTGAACACTTTTTTGAAATACATGTCACACATACGACGAAGAAACATAATAAAATAGTCGGTAGTTGTAGAGGGCATTCAACTTTATTACAACTACTAGACGACTGCCGATGCAAAAATCTTTTCAGCAAGAGTTCACCTCAGCCATAACAATACGTAGGTAACGTAACGTAGCTAAGGTACACATACCAGCAGCGGCAATAATATTATTGACCACAAGCGCACGAACTGGAGGCCTGGAGGGATCCGAGAGATCTTAACAAAGACGAAACATTATCTATAGACGAATCCGAAACATGATCGAAACTATACCTGCAACAACAGTTAAAAATATGAAATTGCCGCCAGTCCATTAAGAACCCAATTTATTGCTGCCCGCGCAAACTACTTTAATCGTATCGTAAGCGAAACATACAGTCACTCACAAAACAAATGTTCCATTTGTACGAAATGGTAATTCAACATATAAACTATAAACATTTACTTCTTCAATTGTGTCTGCCAGTTGTCAACAATGGCTTCAAGCGTTATGGGATATTGACGTAAATTTCTCTTTTCCGAGTTCCGATTGAAAACATGTTTCTTCCCCTACTTTTTCCACTCTCAGCAGCAGAATAGACTGCAGATGATTCTTCATGCTTCATAGATAGGCTCTTAAGGGTTTAAGGCATGTTCACAGTATAATACGAGCATGGAACATAATAAAAAGCCTAAATAATAAAATATAAAATATTAGTAACTGTATAAAACTTACTTTTTCATAAGCGAAGAAAAACAAATGTTTTTAATTGCAACTGAATATAAATGTAGTATTAAAAATAAACTTAATTGGTTTATAAGGAAATTAGATTATTTAATATAATTTAATGAGCGTCAACGATTAGGATTGACGTAATTTCCGGCATAAGCTTGGCTTTCAATCGCATCAAGAGGTTTCAAAGCCAGTTCTTTTGTTTCCCAAGTGCCTAGAAGATGTCCAGTGACGAAACGCCGCTGGCTTTATAAATCCTTGATGCGACTAAAAATTATTGCGATATCTATAATGGCTGAGAAATTGTGTCACCCTGTAAAATTAAGTTTAGCAGATTAACATACAGTTTATTATTAGATAACTGGAAATCATTCATAACAAGTTTAATTAACTAAACGATGTTTCACAAGATTAATAATTCGTTCATTCGAAACCTGTTCGATTGTTCATTTTTTCATTATATATTTACAATTGCTGTTATTATTAAAAGCGATACAGGAGCGTATGTATATGTGTAGTGTGTATGAATGATTATTATACCTGATTATTTTTAAATTGTAAGGTGTGTCTGTCTTTGTACCTACATCCGCTTAAAAAATATGCGTCACCCATAAGTTATGTGTACGTTTGATTATGCTATTGTGCATTCAACAGAATAATATATATATAAAATATATATATATATATATATATATATATATATATATATATGTACCCTACGAATTCAGTAATTAATACATAAATAAAAAGGATCGTAAGTGTAACTGTAAGGAATAATTTCTAGGTAGGATAAAAATTCAATGGGTTGATAAAATTATGTTTGGTTTACCTTAGGTGTTTAATAAAACGATAAACTAACGTCGAATGGTATGTTTTATTTCAGTAACTTTAATATAGATATTATAGGTAAATATATTAAATACCTAAATACCCATTAAGGATATTTTCAAAAATACAAGCTTGCTATCTAAAAGTTGTAAATTTCTTATTTATCACACAACACATGAACTTTTTAAAATCTACAACTCCATTAAGCAAACTGTCTTTTTCTGGTAACTTTTAAAATTAACTTGAAAAACATATTACAGGTACTGTGTAAGACACTACAGGTCCTGTAAGTTTCTAAAATTTTACACTTTTAAACAATCCTTGCTACTCTAAAATTTATATTTATGCATTTGCAAAATTTATGCGGACTAACTCTTCTACAATAAGTAATGCAGGGCCATAAAAATATTCAGATTAAAATACAGCAAGTGATTTGTTCACGAATATGTGTTGCATATGAAAATATTATCATAATATAGATAAAGAGTGAGGTGCTTAACAAAATATAATCTTTAAATGTGTATATACCTATATTTATAATATTCTTATGTATTTATTGTGAGTTGATAAATCTTTAGTTAATTATTAACTTAATATTGATTTGCAATAGAATCTATCAACTATTTTAATTGTAAGAAGATTAATTGCAAGATGGAGACTTCATTACAATATGTTGACTGTTGGTCTTTCCAAATTGTTTTTCTAAAACGTGAAGCTTGTAAATATGTTGCAAATAGGACTGTTAGATTATTTTTACTATTTGCATATACAACTACAACATTCAAAACTGTGATTCTTTAATGGTCACAAAATTATGTATTACAATGAGCATTTCCTATTTTTCTCTTTTTTTTTACAAACCTTTGTTTTAGTTAATATATTTACTGATGGTATCATAATAGCTACTAAATTTTTACTTAATTAAAAAACCTCTTTAACAAATTTACTGCTTTTTGTATATGTCTGCATATCAAAGAGAATTAACTTAAATGCCAGATTATATCAATTTTTAAATTAAGTCATATGAAAATAAATTCAGTCAATTCGTCATAAATTTTACAAGTATTTGCAATAAAAAATTTACATAAATTCTCTTAAATATAATACTTATATAAATAAATTAATACTCACATTTTACATCAACAAACTTGGTAATGTGTAACAAAGTTGAGATCAAGAGGATAAAATTTGTGCTCAGTTGATAGAAATTTTATTCTTTTGTGCAACAAATTCTTTATTATTAATGATAAATGGCAAAAAGCACTAAGGTAGTTAGGAGCAGTGGGGAACTAGTGTTACAGATTTTGTTGTTTCTTCTTCTGCTAAGATTTTCTCGATATTTTTCTAATTTTTTTGCTGCTTCATCACCAGGAGGGTCAATACAGTGAAATTCGCAGCATCTTTCACCAACTTCAAATTTTCTACAAAACTGTAAACAAAAAATACAATTTCAATATAATTTAAAATTGTTTTATAAATAAATTATTCTTACATAAGGAGGATCACAATAAATAGCTTTACACCACATTGGTTCTGAATGGTAACACACACAAATTGAACAAACTGCAGGTCCAGGAACATATAGCATTCCATGAGAAACTGTAAACCCTTGAAAATCTGTACACTGCTCTTTCTTTCCCTCTAAAATTTACTTTATTTATTAACAACGCCTTTGATTAGATTTAATGATAAAAATATGTTCTTTTATTACTGAAAGCTACATTAAATAATCCTCCAGTGCATAATAAAAAAATATGAGAAAACTAAGACCTGATAACTCAAAACCTCAAGATTTTCTAAAACAGAAGCTAATACATGAACATGCAAACACATATGAATAAAGGTAACAAAATAAAAAGCATACACCCATGGAAAAACATAAAAATATATAGTGGTACAAAAAAGGGGAGAGTATGCCACAAACAATTGCTGTTTTTTAAAATTACTCACCATTATACTCTACAACAAACATGATGTTGATAAAAACTGCAATAAAGTTGTGATTCATAGTTAACAGAATTGATTCGTAAACAAAGGGTTATTAAAAAGATCATATTATTTAAAGAAATACATATTTAGGATTTTCAACAGTTAACTAGAAATTAAAATGTTAATAACTTCATTATATGCCCTTGTCATGTAACCAAAAAGTAATACACTGTAACCACTCATAAAACGAGCGATAATTTAATTAATCTCCCACGAAAACCATATTCGAAATACACATTTACAATATTTTTGTAGCTTAATGTTATATTTAAAATATAGACATACAATGTTACAATGTTACTGCTGCATTACTGCTGCATAACAGTTTTACCAACGTTTCAAATCAAAACTTAGTAAACATTTGATATATATTAAGTTAATTTACCTACAATTTCTATATTTTTATTAATACTCTACTAATAAAAAATGCATAATCTCACTTAGTGTTTCCAGCAGGCGTTTTCTTCTTTTAAAATACAAAAAAAATTATTTCAATATAACTTTTTTGAAAATTTTAATTCAATTTTTCACTTCAAGTGCACCAACTTCTCAATAGCTTAGAATAAATGCGTTCAACATTCTAACAGTTACTAAATTCCGGATTCAAGGGCAGTATTATGGAATTTCGGTAAGATATTTATCAAAAACATTAAATTTAGAAGATATTTTCATCTTATTTTTGTATTCAGTTGTTATAGAAACTACTAAAAGTAAAATCTAAAAATTCCTATATATTATTACTAATTGAGCTACTCCCTCACCTTAATTGAAAGAAGCCTTTATCTAATTTATATAACTATAACAGCTGGACCTGCTGTTATCTATTGTTAATCTACTGTGGATGAGTTTAAAGTTGAAAATAATACCCTGTTTTTATATTAATTCAAGTTTTGTGGAAATCTTCCTTCCCTTCTTCCATTAATTAGTAGTTTCTTTATAATCGTATTTTAAGTCTTAAGGTGAATCAGTTTAATACACCTAACCTAACCTATCTATCTGTCAAGATTTTAAATTTTTTGACTGAAGAACCCTAACAATTAATATGGAAAGGATTTCTGAAAGAAAGAAAAGTATCAGTATTATTTTATAATAGTGATTTCTTTAGTAATCCCTTTATTAATTGCAGCTAATCCTGGATGGAATGATCCACCTATGTTAAATTACAGCCACTCTAACCCACCACCAAAATCTAGAATTAGTAATAAAAGAGTAGCTTACCCATTGTTTGCTAATAATAAAGAGAAAACAGAAGTAGCAGTTGCTCCAAGAAGTACCCTTCCAGTTGCAACATCCAATGATATGACAAATAATGATGGCAATGTGGGTTGGAATAGTTCTGAAATTTTATCAAAATCTTTGAATAATTTTAATAAGGTGCTAAGTGAAAGTGATTTAGAACAAAAACAGGTTATAAGTAAGATGTTTCAAAATATGCAAAAGATGTGGGAAGAACACAACATTACAATAACTGCTCAAAAATTAATTTTTGATATATCTCGGTATTTAGTTGAAAAAAACATCTCTAATGCAGAAGAGTGCTATTCAGCTTTAGCAACTGATAATGGAACGCAGTATGGAAGTTGGTTAATTGGAGTAAGACATTTAATTAATAGAACATGATTTAATATAAATGAAGCAAGAAAAATTACATTGATTAATGTATTCATTTTTAACAAGTTTAGAAATATGAATAAAAATAATCTGAGAATTGGTACTTAAATAATAACTCAATATTGTTCTCAATGATTGTTTTTAATAGATGTTTAAGTTAAAATGTATCATCTGTAATTTTTAAGAGATTGTCTTTAATTCATGTATTTATCATAAATGGAACATGGTTAAACTGTACCTTTTAGCTGTTTTGCTTCATGTAATTTTTTATGCTTAAATATATACTGTTCATTTATTATATTGTACCATTAATAAATTACATTTTCTGAATTATTAGTGCTTACAACTACAAAAAAACTATTTGAGGATTTAAAAATAGTAGGAAACATCTAAAATTGGAGTAAAAAACAAACGTGAAACGTGGTAGTTATCTCAATTGTACAGTAAACCATCAGATTATCACTTTTAATATAAAGACAGTTTATTGTACAAAAGATACCTAGGCGTTTCTCATTCGACGATAAAACGTAGAAAATATCACAATTTTAGAACCGTTTTGTGAGGTGCACTTGTGAAAATCCTTCATCTACGTCTGCAAGCCTACATACTTTTAGACAATAACGCTACGTCTATCTGACCGATGATCTGGTGCATATTGTTCTAAATCATCTGGTTGTGCATTAAGAGCAGAATAGTCAACAGGAAATGGCAATGTCGAGGGATCTGAAGGTAGAAATCCCAGAACAAATTGACCAGAACCATTAGGATATCTCCCAAGTAAAAAGTTTGTGAAACACATTTGATAAATGTTGTATGTTAGAGGATGATCCCCATTCTAGAATAAAATTACTTATTTGTTTCATAATTCGTCATCTAATAAGTTAGCTAATTAAAAGAGAAAAAAATAAAGTTCATTATAAAGTTACCGAAGTCATCGCTTGATAGGCAGTATCGATGATTTCATTTACTCTCAGAAGGCTCAATAATAATACAGAAGAGTAAAAGCTGGCTAATTCATCTTTAGTTATATTACCGGATCCTGAAATAAATTCGATTATTTTGAATGACAGTGTTTTAGGTATTTTAAACTAACCACTTCTGTTAACTACATGAAACATTATTTTTACTAAGTATTGAAGCCACAGCGGGAAATCCATAATAGTTTTTGAGTGGTGCAAAACTTGGGACCACACTTGTAGCCATCCGTCTGTTGTTACGTGCCATTCATCTTTAATTTTGAATCCTAAAAATTAAATGCAACAGTGATAGTTCTGTTTTGATTAATCAACTTAAAATTACCTAATTTAACATCGGTGAATTCCCTTAAGAAACATTCCATAAAACCTTGTTCCACTTGTTTTAGAATGTTAAATTCTACACTGTTAGTAGACCAATCGGCAAAATGACGCAATCGCTTTATATCCAAAGAAAGTATGCGAAAAAAGCACTTGGTAAAGTATTTTTTATTAGTTGAGGTTTTCAGAATTGTGTCAAGTGGCAAATGTTTACTAAATAAATAGAAAAATAAAAAAATAAATAAAATAATGTACATTTCGATTCATAACAAAAAGAAGCAATTGTAATTAAAAGTATCAGTTTTAATTAATAGATAATTGTTATTAACATAAAAGGTAAAAATTAAACGTTAACGCCATTGCAAAATAACATTTGCCAAAGCTGATGTGCACTTTAATATACTGTTATAAAAAGATAAATTATTACTTCACTTAAAGCTTGAAAATCTTGACTGGAAATTATTTCGTCACTATCGTGATCCAAGAGACATTTAAAAAAGTGAATAAGCTTGTTACATTGTGTAGGAGTTAAAATACTTTCCGTATCTTGGTCCCAAGATTTTGAATTATTTAAACTAACCCGATCTACCCATGTAGCTAAAAATTATTCAACACAGTTAAGGAAAAATAAATGATACTTTACATTAAATTATAACTTACTCCAAACATGAACACTCCACCCACTTGTTTTAGTTGCTTCTTCTTTTTTATCTGCAGACTCGCATTCTGGTAAAGTTCTCCATCTTTTTAAAAGATCTTTAGTCTTATCTCTAGTGTGATCACAAGCTTTCTTCCAATTAGCAATAAATTTATGAGGCACTTTTACAGAAATGTCTACAGTTGGTTTGCCATCGTTGTTTGTTGCCTTTTCACAAGAACCATCTTTATCTATGGCAAATTGAACATCCTTTTCTGATTTAAAACTATTTGTATTGCTGGTATGTTTTTCTATTTTTTTTGAGCTTTTATTTAGGGGTAGAGATCCAGTTGAGTCTCTTGAATTACTACGTTTGTCGCAACATTGTGATAAATCGTCAGTGGATATACTGTTTTCCATAATAAAAATTACAATTTTTAACGCTAAACATAAACTCGTATAAAATGATTATTTGGAAAAAAATTAGCGCGCATTTCACTTTAAATAACTCATTGATCAATTAGAACTGATGGAAATAACATAAAAAAACTGAACACAAAAGCGTGGCATACATTACGACGAGTAACGCATCGCAGTGGGGTGGAAAAGTGAAAATCTGGAAACCTAAAATTCAAATCTATAATAAGGAAGGCTATTTGCGCGCGCACATAAATAATTATCCTTTTTGCGCTGTTGCCAGGTCAGATAATATTACATAATTGAAAATAAAATTGGAATGCTAATATATTATAACCGGTTCTTATAAAATTAAAACAGAAAAACAATACTTATTTTACCAAGTCCAATAAGAAACAAATATATGTAGTAAAAAGGCTAAAATAATATAATGGAGAATAATACTTACAATTAGTACGAATACATACGCAAATGTTACTGATCATTTGTTTATTGTATAAAATGTTCGTCTGCGAAAATGTTTTCGTAACAAAACAGTTGCCTTTTTTCGTACAAAAATTATAAAGCATGTTTGGACTACATAAAAAGTAATGGTTTCTGTAAAGCACCTACAAATTCTTGCATTGTTTATTTGTCGATATTATTGATATTTTATAACAAAATAGATCTTAGTTACAAAATATTTTACACAACCTGCACATCTATAATTCTAAATCTATACAATTTTTCATTAAAAAATGACCCACAATTCATTTTTCCACTTAAACTAACTTATTTAGCGCCTAAATTGAAATATATAGGATTTTTTTAATACTCTATATCAAACATTCTTAATTTTAAAAAAGTGGTTTGTGCTTCCAAATTGAATGGACATATTCTATTAGATAAATTTTAAATAAACTGCAATGGTTGTTTTGTAATACATTTGGTCTTTTTTATTTTAAATAAACTCATTAATGACGATTATTTATCTTACTTTTGTTGATTGATTACTGATTATTTTATTTAATAAACGATAGATAAACCCCTAAATATAAACTTCGTTTGAAAATTAAGATTACCGAAAAAATTAAATGATAATTTTCTGGCACGATTTAATTTTGTAACTAGGAAAAATAAATAAAATCAATCGATTTACCAATATAAAATGTATTAGGGAATCCAATTTCAAAGCTACCATTTGACTATTGAAAATAGTAGACCTTATAGTATTATGTCTTCTCACACATTTAAGCTATTTTCCAAATTTCTGTGAGAACCAAAAAGTACTACAATTATTTGTATAAAAAGACGTACCTAGAATAAACTAAAATACAGTCTTATTACGAAAAGTGGAAACTTGATTAAGCGTGAAGAAGACATTTTAATACTCAAATGAATAGCTTTTTTTTGAAAATTTCGCCAACGCAAAGTTCAAATAATTAATTAAAATCAATGTTAATTAAATTGTTCAGGGAACAGTTTGTACGGTCGCAGTTGTGAGTAATTAGTAATGACCACTATTGGATACGATTTTGGAGCCAGTGGTAAATATCTTCTTCATTTGTCAACAACCACCTAATATTCAATTTAATTGTTTCCAAACTTTGCTCGAGAGCTCTAATTGAAGAACCAACGTCCATACCACTAAAGTAAGTGGATACCTTAAACATACGCTTTTAGGGTGGTACAAATTAGATCAAATCAGATATTACTTCATAATAGTCGTACTGTGTCGATAAATGAGCTGTTACTGCAGATATCAAACTTCCCATCATAAAAGTAGTATTTGCAAAAAGCGAGTGCATTGTAGGCCAATAAGCTTTAAGATGACGCCATGCCAATAATCTGCCTTCAGGATTCGCAGCAACAACAGCAAGGACCACTTTCACATCTTGTGGCTTTATTTGCTGCGGATCCAACGTTTTCATAAGATACCTACATAGACAAACAGAAAATACTTTTATTAAATACGTCAATAGTTAAATTCTTTAAATTGCCTTTGAAGGAGCCATGGATCTGACGCGCCTCCGAGTGCTTTGAGAAGTAACTTCTTTCCACTAGCAATCGTTGTTGTATTGTATACATTCCAGCAATGCTGCCATTCGCTCTGTCCACCAAATTTAATTCCAGCAGAGTAAACAATTTCTTTAAGGTCCGCTAGAATTGTTTCGTTTCCTAAAATCCAGTTTTTAAATTGTTTCTTTGCACGAGTAACTGTTTCGTTTAGACCGTAATATACTGCCGACAGCAGAATATCCGCTCGGGTTAATCTAAAGTAAATGAATTGTATAATTTAGTATCTAGTTTCATTATAGCGCATTTTACTTCTCTAAGTGAGTTCCATGATTATTCCAGCCAACGTATTTCGCTATGGGAGCGAGTAACTTTTGCATATATTGAAGAAATACTTTATATGCTAGAGATTCTGACAATAACTGACTCCATGTCTTGAAGTGACGAATTGCTGTTGCCCAAGGGACATAATCTCGTTCCCTTATTAAATATGATGTCAAATCCAGTACAACGCTCGCATTCAATAAACCAGCCCTGAATTAAATACAAGTTAACTGCAGTTCTTAGTGCTCCCATATTTTATTTATCTATTGTTTTGTGTCATTGGTTTGTGAATTTTAAAAGATTATAGTTACCTGCATAATGTAAATACATCGTCGATAAGTTGAGCTCGGTCAGCTGCATTAAAAAATGTATGGTTTCGTTTAAGTTCATTGATAATTTTGTACCAAACGTCCATTTCATACATGACGCGATAAAAACCGGTCTGATTCACGTTCGCCTTTATCCAACTCACACTACTATTTATTTCGAATCTAACTAAAATTAGATATTAAATTTCATACGGGTGTTCTAACAAACGATAAGTTTTAAGTTGATTAAGTAATTATAACTATTACCGTCCGTCATGTTCATCCATACACTGTAAATTTTGTCAGGTTCCATGTCTGTGAAATAAGTTAATGGGATATACCATTTGTATTCGTAGAGAGAAAAGGGATTTGTTTTGGTCGAGTTATTTGCTTGTTCAGTTGTTAAAAGAAATCTTTCTTGTATTGCTACGAACTGATTTTCTTCTCTGTGTATATAAACGACAGGAAACCCCATTTGCTGAGTCCAGGTATCCATTATAGTCTTACAAATTAATATTATCAGAACAACTCCAAAATATTATTATAGTTTACCTTAATTTCCAATGATTCGTTAGTATTTCGACTCAGTGTATTCCACAAATCGTTGATGTCGGCATTACTGTACTGGTAAGTGGTCAAATAATCCCTTAGACCATTCTGAAGTGTCTCATAGTAAAGGCTATTTGCTAACATGTATAAAATTGCAGCCCCCTATGAAATGAGACAACGGGAATGAATATATATATATATATATATTATATTACATTATATTATATTATACTATATTATATTATATTATATTATATTATATTGTATTACATTATATTATATTATATTATATTATCTTCTTTAAACTTTATAAATACCTTGCTGTATGAAATACTGTCGAAAATGGCTTCTATTTCTTTTGGATCATGCACAGTTACGGATATGGGATGACTACTGGAGAGAGCATCAAGGGCAAGAGCTGCTTGAGTTTTGTCAAAAATAAATTGCTCCAACATTTTCCATTCCGGTTTAAAACTGTTTATCCCTTGATATTCTAAAAAGGTAGCCATACCTTCGTTCAGCCAAAGGTCATTCCACCATTTCATGGTGACTAAGTTTCCAAACCACTAAATCATAAAAAACGTATATCCAGTGAAAAATGATTTCAATTTGAATATAATGCAATTTACCTGATGTGCTACTTCATGTGCTACTACTACTGCAATACCCTGGTGTGCTGCTGTTGATGTTTCTATTGGATCATATAAAATGGCAGTTTCACTATAAGTAATAAGACCCCAGTTTTCCATAGCTCTTCCCGTAAAACCAGGAACGGCAATGAGATCTAAAATATAGGTAAGAGTAATCTTCGTGACTATAGTTTACATTATATAAGCAGTTCATTAATTAATATAGACATGGAAATAATACCTTGTTTTGGCAAAGGGTATTGTATATGAAGAAAATCTTGGATGAATTCCATTACATGAACGGCAGTGATAAGGGAGAAGTTAGTTTTTGATATAATAGGCGACGGGGCATAAACTGCTACGGATAGCCCCGTTTTTGTCGCCAGATGAATGTTATGGTAATCACACACAACAAAAGCTACTAGATATGTGCTCATTTCTACAGACTCTTTGAAGTCATCTCGCAGCTAAAATAGGAAAACAGACACTAAATAATATTTTCATTAGTCTATTTGAATGAATTGTGAATAATTCTTACAAGCCCCTGTCCCATGTAGAATCCTACATCTTCGGTGCTGATTGCAGGCGTGTTGAAAAGAGCAATGTGAAACCTGTCTCTGAATATTGATAGTTTAAATCTTGCTTTTAGATGTGGTTCGTCAAAGCAAGGGAAGGCAGACCGGGCAAAAGTTGGTTGAAAATGTGTGCTCGCGAGATACCTAAAATAACACGAATTTTCACAGAATTTTTTTAAAAACTTTTACCCTCTTGTTTCTCTTGCGCCCACCGTTGAAATGTGAGAACCGCTAGATTTCCCTCTTCACTTACCTAGTCTCTCCTTCGTTATTTTTGTAACTAGATACATAAAATCCTTTATAATCTCTACTTAACTTAGTTGTATATCTTAAATTTAAAGTATAATTATGCTTCTTTTTAAATTTCTCTTTTACTTCAAAATATATTTGTTGGGCTCCAGTATATTCTAATAACTTTGTTACTCGTATATGATTTCCTTTTTTGTCTTGCACCATCTGTAAGAAGAATGGTAATAACACAAGTACCTTTCGTAAAATCAGTGAAAATTAGAACATTAGATCATTTTTTCATACCTTATCAGTTATTGTTATATTTTTCGCATGTAGTACAATAAATTGTGTGTCTTTCTCTACGAAAAATAGTACAGAAATTTGAGCTGGAAATAACGGAAATTATTGCTATTTACCTATTAAATACAGGCAAAGAGATAATATATTCGTATAAATATTATATAATACCTTTAACATCTAACGTAGTCAGGTTTGGATGTATAGTTATGTTGTATCTAATGGGCTTAACAAATGTAGGAAGACGAATATTGTTCCAAGGAAAAACTTGGCCATTAGTAGCCCTAGGTACGAAAGGCTTGGTCTCATTATCATCTTCATCTATATAATTTGAATTTTTGTAACCGACACACGAACATTCTAAAAATAAAAATTAATTAATAACAATTTAAAACACTCCCGCAGAAGAAACTAAATCAAAAACATCATTATAATTTTATTAAAAAATAAAACAGAACATTATCATTAAAATAGAAATGAAAATATTCCACTTGTAATTTTATATGACTGGGGCTTAAAAAATTGACATAACGAATAATTTTAGCATAAATAATAAAAAATTAAAAAATGTTAATATAATTAATTCGCTGGGGCTTCTAAAACTTTTCGCGATACAAAATGAATGTGTTGTCAAGTTTTCCTTAGAACTTGAATTCCATTTCTATTTCTATTTCTATTCTATTCACTTTTGCCATAACGTAAAAATGAAATTGTTTAGAGAAGTTGTGCGCATTAGAAAAAGCCACTATTGTTTTTCACTTATTTTCTATTTTATTAAACAGAGTGAAAAAGATGTGTTCCATGAATTTTACGCGACCGCATTCTATTTTTCACTACATTCCTTTTTTTGTGTTATTAGCACTGTGGCATGGTCTAACGCTTTCTATTACAATTTATCTTTTTATCTATAATAATATATTTTGTGTTGAGGCATTCAGTTACGTTTTTCGAACTTGGTACGTATTTCAATCCAAATTTTACGGACATAGGTATTATAGAAAGAAGAAGGGAAGAATCGGTAATAAATAAATTAATGACAGATAATAATAATAACTGAAATGGTCGGTCAAATATCATAAAGTTGAAGAGGTGTGGGATGTTGGGTGTAAAATGGTGTAAATAAATAATAAATAATAAATAATAAATACCTCTTGAAATTATTAAGCCCAAATAGCCCAAATACTTACCGGTTTGCGGACCAGCATAGGCTATGATTACGGCGGCTGCAAGAAGTACAGTAAATACCGCAGTAGCGATAATGAGAGCACGTTTCTGCGAGCAAGTGGCCACACCATTCTGTTCGTAGATGTTTCTCTTATGCGGAACTCCCGTGGGACTTTCTCTTCCTGTAACACCATCTGTTTCACACGCATTGTAGACGTTAGATGAACGAATCGAATATGAAGTGATTTGTACAATTTCATCAGTACCTGTAAGAAATGCGACATCGTCAATTTCCTGATCGCTCATAACGGTTCGGCGATTCCGTTTCCAAACAACCGCCTCGATATCCTGAGGACCAGTTGCAATGGAAACCTTTATCAGCGGTTCCTGGTTTGAACCCGCCACGCTACTAAATTGTCCTTTTCTTTTTTTTATATGCAACTGATTAGTATTATATTATATTATATTATATTATATTATATTTATAGCTGTATCTTGGACGTTTGACTATCTATATAGTTGTATGTATAGACTAGGTGCATCGATATTGCAGAGTTTTTACATCGATATAAGGTCCTGATCCATCGTCACTCACACCTTTCATAACCTGACTATGAACAGTATCGTACGTACAGTATAAAAAAAAACACTGCGGCTAGCACAACGACAAAATCGGAACAATTAGAAGTGATTGTAGAAGATGCACCCTAATTTGTGAGAGCGTCTGCGCAAGAACCATCGGAAAAGCTCGATATTAAAGTGCATGCTTTCGATTGAAGGGTGGCGGAAATAAAATAAACAAGAAAGAAATGCGAGAAATATTTCGAAAATTTACGGAAAACTTACCGCCGTGCTGACGAGCACTTCCGTTTTGATTTCTTTTAAATCTTCCCAGCGGCTTTAACCGAATTGTATCGGTACTCTCTTCTAACAAGTTCTGTGGCATTGGGACATTAAGCCTTCAGAATAAGATATTTTTATATTTTTCAAACTACTTCAGCACTACTCTACACTATACTGGAATATGCATTATGTATCATTTCAATAATTCGAAGAAATTGAATAAATGCCCCATACCGTCAGTAAAATTCAAAAACTTCAATCGTACCTTTTTCCGACTGATATTTCCAGATTATATTCTCGTTTTATTAAAGTATATGTACCAATTCAACATGCATAATGTTCTTTAAATTTTGTCTTTATTCAATTTGCTATTTAATTATGCGCGAAATAAATTAGAATTATTAATTATTAATTATTAATTATTTTCAAAACAGATCACGCGTGTAAACTAACTAGGTGCTTTACTAAATTGTTGCGTTTTCATTATATATATTATCTTTCTTAATACGTTATTTATTTATCAGTGTTTGGCAGCAGAAATCGCTGTTTTCTTTTGAATGAACCCAAAAGATGTGCTTCTGCGCGTAAAGCTTTTTATTGATCTGGAAATTATCGCGCCGCCGCCCCCTTCATCAACGGGATCAACTCTCTACAATATCGAGGGTATAAGTTTTTTTACACTTATTTATTATTATTATTTGTACAACTGTTGTCCATGAACTTATCTATCTATATACAGAACAGAAATATCTTGTCTGGTTTGGATCAGTTTTAGTTTTAGTTGCGTCGTTTGGGATCTCCACATCTTTCAACTAATTGAAATTCTATTTTACCTACAGGTAAAATAAGTTTTATCGCATTTATCTCACGGTCTTCCACCCTTGCCGTGTTAGCATGATAACGCTCTTCCTTATGAATAAAAGTAAAATAAATAACAGTATAGTGACTACCAATTTGAATTTGACTTTAAAATGCTTCCTTAATAGTACCTGAGTACTCGATACGTTATCTTTTATGTTGTTCAGCAATAATTAAAATGTCATTAGATAAATTTAGTTTCCGTAAATACCACCGCATATTTAATTGATTTAAATAAGTACAAAGCAAAGTGGACACTTGTACTAAATGTACCTACATGTTCGGTGGTGCTGTAAAAGCAAAAACGCTACAATTTTTAAAGTGACTTTGTCTTTTATGTAATTCAATAATTTATGTATGTATTTATGAATAAATGGGCATTTGATTACGGTTAAATTGAATTTAGTAAATGAAACGTCAAAAATTCGGTTTTATACTGCCATGGCACTTCAGTGTGGCGGTCAACAGCCATCGTTTGTAGTCAGGACGTTAAGAATATGTGACCGAGGGCATCGTACCGTACCTTACTGCCTTACTGTATAGACCAATAATACAATTTTGTTATTGATGAATATTATTTAGGGTACCTATATCTTAAAAAACACAGTTTATTTCAAGTTAATTGAAGCCAAAGTTTGGCGAAACAATTGTTAAGTGAAATAAAATTTTAATTTTTTGTATTCGTTATGAATTTCAATCAAGTAACAATAGCCTCTATTTTATGACTGTAGAAATGTTTTTTTTACGTATTTGTTTGTTGTGCCCCCCTTTAAGCGGCTGGTTAGCCGCCACTGGCTCTAATTCTAAATCACAAGTAAATTTTTATAGTAACGGCAAAGTTAAAGTAACGTAGAGTATGACGACTGCCGAAAAAGAAAAGTGTAAAAGTGATAGGTAAAATAAAATTTGTTCGGTTCACTGCATGATAAGTAGAACGGATAAATCAATTAGTCACAGCCGTAAGGTTAGTTGTAACATAAAAATTATTATCAGTATCAGTAAACGTGGAACCTGCGCCAGTGTCTAGTCCAGTCTTATCATCTTCAACATGGTTGTTTTAACGCTATTAACACTTCAACCATTTCTAGTTGTTTAATTAGTCTTGTGACAGTGAGGTCGAAGTAACGTTGTTGTCTTTTTTCAAATTAAAGTGTTTTAATAACTTTCATGTCCAATATACGAACAAAGATCGATAGTTTTGTCGAAGTCGCACGAACTTTTATTATACTCCGTATTTGAAAGCGATGGTGATTTTGTTTAAATTCTACATTGGATAGTACAAAATGGTATGTCATCTTTTTTTTCTTTTTTCCTTCACGATAAGAGAAAAATGAACGATCAACGTCTCTAAATTATTTGTCCTTCGTCCTTATCTTTTATCATTGTAAACATCACGCTTTAATTATTTAAACGAACACCAACCACACCATTGAACAATAGGTACTTATTTATAGTAATATTATTTATTACTTGTAGACATAAAACGCAATTTTTTAAATTTGTGTACAATTGTACTATTTGTAGATCACGCATGTGTATCTTTGAATCTTTGTTCATTTAAATAAATGAATTAACTACTACTATCAAGGAGATACTCTTATAAAAGTTAAAAGTAATTTTTTCTGTGTGTTAGAATATTTTTTTTATATACCTGCTATTCGTAAACAAGAACTTCAGGATGTGGGAAGCCAAATAAGTTAAAATGAATGGCCAAGGGTCTCCTCGTTTTATGGTTTCCTTTATTTTGTTCCTAACACCGTTTTGTTAAAGCTCTTTAAAACAAAAAAAAAACTGATTTATTTTCGTTAATGTAAATCTGTGGTCATAGTGAACGTGATTTCAAGTCTTGAATAATATAAATTGTCCACTGTTTTCGATTATATATTTTTAATATATTTCAAACTTTCAAAAATATCTGTCTATGTAAATAGTAAATTATCCTTAATTTGAATAATTATTTCTTGTTAAAGTAAGTACATTAAACTATTTAATTAGTCGAATAAATATTTCTGTAGTAAGAGAAAGTATTTCCTAATACAATGCAACTATCAAAACAAAACCACTCGTGACAATAATATTTGTTGTTTTGTTTAAAATAATAGTGGTTTATTGCCATTTATCGTTACATAGCAACTTATGATGTTTGTAATAATTTATTTTTTATTTAATTGGCCTACTGGAGTTGAACTTTTCATTTGTATCTGTAAGAATGATGCTATATATAACAGGTGAACCAATTGTATTATTTTGAAGTTGTAGGTACAAGGTAGGTACACGTATTATAAAAACCAATATATATTATATATTTTTTATCTATACACTCAGAGAGAAAAATGTGAAGTTAACCAAAAATCAGTTAACTCAACGTTTTCTTTTGTGTCAACTATCATCGATGCGACAAGTGCATTGCACAAACAGTAAAAAAGTTTTAAATTAAAATTACTTAAACGAAAACGGGTAACATTCGTAGAAACAACATACTCTCAACATTATACTGCATACTAAATATATACATGCCATTTAAAAGCAAAAACTGTTAATCCGACACGCATTTTACTTGTATTAAAAGAATATCGGTTAGTTCTTAAAATAAATACGGCATTCAGAAAATAAACTAGAAAAGCTCAAAAACCGTTAGCCATTTTGTGAATGAAAAATGAAATTTTATGATCCAGCCACGCACTCTTATTTCGCATCGTAGGAGTTATAGAGCCTTATGAGGACTAAGATAAAAAAAAAAAACTTCTAAATTTAATATCTCGCTTCCAACATAAAGGATCCCAAATTAGTTTAGAAACAACTTGGAGCAAAAATTATTTTGTAATATGTTTTTTAAAATCATGTATCTCGGCGTATCAAGGAGCAACATAAAATGAAGCAATCTTGACATTTATTTAACATTTGCAAACTAAAATCGTAATTTTAATGGATAATAATATGTTATTGGATTAACAAATATTAAAGTAAAAAAATTAAATGCCAATATAGATATAGATATCAATATCAGAGGCTCGAAACAAGACTTTAAAATTAAAAAACCGTTCGTTTAACATAGCAAAATTTGAAAGTGCAACATTTGTTGTTTAAATGTGTACTTATTATTATCATGTTACTTTTGAAATAGTTATATGATTATGAGTTGTGAGTTTGTAAGTGTAGTGACTCTTGTTTCATTCTGGTATTAATTGTGAATTCTCCCTCCCTATTGGAATCTTACACCTTGGGAACTTTATCTTCTCCATCAGTCTTACTTTATTAACCCGAGTGAAAGAGTCGTGCTAAAAGCTAAAAATTGTTTTACAATTAAATACATAGAATGAATCCTTCGGACGCAAAAAGCAATGATGGCAAAGTTAGCGAAAAACCGGGAAGGAAGAGGTCGGATAAAAAAAAGAAATGTAACTTTTTAATAAACAAATTTAAACTTGTCAAAAGATCGTCAATTTCAAGTATACATTCGATTGAAAGTCGTCAAGAATACGATACTAGTAAAGACAGTATATCTCATGATCAATCGTGTTCAGTCACCGATTCAACAATTGAAAGGTGGTCCCCGGAAGGTGACGATTTAATAGAGAACAAAACGTCCGATACAAATTTGACCGAAACGTCGTGGAAAAGTATCGAAAACATAGCTGAAGACTCGCAGTCAGTGATAAGTGAGCCTAAATTCGAAGATGCTCATCGTCCGTATAATGTCCCTTCTACTTCCGAACCCATTTGTAAAATAAAAGCGAGACCTCAATCTGTTGAAACATTCAAAGAAATGCCTGCATACGGAGACTTGATTATTGACACCCTAATGGCAAGTTACTAACCATCCTATTTATCTGTAGATAACAAAACAAAACAAAACAAAACAAAAACAACAAATGTTTTTTATGACAATGTTAAGCTTATTTGATATTGCACGTACCTCCATTGAATTTTATATTAGTAATATTAGTGCGTTTTTCGCTATGGCATTTTTAAATAAAATGTCCTATAGCAATATTTAAAACACTCGAAAAAAAAAGGGAAACAAAATAGCAAACTGAGAAACGATATCTATGACAAGGTTTCTTTTGCGGCTGTAACAAATACTTTTTAATGTTCTATCACATGTATCAGATTACATATGTGACTTCAGTATTCAGTTATTTAGTGCAAAGTATTAATGATTTTAAAATGGCAAAAATGGGACTACTTTAAAACTTTCAACTTTCATTATTACGTAGCTATTTATTCTATCGAATGAGAAAAATAATTATTGTTTACACTTTAATTATTTCTTTTCTTTATTATTTTATATTAACGGGGCCTTTGGATTTTAAAAAATGTTTTTCAATCATTTAAATTTTTCTAGCAGCAATAAAAAATGCGATAAGACAAATCTTTGTAAACCCTTTTCTTATCCTATTTAAACGTATTTCTTTTTTCAGTTAAGTCAAGATTATATTAAACCAAAAGATCACTTATACAAAATATTAGTAATTGGAGATCTGGGAACTGGAAAAACTTCTATAATTAAACGATATGTTCACGAATTCTTTTCACAACATTATAGAGCCACTATTGGTGTAGACTTTGCACTGAAGGTACTCAATTGGGATGAAAATACTAGGATAAGACTTCAGTTATGGGATATAGCAGGTAAAAGAACAACCGATTTCATCCATTCTTTATATTAACTAGTATTAATAATGTATTTTACTTAACATAAGAAGAAAAAGGTATTGCAACGGCCAGAAATCGAACCCGGGCCGCTCGCGTAGCACATCAATATTAATCCATATAATAATAGTCCGGCACATGACAATATTGTTTTATCTAAGACATTCATTACTTTTGGAAGAGTTTTAACCATGTCAAAGTTTATCAAGGATATAGATATAAAACAGTATTATTTCTTTACTAATCGTGAGTTAAATAATCCCCCTAACACTCTAATTGACTATGAAACCATTGTTTAGTTGTTTAATACGTACGAAATTACGAAAAACAGGTCATTAAGGGTGAAGGGGGGAACGGGTGGCAACCTAAATATCCTAATTCATTTTGTAGTTTGCAGTTCATCCATAATTGGTAGGTGCCTACATTATTATTTTATTTTTTATTGCAATATTTTTTCAAGGACAAGAAAGATACGGTAACATGACAAGGGTGTATTACAAAGAAGCTGTGGGAGCATTTATTGTCTTTGACGTAACAAGGGTCAATACTTTTGAATCCGTAGTTAATTGGAAAACAGATTTAGACTCTAAAGTACAATTATCAGACGGCTCATCTATTCCTTGTGTTCTTTTGGCAAATAAGGTATAAAATTTGATACTATAAAAAAATCAACTGAACTAAATAAAGTACTAAAACCGAAAATTTCACCCGACTGTTGAAACTTTTAGGTTTTCGAAATGTTTATATGTGAAATTTTGGGTTTTAGTGTTTCATTTATAAAATTTGACGCCCAAAATTTAGTATTAATTTCCAAACTTTAAAATAATTAAAATATCTTTCATAATATTTTTAGTGCGATCAGCCTAAAGAAGGTTTAGTAAATAACTCAGCAAAAATGGACGAGTATTGTAAAGAAAAGGGGTTTTCAGCTTGGTTTGAAACTTCAGCGAAAGAGAATATTAATATCGATGAAGCTGCTAGAGCATTAGTTAGTCAGGTAATAATATAAAAATAAAAGTAAATAATTACAATTTACGATACGTTATTTTGTTATTTGCAGATCCTTCTAAATGACAAAATAATAAATAACAGTACATATAAAGACAATGATCAGTTTTCGTTAAATGAACAAAAGAGAACATCAGGAAAAGTATGTTCCTGTTGATTCAAATTAATGATGATAGCGTGATGAATAACAGAATAAAAAGAAACACATTTTACATTTAAGCACTCGTCTGTACAAAAAGACATTTTAATATAAATACTTAACACCCACTACCCACTGTTTTAGATTGTAACACGTATATTTGTACATATATAAAGTGTTATTTTCATTTAATCTATTTAAATTTTGAGTATATATTTATATAGATTATTCATATTAAAAAGATGCATTTTAAAAAAATGTCTTAAATAAATTTATATTGTACAATAAAAAATATACTGCTCTCTCGTATATGAAATATATTTCAGTTGACTGTTTTAAGAAGATAATCAGGTAAGTTAATGTATTCAATAATTAATTTCTAAATTAATTAAAAATAAGCCATTAAAAAAAAAACGAAATTTCAACATATTGTTTACGTAAATAAAAGCGGACAGGCAGACAGAATAATGTTAGATGGTAATAGAACTAAAGATAAAAAGAAATAGATTTATAGATAGGTATATAAGAAATTTTAATTTTCGGTTGTTGTAGTGTAACTTTTCCCCTCAGCCCTCGACTATTGAACGGAAAATAGTAGGTTGCGCAGGCGTGCAAGATTAAAATTTTTATACACACAAGAATAAAGTCAGCAGTGTTGTAGATTGCACAAAATTTCCTATGTCGCGGTCGTATACATATCAAAAATTTGTTTTATTTTACAATCATTATGCCTAAACTACCTCGGTTTTCCGAGGACTCGTATCAACCGCTAGTGCCCTTCTTTCATCGTCAAACATTTCATCGTTTCGAACATTGGCATCGTCATCAAAGAGTGTGGAAAGTCCGCAATCGCCGAGAAAGAGGGTTGTTACCCTCGAGGCGAGTGCTTTCGGCAGAGAAAACTACCTCAACTATACGGGCTTCACCAATGAACAATCGGCCGGGTTAAAACGAAAAGATTATGAAAAACAATTGTGGAAAAAACAGTTTAACTGCCGTGATGACGACCATAGTTTCCTTTCAAAAAGTTACGATTCTTGTATCAGAATTTATAAAGAGTGTACGTCTAGATCTCATATTAACAAAGAATTTCTTACAAATAAAATAGATTCGGTCATTTTTACTCACATGTCATTATCTGCCTCCCCACACTTAGACATTCAACAATATACTCCTAACAAGGAGTCTCTCATGTAAGTATTAAAATTATTTTATTTTTAATACTTCTGTATGATATATTCAATTTAATTTTTTTTTCTCACGTAAATTTAACGTTATCGCCATTTTTAACGAAATAAAAAACGTTAAAAAACTTATTCTTTTAAAAAAAAGATACTTATTATTTATTTTTTTTACGTCCTAATTCATATTATTATATCATAGTTACACTTGTTAAATGAAAATTATTATTAATGAACTTAAGAATAAGTACTACCTAAAGAATCGGATTTGCATGTTGCATGATGTACCTATTGAATTAATTGTAGAGATCAATTTCAGTTCATCTTAAATTAATTTCTCGTTTTACGATGAGATATATACGCATTTTTTTATTTGGAATTTAGTGGGTACGCCAAAAATTATGTAACTTCCGAAAAATTCAATTCACTATAACGTTGGTAGAATGAACGAAAACACTCGAAAATAAATTGGCATCGAATTCGAAACTGATCTATAATTGGAGTTGTGTTTTTGTAATGTAATTACGCACCGTGGCGATGTGCTGCATGTATGTGATTTTTTCAAATTTCCCAATTGTTACCGACCATACTTGGTATAATGATTCTTTTTGTCCACGAAACTTAACTACCGATATTAATATAAGTGATTTCGAAAGTTTAGACGCCGAGAATATTCTTGTCAAAGTTATTTTAAGTGAAATTGTTATTTTTATTGTCTATTTGCTAATTCAACTAGCGTCGAAATACAAGTACTTTTGTGTGAGAGAACAAGAGCAACATATCTGTGCAGAAAATATACTGTCCGAAAACTTCCGAAAATCACGTGAACCGATAATTTTAAAATTAATTTCTATTTCTGTTGGACCAATAATATGCCGGTAAGTAATGTAATAGAATTTAATTTACAACAGGAAGAAAGGTCTATGTTTGTTATTATTTTTACTATGACCAGCGCAATAATTGAGCAAACGTTATTTCCAGGGACATAGCTAAAAATGCTGGCGAATATTCAAAAATAGTTGAAGACCAAGACGACCACGAAAGTATTGATGACTATGGAATTGGAGGATACATGCCCGTTCAACCTCAACAAATCCTTCATAGAAAGTACAAGGTTCTTAGAAAATTAGGGTTTGGTCATTTCTCTACAGTATGGTTGTGTGAAAATATACAGTACGTTCCTTATTAAACATCGTCGTTAAATAAATAATCTCAAGAAAAAACAATATTTATAGTGACAAATCCTATTTAGCAGTTAAAATTGTGAAAGCAGCCTCAGCGTTTTGTGAAGTAGCAGCAGACGAAATTAAAATACTTAGATTTGCAATGGGCAACGATAAAAATCACATTGGTAGAAAACAAATCGTCGAATTCTTTTGCAACTTTACTGAAACTAGTGTCAATGGGCTTCACGTTTGTATGGGGTTCGAGTTAATGGGACCATCTTTATATCGACTTATAGTTCAAAGTGATTTTCAAGGAATCCAATTATCTGGAGTTCGATCAATACTGAAGCAGGTGAGATTTGTATCTATTTTTTAACTATTTTTTATTAAAATTCTCTATAACAGTTACATTACATTACTTTCGGGCAAATAAAATTAATTAAAACGAATGTAAGTTCCCATCTCTAACTGAAAAAAAATGAAAATTTTCTATATTTTCTGGTAAACTGTGAAAAAATATCGCCCACTCGAAAAATATATGATGAATGCATCAGTTCATTAATGTAATGTAGGAATTCTTTCCTTAGATTACAATATTTGGAAAATTCGACTCGCGTTTCGAAGGAAAACTTTCGTTAAAATTTAATAAGAATCGAACTGCAATTCAAATAATATATTACCAATGGCGTAACACACGAATGGGATAATCGGAAAAATAAATAACAAACAAACATTTATCTATTTCTGCCTTATCAACGATTTGTTTAAGGTTCTTAGAGGACTGGTATATTTACACAATTCCTGTCGAATTATTCACACCGATCTCAAACCAGAAAACATTCTAATTACAGTAAACGAATGTTACGTTCGAAAACTTGTTGATGCAGCTTACAAGTATAACAGAGTTGACTATGAGAAAGCACCAAAAGCGTGTGGTAAAGAGATTTAATGATTCGAAATTGAAATGTACCAAAACGTTTTCACGTTTTCCATTTATTACAGAAAACTACGAAGACTACGACGAGTTCGAGGAGTTAAATTTTAGACGTAACAAATCATATCCAGAAGATGATTTCATGAATGCCCTTGAGGGGCATGCAAGTCGACATACTCGGCAAGTTGGACTTTATTCCCCAATGTGGGTTGATCCAAATATACAAGTAAAAATTGCCGATTTAGGGAACGCATGTTGGGCGGTTGGTACTTTACCATGGTTTAATATCACTATCAATATCAAATACACAAATAAACTTTTTAGGACAAACACTATTCCCACGAAATTCAAACTATGCAATATCGCGCTCTTGAGGTTATTTTAGGGGCAAATTATAGTTTTGCTGCGGATATGTGGTCTGTAGGTTGTATAGCTTTTGAATTAGCAACTGGTGAATATCTTTTCTGTCCAAAGACTAAAGCAAACTATTCTTCAAACGATGACCACATAGCGTTAATATGGGAACTGCTTGATGGCATTCCGAAATATATTACAAAGAGAGGGATAAATTCTCATTTGTATTTTACCTCGGAAGGTACCTACCTACCTATCTACCTACCTATCTACCTACCTATTGTAATCTTATTATATTTTTATCCAACAAAAAGAAACAAAATGATAATAACGTCTCCTTTAGGGAAATTGAGAAATATTCCGGAATCACAAATGAAAATTTGGAAGTTAGAAAACGTCTTAATAGAGAAATATAAATGGAGAAAACTGGATGCAATTTGGTTTTCTGGTTTTATTCTCAGTTTAATAGAACCTGATCCGGACCTCCGTTCTAAAGCATCCACTGCCCTAACTAATGAATGGCTTCAAACTGATGATTCCTCTTAAAACAAACGCCTTTTTTAATACAAATAAAAAAGACTGATTCGTTTCCTTCTACCTTGTAAAAATTTCTTTTTTGTTTTTTTCTTTTGTGATAAATAAAGTTGAATAACAAAAACTTTGACCCACTTTAATTTCGACATACGTGAGCCGATTGTATAGTATAATGTAACCAGCACGTCAGATTGTGACTTGAGACTTGTGACCATTGTACCTATATAAAAATAAGTAACTGTCGACTACGCCAATAAACTATTGAACAGTTTATTTTCGTAAAATTTATCGACAAAAAAATATTTTTTAGCTGCAAATGTATACGTTTTTCTTATGAAGGTAATTGTTTATTTATTCGCCCCACCCTTATAGAGGGTCGGGGTTAAGAAGAGAGATGTGAGAGCGGAAGGGGTGGAAGAGATAGATCGAAATGATGTATGTGTAAATGAACTGACCGTCGATGACTTTGTACAATATTAAAAAAGTATTTGATGGAGGGGAATAAAGGTGAGAAATCTAAAGTTGGAAAAAACTAAGGCAAGCTAACCCAAACCTCACCGGTCTAAGTTACCTTAGGGTTGGGTTAGGTTACCTTATTTTCTTTTTTTATTTATTTGATTTTTCACCTCTATTCTCTCCGTCCTCAGCTCCAAACAGTTTTTTAGTATTATACAAAGTTATCGCCACCACCTCCACCCCCTTCCGGCCGACATTCAGCTCATTATATATACCTTATCGATCTTTCACTCCAACCTCTGACCGCCAACTAATTCCAACGGGGATATACTCTCATGAATACGGAAATTAACGATAACTAAGACTGCATCTCTATTTTCAATTTTTGTAATCATAATTATATATGTAATAAATTCTTTGAAGAAAGATCAAGTCTTATTTATTAAAATATACAGGGTAGCTTCCAAGTAGAATAAGTTGCCTAAGTGCATGTTGAGTTATGGGTGGTTGAAGTTTAAAATTAAAAACTAATTCCTGTACATGTATTATAAAAAAATCGACTAAATCTCTGACAATTCCATGATAAAAATTGGGAGAGGGACCATTTTTCAATATGGAGACAAAAGCAAATATAACTGAAGTATAAGAACAATATCAACTTGTTAAATGAGAACTTCTATAACAGTCATTCTTCTTTTGTGTTTTTAAAATAGATCATTATTCTAATACAATATAACATAAGTATAATTAAGTAAAATGTAAAAAATTACAATGATAAAATAGAGAAAACTTACTTATATAGCCAGATAAACCAATATTCGCTGCCGTTGTTTACTCGTTCTTTATAATATCACATATGATTTTGAATCACCATCTTTTACTCAAAAACCAATAGTTTATAAAAAAAGACATTTTGCGCCAATAATGAAAAAATAACTAGTAAAATCAGAGATGATACAAATATAGTTAAGTTCCCAAACTTCGCTGGAAAACAGGACAAATACCAACATAACTTATATAACAAATTTATTGGTAAATAAAGTAAAAATAATTTTTGTTATTAATTTTGAGCGCATATAAATAATAAACCAACTAACTCACAACATGACAGTAATATCCGGACAACATTTAACAGTAATGATTTTATTAAGCAATTGAAAGTAAACTTAAAATCATATTACAATTATAATTGATGAATGTAAAAAAGTGATGTTTACAATGATGATACCAACTTAACAAAGTATTTTTCTCTAGAGTTATACGTGTACACCACCTCTCTAATCTGTGGTGTACACTTATATCACACTTATATCTACATAGATATATTAACATATAGAGCATTTACAGCTATTATCTATCTATGATTTACAGTCAATTAACAGTGCAGCGGAGTGATGTGACACCGTCGTAGCAGGTGTAAAAGGTCATGAACCTCAATGCATTTGATTCCTTTAAAAACTTAACGAATTAGCAATACACGATATAATGTTTTTGTATGTTTCTGTATTCATTAATAAATCTAACGATGCAATTTGTTCTCACAAGTAATGCAAAAAGTAATTTAGTTTGGTTAAGTAAAATATAAACAACTATGGATGTAGAACAGGGTATAAAATTAGAAATGTTCGGAGATAACAAACAGAGAAATAATAGCAATATGTGCCTCACTATTGAATTATGTGTCGTTTGTGGAGACCGTGCTTCTGGAAGGCATTATGGAGCGATTTCTTGTGAAGGTTGCAAAGGATTTTTTAAGAGATCAATTAGAAAGCAGTTAGGGTACCAATGTAGGGGCTCCAAAAATTGTGAAGTAACGAAACATCATAGAAACAGATGTCAGTATTGTCGTCTACAAAAATGCCTTGCATGTGGAATGCGTAGTGATTGTAAGTATGGTATAAACCATTTTTTATTGTCTTGGATGAAAGTTACTATGTGCTCCTTTTTACAACATAAGTAGAAAAAAATTACTAAAATTATTCTCATCATAACTAGGTTCTATAAAATACAGAAATTCTATATTAATTAGAAAGGTATTTGTAGCAGTACAACATGAACGTAAACCAATAGTTGACAAAAAGGAATATATGAATAACTCTAATTCAAATACAAACAATGTAAACAAAATATTTATTCGCAAAGATTTGGCTACTGAGTCTCAAACTCTTCTTCCACCAGCCTTCAACCCATGTGACTTAGGCTTGTCATATTTTAACAAAAGATTGGGTATGTTATTCAATATTATTTTGGTTACATAATGATTAGTTTATTTCTCATTAATTACAGGTAATAGTAGTTCCTCAGAAATTCCCTATCGCATGTCACCAAGCCAAACTAGTTTAGAAGATGATGTTTCTATGGATAGTACAAACACAGGAATAGGTGAACTGAGTGATGCATTATGTATGGCTCGTGATAAACAAATAATTTCAAAAGCACTAGACACTATGGCAAGGGTTCAGTGCTTAAATGGAAATGATTATTTATCTCTTACAGCAGAAGAGAAAACATTTGAAATAGATGAACCTGTAATTCAGGAACAGCATGTTATTTTTAACTTGCAGATACCTGGTCCTGTTCCTCCTTATTTAAATGTACATTATATTTGTGAAAGTGGCTCAAGATTACTTTTTTCAAGTATTCATTGGGCACGAAGTGTACCTGCTTTTCAATTGTTGAGGTAATTGTAGTTTAAATTTTAGAACTGATATTAAAACAACAATCTTTTACAGCTATGATAACCAAATAGCCCTTTTAAAAGGTAGTTGGGCAGAATTGTTTACATTGGGCTTAGCACAATGTTCACATACACTGTCCTTATCTACCATACTCTCATCACTAATAAGTCATCTACACACCTCCATTGCTCAAGACAAAATACCTGCTGTTAAAGTGAAACAAGTAACAGACCATATAGTAAAATTACAAGAATTTGTCACGTCTATGAACCGCATGAATGTTGATGATCATGAATATGCATATTTAAAAGCAATATCATTGTTTTCTCCTGATCAATCTGGACTTCTAATGAAAAAACAAGTAGAAAAGATTCAGGAAAAAACCTTCCAAGCTCTCAGACACTATGTTAGTAATAATTTCCCAAACGATGATGATAGATTTCCAAGGTAAATAATAGTAATTGTTGTTTTAGTTTATTTGTTTATAGAAAAAAAAAGAATGTTTGCCTTATGCTATTGTAGATTGCTGCTTCGTCTTCCGTCATTGCGTGCCTTGGATCCACAAATATTGGAGGAGTTATTCTTTTCAAGCTTAATTGGTCAAGTGCAAATTGATAGCGTAATTCCGTACATTCTGCGAATGGGAAACGGAGCAGTTAGTATGTTTTTATAATTAAATGACGATCGTAGTTTTAATAAAATACTTTTCTCTTATTTTATTCTTAGGTGTGTGCACCAGACAAGTAAAATTGGAACAACCAGAGGAATATTTATGTAAATAATAAGGTTTTATATTAAATTTATACTAAAACCGAATGTTTGAATAATGAGTATTCGTGATAATAATTCTATTGTTTTTATTTCCTTTAATTATTAATTGTATAGGAAATGTTGTATGTGGGGTTACAATTTGAGATAATACTACAAATTTATTTTTGTAAAGTAATGTTGATTAGATTTTTGACAAATACAACGTACATCTACTGTAAATAATCTTTAGGTAGACATGTAACTGTAAAAACTATAATTTGTGCTAAAAACTACAGTAGTCCGTAAGTGCAAAACCAATATAGATTTTTTTATTTTAAGTATTAACTAATCAGCTTTGTACTTTTCTACAATAATCGTAAAAAAATGTTCAAGTATTTGGTGCAATAAGCACTTTTGTGATAATATAGGTCTGTGCCTTTGTAAAATTTCAATTTCTCCATGTCTGTTAGTTTTACAAAAAATGAAATGCGAGGTCTGTGGAACTAAACTAAATAAAACACTAAAACCCGAAATTCCACATAAAATGTTAATGATTTAAGATGTCGTCCTTAGTTAGATGCTCTAAGGATGTCATCTTGGGTGTTAAAACGCGTTTTAAGTCACAACATTTAAGTGGAATTTCGGGTTTTAGTGTTTTATTTTGTCTATTGGTTTATTTCATTAGCACGGGAAATATTTATATTTCTAAAAATTGCCAGAGACATGTATTTTAAGATAATATAAAATCTAACAGTAACTGAGTTTTGAGTTTATTTTGTTTTAATTTTTACTCTTCTAATATACCCTTCTTCATTTTACGAACGTAGTTAAGATTTAAAAACGTAAATAAGTATACAAGGCCGGAAATAACTGATTCATATAGTTTTATTTGAAGTAACCTTGTATATTATAGATAAAATTTAAAAGGTGGATTTTATTTGCTGTTTACTTACACTGATAGTGCTAATCAGTTGAGAACAGTATCTTAAACATTTTGACGTTTTCACTACAGTGGTGATGTAAAATTTTTCAAAATTACCTTGTGTAAGAGTCGGTTTGTTATTAATTTTTTTTTAAATAATTTGAAATGCGAGGATTATTGTTAAAAACATTTACCGTTTTCACAACAATTTCACTAACAATATTAGGTAAGTTTTACAGAATTAGCTTACATTTTAATTAAGGTGTGTTTGACAAAGCATGTGACTTAAGTTTATTAAATTAAAAAAAATGCATATATTCTTGAAATCTTTTTAGTTCTTTATTATGTACTCACGGGTAAAGGAGAACAAATTAGTTTAGCATGGTAAGTAGTAAATTATTTTCCTTTGCTCGAAATTATTAAAACAACTTTGCTAATATAGGTTCTTAGAGAATGGGTCCCCATATATGTGGGCTTTAACGGGAGTAGGCCTCGCTGTATCACTTTCTGTTGTAGGGGCAGCTTTGTAAGTTAAAATGAATTTTAAAAAATTCTCTAGAATAACTCAATTACTTTTAATGGTTTCAGAGGTATTCATACTACAGGTGCTAGTATTTTAGGGGCTGGTGTAAAAGCACCGAGAATTAAGACAAAAAATTTAATTTCTATAATTTTTTGCGAGGCAGTAGCTATTTACGGATTAATTACAGCCATAGTTTTCTCCAATTCACTGGCTGTAAGAATCATAATTAAACTATAAATTTCAAATAAAATATTAAATATACATTTTATGTTTGTAGGAATTTAATGTAGAACTAGTAAATTCAAATGAGGAATTACTGGCAAAAAATATTATGGGTGGTCATGTGATATTTGGAGCAGGAACAACTGTGGGTTTTGTAAATTTAGTATGTGGTTTAGCAGTTGGTGTAGTAGGATCAGGAGCAGCTATAGCAGATGCTGCAAATGCCTCCCTATTTGTCAAAATTCTTATTGTAGAGATATTTGGAAGTGCCATAGGATTATTCGGGCTTATCGTTGGTATTTATATGGTAAGTTACTTTTTACAATTTTTTTCGTAATTTAAGCGACTTCATCTGTACATACATCAAATATTGTGATAGCTTAATTCAGTTATAAAACATTTAGATTCACTCTTCTGTACGTACTTCACGGCCATATTGGGAAAAATGGCCCCGGTACCCAATATCACAGTTATTAATTATTAAATCACACATTAATTAACGTTACTTTTCCAATGTTAACGTTAAAAAAATGATAAATACATATTTTTTAAAAAAACATTTAAGATTATATATAAAACTACAATGTGATTTCATTATTTCTGGATTATGTTTCTAAATTACCTAACCTTAATTTATATGGTAAGAGAATAAAAATTAAAAGTAATACGGAGATATACGCAGAAATTAATAAGATTACATTACAATATCAAAAATAATTACAATTTACCTTAAACATGAGTAATGACTTCTACTTTATTAATTTTCAGACATCTAAAGGATCTATGGGTAACACAGCGTAAACAATAAATAATTTTCTCAATTTTGAGTATTGGTAGAGCAGTATATAATTTTAAGATTGTATAAAATCTATTAAATAAACTATTAGTTAAAATAGAATTTTATTTCCCTGCAGTTATAAATTCTGAGAATTATATCGAAGAGTGCTTAGGTCTAATAACTTTAATCGGTCAGGTTCTGGTTGACAGTTTTTTCGATAAAATGAAAGAAGGGAAGGGTATTTAATGCTTGGTTTCACTTGCAAATAAAGCAAATAAATACCACTCCTAATTTCACGTGACGACTTTTGAAGTTGTTAATCAGAAAACTTGAATTGTATTTCTGACCAAAAATTATAAAAATGAGGATGTTATTAGGTAAAGTTTTTGCTACAGTGGGTTTATCAACAATAACGATTCTCAGTAAGTAGCTTCTATAACAATTTTTTAAATATTTGCTAATCACTTGTATTGTTTAGCTCTTTATCATGTGCTTACTGGGAAGGGCGAAAGAATAAGTGTTGGCTGGTAAGTATTAATTAATATTGTTAGACAGTCTTGATCAATCAATTACTTGTGTTATACAGGTTTCTTGAAGAAACAACCCCTCATATGTGGGCTACTATTGGTATTGGACTCTCAGTAGCATTATCAGTTGTAGGGGCTGCTTTGTAAGTAATACTGTATTTCATGGTAGGGTAGATATTTAAGTCGAATTTTTTAGGGGAATTCACACAACAGGTGTTAGTATTATTGGAGGGGGCGTGAAGGCCCCCAGAATAAAAACAAAAAATTTAATTTCTGTAATTTTTTGTGAAGCAGTAGCTATATATGGTTTAATTACAGCAATAGTGTTATCTGGAAATTTAGAGGTAAATTAACTTTGAGCAATGAAAATATACTACATACTGAATTTTTTTATTATTAGGATTTCTCTTGGAAAATAATTAGAGATCATGAAGAAATTCGAGAAAAGAATTGGATGGCTGGTTATCTTATGTTTGGAGCTGGCATTGCAGTTGGTTTTGTGAATTTATTTTGTGGTGTTTGTGTAGGAATTGTGGGTTCTGGGGCTGCTTTAGCTGATGCTGCAAATTCAGCACTGTTTGTTAAAATTTTGATTGTAGAAATTTTTGGAAGCGCTATAGGACTTTTTGGATTAATTGTGGGAATTTATATGGTGAGTTTTTACTATATTTCATGAACAATTAAAGATTCGTTTCCCTTCCAGGTTTCTAAAGTATCAATGGGCGACAGTACACATTAAAAATAGTTTAGTTTGTTTTTCTCAACAATTATATAATGTATACTAGTTCAGAAATTAGTTGTATGAAATTGTTAATATGACAAATACTACTGCACATTGTATTTATGTTTTCATAAATAACTTGTATATAATTATTACATTATTAGCTGTATCATTGTTTTCAGTAAAAAAGTTGATGTGTATGTATATTAGCACAAAATTATTTCAGACGTCAGTATTATTTTCTACATTTGGAAGATTTTTATTTTATTAAAATTGTTTTACTACAACCTTATACTATTTAATTATCTAATAACTACAAATTCACCATTTTTTAGAACACAGTATTCAAGTAATTATAAAATGATATCTATCTTAACATTCAGTTGTTTATTCCTTAAAAAATAAAGAAACGTAAAACATACTTAAAAAAAAAACTTGGAAAAGTATTTACAGGTCTTTTCTTATTTAGGCCTTTAATTTTTGCAGAAGTATATTTCGTATATCTTCGAAAGATTTTTCAAGACAGCGAATATAATCTTTTCCAAATACGTCTTTACTGTTATTTGTTACAAGCATTCCTACAGAATCGTCTTTTATAGAGTATCTGAAAAATAATTATAATAATAAAATGTTAAATGTTAGATAAAAGAAGACATGAGAATAACTAACGCAATGCCAAATCCATTAGGGACTGTCGGTCCAAAACCCCCAGCTAAAACTCTGGGTGAAGTTAATGTACTGGTAGAAATAATATTCTGATTAATAAGTGAATAAGCATTGTCTTTAAAAATATCAGTTTCAATATTGTCTTGTTCTGAAAGAAGCTTTAAGGCAAATAAGTGTCTATCAAAGCCTTTACCCATGGCAGCTTCTCTTGTTAATTTTGCATGATATTGTGAACATTCTTCAATTAGATGAAATGCTTCCACTTTTGAAAAATGTTTTGAATTAACTGTTTCACTATATTTCTAAAACACAATAAATATTGATAATGAACGTATACTTATTTATAATAACCTTTGTTTTAATAGTACAAGGTCGAATTGCTTCTGTTCTTCCATGTTTGAATGCAGCAGTGCTACAGGATTCATACGAAGGAACACACTTTGTTTTTAATTTGAAATAAGCATCCTAAAAATGAAATATTTAAAGTATATATAGAAACATTAAGAAAAACCTTACCTGAAAACCAAGCTGCATTATGGAATCAGGACTTATTTTAAGCTTTTTGCATTCATCTTTCCCAATACCAAACATTTGAAAAACATTCACTTCTAAAGCATTACAAATATATGCGTAGTTTTGAATTGCATCTTTTATTTCTTTCTTCATTTTATCATCCAGATTAAATTCTTTAAAAATATAATATATATATATATATGAAATGTTACAAATACTGAGAAAAATGACATATTACCTAACTTTTGGGGTTTAAATGGTAGTTCACTAGATGTTCGAGTACTCGGAGTAACCTGAGGATTTTCAATCGAGTCTTGATGTATATCTTGAAAGTAGCGTAGAACAGCCACACCATCTCCCCAGGAATGTTCAAAATTTAGACCTGCTACACCATCTTTTGAAATAATAAGAGAAAATGACTTGTCAAACCATCTAAAGAAATAAGGTACACTTAACGTATTAATAAGTTTTATATTAATTTAATGTTTTATATACCTATTTTTTCCGTCGCCATGAATGTAATGTCTTGATAAAGTGGCAATAGCTTCATCTGTTTTGACATCTTGTAAATTAACTTCTGAGTCATCTAAACACATATTGAAAAATGCACTATCAATTGCATGTAATTGTTTTTCATTTCCCAAGGACAACAAATGTTCTCTCAAAGATGCCCATTTATTTCTGTCAAGTGTAGTTAAAATACCAAGAGGGAACTCTTCAGATGTTGCATTACTATTGTTAAGTATATATTTCAAATTTGAAAGAATTTCATTAGCAGGCAAAATATCTCCACTTTCATCAAAAACATTAAAAGTAAAAAACTGCCCCTTAAACTGTACCACAACATGCTTTGCTTTATAATCCTGTATGATCTTGTCTTTATTTAATTCAGGGATTCTAGTAGAATAAAAAAGATTGTGATATTGACTCATGTCAAGTGGATATGCATTGTATAAGTATGCAACATACCAAGAAGCAAAAGAAGGAACCAATGAACATACTGTTCTAAAAGCTTCAGTATCAGTTTTTTTAGGGTTTAAATGATACACTTCTGGTTCCAATAATCCATCATTTAAAGACTTAAAAAAACGAGCACTACTTATTATCATATTTGCTGATTTTACTAGCTGATCATTAAACTCTACTTTTGGATCATTATGAAAAATTAATGTTGGATTGTAGTTAATGGGCAAAGGTTTTCTATCACTTAAATACATATCAAACCATGGTTTAGAAATATAACTTGTATGTTGATTTTTTTTATCACTTTGTATTAGCTTTTCTTGCAGTTTTTTCCCATTATTGTTTTTAAAGCTTGTCACACAGCTGTTGGTTTTTTCAAATATTTCTTTAGTTAAAAGTGGTTTCTGAGCAGCTAAATATCTTTCACATGTATCTTCTAATTTCGGAATTGGTAATCTAGGCAATGAATATTGAAAATGCATTGTAGGAATTCTACTTCTTTGCCAATACTGATAATCGACATTTTTCCAGTGTTTCTTGCGTATCTGTATTACTGCAGTTCTGTGTAGTACGTTTGATGTTTTAAATACTATCGATTTACTAAGCATCTTAATAATAAATATCAAAAATAACCGTTATTCACAAAATAATTACAAAAATTCAAGTGCACTTTGACCCCTTTTAATTTGTCTATCTATCTATAATTTTTCAATATATGTATACAAAACAATTATTCTAATTTAAAAATTACCTAACTAAACATTCCACAAATACTTTAAATCAAAATAAGAAATATTAAATTAGTTAACAAATACAACATAACCTTAAAAAAGAAACGTCATATCGTGATGATGACAACCTCTGTCGCTGCAATTCAGTACGTTGATTTAGCGCCATTTTCAAAATTAAACGCCGATTGTGGCTTTTTGAAATTAACGAATTTTAGCAAATAAACACATGATTGAATAAAAAAGCAAATAATGTTATATACGATTCTTTAATTACATATCTTAAAGAATAGTATCGGCTATAATTAATGTCTTAATTATACTTCACTTTCCAATATGTTCGGCTATTTTACAGATTGATTTGCATTACTTTTAACACAAACTACTTGATAACCACCTTTAAAATATGTGACATTGAAAACAAGCCAATTTTTTAATAAAACATTGTCTTATTAGCAGATAAGCGTTTTGTCTACTATTTAATTCGTTTCCCTTATGCTTTAGAGTATTTCAAGTTTAAAATACAATTTACGATAGAGTATAGATAAGTAAGAAAATATACATACAAGAAAATTAAGCTATTTGGAAATATTAGAGATCAAGAAACTACAAAATGTTCTTTACATCTTACTTGTAATTGGTTATTGACTACTATTTTGTAGTTTATCAACTTACTTAAATTGAATTTATTTATACGATTCAACATTATATAATAATCAAACGACAAATATTATATTAAACAATCTATAAAAACAACTACAGTTACAGGATGTAGATGAATTTGTTTGTTTTTTACTAAGTTTTGTGAAAACGTTACAGTTCTTTTAATGGTAATATAAATGATAGTTCTCACTGGTTTTCATTTTACTAAAATATACAACACTGGCATAACATTCACTTTAATTCACTAATTTTTTTTTTTTTTTGATAGATGTCTTTCATGCAGATACATAGTCCCTAATTCCATCTAATTGTCATCAAAATTGTAACAAAAAATAAAATTATAAAAGTTCACAAAAATGACTTATCACGTTTTTATTTTACATTGTGTTATGATTTTCTTTAATTAACGCAAAACTAGTGACTACACAGTATAAAACGTAAAATATAAATTTTCCTGTAACGAAGGCATAAGCAAACATCTAAACGTGTAAAAAATAATATAGTAGGCATTTAGATCACAATAAAATAGTCTACCCTATTATTAATCGATTCTATACTGTGTAGCATTACGTTTCATAATTATAGTAATAATTACATTTACTGTTTGTTCTCTGGAACAACTAAAATATTTTTTAAATTATAATGCACAGCAATATGATTTTTACTAATAAAAATTAGAAAGCTTCTCTACCTGTAAACAATAATTAAAGCGATATTTTAATAGCACACTGAAAGTTTTTAAATCTGCCTTAATTTAAAAAAAAATAAATGTGCTTGTTATATTACGGTTACGATTATTACTATTATATTAATTATTATTATATTAATAATTGTATTATTATAATTAAGTTACAATGATAATAATAAAATCCATCGCAAAAATTTCAGAGACCAAGTCAACATTTAAATAAACCGACACAAAAGTAAATATTTTTAATAGTTATTTGGCTCTAGACAGAATAAGATTACATAATAGATTTTTTTCCACCTATTTCTCATGATTCAAACATATATTATATATTATTATCGATTTGTTTAGAACATAAAAAGATTCATTTAATAAAAATTAACGAATCATAACAATAAATTTAATAAAAGTTATCATTTACGATAAAACCATAAGGTGCGTTAAAATTTACCCCACATATGGAACCTATAACAAGCTGTAGAATTTAAAACGATTGTAACTTTCGTCGCACTTAAAGTTCAGAAATGAAATAATATAAGAAATAAAGCATAATCGATTGGGAAGACGAATAAAATATTGCACAATTAACTGTTAGATGATACTTTCACTGGCTCAGAAGGAGTCAAAGGGCTACTAATACTGTTTGCACTAAGTGGTGCAGAATTTTGAGCCATTAACTTTTGTCGCACTTCGCGTATTTTTAATTGCAACGTTGCCTTGTTCGGAAAAATATTGCTATGTTGTGATTGAAAGGTGCATGTAGCTTGAGTACTTGGAAATAATGAATTTTTCTCTTGGAACAACTGCAAAACTAACAGACGTCTTTGTTCTAACAGTTTTCGGTGACCTTTGTCTGACGAGTCACGGTTTGGAGTTCTAGGATTAGGAGTATGTGGGGAACTAGATTCCGGAGCGTCCGAAAAATCTAAATAGCATTTTTAAATAAGTTATTTTAAATAGTTTTAAAAAAAAAGTACAATATATTTATCAACATTTCTCACCTTTAATATTTTCAACACTAAAGTCAGGTCCGAAAAATGTATTGCCTACAATTCTGTTTCCACTAGAAGGTTTAGCTGAACAAACAGCAGATTGAGGTGCTTCTATTTCAGACTCCTCGTCTAACGATAACCTATGACCAGATGTCAGCGGTCTCTTTTTCGTGTTATAATTGGAAAATACTCTTGGACTTGACGGTACGGAGATTGCGCTTGGAGACTGGCACTCTTCAGGTTTGAATTGTGGTAAGGAAGAAAATTTTTTTTCAAAATTAACTTGCTCCAGTACCCTAAAGACATCAATACATTAACAATGTGTACTTTTACCTCCAATCATAATTCGAAAATGTTAAAATACCTGTCCGTTCCATCGTCTAAATTCTTTTTAATAAAATTCTTCTTAATTGAAGGTGAAATTAAAGAGTCGTTATGATTATTTTCATCGGAACTTTCATTTGAAAGTGTTGTTGTTATAGTTGTTGTCGTCGATGTGACCGCTACAGCAGCTAAACACTTAATAAATTAATAAAAATTTATCTTATAAAATAGACTTATTGCAATTACCCATGGATTGACGCCTTTGCAAAGGTGCTTTTCCTAATTGGGCCGGAGTGGGAGCCAACTTAAACTCGGTGTTTTCTTCAGGCAAAGGTATTTCAGAATTGACTGCCGTTCTTGGCGAGGCAGGCATTTCTGAGACAGAAACAATTATTTTTTCTACTGGTTTTGGAGGCTTATTTTCAACTTTAACTTGAATACCTAAAATGAACACACAGCTTTTGCAAAAAAATCAGCTTTCTAACTGTAATGAAGTCTATTTTTAAATCATTTTCGATTGTTCATATAAATAACTATTAATTAAAATAAAAATAAGAAAGACGAATACCATTGTAACTTTTTACAGAGATAATACCTGAACTGTACGGTATGTTGGTGTTTAACATGGGAGCTGATATTGACGAAGTTTCTGGAAGAGTGCCGCAATTTTGTATGATTTGCTTGTTCTGTGACTGATTTACTATTACTGACTGTATTGCTGTTGGTTTTGGAATAATTTGTAACGGTTGAATGGAAACGCTTCTCCCATTTGCATCAGAAACAGGTATTTGAAAAGACTGTTGTGGCATATAAACGTATTGAACAGGCGGATCTGATGCCGTAGAGGCGACAACGAACACGGGTCTTGATCTAGACGTGTGATTAGGTAAACACAAAGCTGTGGACTGCGAATTAACTAGTGTAAGAGTCATAGGTTGGCCCTGGATTGAATTTCTTTGGCCACCGCGTTCACAAACCTGAATTATTCCACCAGGTTTTACTTGCTGTTTAAATATTGTTAGAGTTGTTGTAGGTTTAGTAGGACAACTGCTGGATTCTTCAGGAATCCATTGAGATGCTGCAATGTCCGAACATTTTATTTCTAATGGGTCAGTAGTAGGTGATGAGTCTGGCCAACAGTTCGACTCTGGTACATCCACAATTTCATTTTTCAGAACTTTTGGTGAAACTGGCATAGTTTTAAATGCGCCTCCAGTAGGTTGGAAACCACTAACTCCTGTGGGATTTACAGGGGAATGGTATGGATAACTGAGTACAGTAGACGTCACAGGGCTAAACTTGGTACTAGAATCGGTCGAGGGTAGTCTTGCTTTTATCGGTTTTGGCCGACAAGTTACGTCTGCGCTGTTGTTATTATTGTTGTTACTGTTATTATTATTTGACATGGGACTAAACCGTTGCTGTGGAAAAACCCTGTTTTCAATATGGGGTTCTAGATCACTGTGTGATTCTGAATCAGAATCTGTTACTTTCTCTTTGCATTTCAAATCAATTTCTGATTGTTGCTCTTGTTCCTCACATATAACCATTTGGTCTTCGTCAGATTGGTCACCGTTGTCTACTTCTTGTCCGGCAGGATGATGTACTGACTCCATCGGTTGTGGCGAATGAGGAGTCCTTGGACTAGCAGATGGATCACCTATTTCGCCCATATCACCTGTTGAATTAAGTTTGCCACGAGCGCACCCAGTTGACGATTTTCTACGATCTTTATTGCACCTATATAACATACCCAATAGTGTATTTTTTATTATTGCAAAAACTAAATTATTGTTACCATTTCCACTCTGGATAAGTTTTGAAATGAGCATCTTTCACCTCCGATGCCAAGTCTACATATTTCTTTTTTTCTTCAGGGCCCAGTTGATACCACCATTCACCCAAAATTTTCGAAACTGTGCGGTTGTCTTGATTTGGGTGCCTTTGGTGAACAAGAGCTCTATGTCTTTTAGAAAATATCATGAAGGCATTCATTGGTCTTTTGATACGTTCTTTACTCTGTAATTTAATGTAAATAATAATAAACAAATGGGGAACAATAAAAGACCTTACCGAACTTTGAAGGGCACTGAGAGATTGGCTTCTCCGTTTATTACTTGCACCAATCGTATTGTTTACAGTTCCGTTATCAGTGGGTTCCGGCTCAAATACGTCGTCGTCATCTTCAGTAGTTACTGGCATTGGTTCAGGATCCTCTTCATCATCTCCCATATCCGAAACAGGTGCAGGCACTTGAGAGGGGACACTCGTCATTGGTGGTGCTGAAAAAGGTGGAGAATGTCTCAACGGCGGTGACGAGGAACTAGACGGTACTGTTAAAATTGGTACAACCGTATGCCAAGGTATAACAAACGCAGAAGGAGACTGCGTTAATGGTTGCGACGTTTGAGAAACCACCTGAGAATTTGTATTGCTATTCAAATTTATTAAATGGGATTCGGATGTTGATACTGAGGACACTTCTACCTCTGAATGGGTAGGAATAAAATTTTGAGGTGTTCTTGCGCGTATACTTGTTTCTTTGTGATTTAAATTCATTGCAGTAACTAAAACAAAATACAATACAAACGTACAACAAAACAAATGAAACGAGGAGGGTGCACATTAAATATTACGTACCCTGTTCCGTTTTAATTATGACAGGGCTAGCAGTTGTTTGTGGTAAAACGGTATTAATCGGGACAGAAGAAGAATTCAAAACCCGTTTAACAACTGATTGGGAGGCAACAGGCAAAACAGGCACAATTTGGGTGGGATGAACTATCACTGGCGAAACACCAGTTCCACTAGGCGATATATTATTCAAAGAGCTATTAGGGGCAATATGGATTGTCTGAGTATGTCTAATGTGATCCTGCTGTATAACCTTTGAACAAATAGTAATAAATAGAATAATAGTATAACAAAATGGTAAATTCCAACTCAGACACTTACATGTCTTGGAACACTAGTAGCTTGGTATTGTACACCGACATTTTCGTTGTATTTTTCTACATCTGTTGGACATTCGGTTTTCACATTGACAAAATTTTTATCTTGAATTTGAGGCACGACGCAATACAATGTATCAGAAGGAAGTTGTAAGTTTTCTGTTTCGGCATTTGTCTGACTAGTAGAATTTGTTAAGGCGTGCGGCAAGATGACGCTTTCTTGTTCAGAAACTGAAGGAGAATCCCAATGACGTGGATTAGGCGATATCCTAATTACGCTTGTTGCACCTTGATTGGGACGAACCAATTCCGGCCTATAAACAATAAGTAAGTATAATTTATGAAAAATTAATATCACTAAACAAGACAAAACCTGATGACAGGTTGATGATATGGGGCAGGCATATTGTAACCGGAAGGTCCTGGAGAGCCTCTTTTTAATAGTCCATGTGAATGACTACTAATTGGCATAAACATATTTTGTCTAGAACCTACAGTAATAGGGGACTGCATAGTTAATGGAGAAGATCCTTGACAATTTGGTGAAAATGCTGGCGTAGCCGACCTCGAGCTCCCCAAAGACACTAAAAATTATTCAAGTTACATGTAAAATCTATTTGTTTAAATTGTAAAATAGTGGTTTCTTACTTAACATGTTAGCAGCTTCAGTTTCGTCTTGATCAAATCTACCAGCTATTCTTCTTTCACTACAATTGGGAGATGTTTCTGAATCTCGAGATGTATCTTCACCTTCCCCTTTACTATTTGATCTAGGAAACGAAGGGCCGCTACTTCTAAGACATTTGCCGTTCAAACTGAGATGCCTCGAGCAATAGCCTCTCCTCTGAGATTCTTTTCCACAACCATCTTTGGCACACAGTCTACGCCACTGTTTTCCATTAAACTTTTTACGAATTCCATTAGGATTTGAAACAACGTCGCCTTTCTTATATTTATGAGGGGTTGTAGCCTGGCTACGAGGAGTTGTTGGCTGAGATCTGAGAGTTACACTGCTAGATGAACTAGCCCTACTTTGCATACTACTTCTTTTGCTACTGCCTGATAATTTAGCAATATCACCATCACTTGGAAACATAATGTCTTCACGTCTTAATTCATCTTCACTCTCGCAAAAATCGTCGTAATGGCGACCGTTGGAGAGCGGAGTATTAATGGAAACTGGAGTGCTAAGTTGAGGTGGAGGAGATTTAACCGAAGATCGAAAATAATCATTCTGTTGAATAGTTGGCAGTAATTGTAAAGGATCTCTTATACTTTCTAGATCATCTCTCCATGGAGGTCTTAATAATCTAAGATCTGCTCTTTTGACAGTTACTTCGCGTTGTTGAGGACCTAATAAAGCTACTACAAAACGAGCAGGTTGACCATCTAATATGGTACACACAACACCTTCCACAAACTTTGTCTGTTCATGTCGAACGCATACTCTCGTACCTAATGCAAGTAAATTTATGTATGGACAAGCATCTTCAATTACATCATAACAGTCTGGTGCAAGAACATTTGTAAAGTGTACTATTTTTCCCTCATTGTCTAACTGTACTTTGAGCTGCAATAATAAATAACACATCTAATAGTAAAACATTTTCAATAAATTAAAATTTAAATTAGTGTTGTTTGCTTAAATTTTTTATTTTGGAATTGCATAAACTTTTTTAAAAGATCAACATTGAAACTGAGAAACATCTCTATTAAAAGTAAACAGGGCATAAAGACGACAAACAAAATGTTTGTACTTACATCACTTCCTATTGCTTGTTGAATAAAACCTGGATAATACCAGTCCCCTTGTTTGGCTAATACACGATAATTAACCCATTCATTTAGGTCAATAATAGGGGGTTTTATATTTATTTCTTCTTCCGCTGGCCTTCCGGCACACGAATAATCTACAGCTATCACTTGAGGAGGAATTGCAGTACTTATATTTTGCAAAACTGATACAGGTACATAAGAAGCACTTGTGTCAAGCTCCTCCAATTTAGATGGGTCATATTTTCTTTTCTTAGGTAATGTTCGTACTTCAGAATTAGAAGACATTGTGCTCTCTATTGAGAAACCTCCTTCAGTGACAACAACAAATTCTCTATTATAATCAGGATCAACTATAAACATGCTTGTGAAAGAAGCCCCGACACATTTTTAAAATGCTGCCGGATAATCATTTCACAAGCAGTCTGGTAAAGCACTTGCTGAAATACACTGCCACAATCACTTGTTGAAACACGTTCGATGTATTGGTGTCTGTAATACAAGCACTAGGAAGCATTTATAAAATCGTATCATGGTCACAAATATATTCTAACCTGTAATTTATAATCGTAGTTTTTATGCTTTGGAATTTAAACAGTCTCTCTTGGTCTCACTATTATTAACCTCAAAAAATTACGTCATTTTACGACGGGCACACAACAAATGCAAGGGTATTATTCTTCAATACATCTTATTAGTAAATAAACATTTGCTATAATGTAAAAACACTGATATTTTTCAGCTGTCATTTTTAAAAGTACAACTAAGAAACAAAATTTATCGAAATTTAACCGTAATCACTTCAACTGAAAAGTTACATTTCTTTTTGTTTAATAACAAAACATATTTGTATTCATAATAATTATAACATATTCACCAACAACGCAGGACATTAACTACTCCCCCTTTTCGCCTGCGACCCCTTTACATAAAACGTATGTATCGTAATGTCTATACAGATATAGCTATATCCAGCTAATACATACATATGTTATATAGGTACATACCATATACTTACTGTATGTACATTTGTATTAATATGTTTCGGATTCAACCATTGGACACATTGAACAAACACAAAGTTCGTAATGAGAGATACAGATATACGAAATTATATGGCGATGAGGAGGACAGATTTTCATTCAATTGACGGTGTTGACTATAATTACAGTGGGTGATATTACGGTGGTATGATTAATGGAATTATTAGTATCAAATAGTAACACCAATAGTAAAAACAAAAGGCCGACATGACGTAAACTACTGTAAAAACAAAAATAATAAAGCTGCAAAAAAGATGTACAATTGTCTTACAACGAATAAAACTTTTATAATTTTCTGATTCCATGCTATAATCACATTAAATAAATTACAGTTTTTTCTAAATCTCTTCGATATTCGTATAACTATTTCACTTGCTCATTGATTATTAATTGCAATATTTAATTATTTCTTATATATATTATTGAACAAGTTATAATATACCCAATTATTTATGTACATCCCAAAATATATTGCATTGGAATACATATGTATAGCATTCCTCAAAAATAACCATCAAATAAGAACTATTTTACAATTAGCAATTAAATAACCGACATAAATTTCAAATTTCATCTAAAACTGAATTTTTAATTAAATAAAACAAATAAATATACTTCATTGCGATTTATTAATAAATTTTTATGCTCTATATATACAATCAGAAAGCAACGATATTGGCCATTAAAAGATTTTTTGTCCTAGCCTTATGTACAATCTAGTTATTTATCATTTGAAAATTTGTTGCATTCAAACACCCTTTGCGCTTCGTTCTATAAAAAAAAAAAAAAATATTAATAAAATTCAATTCAAAATTAACTGTGACCTATTCCAAAATATCTTTTTTACGTATTATATTAAATTATTACCTGTATTAATTTGTATATAAGCATGAGGACCTCAACGGATGTTTTGCAATTTTCGCTGTTCCCTCCATTAGGGGATCCGCTACTGGCGCGTTTCCCCCAACCAGTCGAAAAATTAAGTTGCGCGAAAGACATCGCTATTATCGTAGACAATATTAAAAATAACACCACTAATCGACGCATCTTTTAATTAGAAACAGTTAGAATGGATACCGATAATGTGGACTGACGATGAGTAGAGTCTGAATGAAGGTTGATGAGTGATCCCCATTTTATTTATACCCCTTTCGCCCGCCCTTTGATCAAAGAGAGAGAAGAAGCCTTGGTGGAGCATCTTACAAAATTAACCCGGCACAAATAAGTAAAAAGAAAAATAAATGTCCTTTCCTTACACTTTATAGCTTTCATCGTTTCCTATGCAAATTTTTAAACATTATTATTTTTCTTCTTTTTTTTACAAAATACGTATAATGGTTTTTATTAAATATATAATATATGTTGTTGATTGTGAGTCTTGAAATGTAATTGTATGTACAATTATAGATTAAATATACCCATTAAAACAATTGAATTATATAATTATAATTTTTTAATTTAAATGGATGCTTTCAAGAACTATGTAACATTAATATATAATTCTGTTTCCTTTGTAGAATATATAGTAGAAACTTAGAACCTTTTTAATTGCAAACAATTAAAGATAGAGATCTTTTGTATTTCTTTGATACTGTTTGAAAAAAATAGTTTCAAAAATATGAACGTTATTTGTAATATATATGTAATACTTATTTTTATTACTTAGTATTAGGTAAAATTAAAATTCCAACCAGAACTCGCCAATCGTAGTAAATGAATTAACTTAACCGAAGCTATTGTTTGAAGAGAATATTATTTTATAAACTTAATAACTTAATAAACTTATTACATTAGCGAACATAACGTTGATTGATATTAACTACGTTATTATGGTGTACTGCACGAAATGCACCATTCATTTGAAACTTTTTTTTTTACTTTATATTTTGTCAGATATTAACATTGCATTTTTATTTATTTATTTATTTTAGTTTTAATTTCAATATTTAAAAAACACGAAATTGATTGACAAATTGAAACATATTTCAAGTTAAAATACCGAGTGTTCGTCTGAGTGGGGCTACGTAAAGTAATAAAGACGTAAATTGATAAGAATGTTATTGTGTTACAGACGTAATTCGTCGGCGAAAAATAATTATGGGAATGAAAGAAACCTCAAAGTGCTTGGTTTTGCGTAAACTTCAACTTCGTTCACTCTATGCGATAATTAGTTGAAAAGTAAATAGCATATTCCTAAAATTGTCTCTTTAATTCTCATTCCGCAAAATGAGAATTTTATTTTGCTGCTGCTAGAAGAACTTTTCGATCTTAATTCCAATCTAGCAAAATTTCTTGGTTTAAAAAATAAGAAATATTTTTAAATTTGAATATCTTTATATATTTTAGTAGGTAATGTCCTTTTTTGAATTTTAATAAACGTATTAAAATGTCGGGCTTCTACTCAGAAACATGTATTTAACAATAATTACTTAATTACAAATGACATATTACATAATTTCACATCATTTGAAAAACTTATTGAAAAAATGATTATTATAATAATTCTTAGAGCGTTAGACACCTTGTAGGTTTTTGTTGTTTTTATTAAAGCTGAATCCACTTCTCAGAAGAGTGCTTAGATAAGGATCCCCATAGGACGTAGCGTGACTCGTGGCTACACCCCCTTTTCCTGTGCTAAAACTATTAGCAATAGCTGTTGCTGCACCAGGAGAAGGGAGTTCTTCTATACCATTGTATGCTTTAACCCTGGATCTTCCTCCTAATGCTCCTAGCGTTATAGGAAAGAACGCATTGTATACTGGTTGTCCACGGTTGTTAACTTTGAAAGGCCAAAATCCACTTTGATCTTCCTCATCATTCTCCTCTTTTGCAGCATCTGACGAAGATGGTTTGCTGCTACTGCTGGATGGACGTCTTTTAACGGTATTCCTTACGGTGGTTAGTTCTGGATTAGCTACCTCTTCGGCACCTATTTCCGCTGTAACTTCGATGGGAGGTGAAACAGTTGTAAAATCTTCTGATAGAGGTTTGTAAACGTTATTTTGGACAACTTTTTCGGTCTGTTCTGACTCAAATGAATCAACTGCTTCCACAGTGTTAAGATTAGGGTCGTAATTTCCCACCTCGCCAACGTATGAACTAGTACCCACCGTATCACCCACAACAAAAGCCGACATAGCATTGTGAGGAGCTGGAACATATTCAGTGTTTCTCTTTATAGGGCGACCATAATATCTACCAAACATAACGGCAGCTCTTGGTGATGATCGTCTCAACCGAACGTCTCCTGGAAAAATGTTATTTCAAATTATTAGGAGCAACTTAACTGGTCATACTTGATCAAACCTTTTAACTTGATTTATTTTAATTATTAATATAATATGTACATTATATAGAGAGTTGAAAAGAAAAATATAACTTACCCGCTTCGTACCTAACCTGCGGTATTGCATTTATTATCACAAAAACAGAGAACAAACAAACGAAAATCTTACTCATATTGATTTTATTTCTAATCAATAATAAGAATCGATTACAAGTGCTTTGTGAGATCAACTAAACGTATCAGGATTATCGACATACATTTAAATAGTCTGTGTTTCGCCCCCCTCATTAACCAACCCTACGGTCACACCTATCTAGACAAGGATGTTCTCGCTAATAATAAAAAATTCATTCCGTGTTTTATGTTCATGTAAAACGAAATTACCAGTCTGGTTTTTAGCATTAATAAGTCTCGATGTGATTTGTATTGATAAAGAGTAAACATTAATATGTACAGGTGGTCGTTTTCTATCCTAACACCTGTAAACAAAGAATAGTCTTCTTTTTTTGTATTTTCTACAGTTAACTCGGTTTAGCTTGAATAAGACACCTTGAATATCTGATAATACATTAAAATTCAAAATCTAACACATTTTCTACTTAATCAAGCCAATATTTTAGATCTCGATTAGTTAGAATTCAGAACACAATACCTTTATGTTTAATAAATTAACGTAACATTTAAATTAAATACGTTTTTTTGTTTCTCACGTAAAAAATATAAAATCACTCTTCCTTTATCCTGTAATAAATAAATAATGTTCGGTTATATATGTAACACTTACATCGTACATTGAACCTTTTTGAACTAGGAAATTAAAAATCGTACTCAGTTAAAAAAATTATTTGCTAAAAGTGAATATACTATAATTACGAATCTATATTTAATACATTTTTACAGAATGGTATGCTTTTCCATCTATTCTATTTCATTCGTTTTCAAAAATATTTTAGCACATTATGTGTATGTACCCACTTATACACACACACAACACATATATCACTTTTTTTTTTGATAAGTGTATCTTTTATTGAATTAAATTCAAAAACTTCTCAATATCATAAATCTCCAAGTAACTGTTATATTACAGATATCCAATTCCTGAGACTTCACACATAATTTCTAATGTTTCTTCAATGAATAAATAAGCAATAATTCTAATACCTTGCGAACATTTAAAAGCTTTTTATTTTATATTCATTGCCAAATAATTTGGTCGTAATATCTATTACTATCGCACTGCTGGTTAAAACATATCTTACTTGCTAATTATTTAAAGTATCGTATTTGTATAAGATGAATCATTTCAGAACCAATTTATTATTATTCATGGTTTTTAGACACTAGCCTTGCATATTACAAGCGTTACCAACAAATCTTTTAAAGATTTTTATCGTAGTTTCTGCGAATCACGTATATTAAAATATTTTATTTGATATATTGAACAGAAGGTAACCAAATTATATTTACGTTTCAAAGTGTAGAGGTATGTATATTTCAAAAATAAGTTAAATCTAAATTATTTAATCCGATTACAATAGCAAGTGCAAAGAGTAAATTTAGAAATATGGTTATTTTCAAACTTCTTTAAATATATGCTTGGGAACAAAAAAGCAGACTACAATCTGTAAATAATAAGTCTAATAAAAAGCAAGAATTTAATAGAAAATTTGAGCTGTTAGACGATAGAATTTTTTTAACGCCTTTATTGGAGTGTTGCTTGGCTTATTAATTTTTTATTTTTATTAAATACTGATAGAAACTCCTTTTTCATAATAGGTTATTTTTTTTTAATATTCTTAGTATTTATTACCAGTAAATATAATAAAAGTTAATATGAATATGAGTAATTACACATTTAGAAAAAAGGAAACGGTTCTGAATAATGAATAAATTATAAACTATTACGGTCCTGTCTTTTATGTGACGCATGCGCCTGATGAGTATACACCATAAATACATGTACAAATGTTTTAACATCAATATTTTTTTATATTATTACTAATGTTACGTAAATATTATATTTTAACAAAATTTTTAATCAGGATTATGGACATTTTTCTCTTGTTCTAATTTAATTCAAAAACCTTCGGTTCAATAATGAACACAACTTATTAATAAAAAACAGTATCATTGAATATCTATTATCCATGATCTTGAATTTGGAAGAAAAAGAAAATCAGTAAAACTACATGCACAGAGCGGGCAGTCATAGGTAATACACCAATCCAGAGAGAGCGCTGTAGTACTACGTGACATGGGTTGCATAATAGAAAATGTATTTTATCATTATATATTTTTTGCAAGATTTACGTAATGAGGGTTGTCTATTAAGTAGGAATTATTTTAAAAATAAAAATTGTGGTAACGATAAGGTGCTGTTGATGGTTTGCTACTCCTATTGACACTGCTGTAATTTGTAAATAAACAGATATATATATATAATATATATATATATATATGTATATATATACCAGAGATACCAGAGAGGGTAGTAAAGAACACACAAAAAACTTCAACGGATTAAACATTGTGTGTGTTCTTTACTGCCCTCTCTGGTGTAAATCATGCTTCATCAACCGTGCACCGTCGAAAGTTTAAATATATACATGTATATATTTATATATATATAATGTCGCGAGGAAACCCTTTTACAAGTTGTAGATAGTTGATGCCGGTAAATAAGCAAAATCTATAATTATTCGTTTTTATTATTATTTATCGATAAATCGGTGAAATATGTGACAAGGTGTTTAGACTTTATTCAAAAGAAAACATGAAGAATATAGATAAGGAAAAGGTATGTAAAAAAACGATAAAATAAAAAAGAAACGGTGAACACAACTAATATAAATCTACATACTTATAGTTTTTGTATTTATGAACGAAAGTTGTTAAAATATTTGAAGAAATGTATTATTTAAAAGAAAAAAGGGGGAATTGTAATTTGGAAAATAATTTAAATTACAAAATTAAGTAAAACAGATTATGTGAACAAGTGTAGTTTCATAAATATCTGGGTAGCTAGGTTCCTATAGTATATTTATTATATATGCAATGTGTTTATTATATTTGCAATAACCACAATACAGGTCTAATTAGCAAAAAATAATAGAGCATTTGCTACATATAGGTACATCATTATATATGACATAATATATCTACAGTGTGAAAGGAGTTGAATCAATTATTGCAGAATTAATAAAAATTTTAAAATTGTACAAAATTATAAAACATCATGTTACAATGTAATAAAAATACCAAACAATTTGTGAACATTCCGATTTACATCCCGTGAAACAAATTAACAGAAAAAATTGTAAAAGACCTGTAATCATAAGAACTCACAACGTTAACACAGGCTGCTGCATTAATAAGTTAACATATTACATTATGTTATGACATACTAGAAAATAAAAATAATAAATATTAGAATCCATTGGTACTTCGAAAGAAATCCGTCGAAGATAATGGCGGATATGTAATCACAACAAGACAGACAGACAGACAGACAACAATAACCAAAATGGGAATTAAGTTATTGTAGTAGTTTAAAAATTGAAAATGGGTTAAAATATATCTAAATATAAGTAAAAATTATTATTTAGAAAATGGCATTTATAATCAAAAATTTAAACAGAACCAGAAGTAAGAGCTGAAATAATAAGAGTTATATTTGGCTATTCTAACCGTTTAGTAGCCCATCTACTTCTACGTAAGCTTATTTATTTAATGTAAAGTTAATGTTTACCCTTGTATTAACTACATGTGTTCCATCGGCTTGTACGCAGCTGATATCCGTACGTACAAACAAGATCATTACCACTTTTATGAATATGAATTCTACTAGGGATTCCGGCCGTGAAAGCCTGTTCTTATAATAAACTAGCAAATGTTAAAAGTGCCTGTTGGTCCGCGAGAGAGATTTTATCTCTTACCCGATTTGTACTAACCGGGCACTTCCCTATCCGCCACCCGGGAACGCGCCCGATGGGGGTTGCAGGCTCCCCACACGGGAAAAATAATACTCACGCTCTGGTCAATGATGCAAACCAAGCGTGAGGGATCTTTTGTTATGTGGTGGATCCAAACCACAACATTTCACAGACATTAATAGCTATTAATTGTCGATGTACGATTTGGAGATTTAAAGGAAGTAATATTTTCGAGTAAATAAAACTTTTAATCAAGTATAAAGAGTTCTCTTCATAAAATTGTTAACACATAAATAATGGTCAAAGGCTAAAAATTCTTTTTCTCTATACTAAATCTACGCAGATAAGCCACCCACATTGATCTACATTACAACATCAACAGCTACCACATGAAACTACGACATCACATCCTAAAATAAGAATATTTAGCTTTTCGAACCGTAGTAATAAAGCAACTTATATGTTTTTGTGAATTTGCTTTCGGTCGCCACTGAAATATATAATTTGAACGTAAAATGAAAGTGACGACTGATGGAAGGAAATTTCAAAAAAGCTCAAAGATGCCGCTAAAAACATTGAAATGGTTTAGTTTGCTTAACGAAATTAAACAATATTCCCAAATGAAAAGAACGTTGAGAATAAGTGAGCAAGGTAATTTCCAAATCGTATAATCACAACAAGACAGACAACCTGACAGATTCAGGATGCCATGTCACATATTAAAAAATGAAAACAGTAACAGAGAACATCTTATTCTAAATACTACACTTTCTGGAAGTTAATGTATCACATCTTGGAGCCCATTGCTTCTTCAGGAGAAATCCGTCCAAGATAAGTACGGATCTGTAATCACAACAAGACAGACAATCTGACAGATTCAGGATACCATGTCACATATTAGAAAATGAAAACAGTAACAGAGAATATCTCATTCTAAACACTATACTTTCTGGAAATTGATTCGACACATCTTGGAGTTGAAGCTATTCTTGGAAAACACGTCAACGTACCTCCATTGGTTCCTCAAAGGCTAAAAGTTCTTTTTCTCTATACTACATCTACGCAGTTAGCGACCCCCATTTATCTACATTACAACATCAACAGCTACCACATAAAATTACGACATCACAACCCATAATAAGAATATTTAGCTTTTCGAACCGTAGTAATAAAGTAACTTATATTTTTTGTGAACTTGCTTTCGGTCGCCACTAAAATTTATAATATGAACGTAAAATGAAAGTGACGACTGATGGAAGGATATTCCAAGAAAGCATAAAACATTGAAACGCTTTACTTTGCTTAACGAAATTAAATAACATTCCAAGACGAGCGAGGTAATTTCCAAATCGTACATAAAAATTTAAAAATTGTACAAAATTATAAAACATCATACAGTTCGACAATGAAATAGAAATAACAAACAATTCGTGACCGTTCCGATTTACATCCCGTCAAACAAATTAACAGGAAAAATTGTAGAATACCTGTAATCATAAGAACTCGCAACCTTAACACAGGCTGCTAAATTAAGAAGTTAACATATTAGATTATATTATGACCTACCAGAATATAAAAACAATACATTCTGGAAATTGATGTTGTACATCTTGGAGTTGATGCTCTCCTTGGAAAATAGTCAACGTACCACCATTGGTTCCTTAAAAGACATCCGTCGAAAATAATTCCGGATCTGTAATCACAACAAGACAGACAAGCTGACAGAGTCAGGATGCCATGTCACATATTAGAAAATGAAAACAGTAACAGAGAACACCTTATTCTAAATACTATACTTTTTGGAAATTGATGCATCACATCTTGGTGTCCATTGCTTCTTCAGAAGAAATCCGTCGAAGATAATTGCCGATCTGTAATCACAAAAAGACAGACAACCTGACAGATTCAGGATTCCATGTCACAAATTAGAAAATGAAATCAGTAACAGAGAATATCTCATTCTAAACACTATACTTTCTGGAAATTGATTCGACACATCTTGGAGTTGAAGCTATTCTTGGAAAACACGTCAACGTACCTCCATTGGTTCCTCAAAGGCTAAAAGTTCTTTTTCTCTATACTACATCTACGCAGATAGCGACCCCCATTTATCTACATTACAACAGCAACAGCTACCCCATAAAATTACGACATCACAACCCGTAATAATAATATTTAGCCTTTCGAACCGTAGTAACAAAGCAACTTAGATTTTTTTGTGAATTTCCTTTCAGTCGCCACTAAAATATATAATATGAACGTAAAATGAAACTGACGACCGATGGAAGAATATTCCAAGAAAGCATAAAACATTGAAACGCTTTACTTTGCTTAACGAAATTAAATAACATTCCAAGACGAGCGAGGTAATTTCCAAATCGTACATAAAAATTTAAAAATTGTACAAAATTATAAAACATCATACAGTTCGACAATGAAATAGAAATAACAAACAATTCGTGACTGTTCCGATTTACATCCCGTCAAACAAATTAACAGGAAAAATTGTAGAATACCTGTAATCATAAGAACTCGCAACCTTAACACAGGCTGCTAAATTAAGAAGTTAACATATTAGATTATATTATGACCTACCAGAATATAAAAACAATACATTCTGGAAATTGATGTTGTACATCTTGGAGTTGATGCTCTCCTTGGAAAATAGTCAACGTACCACCATTGGTTCCTTAAAAGACATCCGTCGAAAATAATTCCGGATCTGTAATCACAACAAGACAGACAAGCTGACAGAGTCAGGATGCCATGTCACATATTAGAAAATGAAAACAGTAACAGAGAACACCTTATTCTAAATACTATACTTTTTGGAAATTGATGCATCACATCTTGGTGTCCATTGCTTCTTCAGAAGAAATCCGTCGAAGATAATTGCCGATCTGTAATCACAAAAAGACAGACAACCTGACAGATTCAGGATTCCATGTCACAAATTAGAAAATGAAATCAGTAACAGAGAATATCTCATTCTAAACACTATACTTTCTGGAAATTGATTCGACACATCTTGGAGTTGAAGCTATTCTTGGAAAACACGTCAACGTACCTCCATTGGTTCCTCAAAGGCTAAAAGTTCTTTTTCTCTATACTACATCTACGCAGATAGCGACCCCCATTTATCTAAATTACAACAGCAACAGCTACCCCATAAAATTACGACATCACAACCCGTAATAATAATATTTAGCCTTTCGAACCGTAGTAACAAAGCAACTTAGATTTTTTTGTGAATTTCCTTTCAGTCGCCACTAAAATATATAGTATGAACGTAAAATGAAACTGACGACCGATGGAAGAATATTCCAAGAAAGCATAAAACATTGAAACGCTTTACTTTGCTTAACGAAATTAAATAACATTCCAAGACGAGCGAGGTAATTTCCAAATCGTACATAAAAATTTAAAAATTGTACAAAATTATAAAACATCATACAGTTCGACAATGAAATAGAAATAACAAACAATTCGTGACTGTTCCGATTTACATCCCGTCAAACAAATTAACAGGAAAAATTGTAGAATACCTGTAATCATAAGAACTCGCAACCTTAACACAGGCTGCTAAATTAAGAAGTTAACATATTAGATTATATTATGACCTACCAGAATATAAAAACAATACATTCTGGAAATTGATGTTGTACATCTTGGAGTTGATGCTCTCCTTGGAAAATAGTCAACGTACCACCATTGGTTCCTTAAAAGACATCCGTCGAAAATAATTCCGGATCTGTAATCACAACAAGACAGACAACCTGACAGATTCAGGATGCCATGTCACATATTAGAAAATGAAAACAGTAACAGAGAACACCTTATTCTAAATACTATACTTTTTGGAAATTGATGCATCACATCTTGGTGTCCATTGCTTCTTCAGAAGAAATCCGTCGAAGATAATTGCCGATCTGTAATCACAAAAAGACAGACAACCTGACAGATTCAGGATGCCATGTCACAAATTAGAAAATGAAATCAGTAACAGAGAATATCTCATTCTAAACACTATACTTTCTGGAAATTGATTCGACACATCTTGGAGTTGAAGCTATTCTTGGAAAACACGTCAACGTACCTCCATTGGTTCCTCAAAGGCTAAAAGTTCTTTTTCTCTATACTACATCTACGCAGTTAGCGACCCCCATTTATCTACATTACAACATCAACAGCTACCACATAAAATTACGACATCGCAACCCGTAATAAGAATATTTAGCCTTTCGAACCGTAGTAACAAAGCAACTTAGATTTTTTTGTGAATTTCCTTTCAGTCGCCACTAAAATATATAATATGAACGTAAAATGAAACTGACGACCGATGGAAGAATATTCCAAGAAAGCATAAAACATTGAAACGCTTTACTTTGCTTAACGAAATTAAATAACATTCCAAGACGAGCGAGGTAATTTCCAAATCGTACATAAAAATTTAAAAATTGTACAAAATTATAAAACATCATACAGTTCGACAATGAAATAGAAATAACAAACAATTCGTGACTGTTCCGATTTACATCCCGTCAAACAAATTAACAGGAAAAATTGTAGAATACCTGTAATCATAAGAACTCGCAACCTTAACACAGGCTGCTAAATTAAGAAGTTAACATATTAGATTATATTATGACCTACCAGAATATAAAAACAATACATTCTGGAAATTGATGTTGTACATCTTGGAGTTGAGGCTCTCCTTGGAAAATAGTCAACGTACCACCATTGGTGCCTTAAAAGACATCCGTCGAAAATAATTCCGGATCTGTAATCACAACAAGACAGACAACCTGACAGATTCAGGATGCCATGTCACATATTAGAAAAGGAAAATAGTAACAGACAACGCCTTATTCTAAATACTGTACTTTCTGGAAATAGATGTTTCACATCCTGGAGTTGAGGCTCTTCTTGGAATAAACGTCCACGTACCTCCATTTGTTCCTCAAAAGACATCCGTCGAAGTTAACTGCGGATCTGTAATCATACAAAAATTGCAGCCTGGATAGAGGCTGCTACGTCAACTAATTAGTCGAAATCAATAATTAAGAGCACATTGGAGTTTGTACTTACTTTTCAATATCTTCTTATTGGAGTTGATAATCCTCTTCTTAGAAATCACTACACTTTTCACTTCTCCCCCCAACCCCCCGTCGCGGACCCAAAAATACCCAAACGACCGAACATAAAAGAACAACATTTAGCAAGTATAGTACAAGAAAGGGTGAGAGGCAAGCACCCCACACCAATAAATAAAGAAAAACATGCGTCCTACTATGTAACGGCGATCCTCTTGCCCCGACGACTCGATCCATACCGTCGATGTAGAACCATGTACCTACCTAACGTGAAAACACCTACTCACACAAAGAAAACATTCATCAAACCACTCTTACACTAACGCGCCGCCGTCGCCCTAGGAAAAAGAAAGAATCCCTCACCTCCAACCACATTTTTGACACAAAGTCCTGACATCCCTGAGGAATTGGAAGAATTCCTCGAAAACCTCCTCACATCACTCAAACATCCAACAACATCCACATATTTACACCTGAACACAGGCATCAACTTACACTTAACCACCTCAACACAAAACACATCTGGTTGGTTGAAGAAAACACGACCAAATCATCCTCGGAGGTTGGAATCCAATACTGGTCAGTTGTATCGGGATGGCTGGATGTCTTTCCAAGACTGAAACTCACTTACACTCTACTGAGATATTAATATATAAAATATATCTTAATGGTACTTACCATTTGCACAAAAAATACACAAAAATGGTACTATACTTGCTAAACATTGAATAGACGAAGTGCCAAGAGTCAAATTGTCAAGCAACAACTTGTCAAACTTACCACTTCGTCTATTGGGAAACCATGCAAATCGCTTACCACTCTTTGGACGGTAACTGCAAAAAGATAAAAAAAGAAAATTATTAAAAATGAAATAAACAGTCAAATCGAAAGAGAAACCCATTATAATTAAGAAGAACAATAAATTAGTGTTCAATTTATATTATTTACATTCTAGAACTGTACGGGTCACTATTGTGATTGATCACATCCAATCAATAATATCAATCAGAAAAGTTAAAATTGGTGTAGGTTGTTAATTTCCAAACTATTATAAAAGCTAGAAAATTGTCATGAATAAATATTTCATCAAAATTTTATATAGTTTAAGAAGAAAGAAACCAATTATAATCAAAAAGAACAATAAATTTCTGTAAAAGTTTAAGGAACGTGTTCTAGAATCTTTCCACAACTTTATGTTTCGCCATTGGGATCGACGAAACTCGATCAATAATTAAATAAAGGAAGACTCATCCTAATTACCACTAACTAAATTTTACATGAGCGGACACGTCTTACGCCCACTTTACACGTGGGCATTATCATTTATAAAAGTTAATATTAAAAAAAAAAAAAGTTCACGAAAATTTAAGTATACTACAGTTAGAACGATTAAAGTTAGTATATGATGTCTAATAATTAACTAAACCATCATATAAGTCATTAAAATTTCATGAATAAAAATTTAATCAAAATTTTAAATAATAAACTAAGAAATAAACGAATTGTAATAAAAAAGAATAATAAATTTCTGTACAATTTTAAAAAATGTTCTAGAATCTTTCCCTAACATTATGATTCACCGTTGTGATCGACCAAACTAGATCAATAATATCAATCCTAAAATTAATTATTGAAAAAGCCAAAATTAATTTCAAGTGCAGAGCGGCGAATCTATTTCTAAAAATCTAAGATTTATGAATGAAAAGTTAATAATGTTAACTAAAACGTTTAAAATTATTGTAAGAAATTTGATCATTTCCAAGCTATCAAAATTCACAAAATTATTAAAAAGAAAACTAGAAATAGAAACTTTCTAAAACAGTGTCAATCAACCAAACCAATAATAACAATCAAAAAAGTTAATTTCGAAAAAATTAAAAATCAAAATGTTTGCAATCACTGAATGGTTTTTAATAATTTCCAAATTGTTATAAAGACTGGACAAATTATCACAAAGAAAAAATACAGTTCAAATATTGAACAATAAGTTAAGCAAATAAATAAAGATAAAAAGATATGAATTACTTACCATTACCGCCACTTTGGTGTTGCCTTAATCCTCTTGATAAAACACTCCCGAAAATTTAGAAACCACTACAGCACAAGTTAAAAAACTTTAAGAACGGATAAACATGCACCTAAAGCACGAAAAGCGAGCCACGGCAGCGCGACGCGTCGCGACGCATACTCTTTCCCGAAAGCATGGTCACGATAAACTGAAGAAAAACTCGCATCATTCGTATTTATAATCTTGTTTTTTTTGTATCCGGTACGGCCCATCGGTAACATTTTGTGCCTTTATCAAGCAAAAAATTCTGTTCAGTTACATTCATACTTTCATTAAAATTTCCATTTCATATTTAATAGTTACAGTTCGTCACAAAAGAAAAATTAGAAAATACATTATTCAAATAAAACAAAACACTTACTACTAATGGTAGACAATTCATTTGTTTATAAACAATTGGATTTAAAATAAATATCAGAGAAAAACGATAGCGGCAAACATAGACTTTCATTTCTAATTAAAGTAAAATTTACTATATATAATATTAGATGTCATTTGTGTGGTTTGTTGTTAAATTCACAACATAAATACTGGCAATTTAGAATTAAATTTTATAATTCTGTTTTCTTTTTGTATATATTGTTGATACAGACTTAAACAGTCGAAATAATAGTACAATACTGTAGAGTTAATAATGAGCAGAAATGTTATTAAGTATTTCATTTTATATTATTCTTATTTATAACAGTTTTCAAATAATTGACAGTTACCGTATGTATCCATTTAAAATTTTGAATAACTGTTTCTTCAATTTTTAAAAACTTCTTTGAATAACAATTACAATGTATTTTATCGTTTTTAATTTAAAGACAATTTCCATTGTATTACCTATATAAATTTATTTAGTTTCCATTGTATGTTTAACAAGAGTTTATAAGTGAACTTTTTGGTAGTTTCTGCATTCTGTAATACCGTTTTAACCCAGCAGATAATAAATCGAATTGGTTAGGATAAATGGATTTAGATAACCATTGTTTACCACTTATCTTTCTTTGATAGTGTTTAGAAATCAATAAATTAAATCGTTTAGGATTAATTATAAATGATCAATTAGATGTAAATAGATCACCGCTATTAAATATTTCTAACGTGTAATATTTACTACTACCCCTACAATTTTATTCGTAATATTAGTTTATAATACATGTTGTATTACTTTTATGTTTATTCAACTTCTTCTACCTGAAGAAGTCACAGAATGGTGAAATGATCATCGTGGTTATACAATAAACGTTTTCTAACTTAAGCTTTTTGTTTAATTTGTCCTCAATGGATGATGATCAAACGTGACAGATTGTATAAAATAAGGAAATACGAGTTTCTGCAGAAAAAAGTTATCGTTGCTGTGTTCTAACACAAAGGAAAAGTTGTAATCTTATGTATCATTTTAAACGTAAATTCTAATATGCCTTTGACTCTTTTGTCCTCCAAGGTCTAAAAGTCATTCATGCTGATAATAAACTAAAAGAATATTTTATGGTTTATTATATTCCTTTGGAAAATAAATTGTTACATGTTAAATTCTAATTTCATTACTTGAGAAAAATTTGAAAACAGAAAACAAAATTACAACCTATTTAAGTTCATCTTTTACTTTCTAGTATATACATCAGACAATAGATGTCGTGAAATCACAAAAACGAGTGCTTCATCTATAAACCTTTCTGATCCGTGACTACATCACAGACTACATAAAAGTAACATAACCTAAGTTCATGATAGTCGTAATATGATTCTAAAAATCATTTTAATGGTCTAAGCGATAAGTGTTTTAGCTGTTAAATAATATTTTATCAGATTTACACGGTAATATATAGTACATAATTGAAAAATATGACTTCTGACTTGGTAGTGGACTCTCAAATTAGAGGATGGGTATTTTTACCAATTGTAGTAATTACATTTCTAGTTGGAATTTTGAGGCATTATATTTCCATTTTGTTTATTTCACAGAAAAAGGCATTACCTCAGCAACTACAAGACAGGTAAGAGTACCTTATTAGATTTGGCGAAATAACATTTTTTAAGGTAGTAAGTAACACTTTCATATTTCAGTCAGATAATCATGCGATCACGTATTTTGAGAGAGAATGGTAAATATATTCCAAAACCATCATTTTGTTCAAGAAGACAGTTCTTCAATGTTGAAGAAGGTGGATACCTTACGCAAAAACGAGCTCCAGTTAATCAAAACATGATGACAGATCCTACAATGATTACTGACATGTTAAAAGGAAACATTACAAATGTACTTCCAACGATTATTATTGGTGGTTGGATTAACTGGATGCTATCTGGGTTTATCACAAGTAATAAGAAAACATAACAAACGCAATAATGATAATTATTACAAGCTGTTTTTTGTATTTTTAGCAAAAGTTCCATTTCCACTTACTCTTCGCTTTAAACCAATGCTGCAAAGAGGAATTGAACAAATGAATTTAGATGCATCATGGGTATCATCAGCTTCTTGGTATTTTCTGAATGTATTCGGATTAAGGAGCATTTATACATTGGTTTTGGGAGAAAATAATGGTATATAATGTTATATTAAAAAACACAAATATTACGTTAGATGAATAGCCCTTCCAAAAATAAACTTATGTGAATTGAAGAATTTTCACCTTTTACTTATATAGTTTGTTTTAAGGTGCTGACCAGTCAAGACATATGCAAGAACAAATGTCAGGAGCAGCAGTTGCAATGCCAACAGACTCCAAAGTGGCATTTAAATCAGAATGGGAAGCATTGGAACTAGCAGAACATCAGTGGGCACTGGCTGATATTGAACAACTAGTTATACAAAAACCTGTGTTAAAGTAATTTATGGAATATTCTCAAAATAATTTATTTAAAAGGAAGCACCTTTATTTTATTTTAATAATATATAATATTAAGCTTATTAATTAAAAAAATTATGTAATTTACAAAACATTACTTATACTTAAAAGTAAATAAATTTTTTTGGTCTCTCACGTTGTATGACTATGGTGGTGCAACCAAGTGTTTACCCGTACGTGTTCATAATTCTGACAGCTACCCTTCACAGTGAAAATTCTACATTAATAACAATTACGTAGATTGTTTAAACAATCACATTATTGAATCAAGTTTGGATTTAATAAAAAGAATTTGTTTCTGTAAAAAGTTGTTCTTATTAATTATTTATAATAAACAAAAAAGAATGAATATGAACCAATTCATTTTTGGAGTCTTGATATTTCAGGAGTTTGTGATATTTTTATTGAAATGTTAGGAACAACATGACATGAGTGTACAGTGTGTTGCATAATTAAAGGTTATCAATTAAATATTTATAATAATTATTATTTGGTCATATACATATTCTGATGTAAACGATATTATCCGTGGGTATTTCTTAAATAGATTCGGAACTGATGGTGTAGGGGGCGCTAAAGTGTTGTCTCTGGTCTGTTGATAATTCTTGAGATATTCTGTTAAATATTATAATAGTTAATGTAAATCGTGAGATGGAAAGGATGTTCAACGTATGTTTTATTAGAAATTATTTATCGTAATTATCTATACCGAAGTTAATTTTGTTCAAATAATGTTTATCTTATAACGATTATAACAATTATAAAACGATTATCTACATGGCGGCCATTACTTATAATACCTAGTCAAGCAAGCACGATGTATTAAAAAATAAATAAACATAAGAACTTAGTAAATTTAAGTATTTCTAAAATTATTAATCTTGGATTTAATTTAGCATTGAAAGTATTAAATCAGAATAGATATACCTACATGTAGCTAATATACTTAAATAATAAAATAAAAAACGAATTGTAATTAAAACTATTATAGCTAAAGAAATGTTGAATTTTTTTTATTGTGGGTACATTAACTGGATTATATTTATTTAATCTGTGAGTTTTCTCAGAATTAAAAGGTAGGAAACCTTTTCCTGGGTCATACTGTAAAGTTGAACATGTTTTGTCATTTCTTTTTAAAAAATAAAAATAAAATGCCCATAAAAGAAACAATAAAGTGGCAGTCTGCAATTGTTGTGACAACTGTAAAACATAATACGGATAACGTTAATTCATGTTTTTATAACAACAACATGTAGTCGAGTAAAATTGTTATTTCCTAGAAATAATATTTACGTGTGACAAGTTTCGTTGAAAATTAAGTTGCCTCAGAAATTTTGAACTGTTGACCTAACAACGGACAATCTTATGTTGCTGGTAAATATCTACCTCTACTTAGTTAGTTTAACAGTAGTAAATTTTTTTGTATAATTGTATAGGTAGATATGCGAATTTAAGCATCGACAGGATAAAATCACTAATACTTAACTACCTTACTACCTACTTAGAATTACTACTATTACTAGTTACTAGGCTTAAGATACCAACAGGTAATTTTGACAATTGTTTTATCTTACACTATTTAAAGAATAAGCGCTAACGTGTGTAGGTACTACATACCTAAACATACCTAAACATACCTATATAATAAGCAGATAGTATATGAGCTATATAAGTAGGGGCTTAATTGTTTCACTGTAAGCTTATAATTTTTAAACTTTAACTAAACTAACACTAAAATTTAAAAAACACCCCTTAAAAATCTCAATTAAATTTCAAATTTTTAAAATGACTTGTATAATTAATATATGTATACTTAATATAAGTATATTATTATTTCCTTGCCAATTGTTGTCAATTCGTTACTTTGTGACTTGTTTGGTAATAAAATTATAAAATTACTTTGCTTTTACTTTTTAAAAAATTATGTAACTGTCAAAGAAGCACAAAGTGGCGAAACAATTGTTAATAGAATGAATAAAGAAAGTAGATTGATCAATCAGTTAATAATTAAAAATAGAATTACAAGTACAATACCAAGTACAGTTTTTATTTCCAAGAATTAAGAGTGTGCATCCTATCTGCAGATAAGTCAGGTAGCAGATACGCAATAACTGTAAATTATGTTCTATTGAATTGATAAGAATAAAAGATTTTGAGGTGATGTCAAGGTTAAAGGGTGTTATCGTTTTAGTCTTTTTTATGTGATTTGTTTCGTTGTTTCGTTGTTTCGTTTACCAAAAATGTACATACATTTAGGTACCAACACAACGCCTAAATATGTATGTACGAAGATATAGATAAAATCGTTAATAATTATGGAAAGGGTCATCGTGTAACAAACGAAAGAGGAAATGTACGTATGTTTGTGTTTGTATGAATAAGTTTTAGTATAAATTCACCCCGTTACACTATTAAAGAAACCAGTTTGCGAGAAAAAGGGGGATAAAGAACTAAAGAACTAAAGAACTAAAGAACTAAGGTACCTACCTATATCATTTGTAAGATTCATCCATAGCTATCCTTTGAAATGACCATCACTTGACCATACGTACCTTTGTTACTCTTTCGCGATAAAAAGACTGTTCGTAGGTATATGTCGAGTGGACAAAGGGCAGTCGTGAGAACAACCCTTCTACATTAAACTGAGCCTCGCATTAGTAGAATTGACCTTTAACCCGGTATTTTCTAACCCCTTAACGGACTGACCAGAACTGGACATACGAGTTCAACCAGTAACACGTGATTTACTATTCGTGGGAAATATTTAAGGTACCTAGGTACTTACTTAATAGACAAACCGAATTGTCACTGTTTCACTGTTGGACATTCATATTCATATTCATATTCATATTCCTATAAACGTATAAACGAAAACCTAACCGACTCTTATAATAGGTACCTTTACCTAATACATATACTAACTAACATTAACTTATTTTTGGTATAAAACAGGTACCTACCCATGTAGCCTTAATAAAACTTAAATAAATTTAAAATTTGCAAATTATAAATTTCTTAAAACTAAAAGGTAGCACCGTCCGAACAATTTTATATCGTGAAAGGTACATACCTATAGGTAAATAAAAAGTTTCAGGGAGGTACCTATATATTCACAATAGTTTAATTCATATTGTAGTGTATTAATGTTATAGGTATGTGTCGCATAATTTACGCATGTAGATATAAGTATAGATATAGATATAGATATAGATATAGATATACCTACCTACAACACAATCCTGCCTCCTGCCCGTTCACTCGAATCATAATAAGAAAATCCGGAAATGTTTAATTATTTTAGCAATTTAGTGAAAGTGTGTATTTTCTGTTAACTTGACGATAAAATGGTGAAAACTTATAACAATGTCGCATGTAATGGCATTGGACTGAACAAAAATAATGTTGACCGTAGACATAATCAAATAAGGCGTCCATTCAAAGCGGTTTATAGGTAGGTAACCTATATAGTTTTTATATTTTATATGCTTTTTATAATCTGTGATATTCAAGTTTAACTATGAAGATAAATTTAATTATTTAGCCCCTCGTCACAGTATTGTGTAATAGAATAAAAATAAATTCGTCTTATCTTCACTAATTAATGGTTTTTGTGTATATTTCAAAAAATGTGGAGCTGTCGAATTTAAAGACGCTGATGAATAAAAAGAGTTTACAAGCTGTTTTTATACTGACCTTTATACTTTGAGATTTGAAGGCCGCATCATGGGAGAATTTTTCTCATGCTTCATATTATTCAATGACAAGGACACCGTAAAAGAATAACATCTCTTGCGAAAGTAGGTAAGTATAAAAATATTTAAGGTACAGATATAAGTACCTACCTATTACTAAATAACATATATGCCATTTAAAAGTAAAGACTGTTGATTCAACATGCGTTTTACTTGTGTTATACAGCAATACAGCATTATGAAAGTTATGAAAATAAGCTAAAAGTCTCAAAAACCGTTACCCATTTTGTGAATCCTAGAAGTTATAGAAGTCATATGTTATGAAGGTTTGGAGTGATCCATTTAGACCAAACCTATGCAAAATCGATAACGATGAAAAACATGAAAAAGTCAAATATCTCGCTTCCAACATAAATATATTTATATATATATACGACCCCCAAATTAATCTAGATTAGTTTAGTACATTAGGGTGTAAGCTGTTAGCTGTTATCATTAAGAGGTTTAAGTAGGTGGATATTTTATTTTCTATTCTACCTATCGAAAAAATAAAATATAATTACATTTGAAAAATAATTATTTCCAATATGAAATTTATCTACCTATTAAAAAAGGTTTTGTTAGAAAAGTTTAAATTTAATTTTAGATGAGTTGTATTTTTTCATGTGTACGAATTCAAATCCGCGAATAAGAATAATAATCGGTGATGATAAAATAGTAAAAGAATGAATTTCAGTTACAGATGCGATCTTAAATAAAAGAAGAAAAATGAGGTCGCTAACCCTGCTCAATATTACATTGGATATAGCGATATTGATATTCTGAAGTAGTCTGTCTCATTGCTTGTCTCTATAGCAACGCATTGCTTCTGTTTTTCAAGCTTCGACTTCATACCTAACCACTGTCGATAAAACCGATTTACCGATGTTAATGCCAGAACTAATGCACTCCTTCTATTCTGCACCTTTTCATTTTCATTTCTTTTCTCAACTATTCGATAATACGATAGGTATTAGATACTTAGACTTGTTATACTTATAGATATTACTTCGCCTTTAATATTTAATTATTATTACTATTATTATTATTATCGTGTTTTATTAATTACTGAAATTTATCTCAATAATATAACAATAATAATAATAATTCACGTAACGAACAACTTTGTTTTAGGGAGTTTTATTTAAAAATTTACTTAGAATTTACCTTCCAATTTCATAAAATTCTAAAGAGATAAACTACCAGGTACTGGTACTGACCTATGTAATAAATGGCATAAATGAAGTACCTGTATATGTATAATAGAAATAGGTACGTATTTTTTAACATAAAAAAAGGACCATTACAAAATACAATATAATTTTTTTTCTAACTATATCCTAGTAATCTACTAAAAGTATTTTTATCTAATTAGGTATTTAATTAAAACAAATATATAATCTTTAGATTTGGTAAGTTTATTAAGTTTAAGCCTACATTACATTATTTATTATACGTCCGAACGTATGTGTGAAGGTTTAGTTGCCTGATGCATCATTGAAGTCTCTGGCTAGCTCTCCGTATCTTTGTCCGTTTTTTAAGCAACATTATGCATACGTACACGTTATAATAAAATAAAATAAAATAAAATAAAATAAAATAAAATTAAGGCATAATATAGGATAGCGAATTTCGTTCTGATGTTCAAGGACATTACTCCGTCGTGTCCCTTTCGTAAATATCCATCCTTGGTTGATCAACATAACACTTCTTCTGTAACATAAATAAACGAATACAGAATACAGAAGGCTGCATGGATGCTATGCTTACCTACTAGATAGATATTTACACTTACACCTTTCTCAGAACGTAATACTTATATCTGTCTATACAGTTTCGTAAATACTTAATTATTTATTATAAGTAGGTAATACTTTATCTAAATATAAGTAGAAAAATCAAATTTACTATTTACCTATCGTTAATTTAATTAATTTAGCACATGACAACATAGGCTGTCCAACCTACCATCTTTATGAAAATTAAAAATAACTGGTAAAAATGAAAAAATCTCATTTGTTTACCAAGGTCTGAACGAACCTACTTGGGATGGATGTTCATTTAAAATTAGTGCAGGTAAGTAAAAAGGCGTCAGAAAGAAAGGTTTGTGAAAGCAAAAAAAGATCAGGGCTGCTTATGTATTATGTACATTTCTTTAGGTATAATACATTTTATATACATACGTCGTTATATATCTGACCTTAAACCTGTACCTATATCTTTACTGTGGGTTAGTTGAAAGTTTTTTTCCAATACGTAGTTGGTTATAACGCCGTGCTCTTTCTTCTTCCAGTCTGGTATATTGTCCGCTGTTGCCACAGCATCTTTTTGAATATATACACACGTTGTAGGTACACGTAGCTCTGATACGTCGTCGTATAGGACGCGAGTCTGGCCATTGCTGATGTTGTTTTGTTGCTTAATAGACTTAAAGTTGTGTGTGTGTGTCTGTGTGTGTGTCTATATATGTGTGTTTAAGCAGGAGCAATAACAGCAGCAAAGGCATACAGCCGCACCAGCATCGTCAGACTGCTGTCCGCAGCCGAGTCGAACTCTGTGATACTGCTGCTGTGGCTGTGGTCAGTCTGTCGTCGATTGATGCAGGTGAGCTGGCTGTGTCGATCTCAATCTCACTCACGCTCTACCGCTATCTTCAGCCTTGTCACGCACTGTCCGTAATAGAGAGACGGCCATGATTCTTGACCGATGTTTGCGTGTCGCAGTCGCCTATGTCCGAATAAATCTTTGGCTGGAGGTACGACCTCCTACGCCGTAACCAAGTCGGCACGGTGTGAGTGTGAGAGAGACACGTTCACTGGACCGTGCAAATGGTCGATCGGGACACAAATAGCATAAGCGCCGTTAACGAAATCTTACCTACGTCGTATCTACGTTTAACCACTACCACAAAGTAGCGAGTACAACATTCAAAATTCTGAATTCTGAATAGCTATCTTAGAGTATCAATAGATATATGAAACATAAAATTGACTTTAATTTAATTAATCTACTCGGTAAATTATTTAACATTACAATTATATTATATTCAATTTTTTCATGTAATTTCTGGTTGCCGTATTTGTTGTTCATGAAAAAACTTCTGTTTTCCTATTGTTTTTCTTTTGTTAGATAGGTATTTTTACCTATTTATTACTGTGTTTACTTTGTGTGAATTAAATGATTAAATGCAGGTCGGTTGATCTTTTTCATTTACTCATTTACTCCTTTGTGGTCCCTTGGAGTGAAAATTTTTATGGGCTCGTATAAAGAGAGGAATGGTAGGCTTGTTTTTTTTGTGAGCACCTGTTGACAGCGTGTACGTATACGTATACGTACTTTGGAAATTTCCATTATTTCTTCAGTGGTCGGTCACAGGTAGATTTGTCTACGCTCATGAGTTGGCTTTGGAAGCTTACGCCTGGAGGCTGAGACTGGAGCCGGTGAAGAACGTGCCTAGCTACGACGTACTGTTGCGGTGGTTGATTCTCAATCGACAAGGACGCATGCCTCTCCCTGGCCTGTGTGCTAGAGTCGTAATACCTGCAGCCAGGCATCGAGCAAAGCCTGCCGCTGCCAACAGTCAGTAGAGTACTAGTTCGAAACACCTGTAGACGGTTAGTATGTGATTGAAAAATAAAAAGCTGCCTTTAGGTATTGAGGAATGTTTGGGTTTGCTGCTTTTCGATGTTTGGTCCCCGTTTAACGAAATTAGTGAGTTGTAGTGATGCCATGGGTAATCAAATCTTCGGACAAAGGGAACCTCTTTGATAGGTAGGTAGTAATAACACAACTTTCGTTTAGTATACACGTACGTGCATAATATCTACTACGTAGCTTCGTAGCAGCTTCAGCATTGCCATTGTAGAATACAATACCTACAGAAAGACGTGCATCCTCAATCCAGGATGTTGCGAACCACTGTGCCACGTTTTAGAAGAACCATTTCTTCCGTTTCTTTTGCACTACGCGTTTTACATTAGATTAGGTATAATTCGTGAAATTGTGGAGCTCGTGTGTGTGTACCTTATTAAACTGACTAGTTCTCGTAAGTAATACGTGAAGTACCTGTTTCGTTTGCCGTATTTGTTTTCGGACTAACTGATCGTTCACAATAACACCTGTATACCGGCGGCAGACTAGTTTATCAACTATTGCTCATACTTGATCTTGAATGACGAATCGCAACTCCCCTAGTAAATATACCAATACCAGTGCATTCATACACTGATACCTACTAACGCATAACTATACCTACCTGTTTGATAGGTGTATTTTATTTACGTATAAATATATACAATGCATGTTCGTAATGTATTTATAGATGGATATATATATATATACGTAATATGTGTAGAAGGTTGTGTCTTGTTTGCACTTGCAGCACTAACCTGACCGGTTATCCGAATTCGGGAGTAGTGCTTTTAGTGCTTTGCTGTGTCAACGATCATGATGACGACGACGTGTATTATGACGTCGTTCAAAGGTGCTCTTTGACCTTTTAGACCTTTTAGATGTGGCTGCTGTTGTTGCTGCTGCTGCTGCTGCTGCTGCTGATATTGCCACCACCGTAGCCTTTTTCTTTTCCGAAATATCCTTGTACATATTATATGCAGCAGCCATGTGCCTCGAATATTTAATCAGTAGAGGTATTACCTGCTGATAGAACGTCGTCCAATCAGACACACAATATCCATCGATTCAGCCAATCCTTTCAACGTACCATGTACATACCTACTGTAGGTACTTACATAGATATATACGTACATAACTCAACGTAACATATATGTAATAATATTAACTTTCAACCGTAACCACATAGGTAAATAAATAGTACGTCATTCAAAAAATTACAGTCGGTATCTACTTATATTAGGTATTTATTTCTACTGCTACTAACTGCATTAAGAATAACTAATAACTAATATCTGTTATCCATTTATCCATTTATCCATTATTTTACATAAGTACGTACTTATGCGTATCTTCAATTATAGAAATATGTACAATGTTATCTGTAGTTACAATTCGTTGTATGGACATGTAATTCTGGCACTTGTGTGTACAGTTAGCTGCATCAGAAAAACCGAAAACCGGTTCCTGCTACCCCATTAATAGTCCGCAAGCAAAATTGCTAGACAACCAGAGAGGATCCACAAACTCACATGGTTGTTAAACCTGCTATAGTTACAGCACGTGGACGATTTCAAATGACGTCATTTGAACACAGTTTTCATTATTAAAGTACCTACCTACCCACCCATGCATGTAAGTGATGTTGTAATGTAGCCTGTCTCTCTCTTCATTCAGTAAACCAACCGCTTCTATACAAACCGAACAAACAAACAAACAAACAAACAAACAAACAATTGTATTTTTATCCTTACACTTAAAGAAATGTATTTTTTTTTAAATCTTCAAATTGAAGTTTATGTGATACGTTGACAGGTTAGGTGGGTGTGTTATCCTATCTAACCTTTAAAACCGCTTTAGGTACATCTATCGAAATTATTTTATCCCTGAAATGCAGTAAATGCATTTACTTTACTTACTACGTGCTCTATACATAATCTGTTCTAACCCATCGTTGAAAGCTCCAATAGCAAGCAATAAGTACTTACGTAGGTACTTATATAGGTAATACACGTATACACGTTTATACTAATATTTCATATTAAACGAACGTTCGTTTTGTTTTCTTCCTGTTAGGATTAAATTATATAAAACAATAAATAGATATTATTATTAAATTAACAGAAAGAATGGAATTTTTGTGATATTTTAAAATATCTGCGTACCTACGTACCTATGTAAAAACGGAAATACCTACCAAGTGAGACTTTCTCCTCTTTGTTTCAGAAAGTGCAACGAAGTTTAGCAAGAAGGAGTGCGAGAGAGAAAGAGATAAAGAGATAAAGAGAGAGAACGAAGACCCTGTTACAGTGTTAGGTACAAGAATAAAATAAAATAAAATAAAAAGAAAAAAGATCAGCCATATCGGTGCCATACAACATATAGTAATACATAATTAGTGCAATAAACGCTCAACGTGATTCTGTGATACCTGTGTAGGACGCTCAAATAAAAATTAAAACTAATAAAAATATAATACGTAGATACTTAATTAAAAAGAAATAATGACCCGTCGAAATATAGAAGACGTCTCGTCAAATGGTTCGCCAGCAGTGGAGGGGGAGGGTGGTTTGATGTCTCCACCTCCCCCGCAAGCATCGCCGGCCGATAGATCTCCTTACCGAGAATCGCCCGTATCTCCAACAATGCTCGCCACCATGACACCTGTAAATGTACTAGAACTAAAAAAGGAAATGGACGAGAAACGTGCCATCGGGAATTCCCCCGTTTATACGCAAGTTAAAACTGAAGTTATGTACGAAAAAGACGACGAGGTATATAGTCATGAAGTCGGTGAATCGAAAGAAGCTCCGATCGATCTTATTTACGATGACGGCAGTAAAACTGTCATTTATACGACAACCCCGGGTCAAAAAGGTTTCGAAATGTATTCATCCAATAATGCTAGTGATATAACAGTTAATAATGTTAGTGCGCATCAGATACAGGGACAGCATATTTCGGACGTGCTTATGGACGGTAGTAATTCTGGTGGTTTAGGGGATTCGTCGGGAAATCCTACAGGCACTGTGTCCGTTGTATTGCAAGGAAACAGTCAAGGATTGCTTCAATATCCCCACCAATCTCAAGTGCCTGCCACGACGGTCTTGCTCGTTTCGGAACTCGTCGATGACATGGGACTACCTGTCGTTGGATTAAGGTGAGTCCCTTTTATACATTCTAGTTAGTTCTTTCTCCAATATTCTCTTACGCTCGATCACCCTCACAATACTCTCGCAATATATATTCACCTGTTCTGTTTTTTGTTGTTGAATTTTTAACAAGACGGCAGCGACAGTACTCCAATAACCCTTAACCATCCAGGTATTTTTGTTTATCTGACAATAATATATATTTGATAATAATATATTCTACCTATAAGTAACTATACCTATACCTATAGGTCATTAAAATTTATCCGTTATCTCTATGAAATGAATCTTCAATGTGTTTTATAATTGAGATTTTTTACTTCTCTACTCTGTGTATTAACAAACGAAAGTTGAGTAATGAGCATGAAAATATAAAATAACTGAAGAGTACAGTAAGAAGGTAGTATTTGTAGGTCTAAACATTACCTTGTTTATTGACCATGATTTTCATAGCATTTGCGTTTGTTAATCTAACTTGGAACATCTCAAAACCACAAAATCCGTTCATGGTCAAGTGCTACTACTACTACTTTCTACATATTTTGACAAATACCTATACAACTATAAGTGTTTAACATGCCCAGTAGGCAAGAACAAGTTTGCTAAAACTGTCAGTTAATTTAGCTGTCTATTATCACGATTAGTTGCAGTTATAGACCCACAAAATTATATATATATATATAAAATAACAACAATTTATATAAAAGGATTGTTGTCCTAAACAGTTTGAACAATTTTTGAATTGGTTAATTACTTTTTCAATTTTTTGCTCTTAAATATTTAGTTATAATTCATCTGCCCATGAATTAATATTATTAAGGGTATATTTTATTTTATTTACCGCGAGTTTTTTTTTATTAACTAACTATCTACACAGTAAATAAAATTTAAGGTAAAGATTCACGTTGAATGGATAGAGCTTAGGTTCACGTTTACGTAAACTTTATTTTTATGTGTTAGACGTGGACTTGTGTACGACACAGTGCAGGTAAAATACTAAGAATACGGATCCATACGTGTAGCGTTCAAGGTCGTTGTTAGTGTGTTTGTAACAAATAACCTCAAGTTTATATTAAATAATTTGGAAATTTGTATAATATTATCTATGAATATGGTGTGCAGTTGTACAGTTGTACAGTTTGACGGATTTTTTATTTTCGTAACAATATCCTACTTAGAGGTACACCAAACATATGTTTCGTTGTTTAATAAAGGTTTAAAAATTAAATAAAATAAACAAATTCGTATTCAAACACCGATGTCGATGTCGATGTCGATGTCGTTGTCGTTTGGCATGATAAATATCGATATGTCTGAACATCATGCATACAATGTACATAATTACGTTTGCTATTAGCTACCTAGATATGTAGGAAAAAGAAAGTTTTATGCTGTATAATTTTTTTATTTATAATATTTTCAATGGATATTTTACAGAGTATGTGATATATAGTAAGTTATTCATTTAAACTTGTAGGAATAGGCATTATTATTATGAACTAGGTATAACTATACACGTTACACGTTATACGCTTTGTTAATTTCACTATTTTAACCTTGAACCTATTGGCTTTTACTTATATGTATCTACGTTTAAGATTATAGATATACAGATAGATATTTCCGTACGATTCGTGTTGGTATGTAGGTACCTATGAAACATTACGAAGCATTACCCACTCTTATAGATACTTATTGGTAGTTGGAGGGTAGGTACCTATATATAATAATACGATAGCTAAAACATTGTTTTGTCATAATCTGTACATATATTAGGCAGATACGGATACGACTTGAGAGGTTTTTTTTTATTGCCTTTAGTATATAAGCAATAATTTTGTTCAAATGTACATTTTAATGATATTTACACCATTAATAACTAAATTCCAACATTTCATTACAAATTCAAAACACAACATTGTATGTGAGGATAATTATTTTTAATTAGTTTATTACATTTTTTGCTACTCACTTAAGTATAGGTACAATCTTACACGCTTATTAATACCTAACGTAATAAGAGTACCTTTATCATAGGTAAGAAAGTTAACGCTGATGAAGATAGATGCTTTTTAAATGTATGTGTCTATAATTGTTTATTGTATAGAACTATATATGTGAAATTTTGATTTGTCTCTTCATATAATCATATAATCATATAATCGTTCATAATACCTATAGTTATTATCGTAGATCTCAGATTTATTTTATTTTAAATAATAAGTCTAAAACGTGTTTCGAGACTCAATCTGTCATCCTCAGTTAGAGATTCACGATCAGTCGAATCTAAGTTTAGTTTCACAGAACTCCATTTAATTTTCTTATTTAGATAAAAGACAAAATCATGTTTCATTCCACTATTTTGCAATAATCATTACTCGCTGCAATATTCTGTTTTTTTTTTAATTATTTTGTTTAAAGTCTATATAACAATCACCAGGCAAAATTCCAATTTATTGTTATTGTATTTCATTTTAAGTTCTGATACCAATTCATAATAAGTAAGTACATACATAATATGTATTGAAAGGACATGGAATATGTACTTGAATATTTATGTAATGTGTGTATGTATGTATGTATGTATGTAGAGTATGTAATAGGCAGTTTGTAGTTGCATGCAGGGCAATAAACGATTTATATGTGGTGGCTTTCCTTTAAGAAATACACGAACGCGCAGTAGCTCGTAGCTCGTAGCTCGTTAAGGCGCATGATTCGCGTGGGTTTTAATAAATTTGATGTACGCTTTTTGCAGAGGCGTTCATTATCAATACCGTATAAAATATAGAGTTGTAATTATAAATCTCGCAATGAACATACATATTTAATACGAATGCCGTGCAATTATAATAAAGCCGGACTGCAACTCAACTATGGTAACGCTCAAGTTTGCTGCATCCATTAATCAACACACGCAACTATACTTACGCATGCTCACACCATAAATACATTTGTGCACACCTTTTTTTCACACCACTTGTATATTTTCCTTTTAAAATTAACCACTTAATGACCAATTTCTTTTCACATCATAGACTTAGGCTTAACTATAGGTATGTTTCGGAGATCACATTTTCTGTTTATGTCAACAGAAAAGAGTTACATTCAGTAGCAAGGCTACTTTTACTGTTATTAGTATCTACGTACATACTTACATAATAGAAACATGACTTGATAGGTATGTATGCCGTGGATTAGGCGGGGTTTCGACCTTAACAAGGTAAACTAGTTAAAACAGGCAATAATTTTCGTCGAAATGAAAATGTATCATATTGTTTATGTCTAAATTATATTATATGAACGTGTTACAATTAATTTGGCAATAACAATAACAATAACAATAACAAGTGAATATAATTCGAACTTTCATATAACATCTGACTTTTACAATTTATTTTTTGGAATTAAGTACATATCTATCAAAAATTCCACAAATTTCGCTCATTTAGAAATCTAATACTTGTTTCAACACCCATGGTGGTATAATCAGTTACACTCCGGGCTGTAAAGGTAATTGTGGAATTTTTGGTAGGTGACAGTGATTTTTTCAATTCAATTCCACAGAACCCCTACCTCTCCCCTCCCCCACCCCTTTGGACTTCCTTGTGTAATTGATGCTGTTAACAATTCTGCGATTTAATCCGTAAAATATTCGTACAATATTTATCGAATATTAAAATAGTCGATATAAGTGTGTAAATGACTTGTATTAATATGAACCAGGAAGTGTTAATGTCATCGACCGTTTAGTGCTATCACACACAAAAAGAAAACGTCATGGCTTGGGATTAGTTTTGGAAAATTATTAAATATATTCAAGTCCAAATCATAAAAAAGTTTAAAGTATATAAATAAAATGTAGGTACCTAATAGTACAAGACGTTTTGTGTATAAGTATTTCTCTCTCTTATTGCCTACGTGCCTATGATATAAAGAGTAGGTAGATGGTACATGGTGATGTACATGTACCTAATGGTAAAAAAAGGGCATGCATATTGAATAGTCTTAGATTGCCACCCCATTTCGATCCCTTTTACCTTTTGGCACCAACGAATTTCGATAAATGTTTGTTTAGCAATTCTTATGCGAAATTAGAGTTCTTTAAAATTCATAGAAAATTATTCTGCTTCAATTGAAGAGTAAATAGACTAGTTCAACGGAATAATCATGAATGGAAATGAATACAACCAAATAAATATAGGTATTAAAAGTTCGGTACCTTGTATACATATATCATATATATATTTCTAACCAACCTATAATAATAACACACCTTATTCTATCTTACGATTAGGTATAGATGCAAAACTACCGTTCTTTCAATTTGTCAACATGTACTTTTCTAAATATTAGATATATCTGTCGAACATGAACATTGACAATTATGGATATAGTTATATAAATATATAAAATGACTTTTCAATAGCTACTTACTTATACATGCATATTTAATATAGGCAGGTACAAAGTTAAAAAATTATCTAGAAATACAAAGGGGTATATAGTATTAGATTTCTAAATGTGCGGAATTTGTGGAATTTTTGATAGATAGGTACTTAATTCCAAAAAATAAATTGTAAACGTCAGATCATTTCGTATTTGAAATATACATATCTATAACTTTACCCGTTCAGTAAATATTAATGGCATGGTAATGCCAAAATAAAATGCGTACGTTCTCATTCTAGGCAATACTCTTGGATAATTAGATTGGTGCTTTTTTATCATTCGCAAATTCGCATATGCTGTCAGCCAAGCCATTAAAAATAATAAGTTCTGTCAAAACAACAAAACAACTACCCAAATAGGGTCACCAAATTATTTAAAATGTCAAGGTCTTCATATATTACGTTGACAAAATAATGTTAGAAATGCCATCCCTTATAGTTTTTAGTGATTTTTATATTTTTAATTATTTATTTATTACATACAGTCAATCGTATATTTTATTTAAAATATTTAATCGAAAAAAGAAAATATTATTATATTAGAATTCCGTAAAACTCTTTTCTAAATCAAAAACAAGAAAATGAAAATGTATAATTTTTTTTTTAAATTAATAAATTAATAAATTACCTACTGAGTTATTTTTGTGACAAAATAAATAATGTTATGCTAGAAATGGTTATCTGAGGCTGCAGTTTTTGCAAAAGTTTACAACAGATAAAGTGAATACTAATTATTTATTTACTTATCAGCTAACAAAATTCGAATGCGTTGTCCATGAACTTTAAATTTTGTTAGTCATTTTAATATACAATATAGGTATGTACCTAAGTGTAATTGTGTAATTCGTATATATACACACATATAAGTACCTATGTATTCGTGTATTTGGTGAGATAAGAAAACCGAATCAAGAGCAATGTAATAAAAAGGCAACTTAATTTATGTAACTTTCACTTGATTTTTGCTCTTATTGGTGCGGTTGTGTCGAAATTCATTCTGGAGCGTTATTGGTCCCTTTTTTACTTTCCCAATCTCTACCTATTATGTATACCTACAAAGAAACGAAATTATAATTCACAGAAGCAGAATTCAGAATACCTGCATATTATGTTTTGGATTTTGGGTGGTGGCTTTCCTTATGTACATTGCACATATGTTTACCTATAGTATACCACTTAGTATAATAGTACGTAGGTGCATACAGATTACTTTTATATAAGCATGTTTACGTGTTAAAAATTTACATTGAATCAATAAATGTACCCGATAATCTCTGCTTTTGTGCACATTGTTTATTTACATCTGTTCCATTACAACACTTGGAAATGTAGCACATACGCGTATGTCCATGCATAACTGATCAAGAGTGCCGAAAATGTCAAAGGTTTCATTCACAACTTAATAATTCCACACTTATTTACGTAAGCGATAAAAAGAAATTTTCGTTCGCCCTGTTTTTATTTTAATATACATATTAAAATTAAAGACGGCCGTTGTCAAACGTAAAATTGTTTAAATCCTAAATAATGACATTTGATAGTGTCCTCTTACGTTTTGATGTGTGAGAATAGCAAGCACGTGCTTGCTAGTAGAAAACAAACATTTTTTTTTCTGCTTATTTCTTTTATTTTAATCCCCCAATCGAAGAACGTCTAATAAGAGCTATACCTAACTAACTTGTTTTCGAACCATCAGGTAAGGGTCATTCCTCTCATTTGGGTATGGAGCGCAAGCGCATCACAATCTGCATTCTTCACTAAAGATATTCCAAAATCTTCTGATGAGAACACATATGTAAATGTTTATGTACTTTGGCTGCTTATACATATAGGTACCTACACTTTACTTATCGAAGCATTTAAATACAAATCAGATACCTTACAGCTATATATTTATTATCTTTAAACATTGTAATCATTTTCTTTTCAGTAACTGCTCTAATTAATGGATAAAATAATATGTTGTATAGGTCCTTATTTACCTATACCCGTTTTACTTATAAAGGATTAATTAATTGAGGCACAGTACTGAACTCATGTCTCATGTCTGAAAACCATATTCTATTAGACACCTTTATTTTACCTTTGTCTTTGTTTTCTTAAAAAGCACAACATTTTCACTGCATCTGTATTCATTATTCATTATTCATTATTGCTCCTTTGATACATTAATTATGCACTTAATCCCTAAATAGAAAATCATTTTTACTTGTTGCGCAGTACATTTACGAAAATGATAAATTCCTTCGAAAACAAAAAAACATGCATCTTTCTATTCTTCTACCTCTCTTGCAGGATATTATTTAAGTTGAAACTACTGACGTTCAATAACTGTTGATTACAACGGATAAATTTGCGAAAGGCGTAGTAAAGACGATACAAGAAGTTCCCGATTCATGAGCGCCACACAATTAGAATACTATACGATAAACCCGGCACGTTAATATTTAGCAACACTCTCGGCTAAACTTGGGGAAGGCGCACTAATTACGATACTGGTAGTTCTCGATTCACGACCACTCATAACGATAAACCCGGCGGGCAAATATTTTAAGACACTCCGGTCATTCTCGGATAAAATTGCAAAAGACGCACTGATTACCACGTGATAAACTCTGTAAAAAAAATCCATAAAAACACTCCCGGGTACTTTAGAGAACACCATTTCCTCCAGAAAAGGTATTCATTTTATTTTATTTCATATTATATTTATTTAGATAGGTATATGACTTTTTTATTAATTCTTATATATAGATCATGTCATTAGATAAGAATTTTAATTTAAAGAATAAATATTATTATTTATTATGCTTAATAGAAAATGTAAAATTAGTGGTAGTTGCATGTACTTAATAATTTATCAGTTTGTATATTAGTTGTATAACCATTAACGAGAGGTGTTTGTTAAACAAATGGTAACAACAAAACTTTAATAGAGCAGAAAGCGGCAGTAGTAGTAGTAGTAGTATTGAGTAGTAAGTGTATTTAATAGGCACATGGATGTATTGTGTGTACGTGTAAATATATATATATATATATATATATACCTATGTAAATAATATATGCACGTATACATATACGGGTTATCTTCGTTGTTACTGTTACTGTTACTTACCTACTACTACGTATAATATATCTACCTATCTATACAAAACCAGACTTTTTAAAGAAGAGCAGACGATAACAGGTTTGGGAATCGATGGTAAACGTTCATTGAATTTACTACAGGTTCAAATGCGTAAATATATATGATTCATCATCTGTCTATGCATATAGCGAGTGCTATGTCCATTTACAGGTGTACAACGGATAATGCGATAATGCGATAATGCACATGCACGGGAACCGAATTATTCGTGTGTCAAAGTTCGAATTTTAAACTATTTAACTTATGCAAAGTGTTGTTGTTTAGAAAATACGTAATATTACCACACTATTACCAGACTCACTCCACTTAAAGCGTTAAAGTTGCTCCCTTAATCCATTCAATGGATAATTACAATTTTAATCACACATGTAGGTACTTGAGTTATAAAATGAAGTCGATTAGATCGGATATTGGAATTTGGAATTGTCTTAATTGAATGCTGGTTTAAGTGGGTATATTTACCTATTGTAAATGAGTTAGTTAGTTGATTAATCGTAAGTCTACGTTGTCTGTAAAATAATGATCATTTTAACGAAATACGATGGGAAAGTATCAAAGTATCGGATAAAAATGTCTATAGATTTTATTTAAATAGTCAATTAAAAATAAGCCAAGTGTTCGGATTAAAAGTAAAGAATTTCACTGTTTATAAATAAAAACGAGAATATACTAATCGTGCATTCAATACAAATACATACGTACAAAGTATATTGCAGTACGTATTCGATGATTGAGGGAACTCGATAAAATTAATGTAACTTAGTAAGTTAAGTACATATATGGAAGTGCGTATGCCTCTTAATTAAAACCGTATTCGTAATAAGAATAAGTAAGCAGCACATGTGATGGGAATAATTTATTAGGTAGATGAAAACTTATTAGTTATTATCTACACTTACGACTAGATATCTATAAGTACATAGGTAAACTAAATTAATTTTTTAATTTATTATTTTAATTATCTTCATTATCATCGGATATTATGTATTATTGTGCGATATTAGCGAATTCTTTTGTCTGATGTCTTTAGTAATTTGACATATCTATGCAGAAGGCCCTCTTTAAAAAACAATTTTATTATTAGACAGGCGGAAAACGTTAGGTATGCTCGTACATACAAGCATAAAAGTGTGGAGTTAAATGTTAACGGTTAAGTTATGCGGCCGATTTAAAATAATTAAGTAGAACACACTTTTTAAATATCAACGAGATTCTGATTGAAGGTAATTCATCTACATGACGCTTAAAAGTAGGAGTGTCAAATGTCCAAGTCCGCTGTCTGCTGCTTGTGACAAACCCACTCAACTGTGCTAAGTCGATTTTTTTTAACTAATAAGTACGAAATGTGGTCTTTACTCTTTACGTATTGTATTGTGTCTACAGATAGGTAGATAGATAAATCTGGATTGGGTCGTTAAATTTTCGTTAAATTTTCTTAGTTTGTTAAGTTGTTAAAGGAAGCTTTCATGCTTTCATGCTTTCATGCTTTTTAAATCGTATAATCTACCTATACCTAGTGGCATTTTTATCACTCCTCTATATAACATATACCTAAGCATATACTTAAAACCGCCACTGATGTAACTAACGCCACTACTATTGTCTTTCTCTATTGTATTATCATTATCTTTCAATGTTTTTAAATGTCTTACATAAATAGTTAAAGCAAACAACTTGGAACTATTTTCTAATTTCTAGATTCTAGACTTAACCTTTGCAAGGCCATCGGCTTCTCGTATTAATGAATAGCTTAGCTATAGCTGTGCCGCAGCCGCAACACCCACTACTTTCCGATTGTCTGATTATAATTCAAAATTCAGTTGTACCTATATTATACCGATATTCGATATTCATCTTATTAACTACCTATAGCAAAGTTTCGGTTTCATTTTTAGTTTATTTAGTTTAGTTTAGTTTTGTAAAGTATCTACTTAAAAGAGTTTATTTAGTTTATCCTTTCTATTATTGTGTTGGTAATACATATAATATAATACATATACCTACCTAGCAATTCTTTTTTTTTTATCTACCTATACCTATACCTATACCTATACCTATGCTTATTCCTTACCTTTCGTTATTGTTTATTGTCTGACTTTTAACAACTTATAATGCTTTTATGGGAGCTTTAGAAATAATATAAAACATTTGTTTGCTTCTTGTGGTTGTCGAATAAAAAAAGTGTGCTCCTAGGAATATGAATAATGAAAAAGACTGTGGTAAATAAATAACTAAAAGAATTAAAATGGACTCACCTCTAATTGCCACCAATACGTATTTGCCAATGCGAGACTGACTGTCTGGTGCAATTCCTTATACATACCCTTATACATTTTCAATTTACCGTAAATTATTTCCGCTAATAATAAACATTACGCTACATCTTTTGAGTACGGTCCTGATCAAATTAAATAAAAGATCTCTGTGCGTTCGGCAAGTGCTCGGCTTGACCGTAGTAAGAATCATACATTTTCGCAAAGCTTACTTTCGAAAAAAAAGAGGGAGGCCGGCAAATTTAAGGTTTATCCCGGGTGACAAAAGTCCACCCTGTATATATTTTACTGTTTTTTCGTTTAGTATCGTGTGTATTTATTCCTGGCTGTTGTCTGCCCATTTGGTTAGTCATTATGGACAGCAACAAGCTATTTTATAGTAAATAATGCTGTCACGTCCCTTATTAACTTGTGTGCAACACAGAATATAGAAAAGGCCGCACGCATAACTCTTCCTTCCACTCAAATTCGTTATGAAAACCACGTATATGTATATAGGTAGATGAGTAGATGAATGCAATTAGTTTCTTTTTTTCGTAAATTAATAGGTTTAAAATTGACAACAATAATACCATTTATTCATCAATTAGGTAGTCCGTTGGCAGTGTTGGTGTGTTGTTAGCTACCCAAATCCATTCATTATATAAGCGTCCTCAGAAATAACAAACAACGTGACGAATCATAAATACCTACAGAGATATAGACATAATAAGTCTGTCTTTTATGCAATTTTATAGATTCTCCCTAAGAGCTCCACAAACAACTAAGTGACATTACGATTCTATCACTGTTTTATATTTGAATAAAAAAATTGCTCATGTGGGTACCTAACAAATTATTTAGGAATAGATACCTAAATGTTTCTTATTGGCATACGAAAAGAGATTTTTATGTTTTTAAAATAGGTATAAACGTGTTAAAAATATTTCCGACAAAAAGTAATGGTAAATGGTAAGAGAGTTGGGTACGTATAATTTCAATTGGACCTTAACGACATACCTCAGTCCGTCATCCCTTGAGTCCATCGGTCTGTCCGTCGTTTGCTACCTGTACGTCCGTAATGCAATGGGCGGTCCTGCAACTCACCTGGCAACTTCAGTCCCATTCGGAACTTCGGTGTAGACGCCACGTTCAATTCTCTACTTATGATTAAATTACATATGTTATATTTTACATTATGCTGCATAAATGAAATGTTTGTCGCCAGTTGGAGTCGTAACGTGAAGTTATACGTACGGACAGTGTTTATTATTGAAAAGTGACAAGTGATAGATAATAAATAGTATCCAAGTTGAAACGTTTTAAAAAGATTGAAATTTTTCATCGACAACAAGTATCATATAATCCACGGCTGTCTGCATCCGGCGGCGACAAGTACTACTTATTAGGACGTAAAACATAGATACTCTTTGGCCGGCCCTACATATCCCTTTAGGTAAATAAATTTCATGTAACAACACAATCTGCGTCAAAATTATCATACCATTCCAATATCCGAACCCCTTAAAATATATTAATTAGGTACCTACCTACAAATACTATTAATTAATTAATTAATTAATTATCTTTGTCGTAAATTTCGATTGTGCAATTTTTCGATAACGGTTTTTGCAAAAAAAAAAAAAATCTACATATTGATACATATATTCGTATTGTTTGTCTGTTACGCGAATACTTTGAATTGGTAATTAGAGTTATGAATTTATTTGAAACGTAACGTTTGAATTCGTTATAGGTACTTAGTTACTATAATGTAATCTATACTACACATCAATCTTAACAAGTTAGCATAAGCGTAAATTATACCTAAAAGCATCCTTATTTAGGTGTATGTATTTTGTCATTAATTATTGTTGACACGTCTTAACTACCTAATCACTAGGTACCTATAGCGAATTTAATTGTCTTCCAACTTTGTCAAACTATTTTAACTTTTATTGAATGTCTCGTATCATAATTCATAATTACTTATTATATTTTTCACCCAGATTAATTCACTTTTATTACGATCTTCATTAAAAATATCATGATAGAATTAGAAATAAATGCTGATTAAGTGATATAAGTATCTACATACATACATGACGGTCTTTCACAATTTTAAATGTCGTTGAAGTAAATATTACCAAAAATATTCATAAATCATTTTTAGAAAGAGTAAGGTAAGGTAAGCAAAAGAAACCAAACCACTTATTACATAATTACTAAAGAAATTTCTGCCGATTAAAAAATTAAAAAAAGCAATTTGGGTTAAAAATTATCTACAGGATCTGTATGTTTTTCGAATATGATGGCTTTTATAATTTCGATGCTAATAGAAAGTTATTTTTTATTATAAACTATTTCGTTTATGAATGGTAAGCCGCAATAATTCTGATATATCTAATAAAATACCACTTCTTGTTTAGTTAGGGAGGTAAAACGTCGAAAATTCCTAAAATTCCTAAAATGCCGATTATGAACTGAGACAACATCGCAAACTAAAAAAAATATTCGACATTAATGGATGTGTAAACGTTTATGCTTGGTCTAGAAAATCAATTTATTTCACGCGAATTTATATTTCGGGCACGACTGTTTTAGTCTACTAAAATTTTATGATACTCAGACTGCTAAACGTTATTTACATTGCTGCACGTGTTCTTAACAGGTTACTTTTACTACTCGACACTAGTGTTAACGTGAACCAAAAGCTTTCTTATCGAATCTATTCTTTTATTGTTTATTCCGTTAGTTTTATATTATTTTCCCCCATAATAATACATATCTACTTATGTCTTTTATTTCAACGTCCATCAAACAAATCGAATTTTAACACATTATTTGTAATAACAGTCAGTTACTACTGACTGTTATGTTGACTTCGCTTCTATGTGAAAATAAAAATAAATTCTGTCAAACACCTGGAACTTTGTACTTGGTAAGTTTACCCATTTTAAAAAATCTGTCTTGTATGTGATGTCTAATAAAATCGAGGCCAAATAAAATTAGTTCTGATTAAAATAATTAAATGTAATTATAGGGAGACGTGTCTTTTCATGTAGGTATACGTATTTGTCTACAGTTGGAATAAGGCAAACGAATGTTTTTCAAATGAAAAATTGAAATTGAAATTGAAATTGAAATTGAATCAAATAGGTAGCTATTTCCAAATTAATATTTATCTATAAGGAAAATAAATTGATAATTGTTAAGAAATGAAGAATATTAGTAATTTAATGTACCTATACCTATATTTATACCTAAGGGTAGACAAGTATGTAGATTGGTACGTACATATATAATGAAAGATATTGTACGCCATTCATCAAAAGCGCAAGAAGTATGATTGATATATTGGGATATGGTTCAGGGCAGACAGGGTGTCAAAAGGACGCTTAGACAGATTCAGATTCAGATTCAGATTCCTCTCATGTTACCTGTTCTGCACAAATACAAAGCCGTCATGCGTGCTAAGTTTTATACACACGCTGTTACCTTTTAAAAAACGTACCATTGTATACAACAAAAGATATGATACCTTCCTATAGTATAATACCCTACCACCGCTACTACATGCTACCTACACGTCTCCCATAATTTACCCACCTCGCATTTTCAAGCCACAAACCTAAATAATAACTTACACGACATTATTTCAGTTGTAAAAGTCAAAAACATTGAAACTTTCTCATGCATATTATCGCATATGTTATTGACTTAATCTCCTAACTATGATATGTTATGTATCATAAATAATCATCAGAAACCTTTTTTAGTGGAATTTTGGGTTTTTGTGTTTTATTTACACAAATATTACCAATGTCAATGTATAACTGAATAGTTAGTTAAAATGTTAAGAAAAGTGTTGAAAAGTTACTCTGAATATTATTTTTCTAACTACATTTAACTATTCTTAACACGTTTAATAGGTATATACTTAGGTAGTTACAAATGTGTTTATTTATTTAGTTACTAAAAATTCATAGAAATTTTTAATTTAGTGTTCCTACACTAGGTTACTATTTTCATTTTCCTTTTGAACTTTATGTGAACGATATTGACTGTATACGTAAAGGTGTTAGAAAGGATTATTTAAACAGAAAACATGATTATGCATTTATTAGAGAAGCAATGTGATAGGGTTGTGCTCAAAGGATTCGAGTACCTAACTACCTGCGATTATTTCAACAGTCAAAGGGAGCAACCAAACCAAGTTACGTACCGAATTTTGTAAGGGTTGTTGGCGACATAAATAAAATAAATAAACTTACATGGTGGCCAAAACAAAGAAAAATTCTACAATTGTGGAGCATTAACCATCACGTCTAATATGATCATAATTCCTATTCTAGAGTTGAAATAGGTATATAAACAAGTAGATATTGATTAAAATATTTATAAGGGGGTTGTCAAATATGTATAGATGACTAATACATAATTATTATAATTACGGTTTTGTAGATGTTAGGCGTATATACCTATAGATACAAAATGTTATAGGTATGTGTTTATATAAAAATAGATTAGGGAGATTTTAATTTAGAAAGTTCACAAGGCACATTACATACATCTATAATCTTTTCAATACGCCCATGACTGTTTCGTATGCACTTTCCAACCAACCACACTACACTAAACCTTTTGCATTTTCGTTTCGATAAAATTTAGAAAATAGAAAGTGTCTTATAAGCATCATAAAATATTCTAATAAATATAAATAAAACTAACAATTCTTTAAATTTTAGGTTTTTATGCAAATATATTTATTTAATCGAAAAATCGAAGGGTTATCTGATTAAAAAAGCGACATGATTTTTTAGTATAATTACGTATTATAAGCATGAGAACCGTTATTACTACTAAGGAATCGTCACTTAGACTTATAAATACTTGTTACTTTAATAATTATGCATTCGGGTGAAATAAATAATGTTGATGACTGTGGTGAATTTTTTTATCGATTTAAATATCTGTATATAAGCAGCTAAAGTTTAAATTATACAATAAATTTAATATTTGTTCGTTATATCTAACGATAAGTGGGGTAAGCATATTCACGGAATATAAATTTGCAAATCGCATATACCTACATTCCATACCACATTCATTCAATCGGAGCATCAATGGGAGTTTGCTAATAGGTAGTATATATGTTAGGTAAAGTATAACTGAAACGGTCTCATTTCAGATATAAATTCGATAATTTTGAATAAGTATTCATATCTATAATAAATTATATTGTATATCTTTATTATTATTATTATTATAGGTATTCTGTATATTCTGCTAGGTACTATGGTACTATTAAATAAATTCATGGAAGTCCAAAAACCGTTATTTTTTTTTTCGTTTATCTAATGAAGATCAGAAATTAGAATAAATTAATGAGACGATTTTATAAATATAAAATAATATTGCATATATAGAATTTAATTTTAGAACATCAGTAAGTTTTAAATTCTGATAAAAAAATCTAATGATATCACGTAATATTAGTAAATATTGATGAAGTTGTTCCTGTACCTAATACCTACCTATCTGTTGTATGTTTAGGACATTTTATTATTAAATTATGCGATCATTAAACGTTGACGAAGGGGTAAGTGATGAGAATAAGAAATGACTTTGACTGACGATCTTACATTAATCATTTAACACTTCTCACAGATGCGAGCCTTCTTCATATTTATTTATTTATTTATTTATTCAACGAAGCAAAAGTAAAGGGTGTCATTTAGATAATATGTTTTTGGCATTCTAGTCGAATTTTGTTTTAGAAACAATTTTATTTATTTATTTATTTATTATAAAACTAATTCTTTTGCAAGTTAGTAAATTAAAAAGTTCTTTCTGTTGAGAACTATATAAGTATATCTAGGTATGTTAGATACTAGTAAATGCTTAATATTAAACGCGTTTGTTGTTCCTGAATCCTATTTTGGAAAAATAAGAAATACTTACATACATAGGTATATTATAGTACTTACCTATAGAAAATCCTGTAAAAATTAAACCAATTCCACCGCACTGTTAAACCTGCTCCTGCTGTTGTTTAGTGCCATTTAAATGAGTTTTCTGCTATTCCAAAAAATACAAATAAAATTAAGTTGTTAAAGTTTTTTTTTTTTGACTTATTCAGTAATTTTTCGCAGAAAACGCAAAGAAAATTTGGAGACCAACGGCGGTACACATTCAAGGAGCGGTGCAGGTTTACCAGTGGCGGTGCCGCGGGTAATGGCCGAATTGCCCGAAGGGGGCAGCGCCCCTCCGGATGACCAGCAAACTTGGCGAGCCTACTATGAACACCCACTCACTGCAGCCACCACTGCCATGTTAAATATCGGCGCTGGTGGCACTGATGATCAAACAGCCACCATGGGTCTCATCTGTGAATATTACAAAGTGCCATCGTTACTTTCCGGTGATTCCAAGGATAAATTAGCTGAATTGTGGCCGTAAGTATTGTCAAAATTTATTAATTTCCTTTATAAAAATTATACCGTATCGTACTATCACTAAGTTGATTTTGGTACATTTTTCCATCTTTCGAAACTTGAAGTAGGTATGTACTTATATAAATACATATACTTAGGTATAGTGCCTAATTACCTAATTTATAAATATTGATGCTTACATACACATACGTGTTCATGTATCTACATGTACATACATGCGTCTGAAGCTCAGGCTCAGGCTCAGGCTGAAATTAAAAATTAGCATAAATTGAAGTAACAATATTCCAACAGTGAGCTTGGTATTAAATTGGCGGAACATAAATTATTGCAGTAGCAACGGTAAGAGGAAACAAAAAGGGCCATGTTTCATCTATGAAGGGTCATAAGATTTGACGTAGTGAAATGAGGCGAGAAATTTTTTTAAACCCTAAAGGCGGGAGCCAGTAAGTAACGAACTAACTAACTACTATATTTCTATGTATTATTTATAGATATATATATATATATATATATCTAATTTACGTATGTGGTATACATACAGTGACCTTACCTCATGTGCATAAATTACAACCAATTATTTCTCTGCTCCTGCAAACCAACCAAATCAGTTGGTAAATAATGTTATTTGTGCACGTAAAGTCGGTATAATTTAAATGTTATATATAGATAGTTATCTATCGATACGTTCTAACTCAACGTATCTGTCTGCCCACCAACAAACAATTTATAACTGATGTACATACAATATATATATATATATATAAATACAGATTCTACGTAAATGGTAAACAACTACTTATTACTATATTATTACAATAGGGTTTTGACATCAGTTGTTTATGCAAAATTTTGTAGTGCTAATGATAGAAATTTATATAAACAAATTTAATTTGACACTAAAAAAACTAGCCGCTATTTCAAAACATTATTTTATTTTATATCGTACTGAATTTCTTAAGAATACTTAAAACCCAAAACAACTTGAATAGAAGAAGATTTTTAACATTCTAATTCCATATTTAAGTAGCGAAGAAAAACACAAAACACATATGAGTTACAAAAATATATTTATTATACCACAATGAACGTACCGCCACACAATGGCTTCTTCAGGTGGAAGAAGATAATTTTAATTAAATTAAATTTTTGTAAATTGTGTCTGTTTTTGTGTTTTTTCTTCGCTACCAAAACAACTGTTCTGTTGTCAATATGTTATACTGAAATTAATTTACACAATAGAATTGACCTTTCTAATTATTAAATTATGTGTACCTACTTTGAAACAGTTAAAAAACAGCTTCTTTAAATAAAATCCAAACATTCGACTGTAGATAGACTTTAGAATTATCCGGCTCGAAGGAGCATTTCTGATTAAGGTTTTTTACAATTGAATTTAGCAACATAATAGGTAATAGAGTTAATAGAGACTTTCTCAATATTAAGAGTAGTTAGTTATAGGTAGGTATAGGTAGATGTAATGCATGCAAAAAAGCATAGGTAAATGTTAAAATGATAATAGTTTTCTACTGCGATTGTACTAGGTAATATTTTTATTCGGTTGAATGTGATTTAAAATTAAAATTGTTGCGGATGACAATGGATGCGTTCACATTCTCCTTTGAATTTATATCTGTCTCAGTTCGTAATGGTTTTTCATCCCTGGCATATTTTTCAAAGGAGGAACAAAAACGCAAAAAAAATCCTTGACGCTAATTCGTAACGGATGCGATTTAAATTTTAGGTAAGCAGCAGTTCTCTCCCTTTCTTTGTCTCTTTAGAAATTAAAAATGTCACCAAAAAAATTTATAGATATTACGATTACGTAGGTCTTTTATCTAGCACCATATAATAAATAAATAATATTATTTCTAACAATAGGTATGTTACCTATTCATAGTTTTGTCTGACGGAAAAATTGCAGCTTTTAATATTTTTATTTTTTGTTTTTTTAACATGAAATTAATAGTTTCTTACTCCTAAAATAGAAACTATATGTAACTATAAATAATAAAAATATAAAATTCAGATAAGATCAAATTCTCTTTCGACTAAACTAAACATTATTCGAATGTTTATACAGAGAATTATGAATTAAATACGATATAATTTATTATTTTTTATTTTTCTGTGTGAAGCACCCTGTACATATGTTGTTCATATAGGTACCTAGAAACTTTGAACTTTGAAACTAAATATCAGTACGAACAATTATTTTGAGCTACGCACATAAACCATTGAAACCGCCCCAGGGACATTTGAATGTAAAAGAATTCTTTTACCTTGGGGTTTAACAAGCCACCATCAAGACCTTGATGATGATGCACATACAATAATTTGTTAGAGTAAAGGGATTCAACCTGATATTATCAGTATCACGTTACATGCCTTTTTAAGATATGCATTAGAAAAGCAGGATTAAAATTACATATGCACCACCTTTTGTCTACTGTTGTATACTGGTTGTAGAATTTATCTTACCCTCTCTACCCTACCTTACTTATCAACGTTATCTGCTTTAGAAAATACCTACGGTGGCAAATATAATAGTTACTGAATTATATTTTATTTATTATGCTGTTGTTAAAAATATAACAACTGCAAATTACCTATTAACTAATTAACAATAGGTACATAATAGATAGGTATCTATATTACAATATTCTGAAAGTGGAAATGAAAAATATCTTTGGAATTTTTTATTATTATTTTTTGCAATTGTTGTTAGATATTGTTTTTAACTAATATCCTAATTATTTAAACTACATAGGTAGGTATTAGATAGATTGATACTTAATAAAAAATAAAATATTTTTGTGGACAATAATGTTAAATATCTATCTATCGATAGAGTAGAGTGTATGGCAAGGTCTGCCTTTATGACATTAGTTTGTTAATTAGATAGATATGTTATCATGAACAAAATATATGTATTAGTTATTTATGTAATCGTAATAAATAAACGAGGTTAGGTAGTGTAGGTACATATTGAACGAAAAACAATGTGACAATTGTGTAACGGATGTAAATGGAGGATATGTAGAGTATGTCGGGTAGTTGTAACATCATCTATTTACTTATAAGAAGGTCGCTATTAAAATTTGGTGCATAGGTCGGTATAAAAAAATGCTTAAAACTGATTGTTTCTCTTCTACCTGATTGAAGATGCATAATGAGCGAAAAGGTAGGTAGGCAATAGCTTGGGGACAGAACGTCTTACCTCTTATCCCCTTTTCAACTTATACATAGTTTTGAGCCGTAATGTCATCACTCATCCTCAATCATTGTGCTACCGAAACCCCTGTAACATCTCATCTCCCTATGCCATTTTTCTTAAACAAATTTACTACCATTGTATTCATCACCGTCCTTTTTGTAGGATCAACATTTATATATATATATATATATACATATATATATATATATATATAATGTAGGATACTTAGACACAATATTATAGATAAATCTACAAGTATAACATAATTATGAAACATTCTTACTTATTAATAATCAATTTAAAAAAAAATGCCCTTTAACGTTTCAAGAGTAATCCAACTCTTTTAAAATAAACTCTTGAAACATTAAAAAGCAGTTTTAGCAGTTTTTTTCTTTAATTCGTTATAACATAGGCTTTAGTCCAATTGTAAAGTCAAATAAAATTTTGCACTATTGAAATTTATGTAGATATTTCTTCTTATCCGAGACAGATATTGTTTAAATGAACAAGTAGGTACCTATTTAAAATATTTTACGCAAGAAATCGGTTTAAATACATTTTTCGTGTGTAGAATTCACAATTACATAATGCACAATTCTGTGCCACATGCCGGCCAGTGGGGTACGGAGTACTATTTTAATAGAATTGGGGTGAATAGCGGGGCTTGAAAAATGAATAGTTTTCTGCTTTTAATTGCAAGCGAGGAAAGGATATAATAATTCAATATAAAATATTAACATTAACGGCGAAAATAATAATTTTAATTCCAGAGCAAACTCTTCGCAAGCTGGAGGCATCCTCACATCACAGCTTAAAGCAGCCAATGGTTTGGTGAGTGGGGCGGGATTGGAACTGTCAACTCCGCCCCTTAGCAGCTCTTCTGGAAGTAACGGCGGCGGCGGACAGATCTGCTCGCAAGACATTCAGGGACTGTTTGTTAACCAACACGTCGGATACGCTTCTACTGTAACGTCGTCCTCAGGTGGCGGTGGCAACCTGCAGATTGTTAAGCGCGAACCTGAAGATCTCAGTCACCACCGCAAAAGTAGTTCCGTCTCGCCGGGACTCGACGGTGGATCCATAATCGTGAGCAAACCCAGACACAAGGTGAATTAATATTAAATCATTTTTCTTCTCTAATCGAAATTAGGTATATCTCATATCTCCTCGTTCGAGCAGCTACGCAAGTTTATCCGTCATTGGAAGACTATCTTCGTAATAATTCTTTTTCAATTGTTTTTGTTTAACCATTATATTCTGAAATGAAATTTTAAACTAGCCATTTCAGAATAATTGCGCAATAGGCTAATAATATTTATTAACTATTAAGAACCAATAATAGTTTGTAAAATCTGTAAATATTGCCGGAGGATTTAATTATTTGGTCTGGCTTTTTGACTTTTTTGGCTTTTTTATGTCACCGATGAAAAGGCTGCACTGAAAACATTAAAACTTTTAAATAGTTAATAATAGTAAAATGAAACCCGCTAAGTACTACTACTACTACTACTACTACTACTTACTTATATTATAGATAGGTAACGTAGATAGGTAGATAGGTAAAACGAAATCATAAAACAAAAAAGAAAACCAATGAATCTATTACAGGTAGTTTTGGTATCATCTGCAAGTGCCGAGTCGGGCAGCCTAGTGGTAGACGTAAATTCGATAAAAGATGAAAGTCGATTAAATTCACCTCAACACGGTTCCCGTTCAGTAAACGGGACCCCCACGTCGACTCATAGTAGTCTGCTCGCTGACGGTTCGAATAATGGTCCTGTAGAATTCGTTTCGTCGGATGGCATCAAGCAAGCAATGTATGGAACTCAAATTTTCACATCGATAAGCGGCGGCCATGGCGAAAGTAGTTCACCGTCTCCAGGACCGTACGGAGATAACGGCGTATCGTACTCGACTCATGGCACCTCGGCCACTTACTCCACTCGCACAGTACCATCGGCAACACTTACGGCGGATCCCTATTATCGGGAATACTTTACAACAGTCACGTCCGCTGCCGGTACTTCTGAACCCATTTATTCAACACAGCTACGACAAGGCCAAATTAGCACCTACGGAGAAGAAGCATCCGGCAGCAGTTCTACAAACAGTTTCGTCGAGCGATACGTTCGCCAGTCTAGTGCCTATCATAGTAAAGGTGTCATAGCTGCTGCAACCGCTGCAGGACTTACGGTCGACTTGCCCAGTCCCGATAGCGGTATCGGCACCGATGCCATTACACCCAGAGATCAAAATACAATACAACAGGTAACTAACTAACTATTTAACTATTTAACTATTTAACAATTTTTCCCCCTTTCATTCATTAAAGTAGCAGTAGCTCGGTAATATCGAAAGTTGACTTAATTAATTAAAGTTAATTTTCTTTTAGTCCTTCGACTACCCAGAACTGTGCCAAACTAATTCTTCGAGCCTCTTAGACCCGTTATCTCTTAGTCAAAGGTGTATAGTGACAACTGCTCAATCTCCAGTATCTCAACAAAACAGTCGGAGTCGCCCTTGGCATGATTTCGGTCGTCAAAATGACGCTGACAAAATTCAAATTCCAAAAATGTAAGTTTCTTTCCTTTGTTCTACCTATTCGTTCCTGTGTTCCTTATCTGAAAACTGACGAGTATTTTTCCGACTTTACAGATTTTCCCCTTACGGTTTTAAGTATTTCTTAGAAACGCCTATTTCAACGTCTCAAAGGCGCGAAGACGACAGAATAACGTATATAAATAAGGGTCAGTTTTATGGAATAACACTAGAATATATTCCGGAGCCTGATAAGCCATTAAAATTACAAACAGTCAAGGTAAGCAATACCATTCAATTAAATTAATTATGGTAAAATATATCCCATATTATTAACATTACCCCTTCCTATTTGGTGTAAGTACAATTTTATATATGTAATGTAATCGTTTCCATTACCATATTACATTGACTTGACTATAGATATGACGCAAACAAATATATAAAGGGAATAGATAAATCCTTTCGTATAAATATTATTATAAAAATAAATATCAAACCTTATTTTATTTTTTCATCCTTCTAAAATCCTATCGAATAAGACGCATTATGAATTCTGAGACACAAAAAAAATACGAATAAATGTGCATCTTATAGTTAATTTAATATGTACAATAATTATTACTATTGGAATTAAATCAGAGAAATTAAAAAAAAAATATATATATATATATATATATACATATATAATATGTTAATTTCAGAGCATTGTCATGCTGATGTTCAGGGAAGAAAAGAGTCCCGAGGATGAAATCAAAGCGTGGCAATTTTGGCACGGACGGCAACATTCCATTAAACAACGAATTTTAGATGCAGGTGAATTATTTATCCAGGTTAATTAAATCCTATTGTATATTGTATTTTTCTTATTTATTTTCTGCTACCTAGCTAATTACCTAGCCGGGTAACATTAATACACATATTTTTTCTTATCTATGTGTATATTATAATACCCTTACATTATAGACTAATGGTATAACTATAATCTTTTCGTTTTCCGCTCTAATTCTCTTATAAATAAGTATTTCCAACTTAAAACTTTATTATTTGCATTGTTGCCTTCGAAAATTTGTGTTTTAATTTTTAATTTTACAATGGATTTCCATCAAGTAAAAGATTCAATTAATCATTTGAAAACTTTGTCTGCATTACAAATGTTCTAATGTATTGACTTTATGTTACGCTGCATAGAAAATTGGAAGAAGGTAACATTAAGTATACCTCATACTTAAGATTTATAAAAATATATATAACAATGTTGCAATGTTATTGAACGTTTTATTTTTGTAGATACCAAAAATAGTGTGGGTCTTGTTAGTGGTATTGAAGAAGTGGCCCACAATGCCATAGCTGTCTATTGGAATCCCTTAGAGAGTCCTGCAAAGGTATTATACTTAAAACTTATTACTTACTTATTATACTTAAAAATACTTTCGTAAAATATTTTTTTACGTATTAACATAATTACTTATTTTACTCCATCTGCTATGATATCCAAAAACGTTTTATTTTTATTTTTCAGATAAATGTTGCTGTACAGTGTCTAAGTACTGATTTTAGCAGCCAAAAAGGTGTAAAAGGTTTACCCTTACATCTACAAATCGATACGTATGAAGATCCTAGGGAACCGACTGTTAGTCATCGAGGTTATTGTCAAATAAAAGTCTTCTGTGATAAAGTAATAAATCCTGTTTAATTTTTTGCTATTCCTTGTACTAAAACATCCTTTACAGGGGGCGGAACGTAAGACAAGAGACGAGGAGAGGAGAGCAGCAAAACGTAAAATGACTGCAACTGGGAGAAAAAAATTGGATGAATTGTATCATCCAGTTTGTGATCGCTCTGAATTTTATTCTATGAGTGATCTAACAAAACCTCCTGTTTTATTTACGCCCGCAGAAGATATAGATAAGGTATGCTTATTTTTAAAAATTTATCTATCAACAAACAAAATTTTGTCTTTATTTTATCATTATCTTATTCAGCTTTCTTTATTATGTATAGTTGACGTCGATGGAACTTCAAGGATTTTATGCTCATGATACAGATAGTTCCCTAAGTGGCCCTACAGATCATATCAAATCTGGATCTCCCTTTCTTTTGCACACTGCACCGAAACCTCCGTCAACGCCGACGTTAAAATTCCACAATCATTTCCCTCCTGATTCAGATAAAAAGGATAGTCTTTTAGATGGCAGCCTTAATACCGACGGAAATCTATTTTCTCCACCTCCAAAACGTGCCAAAATATTAAATAGTGGACCTAGTAGTACAGGACCTCCACCCCTTAACGAAAGAGTTATGCTGTATGTTCGTCAAGATTCTGAAGACATTTACACACCACTTCACGTGGTCCCGCCATCAACTCAGGGTCTTTTAAATGCAGTAAGTTTATTATAATAACGCTTTTAGCTTCTGCTTAACATGCATGGAGTTTGGACGTACTGGGCTTTTATACTTTTATACATTATTCCATTTCGTCAAATAACAAATTAACTAGCATGTTGAGTAGACCTATTGCTCATACGTTTAAAATTCCTTAAAATTCAAAATATATTTTATCCATCCCGTTCGGATTTTCAAATACGTTTTGAAAGTTTAATTTTACGTTAATTGCCCAATAAGTTGCACACCTATTTCATTCTTATTGTTAAGCATTCATTATTTGAACGAAACAAATTTCAATCCAAAATAGGCCTACTACAAATATTATTAAAAGATCAGTTCACTTTTACTAGCTCCACAGTAACAGTACGTTTAATAATAATATTAAAAGCTCAGTACTTGTTCAAAATCTTGATAAAAACTAAGAAAGACAGAAAATATGTTTGATTCTGAAATTAATTCTGTTTTCCTTATTTTGCAGATTGAGAATAAGTACAAAATTTCTGCTTCAAGCATAAATAACTTGTATCGCAAAAACAAAAAAGGGTAAGTCCAGTTATTAAAAATATTGGAGTAGTTAAGGAAGTGAACTGTATTTATTGCTAGCAAATAGTTGATAACTAACTTTATACATTTCACCAGCATTTACTATTTTGCATGTACTACCTCTGTTTCCTTTTATTTCGCCTTGATTAACCTTTACCTTTATCTGGTTGTCTTTTTTTATAATTTAAAAAAATTATGCTATTTAAGTCATTGAAATTGATGCAATGTTTAAAGGATATAATACAAATATTTTATTAATCTCCATAATGAATTTAACACATTTGTTTATCACACTTCTTTTACGCTTTTATTCGAAATCGATTGAAATGTCAAAATAAATGTAGGTAAATCTGCTAGTAACAGAAAAGTTTGTTCATATAAATGAAACGCTGCATAGTTGAATTTTAATTTCTCATGTACATTTTGATATTAGAATGAGTTTAAATTATTTTATTTTATTCTTTATGTTTATTCTATTAATTTAAATTGTAATATGAGATTTTTTTCTCACAAGCCAAAATGGGTTTAAAAGGTTGTTTATTCTATAACCTACACCAACGTTTCGCCCTAGGTTGCAGGTTTTATCAAGGTAGCTTTATAGGTCAAAATCTTAAGTTTCTACGATATAAGGATATATGATTAACATATATATTACTACAATATTTAACAATATAATAAAGTCTAGACGGTGAACGATAACAGCAATATAGTATAATAAAATAGCAAATTAAAAAGGTTTCTGTACTGTTCCAATTAGGTTTCGAACTCATTATTCAGTAATAATTCTTCCGAGGATGCCTTAGAAGAAATTGAAACAATTGTTAAGAACGAATGAAGTTTCAAAAGTGATGATTAAGAAAATTTCAAAAATCATTAACCATTTCATTATGGTTTTATTAATTTAATTGGCTATATAAATAATTAGTGTTACCAATCACGGACTGAAATTAATTATGTTGCTAAATACTATAGTAATATGCATATTAATTATAAATCCTTATATCGCAGAAACTTAAGATTTTGATCTAAAAACCCACTTTGATAAAGTTCTGTAACCTGGGGCGAAACGTGGGGGGTAGTTACAGAATTTTTCATATTCGTATAATAAGGAGCAGAAATAGAAAATTAAATTCATGATTCAATAATTACAGTAAACAATTTTATTTATTAATAAGAAATTTATGTGCTTAGGATTACAGCCAGAATTGACGATGATATGGTGGCTTATTATTGCAACGAAGACTTGTTTTTGTTAGAGCTGAAGGCCGTAGATGAAAATTTGTTTGATATTACATTCGTAGAACTAAATGATCATTAATTTGACCGTTTATAACGATTTTATGTTTACGTACTCATGTCATACTTGTTGTGATTGTTTTTAAGCTGACTAGTGTTAAGGAAAAAAAATGTAATTGTAGATTTTTATATCCTATTTATAGTTTTTAAAGATGTTATGTTTTTTTTATAGCTATTTTGGTCACCTTTAAAGTTACTCGGTCAATGTTATACTTTTATATTATTTTGCTAGGTATCTAGGTATATGTGTATTGTATACAAATACATTATTAACGTATATGTTATATGTACCTTCGATGTCCCACACCTTGCCGGCAATTTTTATTTAGTATATTTTCATAAGAAATTTATTCCAATGAATAGCTTGTAATTCTTCACTTTGCTCACAAAACTGATAATAACAATCAGCAGCGTAGCGTAATGCTGAAATGGTCACCAATGATCTCAAAATTTTGTTTAAATGCGATTTAAACAGAAACTGGATTGTACAGAAAAAACCTTATTTTACGTATATAAATAAGGGAGGGGTGAAATGGGTCGAGACATACTGTAAATAGAAAGGCAACAGAAGTGTTTGTTAAGCAATTAATGTATATATAGGTGATTTGCAGATGTAATTAAAAATTAATGTGTTGTCAGATGCAATTAAATGTGGCTGTTAGCAGCTTATATACACAATCATACATCAAAAATATTTCTCTAAACGTCCAAATCATTATGAAAGCAGGGTCATTCATTCATTTAAATAAAATCAAGATATAGAAATATTCGTTTAATTTAAACTTATTAAAAAAAAAAAAACTATTTAAGGTATTATACTTTTTATGTTTTCTTGTTAAATAATTTTCAATTTGTTTATTTATATACTCATTATTAATTAATTCTATTAAATGTAGTAAAACGAACGATATACTTTAGTTCGGTAAAACATTTAAGAAGAAACATATTTACAATTACCAATTGCAAATGGAAATATTACGATTAAATACGATACAAAAAATAACATACTGTATGTAGTTTATGTTAACCATTAGAAACTGAGAGAAATGTGTAACACTTACAAAATATTATTTATTTTGAAAGTAATTAATTCATCCATGAAATTATTTTGTTGTAAATTAGTGGAAACAGCCGATCAAACATTATGTAATGATTTTATTTTTTTTTTCAGTGTTGAATAAATGTGTTCAACAAAAGTAATACAAGAACATAACGAAATTGTACCTGACTTACGCTTTACATTTTATTTTTCACAAGGAAATTTTCAGTGTCATTCTAATTAGCCATATTATCAATTTTTATATAGTAAACGGTAATTCGAGAATCTTTTGTTAATTAATTAGAAAAGAATTTTCTTATCTTACAATGAAAACTTTTTTTAATTAGAAAGACAACTGTTCGTTTAATCTCAAATTACTTAGTATTGTATGTGCGAATACTGCAACTTATTTTGATGGAATCATTTTTAGCTTAAGTATTTTTATATGAAGAATAAAATATAGCTCTCTAATATCTGAAGTTTTAGATATGTATTTTGTGCCTTTGTACGCGACTTTTCGTTGAATCTTTGCCAATAATTTTAATGCTAATAATCGCAATACTATTTAAGAAACTTCTGTAGCTATCTTAAGATCGAATAAACTTTTATATTGTATGAAAATCTTTATTTTCGAAAATCACAAACTAATCTATTCTAAAACTCCTGGCGCAGCTTGTTCTAATTTAAATATCTCACAAAGAGGTAAAAAAGTGGGAAAATAAGTTATAAAATGAGATCTTGTTTTTCATAAAAAATTGTTAAAGAGCCGTTTGTATTAATGATTTGGACACTTCAGACAAAGTGAGACGTTTCGAAAATAAATAGTTTACAAGTACGTTATCCTTTAGGAAGTACTATCGAAAATACGTCGCAAAAGCTAATTGTCGATGAAACTTATATGTACATCGTAATCAGCAACATTTGTTGATAAGATTTGGGCAATTGCATGACTTCTAGCAATTATTTTTACCTAATTTTTTTAATTTTTCTTACCAATGACATACAAGGGCTTCGTGTCACGACCATTGTTGATTGTAAAATGGCTGACGCCAACCACAAGCAGAGGCAGTAAATTATTTCTCAGCCGTCTTAGTTGTATGTACCTATCGTTTTTTTTTTAATAAACAAATTATGATTTTGAGTTACTATCGATTGTCTAGTCTTTGTAATATCTAATTTCTATTCCAATTATTATAAAAACACGAAAACAGCTATTAAAGTAAATATTTGTAGTAAGTTAGCATGGCAAAAATGAATAATAAAGTTGCCACTTTTCTACCTCCGACAACTTTTCGATTGTATTATACATGTAAAAAAGTTGTTACCTTTATTTATTAAGGAATTTTCATTTATTGTTGTTTTACAGAAAACAAACGGATGTAAGAGAAAATATAAAACAAAACAAAAAAATACGTTCCTCATGTAGTGGACCATCAGTAGAACGCGTTTTAAAAAAAAATTTAAACGTACCGTTTTACTATAAAATATTTCCAAAAATTTGGAAAAAAGCGATACTAGACAAGGCCATACTTGACCGGCCAATTAGGAACGAGCACGAAGTCTTTTCACAGCCTATTTTGTTAAACAAATTAAAATTATTTTTGAAATACAAATTCTATTAGGGAATGGTTTATTTTTAAATGTGTAATTAATATAGTTTTGTACCGTATTTTCTTTTTTTTAGAATAAACAATTTAACTATGGATATTTTGTTTTTAACATATTATTATTTACATTCTGATTTTGTTTTAATGCATTTAATTATAAGAAAGTTCGACGAATGTTCAAAAGTGGTATTTAATCGGTCAAAACAAATGTATAATTTACATTAAAATATTGCAACACCTATTAGGAAAACGTAAAAAAAACTTTTTATGAAAAAATAAATTAATTGAAATTGCTTATAATAATTTAGTTTGTTACAATTACATTTGCAACTTAACGTTACCAATTGGTAACTCTAAGGATTCTGTTAAAGAAGAAACGAAACACCTAAAAATAATTTTTAAATAGTAGTTTAATTAATTTTTTTGTGGCGTATACAAATTGATTTCAGCGAACTTTGCATGTTTGTTGTTTAATTAATTAAAAATATTCCTTTTTGTATATCGTGTAAAAATACAATGTACAATGGCTAAATCAACCAGACTATTTAAAGATCATTAATTCACAATTCACAACACATGATGGAACGGTGCGACATCTGCCTATTATTCTTATTATTACAATAGCTACTTGGAATTGCGGTGACCTCAAGATAATAATTTGTTTTCTTTTGCTAAAAAATAAAATAATATATAATTAAATTAAAGAAGTTCGTCCACAGAAAATATATCTCTCCCTGTTAAGTCGTATTATCTATGATAACCTATATGTATTAGAAAAAAGTGATCTAAGTATGTTGTAAACTACTTTTTTGTAATCAGTTGGCCAGAAATACCATTAAAAAAACCGATAAAATCAGATATGAACTACTAGTTACATTGCAATATTGTGAAAGTGTTATGTAAATAAAAGTAATTAACTTTTTATCGAGTGGATTGAATTGTCAATATCGTAACCTTATTTCATCGTTAAAATTTGTCCTGTATCACGTTTCTTTACAAATCGCAGTGTTGTATGAGAATTATTTATGGTAATTATTGTTAGAAAATTTGTAAGAATTATTTACAGGATGGCCCCTAAAGTAGTGTTCGTTTTGGGAGGTCCTGGTGCAGGAAAGGGTACACAGTGTCAAAATATTGTTAAGGTATTACACAATAATTAATTAAGTTTTTTATTTACCTATATATGACTTAGGAGTATGGCTTTGTTCATTTATCAGCTGGTGACTTATTGAGAGAAGAACGCTCCAAGTCTGGATCAGAATATGGAGAATTGATAGAAACTTATATCAAAGAAGGAAAAATTGTACCTGTTGACATTACATGTAGTTTATTGGAACGAGCAATGTTTAATTCTGATAAAGATATGTTTCTTATTGATGGGTTCCCAAGAAATAAAGACAACTTAGAAGGTTGGAACAGAAGATGTGCAAACAAGGTACAGCTATTGTTTGTTCTACATTTTGACTGCCCCATTGGAATGTGTGTAGAGAGGTGCCTGAATAGGGGAGCAGCTGGAAGTGGTAGAGTTGATGATAATACAGAATCATTAAAGAAAAGAGTTGATACATTCATAAAAGAAACTAAACCCATTATCGATTACTATAAAACACAAAACTTGATTAGAGAAATTGATGGTTCTCGTTCAAAAGAAGAAGTGTTTAAGGATATAAGAAAAGCTTTTGATGATATTAAAGCAATGGGAGATATATAATCATAATAAAAATTAATAAAGTGTAGTACATACAAACATTTGTCACCAGATATACATTTTTATTTCATTAGTCTGGCATTTCAATCATACACTTGAACATTCCAGGGCAAATTTAGAAAATATTTTTCCTAGAAACTTAGAAAATTCTTATAGAGCAATAACTGTACAAATTTAAAAAGCTCCAGTTTTATTTGTACAGACAATAAATTGCTTTGTTTCATTAAATATATTTATATATTGCAGAATTATTTTAAATTAAATATGAATAGTGTTATTTAAATAATAAACTGTGACAAGCAATATTTTCTTATTTGCTTTGAATATTATTAAGAGAGAAGTTCCTTTTATTACCAGTTTTTTCTTTTAGTTCACTTACTAAAAAACCAGTACAAGCTGCAATAACTTCCTAAAATATAAAACTATGAAAAAAGAAGAAAGTTCTGACAATATTTTACTTACTACTTCTTTATTATAAATCATATTAAAATTGACTATGAATATACAGTTGGCTAAAAATTTCAGACAAAATTATACTATAAAGTAATATAAAAATCCCAGTATGTAAATCAAAAATGATTCATGTAAATGTCGTTTAAACAAACTATTCCGGCAGATTTTCAAAAAGTAATTCCTGATTCAAAGAAACGAAATAAAAAATGTACATCAAACTCAGATGCAAACTATATACAAGCATTAATTTGTCAGAAGCTCATCACAGTAAATCAGAACTAAATATTAAATATTTAATAATGAATCAGTGCAATATATATAATATATATTTGAACATGAGACGTTAACATTGAGGCATAACAAGGATGCTGGCTAAACCCAAGAGTCTTTGCCTGCTGTACTCAATTGATTTTCGTCCAGGTGATTGACATTGCCTAGACTCGGTTGACGATTTCTCTTCTTTTCCATATTCACTTGAGCGTACAGAGGCTCAGGCTAGAACAGAAGCCGCGTTAGTGACGTGCTGCTGTCTTGAGCGTCGCTGGGCAGGGCCTTAGGTTGCTGCTGCAAGGCAGCCAAGTGCAGTAAACCAAAGGCCCCGAGCAGCTAAAACTCAGAGAGCTTACCTGCACGACACATCGCAGCCGGCTGCTGTCAGGGCCTCTGCTTACTGCCCCACCCCACCACAACACAGCTCAATTACATATTAAGCGCCCGAGCAGTGCAGACCTACCCTCATAACGACAACTCTATATTCGATAATTTTTTGTTGTGGGCATACATTTGAATTTCAAAGGAAACTTTTAATTTTTGTATAAAAATTTCATATTGTGTTATATATACCTTTATTAATTGCAGAAACAAAGAAGAAGCTTTTAAAGAGCGTTCGTTGCCTTTTGCGTGTATTTTAGTTTTAACTTGAGAATTTTCAAACAAACAACTTATATATTGTTCAATGTAATGTGTTTAAATAAATGAATTTCGATCTGGTCCACTTTGCTCGGACACTAATAATCAATATATGTAATAATTGCGATAAATCATGTCATATGACTTTATATTCAACAGCAATAACTTACATATTAAGGTAGTAATCCATTTTAAGGAAGACTAATAATCGATTAATGTTTGTATAGGTGTGTGTGTGTGTATGTATATAAATCAACTTCTTTTTACAATAAATAGATAATAGTACGTACGTTACTTAAATAATCTAATGAAATAATTATAATCGTTACTACATTATATATAAATGCTAACGTCACGAGTTCTAATTAATTTGTGTGAGGCCATAATGTTCACATAGCAAGTCCTATTTTATCCAATTTTAAACAAATATGTATTTTAATGCATTTTACTAACAAGAGATTCGATGCTTTTTCTATAACGGCTTAATATAGATTAGTTAAATGATTAAATTGACACAAATTTACTGAGCTTCGATAAGTTGTCTTATTAGTGACTTACAGGAGGCGGATTGTTGCTAGGGCCTGTCGTATAAGTACGAATACCACCAAGCGGCGGTTGAGGTTCCGGATAAGCCATATCGGCCATTGGAATGTCATCGTTCTAAAGATATTTATAAATAAATAAATAATATATGTATATATATATATATACATTTATATAATTGCACAATTGCAGAATAAATTTATTAAAACTTACCCGCTGGTAAACAGGTGGAACGCCTCGAGCATTCGGTGTCTGTCTTTTCATCGTACGATCTTCGTAACGGGTACCGCTCTGAGAAGAAATCGGTCTATTAAGAGTACTGTTAGCGTTATTAGGTGAATTAGGCCCAGCATTTCTCGCAGCAACTGTTTTTGTAACAAAATCTTGCTCCTTCCAGCCATGTTTCTTGTACACATCCCTGAGATCTTGGTGTTGCCACATTGTAAAAAGGACTTGTCCAGCAAATTTCAGAACTCTCGGTGTGTATTTTTGCCTTTGTCTCGTGATAGACATCAGTCTTTCTACTCCTCCGGCTTCCAACAAAGAGCGTGAAAATTCGGCATTCTTTTTTATCACTTCGTTCAGTGTTGCAAGTACTGCAGCAATCGTATCGTCTGAAGTACCTTGATCATGTTGGGGGTTACCGGAAGGTAATTTTTGTACAAGGTCTCGCATAGCATATTTTCCAATCAATTCTTTATTACGTTGATCGATTGCTAAATTGCGAAGGGCTGTAGCAACTGCACATACAACTCGATCTACCTCCATTCTTAATAGTTCTACCAATATAGGCAGTCCCTTTTCTTTTCGAACAGCTGCTCTAATTTCTATACTAGGTTGCCAATAACAAGCTGCCAGATTTTGTAGAGCTCCTGCTGCTGCTTCTAATGTTTCTGGGTTAGAACAACTTTGAAGAAGAGCTAAATACGACTGTACCACTTCCGGTTGCCATAAAAGTTCGTATCCTTTCACAGGCTCTCCTCTATTAGCTGCATTAACAGAATTCCCGGCATTTGATGCTCCGGAATTTTCCTTCGCCTCCGTTTGAACATCTTTTTTCTTTTTACTACCTCCAAAGCAGCCCAGATTTTCTCCTGTAAAGAAATATCGGTATAAAATGAAAACAGTAAAAAGTCACGTATGTACTAATTACTAGTTAAGATAAATAAATACCTTTGGAATTAGCGGTAACCCTGCTTTGTGACGGTAAAGGATTCTTATCGTAATTGGGATCTTCTACTTCTTGACAACGGTAGGATAAATTTCTTAAGATGCACACACAGTTTTCAACAATCTTATTGCCTATATTAGATTTTTCTATGGCACAACGTACAACATATAACAAAGAATCAACTAAACCTTCGCATTCTCTCAATTTTTTTCGGGCATACTCTCCGGCTGAACTGACATTTCTAAGTACACCGGAGGCATTTCTGAATACAGTCGACCAACAAGTTTCGCCACAATTCCCTTGCGGGTCCCAACCTGAATGTGGGATAATAATAAATCGTACTATCGTCTCTATTCCGTCGTCTATTATTGGACGTTTTAGATCTTCACACGAAGATAAATTCCAAATAACACCGGTTACTAATTCTTTTATTTCAGCTTCGTTGGATTTTCTAAGAAGATTTATGAGAGCAGGAATACCACCTGCATTTTTTATGGCTCTTTTATTTTCATCATTCTGTCTACCATAGGAAAGGTTTCTTAATGCCCCACAAGCGTTTCTGTATACTTCAGGACTATCATGGCTAAGTAACTTAACTAACGGTGGTATTCCTCCTAGGGCTCTTGTTTTTTGCTTATTGGGATCGTCCATGTAACATAAATGTTGTAAATAAGCTGCTGCATTTGCTTTTATTACATTATTAGGATTATTGAGGAAACCTATTACTTCCGTTAAATTAGGGTCCCTCCAACGCATTCCTCTTTGATCTTCTTCTCCACCTGTACTTCCTGGCGATGCCATGGCATGTGCCCGACTGTGGGGCAAACTAATATTATGACCATGTAATGTCATCGACATTTTGCTCATATGTTTCGATAATTCTTCGTCATCGTACATTCTGATAGGCGCGGACACAGGAATTGGACCGTTTAATCCTTCGTCGTAGGGACGTGAATCATATGTAGACCCTGGGTGGTTAGTAGTAGTTCCATAAGGTGACGGCGAAACATATCCGTATACTACAGCTGGGTCGTCTTGATAAGGATCTAATCCAATAGGACCTCCGGGTGACGGAGTAACGCGGTAGTGTTCAGGAAGCTCGTCATAACCAGAACTTATGTACGGAGCTCCCGGTTGACTGGCAAGAGGAAGAGGAGACGGTGCTCCACTATGTTCACTAGGGCTAGGAGGTGTGGGAGCTCGTTCCGTAGCTCCAGAATATCCCATGTATCCTGCATAAGGATTGGAAGGATAATGTTCGTAATCCTGGAAATGGGAATGTTGATGGTATTGAGAATACATGTGGTGAGATGGTTGCTCCATATAATCTATGTATTGAGGACGGGAGTGAGTTGGGTGAGGATAAGATCCCAATGGAACAGAAACGTATTCTCCTGGCGGTCCTTCTCCAAGCTGTTGAACTTCACGAACTACTTTCGTGACCGTCGTCACTTGTTGTGTGGTTTGTTGCTTATGGGTACGAATTAGTGGTTCATCGCTATGCACAGACATATGGCTAGAGTTTGGCGAGTGCTCTGAGTGGCCATTACTATGTGTATGATAAGCTGCTTCGCTTACATTCGTATCTGGACCCCTAAAAATTTCCACGTCATACTACTTTCTCTAAACGCTTAATTTTCGTTAAGCTTTAATAAACTTTTTTCAACGTCATTCATAACCGAGTTAAATATAACTAACTTACTTATAATGATGCATTTCTGGGCCGTTTTCTTTCAAAATTCTCCTAAAAACAACAAAACATGAATCTAACGAATGATTTGCGAATGAATGAATCATAAATATCCACACTCGAGTATTAAAACCACAATAATTCCAATAATTATTGATTGAATTAAAAGAAATAAAAAAAAAAAACAATCAAAATTATTATAAGAAACAAAAAATATGTCAAGACATACATAAGATGTGATATAGTTTTTATAAATGCAAACGTGAAGCAAACTGTTAAAAATAAATAAATTCATACATAAGTTGTTTAACATTCAAACTCTAAACTACAGGTGACTTTTACGGGATATGACAGTTACTTAGGGATTTACCTTCCTTTCTACGTTACTCTTAAATATATGAAATTTTTAAGATTAATATCCTTGTCCCTACAAATCTGAGATTTATTTTGATGTATCAAAAAAAATTTTTTTTTACTGACTAAATTTTAGTGTTGCTTCAAAATGTTATTAGTTAATCATTTTATAAAATATATCTGTACGTGGTTTTAAAACCAAAGTGACCTCTTCACACCCCATTTTTTTAGTCAGCAAAAATTAGCACTTAATAAAGCTGTAAACTGTGTAAAACCTACCTTTGTGTTATTTCTGTGTGTGTTATACTGTGCTCTTGTCTCTGTTCCACTCTGCGATTCACAAGTCTGTCAGTGCAAAAAGCAACCCTTAACATTAATGGAACGAAAGCTACCAAAGCATGCTATGTTTCACATGCAAAACAGATTATTATGTTTCATTTTATCAGGAAAACAACTAACTGTTAGGAAACACATTTCAATTAGTAATCAGGAAGCAGGGATTATTGTTATAAATACCTACAAATAAATTTTTAAATGATTGTATAAAGCTTTACAATTCTTGTATTACAAATTGTTATACCTCCTTATGGGTTGCTTAAAAATTATTTATTTTATTGCTATTAGTAACCATTAACTTAGCATGCAGTAGGGGCTTGTTATGAGTATTAGCAGTTATTTAATATTGATATTCTAGACTGATTATGAGAAAATGTTATAAAAGCAATGATACAAGATGGACATTTACTTACAAACAATCCACAAGCTGGTTAGCAGACATCATGATCACATAAGCCCAAAACTTTTGTCTGTGAACTACCAGTGGAAAATGTTTCTATGCTAGTTGTTAGTTGTAAACATGTACTTAATGTTAATTATTATTAGAGTGCTACAGTGTAAAATACTTCTCACTTAATTAATCAATTAATTTGAATCAAGGAAACCTAAAACACTTGACAAAAAATGCTCCATTTGCAAATAACAATGTAATACTCAAAAACATTGAATTTGTTCAACTGGTTTTATTTTAAAAAATTAATTCATATTTTAAATGTAACATAATGGTTTATATATTGAATGCTTTTTCAAAACTGCTTAAGTATTTCTTCTTATAGGTTATATATATATATATATATATATATATATATATATCTAGCTTTTAGACACATTGATATGAAATACATCCAACATCTCTAAAAAATGAATAGCTGTTTAATTACTTTAAATAAGCAGCAGAGCAGAGAGTTTTAGGAATCTTAATCAATGCAAGTACCAGGCATTTTGTTGACCTAAATGTGTAACATTAATTAATTAAAATTAATAAACTTGCAATTTAATGGAACAAGTTTAAACTAAACTTGTAAAAAAAGCAATGAAAATTGGCTCTTACAAATAAGATAAAAGTTCTTAAAACATACCTTAATTTCTAATATTAACATTTGATCATAAGGATGACTCTTTTTTATATATATCCTTTGTTTTATCCATTTGGTTGCATTCTAAAAATATATATACATGTTCAGTTTTAGAAAAAGTTTAACTTAATATTATATTCATTTAATTTAAATAAAAATAAAATATTAGGAAATATATCTATTACTGAAGTGTACTTTAATAAACAATTTGATCCCAATTAATGACAAGTACATATGTGGTGGGGCGGGGCTAACGTGTTTACATATTAGAAAATAGTAAATTGAAGAGAAACAGCAGAATAACCGTATTAAAAACTTTCAACTTAACACTTTATTTTAAAAAATAATATCTGTAATCGCACTATATGCCATAATAACAGCACAAACCTTTAAATTTTTGTCAAGAGCGGTCAGATAAAATGGAGAACTACGTCAGCAACACAATTTGTCACAAACCGAATACTTTTTCACGCAACTAATGCAAATAAGTCTTCTTCATAATTAGTGCATACACAGATGCATCCGTAATTTGAACTATACAAAAATTATTACTTTTTCTTTATTACTTTTCTTCAAAGTCTCACAAATCTGCTGCCAGGGGCAACTATATCACTCCCACTCATAATGGGTTCTGGGAAACTGGAAATGTCAATTTAACAAATGAAAAATCACTGCTGAAAGTAATATACATGTATTTTAATTTTGTTTTTTAAATTGTCTCCTAGTTATTTACTAGTTGTATTGATTTAGGTAATTTATTTAGATGGAATAGAGAATAATTAAAAAAAAATAAATGTTTAAAACACCTGTAAATATAAATGATTATATTATTTAATCCTTTTTGAATTATCCGCTATGGTTAATAGCAGCAGGTATAACAATAAGGATTAAATATTAATAAATTCAGTTTGTTTTTTCCCTCAGTAGCTTACTCATTTGCCAGACAATAGAAGAAATTGTATTTCTATGTGTTCAATAAATCTATTGGCAAAAGTGTATGTAAATAGCAAATATTTCCACGTTAAGGTCGATAGTTAATATGATATTTTTTGGTTTCAAATATTGCTTAAAAATAAATTTGTTTAATATATTTGTGATTAAAACAATAACGTACTCAAACTTAGAAAATAGATTGTTGCAAAAGTATTTCATTTATTTTGCAATATACTGTTTTAATTTTAATTTAATAACTTTTTAGGAAGCTACGAAAAGTACCGATTGATACCGATATATAACAAATTGTAGTTAATTTGTCAGTCAGATATTGGTTTATTTCTAATATTTAAAATTCTGAAATTTAAGGATATTTATACATTAACAAATATACGTTTGTCAAATTTATATGTATTCGTTTTTCGAAGAAAACTTTTAACTTTTATAAATTTACAGAAACTTTTTCACACTCATACAATTATAATGTATGTGCCTACAAATTTACTTATCGCATTAATTTTGATAACGTTAAACTTTGATGTGTAATACAGTGTAATTTGCAGTTTTGTGTGTGTCATTATTTGGCTTTATATGAACATCTATTCCAAATGACGCATTTTTGGTAAATTATTCTTTGTTTACATGTAACGGTAGTTATGAATCATGTTTAAACATTCAAGTATTGCAAAGGCCTTTTAATAATGTTATACTTATTTCACAAATTCAAGAAATGGAATCAACTAGCCAGCATTTAATAAGTGATGAATATACAGAAGTGTACAGCAGACTTTCTCTGCGATTACAATTAACTTATGGTATAGGACATGTACTCAATGATATCTGTGCCTCTATGTGGTTCACATACCTTCTTGTGTTCTTTCATCTGGTGCTACAATTTGATAATTGGGAAGCTGGATTAATATTATTAATAGGACAGGTAAAACACTAAAAATACTTTATTATTGACTATATGTGGAAATCAACAAGAATTAATAGTGTCTTTTGTAGATTGCTGATGCACTAGCAACCCCATTTGTAGGATTCCATTCTGACAATTCAGATAACTTTTGGTTTTGTAGATATGGAAAAAGAAAAACTTGGCATCTTGTTGGTATGGCTGCTTAAGTTTAATAAATATAAGTTACTGAATGTACTGTTGGTTAAATCCTATTTGTTCATAATTATCATTTAGAAAATAATTTCTATTCAGTTTTTTACTCAATCTATGTTAAATCATTTAATATTGTTGATTATTCTTTTAGGGACAATTTGTGTATTAGGAGCTTTCCCATTTATATTTTCTCCTTGTATTAATTGTGAAGGTAGTCACAAATGGGCCCAGATATTATATTATTCAGTATTTGTAATAATTTTCCAATTTGGTTGGGCAGCAGTTCAAATATCTCACCTATCCCTTATTCCAGAACTTACTCCAAATGAACATGACCGCACAAAATTAATTGCTATCAGGTATATTTCATATTGTATCTATCTGTTAAAAAAATCTTCCAAATTTGCACAGTGGTAAATACTTTTTTTAATTAAATATGTTTTAGGTACTCTTTTACTGTAATTTCTAATGTACTTGTCTACTTAATTACTTGGGCTGTGTTGCACATAAATAGTAATTCTAATCAATCTCAGATTGGACCATCAGATGCCTACAAATTCCAGACAGTTGTATGGATAGGTCTTTCAATTGGAATACTTTGTTCAATAATATTCCATTTAGGTATTAAGGGAGAAAACCAATATAATACAAGTAACGTGAGGGCAGGCCAGCCTAAAAGACATGTTCTTGACTTACTATCCAGTATAGAAGTTTATCAGGTACCTCATCTATTGCAAATCAAAAATATGGATGTAAAACGCTTCATATTAAAACAGTGTTTTATTCTTTTAGGTGGCTTTAACGTACATGTCAACGAGGTTATTTGTTAACTTGAGTCAAGTGTTTATTCCACTTTATTTACACGAAACGTTGAATATGGCTGCCAGCGCTTTAGCATTAATACCTCTTATTATGTATTTAGGTAGTTTTGTAACATCCATAGCAGTAGAAAAGATTAATCGCGGTTTTGGGAGAAAGGTACAGTTATAGCAGCTTGCAATAATTAACATTTGAAGTCGTAAATTTTCAGATGGCATACGTAACTGGAACATTAATAGGAGTTGCTGCTTGTACTTGGGTACAATTGGGATCAAAATCCTTTGCAAAGTACGATATTTATCCCGTATCACTATTGTTTGGTAAATATAGAGACAATTAAACGAATGCTTTAAGAATTGCTTATTAAATTGTTTTAGGAATTAGCGGATCTATAATTCTTGTAACTAGTTTAGGTATTACTGCTGACTTAATAGGTGACAAAACCGGTAGTGGGGCTTTTGTGTATGGCGTAATGAGTTTTACAGACAAAATAGCAAATGGAATTGCAGTTGTTATTATACAAGAACTGTAAGATTTCTTTTTTGTGCAGTATTACAAAATAGTCTTGTATCAGTTTTTCTATTAAGGAATAATTTTCTAGGCTGATCCGTCAAGGAGAATTAAAGCCACAGAAGATTATTCTATGACAGTTGACATATACTGTGAAAGCTTTTGTTATTTAATGTTATTGTTTCTTAGGCATAAAAGTCACGCAGAAAAAACTTACTATAGAGATATTATTACGTACGTCTGTGGAGGGTCAGCAATATTAGGGGCTGTAGCTGTGATATCTTTATTGAAAGGAAGACGAGGTAGGTATTAATTAGGTGCGTACAATTCAATTAATTTAAAAACTGAATAGTATTTTTTTTTTGTATTGCAGATTATAGAGCATTTAATAATATTCCTAGTCAAGTAAGCATTAACAGTGAAATTATTGAAGAAAGGCCGAACGAAAACACGTAAAAGTACAAATATTTTAGTAATACATCACAAATTTTATTTTGAATGATTAAAAATTTATAAAGTAATTGAGTATGTATACTGAGGAAAATTTTATTTAATTATTACATGTTTTCCTAATGTATAATCGTTTAAGTAATGTTGTATTGAGTATTTAAAAAATGTTTATTTAATCAGAAATACATATTTTAAAACCATTTAATTGTCTCTTTCCAATTATCCAGTTAGTTGATAGTAGTGAGTCATTTTTCTGTTGCAAGACATTTATTTTATAAAATTCACCTAAAGTTAATTAAAACCGTGCCAATTAGTTTATATTATAGTTGGTGATTTAAATACACAATGCAAATAGTGTTTGAATGTTTAAATATTAAACATATGTTATCATAAAAACTTTTTACATACTTGAATAGAAACTAAAACCTAAAAAAAGTAACGGAAATTGCTTCATTTGCTTAAACAAAACATAACCGATTCAAAATTATAACTAATGGTAAGTAAATTTTAAGAACTAGAATGAGTAGCTTTAGACATCATAGACTCGACACGATTGGCTGTTTCCCTAACAACATCCGATAATTCTGATAATTCAGTTAAATCTAAAGTAATATGGGCTGAGAGTCTTTTATATACTGAGTTGGGTTCTGGTTTCTTTTTGCGCGATTCTTCATACTTTAGTTGTTGTTTGATAAATATTGCATTCTTAATATGATCCATTGTATTCTTAAAACTAGTGTCAGCTTTGTTCATTGCTTTAATAGCACTAAAACAATTATTATATTGAGTCAAAATTTTACGTATAATTGACGATTTACCTAATAGCATATTCTACATCATAACACCTTCCTTGCAGTTCTTGATGAAGTTTAAGAACATCAGAACGTCTGTCAACTATAGGATTCAGGGCTTTCCTTACATGCTCCTGAAGTCTATAAAATGCCAATGAAGGTTCATTAGCAACTATGTGCATATTTTCGGATATTCTTTCGGTAGCTATAAATAAGAGAAATTATTTATTAAATATTGTTATTTATGTATTTCCTTACCCTTTTTAACACGCATTTCAAGATCAGCGTCCACTGACATTTTTTCTGTTTCTTTTGCGTTATTTTTACAATTTATTATTTATTTTGCTCTTAGCACTCACAATTACACATTTTAAACAATAATCCAAATACATATTTAGAAGAAAATAGTTTTAAACCTAACCTAACTTTTTCACTGACCTAATTGTCCAATATCTTTTCTAGAATAATAATAACTTGCAACCTTACATTTCTGTAATCACTTTGACAAGAAAAAGGAAAAACTGTATACTTACTTCAATTTTATTTTAAAATCGTTTCATGTAATAAAAGTACTTTTAAGTACATGGCACATATTTTATCCTGATTACTGCAACCAATTATACACATGTTTTATCCAAAAATAAAAAAGGATTAGTCTCTCCAAAATGAGAGCAACAATCTCGCAATTAATGTAGTAATACATTTTTATAAAAAAAATACAAACAATAATGGTTTGCCATATAAAATTACAAATATCACTTCCATAATTATTTTTGTTGTTCAGTCTTCTTAATGTATATAAAAATTGAGCAGATACAAACAGTTAGATTTAGTTTATACTGTAGCAAGTTCAATTCTATCATATTTACGTTCCTTTTTGCATAATAAAGGGTAAAATACAGCAGCATAATATATACCAATTCCAACCAAAATAAACATTACAATTAGAAACACTATACCCCATGCTGAAATTCCAACACCTCTTGATGGTTTACCTAAAAAATTAATTCAAATCACCAATTATAAGACAATTCTAAGTAAAAATGCCACAATTACCCCTTAAATTTTCTACATAATTTAAACTTGTTGGGGTTGTATAACTGTTGTATCTTCCATAGCCATATTTACAGTCAACAGGTAAAACAAACTCACTGCAAACTAAAACGTCTGTTGTTAATGATAATTATTTAATTTATTGTTTATTACTTACAAAAGATTGTAATAAGTAATGTTGGAAGTAAGTGCATTTTGAAGCACTTTTGAACAAATCTGGATTGTTTTAAAACAGAAACTTGTATGAATAGGACAATTAATTTTATTTCTGATATTTTAACTTATCTATTTATTTTACTTAATCTTTTTTTGTTTTCGGTGGTGTTTTTGGTAATAAATTCGGGATGACTATTATGGGATAGATACATTTAGTACCGTTTAGTACCTACCACGTTCATAGCCTAAATAACCCTCTTTTACGAATAGCCAACATAATTGTAAAAAAATTCATATTTTTAAATTTTGACCTATTAAATAATTTGCAATTTTTTGTGACACAAACAATATTTTTTGTAATTAATTATTTAATTGGTAATTAATTTGTTAATCTTGAAGTTACGATAAGCTGACATTTTTTAAAAATTAATCATAAAAATAGTCTATAGTGCCCTCTAGTGTAACTATAAGTTGTTATCAGTTGTCATTAATTATCAACTGTTATCAACCACGTTATCAACGTAGACAGTAGATGAGAGATCGGATCATAGATACCATATCATTAATTATTTTTGAGAAATTTCAATACAATTGTTCAATTTTACTGATCTGATGAGTTTCTTTAATTGCACCTACAGTTGATTTTCATTTAATTTGTAATGTCATTTTTTTTTACAATGGAAACACAGATTAGAAAAATGACCATAGAAATGACGGAGATGCGTGCATGATGCGTGCGCAAGCAGAACGCTCGGAGATGGCGTGTTATTGCTGTGTGAAGTTGCAATTATAAACAAAAAATGCTAATTTAATTAAATTTTGTTTTGTGCATATGATTAGTAAACGAAATAAAAATATTTTGACTATGTACTAATAGTTTAAAAATAGTGCAATGGAACTGAAACTGCATTCTCCTGCTGGGGCAGAACCTGTGCTCTATACTTGGCCGTTAACCTCGGGTCGTGGAAATGTAAGAAAATTAATAGTTTACTGTCGTTTGTTTAAAATTTGCGGACATATTAAGTGAAGTACCGCTTTCTGTAACGTTAAATTTATTAAAAGAGTATTTTATGCAACAAATGTTAAAAAAGTCATAAAACAAACTGTAAATGTGTTGGTTACATTATTTTTTATTTGTTAAGATTTTTATCAAAAACTTAAAATGAAATTCATGTAGGGTTATTAATAAGTTAACTACAAATTTCCATTGAAATTGGTTTTGGAAACTTTCATGGGTAACCAACAACTATATCAGAAATACGACATCAATTATTTTATATATTTGCCTATGTTAACATTTAAGTTTATTTGATTTTAGTTTTTATTTTATGTTTTATTTTTCATTTGTTTTTCACTTTATTAATTAATTGTCATGGTTTAATTTTATTTAATCATTTGATCTGTAGCTGTATGTTGCAATGGTTTTATTATTACAGGACAAACATGATGGTGCCCTTGAAATTGTTGAGACCATACGGTAAATATGTAAAATAAATAAGTTAATAAACTAACAGAAATAAGAATTAATGGATATTCAACTTGTACACTTGATATAATTGTATTTATACCACTCTTTGTTTGTTTCTTACACTGAGTTAATGATTTTAATGCAATTAATTTATTTCGGAAACCAAAATTAGAAACAACAAAAAAATTATTGAAAAAGGTGTTAAGATGTTGAGTAGGTATATATATATATAATATATGTGTGTGTGTATCACCAAACGACCTCTTGATATGATTGGTCCTGAAGTCCTGAAGTAAAATGTTTATTATTGCTTTGTTCTTTTCAACAGGTGGGTTTGTGAGGACCTTCCTGAACTAAAACTGCCATTAGAAAATAATATATTATGTGATTATGACACCAAAAGCTATGAAAGTATGAAAAATTTATGTGATAGGTTTAATCGTGCCATCGACAGTGTTGTGGCTTTAGTAAGTTGTCTTATTGTCATGATCAGGATGTCCAATTTTAATAATACGATATTGTCAATTAATAGGAGAAAGGTACCTCTTTACCAGCTCAAAGATTAAATAAATATCCATCCAGAGGTTTGCTGCGCCACATTCTTCAGCAAACTTACAATCAAGCAGTAACTGATCCAGAAAAATTAAATCAGTATGAGCCATTTTCTCCAGAAGTAAGATTTTTTTATTTGTTTGAGTAATCAGTGTTTTTGATGTTGCTTTGTTGTTTGATTAGGTCTATGGGGAGACAAGTTATGATTTAGTTTGTCAGATGATTGATCAGATTGAAATAGCAACAGATGATATATTTATTGACTTGGGTTCAGGTGTAGGTCAGGTAGTTTTACAGGTTGCTGCAGCTACACCTTGTAAAATTTGTCTCGGAATCGAACGAGCTGATGTTCCGAGCAAATATGCAGAGGTAAAATAGAATGTAAAAATTTAGAGTTTCGTGCATTGCACTGTTTTTTTATTCAATTTTAAAGGCAATGAATAAGAACTTTAGAGCATGGATGCAATGGTATGGTAAAAAATTTGGAGATTATAAATTAATCAAGGGTGATTTTCTTATGGAAGAGTTTCGCGAGAAAATAACGTCGGCAACGATAGTTTTCGTGAATAATTTTGCATTTGGACCATCTGTCGATCATCAGCTAAAAGAGCGATTTGCAGATTTAAAGGATGGAGCTAGGATTGTATCATCAAAAAGTTTTTGTCCTTTAAATTTTCGGATTACCGATCGTAATTTGAGCGATATAGGGACTATCATGCACGTTTCAGAGATGTCACCTCTTCGTGGATCAGTTTCTTGGACGGGAAAACCCGTCTCATATTACCTCCATCTCATCGATAGAACCAAACTAGAGCGTTATTTTCAAAGACTGAAGCATCCTAAAATTAAGGTATTCTATTTAAAATTGATTAATAATGATCTATGACGCAACGTTTATTATATTTGTGAAGAAATGCCCTTTCATTATTATTGGTCCTTGAGAAAATGTTACAACTGTAGCAGAATTCATGCTCTTATTAAATGTGTATGTAGATATCATACCTGCTGTCTATAAGATGTAATATTGTTCATTGATAATGATTAACGTTGTGTCTGTGATATTATATTACATATGAGTATTTTATGTCGTAAAACACTTCATATAACTTGCTTTATATTCAAATCATATAAAAGTACTTTTAACACATTTGAATTAATTAGCGCCAATGACGGTAGGTTAGGTAGAAAAGTAGGATGTTTGAGTTTATTTTTTGTTTTTGTTTTTATTTGAATATACTTATTTTCGAAATTAAGTTTACTTGATAATGACCAAGAAAGACATATCGTGATCAAACTATTGAACCATAGGGTTCTAATGATGAAAAGGACGATAAAGATTCCGCTCCGCAAAGAGCGTCGAGGGAAAGGGCCAAGAGAGATCTTTCGAAACAAATGAACGATTCTTCTTCAGATTCAGATTCGGACGATCGCGACAGTAATTATGGTCCAACTACTCGACGGGCTTGGTCCGATTGGTGTTCGAATAAAGGAAAAAGTAGTCAGTCTGAAGAAGAGTCAAATGGAAAGGTCAGTTTTTTAATTTCATTTTATTTGTTTTTTATTATTTTACTTTGTTTATTTTTATCCTATCATCCATCTGTAGACGTCATATGTTTGTTTGGGGATTAAATTAATTAATACAATATTAATAATAAATATTTTTTTCATTATTATTTATTTTTACATCCTACACCTCACAACAAACTGTCACATTACATAATATGTAATATAGTAATAAAATGTAACTTGTCTCGTACTAAGTATTCTGTTGTACCGGAAAAATATTGAAGTAGGTTTTTTTTTCACAGGCTAAAAGACAATCGAAGAAGTTACGACGTAAAATTCAAAAGAACGGAAAGACTCAAGGTAACAATAACAATCAGAGTTTAAAGAAAAATCCAGGTAAACCTAGACGAGGAAGAGTTAGACGTGGAAAAACAAAGAAAGCAATCAAAATTAATGGTTTGGACTTACTTCACAGTCAAACCTTATTGAGTACATCTCCCCAAGGTAGTAGACTGGTACAATTTGGTCTAATTTATTACTATGTTTTATAAATTAAAGGAAAAAAATTGCCACCAGCTCCAGGATGTGTTGACCAACAGCTTACAGCTCTTAGTACAGAGCTAGTTCACAATGAACTGGATATTCCACAGTCGCCCGAATCCACACCGTATGCCTTGCAAATTCTTATGGATATGTTTAGAGAACAATACATGAATATGATCGGTCACATGAAGAAGCCTCAGTACAAAGTTTCCGTCGAAAATGATATAAAACACGAAAAAGTATAATATATATATAATCATATCTTATTCAACAAACTCGTGAGTAATTCTAAACAAACTAATAATCTTAAACTTTTAGGAAAAGAATCAACGACTTCAAAATCGAGCCGCACAGTTAGATAAACAAATAAAAGTGCTGATAGATGACAGTGTAGCATTGCTAAAAGCCAGAATGAGCGAATTGGGTATTAACGCTTCTTCTCCAGTGGATTTATTAGCTAAAGCAAAAGAAATTGTCTGCCGTCATAAAGAGTTGCAAGCTAAAGCAAGTAAATTACAGATCCAGTTTGCCCAACTTGAGCAAGAAAAAAATCAATTGGTTTTGCAAAGACAGCAAGAAATTTGTGAAAAATATTTCAAACAAGATTCAAATCATGAAATGCCGCCACATGCTGCCCAAGAATTTATTTTGAGGGAGATATCTTCAACGCTAGCTCGTCGCAAAAAGCTCCATAATCAAGTGTCGCGTTTGGAAGGAGAACTGCTAAGTTTGGAGAAAACTCATGAAGACAGAAAACAAGCACAGGCTGCGTTAAACATGCGACAGATTCAACAACCACTGAAAATATCTAGAAAACCCCGAGAGTACAGAGCTCGTTCACAGGAATGGCCTGATGTACCAGATATTGGAAAAATTGAAGAACAAAATCCCGAAATTTTAGCACAAAAGATATTGGAAACGGGAAGGAAAATTGAAGCAAGTAAAATGTCAAATAAGGTAATTCAACAAATTCCTAACGGTTTAAAAACTTGTTATCAGTCATCACCTAATCAAAAAGGAGTTGTCAGGAGCAATATGCCTGCTCCTCTTCCAGCTCCAAAGCGAATTAAACATTCAAACAACTCATCCTCTCGCGTTCAAGAAACACCAAAAGTTTCAAATTTCGAAGATCGTTTAAAAATCATCATAACGTCCGTTTTAAATGAAGATCAACAAAATCGCACAAAATCGCAAAGTGCAACGTTCACTCAATTTCCAGCATTGAATCAACAAAATCCACAATCATACAATTATCAGAATAATTTTTGTAATCAGTATACACCAAAAGAAGAGGATAAAATCAAATTTAACAAATGTTTTCGTTTCGAACCTACGCGTTCTCTTGAGGAGCCAAGATCTCAAATGGATCGGTATCATCACCATCCACCCATTAATAACTTTCGTGAGCAGGATCCGGTGGGAGTTGCTCAACAACAGCAGAGAGCACTAACTACGGAACAACCTGATTACACTCAAGTTTCCCCTGCGAAACTGGCCCTTCGACGTCACTTGTCTCAAGAGAAATTAGCTTCACAGTATTCTAATTTCAGTCATTCAGACGGACTAGTTGCGACAAGGACAATAGGTGATCTTGTATCTGGAGAGATAGAACGCACGTTAGAGATATCAAATCAATCGATAATTAATGCTGCCGTTGATATGAGTGACATTCAAGGCACCACTACACTTACTCCTAGATCTATGGTTAATTCCAATATTCCCCCACGACCCGAAAGAACCAACGCAAAACCTAACACAGAACTAACAATACCACCCAACAAAGAAAGTGGACCATTAATGAGACAAGTTTATAGTCCCATTTCTAGACCATCTTCTTCTGAAGGTCTTGAAGGTAAGCAGAATCTAACTTATGTAATATAATATATATATAAGTATAAGTATATTATTTTCAGGACTAGCTTATATGCATTCCCATACCAAGATTAATCCACAATCCAATATATTCGAACCGTCAATACAATCGTCGACTGCTCAAGCCCAGTTTTCACCTCGCACCACAGTACTGTATCCAACACAATCAAGACAAAACACTTTAGGTACATATTCTCAGAATGATCAGTACACTCCCCTCCCAAGGGCTGATATTAAGCCCTATCATGAGTCCTATTTTAACGAAGTGAAACCTTCTGAAGGTGCAAGAAACGGTTTTGTAGCAGAAGGTCTTGCAGCAAGTCTCCAAGCAGGTGTCTTAAAAAGTCAACATATCAAAGAAGAAATTGATGATCGTAGTGGCGTATATGACCGGCGAGGATTTATGGTATCAAATAATATGTCTAATTATCAAGAACAATCGAGTATAAAAGTCGAACAAAGGACCAGCGATTGCCAGTACAGCAAACAGGTCGAGTCTGTCGTTATTCAAGGTCCTATACGTAATGTACTAAAAAGGAGCGCAGTTTTTACAGACGTTCCCCCAGAAATGCATTCGAATACATCAACTCCTGTTATTGACGAATGCTTAGAACAGAAGTCTCGTAAAAATGAAGACGGTGAGTTTTTCTATTTTATTACCATTATTAAATCATTATGTACCCACATCAGCGAATTGATTATATAACAAATACCTCTACTGTGTACACTACATGAAGTCGTAATTTTATCCAAATAAATAATTAGGAAATTCATTATCGATCATAACATTATCGATAAAGGCAAGACGGCACATAGTATCAGATCTCTTTTTATTTGATGAACAAATATATTAAAAATTAACAACGATGCAGATTTAATTTATTGGAAAATTAAATCAGGAAAATTTTAAAAATACGTGCGACAAACCAGAAATAATAACTTAAGTAGAATATACTTCTAGTTCAGAAGTTAAATATTTTTTTTTGTTTCTTTCCCATCTGCAACATTAGAAAAAAACTGTTATTAGAGTAAATTGTAGCACAGGTATACATATATTTATATTAAGTAATATAATAGTTAGTTGAACGATATCGTTGTAGTATACCTATAATTGATTTAATTATTTCTAGTAGATTTATTAGAATATTAGCTTCAGTATTCTTGCTTCTGTAGTTTTGTCTTTAGTTTTTTGTTTTGTATTTTGCTTATGATTAGGAAATAATTACTTCATACGGTTTTGTAATACTCTGTAGTTATTTATAATCACTTAATCTTGTACATCTAAAACGTGTAACTTAAGGTAAGTAAGCTGTAACGTACAGGTCGACATGTCTTTTCTTTCGAGGTAAGTATGACCCAAGTAGGTTCCAAACAAGCAAACATCTACATAGTAATTCAAAATTAATAAGACGCCTTTTTTCGAAATTCATTATTAATTATTGTATCGAAATAGGTAAACATATAATGAGCACACTAACAAAAATGATTCATTAGAATTCTTAAGGTTAAGACGAATATACACGTCGTATATATAATTAATGTTTAATTACAAAGAGCGTATAAGTCTTTGAAACATATTTATTCTGAATTTATTTATGTATGTATGTATGTTAGATTTGCAAATTTCAAACGACCGTTGTAAGTAAAGCAAATTAGTAATGTTTTACTTACTATACGAAAAATTAGCTTGCTGCAACTAATTATTTTCATTCAGCTTTTACTAATTTACGTTGTCTGGGCAGGTTTATACGATACTGGGTGTCTACTTTTTAACTGCAGTTCTAATCATTTTATAAGAATCTGAAGAAAACGAACAAACAAAAGTACCAGTGCCAAAAAAAATATTAAGTTTGGTTGTTGCCTTTTTCTTTCGCATTTTTCGGAAATTAAAGCTTGCAATTTTATCAATATTATATGATAATTATCAATAAAATGTGTACATACATACGTATTTTGTTTAAATTGAATAAGGGTACGAATGTATGTAACTGCATGAAAATCTTTCTACCAGCTGGTCATTAACTGAAAAGTAATTCATTAAAAATAACTTTTGTTTTTCCCATGAAGCACTTGTATTTACGACTTTTATTTACGTTGGCATAGGAGGAGATCAGGCATGCATTGTCTCGTGTGCACAAAATCACAAATGCACTTTACCTCTACCGTAATAGTTTGGTGGTAAGTAGCTTACTGCTGTTTTTAAAATAAGTTTGCCCTTATGTGTTTAATTTTTTATATTGCGGTGATGGTGGTAGTTATAATATTATATTTATGGGATTACTTAAATTTCACAGATTACACAACACACGCACAATGAAAATCGTTGTCATTAAGCTTATTGCAATTATTTAATTATTTTAGCTTATAATTAACACTAAATAAGTATATAATTATTTGCTTAAAAAAAAACAATAATAAGAAATGTTTTAAACGGGGGTATGTTGTTGTTCTATGCTCATTTTAATTCATTAATGCAACAAGCAGTACAAGAAGTGAGTTATTTTAATTGACCTTTGCTATAAACAACGTTAGAATTATATACATATAATGGTATTTAATTAATAATTTTTTTAATTTATTAGATGTGGAAGTAGAAGAAGAAGCGGAAGAATCAAAATGGCAGGACAGAATTAGCTCAGGCTTCGACAGATTGGTGGCTTTTGCTTCGACCGAATTGGACAAGCGTCGTAGGTCAACTGAGGGAACTGATAGTTGCAATACCTCCCCAGACTCGGGAATCGGACATGGTGATCCTCCACCCCCCAGTCTAACTACTGGACCACCAAAACAAATTTTAAAGCTAAATCCGAACGCGAAACCCTCCCTTTTGAAACCTCCATCAAATAATAAACAGACTAATGTTGACAATTCCCCAATAAGCGACCAAAATGACGAATCAGGTCCACCACGGACCCCTTCGCCATCATCCTCTCCGAATTTAACAATTAATTTTAGTCCGAATCCACCCGAGAAAGAGAGAAGCCCAGTGCGTTTAAATCCAGCTCTACTCAAGTACCAAAGGCATACTGAAGATAAGAAGAATAAGCCAGAACATTTTAAAAAGAAATTCTTTTATCGGGAACATTGGAAAGATGATTCTTCCTCTCAGGACACGCCTTCGTTTATAAAATTCAAAGCCAAAAGGAAGGACTGGTATTGGAAAGATCATACAATTGCATCAGATGCTGGTTTTGTTGATGATTTCAAGAGCACATGGAACCATGATCAGGCCCAGTTTGATGAGTGGAAAAATTGAAACAAAAGGTAGTAGTAATTAAATTTCACACAGCAAATTTTAACACATGGTTGGTTGTTGTTTACGATAGTTGAAATACCTATCAGTTTTTTTATTTTTTATTATTTTTTATATATATATATAAACTGCACTATGTTTTTCTGTGCGGTAAGTTGATCTTTTACGATTTGGTCATGTATGTACATACTAATAATTCTTAATGATCGTTTTACATGCGCTTGATTTATAGCGTTTTGATTGTTTATTGTATTATATACTTGTTATAGTTAATTTGTATCTTTTTTTTTCGATAAAATCGTTGAAAGTCATGAGTAGTTCGGTTATTTTACGAAGACGAGACGGGCGTTCCGAATTATTAGAAATTGGCGGCAGTGACATGCGAATAATATAAATTTTTGCAAAATTATACTATAATTAGTAATAAAGTTCGACGGTACATAAAATTAGTGCTCAAAGGGCTTCTCTATCAGATTGGTTGTCATAACAACAAGTAATTGTTGTATTGAAATTGCAACCACAGATATCACCTCTGTCTGGCAAACATGTGCTCTTACAACGACCCAAGACTTCAGATTCTCACAATCTCTCGCCTCCTTAAAATAGCCAAGATGTACACGAGAATATATTGCAACTACATTTTAAAGTTACGATATCTATGATCTATTATTATCTTATGTACTACATCTTTTTAAAATAATTCTTCACCCATACAATCTTAATCGGTCGTTTTTTCGACCCCGTAAATTATTCCTAATTTCTAATTTATATATATTTATCCGTATGTGATACCTCCAAATCATACATATATTAATATTTATTTCAACTTCCCCATGCAAATAGGTTTTAACGTTACGCTTCTTTTTCCCCATCAGCCCATCACTTTTTGGAACATGTATAGTCTCTTATACTTTCAGTGTCTTCCATTTCATGTAATTTTTATCATGATCCATTTTATTCTGCTGGAGGTGCTCCAATTTGAATATTAATAGATGGTATGAGGTCTTATTTTACATTTTTCCTCAGGTGATTTAATTTTTTCCTTAATTGTAAACCAGCTGCACTGTTTTGTATTATAAGTCGGCGAATTTTTACATGAAGCATATAAAAGAACTTTTCATAAGTGCATGAATCTATTTAATTTATTATATATATTTATATACACACGTACACATTCTTTTTTTTCTAATATTGTATTAACCTTTATTATTGAAATGGCTTTATCATTTATTATATTATGTTGCTTAACGTAAAACATAGTGCAGTAAATTCACTTGTTAAGGATAAATAAATTTATCAAGACGAAAACTGTTAGCAGACTGTATATTTGTGTTCAAGAACTTTTGGCATAATATGGCAATGGTTCATTTCTTAGAACTAATAACTAATTTAGGTTTATTTTATTTATAATGAACCAAACACTGCCTAAAAATTCTCATTACTACCATTTTAAATAAATATAAACAATTCGGTTTAGCACTTATTTATTAATTTATGTTTTTCACATTCAGGTTATCATACTAAATTTATAATCTTTTAAATTACACGATTATGTGAGTACAACATATGTAAATAAAATTAGAGGTAAGGTTCAACTAATTTTAATTTGTATATTAAGTAAATTATATATACACAACACATTACATATATACAATATATGTGTATGTTTCATGCTTACGAAGTTCGAAAGTGTAGTAACAAAAATTATTTAATTTTTTTTTTTTTTTGGAACCTAAATACTATCGTGTCAATAAGTACATGATAAACACTGCCATTTTTATGGTTCCACCATAGTGGATATATTTCTTTTCGCGCGTCTTAATTTCAATTATAATTTATATATATACATATATTATTTTGACTTTTTTAACATTATGTAAACGTGTGTTCAAAATATTTCATGTTATAATACTAATCGTAAGAAACAGAAGCAAAACATACGAAACTTACCATGTTTGTAAAAATCGTAGTTGAATTTGTACTATTCGTAAAGCTGGTATTTTTTTTTTTTTACTTAATTATCAAACCAATTTTGCAGACGTACGAATATATTTAAACGTTTTTTGTACAAAAGATATTTAGTAATGTTGTATTACATTAAACAAAGTATTTAATCTAAAAATACAATGTAAATTGAAATCTTCAAGTAGTACGTTTAGACTTGGTAAGTTTATAAATACCAAAAATAATTGTGCATTATATTCAACGAGAGTTAAATAATTTTTTCATTTATTTTCTGAAGATACAGTTGCTTTTGTATCTTGACCATTATGTACTTTAATCTTTCAGTTTATATTTATTTAAGAAAATATTCTTTGCAAGCGCATTGGTTGTAACACGCTTTTAGATAATTCATTTATATTTATATACAAGAATATTATGATGTTATTGTACTATTTTTAGCTAGTGAAAAGTTCATGATCGAAATTTGATAATAATTGTATTCAAATGTCAAAATAAATAAAGCTACTGCCTGGTTATCTGAAAGAAACAATATCTTTAAGATGGCAATGGCGAAGTGGCGTATTTTATAAGTCGCCCAATTCTTCATCTTCTAGAATACTTATTTTTTATTCCAGTCCGTAAATATCCTTTATCTCTTTTATTAGTATGTAAGAGAATACGTACAAGATAATTAGTTTGTTCTTTTAGAAATAGTTAAAAGAAGTAGCTCTGAAAATAGTTTGATTGTAAACAATAACGATTTGTAATTTTCTAAATTTCTATTGCTAAAATGAACACCTTTTCAGGTTTTGAATATAGTTTTTTTTTTATCTTAAAGTTTCATATATGTATTGTATATACTAATTCTGTTAAACGATTTTTATTAAAATCATTTTATAAATGTATGTAATTCACAAATAAGAGAAACACTGTTTAGTTAATGTTAGCGTCAATTACATATTTTTTTTTCTGTAGAAATCGCTCAAATATTTTTTTAAAATATTGCTATTATCAACTCTATTGTATTGTACTACAATAGAAAAATTTGGTGAAAACTTTTAGTATAAAAATCAATCTTATTATTTGCTTTTTCTTACAATTAATTCAAAGAATCTAAACGCTGAGGAAACCAATTTGCGAGTAATAAGAATTGCAATATGGTCTACAAAAACATTCGTATAAAAATGTATAAGTAAAAATAATGTGTATAGGAATGTTTATATAATTGCCCTATAAATACTATGAAATAGTTTTTTATTTTGAACGCTTATATTCGATTGCGACAAAATAATACTTAAAAATACCTCATTAATTTACCAAAGAGCAAAAATTTGAGTTTATAAAAAAAGCAACTGCATAATAATGATACTTTATTATTTATTGGACATCATTTTCAACTGTACAATTTTATTACTGATAAAGGAAAATTATTTTCAATGTAACAAATAGGGCAACAGAAAATAAGTATTATCTAATTAATGATTTTTTTCGTCTATTCGATGGTTTCCATGTCGCAAAAATGTACTTTTTATCAACGTTTTTTAAATAAAGTCTATGTATGAAGAACAAGACTAAAATTATTTCATAGTCTAAGGTAATGACTAATTTTGAAGGTGGAAGTAAAAGCAACGTAATTAGGTTTTATTTTAAAGGGATGTTATTTGAAACGAAATTAAGGAAAATTATGCAAACAAAAACGTTTATTATTTAATAAACAAATTATTAAACAACGTATGAAGTCTTTGACTTAGCAACAATACAGATATGTATATGCAAGTATTGTTCTGTTGCTTAAATAATATACTTAAATTATTATTTGATTATCAATTAAATATTTAACACAGATATTTTAAGTCCGAATAGAACTTACTGTTAATGAACTTTCTGGCATTCCTTAAGTACTAAATAGTTGATTTTAGTACAGCAAAAAAAAAACTAACGAAATTAATCGCTACTTATTATTACTATTATATATATATATATATATATATATATATATAACAAAAAATGTCCCCTAATGTTACTTGAAATTGCAGATTACGTTAAAATACAAAAAAAAAAAGTTAATGCTACCATTACAATTAACACAATATAATGCTGAATTATATGGAGAATATTTTTTAATTTAAGTAAAGTGAAATAATATAAACATTCTGTGATTGTTTTTTGTTAACAAATTTAATATTTACTGCGACTTTATAATATAAAGGCACAATATGGACTAACTGGAAATAATAAATTTAATGTGGCATCAAAGAAAAAAAAAAAAGAACAAAAGCAAAACACTTCACATACTTCTTAAAATTAACGGGATACTGTTGACTGTACTAACTAGAATTTATAACACAGAATGACTACAACTTTCTAATATCTGTTGGTGTTTGGACTGTTGAATTGTGATTGGACTGCAGCAGCTGCCACATTAGTTGCAGCACTACGTACATGTTGGTTGCGAAGGAATTCAGAAGTGAATTCAGCTTGAGCTTTTGCAAAGCTGGCCCCAGTACTTCTATAAACGCGATGTATCTGAAAATATGAATAATTAATGGATACAGTGTAAATTAATCATAGTTTAATTGACTAAACACAAATTTAAGATATGTAATATCAATTTATTAGGTAATTTACTTTAGTAATAAGAAACAGATCAGCTGCAGCAGCACAAGCGAAACCAGTTGCAATTATAAGTGATAAAATTCCAAGTACAATTCCTCTGGCACTACCATCAAACTCTTCAATTGCTGTAATAATTCCTCTGTAAAAAAACAACTTTGATTGTGTAAAGTTACTCTTAAATAAAATACATTACACTTACACTGTACCAGAACCGGGAATTCCTATAGTTTGTATGGTACTTACTATAAACTGGAAAAAGAAAATAAAGAAGAATACCATAAAATTGAATGATGAATCAGAGCGGAATGCTTTATAGGCAGGACGAAACCAGCAAAGATATGAAAGTGGTGTAAATAATATAGTATATAATATTCCCAATCCTATTATTTTAAAATTTGTCAAAAGAATGCCTCCAAACACATTAACTAACATAATAATTCCATGATCTATAACAAATTTCTATTAAAGATACAAAATAATATCTTAAACATCTTACGTACATATCCAAAGATAATATAAATGACGAACTATTTTCTGAAATTCCAGTGCTATGTCAACCTGTATATCTTGGTAAAAACAAGGCTGAAAACAGCACTGTTCAGGAAGTGGAGGCCAGTTATTTCGCCTAGAATTGTAAGAATTTTGTCTCATTTCTTCCTCTCTACGACTCAATTCTTTTTCTTTTCTTTCTAATTCTTCTTGCCTTCTCTAGTTAAAAAAATTAACTTGTTTATCTGAATTTTAAAACCTTTCAGTATTATCAACTCACTTGTAATTCGGCAGTGTCAAGTACTGCTTTTGGTTGAGTTTGTTGTCCACTACGAGTATAAGTTGGTGGATCCTGTGTTGGCTGCATGATTGCTGGTTGGCCACTACCTGGATCAAAAGTTGCCTGCAAAAAAGCATAATCAGTTAATACCTGTAGAACTCAATATAATATAAATATAACTTACAGGCCTTTGAATTGGTGTTTGATTTGAAAATGGATCATAATCATCCACTCTTATTTGGGAATTAGCACTTCTTGTTACTTGTTGTATTGCTGGATCCTAAATATTTTCTATATTTCAGTAATATTTTTATAAGGTGGAAAACAACACTCACCGCAAAAGGGTTTTCAATAGTAGGTTCCCCAAACTGATTATCATCAAAGCTAGACATTCTCGTTTAATTTCTATTAAAATTCTTGAAAAATTTTAACTGATGATCGTCAAAGTTTTTGTAACACAGCTAAAAAACTACCATATTTTACTTTAATGCTGATAAGACAATTGACACTTAATAATTATTATTGTTGCTTATGCCATCACTGACATATATATGTATATATATATATATATATATATATATATATCAATAGGTAACACCTCTCTAATCTGTGGGTAACACCATAGGGCATTATGAACTAAAAGATCAGCTGAAGATCAGCGCTTCTTCATTAGAGTTTTGAACATTCCTTTTATACGTATCAATAGAAACAGTTCGTTTGTAATTTATGTAATTAGAGTTAAATTTATTAGAGTTTAATTGAAATGTTTTGGAGTACATTTTTATCAGTTAGGTTAAAAACGGAAAAAAGCAATTCAAACATAGATCATATTCAATTTAAATTATTTCAATATACAAAAAATGATTTGGAAAGAGTTGAGTTAAACAGATAAAAGAATCAATTTATTGCATTGTCTTATCTTGAAAAACCTACTCTTATTTTTAATTTAAGAACAAAGTTATTTTGTTTTTAAAAGTAGTCAGCACACTAATTATTATCGATTTTTTTAGTATGGAACCCTTAATTATTATTGATATTCACTTTGACCTGTGACTTTGACCCACTTATTGAGATTGACCTACTTTTAGAAATATATCTATTCGCATGTCTATGATATGGGTAAGGCTCTGTGGTAAGGCTAATCTATAGATATATATCTTTGTAGTGAATGAAAAATAACTATGACAGTAGAAATGTACAACGTCAATTTGTGGTCAGGTTTAGTTAATTGATTGATTGAAATTTAGGATTTATATTTTTTTCTTTACTTATAGTCAGAATAAATTCTATTTTCAAGATTAAATATAAAGAGTAAGTTTTAAGAAGTTTGCCGTTTTGTAAAGATTAATTCCAAAATGTTAATATTTATTTCGTTGTTTTAGTTGTTTTATAAGTAATCTGCAGGAATGGTAGTTATGGCTGCTTCTATAAAAGAAATTTGTGATAATGTTACTCTTGCTAGGGAAATGTCAATGCTGGGGAATTATGAAAGTGCAGAAGTTTATTATGAGGGTTCTTTACAAATGATAAGTCGCTTAATCTTCATTATATCAGATCCGAATCGTAAAAATAAATGGCAACAGGTGATTCTTTAAAATATTTTTACTTATCTTATGTTAATATTAATATTAAGAATACTATTGATACTGTTTTAGGTACAAAAAACGATTGCTTTGGAATATGAAGAAGTAAAAATTTTGAAAAATACACTTCAAGCTCTTCGATTAGATACAAATATCAATGTTCCTATAGGTATTAGAAGGCCAGTTTTACGAGATGAACCTGTCCGAGACTATGGTCAAATGTTTTCTTCAGATAATTTTATTCCAGCCTCAAGTAATGATCCTGATGTTTGGCCATCACCTGTACCAGTTGATCATAATTTAAGTAGTCGGTGAGTAATTTGTATTATCTAGTTAAACAAATGAATGTATAATGGTTTTTAAGAAATGGCCCTACGAAATCAAGACAATTATTAAAAAAATCAGATATGAAAAAGGGTACCACCAGAGTTGGTTCTTCAAACAATACAAGTAGAAAGCCGAATAGATTGAAGAAAGATGACAGACCTACTTCCTCTAAGGTAGATAGAGATAAAGATAAGGAAAATGAAAATGAAAAAAGTGAAAAGGAACCAGAAGAAGATAAGAAGTTTGAGTGCCATGGAATCGAAAGGGAACTTGTTGAAATATTGGAACGGGATATTGTTCAAAAAAATCCTAATATTCGATGGGATGATATTGCAGACCTCCAAGAGGCCAAAAGACTTCTTGAAGAAGCAGTAGTTTTACCAATGTGGATGCCCGAATTTTTTAAAGGTTTTATAGTAGGAACATTAATGGCTTATTTTAACATTGTCTACTTTCATGTTTGTAGGTATTAGAAGACCTTGGAAGGGCGTTCTTATGGTTGGTCCTCCTGGTACAGGAAAAACTATGCTTGCTAAGGCAGTGGCAACAGAATGTGGTACAACATTTTTTAATGTATCTTCCTCAACTCTGACCTCTAAGTACAGGGGAGAATCTGAAAAGATGGTTCGACTACTTTTTGAAATGGTTTGTAAATGTCTGAGGGTACAATGTAAAAATTATTCGAAACAAATTTTAAGGCTCGATTCTATGCCCCAAGCACAATTTTTATTGATGAAATAGATTCTCTTTGTTCAAGAAGAGGTTCAGAAACGGAACATGAAGCTTCCAGAAGAGTTAAATCAGAATTATTGGTACAAATGGATGGAATAACTGCAAACAGTGAAGAACCAGGTAAAATATTTAACATTGTCTCATACTATTTGCTGTAAATTATCTGTTATCCAAATGTTTAACTTTTAATTAAGTAATACATTTATTTATTGAAACAAGATTGTTGTTCATATTTTAACTTGAAACAGTATACATTTTTGTTTTTGGTAAAATCTAAAGGGATATTATTTTCTTTTTAAAAGGAAAAGTAGTAATGGTATTAGCAGCTACAAACTTCCCTTGGGATATAGACGAAGCTCTGCGACGAAGATTAGAAAAACGAATCTATATTCCCTTACCAACAGCAGAAGGAAGAGAAGCTCTTTTGCGGATAAGTTTAAAAGAAGTAAAACTAGATCCAAATCTTAATCTGAAAGAAATAGCAAGCAAATTAGATGGTTATTCTGGAGCCGACATAACAAACGTTTGCAGAGATGCTTCAATGATGGCTATGCGTAGAAAAATTTTTGGATTGCGCCCAGATCAGATAAAGCAGTTACCTAAAGAAGAACTTGATCTTCCAGTGTCCGTTAGAGATTTTGAAGAAGCATTATTAAAAAATAATAAAAGCGTTTCCAGGGAGGATTTAGATAAATATGAAAAATGGATGAACGAATTTGGCTCATCTTAGACGTACATATAATTTAATTGTCCCTAATAGTTATTTTTATATAAAATTCAATTTAACAAGGCCCAAAATTGTGTTACTTACGTGATTTGTGTTTCTTTTGCTGTTTTTATTTTACAGAAATAATACTTTTTGTTCATTTGTGCTGTATAATTAAATTTTTTTTTTATATTAACATTTATTTTTATCTGCATGTTAATTTTTTTTCTTGTTAAATAAACACCAATTTATAAGAACAGTTTTACAAATGCATGTATCAATAAAGATTAAATAACAAATTTGTTTTTTTTTTAATAAAGAAACAGCAGTTTTTTATATATACATACTAATATCAATATAACTGGTTGATAATTTAAGTGTTTAGTTTACAGTTTGAAGAACTAACTATTAAAGATTTTAAAATAAAATGCGAAATCGGCTGTTGTTGAACTGCTTCTGTGGGTAAGTGGACAGATGACATAAATTAAAACATTTCAAATTACCCGCGTCTCTGTAAAAACATAACCATCTAGGGGAATAAGAGGTTGTGAGTGTAGAGCAACGGTGTGTGTAAATAACAAGTTCATAATGTAGTCCTGGGCTTTTGGTGTTTATATTTAATATGTGGAGGTAAAATTAAAATTATGTAATATTAAATTAAGCTGTACTAAAATGTTAGGTATACTATAAAAATATAAGAAGCGAAAAGCGAAGATATTTAAGAAAAAAAATAAAATGGCGATGTAGGAATATGGCACCATTTCCCATAACCTCCTTCGTGTTATTGGAGTAGGTAGTGAATTAAGTTGTGTGTCAGATGTATCCATCCTTTTGGATTCCGTAAAAAGTTTGGTGGCTCGTACTATTTATTGTGTGTATTTAGTGTTTTAGTGAATTGTCTATTATGCGTTTTCGTCGCCGTATAAGCGATTTATACCCCAAAAATGAGAAGTGTTCTTTCGTGAACAAAACGGCGGGGTGTTGGCAGCGATTGTCTAAGCTCGATCGGAGCCGTTTTTCTTAACATGGCTGCAACGCAGGCCGAAAAGCAACAAAATGACGTGAGTAACGAAAAAGTGCAGTCGGATCAGCATCTGAATCTGCGGAATTCGTTGTTACAAAATGGAACCGAAAAGAGTAGTGTTCGCGGAAGTGGCAGTGTAGTGGTTACAAAAGCAAAAGTAAGCACCATGAGTCAATATCGACAGGATGGTGGCGAGCAAGCTCTAAGCGAATCTGAAATGGGGCCCACCGGTGAAACTGGCTTGTACCAGGTTGCCCCAGCTCCTGGAACTGAAAGCCCTGTGGTCGGAGATGGAAATTGTTATAATTTTTCGTTCGGCAATAGGGACGTTCATAGTAGCGGTGACGGAAGTATACACGGGTTCGGTCCGCGCCACACTTTCAGTGGCCCTAAACAGTTACCTGGTGGCTTTCCACAGCGATTTATGCCAGGGCAAAGCATATCCCAACCGCCGACGGGACCGACACCTACTCTCAACCAACTCCTTCAAAGTACCTCGAACCCCATGCAACGATTCAACAACTACGGACATCCAGAACAACCATACGGCCAAGGATGGTCACCTCAAAAACATAATTCTTCAGCAGCTCCTAGTTCGGTGCCTGCTGGCTCTTATCGTAATCAGTCCACGGTGAGTTTTGTCTTTCTGTTTCAGTCTGAGTTTTAGTTTGTTATAATTATGATGTTCGTTTTCGTTGGAAAAAAATTAAATGTATCTACATACCGAAATATGTTGAACACGTGGTTTCTGATTGATAAAATTTATAGTAATAGCCCTTAACACTATCAAAAACATATATGCGTGTTTCAAATAATTTAATTACTGCTACTATTCCAAAGAACAATGTCGTTAGAAATTTACGTACAGTTTCCACTGGAGGAGGTATCCGTGTCTGTACTATCTTTATACATAACATATACACTTAAATAGGTAGGTTTATTTGTCTGGTCTAAAGCTGAAGTATGTTAATAAATCTATATGGCACGTTGAGAATACTAGTTGAATGTAATTTAAATATTTTGTTTTCATGTTTACTCAATCTATCATCGTATATCGAAAACGATCGGATGTGATATAATAATATTATGTAGTATATAAATCCGAAAACAAAGATATGATGTAGCACGTGTTTTTTGTTTACAAACAGACCGGTGCGTGCATTTATAGGATGATTCAGTTAATTTGTTTTACATAAAGGAAAAGGAAGATCACATTGTTGAACTCAAATCTGATTTATTGCTCCTACAAATTGCCAACCGCCGTTTAGGTTCCAGTTTTATTGTTCACGGCCAAACCAGCCTTTATCAGATGTTTAATTTGCTTTATGGCCTTCACTAATCGTAAGTAACGTAAACAGTCAATTTAAGCCGAATACGAATACAAATACAATAAAATCTATTCTTAAAAGTTTCTCTACCTTTTGGAATTATTAGTTCCCTTAATTAATATGTACCTTATTATTTTTTCAATGTTGACATTCATTAACACTTTAAATGATTACATAATTCAGACAGTGAACATGTAAGCCATTGTTTTGAAATTAATCTTATCCAACGTTCGGAAACATGATGATTATTATAAGTTGAATGTGAAGGAACTGACCTAGTCAACATTAACGACTTATTGTGACTGTTGTTGTATATACAAGTATACTTATCATGTATGTATCAATGAATGAGAGGATCTTGAACAAATTTTCGTAAAAATTTTGAAGTAAAATAAATTTTGGTACGGTAAGGGAAAGTTAAATCGGTATTATAGTTTATAAGGATAGGTGCTGCAGAAATGTACAATGGTGTGCAATAAGCAGTTAATTTAAATCTAATTAACTTATCATTGAAATACATTAATCTGCTATAATAAACATTTAGCTGCTTTCTATAGGTAAATTTTATCAGTGAGATTTTCATCCTGTCCATTGTTTTTAAATTGACATTCCTTATGGGAGTTTTTTTTTATGATTGTACATTCGCTGGTTTCTATAGATGAAGTTAACAAAACTATCTACCAATTGTGCTCGTTATTTTTAAGATTGCTTAAAAATCAAAATAATGCTCGCAATATAGTCGTAGATTAAAGATTAATCTACTAAAATTTTTGTACTTTTCGTTAATAGCAAATTGTATCGAAACTTTTGCTTTTTCATTCAAATCTTACTTACTCGATTACGTCTATTTACAATAAAGTAATTGTTTGATTTACGCAAATGTTTACTTTTGTAAAGTAATTCTTGTTTGGATGAGTTCTTTATTGTAAATTATCCCAATTTATATATGAATAACTGCATAACCAGCATATTAATTTGCCGTCAAAAATATTAATTTGTTTAGGATCAGTAATCATGAGTTTTTATCAGAAAAATGTAATTAGTAATTACTAATAACGTGCTAATTATATTAGGTAATATTCTAAAATGCAATGAGCTACAAGTTCTGTTAAGTAAATTAATGTATCAAAAAAAGTTGAATAACTTTATAACAGTTCGAAGTAATTTTTCTAGCCGCTATTTCTTTTAACCAAAAAAAGTAAATGGCCTAAGAAATCGTATAATATGAAGTATGGTATTAGTCTGTTAACTTCTTTTATGCAACATAAATTTATACCCATACCGACTAGGTTGTCGTAGGTGTATATGATATGTACTATAAAAATGGCTAATTTGCATATGTTCTTAATTATTAGGTTTTATTCTGTAACATGGTTCGTAAATATTATATATGTTTATTCTGGGTACGAACTTGTATGTATTTTGCATAATAAATAAAGAACCGATGCAAAAAATCTTATTTTTTTAGTATTGTTCGTCTGTTGAAGGTTCGGTTGAGGTTCCCTTGATTTTCTCTAATTATATAATTAAACTAGACATCTGATAACTGCAAACTCGCGCATGCGTAGAGAAAGATCGTAAATCATATTCGTATGTTATCCGCTAGTCAAATGACAAGATCATAGACCTATAGAACTGGACCGAGACTTCATCCAGAAAATATTTACAGTGCCAGCGTGTGGCCAATACCTGATCTCTTTTTGACGCAGTCCGACTGGGAACTGAAAACCTCTCTACGACAAATATCGAGAGTGGCTACTTGCACGTTCTAACCCATGATCAATTTCAACACATTGTGATGATACAGGAAACGGGTGGATCTGTCCAGTTATATAGGTTTATGGGCAATACCATATTCGAGCATGCGTAGTAGTGAAGGCGCGGTTTGAAATTTCAAATGGCGAAATTCGCAGGTTATGAGAACCATCGATGGACATTGTAAAATGACAAACTCACGTGTACACTTTTCCATTACAAATAAAAACTTCTTCCAACTTGAACATGGCCAATGTACGTTTCAGCCTTTAATTGTGCGTTTTCTTTTACCACTTTGCCTCATCGTCAGCTAGTGAGTTTAATTAATCAAAGCAGCAGAGTATCAGTGTACAATTTTTATTCTATTATAATCGAGCGCAGTGGCGACTGCTAGAATATATAAAATTTTAATTCGCTTTTTATTGCACACATTAATAGTAAACGTGCCTTTATTTCTTGCTATAATGCAAATAAAGTAACAAAATTTTATAAGTAAAATCTAATATGCTTATTACTTTTGCACTTAATTACAATTGAATAATATAAATAAAAAGATATAATAGTAAAATGTAATGAACGCTTTTATTTGCAAGTGGTCAAATCATAAATCATCGTGTACCTGCTGCGACATTCAGAATATTTATTATCGTAATTTAGAAGAAAGTTATGATAAGTTGATAAGTAAATTTCATGGGATAGCCTTGATTCTATGGTATTTTTCTTCTTCGCTTTAGAAACAGTTTGTTGTACGACCTCAATTAAAGAACATTCGATGTTTACAATTATTTGAATGGTATCTAATTTTCTGTAATGTGTATTAATGCTTTTCAAAACTATGCGCTAAATAACAAAAGTTATTTTTAATATTTAATTATCATTTACTGTATATTATAAAACATTGGGACAGTAAATTTTTACATCTGCAAAGACTCCTTGTTATTAGGCGATGATATTTGGGAATAATTTGCCATTGCCTATAAAAATGTCGTAGTCTCACCTATTAACTCTATGCGATAATTATAATTTATTAATTCATTTTTGTAGTAGATATTTAGTTTGATTGATGAACTGGAGGTATAATTGATAATAGAGCTTTTGTATTATTGTTTACTGCCTTATCAGAAGTAAATAAAAATATTTTTTGAACTGACAGAAAATAAAGCTGATGATTAATTAAAAAAATAGAAATATGACAATTGAATTAAAAACTATAAAGTGAATAAGTAGTTAGTTTTACAGAAAGTAGTAGCAGTTTTGTCATTTTGTATTGTATCACTAAAAAATGATTTATTTCAAGGTGATAAATTACGCTTACTCATGAATGGGTTTAATAATAGTTACTGTTTCACTATTTTATCGTAAATCCTGTACATTATACCTATATGCATACATTCATATAGGTGGTAACTGGAATATGCACATAGTGTAGCAGTAAATACGCTTTATGTTTTATGTATTACTCTCATCTTGATTTAACGAACTTAGGTTATTATGCCTATTAAATACTAAGATTTTTTTTTATTTTGTGTATATTTTGCAAGTGTGAATACCTTTCGGTATTCTTTTTTTTATGTGTATATAGGTAGGTAATTGCTTTCTCAATACGGCTTTTGCAATATTAACGAGATTTACCAGGTTACAGTTTTTTGGGGATAAAAATTAAATTTAATAAGGTCCTAATTTCGGAAAAACGAGTTTTCATGTTTTAATTAAAAAATAGTAGGTTTTAATGGGTATATGCAACCCAACATACACCCTTTTTATCCATTGTGCACAGATTGATTAAATCAGGGGAGTAAAATATGTTATTTATATTAATGCAAAACAAATTTTGAATATGATGGTATTTGCATTTAGTTTGAATGAATTTTCTTGTATTATATATATATATATATATATATATATATATATATATATATATATAAGAGAGAGAGAGAGAGATAAAACTTCAGATAATAATTTTAAAATAAAAGAGTATACATCTATTACTGGTAATAAAAATGGCCCGTTGGCGGAAAAAATTGTAGAGCTTTTTAATAAACCTATTAGTTGAAACTTTGCTTCGTTTTATTTTAAAATGATTAAAAATGTTTCATCAAAATTGCACCCTAAACAGTTTAAATTATAAACTTCCGATAATTCAAAGACTAAATTGAGACGTAAGTAATTGTTTTAATATGAAAATATTGCATTTTTTATTCGTCTAGGTAACTCAGAAAATGGATTAACGGCTAACTGAGTCTTAGTTACTTAGTCGTATTCAAAAATTCCGAATTTTACAGCTTGACTTCGACATAAAATCGATAAATGACTCCAAATAGCCATTATTATCCCTTGATGTTCTTATTGAATAATAACTAATCTTGCTCATCACTTATCACATTGTGTTTTTTAGTTATCACCTGCCTACAGTGGTGCACCGTCTTCAAGCCCGGGTTATGGTGAAGGCAGGACGGGGTGGCCAGGACTGCCGGTAAGTGGTCAGCACAGTTCGGGTAGTCCTGGACCACCTTCGGCAACCGCTCCTAGCCAATCATCTCCGCAGTCCAACCAGCAGCCCAGTCATTCTCCTGGACCTGGTTTACCTCCCAGTCCACAACATCAAAATCAATCCTCGCATCAAGTATGTTATGGAATGATTTTTACAATAATGATTTTGTATTTTCCTAAAATACTTCTTTTTTTTCTTCTAGAATTTCCCTAATCGCCCAGCTCAGCCTACGACCCCAAACGCACACGCTCCTGATCCAGCGGTAAGTTAAATTTTAAGTTTTGTCGTAATATAATATGATATTTAATCACTATATGGAACAGAATGAGACATACATTATAATAAATAGGATGTAGTAGTACAACGTAATCTGTTTTATTATATCGCTATTATTAGATCAAAAACCGCGTAATTTCTACTTCACTGTTAAAAATTATATCTACTCTTACGGTTACATTGTCGTATGTACTGCTTACGGTTGTAAACATGTTTTCTTTTTATTAACTTAGAACTTGTTTTGTTGTTTTTTTTTCTTCTTATAAGTAAATATAATCTAATTTCTAAAAAATATTCAATAATAATGCCGCCCTACCTGAAAAATTCATCTTTTATAATACTGTTGTTTATATTATAAAGTTGTAAGACAAATCTATATCATTGAGTTTAATATTTAGGTTTTCTTGTTGAATAGGCTTCAGCCTTGACATTTAAAATTCGAATCTTACGATTAGTGCGATATTCTCTTTTGCAATTCTTCACCGATTATGTGTTACATGCGAATGAAATTACAGAAATGTTGGTGAACATTTCACGAGTAGTTACAATGTTTCCGAAATTCTATTATAATAATTCATAATTTTATTCACAAAATAATATTCCGGATTGCAATGAGAAAATAATTAATAATAATTTATAAATACATATATAAAAGAATTTTTAACATTCCACTTGACATTTTCTACAATTAAATGTACCTAAAATTCTAAACCTTTGTTGCTATTTTATTAATTAATTATCAGAAAAAGAGACTATTGCAAATAACTTAAAAAAGAAGGAAGTATTTGTAATAAACATTTGTTTAATACGTTATATAGTATAGGCAACAATACCAGATGTATAGTTTTTTATCGGTGACCTTGTCAGATCATGGAAGCTGTTTGCCGCCAGAACGGATGCTACATAAAACAGTTGCCTAAATTACGTAATCTGTACACAATATATATGCAATTTATAATTAAGTTCTTGACCTTTCTCAATAGTGTCTCAGAAGGTGACAATTCGATACATATACTGGAGATTATATTATGGTATTAACAGAAGTTTAGAGATCGTTTCTCGTAAAAAATGGAAGTAAATTGGTTATTTTTATTGAAGTATGAATCCAATCATTCCCTCAATAAACTATTGTATAATATTTGCCACATTGTATTCACAGATCTGTAGTAAATGCTGTTATATATCGATAAAATAACTTTATTTATTTAAATAATTTAATGGTTTAATTGGTTATATAAGTTTTTCTTTTAATTAATATTTTATCATAATAGTTTTATTTCAAATGGTTAATTTATTAAATGAATATTTAGTTTTATTTGTGCTAATCGTAAGTTGAATAGCAGACACTTTGGTTTCTTTTAGGATTTGAGTGGAGGAAATAGTAATGATAGTTCAGGAGGTCCTGCGCCCGGAACACCGAATTCGCAGGGTATGAGGCCGACACCTTCCCCAACGGGATCGACGGGTTCGCGGTCAATGTCTCCAGCAGTGGGTAAGTAATAATTTACAATACTATGTGCGTACATATTTTGCAACATATTTCGTATACTTTTTATTAGAGTAAAATAATAACTTAATTGGGTCTTACCTGTATCTGTAATATTTTCTGTTTGCATAGGTCAACAAAACATTCCTATACCTCCACGGCCATCTAGCAGTCAATCAGATGGCGGTGGTCCAACACGTATGAGCCATTCTCCGATGGCAACGCAGAGCAGTTACCCACCGTCGCATTTGCCAGGGTATAAGGGTCATACAGGCATGGTTCCTCCCTCAGGCCAACAAATGCCGATGTATCAGCCAGGACAACAGTACACACAAAGCGGTTTTCCGCCAAGACCTCAAAGTAATATGCAGTATCCGTCTCAAGGATATGGGCCCCCGGTCTCTCAAGCACCACCCAATAGTAACATGCCTCCACAACAGTATCCTAACCGTTCTTCATCGAACCACATGAATAATTCTCAGTTTTCTCCGTATCAGCAATGGCTAAATCCAGCAGTTAGTACAGGAAATCACTTGCCAGGTGTAAAAGCGACCCCAGCACCTCAAGCACCCAACTCCCCATCCCCGAACACAGCAAGGCCACCACACTACCTCAAACAGCACCTTCAACATAAAATGGGTTTCGGGAGTAATTCATCGCCTGCACCACCAAGCGCTAGTCCTCCGCAAAATTTCCAGATGGGTCCTCCGCCGACAAGTCATCACCATACTGGAATGGGACCGCCACCCAGTATGGGACCTCCGAATGTACCGCCAGCGATTAGCCCGCTTCTCCCAAACAGTCATCTCCATGACGCCCCCATGCCCCCACCTAGTTCGACCCCTAATTCGCATCATCAAGTTAATTCTGATATTATGGATAACGGAATTACGACAACAAGTGCAAGTTCGATGTCCACTAATGTTACTTCGGTCTCGAGCAATACAGTCACATCGGTTGTAACGACTGGACCCGACGGTACGACAATAGACGAAGGGTCGCAACAGTCCACATTATCCAACGCGTCCGCAGGTAAATTATACATATACGTAATTAGAATTAATTGTTTATAGGGTACAAACATGCACTAATGAGCGAGACAAGTCTTCGTCATTGTATTTCTGTTACTTTTTCGTTTATAGCATCTGGAGAGGATCCACAATGTGTTACGCCGAAATCTCGTAAAAATGATATAGGACATTACAGTCATCCGACAACACCTCAAAGCACTGTGCCTTCACCCGGTGCTGCAAGTATGAACTCTCTGCATGACGAATATGGAGAACTAAGCAGCCCTAGTTGGCCTAGAACTCCAGCCAGTCCAGTAAGTAAAATTATCCTTCTCATACTGGGATGTAATGAATAGTGTCAATAATGAATACGAATAATATGTACATTACAGGTCCCACCTGTAGATTTTATTTCATTATAATAATTGTGATTTATTGTATAAATCGTATTTAGAAATGCAGTGGAGTCTGTTTGTAGTGTACATTTTGTATCATGTTACAAATGTTAAGTGAGCCTTATTGGTTTTGGATAATATTTATAGTTTAACTGTTCACAAGCTGATTAGATAAATTCATTGTTATTCATTAGCAGTATGTTAACATATTGGGACTACCTGTTTAACGTGTATATTACAAAACGTTTTGTGTTTTTTAACTGTTCGATGTATTGGAAAAATATAAAATCACATTTGAAACTCCACTAATTCGTATCAGCACGTGTTTGATACGTGTTTATATAATTTTTATATTTAAGAAATAAATGAAAATGTCTATGTCTTATCGACATTTGCGTATTACTGAAATGGTAACTTTCATTACTTTTATTCAGGAAAGTTAGAGGAGTTTTAATTAAACAACAGCACATTGCTTTTTATTGTTGTAACGGTGTATGTGTAATTTACCTTAAATGATGATGTTTTTATTATTTGTGTTGTGTTTTGCCTCATATATCTGTGTAACTTCATACAAAGTGGTTATTCGCAATTAAAAATGTAAATATGACGATTTTGGGTCGTTCATTGTCCCCTTTGAAGTATATTCATTACATCTCCAGAATCAATGATTGTGCTTTCTACTTTGTTTTATCCTAACCCATCGGTGTTTACAGGTTTTTAACAGTCATGTGCCTCCCCCGGACACGTATCGTTCAAAGGTTATATCTATTATTACTATTTTATTTATAATAGTTTATTGCTATGTCTGCTAATGCTTTCTTCTTCCTGGCATGTGGTACGGCTTGCGATTAAAATCTACTCTTGTGCTTGTAATTGGTTTACTGTTTTGTGTGTTGCATTAACAGAATATATTTGCAGAAGACAGACAGCCTAAGCAAGCTTTATGAAATGGACGATAGTCCTGAACGTCGCGTGTGGTTGGACAAGTTACTTGCTTTTATGGAAGAACGTCGTACTCCTATAACAACGTGCCCTACAATTTCCAAAAATCCACTCGATTTGTTTCGTTTATACGTTTATGTTAAAGAAAGGGGTGGCTTTATGGAGGTATGCAGTACTTTAGAAAAGAAAAGCAACGAAATCTAAAATGTGTGATGTAGGCAAGACATTTTTAATAGATAAATCCAACAAATATATAAATGTTAATGGGAGTGTTTTCTTTTTATTTTTGCTTACTACTTTTGTGTTGTTTTTTGTCTATTAACATAAGGCATACTGTCACTTGTTACGTTTTAATTTGTGATGTTCTATTACGAGTAAATAATCGATCCAAAGTGGTGAACACACCATTTTTATGAAAAGTAGTATTTTCTTGTTAATGCGTGCATTTTGTTTTTCTTTTTGGGGTGCATTCTTTATTTAACGTGCCTACGTCACATATCGATCTATTTTTTTTTATTTACCTGTTTATCGGGGGGAGGGATGTTTATATAAATTGTATTCTAGGTGACGAAAAATAAAACATGGAAAGATATTGCGGGTATGTTGGGTATTGGGGCTTCTTCCAGTGCGGCTTATACGCTTAGAAAACATTACACGAAGAATCTTTTGGCGTACGAGTGTCAGTTTGATCGAGGAGGTATTGATCCGCAACCGATTATAAACCAAGTGGAGGCTAGTTCTAAGAAGAAGGGTGCCAAATCCGCCTCGGTACCATCGCCGGGTTCTTCAAATTCTCAGGATTCATTCCCGCCGCCGGGATCAGGAGGAGCATCAATGGATGGTTTTAATTACGGTTATCCTTCGGGTGGCAATCCGGATTATAACGCGCAATCGCAAAGATCATCTCAAAGCAACGCCCCTTCTGGGCATGTCGGTGAGTCAGTCGTTCTAATTGATTGTGATCGAAAATGTTTGCTTATGTTCGTGTCGAAAGCAGGGTTGCGTTTATGCCTTTTGTGATTTTTCAATTTCCACCTATAATTTGTAATTTTTTTTTTCTTTCTTGATGTTGTTGGTTTACGACTTTTGATTATTGTTTGGAACGTTTTTTTTTTCCCACTTTTTCAAATTCCTTTCTTTGGTAATTTCCCCTTTACAATTGCCTAGTAGAAAAAACAAATACAAAAATTAGATAAAAAAGTAATAATTACGGTGTTATAAATAAATGCAATACATACTTTAGAAATCAAAATACATACAGATATCAAAAATTAGTTTTCTATTCTACGTTTTTAAGTTCGTGTTTCGTCGTAAACTTAAAGAAACATGTAAAAATTGCTGTAAAAAAAATTAGCACTGGCTGTGTTTAAAAACAGGTGGAAATTGAAAAATTACGGCACAAGTAAAAGCAATGGCGTTTGATGGAAAGGGTGAACTGTAAGATGGAAATTGCCAAAGGTGGAATTTGACGGTGTAACTAAAATTTGATTCAAACCTACATACTTGCATATTATATGTAAGGCAGTATTAGTTGAACATACTGTTTGTTTTTTTGTTTTTTTTTTTCGTGGAAAAAATAAGTACATTTAACAGCTTTGAGGTTTCGTTTTTGTTAGATGTGTTATTTTCCATGATGTCAGACGCTCGTAAGAAATGTGACTTTTTGTCAGAACTGACTTTAATGAATTCTCTAGATGTCCTTATAAAACACAAAAAAAACCGATAAAGAAACGATTACGAAATATCATTTTTGATAGTATTTTCGATGCTGTGCTTACAACAAGTCAGTATTGCTTGGTTAAATTAGTAGAAGCGAAATAAGTTGAGCATGCTTCCTTTATATTCGTGCGGATTTTACATTGACAATGTTCCTAATTATTCTTATGAAGGTAATTTAAATTAAATATATTAAGTTACTGTTGATTTTGAATACTTAAAAAAGAAATAAAGTAATGTGATATCAATTCTTGAATTAATTTGTACCCATACAGATTACCTCAAATTAATGAGGAATAATATGTAGTGAGAACAAATTAATTCAAGAATTGATCACATTAATGTATTTAAAATTTACCTCTACTAAAAATTATTCAAAAGAAATTATAAAATTATTAAAGAAATAAAGTATTTTTCAAATAATGCGTTAAGAAGAAAAACGAAACCTTATAAGAAAGCAAATTCGGCCGCATAATAAATTAGTTTTCACCGTCAGTTTTCACTATTGTGTAGGTTCTGGAGGTGCTAACCATCTAGGCAGTGCACCCTCTGGAGGTCCAAGCCCTGCAGGCGGGGCATCTGATAATGTTAGTGTTTCGAATCCATTTGACGATGTATCCCCCAGTCCGCCACCTCGAGGGGGTTCATTCCCAGGAGGTTCTCATCCACCTTATCCTGCAGGCACTCCAACGAGACCACAAGGACAGGGGTATGGTGGTCAAGGAAGCTACAATCAATATCCTGGGCCAAACGCAGGAGGACCAGCAGATCAGTATTCACCATATCCTTCCAGTTCGTCGTATCCTCCTGCATCTCGAACGGTCTATCCCACTTACTCGAGCGATTCGACTGCTTCCCCAACGAGTCCAAACAACAGTCAAGGCGCACCGTCGGCTGGACAGGACCCATACAACCGATATTCTTTAGGTGGTTCAGCTGGAGGATACTCACCAAGACCAACATACGGAGGAAGTTCCGCCGTTGGAGGTCCCCCAGCATCCCAACCTCCTCCTGGACAATATCCTTCACAACAAGACTATTACAGACCAGAACAGGTAACGAGACATTTAAATTTAACTGAAGTGCTTATGTTCTTTATTCAAGCAGGTTTTGTTTATCTTATTTGCTCTATTATTCTGTAGGGTGTGGGTGGTGCTTCCGGAAATTATTCTGGAGGTCCTCCAAATAAAACCATGCCTCCTCCCACCCCTCCACCAAGGAGGCATCCAGATTTTGCCAAAGATCAACAAAGCTACTCTCAGTATGGTCAACAACGACCTCAAATATATGGTAAATAATGTTGTTAATGTTTTCGTGTGATTATCATATTATATACATATATTGTGTAAATTTTAGGGGGATGGTCCAACAATAACCAATATAGAGGACCGTATGTTGGTTCTTCGACCCCTGCACCAGCTTCCCAACAGTGGAATCAAAGCGGAAGACCTAGCGGACAATGGGATCGTTATCCGTCAGCAACGCAAAATTACCAGCCTAATCAACAGGGACAGCAGCAGTGGTCACCGATATCTTCTCCAGGAGTCGGTCAAAGTTCTCCACTTCGTACCCCACTTGGTGTACGTCCTGGAAAGCCATTTAATGTAATGCCACCTCAGTCGGGTAAAGCTCAACCGGCGGCGCCACCCACTGGAACTTTTGGACAAAGTCAAATTCCGAAACGTGAAATAACTTTTCCTTCTGATAGTATCGAAGCGACGCTTCCCGTTTTATACCGTCGTAAACGTGTGTGCAGAGGGGATGTTGGTCCCGTAGATGCGTGGAGACTTATCATGTGTTTACGGTCGGGTTTATTAATGGAAAGCTGTTATGCTTTAGATGTATTAAACATTTTATTATTTGATGACTCTTCAGTGGCATATTTCGGACTTAATCAATGGGCAGGACTTCTTGATCTTCTTTTAGAACATTTTAGGAAAAACCTGGCTGATATGTTCGACAAGCCATTTAATGCCGATGAAAAGACTATGGATAAGGAGGTGGATCTTGGTTCTGTTAAAGCGCCGATAGAAACGGATGCAAAAACAGTACTACTCAAACAAACGAACAATTACTCCCATATGTCACGTAAGGGACATCCCGTCAAATTGGTCGACAGTTGTGATGATATTTTTGTACAGGATCATCAAAAAGACTGGGATAAAAATGGCGAAGTAAGTAACAAGAGCGTTTTTGAAGAAATTATAACCGATCCTTGGCATGTGACGGGTGATCATATCTTGCCAACGTTTTGCGCGGAATTTTGTCATCTTCCTTTTCATAGAACGTTGACAGGTAAAAAGAAAAGTGATCCAGCTCAAAAAGACGAAGAGACTGCCGCACGAAAAGGCTCATTCTCATCGCTGGAATCGACCCCTCCTTTCTCGAAACTCAGTGAAAAGAAACGAAGGACAAAAAGTTTAAGTGATGTGATATCTCGAATTAAAAAGGACACATCTGAGAATGCCGCCGATGTGCTCGCCTTGGAGAATAATAAAGGGAATTTTATAAAGACTGAAGTAGTGAGTGAAAACGCGAACTGTGACGAGCAAACGTCATCGAGTAGTGGCTCGAACAATGTTGCCGAGAATAACGAGACAGTTAATGACTATGAAAATGACAGTGACGGTAACAACAGATGCATCGATACTTATTTGAAAATACACGACGCAGCGGGTACACTAAAAAGACGACGCATTTCCGATTACGAGGACGAAGCGTACACGCGAGACGAGGCAAGCCTAGTTCTTATTACCGAAAGTCAAGACAATTTAGGAAAACGATGTGTGTGCATTTCTAATTGTTTGCGTAGCTTGACCTTTATTCCTGGCAATGAAAGTGAATTTGCCAAAAGTTCTGTTTTCTTATCACTCGTGGGAAAGTTGCTTCTGCTGCATCATGAGCACCCCCTTCGTACTCATAAGACACGAAACTACGATCGAGAGGTAAGTCTTGTGTATGTCGCTGTCACAAGCGAAAAAGTACTTCAATAGTAATAATTTATTAGGTATAGTAGATCCAACGATACTGATAATACATGTAAAACGTTTTGTTTTAGGAGGATGCCGATTTTGCCGACTCGTGCAGCAGTTTACAAGGAGAAAACGAGTGGTGGTGGGAATTTTTATTGCAAATTCGAGAAAATGTTCTTGTTTCGATAGCGAATATAGCCGGACATGTGGATCTCAGCCAGTATTCAGAAGAAGTTGCACGATCACTATTGGATGGTTTACTGCATTGGGCAATTTGTCCTTCGGCACACGGTCAAGATCCTTTCGCATCCGTCGGCCCGTCGTCCCTTTTGTCGCCTCAACGACTCGCACTAGAAGCACTATGCAAGTTGTGTGTAACGAATAATAACGTGGATCTGGTTATTGCGACGCCTCCGCTTCCCAGGCTAGAAAGGTTATGTGCAGTTTTAACGAAACATCTTTGCCGTTCTGAGGACCAAGTTCTTCGAGAATTCTCGATAAATTTACTTCACTATCTTGCAGCGGCAGATAGTAGAATGGCGCGTTTAATTGCACTTCAATCTCCGTGTATTTCATTATTAGTGGCTTTCATCGAGCAAGCTGAACAGAGTGCGTTAGGTGTCGCTAATCAGCATGGAATCGGTGCTTTGCGGGATAATCCAGACTCGATGGGGACGAGTTTGGACATGCTTCGTCGTGCAGCTGCCACCCTAGTGTTTCTTGCCCGACACCAAGACAACCGACCGTTGTTAGTGCAGCAAGAACCACGACTCCTAGCGCTCGTAATGAGTCAGATTCTTGACCAACAAGTGGCCCTTTTGCTTTCTAAAGTCCTCTACCAAATCTCACGCAACAGCTAATCATCCCCTGTAGATACGCGTGGCCTTTTCCAATAAATAATAATATAATTATTATTACTACTACTACTATTACAACTGCTTGTACTACTGGTGTATAGACTTGTGTATAGAAAGAATTATAATTTAATTGCTCCTGTTATTACGATAAACGAATCGAATAAATAACGATAACAAAAAATGACAGTTAGCAAAAGTTGGACGAAAAAAATGAAAAAGTAGTAAACAAAATAAAATTAAGGGGAAGAAATTGTAATAAAATGAATCGTTTCAATTTTATAGTTGCTGCTGCTGATAGTAGTAGCACCGTCGTCACTGTGACCATTAATTATTGCTGCCACCACTGTCGCCAATTCAACATCTCTACTTGTGCGCGTAAAAACAAAGAATCACCCACCCACCTTTGTTTCGTTCTGGTTTAAATTAATGGACACGTGTGCTCGTGCGCGTATTAAATAAAATAAATATATATATACATATACCAATTAGACGAAGAACGAAATAAAAACAAAAGTGGACGAACTTGTTCGGTTTTCGGACTGGTAGTGAGATGTTTCAGATCTCGGATAATAGTTAATTAATTAATAAACCACATAGTATAGTTCATTATTAATTGTACCATTTTGTATATTAAAGAGCATACGTCTTTCTGGAAATGTTGAGAACATGATCCATGTTACTTATGTAATTTATTATTATTATTATTAATATTATATTATGATTATTTTGAGTAAGCTAGAGAGAACGATGACTACGACAACTATAACTTTATATATCTACACCTACCTACAAAAATGACGACGACGATTTTGATGAGGATGATGATGATGACGTGATGATGTTGAAATGAAATAGTACTACTCTTGCAGTTCTCGAATTGCCTGGTCTTCGGTGGTTAATTTTTATTCCCTTATTTCTCCTGCACGCCTTAGTTCTTCTCTTATGTTTCATGTTTGGTAATGATCTAATGATAAATACTGCGCGAATGCTTTATATATACATACATAACATACAACATACATACATACATATATATAAATATATATGTCTGAAACTGATTCAATAAATGTACAAAGAAAGTACTGAGAGTGGTGTTTTTATACAAATTTTGTTTTAAATGGTTTAAAGCTAAAAATGTTGTACATCCCGTTGATTTTTTTTTATTAATTATTGATAATTATTAATGGAAACTAGAAGTATGAGCTGTTTATCGACAGTTGTAGATTACGACGTAACGTACGCACTGACAGTCGTGCACTAGATGAACTCCTCCTCGAGTGTAGTTTAAAATATGTGGTGATATTTTTCTGGCTGTAGGTTTAAACAACACAACATGTATGATGATTGCATATTATAAATTTAGTAAAAGCTAAATATAAAATATTTAACATCTTTTCATTACTGTTTCATAACCACCCTTTGTTTATTATATAATATATCAATTTAGTAAAGCTATAAACGAGAGATACTTTACATGGCACTATGTCAACTTTGTGCTAAGGCAATCATTTAAATTGGTAATTCAGAATGTTACCATATAAAGTATGATTTTTTGTGTGAATATGTGGTTATTATATATAATAAAGAAGAAAAAGGCTTTGAAATATTTGTTTTAATAGGATTATGTTTTTAAAAAGTTTACGAATAAATGTTAAACGTTTTACAATAACAGTTAGTGCCACCTATTGAGTAATAACGAATATTCACACTCGCACATATTTTCAGTCGGAAAGTTTTCCTCTATCTAAACATTTTAAAATGTACAAAAACAACAGTTTTAATAGTTAATATGTAATAACAATAACATGAAAATAATTAACAACAATTCATACAATATAGATTCATTATTCATTCTATTTTTATTATATAATGCTTAGTAAATTTGAACTATTACATATAAGTAGAAAGTAGGTACATCGTGAAAGCCTTAAGACATGCTTTTTTTATACAAAAAATAAACACGATTCTAAATATTATTTGAAAGTTATTTAAATATAAAGAAAATCATAATTTCAAATAATTGATTTAAAAATTAAAAACATTAAGCAAAGAAGGCTTAGAAATGATCTCAATATCTTATTCACGCAATGACGTCACGTCAAAGATGGTCGCCTGATGTAAATTATCTTGTTAAAAGTGGTCCAAACTCCATTAAACCGTATAATCGTCTTCAAAAAATAACAAAAACTGTTTTGCAAAAAACCTTTTATCCCAAATAGTTGTTACATAAGTACCAGTTATTTTTTTCATAAATATTGTAGTTCCTTTATTGGTACTTGTTGACATAAAGGGCAAAAGATACGATTTTATTTAATGTGCATTGTAACAAAAGTATGTTCACTTTTTTTATATAACGGAATAGTTCTGGTCAGGATTATATAATTATAGAACTTATACTTTGTGGCTAATATAAACTTTTTCCAAATTGTACCCACCATGTTAAAAAGTAAGTTCTTAAGATAAATTTTATTTAACACTAATACTGAATAAGTCTGTATTATTTGAACCTTTTTTGCTCTAAATACTAATATCAAGAATATTATCCCTTTTGTAATATACAAATACGTCAAAGAAGACACAAATTTAGTACGTAAATTGTAGATATTATTATAGAATTATGAAGTAGAGAAATTAAATGTTTGTAGACTTGAAATTGGAAGATATACTTTTGTTTCCTACTAAGCGTTTAAAAAAGAAATTCATTATTTAATTCGGTTTGTCATTTTTTTGTAGAGTATTACTTATTAACCGTTATAAGAAAAAACCCAATGTACTTGTGCTCCTCAATTAGCAAAATTGACAAGATGACCTTTGTCAAGGTAAAATCCTATCGATAAATTGTGCTTTTTATGAAGATTTATATAAAATAATTTCTAATTTCAGTTGATTAGTGGGCGTTCGACCGTGTATAATGCAATTTAAAATTACCGTCCGTGAAAAGTGAAGTGTCGTCCGAGTTCGGTACAAATGCGGGGGTGCAATGTGCAATCAAGGGTGGACAATTCCGATTTACTATACTAACGATAAGGATAAGGATTAGTATATTAAAAAATAATTAGAAGGTGAGAAGCAATAAAAAATTAATTTTTGGCAATGATGGCAATATGATATGCACTATGTACGAAAGAAAAGAACGATAATTCTTCTACACTGTTTAATTGATCCACAATTACATTTTAACATTAACACTGCACTTTTTATGTTTGTCTAACAGTTATAGTATTTTGGAAATAGACTACATACAAGAAATTTGGTAACTATCTTTTTACAGAAAATTAGGATAGGCTTTTTTTAAAAAATAAGCAATTATTTATATTATAGGTATATAATATTTTTTTAAACTGTTTTGCGTATTGTGCACATTAAACAATCATCGTTATTGCTTAATAAATTTTTAAAAAGATCAAAACATATGAAAAAAATTTGTAGTAAATCACGTGCCACAAGTTGCATTATATATTAATATTTGTTTATGTAGGTACTTTAAATTCGATAGTAATTGATTATACATCTTTTTTTAAATCTACGAATTCTACGTAAAATATGTTCGTATTTTAAATTTTAATTTAAAAATAATTTTTAAAAGTGCACTACCTGTACATTGTGGTCAACTTTGTACAATTTACAGCTTTTGAATAAAATAATGTTAGTAAAAATTTACAACCAAAGAAACGAAACTACTTTATACATGTGCTTAATTTACCACAAATTTCTATCAAAAAGATATTTTAAAAACGAAAATAACAAAAAAAGGCAATCTTTCTAGTAGAGAACAGATTGGATTATATTTGTAAAAGTAATACTTGTATATAAATACACATACACACAAACACAGTATACACACGCACGCGCATACACAATTCACGTTGTGAATTGTATTAGATATTACTCTCACAAATATAATTTTTTTTTTATTAAACATACAGGTTTTGACACGTAGAATGTATTTGTAGAGAACGTTATTATTATTATTATACACAATATGTATTAATAACAGTTTTAAACGCTTATGTTAGTTATACAACAGGCATGGTAAATGTTTGAAAATACATTTTAAATGACAGGCAAGATATAGCTCGAGAAGCATTTAAAATACAGATACATTTTAAGACAACTTTCATAAGAATATAGTAGTCTGTATTTATTTTATTACATCTATGTATTGTCTTATAACCAGATGGCAAAAATTAAATGTTAATTTCAAAAGTTATTACTTTTACTGATTGGGCGAGTTAAAAATTTAAAAACGAATCCGTTTCCCTCTGATAATTTTACAATTCTTAAGTTTCATATTTAACTCAACCTATCAGATTGTATGTATATATTTTCCATGTTACCCATCTGGTGTAGTGTTGTCGATACAAATATTACTGAGAATATACAGTTTTGAATAACAATAATAATAAACAACATTAAATTTGGTTCGCTTTGAAAATTTCGAAAGCCGTTACCTACTGATATTTCGACTTATATTATTTACATAATTTATATTGATAGGATTGCAATTTGACAAGTCGAAAATTTCGAGTAAAATCTAATGCAGCTTTTCTATCGTTTTCATTTATTTTCAAATTGAACATGTTTCGCGAAAAATTGTACTTTAAAAAATATAAATAACATTCAGTTATAACGTTAATACAACATGGAACATTTATGAAATAAATTAACAATAAGTATATATTATATACACCACTTTGCATAATTATTAGTATTAATTAATCAATTGTTTCTCATAATTTAGTTAAATGCATACGTAAGTATGTACTTATGATAAGTCGAAACATTTGTAGACAGTTCAATAGAATTAGTTGAACATTTAATGTTTAAAATTGAAAAACAATTATTATTTAATTACTTTATATATTAACGTTAATATCTGTAATTCATTAATATTGAGCTTTAAAAAAAAACATAATATACAACAAAACAACAATTTGATCCATAAGTTACAACTTACATCAAAACATAAATTGCCACAGTAACATAACTTATTTTTTGAAAATTACCTGTGCCAAGGCAGATCATATATAATTTCATAGTAACTATTCCATATTATTACTGACATACTGAACATCTGCCGTGAGTATTGTTTTATAAAAACAAAACTTTACATTTTCTGTTATTTAAATGATCATAGAATAACTAATAAGAATTTTTCATTAAACTTTCTTTCAATGCTCATCCAAAAAGCCATCGTTCAACTTCGTATACGCTGCACACAAGGGTACCAAGTAAATGTTTTTAATATTGGAAATAATCGAAGTATCTATAATTTTTCTAACATATCAAGATATTTCTGTTTTATCCAACATTTACTTGATAATGTAAATGAATTACATAGCCAATACAAGTAATATGTAAAAAAACTAATAATTTACAATCATAACTAATCGTAAAAGGTTTATATTTAAATTAATTTCTATAGATACAAACATATTTTTACAATTCAACAACTAAAATTGAATCAATACATATCTATAGCTATATGGAGGCCATTTTCTGTAAATTAAAGTAACAAATTTATTTTTAAAAAAATCAAAATTAAAAATTAGGTAACATCTCTAGCCGGTAACTCATGGTAATGGAACATCCACTTTAACGTATGTTACGGGGAAATAACCGGTACGGCCATTCACACTACCCTCGAACCAATTTTCATCAATTTTATTTATTAAAGTGATAACATCATTTTCCTGAAAAACATTTACAAAATGAGCTTTCAATGTAATGTAATAACAGAGTGAAATAAAAGTGCCAAAAAATATCTATTACGTATTTGGGATTACTATCAACAAAATATAATCTTGAATTGTAAATAGAAAATAGAAATAATTTTTATATTCAGATACTTTTGAGGATAATCAGCTTATTAGAATTGTGTATTAGTGAATATATTACCTTGAATCCTAATTCTCCAGGATTTTCCGGTTCAAAGTCATAAAGCGCTGTGCAGCATGGGGTTCTAGTCATGGGACTTTTTGCGGGCGATTTCATAGGGGACGGTAATGGCGAAGCTGAAAAAAAAAATATTGCTATGCTAATAGGTAATCAAATGAATATAGCGTTAAAAAATTAAGCTACCAAACAAAAAAAACATTAAATAATAAAATAACGAATTGCATTCCCATATTTGAAGCTATGTCGTACATACGCACCTACATATTAGAATAAAAATTAAATAGTTAAGCAAAAATCGGCATATACTTAGTTTATTTATACTGACAAAAAACAATAGATATCTTAGAAAAAATTTGTGTGGCAACAGGGAAATGTTTTTCCTTTCAAAGTTAATTTTAAGACAGGTACTGAATTATTAATTTATTATTAATACATGCATCGGGCGACTAAATAAATAAAATATCACTAATATAAATGCTTTTGCTATGAAATTTATTAACTTTATCAGGCAGATATTTAATAATTACCATTTGCAGATTGTTGTTGACCAAAATCTAGTTGAACATGCGGTTTATTTTGAGGGGAAGATAATAATGAAGAACCTAACAAAACATTGTTATTTTTACTTTTACAGCTGAAACAACTAAAACACTTTGTTAAACAACTCCTACATGGCGACATTTTTAATTACTAATATCATCAAAATTGCGAATATCGCTAACGATAAGAAATAACCGTATTTCAATCAACTTAATTCGATAAATCAAGTAATATTTTCGACCTCAAGCAAATAATTAATCGTTAAAATGGTTTCAGTATCTATATACGCAGACACCAAAATATTTTTGGCCTTCTGCCAAACTAAACAAATAGAAGGAAATTCAGCGACATTATTTCGATAAATTCAAAAATAGACGTTTTACTTATTTTTTATATCAATGGCAATGGCAAATTCCTTTTTATTATACAATATCTACAATAATTAATTATGTAGTGTTAGCGCCCAAACAATACATTATGTATACAAAGTATAACACAATTTTTGGGTTGAGGACATTTTCACATATGGATATAAATTTCAAACCAAATTTTTCGAAAAAATTATTACTACCATTTTCGATTGATTTTTATTTATAATAACTATATAACGCTAATGGAGTATTGTAGGATTATGGGAATATGAAAATATGAACATATCGTGCATATGTAGGTATAAGATAATTAAATTAAAAATATCATCTTACCTTAATAATGACCAACACAATAAGATAATGCAATACTAAAAATACACATCGGTGATAACTGAATGTAACTTTGGCCACCTCTTACATTTCAAAATTTAAAACACACATTATTTTGTTAGTTGATTAAATACATACTTCAAAATTAGCATCTGTTATCTTTATATGAAATATTGAAGTTATGATTGTACAAATAACCTTCAACTTAAGTAAAGTGGACACAGTTTTAGAAGAAAATAATATTAACTAAGCAAAAGAAAATAAAATTAAAAAAATACCTTGAAAACTCCATGAATCGAAAGGGTCAGGTGAGGGTCGGTAATTAGAAACTTTTGAAACATGACTAGGGGGAAGGTTAAAGGGCTGCGTTGGAAAACTATTAGGGGCGAAATGGCTACTTGTACCATTGAATCCGTCGGTCACTCCTTCCAGGTCATTCAGTGTCTTAGGAACAAATTCCATTTTCGGACGATTTGCCGCTTCATCTTTTCTTTAATGGAAATGTTACATTAACGTTGGATTTTTTTTATATTTTTTTAACAGTTTCAGTAATTCAGTAAGTTGGATTTTTACGTACTTTAGAAGTATAGTTTCCGTTATGCCTTTCAAAACATCTGTACATTGGCTGTGGTAATCTAACAAGGCTTCTGCAAAAGTAGCCAGTTGTGAAATCTGTTCTACCTACGAATTAATTCAAAAATGAAATGTAAACAATGTTTTATTTCCAACACAACTAACTTACATCATTTTCCAATAAATTAAACATTCCCATTTGAGCTAAATGTAGCGACTCTGCAAACTTATCTTCTGCAGTCTTAATTTCATCGTCACTTATATGCGAACCTAAATTTTGTTTGGAAAGAAAAATTGAAAATTTTGTACATCTATCCACGATTGAAAATGTAAAATTTATTCTTAAGTAGGTACTCAAAGGTTATTTCTTTTGGGCAAGGTTGACATGTAAATTCCCTTTTTTATAACTAAATTACTAAATACCCCATTACAAGCGTTACCAATATATTCTTCAAGCATTAAATAATATTACATAACATGTTAAGCACTTCTACTCTAAATATAAATTAAATTAAAACGTCGTAAAATAAAATCTATTTGACTGATCTTTTATTATTAAAATGAGCAACGACAAAATATTATAAAATATCAATATATATTTTCATTAATATTAAAATTAAACTGATGCGTTAATAGAGAAAAAATATAAATTTCGTCTCGCGATGTACAACACAATGCAATAAATTACATACGTATAAGTACAGATGTTGGGCAGAAAGGCAGTATAGCCATGGAAATTTAAATAAAAATCATTACAAATACTCAAGCAAATTACTTCATACCGTGCAGACTCTTAATTGGACTGCTATAGGGACTTCCCGAAGTTTTAAATGCTATAAAATAAATTACCAGTTTTAAACTTTAAACTGTTAAAAATATTAGGATACATTTTAAGTTAATTGATTGAACTGAACAGCCAATTAATCAATGATTATTCCTAGTCATATCCATTAACAAAATGTACTTCTTTTGTATATATAAATATAAAATATATTATTGTGTGGCTTGATACATTGCCTACCTTTGGCCTGACGTCTTTTTTTACAATCGAAATCCAATCTGCGTCCTTGGAGTTTCTTTCTGTGATGCTTAAAAAAAAAGAAATAGTTGTTTCAAGTTTAATATATAATCCTCAGTTATAGACTTTTTTAAACAAAAAGTATACAAAACTCACCATTACTTCTTTGAGATCCTTTGTGTGTAAGTGATGGAGTGGTTCTAAAAAGTTTTGTTTGATATTGTCATCCAGTGAATATTTCACATCAGCCATTTGTTTTAATGCTTCCCCCATTTCAACTAATGCTTGTCCGAACATGCTGTCGTCTCCTAATTTTCGCCCATAAGTCAACATACAATCGCCCAAAACACCTTCAGGTTGAGGATAAGTGTTTGACTTGGCTTGACCACTTAGTTTGCTAATTCCCTTTACTGCAGCCATTTTGGCTCGAGCATTTGGATTGGGTTGAAGGAATTCTTTAGTTTTCACTTGTAACTCTTCCACCAATTCGTATGTAACATCAGTTTTCTAAAACATTATTGTTTATCAATAACAATTTACCTATTACTATACGTAGTACTATTTTATTTTTTGCAGGATATATGCTCTATTTATTTATTATATAAACTTACCCTCTCCATGTCCATAAAGTCTAAATCAAGTTTTGTACCCTCTGCACCACCCATTTTTTCGGTGACATACTATATCCAAAAAATTTATTTAACCAACAAGAGAAATTCAACTATTTTTATAACATAGATAATCTAATAACCTACTGTGAAAGTTGAATAAAATTTTATGAGTATTATACGCAACAAACAGAGACACTATAGAAGTATTGGTTTATATTATAATAGATCAATACGTACTTATATAAATTTTCTAATTCGCTGATCACCTTTTAATTCGTAACGAAAATATACTTACTTGATTGCATTTGTTTATTTGCTTTTTGAGTCCAGCAAACGCCATGTTGAATTATAGATTAAATCTGCAACAATATATGAAATTAATATAATTTGTGTTGATAATAAACTGAGAAGTTCGAAACATATGTCCATTTAAATAAATAAAGCTGTGTAACAAAAAACCAAGAGTTTAATTTTTAAATCTATTAATATAATTTGTTTAATCTCCATTATACAGATTAATGTAATATTGATATAGAATCAATATAAACCTAGACAGACTCATACGAGATTATTATCATATTTTCGGTCCAATATATTGTGAATGTCATTCACAAAGGAATTTATAAAAGTTCATGTTTTTAATCCTGTAAATATAGTATATCAATGTATTAATGTTACATTAAAGATTTGTCAAAATTTAATTATTAATGATGATATCAAAATTTTAAATAGTAGTTTTGAGTTATTATCTTCATATCTGATTTAAAACATTTTAAATATAATAAATAATCGCATAACAGTGGCATCTTTGACTGTATGTTGTTTCTTATTGTTTCCGGTTTAAAATGATAAAGATGTAACGGAAATAACTGATAATAACCAATAAGCAACTAACTAAAATGTATTTAATAAAAATCTTCACAATGTAAACGAAAAGAAAATATTTTGAGAGAAAAGGGAAAAATGTATTTGCTCAAAATTTAAAAGAATTTGATAATTTCTTATTATCAAATAAATAAAGAGGAAGTATATTGTAAATTAAATGGTGATCCTTATGTTGTATAAATAAAATTAATTTTTTTGTGATTTTGTGACTATAAAAAAATATAAAAATATTTATCACATACTTCGAAATTCTAAGAGGGATCCGATGCAAACCCGAACATGAATGCAAGCTTTGTACCTTCACTTTACTTGGAATTTTTGTTTTAAAAGCAATGGAATGTTTTTTAATATTTCTTTTCATTTTGAATATGTAGTATTAATTTTGTATTTTTTTAAATAATAATCAAACTAAGCATATTTCATTAATATATATATATGTAATATATATATATATAATATACAATGAAGGTTTTAATAGAAACTAACATTGAAAGTTATCCTGAGAACAAAAAAGTTGGAACATTTTTGAAAATTTCAAAAAAAATCTTGTACCAATTCAATCTACTTCTCAAATGTTAACCTTGACATATTTTTTTCTTTAACTGATCCGATCCCATTAATAATAAAATAAGTTTTTAATCTATAAAAAGCAGAGAACATTTCCTTAATTAGAAAAACTTAGAAACAAGATGCAACTTGACAAAATTTTCAAACAAAATACAAAGGTACCCATTGGTGACATTTAACTTATTGTAGGAGAAATTTTTAAAAAGCAAAAACACGATACAACAATTGACTTTTAACATACCTGTTGTATAACTTTTAACACAAATTAAATTACACCACTACTATTCTGTTGTAGAAGTTTTAATGCTATAGACAAAGCATGGTTTTTGGCAAATGGCAAATATTGACTGCATTTAATATTTGCCATGCGTAATGGCGCATTTATCTGCGCATATCGATACCCTCGCGGTATAAAAACGCCCACAGAATTTTTTTTTATATGTATATACATTGATGATTGTACTATATATCAATTAATTATTTTCAAACTATAAAAAAAGTGCAACGTTAAGAAACTTTTATCAGCCATTTATCATATACTTAGGGCTTACATACTACGTAATCAATACGGCACCCCAAATACACATCAATACATTCAAGGAATTGTAATGGGAAACAACCCCGCAAAAAAAGCATAAGACCAGTTTAAAAAATCTGTTTTTTACCAGTTTATACAAATTGTTTTAACATTTAGTAAATCCCGTCTGTATAATTCATAATAGCGTTAAGGTATATTTACGATTATAATATTACGGAAACGGAACGAAAAAAAAAGGTCCATTCCAGGTACATTATTTTTCGATCTTTTAGTTTTAATACAAGTCCAGATAATAATAAGTATTATAAGTTAAAGTAAATGCAAACTAATCTTATTGTTGGCATTGCATTTGTGATTATTACACCAGTGGTCAAACAAATCCAGAGCGTTATCTAGTGGTAAATCTTATTAAATAACCACACAGTGTCGTATATCGCCATCTGTGAAGATTTTCTGCATCTTATTGATACATTTCTGGTATCTGTAATTGATTTTATTCAGATACACCTACGTAATGAATGTTGATTTGAAAATTAATGATAGAAAGAGCTTTTCCAGATACAAAAAAAAACTGGATATAAACCTATGATTGCGTTATCTGATAACGAAAAGAGAACTTTCTTAACAAATATTTAATATCAAATCCTAGATCAGAAAAAAGGCATTCTTATGTCTTTCACTTCCTATAATATGAGACCGACTGCAAAATTTATATAAAGAATAAAATAATCTATCATATTCATTACAATTGCGTCATTAGGAGTATTTACTAGTTACACTTCTTGGGAGATTAAAATGTATTTATCACATTGAAAATCTTCATGTGCCATTAGTTTACAGTCTCTACCAGCATTTTGATAAGACTGTAAAAATAACTAATAAATGTAATAGATAGGTTTCTATCATTATATTGTTCGATGAGTTTCTTACTACTTACCGCATGTGAAAGCAGTAGCCAAAAGAAAAAAAAAATGTTTCTATTTTAATCATTCTTTATACACATTTAAATATAAAATAACATAACAATAATATAAGAGAAAGCATGAAATTAATTAATCTTGGATAACTTAATAACTGTTGAAAAAATTAAGAAGTACCTACATGAAAAGCATAAAAGCCCCATACATACTTACCCCTCTATAATGATAAATCCAAGGTAAATAACCATGCACTTGGAGAATCTTCGCAATTTAACCTCAAACTGGTGACTTTTGTCTGTATGTACAACACTGTTTTACAAAAAGAACTTACACATGAATCACAATAATTGAAAATCGACTAAAATTACAAGTTTATTTTCGATTTTTGACACTTTCCATTGATAAGAAATATCATTGTCCCCTTAATTTTACCGAAACGTTGAACTCGTTGACACTATAATTTCCAGCATGCAGTATTCTATTCATATTATATTAACTACTATTAACCCCACATCACCATTCGTTTTATAAAAATATAGAGATTATCTACATATACATAATGCATCGAACCATCACAATCTTAAAGCATGTACTACCAAAGGTTGAGTGTTATTAGGGAAAGTGGGATTTCCAACGTGAAGGAGAAAACACCAATGTAACTGTTCTTACACACATCGTGGATTATTTAATGGATAACAGTCAATCCGTGCAAAATATGAAATAGGTAGCAGTTACAATCATATAAAGTCCTTTCTATTCTGCAGTAATTTAACAAACTATCTCCGGCAGTACATGTCCTAAAATCAGAGTGCATTAAATTCATAGACTTTACACTACTATACAACACCATCCCCATTTATGAGGTAAAATAGTGGCCAGCAAAACGATAGAGAGGCATGAAAAGCTGCTTTTGTCTCCTTCTAGGCTTGATAGTATATTTTGTATGGAGTAGTGTAGAGATATATCAAACTTAGTTGTTGTGGTTGTCGTTCAATCCATCTCAATCTATATAGTCTAGGTCTCAATCTCTCTCACTCTTAAGATGCGGCGTACGCTATCCAATTCTTTGTATCTATAATCAAACCGCAAGCTTCTCTAGTCTGTGCCGCAAAACATCTCGATAAGTTTTTATCAACAAAGTCAATAATAAACTTCTGTAATCTAAGATCTATGATAACCTGATCTGTGTATAAATAATAACCAAACCGACCAAAACGAAACTTCCATTAATTCGCTCCAATCTTAAATTTAAAGTATTACATTTTGAAGCAATAAACATGTTTTTATATTAAAACACAAGAATGAATTTTTCAATTTTATCTAATAAGTACAAGGTTTCAGTTGAATATATTAAGAAATTAGATTCCAGTGTTAAGAAGCTTTCCCCAACTTTCAACAGTCGAAATCTGGAAGACGTTTTAAGATCATTCTTAAAGCTTGAGTTATTTAACAAAGGAAATAAAGGTAATACAAGTCATGTAAATTTCGTAACACCAACAGATTGTAAGTTTATAAATTTAAAACAAATGTATGGAAAAGGTGGCACTTGGTTTTTTGGTTCACATTCCAAAAATAAAAATGATATTCTAGTGGGTTATATAGAAGTGTTACCAGCATTTGGCGTAATACTCTTATCAGACAAATCTTATTCCATCGCTTGTGTGATACTACCCAGTAGTACTCTGAACATTTCCACATATCTTAATAAGTGTGTTATAGTAAAAAATTACAGAGTGTTTACTGAATCGTATAATGATCCTAACACAATCAATGCTGAATACTTTTGCTTTAAAATTTGTGATATGGAAGTTGTAGAAAGTGATCATGTAAAATTAGCAAAACCAGAAAATAAAAGTAAGAATATATGTAATATAACCCTTAGATGTCGTATTATAAGAAAATCTGTGGTAAGTAAATAATGTTGAATAATATATGCATTTAAATAAATGGTCATTCAGGTTTGTCTTTCTCAAATGGGTATTCCAGAAATTTGGTTTGAAATTGAAGTAATTACTCCCAACCAACTTCCAAGAAATGAATTTTTATGTTTTGGTTTGAACTTAATAAAAATAGGAATGTTTCTTGAGAGGGGAAAGGAATATATATTATTCTCTTCAAAACCACGGTAATTAATTTTAGGTAAAAAGCTAGTTTGCTTAATTACTCTAATATATCTTTTAGTAAAGGATATACAAATATTGAAATCAAAAGGTTTAGACCTAACTTACCTTCTTGGAAAATAGATGATACATCACTTTTTGTCAAATCAATAAACTCTTGTAAATCTTACAAAGAAGATGTTTTAAGTGTACATCAGGCTATTACCAATATCAAAACCAAGTCTCATGGCATGTTAATATCCTTTCAAGGCGAATTACACTGCAAAACATTAGTAAAGCCTCTTAGTTCAAGAACCAAATCAAGCAGCGTTGTTGGATTTGGAACACTTGGTAATATTAATTATTAATCTTGTACTTTTGCACTAACTGCATAATTTAGGCCCAGACACTCATGTATTAGAATTTCAAACTAAAGCTGGAGAAACATTAGTTCTATACTTAAACAACTGGGAAAGAAGTCAGATACCACTAGGCTTAATACCAGGAATGGAAATATTAATTAGAGATGTTACTGTCCAAAGCAACCGGTATTACAAATCGACGATATTTACTTCTTTTGAAGTAAAAAACTATTGCCCAAAAGTAAAATTTGACACAGTTAACTTGTAAGAAAAAAAAAAAGTTAAATTATATATTTATTTTTAATTAAATATCAGGTACACCGAGGAAGAATTAATAACTGATAAGTTTTCTTATCTTGGATTTGGAGATCGTCTACCCCCAAATATTATGATTTGGGCCAGAATTTCCAATATTAAAATACGTTCACTAAAACTTATGATATCGTGTATACGCTGTTTAACGAATTACTGTTATTGTGGAAGTAATACAGCAGACATTACAGTAAAACTAACGTAATTATGTTTAATTTCTTTAAAAATTTACTTTTAAATTTATTCTTTTGCTTAAGGTTTTTCGTTATCGACGAATTCGGTGAAACACTTGTAATTGCTAATGATTTAGAAGTACTGAGGTTGATTTTAAACTTTTCACAGCACAGTTGGGAGGATTGGTGCAATGCTATTAGAAAGTATGGTACTTTTAATTACAACAGAGAGAGTTATCCAAAACAAACAGTTGGTTACTTTAAATCATTTTAAATAACTATAAGTTGAATTTTAAAACTTTTATAGGACTGTTATAAAAAGGACCTTTTCGCTGATAGACTCTATTATTTGATAAGGACTATTAATGTAAGAAGTTCATACTCTATAGACGTGAAATGTAAGAAAATGGTCAAAAAGTATGATCCTCGATATGAATACATTCCGACGTTTTATTGCTTAGAAGCCAGGAGTAATTCATTATATTGATATTTTCTCTTTTTTATATAGTTATCAAACTCTATTTTCTTTTATATGCTTATATTACACTCTTCTATTTCTATATAAAGTCGTATATTTGTAATGTTAAAAATAATTATTGAGTTCAAAACTCCTTTTTTGAGTTAAATAAATATTTCATTTTGTTGTTGTTGCCTTGGTTGTGCATTAAGTAGTGTAATTAATTGAGCTATTAATAAGCCTTGCGGAACCTTCTGTAGAAAATGCACACAAAAAGATTCTCGAGCATTACTTAGATAATCTGCAATACGTACGCTTGTATGTTGGATTACATATACTCAATTAAAATTAAACCTTTTATTTTGCAAAAATTTGTATTATAAGTCACTACTCAAGAAAGTATAGAGAAAAATAATTATCGTAACGGTTAATTGTGTAGTTTGTGAAAAAGAGATGTATGCATCTGAACTGAAAATACTTATTTGAAGAATCAATAATTTGTCGGAACTCTTATTATTGAACTTACTTAATAAAATATAAACGTTAATACTATCTTCATATGATAATTGTACAAGATACAAAAAGCATTTTACCGATAACATATTAATATGATTTGATTACCATTAATAATTTTTTGTACTTCTGTAAAATGACTTTACTGATGGAATTGAAACATAAAGATCCTTAAAAAAAATCAATTGTAAATAAATACATCGTAATTTACTTTAAAAATGGAATCCCTATTTATAATAAACACAGCTAATATTTGTACCTGCTACAGATTACCTCAAATTAATGAGGAATTGATATCACATAGATGTATTTAAAATTTACCTCTACTCAAAATTCTTCAAAATATTTCATTAATAATATTTGTGATACTAAATTAAAAGGCGCCTTATCATTTAGATTCAAATATTTATTTAATAATTGAACAGGGCTAAATACCCCAATTACAATATCAACAAAGGGAAAAAAGAAAACTAATTCAGACAAAAAAATAACTTGAAGACATAATACATATCAGTATAAACTATTGTAAATAAACAATAAAGCTAAATTTACAAAAATCTAGTATTCTGGAATAAGTAAGACTTTAAAAAGTTAAGAGATAAATTTCTGGTAGAATCATCTAGCCTATTAAACCCAATACTTTTTAAATTGTATAACTAAACGTTTAGTTACTGTTTTGGTATTTTTTATAATAAATAAATCATCACAAAAAGTAAAATGGGAAAATAACTATTTGGAATGTATTATGTAAATATATCTTTTATATTTTGAAATTGATGTATAGCGAGATCCACAGGCAAATCAAATTTATATCTGGTAAGTTTGTCTAAAGTTTGGAATGAGTCTCGAAAGCCTAAAATATTAATGAAGAAAAAGTTATTATGAAGTTAAAAAGTATATGTATGTACATACCCGTTTTTACTACGTAACTCCACGGCATGTAATGCATAGAAATTAAAGGTTGACATTGTAAAATTAAATTAAGCCAAGTAACCAATTTGTTTGCACTGGAATGGTAACAAAACAAAAAAAATACAGATTAAATTCATAATTTTACATATCACATACACTTTTGTATGAAAATGGATTTATTTAACTAACGAATATGCTTACTTTAATGCTGCACATATAAATGCTTTAAAGTGGGAATCATAACTTCTTTTGTAAAGCGTGTGTGTGGATATAATGTTTCCTATAACTGCCAGTAAGTTTTGCTTATTTGAGGTAGCTAAAGAACCTGCCAAATCTAAATTAAAACTTTGGGAAAGTTTTCTTGCTGGAGTAGAGTTATATTTTTCTCCATTTTTTAAATGATAATATTCAACAACAACTTCCCAAGCATGCACAAGACTAGCTGTTGTTACAGGTCTCTTTGCAAAACAACTTATAAAAGGTACAAGGCTTTGGTTGTGTCCAGATTGAACAACTCCATGTTGCATTAGATCACGAATACTTGTAGCTAAATATTTTCGGATAACTTTTGTTAATTCCCCATTATAATTTGCTGGTGGCAGTTCTCCATCATCATAACCTTCCGAGTTTTCATGAAGCTTTATCATTTCCAAAACTTTAACCACTGCTAACTCCAATCGGGCCCTTAAATCCCTTAAAATATTTAAAATGATATCTCTAGTTTTACTATTATTATTTAAACTGACTTACCCCCAATGATTCCCTTTCATTGTATTTTTTAAATTATTTTTTCTAAATTGAGAACCAAACTGTAAAATTGCAAACATTTGTAGTAAAGATGCAGTACGCTGTACAATTCCATCTGTGTCATTTCTTGTGGGACTTTTAATACTATGTAATGAACATGCACAAGCACATTTGTTTGTTTTTTTTATATCTGCTTGAAGATAGTCAATAAACCGTTCTAGATCTGCAACTTGAGTTTTTAGCTGCATTACTAACTGTTCTTTCATTCTCAAGGGGCTTACTAATTGACCAAAAGCAATATCAACCTGATGTTTTACATCTGCTGGAGTTAACTAAAACATCAATACTTAAATTTACATAGCTGTAAATTGTTACTAATGTTTATCTATTCCACCTGATAATAATTTCTTTCATCAATCTTCAAATTCATTTTATTTTTCAATTCATTTAAAATAACCCTCTGGCGCTCTAAGATGATGTCTTGTGGAACTTCAGCATCGCCATTTTCAAATGCATACCGTTCCAATTCATGCAACTGAGTCTTTAACTTTGTAATTAATTCCTGTTGTTGAACTCTGTGCATCCTAACTACTTCTGCTAAATTTGTTTCTTTTATATGATTCTTAACCAAATCAATATCTGGAATGCCTCGAAATGCAAATTCTTCAAGAGACTTTAATAACTCTTCTTTATCCTCTGGTTTAGCTTCTACAATTTGCCTTAACCGAAACTGAACCTAAATTACACAAAACATTAATATACAAAAACCTTATTACTACATGTGACACTTTACCTGGGCAAAATGTGTTGTAAGAGCAAATAATGAAGAGTTTAAAAATTCATGGTCTTCTTCTAAAGAATGTAGTCTCTGCAAAGATACACTACACAGAAAAAAACAGTAATTTAATTCGACACATATTGATAAAATGGAGATAAGATATATCAAACCAGTGCATATGATCAGAACATCGGTCATAATTTTCATCTCTCTCCTCAGATTCATTTTTACTATCATCTGCAGCACCTAATGGGTCCCAGCGTTGCTCAGTTGGTTGTTTTTCTTCAAAATTTATTTCGTCCATCTCTTAAGATAGTTTCTGTTTTTAAAGTTTAATAAACATTTCCATTTGTAAACATCAAAGAAATTTGTAACTTTACTTGTGGATAATTCTTAAAATTAAAAAATAGAAAAAAAGTGGTCTTCGTGACATTTCCGTTATTTTGCACATTAAATAGAGAATAATTTAATAACTTGTATAAATAAACTATCTCCAAACTCAATATATTTGACAGACTTGTCAAATTGTCAGGAACTATCAAAAATCATGTCATCAACGGTCACGGTCACAAAAATTTATCATAGAGCAAAAGTGTAAAAGAGATAATTGTACTGAGCTTGCGCATTAATTATCATTATGTTTTAGGCATTTATTAAAATGCTCCATGACTATACCATGTATACTATGTACCATTAGTTAGGAATAATTAAGTGTTTCTTAAACTTGAAAGTCACTTATATAAAGTAAAACAATTAAAATTAAGTGCATTGCAATGAAGTGTATCAAACCCCAATTCAGTTGGTCCCTTTGGGCAGATTAGCCAAAAGGGTAATCATCTTACATTGGACTTAATTTCCTTAAATTAAAAATGTATAAGAAAATCTAAAAACGGTTTTTGCATAAAAATTATGTATTTTGAATTTTCAGTAAAATTGGCCCAACATTGTAAATGCATGGATACCACTCGGATTAGTCTTGACTTGCGCGTTGTGAATATGTTACTGTTGTGAATATGGCGTTTCGTAAAGGGGGTAACAAACTCGGACATAAAACAAATAATATAAACAACGATATTGATAAAAGCATCGTAAATGCCTATAAGGTGAAAATTATTATTTTTTTCGCTTTTGTATCCTTAGTTTTATTGTTCATTTAATTTTTGTTTGGAAACGTGTAGTTTTCTTTGCTACGGCGGCCATGTTCCTTCGAATGTTATCTGGTTATATATGCAGTTACAAATTTCGGTTGCCATTAAAATATCGCGAAGTTTTGTTTTTAAGTGTAGTTTAAAAAAAGCATTTATTTTTGTAGAAAATCCGGCATCTAGTGTCTGTTAAGTGTGTTCCTGAAAGCATGAAATGTTATGCATAGGTTTATTTTAGAATTTTAGTGTTCCATGGTTAATTGTTTGTATGCTTTATGGTCGCCCAGCTAGCTACAAAATGAATATTCTAACGGCTGAAGATAAATGTGTTTTTCAGAAATTTAAAGCACGTATTATTATGTTTTTTGTTCAGTTAAAATTATATGAACAGCTAGAGTGGTTTTATGCACGTATATCTACATGCTTGTTTTTTATCTATCAATTTTTGCACATGAAAACGTCTCATTTTAAATTAATTTGTTTTTATTGTAAGTAAAACCAAAACTGTAACTCATTCACTGTTATTGCAAATGATTAGCTCTACCATTTGTGCATGACAGTAAATAACAATCATTTAAATACTTTTTTAGTTTAAACTCGACCTGCTTTAATTAAAGCTTATGGTAAATGCTAAGCAACTTATAGATGTGACATTAAATGTTCTTGAAGTAGGGCATGCCTTTTTCTTTAAAATAATGTTTTTAAGTTCGCATTGAGCAGATTTTCTCTTTAAATTTGTAAGAACATTGGTAGTTGCAGGATTGCTGATAGTAAATGAAATCACTCTCGTTTCAAAAATTGATAGTGTTCTATGAGACTATAAATAGCTTATAAGTAGTAGTTTCTCTTATATGTAGAACAACGTACTTATAAATATACATTGAGAGGAGTTGTTGCAGTAATTAATTATAATCACTTTATACCATATAAATACTTTTTAGTTAGTTGATGAGAAATAATGATTTTTACAATATAGTGCACCATATATTTTAAAATATGCTATATAAGAGAAAAAGTGACTGATTAATACAGTAGTTAATAACCTGCAGCTAATCAATTAGAATTTTATTAAAATATTAGCATAAATAAAAATTGGTTCATGCAAGATAATGACTACAGTGTGAGTCATTCACACTTTATGTACAATTATTTTTTTTGTTAATTTTAATGGACAACAACAATTATGAATTTAAAATAGCAGATACAGTACATAATAGAATTTATGCATATGTATGTATGTTTTAGTAATTTTTTATCGTACAATTTTTATGGTGATTGTTTTTCTTAAACATTTTTATCTTCAATCTTAGCTGTAGATTTGTTTATGCTTATTAAATTAAAAACTAGTTATTTCATAGTAATTGTAATCTGTTAATTTCTCAGTTCTTGTATGAGATTGAATAGAAATATTTTGGCAAAATTTAAATTTTGGATGTTTAAATAATAAAAATTAATCAATTGCATTCAGGATGTATAGTATTATTTTATAGAAGACACTAGTGTGATATAATTTTTGCAAGAGCTGGGCGCCACCATGAAAGAATTTGTAAAAAATAATTCTATTATATTTTTGAGTCTTTAGTTGTAATATTAAAAGTGTGTCCAAATTTTTAATGTTATCATTTAAATAACGTTACGATGATGATTTATTACAATAACTCTGTTGTTTTTAAAGATACTGTGTCCTTTGCTTAACACCAATTTGTAAGGTATAAATTCCTATTTAAGAATGTTGATAGCCATATAAAGAGCATTATCATTGTAGTGATATTTCAGTGTTATTTAAATGATAATATTAATCATATGAAGAGGCTTTTTGAAATTGAAATTATTGGCTTAAATTTTGTCAGAATAATTTTTCCATCATCTACAACAAAATTTTTATATATTATACCAGATTCATAAAAACATAGATTAAAAGAAAACGCTCTAATAGGTATAAGTATGACTTCTTATTTGATCATTTTAGTATTGAATTATTGGTTTAATTGAATACTTATAGTAATAAAGAAGGAAGTAGGAATAAATGATAACAATTATAAAAGTATAAACGTTCGTCGTAAAATTATAAATTTATGATACATGTGGACTAAAGTTTTTTTTTTTTTTTTAAATTTCGTAGTGTGGTTTATTGTAAACGATTTTAATAATATTATAGAACCAGTAACACTAGAAATGAATTTTTATTCGTAGAAATCTGAAGAAATTCTTAATAGTGGTTCATCATTCACTGAAAAAATTCCATGTCTCATTGAAGTATGGAAACAAGCCCGATTATATTCTGTGGAGCCTCAAAAAAATTATGTTATTCACTTAATGGACTGGCTTAAACGCCATACTTTGAATATTATATTAACAGGAGACTGGAAAAAATATAAAGGTATGTGCTGTTATTGCTGTATTATTTTGAGACAGCAAGATGCCATAAAAATGTGTCATCATTTAGATATTTATGAAGATATTCTTATAAATGAAGTTGCACACTGCGAGTTGGCTTTTAAAAGGTACAATCCAAATTTTTCGTTAAGGTGCAAAAAATTAGCCGAAATTGTAAGAGATCCATGGGGGAACAACGTGTTGCATCGATTACTCAATCGTTCAGATATTGTAATTACCCAAGAAGGTATTGTATAATAATTAAGAGGCCTACAATCAATTTATTTTATTTTAATATATTATTTTGTTTAGAGCTCGAGTTTTTTGCAATTGAAACAGGATATATAATTTCGATGAGACTTAAAATGCTTTGTGAATCACATTGTGAAGACTTGGCTCTCAATTTAGCTACAACCTGTCTGCAGTGCTATAAAGTTGCCGAGGAGCAAAATTTCAATATTAACGCAACAGAAGATCAAAAGCGTTTCATTTTAGATACATACATAGCCCTCCTTTTTAAATTCAAAAAAACATCTACTATAATCGTTATTGTAAGTTATCAAAAGGTGTCAAATATATTTACAATACTGTTTAATAATGGTGCTTCATGTGCTGAATGCTATTACTATTGAAAAACAGAGGGTGTATTTATTTTTAGCTGAAAACATTGCCACTTCAGCAGGGATTGGATTTAGTTAAGCGTTTTTCAAATAAACGAATTAGCATTTCGAAAATTTGGAGATATTCTAAGAGAATAACACACTTAGCTGCTCAAGTTTACATCACAGCTGCTGTTTTAAAACCCCCCGAAGATAGTTTAGAAATATTGAAACAACTTTTAACTATATGGTTATCTTTGGATGTTAACAGCGAGGAATCTTTAACTCAGGCAATTCGTCGTATTTTGCAAGCTGCTGACTCTGCAGTACACATGTATATATTTTGTGAACTAATCTACAATAAGGTAAACTAAATTTTAAAATGCTCAAATAGGTTTACATCAAGTTGCTTGCTAAATTATATAGTTTCAGATTACAATGAAAGCATTCACGATAGAGCTTTTCATTCGTGCATTGACAACAGACATGAATGATCTGGAGCGTCAAAAAAACGAAGAAAACAGTTTAAAAGTCACCGAAATAACGAATCGTTTGGCAACAGGTTTTTTACGATTAGCAGATGTTCTGGACGATCATTTTAAAGTGAGCAGGGAATGTGTTTTGACTGCCTTTAGTTTGCAGCCGAACGAATTAACCATGGAAAGGGTGATAATGTTAGCGAAACGCAGCGGTTACCAAGTTTTAGATACCGGACAGAAGTGGAAATGTAAATTGCATCCTCCTGCCAAAAATACGGATGAAGTATTATGGCAGTGTAGCGAATGTGGCGAAGATATGAGCAAAATTGAATTTCCTTCTGCTTTAAATACCGATACTGCTTTATGTGAAGCATTAGTTTCTGAAGAATTAGGTCTTAGTTCCCAGCTTTGTGACGATTTAGCTGTCGTTATTGCAGGTCCTAGATATCAGTTTTTAACCTGGCGACTGGAGTGGACTGATTTGAACAATTTGTGTATTTTGTACCTGAACGATCCTGACCGCACTAAAAATTTAGTGAAAGAATTGAAATTTGTTCAAATCGATTATTCCATGTTTACTCATATAAAAAAAGAACCTGAAGACGATGAACTTGCGGGCATCGAAAGGGGTTACGAGATGTATTTGCAGGACGAAGAGGACGATGAGATAGGTAGCAGTGAAGATTCTGTTTCATTAGATTCTCGATTTAATGGTCTAGGAAGCGATGGTACTGGGGAAAGTCCAATAAGATTGCTTCCGTTTCTACCTTCTACATCTAAACAGTCGGATCCTAACGTTCTTAAAAGTTTAAGAATGTTCAGACCGACTTTAAAACGAACTAAAGAAAATTGTAGTACAAGTACTATTACTAGTGACGTTTCATCTAATAAGGTATTCATAGGAAGTAGTAATATCAACAGCAGCAACATGCAGCCATCTAAAGTTCACACTATTTCATCAAATCTCTTTAATGATACAAACAGCTTTGAATGTTTATCAAATTCATTTTTTAAAGAACGAAATTATACCGACAGTATTAGTGTTTTAAACCAAAACTATTTCTCACCAGGTTCAAGTCAGAGCACGATTCCGTACAATAACATAACTGAAGGAAACACCATAGCCATGGAAAATCATAAAGTAAATTCTTCAAATAATGTTGCTTTTATTGATCATGGCAGTAGCCTTAATGAAATAAAAAAGGATGAGGATGCACACAGTATAAATAAACAATTTACTGATAATTATAAAATTCATTTGTTCTCGTCAACAACAATAAGCGATAAAAATAATGAGAATATAAGACTGACTTCGCCTGTGGTGGTTGAATCTTCTCGAAAAAGAAGTCGAAGTTGCTCCGAAATTGAAGAACCTAATTCACCTGTTAATAGCGATATTACTTTTTTAGATAAAATGAATAGAAGTAGTCACACTCCAAAAAACTTTTGTTCTCAGGACTCCTTTCAAAGTAAAGAAAGCGGGAGCGAAATTATTAGTGAATTGCAGCAGAACACGTTAAAGTTGAACGGAAATGTTTTATCTACCGAAATGCTCGAACATAATATTATTAATACTGAGAGTTTAGAGATTTTGTCGGATTCCTGTACCCTAAAATCGGTGCAAAACTTTGAAACCTTCTGCAGCACACATTGTAAATATATAAAGATCGATAAGCTGACTGATAATGATGATAAAGTTAACAATCCTAACTGTTTATTAGCAAAATTTCCATTGAAAGAGGTTAAAGTCGTCTTAGATCGTATATTAGTTCCAAGTTCGAAGCTGAGTAGCATTGAACTAACATCGTCTTCTTCAACTTATACCAAAAGAAAAATGATTAAATTGCAGGGAAATTTTAAAAATTCCTGTGTAAAGCAATTTTCAGGAAAAGAGGAGGAGGAGGATACACGAAGTCGTCTATCGAACGTCGACTCTGGAGTTTGTCTAAATAGGGATACTATTAAGATTCCCAATCTAAAGAGAAATAGTTTTAACCCTTTAGTTTTACTTCAAAGAATCCAATCCATAGACAGTACAGTAAGTAAGATAATTGATGAGAGTAACACTGTTAACAGAAGATCGGATTCAAAATTTCATTCGGAAATTCCAAAAAGTGCAAGTGTACAAGAAGTTAATTTTAAAAAAAACTGGAAAAATGCAAATCTAGAAGAGTTGACAAAAAATGAAAATAACGCAGAGAGAAAAGAAAATATAGAGGATATAGAAAATATAACTCATAACATATCAGAAGACAAACATATACATAGAAAGGATACTTTGATAACAGACAAATTAAAAAAGGCAATCACTGAAAATCAAAAACCAAAAACTTTTGGTAACTTGTATGAAAACACAAACAAGTCCAGCAAGGTGAGTAGTAATAGCCTAGAGACGATAATCATCAGAAGGGAAGATCGCAAATTAAATGAATTTAAACTGACAAATTCCTTAGAACAGAGTAAAAACAAATCGATAACTGCAGATGTTCATAATCCTTCAAAAAATGAAAAACAGATCTCGCAGTCGACCGTTCGGTGGCTCGTGAATCCTAAAACTACACAAAATTCAAATCATATCGATAATGCGTATAAAAAATATATCAAGAAAGAACACAGAGGGAGAGAAAAAATTAAAAATCAGGGTGAACACGACGATAGGCCAATAAACACTCGATACACTAATTTGTTGAAGCATTTAAAAGAACAAGTGACCGTTTTAGCAGATAGATCTTCGAACAAGGAAAATGAGAAATGCGCTAATTTTAAAATAGCGGAGAATGGTTTTAGCGAAATCGAGTTAACAATTAAAACTGACTTTATTGAAGAATCGCCATCATTTAATTCTGAAAATAGAAATGCAATACGTCGAAACAGATCAAAATCGTTTTGCAATGAAAAAATATTTCCTAGAATCAAACTGAAACGTCCTAATTCTGTGTGTGGGGAGGAATCCCCTTATTGTGGTAAAACAATATTAAAACCGCAAAGTACCATTAGTAACTGCATAATTAATTCAAACTTTAATAATCCTGAACATTCTATTAAAAAAGAACAAACAAGATGTATTATATCCACAGAAATTTTTGAACATACCATTAAAAAAGAACCTGCAAATCTTATGGTAGTAAACTCTTCGGAAAATAATGTTGATTATTACTCCCTTAATAATCCTAAACCTGTTTCTTGTTCGAACTTTGAAAGTGATCAGCAGGATTATAACAAAAGACGTTCTAATAGACCGGTATGTGATAACTTATTTGCCGATTATGAGTACGAGGATCTGAAAATGGAAGACTTGATAAAATTTAACACTAAACAATTGAAAGTTGAAAATTGTGAGACTGTAATGAACACTATTACTTTAAACGAAGCAGATAAAGACATCTTAAACGAATTCAAAGAGAATAATATGACTAAAAAGGATTGTTATACAACATTAAATAAAATATCCGAGTGCAAGAAGGAATACCCATTGCGTCATGATAATAATAATGGAGTTTTATTAACGCACAAAAGAAAAAAATGCGATGATGAAAACGAAAAAGAAAAAGGCGGATCCAGAAAGAAGATAATGAAACAAAACTCAAGTGAAGAATTAAATAAAAATGTAAACTCTGTGTTGTCTGGTGTACCAGGCTTGAATGATTTAGAAATGATTCAGCCGCAATATACCAATTCGTTAATTCAGGTTGTTCAAGTGAGTGATCCCAGTATTTCTACAGCACCTACTCAAAACTCTTTAACAAGTACTCAAGTTACTCCGCATATTCAGCGTGTCGGACAACCAAGAGCAGATAAACCAGATAACAATAATTCTAATGCACCTGTTAATTCTTCAAGTGTAATCACGTCTCTGGCCACTTCAGCTCCTGCAAAAAGTTCCGTTTCAGAAGCCAACCCGACTATTATAAATATTTTACAAAATCAGGTTCGTTCTTCTAATGCAAATCAAACTATTCGACCAGTTCAAGTGGGTCCGGTACTTCGGCCGGCAGGTATAATTACTACACATTCCATCCAAAGAAACAGGACTGCTCCTCCTGTTATCAACATTTTACCTCAGCAGATTATTCGACCTGCCACAATAGTTTCTTGTTCGTCACGAGCGACACCCGTATCGTCTAATAACGAAATTCAGGTATATATTTATATATATATACCACAATGTGTTTTAAATTTCATTGTATTTTACTCTATTATCGATATATATGTATCCATTTGTAAACGTGGAGTGTCAATAGTTCGGTGGTAATTGTTTTAATAATATCTCATATATATATATATATATATATATAAAGGATGATGATTTTAATTGTACGTGCCGATAATTAACGAGTAATCACTTTGTTACGATAAAATTGCAGTTCTTAATAGTTATTTATTTAGTTGATGTCATGTAGGAAGCAAAGAACGATTTGAACATAATGTTGTGTAAGCAATTTTATTTTTTATGGTTGCTTTTTAAGCTTTATTAGGATTTTGTTTATTTAATAATAATAATCATAAGTATTATTATTCAAAGCGGCGATTAAAGTTAGCCCGATTTTCAGACTAACGAGGTGCATCAAACAGTGTCGAACAGTCATGAAGATGTTGCTCAACTTGTGACTTCGGGAAGGCTTACGTCAGCCACTACATTAAAGACGATAGTAGGTGCTTCCGCTGAGCAAAGCCGAATTGTACAATTCATTTGTAAATCGTCTGACGGCAAAATAATTCCCGTTACTTCGTTAACTCCAAATAAAATAGTTAAAGTTGCTGTAACACAGACGGTGTCTTCCTCTGCTCCCAACGATACTAATATTAGCAATCCCAGTTTAGACAATACCTTTCCGAAGCTGATACAACCTATTAAAACTAATTCTGATACGACAGAGTCGTCAGAAGTTCTACCAAAATTTCAGCAGGCATTTGGAAAATCATACCAAGGAAATTTAGAAGCCGTGCAAATACTAACATCTCCTGAAAATGAAAACAACAACAATAGCAATAGTGTCGGTAACGAAATAAAAGTTGAAAAACATAACTTATTGGAAACAGATAAAATTGCGAACAGCACAATAAACAAATCTCATGTTAAAACTACTTTGTTGCCAAATTTACAGCATATTCAAGGAAGTGTTATATATAGTCACCAAGGAGTTGGTCAAACAATAAACTTGATACCTCCAGGGAAAGGTCAAGTAATTCGAATTGCAGCTTCCAATTCTGATCAGGTATCATTGGTTAAAGATTCGATAATCCATAACAAAATGAGTGCCCTTCTAGCAGCAGCTTTGCAGGGAAGGCAGCAGCAGCAGCCACAACAACAACAACAACAACAACAGCTGCTGCAATCCAACACTACTACTAATTCTACAGAAGCTGACAGTAGTTCAGAAGATTCTTTGTCACAATCACCAACAACAACAACAATAAAAGTTGCGCCGCAAAGGCATACTTTAGTTTCTAATGCACGTATCGTAAAACCATTGGTTCACGTTTCTTCTAATGTTATCCGTAGTACTAGTAATTCTCAAAGTAATTTAAGTTCTACTACGCTAGAACAATTACGCGAATTCGACATGGTATACAAACAAGTGAAAGAACGAAGTAACACGAGTAGTGTTCCAGAAGTATCCATACAGAACGAAAGTAACGAATCGTCTCCGCCCCAAATAAGCGTAACGTATCTAAATCAAAATCAGAAATTAAGTTGTGCCCCTGTAGTTGTAGTAAGCAGCTACTGTACCGTGCAATCGGCCATTTCTCCAGCATTGAGCGTTTCATCACAAGGAAGAGCTAGTCCATGTGTAACTCCTTCACCTAGTACGAATTTTAAAGGGAATTCTAAAAGTTCCAAGTCAAAAAGTATAAAAACAGTAACCACGCATACATCAAAGGCTTCTCCGATACCCAAACCTCAACAAAAACCGCAAGAAGATGAACATACGGCTCAGAGAATTTTTGACATTTTAGCCGAATATGCCGAGCAACTTCGAAATTCGCCAGATTTAAATAATAAACCTGCTCCTAGAAGACGTTCCAATCCTCCAACTAATACAAGTCAAAATACGAAACGAAAGAAAAATTCGGGAACAAAGAAAGTCGGTGTTCAATGCGGCAGCGGCAGCAGTGTTATAACATCTGATACCGAAGTAGACGATTCCAGAACTGTAGGTAGTGAAGACAGTTCGTGTGGGGTCGTACAGTTAGCGTTGCAAGATGAAGATCCTTCTTCGGCAAATCCAATTTCTTCCGAAAGTCCAGAAGCATCGTCATCTACAAACCCAAAGCAGCAGCTGATATTAACGGAGGCAAACAGTCATACTAGAAACTTAATATTAGCAGATTCTAGTATAGGAGAAGCCTTTAAAATGTCTAATACTGCAGTATTAATGCCAGGGAATTATATAATGCCTGTTTCCATGGTGAAAGGCGGCCAACAAATCAGAGTTGTTTCTGGAAACAGCAAAATATTAGCAGCAGTTCCTAATAGATCGGGCTCTAATATGTTGCTTTTTCAGAGTTTTTTGAATCAATCGCGTAAAACAAATATTTCGTCAGTAAAATACTCTACTGTTCAACCTGTTACCACTGGAATTTCGTCTCAAGCTCAATCGTCAGTTATATTATCGTCGACAACTCCAAATTTGGCATCCTTTACTATAGGGCAATCAGTTGCTGAAAGCAAAGTTAAAAAATCAAACGAATCGGAACGACTTGACGTAAATAATTTTAACGGAGAGTTTTTATTGGCTATTTCTAATCCGAGAGATAATGTGTCAAATACTTCCGAAAGTCCCGTCTTACCCGACAAAATAACTAGCTTCGCCACAACAGTAAACAATTGTAAAGAAATCAAGGAGGAAAGGAATTGTGAAATGTCTCAAATAACTTCATTAACAACATGTGCAATATCAAGGACAGATTCTAATTGTAGCAACAACACGGCGACACAGTCAGATGTTAAAAGAAGTGACAGTGAAAAAGGTACGGCAACTTTTTTCCGAATATGTATTTATTAATATTATTATTTCAGTAAATTAAATACGATATAAAATAATAATTACACGTTGTTTACGGTTGAAAGAACAACGTCATTGTTTGTTAACTTTAACAGGTAGTAAAAGGAAGGAGAGAGTTCAGTCGGTGTTAGTAGCTCCTGGGTCTGTAGCTAGTCCTATGTTATGCCAGAATACGCCGAATTATACAAAACACACTCAAGTACCGAATATGCCTGTCAATTCAACAAAAGAAGACTTTGTGTCGTCAGAAAGAAAGGTGAATTCTGAATTATTTGTTGTTTTTGTAGCTGTTTAATTTAACCATCGGAATTGAAGTTCCTAAAAATGTTGCACAAAATTAATTTTAAACGGACGATCGAGTATCCGAAGTACATTTCATTTAATAAATGATAAATAATTAAAATATAATACATTTTCATATATGTATGTGGGATGTAATAGTAGAACAAAAAGTACATGCGCTCAGTTAGTACACACTTAAATTGTGTTAGATTCCATGATATAATTTCTTAGCAAAAATACTAAATAATATTAATTTAAAGTTGTTTTTGTTTTTTGAAACTCGAAATGAAACTGGTGTATTTAGTTATTGTTTATTAATACGAAATATATTTATTGTTAAGTTAGTTAGCAAATTTTGTTTAATTAAATGGGCACACTACTACCAAAATATCAGAACGTTTATAGAATAATTTTTTATTTATGAAAAATGTAAATGTTCCCATTTTACAATTAATTAATTTTGTAATAATTTTGTATATTCCATCAAACAAAAAAATGTCAGTCCACCTCATGGCATATTTTTTTCTTGTTTTAGGGTGTAGTGTCTGCATCCGAGTATGTGCCTACTATTTTTGTTCCTTCCTGTTTAAACCAGTTCGTAATTGGGTGACATAAAATCACCCGGGTAGGCAATTTTACTACGACATAATAATAGTGGCGGTGTAATTAATGATTTGATTTGGTTGGTAGAAATGTGTTTGTTTCATTTTGTTTTGTGCACGTTGCGTTTGCAATATAACTAAACACTATTTAATACAATGAGTAATCATGTTTTTACGGATGTAGTAGCAGAACAGAAAGGCACACATGCCACATACATTATTCGATATATCGTATTATAGAATAAATTACTTAAATTAAATAAAATTTTATTACATACGTATGTGTATTTACATGTTCATTTGATAAGAGATGAAACATTATTAACTGCATCATCAGAACTTTAAATAAACATAAAATTAATCATATTTTTATTTTGATGTTAGTAAATTGTGTCACGCGCATGTTAATAATTTTAGGATTGGGCAGTAAATTACGGAATGTGTATTTCTATTAAGAAATTAATACTTTCTTATTTAAACTGTTCTACTATTACATTCACAAACATGTAACGAAAAAAGAAAAGTATTTTAACACGCCGTTTTTTTACGTGGATTTTATGTTATCAGATCATTAACGTTAAAAAAAATGTGCTACGTAAGGCTAATAATAATTAATTTCTAATTAAGTAAAGAACTAAAACGATGCTTAAAACACCACTTGAAATTGTGTATGCATATATTACTATCAAACTTTTACAGGTTAAAGAGGTGTTAAAACAAGCGGGTATTCAGTCGTATCAAAATAAAAATAAAAAGTCGCAAGGTGGAGTTCAACATTTAGATCGTGAACTTCATCAGTTATCATTACAACGTAAACAGGCTGCACTGGAAAGAGAATTGCGCTTACAAAAGTCTCTATCTGAAGAGTGCGAAGATTTAGGAGTCGACGAGCCAAGTACAAGCGAATTATTTCCAGAAGCCGATATTTATTTCGATTCGAATAATTCGCCATCATTCGACCAGTCTTCCCAAGAAATTAAAAAAACTACTCAGTCTCAGCACATACAAACAACCACGAAAAGCGAAATAAAGCCAAACATCAGTTTGTTCGAAGACGATGACAATTCAGGCTCGTTCAGAAGTGATTTTTTATTTGATGATCCTGTGGGTTATCGGAGCACAGAAATGGAATTGGAATATGATCGATCTCATGGACTTACAAATGGCCAGAAAAACATATGCGTTAATAAAAAAGAAGAAATGATTAACGAGGATTCAACTTTGCTACAAAATTGCGGCTCCGTAACAGATGTCACTATCCTCTCTCCTGTTATTCCCGAATCTTGTGACGAATCTCATGCCGCAATTCCTATGAATAAATGCAAATACAAATATAGTAATCGAAGGAAAGGCGGCGATCGCATGAAGAGTGGCGTAAGTGTAGAGAATTGGACAATAGAAACGTCAAATGTTGAAAACAAAGTAGATTTAAATAAAACGAACACTTGTAGACAAAGTCCTGGTGCACAGCAGACCGACGAAGAACCGAACGATGGCTTAAATCTAGTTAAAATTGGGAGAGGTGAGCTGGTTAAAAATCAGGATGATTATGTGGAAGTTTGCAGTGAAGAAGACGAGGAGGTGGGTGGTTGTGGCGGTAGTGCTAGTAGCGGGCGCGGTGCGAGGCGAAGCGTGAAGAAACTTTGTTCCTGTTGTAACGGGCCACAAGACGGTGGTAATACAATTTTACGTAAAAGACCGGCGTCGAGACCTCATACGCCGGCATTGAACAAAAAGTCTCTCGTTAACAAAAAGAGATAGTGTTGGTATGTATGTGTACATAATCAATCAGTACAGTTTCTAGATACAAATTGTTAGATAGATATGATTATTTTGTTGACTCTAGTCATGCCGAAAAGTGTGCCCGCACTCTAGTACAAATATTCCAAGTTCATCAGATAACTAATAACTAACTGGTCTCTAGCATTTGACTTCGAACGTTTGTATAATTAATCTAATTATAAATAATATATATATATATACATATATATATAAATTGATTGAATAGTACATATTATAAAGTTTTGAAAAAATTTAGAACTGAACTATTAACATTAATTATTGTACATTTCTCTTTATAGCTGTAAGATATTAATTAATTATTACCATACGATGAACGCGTCATATAATTTTGTCGTTGTATATAGTACATACCTCATACAAGTAATTTGTAATACATATTTAATTAATATCGGGTAAGTGCCGAACTGTCGTTTCTACATTAATGCAGTATTGAACAAAAACGCAATAATAAATATATGTGTGTATTTCTTTACATCGTCTTAAATATTTTATATGTTCATGTAAAATCAGTATTTATCTAAGAATTAAATTCTTGGAATATTTTTTATAATATAGTGGTTCTGCACATTTTGTCTAAAATAATAATAATAACCATTATAAATAAAACTGTAAATTGTTAGTACTTTTTCATTTTTACGTAACTGGCGCGAATGTTGTTCTGATCGACTTAACGTTAGAATCTTTGGGCAAGTGTAACCTTTTAATGTCAAATTAATGTGCAAAAAGTGTTAGTGGAACGAAGCAAAGCGATCTTTAGGCTTTAATCTACACCTAAGTATTTTGTTTGTAGTGGTATCAAATGTAATTCTTATTTATAAAAATAAAAAATTATTCGTTGTGCAATTTTAAAACATACGTTTCCTTCACATTAAGCATATGCATTCGCAATTATATTAAAGAAAAAAACTTTTAATCTGAAATGATTTTGAGCATTTACGTGTATATATATTACTGAACCATTAACAGGCAGTTGTGCTTGACAACGATTGATAAATATTTTATTGTACCGCTTTTGTAGTATATTATCTCTCTTATGCTGCTTAGGAATGAAACACCAAAATAAATTACTTAAAATATTTATTATAAAAGTTACCGATAATTAGTCATCAAACTGCATGTAATAATAAATTATTACTGTTGCCACATATTAACAATAATACTCAAAAGGTATATAATATACGTATTATATGGCTACTTATCTATCAAAAGGGCATTTCTATAAAAAGTTAGCAATTTTAAGAATACGCATACATGTATACATATAAGTAAAATACAGCTACATCAACTACTGCATTATAACTTGTCTTAAATTATCTGGGGCATGATAATGTTGCTGGGCCGTCAATGAAGGATGCATAGGTGGCGGAAAACATCGCACATGTTCTACTGACATTTCATCATTTTCACCAGATTTCAAAAACTTATTTAAGATCGCAAAAATTTGAGAATTCAGAACTTGGAATCTTCGAATTCTATCTACCATCCTTTTTAGGCTCTATAAAGTAACATATACATATCTTTTTACTAAACATTGTTATAATAAATTTGCAAAAATCATTTTCTTGTGTTCATTGTAATTTTAATTTACATATTATTAACGACAATTCGATTTCAATTTTGTTAATATTCTGATGCTACATATATAAAACAGAATAAAACTCACAATTCCTTTTACAACCTCATCTTTCATATCAACGCGTTGCACGCGTAATATGTGATAACAAAAGTCCAGAGCCTCGAAGCGCCGTTGCTGGCCAAGAAGTACAATCATGGTACAACCCGCCCAATGTAGACCTTCTCCAAAAAGTTCCCTAAAACAAATGTCACAATTTTATTTTAATCTTACAACTATAATAATTTAAAAATATGTACACTCACTCTACAGTATATTCAGTTTCACCAACTGGAATACAGTAAACAAATTGTAAGGCAGACCACAAACGATGAAACTCGGTACACTCGTCGATATTCATAACTCCATTTGTTGGAGGTGGTCCTACCCAAACAGGATCATCTAAAAAGCTTCTGAGTCTGTTGAGAACAACTTCGAAAATTGACAAGCCACAGCAGAGTCTTTCCCTGGTCAATAGATCTCCTTCGCGGGATATCATTGCTTGCTGCAAAGTGTGCTGTTTATGTTACATACCACTAACTACTATTACATATATTTTACCTTAGCAGTTCCAAGTTTTTCAATATTGGGGACAATTTGTAAAGCGGTATATTTGGTTTCTAAACGTTTTTGTTTCGTTTCTGGCTTTTCTCCTTCTAAAAACCAAACAGAACAGAACAGACTTATAATGTAAAAAAATTAAATAAAGATGATAATAATAAGTACGTACCTTTACAAAAAGGCCTGGGTAAGATATTCTGAAAAGGAGCTGCTTGCAATAAGTCACAGACTTCTTCTTGTGATAATGCCTGCTCCATTAGAAGGCAGAACAGTATTGTGTTCCCAAATTCGCGAAAATTATGAAATAATTCCGTTCTTGCATCAGGATATTGAACGATGTCATTTAACTGTGCATGATAATAACTTAAAACTCCTTGAAAATGATGATTCGTTAATACGAATTAATGTACTTTATATATTTCATTTATTTACCTGGAGAGCCATAATCATATCTAGGTAATTTGCACACTTTAGGCATGGCTTCCATCAGGGTTTTCGTGAATTGCAGTAAATTTCCTTGTATAAGGCTTTTTACAATCTTTAACAATTCTTCCATTACCACTGCAATACCTTGATAACCAAGAAGCTTACACATTGCATGAAAATGATGAGGTCCCACAAAACCTGCAAAACAGAAATGTAGACATTTATGAAAAATAATTGTTATAAACGCCAGTTACAAAAACCCACCTGAATATTGCGAGTATTGCGTTGTATAAGCAACATTTAAATACCTAGAGCCCCAAAGATAGTGATGAGACATTTGGGGAGGTTTCTCTCTATGAACAGGTGCTGTAAAAGCTATATGCCCCCTATACTTGGTAAACCTTTTGAAAAAAAAGAAATCAAAACAATAAACATTACGTTTATAAACAATTTCTCTACCTGTTAGTGGCAGCATTATACACATAATTTGGTAAAAAGTCGTAATTTAATTCCCAAAATACGTGCAAGGTTATTCTGCCATAAGGTGCTAAGACGTTATGATTTGCTTCACGAAACATTGAATCAAAATCGTCCAATGCTAGCCACTGGCTAAGTAATTTGTGACATAATCTATTTACCTACAGCAAATAATATATAATATTGAAAAGTTAATACAAACAGATACAATATTTGTATTTATATATTTATACCTGTAGGAGTCCTTCAAGTTCCATAACACCAGTAATATCACCTGCTTCAAATTTGCTAATGGCCAAATCAAGCGATTTTTGCATATCGGCGTTAATTCTCTGTGTAATCAGTTTATTTAAATCTATAGATCTTCCCAACAGCTGCACGTGCCGTTGTTTAAGTAACGTTTCATATCGGTTCGCGCCAGGATATGGAAGTAAATAAGCACTTACTGCTGCACATTCTACACGAAAACGTTTGTCCAAAAATATGCTTAAAAATTATGTGATAATTTTACTACAGTTAAGAATTTTTTTTAATACGTATATGTATAACCATTTTTACCTGGCTGCAAGTTGTTTATAATAGACGAATATTTGCTCACTTAACTTATAAACAAACTGATCAAAACATAAATTAACTTCAGCTTCAACTTCATCATACAAAAATTGCTTTCTAAATATAGTTAACGCGTATAATGCACTATCGTTATACAAATCAAGAGGATATAAAACGTATCTGCAAATTTAAAATAATTACATTACTATTGTCTACTGATTGTATAAACAGTTTGATGACTAATTATCATCACAATTATCTAACTTACTCCATCATTGAAGGTTCCTTAGTTCTTAATATATGATCTGTTAAAATCCACGGCATCGACATGTCAATTGGAAATTGAATTCTTTTTTCCATTGTAATCAAATCATTGCATTCTTCATTATGATGATGCCGCACGGCACATTTCTGTAAAATTTATTTACAATTAAATTTTATGTGTTCAAAAAACGTATGAATCTTTTTTTCTTAACTAAAAAATAATAATTGTAACTTACTTTTTTTTATCTTATTTATTTAAGAAAGACGACTTTATCATTTAATTAAGAGGGTATTATTAAAAAAATTGTGAAACTATTCCAAGAGTTTTATTTTAATTAAATTGTAACTTACGTTTATTCGCCTTCCCATGGTCATTTCAAGGTAAAATTCTCTATACCATAACTGCGACAAATCACAGCAATTTTGTAATGATTCTAAAACGAAATGTTTAATATATTTAAATCATAACAAAGTAAAAAAAATATAAGAGGCCTACATACCACTGAAATTAAGTAAATAAGTCCAATAAAACGATGTTTTGTGGAACTGATCAATTTGCATTAAATATTGACCATCTATATCTTTTCTAAGTGTCCTTTTGCCTCCAGATTTATCAGCAATTAGCGATTCCAGCATCGTACGAACCATGTATAGTTGTGTTGACGATGGGCCTTAATACATACAGAAACATGAAATCGGAATAAGGAACGTAAACAGCAGGTAAACTTTTGATTTATAAAATTTAGAAATCCTTACCAACATTCCTACGTGGAACTTTAATACCGAAACCGTTATCAGGATCTTTTTTGCCTTTCAAAGCAGGATCTGCAAGTGGTTCGGCTCCTCTTTGCCAATCAGCGCAAGTTTCTCTAACTGACATTATTATACTGCGAATCAAATCCTTTTTGTTTTTAATTGCTTTGCGCAAAGGTTCACGTAGAACAAGCTGTACAAAGTCTTGTAATTCGGCATAAATATTACGTCTTATTGCATCCGTAAAAACTGTTTCCATTCTTGCCATTAAAACTTGAAGACCTTTTATCATTGCTATAACTTCTATTAGGGCAAATTTTTCTTCGTCGCTATAATTATATCTCGTTGCCTAATCGTAAGACAATAAAAGCATTAACTTGGAATCAGTTTAATTAATCATAATAGTCATCAATTTATTTACCCTCTCATATTCCTCTGCCTCTAGAGGACATTCTTTGTTTTGATGATGATCTGTGGGATGCAACAGCTTCCACGAATACAATTCTGTAACCACACTAGTCCACTCAGACAGTAGTTGAAGTCCCCTAAGAGCTAATTCGGCAGTTTCATGGTTTTCAATGTCACTTCCACTTTCTTTGTAAGTAGTTGTAACCTATATAAATGATAATTCTTCTTAAATAAAACAATAAAGCATAGGTGCTTACCTCATTGCTATATCGTGCTAGTTCACTAATATATTTAACATGATCTTCTCTAATTTGAGGAAGATGAACCATTAAATCTGCTTGAGGCGACGGTGTTGTTGAACTTGACAAAGGCCATTTATTTGGATCAAAGTGTTTACTTCTCTTTATATAATTAAATGGTGCTATTTGCATATCACCAAATAGAGGTACAACTTCTAAATTCTGAAATTATATTTTCAGTTACTAATACACATATATTTAGTTTGTACATTACAAAGTTTACTACCTTAAAAATTCTATCAATTCTATCTAATCTGAGTTTCTTTTTCTGATCTAATTTGTTTATATTACATAATTCACTATCCATCAAAAACAAACCAAAACCCATAACTTTAACCAGCATGTGTTTTTCACTAGGTGTCAAATACATCTTTGTTTCAAACATGTGAACACATATATTAACAACATCAGCCAATAATTCTTCATATCCACTGATTTTTTCTAAATTTTCTTTAACAGTATCACGAATCTTATTTTGGGTTGCCAAAAACATAGACAAATTTTGTGATTCTTGTAGTGTTTGAGAATCAGACATTACTTTTAAAAATTGAGCGGCTCTAAGAAAAAAAATATATATTAAGTAGTAGATGGGTGTGGCCCATTATGGAAAAGTATCACCCTGTTTTGGATGTAAGTGTGGAATTAGGGTAGTATCTTTTTACCTGCGATATGTAGAATAATCATTTTTTACACTTGATTTCATGTTTTTTAACTCATCCAAAACAGCAAACATATTAATAAACTTTCCAAGGGTTAGTAAGTAAGCCTCTGATACAAAATCCTTTCTTTTTTCAGTGTGACATAGACGCTTCACTTCTTGAGAGAATCTTTCAATAGCTTTACGCTAAGAAAAAATTATTTATAAAAATTCTTTATAGACTAATATACATTTTACACTTACCTGAAAATACATAAAATTCAACAATTTATTAACTTCGGGAGCAAGAACTTCAACAGTTTTTTCATAAATCTCAACCCTATTAGGCTGTTCATTTGATTTGGGCTGAGGTATGGCACGAGAGCAGCAACGCCAAGTATACAGCATAACAGCATGTTCTTGTCCTTCTTCTAATAATTCATTCTAAAATTGATACTAAAAACTATTCTGCTTTCTAATATTTATATACAATACTCAACCAAAACACGCTAATATTTTTACCATTTCCTATATAACCTGTACTACTTACCAAGTTAGCATGCACAGTAGCTTCTTCAATATACTTGGCTATGCCTGTAACAAAACCATTGCGGTCTTCAAAATTGGTATCAAAATTAGCTTGGTACACAACAGAACAAGGTTGAGCTTCAATGCAGGGCTGCTCATCAGGCAGTGGCAATTCATCCAACACATCAACGTTAGATAAGGCATCAGTTAAAGAAACTCTGTCTGTGGCTGACATGACTCGTATATTATATACCAAAAACCGTGAAAAATTAAACTAATGCGTAGCACATTTTACATTTTATAATTAACAATTTCTCTTTTAAATCTACGTAAATTTAAAAAATTTAATTGTGATTCACTAAACTTGTTATTAGTTTTTCAATGGTCAATATTTTGAAAATGAAACACAGAAAAGGAAACGAAACCTATGCTTAACACTTTACGATTTACAAAAGTTTATCTTTAATACACATTTCGTATAGACCAGATCTATGGGTGCAGTAGTGACCACAGAATAGAGAGGTAGTGACAAGGAACAGCTCACGTTATCTATGGTTCTTGCCATCGTGCACATATTAGAGAGGTGCATAGCATAGCTAGCGTATCCTAATTCCATCATCATAGATAGATATGCCTGATTTACCAATTTACCAAAAGGATTTAGTTCTTATAATAGCGTTTTGTTTGTCCTTCGGGCAACCAAAACGGTACAATAAAAATAATGTTAAATTTTTCTTAATTATTAGACATTTCGATGCCTAAATTTATTGAGTTTTTTTATTTTCGCCTTTATGGTGGTTATTGAGACACATCAAATCCACCCACACCTCAGGAATGATGGCGCTAAAAATAATAGTAATCATTAATATTTTTTCAGAAATTTTTATTCGTTTTCCTCAAGATGACGCCACTGGTACTTTAAAACAATTATGTTTGAAATTTTACTTTTAAGCCATTATCTATTCTCTTGTAATTTATGTAGACTAACATATGCTAGTGTACTTGTATTGTCAATTGTGTTGTTGATGGTTTTAATTACGTACATGTAGTGGTCTAGTCGTTTATAAGAAATACGTCGTTGGGCAGGGATAGATGGTAGACGTTGATTTATAATATCGTTAATTCTTAGCACATAATTTTTTTTAATTATTACTTAGCAGTGATGTGACACTTACGACGATCTTTTCTTTACATTTAAACGTAATTTAAACATTCTGAGACATGGAAAAAATGCAGTTGTCGAAATCGCAACAAAACATTGGTAATTACGATATGTTTTATCGGCAATGTATTTATTTACTTTTCTTTTTGATTTTACTTCTTGAAGATCATAAATCACAACCCAAGTACTTATTATTTGTTCTTCAAACAGATTTTGATTTCATACGATTTTATCTAAATTGTCAAATACAAACGACCTTCCACTACACTTTGATTTTTTTTGCAGAAAATTGCAGTTCCGGGATATCACTAAATTAGGTGAAGGAAAAAACACTTGGTATACGATTCATAAATTTTATTTAAAATAACCTTAACAATTTATGAAACGTATACCAAGTGTTTTTTCCTTCAACTAATTAGTAAAATGTTTCATCAAGTGCCGAGCAAGCAATCTATTTCTAAAACTAAGTTAGGATTGGTTTTGGCCCCACTTTTATAATGGTCTATTGCAATGTTTAAACAATGACATACTTCCTGGCTGCTAGCTTTTTCATTTATCCATTACGCTATTTCTCTTCGTTTGTTCTGATATTTAAAAAAAAGTGATAGTGCACACAAAATTTACATCGCAATGGTATTACAGTTTTGTATGTGGTATGTATTTTTTTATTCGGGTATCAGTTTATTTTTACGATTCCCGCAAATTAAATAACTGGACAGTTCATAATTCACGTCGCCATATTTAATTTTTATTGCAATTTAGAAATTTATTAGCAATCAGTTCAGTGCAAACAAATTGTTCGTATAAATAATACAGTTTTGTCATTTTATTAACAATAAATTCCTTTTTTGTTTATTTCTTTTTATTCTAAAAAAATTATTATCAACGTTTCGTGTTATATCTTTGAAAACAAAGGAACTCTTTCTCTCTTCAACAATTTAACAAATGCTGTGTTTTGTCTTTGTGAGTTTTAAAAGTCCATTTTTTATAAAGGTAAGATAACTGAAAATATTTAAAAGTAGATATATACTCTTTCGACCAGTCCTCAACTTCACAACGTAAAAAAGGGCAGCAAAAAGTTACAAGTAAATATGTATACATTTAGCAATTATCGACTAGAAATATGTATGTTGAAGTTTATCCTATCAACAAGGCATTCTAAAAATAGAGACATCACATGGTTTCGCCACCGCCAAATTATTGATTTTTATGCTCGCTAGTATACCAACACACACACACACGTATAATGTTTAACATATGTATTTAATTTTGTTCCTGTTTACAGAGCTTGCTTTGCTTGCCCAAAATTCTCGATAAACGTTGTAACGGTATTATTACATTGAAGTTTTTCCTTTTTTGTTTTCTTTTTCTTAACAGTAAAAATGCAGTTTGTTCATTTCATTTCCATGGAAAAAACAAAAAGTTGAAGCTGATTTTTTAATTGATGGTTAAGAGAAGATTGTTGGGGGTAATCAATAGGTTACAAAACGTCATTGATAATCTCGTTACCAGTAGTACATACGTAATTATTACGATACAAAAAGTCTTGTTTTATCTAATTATCGTGATAATTAGTTATTGTAGATGTGTTTAATTTTTATCAAAGTATATTTTTAAATCGGTTTTTGCAACAACTAACGATTATTTAACAAATAAAAGTGATACATATCATGTTTGTTACTGTCGTCAATGACGTACTTCCTTCCAGTTCGCTATTTCGTTTGTCTATCGCATCTACTACATTTTCTGCCTGTTGTGAAATTTTATTTGCATTTTTAATTAAAAAAGTTGGAAAAAAGTTAGGATACATACAAAATTTATATCACAATAGATTCCGGAATATCAGTTTTATATACGGTATGTATTGTTTTATTCGGGTATCGGATTATTTGTACGATTCGCATTAAATAAGTAAACGGGCAGTACGGAGTTAATTACGCCATATTTGATAATTTAGGTTTGAAAACTTTTTATATCGATCGATATTATGAAAAATAATAGCCATCAGTTCTGTGTAAACAAATTTATTATATGAAATAATTCACTTTTTTATTTTGGTAACAGAATAATTACCGTTTTCATTCATTAGGATTTTTTCCTACAAAATTATTTTTGACTAATTTGTTCTTTTCTTTTCACAGATACATCTCGGAATTTTTTTTTCTGCCTTAAATAGTTCAACCTAAACAGACAGTGTAGTCTTATACTACCTTATTGCCGAGAGGTAAGATGACTGAAAATATTTGATATTATACTATTTTAGTTGGTTTTCGATGCATGTCTTTATTGTATTTCATGTTGTATTAATTTAACTTAGTTAATTCGTTTTTCTTGTATTAGTGCCTGCAGATTGACCGATAAATGGGAGAGAAGATTGATTACTGATTAAATAAGTCGTCTACTACAGTATTATTCCTGCTGGAGTTTGCTTTTGTCTTTTCACTTGTGGACTATTTTTCAGTCAATTAAGGTGAGAATACCTGTCATAATATAATTATATTTTATATGAACAGAAAAAAATGATTTGACATTGCTTTAGTAACCTGTTATACTCATTTCTTTACTAGGGAGGCTAAATTGATTATATTTTAATATTGTTTCATAGCATTTCAGTTTAGAAGAACATTATGAAAACTCTGGTTGTCATATGCTATGAATCATTGGTCGTTATCTGTCCTCTTTCAGTCCAGGGTGTAGCAATAGGTGATGGAAGTATAAAAGTGCCTTTTTCCCACTAGAAACAGGCAGTATGTTGCCAAATAAACGATTTATGGCAAGGAATTGGTATGTATTATATTAATTAATATAAGATAGCAGATATACTTAGACATTTTTAACTATTCTTAACAGTGAAGTTTTAAGAATCATTTCAGAAATGTCAAAAGCAGAATTAAAGTAGCAGTATGTTCTATTGCAGTAGCGTGAAAGTTAGCATAAAATAAGCGATAGAGCATTTGTTTTAAATGTTACATATTTTATAAACCATAATAGATGCTAGTTAATGTTAAAGTTAGTGATAATATATAGATAGATATTTTATGTATTTAATAGTGTAGTTAATTTGTTTTTCTTCGGTGTTTCTCTAGGTTGGCTGACAAATGAGAGAGCATTGTAGTACAATGGTGTTGATTTTCCTGGACCTGCTTTCCTTTGATGTCCACACCATGCAGATAATTTTCGACTGATGAATGAGAACACCTGGATATTTATTTGGACATCACTGAAACAAGTTATCTGCAATGTCATCGTTGGATTTAGTTTGCTTTTTACACCTGTAAACTTCGGAATGTTACATTCAATTGACAGGTAAAAAAAATATTTTAAAATACAATACAACAAATAGCACAAAGATTTTTAATTAAGTGCATAAAAATCCGTCGCCACATTAAAATATTCTAAATATTCTACCCTTAAAAATTAAATGCTGTTCCTAGTCAGTTGGGAAATGGGAGTAATTTTTTAATTAGTTTATTACAACTAGAGGGTCTTGGAAACAAGTTATTTAAATAGTAGAATTCGTTTGATCGACAGCAGTTTAGTGTTGTACTCTATATAAATAATGCCTTTAAAAATAAAAACATGTGCAACGTTATTTTTAAACTTTTATGACGCCGATTATCCGGAAATAACAGCGATATTACATAAGACTATGTAGAAAAGGCCAAAAAAAAAGGTGTAAGTAAATTAGTATACTTTTGTAAAGCGCGAATGTAAATGTGTAAATTGCGAAATTGCGTTAAAACTAAAAATACTCGGTAAGTTACCGCGTAATTTCGAACAGTTGAGTTTTTCTAAACATCGTATTTCTTGTTTGTTGGTGTGTTACTTTTTATTTGTTGCTACCTATAAACAAAAATTCTTTTACAGATTTTTCATAAAATTATTTAAAAAATATTAAATTAGTTTATTTGTTAGATTTTATCGTAATGGTTGTTTTTTTAATGCTAATCTATCACAATTATGCATGTGTTTTTTGTTTTTTTGTTTCTTTTGATTCATGTCTGTTCATTCGTTAACATGTATAATTAATTCATTTCTTTTTTCACCTTTCACAGTTTGACGTATAAATGCCAACCAACACCATTAAGTTTACTATTACGCTCCTACTGTGTACTTCACTTGCTGTTTCACTTTTCAAACTTTGGAGTTGTAATTAAAAAAGGTAAGATTTCACCATTTAAATGTTTCAAAATATTTTTTGTAGCGATCAAACAGTTACGGTCGGTCGATCTGTGTATGTTGAGTTACGTATGCATGATATGTAACAACAAGTTACTATGAGGAATAAATAATTTTTTTTTATAAAAGTTTAAGCTGGTATTGGAATGCTTCCCCTTTTTTACTTCACGCGTTCTTTATTTCCTACGATATTTTCGATTTTTTGCAGAAAATCGTAGTTACGAGATGGCAATAATTGGTGTCGCTTTGGTCCCCCTTCATCATGTAGTATTGCAATGTCCAAACCGTTTTAACAATCTTGGAGTGAACTTTAGAGGCAGCAGAAATTAGTGATTTTAGGACTGTTTGACTGTTTCAAGAATGGATTGGATCGAAAGGTAGGAATTGTTTGAATTAAATAAATTAACTGGTTTCACAGTCAACTAATTTCTTATTCTGAAGTCACTTGTTTCATTACTGTTTCATTTGCTTACGGCCTGTTTTTATTTTGAAACATGAATAAAAACAACTGCGTTAAATGAACAGTAAGAGGTTCTAAACTTTTGACAAATTTAACATAACAAGTTATTAATATAAAAAGCCACTTGCTTTCCTAAGTTGATTTTAATTAATTGGTTTTATTTACGAATAACATTAAATTTTGGTGGTATTGTAACATCAAGACATCCTAAGGCTAGAGGCTGCAGATAGATTTTGTCACCGCCAAATTATTGATTTTCATGCTTGCTAAACAAGGCGCATAATGTTTAACATATAAATTAACTCCGTGGTCGGATAATTATGACACATAATAATAATATTGCAAATAAAAGTATAGCTTTTTTATGTGTCAAAAAAGTTTATTAAGAAACTACAATTGTGTCGGCATATGAAGATGCAGTTTTATATTATTAGTAGATACTCTTGGAAAAGGCAATATATACCAAAACATTGTAGAGTTTCTTAATAAACGTTTATGAAACATAAAAAAGCTATACTTTTATTTACGTTATTAAATTAACTTTGTTGCTGTATTAGGCGTCGCTTGCTTTGCTTGCCCAAAATTCATGGTAAATGCTGTAACAGTATTATTACATTGAAATTCTTTTTCTTTTTTTTTTTATTAAAAATAGATTGATCGTTTCATTTTCATATGAAAGGTAAAACATTAAAACTCTTGACTGTTAATTCATTGACAAAAATAAGTATGGGGACTTGTCTTGCGAAACAATCAAACGATAACGGCTGTTTTTCTGCGTATATACCTACAAAACAAGTGACTTCTAGTACTGGTTACCCCTTTGTTATTTTTTAAATAATAAACAATATGAATGCGTGACTAAAAATTTTTTTATAAAGGCCAGTGCAGTGTAAAATGAATAATAAATAATGGCGAATAAACAACTGAAGACAATGAGTGTAATAAATAAGTGTATTAGGTATGTGTTAGCTTGTTGCTCTTTTTAATTGATTTTGATTTAGTTCGTTGATTTTTTTATTACTGACATTTTTATTGAACAATTGATTTACTCCTTAATAAATAGTAAGCAGTTTGTTAGAAACAAAGTATGAAAACCGTTGGTTTTCTATTTTATCTCTTATCAATTAAAATATTTGCGAATAGGTATTGCCATACATCTAACGAAAGTAGTATGGGATTGTTTTGGGAAATAATTGAAAAACAGACACTTGTTGTCTTCAGTTTCTTTGCAAAAATTCCATTTAATATTGTACATAACAATTTTTGGGGTTCTATACTGAGAAAAGGTAAAAAGGTCACAGTGGATTATTTTTCAGCAGTTACTACTACCATTTATTGCTATTTATTGAGAATTTACTTTTTATAAATACTTGTATCTATTAAAATTACCGTCCAGTCACTATCATCTAGACACTACATTGCAGTCATTAGATACTCTATGGTTTTTCAGTTAGTAAGTCAATTTGACGTTTCAGGTTTTGTTAAACACGTGGAAGTTGTTTATTCATTTATTTTAAAACCAGTACAAGATTTATATAAAGAGTAAATTCTACAGAGCTATGCATAGATACCTGTTCGTAGAACTGGTTATCCAAAATCTTACAAACTGTACTGAGAAAAGGTAAAAAGGTCACAGTGGATTATTTTTGAGCAGTTACTATTACTACTTATTGTTATTTATTGGGAATTTACTTTTTATAAATACTTGTATCTATTAAAATTACCGTCCAGTCACTACCATCTAGACACTACAATGCAGTTATTACATACTCTATGGTTTTTCAGTTAGTAAGACAATTTGACGTTTCAGGTTTTGTTAAACACGTCGAAGTTTATTCACTTATTTTAAAATCAGTACAAGATTTATATAAAGAGTAAATTCTACAGAGCTATGCATAGATACCGGTTCGTAGAACTGGTTATCCAAAATCTTACAAACTATATGAGACCATAATCTTGAAATCTTTAATGTTCATAAGGAGTGAATATTTGCTTCCGAATTAAACAGTAATAACACATCTCGTTGTAATACAAGGTAGGTTTATTTATTTTGTAATGTATTTCGTATTTTTCGTGCTTGTGAATTATCTTGCTGTCAGATAACTGGTGTGCATTAATAATTTTGTAATTATCAACTTCCTTTCAAATACCATGGTCTAATTAAAAACCGCTAGGCCAGTGGTCGGCAAGCATGATTTTAGTTTCTGGATTATTATTGTTTCAAGAACTACTTTGTTCTCGATATTTTTGAAAATAAAAATCACGAAATAATTATCAAGATGTTAGGTTAAGTTGAAAGAACATCAAATTTGATAAACTTGACACCTAGAATCATAGAAACAACCATAGGTATTACAAAATCTATCATAGAATTTTAGGCATTTCAATAATTTCAAGCATCTATGGTTTTTCTCTTTTCGCTTGCGATTATCTGTGGTCACAAAACTATTTGACACCTAGAATCATAGAAACGTAACCATAGGTATTACAAAATCGACCGTAGAATTTTAGATATTTCAATGATTTCAAGCATCTATAGTTTTTCTCTTGCGATTATCTGTGGTCACAAAACTATTTGACGTATGATTTATTCGAGATGGCGATGACGGAAGCACGTCGTCATTTTCTTTTAATATTTTACTTGCTGTTCGGTGTCTGTTGTTAATTTATTTTGTGATTTATTTATTTAATAGTGTAGTTAATTCGTTTTTATTGGGTTTAATTCTAACTATTGAAAACGCGAATCGTCTACTATGGTATTTTTTTACTGTAATTTTCACTTCGGACGATTGTTCCATCAAACGTACGAATACTTGCAATAATGTAGGTATTTGATATGCACGATGAAAAGAGTTCGGCATTACTTCATGCACGTTTTTTGCTGGGGATGGTTAAATTAAGTGTTTTTTTAATTCTCCCATTACATTTTAATTGTATAGGAACGTTATAAAAACTGGATGCCATGTGTTGTGGAGCGTTGATCACACGTCGATCCTCTGTTACTCCAAGATGTAGCAGTACATGAAGGAAGCATTAAAGTGGCTTTTTTGGATTGGAAACAGTAGCAGTGTGTTGGTGTTACAAAGAGAAGGATTTATGACGATAAATTGGTAAGTAACAACATTAATTACAGATAGTAGTTGCGAAATTTTCATTAAATTATCCCAGAAAGTTCCAACTTCTTAGACATTTGTAACCTACAACAATGTCAAAAGCAGAATTAAAGTAGTGCATCGTTCTTTTCCAGAGTGTTAAAGTTGTATGTTGTATGTTGTATGTATGTAACCATAATAGAAATTAGTTAATATTAAAGTTAGTGATCCCACATCTCTATTTTGTAATTTTACTGTTTTGTTTGCCTTTAGGTGTGTTTTTTTAATTTTGTTTATTTAACAGTGTATTTAATTTGGTTTTTTTTCGCCATTTCTGTAGATTGGCCAACCAATGAGAGAGCACTGAAAGGAGTACAATAGTGTCGTTTTTCCTGGACTTGTTTCTTGTTAACATCTCCACTTTGAAGCAATGTGCAGATGATTTTCGACTGATTGGAGTGAGAACACCTGGATACCACTGAAACAAGTTGTCTACAGTAGTATCGTTGGATTTAGTGTGCTTTTCACACTTGTAATATTTGGAACGTGGCATTATACAGTTAATTAAGGTGAGAATACATGATATTACGAATATTAATTGCTCGTTATTAATCTGTTACCACCGTATCTGTTTCAGGTCGTCGTTGGAGAAGACAAAGAAGACCGTAGTTAGAATATTTCTTTATTTTATTTTGCACGTATTCAGTTCATTTTTTTTGAATTCATTCATGCTTTTAGTTAAATTCATTTTTTTTATTTAGTTGAATTCATATATTATGCATATTATTTGGTTCATTCAGTTTAATTCATCTTTTATTTTGCATGTAATGTAGTTTATTTTATTTTGCATGTTATTTAGTTCGTTTTAATTGAATTAATATTTTATTTTGCACGTATTCAGTTCATTTTATTTGAAATCATATTTTATTTTACATGTTACTTAGTTCGTTTTTTGTTTTGCATGTTATTTAGGTCATTTTATTTGAATTATTTTTTATTTTGCATGTTTTTGTTTTTATGTATTTTGCATGTCTCTTGCTTACCTCTTCGCTTTGCTTACTGCACATTCTCGCTATTCCGCTTCGCATTTACACTACGTCTTCTACATGATTCAACGTTTCGTTATCGTGTTCAATTCTCTTCTCAGCTTTGTGGGCCTAGGGAGGGCCTCCCCGAACGAATCCCCTTAGCCTTAGCTTTTTAGTTGTTCTTTTAAGGTACCTTAGGTACCTTAACGCGAGTCTACCCTAACGTTACTTCATTTCAGACGGGGTACAGTGGGTTATCTGGAATAGGAGGATTAGCCGACTGCCCAGCTTATTTCGTCGAAATCTGTCCGATCTTTTCTACCAATCTATTAGTCTTTGTCGTTAGTCCTGCTAATGCTCTATTCGCTTTCAGATAATATGGTATTTTTAAGAAGACCGAAGACATCGTATTTTTTTCTTTTTGTTGTATTTCCTTTGTTTTCTTGTATTTCTCTTACAGGTATTTTGTTTTTTTCACTTTATAAACTGTTATATTAATGTAATCGTAATTTAATCTGATAATTAGCTCTTCCAAATTCAGTAATTGTTCAAACCAAATTCAATTTTATTAGTAATTTTAATCATTAGAAGTAATTTGGGTGGATAGGGTGGCTATAAGGGGAGATGCGGAGGCCACAGAGTGTTAGGGGGCCTTTTTGTCCCAAAAATAGTATTCAAATATTAATATAACAGTTTATGAACAATATATTGTACATAATTTTGTCTTTCTCTTACAGGTATTTTATTCTTTTTACTTTTAAACAATATATTGTGCATAATTTTGTTGTAATTATAATAAAATCTTGTTGAAATGTATTTATTCTTGATTGATAACACTATGGTAACATGTATATCATTAAATAGTGTAAATAAATTATTTGTTCTGAATAAATATGTGTATCAATAAAGAAATGTATGTTTTTGCATAGTAATTAGAATATGAATTGTAGTTATTTAAAATATAGAAATTTGTTCTACTTTATGTACATTACTGATCTAATTAATAAATAAATCAAAATTATGGCTTATATTTGTTCTACTTCATTTCCATTACTGATCTAGTTAACAAATAAATCAAAATCATGCCTTTTTTACTTCGTAAAAATAGAATAACGTATAGTAAATTACTTTTTCTTTTGATCACTATCGATCCAACTAGTAAATTATTTTTCGAAATATAACTCCTTGGACTTATGCTCTCCTGATACAAATGTTGAAAATTTTTGCAAAATTCACATACGAGGGCTAATCAACAAATAGTTTGACAAAAAATCTGGAACATTGAGTTTTATTTGTCAAACTATTTGTTGACCAGACCTCGTATGTTAACTGATACTTAAAATTTTGAAAAATTTTCGACATTTGTGTCAAGAGAGATTATTCTTCACTTATGGCTTTTTTTTTGAATACTTTATTGTATTTATAGTGTTGGTTAATGAGAAAATAAAACAATTTCTAATATTTAACACATTTATTAAAAATAACTCTTAAGAAAGTACAATTTAATTATTTAATCATGTTTATATTTACATAAAACTATTAATAGATTAATTGATTTATTTAATACTATATATACTGGATACAATACAGCTTGATTTACAAACAATACACAGATAGTATAATTAACTTCAAATACATCTTTAATACAAATTGACAAGAGTTTACTACAATTAAATGCTATAACAACTTACATTTCATACTTTATAAACTGTTATACTAATATTTGAATACTATTTTTGGGACAAAAAGGCTCCCCTGACACTCTGTGGCCTCCACATCACCCCTTATAGCCACCCTATCCACCCAAATTACTTCTAATGATTAAAATTACCAATAAAATTGTGTTTGCTTTGAACAATAATGGCAAAAACTGAATTTGGAAAAGCTAATTATCAGATTAAATTACGATTATATTAATATGTTGTTTATAAAGTAAAAAGAATAAAATACCTGTAAGAGAAAGACAAAATTATGTACAATATATTGTTCATAAACTGTTATATTAATATTTGAATACTATTTTTGGGACAAAAAGGCCCCCTAACACTCTGTGGCCTCCGCATCTCCCCTTATAGCCACCCTATCCACCCAAATTACTTCTAATGATTAAAATTACTAATAAAATTGAATTTGGTTTGAACAATTACTGAATTTGGAAGAGCTAATTATCAGATTAAATTACGATTACATTAATATAACAGTTTATAAAGTGAAAAAAACAAAATACCTGTAAGAGAAATACAAGAAAACAAAGGAAATACAACAAAAAGAAAAAAATACGATGTCTTCGGTCTTCTTAAAAATACCATATTATCTGAAAGCGAATAGAGCATTAGCAGGACTAACGACAAAGACTAATAGATTGGTAGAAAAGATCGGACAGATTTCGACGAAATAAGCTGGGCAGTCGGCTAATCCTCCTATTCCAGATAACCCACTGTACCCCGTCTGAAATGAAGTAACGTTAGGGTAGACTCGCGTTAAGGTACCTAAGGTACCTTAAAAGAACAACTAAAAAGCTAAGGCTAAGGGGATTCGTTCGGGGAGGCCCTCCCTAGGCCCACAAAGCTGAGAAGAGAATTGAACACGATAACGAAACGTTGAATCATGTAGAAGACGTAGTGTAAATGCGAAGCGGAATAGCGAGAATGTGCAGTAAGCAAAGCGAAGAGGTAAGCAAGAGACATGCAAAATACATAAAAACAAAAACATGCAAAATAAAAAATAATTCAAATAAAATGACCTAAATAACATGCAAAATAAAATAAGCTATATTACATGCAAAATAAAAGATGAATTCAACTAAATGAGTTAAAAACATGCAAACTAAAAGATGAATTGAACTAAATAGCATGCAAAATTAAATATTAATTCAAATAAAATGAACTGAATACGTGCAAAATAAAATAAAGAAACATTCTAACTACGGTCTTCTTTGTCTTCTCTAACGGCGACCTGAAACAGATACGGTGGTAACAGATTAATAACGGGTAATTAATAGTAGTAATATCATGTATTCTCACCTTAATTAATTGTAGAATGTCACGTGCCAAAGGTTACAAGTGTGAAAAGCACACTAGATCCAACGATACTACTGCACACAATTCGCTTCACTGGTATCCAGGTGTTCTCACTCAAATCAGTTGAAAATCATCTGCATATTGCATCAAAGTGAAGATGTTAACAGGAAACAAGTCCAGGAAAAAGGACACTATTGTACTTCAGTGTTCACTCATTGGTTGGCCAATCTACAGAAACAGCGAAGACAAACAACTTTAACACTGCTGGAAAAGAACGTTGCTCTAGCTGTACTTAAATTCTGCATTTTACATTTTTGTAGGTTACAAAGTTCTAATAAGTTGAACTTTCTGGGATAATTTAATGAAAACTTTGCAACTACTATCTTTAATTAATGTTGTTACTTACCAATTCATCATCAAAAATTCTTCTCATTATAACCCCAACACACTGACACTGTTTCCAGTCCAAAAAAGGCACATTTATGCTCCCTTCAGGTACTGCTACATCTTGGAATGAAAGACGATCGACGTGTAACCAATGCTTCGTAACACATGGCATCCAGTTTTTATAACGTTCCTGTACAATTAAAATTTTGTGGGATTATTCAAAAACAATTAATTTATCCGTCCCTAGCAGAAAACGTGCATAAAGTAATGTTAAAGTAATATCGAACAGTTCTCTTCGTGCATGTCAAATACCTACATTATTGCAAGTATTCGTACCTTCGATTGAACAATCGTCCGAAGTGAAAATTACCATAATAGATGATTCGCGATTTCAATAGAGTTAGAATTAAACTCAATAAAAACGAATTAACTACACCATTAAATAAATAGAACACGAAATAAATTAATAACAGGCTCCGACGTAAAGGAAGTATAATTCTAATAGAAAATGGCGAGGTGGCTTCCGTCAAATGTCATCGTCGAGAAATGAAAGGAGAAAAACCATAGATGTTTGATTTTGCAGGATGTTGTAAGTTGTAATTATCTATAGTTATGTCTTTATGATTCTAGGTTTCAAGTTTATTAAATTTGACGTCTCAACTTAACCTAACATTTTGATAATTATTTCGTGATTTTTATTTTCAAAAATATCGAGAACAAAGTAGTTCTTGAAACAATTATAATCCAGAAACTAAAATCATGCTTGCCGACCACTGGCCTAGCGTTTTTTAGTTAGACCATGGTATTTGAGAGGAAGTTGATAATTACAAATTTATTAATGCACGCTAGTTATCTGACAGCGAGATAATTCACAAGCAAGAGAAATACGAAATACATTACAAAATAAATAAACCTACCTTGTATTATAATGAGGTATGTGTTATTACTGTTTAATTTGGAAGCCAATCTTCACTTACTAATATTAAATATGTCAAGATTATGGTCTATGTGGTTTGTAAGATTTTGTATAACCAGTTATACGAACAGGTATCTAAGCATACCTCTGTAGAATTTACTCTTTATATAAATCTTGTACTGGTTTTAATAAAATAAATAAATAAACAGCTTCTACGTATTTAACAAAACCCTTACACGTCAAACTAACTTACTAACTGACAAACCATAGAGTATGCCATGTAGTGTCTAGATAGTGATAGTGAACTGGACAGATTTTTAATAGATACAAGTATTTCTAAAAAGTAAATTCCAAATAAATAACAATAAGTAGTAGTAATAATTGCTCAGACATGATCCACTGTGACCTTTTTACCCTTTCACAGTACAGAACCCCAAAAATTATTATATACAATATTAAATTAAATTTTAGCAAAGAAACTAAAGACAACAAGGGTCTGCTTTTTCGTCATCAGTGAACTGTATGCATCGCATAGATATGCGAGAAGCATAGAGTTCAGTGTTCGTCATCTACATGTACACCTATGTCAATGTCAAACGAATACATCAAATGATAACTGAAAGAATAAAAACCATAAATGCATGAAAACACTGAACTTAGGAGAAGAAAAACGATACCACTGATCGTGAAATGAGCCATGTAACAAAAATAAAATCTCATTGGAATCATTTTAATGGAAAAGTCAGTTTATTTATATTAAATCTCAAATAATTATTTCTAAAATCAGCACAGACTTCCATTTTCTATTCCTTGAGAAGATTTTCGTAATTAACAAATACTTAAATAATCAAAATGGTCAATTTACTTTGATGACTTTGACATTGCTGTAATGAACCTAGTTTTACTTTAATTTTACTTCTATTTCTAAAATATTTATGGTAGATGTACTTCATTGCAACAGTATTCCATAGATAATCAAGTGTTGTAACTGTAATAAATGTAATTTGATTAAATTATTTAAATTAATGTTAGTACGGCAACCCAACTAGTTGATGTGTATTAGTGTTGTTCTGTCTGTCAGTATTTTTTATATGTTTTTAAGTGATTCAATAACAGTCAACGCATCATTAGACAGAAACATTACGAATTTCAAACCATTTAATAATTATCATTTAAATCTATGCGGATTTCATTCATCACGAGTCTAGATATAAAAAAGTAATCTAAATTTATAACCATTTTTAGAAAAATAAAACGAAATAGAACAGTGGTGATAACGGATACACTATAACAGTATTCAACAAAAACAAACTGACGTTTGACGATAATGACGCCATTGATGCGCCCTAGGAAAGTGTTCAAATAATAAATTGTGCCATTAACATAAAAATACATAATTTTTAAAAAGTTTTTAATATGTTTAACATTTTATGTTTTTGTATCATTGACACTGTGTTTTAAAGTGAATCGGTGAATGTTAAAACGGAGCACTTTACCTTCCCCCAAATTCGGGTTAATATTTTTGTAACTAATTTTGTAATTATTTAAATAAGATGGCTTTTTGGACGTTAAATGACGCCATAAAAAACAATTTAGGATGTTTAAGTTAACGGCAATAATCGTGACATGATGCGAAAGGGGGTGTGAGTACTTAAGGCTTTAGTAGATTACGATGGGAGATTATGTATTATATCAAGCTCTCCAGAATTATACACCACATGAAGATGAAAGTAATGACATAGAATTTCAAAAAGATGATGTTTTCGATGTGCAGTCTTCATTTATTGAAAATGAAAAACAGCGAAAAGGATGGCTTTGGGCTTACAACAGAAGAACAGGAAAAGTAGGTTATATACCAAGTAAGTTTTATTGCAGAAGAGAAGGTAAATTAGTGATTTGCTAATATTTTATCTCCAGTTGAGCTGGTCAAGTTACTGGGATCAAAAGTAAATAATACTATACATCATCCTTCAGCACCAGGAGTAGAAGCATCTCATTTAACTTCTACAAGTTCTTCTGGGCAAAAACGTAAGCTATAATTAAACTAAATTTTATAAGAGCATTTTGTAAGTGATTATGCCTTTTAAATTGTTAATATGAAATTAATTTTTTGCTTTCAGCAAGTGATGCTAGGATTAGCAGTTCGGAGCACCATTTAAGGGATGTTTATTTTCTAACTCCAATATTGTGTATTCACTGTAAGTAAAAACATTTTCAAGTATGAACAGTTGAAATTTCTAAGTAATGTAGACTGTGCACTGATAATGCTTTTTTTTTAGTTTATCTTAATTCTATGATAATTGATCAAATATTATCCTTTATATTTATTTATAGATAATCTTAGTTTAATTTTATTATTAATTCGCACTTTCTATTTTAGGTAAAGATTATATCTGGGGATCTGGGAAAGTTGGTACGCAGTGTTTGGGTAAGTGCATTTCCGTTTTTTAGTTGCTTTTAATCTGCACAAGATGGAACGACAGAGACAAAGTACTTTTGAAGGTGTAAATTCCACTTACAAAGTTTATATTGCGCTTAACAAGTAATTCACTGTATAAAACTTTTTTTTTCTCACATTTCTAGTGAATCTCGACAAACCTTTAATAGTAATATATAAAAACAAAATATTACTGAATTATGAATGATAGATAAATTATCTGTATGATTATTCTGTTGTTGTGAAGGACAAACAAGTTATATTTTCCACAAAAAGGAATTATTATAATGCGAACTTGATTTATGTCCACGCTATCTCGTAATTTATTAATTTTGAAAGCTTCTAATTAGGTATTTCAGGTTAACATTAATTTCTTATTTATTTTTTTTTTGTATAAAATTAGTGGCAAGAAATTTATTTTCCATGCAGTTCGAATGTATATATGTTTTGCTTCCTTAAAATTCACTTATTTTTAATTATAATTATCAATGTTAATTTATTTTTTATTCTTGAACTAAATAAAACTTTGGTAAATCTAAAACGTTGGTGGAATTGAAGCGAAAATGCGGGCGAAATAGAACTACTAAAATTATTATTAAGATTTTGGTCTGCTGTGTTAGATATGATTAATTAAAACTAAAATGAGCCTATTAATCAAGTACTGTTAATGTTTTAAATGGTATTTGATAGATTTCGGATTTTTTATTTTTATCATAAAAGTAGATGTATATTTAAAAAAGTTTGTGATCGTTGTGATATCGAGAGCGCAATAGGTACCTGTCTTTTCCATTTACAGAATGCCACTTCTTTTTTTTTTTGTTATATTATCTTCAATTTATCTATAAAAGAAGGTAATCGTCTACCAATAATTAAAATATGTATTTTACTGTTGATACGCATATTTAGAGTGGTGTTTGTTTGTATGTATGTATGTATATGTGACGTTTTACGAAGGACATCTAGTTCTTGCTAATTAACTCGTTTTTGTGTCTACATTTGTATATGTAAATTAATTTTGTACAAATACACATACACATGAGAGTACCTCATACATAAACATGGGGCTTTGCTCATAATCAAGTAAAACTTTCCAGTAGAGGTTTTCTAAATGAGTTGAAATTATTTTTGAAACTGGTTTCTTTCGATTTCACATAAAATGAATTCTATATTTGATTTTGATTGTGTATAAAAATTCTAACACAAATTTTGCTAATTCGTATTTGCTGTATAAACTAGTTATTCAAAACGAGGAATTTCTGAAGTTTCGGTAGTTTAAAAAAAATTGTTTCATACAGCAACGATAACTAACAAAATAAATACCGAAATAGATTTTACTGTTTGTATGAGTATAAAATATGCGTATTTGGTCACCTTTTATCATAAGAGAAGGAAGTTCGACAAACGCCGGTGCATTTGGGTCATTCTTCATATCGAAACGCGACGGGATTGTCATGCGCGACGTGTGAGACGCGAGCATACATTCGGCCAATTCGGGGGTGCAGGATGCTGTTAGTAGTGAAAGATGTAAACTGTTTAACAATTTTTTGTTTTACTAAGAAACAAATTAAATCGAAGATACATAACGATTTGATATAATTAAATTTCGGAAATCATAAGAAAAAAATGAAATATCACTTAACGTATTGAAATTCTCGCGCTATACACCGGTTCGGAAAAATTACAATATGTCCTCTGATGTGAACTCCGTCATTGATGCGGCTCGTTTACAGTGTTGCCGGTTAATATTAAACAGATAAAGTGTTTTATTTGATGTGATGTGCAAAAGATATAAAAGAAGTAAGTTGGCATAGTTTTTATACGTAGAGAACCAGTTCTTAAAAATTGAATTTAAAAGCCAGTTTATAAAAGGTCGATTTGTGTATTTTTCCGTAATTTAACCAACGTGTACTAAATATTATACATATACACTTTTATATATGTAGAACATGTAAATTATTGTAATGAAGGTCACTTTTTACAAAGTATTATATCATCTTAAAAATTTAAATTATTCTACATGAACAGTATTTCTGAGAAGGAAAGAATTTAGAATTTATGTTACGATGGTGTTTTCTTTGTGTAAAAGATAGTTTTTTTATAACATTAACAGTATTAAAAAAGAAATTGGAGGAAGTTTGGCTGGTTTCATCAATTCACATTTTTAGTTAAACATGCTAAATTTTATCGGGGAATCATAATATAATCAATTTTTCAGCAACAGCAACATTTAATCAATGTCATAAAAGGTACTTTATTAAAAATTGTTACAAAAGTCTTTTCATGTAAGAAAATATTTATTATTGTAATTTTATCTCAAAAATCCTATAAAATGTTACTTTCTATAGATATAGTAACTTTGAATAACTATAATTTTAATAAGTAAAGTTATTAAGTGTGTGTTACTTTTGTCATCGGACTCATTTAGTTTTTCTTGCTTTATCATATTTTTATTAATAAAAAATGAATTTGTTGAAAAGTTGTGTGAAGAAAGAGGGATTTATGTTTTTTTAATATGAAATGGTGCGGGTATATAGTATATTCATGGCTGAAAATCATGGAAAGTCCATAATTTTTTTTTTTATCAAAGTACCTATCAATCGGCAAAAATTAAATTAAAAATACTCACATATACATCCTGTTGCTCTTTCATTGTATGTGCCATGGATTTACATTTGATTGATTGTTGATGAAAACAGTCATCTGAAAATAAACGAAACAAGTTAGATGGCAGTGTTTTCTAAAATACTACCTAGGTATACAGAGAAATTTTGAAATAGAAGAGACCCTATTAACAAGCGCATTAGCAACACGGTTTGTTTGATCTTTAGTTTTATGTTAACGTAATATTTATTTTATTAAGCTACATTTAAGTGTTTTCGTAATTAGAAAAGGATCTAAGTATTAATATAGGATATTAAAAAAAGATCGAGGAATAAAATTGTTGGTACATACACTGGCGAAGGAATATTGATGTATTCCTCTTAAAGGAAAAACTACTAAAAGAAGTCTAACCATGGGTGAAATAAAAGCATTGATAGCAAAATATAAAACTAAATTATATTTTAAAATATTCGATGAGATACCCCGTGCCAATTTTCATTATTAGAATTTTAGTGAATATTAATTTCATGTTCATTCAGATCGAGTATTCTTGAGCAAGACGTGGCAACGCTGGTAGAATGTGTGTTATATGCGCAGTAGCAACCGGATTGGTCCATCGTGTACTACTACCTCCCACTACTCTCGCGTCGCTACTGTTCGCCAGCTCCTCGCTCTCTTTCGTGCTCTCGCATTCTTAGTTTGACTCGTGATCGTGTTGTTGATTGGTTAAGTGGTGCGCCGTCGCCGCTGCTAACTGTACCACGCGCTGACGGACGAGCCAAATAACGGCCGGTAAAGTTGTCCACATTTGTAACGCTTGGAAACGATAGGTGTGTAAATATTTCCTTGACGAAGTTGCTATTGGCTGGGACAAAACGTAACATTAAAACATATATATATATATATTATATATGTGCATGAAATGATGTAACGATGAATAACGTGCAATCGAGCCTGACTAGCAGCAGCAGTAGTAGTTCCACTGGTAATAGTGGTGGTGTAGAACATCAGCAAGATGTGGCTGCTTCCGCAAGTACAACCGGCGAGAGCAACCTGTACTGCCACTTCCGTGTCGCTGACGCAAAACTATCCGCCGTAGCTATTGTGAACATCGACTCGGAAAACTACATGTTGCGTGGCATAAGCTCCTCCGGTCCGTCTGAGCGAAGGCCTCGAGCTTTTAGCGCTAACAAGCACCAGCCGGCCACCACGTCCACGGCACCCGATGTCGATCTGGACGGCTTCGCCGTGCGCGAAACCACCAGCTCTCTTGCTACTGCTACTACTTCCGATGTCGCCATGAATAACAATAATAACATTAACAATAATTCGCCCGAAAATGGTAGTTCTTGCGCTCGTACTTTGTCGTTCCATACGCTCTTGTGCTCCTGTCAGATGTCTTGTTGCTGCATGTGCGGTTCCTTCTGCTCTCCAGATTGCCATGCCTGTTTCCATAAGATCTGCTTCCGGTTTGCACACAAATACGTCTGCCAGAAGAACAACGACGTACTGCCACCGGTTACTCTGGACTACGACAAGGTCAGTACTTTTAAAAGTTACTTGCACCTTTTTTGTATTAACTCCACCCTCATGTACGATCCACAATGTTAATACCGTAGCACAATTTACCCTAGGATCTAGTAATTGTGTAGCACGTTTTGGATTTAATATTATTGGATGACCTCTATATGCAAATTTATTATATATATATTGATTTTGTTTGTTTGTAAACTTAAAAACTATTACTGCGTTTTGACCATTTGTACGCTTGAACATAAAGACCTACCCAACCAAACCTAAACTGATAAAATTTTTACATTATAGCTAGGTACCGTACCTACTATCTTTTACCAAGGTTAATTACTGATGACTATTTCCGACCAGTTTATTTACCTATTCTTTTTAATTTTTAAAAGTATCTTTTCTTTAGGATATTGGAAACTAATTTAAACAAATTTTTGTATATTGTAATTTAACAAGCTAATGATGGTTAAAAATGGTTACCTTTTTGTTAAGCGTTACGAAGAAATTTTGTAGGGGATTTTCAAAATATATTTATACATGCATGTATACTCATTATATTATTTTATTTATTATGTATGTAGGTATATTAAAAGAACACTAATTGTGCACGTTTAATCAATAAATAATAATAAAAGGTACCTGACCATACTTGTGCCGTTTTATCAACAATCAGATAATTTCAGGAAAAAATCCGTTTGATTTTAACTGGATGAGAGATATAAATTTATGCTTCTTTGATAGGTATACGAATAAGTAAAAGATAAAATTGTTTAAAGTAGATATTAACTGAATAAGTTTGATAAGCGTTAGATATTGTTATTGCAGTATCTTCGTATAAAATTTTAAATAGGTACATACGTTCTTTTGTTTTCAGTTATCAGTTACGGCCCTTATTACAGATAATAGGTTGAATATCTTTATTTGAATATATCACGCCACCTTTGTTTTTGTTCCTATATTTATTATTGATTCCGATGCAGTAATAAATATTATTGTGTTAATGTTACTACCTAATACCTCGTTAAACTTTATTTAACTTTTCTATTGGGTATATGATATTAATACCATTATGGTATTTAATTAACAAGGGAGTGCATGAATTAAAAATGTACAGAATGAGTTTGTAAATACATACCTGTGTTATATATTCTTTAAAGTAATAATTTTATGTCTTATTAATTGTAGTCTATACTTTTTTGGCACACCTCATAAGCCGTTTTAATCATTCGCAAATTCCGAACAAAAAACTAATCTGTAACCAGTTTATGATGAATTATGTTACATAACATCGTTGTGTAGAAACAAAAAAACAGTATTTTAATTGTGATTCTTGAACTAACCGAGCAATATTTTGTATTTGGAACGCGAATGTAAAAAGAATTCAAAATTAATGTCGTCATAAAAATATTTCACCGTTGTTTTCAAGAGAAAAGAATGTGTTCAATTTTTTTCAAAGCAAAGAAACTAATAAAACTACTTATTATTTTTCCTTATAAAAAAATACATTCTCAATCTATTTTTTGTTTGATCATAATGTAATATTTAATTTAACACGGGACATCAATTTTATTTTGAAAACTGTACCTTTACAATGTCTTTTATTTAAATTTGTTCTGATATTTGATTATATTAGTACTGAAGTAAATTACCTAATGTAATTGTTGTAAAACTCATGTACTTTGTGAGACTATTATTATTCACTTTCAAAATGCGAACGACTGCGGCAAAAAGTAATTCCCTTTGTGAAGTATTAAATTAATATTAGGGAGAACTTCGTTCACCATAATTACATTTTGTTAAAATACAAGGCTGTTATTTTTTTCTGTAATCCACGGCATAAATTGCCTTTGTATTTTGTATTGTAATTTAATGTGCGCCACTGGATTTTGTAGATCCTGAGCTACGTGAATTATGTAAAAGAAACTACCCTTTGCATGATGTAGATTAAAAGTTTAATTTATCCTTTGATCCTGACGTGTTTGAACATTTTATAATTGTTGTTCATCATAGAAAGGCTGGCTGCACAGGAAATTAAATTATTTCGTTACAGCATTATGAACCGTCGAATCTCCTCAAAATTTCTCTTTAGGCGTTTGCGTTTGATGGTTATTTTCGTTGTAAGACTGTGATACTGTTAGTAATGTGGCATAGTAACTTCAGAAAAACTTATAAGCAAAAGTCCTACTACTAAGTTAGTCGCATTAATACAGAAAAAAAAATTATGTTATAATAATTTAATAGCTTGTGGACTTTCGATCTAAAAAGTTTTAATTCATTCAATAATATTGTATACGGTACAATACGGTACAGTTCTAAATTTGTTTATTTTTTAAACGCTAATAGAAATTAAAAAAGTAGTTATATGTCAAAATAGTAACATACGTATGTAGCGTCTTCGTGTTACTTCAGTGATAGTACATAGCGAGTCCATACTACATTAAAAACGTATATATTGCATCTTTTATCATTATCTGTAGGTCATGTGTGGCAGAATGATAACGAAGTTAATGTTAAAAATAAACGAAATACCTTAAGTTTATTCTTTCCGTATAGCAACAGCAATGTAATATTAAAAAGACAGGTACAGGTACAGGTACTACATAGGTAATAACGTACTTCATGATCAACACGATCGTGAAAATGAAAAATTGAAAATTGTTTTACTTATCAAGGTACTTATTCGTGTACCTACATATTTATAAAAAAAGATAAGATACAGTGATGTGTAGTTCAATGACATCAGAAGCCCTAAAGGAATAAACGAATTGTACTTTCTCAATTGTATGGCTGCATTTTCCCTCAAGTGAAGATTAGTTAGGGATAGCGCACAATACAAAATCAATAAGTATTTATTATCAACATAATGTATAGTGATTTTTTGTGAAAATTAAACTTTCTTTAGTACACTTATACCAATTTATTATTATGAAAAGTTACTAAGGTACTTTTGATAATGGTAGCATCATCTACCGAGACAATATTGTCTGTCGAGTCTGACCAAAATAAATTGCTTGTTAATAATATTACGTTTTTTTCCTTTGCTTTGAATTCTGCTTTTTCTATGATCAATACCAATTTTCCCCACTATTATGTACAATTTGTAAAATACATAATATTTTAGTACCATACTGTCTCGCATTTTAAAATTTTTAGAGCTTAATAGTAATAAGAATTTTAAGAAGCAGAATACGATAACGTCTTATCTTTAACGATATTGCGACTAATCTTTTTTCAGAGAAATAGTTATAAATTTAAAATCTTTGTAAATAGAAAGATTTTTTACGCTGTTATTTCATGTATGTTCTCTTAATGTAATGTAAGATAAAAAACACACATGGAGCCTTTGTGTTACGAAGAAAATTTTCAAATATTTTGCAGATATTTTGATCAGTAAATTAAACTTGCGGAAAAATTTAAATTTTTGTGTGAATTTTGAATTTCCTAACGGTTTTTTTTTTTTTGTTTGAAAGAAATAAAACTGTTCAAGATGTGATATAAATGCCACTCTATATTTTCATAGACGTTATTTGGCATCTGTACAGGTTTCTCGCGCAAAACCTGAACATGAAATGTACATAAATGCCAACAAAGTATGTACATATATACATTTGCATACATATGTACATATTTATAACACCTATCTAGACGTTTTGCACGTTATTTGAAGGAGATTCATTCAACTGCTTCATGTCCATTTATTCTTTTTTTTTTTCAAAATGAAGTTAAAACTATTAATATTGCATTGTGTTCAAGGAATATACGTAAAATATTTTATTTGGCACGTATATATATATATATATATAGAGGCAATAATAGGAAATTGTTGGAAGAAGATAATTTTTCTTTATAAATGCCTGACCTGGCCGATAATCAATGATAGAAAATATTATTTTCGCAGTAAATCTGTTGATCAACGTATTTTTTTTTTGCAAAACTGTTACAACAAAATCAAGAATTGACAAAATCTGATAATTTGAATTACGCTCCTGTCTGATCCCTTAACTTAAATCATTCATGTCTTACGCGTTGCATAACCTGACAGCTTGATGATCTGTAGCCTTTCGAAAGTGAAAATTTCTATATAATTTAAAAAATATATAAATATATTTTGCACATCTATACAATTAATTTATAAGTTATTAATCCAAAAAAAAGAAGGTATTAAAATCCTTTTTCATCTAATTATAAAGGATCACAGATCCCATATTTGGAACGCGTCCTACACAGTAGGCACAGCGCACCGAAAGCCATATCCCACGACCGGTTTCGATAATTAGATAAAAAAGGATTTTAATGCCTTCTTTTTTTGGATTGTTATCTTCGTCTAATAATCGTACGGAATCAACAGTGTAATTCAATGCCGGTAGGGTTATTAGCCCTCGGAGTAGTTGTTTCTGTTGATTCCATATTTATATTTATTATAAGTTATTGAAATAATATTGTTATCAGTTGCTTACACAGCAGTTACAGTGATTTAATAGAGAAATGTGACTTCTCAGTTCTCACTGTAGGTGTAAATTATGTTAACTTATTTATTAATTATTAAAAATATTTATATATTTGTGAAGTTACTCTTTTTTTTTAATCACTTAGGAGAATGACTTGACTACATCTGTTTTTATTAATCTCGCTTTATCGAATTCGTTTAATATCAATGTTGTCATCATTTCAGCCTTTTTCTGTTTGGAAATTATAATAGGTCGGTCCTAGTCTGTTATTTTCAAAAAACTGTTGTTATACGTTTCATCCAAGGAATCATTCTGTTCTATTTGGTATTTATCATTTTGTATTAATAAAATTTTAAATATGAAAATCTCGAAAAATTTTGTTTCTAATTAGCAAAAGAGAATGTGCAGTGCAAACCCTTAAGTACAAGATGCCGCCCAGGACCTTAATAAAAAAAAAATAATAATGAACTTGAGGTAGCATCATTATCTAAGTTATTTTAGAAAGTACATAAGAGGAGATCTTCTACAATTTTGTTCCGAAATTTTACCTGCAGCAGCTTCATAGAGTTAAAATTCACCCGTAAGTCACGTTTTTCTAGGTCATTAGTCCGTTAATCGAACACAAGTATAGTAAGTAATGTAATAATTCGACTTAGGTCGTAGGAAGGAATATAAAAACCTTTGACATTGTTAAAAGACATTGCAGACGTTCATAAAATTGATAGGTAAATGTTCGATGAAAACGAAAATAATATATATTCGATATCTAAGTTATTTTTCATACAAAATAACTAATTGATGATTAACAGAATTGTTAAAAAATAAGACGTACAACTTAATATTGGTTTATGTTTAAAAGAAATATCCCTCAGGTTTGTTTTATTCTTTAATCATCACTCATCAGAAATCGTATACTTATATATTTTGCTTATCTAAACGTTTATGACCATGCCAATTCATGATTTAGTGAGGTAGGTATTTTTTTTCTATTTATTATTGCAGTTGTGTAGTCGGATTTGTTTAAATAGGTATATGAAATATAGTGTGACGAAAAATATGACGAGACACTTCTTAATTCTTAAGTAAGTATTGTAAATTTTAAAAAATTTTTTACTAATCGAACGACACGGAATAAAAAGTAAATACAAAGTTTAGAAATTTAAAATGAAATTAAAAATAAATGAGTAATATTATAGCCATTTAAAAAAAAATATATATATATTTTATGGCATTTAAAATTAATGAAAAATCAATTCCGTGTGCACTTTTATAATTTGTTCAGTTAACAATAGCCGGTAGGTATTTGATCGATTCTTGTTTTAACCCGTTGCAATAAAATAAACATATTTTATGATATATTGACCAACAACTAGGTAGTTTCCACTATTTGTTGAATGTATTAAAGGAAATATTAATAAACCAACCTGCCTTGGCCTTTTCTACAAATGCATTTTTTAAGTTTTTCATTGACTTTATTTTATTCTATTCTGCATCCTATCAGTATGTTAGTAAAGTTTTTTTTTTTTTTATATTTCTTAAATACAAATTATCTATTATCAGAGTTATGTAATCGACCAAAAAAAGTATTAGGTTTTCGAAGACAGTCACGTTATCACTGTTGTGTTCACGATGATAATATTACTATCGACTTTTTATCTTTCGTTCTGTAGTTATTTGTCAGTTAAATAGACTCTGTAATAATAAGAGGAAGGAAATTTTAGAAAAAACCTTAATAAATTAAATTAAACATACTTTAGTGCATTTCTATTTAAACTTTAATTTTAATGTTTTTTGGTACTTACACTATACTAACTTTACCATATAGTAGAAATGTAGGTTGTTTCATAGCCAACAAAGAGTAGTTTATATGTAATTAATCCATAATTAAAACTAATATATCTTTAAAAAAAAGTGTAGGAGGTTGTTTGACATAATAGCATAATAGCCACAAATGTTTGTGTATAAGTATAAAAGCACGAAGTTCAAACTAAATGGTAATGTAGGTACATAATATATTAATTAATCTAAAAGATTTTATTACATTTTTTAATCAATTATAAATTACTTATGCTCGGATATAATACCAGACTGAAAATGATTTGTTATACATAAATTTGAAAAAATGTGAAGATCTAAACACCGATTCAGTAAACAAATATAGAAGTATTCAGCATCATCATAATGCTTGCAGTTCAAGAAGAGAGATGTTTTACATGTTTCTACCATCATAAAAGAATATTTTCTTTCTAAATTCACGCATAACCAAACGATAATACATAAATTGCATTTTCATTCATCTACACATATCTAAATGTTATAAATTTACTTTGCATTGTAATCTGCACATTTGTTTATTTTCAATATTTCTCTGCATAAACTACAACTAGATACCTACTTGTAACGTAAAAGAAAATAAATCAATCGATTCCAATAAATATTGTGGATATAGGTAAATTAATACAACACAATTTACAAGCTTAGTAATGCTAGTATGTATTGTAATATTTCTAGCTATATAGTAGAAAAAAACTTGAATGAATGCACTTTTGTTGGCGTTGCAGTATAACCTTTATACCTACTATTATGAATGTTTTTTCTTTTTTTTTTTAATAAAAAAGAAATATGAACTTTTACAAATTGTTAAGTATGTATACATATAATCGGAATAAATTGACTCGATATCTGTATTGTATTAATTTATAATGCTACAGTAAGGTGTATAACGAGTTCTTTTCCTCCCTTTGTGTTGACTACGACTTTGTCCGCGTGAAAAAGAAAAATAATAAAATAAAATACTCCTGACAAACTCTTTCAATTCGAAGATTAGCCCGTACAGAACATAGACATACAATTTTTTTTAAGGGTCGTTTATATCTTAGCATACAAATAATCATATGAGCTTAAAAAAGGCATTTATTTCGATATTGCAAATAGTCCTTCAATTTATATTTAAAAGTATATATTTATATGTTAGCTTCTAAAGAGAATCGTAAAATAAATAAATAAATAATTTACAATTACCTCACATTTTTCCAGAAATGTTTGCTTATCTAGACATTCAGTCAGAAGTCAACTTTGCTTAATATATCTCCTGAAACAGTCTGAAAAAAGTAGCTGTACTTTTTTCATTCTCTTAATTTAAGAAACGAAACCAAATGTAACTTGCAACAAAACTACATTTTGTCCTTCGACAAAACTATAAATTTACACGAATGAAACTATTACTGTTATGCTACAATTTTTAAGAAAACCTTACTATTATTATACACATTTTATTAATGTGCAAAAAATCTATTCTATAAGAGCTTCCTGCAGTAATTTGTGGAAGTTATTCACTTTTAACATATCTTGGTGGATAATCGGAGTTCAAGGTAAATTACTGTTTTACAGTAAATTGAGACGTGCAAACATGCATGAATCCTAATAGGTGATAAAAATAAATGTTAGGCAAATAATCACAACTATTTTGTGAATATTTCACCGTTTCATTATTCACCAACTATTTTAACGAACATCAAATAGTCGAGAAACAATTCGTAAATTGCAAGAGTAAATATTGAAAAATTGTTAAGTTGTTAGTTTATATCTTAACAATACAATTTCCTAAAGCCATTGTTTCTGCTATATAAACTAGAAAATATATAATATATATTTCTATTCAAACTTACCAGTAAAAGTAGACGATGCAACACACCTTTAGTAAGTAGATAGCGAAACAACTCTTGAGGAAACCTGAAATTAAAAAAAGAATATGTATTTATATAATGAAGAAGTAAATAATACATACATTTCAAATGTAAAAAATAAATTCCAATGTTTTTGCGTTAATAGTCTGATAATTTTAACTACATATATTCTTATCAGAATTTGCAAAACACTAGTACAGTTGTTAACAGATGTAGGTCAAACAAAAACAATTGTTTTTATACGCATATGTAATAGATACCATACCTACCAACTTTGCTGTTTAAAAATAATAAATACATTATTTTTGGGAATTGAACCTGTTCTTTTACTATTTTTATAAATTAATAATAATAGTACAATTCGCTAGAAACTAATTATCAATAAAAAAATGATCTCAATATTTTCCTGTATATTAAAAAGTTATTTATCTAATTTTTCAAGTTCAAATCTAGGGCTTTACCAGTCTGTTTTTATTGTGCTAGTTTTTGTTTACTTTAAAAAAATTGTCTAGTCTTTCGTCTTTTAACATTCGCCCTTGACATAGAGCAATTTTAAAGATATTGTGTTATATATTAGGTTTTATACAGCACATTGCGAAACAAATTAGATAGATGAAAAAATTGCAAATAAACTGTTATATTTTTGGATTTCATTTTTGCACCAAAATGGTTTACAAGTTGTTGCAACATATGTATTATGTAGATTGATAAGGTTTGTTAAAAACTTATCTGCCATAAGTCAAAGGTTAGACCCTCTTTCGATAAGGCATAATTAATAAGAATTAAATTTAAAAAAAAAAACGAGACGATGATGGAAATAAATTATACTTTTACGTAAGGTACATCACATTAGATTTTTACACTTTTTCACCATTGCTATTATTATGCTATATTTGTCTCTTAATTAAACTTAGAAAATGGTTAACGAAGAAAATTATGTTTTTAATTTATAGACGATATGACTTTAGTGTTGGATAAATTAATATAAAAAAAGTGTCAGCACCATGTTTACAAGAAAACGAAATTCAGCCAGTATCTTTTGAAAATGTATGACCAATAATAATTAAGCATTCAATACTGTCATTTTGAATCATGTGCTTGTAGTGTAAATTACATGCTGTTTTAACGTCTTATGCCCAAGTTCTACGCCTTAATATTTGCATTTAATTTGCAAAAATTAACTAATACAATATATACAGGGCGTTCGAAATTTAAATTGTACAATCGAGCTTTTCTCTTAAAAAATGTCTTTTTAAGAAATTGATTATTTATAATAATCCAAAATTATATATATTATTCCACATCAATTGAAAATACCAATTAAGTGATAGTGATATAAGGAAGAATAGTTTCTGATGAAAAAAATGGCAGCTATGTATGTATACTGTAGTGCCAAAAACAGTAATTTCCAAGAGGTAGGTAGGTGAGCCACATCTTTGGTACAGTTAGTTACATATTGTGTGTGGTGTGGGGTTTTAGTATTAATGCAGCACAATTCTATAGCAAAGCTCCCAGGCAAGGCTACATCTCCTGTGCGTATAACAGCAGGCCTCGTGTAACAATCGGAGTGTAAATTTAACTCAAGGTCATTAGAATTTTAAACATCGACGTGTCCAGTTCAATAATGTTTACTGTAATAACTGCTCTCGCCAACACCGCAGTGTTTCTGGGTTGTATATTTTATACAATAATTAAAATATCCCAAAAAGCTCGTTAACTTGCGTTTGACCGGCGGAAATGCATTTTTTTTTTATACTTTGCTTTGTTCCAGATAGTAGTACCTAGTAGAATTTACATCAGAGAAAAAAATCACCATTAAATAGTTAACCTATCTACAAACAATAAATTAATTTGTTAATGTAGGTACCTTATTAGAATTAATCAATCTGTCTAGATCTGAAAATATTTTTACACGTTTCGGAACAAGGTTTGTATGGTCGATCTGATTAAACTGTGTAAAAATAATTTGGCCGCGCCCTGTAGTACGTACATACATTCGCATTGACTTGACGCTGATTTTTGCATTAAATTAATTAACAAAAATGGCAAAATAGTTTTTCTATATGTAAAATTTGTTTTTCTTCATTATGAAAATAAATTTAAAAAACGAGGCTCATGAAAAATTATATTCTTTAGCACTGTACAACAGAAGTTAAGGTCATCCGTGTTACGTATAGAAGTATATAATATAGATGTAGATGTATCGGTACGTGTGTGTATGTTAATTTGTGTTTGAATTGCTAAACAGCTTATATATGTATAAATATAATATATATATATATATACATATATAATATATATATAGTGGTTCGTTTAAACTCGACAGTTTTATTAACTAATTTATTAGTTACTTGTCCTTCTCTATAATATAATATAATAAATAAAATGTAATGGTCAGTGGTTGTTGTGCATTAATAATGTTTTAGATGCGTTTTTTTTTTTGGATTTATTTATTTTTCTTTTTCGTTGCTACTGCCCATTTACTGAAATTTAATGCTTCAGTACGGAAATATACCTTAAAATTATAGTAACTTAGTAATATAGTATTCACATAAAAATGTTTTCTACCCCTCTACCAATTATGTCTTTAAGTGGGTAAGGAGGTACCTACCTCGTACCTCTTTCCTAGCCTAAAGCCCTGTATTTACGTATTTAATAAGCATTCAATTTATAAACATCTATTATCCCATGTTATGTTTGTAAATACCTAAAACCTTCTTTTTATAATTTGCTAACAAAAAATTACGATTCAAAAAGTAACAAAATTATTATTTAATCATTTTATTTTTCAAAGTAGTAGTTGGTTTTAAGTGTAATTGTAGGATTTGTTAGTAAAAATATCATATTGGGTGGCATACATGAACTTTCTAGCCGTACTGTAGGTATACCAACTGGCAAAATGCGCCAGGCAGGCCAGTTCATACGCTATCTCTTCGATTAAATTATGGTTAACGCGCGATCGCGATAGGCTTTCTGACGACCAATAGCGAATCCCTCTCGGTTGCTATGGGCCTAGAAAGCGAGTGCAGCAAGCGGTCGGAGCCCGTGTACCTCTGTGGCGGGCTATGCTTGCCGCCTAGCCTCATTGCTTCGCTGTTGTACTCTTATGTACTCGGCAAGGCACATGGTCATTTCGAGAAACCTCGTATATATGTATATTTTCGATATCCGTATTCCCTATATCGTTTAATTATTTATATTGTCATTTAACCACCCCAAAAGACATACATAAATTAACTGTGTCCGGGTAGTTACAGTTTTTTTACATTTCCCGGAAAAAATTCTATAAAAATATATATAATCCATTACAATTCTATTAAACTTTGAAATATTTTGAATATAATTTATATTAATAAACGATGAGTTTGTACAATTTGGTGGAGGTGCCTGGTCCCTAAAATCATTATTAATGTAGAACAATGGTCACCTTTCCATGTTTCGTATTAATCCGGTAATTTAAATATTTTGTATTATATTAAAATTTTAATTTAGTTAAACAGAAAGGTATAACTATACAAAAAATAATCAATCTAGTAGAAAGCTTTTAATACTCGTATTGTAGAAAAGAAACCATTTTTCAATACATAACTCTGTTACCAAGTAATAATTTAATGTGTTTCGTTACAGCCGGTAACAGAATGGTCTTCATCTCATGTAATTGAATGGATGGCTGCTCTAAATCTTTACCCTTACGCTGATGTTTTTCGCTGTAAAGACATTAAAGGTTCTGATCTTTATCATTTGGATAAAGAGAAGCTCATGGTGAGTGTACCTATAATTACGGAAATGTGACCATTATGAGTGACAATTTTTTTTGTTTTTCAGAACATGGGCATAAAAGATGAATTTCACCAGAAAGCCATTTTGAGCTGCGTTAGTGAACTTTTAAAGCAACAAGAAGACAACATGACCAACGAGTTTAATAATTCTAGTGACCAACAACTCTATTCCCACAATCTCACACAACATAGCTTCAGTACTTTGGAACGTTGTGAAAAATGCAACAAATATTTGCGTGGCCTTCTTCATCAGGGATTCATTTGTCAAGGTATTTATTATTAAAAAATGATAACTTGAGTTTTTTTAATTAATTAACAGACAGAATCGTACCATGATTTTCTTTTCTCAGTAAACATTATATTGAAGTCGCTAATCAAGTTTCATTTATTCACTTTTGTCTAATTAATTACAATTTTGTTTTAGATTGCGGCCTTGTTGCGCATCGAACTTGTGCAGCTAATGGTTTACCAACGTGTTTACCTCCAGTAGAAGATAGGTCTTTAGGAATACAATTTAAATCAATTTTTGGGCAAGGACTTTGTACCCTGTTTAATACTACAGAATCTTCAGCTCCAGATATTGTATGTTTTTCTAACACTTTTTGCCCTTATTTTTTTTTGCTTACCAGTGATTCTCTTTTAGGTCGTAAAGTGTACACAGCAGTTGGAGACATTCGCCAAACAAAATAATACGCTGGAGTTGTACAATATTTACTGTGCAACTCCACCAGCAGATCAAATGAATGATTTAGTGCAAAAATTAAATAATGCACTTAACGTTGACCTTGCAGAATATAGTCCTGTTTGTATTACTGGAGTTTTAAAGAAATTTTTACGTGAATTACCTGATCCTGTGATACCTGTCCAGTGGTATGACAGATTTTTGGAAGCATCCAGTAAGTTTTGTTCTTGAATACGGTTTAGGTTTATCATTTAATTTACTTCTTTTGACCGCAATTTTATAAACAAAAACAGCTTATGATATCCACGAAGATATCACGAATATCAAACAGTTTTTCATTTTTTGATGACGGAATTGGTTATGATGACCTTTTTAAAGGTCAATTTTAAATTTTAAATTGGATAAGATTTGTTTGCTTATATTTGACTGCAACAATGTTTTATAATTAATTAATACAATCGTACACTATGAAACTAATGTCGTCTTTTTTCACAGAAGCAAGAAACGATGAACAATGTTCCTCATTATTAAATCATTTAGCCCAAAATATTCCCGAACATCACCGCACTACACTTCATTTTCTTATGGCACACTTCTGTAGAATATGTCAAATGGAATATGCCCGTGGTAACAAAAATCCTCCCACTCAGCTTATACAAGTTATGTGCCATATTCTTTTGCGACCACCTTGGGAAAGAATAATGTAAGTTTGTGCTGGATTTCGCTGGTGATGTTGGTTGCATTATCTTTTTTCTCTAATTTCAGTCAAGTGGTTTACAACACCCAAGCACACAATAGGATTGTAGAACTTCTTCTTTTGTCGTGTGATTGGAACGAGACTCTTCCTGAATTTGCTTCTGCCCCTGCGATCCCTCCACGAAAAATATCGAAGGTGGGTTCGAGCTTATATTCAACGAGCATGGATAAAGATAAATCTATTAGTACAAGTTTACACGATGCTGAATGGTATTGGGGAGATATAACACGAGAAGAGGTCAATGAAAAGTTAAACGATACCGTCGATGGTACGTTCTTGGTGAGAGATGCATCTAATAAGGGCGGAGAATATACGTTAACGCTCAGAAAGGGTGGAGCTAATAAACTCATTAAAATATGCCATCGTAATGGGAAATACGGTTTTACGGAGCCGTACCTATTTAATTCAGTCATCGATCTAATAAACCATTATCGCCACGAATCCTTATCTCAGTACAACGCTTCCCTGGACATTAAACTCCTTTATCCCGCCTCGAAATACAACCAGGAAGACGAAAGTGCTTATACCGAAAATATAGAGAAGTTAACAGCAAGTCTACTAGAAGTTAACAAAAGACTGAACGATAAAAATAAGCAGTTAGAAACATATACGGAGGATTTTAATAAGACGTGCAAAGAAGTGCTTAGTAAAAGACAAGCTCTTGATGCTCTTAGAGAGCTGGTCAAAGTATTTGTCGAGCAAACTAAGATGCAAGAGGCGTTTCAAAAGGAAGCTCAACCGCATGAAGTTAAGAACCTTATCGATAACGCGGAAGTTCTTAAGCAGAGGTTAAAAGCTATGGAGGAAAGTTGTGAACAACTGGATGAAAATTTACAACAGAGGGAAGCATACAACCGATCTTTAGAACGAGAATTAACATCACTTAAACCTGTTATTCGTGACTTGATAAAGGAACGCGAAAAATATCAACGGTAAGTTCAAGTTAAAATTTGTACACTATCTATTTCACCTAAGTATTACCGATCAGATGCCTGACTATATCGTATGTTTTTTTCCAGGTGGCTAGTGGGACGAGGGGTTAAACAGAGTCGTATACTACAGCTATTGAATAGTGAAGAGGAAAGCGATGGTACAGACCCAATGGAAGAGTGCGATATAGAAAATCTACCACACAACGATGAAAGTACGTGGCTGTTATTGGATTGTTCTCGTTTGAAAGCAACGGAATTGTTGACGGGTAAACCGGACGGAACTTTTTTAATTCGTATTTCTTATACTCAGAAAAACCAATATGCGCTTTCAATAACATGCAATGGTACGGTGAACCATTGTATAATACAGAAAACTGTAAGAGGCTTGGGATTTTCAGAACCGTACAACATATACAGTTCCTTGAAATCTTTAGTGTTACATTATGCTCAAAATTCGTTAGAAATTCATAATGATTCGTTAAATACTACTTTGAGGTATCCAATTAAGGTAGTCAGTAACTCCAACGATTCAAACAGAGCGTATAGTTAAATATAAGATAAATTGTGATGGTAAATCTTAAGGACATGTTTTTTAAAATTTTTTATGTGATCACAGACTTTTATTTAATTGACTGAATTCATCAAGTGGCGTAATTATGTGGTTATACTTTTAAAACAATTTCATCTCATAAACACCATGCAACTGACTGTGATAGTGTAATGAACGAACGTTTTCCGCCAACAGTGAAGTCTTTGTGTTAGTGACAAAAAAAAACGAAAATGGAGTTACCCACAACTTGTACTACTACTACTACTACTACTACTACTACTACTACTACTACTATTACTACTACTACTACTTCTACTACTGCTATTGCTGCTCTTACTTAATACAGAATACGATGCATTTTTTATATCTTTGTGTGTAACGTTAAAAAGCTGTTTTAGTGTTGTTAGCATATGAAAAATATACATGCAAGTGTCAGAAAATCGAAGTCACTGTTTCGTGATCCTTTTTTAAAAAAAAGTTGCCTTTGATGTCCTTTCGGTTAATTTTCTCCTTAACTTCAAATAACAATGAAAGCGATGTTTTTAAAATGTGACTATCAAAATGTATCGGTAAAAGAAATAAGTTTTAACTACGTAATCGTGAATAATTTAAATAAGGAGAAAAGTAAATCAAATAATTAATTTTATGATGTCCTAATTAACATACTAAAACAGAAAGAAGAAAAGGAGAAAAGTGCCGACATTGTTTTGCAAAGTAGATATAAAAAAAATGTGCGTGTTACGCACAAGATCAGGGATCGAAGTGACATTTAACCGTCTTGTCACATTTGCTTGTGATGTAAGACATTTTTGTGCAAAAGTAATCAAATTTGAAAAATGATTTTCGGATATTTGTCTGTCTGTTGTGGAAAGAAAGTGTGAGTTCTGGGTATTATATTTTAGTATAGATTGGAATTTTTTCTTTCAAAAATACCAAAAGAATAAATCATTTGGGTGCAAGTCTTGCTATGTAATGAAACTCGAGAATATGATGAAGTAAGGTATCTTCCGTCGAACGTAATATATGCAGTTGTCAGAAATTGGCTTTATTTATATATGAGTACAAATGTATTTTATAGAGTTTTTATTATAATATAATAATGAATTATAATAATATATTATTTGCAAGTACCTAAATTTGTTTGTGATAAAATTTGTGTACTTAGATGTCATCTTCACAATGAGGTGTACTTTTAATTATTAAAAAAATGTTATAAATATATATCATTTTTTGATTTTTTTTTTAAGTCAAAAAAGCCCAGCGCTCGGTTGTAACTTAATGTACGTACTTTTTGTTTTTATAAAAGTACTGCGTTGTCTCGAAACGATTTACTTGTAAATGTTTGTATTTGCTTCTATTTACAATGGCTATTTTGATTAAATGTTTAAAACATCCTACTAGTTATGACTTACGAGTAAGTTTCAAATTGTGATAGTTTTATATATAATTGTAACAATAAATTATTTAAATTGATTCGTGTTGTTTTATTTACAAATAATGAAAATTTAAAGGAATTAGTGTAGAGAAAAGTTGAAGTCTCTTTTCGGTCATATTATCTCAACAGAATTTTTGGAAATATATAAAATTATATCGAGAAAGAAGACTAATTAGTCATTTAAAAATGAGGCCAGGTTTCTTATAATTAATGCGAAAATAAAAGTCGACTTTTACTTACGATTCAACAAACATTTCGGTGAATAACGTTACACAAAAGGTTATCTGCGTGTGCGTTTAAATTTAATTACAAAATAGGTATTCAGTATAGGCAACCATAGTCACGAGTGACATGTGTGTTGTGGAAAAGTTCCAAACTTTTAGTTTTTGTGGATGAAAAGGTTTTTTGATCTCAAAACTACTAATATGTACATCTATACCCTAAGTATTTAATCAAATACTTAAAAAAAATTATCGTCTTCCAAAATTAAAATTAAAATTTTTGCATATTAAAAAGTCGAGGTTAATATAAAATAATGTTAAACCTAAACAGAAGTATACAGAAAAAATATGAAAAGAAAAGGGGCGACCACCCGAGTCCGTTTGTTTCTTAAAGGGCCCAAAAAATAAAAGAAGATACTTTGAAAGAGCATGTATATGTATATATGGGCTCGTCACTTTAAAGTCCCGGGCCAGAATTTTCTCTTGACTGCTTTAGTACAGAATATAACTTGTGCGATCCACAACTTTTTGTTTAAAACCAATATGACATACTCTCTATATCATGAAACGCTCGCATGGTCCGCCTGGTAGTTGCACGTACTATTGTATTTAAATATATATATAAATGTATATACGTTGTCGTATTCTGTCTACTACAAGTCGCGAGGTGATACGAAGTTCGGCGGCGATATTTTAATTAATCGTAGCATTTCAGTGCTGGATAAAGCGAGACGATCTCCGTAGTCGTCAAATTCGGAGACGTGAAAGTGGCTGCTATTTTTGTGCCATGGAAGCGACCTAAACAATTTTACTAAACAAAACTAATAAAACATTAGCAATACTTTGTGGTTTTTATAAAAAAAAAATAAGTGCACCTCGTCATCATGAATATAGAAAATAAACAACAGAATGAATCGGGCATCGATTTGGGTTTCGATTTGACCGCATTAATTTCTAACGATTTCGATCTTGAAAGTGCTATTGACTTTGAAGATTTATTAGGTACACCAAAAAATCAAGAATTCTATGAACTAACTTCGAAAGCTGTAGATCCAACAAACAGGTAAGTTGTTTAGTTGCCTATCTGATCTACACTTGATAAGAAAGGATTTTTGTTTTGGTTCCATCTGGATTTGCGCACGTGATAAAACTAATCATGCCATCAACGCGGGAAAACAAATTAAAATGACCGAAGCAAGGATATCTATCGTTCTTTTAAACTCCCCATTTATATCAATCAATAAAGATAATGTTGCGTAAACAACTTTTTTTACATTTTATTTAACGTTTTAAATGCTTTTCGTGAGAATTCGAAAAGGAACTAAATAAGAACTGATCAGATTTTCTATATTTATCCGCCGCCTTCCAAATGTTTGATAGATGGGCAAAGGTCAATATATCAAAATATTTGAAAACCCATTTTCGCTTAAAGTGATAGATAATTAATTGAGTACAATAAATGAAGTACATACAGTACTTTTACATATTAAATCAGAAAGCCCTATCACTTAAATAACGAAAAATTCAGAGAATGGTTACCACAGTAATAAGCGTTGATAATTGATATATTATAAAACCGCGAATGTTATGATCGAATGTTACTAATGCCATTATTAAGAACATCTTACTATTTATTAACTAGAGACAGAACATAAATTGATTAGACACAACTTTTTAATAACGCAATTGAAAGAAAACAACTTACAAATCATAAAATTGAATTCATCTTCATTTGAAAATTGATAATTAAAATGTGTGCATGCAAAATGTTATAAATTTATAAACAGTAACTTCTTTTTTGTTGTACTATTAACAATTTATTTAAGACAACACATATGACTTCTGCTTCTACTTTCTCTAATTCTTGTTAGTTTCTTTTCGTTAAGCAATAGTGGAAGAATATTTACCTACGATTCAAAATCTCGACTAGTTTCAACATTGTTTTTTAAACCCCTAAACATCCTTAATAAAAAATAAAAATATCATTTTAGCATATTTATTTAGTACAAGCTATGTATCTGGTGTAATTAAGGTGTTTGGTTATAATTTTTTAGGAGAACTTTTAAACAGGTTTTATATACGTATATATATATATATATATATATATATGTTTGTAGTTTACCTTCTCTTAACATGAAATTCAGTACCGGATTTAAGTTTCGGTTTTCTTTTTTTTTAGTAGATAAGGTATCTTGGATAGTAAATGAAATAGCAAGTTGTTATTATGTAGTAATAAGAAAAAAGGATCAAAAATATCGATTTTGAGTGCTTATCCTTGAGTATAAGTAACAGTTCCAATTGTTTATACTTTGACTACCACTACTGTCAGTTAAAATAACTACTAATAATTGTAGAAGGTTACTAACTAGGTACTATGATATTTAGTAGCTGGTGCTGTTACAATTGGTGGTATTACAATTTTTTTCGAAGCACTTGTGAAGAAACGGTGTTTCATGCAAGAGTTATTTATTTTACTACCGTCTAACAACAAAACTTATTTCACTTACGATTAGAACAACAAAATGAAGTTAATGTTTACGTTTTTATGATCATTATAACAAAAGGGTCATGACTGTATGGAGATAAAATATTTTTTCAGCTTCACGTCTTTAACGTTAATTATGCTTATAAAGTTCTATTATCGATTTCAATTACTGGTTTTTCATTATTGGTTAAATATAAATTTATTGTAGAGTAGTCATTGTGCTGGCATAAGTGTTTGCTGAATACAATAATAATAATTGTCATTTCGATACTGATGGTAAAAATAACAATAATTTATTGGCTCTGCAATTCGCTAAACACACCGGTTGAATAATAACGGCCAAAATTTTTGCAATTATTTGCGGAATGGTTCAAAAATAGCGCGGAGACCTTCAAATACTGTCATGGGCGAAACCACTGCTTGGCGAGGCAGTTCGACGTAAAAGTTCGCGAGATAAATAGTGTTGCCCTTAGTCGTTAAGTTTAAGGTGCGTCTAATGCTAAAAACTCTTAGTACAGAGACTCAAGTGTTCGAATTTCAAAAAATTGCCGACACCATTGGGATTATGATAAACAGTGTCGGAAAACCATCTCCGTACAATCAAACGAAAAACGTTAGGGTTAATCTAGGTATCGACGAAGATTTACAAATGATACTAGAAATGGATCCTAGTATTATCGATCTTGGTTCTACTACAGTTGAAGACTACCCTCTCCCTAAACCTCCCGATAAAGTTACCGGACTTCCCCCAAAATCTGGCGGGTATGTCATGAAGTGCGAATCTTTTAACAAAAAAGAAAAAAAATTCGCCAGCAACGACATTGCCAAAAACACTTAAATACATTCTGAGCTAATAAATTACATACGTGATCTAATAAAAAATACTTCATTTGTTTACAACATTCTGTTTTATAAAATTAGTACCGAGTTGAATACATCTTTATCTTTAGCGCCGGTTTTATGAGTGGTACAGATAATTGTAACATCCATACACCATACAGCTTACTGTCATATGTCTCCTAGTTACAGGAAACGCGAAGTAATGGCGTTGAAGCGATAATTATTAAAAAAAAAAAAATGAAAACAATACAATCTCAATTTCTCGAAATATTCTCTTTCTTTACCAAAATAGTAACCAAAAATCCTGTTTCTTGAGTTAAATGTGTTCGTAAATGATTATTATAGTTTAATTGTTAAGAATCGTAAAGATTAGATTAGATTTAAGGGAATAACGCAAATTTTCAAAGTATACAGTTAAAAAAAAATTAAAAGGCGTATTTTTTAGAATAGAATTATTTTCGTTGGGCATAAATGAATTTCTTATCAACTGTTTCATTTATAGTCCTCCTACCCTAAAGACATCAACGCCTTTATCACGTACGCAGCTAAAGCTTCAGTTGATGCGAGAGCAAGCCCTGCAGGAACAAGAAAGACGTGAAGCCCAAGACAGAGCTCAAAAAGCGGCTCAGGATCAACAAAGGCCTCCTGCAGCCGCTGTTAAAGTTCCACTTCATAGCATTGCTCTCGATGTACCACCACAAGTTTTTCAGGTAAATAAATAAACAAAAAAAAAACAGACATCATTCCAAAACTTTTTACCATGTTGCATTAGGTTAGTTGCTTTTTCATCATCACCCCGTCATCCCCACCACCTAACCGCACTTATATAGTGTCCTCCCCACATATTTTCCCCCTCCGAGCGACAGTCCCATCATCTAAACATTTACCCAAATAATAAAAATACATAAATATTGTTGCAATAAACCTGAGCGAGTGTCCATACGCGTTTTGTAAAACGACTAGGCGTATGATAATATATCTGAATATATCAGTCATAATGTAAAATTTCGCTAGGTACTTATTTTTACTACAACATGGTTGACTAATACGTTACTTTGGAGGATATATTGCCCTAAACTTCGGTATCTATGTTTTATCTAATCGGCAGACAATGCTTTTAGAGTGGGTTTCACATATCTTGTAGCATGTATCAGCGATTTATAAAAAAAAAAAAGATGCCTATTTGGTTTTAGCAATCACAACAATCAGTATGGTACACAGTATACTTATTATGTTATTTATTATTATTATTCAAAAGTCATTGAATTAAAAATCTAATGAAACATAGTAAAATAGTTCAATAATGCATGCTACCGGGTGTATTAAACTATTAAGTGTACTTAGACACTTGATCATATATTTAAAATGCAAAACTAACTAACTAACTAACTAACTAAATATTTAAACAACGAAAATACATTATTACTCAGGGTACTTAAAAGATTTAAAAAACTGTAGTAAATTTTACTGTCAGGGTCGCATACAGCATACACATTACATTAATGTTTAACTTAAAAAATTCGTTAGTTAGTCAATTATGCATCTTAAAAAGTACAATTAATATAAATATATAGGACAAGTACGCAGTTTTATTATTAATAAAGCAAATCAGACTTGGTAAGACTAAGTAAGTTTTATAATATAATTAATGCACACTATTACGTTATGAGATTCTAATACATAATGGTTGAATTATTTTATAATCTTACTTTAAAGTTTAAATATAAAATGTATGATTTAACCAAAACAAGAACGTCGCCAATTTCACAATAATTATTGATTATTAAACTTATCTAGTGCAAGTCTTTGATAGGCCGACAACAACAAATGCATTTAAAAATTTTTGCTTGAACTTAATTTTGTAATTTATTTAGCAATGGTTAACAGATAGGAAATATTTCTTACTTTGATTTTTAAAAGATATTAGTGTTTAATGAGTTTCATTAAATTGATTAACTCAAGAACAACACTCCTAGAATTCCTAATTAACAGTCTGTATTATGATAGATATACTTCATGAATGATAAGAACCTTAAGTGGATGTCAATTAAAGTTATTTAAGAAATATAAAATCTGGATTATTTTATATCAAGTTCAAAATAAAAATAAAAAACTCACCAATATATCATCTTTGCCCTTATTAGTTGTTAATTACCACCATAAAAATTTGCCATGCGTTAAGATACAGGATACAGACCACAATACCATTTATCTGCAAAAGAAAACAAAAAATATTATTCTATTGCATCATACATATATAATATAATCTTCTTATGATACCATATTTTAGTGTTTTATTATTCGTACATTAATTTTGATACAAATGTACTATATATGGTTTATTGTATTTCAGGTTCAAACGAAACTGGAAAATCCCACCAGATATCATGTTATGCAAAAACAAAGAAGTCAAGTAAGGCAATATATAAGTGAGTCATTTCAACAACCGCAGAATTTTTTTAACACCCAATGTCCGCCTCAAGTAACGGGTAGTGCACCGATTATTCCTAATAATTATACAAACAATACGCCACTTTCACCCACAACAGCACCCCCTGCTTATTGCCAAACGCAGCCACTTTATGGTAATGTGCCTTCACCAAGTCCCAGCAGCGACGTTACTGCCGTTTCGCCCGCTTTTAGTTCCGGGGCTACCAGTGCTTCCGAGGTAAGTTTAATATATTTTTTTATTTTACAGAGTGGTTAAAAACTGCTCAATACATTACTTTTAAATACTTATTAAATATATTATTTAAGAGAAGGGGTTAATTGTTAACTGAGACTGATAAAAATTGTAAAAAATTTATAAACAAATAAACGAAAAGAAAAATCGTACATACAACAAAGTGAGCATACAATAAATATAACCTGTCTATATGTGTATAATCGTTTTAAAACAAACTTGGCACATTTTCAAAACTAAGCCAAGTATGACGAACCAAATTTACAATATTTTCCGTATTTAGGAACGACTAATTGTAAAGTAAAGAGGTAGTAAAGTATATTTTTGAACTTACAATTATACATATGATACAATTTTAAATTGAAAAATTCGTTTGACGTGGCGGTTTTACCTGATGGTCATTTGGTCAATGACTACCACACCACATCCGTCCCGCAATTTGCAACTGATATTTTTCAATGATTACATATCGGCAGACATTTTTTCATAAATATAAGTGATAATTTTCTGGTTTATTTATTTTAATTAAAACACGGGTACCGATACCTCTATAATGTTTTGAAACTGTCCAAATCTTCAGTGTAAGCACTTCTGAAATGGCATATGGAGAAATTTACTGCCAATTAAAAAAGAAAAATTATATTGTCTATGCAGTACGAATGCGTGCAAAATATCGCTGCAATAATGTCGACGGTCCAATGCGAACCTGAACCAATTTCAATTGAAAATTATGGAAGCAAGATATAGATGTTATACAAATTAGATATTAATATTACTTAAATTGTGGAAAGTGGAGGTGTTTTCCACGGTAGAATGAAAAAAAATTTTGGAACAGGCTTTTTTTTTATTAATACGACCTCTCTTGTCTGTGACCCACGAGCTGCCACTGGCTTATAGTGATATCAAGGCTATAAGTACAAAGTGATTTAATAGGTTTTGTTTATTATTCAATTATATGAATATATATATATAAATATAAATACACATACAGGCGTTTGATCGATGTAAAAACCACAAAGTATGGTGCTAATTTAATTTCTAATCTAAATAATGTGTAATAACAGGCTTAATTTTATAGGTAGAAAATATTTATAATTAAAACCAATTGTGTAAACAGGGTGTTTTATTGGACAATCAAGAATCAAAACAAAAAAAAAAACGACGAATAGTACTTATAAGGTATTTAAATATTCAACGCAATGGAGCAAGTTTAGATCCAATATTTTCTAAATTACTATGCATGCATGTTATGACGAAAAACAAATGAGTACACATTCTTATCTCATTTATTTATATAGATCCAACGATTTAAAAACAATTTGCGTATATATATAATGTTTATCCTTGCAGTTGAATGTCTGACAATTTTTTAATTTTTTATAATTCACGTTAAAATAAATCGATTCTAAATTATTTATTATTCTTTAACTAGTTTGAATTGTTCGAACTTTAGACACTTTCAATTAGTTGTATAAATTTTGATATTATTTCCGAATAATATGTACTTATTGAAATTATGAAGTTGTATAAAGTTTAGTGTAATTCTGATAATTTGTATCAATAAATTAATCAATTAATCTTGATTAAAAAATATCGTGCTTTGTAAAATGTACAAGCAGGCAACCAACTATACTCATCTGTGGCTGCATACGACACGTACGTTAAACAAATTGTGTTGGAGAAAGAATACTTGTAGGTAAATATCATGAACATATTATTAAACAAATATTTATTAACACGCACTTTAAGTGGATGACGCACTATGAGATATGATAGATTACTTTGGTAAACTCTGCCGAAACATAATTTAATTTTGATATAATTTTTTTATTTATTTTGAACAACCCCTTATTTTATATAGGTACTTATACATATAACACGCGAACGATTGTACCTACAATTAAATAAAAGAACTGCTGCTATCAATTATTAAATGTAAAAAGTTATCATTTAAGTATTTGAAAAATAATTAAATAATAATAATAATATCTATAGCAAAATTAAAAAAAAATGTATTAGGAATAATACATAGGTACATAACATTTTATCTTTTGACAAGAAGCGTATGCGATTATGTTTGACAACATGCCAGTAAGTGTTTCTAGTGTGATATCGTAATGCAAATACATAATTCTTAGTTAAAATTTAAACACAATATTTCTGTTTAGGTATCGGAACTGAAACGAACAAAAATCAGTAAGATTGCAACTTAGAATAAACGAAGTTTGATTACATTAGTTGTTTAAATATTTGAATGTTGCATTAGAATGTTCTTGAAGCTATTTACACGTTTAAATTAAATATGGCACACGTCAGGTATTGTATTTGCATAATCAATACGATTCATTAGATACTACTATTTTACCTCTTGTTTTTTATTTAAAATTCTTTTTAAGATTTCAATATAAACTTTGGAGGTAATTAAAAACGCGGAGATATGCAGTAACTGTTACACTTTTCTGAATGTTTTTATAATCTTTATTTTTTTGTTGTATTTTCGTGTTTTCATTCCTTATTTGGATTATTATTTTAATAAAAATTTTAAAAAAAATTTGCTTCCCCAAAAAAAATACGTACAGATAATAATTTCTAATGAATCATATACTCTTTATCGAATCGATTTCTGATTGTTGGGATTAATCTACATTAATTATTTGCGATTATTCGAATTGATTAATCGATTATTTTTAAAACACGATTTGATAAATCGATTAAGTACAACCCTAGTAATACATTTATAAGAAAAAATTGTAAATTTTTTTAAGGGATTTATAATGAAAATTTGAAATTGAATATTGAATTTATTTTATATTTAGTACCTAGTAATATTTAAAAAAATCAACAATATGTTTTAACAGTTTTGTTTTAAGTTACTGTTGCTGAATTGTTCAATAGTGCCGTTACTGTAACAAATGTTCTGCTAATAGGCCCATAAACGCAAACTTTATTGCATCTACGCTAAATTTTTTATATATGAACATTTACGATATTATGTTTGTTATAAATCAGTATAATTACATTCTCTTTGTGCAAATATTTTTTTATATAAAATTTACGTAAATTAAGGAAGGAAGTATGTTATAAATCACAAACCGAAAAAATCAAGTTTATCAATTAATAAAACAACATAATAATTACACACCTTTAATTCTTTTAGAACATAATATTTTGAATAATTACATTTCCCTATTTCCCTACAGTTTACTTATTTTACATTGTAAGTATACTTGTTCGCTAAATTTTGGCATATCAACATAAATTATGGCAAGTCTTACTATTTATTAAGTTGATCAATTGTAAGATATTTGAGTTGTCTGAAATTTATGAATGTGAATTTATTAGTTTTAAAATCTGAAATTGGTAATTACACCATTTTTAATCATATATCTCGATTTGGAACATACAAATTTCAGTTCCAAGTGTAAATATTTTTACCATTGTAAGTCTATAATTGAAGTAGTACTTACAAAGATGGATGATATGCCATATAACATACATACGTTATAGTACAGAAGGAATAAATATTATTTATTGTAACGAGTAATAGTTCTTTTTGAGTCGACGCAGACAAATTAAGTTCAAGTCATTTACTTTATTAACATTGACCTATTAAATCAACTTGCTAAGCTGTACTTGTATTACAGCAAAGTTCTTCGATATATTCGTTGTATTTTGCTTGGAGGCATATTGTTATGTTGTCGTAACGTTCAGAATAACTAATTAATAAGAATTATTTATCTCACTCTGAGATACAGGGTGTCTCCAGTTACATAAACATCACGACTTGTGAAAGTAATAAAATTAATACTTATTTGTAAAAGTCTTTTCTCCATGCAAAACGATTGTATGTAATAATAAATTGAATACAGAAGATACATTTGGAAGTTATTAACAGTTAATTATTACATGTTTAGAGAGTCATCACCGCCTTTGATTTTTGTAAAGCTTTTTATTTGTAAGCTTTTTGAATTTTAATTGAAATAAACTTATTGTTTACTGATTTGTATTGAAGGTACTTATGATTCCTTAGAAATTCGGCTATAGTAGGTTAACCAGTTAATATGACCTTTTACTACTACTAGTTAGAAAGCCGAAATAGATAAAAAAAAAATCGGTCGACGATTAAAGCTAATTACGTTTATTTTACCATCGGCTCTGTACATCATTATTTATTAAGATGATTTGAAATTGTTAATGATTTTGCACAAAGGACGAAATATTAAAAAAGATTTCAAGTGTTGATTTATGAGCTTGCAAAATATTAATTATACATACAAAAAGCTTAGAAAGGAAAGCAGAAAAAAGTATGTATAGGTATAATTTAGAGACATCGTACTTTTGAAATATGAGCACCTTAATTTTTTCGCATTCATTTGTATTTGTGTTAAATACAATGTGCAAATACTTAACTTATACGATCAATGATCCGAGTTTTAATTGTTTTCTGTCAGATAAAGAGATAGTAAGAAAATATTAAAATTCTTACATCACTAAATCGATTAATTGGTTTCTGAGAATAAAAAAAATTTGGAAAGTAGAAAATATTTTTTAACAACTGCACCAATTTTGCAAAATTGAATAAAATAATGTTTATTTACTTTTCTATTCAATATGGTATGACTTAACGAAAAAGTAGTAAGATAAAACATGAAAAAAAGCTAATGTTTTCATAATTTTATCTGATTGTATCATAATTAACGAAAATATATATTTTTTAGTTTTTTTATGCTACCAAAACATCATAATTTCTTATCAAAAACGATGAAAGAATTTCAATATTTTGGTGTATATATATAAATGTAAAATTTTCAGCGCATCGTACAGTAACGATTTAAGTCACGATAAAATAATAAAAAGAGTTGAAAAAAGTTTCATGACCGTATGAGATACAATTAGATATAGTTTACTTCAATAAATTATGTTTAATGCTAAAGTGTTTAAGTATATATAATATCTACATACTTATTGTAACTGAATGTTTCAAGAGTATAAATTTGATACAAACCGGAAACAGCTAATTTTTATCCTAAAACTGCGCAAATATGTGCCAATCAATTTATAAGTATTATTGGCTGTCACTAATCACTCTTCATATTTTATCCTGGCTGATAATTTAAATCCTTGGCGTCACTGGTTTTGAATCGTTCGCTAATTTCTTTTGATACGCGAGTTGTAATTGTGTGACAAGACGATTTGATCTATGTATCTCGAAAAAGTCACCTGTATGTGTGTCTGTATGTATGTATAATATTTATGTATGTGTACTTTTTGTGGCGCACGACTCGTAATCTAAAACATTTACTTGCCTCCTTCCTTGCAATCGAAACTCAGTCCTCGGTTTAACTCACGAGTACGATAGACAGTTGCCGGCAAACTTTTCCGCGGTTAGTAGTAATACTATATTGTTGTGGTCTTTACAATCGTCTCGTGCCGCAAATTTGACACGAGTGGAAATTCAAAAATCACCATTTATTCTCGTTTTTCTCGTGCCTCATTTACCAAATAAACTGTGATTTTTCCGAAATAAAATCTAATTAAGTTATGCCCGTTCGCAGTTCTGTTTGTTTGATAGTTTGATAATTTGACATCAAACTATTAAGACACGAAAATTTCCGAAGTCTTATATTTACTTTATTATTGATTAACACTTGTGGATTGCTTGAAGAAACAATGCCCGTTTACAATATCATTACAAGAAGATGCAAGGTATTTTTTTTCTAATAGATAATTAATTAACTAACATTCAAATGCGTTAACAAGTTAGGTATTACAAAATACAATGTTAATAAATTTTTTTAAATGTTTGTCAGAAGAATAACTATAAAGGCAATTTTAGCAAAAACAACTATAACAATGGTTTAGTAATATGGTAGTAGTAGCGGTCATGTAAAAGTTTTACGCAAATATTTTATTTTTATCATCATAGTCCAATTGTTTAAATTTTTATCGTGCACGTTTTTATCAGTGGAAATAATACTTATAAAATAAAAGAAATATGAAGTGTTGACTAGTTTATACTTTTATGTATACAGTATATACATTTCCGAATCATTTTTCTATTGAATTTTACATTTTGTTTTATTGATTATTTTAGTGCTTATTATGTAAAGACACTATAAAAGAAGTTTTAACGTTTGGACTGTTTATAAATTACCTGACAACACGTTCAGGTTACAATTACCTCGATCAAACAAACTCATATATGTTATATAATTTGTTATTAAAACTTTCTTACTTATAAACAACTATTCACTTATTTTTTATAAATAAAAAGAAAGAAAGAAAAAAAGAAAGAAGGAACACTGCCACTGCTATAGTGTACTCGTCCTTCTTGTACCTTTCGTCAGTTATGAAATATTAAAAATTGTTTTATGTAAATGGAACGTACTAAGTGTAATTATAATGCCCTACATGCTTATCTTATAATGATGATAAAGAAACATACAGACGACAGCTTTTATATTATGATTGATATCGTTTTATGTAAGGTGTTTTTTTTATTAGCTAGTCTTATTATACAATATTTATTGTTTAGATATATGTACAAATGTACATAACATAATAAATGTCTTACAATTTCAGAATAAAAACAGGCAGATGATAATAAAGGAGAGGGTGAATTAAAAAAATAATGGTATAAAATTATTTAATTTTTCGTGATTGGATTATTATGGAAGGTGTTCAATAGATAATAACCTTGTAATATAGTATGGTAAAGGAAAACAATACGTAGCATAGCTAACATTAAAAGAAATCTTCTGGTAAATCCTGTCATTATTTGCGAACATGCAATGTAAAATAAGCATAAGTATATAAGTAATCTTTTTAATAGATAATGTACTATGCGTTTACATAAACAAATTTGTCAAGAAAATATAAATTTTTAAAACATAGTAGGTACGTACTTATTAACAGTAGTAGTTAAAGAATACCGTCTTAAATTCTATTTGTTTCCACCAACTATCTAAAAGTTTCCTCAAATTTTAGGAATTAGAACCTTTTCTATTTATAAAAACAAAATAAAAAGCATTTAGAGACTATAGCCCTTTTAAACTTTTCAAAATATCATTCACACCGGTCGTGAGATATGGTTTTCGGTGCGTTGTGCCTACTGTGTAGGAAGCGTTCTAAATGTGGGATCTGTGATCCTTTATAATTAGACGGAACAGGATTTTATTACCTTCTTTTTTTTTTTGGAATTGTTATTTTCGTCTAATAATAGCCCTCGGAGTAGTTGTTTCTGTTGATTCCATATTTATATTTACAATATTATTAATTATTGTTTACGTCAAACGTCAAATTTAAAGGTATAATCGGTTGTAAAAATAAAACAATTATGTAGTTCATACAATCTGTTAAAAAAAATTCTTCGGCAGACAATAACAATTATTTTTATGGTTTTTATCAAAACGTATGTTTGTAATAATATCTGTAAGTACAATAAATTAGCTGTACGCATTCAAATGTAACTGGCATGGTGCGCACTTATTTAAAGATTAGATCTATGTTATCACTAGGTAACTAAGTTACGTCAAGTTAAACTTTTAAAAAACGAAATTTGAAAAAAAGTAGTTTAAGTTGCCGTCAGATAAAATAATAATTTTATTTTAATAATTACTACACACTGCCACACATATTTATTTGTGTATACAAGTTAATAGAAGTAGTTGATATGAGGACTTTAATTTAGATTGGCGTCATTTTTACACAGGAACATTTTTGCAATTAAACTTTGCTAATATTCTGAATTAAAAGCGCGGAAATTAAAACATTTTTTCACTTTACTGTACCGTCATTCGAGTTTACGAGATAAAGTTTTCCAAGTTATGACTAAAAGCTTGACACCCTTTGCTATGTAGATGATAATTTTATTTAGTAACTTTACCAACATTAACGATGGAAGGGAGAAAAAAATAATTATTTAGACTAGACCATTAGCATTACTATTATATTTCCTTCATTTCTTTTCTCAAATTCATAAATCATCAAACAAGCAATAATATGGTTAATAACATTATTTAATGTCTAATCATAACAGCAGACAAGACAGATCATTTGTAAAAAAAGTGATTTAATAAATAATAGTAAGAACTTTTCTTTTCTTCGCCTAATGACATAATGATGTCAAAAGAGCACATCAACGTCTTCGTTCAATTCAAAAAATTAATTTATGGTTAATGATTAATTTTACCATACTTACATTCACTTTTTATTTTCACTACGGTGTCTGCTTTTAATTAAATCGGTTAATTCGTATATTATAAACTATCTAAAAAAATTAAACAAAAGATCTACTTTTCTATTCACATAATTTTTTAACATTATCTTGACGGTTAATTCAGTAAATTGTTTCGGTATATCTGGTAACAAATTAGTAGATACGTATTGAAGCAATTCTCTTAAACGATGAAGTTCAAGTACATTAGGTAGTTAGTTTAGTTTTCTTTGTGAAATGCGGCAGTTTTCATAGTTCTGCTCAAGTCCTAATTTATCAAGAACTCAATCATTTAATTAGTCTACTTCGAAAACAGTATCTTTAGTTTAAACATTTGTGCGTTTTACTTATCGTGTAGATTTAAACGGTTAATACAAATACGCTTGGAGAAACTGCGAAAAACAAATAGTAATAATTATTGTCCTCCATTTTAAATAAAAGACGCGTGTTTGTTTGTATGTATTCATTTTTAATTTATAGGTTTAAAACGATTTCATAAAAGAAGATACGTAAACTTACGAAATATCTGTAGACACATGTTGTTATCGTTAAAATATTGTAACCTGTGTTAAGTTTTTTAATGGCCCAAATATTACTAAAACAGAATGTTTGTAAAAGATTACGATGATGTATTGTATTAATTCCGTTTGTGAAATTTGGAAAATAGTTATACCTTTACCCAATCTTTACTCATTTTTATCTAAACATTATAAATTTCGTAACTAAATTGTAGAATAATAATAAATATAGAATTGACTTGGATTTGTACTTATTTTTTGGAAAATGTCTCTCTACGCAACAAATCGGCCTTTATTACTTTATATATACTATATATATATATATTATAAATTAGGATGACATTGATTAATGATGGGATTAAATTCCAAACATAAACAGCTATTAATTAATTCGTTCTGGTGTGCTGTATCAGAACAAAGTTAAGGTAAAATCAAAATAACAACAAAATTGAAAACAAATAAATTACATTGGTGACCTCATTCCCTAAAATTATTCAAAGTAAATAATAAAATTGTCTCTAAAACTAAACAAATGCAGTCTGCATTAAATTATGATAATTTTAGGATTAGTATTTTCAACTTGATTAAGACTGTGATACAAAAATTATCATAACTGTCTCTTTAAATGTAAATCAAAATCAAATCATGGCTACTTCAAGGGTTCTGAATTCTCCATCAATTGTTATTTATTATTCGTTTTATTATGTTATTCATCGGTAACGCATTAATTCATTGGTATTAGGGTAAATAAAATTTTCATTAAGGCAAAATAAATCATCGTATCAAAAAATTTATAAAAAAAAACTTCTGCCACCCTAAATTAGTATAGAATTTTTTTTTATTTTTTTAGCAAATCATCGAAAAGACCAATTCAATAGCATTTTTGTTACGGTTGGTTTGTTGCTCTTGCTCGAGTGAATATTCAATAAGTTAGTAAGACAGTTGAGGAAAAATGGAGAAAATTAATTGTACATCACGTGTTAACTATTGTAAAACTACAACGGAGATTTTCATTCAGTAGTGACATCGGTTGTTAGTGTTTTTCTTCCCATTCATCGCGGATTCGAATTCGTTTGTTATATAACTAAAACATTGTTGAGTCATTTGAAATCATGAATTATCTATCTAGCTGCATAACGTCTGCTCAAGGTAAAACACATGAACTGTGAATTGCTGCAATGTTAACGCTAGTACGATAGGTTGCAATACAAATTTTTTATTAATTGGCTTCAATTAAGAACTTACTAAAAATCAAATCGTTTCGTAGTAAAACTTTCTCATGGATATTAGAAGAAATTATTGGATTTATCTATGTGTTTGTTACAATAAATTGAAATTTTATGTATCTAACATTATTAATAGTTGTCTATTAGTAAGTAAGTAAAGTAATAGTCTGAGTTATGAAAAAAACTATTCCGTTATATACAGGTTAAAGGAGTTAATAGTTTTGCATTAGGTATTCATTAATGATCCTAATTTGTTTCCATTGAAATGAACTGGTCATAATGAAATTGTCCTTTATACATTTATATTCGCTGTTTTTATTTTGTGACCCTTACCCATTAAAGTACAAGTTTGTTTGTGGCTGATTTTCTGGTTTTTACAATTTGCAATGTAAAATGCGACAAGGTCTTTTATAACACATCTAGTTCAACTCGCACTGTCAAAAGTGGATTAGATTAAAACAAACAAAAAAGACAATAATTGAATAGTGTTTTTGATTTCAACATTTTCAAAGTTTCTCTCTGATCCTCTATAAAGCTAAAAATACAAAGCAGACTCACCGATTATGTGATGTGTTAACATATAATATGTTAAGTACACAGACAGCTGCTTGCTTTCGATAATCTGTAAGAAAAAGAAATCGTTTGAAATAAGGAATAGGTAGGTATCATACAGTACAAAGAAATAGGTAATAATTTGTTAATGAGTAGAGAAACACTTTGAGTTTGGTTTCACAAATATTTTTATTTTTATTAAAACTTAACAAATTTGTTTCGGCATTTACGCCATTATTCAAAAGTATTGGTTTCTGTATTAAATGTACAATGGTTGCAAGTTTGTAGGCAGGTCGGGTCGTTTGGAAATTCCCGTCATAATCAAGGGTGAAAAGGTTTGTTATGAGCTCCGTTTGGTTGTTTACAATATTATAATTGTTCACAATCGATCTTTTTATTTCTAGATTTTCCGTCCGTATTAAATTTGAAATATTACGCGTTTTCCATTTTCTTTTCTAGAGCAATATTTTCGTGTCAAGGTAATAGATTTTAGTGTGTAGAGTTTTTTTTTTTTATAATCGTTGAAGTGTATCTATCCTTGAATTGCAGTTAATTTGTTAGATATTCTTATATAACGTTATAATTTGAATAGAATCCTGTTACACATGCGTCTGCAAAACGGAAGTAATATTTTGTAACATTACAAGAGTTTTTTTGATTTGAAACATTCATTACCACCATTTAAAATGTAAATATGTGTATAATCAGTTATCATACTCTCGTTATTATTTTAGCAGGATTATGTAAAATTTAACGATAAAGTTATCAAAGTTATTTTTCATTCTTTGATTGATAATTTGCAAAAAGTTGAAACGAAAAACGAATTATTAACTGTACTGAAGATACTCATTTTGAATACATGATGAGAAAGAAAAGTGATTCCAAAAGAAGTTTAATGACTGGTACACAAAATCCTTGACCAAATAATTTTGATATCAAGGTTTTTTGTACTGTAATTTTACGGTACCTGTCGTACATACTCCATTCAATTTTAGCGTATATTTAACACACACGTGTGCGCAAAAAATAGGTATTTGATCTTTTTTTTTCCTTTTCAAGGTGATAATTTTAGAAAATTACACCATTTTCTTAAATTACCATCATTATCAAGAGATTTGGAAAATATTGTTTTCATTGCAGAATATTTATATATTGTGAATCTTAAACAATGGAAATATTATGTTAGGAATTTTAATTAAACGTTTTTAATAATATTAGCCCCTTTTATACAATACATATTTTATAAAGTGCGCTGTAATATTACACGTCTTTACTAACGTAAAAAAGCCTGAAGTATATAAAAACAAGAAGCAATATTTTAATGAATGTAATAGCGAAGGATGTTAGACCGCAAGCAATTTGTTCGTGGAAATTTATTACTATTTTAATATTTTATTTTCCAATACTTATTTCTGAAAAAAAAACCGAGGAACATAACAGTAGATAGGTATGTAATGAAATCATTTCGAGGTACAATTTATTATGATACTAAACAGTTCCTATAATAGCAAACACCTGAAAAGCTGGTAGGCAGTTACAAATGAAAACAAAGCAATCAATGAAGAAGAAACGTAATTTGTTGTCAATGTGGCTAATAAATTACAAAGACATTCTTTAAAATTCAGACGCTGATTTAGGTTATTAATTTTAAAAAGTTTATTTACATATAAATTCTTCCTTGAGCGTGTATAAATTTAAAATGTTTCATCCTATAACAATGTACGTCATTTGTTTCGTGTTATTATTATTATTTTTATTTTGTTAAATGTTAATGATAAAAACAACACTCATTCTATTAAATATAATGCAATTCGTGATGTTCAACAAAAGGCGAAATTATGTTCATAATTTACTGTATCATTCCGTATGTGTATAGTGTACACTGTCACGTGATAGTTAATAAAACAAAATTAAATGCAATCTTAACATATTCCACTCTGTAATAACCGAACTTACCAAATGAACTATAAAACTTTTGTGTTAACCTCGAAACATTATATTTAATTTAATATGGAATTGTGGTTTCACATTATTTAAACGATCATTTCCTAACCCCATACAATAATCGAAAAATTTAAAACCATAATGCTCATCCTAAAACTTTTAAAGGAAAATTACGTATATAGGTAATTCTCAAAAAAAAAAAATTTTTTCATTAATTCACTTAACTAAGGTTAAACATGGAATATATTTATTTACTTATTTTTTAATTAATTTTCCATTAATTACATACATGTAATAACTCGCATATATACTTATTACATGTATGTATGTTATATGTACATAAACGTAATGTATGATAACGGATATTTAGAAAGTGGATCGCTTCAATATCATCCTCTTGTAAAATTTTTTTTATTCGCTAAATTACTAGTGTTGCACCGGTTGACACGATCGCTATTGTTATATTCTGCCTAATTTATGTCAGTGGATATTATAAAACAACGTAAACATATGTAAATACCGAGAGATACGGCTACCCAACTCAAATATTGTTAGTTAATAAAAATATTTCAAAAAAGTGTTAAATTTTCAAAACTGTCAGCAAACATTGTAAATTTCCTTATAAACAATAAAAACCACATCTCATAAATAGTAAATTATTGCTTTAGCATTATTATCTATGCTGTAATTTAATCGTTTTTGTAATGTAAGTAAATTTAAAAACAAAGTTCCGACAACTTTATTTAAATAAATCCATGCGATTGTTGTGTTGTATTTTGACTGAAATAGGATTTTCCCTGGTAGCTTACAAATGACACATTACATTGACAATGGTCAAGTATTCCTGTGTATTTTCTTTAGGACTTCCCCCCTTATTTGAAGATCGTAAAATATAAAGTTCTTTGCATTCTACTTTAACAAAAAACAAAAGTCTTTCACTTTTTAAAACGAACAAGAATGAGCGCGAGCCCAGGCCACTACTGGTTTGCAATGTAAATGTTTACCGAAATACAGTCGGTTTCGTAAAATTGGTAATAAAATGTGACGTGTTACAATTTCTTTATTTTTTTATGAATATTAATTAAGTTCGACGCAAAGAACATCCATTTAATACTACACCACCATTGCATGTAAAAGGTCAGCAACTGTAAGTTTCACGAAGGAAAAAATCGCGGTCACATAAATGCACATATGTATATAATACGATTTGAATACAAAAGTATTTTGTAATTTGTTAGTGTGTCAAGTGACAAAACGTAAACTACTCTAAATTTCAATAAATCACAACCAACTAGTGAACCTATTTGGGACAGGTTTTATTATTACATATGTAAATTACTTTATATATGCTATGCAGTTCTTTTAGAAGTGAAAACTTACATCAATTTTTTCCAAGTTTGTGGGAATATAATTAACTTGATCTGGCTTTACTTTTAGGATTAATATACTATATAATAAACGATAATAATAAGACAGCTATTATATTGTTACATTGTTTTTAAAGGCACACCCCTATTCAAATATGTAGCACGATGTTTTGAACATCTACACTTGTCTACTTTTTATTTCGGCTACGCATTTAAACGATTGATTAAAGCAGTACTACTAATAATAAGTATAAAATTAAACTTTCACCTAGTATCGAAAATTTTTTGCAATCTGCTTGTTGACGACGTCATATATTTAATTTTCGTACAACAATGCATGCACGTGCGGGGCTCACTTAAAAATCCGAACACGAAAACAAATACAACAATCGCTTATGAAACACATTTTCCACATTGAAAATATAAGAATAGATAGCTCTGTTTAATCTACAAAAAAAGTACAATAATTAGAAAGGTGTAGAAAATTTAATTATTTTCTGTCAAAAATATAAAGATAGATAGATAGGATTAACTAATGTGGAGAATTTAATCCAGAGACGTATTTGTATAAATCTCTATGGCTTACATAATCACAAGAAAAACTCTTAATACGGGCTACCCTCTTCATACATACCGAAATACCAGGTCTGGAATAAGTAACCTAGAGACTGAATCTATTTAAAATTGAATAAAATCAATTCTACTTGACCTTAGGAGATTTTAATGACCGCACCCACCCTCCATTTACTATGGTCATTTTATCAAGAATAATTAGGCAGTTAGTTGAATTCTTCTTTTGAAGTGTACCTAGTAAATACCAAATAGAGGTTTATTGTAGAACTGATCTGATAATTAGTGTACGATATAGATAGATGACATGATGAAATATGTGATAACATAATACGTGGTTGATTTATTGCCGATGTAAGAAACTTATGTTTTATTGTTACTATAATTTTCTTGAATGGCATTTCAGTGTCAAATTTTATTGTAACACACGCTTATATTATTAACTATAATACCATTCAAATAGTTAATAGATTATTTCATTAAATACCATCAAACATTTTACAAATGCTAACCCTTTTCTATTAAACAGTCTGTCCATTTTATAGATATAAAATAAAAATACCAGACAGAAGATTTACGTATATCTATAATGTATATGAAAAGACGCTGCTATAAATTAATTAATGTTTATAACATCCTGGCTTAGTAAAGCAGTAAATGATTAAAAATAAAGTGAATCACGAAGATGGTGTATATGTGAAATCTTGGCACACCTTTTGTGATAGAAACAGATTTAAGGATTATACAGTACGATTGTTTTAAACAGGATTTAAATATATTAAAATTAATTTACACTGAGTTCTAACAGTATTAATGGAGGATATTAAAAAACATCGATACTTGACCGTGAAGCAGAACTACAGAATCTGATTAAAAATGCTTAGAATAAATAATAAAAAATGATTATATTATAATAATCCTTCCAAAACAACGGAAAATTATTGAACCGTAAAAAAGTTATTTGATAACACAGACACATATTATAGCTTAATGATTACGAATTCGTGGTCAGAATTGCTTTATCACCCTTCTAACAGCGTCCTAAGCAAAAAGTATATGAAACGTCTTTTAAAATATTAACGAACAAAGATCTGGAATGCTCTCGAGTAATATATCAAAAAATTTTCGCAAGTGTCGTTAATAAATTACAGTGTCACTTACATGTTTACCACATGATAAAATACCAAACTTACTATGGATATAATATACCTATTCATACGTTATGTAACAGATAATAAATATCCTGACAAAGATTGATAACAAGAATCGATAATTACCCTACGAAAAGAATGAAACCTAATTCCAAAGATATTAAAGAAAAGTTGTTATAAATATTTCTACCTTGGAAAAGAAATCATAAACATTAAAGGAGATATACTTTGAGAATAGCAGTACAAGATGCTACTTTTGATAATGTCAGTTATTATACGTAAAAAATAAGACAACTAATTAAATTAGCTATCTGGGTACCTCAAGTGGCGGGCTTTCTACAAATTAGCGTTAGAACATTAAACAAATAATCGAGATAAGAAATAATAACAATAATTTTAAACATTTGCCTCTCATAAACCTCTCGTAGCTTAGTGGCAAAAGCATTGGCGTGTGAAGTTGAAGATCCCGGGTTTGAGTCCCGGAGAGGGCGTGACAGCAGTCACAAATTTTTCCTCATTAAAATGAGGTAATCTGTAGTGGGTACCAATTATTGCATTAACGTAAGTATTTAAAATTTACCCCTACTAAAAATTCTTCAAAATATTTCACTACTAATTATCATCATCACTGTTTCACTAATAATCGCAATTTTAATATCGTGGGTTACCCTACCTAATTATTTTTAAGTAAGGTGTATTATTGAAATCACTTTGGAGCATATTCTAAACCAAATTGTTAATTAAATGGTTAAAAATATTTGATATGTCCAAATATATTTAATAAATTGATTTACTAGCTACTTTTAAATTATTGTACTTAATATCTTCCTTATCAATTATATGACATCCTGTGTAATTTTTAACAACAGATTTGCATTACTTTACCGGTTTCTTTTGCATTCTAATCTACTATAAATTTATTTATTATACCCACTCTATTTACTATTATACATCGCATGGTGATAGCAAAACAGAATAGTTCTTATCTTAATTTACGTAAAATAATGGGGTTACTAAGATAATTCTAGATTTTGAGATTAAACCAGCGTCATGGTGTGTAAAATGGATAAAAATTCTGTAGCCCAATACACACGTGAGATAGCAGGCTATACAAACGTGCATTCCTACATAACATTTTACTTATGTATATATGAATAACTTGAGATGTGTACATTTATTATACAGCGTTTTAAATCAGTGTCAAAAGTGGAAATTAGATTTCACTGATAAAAGACAACCTACATTTCCTTTAAACAATAACATTGTGAAAATCCTTTTTTTCTAAGAAAATTACGAAACCGCAGATAATATTGAGTAAAATTGTATTATGAAGAAACTAAAGAAAATCATTTCAGAAATATTCAAACTTTCATTTGTCTTTTTTTCTGCTATAGGTGATATTCAGTTAGTTCTAAAATAACATCTAATTATATATATTTATATCTTGTTTTTGATATTTATTTAAATGAATAGAGTTAGAAACGTATGAACGTTTTGTGTAGATAATATAATAATTGTAATCTGTTTCTTTTGGTACAAACAGGTTTCGTAAGAGGAAAAATTCGGCTTTCGCATTTTTGCATATTCTTTTTCAAAATCGTTAAACGGTCAGTGCCGCTGACCCAGAAAAACCAAGGTTGTGGATTCGAAATTGACTAACTGCTGAAGCAATATTTTTGGAGAACCAATTGGAAATAAGTTAATTTAAGATAACACCTTAAAATTACATATAAAAACATAGATATCGCGCATTGAAAGGGTGCAAAAAGTATATGCGTCATTAGATGTTATTGATTTCAATTATAGTTCCATTTTCACAAAATAAAAAGTAGAACAGTAGCTGGCCACACTTCACATTATATAAGCAGAGATTTTAAGGGATTTATAATTAATTTACAGCAGGCTTAATGATTAGCGGCGTCAACGAAAATCTTTTCCTAAAATCAATCATTTCACGAACGTCGTAATGTAGCTAACTAAGTAAAAAGATTTATTCTAAGTTTGTTGAAGGATTTAATGTTACCTAATGCGTCCTGATGATAATATATATAATAAATCCATGTCTGGCCTCACTTTAGTATTGAGGAATGAAAAACAGCACCGATAGCGATCAACAAATTAATTTAGAGAAGGTGTAGTTTTTAAGAACAGATGTTAAAATTTAATATTCCAAATATACCGGGTATATAACATACACATACATACGATGTCAATTTTAACATTGTGTTACAAAAGATTTACAACACCGTAATTGGTCTGTCACTTTTGTTTATATATTGTAAACAAAATTAATGTTTTTTTTATACGTAACTTACAATATTTCAAATATTTTTTTATTACAGCTATTTTATTGTTATTCAACTTTCTATCTTTTTTTACAAACATCCTGTATGGTAAATCAAATTTTATATACAGTAGGCACATAATATAAAATAAATATTTTCGAATAACTATTTAACAACTACGAATAAAATAAAAGCAATCAGTTACGTGAAGTGTTGTTACCTTATTCCTTAATCTTTTTATTTATCGATAGTTTCTTATAGGAGAAATATGGTTGATCTTCTTAGAAAAAAAAATCATCTGGCGCCTTTTATCAAACACATTTTTAATTTAAATGCAAAAATACCAACATCAAATCTAATCTAAACATAACAAACAGGTGCTAATGGTTTATACGTACTTGATGGAAAGCTAGCTGGTTTTTACTTATTTACATTTGTGTTTGTCAAAAAAAAAACACAAAATCTGGCGCCTTCAATAACTTGTTATAACCACAATGAAAATTAAATTTCCACAACGTTTCTGTATCAATTCTAATAAATAAATTATTGTAAGATATAATTATAATTCTACTTTGCATATTTTATTACAGGCTGAAGATTTAATAGACGATTTACTATCATTTGAGTCAAGTTCACTTGCATCTGACAGTTTTAAAACTGATAATAATTCTTTGTCAGCATCAGACGTAAACATCAAAAATGAGCCACATTTTCTTAGCGATGCTGAACTTCATGCTTTGGCAAAAGACAGGCAAAAAAAGGACAACCATAACATGAGTGAGTGGTAATTTTGTCGATAATTTTACAAGGTTGTTTTTGTATATACGTATATCTACTAATAGAAATATGATAATGAAGTGTAATAAGTTGTACAGGGTGTCTATTTAAAATACTTCTAATAATAAATTAATGCAATTTGTTTCAGTTGAACGACGAAGAAGATTCAATATAAACGATCGAATAAAAGAATTAGGAACCCTACTGCCAAAGAATAACGATCCTTACTTTGAAATTGTGCGAGATGTTCGTCCAAACAAGGGAACCATATTAAAATCATCGGTAGAATATATCAAATGTTTAAAGAATGAGGTGCTAAGATTGAAACAATACGAAGCAAAACAAAAACAAATCGAACATGTCAACAGAAGACTTCAGCTAAGAATACAGGTATAAATAAAATCATATTTTAAGTTCAAGCTGCATTTAATATTAACACCGATGTCGATACTAAATACTAATAGTTAGTTAAAAGGTCATTTGATACCATAACCATTATCCATAGTAGTAATTAACAATAAAATAATATATGCAAGGAATTAAAATCACATAAAGTTATCCATTTCACCAATACACTGGGTACTTATTGATCTTTTAATGATTTCGCCAAAGAACTGTATATTATATATAGTCTATTTTTAAGCTAATGAATTGCTTTTTCCACATTGGTAATAAAAATTATAATTTTAGTGCCAAAGTGAACCTATCATAAACCAATTCCGAGTATTGTTCTAAGTTCAGTCAGAGATCTTTGTACTTTTGTAGCAAAAAAAAATGTCAAAACATACATTCACTCATATACAAAAAATCGTACAAAAAACCTAATATCTTTTATTATACGTAGTTATTGAATAACTAATCGAAATGACGTAACGTTTTTTATATACTGTATAAATATTGTGTAATATTATTATTATTGTATACAGAATTTTGAAATTAAAATTGAAAATTAACATATATGTACTAATAAAATGAACTAAAGCGAAGGTTCAGCACATAAAAATCAGATTTACAGTTGTAACATTCCAATGGATCGATTTAATTCATTGAAGAAATTATATGTTAACTGTCGTTAATAATGACGACAATTAATTAACATTTAAATTATATGCTAGCCTTACAACCTTAAAAAAAACCGAAGAAGATTTCTGGGTGAAATTTTGAAAATTGTGAGAGAGGACAGTTCTTAGGTTGTCGGTTGCCCAAGTGCAAAACAAATAACGTCGCCCTTATTAAAGAATTGATGTTTTTAGCATTTGGTTTCGTAATGCTGCATATACCATCTTTTTATTGTTTAGACATTTTTGTATTTATTATATCTACAAAAAAAAAACAATTTTTCAATATTTGCTTTAGCTTGTATGCATAATGAAAATATACAATTTGTGGTGGCAAAGAATCGTCTCATTCTTTTCTTAATTTAATTATTAATTAATTGTTTTTTAGGAGCTGGAAAGACAAGCAAAATCTCATGGTCTTCCCGTTACGGAATTTAATTGGCAAGGAGTGCAACCACCTGTCACTTCGTACAATAACAATTCGTACATCACCAGCCCTAGTCAACCAACAAATAGCAACATTATGTCATCGCTATTGCTACACGACCCAGTACCAAAGGTACATACATACGACCGATATACACAACCCTTATAAAACAAACAAACAAAAAATGAATTTTCGCGGGCATAATCACGTTTGTGCTTTTAACTTTTCATTTTTTGATCTATTAGATGCCTGACGTAGTCAACGATGCAACTCTGAGTATATCAGCAATGGAAGATTTAATGGATGATGATGAACCGGTTGTAAGTAGTGTAAATGGCGATCCAATGTTATCATCCCAACAAATGACGGGAGATCCGTTGCTATCATCCCCTGCACATGCTACATCTGTTGCCGATACTATGCTGGCAGAACCACGACTACCTTCACCCACAAGTCATATAGATCCAATGGAAGGAGATACATTAGATATGGATATGATCGCATGATGCATGATGCATATCCATGCACAAGAATCATTTCAAACCTAACTATGACGCAAAATCACACAACAATATCGGTCATACAAATGAAATACGATAATAAAAATATAAAAACGATTCGATCATTAAGAAACGAATTATTTAGGTAAAGGTGCTATGTTGCCAGAACTATCCTGATATTGTGCAAATGTTTCCTGATGTTGAATGTTTTGTGATTTAGATGAAAATTGTATATTTTAGAAAAACAAAAAACAAACAAAACGGTTCTATAGAAAGGGCATAGTTACCTTTCAATCCAAAGTATTCTAGAGTAATGTTAACTGCTGCTATTTGTAAATTTACTTTTATTTATATAAGCTAAACTATCTTAAGTTTTTCTTCTAGAAGAAATCAGCCAAAAATAAATAATTTTAAAACGACCAGATTACCAGATACCTATACAGAGCCCCCGGAGTTTCTAAAATTATATTAATTTTACGTAAGCTCAGAATCTAATCGATAGGGACGAAAAATATATATATCCAGTATACGTTACTATTAGGTAGTAAGAAAATTGTTAAGTTTTTGTTTTCAGATAGATTTTAAACCATGTACATATATATAAATTTATTTTATTTTCAGAAAAAATTTATATAAAAAAAATAGAAATACAAACACAATTTCGTTTTTAGGAAAATCCGTTCCGTAAACGTTTGATAATAATATTCACGATGTATTGAAGGAAAGAAATGTTGATGGATAATATGTTTCTTTATTTCGTAAATTAATGGATGACACATTTTTTTTTTTTCGATTTTTCATTATTTTAATCTAAATCTTTTTCTATTCACGCTATCCCTAACGTTTCGGTTAGACATCATCCCTCTTCGTCTAAAATACATACAAAAATTTACGGAATATATAGTAAAAATCGACCTATTGTGTTTGCATTTCTTCTGATTCCTTGAACAACTAATAGTGATAACTTAAAGTGCCTTACCGCAGTGTCTTGAAGTTGTTTTAATAAAATGAAAAAAAAATTTTTTATTATTTTGACATAATGTGCTTATGACAAGACAACAAATCATTCATAAGATTGTCTTTTGTAAGAACTATTATTAGAACGACTGTAACATGTACCTAAACTGCGAGATTTATTTTATACGAGCTAATTTTGTTACTGCTTCTTGAATGTCCAAATTGTAATATGATCTAATTAACCTTCCAAAATGCAGTAACAATTGTATAATATTATATATAAAATATATTTTCTTAAGTGATCTTTGAATCTGTGAATAGATTTAGGTAAAAATTATACACTTATATGCGCGAATAGTTTTACGTAGTTAAAAAAAAGATGTAAGATATTTACGAACTGTTAAACAAGAATACCATGTTGATAGTTTTTAATTTTTCACAGTTCATTTCATATGTTAACGATAAATTTTAACAAGTTATTATTTCCGAATGTTGTGAAATGAGCAATGATTTATGTGAAATGAACGGTGCATTTTTTAGACTCAATTTTTTCCTTTATTTCAAACCGCATCTTTGTTTTAAAAATAAAACTTTTGAGTAAAAGACTCGTGTTTTATTTAAATTTCTATTAAACTACGAGAAAAGAGTAATTTTATTTAAAATTTTTGTTATTTTTGCACTTCTATCGATTCTATTATCGTCAATGTCTAGGTGCATATATTTATTTATTCGCATTAATTTGTAACACAATAAATCAATAATTAAACACAGCGCCATTAATGCGTATCAGTACCATTTCTCACATACCTATGTATGTATTATGTACTTATGTTTCAATTTACTGCAATATCTTTTTTTATGTACCGAGCCCTTTTTCCTAAAATGCTTCATGTACCTATGTTTTATTATTATTTGCACATTAATTGAGTTATCTACGAACGATTTTTCATTTGTTTAATATAACATATAAATAAAGGATACAGATAGCCATTTATTTTCGCTCGTAATAAACATTGTTTCGGTTGAGATACAAAATAAAATTCAATTATACTGCCATGTTTAAAAAAACAATTGCTCTGCTTGCGTCGTTTACTAAGGGGATGTTATTGATTTTGACGATACTATAAGGGGTTTGCGGCGCATGCTAAACAAAAATGGCGGGAACATATCCACGTGTCTACAGTCCTATTGCTTTGTAAAAAAATACATTTATTACTAATGAATTTCCAAGTCTGTTTGCGACCTTTATCAGCGACTGCTATAACCGTAAGTAAAAGTGCGAGAAAACGAATTGGGTGTGTAATAGAAAACCGGGTTGTTGTTCGGGGCGATACTGATCAAGGGATGGAATTATATTTAAAAAAAAGCACGCAGTAGAAAATGTATAAATTGTACCTTTCTGCGCAAAGAAGACTATTAACGCGCATTCGTTTTTACGCTACCAAAGAATGATTACATCTCTTAGGTTTTGTTTTAATCGGGAATTTATTTTGTGCCGATTTAAACATGGAATGTAACGATATTGAAAAGGTGGATCCTATAATGGATATTACTTGCAGAATATGTTCGGAAACGTTTGACAAGGGATTCCACATATTGGGAGAGGAAGGGAAAAAGAGAAATCTTCATGCCAAAATTAGGAGATACTTGTATATAACGGTAATTAAACCCTAACAATTTTCTGTATATAGGTACATACGTGCATATGTATATATAAAATTATTTAATAAAATTTGGAAGAAATTTATTAACATTAACATTAGTTTTCTAAATGTTTTGCAAAGTTCGAATTCGTAAATATTTAATATTTTATAATTTCAATTTATTAGAATTGCATGCCCAGACTACAATCACAATCAATGGTCATTATTTATACGTAACAAATAACCAATTGGTTTAATCGATATTTAAAAATAGTCCCTATTAAATTTATTTTACAATTAACGAATATTTTGAAAACAATATGCTAATTTTATACAATTTAATTACCTTTGGAAATTGAAACAAGATAAAACGTAAAAATATCAGATAAAAATATTCAAAAATTAAAATTTCTTTAAAGTTGTGTGTGGAAATGGAAAAATTCTTTGTTTTATTTACACTAATAAAACATTACGAATTCTAACTAAAATTATTCATACATTTTATTTAATTCTTTTAAATGTTTTAAATGAAATTATTGATAATATTTTAGGTATCAACAACTGATAGACTGCCAAAGATTATATGTGTTTCGTGTTACTGTAAAATAGAATCATTCCACAATTTTGTGCTGATGGCTAATAAAAATCAAGTTAAATTTACATTTTCTGCAAAAGATGATCACGATGCATGTAATTTAGTCAAACAGAAAAGCGTTAGTCTTCTAGAGTCATATTTAACCAGAGTAAGTTTCAAAAGAAAAAGATATTCCAGATATTATGACTTGTTGACTTGACTTTCTATTTTTACTACTTTTATCCGTTTTCTACTCTTTCTTAAGGGCACAAAGGAATCAGAATCAGAAAAAGAAGGTTCAGAGGAGTTAGAAGTGGAAGTAGATCCCATGTGGTTCTTAGAGGGTGGTATTGCAAATCAAGACATTGATGATGATTATAATTCATCTGGAACCGACACAAAAAATAATAGGAATATCGAAAACGTGCAAATCAATCAAACTGTTTCAGAAAACGAATTCTACAGCGACGATGAAGATGACGGCGACGACGATATCGAGCTTGATAAGGAAGAATTAAATTCCAAAAGACAAATCAAACCTAACGGTAATCAATCTCACAACATTTTTAGTACAAACATTTCATCAACAACAACAATAAAAAACAATAAAGAAATTGTTACAAACAATAATGAAAGGATACTGATTGGTTCTATAAACGTCAGTTCTTGTCCCCCAACAAATGAAATCATGGCCGAAATTGAGAACAACAACAGATGTGAAACTAACAGAAGAGCTCACAACTGCGAAATTTGTTTTAGAAGATTCAATTCCGAGGTAAATTCCCAGGTAAAACTCTCGCTCTTGCCGATTAAACAGATTTATTTTGAAATTTAGGTGTCACTTCACAATCACATTTGGACCCACTCCAAACAACAACAAACCAAGCACCCTTCTGATCAAAGAGAATCAGAAAATAATGACGAAAATCTACCTTTACCTGGTCATTCGATTTTCACAGATGTAGAAAACAACGGTGTGGCCAATAATAATAATGAAAATTCATGTCCCATTTGTGGAAAAGTCGTATCTACTAGGGGAAATCTGAAAGTCCATTTGGAAACTCATAGACCAAAGGGAAAATATGGATGTGATAGTTGTGGTAGAATGTTAGTATCATATCACACATAAACAAATTGATATTCGTTATTTATAATCTATTTATTATCTTTCAGTTTTAAAACACAATGTAATTTACAACGGCATCAACGGTACCACGATGGCGTTAAATACTCATGCGAGGTATGTGGTAGAGTCTATTCCACAAATAGCACCTTACGAGCTCACGCAGTAACGCACAGTGAACTTCGACCGCACGAATGCCCGTTATGTGAAAAGAAATTTAAACGTAATCAAGACTTAAAGGTATATTTATTTATTAATTAATTAATCGATTGTTCGTTATTTGTGTTTTTTAATATTCCTTTTTCAGTTCCACATAAATCAGCATACCGGTGCCAAACCTTACAGATGTCCGTATTGTCCTAAAGCATTCGCTAGTTCTGGAAATTGTTTCTCACACAGAAAAAGAATGCATCCTGCGGAAGTCGAAAGGGATCGCGAAAAGGCAGCAAAATTTATGTGATCTCACAATTAGGTAATAATTTCATTTGGCCATGTTTAAATTAAATCATAACGTTTACTACTGAATTTCTTGGAGTTTTTGCCTACGTTACATTACGCTATTAACTTAATTAAAAAAAGGAATAGTCAAAATTTCATTAAATTTTTTCAAGTACATATCGCACCAATTCCATAAAGCTAATAAAATAATTTCTTAGACAAATTCCAAAGATAATATTGATAACGTTATTTGCGGTCGTGAATGGAACAATGGCAAAATACTTCTTAAACCACAATTTATTTAACCCCAAAATTAAGAAAATACACCACCGTTTATACTCATTGATTAATAGAGTAGCTACAACTACCTACAAATTTAAAATAAACACTACAACATTACAACAAGTACAACGTTTACGTGACCCTTTTTACATATGTGTATGTGATCAAGTCAAACTTATTGATATATTTTTTTATACACATCTTAAATTATTGCAATAAAGTACACAACAAAAAGAAATTAGTAATTTTCAATTTGTAGGAGTTGGTCCATCATTTGCCCCCATTCATATGTTTATTATTTATTCCAAATTATTCAACAAAATAACTATGTCGTAATTCGTAAAATATTTTCCGCTGTTTATTTCCATTTTTGTTTTTTCTATCGTACAATATAACAAAAACATTCATGTAAAAACTTACGTATCATTATGGTAATATAAAGTAAGTAATGATATTTAGGGAATAATATGTACTCAAACCCCATTAAGACTTACTAGAATGTAGGATATTTATATAAAAAATTGTAAGTTAATATGTAATTGTAATTTTATAGAACTGTGATGAATTATTGTATACGCCAGTAAATCTGTTTTTTATTCATTTAAATTTTTGACAAAAAACATCACCACAAACAATGTAAGATTCTGTGTAACATATACATGTAAAACTTTATCTAGCCAAAAACTGTACAGCATAACTGTTAAAATAGATGTAGTTGATTAAATCATTGTCTGAAGTCTTTGTTAATTATTTATTTATGCAGTACATTAGAAACAGATCATTTGAATGTATCTAGTAGTGTTCCTTTTCATTAAATTAATTGCAATCATTATTAAAAAGCCTTGAACATGAAAACAAAACCAAACTATAAATTGAATTACACTGTTGATTCCTATGGATTCTTAGACGAAGATAATAACATATTCAAAAAAGAAACAAGGCATTAAAATCCTTTTTCGTCTAAATTTTAAGGATCACATATCCCACATTCTCTGATCCTATTTTGAATATAGAAACAAACTGCTATTAGAATTAAAATTATATCTGCCCATAATTAGAAAACAAAGCTAGATTACATTCTATAATTTAAAAGGGACAAAATAATTATTTACATACCATCTAGTAGGTATGATATGTAGATATGTTTAATTTAATTTTGAAAAGTAGCTTCTAGTTGCTAACCAGATATGATATTTCTATATAATTAACAATTACAATTTATTATTTCATTCAACATAACAGATCTTATGTTCAAAATCGTTAGGTAATTTCCTTATTGTTAATACATTTGAGTAATAAATAATGACTTGCAAAAATGCTTATTAAATTGCAAGATTACAATAATATACCTACACATGCGTGTACAAAACATTGGCGTAACAAACAGAAAAAAAAATTGAATTTATTTAAAAAAAGAGGGAAAATCAGAACTAATAACAAAAGCATGATATTTAGACAAGTACCAACACCGTTTGAAAAAATATTCATACAAAATAAGTTACGTGTGGTATTTAACTTCTCTTGACGAATTGTTTGTTACGCCATTGGTAAAAGTTATTATAACTTTTATTCATCTTTGATGCTTTGTTTATGTACTTCAGTTTTTTTTACCCCATCTCTATTATGCAAACGTTAGCGTTTTGCAATTACTGCGATATCCACATAATTACATGTCAAGTAGAAACATACTAACCAACATGTTACAAAATTGTGTTCCTTTAGTCTGTTCTACGTCTATGCTTGGTATAAATCTAACCTAACCTACGATATGCCTACGATCTCCTAAATTTAACTTACACATGAATCAAGTAATGTAAAAAGTTGTAAACGAAACATAACGTAAATAAAAACGGAATGTGTTATGCGTCCACAATTTAAGATAAGATGTGATTATTGTTACTATCGGTGAATCTCAGTGAATCTGCATTAATGTTAGGCGTACTCAGTACCCATGTATGATAGATTTTCTTTTGCCTTTTGAAATTTTTATATTTTACCCGATAACCTTCAGTTTGACCCGAAATGCCTCAAATTTGATCGATAATGAAAGACTGACGTTACCAGTTGTATAGTTAGTGTTAGTTCACTTGTGGTATTAATTAGAAACGACAAGTAATGAAACTAGTACAACCGAAACTATCGTCGTTATAACATGCGCGCTGATTCATAAAAGTTGAAGGCGTAAAATTCAAAAAATTATTCAACAAATGACGGACGGTAGAGAAACTACCATGCGAACTGAAAGGAGACAGGGACAAAACGGCATAGTACAGCCGTTACTTACGGGTGAGAAATATTTACAAACAATTATTTTAATAAACGAGAAAACATTGTTCATTCACATTACGTCAATTATGTAACTTAAAAAAATAGTATAATTCATTTACAATTTTGACGCAATAACACGTTTTGTATCTTTAATAGCGCGAAAATAAGTAACTTAAAATACACATTATTGGCGCCAAACATTTGTCGCAAAAACGCAAACATTTTATTTTTTTATGTTTTAATTAAAAACTTAGCAAATAAAGATTTTTCAACAAACAGAAATATGAAAATAATTAATTTAATATAGTATTTATTGTATTGTCATGTAATGTAATTTTTATATTAATTCATCTTATTGTTATTACTTTTTACCTTTTAGCATTGTAATAGTTTTTTAACCTAAATAATTGTTTAAATTTAATGTAGATGTAAATTTAAAATAGAGAAATGATCAAAAACCATGTTTTTAAAATAATTTTAGATTTGTATCAGATAACAATGGCATACGCGTATTGGAAATCCGGTAAAACCAAAGATACAGCTGTATTCGATTTGTTTTTTCGTAAAAATCCATTTCAGGGTGAATTCACAATTTTTGCTGGGTTGGAAGAATGTCTAAAGTTTTTAGACAAGTTTCATTACTCATCAAGTGGTGAGTTATTAATAAATTCTTTCTGATACCACATTTTTATTTTATTGTCCGAACATTTACCGCAGATCTCGAATATTTGAAAGAAACGTTACCACAAACAATTGAAGACGAATTTTTCGTATTTCTTAGTACATTGTCAGCTAAAGATGTAACAGTATATGCAATTGATGAAGGATCTGTTACTTTTCCAAGGTATTATTTATTATATTTTCTTATAGTAATAATATTTTGAAAGTTACTTGTGGAATTGCATTGTCGTAGGGTGCCTCTGTTACGAATAGAAGGGCCTTTAATAGTAGTACAATTATTAGAAACTACCCTATTAACTTTAGTTAATTATGCAAGGTTAGTAGTCTATAATATTATATATATATTTAAAAATATTACACTACTCTATTCTACAAAGAAATAAATATTATTAACCGTTGCCTGACACAATTCACATTATCTGACGAGTTATAAAAGATAATATATATATATATATATATATATGTACCTATAATAATCGAGTTTCAAGATTAAATCATATAATTTATGCAGTGTATGTTATCAAAATATGTATACGTAATGTATGTGATAATAATTAATATTTGCCTCACAAAGCAACTTTTTCAAAATTTTCTGTTACTGCAAATATTTTACACAGTTAAACTTTTTAAGATTCAAATACAACACTAAAACATTGCCTACATATTGCTATATTGCTGTGTCGGGTTAGATATTAAATTTTTAATACTTAGGTAAACCTTTTAGTTTAATGGCTACAAATGCTGCAAGGTACAGAATGGCTGCTGGTAACATACGTTTACTAGAATTTGGCCTTAGAAGGGCTCAAGGTCCAGATGGTGGTTTGTCGGCATCAAAATACTCATATATTGGTAATTAATATTATATTATCGATTTTATACGGTAGATATATGTATGTGTAAACATAAGGGTTGGTTTTATATTCTTATAAATTTGTTATCGAGCTTTAGGTTTTGCGCCACTGTCGAACTATTAGCCAATTAGAGTTCAACTTGCGGTGCCAGGTACTTCGAAATTTTCACTTGTAGACGTTAACGGCTATTAAAAATATTAAGTTTTCACTTCTAACAGGATGGTATCGATTAACATTTGTAACTGCCTGGCACCAAAATCAACATTTACTGTCAATAATGCAGTAATGTTATCACTTAAGAAGTCATGAATTTATTCTTTTGTTTTGCGCCAATTGCCTCATGTAATTCGACACTAATTTCGATTTTCTATTCGAGTATAATATAAGAAATGTATAAATTTACTTCTTTTTTAAAATTATAATTACACTCCACTAACAGCACGAAATATTTTGAAAGATTGATAATATTTCCAGACATTTTTTAAAAAAATACAATTTTCATTATAAAATCAATCTTTTCTTCAATGAAAAAATTATTTAATTATTATTGTTTAAACAAATTAGTAAAAAATCGATTTCTACACGATAATGTAACGTTTTATTTCTTATACGTTGTTAATGTACCTACTGTTGAAATGATTATTTCAAATGTAGGTAGGTAGTTGATAAGCTTATAAAATTATATTTTCTTGGGTTCAGCTCTAAGGTTATGTAAATAGAAAGACGATGTAAAATTTTTATCATTAATTTAAAAAAATAATAAACGTCCAAATTTCTAGTACTTAAAATTAAATTAATAGGTGGATTCGATGGTACCAGCAATGTACTAGCTGGAAAGTTATTCAACATTCCAGTGAAAGGTACTCACGCTCATGCATACATTACGTCATTTTCGAATTTATCTGAACTACATACACGAATGTTAGTACCAAAGGATGGTGGGGAACCACAAGATCTAGTACAATTATCAACTGATTGGCGAACAAAATTGGTGCCATTATTTCGGGTGGTTAGTACAGAGGCTAGTGATGGAGAATTTGCTGCATTGATATCGTTTGCGATTGCATTTCCCGACGGATTTATGGCATTAGTTGACACGTATGATGTTAAGAGGTATCATTCAAGCATGGCCCGAGACATCGTCCTGCCCCCCATTACACTTACCAACACCATATTGTATAATGAGTACAGGTAACTGCACGTGCAGGTGGTGTATTAGTTGCATGCCACCATTTAGAACATTTATTTCCGTTTCCGTGTCTTATCAAGGGTTGCTTATTACTTAATATTTTCATGTCGAAAAATTTCGACCATACAAACATGGTACCGTTAGCAAATTGACAAAAAACACATCAGCGAATGCCTTTTCTAAAACGATTTCTAATGCCTGCAAAAGAATGCTCTAATTGGTAATGCTTTCTTTTTCATCATCATCATCACAGTTTTAGCTTCATTTGTGGTAAAATAAATTAAGTAAATAGCGTTAAAAAATTATTTGATTTAATTGATAATCTAATATATACGTTATATCTGTTTGCATTGAAAATTCATTTTAAAATCCCATATTATTTAAAAATTCTATTTTTTTTGCAGTATATTTGCTTTTAGCAGTTGATTATATCATAAGACTTTTTATTTATCTACTTCCATGTATCACACACTCGTCAAGGCAGATGAAGTGTTTTTTGTTTTCATGATATGTAGAATAAGACAAACAGTTCGTATTATAGCTACTGAGAAATTAAAAATTATAAGCCTGTGAATAAATTTAACGCCATGTAGTACAAAATGCATTCTTGATAGACTTTAGCACGCTGCAGTTCAGCTGTACTTAAATATACAGGGTGTTTATTAATAATTGTGCTTTTGTGCCATGCTACATACGTTCATACATAATTTGCTTTATTTTTGTTATTTGTTTTCAATTAACGTTATTAATTCTTACTTGACTATATGTTTTTAAATAAAAGAAATTTAAAAGTAACACTACGTTGTGCAAATAAGCACCAAATACCGATAAGGTTGTCCTTCAAAAAAGTAACTGATAAAGCAACATATAACATAAAATTTCCTTGCCCAATAAATTTATTTAGTTACTTTTTACGTTGTTTACACCGATAACGTTATCATTTGAAAAATTAACGTCATGCTTGCAGTTATTCTCAAACGGATAACAATATTTTTATAATTATCAACCATATTTTTTTTATATTGCAACTCGATCGATAGATAAAGGAAATCTAATAAATATTACCTACCCTACACATTTATAAATATATAACAGATATACAAAACAAACGTGATATTTAAGAACAATTAATTATCTAATGTAAAGTATTTTTTCGAACCACTATTACTGAAATTAAATACAAAAGAAAACCGGAATAAGCTATTAATATTGCACAAAATTTTCTTCTAAACACTTCCCAGAATATTGGCAAAATTTTTCAATTTTATTTTTAGAAAATAGGTTCCACAATATTTATACTAGAATGTAATGTGAACTGTGATAAAATATACAAGTATTTCGAGAATTTTTCTTAAATAACTTGACACAATTTATATCTAAATTAAAAAAAATATATATGTACAGGTGTGGTATGTAATAAGACAAAAAATAAAAATAAACTGCATGCTTGTGACGTCTTAATAAAATTCTAATTAAATCGGGAACATTCCAGCATAGATATATATTTAGTTAAAATTGACAAAATCTTTTTTATATTTCCAGAAGCGGTCTATTAAATTTCTGCGCCGTAGCATTGGCCCTTAATGATCTAGGCTATAAGGCAGTAGGTATTCGAATAGATAGTGGGGACTTGGCCTATTTGTCAAACGTAGCGTACGATTTCTTTTCGCAAATATCAGAAACTTACGGGATCCCTTGGTTTAAAGATCTCATGATAATGGCATCTAACGACATAAATGAAGAGACGATTTTAAGCCTAAACGAACAAGGGCACAGAATAAACTGTTTTGGTATAGGAACACACCTGGTAACTTGTCAAAGACAACCGGCCCTTGGCTGTGTTTACAAATTGGTTGAACTAAACGGGATTCCTAGAATTAAATTAAGCCAAGACGTTGGAAAGGTCACTATGCCCGGCAGGAAGGATGCCTACAGGCTGTATAGTGAAAGTGGACATGCACTAATAGATTTGTTACTTGGATCTGATGAAAACCCCCCAGAAGTTGGAAAGAAAGTATTATGCAGGCATCCCTTTGAAGAATCTAAAAGAGCCTATGTTATTCCTAATAAAGTTGACAAGTTGCATAGGCTTTATTGGAAAAATGGAAAAATTTCTACCTCACCTCCACCTAATCTACAAGCAATTAAAGAGAGGGTTAGAAGTTCTTTAAAAACATTACGGCCCGATATAAAACGGAATTTGAATCCCACTCCCTTTAAGGTATATTTTATTATATACATTACATTATTATTTGCAATTTTATAATGTTTACTTAATTTCAACAGGTTTCTGTAAGCGATAAATTGTATACGTTTATACACCACCTATGGTTGGAGAATGCGCCTATTGGAGAGTTATCCTGAACGAATTTGGTATTGCTCATATGCTGATTAAAAAATTGAAACAATTGTTTCAAGTTGTGAAAAAAAAAGGAAATTATTGTCTGTATTCATTGATGATGACGGTGTAGAGAAGACGCAAAAACTAATCGTTTTATCTAATTTCACAAATTTTCATTTAACGCACAAATTAAAACCATTACACGTGTATACATAGGCTGTGAGTTTTTTTTACTTGGCTATTAAAGTTACGTATATAGCACATGATTATCACATTGCACGTATTATTATTACTAAGGTGCCTTTTTATAATTAATTTCTGTTGCTATTCTGTTTCTTTAAGTTAAGTTAGATTAAATCACAAACTATAAATACCTAAAAAGTTTTACAAACATTGTAAGTTTATAACGACGAAATAAAACCGGAAGTTTTTTTGCTAATAAGAAGTAAAAATATGTTGAAAAATATATTTAGGTATTTTAAAAAAATGATTTATATGAACTAGAACAAAATGCTCAGTAGTAATAGTACTCCTTAAGTACAAACATTTCACATTTTTAAGTATTATCTAAGTTTAAAAATATTGTTGTTTTATTAATTAATAGAATTCAACCCATATTGTGAAACTCTATGTACAATTTACAAATATGTATTGCTGCAATTGGTATTAAGCTTGTTGATTTTTATTTTGATATTTTATAGAAACTGTTAAAATAAAAATTAAATGATAGTTTTTACGCGCGGAAAAGTAATATTTAAAAAATTTTAGATTGTCTAAGAGAATTTTATCCCTGTTAGTGTAGGTGGTTTAAATATTAAAATATTTAGAAATATAAATGGTATTCAAATAACTACATTATTTTTATATATTACTTTAAAATGCAATGGTAGATAGATATAAGACGTTGTTTTTGAACCAAAGCATTATAAATTAATACCTAGGAAATATGAATTTTTATATTTCATATAAATTCAAGTTAATGTAGACTTTAATAATACTTTTAACTTGTACGTTATTTTACATTAAAAATTGAATTTAGTTAACGTTATGTATTAAATATAAGTAAGGTAATGCAATGGTTTATAACTTATAAAACGAAGCAATTTTTGTGATATTTTCAAAATAATACATACAAAAAGGCATTGTTACATACTGTTATTGACAAATGGTTAACATATCCGCATAATTTTTTTATATTTATTTTATTAAACATTTTCATGCAATTTAAAGCAATTATGAAAGAATAAATAGTTATCGTTATCACTTTTACTACGAACTTTTATTTTTACTGTCTTCCATCTTACATTATACAAATTCAAATCAGTTGAATTTTATTTGAGAATAGACATTGCCATCTATTATGAACATATCAAATTATTTTTAAAATTCAAACAGCTACGTTTTTTGCAATATTTTAATAATAATTGCATTAAACTTAATAATATAAAAAATATATATTTCTATCTACAAAATTAAAAAAATATATCTCTGCCATAAGCACATCCTCACGTCGTTAGACAATGATAGACATACAAAATGGATGTCGTTGACTTGCTATTTAAATATGTTTTGTAAAAGAGTCAAATGACAGTAAATATTTCACGACGCCCTGAGAATTGTCATTCAATGATCGTCATTTATAAATTTACCTGTTTCTCGGAAGTTTAAGTTAAATAATTAAACAACAAAAAAAAACAATTGTGTTGCCTGTTTTTACGGATACTGTGTACTTCATCAACGTTATATATTTATGTAAGTAAAAATTTTTGCAATTTTTTATGTAACGTTACCGGCTTTTAGTAACATAAGCAAATACTTTACACTCCAATAGGAAAATAATTCATTCTAAATAAATACTTATTAAAACATTTGGTTAGCAGTTATTTGCCCCCCGTTGGTCCTAGAGTACATTAAAATTATTATAGTATTTACATAATATTCACCAGAAGGTAATGTAATGTAATAATGTTCTACTTTATTCAGGTATATGTTATTTGTAAATTATACAGTTATATTTAATGCAGATGATAGAGATTTAGATTTACTTAGAAAAGAAACAAGTTGTAAATTAGTATGTCGTATTAGAAATTAACGAAAATATGCAATAAGTGAGATATAATGCGGAAAAAAATAATTTTTGAACAATCTCTTTTGTATGAAATATTTAGATAGAATATAGTTAAATATATAAAAATCCTACATCGCCTCAAATTAATTCTGAAATTCATAAAGAGATGCTAAAATTTGGCATACATTTGATGATAAACGGGTAGCAATTGATGTTTTTGGAAAGGGTTGCAGATGGCACCTCTGCAGGACTCGGGCGTATTCCTATTATCCCGTACGTTATTCTTCAGGATGCAGACGTTAGTATATAAGTATAACCGTAGCGTTACGCTCGCGATAATGATAATTACATTGATATAAAATTGAGTAAATTCAAAAATGTGAAAAGTAGTATTTGTATTCCAACATTAACAAATAATAATGCCGTTTCGGTTAGACTATTATGTTTGGTAATTGTTGTGGGTGTATCAAAAAAGAAGACGAAACAAAAGTGGATAACAAAAAAAATCAAAGAGGAAGTGATAGTGTGCCGACTAGGAAGTTATCGTTATCGCACTCGAACGGTCTTAACGACGATTCAGAAATAAAGTATAACATTGTGGATGATAAAAATAAATTAAATAATGCTGTATTGACGAACGGTAACGCTGTTGAAACGAAAAAAACAAACAACGAACAAATAAAAATCGAAATTTGGGAAAGTCAAACAAACAATGGAACGGAAATGGCCGTTTCTGAAGACATAATTAAACCAAGTCCCGTTAAAAGTATAATGAAACGTAAATTATCAACAGATGCTGTAACAAACCAACCAAAACTATGTTCAGATTTGAAACGACATTCGTTACACGTTTTTACTTTGGAAGAACCAGACGATGATGTTTTCGAAGACGGGGTGACACCGTCGGCAAATGTTTCCAGAAATTTAGGAACTCCTTACCCCTGTAAACGGGAACAAATCCCTTTACCTCGATGGTTTTCCGAGGAGGAAGACAGTGTGCAACAGGAGGTGGGAGGTACTTGCGAGCCTCCTGCTACACCTATAGGAAGAGACGAGCTTGCCCTAAAGAGGCACAGATTTTTTTCAGAACTTCTTAACGCTGCAAGAAGTGCCGAGGAGCACAGAGTTCGATTTGACCCTTTAGGACCAGTTATTGCCGGCGGTGAGACAAGTAGAATTTTTCTCTCAATTATTCTCCCTCAGTGTTAAATTATTCTTCAAGCTTTGCATGGCACGTTCATTTATATTAGTTTGATGTGATTCATATATTTTCCCAATATTCATTTTATCACCAAGTCATTTCTAGTATGTATAAAAAAATATATACGAAAAGGAATCTAACTGGAAACCTAATCAACTATCTATTATTATACGTAAATGCAGGGTGATCAATGATTTTTTAAGATAATATGTTTCGTATCTCTCTCTTGTACGCCGTAAAAATCGTATGTCCGGTCTCCACGGTTCAAAAACTATTTGAACTTGTTAAGGAAACCGTGATTTACAAACAGATGAAAAGATGGAGAAAATAATGAAGCGAAACTAACGAAAAAATAAATAAAACATTAGATTAAAACCAATTTTTTTACTGCAACTGAAATATGAAATGGATTTTGCCGACAAATAATATTTTGAAAATGTTATATTATACAGTATACAGTATCAAAAAACGTTGCCATACCATACCTATGTTAATCTTATTTAATAATATAATATTTTATATCGCAACCATAACTGATAAGATGATTGCCGTAATCTCGACGATTCCGTGAGATTTATTTTTAGACGACTGCAAAGCGTTCGGGATATTATTTTAAATTTTTAATAGCGCTTATGTTAGAATTAGTATGAAGTTGTTTTGTAGGTGTGTAGTTTTGAGTGGAATAGTGGCGAAAAAATAAATCCTAACTCTATAAGGTACTTTATTACTTACATAATAAAATCTTAATGATCAATCGCTTATCTTATAAGCAACAACATCTAAAACAAACAATTTTAAACAGATACTGTTAGCGACACTTGCTTATAGAATATAGATGCACTAATCGTAAGTTATTTGATTTGGCACTAATTTCACATTATAAAAATAATGCGGAACCCTCACTGGTAGAAATAATTTATATTATAGCTTTAACAATTTTAATAAAGCTTATACGAAAAATAGTTTAAATAATTTAAAAAGAGTGTAAATGAACATGAACATACCTGATGAAAGATATTTAATTAAATAAAATATGGAATAGTTTGATCTGATCATATGTAACATATGTTCTCAAAATATAGGTTCATCAATTTGGTATGTTTATTAGTGTTCGTTCCTATAACTATAAATATGTATGCCAAGGGATTCCAAAAATAAGGTATTTGCTCATGTAAACAAATCCGACTGATATTTTCAGTGAGCGGTTCTTATAGCGAAACAAATTGTGTTCTCAAAAAGTGTCCAACTTTTAATATAAAAGGTACGTTGGTGTTGAGTTTTACCATTTTAAAACCACATTTAATATTTCATAAACTGTTTTATTTTTTCTTCTTAAATAATTAATTTTTAAGTTCTCTTAATATTCATATAACGATTAGCTAAAAATGCGAATTTTAAAATTATTTAAATTTAAATTATTGGCGATGATTAATTAAAATGTTATTTATTTGTGGAGATGCTTAAACATGGGTAACTTTCTAACAATATATCTATAACATTAAACACTGTATTTGCGGTTGTCAATTTCATTGAAACGCTGAATATTGTTTAAATTGTTTTACTGATTTGTAATTGTATCTTACAATTTAGAAACTTTTCTAATAACAGCTCTTTGAAGAAAGTTGAGAGACCGAAACAATTGTAAGACGATTATAAATGAGTAAAAAAAAAAAAAACAATATTCAGTGTTTTCTTGAAATTCAAAAATTGATTATATACCTATAATAAATCGTTTTATTATTAGGCCATAGTTAGAATTGCCTGCATCCTTACTTTTTGACCCTTGACTCACCTTTTGTCTGTCTTTATCTTGTTAGTCATCGCATCACTCATTTATAATCATATAGTATTCATTGCTATATTTTGTATGATTATATCAGTAAAATTGTATTTCACCGGTGTGTAATAATCACTCACGGCCATTCATGAATCATATGTACGATGGGTTGTCTAATTGTTAACGTAATTTTCACCTACTTTCGCTGTCAGTTGTAATTCCAGTTTTAGTAAGTAAAATTAATGATTTCTTTACTGTTTTTGGGCTTGTAATTTACAATAAATCTTCTATATATAATTTTACCTATTTACTTTTTCAGTAAATGATGGTGAATTCTGCCAGCAGTTTAATTCTGAACTAGAAGCGCTTGTTACAAGGTTGGAAAACGTTGCAACAAAATTGGAAAACATTTGCTTACCTTTTCAAAAATATACGTAAGTCGTTTTTAGCCTTCACATTAGAATAATGTTTATTATTAAAAGTTCAAACAATCTAGTGATAAATAATAAACAATCCCCGAACATAACCTCAATATGGTTATGAATTAAAATTAGTATGGTAAAAGAAGTTTTAGTGTAAATCAAAAATTCAACAAATCATTGTGTTTCAATTAATTATTTATGCACTTTTTATATTAATAGTTACATTCTTATCAATAATTAACAGGAAGGAAAGTTCTAGTCAAGCTTCCCAACCCGTTACTTCCAGTGAAATAACAATTTCTAGTTCAATTATACAGGACAGTCAAAGCATTACAATGAGTGTGCAAGGATTTCAAAACATCATTCAAGGACCTCTGGCTCATTACTTAAACATTTCCCAACAAATAGGTGGGGATGTTGCTGAACAAAGCAAATATGTGAAGAACGCCTTTGATGCCCAGTTTCAGTACCTTATCTTTGCTAGTCAAAATAGGCAACCAGCTCAAGCTGATCAGATTGCCTTTCTTAAGCCAACAAGTCAACAAATTTCTAATATTCAGGATTATCGTGAAAAGCACCGTACTTCTCCATTTTTCAATCATCTGTCTGCTATAAGTGAAAGTGTTCCTGCCTTAGGATGGGTCACCATTGTATGTACCATTTTAGAAGGAAAACATTATGTTTTCTATAATGTTTTCAATTTCAGAGTCCAGCTCCAGCCCCATATATTAAGGAAATGAATGATGCTGGTCAATTCTATACCAACAGAGTCCTGAAGGACTGGAAAGAGAAGGACAAGAGGCATGTTGACTGGGTTAAAGCTTGGATTGAAACTCTTACTGAATTACAAGTAAGGCAGTCACCATAAATTGTTTTTCCATGTAGGCAAAATTTCACTTTGTATATATTTTCAGAGCTTTGTGAAGCAGTGTCATACTACAGGTTTAGTTTGGTCTGGTAAAGGTGCTGCTCCCACAAGTGGTGCTTCTATTCCACCACCACCTCCACCTGGATGCCCACCACCGCCAAGCTTTGATAACTTTCACATATCTGATGATCCTGAAGTTGATCGTTCTGCTCTGTTTGCAGAAATTAATCAGGGTGAAAATATCACCAGAGGTGATGATTTCTGATCTAGTTATTATATATAATTTTTTATTGTATGCTTTTGAAGGTTTGAAGAAAGTGACGTCTGAAATGCAAACTCATAAGAATCCAACTTTACGTCAGGGTCCTGTTCCATTCAAGCCCCCATCCAATGTTTCCCCTGTTGTTTCCAAGCCAGTTGATAAGCCTCCAGTATTTGCTAGAGATGGCAAAAAGTGGTTGGTTGTAAGTAACCACTTCATCTTTTTTTTTTTAATTATACAATCAAATTTATGGTTCTTAGGAGTACCAGAAGAATAATCATGGCTTGGTGATTGATAATGTTGAGATGAACAATGTTGTGTATTTGTTCAAATGCGAGAATTCAACTGTAACCGTCAAGGGTAAACTTAATTCAATTACCCTGGACTCTTGCAAGAAAACATCTATTGTTTTTGACACACTTGTCTCTTCTTTAGAGTTCATAAATTGTCAATCTGTGCAAATGCAGGTAACCATTTTAATTATATAGACTTTATAATTCAAGAATTTTAACGTAATTAAATAAAAACTAAGTTAACATATTGAAATTTATTTCAAGGTATTTGGTAAAGTTGCAACAATTTCTATTGATAAAACTGACGGCTGCCAAATGTACTTAAGCAATGGTTCTTTAGATGTTGAAATAATAAGTTCCAAGTCTTCTGAAATGAATGTTTTAGTTCCTAAGAGTAACGGTGATTACGTAAGTATTGCTTTATCAAAAGTAGACCAGTTTGAAGTAATTTTTTTAATACAGGCAGAACATCCCATCCCTGAGCAATACAAGACTACTATAGTTCCAGGCCAGGGATTACACACTATCGTAATTGAAAGCAAGGGTTAATTCAGTTGATTTGAACGTTTTTTCTTCATCTAATAATTTAAGTGTTTCCTTAATTTAAAAGTTTTTGTACGAATATTAACGTGTATTTATGACTGTTTCACTTTAAATAAACTTATTTTAAAATCTGTATGTTTTTATATCTTTCAAGTACATTGTAGAAAGAAAACATATTTAAAAATATCATGTCTGCATCACCACAAATTAAAACAATTATGCAATAGATATCATTAAGGATATTTAATACACATTAGACGCTGTTATAATGATTCTTTTACACAAAACAATCGGTGGTCTTTGTTACCATTTAATAATTAATTTTTAATGTTTAATTAGGATTTATTTTGTTTTTAAAGTAGTGAAAGAGAATCAGAATTAATATTTTTGTCAAATTCCATACTTTAAGTTAACTTGTAAACTGATGATCAGTTTCATTAAAATTTTAAGAACATCGATCACTTACGCGTAAAGCACGCAGAACATAAACTTAACCTATAATTTTTGCCGCAAACAACTTCTAATATAATACGCAAAAATAATGCCATTTTCTCATTTCAATTTAGGTAAAAAGCATAATCAAAGAGCCATGGCGGCCATTACAGAAACTTACCGATTCTTAAAAGACTTGCTATGAACTTTTAACGGTGGATTTAACAATTTTTTCGGTCGGTACGAGACTCAAAAATATTATAAATCAAATCTATGCCACTTGTATTCACTATTTAGACACTTTTTTAAATAATTACATTTAATTTATATTAATAATTTTGTAATAAAAAACTAAACCGCAACACAAACTCACGTTACCCGTGGACGTTCGAACTCGCGATGTTGCAATATTCAAACGAGTAACGAGAAAATACCTAGATAATCAGGAATTTAATTTTGTCATTTTTGCTAAATTAGATGGTGATTATTGTATTTATGGTCCAGTATATTTATGGCGCGATAACATGACAAAATTCAATTTAAATTTACGGAAAACAAAAAAAGAGATAAATCGAGTTTTCGACACTTCCTTCCTCGTGTATTAATACCAGAAGTGTTTAAAAAAACTCATTCTTAATAAAAAATAAAAGCGACGCACAAAAAATTGATGTGGCTGAAAATGAAAAACAGTAGATTATTCAAAAGTTCAACTATAAAACAGCCTATATGGATCCTATCAACAAAATTATTAATTAACAGAATAATGTTTTAAATATCGCTTAATTTATAATTAATAAAAATAAACAGTATTTAGAAATAGAAGTTTAATAACAAATATAAACAAATTACAATATTGAAATCATGATATACAGAAATGTTCTGTTATCTAATAAACCGGAAAATTGGAGGTTTCATTATTGGTTTAAAAAAATTTATGATGTTATACATACAATGAACACTTACGGTGTTCAATTAAAAAAGTGCACTTTTAATTTTAAACATCTTTTAAATCTTCTGGTAAATCATTCTTTGGATGTTTATTTTCAAAATGCTGCTTATATGTTTTTGGATCTGGCATTTGGGCCTGTAAGAAAAGTAAGTATTTAAGAATACCTATTTTTTTTTTTTTTAAACTCAATAAAAATAATGCATGTACTTTCATAATTTTTTTTAAAATAAAAAATAATGCTACTTTTAGTAGTGCACACTTATGGTGAAAAGCATTACTATTTAATAAAATGGTTTTATTAAATAGTAACAATTTAAATTATTTGTAAACGATAGAGAAACTTTTCCTGTTAATTATACATTCTATTCTTCTGAAAGTAAAGTTGGCCATCCCAATTAATTATAAGATGAGTTTTGGAAAATTATTTTTGAAAGCAACATTAGTGGCTAGTTTAACTGCTAGTACCTTTCACTTATTATTATTATTTAGATTTAAGTGGAAGTGGTAATAGACATGTTCAATATTTACAAATAATTTTAAACAATTTTCCAGTAAATAAACAAATAACAATATACAAATAAGTTTGCAACTAAACAAAGTGTTATCATCTAATAGTAAACATCTTATTGTGTTTAATAGTAAATATAAATTTTTAGGAAAATGAAATCACATACTAAGATCAACACTATTGTAATACATAAATAATTTACAAAACAAAATATTCATAATATTAAAAGTTAAACAATTTACATATTTTTAAATTTATTTTTCAACAAATTTGAATAGAGAACGTTTTTCACTTATCCCGCCTAATTTTTTACTTACAAATTGAATAATATTCCATATAAAGAAATGTCAATAAACTTCAATTAGAAGTGTAAATTAGAAAAAACTTTCAATATTCAAATATTTGCAATTTACCTTAAAAAATATACTGAAATGATTAATAAAAAGTAAATTTACCTTGCATACATTACAGACGTAAATTAAAGCTTTTTGTGCTGCCTTTTTTTGATCATTTGCACTGTGACCCTGCTGTTTTTTCTGTTTTGCTAATTTTTCTTGAGCCTTAGCTTGAGACTGAAGTTTTTGCTGACCCCTAGCCATACCTGAATTCTTTCACTCACTAAAAACATTTCATCAACATAAAAATAAAATAAAATTTGAAAAGTGTTATAGATGATATAGGTACTTATGAACGTGCTACTTTTATGAAATGCAATGTGTAATAGAATAATAGTACAGTTAAAGGTTACATTATTAAATCAAAAACAGTTTCATTAGAAATTTAAATTGATTATATTTATACATTTAACTTACCTTAAACTGCGCCTAAAAAGACGAACAGCTTTAGAAAGTAAATTACGGAACTATGTCGCACCAGTCTCCACCACACTTCTATAAGCCGTATATATCTGACAATATATTGTATATTCGGTTTTCACATTCAGTAAATACACTTCTCAGTGTTTAGGCTTAGAATGTATAAGAGGAACAAAGATGGTTATATAAATGACGCAGTGTTATAATTGTGCGCATACTCATTATATGTAAAACGAGGAAGAAAGTGTCAAAATAGCAAATAACATAATTTAAATTATTAATTATTTTGGAGAGTAATTCCAAAAAGCAACACATGCAGATATTTTTAAATAATGTTTAACATTTATCTATTATTTGCCGTTTAGTTTTATATTGTTTTACAAACTTTATAACTGTAAATAAATTGTAAATAGTGAAGTAATTGGCATTATTTCATATTTTAATGTCATTTTTATTATAACAAACAAAGCAAAAATCGCCATCTACTATTTGAAGAGATGCACTTTTTTATGAAATAATTATAAATATTTAATAGATTATTAAGAAAAAAAAAACAATTCACTACCTCCTTAAAATATGAAAATAAAATAGCATTAAATCAAGGATCACACTGTATATAATTGGACATCCCCGAAAGAACCGAAAGTCTGGTTGTTATATAAACACTACATATTTTAGAGCAATTGACAACATTGCGAACACATCTGACACAACTCAATTCTATGGGTGATGTAATGAAAATGAAGTATTCAACTAATGTGTATGCAATAAAATTACTTAGAAGATTAATGTTGTTCATTTTACGTACTTCCAAATTTAGTTGTATTTAAACAAAGCGATAGATCATTAATATTCGAAATATAATAAAAAGTAAAGGTATAGTGAAAAATTCAAACATGTTTTAAACTTAAATTGTGTTTCCGTATCCTGTTTTTTTCCCCTTCTACCGAGGAGTAGATCTTTATGTGTTATTGAAGCTTGTGGTGTTTTGTGATACATTTGATATGTTGTTTGATGTTATTACTTAAACTTGGAATAATAAAAGGACTACAGACTAAAACAGCAATTAAGAAAAATGAAAATGGAGTGGACACCCCAAGAAGAAGGCTTACGAGAAATTTTAACACTTTTGAAAGAGTCTCAGTCGCCGGACACAGCTACTCAGAGAGCTGTTCAGCAGGTACTTTTTTATCTAACAAAAATTCGATGTTATTTTCTAAAACAAATGCGCAACTATTTCTTTGTCTGTTCATTTTAAATTGATTACCGAGGTATATTATAGTGCTAGAAAATGATTAAAATAATTAATGAACATCCTTTTGGTTAATACTTCTAAATAAGAAATTTGTAATCGATAATTGAGTTATTTTTTTTCAAAATATCTGTGTAAAAGTTAAATTAATAATTTCTCCCAAGGTAGTATTAAAGATTAAAAATATTCACGTTAATGCTACATTTTGGACATAGAAAAATACATAGGTAGAACAGAGCAAGTGTATATGAAGTTTAAACATTTATGGTAAATTAAAACAATAGCAACAGCATTCATTCTTAAATATAATGTGACATTTATCATTTACTTATATGAGGAATTTAACAATGATGCGAATGAATATTGGTAAATAGTACTATTTAGTTTTTAATATAGGTATCTTTACTCATTATTTGTTAGCCCTATTTCCATGTTCTTCCCAAAGAATGAATGCTATAGCTTTAATGTCATTTATTAGATTTTAATTCAAAATAGAAATTCTTAGAAGATTGCATGTAAAAAACCTAAACCTAAACTTAGTGGATAAACATTTTTTATTTTCCTCTTTTTTTAGAAACTTGAACAGCTCAACAAATATCCGGATTTTAATAATTATTTAATGTTTGTACTGACAAAACTAGTGTCTGAAGATGAACCTACTCGATCTTTAAGTGGCTTAATACTTAAGAATAATGTAAAATCACATTTTGATATCCTAGTTCCTAGTGTAGCAAACTTCATAAAACAAGAATGTTTGCAAGCTGTGGGAGATCCATCACCTCTTATACGAGCAACTGTAGGAATATTAATTACTACTATTGCAAGCAAAGGAGATTTATCAAAATGGCCTGAGCTTTTACCATCATTGTGTAATATGTTAGATTCACAAGATTATAATGTCTGTGAAGGTGCATTTGGGGCTTTACAAAAAATCTGCGAAGACACCGCCGAGGCCTTAGATGCGGATACAGTTAATCGCCCTTTAGAAATACTTATTCCGAAGTTTCTTCAATTTTTTAGTCATTCCAGTTCAAAAATTCGTTCATATGCTATTGGTTGTGTCAATCAGTTTATAATCCAAAGGTCTGAAGCTCTTATGGTTCTTATTGATTCATTTTTAACGGTAAATATAACTTCTAAATCACTTTTGTATTGAAATATACTTCACCCAGTTTCTTGAGTTTATATTCAACTTGTTTTTATAGAATTTATTTCATGTGGCAACAGATGAAGACCCAGAAGTACGAAAAAACGTGTGTAGAGCTTTAGTAATGTTGTTAGAAGTGCGAATGGATAGATTGATTCCTCATATGCATAATATAATAGAATACATGCTGCTGCGTACTCAAGATCCCGATGAAGGTGTTGCATTGGAAGCTTGTGAATTTTGGCTTACGTTTGCTGAACAACCCATATGTAGAGATGTTCTGGGTTCTCATTTGAACCGATTAGTTCCCATATTAATTCGTGGCATGAGATATTCCGATATAGATATCATTCTTTTAAAGGTAAGTTCATGCGTTTATAATTTTCTAAGTTTTTAAAAGAAAACGTTGCTCATATGCTAGGGTGATGTGGAGGAAGATGAAAGTGTACCTGACAGAGAAGAAGACATACGTCCAAGATTTCATAAATCTAAAACTCATACAATTAAAGCTACTCCTGCAGCCGGTAATGTTAATTCTGCTGAGAATGGGTCCGCTGACCAGGGAGATGATGACGAGGAATTTGAAGATGGGGATGATGATAGTTCATTATCAGACTGGAATTTAAGAAAATGTAGTGCAGCCGCACTAGATTGTCTCGCTAACGTCTTTAGAGAAGACTTACTGCCTATTTTGTTACCCATTCTTAAAGAAGCACTGTTTCATCAAGATTGGTTTATCAAAGAATCGGGAATTCTTGCATTAGGTATACTTTAATTTCTTTATATATTTTTTCTTTTTATTGTTTTCGTCACATCTTACTAGACGATTAATTCACAGGAGCTATAGCTGAAGGATGTATGCCAGGAATGGTAGATCACTTACCAGAAATAATACCATATTTAATTGATCGTCTAACCGACAAGAAAGCCTTAGTGAGAGCAATAACATGTTGGACACTAAGTAGGTACTCTCATTGGGTCGTATCACAACCTCACGAGGCATATCTCAAACGTCTCATGACTGAATTGCTCGAAAGAATTCTTGACAGTAATAAGAGAGTTCAAGAGGCTGCTTGTTCAGCTTTTGCCACTCTTGAAGAAGAAGCTTGCACTGAACTAGTTCCTTATTTGGGTTATATATTGGAAACTTTAGTTTTCGCATTTTCAAAATATCAACATAAAAATCTTCTAATCTTATATGACGCCATTGGTACTTTGGCAGATTCTGTAGGACATCATCTAAACAAACCAGAATATATAAATCTTCTTATGCCACCTCTTATAAATAAGTGGAATGTCCTTAAAGACGAAGATAAAGATTTATTTCCCCTTCTTGAGGTAATGTACTGTTTATTTTAGCACGTTAACGTTTTATGCTGGATAAAATATTTTTTAGTGCCTTTCAAGTGTTGCCACTGCCTTGCAATCAGGATTTCTTCCTTATTGTGAACCTGTATTTCGACGATGCGTATCCCTAATACAACAGACTTTGTATCAACATTTGGTAATTTTGTAAAACAATTAAACGGTATTTGTAATAATGAAATAAATTTTCAGGCTAATACGCAAAATCCAGATCAGTATGAAGCTCCTGACAAAGACTTTGTCATAGTCGCATTGGACCTGCTTTCTGGTCTGGCAGAAGGCTTAAATGGTCACATTGAAAAACTGGTTGTTAATTCGAATATAATGGAACTCCTGCATCATTGTATGCAGGACCCAATGCCGGAAGTTCGGCAGTCATCTTTTGCTCTTCTTGGTGATCTTACCAAAGCTTGTTTCCAACATGTACGCCCTTGCATACCGGATTTCCTTCCCATACTCGGACGAAATCTCAATCCGGAATATATTTCCGTCTGTAATAATGCCACTTGGGCCATTGGAGAAATAAGCATAAAGCTAGGTATGTTGGTATTGTCTATTAAATTTTTTATGATCCTTATAATTTTCCATTTTTTTAAAGGTGCTGATACGTCATTGTACATACCTCTAGTGCTAACTCAGCTAATTGAAATTATCAACAGGCCAAATACACCAAAAACATTATTGGAAAATACAGGTAAGAAAGTATTTTTAACGTTTTGGAGCATGGTAATCATTTTGTGTCACATTAAATGTATTAACTTGTTTTTCTTGTTTTCAGGTATATGTATTTTGCAACGTTTTTAATGTTGTTTATTTTATAATAAGAAAGCGCTTGCTATTATTTTACAAGGACTTGTATAAATATTCGACTATTGTAAAAAGTTATTTATACGGAATCCTTGTCAGTAGCTGTTTAATTATTAAACACTCAGTTTCATTTTTTGTTTGGTTGCATATTTAAATTTCGTAGGCATTTGCTATAAAAACGTGCTTGCTTTGTTAACATTAACACCCTGTAAAAAATGTAATTTTATAGATGTACAGGGTGGCTGTCTATTTTCTATAAAATGGGGCATTTTTCTTGCAAAAATCAAATCTTATTTCCATTAAGTGTTATGTGTTAATGTTCTTTAAAAGTGTAAACATCCTTACATGACCAAAAAATACCAATCATCGTCACAGTGTCTGTTTACTGCCACTAATCGTCAGCAATATACTACGATTTTTATTTTATCATAGGATACACAGATTTTTATTGTGTTCTATTACACAAAGTCTTAGTTTTGTTTATCATTATTTCGCAAAATAATTTTTATGTTTAAAATGTTAAACGACCAAAAAGAATCTATTTCAATATTTGCAATAGAAATTATATTTTAATTTTAATTGCAATTTTTATTTATTAAGTAAAATTTAGTTATTCTAACATGAAAAGGGTTGGCTTGCCAAGGTTTAGAAGTGCACCTAAACAATAAAAATGTGATAAAAAGGGAACAGATGTACCCAAGACGCATTTTTTGTATTCTTCGTTAATGGACTGACGATTTTTATTGTTTTATGATGCGTTATTTATGTTCGTTAATTTAGTAATGTTCCTTTTTTGTCTATTACTGAGTGTTTTTGTATTTATATTTTTATATTTACAATTATAGTTTTTACATTTAAAATTATTTTTATGCAATTGTAAATTTATTTGTAATTAAGTTGAGTTTTATTATTTTTTGTTCTCGGTGGTTCACTGTAGCCATTACAATCGGTCGCCTAGGTTATGTCTGCCCCCATGATGTCGCGCCCATGTTACAACAATTTGTTCGTCAGTGGTGTGTAACCCTTTTTATTTTTTTATTAACATTAATTTCTATTTTCAGTATTAATCCAAACACTTACATCATTACTTATTATTATATTTATATGCTTTTTAACGTTTTGTTTAATTACAGACTGTATGAGTGGTTTTTATAATTCATCATATTTAATTTCAAAATTATGGATTTTTTTTAATTACGATGACATATAGACCAATGGGAAATCTGGCTAATAATTTAAAAACAGTGTCAGCGTTTATTAAGTCTTATTTTGTATAATGATTATTATGACAATAATACCAAACATTAATAAATTAATAAGGACTGAAAGTTAAATAATAACTATCAGTGTATATTTATAATTGTTCTCATGATGTATCCTGAAATTGATTTCTACGAATAAAAATTAAAATAAGCATTTTCCAGGTGTACATCATTACGAAACATACGAGATAACGAGGAAAAGGATAGCGCTTTTAGAGGGATGTGTCATATGATAACAGTTAATCCAGCAGGGGTTGTACCAGACTTTATCTTTTTCTGTGATGCAGTAGCATCGTGGATTACTCCAAAAGAAGACTTAAGGGAAACATTTACCAAGGTACGAGTAATTATAATCCATAAGTATAGTCATTGCAGTTTGTAAGCTGTTTGTAACTCACTAATTTTGAGTTTGAAAAGAAATGGGTAAAAAAATTGCTGTATAATAAAACTTACATGTTACTTGTATGACTTGAACAATTTCGAGAATTGCCTTGGGGTTCCTGAAAAAAAAAAGAAAATTATTTTAAGACTTGAAACGAATATTTGTTTTTTTTTTACAGATATTGCATAGTTTCAAGGCGCAAGTAGGGGAAGAAAATTGGAAGAGGTTCAGCGATCAATTTCCTCCACCACTGGGTGAACGTTTGTCGACGTTGTACGGTATTTGAAGGGAATACAGGTAGGGAGGGATATGATTTATCAATTCGGAATCGAGACTAAATTTTCTAGAAATTGTGGGGACAATTTCAGCCGCGATAGAGATAGAACAGGGTGGGCACCTACCGAACAGTTTATTAATTTAATACGAGAATCGACGGGAGGGTTCGTTCAATCAAGAAAATAATAAATAACGAGGATTACGCGATCATATAAATAAATATTAGTACGAATGCTGCAGCACAGCGTCAATGCATCCGACATCGGCAGACTGTGATTAATTTTAGTACGACTCATGCTCAGAAAGAAACTCATTATAAACAATTAAAAAAAGTACGATGACGATTTCATTAAATCTGATAATGAGCTGTACTTGCATGTTCGCAATAGTGTTACATATACACATAATTGTTTATTTCCATAACGGATCTCAGTGGGCTGAAAATTGCAGGGACTTTATATGACGAGATACACACGGACATACAGGGGTAGAAAGGATAAATTTTTAATTAGATCAGTCATCAGGGACTCGAGAAAATGCAAATTACCGTTCCAGTTCCTTTTAAATAATATTGTTTTTAAGTACTTAGTATTTAGAAAAGATAACTTTCGAAGCAATTTATTATAATAAATATTTATAGTTTATCTTAATTAATGTCGATGTTACTTTACATTCCTAACTTTGCAGGTTTAAAATAAATGATCTGTTATTTTTCAGACACTGAGAAACCACTTATCGTGTCATTTTGTAATTAATTATTCTTAATCTAAATAAAATATCAATGCGTTTTAAAAATCGTAGCTGTCTATTTATAGATATTCCAATCATTTTATTTTCAATTCTGGATGTGTCAGAATTTTCCTATTTTAGCACAAAAAACCTATTGTAATATTTGAGGTTGTAAAATAAAACAGAACTTCTTGTAATATTGAATATTGGAAAGGCTGTTATTTGTTACGTTTAAATGCCATAGATTAATTAGTAATTTTTCAAAAGAATTTCCTGTCGAAACAATATTATTAGAAAAGTTCTTTGAAAGCACTAAAGTAATTAACTGATCTAGTTTTACAAAGTAATGTTTAAAATTACTGATAATTTCAGTAGTGATAGAATTTAAGGTGCAAGAGTCAGCTTAGATGATTTTATTTCTCGTTCATACTCACTATGGATGTTCTTTTAATTTATCAATGTAACAGTTTGTACTTAAATTTGGTCGAGATTTGCAGTTTTTAATAAAATTCTTCAGAAAACTGGATAGGGTGCTCGGAACTGATTTTCTTGAGTATGAACGAGCTTTATTCAGAAAATCACGTTAGAAAATGGACAGCAGTAAATTTTCATTGCTGAGAATTAGTGCCTGCAAAAATTTCATTCATGTGCAATAATACTTCAATTTATAATTGTGTGCTGATAGATTTTTTTTATTGTACAGAACAGGTGTATACATACAATTAAGTGTTGCATTGTTTTTGTTTGCTAATTAAATTCTTCACAGTTGCTTCATATTGATAAAACTCCTATTCATTTAACAGTCTTCAGCAGTTATAGTAATTGTTTGTAAAACTTTCCTTAAAGGCGCATTTTAATATAACATTTATAAAGTAAGTTAAAACTATTTATAATTATTAATTACTACATATTTAAAAATAGATAATTGTTACGATCATTTTTCATTTTATTCTATGACCATTCTTTTTTGATATTGCGTAGAAATTATAATTAAATGAAGCAACTGTGATTGATTTTATTATTATTTGTCACTTTTTACGAAGATTATTATTTGATGGGTTTTAAAACATCTTTCCATGTTTCAATTTCGTTAAATTGTAGTCTGTTTTTTAATGTGATAAATGTAGTGATTCCTAATCTTCAATTTGCAAAATGTGATACTTTTAAGTAGTTTATTAAGATCATTTCGTTTATTTTTACTTTTTTTGTCACATTAAACAGTTAAAAAAAATCAATAAAACCACAATTGCAAGCTTTTGTTTTAAATGTTCTGTTGTTTATGCGTTTTATGGTAATGTATTAGAAATTTAAGTTTTTTGTTGGTAAAAATTCATTAAAGAAAATTTATAATCAATTTTAAGTTTAAACATTTTTCACAGCCTTATAAAAATAAAAGAACTCGAAGTACTCATACATCTTTTATTTTTCTTCCTAAATGTGATCGAATAAGAAAACTTTTTCTTAAATTTCAAACATTGACTCAAGTTGATGTGCTTTAGTTTCTGTGTACTTGTAATTGTACAATGTAAAAAAGAAGTAGGTAAGTGTGTAAATCAATTTTCATTTTCTTATTATCTATCAATCAAATAAAATAAGTAAGGATGAAATTCTATTTTTATACTCATTCAACGATTGATAATGTAGATTTATTTTTAATATTTAAAAAAGGATGACCCGTAAAAATAACATTTGCGTCGGTAACACAAAGCATCTGTCACACGTAGAATAATCATACGTTAACTAGAAAACTGGTTGCAAAACCAAGAATATTCTCAGTTATTATGAATGAACAATTGAAATAATTATAAGTGGAACATCATTACCTACAGAGAAAAGATTCTTTAGCTATTATTAATAATTCCAAACAAATTGCAAGATCTTATATTATGTATAGACGATGGTAGATTAGGCAGTTAGTAACAGTAAAAAATTGTTTGCACAAATTTAAGAAATCGTACAATATATGGATTATAAATTGGGTCTACTTGTTGATGAAGTTGAAAGAAAAGGTGTAAGGCATTAGGCCATTAGTATTAGAGTCCAGTAAACAAATAAAAATGGGTTAGTATTGACCCATCGAGTTAATTGCGAGGCCAACATTGGCCCACTTCCGTAGTTAGGTGAATAAGACCACGAGTATAAGTGCGTCTGCAAAAAAGTTGATATTGAGGTCCGGTAAAAAAGGAGGTGGAATTGGCAGCAGGTATGTGTCAGTTGAGCACCCCTGACCGCAATTAATAAAAGACTAGAATAGATAAGAGGTAGGCACGTCGGAGGTCGTTGACCAAGAGTTCTGGCGAAGACGTGGTGTGTTGAGCAAAACTCCAACCGCGTATAACTGTACAGTGCCGCTCCGCTTCGGCCCCGTTGCCACCATCATCGATTCACGTTCAAATCGGATCGCCGAAGAGCCTTGAACTACAATACTATCGGTGAAGCAGAAGCCTGCCCACGGCCTCGTCTTCAACGGTACATTCCATCGGCTGGAGAAATTCCGTATTGTACGGCAATTCTGAACGCATATGAATGAAGAAAAGTGTGTTCGAACTTGTGCTATTAGCAGCTGCTCCAACAACTTCCAGACCGATCATCGGCCGGCTATGCGTTCTTGTTATTGTTGTTGTTAGTGCGGTGGTTGGTGGTACTTGATAACAATTTCTGTTGCTGATATTATGCCCGGAGCGAATCGACTGCGACCTTTACCACCTTTTCCAATTCATCGTCATCATCATCGACTCATAATTGTCCTGTGCTTTTGCGCCGGACTTTCGTCGATGTTCTTTACACGGGCGCTGGCCCAAGATGATGATTCTTTTACCGGAAGCTTTCTCTTAGGTATGTACCACTTCGTTTCATCTTCTCATCTGCACCACTATCTATCTATAACTACCTATTACTTTTTTACGTCTTCATCAACCTGATCCTCGTTTCTGATTTCATTCATAATCCTCGCCGTAAACTTAATTCCAGTGAAATTCCACGTCTTTCTGTTAACTTTTGCAAGTCAAAACATATACTAACGCATTTAAATTGTGTTTGTCCAGAATATTGATATACACACGTATATGAGTATATCGACTAAATAGTTATTTATCTTTTCTTTGGAATGATTATGGAATAAAAGATGACACGAAAGTGTAACAACAGGTGAAGCAATTAATGTTTCCTATTTCAACGAGAAATTCCTTTTTAGTTTAAGAAATACAACAACATGGAATAGCGCGTACCGTTACCTTACCTACTTCTCCTATTAAGGTGTAATATTTACTCGAAATTAAAGCTCCAGAAGACTTTTAAAAACACTCAAATAATTATTAAAGTTGAAATAATAATATTGAAGGCGTTGATATAATACTTATTTAAATAATAAAATCAGGGTAAAATGTGAGACACTTATGATTATGCCACGATAAACAAAAACGCCGTTAGAGAAGACATCCTGAAGTAGAAAATACAAATATCTATTTAGATTTAAAACTAATTTATATAAAGCATAATTCACAGTTAGTTTAATTTCAATAATATTCAATCGAACATAAAATATTTGCGACGTTATTTTATAACGATATTTATATATTTAATTCAAACGATATAAAATGAATAAGTGTATAATAAAAAGGAAGGCATATTTTAGATATATTCGATACATTAACGAGTACAGCTGATGCCAAAGATTGTCCGGGAGTTTGCGTTCATATAATAGCAACGACAATATGTTACGATGTATTAGAGGACGTAGCATGTCCCAGTGCCTCAATGAAATGTTGCATTGAAGGACCAGGACCTAACTCAACGTCAACAGCAAAAAACGAAACAAGCATCAGCGGCTCTAGTAGCCCCACCACGGTACAAGAAACCCGATCCACCACAACACCTCCACCTACGTCCGTAATGGTAAAGGATTCTAACAAAGTTGCTTACTATAAAAATGTATATTTGCAGTTACACTTTTTTTAGGTGACACAAAACAAACCAACAACAACAGCAAAAGTTGCAAATTCCGAAAAAAATGAAAGTAAGTATTTACAATTACATAATCCAAAATTAATTAAAAAAAAACTAGTAAAGGTGCCTAGCCTAGATACATTACTATTTAAAAAAAAACATGGAAAGGAAATTAATTTGGTATTCGACAGTCTTTCAATTTATTCGTTTGTAACGATTCTCGCTTTTAGAAACAATGGCACAAGAAACTGAAATTTAGTAGTTATCCATTAGTAGTTATTAGCGTGCCAAAGTTCAAAAGACCATTCGAAAATGTAATACGGTCTTTATATTCAATATTTTTCCAGTTATAATTACAAAATTATTTACATTTATTATTTAATTTTACAGCTTCATCAAAATGTCCCGGAGTTTGTGCACCAGCTAACATATCAGATTATTGCGAAGCCATTATACCCAACGACACATTATGTGAACCAAATGCAAAATGTTGCGTGGTCTTGGACGATGCGGTGCCTGCTAATGTAATAATTCCAAATGCACACATCAAAAACAGAACCCAAGCGCCAGAGTTAAAAACAACACCGTTTCCAATCACTGCCGTTACCGAGTATACAAAAGCTGTATCTACAACATCCCCTTTGTTTCCAACAAAAACTTGTAAAGGAGAATGTATCGGAGGTATTTTTGCGTTATCCTGTTACGATATAGATTGGGAAGCAGAATGTCCTGAAGGATCCAGTTGCTGTATAGAGTCGGTATGTATTGAAGATTTTCTAGCTCTAATAAACACCGAACTGTAGAATTATTTAAAGTAGCTTTTGCTTGGTTATGCAATGAATTATTAAATATTACTTTATAGTTTTGGGATTTCTCAAGTAGCAGTACTTATATGCCACCAACAAGGATTATAAGTACTACTACCATCACTACTACAACAACCCCTCGTTCTACAATATCTACAAGTATGGGTCCAAAATGTCCTGGTACTTGCTATTTGAGTATAATGGTAGCATTTTGTGTCCGACCAGCTGTCTTGATACAAAACACATCTTGTAAAAGAGGCACAATTTGCTGCGATAATAGACAGCTAGCGGCTTCTCCCCGTCCAAAACCCACACCGTACAGGACATCAACACTACCTTCGACGACCGTTGTTACAACAGTGGATCCTAGGCCAGAATGTCCTGGTTCATGCATCGTTTCTTATCTCAGTTTTACTTGCTTTCGTGAGTAATTATACCACAAAAGCTTTACGTACATTTCTCAATTTTAATTAAATCCTGTAGGAAATGCCGAAATGACTGACATTTTCAAGTGTAAGAAATTTGGACATAAGTGTTGTGCTCCGAAATCGATAATAAGGGAAACGTTGGATTTGAAGGATGAATCTAGCTTCGAAGGTCATCGAACTAGCACAATATTACCCTCGAGTTTAGGCGTAACAACTCCATTTTTAACAACGACAGAAGCGACGGCAATAAGTAAGCAATATTTTTAAAAAAGTTGTTAAAGGAAATGTTATAACAAACCAATTTTTAAAAATAGCTCTTTCCGGTTACACTAAAACAACTCCGACCAATTGGAAATCGCCTACATACAATAAGTACGTATGCGGCGTTAAGGGTAACTCTAGGACTCGAAGGGTAGTCGGAGGAGAAGACGGTGAACAGGGTGAATGGTGTTGGCAAGTAGCCCTTATTAACTCTCTGAATCAGTATCTTTGTGGGGCAGCCTTAATTGGTACCCAATGGGTTTTAACAGCTGCACATTGCGTAACTAAGTACGTCTGCATTTTATTTAAGTTAATCATTTGAGAAAATACAAAATAAGTTCTGTGGAGCAACTAAATAAACACTAAAACCCAGAATTCCACATAATTTTTGTGTTTTAGTGTTTCATTTATTATCCTCATGAAAAATGTGAAAATTATAAAAGAAATAAACAAACTGTACTTTCTAGCATCGTACGAGCAGGTGATACAATTTACGTAAGAGTTGGTGATCACGATTTAACGAAAAAGTACGGAAGCCCTGGAGCTCAAACACTTAGGGTTGCTACCACTTACATCCATCACAACCACAACAGTCAAACTTTAGATAACGACATTGCTTTATTAAAACTACACGGACAGGCCGAATTAAAAGAAGGGGTTTGTTTGGTTTGTCTCCCCGCTAGAGGAGTTAATCATGCAGCAGGAAAACGTTGTACTGTAACAGGATATGGATATATGGGAGAATGTATGATGAACACTATCGTTTAAAAATGTGATTTTTTGTGACGTATTTTTTAACAGCTGGACCGATTCCTCTGCGTGTTCGAGAAGCTGAAATTCCAATCGTAAGTGACCCCGAATGTCGAAGGAAAGTTAATGCTGTTACCGAAAAAATATTTATTTTACCAGCCAGCAGTTTTTGTGCAGGAGGAGAGGAAGGCAATGATGCGTGTCAGGTAACAACAATCATATTATCAAACTATCATAAAATTAAAATAATATTATTGTTTAGGGTGACGGAGGGGGACCACTGGTATGTCAAGATGATGGTTTTTACGAACTGGTAGGTTTAGTATCATGGGGCTTCGGTTGTGGACGACAAGACGTACCAGGAGTCTATGTTAAGGTATCCTCCTTTATAGGATGGATTAACCAAATCATTAGTGTAAATAATTTATAGTTAAGTTAGTAATACGATTGGGCCTTTTAAAGAAATTATAAATATGAGTCATGGATTTCAAATGGTGGTTAAAAAAATTAAAACCTTTCTAGGGAAATACTGAAACAAGACTAAAATAGTGTATTCAAGTACTTCATATTTTTCTAACTTATTATTGTGTTAGTTTTAAATTAATAGTAGGTAACTAGTATTAAAATACGTATCAGAATATTAATTATTTATATGAATTAAAAACAATGTACAAATTATTTTAAAAGGCGCGCTATTGCTTATGTTCCACTGGTGTCGGTATGAAAATTACACTATCGGGAATATAATTTGTTCAATTACATATCAAACTTTCGATTAATTACTTATTTAAATTAAATCGATGTGTTCTTGAACATATTCTCAACCTAATTAGTAAAAATGCCATACTTAAACAACAATTCTACCAAAATATGCTTTAGAATCGATCTTTTAGTGGTTTTATAATTGTTTTTTTTTTTTTTTAATAAACAGGACTAATCAAATTCAAATGTAAAACAAAGCTTTGTATATACACATTTATTATTCTTTTATATCACATAAAATAAATTAATGTTTCAAATAAGTTCAGAAATGAATTTGTGTTACCAAATATATGAATTTAAGAGTGGGTTGTATAGATTATGAGAATAAAGTATTTTAGATAAATTCTCAAAAATCATTCTTATCACTATTATAGCTATATACTTCATATTATAATATTTTAATTAGCCAGAGACAAGATACACACGAAGCTGCTCATTTAAAAGTATTTTTCGAGTAAATTTTTACTATACTTTTATTATTAAAATATTAGGTGCATGAATATTTATTTAAAAAAAATAATAAAAATGTATGAAAGTAATAATGTTGTTTACAATTTGAAATTAATTAAAATATCTGTATAGGCAACCTAGAACCTTCTTGTGTAGTGTTTTAGTATACATCTATAATAATTTAATAATATACGATGTCTTAAAAAAATAACCGTTAATAATGTAATTATTATTTAGGTCATATACATGTAAACGAAGTCAATTTAATGCATTATACATTTACAAGATATATGAATTGTCAACTTTTTATTTTTTGCTATTAACGTTAAAAATGTAAAAAAATACTTTTTCTATTTCTATTTTCTAAAACAACAAACCGGTGCATAACTACACCTACTACTAGTATATTTATTTATACTAAATTATAAGTCAGAGCCGGATTGTTTATAATTTGATCAAACAATTCATTTAAATCTGCATATTATGTAGATATAAAATAAGCTGTAGGAACATTTACGAAAAATTTATTGTGAATTAGTTTGTGAATACCTTTATGAATAAAGACAAACAATACTTTTTGATTAAAATGGTGGGAACCAACTAAAATACACGATATGATTCGTAAAGGTCTTCACGAACCATTAATGCGATATGAAGAACTTATGTAAATTAACTTGACGGTACAGCCTTTGTAAATGAATTTACATATGGCGTCTAAATTCAAATCACAATTTTCTGTTCGATCAGTTATGATAATGATAAATTAATTAAAATATAAAACGTGTGATAAGCGGTTGTAATTTCTAATTAACTTCTATACTATATGGACATAACATACAACAACAATTGTGTGAGTAACTGTATATAGAACTATTTATGTGTATGCAGTATGTATATAACATACGAATTGCTGTTTTAAGTTTCAAAGGAATATATGTATATCTATACCTACTACGAAAATTTTTATAGGACTAGGTACCTCTTGTTGGAAACAAGAAAGTCGGTAGATTTCATAAAAGATTACCTTCTATAACTAAAGAGAAGAATTTTTTGAATAAAATTTATAACTACCGGTAGAACGTTTAAGGAAATTTCTGTGGAACTTCTTGAGCGATAACAAGAGGTACTAAACACTGAAATTTTCTTTAAAAAAATGCGTAAGGTAAACACAACATTCATGTGTACCTATAGAATCGCACGAGTGCCTTTTAAACAAGCCAGGAGCCATGTATTGTGTACGTAATAAAACAGCTTATATACTCAAGTTGTGCTTCTATAAACTATGAAATTATCCGAGTTCCTAGTTGTAACAAGTACCCAGAAAATTTAACGAGAACCCACGGAATACAACTCAATAAATGCCTACAACGCTAACGCACTCTGCACTCTGAGTAATAGAAAATATTTTCAAATTTAAAAAAAAAAATCAAAACACCTATGTCATATGTTTTATATTATGTGCTAAAAATTGGAACAGTTTGCATTGGATTATAAAAAGATGATAACATTTAAATTGGTGCGCTCACAAATTTAATACGCGGGTCACTAATAACCGTTGAAATTATCTTAAATGATTATTATTAATTAAATTAAACAATGGAATAATATCATATATTGGAACGGTATGATATTGTTTAGTATTTGCAAAGAAGTCAAATATTGCCTTCTGTTTGCGATTAACTTTTCGTTTTGTTTTTTAATTACGGCTCATAGTCTGGACTTCATTAGATACGAGGCATGTTTTTTAAGTAAGTACCGTTTTGAAGTTAATAAAAAACGTGCAAAGATATCTTAATAATTTTATTTTTCATGAAAGCCTGTACCTTAATCCACTTTTCTACATAATTTCCTTCACTATTAAGGCTCTTGTCATAACGTTTGACCAGTCTGATTTGTTAACTGTATTAACCTCGTCATCGTCTTGAAGGCGCTGATCGCCCAGATGTTTCTTGAAGTGCAGGAACAAATGGTAGTCACTGGGCGCCAGATCAGGGCTGTACGGAGGATGATCTAGAGTTTCCCAGTGAAAAGATGTGATGAGATCTTTGGTCCGATTAGCCACATGCGGACGGGCGTTGTCATCCACATTTGTGCGGCCATATTTAAATGCTCTCACCCACTTCCTTACCTTATCATTCCATCACTCATAATGTTTTGTCCGTAAACTGCACAGATCTCACGATAAATATCAATCGGCTTTGGTCCTTTATTTTCTTTATCATGTAGGTACTGAGTGCGCTTGCGCGGAACGCTGATCGCAGCGCTGCAGCGGCAGAATTTCAAAACGGTAATTACTTAAAAAACATGCCTTGTATTACAGGAAAAATTAGAGTATTCATCTAGCGTATATGTAAAATTTGGTTAAATGTTACACAACGCACTTTAGGAATCATTTAACTTTTATAGAAGTATTTAAAAATTGTAAGGAGATAGAAATCAACAAGACAACACGGGAAGAGCTCTAGAAACAATTAACACTTAATTAGAAAAAATAAATTCTGCATTCTACGTAGTTTTTTATTTTATTTACAAAAGTGTTTCCGGTACAAACAAGCAACAACTCCCCAATTAGAAGCGTTTAATTTAGTTATAAATTAAACCATCGCAATAAATAAATAGAGTCACATTATTCGTTGATAAGAGATTTTTGTCGAGATGTGGGGTCATTTACTTTTTCAACCTCCATGTACAGACACATGCAAATATGCCAAAGACAATTTTATGTAAGTACACACATATGTACAGACATAGACAGCAAATGTAGGTTAAATTTTTATGTCATTGTTTGTAATAGCAAACCAAACATAATAACACTCTAATAAAAAATTGACCATTAAAAAAATACGTTCGTACGTAATGATAAGGAGTTGTTAAGTAATGGAGATAATTCTCGTAAAACAAAAACAATTCCTAATTCAGAACAGAAAATAGATTAATTATATAAATATGAATTTGAAAATTATTGATTATAAATATACAGTGAAATTGCCAAGTTGGCTAATGATTAATGCGACGTTTGTCATTCACCCCATTAAATAAACCGATTAACATAAGAAAAATTTAATGAAAGCTATTAATAAATTTCGCAGCTCTCCTATTTTCAGATAAAATTTATTTCTCTGTTGGGATATAAATATTTAAATTGTACTGTTAAAAAACCGTTAGAAAATATTTTATGTAGGCATATCTTTTGTAATTTTAGGCGGTAATACTATGTATTTCATTTCTCACGGGAGAGTTTTGTTAAAAATGTTTGTCGTGGGCGATTAAAAAAATGCTGTTAGTAGAACATCCATAAATAAAGTAACGAACAAAAAACTTACTCAATTATTGATTATTATTATTGTTTGAACTTCGATCTTTTATCTTTATGATTCTATGATATAGTGAGTGTACTAATAACGATTGGTTATGTCATAAATTAGCGTATATTAAGCTAAAAGAACTGTGTTTTAGTGATATATTATTGCGAGTTAAAACAAAATACGTTGCAGTTAATACCTAATGCCATATGGTATATGGTTTCCAGAGGAAAAACAATTCAAAAAATTAACGAAAATCGTTAGTTTAATCTGTTTTTTGTACTATAAATTGGCATCTACTCAATTTGGTGGACAGGAATGCAAAATCAGAAATTCTTCGATATATAATATAATAACATTCTAATGTCTAATGAAATTTTATGATTCGATTGGGACTCACCTGTTTGTTTGTCAAATTGTAAAATAATAATGAAGAGCCTGCAAATGAAGGCATTCATTGTATTGAAAATTTCGTAATGAGTTGTACCTACAGGTCAGTACATAACAGGTTAAACGTTCGAAATAAATATTACTTTCATTCAGGTTCTGAACTTTTAACGGACTTGCATTCTTTAGCTAAGAACACTCAACGTGTTCCAGAGGGAAAATACGACATCGTGCTCACTACAAACTGACTTATTCCGCTAATTTGTACATTACGTATAGACAAAGTAAATTTTAATAATAAATAATTTTGACAATTACATACAATCACAGTAGAATTGGCAATACAAGAAAAGTCATGCTTGATAACTAGTAATACTTATAATGAAAATAGCAACACGTAGCTGTCTATAAGAAATTATGTAATTCCATTAATAGTTTTTAGAAGTACATACTAACATCATCGCTTTGCTATTCGAGATGATCGTCTCAAAGAAAGTTATTTCCTTTGACCTTGTGCAGTATGCCGGTATTAATTATATAAGCAGTTTAAAAACAAACCAGTCAAATTTACACTTAAAAAATTACAAAATACTCTGGCGAAAGACATGAAAAATCGTAGAATGTCTGAAATCTATAATTTATGACAAGAATTTTAGCAAATGTTTTGGTGTGATTTCATTCAACTAGAGAGGTTAAAAACCTGGCATATATTATTAGTAAAAGTTAATTGAACTGATAGTGACTTTTTTAATTTCAAATTTTCGAAAGTTCGAATGGGTCCATCAATTAAAAAGTCTTCATGTAACATCTGTAATAACATTGAAAACTTAAGATACGGTTTGAATGGATTCAACATGTATGATGTTTTGATATTACTTTTGTAAACTTTTTTTATCGTACATTTGCACAACCAAATATTAAGGGTGCAAAGTATTTATACATAAGGTGTTTCTGTATTTAATTTTTATTAATAATAATGTCAGTCATCGAAAAGTTAACTATGTATTGCATATTTTCGGTACGCATTTGTCCACTTGGGACGGGTCCTACAAGTGTCTAGGTATCGTTAACAACGATGACCATGTTCTAGCCAACGTTTCTTTCAAGTATTCAAAGAAGTCTCGAAGCCGGTTATGACGTAATACTGACAAACATAATGTGGCTTTAAATGTACAATGTACTTACCAGGTAAGTGTTAAATAATAAACTAGACTAGACTAGGCTAGAAGGAAAATGGTAAGATGTCGAAAATGTTATGAAAACGCTATAAAACATTTTTTTGAAAACGAATCGATCTACCGTATATACAACCATAAAGATAAAAATTTATATTAGTCGTTGCAACTTTATTTTTATTTAGTATCATAACTGCCCTATAATGGATCAGGTTAAATCTTCGACATACCGGTGACCATTCTTGGAAGCAAATAACAAAATCCAAAGTGTTACCAACTGTCAGTTTATTGAATGTTTGAATAGATCTTTACCTTATGTCCCTCTGAGAAAAAAAAAATGTAAACTATCTAGGTACAATTGGAAAGAAACTTAACGACCAATAACGTCAAAACCCGAAAAAAGATTTCTATGAAAAATTAAATAAATATGTAACATTCAACTCACTGTATTTTGACTTTTTTAATAAATTATAGCAAGTTCTTGAAGAGTACTTTAGTCATTTTTATGTAAAATTAAAATTTTGATGTGTTGAACTTTTAAATACATAAATACATAAAAATGATCTTCTTCCCTTTTGCGCTGTCCCATGCTCAAGAACTCAACAGTAACAAATTTCATTAAAAATTCTGCCCTCGAACCTTGTATGATGTAATTCATTTCCGATTTCTATGCGGTTTTTATGTATTCAAGGACCATTTCGACGAGATAAGAAAATATTAAACCTTTTTATATTACATTATTCTTTTAAAATATTCACGGCCAGATTTAAACGTAAACCTTTAAATAATTACCTTCAAAACACAGGAAGAATAGCGTAATAATTTAAATGAAATCCGAAACGTTCATGTCAACTGCATACAACAATTTTTCCAGTCTATTAAAAATTCAATTATTAAACGAACGAATGAAAGACAATTTACGTATATCTTCGCAAAAAAAAAAAAAAAATAGGTCAACTGTTTGAATTTGCATACATTTTGCGTTAATTTCTTTTGACAGAGACACAATAGTGACATAAAAATTCATGGCAAAAGTTAAACTCGTGGAATACCTAATTTAAATTTTAAAAAATCCAAAACGCAAGAAAAGAGACAGAGACATCAAGAAAGTTTCTTGTGCCTCCCCTTGATGGAACAATAGAACATCTAACCAACTATTATCGTAAACAAGTTCATCCCTAATCAGTTCATCTATGATGATGAAGATGATAGTGGGTGAAAGAAATAATGTAAAAAGTTCCAGTCAGTTTCGGCTGTGAGGTCAACGATTTAAGTTACGCCCTAGTGAAGCAACAGCAAGTAACGAAATGTAACGCCCCAAGTCAGTAAAGGCAGAAAGGGCCCGTACCCCACGTTCTGGCAGCAAAACCACCGTACCACAAATCCTCTTTTCAACTACTTCACCCTTAACAATAATATTTCCAGTTTACAAACGTACATATATATATAAAGCATTTCCTGAAGAAAAAATTAAATTCTGTTCAAATAAGCGACAGGTCGACAAACATAAACATCTCAATAAAATGAATGAATATTAATTATTTATTGTTTTTTTTTTTACTATTTTGTACTATTAACATAAAAACTTACGACATGATTTTCAATAAGTCTTTTTTTTTATAAATTGAATCGATGATCCTTCAAATATTGTAACTCCATAATGACATTAATAAAACACAGATGAGTTACAGAAAGTTTTTATTGATACCACAATAATATTCTTCTTCAGGTGGTGAAGTAATCTAACTTAGATTCTGTGTTTTATTAAAGTCTTTTTATTTAAATTAGTACCTAAGCATAATGTTACAGCTTGTACACTTAAAGGTAGTTCTTTTAGTGATAGAATTTTTATTTTATGAATAGGTACATCAGTTGTTGTTGATAGAATTATATCTTGTTGTTGTTGTATACATAAGTTTATGCGTGCTGGTCAAACTAAGAATTAGTGTGGCCAAGGTTGGATGCTGCACGGAGATCTAAGTTAGGTGTTCATCTTTGGAATGTGGTCGGACTAGAAGACTTTAAACCCTGAAGCACACCCTGAATTCAATTTAATTCATCCGCGTTCTATAGTCACACGGTCTCGTCATACATAATTTCCGGCGTAATTTGTGTGCCCTTCGCCCTTCAACTCCTTCCGCCACCCACCGCTAAACAACAACAAAACAAGAACCTTTCTCGTCTACCAATTTGAATTTTTTCTACAATATTCTTTCGAGTATAAGAATAGTTTTTGAATTTAATTATTTAAAATAATTAACATATGTACGATAAGAATCAGAAAATCTTATAAACGATTTTAATAATATTTCGTGAGAGCTAACGATTAGATAAGTTCTGAACATTTCCGGGTCAATATTATTTAGTAGATATTATGTCAAATTTCAAACAGGTAATGTTATAAGGATTTCGTTTTTTTTAATTTTATTTAGGGAAGCGACTTTAAAAAGCGTCTCAATATCACACCTTATTTATTTTTAAGAAAATCATATTTGCTGCACTTATATTTATTACAATCTGATATAAATGTAGCTTCGAGATAACAAAATATATTTAAGAAAGTCCCCTTTAGTTCATTATTTATTGACCTGAAAAATACGAAAAGTGTATTTATCTATTTTTATTGCCATACCCGACAAGCATAGGTAAAGAAAAAATTCTTTTGTTCCCTTTGCGTCTACAGTCATCCCTTAAAATGAAATTGTAAATATACCATAATTTTAAATACCTAACTTTGTAAATTTCAAGTACCTGTCTGACGAAAAGGCAGATTATATATATATATATATATATATATATATAGCGTTAATCCAACAACAGAGACCTTTAGGTAGGGAGCCCTTTCTCTTTATAATACAGTTGTAACGTCTTGGTTTAAACAAATTGTTTCAATTTAAATATTGCCTCCATCAAAGTAACAAAGAAAGAATATAATTACACATTATTTTAATAATGTTCGGTGTTTATACAAGAGTATTATGTAGATAACTACATCAATGTATAATTTCAGAGAAAATTGACTCAACATTTTACATTGAATAAAAAACTGTAGGTGTCTGTCCGTATCAAAATAAATAACGGTCTTTGTATACATTTTGAAAACAATGACACTATACGACAACCTATAATTGTGACCAAAAATTCATTGCATCTGTTATTCATGGACATTATATTACCTTTATTAGTGTGACTAATGGTAAGCGCAACGATAACAACCGATTTTGTAATACCTTCATGCTATGACTGAAAATTTTGCAAAATACTGTAGTTATCAGTATTTATACATATAACAGTGTTTTAAGTTTGCGGATTTGATAATTATAAATTATAGTTATTATAGTCACTTACTAATTATATATTTATATAATTCTGATGAGTAAACACATTGCTGTTTACAGATGATGTGTTTGGCCGTTATTTCAATGCAATATAACTGATTTTTATTTGAAAATTCCTTTGCAAAACATTTTGTTGGTATTGATACTAATTTTGTATTTATCAAACGATTCTCAAACGTTGTACATTCTAACACATTCGAGCATTAAAATTAGTTAGCAGATGATTTGCTTAATATGCAGTGTATGAAACCAGAAGTAAATAAATCAATTTTGCTTGCCGGTATTGTTCCAGGAATAATAGCTTTTCACGTGTCCAAAACCAACGTAGGACATGCCATTACAAATATGTAAAAATCTACATCTATTTTCATTACATGTATATGTCACGGGTAAAGTTAGATAAGCGAGTAAACCTAGATATACCCGGGTAAGGTCCAAAATATATTTGGAATTGTACACGTTTCGAGCTTTACCCGGATAAACCACGTTCTATCCGCTTTCGCTTGGTTAAAGTCGGATGTACCATACATGACTCATAATATAACTCAAGATGTTACTAAGCTATAGCTGCGCTTGTGTGAAGGGTGTCAAAAAAAAACCTGAAATCTATCAAAAAAGGACTTGTGGTTAGGTTAGGTTAGGTAAAGCTATTAGAAATATCACAGCAGCTTGTCTTGTTTGAACAAATAAGTACTCGTGAGTAGATTACCTTTAAGAGAATACAGTTTTAGAATTGTAATTTGTAATTTTTATTTGTAAAATGTGTTTTTTGAATTAAATATGTTATTCAAAGATTAATGGCCTTGTCATTTATGGTACATCCAACTTTAAGAAAGCGAAAGCGGATAAAACGCGGATTAGCCGGGTAAAGTCCGAAACGTGTACAATTCCAAATATATTTTGGACTTTACCCAAGAGTCTGGGGTATTACGCAGTTTACCCCGCTATATCTAGGTTTACTCGCTTATCTAACTTTACCCGTAACATATGTATTGTTTTTACGGAAAATGAATTGAACTGTTAAAATAGTATCCATGTAGTTAGTTGTGTTTTCACGATTCCTAATCGTAATTGGAACGTTAGAATTGCGACAGTTGTAGATACGTCGAAACGGTTGTTGAAAAGGTGCTTCTAAGTTTATCAAGTCATTGATAGCATTGGCGTCAATAGAGGAATATGACAATAAGGCAAATTTCTTGTTGTATTTAGCTCGTGCTGCACTGTTGCAGCTTTTCCGTCCCCTACACGAATTTATTAAACGGCTAAGAAGCAGATGTATTCCACATCTACCCTCCTTAGGTCGCCTTCTTACCCTCATTCTTCGTTATCACACATTCACTGACACCGTAGGTACACAACGTTTATTTTAGCAACTGCCAAATAGTACTGTGCTACTTCCGATATTCAGGTAGTTCTTCCGCATTTTTCTCTCATAATGGGTACATTGTAAAAAATACCTTCTTTCAATCCTCAGTAGATCACGGACCGAGATCATGTCTTTTTTGTCACGGCATCTACCAAAAACCCTTTTCATTCATGCAGTTCGTTTATTATCAGTAAAAAATATTACCCGAGTGAACTTGTTAACCCATCAAAACTATAGGACTAAATTTGAGGTCAATTTACAATGGACACAAATCTAGAACTCAATTCTATTCTATTCTATTCTATTATAAAGTTTTTGGGGCTACTCAGCACGGAAAAAGAAATAGTTTTCTTGAAACTTATTATCCACAGAACTAAACTAATTGAAACAATTCCGACTTGGGGATCGAACCAAACAGATTGGTGACATCTGAAGAGATAAGTAAATTGTCGGGTTTTACGATTAAAGTAGATATTTCCTTTGCAAATTGTATTGAATTGTTTGTGTTAAACTTAGAATTAAAATTTGTATATTTACTAATTGTTTTGCTAATGTCTTACATGGGGCTTTTATAAATGAACATACTGGTATAGGTCTAATGGGCATATTTGGTTTGTGAACTTTTAGTAAACCATATAATTTTGGTACAGATGGATTCATGGAAATTAATCTTTTAACTTGAAAATCATCAAATAAATTTTTACAATTTTTCAATATATCTCTAACTTGTTTTTGGAATTTATTTGTTGGGTCTTTCTTTAATATTGTAAAATCTTCACTGTCTAAAAATTGTTCTACTTTTCCTACATAATCTTTTTTATTTATAGCTACTATTGTATTGCCCTTATCTGCTTTTGTAAAAATTAAGTTTTCAGTTTTACATTTTTTGTTTAAAATTTGGTCTATTGTTACAATTTGTTATTTCTTTTTCAATAATGTTACTTATTTCTATTTTTGATATTAAATTATCACTTTTTAAAAGGGTTATATCTGCGTCTATAGCTAAATTGATTGATTTTTCTTTATTTTTGTTTTAAATATTATACTTTAAGCCTTTATTTAATAATTCTATTTCATTGTTAGTAAACGTGACTTTTGTTAAATTTAAAAAACGTTCTGCAAACTGTTGGTCTTCTATTGTAGTGTCAATCGTGTTGATTGTTGATTTTTTTCTTCATTAAATTGTAAAGACAATTAAAATAATAAAGTGGAAATTATAAAATTTGAAATTTTGCTCATTTTATTTATTTAAAATCTTTAGTGTTGTTTTACACTGTTAAAAAGCGTTTCGATAGCCAGGAGTCGTCCTCAATTAGCCGTATGCTTTGTTAGGACGTTATATTTTCCCTTTTGAACAATGGGACCCTAAACGGACGTATCATTGACCAACAAAGTTGAATTTTCTATTACTAACATATAATGAAGTGATGAAGTGATTGAAGAGTGTCCTTAGTATCCTGTATTAAATGAAGCTACCCGGAGTCAATTAGTATTTCCAGATGCTGGAAACCACAAGCTTTGAAATCGATATCTGTATCCACTTCTGAAGGACAAACGGCAGCCTTACAACTTACAGTTCGTTACAACCCTCCCATGTTCGCTGTTCCGTAATTTGCGGTCTCTCTTACTTATGATCCATATTTCCGGCCGACTCGATCTTTTTAAATTCCACGGTATTATATGCATACATTTACGTACAAACAAGGGCAAAAAGGTGAATATTTTCTCCGAACGTCATGTATTGAATAACACACGTCGGTTAATAACCGATTCTGATTACACCAGTACGAACCGAATCGCTAAACTTGTTGATGGGGATGCTGCGTAAAACGCAACATGCTGTACATTATTCCGAACTGTGCAGATTCTTAGAAGGAAAGTTTTATAGCATCCGGAGGAGAGACTTCTTCACTTCCTCTTATGTATATCCAAGGGGCTTACCCTAATTGCACATCGCCTTTATCGGAGGGTTAGTCGTGTACAAATGTGCACTCAGAGTCAACACACAAGGAAAGAATATTTATAAGTTGGCACTAGCCGCCGTTTCTGCAGCTGTCTTAAATGCACCCCACGCCAGTTTGGGGTGACTGCCCCATGCCCCACATATGCGCTAAAAAATGTACTAGTTATACGGGAAACCTGATAAACTTGTACGTGTATGTTCTTTCTATACATTCACATATAAATGCATCCATGTATGTACGTAGTTGATCATAAATATTTAAATAAATTCGTACAATAGTTTCTTCTTTTCTTGAGGGTAACTGCCCTCTTTGAATATTCAAATCCGTAATGTTATCTAACGCTATTTCTTCTTTACTTATAAAAAAAAATGAAAGATCTTTGCTTTAGTTGCTCCAGTTAACTATGATTTGTATAATAGTAAGCTATTATAAGTATATCAAATTATTTGTATTTCTTAAATTTTCCTTTAGAAATTATAATAGAAGTGAAGCATCACTATGCTGGCAAAAGAAAGACACAAAATTTTTAAATATTTGGTCGTAACATAACGTGGTAGGTGTTTGAACCCGTATAGCTGATACTATACGCCTACACTTAAATTCTCTTTCAAGCTAACCGTAAGGCCGATCACAAGACTTCTTAAAAATCGTACCTGCCATTGACTAGAACTTTGAATGTACCCAAAACTAAAAACCTGGCATAGTTTTATCTACTTTACTATTACTATTATTTGAGACTTGAGACTGACAATTAGATATTAAAAACTTACTATTGTATTATAGTTATTTTAATCGTTCACGATAATTAGAATAATTAGAAAACGATACAATCATTTTTTCTATATATATACATATACAAACAATTCCCTCGGAATTATTTTTACATAGGTACATATAAATAAAATTCATCCAATGTGCAAAACAATATAATGAAAATATCTCTTAATTGTTACATCTAATAAAAGTGTTAAAAAAATGTAAAAGTTATTATACAAGATGTTTTACAATTTCCCTACATCCGAATCAATTCTTCCTATGTTAAAAGGCATATAAATAACTTTTAATTATACAAAATATAAATTCTTTATTTTTAACTTCGCTTTAGATTTGAGTATATAAATAATTTAGGGGTTTATAAACTATTTTTTTTGGTTTTGTAAGCACTGTACGATCTAAATGAAAATCAGAACACTTTTTTGTACGACAAAAAAGGAATATTAAAAATTTACTATATACGTAGGTGTTTGGCTATTAATTTGAATAGGAATAGAGAAGTACATTGACATACGTAGAAAGGCACGCAGCAAATCTCAGTAGGCAATACTGTTAGGTGTTTTCAACTAGGAAAAAAAGCAATGAACCATTGGTAATACAAAACCTGTTAAGAAGAAAGACTGTCAAGAAATATTCCATTCACATATTTCCATTTTCTAAGAATGATTCATATATGCATACGTATGTCTGGGGGTTGACTTTTGCAAACAACATATATATGTAAGCATGTGCTCCATAATTGTGCAGTACTACCAAAAATTTACGATTAGTCTCGCATAATTTCTTGAGTACTTCTTTACAATTAAACAAAATCCCGTTTTAATGGCACTGGGTACTCATAAAGGGCACTTATAATTTTTTAGAAATTACTTCAACATTAAGTTAATTTTACAGGTTTTATCAGCATTACGTAAAAAATTTATTTAATAAAGAATTGACTTCCAATGAATAATTATATGTAGTAGAAACACAAGTCCCTTGTGTAAGCAAGAAGTATTTATTAGTTATTTTCTTTTACATTTTCTGTTCTTTAACAGGTTTGTAATGTTAAGATGTCGGTAAAAGAGAACAATTAATCGGGGGTAATAAATTTGTTTTTACTTCAGGCGGTCGTGGACGAATGTCTTAAGCTGCCATGTTTAATAGATCTGTTATACCTATAGCAAGCAGACAGGTGTTTGAAATTATAGTACTCAATACTGAACGTAATCGAATGTTTTGCTTCCCATCCTAACATTTCGCGGAACGGCTTAATGTGAGGTGACTTTAAAAAAATAAAAATAAAAAGAAATTATTATTTTACCAACAATTACGTTGATGTAATAGAAATACTTTCGATTACTGACCAGACCAAGCATCATCACATCACAACATTCATCTACTTTTTTATGGGAACAACTATCGTAGTTAAGTATTAAGTAAAAGTACAAAGAATAATTGCTAGAAGACACTTATTCTGGAAATTTTCATCATTTTTTAGATATATACGGTACCATTTCTATTTGCAAAAGGGCCATATGGATTATTATGTTAAGAGATTTTTTGATAAAAACGAGAAATGAACAGAGACACGTTGATCCAGACTGATGAGCCGTGGTCGAAAGGAACTGAGTTTTTGTAACGGCTACTGAAACTCCGAGGTACAATCTCCGACCTAGGAATCAAGCTGGCCACTGAAGATGACTGCCGAAGTTGCAGTCGAAACGTTTGGATCTACAAGTTCCTTTCGACCACGGCCCATCAGCCTGGATCAACGTCATTTTTCATTCGATTCCGGCCGTGAAAGCCTAAGCCATTACAAAAAACGATAAATTTTCTTGTAATGATAATAAATATAGGTACACGTTTAATATACGTTGAGTACAAACAAAATAGTGGTAGAAGCACAAGAACACCGATTTTATTTAAATTTCTGTTTCGAAAGATAAGATAATGTTGACAACGCTTTTTCCGTTGACGAATCTCCCACACATTTTGATAATATATCGATAATTCAGAATTGTGTGCGTACAGTTTATTTTTTACAAACAAACATTCATTCACACAACAAAAAGTAATAAATAAGTGAATATGTAAAAAAATATTCCTAATTCTGCCACACAGCCTACACACAGACACTCCGAATTGTTTTACCACCAACCTACCATCAACTTCGCCTAGGCGGTTTTCAAATCAAATTAAAAACAAAACTAAACGTTCAGTTGAATTTTGAATTTTAAAAAAATATATGTTTCAACGATGTCACCAACATCTGTTTAGGTGAATTAGATTCTTTGATTATCTAATTCGGCGCTAAAAATGATAATACAACCATTAAACTATTTATAAGAACTATTAAAACAATATTTCAAAAGTACTCAGATAGAATTGAAAGTAGCGGTTTATTCTAATTGACTACGACATGTACCTGATAATATCTATATAACTTCTGCAAATAATATTATTCTGTTTTTGTATGAATGCATACATTTTTTCCTTCTATATTTGCAAATAAGTTAATTAGATACATAGATATATGTTAAGCCAGACTTGTTGATAACCTATTCACTTTTATTCCAATAATTATAAAAGAAGTAGATTTCCCCAATCGATATTTATTACTGCCAAACAAGTTCTTCTATACTGCTGATAAACATAAATTAAATAACAAAGAATTTCTTCATAAATGAATCTCTTCTTGGAATAACTCAATATATCATACGTGCCAATATCAATGTCTATTAATAGAGAATTATCGAATGAGTTATATGTTATATATCTGGTATAACTGCATAATAAAGTGTGTATTATGCTTCATATGATCGATTATAAGAAGTCATTGTCATTATTACAATTAATTTAAATAAGTACAAATATTGGTTTCCATCTACCTACCTACCAAAGCTTTGTGAAAAAGAACGAATTGTTTTCGAACGGTGATGTAGACTTGAAAGGACGAATTTTTATGAATTGAAAGGATTCGTCCTTTCCGGTTAGATTAGGGAAGTTTTCACGACATTTCACGATATTTGAATGTAAGCATTATCTAAACAAAACATAATACCGTCATTTCCTTTATCCGGAAAGATTCTTTAGTGACGAAAAGACATCAACGCCGTTTTATAACGTAAATTTCCGCAATGCACCTGACGACATGTATTGCATGCACCCAATCCACCACCAACACACCGACCAGCCAACGAAACTTACTTCCTTTTCCTCTAACTTACATATACAACAGAGTGCTTAAACATGCATGCATATACGTTTAGAAGGACCCTACCAATACCAACACAATGTGCCTACGTGCTTGTTGTATGCTCAAACACACTCCACTTGCTTTATTTTCGATCTTTTATGAAACTCGCTCAGTTTCCAGCCAGTATCGCGTTTCAGCCATGTGTTAAACGTAAAGTTTTCTGTTTGCTTACGAGACATTCGAGCCTTTTTTATAAACCAACGTCTATATTAATAATCTAATAATCTTCACTCGGTTGCCGTGTACAATGTACATTCAGGTTACCCGTTGATTGAATATCATCAGCTACAACATTTCTACATCTCTAGATAATGAATAAAAATGACCGATAACTTAAGCTCTTCACAAATTCCTTCCTTCGACTTCTGATTTTTAACACTCACGTGTATAACAATGACAATTTTTCGTTATTGCTTTACAGAATAAAAATATTAATTTATTAATTATGTTTCATAAATATCCCACAAATATTATAGACAGATACTCGTACTGTAGTTCCTCGACATGCTGTTCCATTTTCCATTTTGATGTGTCACCCTAAACACGCGTCAAATAATTCATAACAGTTAAACAAATCAAGTAACCATTAGGAGAAAATTTATTCGCAAGCCCGCCTACAAATTTTCTGAAAAGCGCTAGATAATCAGTTAGGAATATTTTGGCTAACTGTATCTAACACTAAGTCAAACACAAATATGTATGTAGGTGTAAATTGTCTACTAAACAACTGTAAAAGAACTAACGTTTTTGAAATTTATTGGCTAGAAAATCGACCTTTCCTAAAAATTAACGGAATTAGTTACCATACTGTATAGATAAAATCCTGTACAAAATTCATTCATTTTATTATTCGAATTAGTTGAACTGCTTGGACTTGGGATTTGCTCATTGGGAAAACTATTGGCCACATGTAGCATTAATAATTTCCCAAAGATTACAAATTTTGGTGAAATACATTCCGAAAAAAAATTATTCCGTTTATTTGATTTTTTTCTCAGAAACTGCTGGGACTTGGAACATGACCTTTGGGATAGCTATTAGCCACGTATAGCACTAGTGCATTCCATAAAATGACAAATTTTGGTGAAATACATTCCGAAAAAAAAATACCGTTTCCTTAATTATTTCTGATTTCTTTTTCAAAAGCTGCTGGGACTTGGAACATGACCTTTGGGATAGCTATTAGCCACGTATAGCACTAGTGCATTCCATAAAATGACAAATTTTGGTGAAATACATTCCGAAAAAAAAATACCGTTTCCTTAATTATTTCTGATTTCTTTTTCAAAAGCTGCTGGGACTTGGAACATGACCTTTGGGATAGCTATTAGCCACGTATAGCACTAGTGCATTCCATAAAATGACAAATTTTGGTGAAATACATTCCGAAAAAAAAATACCGTTTCCTTAATTATTTCTGATTTCTTTTTCAAAAGCTGCTGGGACTTGGAACATGACCTTTGGGATAGCTATTAGCCACGTATAGCACTAGTGCATTCCATAAAATGACAAATTTTGGTGAAATACATTCCGAAAAAAAAATACCGTTTCCTTAATTATTTCTGATTTCTTTTTCAAAAGCTGCTGGGACTTGGAACATGACCTTTGGGATAGCTATTAGCCACGTATAGCACTAGTGCATTCCATAAAATGACAAATTTTGGTGAAATACATTCCGAAAAAAAAATACCGTTTCCTTAATTATTTCTGATTTCTTTTTCAAAAGCTGCTGGGACTTGGAACATGACCTTTGGGATAGCTATTAGCCACGTATAGCACTAGTGCATTCCATAAAATGACAAATTTTGGTGAAATACATTCCGAAAAAAAAATACCGTTTCCTTAATTATTTCTGATTTCTTTTTCAAAAGCTGCTGGGACTTGGAACATGACCTTTGGGATAGCTATTAGCCACGTATAGCACTAGTGCATTCCCTAAAATGACAAATTTTGGTGTTATACATTCCGAAAAAAGAGTTATTCCGTTTTTTATTTTATTTCGTTGATATTTATTTTCTCAGATACTGCTGGGACTTGGGACTTGATCTTTGGCCACATGCCACACTAGTGCTTTCCCAAAGATGAAGTCAGGAATATAAAAACAAAAAACTAACGTATTATTTTTTTTTGTTTAGGTAGCTAATAGGTAAATTAATAAAATTATAAAATGAGTAAGTAATAGATAAACAGGAAAAAGTGTATGTTGTATAATATAATATAGTAAAAGTGCAAACGTGGGGTTGATCAGAAATTGTCAAGTGTTGTGAATGGGCAGATGTAGACTCGGTCTGGTGCCCATTCCATAGAGCGAGACATCCCTTTCCGTCTAACCCCTAACCCACATGTGTGACTGCATATATACGAACGGACATATGGCAGCCAATGCATTATTTTAGTTCTAATCAATAAAATTATACCTGATATCATGGGGGCCACAAGCATTACTCATACATACATACATATATATATATATATATATATATATATATATATATATACATACACAATAAGCGTGTACATCGTACACCCCACGCTATTCAATTACATCAAGTCGAATGTGAATACAAAACGTAATTTTTGGATATTGTTATTATTCAGTGGCGGATGGTCATAAGGTCACAGGGCCACGAGCCCATTTCTATTTGTACTTTGTTAATTACATTGAAATTGGAATAAAAATGTATAATACGATAATACGTAAGCAGGGTGCAAACCGTGTATCTAGATGCATAATTTTGTTTATTTATTGAAATTAACTGTAAATAAAAGATTTAGAAAATAATCGATTGAGGTATTTCTACTCGGTAAATATCTAAAAGATACAGTGGCCGGCACCTAAGGAGATTCGGCGACAGTCAAATTGACAGGTAGGTAGGCGGAGACATAGCGATAAATGAAAGAGCCAATAAGAATATAGCTGGACCGAAACGTCAACTTGTAGTTCAGCGGCGTGTATCACTGAGAGAAAAAGTACTGAACAGGGAACACAAGTGTAATATTTCGAAGAAATCTATCTCTGGAACCATTAGCACGAATGCTTCTAGTAAACCAAGTAAATTTACTGATACATAAAATAAAGAATTGAAATTATTTTACTGTATGTTCAAATTGATCGGGTCTAACAAGTAAAGTTTGCATTCTTTCCGTCCAGTCGATAGTTCCATAGTAATGTCTTATGAACAATTTATTTGTACCAATTTTGCCGTCTACCTGATGGTACATACATACAGCCAACCCTACAAACACACTTCAGATAGGTATTATAAATTTTCATTTCTTACAGTATGGAATCGTAAAGACTAATGTTTCGCAAAAAAATAAATAAAGTTGTCACACTAACACGACTAGTATCCATAAACCAGCTGTCAGGTAAACGTCTAGTTGCAGTTTTTCTGTTTTCGAATAAGTACTATAAACATTCCAAAGGGCACTATACTATATTTTATAGGCATGTAAGTATTTTGCGGAAATGGCTTTAATTCGTATTTTAACCAATTAATTGCTCTGTTATGATCTACAGGATTTGCAGTTAATTTTTCAACATTATTTTTAGAAAAACATCCATAAACAGATAAAACAAACAACATGGTTGTTTCAGAATGAAATAAAACGTGCCATGGGAGCACTGACATCACCTTCTACGAATATAGTTTATACCAACTGAACAAAACATTACAATTTCCGCATCGCATGAAGATTTATTGTACAAATTAAATTATGTTTTTTTTTTAAAAAATTAATAACCAATTCATCAGTAAGGATACTCATTTAAAAAAATATAACGATTATATTTTTGTGGTTGTTTCTTGGAAAATTACCTTTCGAAAAACGTTTTCTTTTCTTGTAGACTTTTTGAATCCACAAGCTTAGGCCAAAGTTGGTACTAGTAAAACCGGTCTTGTAATGAATTGTGATAGATTATTATTTAAAAGTGGCCGACAAAAAAATAAAAACCAAAAAAGAAAAGCTTATTTTGTATAACAGTTAGTTTAATCAACGTTTTTAATTGTAAAATTCGTTAAAGTTTATGGAATTAAACTATTTTTAGTATTTAAACAAGGATAATTGTACATAAATAGATTATACTTTAATAAACGTTTACTTATACCTATTAATTGAATTCAAGGGTTTATTTAAAAATAGATGTTACAATGATTTTTCGTTCAAACTGAAATATCATCAAATATAAATATAAATATGGAATCAACAGAAACAACTACTCCGAGGGTTAATACCCCTACCATCATTGAATTACACTGTTGATTCCGAACGATTCTTAGACGAAGATAACGATCCAAAAAAAGAAGGTATTAAAATCCTTTTTCGTTTAATTATAAAGGATCACAGATCCCATGTTTGGAACGCGTCCTAAACAGTAGGCACAGCGCACCGAAAGCCATATCCCATGAGACCCGATAGGTCGAAACCGGTCGTGGGATATGGCTTTCGGTGCGCTGTGCCTACTGGTAGGACGCGTTCCAAACATGAGATCTGTGATCCTTTACAATTAGACGAAAAAGGATTTTGATACCTTCTTTTTTGGATTGAAATATCATTGGTTATTATATGTCAGTTGAATGTTAAAACTGCAATTCGTCCCTAGAATCTAACCTAGCCTACCTAACGAGATTTGTAGAAAACTAGTCATCATTTACTATGTAGCTGGTAAGTTAATTTCGTAGCACGGAATTTTCTATCTGTTGGAAAATTACTAGTTAGTATAGGCGAGCGATTATAGGTATAGCGGACAGCAATACAAGTCTCTTTATACTCAAGTACCGCCTGGATAAAGATGGATTATTTGACGTGAACTTTGATTACTTCAAGCCATTTCTGTCGTTGTGGTTAGTCAATGATTATTACTTTCATCTTTCCTCGACTTACAAATTGTATATTCAGTATGAAATTGGCCAAATCGTGAACATTGGAAAAATAGGCTCAAAAATCATTGCGGTCAAAGAATTATCTCCAATCACATCCATAATTACATAATTTTTATCGGGTATGAAGCTTCGCATTATCTTCATAAAAAATACATAAATTACTAGAAAAATAAAGACAATTACGTTTAAAATTAGAAACAGTGATGGTTATTAATTACATTAAATAACAATTAATATGCTCTTTAGACAACCTCCCCCACAGGTTTTCGAAAAGGCTTTCACCTCAATGCCAACATCTGTTCTATATCAAATGGTTTACTGTGCTGTGGTAGCAGCAGTAGCAGTTAACATATACACAAACACACACACACATACATACAGAAGTATTAGTTTAATGCATATTGTGTATTTAAAATATATGTATATAGAGGCATATGCCACCACGAAAAAATCCACATTTGCCATCGATAATTTTCATCACCATAACAAGCGTTCCATTAGGTTTTTGATAATAAACTTATGGGAAACCAAAAATTGAATGAAGTGTGTGATTCAATACAAACCATAAAATTAAAATAAACATTGATTTCTCGTTTGCATATTTTTTTAATACTCGATGTGGCACTTTGTTACAAAAAAAATATTTGAAAGTACTATTGATAGGTTTTTTTTGGGTAGAAATAAATATTTTATTATTTATTAAATAATTTTTTTTTGTGGTCACATCCGTATAAATCGGTAAGGTTCAGATTTTAGGTTGATTGACGACATGTTAATATTTCCTTGTACATGGATGGTTTCAATTACGGAAAAGGTACATATTTTTATGAATGCTTATGGAGACCCTTTACGTACAAAGAATTATTAACTTGTGATGTGGTAAGTAGTAGACAATTAATCTTAATTTTAATTCTTTGTAACCCTGAAGCATACTTACAAAAAAATTGAAAATATGTATTTCTATTTAAGATCTCACGAAAGAGAAGAAAGAAATAAATTATAATTGACTTTGGTAAGTACAAGAAGTTTCTTTTAATATAAATAATGATGGGTGGGGGGGGAGGGGTTAGTAGACGCCTCGGAACAATTAAAAATAATAGGTAGATATTCTTTTTTAGTGAGCTGGTTCAAAGTCTGGGTAGCTAGCAGTATTAATTCGAAAATCGGTCCGGTCCAACCCTCCTGAACAGTTTCCCCTGCCCAAAGGGATGCATGTTTGAGGGATATAACCGAGGACCGAAGCTGGTGATCTTACACTGCGGGAGTCGAAGTGGTGTTGGTATGAGCTTCGGTACAAAGACCGTAGTCAGCGGTTGGCCGTGGTTCTTGATAGACTTCATCGCGTATAGAGCTCGTCGACTTATTACGATTAGTGCAATGGAACTTAATAATTTTTAGTGTCGCGAATGAAAGTGATATTTCGGACATTCTAATTAAAATTCGTTTGAATATTTACGCGGAACATAAAGAAAAAAAATGTGGGATCCCGCCAGCGAATCGTTCGACGTGTGCCATTGTTCAAGGTAATTTTCTTTTCAAATTCTTCCCATACTTTTGAACAGCTGTTTTTTGTTTATTCTTTGCTGACCGGCAAACAGATTACTTAAACTGATGTTAAAATGCAATTAATATTTATTATACTCGATTATTAAACCAAGAAGTTCAACACCTGAGTCTTTTAGGCGGTAACGAGTACCTGCTCGATGCCGCCAATTTTAATGAAAGAAAACGAAACTGATACTTTTAGGTTAGCGCAGTATTTCTCTTCCTCTATAAATATTAACAATTTGTCGTACAATATTTTACTAACAAATACGATCATCAATCAATTCAATATCGGAATGTAAAAATGTATTTTTTTTTTGATAATCTTAAAACGCAAAAAAAGGAAGATATCAGGATATCAGCAAAAAAATCACCTTGAAATTTACCACGAAGGTGTACAAGATTGTTATTGGTTGGAGAATGGTTATGATGCCTTTATTGTTGTTTTAACGGATTTAACATAACTACATGTTTGAGATGTCTTTAGGCAGAATCTGTGGAGTTCGTTAACCAGATACATCCGTCTATGTATGTACATAGTCATATAGATATACATAATTTATCTTGGGCTATACGCACGCAAAGAACACTACTGTTCATGTATGCCCCTTTTAAATTGTTAACATAAATAGGACACGCTTTAAATATACACTTCCTGTTGCCTGTTCCACTAAAAAAGGTTTTATTGCACCAGCGGCAAATTTCTTGTTCATCCCATATCTAACAAACAATTGGTCGGCTCGTTAATTCTCTGGAAATATATATATTTTTTTTCAAATTGTATTTCCTACTAGAATTACAACATTAAATTTTAATGCTATAATTACTCTAATTTGTTAAAATCTAATTGTTTTTTTTTCTCTTAAGCTCGTAATGTAATTTTACACATTGTTATCTTTATGATATGGGATGGACTATTTGTTTGTAGGATGTGTTTTGCAATTCGGGTCAATTTTATTAAGATGATGAACTCATGTCTCTCGGCGGCAGCTGCTATTCGAATAATTTGAAAACATGTAGGAATAATTTCTAATACGTGCGCCCTTATTAAACATTATATATAGACGTAAAATACTCTAGGATGATTCAACGCTTATAATTAATAAAAATAAGTTATTACTACCTACTACCTTTAGCATTTTATTTCGTTATTAATTATAGAAATTAATTAATTTTCAAACTTGAAAAAAAAAATTTTTTTTTTGTTGCAGATTATTAGACGATTGCAAAGTGACTGATAGCCGTAAAGCGTTCTGCAGTTTGTCTTGTAACAAGGAAAACGTAAATCAAAGATTGGGGAGCCCTGTTAAACACGATGTTGAACTTTCTTTGTATGATAATAATAGTCCGCAGAGGGAACGCACTGCATCGACAGGGTGCAACCGTCGAATAGGGGGACATCGTCGTCCTCTAGTCGATTACAACCCTAGATCCCATGATTCGGGATATGGAACTAGTTCTTCTTTTTCGGTTGAGGATAAGCTGAATTCATTCGGTTCGATCGATTCTCTGAACGACGAATTCCTCGACTTTTCCGATATGGGTCTTTTAGACGAAAATAGTCAGCTTCCTGGGGACTTCAGTAAACTTATGAACGGGAGAATCCAAATGGCCGTTGAAAATGCTAACAGTCCTCAGCAACAAATTGTTTTTCAAAGACCTCATATTAATAGGTCTATTTCCTTAAATTCGGACGTGATCGCTCCAAGCACCAGTCGGGCAAGATCCTGTCTTTTTACAAACGAAGCCAAGTCTTTTAAACGCCCTAATGCTCCCGCTAATATCTACAGTCCATCAAGACTTAAAAGATGCAAATTGTTAGATGATAACATCGTTGTTCCCGCCGTTCTTTCTAAACCTACTTTACAACAATCTGCTTCAGTTTCCGAAGACGTTATCAAGTCTGCATTGCAAAAGTCTTCCACGGATTCCGATTTGATTGGAGATTTCTCTAAAACATTTAGTCTCCCTCTTGTCCCGGGAAGGCACCCCGATTTGAAATCCATATCCAGTTCTACGTTAGCTTTACTTATGGGAGGATCATTTTCCGAAAAGATCAATTCATACAAAATCGTCGATTGTCGATATCCGTATGAATTCGATGGTGGTCATATAACCAGCGCTCAAAACATTTTTACCAAGGATCAAATAATGGAAGAACTCTTGGCATCTGACAAACTTCCCAAGGATGCCAGTAAGAGAAATATCCTTATTTTCCATTGCGAATTTTCCAGTGAAAGAGGCCCTGCCTTGTAAGTTATTAACAATATAAAATAAAATCATAACTAAATTTTATTTCCGTTTTTCAGATATCGCTTTCTACGAAACCTGGATCGTATACGTAACAATGACATTTATCCTTCCCTTCATTATCCTGAGATTTACTTGTTGGAAGGGGGTTATAAAAACTTTTATGAACACTTTTCAGATTTGTGTACTCCACAGGGATACAAGCCAATGGCTCATCCTGAGCATCAGGACGATCTACGGTATTTTCGTTTAAAAGCGAAGTCATGTAATGCCGACAAATTTTGTACAAGCAAAGGTAGTAAGAAAAGGTTCAAACTTAACTTCGTGTAAATATTATATGGTTTCCATGTTAATCGTTAGTTTGGAAAATTTTAATTTTTGTAAATATAATTCAAATTTTAACGCCTAATGAAAGTACAAATTTATTTGTGAAAGGCATTTTAATCTGTAAACGCTAACTGTATAAGTAGATAAGTTGTACTTTTTGTGATTGTAGCTTTTAGTCTTTTGACTTGTGTTATGTGTTCATTGATTTACATTAATTTCCTGTAATTCCATTAATTCCTCACGGCGATTGCCGTGAATACGGTTTGTATAAACTGCAATTGCGAATTTCACCAAAGTTTTAAAACGACTTACTTATGTATTATACTGTTTTTGTTTTTTTGTTTTTTCGAAGGTTCGTTTTATGCAGTGCAATTAATTAGCAATAGAGATGTGATGGACTTTTTATGTTATTTTTATTATTTCTTTTTCCGATTGTGCTTAGCAAAATCATTTTATCACATGTTTGTTATACAAATTTTATTGATTAAGTAGGCTTTATATAAGCCGCATTCGAGACAGTATTTTAGATTTATATTGATTTTACACAATAACCTCATCGTGTTTTGTGATTATTCTTATTAGTACTATTGTTAGAATTAATAATAATTGAAGGCGTAATAAAATATTTTTCTATTTGAATTGTTTTTTTATTTTACCATTCCCAATGGAAAGGGTAGCTGGGTAAAATTGCCCCTTTTTCATTAAAAATATTCCTAAAATTTATAATTTAGAAGATATCATTAAAAACTTACAAACACTTTTTTTGATAATAAGAACAAAGTTCCATAACGTATGTGGAAAATTAAATAATTGCTAAATAAACGTTTGTTTTTTTCGCGAAACATCTTCGTAGAGTAGAATATTATTTATTATTTTATTTATAGTAATATGCAACCAAAAGAACACATCTGTATATCTGTATAAATAAGCTGTATAATTATATTATTGAGGACGATTTTTCTTTTATTCCATCTGGTGGGAAAAAGCAAAAATCACAATACACGGTGTAAAGTTTACACGTTAGGGAGATCCCTTGCGGAAAATGTAGTAATTGTTTTATTGGGAAATACCCGGCACGGCATCGAAAGCTCGGTTAATTCTGTTTAATAGATTCGCAAAGTACTAGAATAGATCTATTTTTAACATAAACAACAATTTGAAATAAATAACAAACAACAGCAGTATTACAAACATGATTTTTTGTTTGATAAAAATAAAAAGGAGGTTTTTAGTAAAATGTTTCGAATCGAATAAAAAAGTTTTAATACCACATATATGTTTACTTACTGGCTGTAGGTGTTTCTAGGTTTTTTATTTAGATATATCTGTTTTGTTGATACCCAAGTACCTAATTTATAAAATATTTTTACTTCTTCCTTTGTTTTCCAATACTTCAATAGAAAAAGTAAACTACCTTGGTTTTTCCAAGGGTTAAAAAGGAACAAAATTAGCTATTCAATTAAAATGTATCTTGTTCAATTTTTTACTTTCGTTGGTGTTTTTACGCGAACAATAATCTCATTGCGAATTCTAATTATAATTCAGCAATAGCGTTCACTGTAGAGAAGGCATACATAATAATAGAATACGGTGATTTAAATCGTCTTGGTATAGTTCTTGCGGCAAGGTGAAAAAAAGATGTGATATTCCCGTGTTGTGCAAATAAAAATCCCGACCGCAGTAAAATTTACGGGGAAAACCTCGACTTGCTTTTTAGATAAAAAAATTATATACAACAAGGTCTTAAAAATATGTTCACAATATATATACAGTAAAATTGGGGCATATAAATAAATTACTACATTGTAAATAAAGAAGGTATGAATTAACCAAAAAAAATATATTATCAATCACCACCGTTGTTTCGCCCTCCGATGACGACTTCCTCAGATTATATACCTAATAACCATGGTGATAATATAGAATTTTTTGGAAACTTTTTGCATTCTTTTAACAAGTTCCTATATTTATTTTTTTTTATATTATGGAAATTGTACCATTTCAAAAGTACACTTATAACTTGCTTTAAAGATTTATCGTTCTTGCATGAATTACAGGAAATAAAGCAATATTCATGGGTGAAACAGAACAACAAAAGTTAGTAAAATATTTATGGGAAATCATCATGGTATGAAGGCCGTTGGTGACGTAATAAAAAAATGTGTTAGAAAAGATAAGGAAGCATATATGAATTATATTAAAAAAAAAATCCGGGAAAATATATATATATATATATAGGGTGTCTTAAAAATTACATTATGCATTTTGAAATTAACTAAATCGCCAAAAAAAGACTTTCTATATTTTTAAATTAAATGTTTCATTATTGGGGATTGTCATTATGCACATGTAATAAACTCCATTAATAACGGATTTCGTCTATTTTGTTAAGAAAAGCTGCCAATTCCAATTGTATTGTCATTAATAATAGTATGTGATTGTGATTTTGAAAATATTACTTTAGTAAATGTATAAAACAAAGACTTCGCCTAAAATTAATTCTTTAAAGCTGTAATTTTAATTTATCTTTTTTTACGTGCAGTTATTGTTATAAATAAAATATATATTTATATATATGCTGCGTTGTACGGTGTATTAAAAATAATTGGTAATGTATGGTATATAACCGAGCGAGAGCACTGGAATATCCATTGATAACGAATTGTCTCGATTACAGGTGATTCTATGTAAACTACAGACCTGAAAATTATCAATATAGGTGTATAAAAGGAGTATAATTCGCGGTAGGATTATATACATACGGTACATTTACTTCGAGCAGTCTGTAGTGATCGACAATTGACTTAGCGACTTACAGGTTGTTATTAGTGTCTGCTTAAAAGCACGGTACGGGTACATAGTGATTTTTTAATAAAACAATCCACTTATTTATCAAAGGGTAAGTAATTACAAACATTTTTTTTTAATTAAATTCATTCTTATACCTTTATTTTTTTATTTTTTCGAAACCAATTTAACTTTTTTAAATTTTATAAATAAGTACAATTTGTTGTTTTATTGGGGTTGTAAAATTAATATGAAACATTTAACTGTCTGTTAATTTAATATAAATTTAGTATGTTTATTATTTTCTACGACAACAAAGTTGTAAGTAAATTTACAGTTTGTTGTTGTGAAAGTGAATCAAATCAGTGTAACTTGCGGTTTTGAAACTAAGACGATGAAAAAAGATGTAATTTTGGAAAAGTTCTTAAGCATATGTGTATTGTGTAGGTATTTTATTTGCCATTAAACTAATTCACTTTTTATTTTATTTTAATTTACGAGGAGTTAAAATTAATAATTAAATATCTTTAAAATTTACGAAGTAATAAATTCTAGTCGCAGGTTTTCAATTCAAATTGATTTGCGTCCTACTTTTCTTTTATTTCAAGAGTAATGCCCAAACATTGTGAGATCGCCACTGAAAGAAATGTTAATTGGCATCTTAAATTCCTCTTAAACAAATCACTTAACTGTCTGAGGTAGTCGATTATATAACAAAACTTATATGATAAAAATTATGTTTGTACTGAGTTATTTCGCAATTGTGCCCTGTCTAAAATTCGAAAACATTAATAATTTGTGCAACGTGATAATACTAGAAGTTACATTGCCCCAACATAGTTTAAAACAATTATTGTTGCACTATTATTGCTACACAATTTAGATATGAATAGTAACTGAATTTTAACAACCTAAAAAAATATACATACATAAAATAAGCAATGGTACTTTTTACGCAAATTATACTGTTATTTTTCAGATTTGATAGTACACAGTGTTAAACAAGAGCATTATCAAGCCATTAAATGTCGAAAAGCATATACAATAGCAAAAAAAATCTGTAGTTATAACATACAGAGTGGGTTTTTCTTGTATAATATTATGTTACCTAGGTACTTCCGATTTCCGTTTGTATTTGGAATTATATCTCGTAAAGTGCACGATTAATCTACAAGGCATTGTTATTTCTTTCTCTTCGGAATTGATCCAATTACGTAATGAAATTTCTCTAAAGTAGCAATGAAACGATCCTATTTTGCTTTCTAAAAAACAAAGTTCATTACAAAATGGTGACCATAGACGCGATAGTTTGTTACTTTGTTTTACCCAGTCGATTAGTCGTAAGCGTACAGTGAAAACACGTCAATTTTCTGTTTTAATGTGTTAATACGTTAATAGTGGAAAAAGAAACAATCAACTGGAAGTTTAACTCGCGACCCGAAGGTATAATAATAATTTCTTTAAAAAAATACATCATCGTTATAGTTTCTTTATAAACTTTAGCTCATAAATAAAACAATAAAGTGATCTTGTAAGGGGTAGGGAACAGTAAAAATTACCATAAAAATTAACTTCATTCTATGTGGTGTATGTACTGTTGTTGTGTTATTTAGATGGTTAGTGTAAATAAAATAATAAACATCCTGTGTAAGTAACTAACTGTAAGCACTAATCCTGAAGTTTTATCTTTAAATTTGTACCTGAAATATGTATATGTGAAATATTTGAGAATGAGAAATTTCAATAAGTAATATCTGGAGCCAAAAATTACAAAATTATTGCGCTCTATTGTTGTAAACAAATAACAACAAATTACCTAATCAGGTTATCAGTTTTTCATAAACGTTATTTCATACGCGCCCCAATTATTTTAACTGTATTAAAAACTGGTCACTCAAGCAAAACAATATAATAAACGCAATCAGAATTCTAAGATACCGGTTTTGTACATACACCCCAGTCGGTATTAAATAGGCCCTAATAACACGATTAATAAAAAAAATTGTATGCACAGATATTCATTATTAGTTACGTGCAAAAATTAATGTCAATTAACAATTGGCTTATAATCGTAGTAAAAAAAAAAATAGTAATAAGAAACTGCAACATTTTAGATGATAATTTTGCAACACGGCTCTATTAAATTACGACTAAAACAGTGTTGCAACCGTAACTAAATTTATGACCTCCAATATTTTAGGAATATGTATATATATAAAAGTATATAAATAAATATAAAATTTACTATAGGAACAGGAAGCATGTACACTGTCACCTACTTAAAATTACCTTTCTTTTAACCAAAGGTCGTACAAAAAATTAGTGTAAACGAAAAAACGTCAAACAATAAACAAAAAGATTTCTTGCTCTGTTTACTTTCTGGGATTTAATCAAAATTAGAAGAAAACTGAAATTTATTTTTGCCACAAATTACAAAATTTATTTTATTTTTGTCATAGATCAAAAGGAGAAAGTAAATGTTTGATAATATCAATAATTACGTACTTTTAATTTTCCGTTGCTAATTTTTTCATTTCCATTAACTGGAATGCAAGAATTGAATAAATGAAGAAGATATTCATACTAACTACAGACAGACAGACAGACAACAGTGAAACTGTAGCAAATATGTATTCACTGGTAAGAAAATCATCCTCCGATGAATTTAATTTTTTATTGTTAATTTTAACTTTCTTAAATAATCGCAATAACAATCAGGACTTTAAATCAGAATTTACTGATTTATTACTGAACAATAATTATCAGTGGAACTACATGTAAATAAGTATATATAAATACATATACAGCTGTCATGCAAGTGAAAGTAAAAATCGTTGAAAAAATTTTATACTCAAGTATCAAAAAAAAAAATGCTGCTAGAAAGTTGCGAATAAAATTTAAAAAAAAGCACCTGACGTAAAAGGTTATTAAATTCAATGCGTTGATTATTTATATTTATAACATTGAAAATTAGGAAAAGCGTAAAGCAATATAGAATCATTTTAGCATATATTGCAATAAATAATTAATGTAATTTTCTCTAATTACCCTATTTACGAATAGTATTATACACATGGGAAAAGATTACACTGTTATAAAAACTAATAGATAATAATTGGCGAGTATTTTTTTATAATAAACTTTCTAATAATGTATTTCGGTTTTTTAGGAACTTGCTAACGTTTTCGATATATATCTTAAAAAATTGGATTTTCCTTGAAAGTTTTTCCGAATCTAATTGGAAATCGACTGAAAACTGAATATAAATTAGGATGGACAGAAACCGTTACCAAACTGTTAATATGATCATTAAAATTGTTACTGTTACAAATATAATACAATAATACAACAACAGTATTTTCGCTACTAAAAAGTTGATCTATAATTTGTGAGATAGGCTATTATATTACCTTGTCCTTCGACTAGTCTACGATAAAATTATTTTATCCTGTTTTTCATTTTAAACTCGTAATTTTAAAAACCTAATGTAGTACCTACCTATTTAATAAAAATAGTAAGTTCATTAAAGTTCATGGACATTATTCTCAATATACACGCTTTAGATTGTGATTGTGATTGTGATTGTGATTATTTGCTAGATAACAAGATAACAAACTCAATCAAAAATTAATAAAAAGCTGCGTTTTTTTATTTTTATGATTTAAAAAATTAAATTAAAAACGGTTTTTGTTCTGTTTAATTTATCTATAAAAATGTAATAGATAGATACATTGAAGATCCCTTTAAACTTTATAACATACATACTTTTAATTTACCTTAAAGAAAAAACCCGAGAGAAATATGCTGGAGAATTTTTGATTTCCGTATTTAATTTTTATAAAGACCTCATGTCAAATGCTAATTTTTCTACATTATTACACTTATAACTATGACTTATTTTGTGAATGTCATATTGTAAGATCCGATCAAGAATTCTTATTTCGTATCTTAGGAGTTATGAAGACTCATTCAAAACAGCAATGCTCTATTTTAGACGATTTATATTTTATGAGTATGTTTTTGAACCTCTGCAAAATAGATGACAAAAACTTGTGTCATATATCTCGCTTCCGACATAAATGATTTATCTTTAATTATCTAAGTTTTCAGCAAAATTTAAAACCTAAAAATAATCGATTTATAATCGAAACAGTGTTTGTTGTATTTTTGTTTCATTAACGCCAGTATATAATTCTATTCTTTGTAAGTGACTCTGGTGGGAAAGAAGCAGAATTTTTCTATTACCAAAATAGTCTAATATTAATTATCCAAAGTTAATATTAATAAATATTTTAAGATCATTAAATCGCTATCTACTTCTAGCAAGAACTTATACAAATCTTGAAATAAACACACAGTTGATAACTTTCACAATTTATTAAATAAACTTGACACGTGTTTCGCCAACACTGTGGCTTCTTCAGAAGTAGTTTTTGTACTTAAGTTATCAACTGTGTGTTTATTTCAATATGTTAGACTTCCATCAAGTATCCGCTAATTGAATACAATTTATACAAATCTATTTTTCTTTTCTGAAAAAAAGGAATGGATACGTGTCCTTGTGACCTTACATACGAAACTTTTTTATAAAGGATTGTAACGGTCTTCTCCTAAATTTTACACTCGATTTACCACCATCAATTAGTCAGTCGAAAAGTAAAACTAATCAACTTCTATATCGAATACATTCAAGGTTTATTCATGAGGATGTCCATTTTTCTTTAGTAGGTTCTATAACGTCAGTCTAATTGTTCTGTACCTATACAATCATCTAAATGTGAGACACGAACATAATAATAATCTGTAATTCATATGATATAACGAACAACACGTAGTATGTATCGTGATTTAATTCATTCACTGTATCTATTATTTTCCATGTAAGTTTTTCCCCATCCGCAAATTTAAACGCTCTAAATTACCAACACTAAATCAGAAATGCAGAAGTTGTCACTGAGAGGCGAATTACAATTATACAACGATTTCCTTTTACCAATAAACCACAAATGTATTATAGATTAAAGCCAATTTATTGGATAGATGGAGAAAATAAATAAATAATTACAAATTAAACAATGGAAAATACGTTCCAAGTAACTCATGAACAAGAGATTAAAAGGATATTTAATTGTTATTAATGTTTATTAATATATATATATATTACAATGATGAAAAAAAATGGTAATTGGGAAAATAAAATCGTGACTATTTTTTTTTAACATAACATTTACGTTAAATTTCTGCAATATACATTTTATACTCAAAGAATGATCTTTTTTTATTACAGGACAATACCGAGTGATCTTTAGAGGAAAACACAAAATGTAACTGCCAAATGACTAGCATTATATTGATGTTATCATCCCCAATAATTTATTAATGAAACAAACACAACAACTAATTATTGTGTCAAAAAGGGTAAGTCTTTCTTTGATCTAGACAATCAAATAAATCGGACAAAAAATTAACCTACGCTGGTATATAACAAAAACGAAATTACTGTACAACCTTCGTTTTTTAAACGGTTATATCTCAATTCATAATGATAATAATTCACTTTGAAAATAAAATATAACTGTAGCTTTAGAACGGAACACAAGGAGAATATTATCTTGATATTCATAATACAACACGCCTTTCTTTATACTTTCTCAAAATACGTATATCTGAAGTGATAATTATAAAGATCTTATTTACCACACAACTTAATAATATTAAATGGTCGTTTTGTATTTTTAACCTGATTAAAATTCTCGCATTCTTTGAAGAAATACACTAGATAAAGCCAGGTACTTAAATTTCAAGTATTGAAACAATTTAAAGAACAAGGTCAAGAAAAAACAACAGTAGCTAAATATTGAAAAATAATAATAATTTTCAAGTGGAAATTTATTACATTATCCTCAACATCCTTTACTATCACGACCCTATCGAAGGGCACCCTAATCCTCTTATTATAAACAAAACAATTAAAAGAATGTTTTAAAGGCAAATATTATTCGAAGACTCTGTATGTGTTATGGTTATAACATGAACGGCAAGACAATTTTCCTCAATACCGTTTTTAATTATTTACTAATTTAGACTGTCAAAAAGCCTTTTACTTTCTAATAGCTTAAAAAGCGATTCTAAAACAGCTAAACATTTCGAAGCGCAAATGTTTTTCTTCGACTTGCTTTTCTTAATTTCCTAATTGTTACATTAGAAAGTCCAACAACAAAAAAAAAAACAAAAGTACCTCGCATTTATAAAATAAATCAACAGCATTGAGTAATAACGTTTAAAACATACTTTTCTAGCATTAGCACTGTGAATTATTTAGCTTTAAAAAAAATACAAAGACTAATAGAATAATGCATACATAAATACATATTTCGTAAATGAATTAATAAATTAGACTATTAAATTAATGCGGAAATTATCCTAACGCATTAAATTAGTTATTATTTTAATTATTTAAAAAGGACACGTAGTTCACCACACCTAAGCTGATATGCAAAGGATTAAAAGTTTATCGTGGTACAAATGTTAAAAATTCTGAATCCTTGAAAAGTGTACAAGTAATTTCGTCATATTATTAAAAATATACGAATATTGCATTAGGATAAAATCGATATATATGATATATATGCCTTACTAGACAATTTCAAATCAAGGATGTGAAAGTGTAGAAGTGCTATTAGTTTTTTTTTTTTTCAGAAAACAGAAAGGTTGAGAAAATTATTATTGTTTAACCAACTCTTCTAAGGTTACCAATAATTTATAAAGCAATGATAATTTATTCGACATAATATGGATAATGATTATTCTGTAATTGTTAATTTTTTGTTCCTAACAAAGTATTACAAAACAGATTTCAAATCTCACCAATAAAATCGCAGTTAGTATTGTTCTATAAATACCAACTTTTTTTTAATTAGATAGAAAAAACTACAATGGATAATTTGGACCAGTATGATGAATCAAAATTAAAAAATAACAAATTACGTAAAAAAATTGACAGATAACAATTGAAAAGCGCGGAAATGCTTATTTTATTTAATAAGGTTAAATTTAAGCCAGCACGAAAAAGTAGCTTATCGATTGAAAACAAAACAATAATGAATTTCGTGATTCATTTTTCGTATGAGCAAATTAATTCTAACACTTGTTATTAAAAAAAAAAAAACAGAAAAACATATTATTAGAGTAAAAACGATTAAAAAGTACGCAATACTCCTCGAAATACAGTACACTATTTCCTTGAACTCTGTAAAGCTTATTTAGATATAATTAAGCAATTTTTATTTCTGTTGCATATCCATTAGGTATTATGTTACCACTTTTTTTTAACAAACAAAAAAACGCCTGATTACGTGCTGATAACAACAGTAAAACATAATATTTTGCGCAATAATTCCTGAAAATTGTTTTTCATAGAAAATTCATTGTTTACAAGCTTTTGTCATGCTTACACAACCTAGACGATATTGATTATGCCTATTCAAAAAGATTGGGGCAATTTTCTTGTACGTTATTACGTACAAACATTGCAAGATTAGATGTACTTTAGTTCAAGTACCCAACCAAAGGTACTGACTGACTGTAATGATACACAGGTTTTATAACGAATAAGCTCTGCGCTTTTTTGTTTCCTTTTTGAAGCAACGTACGATATAATGTTGAGGATGTAAACAATTTTCTTACCTTTGTCGTGACCTTCTGCAACACGCAACCATCACCATTAGACATCCTGCCCAAGGATAGAATCCATGTATCCATAGCACAAACACTAAAGCACTGAACGCACTGCAAAAAAGAGACAATTAAATTAGAAAACAATTAAACAAACAAACATCTAAACATTAGATACTGTACATTTCTAATTTTAATTAGGATGTAAGTGTAAGTATTTATTTTCATATTTGATTTCTGTATCTGTATCGAGACCTCAAGGAAAGATGCTGACATATTTTTTATAATTGGGGTGACCTGAATTGGGAATAAGGGACAAGTTTAAAGATAGTTTAGATTAGATAATTTTTGCTCCATAATATAAATAACTTTCTATGTGACAAAAGATCGAAGGACGTTTACGAAATAAAACAAACACAGAAGCAATATAAAGCCATTCCAATTTGGTGGATAATTTACGGTGATTTCTTGTTTTAATTAATATTAATTATGTAATAATGTTGATCTGGAGCGAACGCTTACGGTAAATATACAAATTTATTTATAATAAGGTTGCATTTCAAGGCCTACATTCAGATGCCGGTCTCAATTTCATTGTCAATGGCGGACACACATGCATGCACTCGAATACAAGTTTCTTCAATCTCAAAGATGCAAAGTAGAAAGTGCGAAATGCATTAAACTGTTTTAATTGTAAATCAATAATACGGAAGTGATACATAGAGAAGATGGGACATTACACTACAAACAAAGGTCACTATTCTTTTCATTTTATTCAACATGATTCACGCAATTAACATGCGTGAAAAGTAAAAGGATTTTAATTAATTTTTCTCACTTGCATTTTTTTATATATCTAACATATACATAGGTACATAATATGTATATATAAACATATAAGTGTATTTTTAAACTACAATTTAAAATCACTAATAAGTGTTATAAGCAGTGGCGGTTCGTGGTCAATTTTCCGGGAGGGTCAACATTGTCAATTCTCAAAATGTCTTAACTGATTTTTATTTCAAGAAAAACATGATTTCAGAGGTGTGACAGCAACTATTGGTTAGGTTATAAGCACATATGTGATAAAAAAAAATCATTTACACCACAAATATATCAGTATATAACTGCTAACGAACAAAAATACCTCGAAAAATACTGTATTTCCCTCGCCGCGGCTGTTGACCCAAACCTTATCATTACACTGCTTCAGAAAGCGGTATAACATAATACAAATTAGATCGGGAAAACTCGGCTGACACTCGCCTCCGTTTAAAGCAATGCGGTTATCGCTGGCTGCCAGCCCGGTTTATGCCAACTGCCAACGCATGAATATTAAATCAGTATCACCAAGAAGATGCAAAGTGGTGATTTGCGCTGGCGATGTTGCGGAATCAGTAAATAGGTCGAGTTTATACGCTTAGAATAAAAAGGGAATTTCCAAATTTAAAAGATAATGAAAAAAATATATTATTTAATTTATAATCATTATTATACTTTTGTTTGGAAATATATGGGGGGGGGGGTCATTGACCAAATGACCTAATGCAGGAGCCGCGCCTGGTTATAAGTGTTCTAATAAAAGACTTGTGGTTCGAAAAGCCAAAAATAACACATTACATATTTCGATTTCTGATAAATATAATTATAGTAAAACATCATTTTCTATATTAATTCATCGATAAGAAACACTGTGGAACGCCGAATGTAAACATCACCTTTTATACGAATTTATCATTCAAATTATACATTAGACATTCATTTCGGTAATTTATTTGCCTCTTTATCTTGTTAATATTATTACAAAAGAACTTTTGCGATATTCATTATCATTTTCTAAAAATTAATAACAATGTGTATAATAAAAACAAGAAAAACAAAGGCGAGAATGATAAACAATACCAAGGAAAATTTTAATAAAAATACGCAAACAATGACAAATTTCACAGAAAGGAATTAAATAGTAAAAGGCATGAACATGCTCAAGGAGAAAGGGGCAGGAGGTGCCATTTGCCCCAGTAGGTTCCTATTCGATAACATTACAAATTTAGAAATAATTTTTAATTATAATTACATTTTCTGCCAGATGCGTACAAACCGAGTTATACCGAGCACTTCATAATGATATTGATATTGGGGCTGTAGGGTCGTGGATTAAGTGAACTATTAAGTCCAGACGTTTCGTCGCCTACTGCGGCTGACATCATCAGTGGTGGTGCTGCGTTGACAACGTGAACGTAGGTTATGAACGACTCACCCAGTCGCTGCCGAGACTTCGAGATACAACCTACGTTCACGCTGTCAACGCAGCACTACCACTGAGGATGTCAGCCGCAGTAGCCCACGAAACGTCTGGACTTAATAATTCACTTAGACAACGGCCCTACAGCCCCAATCTTTAGTCTACTATGGATTCCGGCCGTGAAAGCCTTTGTTCTTATATTAATTCATAATGCATTTATTTAACCTGTAATCTAACATAAATGTTGATGACCAGTTAGTTACACTATCATTATCAGTAATAATGACAAAATTGTTGCCGAGTTATATTGTAGATACTATATATTTCAATCTAAAGTCGCCACTTTATTTTTATTAGCCAGAGCTCCTGATAACAATTACCTGATAATAATAGCTAATCACTATTTAATTGAATGATATGCTTTCTGCAATTCCCAACACGGTAAACAAAGTCGGCATTTATGAGTTTATAATCTATTTACTATTTATTACCTAACAAGATTGAGATACATACAAGGGTTCAACAGTTGAATTGGAAAACTTTATCAGATGAAAAACACATATTTAGTTATGTGTTATTTTGTACAGAAACATTAGTTTTTACACATAGTAAAAGGAAAATAAATTTAGATGTGTTGTTAAAAGAAGACCGGAAATTTCCCCATAATTTAAAATCTAATCTATTAAATTAAAAAATATATTTAGGTATAGGTATTAATAGCAGTAATTTTTTACAGATTTTTAAGCTATTTACGATAAGACAGTTGATAAAAAGCTCACTGCAAACTAACAGGTAAGTCATTCTAAAAGATTTTTTTAAGTAAACAATAAAATTTAATCTTTACTTAATCGTGTTTAATTACACCCAAAAATTCCAAAACGGTTTTTCACAAAAATGTGAGACTGATTGACGTTGTCATAAAATAAATAAATAAATAAATAAATAAATATTAGGTGCCCCCAGCTTTTAATTACAAACCATATAATTTTGGGCGTTATTGGTTATTAATAAATCAAACAGACTGACTAAAGATACATTATTAATTCCCTAAATGATAATATAATATAGGTAGGTAATAATATTCCAGATATGGTTGCATTTTCTGAAAATAACAACGTAATTGGGACCTACGTGCCTGAAATATACGTTGCCAACTCTGATAATAAAGTTAAGGTAGCCACTGTGCTGGACATATCCAAAAGAATAGAGACCAATCCTAAAAAAGGGCCAGGTATTTGAAATAATAAAATTACAAAATCCGCTACGATTTAAAAACATTTTCCATTTTCCATTTTATAGGAAATATTGACGAATCTCGTTCTATAGCGGATTCTATAGAATCCGTGGAAACAACAGATAGCATGGATAAATACAAAGATGATACAACTACCAAATACAAAAAGGAACGTTGGTTTCATACCGCTCTACAAGTATCTGTTCCATTTTTTATTGCTGGGATGGGTACCATAGGTGCTGGATTAGTATTAGGAATCATTGAGGTAGATAGGGATAATCAATAATCAATCGATGCCTATTAATTATACTCTTTGATTGATTGATTCCGATCCTATACTGAATCACTTATATAAAACTTAATGATTCCAATGATGTAATTTTAGGAATATGAGGTATTTATGAATATAAGGGCCCTATACGTATTAGTACCTGCATTATTAGGTCTTAAGGGAAACTTGGACATGTGTTTGGCTTCAAGACTGTCCACTCAAGCAAACTTAGGCAATATGAATCACAGACGAGAAGTTTTTAAAATGGTATTGGGTAATATCAGTATTGTACAGGTATTTTTCAACAACTGTGTATTTTGTGTCTGTTTTAATAGATAATAACTTCAACTTTTACAGGTGCAAGCGATTGTGGCTGCCTGTGTCGTGTCCCTCTATGCAGTTGCAATGTCTGCAATATTAAGTGACCACATAGTCTATAAAAGTGCTATTCTTGTGATAACATGTAGTATATTAACAGCTACATCAACATGTTTTGTTTTAGGTTTGTGTACTTCTTAAAAACACAATTGCACGTCTTCGTAATTGTAACTGCTAAAAGACTATCATCAATTATTATTTGTTTCTTTTACAGATTTTGTTTTGATAGCAGTTATTTTTTGTACTCACAGAATCAAAATGAATCCTGACAATTTAGCAACACCATTGGCTGCTAGTATCGGCGATGTTGTCTCTCTCAGTATTTTATCAATTTGCGCTACTAGTCTTTATGTTATTTTAGGTAAGTAAATTAAACAAACATATCTGCCTTCATACCTATAATTAAACTTCTCTTTTAGAAACCTACACGTGGGTATTTTATATAATAATAGCTTCTTATTTATTTATCCTATTACCAATGTGGATAATAATTGTATTAAAAAACAAGTACACCAAGGCAGTGTTGAAAAATGGATGGATACCTGTCCTATCAGCATTGTTTATTAGCGGGTAACGTATTCGCTGTCTAAAATAAAAGTAGAAAAAGTAATGTCTTACCTTTCGCCTAATAAGCTCAAACTAAAACTAACATTTAAATGTTCAAAATGCATTAATCATTAGATACACAATTGTACATAGGTTATGGTTATGTCACTTTCGCAAAACTAAAACAATGATGGCTGCCACCGGCCTACTACATGCATTTGTGAGTGGTGGTAAATGCATGCAGTTATTCATCTACAGCTAACTTCAGTACTAACTGTAGAATTTATAGTTAATATTAATAAATGCATAAAAGACTTATTGCAAGTAACAAAAGCACTGAAACTATGTGTATAAATGAACAAAAAATTTATAAAAATAATCTAACCCTTAAAAGAGTACACTATTTAAGCAATTGAAAATACTACTTTATGGAACTAAAACGATGATTCTAATAAACTTACTGAAACTTATTTACGGCATGTAGCTATTTGTTTCGGTTTGTAACTTTTTTAAATATTGATTGCTAATTATTCGTAATAATAACATAAGAATATCATACAAGTAACAAGTAGAATAAGATACGTGAGATATGTCAAAAATTCAACAGGTGCAATTACCCTTAATAATGTTCCAAATTCCGACAATTTGATGTTACTCGACACTATCCGTTTTAAATAAGACAATTAATAACTATGAATAAGAACATTTTGACAACAGTTCGAAGTTTACAATTACAAACTGACACTTCTATCTAAACTGATATTTTAGGTTACGCTATCTGTAATCAACAATGTGTCAGTTTACCACTACAAGTTTTAGGGGAAAATATTTTTACAGCGATGTGCAAAACACTGTCAGCACTATTTGATCCCTTTTAAGAATGAAATATTACAATGACCTTTACGTTTCATTCATGACGTTTACTACGCGTCGTTTATAGTAATTTATAGTATTCATTCATAATGGTTGAGGGTTATTGACCCATTAGCAACTAATTTGATACATGAGATTGAATTTTTATTATAAATAATAGTTGTAAAACGTAATAAATGGACAGTATTAATTAAATAATAATCTAAAATAATTAAGAAGCTTCCAAAATAGAAATATTAACACTTATAGCGGTATAATATAAAAATTTGAAGTTAATTGCCCAAAATTTTACAATTAAACAAAAAAAATGTATTAATATAAAAAACAACTATACTGTGTAATAAAGAAGTTAATACATTTAAGTATAGGTATATCTACTACAGCTATAGCTAATATATATTTTTTAAAAAAGTGAGAGAAAGGGGAAATATCTACGTAAATTTAAAATTCATTCATTACAAAAAAAAAATATATATTAATACATTATGGCGGGAATTGAGTTAGAATAGTTAGTAGGTACCTATATTTAGTTGAAATTTTAACAATAGCCTCTTTTTATGTAATTTAGGCTAGGAGGTTTAGTCCTAGATAATGCTGTGGGAACGTATGAGGGATACTCCATCTTTCAACCTGTGATAAATGGTGTAGGAGGGAATTTAGTATCTGTACAAGCAAGCCGAATTTCAACAATGCTACATCAAAGCTCACTACCTGGAATTTTACCGCCACATACAAAACTATGGGTTGCTCCTTGGTCAGCTCTTTTCAAAGGAGGTAAGTGCTTGACCAGACCCCCATGGTGAACTAATTGTATTTATATATAACTTTTACAATACCGCAAAAATTATCGGAATTCGTCTACATGTAATGATTCATACAATTGCAATAATAATTGCAATCGTTTTTTATTTATTTTTACAATGTAGTTCAAGGTGGGACATTATCAATTGCTTATTTTTGTTTTGATAGACATCCACGTATAAGCACCATCCATCGCTTTATATAAACAAACACTTATCGTAATTGCAATTTACTTTTGTCATAATACTAAGAAACCAGTATAAACGTATAATAAAGGGAGATCCCTAAAGTAAAAATCATTTTGTATTTTTGTACCTACACAATATATGTATGTATGTACATACTGTGAAAATAATCTGCATAAGTGGATAAAATACTTTGGCCTACTTTTTTTGATAAATAATGCACGGGAATACCCTATAAGCCTAATCACCATTTGATAAAAAAAATACCCTTTATTGTATTAAATCGACAGCGGTAGTAATTTGACCTTATAACAAACAGTTTTAAATGACCATAAACACTAAAGGTCCGTTAAAAAAAAATCGTTAATATTATAATCAATCTGCCCACGCAACTTTATAAGTACCAGTCCGAATAATTGTGCGAGCATTGCAAATTCGGTTTTGCTTCAACTACTTCCATTTGTGAACTGAGAGGTTACTAGGTCAACGTTTATTTGTGTGGCAACTTGGCAGAAAGTATTTTCTGAGTGCTGTGTTAACATTACAATACATGTCTCGTCTACTGAACCCTATTAATCTATTCATTGTCAAATATAAACTTTATTTATTATTTGTATTTAGTTGGGAAAGACAAATAAATAAAATGTATAGGAAATGAAGCATCTTCACTATCTTATCATTATTCACTATGGACTATGCAAATCTTTCTCGTTCTTTTTTCTTAAATAATATTATTTTCTTTTACAGTAATTTCTGCTAAAACTGCAAGAATACTTATAGCTATGGCAGTACCTGGTCAATTAATATTCCTATTTATTGCTGACGCAATCTATAACGGAGGTGTTTCTACTGTTACACCACTATTTGCGGTTACCTACTTAATAGTTTGCCTGCTACAGGTCATGATTTTGCTATACACAGCCCATCTCCTTATTCACAAAATGTGGAAAATGAAAATTGACCCGGACAACTCAGCTATCCCATACTTAACAGCTTTAGGTGATTTATTTGGATCAACATTACTACTCATGGCTTTTATATTTTTAACATCTATAGGGCAAGAGTATCAACCTATCAAGTGACCATTATTATGACCTCAAGTAAAATGTAATGTAACTGTAACGGTTTACGAGGTCCCCTTATAAATTTTAAATGAGTACAAAATATTGTTGATAAAGGAAATTATTTCAAAAATTTTAAATGCTCATGAATTGATATAATCATTTTTAATAAAAATTCTGTCACAGATATAATATTGTTGCGCTATAGATATGTTATGATCTAATTCTAAAATAAATACTGATAAGCGATAGACGACAAGAATTTATTTGGTTATAATGAAATTTCGTCTTTTTATAAATCCGTATTAATGTATTTACATTTACACAGGTTAACAACAAAATATTTGAGAACCTATATTAGGTTGTAAGAGTTGTAAATTATATTTGTCATTTACTATTAAATTGTAATGATTATTAAGAAATAAATTATTTATATATATTCTAAACTGTTTTTTTTTTTTCGTTACTTTAATTGATTTACTAAGTTACTTGAAATGATTACAAAATGTCATAATGTCTAAAAAGTTAATTAGTTCCTACTGTAAAGTTAATTATTTTTTTTCGTGGGAGACTGCTTAGTGATACCATCTATACTGCAAAATTGCAATCAGCGCTTCCTTTAAGCTGGAAACTCTAATAAGTAGTATATAACAGGATTTTGAAAATATTGCAACATTTGTTAGATGGCACACGTAATAATTTAAATTTTAGCGGTATCAAATTACAATTATGAATTACAAAAGACTAAAGGGGTTAATAAATTAATGCTATGTGTTATAAAATTATATCAAGATAACATGCAAGACTTGTATAAGTGAATAAATTCAAATAACTAGAGGAAAAAAGCAGAAAGTAATAATTCTTTGTTAAATGAATTTTAATTTTAAGTGAAAATTATTTGTTCAGTTCTTTAAATAGATTTTTACAAAATTTTACAATAAATATATGCAACACATATACCTTAATACAAAACGATGTGAAGCAGTTACGAATTACTTTGATGGATGAAAAGTATAATTAAGCTTTTACAAATTAACTAAAACAATAATAAACGGAAAATATTAGTATTCTGATGGTCTTCCATTCAATTTTTTCATTTGAAATAACGCATGCGTATGGTGAAAAGCCAATGGAAACAGAACAGTTATTACCAGGCATGTTATATTGTTATGCCCAGAGTCTCACTTTAGTGTTGTGTTTTATATTACGTCCAGCGTTCGATACAGCTAAATCGCTTGCAAAAGTGTGGGCAGTCAAAACGCACGGTAAATGTTATCATTTTAATACCGCTATTTTGGCTTCTCTACATAGAGAAATAGTCTGCAATCGTTAATGAAAAGAATATAAAATGTCGCCCTTAACAGCGAAAATGATGAAGGCAGAATAAGAAAATCACAACCGTGAATCGAATTCAATTAACAATATAGTTCGCGAAAAACACTTCTTCCTGCAGATCAATAAATCCAGACTGGTAAGCAATTTTTTTTAGTTTACATTACATTTTTTTTAACAAAGAGCAAAACAAATTTAATGCAATATTGATGAAATAATCTCTTCTGCTTCAATAAAAAAAATAATTGCCAGCAAATTCATATAAACAATGATAAAATATGCTTCAATATCATTTTAAACGCAAAATATTGTATATGTGTATATATATCATACTAGTTGGACATTAAATTCAATAACACTTGTTAATAAATACTAACAACAAAATGTAAAAGAAAACGTTTACAACCTATATGTTAATCGTATGTTACTTTTAAAGTTTGAATTACTGTGGTATCCTACAAAAAATGTACTTTTTCTAATTTACAGGCTACAAATTATTGTTAATTAATGTACGCAAGCGTTCAAAGAATGCCATTTTGTTGAAACACGCAATGAACTTTTCCTATTCTGCAAATTTTACAATTTGAGTTTGATTCGATATTTAATAAAAATTAAATTTGAGTAATTTATAACTATTTTGTTTATTTTCGTTTCGGGAGTCTAATTATTTATTGATGACATCTATTTCTATTAAAAACGATTTTTTAAACCCTTAGTTATAAATGACCTGTACTTGTTAGAAACATAATTTGCGATGTATGTATGTACATAAGCAAGCAAGTATATAATATTAATAGGCGTGACAACAAACTGTTAACATTTGAAATTATGGAGTAGCTGTAGTTTTATACAAACATGTTCATGCTATCCTTATTTTGCTAAACGTACCTATACGTAGGCATATGAAACCACATTAAAAGAATTATTTTCAGTTTTTACTACACAAACGCCATGAGTCATAAATAAAGTTATTGTATATTTATAATCATAATCGACGTATTTTCCCGATGATAAAACACTACTTTAATTGTTACATAAAAATTTACCTTGATTTAAATTGAAAACTTTATTGTTTTTAAATGTTCCGAAACTCTTAAACAATTATTCAATTGTGATTTTAAATTTAACCTTTGTTATTCATGTGGAACTCAAAAAATATAATAAATTACAGGGACAATAATAAGTCGAGATGTATGAACCGACAACTTATTAATTTATAAATAATACTTTTATTGTGTATATTTTGTTGCAAAACGTAGGTACTTTAGTAAACATAATATATTATAATTCAACTTTAGAGAATAATGAATATTCATTATAACGTTGAATATTTCTATTATGCAACTATCATTTCAGGAATTCAGGCGTTTGTTTAGAAATAAACAATTCACTAATTACCTATCAGACCAATATAACTGTTTTTACAAATATGCAGGTGTGCTATACACGTAAGAAGTGTGTCTAAATAAACACATACATAATGAATCATATTGAATACGAATATGTTCAATTATTAAACAATAACATTTAATTCTATACTATTAATGTAATTGGTCTTTTCAACTGGATAGATACACATATACACGTTTAAAAGAGTTTGAACCATGTATAATAATTTTAGTTGCAACGGTAAATACCCAGAAAAGTTCTAAAACTCAAACCATCAATTACTTAACCGTTTCAGAATGACAAATAATTGTAGTTAACAGTGCTACTATATATATAAAGTCAAAGCAATTATTTTATACACTATAAACCGTTTTAAAATGATAAAAAATAGTACGTATTTAATATCAACATTCGTAATTCGTTCATAAAAAAAAGTTGCCTTACATTATTGTAGATCTCTTTTTTTTTATGTGGGTGATGTTAAGGAAAAACTGTTGAGGTATGGATCTTTCAAGAACAGCTTTGCTTAATTTGCAAAATGCTGTTCATACTTGAGTTTTTTATACTTGTCAACTTAAAGTTATTGTTTCCCTTTTGTCACATAAGCCTATTATTCCTTAAAAAAACACTTAAACACGCCTTTGGTTGCAGCTTCAAGTTGAAATTCGAATTTATAAGTAGGTAAAATAGCTGATGACATAGCATAAAAATATTTACTGAAATATGACGGCCTGATAGCTAAATTTTTATCAATCATGTATCCATTTAATATCTGTCATTCCGTACTACTCCCTCTCTAAATGTAGGTCAGTTAATTTTTCGCAAATATGTGAATTTAGAAATGATATTAAAAGTCAGGAATTTCAAAGAAGCCAAAAATATAACTTGACGACTGCTTATATTTTGCTTTCTGTTTCTGCATACTTAACGCTTTTTAAAATGATTGCAATAAACACGTGTATTTTTGGATTTTAGTAACCAAATATCTATTATAAATTGTAGTTATAATGTGTAAGTAGATAAATGTGTATTATTACTATCATGTTGAGATGATAATTCTAAAGATGCTAAAAAGTAAAATAACTGTTAGGTATAAAACTTATCAATGAAGAATCAAATAAGAATTATAAAAAATTACTAATTACTAGTTTTGTAGTGGTTGTATTATGAGAAAATCACAAGAAACTTTGACTAAGTAGGTATTTAATTTAAATGAAGAAAATAGAAACTCTGTAACCTGCCTGTATCAAGTATGGCCAACAACGTTTTATTTCCTTTGTGAAATGTTGTTTGTAGGTATTTGAGTTTAAGTATCTAGGTTTTCAAGCTGGTTGCTCCATAAAAAACAACCTGTTTGTAATGCAGATTGATTCGCGAATTTTACGTAACATTAAAAGTAGGTACAAACTTAAGTATGTTGCGTACAGGCAGGCGTGTACTTTGCTAACTATTAAGTAGATAACCTTGCTAATAAGTAATAACCGGCATTTGTTTCTGTTATTTACAATAACAATTACCTAAACATTACAAGCTTTTACGGTTTATTCCGAGAGTAATAATAACGCTTACTGTAAATTCTTCCTTCAATGAATTACCCACTAGACCAGTATCTGTTTCATAAAAAAGTAATAAACCGTATCACTATTTAATAATTATAATACTTATTAACGTAAACGCAAGTTTCTCGTATTGAAAAAATATATGCATATAATCTAACTTATCATTTTTTTATTTTACTAAACAGTCTCAAAATATCAGTGTAATTACGCTTTTAGCCCAGTTATTTTTAACGATAGAACAAATCTGTGGAAATAGTAGTCAGCATTTCATACAATGGCACAAAATTATGTCATATTTAATACAAATGAAAACTTTAAAATTTGCTGCTTTTTTGCTTAGTGCATAAATTTCAGAACACGATCATTTTTTTTTTGTAATTAACAGCCTATTATGTATTTTTTTCTAATAAGTGTAGAAGTATGAAGAAATTGGAAATTCTGAATTAAAAATGTTGTAGCAGTTTTAATTAATGTTCTCATTATTAATTTAACAGCGAACAATTTTAAGTGGCGTAGAGTAAGTACCTAAATAACAATTTCGGAAAATAATTAACCATTAAAACTTTTACCAATTGTCTTACAATTTCTTTAAAATGTTTTTTAATCTTTAGATTAGAAATTATTTATTAAAAATTTACAGTGGCATTCCCAAACTTTGCAGTAAATACATGGTTCAATTTAATTTCTTGTCATTCAGAGGAGCACACGTAAAACTGTTAAAATTAAATGATTTTTTTAATTTTATCAGGTCACTGGGATGATATACTATGAGCAGCAGGCGAAGCCTGCTAGTACGCCGCCGTGGAATATCATGGCTCCGGAACAGCGTGCTTCTGTTTATTGTCGTATTCGTTTGGCTCCAGCTAAACTTTCTAAGCTTAAGAAACTCATCCGATACCGGCCAGGAAATAAATGATTCATACGCAGCAATTCTTAGTATGGTTCCTTCCCTTCTGCATAAGTTCCTTACACCTAGGCCTTTTAATCGGTCCCTTTCTAACCTAACTCTCGGTAACCTATTCTCTAAATCTTCCCTCAACATTTCCGAAATGAAATATTTCATTAACAGATACAACAAAGAGCAAACAGTTATCAGTGAAAATATTTTTGGTCCATTGCAGAATGATTCGATTGTAATCGTAGTACAGGTAATTTTTAATTTTCCTCTCAATTCAACTATTCTTTTTGTTTTTTATTTTTTAAACCCCACTTCTACCATTAAACTGCCATTAAAAATTTTAAACATTAAACGTTTAAGTGTTAAAATTAGTCTGTATTATCATCGAAATTTTTCTTATTGTATAAATTTAAAGCAGAATATCCGGAAACAATTAGCAACACGTATTATTTGCAAATACAAATGAGTAAGTTAGTAATAGCCATTCACATTTTATCAATTCCATTTTCATACAATAAAATTTTTAAAAACATCTAAAAAGTCAATCAGTATATAAAATGTACATAAAAGTATTTGTCAGTCATACAATCTAGATACGTATATTTCTCTTCAATTTTCATGATAAATAATAATCGATGTTTTAGGTGCACGATAGAATTAATTACCTCAGGCATCTTATAGTAAGCCTAGCCCAAGTTACTGATATAGCTCAGATACTGCTTATATTTTCACATGATTTTTATGACGAAGAAATTAATGGGCTCGTTCAAAGCATCGATTTTTGCAAAGTAATACAAATTTTTTATCCATTTTCAATTCAAACACATCCGAACGAGTTCCCTGGTGAAGATCCTAAAGACTGCCCACGTAACATGAAGAAAGAATTGTAAGTAAAAGTAATTATGTTTTAATTTAATACATTAACATGATTTAAGGGCTGTGGCTAGGAAATGCAAAAATGCAATGTACCCTGATCACTATGGACATTATCGGGAGGCAAAATTTACGCAAACAAAGCACCACTGGTGGTGGAAAGCGAATAGGGTGTTTAATGAATTGGAAATTATGAAAAATTACACAGGTCTGGTGGTTTTTTTAGAGGAAGACCATTACGTCGCTGAAGATTTTCTTTACGTGTTAAAAAAAATGGAACAAGCGAGTAAAGATTCATGTCGCTATTGCAACATGTTGTCTCTAGGGAACTATTTGAAAACTTACAATTATTACAGCGACTCTAAAAAAGTAAGATTTTCGTTTATTGGTTTAACCTATGTGTATTAAAATTCACATGTTTTATACTTAGGTGGAAGTGACACCTTGGGTAAGTAGTAAGCACAATATGGGGATGGTTTTTAATCGTAGCACGTGGGTAGAAATAGTTAGCTGTGCTGAATTCTTTTGTAAATATGACGACTACAATTGGGATTGGTCCTTGCAACAGGTATCCCAAAATTGTCTAAAGCACAAATTGCATACAATGGTTGTGAGGGCACCCAGGGTTTTCCATATTGGAGAATGGTACGTATAAAAATACTCTGCATGTGTATAATGCCTATAAGCCTATAAGCCTATAAGCCTATAAAAACTATTAACTAATATTTTTTGCAGCGGGGTTCACCATAATAAAAGCAATTGTCTTTCGACCGCCATAATTTCAAAAGTTCAACAGGTTTTGAAGTCAGCAAAGAAATATTTGTACCCGTCCTATCTTACATTAAGTTACACTACAGTCTTAAAAAAGGCGAAACTTCGCAAAGGAAACGGGGGTTGGGGTGATAAAAGGGATCATATACTATGTCTCGCAATGGCTCTGAAATATGTTTAATGATGCTTTTGCTCAAAGTCTTGGAGATGTTGAGATTTTTATTCATCCTTTCGAAATTTTATTGACCAAATTTCTAATTTAGCTAAGAATATATTTTATAAAAATTCATCTCAATCTCACTATTGGTAAATATATAGTATCTAATGATCTCATTTATGAATTAAAAATCAACACATCTTCTAACGCTGTTGTACTGTTTTTGTCTCCAAAACAACTATTGATGTTTGACAATGAATGTCCCCTTTAATCGTAAAAACAATGTCACACAACCAACAAATTTAATGATTAAATATATACTTTTTCTAATTATTTAGTTAAGCATGACAACTGCGTTGAATATTTTTATAGTGTTAATTTTACAAAAAGACTTGAATGTTATAGCTGTAATACACATAAATGTAAACTAGTCAATTTTTTGAGTATTAAAAAATGTTATCATAATTTTTTTGTACAGGGTGTCTCACGACCTTTCTAGAAATGTATATTTGAAATTTAGATTAACGCGAAACTTTCGAATATGTCTAGCTGAAATACAAAACAAAACCATAAAAATTAACAGGGCGTCTCATTTTTAATACCTAATATTAATATAAACATATCGTGAAACACCCTACGTATATAGTTTTACATATGTTCCCTCTTGTTCTCTTTCCTTAAATAGCCATCCCAAACGAAAAAATAAAAATTTGCGTATTGCATTTTATATTAAATAAAATTAAACGCAATCTCGTAAATCTTTTAAAATTCGCTTGAGATTGCTATTTGATAAATATATTTCATCATCATCGTTATTATTATTATTATATTATGCCTAACGCTATTTTGGAATGCCTGTATTACGTAGCACTATAAATAGTGAAAAAGGAAGTGCAAAATCCGCAAGTTCTACAAAAACATCGTAATGGATTAAATTATGAAGTATTTTGGCGGTTCTTTTGAGATTGTGATATATTTAGGTTTAAAGGAAATGTAGCTATAGCTATAGCGTACGAGTGTTAAGTTTGTTACTGCAAAGTATTTTCTCTATTTCTATATATTAACTTAATTGAGATCAACGAATAATGTTTCTGTTTTATATCAGTATATTTAGGCAATAATTTGCTATTTGTCTACCAACTATTCCCCCTTTAATGAATGTTAGTTACATATATATGCATGTATATGTATGTCGTACATTTATGTATAAGGGTCTTGATCGTGTTTATAGAATGTATCTATTTACATTTAATTTTGTTTTTATTGTTTGAGTTTATAATTTTAATATTATATAATTGTACTGTATTGAAATGAAATGTTGTATCTTATGTCTGTTGTAAGCACCAAAGAAAAAGACCACCCAAATAACTATTGTTGTATAACTTACTGTTGTTGAAAACTGCGAAGTACTGTACCCTGACGCAATAAATAAATTTTTCTTTAAATGTCCTTTCAGCTTATAATTATTCACTTTTACACTTAATAAACTAAATTGTTTTTTAGACAAAACTATTACCAACATACAAAAGTTTTGTTAATTTAGAAAAAAACATGTAATCACGAATTATTTTTGTCAAAAGATATCAGAGAAAGGAAACTAACGAGCTAATTAAAAATACAACAAATATAATTTGCAAAAATTACAAACAAAAAAGAAAGCAAGTGCCATGTTTCAAAGATTTTAATAACCTTCCTTACAACAAAGCTTCTTGATGTGACGAAATACATTACAATTGTTGTAGTAAGAGCTATTAAATTCTTTGAAATTTGAAACTTGCTGTTTTATTTGTAATTTTTTAAAATAAATATGTATTGAGAAAGCAATTCGATGAAATGTTTGTACAGCATTTTCCTAAACTGAAATTCAAATAGATATCGTAAAGAATTAAAAAACAGACTGTTTTTACTTATTTTTCTAAAATTACTTGCTATTGTTTTGTCTTAGCAACTACTTATTACTAAATTATAATTAATAATAAATTAATATATGTAGGAATTTATAACTACGAAACTATACAAAAAAACTTACTTCAAAAATTTAAGAAACGTAGGAACGCACTATTTTACCTCAAAAAATTTATTTAAAAAACAAACGCCGAAATTAAGTTGTATACAAATACTATAGATATATTTTCATTTTAAAACTGCATGAAATTACATTTTTGATACTGCAGCTGCCACCTACTGAATATAAACTGAATTAGATGTACCAATCGTTGGGGTGCGGCATGTTGCCATGCGCGGGTTTAGACGGAAGCGAGAAAAGTGATTGTAGCTATCCTAGCTATCAACTTACTTATCGAAGCCATCGCCCGTTTTTACACTAATTAGTGGTGCTTTTGCGGTAAGTTATACTTTGTCTTAAAGTTACATTTTAAAAAGCAACGATAGAATATTTATTGTGGATATATCCAAGAACGAAGTGCTATAAACAGTTCCTCTGATTGCATGGGTGGTTTGTTAAATCGCTAAAGCCATGTTCGTGTGATGTTCGATATACCAAGTGTTTAATGGATTATTGTGGTTTTGCCAAATAAATTGGTGTGGCTACAACCCCCGAAATACAATATAAATAAAGAAGTCTACCAAGGAGAAATTTTCCTAAGGTACGTATATGTACTTTCGATAGTTATATGGGGTATTTTTTATTTAACATGCTTTTAGAATTAACTGCTATATTGCCGTAATTTAACAGTAGATTTAAAAAGTGATTCATCATTTCTTACTCATAACTTTAACAAATCTTCACAATGACCTGTCAAACTCATTGCATTTGTAAGTGCTTGTTTTATTTATATACATGTGTATGTACATATAGAGCATATGTAGACTGGCTACCTAATTGTGCCTGCTTTAGTAATTCTTTTAGTTTCCTGTTGTGGTTTCTGCTGTTGAATTTATATCAAATTGATACTGTTATCAACAAATCATTAACATTTATTTATGTGATCAAAATTTAAATGTGTAATAAACAACAATATTAATTATAAATATTATATATAAAGGATAATGAGTCTTTGATTACATTGTGGAATTAATAATTGTAATGCAATAACACACAATAGGATAAATATTCAGAATTACAAATCAGTATTCTTTGCATGAAGCATAACCTCAATATAAATTCTTGATAAAAATTCCCAGCTTATTCTCTCTTTATATGGCTGATTTCAGTTATAGTAAGAGTAATTGATTTGTAACACAAAGAACAGAAGAGTAATAATTCTTAGTAATTATTATTATTATGTAAAAATGTTACTTGAAATTACAGTTTTTTTTTCAGAGCCAAGATTTTCAGTAAAAAAACACAAGAATGCGAGAATATAAAATTGTAGTGCTGGGATCTGGTGGTGTTGGAAAATCAGCCCTTACAGTACAGTTTGTTCAAGGAGTGTTTGTGGAAAAATATGATCCTACGATAGAGGATAGCTACAGAAAGCAAGTGGAAGTAGATGGTCAACAATGTATGTTAGAAATATTGGATACAGCAGGAACAGTATGTTGTTACTACAACTTAATGTAATGTTCATAAATAAATTACTAAGATTTCCAGGAACAATTTACAGCAATGAGAGACTTATATATGAAAAATGGACAGGGTTTTGTTTTGGTTTATTCCATTACTGCACAATCTACTTTCAATGATCTGCAGGATCTTAGGGAACAAATTTTGAGAGTCAAGGTTTGTCTTTTAAACTCAATATTGATGATGTACATTTATCAAACACAAATGATATTAAATTGTTTAAAAGGATACTGATGATGTTCCAATGGTGCTGGTGGGCAATAAGTGTGATTTAGAGGAAGAAAGAGTGGTAGGTAAAGACCACGGTGTAACTCTTTCGCAACAGTTCAACTGTGCCTTTATGGAGACCTCTGCCAAAGCCAAAACTAATGTTAATGATGTAAGTTGTCAGGAAACAATTTTATTTAAGGCACAAAAAAATATAACATTATGATTTCATAACATTTTCAGATATTCTATGATTTAGTACGACAAATCAACAAAAAATCTCCAGAAAAGAAACAAAAACAGAAAAAAAAAACCATTTGTGTTCTTCTTTAAAAGGAACTTAAAAAATGTATGAGACTATATTATGTTGTATGAAAGTGTGTAAACGTGAAGGCAAGTGCGGAGAAATGGCAAAATCCCAGTGTTGGACCAAGAGACCGCATCATCTTTTGTTTAGTATTAATTCAAGAAATTACGGTTTGTTGTAGGTAATATTTTTTCTCAATTGTAAAATCAAACTTATTCATTAATCATATTGCTAATTGTAATTATCATGCCTTTAAAGTTTTGTGCGTCAGTTTCAAGCTTTTAATTCACCTTCATATTGTATGTAGTTTATTTATTGAATACAACTATAAGTAAACAATTTAATAATGTAATTGTTCATCTAGATTGTTATAGGGGCTTTTATCTTTAGAAAGGTCTCACATTTAAATTATATAACATTATTATTATTTAGTTTTTATATGCATGAATTTACTACTTATTATTTACCTTTTTTTTTATTAGAGTGACAATTTTATAGTTTAATTTTACTTAAGGGAATTTTATTTTTCCTTATTCAAATCACAATTGCAATTCAAAAGCTTGAAACTGATAATGTTAAATAGAATTGTTGATAAGAAAAGAAAATAAAAGCAATTGTAGTTCTAATGTCATTTTTTATAAAATTACTGCCAAATGGTGAAACATGTTTTGTGAATTAAGACTACAAGACAATATTCTTGAATTATAATACTTATTAGAGTATTTTGTATGAATCTGATAGTGCTTTTGAGTTAATCTGTGATTAAAAAAGTGTGCAAGCTAGGTTGACATAGTTTAACGCATTGATAACCATTTCTTAATTTGACTGGCTGTTTTTAAACAAGAAACAATTCTACACAGCCTTGCTTGCAGATCTGAAATTAAGCAAATCTGGTAGTATTTAATGATATACTTTTGTAACTTTAAAGTGATTCAGAATTGAGGCAGTTCAAAAACAAATTACACATACATTGATTTGTACAATGGCGATGTAGCGTAGCGGCTTTATTTTTTATAAACAAAAACTATATGAACAATATTTTAAGACTTTATTGCATGTTATTTGTATTCTAAATATATATATTAGCATTTAAAAATATATTCGTTTTTTCTGATTACCAAAAATAAAAAGTATTCTAAACTAAAATCGTCGTTCAGTATGCACACTTCAAAATGTATACGGAAAAGAGAAAAAGTAATTTTTGTAATTTTAAAAGAGACAGTTTAACACATTCGGTTGCTAAATACTCAATTTTGAATCACTATGATGTAATAAAAAGTTTTTATCACGTGAATTTGACAATCTAAAAAGGTTCATATTACAAACATATATTGATTGTTCTCATTAATTAATTTCAAGTAGTATGCATAGATTTATGCTTGGATCTTCATTAATGAAATAATTTATCTGTTTTTGTTTATTTCAAAGCTACACAAAAGAGGGATCAAATTTGAATTTTCATATGTATATTTGTTTTTTTTTTCTAATTTAAACAACATTTGTGAGCATAATACATAGAACATATTATCTTTTTCAAAATTGTTTCTTTAAAACGTGCTGTTTATTGTTTTGGTGCTTTTTCAGATGATGTAGTATGTAGTTTTGCGAGTAATAATTATTGCAGTTTCTTTGGCAGAAGGTAATTTCATATAAGTGGATGAAAGCACCAAAATAATTTTAATAGTATTTTTTCTAATTAATCTAGTCTAATTCCAAATTTTAGATTTATAACAATTTTAATATGCACCCTTTATTATATTATAATAAGAGATGTGATCTCTAAAAAATGAAAAAGTAATTGTAACGCTAATTTTTCTGAGTTGATAATTGCCTAATTTCGCACATGCCTTTTATCCATGTGACATTATAGCACACTAAAAGTTATATAGCCTGTTAATAGCGGGTAAACATCTTATAGTAAATATATTTTTGAAACACTATAATTTTTTAGCCTTCAATCACAATGTGTGTCGTACAAGAAACTTCCCATTAAGCAATTAATTACGAACATTCTCGTTGTTTTTTAATATAAACGTATGTTATTGTATTGATACTAAATATAATTACATTTGAAAAGAAATATGTCTGTAAATACTTATAAAGCTGTAATAAAACATAATAGCACTCTTGTTAATATAAATTTATAATAAATTATTCATTTGTTTGTTTCTAGTTCTGTCCCTTATATAAAATAAATAATGGTGAAAAATATATTTTAGATCACATTGCAAAAAAATGCATAAGAAAAGCCTGATAACAGTAAAAGTTTTGAATTGCATGTATGTATAAGAAAAATTTCGATTAATAACTGCATGAAAAAAATTAAGAGTAAATACCATAATACAGATTAATATAAACGTATATGTACTTAACACATTATGTAGGTTTATTTTCTTCTGACACTCTGTATATATACGTTTAAAGAGCTGAAGTTGCATCGTTCTGAATATAGATTGAATTAAAATGTCAATTACGACATAACCTCTTAAGAAATTTAATAGGAAGGTTATAATATTATAAAATTTAATTGAATATTAGTTAAAATATTTTAGTGTAAATAAATTGGGCAGTAATTTTATACGTAATTTTTTTTTTCAAAAATTATTCACTGAAAGGTGCAATATTAATTATTTTATCAAAACTATTTTTGCATTTTTAAGATTGTTAATTACATCGTTAAGGGGGACACTTAAAACAAATTACAATGTGGTCTTAAAGTTACATGAATTCTTTTTGTGTACGTTAAATATATTTTATTTAAGAATGAATTCTAACGTTAATCCAACTTATAATTGGGTTAATATAACCAAATATTTCCTCAATGCAGTAAAAGGTAACAGTCAGCTTTACAAGTAGATAGGTCTGTCTGTAACTATTTTCTAAATATTTAAGATCTTAGTTTGGGGGAGCTTTTACATGATGGGACATTTGGACTGTTTGAGGCAATGTCTGCAATTGAAATGATGGACCCTAAAATGGATGCTGGGATGTTGTGTAATCGAGGTACAAGGAAAATAAAGTCATTTGATCAGGCAGTTAAGGTAACTGCGAATTATAAATTACCCATTGACAATAATTTGATTAGTCATTTTTAGGAAAACAAATTAAAACTTTCAAAATTTTCAATAGCTGAACAAATAGGAATTATAGATACAACCTTATCATGTGTGGTATCTTGGCTTGAGGGACATTCACTTGCCCAAACTGTGTTTACAAATTTATATTTACATAAACCCTACCTTATACAAGATAGAACATTAAAAGCATTTTGTCTAGCAGTTTTTAAATTGCTAGAGATCATTAAAGATTTTGTTCACAAGTTAGTATACATGTGTGATTTTAATTTATAATAGATTATAAGTAAATATGGTTTATACTAGAGCAATGGTTTACGAAGAAGAAGATTTTCAACCAATGCAGTATGGTTATCATTTATCACCTGATATTTCAGAACAGAGAACAATTGGAATGTTAAGAGAAGTAGAAGAAGAACTGCATAAGAAAACTAGGAACAAAAATGATGAGAAGTCTAATGAAGAGGTATAATTATGTATCAAATTTACATAATTTTAACGTTTACTTTTAATTAATTATCAGATTTAATTGTTATGTTTAATAACTAAATACTGGAATAGAATTATTTGCAGAATGAAGAACTATCAGCGATATTTGCAAGAATTAAATTTATGAGAGTATTTTATCAATCACTGTTAATGCTCTTACAAAGAAAGGAAGACATTCAGCCTCCAATAATTGACTGTCAGAGATTATTCCAAACTGCTATAGACATGCTTTTAATAATGCGCAAAACTTTGAAATTAGGTGTTATGCCTACATGTAAGTCATTTCTGAATATGACTTTTCAAAGATGTATATGTACTATATTTTAGCTGAAAATTCTCAAATACTAGGTTTCGAACCACTTATAAACCAAAGACTATTACCACCCACATTTCCACGTTACACAAAAATTAAAGCCAGAAATGAAGCAATGAATTACTTTGAACGAATGATAGATAGATTAAAAATAGTTTGTAAAATTCAACATGTCCCTTCATTTCATCAAGCATTGGTGAAATATTTTTTAATTTATATTATAATTAGCTTATACTTTAATTTCAAAAATTGGTTTCAGGACTTTTTTATAGACTTTAGTAAAGGAAGTCCGTGTATTCTTTCAAGATCTGCGTTGCAATTACTTTACTTAGGAAGTAATACAACAATAATGGGCTCAAACAGTAATGTTCTAAAAGATTTGCTTAAAGAATCGGCCAAAGCATTTATATCACCACCAGCATTAATGTCAAAAACTATTCTAACAAATCAACAGGTTCAAATTCATTTAAAGCCAGATAAAAAATAAAAAACTCACCATACATATTTACAGGCTAGGCTTTACGTCGATACATTTCTTACACACTGTACCCGACCATTTGCGAATTTACTTCAACTTTGTGGTCATAATCGAGCCAGGCAACGAGATAAACTGGCTCATTTATTGGAAGAATTTACTGCTTTGCAAGACGAGGTTCGGTTTTTTCTTATTTGTTTTTTTCTTAGTTAATTATAAGTTTCGTGTTATCTTCATCTCTAAAAAAAAGTAATATTACAAACATAAAGCATATTAATGTATTACATTTTTTTTTCATTTTGTTCAAAAGATAATTTTTTACAGATATTTAAAATACGTACATATATTAATATATATGTACGTATTCATCGGTATATTATGTTTTAAAATAAAATTCATCAAATTACATGACATTGAATTAAAGTAATAATTCCAAAATAATCAATATTAGAAAATTAATTTTTAGTGGACTGCACGTATAAAGTACCACAAAAAAATATTATTAGCCTTTTTTTCCTACTGATTATATGTATTGGAGATTAGTATATACGTCTCTTCTTTGTTAAATTAACATAGTACATCGTTTTCAGGCGGAAAGAGTAGACGCGTTTTTACATAATTTGTCGTTAAACAGTACGTACGCACGGCCCCATTTGGCATGTTTCGGAACATGGATTCTGTATCATACTTTACGAATCATGATAATGTATCTATTGGCTGGTTTTGAGTTGGAACTGTACAGTGTTCACGAATACTATTACATTTACTGGTAAGTCATTTGTCTCAATCTCTCAATGATAATAATTATTAATGTATTTATTCTTTATATTGTTAGGTACTTATATGAATTTCTATATGGTTGGCTAGTATCAGCTCTGACTAGGGCAGACAGTTTTTTGGTTGAGCAAGAGTTGGTTGGCGAGATGCAGAAAACAAAAGGAAACAAAAAATCGAGAACGAAATTTCGCAAAAAAGTACGCCCATATCATAGGGATATAATTTTCTTTCAAGCCCTTCAAAATATGTGTGGAGGCTACTACAAGGTAATCTATGTCATGTTTGCTTGAGTAATGATATTAACAACGTTTTCAATGTATTAATTAATAGTTTTGGTTTTGTCTTAGGCACTAATTGGGTTTAGAATGGAAGGAAAGTTAAAAATGCCTGATCCTCAATTTGATAACGAAAGAGTTAGGTATGAGCACAGATTTGCCCCCTTTCAAAACCTCCTCACACCTCCTCCTGTACCTTATAGTGAATTTAGGGATATGACAACACCATCTCGTTTTAATCAGCAGTCTGTTGACAGCATATTTCTTTATATTGCTGGTTGTAAACATTTTCATCAGGCCAGACAGCTTTTAGAAACTATTCAACCATGTGATGAGGAGGTAAATTTAAATCAAAGCAAATTAAGGAATACTTGCATTAGATAATTTTATTTACGTGTCTTTTAGGTTACAGTTCTTCTTAAAATATGTAAGACCAATTTTGTAGTACTAAAATTACTATCTGGAGGTCATAAAAAGGAATCGGTTAATCCCCCACATTTTGATTTTACTTCACACCAACACTTTCCTTTAATTAAATGGCTCTGATGTTAGGGCTTCTTAATAAATTTGTTCAAGTCAGGTTAATTAATATTATGCGTAATATTCTGTGATTTGTTTATTATTTTGATAGTTGTATTAGGCCAGTTAACTATTGATTTTTAAAATTTTGTTTCTTATCTTATTATAATTATTAATTTAGTGCATTTTACACATATTTTGTTTTATTGTTATGTAATTTATTTAAACCGTACGAATTATTAATTTTTACCCATTATTATGCGAAAATATTCAATTGTATTTATATGTATTTGCGATTTATTGCTATAGAATAATGAAGTAAAAAAAAAAGTAATTGATTTTCATATTGTAAAAATATATATTTACAAATATTTAAATATAACTAATTTTCAATTTTAAGGATTAATTATTATTAAATAGATTTAAATTGAAGTCATTCTTAATAACGCGCCAGATGTTTAAATTTTTATCAAGAAGTATTTAGTAGGCAACTGGTCATACCTTAGGCCGAAGCAAATTGATGTGTTTGTGTAGTTGTGATAAATATTGACAGCAAAAAGTTATTTGGTTACACAAATCATTATTTGTAAAATTGAAAAGCAGTTATTGTATAAACATACTTTTTCTCTCGCAATTTTAGATAACAGAACTTTTGGGGAACAACGTGTTAATGGTAATTATTCAGTTTGAAATTTGTTTGTAGTATCGTAAATTTTTAGGTTAAGACTCAGTTTTTGCTTTTGCTTTGATTTCTAACAGTTTAAATGGATGGACTAAAGCGTTCCCATGATTTACAAAAAATCAGATATAATGGAAAAATTAAAGAATGCAATAAAACTGCAAGTAGTCGTCATAAATTATATGACTCCCCTATACCTGAGAGTGAAAGTAATCTTGCAAATTTGCCAATTGTAAAACAATCTGATAATGCAAAATTGTTACCTAAATACACAGCAGGTACACTTAAATTTAACGAGTATCTACAGTACTTTAATTTATATTAACTTCTAAGTTTTGGGAAGGAATGTTGATGATGGTGTAACTCGGGATGCCAATGATGTGTTGAAAATGGAAGACTTAGATCAATTACAACAGGATCTAGAAAAACTGCTCTCTACTTGTGCAGTAAGACACAGATTATTAAAAGCTGAAATTGAAAATACTGACCAAAAAGAAGAACGAAGAGAGAACAAAAAAGGAAAGCCAGTAGATAAGGTAATAAAAATATTAATATGCATCAAATTGATGTAACTAATGAAGACAAATTTAGCAACCACCCCTAAAAAGGAAAAAGATAGATGAAAGAATTAAATATAGGGATGCAAAGAATGGCATAAGATTGTTGAAGCCAAAACATTATAATGTTCCACTTCACAGTAATATAGATTTACAACATAAGGAAGAAATACCAAAAGTTACAATTCCAAAAAATGATACCTCAGATAAATTTTGGCTGTCAATTGAGCCTTATTGTGCAGATGTCACCAAGGATGACTTAGTTGTAAGCTAAACAAAGCAAAAAAGCTTTAAATTCATTCAAATATCACACAAAATAAGCGAAATTACAATTTAAACAAAATAATTATATAATTTTAGTTTATTGATGAATTAATAAAAGAATGTTCACAAGAAATAGAAGTGAAAATTCCAGAAATAGGTGACCATTATACTTTAGACTGGTTAGAAGAAATGATAAATCAAGAACAAACCTTAGGCAGTGGAACAAGAAATACTAAAAACAAAACTCTAACACTTAATCATGAATTAAAAAAGAATGGGCTTAATGCGTATGTTTACTCTAATTTATGTTTATCTACTTAGAAGTGTATTTTATTTCTATTCTAGAATGGTAGAAACATTTTCTAGTCCATTTACACAACGTTTACTTGCTGCTTTAATAGAAGAAAAGGTAATAACCAAACTCCCTACAGCTAATGACAAAAATAAAGGTAAATATTTTATAATGCTAATGTAAATAATTCTTTATCTTTTTAACTACTTGTTGTAAAAGTTGTACAAGATACGAGTTCAAATATAAATTCAAATAACAAATCTCCAAATGTCCCTGGTGCTTGCTTGGAGAGCAACAATAAAATAAAAAAGGAAGAAAAGGACTTTTTGAAGGTATAAATTATCAGTTTAAAAGAAATTAGATGTTTCTTTTCCATATTAATATTTTGTTTTAGCTACATTATCAAAATCTTTCTTCTGAAGACGATATCCTTCAAGAAATAAAAAAATGCCAGCAAGAACTGGAAACAGTTAATGCACATAATGTTACTGAACTTAAGAAATTGAAGGCAATTGTAGAAAAAGATTTGAAGAGACAAGAAGTGAAAGCTGAATTAGATCAAGTTGATACCCAAGTAACTATTTTACTTTGTCTGTCATAATTTTATTTATTGCATTTATTTTAAAAGGTCTTGGAAATGTATAATAGAATACTAATGGCCAAACAGAAACAACTTGCTGCTAATGAAGAAGAAAGCTTCGATAAAACATTATATCATAAACATTATACTAAAGAGTTTGAAAATGAGGCAAACAACATCATTAAAAAACAAGTGTCACTTATTCGGGAATTAACTGAATTGGCTAATAATACACATCTTTATTGATTCATCATGGAAAAAGATACTTGTTACCAGTTGAAAAGAGAAGATTTTGATTTTTTATTTGGGATTTACACTTATACAAAACCGCGTTGTGGATAACTTTTTTAGCATGATATTTTCAATTATGCATAGCATGGGCTTTTTTATATTTTACTTTTATTTTCAATCATGAAATGTACTAATTATTAAATTATTTAGGTAAATTTTCGCCTATTTTACAAACTTACAAGCACTTGCATGCATGTTCCATTTTCATTTAATCGATAAGTGGTATTAAAATTTATTTTTTAATGTATTTTAGTTTAATAAAAGATTAATAGACATCATATTCTGTTTAATTTTTTAGTATACCTTTAAATAATTAATATAATAATTTAACTTAACAATATTTGCTTAATAATAATTATCATTGTATCTTATGTTTAGTTTAATAAAATAATGGTATTATGATATTTCTGATTAAAACTTTTAATGGTCAAACAAGAGATCCTTTCTTAAAAGTAAAAAATACATACAATAAAGTAAGTTGTGAGCAAAACAATTCGTTAAATTTGAATATTAATTTAAAAAATATTTTTTGTTCTTTACAGAATATGAAATATATTAGTAAAATATCTTACATGGCGTTGAACATTTTACGCACCTGAGTTTCGTACGATTAAATCTTCGTCCAATTATTGCATTGTAAATAAATAAAAAATTAAAGACTAGGGCCCATAATGATTTTATCGACCTTAAAAATGAGGATTTGATTTTATAATTTACACTATTCTAGTAATTGTTTGTTCCCCATGGGCCTAAATATTCATAATTTTGCATTTTTACTGATAATTCCGCTATTTTTAGAGACATTTTTGACTTTTTTCATGAGAGCAGCACCTAATTGCAATATATCGTGAAGCTCACTATGAAATAAATTATACATAAAGACAAATGTGTAGAAAATTTCATACGCACAATCAACCTGATATTTTCCCCATTTTTAGGGCTGAAAGCCCCTTTTGCATTAAATTTATATCAATGAGCGATTCTATATTATTTTCTATGATTTAAAATGAATAACAACACAATAACAAAAGTGTAAACATAACCTAAAATGGATATGCAATCATCATGGAGTTTGCTTAACATTCAAAGTTTTGGCGGCTAATTTATTTTTGATTTTGAAATGGGAATCTCAGGGCTATTACCATTCCTCGAAAATATATCGAAAAAGAGTCACATTAGTGAATTTCGTGATAGTATAGTTGTTATAGATGCTTACTGCTGGCTTCATAAAGGGTCATTTTCATGTTCAGAGAAACTTGTTAGAGGAGAAGAGACTTCCGCGTATGTATTGATTGATATTATGACTAAAAGTTTAATTGATCATCTTTTAGACATATCAATTACTGCCTAAAATACGTTAAAATGTTACTGAATTTTAATATCATCCCCATTCTCGTTTTTGATGGTCAACATTTAGAAGCTAAGAAAGAAACTGAATTAAAAAGACGTGAGGACAGAAAAACTGCTAAACAAAGGGCTTCTGAGCTACTGGCCCTAGGAAAAGCTCATGAAGCTAGGCAGTATTTGAGGAGATGTGTTGATATTACACATGAAATGGCATTACAGTTAATAAAGGCATGTCGAAAAATTAATGTTGACTGTATTGTTGCCCCTTATGAGGCTGATGCTCAATTGGCATTTCTAAATATGCAGGGAATTGCTGATTTAGTTATTACAGAGGATTCAGACTTACTTCTTTTTGGATGTAAAAAGGTAAATAAGTATTAAATTTATCTTCTGTAAAGCTCACTACATTTTCTCTTAATAGGCTTTATTTAAATTAAACATTGATGGATCTTGCATACTTATTGACCAAGATAAATTATGTGTTGCTCTACAAATGAGCCCTAAAGTTTATAGTTTTGATAAATTTCGTTATATGTGTATATTGTCAGGCTGTGATTATTTAAAGAGTCTACCAGGAATAGGCATTAAAAAAGCCCACAAGGCATTTAAATTTACTCATAACACAGATATTACCTCTGTAAGTATTATTTGAATTTAATTAATCGTATTTCATGTTCAACATTTGTTTTGTACTTCAAAGATACTGCGAAGATTGGGAAGTTACCTTAATACTAACAATTTAACTGTTACTGATGACTACATAAGAAGTTTTATGATAGCAGATGCAACATTTAAACATCAGATTGTATTCAACCCATTAAAACGCCAACAACAGTATCTTACTGATCCTGATGCTTGTGGAACAAAAAAAGAATATTTGTGTAATGCTGGCGCCTTTACAAATGAAGAATTAGCATTTCAAATGGCATTAGGAAATATAGATCCATTCTCAAAGAAAGTCTTAGATACATGGAATCCAGATACTGACGAATGCAGGGTAAATTGGGTTTAATGTATTTAAATATATCAAACATGACTTTACATTTCCTATTTACAGGCAAACAGTATTTGGTCGAATAATTACAAAAGAAAACCTGTACAACAAAAAATAGATAATGTAAACTTGTCTTCACAAGTTAAGCAAAAAATAACAATTATGAAATCAAAAGAAGTTGATACTGAAGAAATTAAGAAGGAACAAACAATTTATGATATTAACCTTCAAGGTCAATTAGATATTTATAAAAGCCCTCCTTCTAAAAGGTCAAAACTTGAACAAAATGAAGAACCAAGTAGCCAGGAAAATGACTATGATGAATTTGCACCTTTAAATCCATTTATACAAAATAAAGGAAAGCGACTTAGTAAATTTAATTTAACGACGGTTAATAAAGCAGTTATAGTAAAAAGTAAGTTTTTTGAATCTCGAAATAGAAAAGAATTTTACGAAGATGGTCGAAAAAGTCCATCATTAATATATAAGGAAAATTCAGAACTTAATGAACAAACTGAACCTATGATTGAGCATGTGAATACTACTGTGACATTAGAACACTTTGCTAAAGAAAACAGAAAAGCATTGTCTAATGTTACTACTCACACCCATAAAGAATCTCAAACTTTTAGTTTTGACCAGTTTAAAAAACCTCCCAAAAATAAGTTATTAATAAATAATGTAGAAAAAGACGATGGTTCAGATCTGGAAAATCTGACGCCTCCAGAATCATCAAATTCAGAAAATGATAATAACATAATATCTTATTCTAATCCACAATATGAATCTAAATTTCTTAAACAAAAGGACGATTATGTTGACGAGTTTCCTAATATAAATAATAGTAATTTTAAGAATACAGACACTTCTCAACATAAAACAAACAAACAATTAGATAGTATAATTATAGAAGATAACATTATTAAGGATGATTTAAATCAACAAAACAACGAAAATGAGGAAACTGAAAAAGTATTTGAAGAAAATATTAACTGCGAAAATCTTAAAGTTGATTTTACGTCAAAAATGAGTTTTTCTCAAAATCAGAAAAGTAAAGAGTCACTTTTACGTAAGAGAAGTTCTTCAGTATCTCATGTAAGTTTCTATCTACTTCTATTTTTAAATTAAATTTAAATTTCTATTATTTCAGTCAGCCTGGCTAAAAAAATGTCCTAGAGTGGGACTAAGTAGGAATGTATCCAGGAGTAACCAACCAACTCTTTTGACTATGTTTCAAAAAATGGAAACAAAAGATTGAATATTCTATGTAGTTTTTGAACTATTATTTCAAATAAAAAAATTCATTCTAGCTGATTTAATAAAAGCAAGTGAATACTGTTTTTAACTTTTACAAATGTATGTGTTCTGCAATATGCCATTAGTTATGATACATTTATGATGAGTTATGACTTGTTTTTTTTATTTTTATTAACTTCTTACTCAGAAATAAATGGTTTTTATATAAATATGATTTGTATGAATTTCAATAATATTCCTGTCTAATTAGTTCAAAGGATCTATCAGTACTGGTAAAAAAAAACAATAAGTGTTAAAATTACTTACATTTATTTTATAAAAATGTAAAAATGGACGGATCTTAGCACTATTCCAAACACTTCTTAAATATACTTAAAAACAATTTGATGGACTACAAATAATATTTAAGGCCATAAGAGTTCTATATTAGGAGATTGCATTTCTTCAATTATTTGGTACTGTGAAAATACCACAATCCAGCAGTACACCTAAACAGAAATAAGAACGATAAATCCTAATGTAATCAACTAAAAGTTTACTTACATTATAAGACATCCAAGCCCATATTACAAGTGTGTATAAAACAGATTCAAGCTAAAACAAAATAGGCCTGACTTCAAAGAAATAACATATTTAATTAAACTTACATATATATAATATCCACCTAGTAACCACAATCCAAATATCAGTTGAAACAAAATTGCAATACTGAACAGTATTAACCATGGTATCATCATACCTCTGTTCATTTTGTTTATTCCAATGACCAATAAAATTGAGGATACAATCAGTAATATTAAATACAACAGCATGAAGCTTCCAACAATTTGCATTGCTATTGTAAATTATTAAAACATATAAAATTTATGTAGAAGAGCAGCAGCTTAATATACTTACAAAATCTAACATCAGCTTCAAAAAGTGGATTGTAAAGTTGTGTAGAGTCACCCCCAGTCATGGCAAAAATAACAAAAGTTATTAAAACTATACTAAAACTACCTGTGTAGAAGGCAATGCATTTTGATCCAGTTTTAACATTATCGTTCCAAATGCATGGAGACCAGCAAGATTGTAGTACAACCATTTTCCTGAAAATAAATAAACACTTATTAATTCAGAAATTAATGCTTAACCACCACACCCACTTAGTTAATTAAAGATTAGCTGGACATAAACACCTTACCACAATTCATGGACTCGCGATCTGTACTTGTAAAATATGTCAACAAAAGACAACAGCTATTGAATAAAGATAGAACATGTACAGATCAGAAGAACTGTTGGTTGCATATATAGTAAAAGATTTTTGAAACTTTGAATTTTGATAAAGGTATATATTTTATTTTCTAAGGCTAGAAATGTAAGCAAACGTTTAGGTAATTACTTTTTGAGTGTTTCTATTATGTAGATATTATAGTTAAATAAATTTAAGAAAAGATAAAAATTCGGGACCAGTATTAACTGGTGTCGCTTATAAAGTGGATGTTTTACACTTTATAACATATATGTTTAGATTATAAATGCACCGTCAACTTTCTCTCAATGTTTAGATTATATATTTTACTAACACGCGAATTTTGATTTATAAACAACTTGATTTTTAAAACCATACCTTCGAACCCCCATTGCTATTATCTTAAGAGAAATAAATTTTGAATAAAGAAAAACGAATAAAAAACTTCTTGTTAAAAAACTGTTTATTTCTTGTTTCACAATACAACTTGCTGAAGGTAGCACGGTTGATAAGGAACAACAAACATTTGAAATTCTATAAGAACGAATTTATGAAGTAATTAATAAAAATTTGGACTACTGAACAGCGAAAGTATGATTTTGCTGGACAATTATAATAAACGTTAGTAATTAAAAATTTACTTGGCAAACTTTAATAAATAAACTAGTTACTTTATATTATATATACATATATTAAACATAGGTGAAAATAAATTATGGACGGCGATTTATTTGAAAGGATGTTAATAAATCAAAACCTGCTGTGTATGCGTGATTATATTTAAAATTTGCATTTTATATGAAAATATTCATAGCATTTGATAATTATTCAAATTATATTACATGTTTAAAAACAAATATCTATACTTTCAAACATAATAGACAGAATAAACGTTAAAAAGGCCATTTGCAGAGGAAATAATTTACAGGCGTTTATTAAATGGAATCACTAAACACCCTTTGTATAGTATAATGTCCACACCCCTCTTTAAAGCTCAGATTTCTCCATCATAATGATAAATAATAATAATAAATAGATAGATACTTATTATCATTTTATGAAAATAAATAGACACAGTATTAAATAATAAAACTAAACATTACAATTGGTCACGGTCACACTTACTCCTATCCACCTGTAGTTCGATCCTTGTTAGTCACTGGACCTGCCAGTGGCGTACCGCGGGCGGGTACAAAATAACAGGCGTAACGTGATAACGATTTAATTACAACTTTAAAAATTACAATAACAATCTTAAATTAAAAAATATTTAAACATTTTTGGCGTAAATTACAGAATTATAATTAATCATTTTTCGTGTCTGGCCAGCACCATGACCAATAACCGTCAAGTGCCGATCGAGTTACCGAACACATTGATTACAAACACCCCGTTTAAAATTAGCATATATGTATGTACGTAGCACGATTTGAACTTGAGTTATTAAGGGTTTAAATGGTAGTAGTACTAAAAGTTATAAATAATTATTACAAATTAATAAGTGCAATTTGCATTTTGCGATACCAGTAAGTAAATGATCAACTAGAAGTGTCCGGAGTCTTGACGAAGGGCGTGACGAACCACTGATTTATCATTACCATTATCATTATTATATAACATTATAGTTAAATAACATTGGAAGCGGAAGCGCATTGCCACGGGTGCAACACATGACGTGGTAATACGAACTAACGGATCGCCGTGGACGAAAACCTCGCAACTATCCTCCTTCTCCTATCCTTCTTTACTTTGTAATAAACATCTTGTCAATTTAACATTTTTTGTGTTTAATTAATTGTACATATTACGACTAGAATAAGTACGTAGTTAAATCATTAAGTATTATAGTTACGTCCACGGTGGCCCGGTCAATTGGCTGAGCGAGGAGTGCGCGCGCAAAGTGAGGTGTGCGACTCACTGTGCACATGTCTCTACGCAGCCGCCTCCATGCGATGGATCCGATACGGAGTAGTGTATATGTGTGCGCAAGCGAGCAAATCATTTTGGGCCGTGTCGGTTCTCGTAATTAATAACATCGTAACATTCAACAACATACGTATTATTATCAATATTATTCACAATAGTCATAATTATATTATAGGCGTTTTAACACTACAAATAAAAAATACTGAATCAAATCGCAATAAATTGTACTAAGCTAACTTCGACAATATCGATTATGTAAGTACAGTCGCTAGAACTGACACGGCCTATGTTCGACTCGCCTTTATACACAACTTATATCTCTAACTAAATAAATAACTAGCATATTTTTAAAGTACTATTTAGGATTTGTATTATTCCAAAGTGCATGTAGATGAGGTACATAAGAAACGCAAGTCACACGTTCCCGTACCTTTTTAGCTTCTTTGTTTACCACTTTAACGGTTTGACTTCCACTTAAAATTAAATCAGACCTAAACATACTAACAGAATGATGATGAGGAGAAGCAAGAGTTTTATTCCAATTATAACATAATTACTGCTGCTTCTCTTCGTAGTCTATTTGCTGTCTAATTACTCGAAACTTTCCTGATATCGAGAAAATTTAGTACTGTACTGCCTTCTGCAGCAACTATACAACGCAACAGAATAAACCGCAATTCACAATTATTTCATTAAAACTACACTAACCATTATATTATATATTTTTTCGAAATCATTAAAAGCATACGCAAATTAAAATCTAAACGATTCTAATTAATGGGCAAAACATTAAACGCATATGTGTTATATGTATATATATATATATATATCTATGTGTATATGTATGTATGTATGGTATCAGGATTACTACAACTATTTTGTAATGCAAGCATTTTTCATATATGTTGTATTATGATGCGTCTAGGTAATTTGTATATACATACACTTAGTTACTAAAATATATTATTGCGGATTAGTTAAGTTAAACAAGTCTCAATTAAGCACTAACAAAGCAGAATAGTCTTCACTTATTGCATTATGTACGTGTCCGTAAAAAATGCTCGAAATGCGCTCATAATTACAAAGTATTAGGAAAAAATGGTAGTTCATTTTACAGTTTACAATACAAAAACTGACAATGAATAGTCGGTTGTCGTATATGTAAGTATTTATAAGTATTGTAGTAACAATTGGTCAACATTTGTGCTAAAATCACGGAAAAGTTTCTTTCATTTGGAAGAGCAAACAGACATAAACAACATTTGGCAGACAAATCTGTAGTACCTACTTAATATGTGTAAGTATATTATGTATAACTGTAGTGTATGTATAAACCGGTCGCCCACTCGCTTTGGATGCTCTGCTTTTGATACTTTAGAAAAGCATTGCTGTGATCTAGCAAGTGATGGACCGGGAGAAGGCATGCGACCTTAACCGACGGGATCCAACCGCGACCGAGCGTTCAAAATCTGTCCCTTCATATTTTACCAGTAAATCACCTTACATCTTCTAATCTCTTTGCCTGATCATCACTTTAATTAACAACCGAAACGTCTTAAAAACTATTAAAAAATATCACAACAATCAACATGCTTTAACAAGTAGCTACGTTGGTGGCTGTGTTTTGTCTTTTTTATAACGTTCAGAAAATTTGGATGATCAGATAAATGATTATAGTGAGTGTAGGCCAGTTGATGATGTTTCTATTGCGGTGTAGATCCAGCTGGAGTGCACCAGGCCGCGTGCCCCACGACATGTGGGATGGTCGCGAAGCGCCGCCCACTAGGCACCTAATCATAACGCTATGGACGAACTCTGACTCGCCCGATTACACTTTATTGCTACTGTAAAGTCCACTTGGCTAGCATCCACCAAAAATTCAGTCAAAATACGACATATGGCTTTTTTGCCATGGATGGTGCTGTGTTATCTGATGGGGGGCAGTTTGGTCAGAGTGGATGGCGGAAAGGGGCGCAAGCACGAAGCTACACAGCCGTTTCTGTATGGCTGTGAGAAGACAATCTCTCGACGTCTATTTCGGGAATCGTCAACTCATCGGGGATGTTATCAGCATACTCAATGGAGGAAGTCTGAGATAACCTCTTAGAAAGAGAGGTCTGTTTGCGGAGTACTTCGGCTAAGGAAGCATTGCTGTGTTCGCCATACCGAGCATCTAGGCCCTGACGAAAAGCATTTACTACTCGGATCTGAAATGAACAAGAAACAACAAAACACGGAGAATTAAAAATAGAACATTCCCGGGAGTGTGGCGAGCAGTTAGCACAGCCATAATCAGAATAACAGAAAGACCTCGACAGACGGTTCTCCATGCCATCATTATTACTCTTATTATTGTGTATACATAGGGATGTATACAACCAAGTCTATCAAAATGAACACTACATATCAACAAATACAACAACATCCAATGCAAGTCTATAAGTCTATACAAAATAAAAACAAATGTTACGAAAATGTAAACATGAATTTAAACAAGTTACTTTTAAAGTTAAAGATTTGGAATTATTTGTCTTTTACACTAGATTCTTTCTTGTTCGTTATTTTGCTCGAGTTTTTTAAAAAATATTTTAATGAACATGGTACACCCTATATATTTCTAGTAAACTAATGATGTCTAAGATTGTGGATTGTGTTACAAAATTCAATCTACAACGTGCATTATCAATATTTTTAATATATTTAAATTAACTTGTTAGCTGCACATGATGACTTAATACATAATTCGAAAATGCATATACAAATATTACATACATAGCGGTCAAATTAAGTTTCGAAATAATATCTGTTTTTATAATATATATATATATTTATATTTATATATATGATATTAACAGTGCTTTCCTTAAGAATGTTATTTATTGTGTTAGCGAATCATTAAAAAACAAAGCTATAATTTTAAAATGAATCGATATTTACACAAAATAGAAAAAGATAAGTAATAATTGCAAAAATACTGAAACTATTTACTTAACAAGCTTTGTTATAAGCGAATATCGTGCAAAAGATGGCAAAACTAAAAGCGTATTAAGTATAAAACATTCTTAACGAATTTATAAAAATATTTACATAACTATATATAATTTACTAAAAGTTTCTTTGCTTTTTAAGCTACTACTAATTAATAATAAGCCCATGCAGAAAAAATAAATCCTCATTTTAAAGCATTAGTTTAATTTACTTTTTTATAAGCCTATTTATTAGTTAATACACAAATAATTAACTTCTATCAAAAACGCAACAATCTCATTCTCATTTATAAGAACTAAAGGGCAGTAATAATAAATAAGGAAAGAAATTATTAAAATAATAGTAATATCATACTTCATTAGGGTACTCTCTACACAATTACGATATAGACGAACACTTGCTGATAGTGGTGTTAGAAAATGTTTTTACTTGGCAAAATTTATGATGACATTTGATATTTACTAATAATAAAATTTTCGTGCTTTTCAACTTACCGAAAAATGGAAAATATTTGAGAGCACGATGGCACTGTAAACGGACGAAGATATTGGAAGAATGCATGACGCAGAACGGGATAAGGGAAAAATGGATTTTATAGAGTTTGAGAACCGGTATGTCGAGATCACATCAAATAGTTAACAATCATGCAACAAAAGAAATAATAGATAGTAAGTAATATTGGTACGTAAAACAACCATGTCCGTATGGGATTCATGGTGCATACAGACATACATACATACATGTGCACGGAGGCAGTCGGGATCTTGCAATCTGCCTAAGTGAAATGTATTTGTGTGTGGAGCCATTAAGACATGCCGTGTATAACACTTCATTTCCAACATTGCCAAGCTTAAGTACATTCTCGATTTCAGCAAAGTACAACAGAAGCACAACTGAATTTAGTTGAGACCACATTAAATGTGAATAGACCAGCAAGTGGTTGCGTATTTTTGTCGGGTGATTGGGCTTGTTATCAAGCCAATTCAGCCGAACGATACCTCTACAAGCATTATAAGTTTTACCAAATATGGATCAATCCGATTAACATTGAACTTGCAGTTTACAAATAATAGTAATCAATCCAAACAAAACATGAATTTAGAATATTGAACACCACTGAACACACACGATTAACATTGTTCAAATACATACAGTCTTTACCAGATATCGGTTACTTTGCTTACGTGATTTTGCCCCACCTGTATGTATGGTATATGTGGGTATTAGTATACACTCAAAATAATTGTAAAATATAAAAAACACATAAAAACTAAGGGCGTAAAATACAACCTAGCAAATATTTGACTAAAGTCATTCTTTCAATGTTTTATTAAAAATTGAATTCGAAAACAGCAAACTGTTAGTATATTAAAAAAAAAAAATAGTAATAATAATAATAATACAAAACAGTCTAAGTACACTTCGTCAAAGGTATACAAACAACAAATATATTCAAAATTTAAACAGTAACTTCTCATTTTATAAACAAATGGAAGCCTCTACAATTTAACAGACAATACTAATTCTATGCAACGAGGCCGATACTTTGAAGCAATTCAGGCATCATAGAGATTACTTAAAATTATTAATTTACTGTGTAGTTTCATTATTTTGGTTATTTTTAAAGAAAGCTACTGTTTTTAATAGGCCACATTTTAAATCGACAACGAAACGATAATAAAAAATAACAGAAAAAAAGAACAATAGTCTATGATGCGCATTTCGTTTTCTCGGCGGTAACTGTCGTCGCGTTAAATTATTATTGTTATAACTAAATTACTGTTAGTATGTATAGTTATTAATTAATCAACCAGTTATCAATCAAGTAACACTCGAACTATAGTAATTAATATAAAAAACAAAAACGTTTAATTACGTAGTAGTAAGTTGTTTGTAAAAATTTGGAAAAGGCAATCGACATATATTTCGGCCGAGCAGTCGTTTTGAGCCATCTTATGCATCTGTGACTACCTAGAGAAAGCATGCACCATGCAAACAAAAAAGTAATAGAGCTGCTGCGGGCATTAGATTGAGGAATTCTCAAACTATTCCACAAAAAACGGAATGTTAGCACTGTTTCGATATTGAAACAAGGGCCAGATACTGCAGTCGCTGAAATCGTAGCAAACAGCAGTATTAGCAGTGCCTTTACACAATATTGAAGCAGTGAAACACAAAAAAACAGAGCAAAACATTGCACACGAAAACAGCGGACAGAAAGATGTAGGAAGCAGCTTACAGCTTGGTCAGTGGAGCTCTTGCTGTATGGGACTGGAATCAAACGCTCTTGCAATTCACCACCTATCACCTTCAAGAGTAAAGGGCACGTTAAGAGTGGTTGACAGAAAGTGGCAGACACATACAATAGACAAGTAAGTGCATAGAATAAAAGATAGATCAGATAATACTACTAGTACCTAAAAGGCACCAATGTACATCGATCACTTAACTTAAACTGTTTTTATTTTATTATTTTGTATCTCATTGTGTTTTGATATCCTTTTATGGACATAATAATTAAAAATAAATGTTAAAATATCGTTATATCGTTCTGCAATGTTCGATGTACTTCAGTGATAGCACTTTGGGTTCTTAGGAGAAGTACCCAAGTCGTTTGACAATCTCGCATAAATATTTATCACTATATTCGTTAATTCACAAAAATTTACTTATATTAAGTATGATACTGACTTTTATTACAATAGATATTTAATAGCGTTAAATATTTACAGAAGATTGTGGTTCACAATCAACAGACACACGATTGCTCGAAACGTGTATCTACATATGGCTCTAAGCCGATCAATTTTGTAAGAACAGAGCATCATTATTTTACGTAATTCGTTGAAAAATAAGTATGTAAGCATATTTTAATAAATGTATATTGCAATAAATAAATGCAGTTAAATGCAACTCAATCGTATATCATAAAAGACCTCTCCTAAAATAAAAACATTAAAAAATATTAAATAATATCATTGTGACGATCGTGAGTGAACAAAATAAAACAAGTATGAGTAAGTTCAGTGGCTTATTAGGTGGTGTGGCCTGCTAATTAATGCTGACAGATAAAAAATATTAATTGATGCAATATATGTATATAGTAAGTAATAAATAAATTATTATTATGTTATCAATTGATTATTAGGTGGGGAAGTATTTAAATGCTTTTTGTTTAATTAGGTAACGCTTGGCGTTCGACACACAATACAGTTGACTCGCAGTTGTGTAGTACATGCGCTGGGTTGGCTAATAAGTAATAGTAATAATAATATTTATATAAATGTAGGTATAGATATATAGTATATATAGATATCTGTCTCCATCACCACTAACCTGAGAGTTCTAAGGCTATCTAAAATGCTATACATACAAACTATTCTACAAGTAGTAAATTTTACGAAACACTATATACAGAAATGTAACAAAAAAAATCAATTTCAGTTTTGGTCATTTTGTTAGTCTATTACGTGCTAAGCTTTCGGTAAAGGAAGAGGCTGGTGGTCGAGGGCAGGAGCACTATGGCTACGGCTACGATAAGGTGGCACTAACAAGAGCGTCTGCATGCACTGCTCGCCGCAAAGGAATAGAACGCCATCAGGCGGACGGGGGGGGATCGACCAAAAAGCCGAGCCCTCTCCCGCCGGACAAGACCGGCACTAAATGCGGGTCTCATGCACGGGCTTGGGCAGCTCGGAGTTGGGAGGCAGGTGTTGAGGCGGGGGCCGCAAGGTGTTAGGAGACAGCAGACGGTGATCGTCGCGCTCGCTCTTCAGCTTGCCGCCGCTAGGGTCCTCGTCTATATATGTGATGTCTGAGAGGGGTCGGGGTGGCCAAGGGCCCGTATGGCTCCGCGAGCTGCGTAAACTGTGTAAGCTGTGTAAACTATGTACCGAACGCCGCTCCTCCAGATCTTCTAGGGTGGACTTGAACGCTCTGATTACTCGCAGCTGCAAACACAGGGAAGCAGGGGTCATGAGCCAGCGCTAGCATGCACTCACCTCTTTTACTCTTTCCTTTCTCTCAAACACGACAATGCATTTCATTGTGGGCAATTAAGGTATTACTGCTACTGCTACACCGTTTTTTTTTTTTTTAATTTTATCTTCGTCTGCCCACCAGAAACGCTTTCACAATGTATGAATCTACTCAAACACTGGATCAACCCTGGCATTTATTCTTCCTCTCTTATGCTGGTGCTTTAACACCTATCATAAAGAGGCTACAAGAATTTTATGTGAATTACCATCCCACTAGCTCTCATTTAAAAAAAGTAAAATATGTTCATATAATTTTCTATAGGCGGTTAACAGTAAAATGGCCGAAAAATTATCGCTATTGCCACAATGTTTAATAAATAATCAAGTCGCTACATAAAAAATAAATATTTCTTTTAACGAAAATAGCAGGGATATCATTTTGTTATTTTAAACGTCTATTTAAAAAGAAAATTCCTTCGCATTTCTATTTTAAACTACATTATTAATATCCATTGTCGACTAAATTTAGAACAAGGCACCAGTTTGTCAAAGGTTTTTAAATATAACATACGTGCTATGGGTCATATCAAATGACTTCTATTGTTAAATAAGATTAAACTTTACACAAATGCCGGTCTGCTTATAACCTCCTGGCTATTTTCTAGGAAATAGCTGTATTTCAATGTAACAAGAGTGATCAATGAAGACATTTTTTTCGGCCTAATTTTTATTTAAATACTGACAATATTTAATTAACCAAGGATGATCCAGTAAATAGATTTATGGTTCACACACGTCCTTCAACTGGCTGGTGATATTTTAAAATCCTTTGTACACACCTGGTAGATGTTACATGAAGGTTGAAAAAACGTCTGCTTCAAATTTATTACTAGTTTTTCTAAAAGAAAAGTTTGTTAACATATATTTTTTTGAAGCAGACGTTCATGATGATGCATGTATGAATAAATCACCGAGTAATTTTAATGTTAAACAACAGAACAACATGGAACAATAATAATTAACTGATAAATGAAAAATGAAGTTAAAGACATTTGAGGATCCGATAAAGCACAGTCTAACCATTGCAAGCAGAAGTCTGTAGCCACGTTCACGATGATATTGTAACTCCATTTACACTACATTATATTGTTAGTTATTGTATTATATCAAGGCAAAATAGTCAAAAGTTTACAAAAACGCGTTAATAAGTAGATGATGATAACAACTTACTAAATTTCATCTGGGATGGCGTTTTACGATTTCATACGTTTGTAAATCTACGTTTTCTCATACGTAAAATGATACAAACATACTATTTAAATGATGCACAACCGAAAAACGGCACATTATCATCCATTTACCTAAAGAATTGTTTCGAATAAGCAATCTTCTCTTACCTATTACTTGTAAAATGATAAAATAATTTGATAACTAATGCAGAATCTCTCATTAAAATTTCAGTTTCCATTAACGTTCTTCACTAACCTCCCATTTATTTGTAGTTTGTAGTCGCTTATTATTCAGGGTTGAAACGTTCAAATGTAAGAAATTTTGATATAAACAAATGATGATGCATTCCATGGTTAGCTGAGAGTATTATGTGAGCAAGATTTCCCCACTGTGTTATGAACGATGATACGTGTCGGTCGATGATGTAGAGAGATTGAGATTGCGTCGAAGATTTCTTTGGTGTTAACGAAAACGATCAATTTGGCTGTGTTGTCGCGGAAGCACAATACGTGTTATCGTTTTCGGCCGCTGGCGAGCAGCGGGGCGATACCAGGAAAATGTCTACACAGTAACTACAAGTGCAAGACAGCAAAAAACGGCATCTCAAAGCATGGCCTACTGCAAGCTACGTACTTGTTTATACTGCGACAGGTATTGCTGGGGACACCCACAGTGATCCTATACCTCAGTTTCTCTCATCGGTTCTGCCGGCTAACAAATAAATCAACATTAAAAACGTCCAGTACTGTAATATTTCAAACTACAGCTGGTTCGATTCATCGTCAACTTCGACTTTGCGTTTTTTTTCCGCCTCTTTGGGCTCTTCACACTTTCTATGGAAATAGAGACTACAACTTTCAACTAACTTCTTCCTTTCTTTTCTCTTCGTAATGAATATATTATGGTGTTCTTGTATAATAAATAACACAAAAGACGTTAACACTGATGATAAGTGTGGAATATGTGTACAAGTAGGAAAGTAGTTAGAAAGGGTTTTTTTTATTGCTGATTCTAGCGAGAAGTTCCATAATAGGAGAGTAGTATCATAAGAAACCCAAAGGTGTAATGGTGGGTGGTGCAACTTGAGACAACACAGCCAACTTGGGGCTCGAGCACGGACTAAAACCGCATGGCATGCACAGCAACTAAACCGCTATGCTTCGTTATGGTTACTATTGACTGTTGAATACCTTAAAATTCCTATAAAGCACGCAACGAAAAACGGTATTTCAAGAAATATGTTAAGCATGCGCAAATTAAACAAATAATCGGAGACGGCAGACTAGAATAAGTGAAATTGCCAAAGCTCCATCACCAGTTATTTTTTAACAATAACAATATAATAAGCTAAAAAATATGTTTAGTTTAAAGTATCACCAACTCGTGTAGAAAAAATACGTTTTGTTTCTGTTGTCGAGGACGGTGTGTTGCTCTATAAATAGCTAAAAATACATCTATTAAAATCTACAACCGAATTCAGTTAAGAACAAACAGTTACTTTTTAATTGTTTAAGCTATCAGTAACAGTGACAACAAAAGCGCATCTGATAACCCAATATCGAGCTATCAAATTGAATCACAAATAATGCATCATGCTTCAACACTAACATTTATTTTAATGGAATTAACAGGAGTGGCAGGGAAAGGGAAGCCTCAACTTTTTTTTATCTTACTACCTATAAAAATCCTATTTTCCGAGCTCTGTTCATCAATCACTCATTTACATACTATATAAGCACTCCTCATTTTAAGGCCTATCAATATAATAAACCTCCTATTGAGAAGTGCAACATATGTATAAATTCACATTGCGTATGTAGCAATACTATACACGCACTTACTTGTGTCTGTAATCTAGTCAAACCCCTAATCCAAAGAATTTGGCCCGCTCTTGGTTTCTTATCTGAATCCAAATCGAATTTTTCTTCGCCGATGTTGATGGCTTCGGTATACTCTTCTGGATGACCACGGCCCCATCTTTATAATAAAAAAAAAATAAAAACAATAATGCAATATTTGACATACATGACTGTCTAAAATTCTTGGATACTTACGATAGTATCTTAGGTATTTTCCTAGTTGGTATAGTTGTCACAAGCTGGCCCCAAAGCAGCGTTCCAAAGCCAAAGAACAGACACCAGAGCCATTGTTCCAGGGTCAAACTTCTTGTTGAAAATGCCATTTTTCCATATTGTACAATTACTACCTAATTTTGATTAAAGATATGAAAATCTATTTATGTAAAAGTAGACTTGTTTGATTAAATTAATGGTTGTTAATCTTTATTATTAGATAAAACTATCGTATTAAGAATAATTGGAATAAATAGAATAAAAGAAATACCTGTGATGCACAAGTTCCTAACCATATGGTGTAAAAGATCGGGTTCGTAAAAACGCCTTCAAACACGTTCCTCTGTCCGTGAATTTTCCTAGCATTGAACTCGTTAAAAAGCGTCATCATGACAAATGAATTGAAAATAACAGTGAAGTGCTGGGTTGGACCAGCACCAATAGGGGCTCCGCGACCTGACTCAATATCCAACATCTTGTCGCCTGCCAAGAAATAATATTACAAAACTGACCGAAAATAAATAATTAAATGGAATATTCTTACCAACAAATAACAAAGAAAATATAACAGTTAATTGGTAAACAGCTTGTCCTAATATATTTTTCATCATGGTTCTGGATATCAACGGCTTCGTTCTTCCGTATGGTTTTCTTAATAAAAGATCTGGTGTTGGAAGTTCTGTAGCCAAAGCTAAAGAGGCCAAAGTGTCCATAATCAAATTGACCCATAACATTTGGACAGCCTATGAAATATATTGTTTTTGTATTATTTATAATATTTCCTTTTATTTAATTTACCTTTAGAGGACTGTCTTGAACAGCACAGGCACCAATAAAAGCTACAATAACAGCAACAACATTTACGGTAAGTTGGAACTGCAAAAATTTAGCAATGCTATCGTACACGTTTCTACCCCAGAGGACAGCTTTAACAATACTACTAAAGTTATCGTCGGTTAAAATAATATCAGACGCTTCTTTAGCAACATCAGTTCCGGCAATACCCTAAAAACAAACAACGTGTGAAATTAATTGGCTAAAATTTATTTTTGAAGGAAATGTACCATAGCGAATCCGACGTCGGCCTTTTTCAAAGCTGGGCCGTCATTTGTACCATCTCCAGTGACCGCAACGACTTCTCTTTGTTCACTAATCTTACTGTCAATGATACCCTTCACCAATGTGTACTTGTCAGTAGGAGAAGAACGTGCAAGTACGCGCAGTTTAGGCCACACTTTATCTATCAGATGTTGCTGAACCTACAGGAGAACATTAATTATGTTACATTTCATATTAGTTACGATATTTGATCCTCAATTTTTAACTTACTTCTCCGTTGGCATCCCTAATCCTTGTGTTGAACTCTTTGCCTTCAAGAATAAGGAAGTCTTCGTTCGGTTTTAGAATACCACATTTAGTGGCAATCGAACGTGCTGTATTAATATTATCTCCAGTAACCATTCTAACCGTGATACCGGCCCTTTGACATTTTCTGATAGCATCTGGCACTTCAGGTCTCACAGGATCTTCTATTCCGACGACGCAAAGACAGGTCAAGTTGTTAACAATATTCGCTTCATCGTCCCAGTTAGGCTCTGCTTCCGCATGAACTTGGTTTATTTCTGCCTTACCAGGTACAAAGTCGCGATATGCAATAGCTATTGTACGTAAACCGTCACAAGCCATCGGCTCAATTACTTGTCGCAATAGACGTTCTTGCATATCTCTGGTGAATTTTTCCAAACGGCCATCGTGACCGTAAATAAAGGCACACCTGAAATAAAACACATTTTTAAATACAAAACAAGTATGACAAAGAGGAACAAGTGACATTGATTGAAAGATTGAAGAACTCACTTGTTTAGTATCATTTCAGAAGCACCTTTCGTATATAACCTGTAACCGCCACCCGGTCTAGGTATTACAGTACTCATGGACTTTCTCACAGAGTTAAACGTGTAAACTCGTACAAACGATTCTTCAGGATGGTCCTCACGTACTGTTTGATAACTTTTTCCTAGACCTAATACAAAACCTAACAATGCACATTCAGTCTTATTGCCAACTTGTTTTGGTAGTTCTGTGGGATCTTCTGAGGGCTAAAATAAATAATTTGGTAGGTGAGTATAAATGATGGAAAGATGTGGGTGTTCCACGCTTGTTTCTTACCATAACACGCGAGGTGAAAGCTGAATTTACAGAGATTCCTTCTATTATGAGATTTCCAACATGCGCTGGTATATCGGAGAATTTAGGCATAGTTTTGCAGAGTTGTTCGCAAATGTATGATTGAACGACTGTCATCCGGTTTGTCGTTAACGTGCCCGTTTTATCCGAGCAGATAGCTGTAGCATTACCCATTGTTTCACAAGCATCCAAATGTCTCACTAAATTGTTGTCTTTCATCATTTTCTGTATATGAAAAACAACAACGTTATTAATAATTTAACAAGAGGTAGATGTTGTTTATTCAGTACCTTAACGCTATAAGCTAAAGAGAGAGTAACAGCAAGAGGTAATCCTTCAGGAACAGCGACCACCAAAACGGTTACACCGATGATAAGGTGTTTGACCAGATAATTAGCATAGGTGTTCTTCCAACCCCTGCCATCGATAAAAAACGTTTTCACGCAAAACTGAGTAATCAAAATAACAACAGTAAGAACAGCTATTGTGGAGCCTGCGTAACCAATTTGTATGGCAAGTTTCGTAAGTTTCGCTTGAAGTACAGATTTCTCCTTTTTATGACTTTCTGCTGATGTGGATGACGATTGAACGTGGTTTTCTTCCGTTTCCGGAACTGCATCGATTTTGTTCGAAACTGGGGGCGCAGGAGAGTTAACATGACTGTTTCCAGTTACAGCTGCTTCATCATCACCTAATATTATTAATACACATATTTAAGCAGTGAATTAATTATTTCCATATTGATTGTATACACGATCGAGCTTACAAGCAAGCTAAATTCTATTTGTAAGTGGTTATAATCTATATATTTTACTTGGTTTAGTATGCGTTTAGTCAGGAATTTGCTTTAGAAAAACAAACGATTTCGGTTCATCTACGTCACATACAAATTTATATATATTACATATATATATATATTTATATACGTAACGATTTTTAGATAAACTATATTTTTATTATCATATGAGTACAGTGAGTGAAAATCAGTGTACTACCTGATCAATATACCTCGGTTTCCTATTGGCATGCATTGGCAAATTCCTAACTGAGGGTGAAGCGGTTATTTAGGTTTGCTTTGTTAGTAGGGCCACACTTAGTGTTAATGTAACATTAATAATAATAATAAAAGTAAAAAATTCACCTGTCGAGCTTTTCTTCTTCCGTTGCTTTTTAGCTTCTGTACAAAAACACATGCAAAAGGAGAACATTAGCTATCAAAAAGTCACTCCCAAGTCCTGATATGGGCAAATTTATTACAGAGCCGATTTGCAAAAATGACTAATTTTTATTTATTTATTTATTTATTTATTTTAATTAATCTCTTATTGATAAAAAAAAACTTTTGCAAATCAGCATTAACAACGGGGAAACAAATTTATTTTATTAAATACCTATTGTGGTTCGTTTTAAATTGTGGATATTTTTAAATCTGTTCAATTATTTAACTAACCATATATAAGTGCAAAGAGAGTTGTCTAAAAACTTTAAGGGTAGGGGGGTGGTAAGAGACACAATACTGACTATAATATAACGTTTCATAATGAGAAAAGGGGGCACAACATTGTACGAATACATGCCGGACAAAATCGCTTTTCGCTTACCTTTTTTCATTTTCTTTATTTCCGCTTCCTGTTGGTCCACTGCTGCACCCAATAGGGTGAAAATAATACCAGCTTGAGAATTGACTCCCACTGCAGTGACTAGCATTTTTCCAGAACCTTCCATTACATGCGTACCGGAAAGCACCATTGGATCGAAAGATTCACCTTTCTTTACATGATCTGACTCTCCAGTCAGGGATGACTCATCAACCTATCAGAGAAAGGAGAAAAAACAGTTAAATGAGAGAAAAAGATGACATATGGAAAAAGACTTTGGCTGCTGGTATGCAAGATGTTTTGCCTGTTAAAACCAAAAATTGAATCAAATATGCAGAGAACTTCTCAGACGAAAGTAGATACTTTGATCTACAGTCTAATGAAAAACAGGAATGTTATTGGGGGAACTTACCTTTAAGTCATTTGATTGTATCAAAATACCGTCAGCAGGAAGCAGATCTCCGTACTTTATCTGGCAAATATCACCAACAACTATTTCGCTCACAGAAATTTGAATTACTTCTGCGTGTCGGATGACTGCGAATTTATGCTCGCCCTCGATTCGATTTTGTAAACCTCGAAACTGTCTCTCTTTGGTGTAATCATTGAATGCTGTCACGAGAACTACCACGATAACTGATATTAAAATTGCCAACCCTTCAATCCACCCGTGACTTGTTTCATCGTCGTCAAAAGCTGCAACGACACATGTCAATTAAGTTACACATGAGAAAGAAAAAAAAAAAAGAAAATAACTCACCTATAGATTCATCTTCTTCGGCGGCTGGATGATAAAATGAAAGGGCTAAGGACACTATGGCAGCTACTTCAAGAATAATGAGAGTGATATCCTGTAGAGCCTCCCATACTAATTGTAGAAAAGTCTTTGGGGGTTTAGGCGGAATTGAATTTGAGCCAAAAACTTCTCTCCGATGATCTAAATCTGCCTGGGACCCGCTGAGACCTAACAAAAAACATACTCATGCAATTTTTTTGTTTTAAATATTATTTTGTAGGTAATAAGAGATTATATTGTCAATATTATTATAGTTCAAATGATGAGTACGAAGTCTATTATGGTTTGTAGGGTATCAATTCGGAAAATTGCTTAGGTAGGTAGTATGGAATTTAATTTATGGTAAATACCATCCCATTTTGTGCAATAAATGTAATCTAACATTTAAATACATATGAAAATCCTTTGTAACTACTTAACATGTGAAATAAAAAGCAGTGTTGAAATATTTCATTTATTTGAAAAATCATCTACTTGGTAAAACTTCATAAAGCTAATACATAACAGGAAAACTCCTCAAGAATAATTGGTTAATATTTAATTAATTTAATTTAATTAATTTTCAGAAGCGTCTTTTTTATTACATTATTTGCTTTTCATTTTGTTAAAAAAATGGTTAGCTAAAGTAAAAACCAGCACGTTTAGAGCTTTTTATTTTTAGTGTGTTCCATTCAATTTAATATCTGTTTCCTTCTAATTACCTTATTGGTGTTTGTAAAGTAAATAAACGAACGATTACACAACGTGATTTAGATTAATTATTCTGTTTGGGGGGATTTTTTAGGACAGTTATTGGTTAACTGCCAATCCAATATCTTTTAGTTTATTTTCATTGGCTCAAGAACTTGTTATTTTCCCTTACCTTTTCGATTAGTAACTGCTTATATGATTATATTATGTGGTATTACATTCTAATTTTATAATTGGTCGAAGAAGCAACTGTGTACTTATTAGTATTACAGTAACCAATCATCTCATGTCATTCACTACTACTGGAGGGGAAAAATAAAAAATATTTCATTCTGTTACTCCCATTGGTCCCCTCGCTACAAAACCGTAACGTAAAATAAATTTCAGCAATCACAGTTGGATTTTTAGCAGTTTCATTGACTAAGAAAAGCTATAGACAATGCTTGACAGGGTTTCAGTGCTTTGTGGTCGAAAATGTAATTCTAGCCCATTCAGAGCTTAGAAGTGCCGCACTTCAAGCCCTTTAGCACAGTAATTGGGGTCTTACTAAACGAGTTCCTTTATTTATAAAAGTGCTTTTTATTAACTTGCATCTTATAAAAAGACTTTTAAGTTTAATTGAAAAATTAAGTAATAAAACCATCAAAATGATTGAAAACAGTAAAAATATCGAAATATTTGAAGTCCTTTTTCCACAAATGCTTAATAAAGTTTGAACTTTTAAAATGTAATAGGGCTTCAAGGACCAAAGTATTTTAACGAAGGGCTTGGTGCTTTGGGGCCCTTTTGATGAGCGTTTCGCCTACTACACATGTTACATTAATACCACCAAGTGTTAGAGGAATTTGAAACTATTTATATCCTTTAAACGTAATATTTCTTTGTAACGACTGGCGGTACCCATAGATATACTTACTTTTATATGGGGTACTACAAGGAGAGTTTATAAACTTCGTTTGCAAAATAGTAAACATACATCGAATAAATAAACTTTCTTTTAAAAGGTAACACAGTACATATTATTAACTCAAGCCTATTATTAACGAAATTTAAACAACTGTTTTGAGAATCGTTATTACATTTGGGAATGTGGATATATGGATAAGTAAGTATATGTTAGGTGCTTGCCATGGAAACGAAATTATTTTTATTCAGTGTTTGTATTATAGTTTGGAATTTCTGTCTACTGGGTGATTCAAAAAACCCGGGACTTTCAAGACATCAAAACGATATGATACAGGGCATAAAAGATATTCGTATCTCGCTCTTACATTTAAAATTCCTAATATTTTTTTAATTATCGCAAAAAAAATATATCTTTCAAATTTAACATCCTAAATCATAATTTTATTTCATAAAAAACAAAAAATATAGTAGTTATAAATAAAACAAATATTTGCAGTAATTACTTAATAATAATAAAAGTTATTTAATATTGTATATTGTAATTAAAAAATTGCAATTCTAGGAAAACAGGTAAAATTATTAGATTTAAAAGGTGCAGTTTAGGTATAATTAACTGATATAGATATACAATATAAATATGCAGAAATATCTTTGCTTTGCCCTTTGTCACATTCTTCTAAAGGTCGTTCTCATTTTTTCCCCCTTTTTGTTATTAAAACGATGATTAAAAACTATATTTTCCGTACATTTTGCTATTTCTAATAACAATTCCGACGATAACACATATTCCACAAAATAATGATAAGCAAACCAAACACCAACCACGGTTTAGGAATACAGATACGAGTATAGTTTTTTTGCAAATATTTAACAAGTAAATTTTAGATAGTTTTCGATACGTATAATAAATAATGACTAAATTTTATCATGTTTAATTATTTTTGAACGTATATCGATACATAAAATTCAACAATTTTAGGTATGGACAGTTTTAAATACAAATACAATTAATTAACTATCCACTTATAATTTTTGGCCTTGTTGTCTGTTATTTGAAACACGTGAAATAAATTAAATACCTATGTACATAATGGCAAAAAATTATTAGATATGTGTTTATCTGTTAATATAAAATAGGGTGATTGTTTTTTACTTTTTGTACCTATAAAAATATTTGTTTAATTAATTTTATTACTCAAAGATACCTAATCTCTTTATTTCTTAAACCTTGGCGTGATGGACGTGTCAAGATAGTGGTAGTGTAACACATTGACGTCATAGATCAGAAAATGGTTTTGATATACATATAACCCTGCTAAGTATCTTTCTAAATTACAATTTAAGTAAACACGTGAATTCTTAAATGTAATTTATCTGCAATTAAGTATAATAAAGGACAATTTAAACTGTTCAAGAATTAAAAGTTGTACCATGAATTTGATTAATAAGTAAACATGTAAACGCAAACAAAAGCGCTTTAAGATTGCAAAGAATTTAAAGATTAACTCAAATAGTGTAGGTAAATAGGGATTAGGGATTTAATTTTCAGATCTATAGTAGTACATAATATAAAATAATCCAAAAAGGAAAAGAGAACTGAATTTTGTTCACTAATTTATATTAACTAATTTCTCTGTTAATGAATCTTAAATAGCTTTAAATTGCCAATTTACATTTATTCCACAAAAGATATTCACCAAAGTAATTATCCAAGCAGATCACAAGGAATATAAAAAGGGCATAACCATTTACATTTTACATTTTAAGTAATTTACCTTCATTGGGCGACGTGTAAAGCTTTTTACAAAGTTCTTGTATTCCACCCAAGTCTTTGATTTTGTTGACACCCTCACGACCTCGATGTTCCATGAGGTCACGCATTTGCTTGAGGGAGATCCCATATTGAGCAGGCCTTCCGTCTATCGTAGCCATCTTTCAGCTATAGCTGCAACAGAAAACATAAATATTTTTATTTTACTTTACTTTACTTTTCTATGCTTTAATTAGATTCTTTTTTTATAGTATTTTCTATAAATTTTTATTTTATAGTAAATTTCCAAAAGGTACGTCTTTTTATGAGAAAGACATTTTAACGAGGTTCGGATGTCAAGACTGTTAAAAACAATAGTAAATAGAAATATATATCACGTAAACGTTTGAAAATCGCTACCATTAATGAAGAACTACTTGAACCAAAACATTTATTAATATTTCTTGGACTATAGTGTGTTTATTTATTAGCGCCAGGCACCCACACATTAGATCAACTTTTCATTTTAGAGAAGCCCTTCAAAAGGCGTAATATACGAAGCAGAAATACGCAGCAGTTTAATGGGATATTTCTGCATGTACAATGCGAATTAGGTCAGTATTTGAATCGGAATTAATTAAAGGAATCCCAAGATCAGACCCTAGAACCAACGGCGCGTTCCATACTACCTACCTTTATGGGCTTATAGGAAAATCTGCTTACGAAGAACCCACAAACAGTATTCTTCTTTTGAGAAACAGGATCGTCAAATATCAAATATGGAAGTAAATTAATTAACCCCTAATTACAACAAGGAACTTCGGAAAAAAGCAGACACGTGTTACATCTGCATTAATTATAATCTTTTGATGCATTATTATTGTACATTTATGTTGTTTCAAAGGATTATAAAGAAACCCAACCTAACCCAATCCAAAATGGAGTACCAATATGAAAGGCTTCTTATGAACTATTTAAGGTCATTTAGGAACAATCCTAATTAGCTTTATAGTAGAAATACCGTTTACACATTTACACCAATTCATTTAAAGAATCCTTATGTCTATTTTTCTATTTTCGAATCTTCTATTTAATCATAATCACACAGTGATTAATTACGTCACCAATTAATGATTCATTCAACCGGTTATGACGTTAAAATTATGGTGTCGTATGTTAGTCACGCAATTTTTTATAAAACTGATTGCTTATAAATTACAAAATTATTCCGTTCTGTTAAATAAAACATCAGGCGCGGCAGGCATGGTGGTGGTATATTTTTATAATGGCAGTTTAATCGATAAATTAAAATTAAAATTGTATTCATTAAAACTACTAAATACATTTAGACAAAAATTGAAGCACTGTTACACTTAAAAAAATCAGTTTTGCACAAAAAATAATAAATAACTATTTGTAGAATTTGATTTGAAGCTTACTATTTTTTGTGCAAAACCTAACAGTGTAGTAAGTGTCTCAATAGCTTAGAGGTTAATTTAGAAAAACAATTCTTAATAATTTATATGGATATATTATATATTAATTGGGCGAATTAGTTATTAGATGCGAATTTTACAATTTTAACTGCTAAATGACATAAATCTATTGTAATTTATTAGTTATAGATAACAGGGATAACAGAATTATAACAATTTTTTGACCTGTAATTGATTTATGAATAACGACAGTAACCTTGACCCCGCTGGTAATGAATTTCTTCTGTATAGTACAAATATATAAAGGTTACTGCTGAAATGAGTAACAATATACATAAAACTCAGAATGTTAAAGAATTATTTATATAATCATTCAATGTGTACTGAAATATTGAAACAACGGTTACAGTTATTCGAGTAAAAAACTTTAACAACGTCCTCCGTAGTTGTGTATGTGATCATATTTATTTTTATTGTTTGTTCAAGCGACTAAGAATTTCCCACTGTCTTATAAAACTATTATGTGCAGGTGACTTATAAATTAAGAAATAATATCTTTATAAATAGTTTACATATGTATCTACATAACTGATTCACGTAAATACCCACATATATAAATATGTTTAATGTTACATTATACTAAATACATGGCCAACAACTCAAGAATCACTGTGAATTTTTTTTGAACACTTTTTATATACCAACAGAATACAGACAGGCTATTATTGGTAGAAAGCAACGTCTGCTTCTTTTATTAATTGAAAGCAAAGAGCATTGACAAATTAAAAATATATTTATTTTTTGTTTTATGTAGGTAGATACATATATATTTAATTATACGTACCTATGTGATGTATTTTTAATTCAAAAAATTTCCTTTTAATTTGTAAAGTTAACGCTGATGGCAATGTTTAAAAGTATGATGAAATGGTAAAGTTAGTCAAAAAGCAGAACACTCTAAAACAAAACTTGGCGGATATTCAACAGCGTCACTAACTTTGAAACGATTCATTACAATGTGTTACTTCCTATACATATAGCAAATTCCCATAACACCATTTTGTTTCTTTTAAAATATCATTTTATTTTAGAGATAATAACTAATAATGCTTAACTGTTAGGTAGATATTTAATTTAATAATCATATATTATTTAATTTTGATAATTCTCTAATAATGCAATATTGAAAAATAATCTACCTTCAATAAATTGTAACTGTTTTAACATAAAAAAAGAACTGTTTTTCTTTTTCCCGAAATAAAAATTTATATGAGTGTGATACTATAATAAACTAAATCAAATTCAGTAAAACATGAAAAGCTATACTATAGATAGAATTCTATAACTACTATATTATAAAACTATGTATTTATTATCAGATAAAGTATTCTATATTTTATTACAAAAAGTGTATATGCGTAGGAGTTTTCAAGGGCAAGAATAAGTTCCATATGTAACTAGGGGAAATATATATAGATGTAGATGTTGGATATTTGGTATTTCGTATTTATTTGTTCCCCGTATGTAAGATTCTATCTAAAATATAAATAACATTCAACCACTTATTAACAGTTAACAAAACATGGCTTTAGAACGAATACCAAAATCCGCTCGAGGGTATAGAACAGCCCTAAAACGGCGACTATATCGATCGGATTTTGGGGGTGGCTTTCACCGCGAATACATATTTATGTCGTAGAATGTAGAAATAAAAGACATAAAAGACAGAAAGGCAAGAGAGACATTGTCATAAAGAATTCCATTAGGCGAATCAATATATAAAAAGAAGTATTTGCAAGGTTAGTTTTTTGGGTCAATGAAAATATATTATGTACCTACCTACAGTTATATACAAAATATACATACAATCATAAATAAATATATATAGGTACTTTATATAATTTTCGTCATTGCTAGCTAATGATTTTATAATTGCTATAGCGCAAACATTTAATTTCATTCATACCTTTTCAAAAATAACATTGTCATACTATGTATAGAAATATACAATAGTAATTATTTTCTTCACTATAATAAATACATAAATAGTCCCACAATTGTTACATAATAATTTTAACAATGCATTTACGTACAAAACAATGGCGCAGAAACGTGTAGCCAAATGAATTTAATTATAGAATTTTATTTTTCTACTACAGTTTGAATTTACCTGTTTTAAAATAACCCCAAAATTACTAATTATATTGCATTGGTAGAAATCTTCCTATATTGATATTACATAATCTTTTTAATAAGAACACTTTAAGTTTAAACTTGTTAAACTTTCTGTCAAAAAAAGATGTTTTTCATTTTGTATTCTGACGACTTAATTAGGAATTTGAAATTTTAGTTTAAACTTTCGTCAACAAGACTTAAAAACTTATAATAAAGTCTTTATTAAAAGTAGGCTGTTCGTAGCTTTTAATGAAAAATCATTAGCACCTTCCACGTTTTTCTAAACATAAACTTCCTTAATTATAATGACCTACAAAAATTAAAAATTGATTTAATTTTTTTGATACCTAAGCAGAGCTTTTTATTTACATATAAAACTGTAGCAACTCTAATTCAATATATTAAATTATATATTTATATATATATATATATTACAAAAAAGGCTGACTAATCCATTTGTGTGTAGGAATCTTTTTTATTACCAATTCGACAATGGCTACTTTTATTAGATACACAAAATTGGGTAGTAGGTACAACAGTTTTTCCTTTATTGCGTTTTTTTGTTACTCTACTAAAAATATCCTTTGCTGCCGATGTGTAGTGGACAATAAAATTTAGGAATGAATTTTATTGAAGCTATCATCAAGGATAGGTATAATTTTAGTTATAAATATATGTAATGTATATGAATGCGCTTATAAGTAAATAAGCATTCTTTTCTAAGCTATCCCATGTGGAATATAAATAACTCCACGAGGGAAATGTTTTATACATGCAAAAAAAAAAACAATATCGCTATTAAATTACAGATAGGTACTAAAACCACTAACATTCAAAAATTACATGCAATAAAATAGGGATGTAATCCACTTTATTACATAATAAAACAATTAATTGAAGATAATTTAAATTCTGTAATGTATTTTTTATACGTGTATTTTTAGGTCAACATGTGAATTTGTTTTAATGAAATTACCTCCTATACATTCCTGCCTCTCCTTTTAGCCCTTAGCTAGCCAGTTTAAACAAGTTTCCATTTCCAGTTTGAAACTGCTTTTTTACACGAAACACTACCTATATACATATATTGGTAACTTACGTAATATAAGCTAAAAAAAAATATAAATATATACCCAAGTATGTACTTTTACACAACTTCCAATAGGTAGAAGTTGAAACTTTCATTTATTACAATATTGGTAATAACCTAAAAAGGTAAATAATTTTTTTTTTGTTTTATTTCGTCTTTCGTCGTTTTTGTTTAACATTAAACCTGTAATCAAAGAGGCAAGGCAATTTTCAAAAAAAAAAAGTCATTAGTTAATTCAATGAAAATTAAGTTTGCTCGCAACGACTGGCGCACCCTCTGAAGTTATTTATACTGGCTACATTTCTGAACACGCCATAAAAGGGATGTAACATAAATATTAAAGGGGTTGCAGAATTTTATTTTTCTACACCTTAAATCTGGATAGGTATATATAATATCGACAAAGGAGTTATTTTTGCATCAGTGAGGTAGATATTAGACGAGGGATTTTCCTCTTTTTTTTTATTTTGTTTTATCACCTTAAAAGTCGTAAGCTATACCACACTGCACTAAAAACGATACGAACAAGTCCTATTTTTTTGATAAAGGTACAACAAATATAGCGGAAATAAGAACAGCTAAATTTGCAACAAATTATTTTGCAATCGCAAAAAAATGTAGGAAACCATAAATTACGAAATGGCATGGTTAATTAAAAAGCTAACCATTGAAACAATTTTGTATGACCAACAATTGACGTCATTTCTTGGTACGATTGTAATCAAGTATGATTAAATTCCGTTTAAAAAATATGACAAGATTTCCTATGAAACTATTGTAATCATAAACTTTAAAGTACATAATTGATACAATGGTGTTGGATTTATATAAATATTTTGTATTTGTAATATTGTGTTAATGTAAATTTAGTAGGCCAATGTAATAACAATAATGTATATGGAATAATTTTACCCCTAATTCAGTTTCTAGAGAATATACATAATTATATGTACAATTTTGCTTACAAATTTTCACGCAAAATACAACACATCTATCACTTCATTAAAATACAGTTGTTATATCCGTTTTAATTACAATGTCCTCTCCAATATACTGCATTTATTAATTATCACACAAATTAAATACAGTACTAATGACGCAATCTGCCAGTTATATGAGTTAAATTCTAGGCTAAAATTTACAATTTACGAACGTCATTTTTTTCTCCTATCTTTATATATTTTCTAGGAGAAAAGACAATAGAATCAATTAAAAAGTTGAACGTTTTGTAAAAAAGTAATTTATTTTCGGCTTTAAACGTTTGCTGTACCCATCTTTAATTTACAGCATCAAAAATCATTCAAAGCCAAATAATTAATTAATTACAAGTTATAATGATTTCCGTTCCCGTAAAAGATCCAAAGTAAATTATTTTTACCAAATTATTCTGCTTTTTATTATATAATTAAAATTAAAATCTGATCTAGTCGTTTCACAAGTTTAGAAGTTTAGCAGAATTTTATAAACACTTGGCAAAGCAGTTTAGGGTTAATTAAAATTTAAAAAAGGAACACAAATTGTGTGTGACATAAGAACAGTCTGCGGCTATTAGTATTTAGGTCGGTACATCTCAAAAATCGAAATTAAAACTAATTCAAATTCGGAAACTTCATAAACAAAATAACGAAGTACTTTTTTTATGTTAAACGAAAAGGAGCAGGTGAAATAATTTAACAGTTTATAGTATGCAGATTGTGCTCTTAATGTATACACATAAAACTGAAACAGACACTTTGTATTTCTAGGTCGAAACATAAACAGAAACTTGATTTAATTTTATTCTGTTCCATTTTATTTAATCCGCATAAATTTTTTATGGCGTACTGAACTTAAATTACAATGCATTTCGGCGGAGTTTTTCCCTTTTATATAATGAAAGATATAGGTACTTCAACTTCATGATCGTAAAAAATTTATACTTTGCAACTAGATAGAAAATTCTGAATTTATTTAACGCCATTAGATACTGTGCTCATCTTCAGAAATAATTTCATAACAAACCAAACAAATACGTTTGTTTATTTAATATTATTACTTATATATATTATTAACCTTTTAATTGTTCGCCAAATAAATTAACAATCAGGAATTACTTAGAATCTGTAGATTTTTATGTTAAACTTATTTTCTTATTATCTGTAATTTTAATGGAGGTCATCTCAGTTGTTCATTTAATTTTCGATAACACCAATTCTTCCTATGATAAAAATTGTTGTCAATTTTTATTTAATTTTAATTTGTTAAAGAATAATGTAATAATAATAATAATAATTCCTTTTAGTAACAACACTATTGCAGTGGTTTTTCGAAATAACAATTTTTTTTCAAACCCTTTACATTTCGGTACCTAAACTTAATTACAAAAGAGTACCGAAATCCCTTCATGGAGTGGCTTGGGAGTGGATAGAACTAGACATTAAAATAACTATACTGTACTTAATTCGAGTTCATAGGGTTAAAATAGGGTCAAAAATTCAATAAGAGCCAATGTACTAACGAGTTTTTTATTTGAAACAGTTTGAAAATATGTTACAATATTAAAACTATTGATTATTTTATATAGACCATCATGGAAGTTTTTAAGAGACACACAGCAGGTAGATTTGCAGATCTGTTTATCATCGCCATCGTCGGACTCGTCAACAAAAGGCAGACCAGACCATCTACCATAGGAGACATCAACTGTTGAGTTCCTGGAATACGCAGACAGTGGAATCCTTTAATGCTTTGGACACTAGCACTTTTTTCACTCACATAAGTTATTTAGAATATCACCAATCAAACTTGCCATCGAGGAAGTAAATTAATAGAGTAAAAAGAATCATTTTGCCATTAATTGGGTTTTGTGGTAGATATAACAGCTTTCTCAAACTATGGTTCGTCGGAGAGGAAAAAAAAGCTAAAGAAAGGAGACATGGTTTCATTAATGAATGAACGAACAATTTCCGGTATCTACACACAAACATCTGGTTTCGTAAAATTTGCTGAATCCGTTTCAAGTTAAATTAAATTCTCCCTGTTATTAGAGTTCCGGCAAATAAATGAAATTATTATCAAGGAACTTTACTTACGATAGACTAAAACTTATCTAAAGACAACGGCTATGCTATGCAAACCGAAATAATTGATTACTAAACCATTAAATCAATTGAGATATTTACTTTTGCCAAGTGAACAAACATCAACTATATAAGTAATTTAATAGAACACCCTATTAAGTAACTTTAATTTATAATTTAATGGGTAAAGTTATTTGAGTTTCTTAGAAATTTATCAATGTAATAAAAATAATGATATGGTAGATGTCGCATTTGTTAAAATTTACTATTTTAGTAATTTGTAGTTACCATTCTACCCTCACACAGGATAATGTCATTTTATTGGAGTATGTACTTAAAACTTGTTTTTTGTAGATGGTATATAAATTTCGCATTATCTCCAGCAATACAACAACCCGTATAATGGAAAATGTGAAAACACAGCAATCTTAAATCTTATAAAAAGTAGGACAACCATCTTTTAAGAAAGGTGTTCCCCCGATTTTCATAACTTTGCACAGTATCAAATAAAGTACAAAAAAATATCCAAGCCAAGCAAATAGAATACGTTGGCAGACACAAAACTTTCATAACGAAGGAGTGCCCTTCTGTATAATCTATAATCTAAACAATTTGTTCGATAAATTCAATCATTTAAGGATAAAAAATACTTATTGTAGGGTAGATAAGATAATGTACGTAAATGTCTTCATATGTATGTATGTATTTACGTTTTGTTTACGCATTTCGCTTCATGTGATTGCTATATGTAGAGATAGATATATATAGCGGAAAACGGAACGATGTTTCTATTGTTTTCTTGAATAATAGTCTAATCATAAACTACTACTGTCTATTTCCACCCTTGTATTATGAGCGAGTCAGGAAACATAGGAAAATTAGATGCGTCTCTGTTCTATTACAACCTCCAATTTGCTTCACCAATAACGGATCTAATAATGTAATAATTAGAATTAACGGAAGAGTGTAAACAGTTCGATTCAGCTCATGAAGGTCATTGATCCAATAGAACTTTTTATGCAAGTCAAACACTTATTACGGTATTAAAACGTAAAAGGAATCTTAGTTACAATCGTTAGGTAGGTAGGAAGGTAGGTACGTTACAAAAAAATATTTTACATAAGTATATTTAGACATTGATAATTTTATCGCGCAGATAGGTTATATATATATTAATTTTTTTTGCGGAATTTTTAACTGACAGAATTAATATTTTCCGGCATCACAGACGTACACTGAACCAGCTTAATTACCACCAATTTAAATTATTAACTTTCAGACAAGTTAGCTATAAATTACGGTAAATATTTACAGGGTATTTAAATTACCAGAGTGAACAAGAAAAACAAAATCAAAGACGTATCCAATACAACAAAAAAATTAAAATTCATGTAGCATCCATCACATATGTATGTACGTATAGCCCTACTGCTATAGCTAATGAGAAATTTCAAAAGGATTTAAAAAAAACACCACCGACATGTGTATGTATATACAATTTGGTTTAATTGGAATTTTATTCTCAGTAAAGTTACCTTGACAATAAATGTGCATAATTTTTCCTTGAAATTAACAATAAACTTTATGAATTTTTAATTTTGGCAAATTCCATACATCCGATGCATTTCATTCATTTCCCTTATATTTGTATAAAAACAGTCCACATTCAGGAATAAAAAGCCCGTATCGTATCGATCATGGGCGTACAATCAATAACATTTTATTCAATCTTTATCAACAAATTGAACTTAATATCGTACTATGTACAAACATGTATCTTCCTATCTAATTAAAACGTTTCATTTTTAATTAAAACACTACTAGAATAGAACAAGGAAATAAAAATGGTACTTAAACTTACCATCAACTCTTTGAATGCCTTCATAAAAATTGGTAATAATAAAAATAAATGAAATTCTAACTACCTATGAGCCAATAAAATTGATAGTTTTTCACGTATAGATAAATGTAAATAAACTACATAATAATTTCTAAACCGCAAAGTACTCAACTTTCTTGTAGAGATCGGTGTAATGCAAGAAAAGTTTGTTAAACTTTTACGAACAAATTGTAAAACATCAGACCGAGTTGTGTATAATACAAATAGTTATTTAAAGACTACCACATTAGTTTTAGTTGTTTGTTTATAATAAAGAACTTGTAGTTTATAATTTAACTTCGCTTATATTTATACTATTAATTGTAAAATACACAAATAAAATTAAATGAATACATAAACAAAATAAAACGCATACCTTTTCCAATCTGTAATAAGAATGAATACTTACAAACAACATTAAAAAATGAACTGCCCAAAAAGTGCGTACTGACTAAATCGGTTTCTACCACAAAATCACTAATTGGAAAGAACAGTTTGATTGTGATAACGTGATAACAACATAAGAAATGTCTATATGCATATCGAAACAAACGGTGATTCATTTTGTCGCAAACAAGGTTTATCTGTGTTAACAGTTGTCATTACATTCAAAGAAAATAAAATATTGTGTATATGGTATATGGTTGTACATATGTAAATAATATAGTTATTAAATATCGAACTTTTTATGTAACTTTTATAATTTAAAGATTTAGAGAAAACAGTAAATTTTTCGATTTGCAATAGTTAAGTTATTATGAAAGGATAACAAAAAACTTGTTACTTCAAATAAACGCAAAAATCGACTTTAGGAATTCGATTTATAAATGAAGCAACCGAAGCAATGATTAACAGAGCGTTGTTCCTAGTCGATTTCAACACAATGTATACAAAACGGAACTACATAATTGCAGTAAATGGTAAATAAATATATATGCATAGTGAGAGCAAAAAGATGAAACAGCATCCGAATATAATAATCATAAAAAAGAAAAAATATTTTACCTGCTCAATGTATAAGTCGTCTACGTTTTTAGACACAACACATCACATTATAGTCTGTATTTAAAACTAAAGTCTGTAACTGGGTAACGTGTAGGTACTTAATAGGTATGTTAATATTGTGACCGGGATCGGTGTAGGAATTTAATTGATGACTAAACTTGTTATTGGCGTTTATCGTTAAAAAGATTACTTTTTAAAAAAGAAAATGAAAAATATAGTAACAAATGCATAAGGCAGTCACACCCTTGAAGCGTGAACTGGTAAAGTACTCTACACCGAAAGCAGAGAATCAAAATAAAACTTAGCTAACAAACAAGCCGAGCTTAAATCAACACCAATAACCAATAAGTGTGGGTATGTAGAAGAACAGGAAACGTACTGATAGTGTTAAACCAAATGCGGTAAGAAATTGATGATAAATGGTTATATTGTTAGTGCAAAATACACGTACACCTGTACTACTAGCAACAACACGATAGACTTGTATATCCAAGATAACATTAAACTATTGAGGTTATTTATAATGCATGCCAGTCAGGAATCGAGACATGACGTCATACAGTCGCTCCACACTGACTACTACCGTTCCGAAGGTTCCGACAACCGACAACGACACCATGTCGGTTCTCGCAGTCGATCGATTTAGACTAACTACAAAACGAAGTATGCGGTAAGCGTAAGCAGCAGACAACAGAAAAGTTTGCTTTCAGGGAACGCCACAACGTCGCCTTCAGGTTGTCCAAGAGCTCTAATATTATTACAAATGCAGACCAAGAACACAAATATTACAAATTCCTAGCAATAACGAGGACGAGTCTATACTGGTCATAACCAGGTTGTATATCTATAAAAGCACCGGTGACGTCATGTTCGCGCGTGGTGACAAATATTAGATAAGAACCGGTTACAGACGAAAACAATTGTTAAAACCGCATGGTTTTTTCAGCCAAAGACATCAGCAGCAAGTTCGACTGATTTATGTTGCTACTCGTTGCTGACCAATCGTTAGGTCATCGACAGGTAAAGGCCGACCTAATTTTTGTCACTTCCGCACCAACAATGACCAAAACAAGTCGGTAACTTTTCCATAGATAGTTAGGCACTTACTTTAAATCCCGGTCCAATAAATCCAGGCTGCGGTAGCGGTGGCCCCGAGCCCTTGACACAGTCCAGCCTGACTAGATGTTCCGTAGTGATGGTCAAGTTAACATTGGTCGTTCAGGAACGGATTAGGGGGTCTGGGTGCCCAAACCCACCCAAGCACTGATTGTTCTCAAAAACGAGTCCGCACACCTCTCCGAGCCGCTCTTCTGGCCAGTGGACATGGACAGTCCGATGTCGTAATGCACCCGCCGCACCGTTTACAGCTCTGCTGCTGGGCGATGTTGCCTTTCAAAGCTGTCGTTCAATCCCGATGCCGGGACATGCCGTGCGATGATGCCGTTATTACGACTTGCGCGTAACAACAGAAAGACTTGCGCTCTAATCGGTTTCGCTTTTGCTCCTTTCGAGTACGAAGGAATACAGATTGAAACGGCTTCTTCTGCCTGCCCGCGAATACTATTGAGTGCGTGCGTGAGTCCCACACTTTAACGACGATAGCACAACTGATCGTGAGCCTAGGCACTTACTTTTGCCGATCTGTTCCGCCACAATTATTCTACGTAAAAATGAACAGCGAACTGACTGACGGATGCGGACGGCGCACGGCGTCGGTGATGCCAGGCATCACCATCGCGCCGACCCTTACTTGATTTTAGTATTCCGCAACCAACTCCAACATGGTTTTCAGTTGCTGTCGAAATACCAGTTAATGCACTTCAAGTATGCATGCTATTAAAATACATACATGCGTTTTTATGCATCAAAGACACACAGCAACTTACACTTTAATCCGTTATTCCATCAACTAGTTTCACCCGTTCAATGCTGAATCCAGCATAATAACTTAACAACCATTCACCAACTATTTATGTATCGTACATATTAAAACATCCAATAATTCCGACATATTTATGTTATTAAGGAATAGTAAACGTATTATTGTTTTTACTACACAACCTAAACCTCCCAAAACACGTTTCGTGTGAGATTTCTTTTTTGGCTAAAGTTTATGTCGTAACGTAACGTAAAAACGTAAATGATAAATACGGCGTCTTCAAACATGAAATTGTACCTTTGAATACCTGTAGAATATAATCGGAATTTACAAAATGGTTTTTCTGGCAACTTCCCAAAAATTTACCTTTGTAATTAGTAAATTTATGAAATTGACTAAACTTTCCAAGTGGAATATTTTGTCGTCCTATAAACGTTTTGGCAATGAAATGCATATATAATGTGTTCGTAATACTTACATGTGTACCTACCACTTACTTTTCGAAAATTACGAAAATAAATTCATCAAGAATTGGAGAATATTCAGAATTAATTTAAGTTTATTTATGATTTGACAAAAGATTAATTAAGGGCAGTATAGAAAAATATTATAATATAATATAAAGGAAACTAGTGAAAAACATACTGTTATATCTATCTAACAACGACTCGTTAGAAAAAGAAACAAATGTTGAAAAGAAAAAAGATAATTTGGCGCTTGTTACAACAGGTTTGAGATTTTTTGGTTTTACTCGTTAAGCAGGTCGTATCAATATTTTTTACAGCTTTCAAATTAATCTGTATTTGAGTCACGTATCTGAACGACTTTAGATTCTTCTATCAAACTGGAACGCGATTGAAATATATGTATTCTTTGAGCAATTTCCTTAACAAGGTTCCTTTTTTTAAAACGAACAGTCAGGAATTACATTCTTAACAATTTGAGCTCTGACCTTTCTCAAATTCGTTTTAATTTTACTTAATAAACGACTGGTTAATGCATATTTAGATTTTCTCACGCCTATACAATGCAATGAATGAATCATAAAAAAAAATATTTCAAATCCCAATAGATTTCTTTCTGGTCCAATTCTGAAAATATCCAGAATAAAAAAAAACGCAAATATATATACTTATTAAGTAGATAAAACGAGATTTCAAAGCGTGATTTTTATAGATATAACTAGTTAGGATTATTCTAATGTATTTATGAAGCCCTAACAGTAGCTATCAACCCACCCTTCACATCAGAGGTGGGCCACCGACTCTTCGAATCCCCCCATCGCTCCCGCCCCTTTCCTCCACAACTCTGCCTTCTCCTCAATCCACTTCCCTATCCCTACCTCTCCGCATCTACCCTGGGGATGTTAAAACCTTCGGGTTGTTAATCCCCACTCGAGGTGGGTTTTTAGTCAGTAAGAATCTGACACTACCTCCTTCAGGGGGTGCCTGTGTAAGGTTTTCCCACCTCGAGTCAAATCTAAACAAAAAAACGCTATCAACCTACTCATCTAAAAGAAAGAAGAAATAACTAACACCCTTGAAACCATCCAATTAATAATATATATACACTTAATATTCAATTTTGATCTTTTATTAAAATTTTAAGTCAGAATAAATTATAGAATCTATAAGTACAATATTAAAAACATTTTTCAAGAAAACAATATCTTTTTAGTGCTGTTTCTAATATATCTGTGTTTTCATTTTCGATAAACTAAAAAGAATATCAGAAAATTAAAATAAAAATGCGTTTATCTGTAATATCTCTCTATTAGGTACAATACAATCAAAATTTAATTCAATACGATTTAATGTTATCTATATCTACATACTATAAATATGATATATAGGTATTTATGTATAAATATATATAACATTAATTAATAACATTGTTATATGTAAGGTTGTAACAATTTGTAGATTTCGATAATCCTTTTTTGAAATACCGGAATTTTACGTACACTTCTTTCATTTACAATCTAAACAAATTATCTGATACGATATTATCTTAATTATCTTGAGGACGTCAGTTTCATATTTTAAAACTTTAAGAACTATATTTGATATATCAATCTGTATATCTAAACTGCCAAACTAACAAACGTTACAAACAAAAAAACACGACAATTTTGTACCTTATCATTATAAATACATTAATATGTATAAAAGTTTAATTGCTTTGGTCCATTAAACATTAAAATTAACTTTGGATGTTGTTTTGTACGATGCTGATAAATTGTAAAATGCATTTCGAAAAACTTATGAGACGTAAGATTTTTTTATAAGATAAGATCTCGGATATATTGTATGTTTACAAAGACACATTATGAGTATCACGTATCAAGTTTTATAAAAATCGACTATTTCAATTTACGTAATGGGCTGCTTGCTAATTATAGCAAAAGTGATTTATTTACTTTAATTTTTAAGTATAGCTAATCAGTTTTTAGTTGTAAGTATTTCTGATAAAAATTGCTTACGTGCGTCATCACACCAAACAGAGATATTGAAAGGTGTTACTAAGCCACTTCAATTGCAAGGGCCTTACGATTGATGAACATGGTTAAATAAGAATTATTATCTAACACTATGTATATAAGAAAGTACGTATATACTACAAATTTACTGCAATGTAACTGATTAGATATTTCTACAACTTATTCAAATGCATGTAGCAGCTACGTATATTGTTTTTTTTTTTTTTTTGAAATGGTTTTGATTCATTTTAATAAGTATTTTTTAATATCGATTTGTGTTTTTTTATAGGTAAATGTAATAAATAATTAATTGCAGCAATTTCGAGCACAGATTTGTAATGTTCTTGTATTGAGTTAGTCGGAAAGAGAAAATAGGTCAAACGAAACAATATGAAAATATTAATAGGCGTATTTCAAAGTTTGGAAGCAAAAGTGTACAAACTTACTGACGTCATGGCACGTCTGAGTGAAGTCTGAGTTTAAAAATATTGTTAATCGGGATTTTCTACGCCTGTACATCATCCAAAATATTATATAGGTATCGAAAATAAAATTTATTAAATAAAAAAATGAATTCACGAAATTATCAAAGACTCACCGTTTCTTTTCTATATTCGTAGCATATAAAATGTAGAAATCAGTGCACAAATTGAATTTCGAGAATTACTCAACCTTTTTTTTTTATTATTACATTACGATGGTAGTTTGTCTAGACATCAGTGGGCTCGTAAGCAATTTTATTTTGGTAAAATCGGAAACACACACAGGAACGAAAAAATGTGTAGGACATTTGGTCCATCTAAATTTAATCTTCGTTCAACAGTTAAATACTGTAATTTTTAAAGAATGAACAACCGAATAACTTGTTACACATTCTTTAACAAAAATTTATTAGAAACATGTGTCACTTAATAGTAATTTTTGTGTATAAACAATCAAAAGTCATTTTTAAATATTTCAGGTACCTACCTAAAGTGTAAACTAAGCGAAACTCCATTATCGAAGGGAAGGATAATCTTTTAGAAAGTAAAAAAAGATTTCAGGACCTGTTTTCTTATTCATTATTCCCTTTGATGTCGTAAATGTAATTTCTAAATTCACCACGGTTTATAAATTTATTCATTCGATACCGTACGTAAGTTAGAAGTAAATAGTGGTCGTTAATACTGATTAAAATAAGTATAACAACAGACTATAAACCAAGAGAAAGTGAACAAGAGGTCAATATTATTAGAGCAGTAAATATTGTAATAATAAGTCTCCAAATATACAATTTAGAAAATTAGATAAAATAAGTAAAAAGTTTACAGATTTCATAAACACATGTAAAAACTGACACAACGATTAAAAATATCAACTTATCGACACATACCTAATATTTAAATGATATTTAGTTTATTTATAAGTAAGGTGATCTAAATTAAATGTTCTATAAAAATAAATAATTTACGTATAGGTATATTTGACTTACCCAAAAGAATTTCGTTACTCCAGATAAAATTGTTTCTTTTGATAACAGGATTGTATTAATTAACGAATTGTCTACACCATGTGTTATAACCAATAACAGTTAGAAAACGCACTGAAAAAACCGATTCACTCAAGTTCATCCATCAAGACACCAAGTAAAAGACTGTAAAGTCTGAAATAACTGGATTAATATATAAAATCCGAATTGGCTCAAGTTTCTGATAAGCATATCACCTATCAGAAAAGCAAATATAATTTATTAAATTGCTTTATGGTTTATTTGGAAAATGAAAATCTCAAACTGTTGTATTATGCATATAGTTAATTAATTTTATCTCATAAAATGATAGTTTAGGATTTGAATTTTAAATCTGCGAGATAATGATGTAGGTATGTATTTAGATCAATAGGTTTATAACGCCAAATTTACCAGCCATAAAATTTATTACATAAAATTGGGTCCTTTTGGCATTTTTTCTACGCAATTCGTCCCAATAAAATTCGATATTATTTTTATATCTATTTGCTATATACATGTACATATATAATAAACAATTCGGAATGAAAAGTCAAATCAGAACTATAGAGATGGTACTAATAAGTTGAGTTAGCATAAGTTATTACTATAATCAACAAATCTGCTGAAAGAAGAAATTATATTTATTAAAATTATTATAATTAATTTGTAAATGGTATTGGCAATATGGTAAGGGAATATTCTTTTTAATAAGACCCTAAGCAAAAATGCATTTGTGTAATTCGTTTAATCTACGATCTTGGGGAAATAGATTATTCTTTTTCTGCCATCTAGGTCAAACCCGATCTATATTCGCAATATACAAATAACCTCCCTACATTCCTTATCAAATCATTTTATGTACGATACATAGCCTAGATTGGATGATAGTTTTACTACAGTATTTTGTTTTGTATTTTGCAATTACTATTAATGTGTTGGTTAAAACAGTTTTCTTTTCATTTTCCGATCAACATATATGTACCAATTAGGTGGTAAAAGTGAAGTGTATGGACATTGTTTTTGCTTTTTCCTAGATTATAAAGTTTGTAACACAATTTTCTTTTTTAATATTTCATCATCTATTATTTTGAGTGACAATTTTTAGAAAATCGTATGCCAATTTTGTTCTAGAGATATAAACATTTTTCTTGTGTTTTCTATTTATTAATAATTTTTCGTATTTTACATATTGGACTGGTTCAAAAAAATCATCTATCTTTTTTTAGTCTTACATATTTAAATGTTTAATGTTTACGCCTGATTTACAGGTATCATGTAATAATTTAATTAAAATATGTCATCTGTAAAGGAAATTAATTCTCCGAGTGAAAGTTCTATTTCTTATTGGATAATAAATTGGCGTAAGGTCAGAATCAAAGTGATATCGATTGTTTCCAAAAATTAGGGTCAAAGTATCACGAAGTTGTGCATCTGATAGCATTTCGCCATTTCGGATAACTTTCTCTAATAATTATTGTTTTAAGTGGATGGATGACTTATGTAGTTAATTCGGTTAGTGTGCCATTTTTTTACCATCTTTCAGCGTTGAATAAAGATAAGAAAATAAATAATTCAAGTATGTTTGTTGTACATAATTCGAGAAAGAAAAGAAAATCATAAATACAACGGTCATTACTGTGGTATAAATCTTTTTAACCACGGCAATAAAAATTTTACGATCACGACATCATTTTACCTAAAGATATTAATCAAGCAAGCTAATGTTATAGTTCTCACGATTTTCTTGATTTAAACTTTTTGACAACAGGAAACTCTAAATGTTGCATTTATAACTGCTGTAACTGCGTTGCATTACTAATAATTATTTTTGATAGGGTCTATATTCCACCGAAATGAGAATGAGAAATTTGAAATTCAAAACAGTTTCCATTTGATAATAATTACCACAATAATTATAAAATACTGACACAGCTGCCAATATTCATTCGTTTCATATAATTAAAAATTACAAGTTCATTCTGATAGAGTTTAAAAATATTTTCAAATAATTTATTTTCGTAATTTTATAGCGCCAATAAATATTTTCAAAAAATATACTCGATTTCAAATAACTTGTCAGTAAATGAATGCGCTATTTTTTCTAGGTATGTAATGTAATAACCACCCATTTCCTGACGAGTACACAGTGTCAGTAGTGCCTATTTTTAAAAAAATATATAGAAACAGTGATTAGGATTATTTACAAGCAAGTGATTGACACTTATGGACCAGTTCGTTGGCCTCCCAGTAAACGTTTTGAGTTAATGTACTTTTTTCTGTCGAAAGCGAGTAAATAAATAAAGCAGCATTTGAGGCATTGAATAAATAGAAAATGATTTTTTTTTCTTTTTCAATAAAACTTTAATACCCAACAAAATATATTTACAAATTATTGATATATCGTCAATCAGTTAGGTTTTATTTCTAAGTTACTAATATATCACAAATCGTTTAATTCAGCAAAACTGAAAGCTCGGAAAAAGGATGGAAATAATTTCTTTTTTGCTGATCAAGCAATAGGGAGTGGTAATAAAATAAATTTCATTTTCTTTTTGGCCACAGCGATGATTACGCATAATATTTTATTTGTTCACAAGAAATCCTTAAATTCTTTTTATAGTTCGGACTTAGAAGTAGCATTGCATATTGCATAGATCAATATTGTTTAACATAGTGTTGTTGTTTTTTTTGTGTGTATCTATATTTTTAGTTTCATATATGAACTAAAGAAAGTACAGATTGTTAAACGGATGAAAAATATACTTAAAATAAAACAAACTGTGTATTCTAATGCTGATCAACAGCTGTTAGATAGCACTACGCATCTGTTAAACACATATCAGTGGTATGTAGATCTAAAATTAGACCTAGCGTGCAATATTTTTAGTACCTAGTAGTTTTAGAGAGAAAGTATAGTAAATTTTCTTGTACAGGGAAAAGTAAGACAACAAAATACTGTTTCTTTCATAAAAACCCATGCAATTGGACCAAACAAATTATTAATTAATTTAACTTCAATTAACAAGTTGAAAATTTGGCGTTTATTGTATGGATGTCCTCCAAATATTAGCATACCATATTATTATCATTAATCAGCTATAATTTTTGTAGATAGACAAATTAATGGTTTCAAATTTAATTTCACATTTACGATACTTTGATCTCAAATGCAATAATTGTTTATTTCACATTTTCTTCCTGTTTGCCTTTTTTAATCGTATTCTTTACAACGTTTGCTGTTCTATCTCGTATTATATAATTTATCCTTTAAAACAATTGTTTACGATTATACCCTAATTAAATTTACAACATTTAATAAAAGAACTACAGTCAAGGTTATCCCCTTTTTAAAGCAATTTCTACATTTCAATACTCGACTAAAAAACTTTTCAATTGAATTTCATTTCAGATTTAAAAGGCAATAGCGGTTTGACCATTTATATTAGCTGCGAATTGCTATACACTAAAAATTTTACAAACAAATATTATATAATGTATTTATTACCTTATAATAATTATATTAAATATTTTTTATTAACTATCTCAAAACAGTGTAACAAATAAACAAAAAAAAATATTTTTTTATATTTATTATAAAGTAAGAAAAAACAAAACATTCCATAGGTAATAGTTATATATGGACATATATACATATATATACATACTGGTAAAATAAAAAATATATTGGTTTTTACGATATAATAAAATAATAATAAGTAAATGAAAGAAAAACCCAAAAGGTAGATGTTTTAGCCTAAAGAAAGATTTTTATTTTGGGAAACGGCAAAAGATAGATGAAAAATGTTTTATGATGAACGTTCAACAATAGCACAGTCTTATAATCTATATAATACGGAGATGTGAATTTAAATTTAGTTTGAGCTAAATATACCTAGTTAAAAGTTGTGACCTTTCTATTTACATTCATTAAGTTAGTATACCTAACAATAATGGGGAAATATGTTCCCGTGAATATTTGAAACAATTAAATAATAATTTAAGTAGACGCACGCACAGAATGTGTCATAGTATATTTTTTCGCACGTGACGTCACCAACTTCTGCGAAACAATGACGCAATTTAGGTAATTTAACGCCAGAACTGTAAAGTTTAAAACTAAACCAATTTATCTTAATTGCAACTTTTACATTTATGGTTGGCATAAAAACGGACTGATCTTTAAACATTCAATTTACTTTACGTGTAGATTCTACATCTAAGTATATGTACCCACTTACGTATTCAACAATACCCTTTAATTGCTATAAAATTATTTCGCGTCTGCTAATGTATAACGTTAAAGTTAATCATGTTAGTAGACAGTAACAGAACCCGAGATTTCAAGACCAGACCTTTTTTTGGTTTCGAAAAGCTCGGTAAAACATTGGCATTTCCTGATTAATAAAATCATGTTTCGATGCGTTCGAAATTGAGTCGTTTAAATCAATAGAAAATATTTATTGACGTAGGTTAATGTCATGGGCTGTTCAATAAGAAGTAAAAAAGGCGATAAATTATATAATGCTTTCAGCTCAGATATTTTGCAGATAAACGTACTGAATATGTATTTAATGCAACAATCGGGTAGACGTCAGTACCTGTTACCTTTTGCGTCAATTTTGTTTGAGTATCTCATACTTAGATAAAAATTGTAGATATCAGTTGTGACATAAAATAATATTCACAATCTTTTGTTGTATAATTCAAAATAGAATAAATACTTGACACTGAAGGCGCCATATAGTAAATAGATAAAAAAACCTTATAAGTCAAATATCTCGCTTTCGACATAAATGATTTATATTTTTTTGTAATTTTTGAAATTAATCTGGAAACAACTTTTCAGCATAATCATGGAACAAAAATTATATTATATTAGTATTTACTAGTTTCAAATCAGGAAATTTTGGCCACAAAACATAATCAGTTTCAAGTCAGAAAATCCTGGACAGGAAAACATAATCAGTTCCATATCAGGAAATCCTAGACAGGAAAACATAATCAGTTTCACATCAGGATATCCTGGTCAGGAAAACATAATCAGTTGCAAATCAGGAAATCCTGGTCAGGAAAACATAATCAGTTTCACATCAGGATATCCTGGTCAGGAAAGCATAATTAGTTCCAAAACAGGAAATCCTGGATAGGAAAACATAATCAGTTCCAAAACAGGAAATCTTAGACAGGAAAACATAAGCAGTTTCACATCAGGATATCCTGGTCAGGAAAACATAATTAGTTCCAAATCAGGATATCCTGGATAGGAAAACATAATCAGTTTCACATCAGGATATCCTGGTCAGGAAAACATAATCCGTTTCATATCAGGATATCCTGGTCAGGAAAGCATAATTAGTTCCAAATCAGGAAATCCTGGATAGGAAAACATAATCAGTTCCATATCAGGAAATCCTGGCCAGGAAAACATAAACAATTGCAAATCAGGAAATCCTGGACAGGAAAACATAATTAGTTCCAAATCAGGATATCCTGGATAGGAAAACATAATCAGTTCCAAAACAGGAAATCTTAGACAGGAAAACATAAGCAGTTTCACATCAGGATATCCTGGTCAGGAAAACATAATTAGTTCCAAATCAGGATATCCTGGATAGGAAAACATAATCAGTTTCACATCAGGATATCCTGGTCAGGAAAACATAATCCGTTTCATATCAGGATATCCTGGTCAGGAAAGCATAATTAGTTCCAAATCAGGAAATCCTGGATAGGAAAACATAATCAGTTCCATATCAGGAAATCCTGGCCAGGAAAACATAAACAATTGCAAATCAGGAAATCCTGGACAGGAAAACATAATTAGTTCCAAATCAGGATATCCTGGATAGGAAAACATAATCAGTTTCACATCAGGATATCCTGGTCAGGAAAACATAATCCGTTTCATATCAGGATATCCTGGTCAGGAAAGCATAATTAGTTCCAAATCAGGAAATCCTGGATAGGAAAACATAATCAGTTCCATATCAGGAAATCCTGGCCAGGAAAACATAAACAATTGCAAATCAGGAAATCCTGGACAGGAAAACATAATTAGTTCCACATCAGGAGATCCTGGCCAGGAAAACATAATATATGCTTTATTTAATCCTGATCGGGCACGCAAAGCGTGCCTCCCCAGGTTCTAATGAGATTCAGACAAATTTTTCTAGTTGGGTAGTATATAGATTTCATAAAAACATAAAACTATTTACTATCAGTTTATGAATTAAAATTTTGAGTATAGAACTACTGTTTATACATTTTTGCATGAGACGTATCACAGTAATTTTTTTTCACCAACCCTTAAAAAATAAGTAATGTTCTTGTAAATCATTTCACAAAACGAATATAACTTGCTCGAAATTATTATATATTTTTTTTATTCTTTATATTTACAGAAAGACTACTGAAAGTAGTTTCTCGACTGGTGTTTCACCAAAACTATATTACCTACCTACATATAAAATGTACGTGTAAATTTCCTGTATGGCAATTCGATTTTATCGTAATCTAAACTAAGTTTGTAAATACGGTAAAATAAATTGACGATTTTGTTAAAAGTGTAAAACGACATGAAATTGAAAAATAAATATATTATGTATGTATGTATGTATGTATAGAATTAGTTTTCAATTTCCTTTTAGAAACAATTATAGTGGTTGACGTTAGTTACGAGAAAGACTTGGAAGAAGTTCTAAATCGATTTTATATCAAATTACTCCTTTCCGGCCTCTGAAAACTATTCAACATTCGAACCAAATCGTTATTGGTAATATTAAATGCTAAATCAGGAAGGAGGGAAGTTAATTGGACTTCAATATGTTTTGTAGGTACTATTAAAAAAATTATGTACTGACTGACAAGTCGAAGTTTTTTCCATTTATCTGTAGACACTTGGCTATCGATTAAGCCACATTGGCTTGCATTTCTCAACCTATATTTTCTAAAAGTCTGTGTCGCTTTTCGACAAAAAGGAAACAAACAAAGCGTAAGGTTTCCTTTAATAGCTTTGATTGTACGGCTGCATATTTTGGGTCAGTGATAGGACGTGGCCTAAAAAGAAAATGTAATACGGCGTTTTTCAACGCCTGTTTACTCCAAGAAAATGAATTTAGGCTCCTGCATTAGTAAATTATTTAGGCCAAATTTCCTCTAAACATTAGCCAATTTAAAAGCACCAAAGAACAAAAAATAAAGCGAAATATTTTTCAACTAACCACCGTATAATTACACTTATAAATTATATATATTTACATAATTATAAAATAGTCTTTATAGCCGCTGAGGTTGTTAGAAAAAAATAAACTTGATACGATTATTGTAAAATTTTATACGTTGTTGCTGATGGGCTGCGAATTAAATGAATTTAAAAATATATTATTAGTTTTTGTTTTCACACTAATTTTGAGATAAAGTAGATAAACAGAGGTTTGATTTTAAATGACCTTCATAGAAGTAATCACCGAACAATGTACATAAGTGTAAATACCATTGACAAAACAATTTAATTACGCTAGGGTAATAATAGTAAATTGTAAACCATGGTAATTGACAAAAAGATTAGAAACTTTAGCATTTATAAAAGTTTCTGTGTCTCTTAATAATTATAATAATAAAAAAAGAAGGTTGTATTACACATATTTAAAAACTTACCAAATTTAGGATTACTGAGCGAATTTCCTGAAAAATAAACAAATATTGGTGTTGGCTGAAAACTGAAAACCGATCAAATTTACTAATTAGTTAGTTTCCTTTAGGCGTAGTAGTAAAGATTACGTGAGAAGTGTTTTGTATTGTAGAATAACAAACATCTGGTTTTAGGGGTAAATGAGTTTTTTAGTTAATTTGTTATAGTCAACGAATGACGTCTTCCTCACTATTCACTGTTTTTGTCAGGTGATGTTACACAACAAAAAGATACAAAATTCATTTATATAAAATAATTATAACTGTCTGTTTATAATGCCTCTCTAATAACTATTCTGCTGAAGACAGCCTATTAATGTATCTAAAGGTCGATTATCTTCCGATGATTTAGATTAAGAATTTCTTTGAATCGTAAAAAAATAGGTGGTAATATATAATATCGACACCTTTCACATTTATTTCGTTCCCATTATTTAGTAAAAAATTAACAAATATATTATTTCAAATTAATATCCGTTAGCCTGCAGCAGTACGTTTTCATGTATGAAATGCAAAAAATTAATACTTTGTGTAATCCTATATATACTTTGGGACGTATTTACCATTGTTTGTGCAAAACTATTTTTTTTTCAAGAGTCTAACTCTCGAAAATTTTTAGGGTCTTAAGTTTTAATTCTAACCAGCTAAAAAACGATTTACCGACAGATTTTTATAAAATTTTATTTACTTATTGAAATGTGTCCTCAATTTATTGCCTTTTGTGTACGTCACTGACTTCCATCCAGCTTAGTTAAATATGAAGTTATAAAAATGGTCCATCAAAACAGAATAAGTTTTTATAAACATGTAGGAAAAAGAGAGTGGCCGTTCTAACACGTACTCAATCCAAACATGTTACAAATATCGATTTTCGTTTCGAAAAGTACAAAACTTGTTTGATCAATAGTTAATTAAAAATTTTGTGCGAGAGTGTGTAATCCCTAAGCAATCATTCCCTATAAGAAAATATCAGCACATGCCAAATAATATTTTACAGATATTTGCTCATTTTTACAACGCTTGTTATTCGACACGAAATTAAAAATGAAAACGCTAAAGTTATTTTTCATTCCAAATGTTGCAGTTATACAAAAGGGTCGACTTTTTTGAGAAAATAAGGATTATAAATAACGTTTTCTAGTTTTTATAACTTTAAATATATCTTTTGTTGTTTGCAATTTGCTAACTTAATTACCAAACATAGTTTTGGAATAATTTGGCATAGGTATATATGTTATTTAGATAACGATTTTTAGGAAAATCTTTAACGGAAAATAACATTGAACATTAATGCTTAACATGTTTGTACCTAACCTTACCTATCAGTATTAGGTTTTTGTTGGGTAATTTATTTATCCATATTAACACAACACAATTTAATTTTAATGACTGTACAGTTAGGTTTTATGAATATTAATTTAAATAAACAATACTTTTCACTTTAATAATTTTGTATCACACTTCGACAACACGTTTTGAACGCCGGAGTTATTAAACTGACTGTTACATTGTTGAAATCATAACCTAACTTTCATCATTTTAAAGTCACGAAAGTACAATTATTAAATATTCAAAACGGGGATTGTTTTCAAATTCCACGTGCTTATAAATGTATACCGCGATTGAAAAATTATAACATGTGGTTCTTTTTTACTTATATTGCTAGTTTATTTAAATTAATTGCATATTAACATAAGTCTGCCAGTGGTGTATCTTAGGGGCTGAAATTGGGATGAGTGCTTCATAAAAAAGGTATTGTACACCCCAATTACATAATAAGCAATTATTGTATTAGTTGATGGGGCAGTTTACTTGAAGATATTGATCAATTTTGAATAATTTTCAAGAAACTACACAAAAGGTCACAATTCTATCAAATATGTATCACTAGACATCCAATATATATTAAACTTACTCATAGTAGATATAACTTTATTTGCGGACGTATTAGATGAAAACATTTCAAGGACTGTTATAATCGATACAATAAACGAACCTTATCTTCTCATCACCTAATTGTACTAAGGGCTAGTAAACATTAAACATCATAAAAATACCTAAGTTAGCCTACCATAGACATCGATTAAAAGCAAATATTATCTTACAAATTTTATATATTTACTCATAATCAATTTGCATTAAGCAAAGATACTTATAAAAACAGCCATTACTTATTTACTACTTAAAAAAAGGCAACGAAAATTAATAAAACTTTGTAATTTTAAACTTTATTACAAACAAGAGAAATCGTTAAACGGAGTACCTATGTATGTTGCAAACAGTTTTGAAGTTATCACATTTTTACTATAGAGTTTATCTTAAAATTGTTAACTAAATAACTAATTAACTAATCTACTAATCAAGTATAACAAGGAACATTATTTTCAAAAGAAAAAATAGTGGCATCACTATTTAATATTAATCTCTGATAAGTTATACAATCATTAATGCTCCCATTTCTACTTGTCTAACATTTTAGCTTACATTATGCCATTATTTAATGTTATAGCAAAAAAATGGCAAGAATTTTTAAGTAACTACAAAATATTTAAAAGTTATTAACATAGAAATATTTTTATAATAATGTCGATATAAATAAGGTGTTAATCAATTGTTATTTGCATATTTACTTGTCATCTTCGAGATCATGGATTTTTTTCATGGTGGTTATTAACATTATTATAATTACCTCTTATTCGATATCGACTTTTTCCTTAGCTCTCGCTAAAATCGCCCTTAATTCTGATGATCTGGCCGTTAGGTACTAACAAAAAGAAAAATCCTTGTAATTTTTATAATTAAAATAAAAAGCAAGAAGGGAGGAGATTTTCATTTTCTATTTCACTATAAGTGTATATTATCAAATAAAAATAATTGAAGGAAGCCAAAACGTATTTTCTTTCGTGTTGTTTTTGTTTTTAATATCAGTAGCATTACTTGTTATTTATAGCTCTTTCAATGAAATTAATATGATTTTTACAACATTAGAATGAATAAGCTCTCTACCACAAATTACAATAATTAAGCGAATGTTCCTGTACAAATTAATATTTGTAGGTAGCGATCGCATGATAGTTTCTCATTATTAAATACCAACCCAAAGAAATGGGGTTTCGGGAATTATATGATATGACATTTCCTTTTACTATAATGTAGAATTGCTACAAGAAAGTGTCATTCATCAGGCTAATTAGAAACATTAAAAAAAACGCCAAAACCTTATTATCAGTTACAAAAAAAGATTAATAGGAAACATAATAAAATATCAAATTGTTTTACTACTTACACCGCACACACTTTTTTGGATATTAATTTGCGAATATAATCGTTTTCCTTCTTTTGTTCCACACACCCGTTCCAAGTGTTCTTTCGAAAATCCCAGCAGTTTATACCCTGACATTCCTTTTAATTTCTGACATGTTTCGGAACTAAATTCTTTAGCCTTTAGCCAATGTTGAACCTCTGACGGATTAGATTTCTGATTAATAAATACTTCGGGGGTCTTGTTTATCTCGTAGTTTCGTTTCTTTTCACGGAACATCGTTAGAACAATGTTAAGTTCATCCTGCATTTTATCTCCTGTCGATTTTATTGATGGTGATCTCTTTAAGGTCGACTTAGGCGAAGCGGGTTGTGATGGTGTTACTGGGGGTGGTGGCGGTGGTGGCGCTGGCGGTGGAATCGATGGCACATCACCCTTATTGTTTTCCTTTTCTGTTTAAATTTATGACCATAATTAAATATATATATAAAGGTAGATATATAATTAAAGGTCTGGAAGTAACGTTAGGTATTTACTGAAAGCTTCTTTTTTTTGCTGCAAAACTTGCAAGTCAATGTAGAACTAGTCCCTGTTATTGGAATAACCTAAAAGGTCCATTTTTGACCCTTGGTAGGACCAAAAACTTTTTTTTTCAAGACTTTCTGACTGTTTGGTTCTACCGGGTGTCAGAAATCAGCCTATACTAACCTTCTTTGGTATGGATATATATAATTTTATTTAAGAATTATTAAAAATTATAAAATTAAAATCATATAACTGAATTATAACAACTTTGAAAATTCTAAGAAGATCGCTAAAAGTTATGTTTGGATTACGACTGTGTGAAATCGTTAGAAGTGGTGTTTGAGATGTGGTGTTATAGGAGGATGATGAAAGTACCTTCAAAGACATAATGAGCTAATCGGAGACATATTAGAAGCAGAAATGGGAGTAGTAGGGTTGATAAATACCTAGATTAAATTGCTGATTGGAAATAGTTAAGAATGTGGGTTGTTTTTGGAAAATATGAAGAGGTGGAAGTGCGTGTTCAAGTAGTCTTCGGACTGATGACCCTTTGACGAAGATGACAAATTAAGTTAATAAAAACAATTTTTATTGTCCACATCAATTGTTTCGCTATACCATTTTTGGCTTTTTCAAGTGGAAGAAATAATATATTATTTATAACAACAGTTTTTTTTTGAAATTTGTTTTATTAACTTCAACACGTGTATCGCCTACAAACATCAAATGTTTTTTGACTTTATAGACGATTTTTTTTCATTCCCATTTCAAATAAACTGGTATCTACCAAAATGAAATATTTTCACTGCGAAGTATAACATTCGTAAAATGAACCATATTCAATTTTGTTGTTGTAGCCGTTATTCTATTTAATATTCTTGGCAGATACTATTATCAAAGCTTCCAAAGGAGAATTTTTGAGAATGGTTTACTAAACGTGTACAAGTGCTGATATGTACAAACCAAATCCTGTACTTTTGTCTGTATCTAACGCCTCCGGAAAATACAAAAGGATAAATGGACTAAATTCAATTATAATGACACGTGTTGTTCATGTAAAATCAACGAGAATTTACCTCTTATGAAGGTAACTGAATATTTAATACAAAACGTGACATTTACATAACAATTGTCACCGAACGCGCAAAACCGCCATGTTAGCTACAATTGTTAGATAATTATTTATATACTAGTTGGCACCGTTTAAAACAGAATCGAAGTACCTAAATATGAATATGAAAGATAAACACTTGGTAACAGCCGAAATTTTATTCTCAATGATAACAAACCAGTGTTTATATTTCAATCTGTTTGGTGTAATTATAGAGTAAGTAATATTATGATGATTTTCCACGGCCCTCAAGCCCGGAAAATCATCATAATTTACAAGATGCTGGCCGAGAAAGCCTACATCTTATTATTAAGCATTGGCGTAGCTAGGAAGTTGTCTTGGGGGGGGGGGGGCGCAGCAGTTCAGCAAATGATTAAGTACCTTTTTTTCAAGATATAAAGAATGAAAACAGGATATTTCTTCAATAATGTCGGCTGTTGTAGTGTGGGAACGGCACCCTTGTCTCTCCCAACCCCTCCTCTGTTATACTCCGCGCCCGTGTGTACTATGTTCAAATATTTATTAATATGTTTGTACTTACCCTTCTACGTAATGTGGAAATTAAAAATTAACAACTAATAAATTATATATGTAGGTAGGAATCATTAAAACACAAAAGTATTTTTTCCCTTTGGCAGCAATAAAGGCAAATGTTGTTATCCCATAAAGCTAAGCTAAAAAAGCTGACGTCACAAAAGCAAAACTATTTTTTTATTTATCTTTTATTGATTTAATATAAAATATATAAATAGTATAAAAATGCACATGATTACATCAGTATCTTATCTTCTTTTTTTCTCATCTATTTTGTAAAACACATTTATTTTGGAAGACAGATGACTATTTCGTTTTACAGTCGAGATTCAAGCAGAACAATAAATAAAAATTCAGACAGTACTTGCAACATAAACTATAAACATTTTTTTTAATAATCATATGTCTAAAATTAACGAGTATTGCTATATAAACGATTACCTAAACTTTTTTAACAAATTAAATTCTATGAAGAATTACCCAAACGTTTCAATAAAACATGCATAATTTTTACTGTATAGAAATATTTAGTATATAGAGGAATATAATGTACAAAATGTATACATATTTATTTAGTTTGATCATTATTAATTTCTGAAAAAGTTCCTGAAAACTCAAGTTTTCAGTAACTGTCCAGTGTCACTTAGGTTAAGGTACATAGTTCAGAAGTTTTCTCGTTACCCTCCAATCCTTCTTATGCTTTTTTAAACAGGATAAAAAGGAGAAAAGTACGCTAAAGTCTAACTTTACACAACACACGCAATATCTTTTAGCGGAAAATTGCAAACTGTTATAATAAGTACAATAAAAAAAAAATTAGCGAGAAATATGTGCACTTTTTACATTTTGCAAGTGACCCCACTAGCTAATAGTGCTAAATATTTTAAAGAGAGAAAAGAAGAAAAATCGATTAAATAATTATTATAACAATATATTAAATTATATAAAAAAATATTTTTTTACTAAAATTTAAAAATTTTATATTCTTTCGGTCTGACCTATATACTATACCTACATAATGCATTATTTATTATTAGATACGGTATTTTTATTAGTAAATTTACAAAAAAAAAATAGTAGTAAGTAGGTAAGGTAAGTAATAAGTAATAAACAATCTGCAATTTCCTTCAAAAAACAACACTTGTTTCGATAAAAAAAGAGGATGTATATATATGTATATATAGAGACAGGACAGAAATGTACAAGAAGCTGAATAATAGCACATGTAATGTTCCCGGCAATGGTTTAAAAATATCGGAATTCTCCTTTCTTACCAAGTCGTTCTTTTCTGACCCAGTCGGCTGGTGCAGCTGGGACCGATGGGGGACTCGATGTATGATCAGGCCCGCTGGGACTTCGAGTTCCGCTAAACCTATCGGACGTCGACTCCTTTTTGGAACACAATATTATCCAGTAATTAAATTAGCATTTATTAAATCTAAATAACGTTTACCTGTCGGCTGTTTCTACTGTAATTGTTGGTGTAAAGTGGATTGTTAAAAACGTCATCGTTTCTATCGCTGTCCCCAAAATGATATGGGGTTACAATAGTATGGGGAACATGGGCTACTTGACCCCTACTATTACGTGCTTTCCACCATTTGCGACTGTCATCTAAAACCTTTAAAAAAATCGCCCTAATTTTTACTTATAACAATTGAACATTCGTTTTTATTAGTTCTCAGAAGTAACATAACTCTAATGAAGATCAACCACTAATCCAAACAGAAATATTTTACTGTAAAATGACGACCATGAAAGCCTTAACTAAACCAAAATATTCATTTTTCTTTTCACTTTTTGTTTGTTGCAACAGTAAATTATATTTTATTTATACATGAATGGTAAAAAGATCCTAATATGACCTCGCAAACAGTTCCACGGGTCAGGTACTGTAAATAATATTAATATTTGAAATTGTGTCAGTTATAACATATAACAGATAACTGTAACTGTAAGTAACTGAAGATATACACATATGGTATTAGGCAAGAAAGACAATTTTATGAAAAGGTGTTGTATAAAGTCAACCTACCTCCAAAAATTCTCCTCTAACAACGGTGAGTTCCTTTTCGTTATTGGCTGTTCTCGGGTACGTTACTTGTACGACATTGGCACCCCGAGATTTGAGTTCGTCGAGCCAATTTTCCTGATTTTTATTAAATCCTCGATCTTCGCCTCCGTTCCTTTCTATTGAGTCGACTGATATGTCACTTTTAGAACTGGTAGGGGGTAGGTCTCTATCAGGGCTAGAAATCCCTTCCATCTTTTTCCTTTCGTACATATAATCCTGACTTGAAGGTTCATAATCGTTATAATCACTGCTGTAATCTCTGTACTGTTTATTTTCCATGCTGTGCGAATCTAACTCGTCGATAATTGGATAATCTGGCGACCATCCGTCCATAAACACTGGATGGTAAGATGACACGTGACCCTTCCATTGGTCTCTATATTACAAAATCGATTTTAAGTAGATAAATAATATTATAAAATATGAAATTTGTAATCAGTTACCTCGGTATTAGCCATGCATTTCCTAAGGAGTGCCACAACTCAGTTTCTTTACTGGTTACGCAATTCATTAATAAATTTACAGCTTCTCTTGTTAAAAGTGGTGGTACGACTTTGTGGGGAAGATGCAAGTCGAAATAAGTATCATGTGCAGCTTCTACAATGAGCGCTAAAGGCGTGAATAAGAAGTGCACAAGTTCTGGTGCATTAGGGTCGTGGATGTGAGCCTTGAGCTTGGCCAGTAAATTAAATGATAGTTTAAACTTTTGAAATATATCGAAAAATTCCTTTTCTGGTGGCGGTTTCGTTCTCATGGTTAACATACCGTCACCCATGTCTCGTTTCTTACTTTTTCGACTTTTTCTTCTTCTTTCTAGTTCTTTCGAAGCGGCAGCTGCATGTTGTAGACGTGCTATGAATTTTTCGATGTCGTCAAAACAATGGTTTAAAATAGCAACGTCTCTTTCATATTTTTCGCTAGTCGTTGAACTGGTATCGTCATTATTTGCGGTCAGTTCTGAATCCGATTCTCTATAATGATCTCTCGCAGGATTGATTATGTGTTGGGATGATGATTTATGAGCTGGTGGTGGGATACTGCTTTTCCTACTTCTCGTTAGAGTTTTTCCTAATCTCAGTTGCTTCAAATCTTCTACCAAGTCTTGCGCTGATATACTTTGACACTGGAATAATTTTTTTGTAAAAAAAAGATGTTTTAAAAATAAAAGTAATCTTCGCAACTACCTGAAAGATGTGCATTTCTGGAGGGTACGAGGGGTTAGAATTCGAAACGATAAAGACTAAAATGTTATTGTAGATTTCCATTGGATCATGGCTGGTGAATGCGGTAGGTTCTTGGATTGAATTTGCCGGAAAACGTTCCATTACACACTGAAAGTGGATGATAATAAATAATACAATCTAAAGATCGAATGTATCATTTAACTATTTACCCCTGTTTCGTAATCCATCACCAAAACCCAAGATCTATCTAAGCAAAGTTGCATTTTTTGTGACCAAATTCCATTTGTTTTTTCCAGTTGAAGTAGTCGTCTCATTCCATCAGCAGGGTAAACTATTCCAGTATCTTTCGAAACTGTAAAAGTAGCCAAATGTTCCATGAGATAGGTAGGTTTCTCGCCCCCATCGCTACCCCTTTCGTTACGTTCTTGATCGAAATCCCTTTCATCCGCTGAATAACCGTTTGATCGATAAGCCATTATGTAAAACTTTATTTACACTACTATAAACCTGTATATCAAAGGAAACAAAAATATTATACCTAATAGATAATAACTACTGTTAATTAATTTATCTCAAAACTATTATTTCAGAATACTAATACAATATGTGATATGATAAGAAAATTAAATGTTAAATAAAAAATTATTATAAAATTGATACTTGTGTCGCTTGGCACTTGGTGAAACATTTTGTAAAATTTGAAAATCAATGGATAAAAACAAACACTTGGTGCTATAATTGAAATTATCTCCCTTTCGTCCTCTACTCCTTCGCAGATTTATCGCCGAGAAGACTTCGACCACGCCACTGAAGATGTCCTCCGTAGTAGAGGACGAAACGTCTGGCAAACCAAGCCAAAATCGACCACGGCAACTCAGCCCGGAGATAATTCCAATTATTGACACCGGCCGTGAAAGCCTACATTCCACTACTTGGTACTATAGTTTCACTAAAAGGTTTTATTAACTCTGACAATTATTTCGAGTATAAGGTCATTTTCAAAGAGTAACAGTGTTGTATAACACGAAACAATTGTCAGAGTTAATAAAAACTTTTAGTGGAACTATGATACCAAGTGTTTTCTTTATCCTTTGATTTTCAAAATTTTCAAAAAATTATGAAAATAATAGTAAAAGACAGAATAACGACAGTAGCATGTGAGTTTCAATTAAATAAATACGAAATAATTATTGTGTATATTTAAATAAATCAAACCAAGTACGTTTCTTCAATTATTTTTTTGAATGACATTGAATAGAATAGAACTGAAAAATAGAGGTTTATTATTTTATAAATAACGGGGTCTTATAGTTACTGTAGTTACTGTAAATATGTAGAAATACCCACACACATATACATCAATATTCTTAAGTTTTAATGATAAAATATATCTTAAATTTTATAAATTATGGGCATCTAGGTACTTACTAAATAAAGTATTAAATATATATTCCTTGCACAGATTTAGTATAATTTAGTTAGATAATGATAACGTAAACAGTTTCATTAATTTTAAATTAATAACTCACTTAGAAAGTTACTAATATATTGGTCGTTATTATGTATTACAATTTCGTGAATACCTTTGTCGATATAAATGAAATGCGTTTCAACTAAAATTTTAACTTATCTTCACAAGATAGGGAAAACAATAACAGTATTGCTGGTAATACAAATGATAAACTATCAGTAACGAATTATTTAAAATATTTTGTCATTTTCTAATTGTATCCGCTTACGAATTAATAAAGTATTTAATCTTAACCACTTACGTATATATAGTATTTATAAATCCTACATCTACGTACCTAGGTACGTATGTATAGTATGGTATAGTATATGCCTAGAAGAAATTCGACATAGATTTTTACTGTTGTATCTAATGAGCACGTTCCTAAATATGTTTGAACAAAAAAGAATCAAATATTTACAAAAACTTTAGAGAACTACACGACGAATGTTTACTTAAAAATAGGAATACCATCCTGACAGTTTCTAATTTGTTCGATAAACTAAACTAAAGTAAATACTATTTTGATTCTTTGTAAGCCACACCTTTACATCGTTGGAATGTTAAGAATCTTAACGACCTAAGTTGCTGGTTTAGTTAGTGTACTTGTACTTTTATGGCCAGTTGCAAGAATTTGTAATGCATATCAATTAATAAATTATTAATTTCACTTGTCATTACTTAGTCATCTTCATCTACACTCACGATTTTGCGCATTCTTAAAATTTATATTAAGTATCCACCTACCACCAACTATTTACTACTTAAGTTACTATTTCATTAACGAAAAAAATCATAATAATCTAAATATGAGACCAACTGTACGAAATACAAAATAAAAACAGAATTGATTTAGGTGCAAAATAGAATTATTTTATGCTAGAATGTTAACAACAGCTACATAATATTTAGCCATAGTGGCCATCGTAGTGTTTGAGAATTACTAGATACCATACTTAAGTAAAATTGTTAAGTGCGCAACAGCAAAGTAAATGTTATTTTTACCTTTTAAAACAGTATAACAAACATTTTTATTAACGCACAATCACAAAATATGTTCACATTGTCACTTAAAATTCCTAAAGTATGCGGTATTTAGGTACACCTTTGCAATCTACAGGTGGATAGCCAGCTTGGTGTAACAGTCTACCTGACAGGTAAGTTACCTGGAGCCTGCGCACATCCTCTCTTCTACTATCAGTAATTAGTCAATTAATTCATAAAAGTAATAACCTACACAAAAATGCGAGTGACTTACGAAAGAATGTCAAACCTATTTAAACTATGAATATTTTTGCTTTCAAATTGCAACTTCTAAAGCGACCATTGGAGACCAAAAGTCGTATATAAATAATATTAAAACCAATTAATATATTTTTTATTTTCATTTCTGGTTTCATAAAATTACACCAATGTTTGTTTATTAAGTGATGTTGTCGCCTACTTATCACTTTAATTTTGCGATAATAGTGTATCAGTAATATCGTTGATGAACAGCTTTATCTATCCCATTTATTAATTTCGTCATGGTGTGGCTCATAAAATCCATTTTGCCATATTAATGTTAAAATTATTGTAATACATACAACTGTATGATAATGACTTTTTCATTTTATTATTTTAAAAAAATAAAAATAATAACTGTAGGCACCTAAAGATTACTTATATTTATTTATTAAGTTGATATATAACAAAACATATTTGCGTTTCTTTTGTTTTTCCTTTTTAGTACAGGTGTATGTGGATATATTGTTAACGTAATATAGTAATAAAAGTCAGTACCTACTGACGAAAATAAATAAATAAATAAAATAGTTCTTATTATGGAAAAGTTTTGTTTTAAATATTTTATATTTAAGTTGCATGTACAAAAATCATTAAAAAAAAGATAATGAATAAATAAAATGACGTTTATGTGACCATTTTTTTTAACAATTCTTTATTTATATATTACTTATCTTACATATATTTAAGTACCGGCGTAATTAAGAAGCGTAAAATAAACAACTAATCAAGATTAAAAATACGAACCATAAAAAATAAGAACATTCACTAAATCAGTTTTATTCAATTTCTTAGTATCATATTGGGAAAGTCCCATGAGCTTAAAATAATTTTAGATAGATAATAATGTAAGGGTAAGGAAAATAAAAAGGCAATTTAATTTAAGAAATTTTCAGTCTTAATTTTATTGATTACTTCGACTATTTACAAAAAGCAAATGCTATTAATTTAGTGTAATTGTAAATCTTGATTACAAAAGTTTGCAAATTTAAAAATTTACACGTTAACTTGAGATATTCAAATGGTACTTTTTTACGAGATACAATAACTTATATCCAAATGATATGTATCAAAGTAAAACTATTGTCTCAACACGTTGTTAAGTGTTGCAGAAGGATGGTCCTTGAAATGAAAAGTAATTTTCTTCGAATCTTTTCTTAGCAAGAAATAAATATTTATAATAGATTTACAATGAATAAGTTAAGTGCAATTTAATTAAAAAAAAAAAAAAGTTGAAATATCAATACGAATGACGTGAATCCTAATAACCCTGGTATTTAAGGACTACCCTTTGGTGTAACATAAGTTGAAATAATTTTTACACGACATTTATACAATCACAACTTAACAGACGAGATCCTAAGTCTGAAGAATAACAAGCCACATTTACAAAGCAGAAATTCACACTGTCTTTTTTAAGTTTGTTTAATTCTGGCATAAACCTCAAGCTTTTTTAATTAAACTGGGTCTACTGAAAAATAACAGGACCAATAAAGTAAAATTGAGAGATTAGCAATATGCATTTATAAAATATATAGAGCTTTGTGTTTTTAAAAATGTAAATAAACCTAAACTTAAACAGGGCGTGGTCCATTTTCAACGGAAAATGTAAATGATAACAATGTTAAATTCAGCTATTTTTTTAAAAAAAGTGATGAATTTGATAACAAATCATTTTTTAAATAATAAAATAACAAAAATTATAAGGAAAACCCAATACAAAATTACAAATAATTTAAATATTGTTGGTGTTATAGTCGAACCTCGCTATAACAAGTACAAATTCATTTAAAATTAATGATAAATAAGTGGAAATATAAAAAATATTATCTGGGGTGTAAGTACAACATGTAAAATAAATAAAACATTAAATAAAATGAAACATAATATTGTAAACCAGATCTTCACGTAGATTCACCGTTTTAAGTACTTGAGCAATAAAAAATTAATTATCATGTGCATTCGTGCGAATTATTAACATAATAAAAATTAAAAATAATCGAATAACTGGATTACTACGTTTACATTGTACAAAAGGATACACGACGAAGTTTTGTTCTTTAAACAAATGACAAAAGCATTTTCTTTCAATTGCTACAAAAGCTACTTATTAAAATTCGTGCTCAGATAACTTAATATATATATAAATCTAACTAAATCTACATATACAACTATTCACAGACTCAATAAGGAAATATAAATAAAATTTGCAGATCACACGGTTACATTAAGTGGATGGAATGTAAGAGATTACCAATATAAATGAGAAAAACTGTTCAGTAAGCAAGCATTGAAAAAACAATAACTGTCTTTAGTGCACAACTACAACATTATCAATAGTTGAATGAATGGTAAAGATAAAAAAAAGCAAACAGAAAATATAGTGGTGTCTTTATCACTTCTACTTTAACAAATCAACTTGACTGGTAAATATTAATTAATGTATTGTTATCACACGATTCTAAATTAAGTAGAAGAAGTACGAATAAATTAGAATGATAGGTAACATGTCTTTCTTCGTTTCTTTCAATAAATTAAAAATTATTTGTGCATAAAACACACAAACTATTAGGTACATATAAAACATTAAAGTTTAAAAAAATATGTGTACAAAATCATCCACTATATTTTTTATCTTAAAGCAAGCAAAAATAAAATAAATAATCAGGCGTTATAACGGGGTTCTACCGAGTTATTTAAAGCATTAAAGCACACGCTGCTTATTTTAGACGTAAAAACTTTGGTTTTGCCATTGTTTTATAGTAGTTTTCAAAGCAAAATACTGAAAACAACTATACAGTTATCAATTGCAATGATTAAATTTAAAATTTAATTCGTGGTTTAACCTCTTGTGCAACACCGCCCCAAGATAATTTATATACTCTCGTTCTCCATCTTATTGCGGGGTCGAAAAGGGCGTGAAGGAATAGATAAGGTCCAGAACATTCTCGAAACAACCATCCGATAACGAAATCGAATTTATTAAAGGGTAGCAAACCATTCTAAAAAATGAAAAACATACGTTTGGTCTTTATCAAAATAATATAATGTAGCAAATTTTAAAGAATATAAAACAAATATTTTGCAATACCTGCACAATGGATAGAAGTATCCAATCGCAAATAAACCATACTAGAACATGTACTAGGTAGAATGCCAATGAATCCCACTGGAATAGGAATCCAGCAGCCCAAGCTGCACAGGCTCCGATGACCATACATTCAGATAAAGGTTCTAATAGTATTATAAGAGGTAACATGGCAACTCTTAATTTGGCCCATCTAAAATGTTTTTCTTAGAATTGTTATTTGCTAATTATACAAAGGAAATGTTACCTACCTTGTGAGGCGGGCTTGGAAATTATTAACTTCACACACACCACAATTTTGCATAGCTGGTTGACTACTAATACGTATTTTCCATCCCTTATCAAGGAAAGTTTTAGCTAAGAAAAAATCTTCAGCTAAATAGCAGCCAAACGCCTTCATACCACCAACTTCATCCAATACAGACTTCCTTAAGAGTGTTGACATACCAGTGTGACAATTTATACAAAGGAAATCAGCAAAGAGATAATTTCTTGCTAAAGCAGTTCCAAAATATATCTTTTCTAATGTTGCTGCAAACCCTTCTCTATCGCATGTGAAAGGCATTTGATGCACTAAAGCCACATCCTCTTTCATACAGTTCATCATGTCTAATAAAGTGTCTTCTTTCACTAAAATATAACTTTTACTTGTTAATTTATTTTGAATAAATTTAGGACTTATTTCTTACTTCTTATACCACTATCAGAAACTAATATAAAGTCATAAGCAGCAGCTTCATATGCTTTATTCATGTTATTTATTTTTGGGTTGACTCCCACATCTGAACCACCAAGAAACAGTCGTGTAACAATAGTAGGATACTTTTCCAATAAGCTGTTAACCAACATAATTGCAGGATCTGCATCATCTTCTATACAAAATAATAGTTCATACTGGAACAGGAAAATACTAAATTAAGCATATGAAGGCAAGAAAATAATACCTACTGACCTTTGGGTATGTCATTGTAAAAAACGTTTCTAAATTAGAAAATAAATTAGGATCAATACCCATTAAAGGTTTGATAATTGATACTCCTGAATAGGGTACATCTCCAGATATGAGAGAAACCTTGTTATGTAGTTTGTACTTGCTAAAATTGTAATTAAAAATTAAAAATCGTAAAATGTAAGGTTAGGTTGGTAAATAATTTTCACAATATTTCTCAAATTACCCGTACAAAATTGCTACCAAATGAGGAATCCAGATTCCGCACCAAAATATGAAGAAGAATATTGCAAATCCATACAATGTATAAATCATTGGAGTCATTTTAAATAACACAAAGAACACATTTATATTGCAGCTACTATTTTACGTCCAAAAAGGAACACACCGGTGTTTTTATTTACACAATACATTATATATAATTTATCTGAATTAAAACTTATTTCTTAAGATTTTCATTTTTTAAGCGTTTAAACTTTATAGTCAGATCATATCGAACATTCATAAACTGTAATACTATGTGACTGTGACCACAGCACAGTAACACAACTGTGTACTGCACAGTGTACACACTAATGTATATTTATGGATGCTTGTATGTGTAAATAGTATCTCGTTATGTATGAAATTATTACGCTATATCCCAAATGAGTTATTTATTTAATTATTTATATGTACATTATTCTAATATTTACTCACTCTGTTACATACTTCTTTATAAAGTGGAAAATATTTATATTTCAGAGCTATATATCATTTTTAGAAAAAATTATTTATGAAATGTACAGGGTGTTTAATTATTGTTGCTAAATTTTGTGAAAATTGTGCAGTTTTAATTAAGTGCACTTTAATGTGAAAATGACTACTTAAAGAAAATTCAAGTAGAGTAATTCTATTAATTTATCTGACCTTTGGGTCAAATACTTAGTTTCCATTTATTATTCACATACAGCGTTATCTTACTATTTGTTTTGTAAGTCATATTTCCTTAGCGCCTCATTTATATCGATGTAATTAAACGTTATCTTAATCTTTAAACGAATTTTAACTAGCGATAATTTTAGCAATTCCAAAATTAACACGCAAATAATTACAGCAATAAGGATATTCTTGAGTCATTTTAATTAATACAGGTTGTTTTAAACAAATCTCACCTTTATGGTTAATTAATATTAATACTTATATTTCTTTTTATTGAAAATAAAACAATCAAGAAGGTTACAAAAGGAGTTTATTATTTGAAAATTTGTTTATTCACAAACTTATCATGGTCATCCTATTAATTTAATTTTTAAAATAATATTCCCTGTCCTAGAAGTGGAAATTACATTTAACATGTAGAAACATTATGGAATAATAATAATAAAATGCGTGAAATTCTAAATTTCGGAAGCGGTTACTTCTTCTTTTGAGCTTTTTCGGCAGCTTTCGTTACTTTTCCGGAGCTAGGATCTTTGAAGTTGACACTCTTGATGACTCCTACAGCAACTGTCTGCCTCATGTCACGGACAGCAAAACGACCAAGAGGAGGGAATTCTTGGAAAGATTCAACACACATGGGTTTAGTAGGAACCAAGTTGACGATGGCGGCATCTCCAGATTTGATAGCCTTTGGATTTTCCTCAGTTGTTTTTCCTGTACGACGATCTACTTTCTCTTTGATTTCGGCGAATTTGCAAGCAATATGGGCGGTGTGACAATCAAGGACAGGAGTATAGCCGCTAGAAATTTGACCAGGATGATTAAGAACAATAACTTGGGCGGTAAAGTCAGCTGCTCCTCTAGGTGGGTTGTTCTTTGAGTCTCCTGCTACGTATCCACGACGAAGTTCTTTTACAGATACGTTCTTTACGTTGAAACCTACGTTGTCACCAGGTACGGCTTCCTGAAGGGCTTCGTGGTGCATTTCAACTGATTTTACTTCAGTAGTGATGTTTGCCGGGGCAAAAACGACCACCATACCAGGTTTAAGCACTCCAGTTTCAACACGACCGACTGGTACTGTTCCAATACCACCAATTTTGTAAACATCCTAAAGAAACAAAAAAGAAAATGTAAAAAGACATTTAAGTTAGCTAAATATTTTTGTAATCACATTTCAATTTTATTACAAAATCCTTAAAATACCTCTTTATCAATATTCAAATGACCTGTTCTGTTTGTATATCTACAATTACTTTTGCTTTTTAAATTTTAATAGATAGTGTTGTTTGTTACTAATATGTACTGATAACAGTAACTTTTTTTGTAAACTCAAATCAAATACTTAATATCAAAATGTTAGAGGACAAATATTTTTCACAAAATATACCTGAAGTGGTAGACGTAGTGGTTTCTCAGTAGGTCTACTTGGTGGCAAAATGGCATCTAAAGCATCAATGAGTGTCTTGCCTTCAGCTTTGCCTTCTTTACGTTCAATACTCCATCCCTTGAACCATGGCATTTTGTCAGAGGGTTCCAACATGTTGTCACCATGCCATCCAGAGATTGGTACAAAGACAACAGCAGTAGGATTATAACCAATTTTCTTGATATAGGAGGATACTTCTTTCTTGATTTCCTCAAAACGGCTTTCGCTATAGGGAGGCTCAGTGGAATCCATTTTATTAACTCCAACAATAAGTTGTCTTACACCAAGAGTGAAGGCCAATAATGCATGTTCACGTGTTTGGCCATTTTTAGAAATACCAGCTTCAAATTCACCAGTACCAGCTGCAACTATAAGTACGGCACAATCAGCTTGAGATGTTCCTGTGATCATGTTTTTGATGAAATCTCTGTGTCCAGGGGCGTCGATGATGGTTACGTAGTATTTCGAAGTTTCGAACTTCCACAAGGCGATATCAATTGTGATACCACGCTCACGTTCTGCCTTCAACTTGTCCAATACCCAGGCATACTTGAATGAACCTTTACCCATTTCTTGGGCTTCTTTTTCGAATTTTTCGATGGTACGTTTGTCGATACCACCACATTTGTAGATCAGATGTCCGGTAGTTGTAGATTTACCGGAGTCTACGTGGCCGATAACCACGATATTTATATGAATCTTTTCTTTACCCATTTTATTATGCTGAAAATTAAAAAAAAAGCAACGATTAAAATAAAAATGAAGCCGATTCGAATTTTGTAGAAGTGAAACGATTAATAAAGCCGTCGATTAGCTCATGCATGCATATTCATAGCATATGGCGGACATGATGGGCACGTGGTGAATACCGAACACTGCCGGTTTTCTTAGAAAACAGTTTGAAATTTTAAAGAAAAAATATAGAAATGGATAAATTACTCACTTTATAACGTTTTTAAATTGGTTAAAACAAACACTAAACTTTAAAACAAATTCAAAACCACGAAGTATCCAGCAACCGCACTCGGCGACTGTTCAGTTCGAAAGAACGAAGACGGTCGAGACAAGGAAACAGACTGAACGAGCATGACCGCAACATTTTTCCTACCAAGGAGGGAGTGATGACGTACCGGAAACAGACTTGATAGAAACATTTTTAATTTAAAATTTCTAATATAAAAATAAATAAATTTGTAGGTAAAACTCAATTAGAAAAATTTTCTTTTTGTACAAAATGAATATACAATTATTAAGGAAAATTACAAAATTTTAATTTTTGTATTTTAAACTGTTATTGTGTAGGAAACATTTTAAGTATTTGGTTTCAGTTCTATTTAGTTGTATAATGTTGCCGAATATCCTTTTACAGTTTTACAGTTATTTTTCATAGTTGTGTTTTTTTTCAGGGTTTTGTTTATATATTTTATTTTGCTTAAGTTTTGTAACCTCTATACCTTCATACCTACAGAAAACAAACAATTATACTATTAATATCAATCTGCTCATTTCAAAGTACAAAGTTCATATCACCTAAAAAATAATCAAAGTCTACAACAAGATCTACAATTACAGTTTCGCAAAGTGAGCGTGTAAGCGTTAAACGTTTCTAAAACAGCTCAGTATCACGATAATTGGGAGTCAAAATTAATCTAAATTTTATTGTAAAATTCGTCTCAGAACACTTTAAAAGAAAATCAAAATGTTTCGTCCTGCTGTTTATTTGCTGAAATACAACAGGATAAATTTTCAAAAAAATGCCCTTCAACAGTGAGTATTGTCATTTCCATCTAATTTTGGATTTGATCAATGCAATTTTTATAGATGCTTTGCTACTGCAGCTGAACCAAAAGTTATTCAGAAAGCAGAAAAGTCTGCAGAAAAACCAGCTGAACCCAATTTTTCTTTTACAATGAATATGTTTCGGGGGCAACTTGAAAGCAAAGAAGCTTTCCCATTTCCAGATGTCTTAACAGAAGATCAAAGAGAGACATTGCATATGCTGATGGACCCTGTGGAAAGATATTTTGAAGTTAGTAAATAAAGATGTTATTATCATTTAGGTATATTCTAAATAATTATTTGAATTCTAGGAAGTTAATGATCCCTTTAAAAATGATGCAGAAGAGAAGGTACCAGATAATGTAGTTAAAGGTTTCTGGGAGCTTGGAGTCTTTGGACTTCAAGCACCTGTTGAACTAGGTGGTTTAGGTCTAAATAATACACAGTATGCTAGGTTTGGTGAAGTTGTTGGAAAGCATGATTTAGGTAAGGTAGTCAAAATATTAATTGGGCTGATCATTTAGTAAAACATTGTTAAAAAAATCAGTTGGATTGGTTTATGAACTTTTAAAAGTTGTAACAAAAATGTTTTAGTTGTTAAACCACTACAGAAGTGTAAATTTATTTTTATTTTAATTTATAAGACAAATCAAGTGTTTAATATTTCAATTTTTTTTTAAGTAAGCTTTCTAAGAAAATAGTTTCTGTCATTAATTTTAGGTGTTGGTATTTTCCTTGGGGCACATCAATCAATTGGATGGAAGGGAATATTGTTGTATGGTACCCCAGAGCAAAAAGAAAAATATTTGACCAGAGTAACATCTACAGATGTAGCTGCATTTTGTCTTACAGAACCCTCATCAGGCTCTGATGCAGGATCTATTAAGTAAAACCAAATATATAATAATCTAGTTATTAAGGCTTATATTAATTTAGCTTATAGTAATGTAAGTTTTTAAACCTAGAAAAAGTAATGTGATTTTCCATTTAGAACTCGTGCAACTCTTTCCCCAGATGGAAAGAATTACCTTTTAAATGGATCTAAAATTTGGATTAGTAATGGTGGAATTGCAGAAATAATGACAGTATTTGCTCAAACTCCAGTACAGGATCCTAAAACTGGCCAGACTGTAGACAAAGTGACTGCGTTTATTGTAGAAAGGTCTTTTGGTGGTGTTACCAATGGACCTCCAGAAAGAAAAATGGGAATCAAGTGCTCTAATACTGCTGAGGTACCCAGAGTTTTTTTTTGCAAGTAATAACTAAAAGCATTCAGTTTTATTAATTAATCTTTTATATTCTTTTTTAATAAAATTACTTCATTGTTTACTTTTACATGTGGCTTGTAAAATAATTTTTCTTTTTTAAAAATTAGGTTTATTTTGATAATGTGCCAGTGCCAGTTGAAAATGTTTTGGGTGGTGTTGGGAATGGTTTTAAAGTAGCCATGAATATTTTAAATAACGGTCGTTTTGGCATGGCTGCTACTCTAGCAGGAACAATGAAAACATGCATGAAAAAAGCTGTGGAATTTGCTACAAATAGAGTTCAATTTGGAAAAAAAATCGATTCTTTTGGTGCCATACAAGAAAAAATTGGTAGGATGGCCTTACTCCAATATGTCACTGAATCTGTAGCTTACTTAATTGCTGGAAATATGGATTCTGGTTCTAAGCATTACCACTTAGAAGCAGCTATCTCAAAGGTGTGTTTAATTAATTTTATTTTACTTTATGTAAAATTGAGTAAAAAACATGCCTTCTTTTTTGCAGTGTTTTGCTTCAGAAGCTGCTTGGAATGTGTGTGATGAATCAATTCAAATTATGGGTGGAATGGGGTATATGAAAGACACCGGATTGGAGCGTATTATGAGAGACTTAAGAATATTTAGAATATTTGAGGGAACTAACGATATTCTTAGACTTTTTGTAGCATTGACAGGTACTGCTGTTACTATTCGATAATTTTCATATTTCTGAGTAAAACGTATAATACTGAAAGTATTCAAATTTAACAATTTCATTTAAAGGAATACAATATGCTGGAGCCCACTTAAAAGAACTGCAGAATGCTTTTAAGAATCCGACGGCGAATTTAGGTCTTATTTTTGGAGAAGCCTCAAAAAGGGTAGTAAGAACTGTTGGCTTAAGTTCTCCACCATCCATGGACCATTTAGTACATAAAGACTTAGTCTCATCTGCGTCAGTTATTGCCAGAGTGAGCATTTATTTATTTTTGTATTTTCTATTTTCATTAATTCGTTTTTTAGAATTTAGATTTATTTGGACAAACTGTAGAGTCGACGCTAATTAAATACGGAAAAGGCATCGTAAACGAGCAATTCATTTTAAATAGGCTTGCCAATTCTGCAATTGATATTTATACAAGTATTGCAGCTATCTCGAGGGCTTCTTATTCAGCTAGTAAGAACTTGGAGAGCGCTGATTTTGAAAAGCTGTTGGCTCAAACGTGGATTTTTGAAGTACGTAAAATGAAAAGAATAATTTGTTGAATTGTCTTTTACTTGGTGAACATTTATAATTAATGCAAGGAATAAATAAAAAGGTGTTAAAACGTTAACTAAATTTTATTAAACTGCGATAATTGTTTCGCTACACAGTAGTAAATTTAGTAGTACACTGTGTAAAACATTATGACAGTTTAATAAAATTCAGTAGAAAGTTTTAACATTTAGTTATCCATTCCATAAAAACGAGTTTTTTCAACTAGTATTTATAAATGTTAGCGTCTTAATATGCATCAATATTTGATTTTTTTTTTGTTACGAATTCGTAGATTTTTTAATAGATATAAGGATGATTAAGTATTTTACGTTTATTGTTTTTTAGGCAAATGAACGGGCAACATCGAATTTGAAGGCTGTTAGTTCAGGGAAACACTTAGATTATTTTTCAAAGCTCAGTCAGATTTCTAAAAAGATTTGTGAAAATCAGGGAGTCGTCCAGAAAAATCCAACTGATGCTTTATAGTAATGTAGATAGTATTTTATCCATTTTTCTAAAATAATTTATTTGAAGATAAGGGTAATTTTCTCATTGTTTTGTATGGGAAAAACTCACTTAATGTATACATTACTGGTAATTTTATTTTCTCTGTATTAGTAAAAAAATTGCAGTTACCTGTTTTTGAAAAAATACTTCTATGTTATTACGTTATTAGGAATGAATCAATTATTTATTATATTTTCTTTTTATTATTTTTGAAAGATCATATTTTTATTTGTTTGAGCTATATTGATTTACACAAACATGTTTTAAATATTATTTTTAATAAAAATGTGAATAAAGCATGTCTTTTTTAGATATAAAACAGCAATTAAGTTGGAAAAACTTTTATTAATTGAATAATGCGTATATTCCGATTAATAAAACTACATGAATTTTATATAGTTAACATTACAAATGAATAAAGAATAGTATTGTAATGTTTGACTAGTCCTTATTCAAAGGATTTTCGGGAGACTTTTGCCACTCTTTGAATATAAGTTGTTTAAGTTGAGATAGACGTAATGTTGGATTTTCATCCTTAAGTTCTTTTAGTCTTCTTTCTTCGAACGCATTGTAGGCAGCCTTCATACGTTTTTCTGGATGTTTATCAGCGTCGTCTTTTCCTCTAAAATAAATAGTTTTAAAATGTAGAAAAGTTTTAATTAAGTGAAATTTCAATCTTACCCCAGAACTTTGATAGCTTCATCAATAGTTCTCGCTTCTTCACCATCCACAGACAATCTGTTAATGTTTTCTTCTAAAGGAACATCTAGATGTGTATCGATCTTCTCTTTTTCTTTCTTTTGTGGTTGAAAGTTTGATATTTTCTCAGAAATTTGGGCTCTAGTAATTTTAGAAGGTGGAATAACTTTGGCAGTAATTTTACTTAGAGATGCTTGTTCTTGTTCCAGCAATGCCTTCTTTTCGGCTTTCTTTTCTAATTGTTCTTGCTTTCTGCGTTCTTGCTCTTCCTATTGAAGTTAAATATAAATACAATATAAAGAGTTAACTTTCATTTACCTTTCTCTGCTGCTTACGAAGGATATGTTTGTCATCTTCCTTCCAGTAAGCGTCTTCTATATCTTTTTGCTTTTTAGCTGTTTCAGCTTCTTTATTAGCAGTTTTTCTTGCACGTGCAGCAGCCGATTTGCTATTTTCTCCTTGAAATTTTTTGGGCATTGTTTTGGAACCTATAAAAATAACATAACCTATGTTATCATAACCCAGTCAATTTATTTTACGAGTGTAAATGCAAAGTGAATTTTTGTTAGCAACATTAATGCGAAATACTAATAATAAACTCTCATATTTAAATATTCTTCGGGTAGGAATGTCATCACGTAAAAAAACAAAACAGGATAAACCAACAAGTAATGAAACTGTAAGTAAAAAAAATATAAACTAAATAACTTACATTAATTGTCTCTACTTGTCAGAAGTTGTATGTTTTATACATTAATAATAAATTTTCTCCAGTTTTTATACGTTTGCGGATGAATTTTTTGTTATTATTTAATAAAATTGAAACAAAGTCATGACATACTAGGTAACAATAACATTTCATATTACTCCTTTGTTTTATATCAAGGCGCGTTTTTTTGAAATTTGAAACAAAATTATACCATTGACCATGTTTTCAATAATTCGTTAAACAAAATTTATCAAAAGGTATTGTTTGCGAAAATTATACAAATAATAGTTTTGTTTACGTGAAGTTCGAATTTCTTTAAACAGTGTCTCTAATGTATATACTTCTTTTAAGTCAAGTTGTTCTGCAGTTACTTTGGATAAATCAAAATGCTTAATTATTAAAGTTTTGGCTAAACCGGGAGCAAAACAAAATGCTATAACAGGTAAAAATAAAGTTATTGTAATTTAATTATTTACAGTCAACTAACACATGTTGTTTGTAGATATTTCAGAAGAGGGCATAGGTATTCAAATCAACGCTCCTCCGGTAGATGGCGAAGCTAATACCGAATTAATAAAATATTTATCTAAAGTATTAGGACTTAGAAAGAGCGACTTATCACTCGATAGAGTAAATATTACAAAATTTATATAAATTAAATATTTCAGTTATTTACTTCTAGGGGTCGAAATCTAGACAAAAGTTTGTTAAAGTGGATCAAAACTTATTATCAGTCGATGATGCTCTAAAGTTATTAAATACTGAAATTCAAAAGTGAAATACAATTTTTATATTATGAAGTTTTAGTTTTCTTAAACAATAAAATTTTGTGTAACTTTAGTGTTTTATTAAAAGTATGTCTACATACCTGCCAAACAAACAATAGATTTAATTTTATTATTAGATGTACTTATTTTATTCATTTTGCGATTTAGAATTTGGAATCCTTCCAAATTTGTTTTTCGATTTTGAGTGAATAATATTTTTTTTTTTTCAAAGAAGCCACCTTAATATATAACAACGTGATCTAAAATTGTTCAAAGTCATTAAAAAACACCGATAAAAACAAGATAATATTTTTCTTGTCTTCTTCAATTTTTTTTCAAAATAATTAAATTGAAATAGTTTTTAATTAAGTTAATAATTATAAAAATGGAGACTATGTATTAGAAATAGTGGGCGGTGATGACAACGAAGTATATTTAAAATAATTTTAACAGTAAATCAGTTTTGCGAGATGAAAGTAGAGTGACTAATGGTGTCACAAGCCCTTTAATTAATTTACCACACCGAAACTGATAAGAGAGATAAGATTACTTACCCTCATCATTCTGCGGGTCGACATCGGTAATTATCGCGACCAAAGCATATTGACACGTTTAAAATTTTAGTCATATTTTGGGAGGTAATATTGATGATATATTAGCTAAAAATATTGACTATGAATATTAGTCAGAATTTTCTTTTATTTTTCCGGGGATTGCCCCGTTTGTGTGAGGTTTGAACGTATATATTTTATTAAATAATCCTTAATATTATCTTACACTTTTGATCAGCGTTTTGGTTAGTTGTTCCCTCAAGTTTCAGAGTAATTTATGATGACATTTAGCTAAGTTGATAACAATACATTTTCACCCCTAGGAAGTGTCTGAATAAGATGAGATAACCACTGATCTGATTAGGATTACAAATATCCGTCATGAACGATAGCATCTATTGGATCGGTCTAGAATACGACCATGCATAGATTAAATCGTTTTCTTGCTACACAGGACACAGCTTTAACTTCAGATTTATTTTAAGTTTTCGGTAAAGCGTTATAAAAAATTAAACAATATAGCATTGCTCTGATGTATGCTTTAATACTAAAAGTTTTAAAATAATATGGAGCTGGTAGTCCCTTTTAATCCAGGTGAGTATACATAGGGATCACAAATTAAATAAGTACTTTCTTCGTTAATATTTATTTGTTTTTTATTTATATTGTGAGTATTTCAAGAAGGATCAAAACCGTGGATAATCGCTATAGATTTTCTATAAAGTTAAGGTAATGTTCTGTTGATCTTGTTTTATTCATAATTTAAATTTCAGTACAGTATTTTTGGAAATAGGGCACTTAATATACAGGGTCATTCAAACTGAGTGGTACATTAGACGTTTTAGGGAAACTAAGCATGTTACAGATTTGAAAATTTGGAAGTAGGAGTAGGGGTTATCAAGGATGATCTGTTTAACTAAAATAATTTCAACTGTCGGAAACTTCCGGTTATACGAGAAGTTGATGTCAACTTTCTTTCTTGTTTTAAATGGAGTGGTATATTTTTTACGATGAATTTGTATGAAACTTTGATAACCAACTTGTATGCCAATATGCCAACGATGAATAGTTTCTGAGATAATTTAATGTATTGGAAAAAAGATTGCACTGCAACCCAAACTATAAAAAAACAGAACTTCCATAAAAAAGTGTTGAAATTTTTACTAGTTATAGCCAAGTCATAAGGCTAATGTCATGCCAAAACTAAGCATTATAATTTGTACAAAGCGTTCAGAAAAAAAAATCCAAAGTTTAAAAAATTCAAACACGAATAACTACTTTTTTCAAATTTTATTTTGTCATTCGTATCCTTTTTTTATTCTTGATAACCCCTACTCTCAAATTTTCAAATCTGTAGCACGCTTAGTTACCCTAAAACGTCTAATGTACCACTCAGTTTGAATGACCCTGTATATATATGAAATTTAAACTGAAATGAAAATATACAATTAAAGAATTTATAATTATAAAAAGAAAATGTTAGGTTGTTTCCAAATTTTATTTTGATTAAAAATAATTAAATTCAGTATTAACGGGCTTGTGTTAAATTCGTCGTGTATAAGGAATAAAAAAGTGTTTTAACAAATTCAAAAGTCATTTAGTTTAGTGATCTGTGGGATGGGTCGGAAATATCAACGGTTGTTCGCAGGTAAAATTTTCGGTCACCTCCTTTATTTTCGCTTGTAAATGTGACTGTAAATTGTGGCTTTATATCACACTCCTGTTTTCCAAATGGACAAGGGGCGAACGTAATTTTATCATTTTGTATTGTTGGCCTGTTCTTAAGTGACAGTTATCTTACAAGCTGAATGCTTTAAATTACGTTTTCTTGACATAAAGGTGTATTTAAATGACGCCTGCCCGCTAACGACACGTGTTTGTCTTTTGGTACATTTTTAAACACAATACGTAATGATAAACCTATTACATCATATTTTATTCACATCTGATGTAGGGGAGGTATGACTATAAATAATGAAAAAATAATAAAAATACTCAAGTTTCAAAAAATATATTGATAGCATACACTACAATTTGTTTAGTTAAACCTTAGTTCATTCAAGTGAAGATTAAACAATTTTCATTGATACAAACCAAACACTTAAATACTAGAATTTACTGCTACGGGGGGAGGGATATGGTTAACTAAGTTTAGATTTAATAAGGGTGAGTTTTTAATATCTGGCGTGGTCTAGTGCTCTAGATCATTCTAAGTTTTCTGTGATTTCCTTGGATCATTTAGGCAAATTGTGGGGCAGTAATATTCCTTACACAGATAATCTTTCACTTCTCTTCTGTCTTCTTTTTGTCCGTCTTATCTTCCTCTCCCTAACCACATCACCCACCCATTCCCACAATTCCTGAAAGGAGGCTGAAGAGGGCCTTACGCCCTACTCTCCGGCTTTGCACCATAGTGTAGGTCGGAGGGACTGCCCGCCCACCAGTACGAGTAACTGGTGGGAATGAAACACAAAAAAGTCTTTTTTTCTTAATATCTAATTGGTCAATTATAATCTCGTTTTGTTTATTCTACATTTTTATTTATAAACTTTCAAGTAGATCAAGTTTCAAGCTTTTATTTTGAGTATGTAGTATTATGTAATCTAAGTTGAAATCATGTTGAGCTTCATTAAGGTCTATTGTATATGTAGAATCTGATTTTGCATATAAAAAACTCAATATTTTCAATGATCTACCCGTTTGACCAATTTAAACTTTTCACAGTCATTACCGTTTAATAGGTAAAACATTTGTGTTTTTTTAAAACTTTTTTTAAAATAATTTATCAATAATGATATGTTGATAAGCGTTGTTTTTAGAAATAGTATAGATTATATCTAACTCTAAATCTATATTTAAAGGCACATAAGTTAGTCTGTGTAAATATGAATCGAAAGCTGGGAGTTTGTGAAGAAAGGATGAAATGACGAATCTTCACCTGAAGAAGCTGAGGTTTAGCGCAACAAATTGCAGTAAATGTTATCAATATATTTCTCAAAACTTGAGTATGTTTATAATTTTTTCATTATCTATATATATTCAACAGTTTTGGAGTTAGTTAATAACATATATATATATACTATAACCCATAGGACGAAAAATCAAGCTCAACTAATGTCTATGTTGTATCGAGCTTTTCGTAATAAATAATTTAATATTAAAGAGTTTATTTACGTTTCACTTAATTTAAGGCAATTCACGGGTTATTCACCTTCTATTCTATAGGTATAGGCAATTCAATGAAATTGATTATAATGATTACGAATCTGTGACAATCTGTAGACTACACTCTGTATTAAGTAAATATTAATTTGAATTCATTGTGGGGGCCAGATGTTTTTTGTCAGAAAAACGTACGGTATATCGTGACTGCTGTTTGGTAGCTTCATGTAAAAGAATTAATTGTTTGTTTTGAAAGTGGTGTTTTAACCACGATATCTCGAAGTTAAAAGCATTTTTAAATTAACGAAGTATGAGACAATCATGCTCTGTTACGCTGACTCTGCCAATAAGTTATAAAATTACAGCTGAACACCTACGTGTTTCTGTCTTTGTCTGACGTGCCTTCTACCAAGGCAAAGTGGTGCATATGTGATAATTATCCCGTTTTCTGCCCGATTGACGTTCCCAAGGGGGACAATTTCGATACACGACCTTCTTTTCGATATGAACATCACATAGCACCGGTTGGATCTTTTTCAGAACGTTAGGAAGTCGTTGTTGGATCGCACCAGTTTTGTTTCGCCTGAGGCTATATCTGAGGGGAACGGGGACGACATAGCATTGGCGCCGGCACACATTTTATGGTACATGTGTATGGGCATTAAAATAATTGGCAATCCTTCATTTACTTAAGACAAACTGAACAGTTACTTTACGCTTAAATAGATATAAATTACAGCGTGTCAATAGTAAGGAAGTAAATGAACGAATTAAATACGCATTTACAGTAAAGTAGCCTTCCCTGAACGTATTGACCGCTAATTGTGTAGCATTAAGACACAAATCGATATTTTATATACATCGAACGAATAACATCATGTGTTTCTTTCCTTTTTTTTGTTTGTTTGTTTATTTTTATTCTAATTTCCGTTCTTTTAGTTCTTCAAAAACAAAAAGAACTATCAAAACAGAGCTGTAGAACCTTAAAAATATGTGTAGTGTAGTGGACAACGTTAAAAGTAAAAATAAACGGGGTAGTAATAGATATAAATTTACAGAAAATTGTTTATTCATCCATTTATATTTATATACTTACTAATGTATAATATGGTTATCTAATTCTTTATGGTACATTATAATGGGATAAGGATCAATTAGTATTTTAATACATTATGGTCGTTTTAGTTTTGAAACGTTGTGGTTAAGTATGTATATACAATTTTTGTGGTTTCAGATGGTTGGTTGTGGTTGGGTCATTATTTTCACGTAAACCTAGATTAATCTTAAATGTGTTGTGGGTTTTGACGAACTTCTTGCAGAAGAATCGTTGTGGTACCTAGTGTGGTTTGAAAAAATTTATATACTGATAATTCTTGTAACTCCATAATCACAACGGAATTAAACACAAAGTTTAAGTTACAAAATATTTTATTAAATGCCACAATGACCATGTCGCCACAGTGTGGCTTCTTCAGGTGGAAGAAATATATATAGATTTATATAGATGGTCAAGTATTTGTGTAGATATAGTTAGACAAAAGTGGTTACAATTTTTGTTTTCGTTGTGGTTATGTAGTGATAATAATATCTGTTATGATCTCCTTTTATTGTGGTTGTTGGACTTACAGTGAGTGAAGAGTTAAATTTCTAACGTAATATTATTTTAAAATGTATGTTAATTATGGTGTTGTAATGACTATGTTTTTTTACGATATATTTGGAAAGTAAGATTGTTGCATCTACGTTAATGGCATTTAGACTAGTAAGTCTGTCACATCGACTTGGTGGACTTCTTCGTTGCCGGCGTGTTTTCTCTCACCGCTTAATGACGTGCAGCGTGGGCCGACTGGAAACAAGTGTGTTATGATAGAAGAACCTTTTATATTGCCTACCTCTGCGGTCTATTTATCGTGTCACACCTTGTAACAGCCATAGTATCCAAGCACCCACAGATGGGATTGCAAAAATTTGGATTACACCTGGACATCAATAAATTATTTTACACACGATCTGGACATGTCTGAATACATTGCTATACGCTATTTATTAGATAAATGGATCACAATGAAAGAAAAAAATTCTACTGAAAAATTAATTCACACATGCCTCGAACTTCCTCTAAAATTACGCATTTATTTATCAGATATTACTTTCGATAATGATAAGAAAAAATGTTGTAATGGAAATGGAAAGTAACCAACTGTCAAGGATTTACTATAAGTTAAAGTTGGTATAAGAACTGTTGGTCTAAACGTGATGGTAAATTATTCTACGGTTGGTTTCTACCTTCCCATTATGTAGTGCGTGTGGGTGGCGGGTTAATGATGGTCCCAGAATTCGTAGGGGTTTCCCATAATGACTTTAGTGGCGATATCCGAAAGAGACGACCGATTTCTTTTTACTTGGTAACTGTACCTTCTAATTTATTGAAGTAGGTATATACATACACACTTAACAAAAGATTCGAGATAGTCTCTGGTCTTGTTCAGAAAGCCGCTCAAGTCTTAAGAACATTACCAAGAATCAGAGTACACGATAAAGAAATAAGTACTGTATACTGTATACTGATAAAGGGTGTTAGAAAATTAACTGGTGCGAAGGTTTAATGAGTTGACGAGCAGGTAATTGTGAGTTTCCCTATGATAATTAACGAAATCTTACATCGGATAAATATTCTAAACTATTTCTCAATTTCTCTTCGTGGGTGGTATGAAAATAACCGTTTCATTTTGTATGTTCCTTTCACGCACCTACCTACGTTCAAATTTTGTAAAGCATGTTCTAATCAATGTTTCTAATCGTTGTAGGTGGTAAGGTACATTTGTAAAAATAATTTGGTGTACATATGTTATATAACAAAAACGGATTTCAAACATTTGGAAAATTCATATTTAAATATATAATAATATTTCGAAGATGTGATAACGGAATCATCTGTTAAGCTTATCAATAAGTTGTGCTGCTGTCGCCAATAATACATGTGATAACCAGGTCATATTTCGTGACAATTAAGTTCCCTTTAAGTTTTTTTTGTTATTTAAGGCTTTTGACTTTTTTGTTTCTGGCCATTTTATATCGTGTAATTTTTTTGACAATTTAATTACAAGAAACTTAGGTAGGTATATAACGACACTTATATAGAATATAAACGTTCATTGGGACGTTTTACATTCGTTCTTTTAATAAATTCGCCTTTAAGAGAAGCATTAAAGGGTGGTGAGGGAGGGAGAAAATATTAGATAGGGTAAGTGATACATAATTGAAAATGTCTAAAGTGTATGTTTCTTGTTAGTAAATTTTATGGGCAAATTGTATGCAGGTTTATATTACGTATACGACATATGAAACGTTTTAATAATATGCTTTTAACTGCGACCGGTAACAATTTTAAATCTGTCCATTGGCATTTTCATATCGAACAAGTTTTACTTTATAATGGTTATTCAAGTTCGAATTCTCGGAATATCAATTTTCTGATTATAAATTGTTGTTATCGATGGTAAAATATTGAGGTACAGTAATATTACCTAATATTTATATATGTGTGCGTGTGTGGGTGAGTGTGTGTGTGAATGTACAAGAGCAGTAGTGGGTGTAAACGTGAAGAATATAAGAGTATGTCGAACTTTTGTTTCTTTGTTTATGCTAAGCTGAAGTTTAGCCTTTACAGTTCGATCAATACGGATTTGTGTTAAGCTTGGAAATGTGAAATTAGCTGTTTCTGTTTATAAAACGTTCCACTTTGATGAAAGATAATGGTTGCTTGATCTTTAGGGTGTCAGTATTTTCCTCACCGAATTTCCGATCTCGTTAGACACAGCTCGAAAATTATTATTCCCCAAAAGAAAATGTCTAAAAACCTTCAGAACAAAAGTGGGATACAGGATTTCGTTTAGGGGTGTGAGCAATTGTTGTGTGATTTTTCCTAAGGATCTTCCAGAAATTTCGTTTTTTTTTAGTTTGTTATCAATGTTATAATTACATTTAAATAAAGCTCTGCTTGTCTGTATTAAAAAAGAAAAAATAGAATAGAGAAAGAAAAAAATATTTTATTTGAAGTAAGTAGGGTTGAAGTATAAAATGATTGTTAAATATTATATTTCAAGATTTTGAAATAAAGGAGCGCCTGTTAATTAATGTTTATGGTATTATACTATATTCTGATATTTTTTTGTGTCTTAATATATATGATCCTAAAAGGGTAGTTATTTTGATATTATTGACAGACACATCAAATTTGTTTTCTATGTAGCTACCTATTGTTGTATAGATAATAAATGTTTTTTTATGCCTGCGAATGTTATTGTATCATTGCGGTTTAGGGGTTGCAAAAGTTCCATTTTGACGTAGTTTATTTGCGATTGCGACAACAAATTTTTACATCATTTGAAACCTTTTTATGTTATGTGCTGTATTATATGTTCCTGTGTAACATATTCCATAGAACTGCGTGTTGGTGTTTGATAATTTGTGGTTGTTTCAAAAAGATAATACCTGTAGACATATGTTATAACACAGATTGTATTCAATTGAATGAACAATGGATATATCAATAAAAAGCAAAAAGCAATCATTTTTACCTTTCCTTTTGATTTAGCATTAAAATTTAACATAAAATTACAACACAGATTAATGATTAAATATCTACTGTTACAAAAAATATTCGAATATTAGTTAACGTTTTATAATATAAAATAGGATGTTATAATTAACGTTTTTGTACAAAAGGTATTTAATTCCCTTTTAATTTAATTTATAAATAAACAAGCGATTTTGTTAACAAGCAAATAATTTTGTCTGTACTTGTATTATGATTTTATTTTCTAATCATCTAGGTGTAAACATGTGAAGGATGATGTGATATCAAAATGATATCAAAACTAACTTTTCAAATTACATTTTGTGATAGAAGTGTGACAAAACTGTAACTTTGTTGGTTCAACATAGTGTATAAAATGAGAGTGAAGTACAAATACAACGAATATATTTTCCGACATATCCGTTTTAAACTCGAATGAAATGATAATAGCAAGTCAAAAACGTTGTTATAATCAGCAATTGTTAGCTGTCATCACATATCTATCCAATGTGCCAGAATCACACACAAATTCAACTCATTTTTATATCTATAATGTTCAAATGTTTCGAAAAATTTAGAAATGTAACGATTTCTTAACGTAATTTGGTAGGCAATAATACGAGTTATTTTACGACGTTTGCAAGTATACAAATATGTAATTTATGATTATTCCAATGTTTTGTCAGTAAGTTGCGAATACATGAGATTGGAGCTACAAAAGCAAATGCATTGTTGAACGGTCTGTTAGTAGAACATTAGTTTGGTCTTTGTCGACAGTTTCAAATTATGGTTTTGCTTGACAACACACTCAGTGTATAAACTTGTCAACATTCAAGCTGTCTTTAGCAACAACCCGAGATGTCTAGTACACCATTACCGATAATAAACTATTGTAATTATAATTTGATTTATTTATATTACTTTCTTTAAATAATTAAAACTAAAGCAGTTATCAAATTGAGCAATCGAAGATTATAAACACTAGGTATATTAAATATTACTGTAAACTAATAATAAGGCTTAACAAAGAACAAATAAAACTAAAATGCCATCTACTTAGAAGTAGTCGTTTAAATGTTTTAAGTAAACATGTGCAACAATGGAGCAACTTGGAAGGTATCGACATATCCCAAAGACAATTTAGCCATGTGAAAAGTAATAATACATCACGTAGTGAATTATGCATGAAGCAATAACTAATAGAGCTGTTTTTGTATTGAGATATGCATGTGAATATAGTAGTTAACTTATTTGGACTTTATTTGCTTTCTAAGACCTATTAATTTCATTCCCAGGCTGGGAATGTCTCCGCACATTTTCACCTTTTTACGTCCTCTTTGTTAAAATTAAACTCTAGGTTTCGAAATTAAAAACTACGTAAAATGCGACCAAATGAACGTAATATTTCATTAAATGTAATAAATAAAACATAAGTTTTTGGATTTTTCAACAATAATTTAATGTACTCGACAATATTGTTTCGACCCAAATGTGGTCATTATCAAGAGTAAACAACCACATGTGGTTCGAAACAATATTGTCGAGTACATTAAATTATCGTTGAAACATCCAAAAACTTGTGTTTTATTTATTACATTTATTAAAATATGTTTCATCAAATGGCCACTATTGATAGTTTGAGTAAAATTTTATTTAGATTCAACGGAAAATAAATTGACAGTTGTTGCCTCAAAAACAAGATACGGTATAAAGAAAATAAAAATTTACAAACAAAAACCATTCTTTAAAAGGTTATTTCCTAAACTAGTGGATTCTCAATTTAAAAAAATCAGGGAATATGTTATAAGATGCATTTTTATTACATTTCCACTGTTATATAAAGTAGGGTTGAGTTCACTTTTGAAGGGTTGTATGCTACGTTTAAATGTTATTATCGCTAATAGTGATATAATATGACGATTGTTTCCTACCCCGTACCTTATTGTTTTAATTGATTAATTGTTTATTGTAGTTTGAAAAAGCTTACTGATGAAGTAAATTTTGAATCAATAAATTGTAGGATTCCCGCACGTAAGCCAGTTTCAAACGAATGTTTATGGAGATTAACTACAAATTGTAAATTTTGTGTCGCATGAAACGAACAACAAATAGTAGAAATGCGCCAAACTTCGTTAACCGCTCTCGAACAAGAATTGGATTACTTTTTTTTGTCGTGTTCTAACAACAGAATATGAAATTGGGGGATTTTGTACATATTATGTTATTTAGAAAGAAAAAAACCTGATTTTCTATAGAAAGAAAACAACACGCATGGTTACAAAATATTTTTATTGTTTCTACAATGATTATTTCTTCAAAGAGAGAAGTTATATAAATTAAAACAATACAAGAACAATATTTCTAAATATTTAACAATGGAGTATTTACCACGTCTATATGATCATTCAAAATAATATCTAATTTATTAATTTCCATTGATTCTAACAAATTGAACTTCTTACCTTTCTTTTCTACGTGAATTTTTTTAAAAATATCGTAAAAACTATGCTTGTTTAAAATCAAGTGTTCTGCGTAGGTGGTATTAGAGTTATTGTTTTCGTAACAGTTTTATGTTCCTTTAGTCTATCGCTAAAACATCTTCCTGTTCGACCCTTATAAGATTTATTGCATGTGCCACAATTGACTTGATAAATGCCAGATTTATTATCTTTTTCTGTAAGATCTTTGTTGTTTTTAATAATTCTACCTAATGCATTGTTTGTTTTAAATGAAACAGAAGTATCTGTAAATTTAGAAATAAGCTTGCTATTGTTATTGAAATGTTGCCTATAAATGAAACAGAGCAAAATTTTACTGGTTTTATCCTATTTATTATTTAAACTAAGTTTAATGTATTTTTGTTCAATACTGACGTAATTAAAATACATTAAACTTAGGTTACCCATTAAATAAAATAAAACCAGTTTGGTTTCCTATGACCTTAAATAAGCTGCATCGTGGTTGCAGTTTACCATGTAGATACCTTAGTAAGCACATGAAATACTACAGTTAGCAGTAAATATTAGTAGATGCTTATATACTGCCTGTGATGCGATATTAAATTTTGTATTGTTTCGAAAATTAATTTGTCTGTTGCCGACAGGACGGGACATCTTCAGGATTTTTAAGACTTAGTCCTTTTGTTTCACATAAATCCCGACGATTGATAAATTGATGCAGAATGTTAAATTTTATTACAACATTAAATTATAAATTTAGTTATGTAACTATTAAGGGTCACCACCTTATGGTATTGGGAGTGGGACGGTGTCACAATTGTTTTAAACCCTATGTACTTTCAATCCATCATCACGCAACGGCCAGAAAAGAACAATGCCTTTCTCAACTTCTCCGACTTACAATAACAATCGGTAATTTATCTTTAGTTTTTGCGACGTTTTGTGTTTTACAAGCTTTTAACTTAACTTGTACTCTCCCTCCGACAAAACTGTCAAACAACCAAATTAATGGGACTTTTCACCAATAAAGGTGGCCATAAAAAAACAATTGGGAAAGAATTTTGAAATTTATATTTTCACGGAAACGTTTAAACTGTCAAATGTAGCGCCAACATTATAATCCTCAAGTTAAAATAAATATAAGAGTTTTTGTACAATAAAAATAAATAAACGATATTTTAACGAATTTTCCAGTATAACTATTTTTTTAAACAAGTGGGTGATCGAAAAAGTTCGCAATATACTCATCTTGGTCAATTTGCAAGTTGAACTCATAAGGATCTGTAAATCAACTATACTTTCTTACTTAGAAATTTTCAATCTATTTTAGATTTTTTTAGTATTTAATTGAATACACCATCCCCGAACAAATTTCTTCTTTTGATTCTCTTCAATGATTTCCTTTCAACTCTAAATGCAATCCGCTACCTGCTACCCCCGAGGGCTATCAGTTTATTCATAACATTTTAAACTTATTGTGTAAATACGTTAACAACTTATATTTTAAACCAATCATATAATCTTTACGATACACTTTATCTCATTCGCTATAGTATCGTATTAAGTTTCTAAGAGAAAGTAATCCTATTTGTTTCATAACTGTATTTTTAGTAGTTTCGGAAATAGAAATTGCTACCCTTTCAAATATTCTATTGGCATAATAGGGGTTTCAATAAAAAAGATTTTTTTGTTTTTCTTCCGCTGATTTTAAGGGTAGGCATATGGTGATATCTTGATCTATTTTGTCCTTATTTTAAATTCGCTTGTTCTACATTCTGAATCGGGATGAGTCATCAGAGGTTTTTAAAATTGGGGCTATCCAACGTATTTCACTAACGTAAGTGTCGGTCCGTATTCTTCTTCTTTTTTTTTTCCTTTTTTTCTGACATGTTTTATAGGCGGCAGTTCTCCCTGGGGTGGCATTAAGCTTTTCTCTTTGGTAGAACGCGTTTTCTTTTTGAAAAGACTTGCCAGCCGTTTTAAATATTCTACGCACAAGATTATTATTACCTATATTGTTTAGCATTGTCTTTTATTATCTTATTACTCGGCTTATATTTGTTGTTTACTGCACAAAAGTGAATAAATTTTAAAGAAAGATTTATGTAATGGAATAGTCAGGATTGTGGAGAGGTTATTAGAGTGTTTTTAAGATTTTCAGATAGAAAAGGAAAACTAAATCCTTGTAAGACCACTCAGGCGTCTTCTCCGAAATTGTCTGATATAGAAACTTCATTAATAAGTCATATTGGTTCCTTATGGATATTTCTATGAAAACATCAGAACAAGTATCCTACATACATTTTTATATTATTCTTTAAGATGCATCAAAGGTACGTTTTCTTCTTTTTTTTTCTAAAATTAAAATTATAAGAAGAACATAGTTTATAGAATTTACCTGAGGTTAATTATTATTAATTGTTGGTGGGACTAAATATCAGGTTTTTTGAACTTTACCGAACACAATAAAAACTTTTTGAAAAGGTTGTCGTGGCTCAGTATTTAAATTTTCTTTGTAATTTCCAAACGGTCCAGTAATTCTACCTTCATTTTATGTTTACAGAGGCTTAACGTAATCTTTGAATTCTATTTGTACTGACCGCAGAAAGTTTTATGTTGTTTAGGTTTTTTTTCCTTTTGTTTTTTCCTGAAGTAAAGAAGTACGGTTCTTTAGAATGTAGTGCACATTGCATGTGTGAAAGAATTACGTCGGTAATTTGTTTGAGTATTGCGCATTCGTATTAGGTACATCTAATTGATTATTGATCAGTTTTTTCTTTCTGCTTGCCGACTTTACGAAACAAACTTTTATAGCTAAGAAAAAATTACGAAAACCCAATCGTACGTTTAATACTATAGCTATTTTATTAAATTCAAGTCGGTTGGTATATTAAGTACAATGACAATTACAATTACTAGAAAAAATTGTTTGAGTATGTCCAGGATCTGGTCAGGGTTGCCTTGCGTGCCTGATCAGGATCAATACTGAGGAACTAGTCAGGAATGACTGATGCTTGATGTGGAACTGATAGAGTTTTCCTGGCCAAGATTTACTGATATGGAACTGATTGTGTTATCCTCATCAGGATTTCCTGATGTGGAACTTATTATGTTATCGTGACCAGGATTTCCTTATGTGGAACTGATTATGTTTTCCTGACCAAGCTTTCCTGATATGCAATTGATTATGTTGTCCTGACCAGGATTTCCTGATGTGCAACTGATTATGGTATCCTGGACAGAATTTCCTGATATGGAACTAATTATGTTTTCCTGACCAAGATTTCCTGATGTGGAACTGATTATGTTTTCCTGGCCAAGCTTTCCTGATATGCAACTGATTATGGTATCCTGGCCAGAATTTCCCGATAAGGAACTGATTATGGTATCCTGGTCAGAATTTCCTGATATGGAACTGATTATGTTTTCCTGGCCAGGATTTCCTGATTTGGAACTGATTATGCTTTTCTGGCCAGGATTTCTTGATTTGGAACTGATTATGGTTTCCTAGCGGAATTTCCTGATTTGGAATTGATTATGCTTTCCTGGCCAAGATTGCCAGAAACAACATTTCAGCAAAGCCTTTTTAGTAAGGATTCTGGTAAAGTCCTTCACGGTCGCTATTGTTTTTATATGGTTAATTTGTATTTTAATACATAAAAAATTCCAAATCCGTAAGTACCCATTTATGTAAAGGAAATGAATGGAAACTGATTATTTGCAATTTATTTTGACAAGTTTTTTGTAGGTGAAAAAGCGTTTATTTAAGTAGTGAGTGTATTTAATTTTTCAATTTTGCTTACAAAGCGATTTGATTTATTAAAAGTTTTGGTATCGGTGGGTTAGCGAAACGTAACATTCTTCCAGCATGTTAGCTGATAGTGTTTATTTATAGTCACCGGTTGTAAATTGCAACTCTTAAAAAATTTCGATTACGCGAGCTGCAGAAGAATTCACCTTGTCCAGTTTTTAATTATGGCAGATTTGTTCGCTCTAATTCTCTGACACAGCATTAAGTAATTCATCAACAAAGCAAACAAGAGAAAATCCGATCTATAACTTATACATTCAATTACTGTCAAACAAACAAAAACTGTGTACAAGTTCTCTGTTATTTCTTTCAGCTTTTACTGCTTTTTCTTCTGCAATTTGATAAACGCTTATTCTGTTGACGTGTTTTTCTTACAGAACTTTAATCTCAAACTAAAAAGATATCTGGCCATAAAACAACAATATTGCTATTGCTTATTGATTTATTCATTAATGGGCCAATCAACTCCTACAAATACAGTTACGAATCTTAAAATTATCTTTTTGGAAATAAAAGACATTTTAATAAAACATTAAGATTAATTCATAGGTCTGTCCATTCTGAAAGTTATATACTGTTGTTGAGAATTTTCTATGGATTTTTTCAAGCTGGTGTGCATATTTTAAGTATTACAATAGATATTCTATTATGTGGGTTCCAATTTGAAAGCTATAAAGTATAGTATTAGGTAGAATCTATACATATGTTTGTGGATCTATATAGTTATCTATACGTATCTCTGAGGTTTTCTTGAAAGTATGTTACGTTAGGTATTTTGATTTAAAATAGTGGAAAATCTAATTTTAGAAAGTATGTGTAAAAAAGTGAATTGTTTTGGTAATCACAATCACTAATCAAGAATTATTTGTGAAAATGTAATTAAAACCGAATCGAGAGTTCTTTAGATAAAATTTAGACGACATTGGATTTTACTTTTGATTGGTTTTTATTATTCCAGGGAACGTTTGTTAGTTAAACAAAAAGATGCATTTTCCGTCTTTTATAGCCACTAAAACGGTTTAATAGCAAGCCTGTCTTTTATTTCGTTTAAAACTAGCGGTGAAACACGCTACAATCAGCTTTATGGCAATGGTTTTTTGGAAATTGAAATAGATTTATAAGTTTTTACTTATTGTTTACCGAACAAAAAGGCTGTAATTGAAATAACATGATTTAAGGTTAGTCTATCATATTATCTTTATACATTTTATTACAACTTATTTATTTATAATACTGTACCGGAAAATAAATCGTTATTTTCCTCGTTTGCTAATGCCAGTGTCAACGTTTATTTTTACTTCTTTAACAGTGATTTTCTTACTTAATAATGACAACATAATTTTGTACCTTAAGGAAAATTGTATTTCCTCATTTGTTTTTTTTTTTTTTGAAGAAATTCTCTTGTAGGTATATATCAATCTATATAGGTACTTAGTTTGATGGTTTACGATTTAAATAGAAGCATTTGAAGTGTTTGTTAGATCACAAATACATATAAGCATTTATTAAGTTTTATTAGAGATTTACATATCCCTATTGCTGTGTTCTATTAAACGTGTTGGGAGTTATTTAGAATGTAAATCATAACGCTTGTCTCTAAAGTCTCTTGAGTAATTTTTAAACGACACTTTACTGGCTCACATTTTGGTGTAGGCGAGACAATTCGAGTTGTTTTGAGAAACAGTGTTATCTTTTGTGTTGTCCTAAGCAGTTTTAGCTATTGTTTAGTAAGGAAAGTTTAAGGAACACGCTGTGATATTGTTTGATTCCGGGCGACGCCGACGCGGACTTCTATAGAACAAGTTAAGTAAATAATCAAAGGAGGGGGAAGTTACAAACTTGGGCTTTTACATTGCCACGTTTCGGCTATAATCGGTTGCTTCACTGTTAATGTAGAAAGACAACAACTTAATTCCCTGATACGCCCATTAATTGCTGTTAATTTTTATCCAATTAAATGTGGCTACACTTTTCTGTCGTACATGGGCTTGTTTGTTTGCCTGCATGTATTTATTGGAAAGGCGCACAAGACTACTAGATGTGCTTGTAGGCAGTTTAAGTTTTATCTTCACTATTCTGAATGTTGAAGTCAACGTTTATGAAGCGTACAGGAAATACAACAATCTATGTGCACCCATCATGGGGACTCATTTTATGCTAATAAATTCACTTGAATTAATAAGCTGCATCACGCTAAACACTTACATACGATTCAACGACATTTATATTTTATTAACATAAAATTAAATGAAATAAATTAATTTGCACAATTTCCAACGGAAAAGGGGCATACTTAATTTGTAATCGATTATTTATATTAATTACACACATTTTATATTTCCAGTTAGCTATTGTAAGTAAATAGTTACACCATGTTTCAAACCAAATGATAGCTATGTTCATCTATGTACGCGCGTCACCCTAAAACTACTGAACAGATTTTGATCGATTTTTCTTAGTTTTATTAATTAGACATTCGCTTTTTATCTCCAATAAAAATAATCAGGATATTCCTTATTAATATCCAGTTATTATAGGTTTCACGCACGTAATGATAACGATGTCTTTAACAGCCTGAAAGGGGTGTTTTGTTTCCACTGAGAAGAGGGGTAAGCGACTCGTTACGCATACGCAGTTCTGTCTTGGAATCGACTAGCTGTTTTGCACACTGATATATGTTTTAGTCGCTAGCCTTAAATAAATTTATTTTGAAATATCTGTCCACTTTATGATAGATTATACTATAATCAAACAATTCGAGGGTGTATTAAATATAAACGGGGTTTGTTTTGTAAAAAAATCCAATTATATTTAATTAGAATTCAATACATTTACTATTATACTATTTTTCAACATAGCCCTAGAAATAAATTTTTCCTATCGGATTGACAGCTTTTTTATGCCATCATCTTACAAACTCTAGTAACCATTAGAGTATAAATGTGTCCACTGCGTCATTCTCGTGGAAACGTTGACCTCCAAGCGTTTCTTTCAGGTGCTCAAAAGGATAGAAGTCGCAAGGGGGCAAGTCGGGGCTATATGGCGGATGTTTCAGCGTTTCCTAACCTAATGCATCCAATTTTTGCCTTGTGGCATTGACCATAGAAGGCCTTGCGAAGATGTTGTCTAAGAACTGTGCCTGTAATCGCCACAAAATTTCGGTTGGAATCACCCTCTCTTTGATCAAAAACTTAATAATCATCCATTGCTCCACGGAGACATGCCAGGCCATTTTCGCATGTACTACCATCAGGTCACTGACTCTCCGTAATTAAAAGAAAAAATCATTCCCGTTTATATTTGATACACCCTCGTAGTTTCTGAGGAAAACGCAAAACGCCTCTGACATATTGAGGGGTTTGTATTTCCCCTTTGAACTAAGGAACTTTAAAATAAATAAAATAGAGAATTAGTTGAAATGTATGATAATATCTTTTTACTGATATTGAAATACGTTTACGTTAGTTATTAAGATGTAATCAATCGTTTTACTGATTGAAGTAATTAAAAAAAGAAATTGGTGTGGTGTAAATGGCGTGGTTATATGGTAGGCGGCTTGGAATCGGGTAAAAAGGCATACTGACGAGTGGTGCTGCTGCCGAGCACTAAATTATAAATTGAAGGTTAAATAATTTGACAAGCAATTTATCTCGTTGGATGCAGCGACATCGTCACTGAAGATCGGAAGCTGTGAGCAGTCGACCGTGGAGAGCTTTGCCCACAACCGCCTCACCAAGACCAGTCACTTTAAATTTGTCACACAATTAGTTACTTAAACACTGTATTTTGCAAACGCTAACTTTTTAATGTTTAAACATTTGCTCGAAAATCCCAAAAAGGAATTTCCATGTTTTTTAGATTCCTTTTATTAAGTACGTAACATTTATTATTATAAGAATGTGTGAAGTGATATTTTTTTAACCCGTCCATAATTTCTCACGCAGAGTTTTAATTTCCTTTTTATTCTTTCATTAATTAATTTATATTATATTTGTTTTTATCTGAATGTTCTTAACATATGGTAAAACTCTACTAAAATTTGTTAGTTTAACTTGATAACGTTCAAAGGTACTCCATTCAATAGTGAAACATGCATTCAAATTCATTTGCTAGTTTTCTTTTAATCTGCTGACAGACAGATGCCTTTCGGTGTTTTAGGGAATTAGCTATTTCGAAATATTATTTTGTTAAATTAAAACGTTTTATGGTAATTTAATTTAGGTCGTTCATTTAAAAGAATTGTAGAATTAGGAGATGTTCCAACAAACTGTATTTTTTCTCGACAGTTTTAGAAAATAGATTAAAATAGTTACACAAAAAGTGTGAAACTTTATTCAACAGCTGGAGAGCATTAATTCGTATAGCGGAAATATAACGTTGAAGGTGTAAACGTATTGTATTGAATAGAATAGATTTATGTATGGAAAGGAATTGTTTACTAAAACAATTCAAAAAACGATGATAGGTCTTAAAACATACGAATGATTTTCCGCACACATCTAACGAAAACTTCAAAAAGTATAATTTTGTAGTACAAATTATTATTTTGTGCCATAGAAGTGAAGTTTTATCAAGTAATTTAAACATCTGTCACTATGTTCGTTTGATCTGTTCTGTCATCAAGCAACGTCTCCTATGTCTCAACTTCTCAACTAACTCAAAACCGATCTTGGATTTTCACAATGTTTCTGTCTACTTCTTGGAAATTTAAATAGTAAATAAGTAATCTGTCAGTTTTATTTTATCATTAGATTTACACTCTTTCGTCTGGAAGGGAAGTGTGAAACAACTGTCCAGGAAAAGTCCACATCCTAATTTGCTAACATTTGTTTCACTATGGACTTTTGTATTTTCTTAAACGTAAAAATATCGACTGTGGACTTTATAAATGTTAAACTTAATAACATGAATATATGGATATTTTATGTTAATGGGTTTGAGAATGTTTAAAATAAGTATGATTAATATTGATACCCATATATGTAGATAAAACAAATAAACACAATGTTGTATAAACCAATTTTTATTCTGACGACTCGATAATATTGCTTCGATCGATAGAGTAACTTGTAGAGTTACCGTTATCGATTGTCGAAATAAAAATTGGCAAAATAGTACTTATTTAATCTTGTTTTAATTTTACGATTAGTAATCAATATTCTTTATGATGATTTTAAAACTGAATGTTACAGTGAAGCGATATTGTATACCTAGAAGGGTAGTAAATTAAATTGTTGTGCTGGTTTTATGCATAGGTGTCAGATAATTGAGAAAAGAAAGAAGTGGTCTTTGAATATAGTAGATCGTGGAGCGGTAGTGACCAATAGCGGGAGGCTGTGATAGAGTGTTCTTAAGAGATAGAGAAGCACTAGTCGAAGAACGAGTGGACCCCAGTCATGCTGCGTCTTTTGCTGCGTGAAATTGCTGAAGATGTGGTCGTAATGTTTGAAGAAGCACGTGCTTGAAAAATCATGCCCCGGACCCAAATCTGGGTGCTTTTGACGGTGACAATTTTTTTCGTTGGGGCTGCAAAAAGGCCAAGAGGTGCGTCTCAAAAGCAACTCTTTGGATTGCCCTATTCGCCTTATTGCAAATTTGACGAGAAAATTTACAAAAGTGATGAAAAACTAGCCAATGAAGTGATCAAAGCCGGTTTCGTGTTTTCCGGAAAAGTCATTAGTGATGTTGGGTTTTATGACAATTCCACCATTTCGTTTTTTGTTTTTGTTAAACGATATTTTAAAGTAACCGATACGTTTGAAAGGAAGTACTATGTGAAAGTTATTAAAAAACTTAGAAATGGCGAGGGGCGGAGCTGCCGACAGGTGGTTAGAATTAAGTTCACGGGAATTTTTATTGGAAACGCTTCGAAAAATCCAGGATCCGATGTAGAACTAACAATTAGTCCCATTCATGTTAGTTTACACAACTTAGAGAGAGTTGCAGATGCTGTCAGAAAAGGTATCATTTCTAAGTACTATATTACATTAAAATTTAATAAAACTCTATTGAAATAGTTGTTGGGGATTAATATTGAACACATTTTAGAAAAACTTGTGTTTTAGTACCTTCCTTGAGGTCCTTTTTTATATTTATTATTTTTAAAACAAGTAGATTTGAACAAATAGTGTTGAACTTACGTCAGATTATATTTATCACTTATATTTTGCTCTATTTGTTCTTTAAAAATCAATAATAATTACTGATATGACAATTTCAATAAATTTGGAATCGACTTTATTTTCTGAAGGGCCTAACACCTCCCTAGTAACTAAGATATTAAAATTGTTTATTGTGTTGTTTATGACCTTATGGGTAAAGGGTAACCCATCGAAAATATTTCATCTCAGGAAATTGTGCTTACAGCTTTTATGTCTCTGCAATTCTGAATTACATTTGGTCGTAAAAATGTTGTTGAAGATTGGAAATTGATTTCAAACCCAAACTAGCTGCGCAACATGGTTTTTCTTGACTAAAAAGTTTCATTGCATCTGTTTGTATTATCTACAAGCATTTTTGAAATTCAGTACCAATTTGTTTGATTAGTAATTGAGTACTTCCAAAGTAAATTTAATAATGATTCTTATAGAGTTTACTCTAAGCAAATTTTAACTATTACGTATATAAATCATTTTAAATGTATCTCTTCCCTAAGAAAACTTTTTATTGGGCCTCAGGGAACCATTTCCATGAATTTCTCAATTTCTTTTACTGCCTTAAGGACTACAATAATTGTTTTAAAATTTCACACTTTATAACTGCTATACTTTATTATAAAAAATCTATTTAATACTAGAATACAAACTATAACTACTATTCATTAATTTATTGTATAAATACAATGGTGGCTTTATAAGATAACAGCTGACAATAGATAATATATAATAATCAAAGGTAATGTTTGGCATAAAAGTTGAATTTTAATTGGTGTTATTTTACAATTTTTATATTATAATATCGATCACTTATTTACTTTAAGAGTTTCTGTATTGTCTTGTTATTTATTTATAAACCCTTATATATTATTCATAAGACATCAATTGACAATAACAAACAATGTTTTGTGTAACAGTTGTTAAATAAAATACTAAAATACTGAAATAATTACACAGTTGATAACTTCCACAATTTATTAAAAAAACTTAACACGTGTTTTGCCAACACTGTGTCTTCTTCAGAAGTACAAAATTTACTTAAAACTATTTAAGAGTAGATGTCTATAAATATTGAAAATCAAAGTTTAAAACTTACGCTATTAGAATGTAAAGGAATTAATAAATATAAAAATACAGACATATTACTTAATGATCATGTAGTTATAAACCCCTCACCACTATTAAATATTTTCCCTCACTCTAATGAAGGTGCACCACCCTATTTATAGACATCTACTCTTAGGTAGTTTTAAGTAGATTTTGTACTTCTGAAGAAGCCACAGTGTTGGTAACAAAAACGTGTTATGTTTATTTAATAAATTGCGGAAGTTATCAACTGTGTGTTTATTTCAATATGTTAGACTTCCATCAAGTATCCGCTAATTCAATACAATACACTAAAATACCGTAATTCCTCATAACACATTGTGAAACCTATAACCCGTTTTGACAACCAAGGTGTTATTCTCATAGTTTCATTCATCTGAGTTAATTTTACGAATTTAAAATGTATTGTCATTTTTATATCTTAAGATACCTCGTATTCTCCTATTATTCGCTAAAATCTTCATACATTCCAATTTATTGTAGATGAGGGCATTTAAAGAACGAACGATATATTTCTATTTCTATTTATAGCAACATATCGTAAGTTTAAGCCAATCAGCGATTAGCTTCGGTCAAATCGGTGAGTTTTTTTATGTTAGCTGATAACATTCAGTGACATGCTGTTGGAACAACGGTATGAAGGTCGAAGGTTTAGTCCAGTCGTGTTGTGTCGTGCGGGCAGAAGTAATAAGAAGCGTGTAATTAGAAAGGTTTTAGAAGATAATAACTAGAAAAATGATAAAACTATGTTTCCAATTCGTATGCATGTGGGGCTAAAGAAGGTATGATTTTATATATTAGATTATTATTTGTATTAGATAGGTATGTGAAAAGATATGGTACGTATTTATTGTAAAAAAAGTTGGTATTTGCGGTCTTTCTGCTAAAATGTTATAGGTAATACGTTTAGTTCAGTATCATAAAAGCCCTAAATTTTTTATGGTAGCCGTAGAAGTTATCATATTTTAAGAGTTGTCGACGTAACGTTGTAGTAATATAAAAGTTTGGATGGACTTTCTTAAACTCTTTAGTTTTATGTAGAGGTTACTGTGAAGTAGTGCAATAAATCAGATATCACTTAAGACGAACAATTCCAGATAATAAAACTTTAACTTACTTTGATAAACCTTTATATATTGTTACAAATCAGTCTCTTGTTGATACTTAAAAAAGTTTATAATGAATATGATTTTCCTATCTGTTTACCAGTCCTGTAATAACCACTTTAAATACGTAACATAATAGTAATTACCTTTTTAAGTATTCAATTACAAACATAAGTAAATTTGATACATTTAAAATACAAATACTGTAATATGCGAAGATTGTCATACATTTTTAATTGTCAAATTACACCCAACGGATATTTGATTATAATATTATAAGTGTTTTACAATTTATAATACGTATTAATAATTGCAGAGGTACTTTTACTTTACTTAAATGTTTTACAAGTAAGCTACTTAATACTTTTTTGTAGAAAAAGACGAAGAGTTAAAGTGAAGGATTTAAAAAGATTGGTGGTTTAGTTCTTTCATTTTAGCGGACGATTAGGGTACAATTAATAAATGATAAACCGCTTGCTTTAAGTTGTATTAACAGAGCTAGCTGTACGTATCTCATAAATTTAACTCTGAAGGTACTGGCGGTATTATCTTTATTAATTTTCGTTACTTGGTATTCAATTTCAACGATTATGCTTCTTAAATGTCGATAAGAAATATTACTACTTCATTACGTGATATTAAAGATAAGCAAATGGGCGACCGTTATTTATGGGTTTGCCTAAAAGACCTTGTAAAGCATAACTAAAGTAGTAACCTACCTATATAACACATACACGTTTACTCTTTAGCATCTACACAGATGTTTTTATTACAGTGTAATATTCATCTTTGTGAGTTTATCTTTTACTTTCGGCGGTGCAGTAATTGCGAAATATATTTAATAATTAAATTTAAACATTGAAACACAAAAATTTTATCACTGATATTTTATTTTCTCAACAGTATTTAGATTTAGTAACCATTAGATTTCAATTTCAAACATTATTATTTACTATACATTTACCTAGACTTACGCTATTGGTTTCGGCAACAAGAAAGTTTAAAATTTTATAAATTTAAAAGCAAAATTATTTATAAATTTACTGCTGTCAAATCTGATATCATTGTCGGTTGAAACAGGGCTATAAGGTACTTTTGTAACTTTCTTTTTTAATTTCTTATTTAAAATGATGTTTATTACATGCAATTTGTATGTGTTTTATTATTGTAATATTCAATTCTTTATTAAAATTGTAATGTAATTAAAAAAAAAAATTATTATTAAAAATTTTCACTCATTAATACATTTTAGAATGGCCGTATCGTCTGAAACAATATTGTTGAGATAATAAACAATCTGTGAAAACTTCTTTGATTGATTTTGAACTTTTTTGTTTTACTACTCTATGTTCTTAATTAATTCACTTTAGAGTGGTTGTTTGATACTTATTATTATTAAACAACCATAATTTTTTTAATTTTTATTTTTTCCCAAAAACTTAAATTTTTTAAATCCATTAGGTACATTTAAAGACGTCACATTGTTTGAGAATACTTGATATTTCCATAAAGTGTTCCCAATACTTGTTTCAATAAGTGTTGTTGGTGATAGACCCACATGGTTCTATCTAAAGAATGAACTCGTTCATACATAATGTACATTTTTGTAGTCATAAGTGTGTTTAAGTATGTATAAGCAGATATACATGTTTGTGTAGGTTTCTTTTTGTGGTAAGTTTAACCCACAAGTCCATCTTACAATTTATGATGATGACTGTTCGAGGAACAGGTACAATTCCATAATGCCCGTGAGACAGAAAAGAAAATATACGGTTTTTTAAAACTTTTTAAAAGTTGATATAGTAACTATTAAGCCGTTCATGAATTTGCATGTTTATATGTAATACTGTATAAGCTTTTTTAAATTCGTTTATTATTATATTTCATAATTAAATTATGTGGTTCGGTTATAGGAGGAATCAGCTTTTAGCTGATTAGGTGTTCGTTTATACGTAATTTAAATGATCTTCTTGTCTGACCAACATAGACTTTCTTTTCCTTATTATTTTTTCCATTAGAGTAGCGAAAAAATTGTCATGGGAATTGAAAACAGTTCTTTGAAACTTTGTTTGTTTTATTAACTTAAGTGTTTGGAGTTATTAAATGCATGTAGCATAATTATGTTACATTATACTTTATTATGCTGCTACGTTAATTTAATTTTAATTTTACATTTTATTAGTGTATCTATATGTAGATATAGATATTCCTTTTAATATGTATGCCAGCATATTTTGTATATATGATTACATAAAGTTTTATGGATTGTTTAGATCTTTTGCCTTGTAAAGGCAAAGCAGTTCAAAAGATCGTAAAGTTTTATATTGTAACAAAACATCTAATATTTCCCTAACGCTGCAAAAGCTGTGTTATTATCTTTTATGAAAGTTGCTTATTTAAAATATCCATGTAAATATAAACTCTGTATGTCTTTTACATCAACAAGAGACAAACTTACCACAACTAATTGTAATGTATAATAAAAGTACAAAATAATTTTATTATCTACTGTTTTATGACACCACACTGCAGACTTCACAACTGCCAGCTTAAAAATTTAAATTATGTATACCACATAGGTTGCAGACAGTAATTAATTTTAATTCATTGTAATAAGTATAATTTTACATTCGAAATAAATGATTCGTCTTAATTCCTGCAGTTTTTCTTTATATAAATACCTATAGTAATAGAAATTTAATGTAATGTAATGATGCTTATTTTTTAAATAAACTATTTAATATATATGATCTTTTAATATTTTATAATACTTATTTTTGGATATTTGTAACCATTTGTTTTAGACCACTGAAATTTATTCTTGTTGGGGCAAAAATTAAAAATCAAATGAAGAATCCAACAACAGATATCAGATCGAGAATTTGGAAGATTGGAATGTCAAATTTCGTGGTTGGTACACAGGATATGCCACCGTTTAAGTACAAGTGTTTTAATGTATGTACTTGGTTTATAAAAAATATGTACGATATCAAAGAAAAGGATTCATTGTGGACTCATGTTGTAGAAATTATTAATTGATAAAGTTGATGAAAAGAAGACACTTTGTATTAAAGTTTCACAATGGTTTTAATAAAACTCTGACAATTATTTCGACGGTTAAGTCATTATTAAAGAGTAAATGTTTTTAAAAACATTGCCGTCTCTGAATAGAGTATAAGTATTATATTTGTAGAAATTTATTAATACAAAATTTGTTACTATTTGAAAATGACATAACCGCCGAAACAATTGTCAGAGTTTTATTAAAACCGTTGTGAACTTTAATGCCAAGTGTTTTCTTTTTGTCAACCTTATCAATTATTCCAACATGTTTCACCAAGTGCCGAGTGATTCAAGGATCAAGTTTATTTTGTAGAAATTATTGATGATTGTATTTTGTAGTCATAAAAAACTGAAATAATTATTGTCTGCCACATATGTATTAAGTTGGTCCATAAGCAACAAATACAAAATAAAATGAATACAAAAAGTGTCATTTTTCAAGTTGAAAAATTTCCCCTTTCGCCCGAGGTGAAGGCTGAGTATTGTGAAATAACAATGTCTTAGGGCATAAAAACGTTAATTTAAAGAGTTCGCAAAACTTTTGTCGATTCGCTTGTTAATAGTTATAAGCGTCGTAACAGTTTGTAGTTAACATAAATCAGTCTGTTAAATGAAGTTTGCAGTTGGAGTCTCTCATTCCGATGCAACGGCTCAGGTATACAAAAGATTTTCACCTTTTATCTCCAAACCAAATGACCATCCTGTTAGAGTTCTCTTTTTTATTTCATTCGAAACTACCTACTTATATATCAAATTACCAAATTACCTTAATACTGTTGGTTTTATATAAACGAAGCAGAAATTTTTCAAAAATATCTCATAACTTCTCTTTAAAATGAAGAATCTATTTTAAAGTGATTAAACATAATACGTTTCTTAGTTTCAAAATTGTTCTTTAAAAGCATAATAATAATTTCAAAGGAAAAGACAGTCCTGTTATATTTAAAACAGTTGTTAAAGCTTCTCTAATTATGTGTTTTTCTTTGATCTTATCATCTTAGTATATGACCAGTTTGGTTTTACATTGAACTTTTCGTAGATGAATTAGTTGTTATTTAACGTATGCATGTAACATATAATAGGTAGATTTATCTAGACGAAGTAATGACTAGTCTGTAATATTTTGTCTAAAAGGGGAAAAATGTAGCTAATGGTGTGGGCGAAGTTTGGTCGTTTAGCGTATCTTGTATAAGCAAGGCGTATAATTATAGCTTACAAAATGGAACACCTGAGGAAAATTGGTAATTATTTTGGCTACCGTAGGTTTGTTATCGACAAAATGCGCCTGGATTACAAAATACCAATTACTATTTATTTAAAACGATTGTCCTACAAATGAACCAATGCTTGGTTACATTTTAGTTTTTCAAAACTTCATTTTAAAATAAAAGCCTGTTATTTAGGTAACGATTTCCTTTTGTTTTGAATGCTGGTTTTCATGTGTTGTTTTGTTGTGGAAATTACAATTTCTGTATATGGTATTGATTCAGTTTTATGACCAATGTAAATACATTTTGATCCTAATTAATAGCCACACAAAAAAAATTAGTTGTCTATCATGTATTGATTATGGTTGAAATGATGATGTTTTCATTTTTCTTTATTAAAAAAGACGCCCACAAACTTTATGATATGATTATTTTTGAACGAAAAATTTTCTTTATGAAATTTTACTTTAAGCTTTTCAGATACACACTATCAGTTATTATGTATTGAAAAAATTTAATTACCTGATATTTTCCCTTACTTGTTTATATCAAACGTCAATTTTTTTTGTTTTGAGTATTTTTTTTTCTTTATTAACTTGATATTGCTTTGCGAATTATTGAATTATGTATGTACAACTTCTTAAGTTTTTTTATCAGTCGTGAGAGAATGGAGCTATATTATATTCTAGAGTGAATTTTAATTTTGAAATACAAAGGTCTTACTTGAAACATTACATTTAAAATTCGGTTTTCGAAGGTAAACTTTAGCCATTTGTTCTTTTTGTTCTTTCACCTGACCCGAATTTGAGGTCACAGTCATAATTATTATGAATAAAATTCTAACAGGTGTTCATAAAATAAATTGTTTTGAGCGATATAATACAGGGTATTACATTTTATACCACTGGATTATTAAATCATTAAATAATTGCCAGGAAGGATAGATGTTGATATTAAAAAACAGGGATATCCGGTATTTTCATTTCCTGTTTGAAACGTATGGGTATAAAAAGATGTCCTTAGGGTGGTTCCTTTATTGCTACATCCACTTTTGGGAATGTGGTGACCTATTGGCAGTTCAAAATTTAATATTTAATCTGCTGTATCAGTTATGAGCTCGATATTAATTGTTACTGGACATGATATTCTATTCTACCAAGCATGTGGCGCCATGTCAGCCGCATTAATATTTATTGAACAGGTTTAATTGATAATTAATTGTTTTCGCGGAAATTATACCTTTTAAAAAACCGTTTCTTCTTTCCTTACCTCCCAGCTTATATTACAACAGTTTCAACTTTATTTGTCTGCGAATTTAATTTATTCTACAGTTTATTAAACAAACCAAACAAAATACAACGTTTAAAAAATGTAAATTTATAAAATTGTGTGGAACCTTTCACCAAATTTTGTTAGAAATCTAACAAGTTTCGATGACATTACCATTTTCAAATAAACGAGTAAAATAAAAAATTTTTAATTTTACATTTCAGTACGTTGTTATATTGGTTTGTTGTTGTTATATACGGTATGTACATTACAGTTTTACCCGTTGTACTGTAGGAATATGTAGTGCCTTCAGCGCAAGTTGATTGTTGATGTTTTCTCTATTTTTTGTATGAGCCGTCACATTTGTTGACTGATCCTGTTTGTACAATTATTAATTTTGTGTTACCGATTTAAAAACAACGGTTTTTGTGTAAATAAGAGCAAGGGTAATGAAGTTGTTGTTCGTGATTTTTTGAAAATACATAATGAAAAGTTTTAATTATAATACTGGACTTAAACGTACATATACAGACATGAATATGTTTATTCGTGCTGCTTTCGTGTGTTTAAACGTTTAGCAGGTATAATTATTGCTTATTTATGATGATCATACCACCCTAATTAAAACGAAGAACAAGCAATAATGTTTAAAGCGTTAAGTACATCGTTTAAGTGCTGTCATGGTTAAAAGAGATCTTGAGTTTTATATTTTTCAGATATATGTATATTAATTATTGTCCGTCAATGTCCATTTGTGTTAAACTAAAGAAGTTAAATCGGTGAGTGATTTACACTTTTCGAAAGTAAACTTATGTCAAGGTATGGGTCAGGTATTTGAACAGTTGTACAGTAATTGGAGTTTATTTGATTTTCATTTCCCGAACCAGTTTTACAAATGTCTCGGTCATCAAGGTTTGTGGACACATCTACCATTTTTCTTACGCATCTGTGCGTGCCTATTGGTTTACTTAAAGTTTTGTTAATATTGCTACACGATTTTCAATTAAAAACACACAAGATTGTGAAATTAGCTGCGTTACTTAGTTCCATCCTTTAATTAGCCATTTAAATGGTCAGCTAATTGCAGAATATTGTATCTTTCTACGAGATAGCTACACCGATTTGTTTCATGTTTCCGGTAAATCCGCTAAAATAAGTACGAGGATGGATCAATTATAAACGAGCTTCTGTTCATAAAACATTTATTTTGAAAAGTTTCACAAAAATACAAATTTCTCTATATATTTTTCCCAACGCATCGGTAGTTTTTTCATCCCGTTTTCATAAAAAGAAGCTGGGCGGGTGTCTATCCAGTTGCGCACAAACGCCTCCACCTGTTAATCGGTCTGAAATCGATCGCATCCTAGTTATTGTTTGATAGGCCCAAACATGTGGAATTACAAGGGGATAGGTCTGGGCTATATGGAGGGTGTTCCAGCTGAGTCCAGTGCATTTCACCGATTTGGGCCTGCGTTAAAGCTGCGGGTGAGGCCTACCGTTATCGTGCAAGAGTAACACGTCACGAATATACCCCATTCGCCCTTCTTTTTAGGCGATAAGCAAGTAGTAGTAGGCTGCATTAATGGTTCTTCGCTCGTGCAAAAAATCGACCAACAGCACCCCTCTCCAGTCCCAAAAAACCGTAGGTAAAGCTCTTTGCCTGCAGAGAGACGTGTTTTGTTGGGTTTTGATGTTATGCACTTCTTTCTCACTCATTTTGATAGGGATTAACCGAGCGAACGCAGCAATACGACGCGTCGTTTCCGTGCCACCTAATATCCCCACTTCAAGTTCCTAACGCCCGGATGCGCCTTGAACATCAACAACTATCCGGTGCGCAATTTAAAAAGGCTCTTTTATATTTGATCCACCCTCGTATAAGTTCGAAAAATCTGATTTTGCACATCAGGTCTTGAGTTCTCTTTAATAATTTAATTAAGAAGACGATAAGAAGATCCTTGATGTCTGTTTTGGGATTGTCCTTTTGGAACGTGTGTATTAAATGGTATTTGTAGTGTTGTATATGCGGATTAGCAGTTAGGCCGTGAAATTCTATTGTAAATAATATGTATCTTTATAACAAATAAATATCCATTTTAACGTCCTGTCCGAGCCAGTTTCCTATATAGGGATTCCGAGTGCTTAAAATTTATAAGGCCGTTATCCTTTTATGAAGCAGGGCAGGTATCTTTGTTTCGAAAGTCCACAATGCAGATATGAAATTGGGAGCCTACATTACGGGAACGAACTTCGAGATAACGGCATTATTTTGAACTGCCGCAGATAACTCCTGTAATCCTGCCAGTTTAAAATTCACTTTTAGGAAAATTAATACCAACTCAGCTAGAAAAAAAGAAGTGACGAGCTGCTGATGAAAATCCTCTCGCTTCCGTAGTTAAAATTAGAATTGATATTGTCAATGACATTCATATTAAAATTCTAACTTACGTTAGATAAAATTAACTTTTTACGTTTTCATTTATAATTATTACAAAAAGTACATTCCATAAGCACGGTGAGGGCTCCGAACCCTCCCATATTTGGCTATATAGTAGTTAAAGTCAACCCTTAAGTTATAGTAGTTTCTGAGAAAAAAATCTTAACGTAAAGCTACTTAAGTATCCCCCTTAATTAATAATTCGTCGTTTTAGTCCACAATTTTCATTGCATAGGTTATGCCAACCAAAAACGTCAAAGACACCATTAGTGTCCACCCTTACCTCTTATTTACGGTCATGGGTAATTCTAAAAATGTAATTTATATTTACGCTTTTTATTTTTATAATTATTTTAACTTCACCACATATAGAATAAAAAACTATACATCCACAGCTTGCTTTGAATAACCATAAGGCAAAGTGTGTGCCCATAATTAGAGCCTGTTGGGTATGATAAAATTTTATATAAGTAATATGAATAGGGATTGGTAGTTGTAATGAAGATATGCATAATTTGTCGAACTGATTAAGCAATTTGTATGACGAAACTGTTTAAAATGTTGACGCTGTTGAATTTTATTTTGTTGGTTTACATTGAAATTAAAGAGGAAAAAGGAAAACTATCAACAAGCGAGAATTTTACATTCAATGAATATATATATCATTGGATCTGTACTCCGTTCTTTGAAATCAGCAAATTGCTAAGCATGACAATTTTGTAGTAAATTATGGTCAAGATTCATGATCTCGTACTCCGTAAAACATTTTTTATTGCTTTAGAAATGGTCTTGCATCGTCATGAGGTGTGAAAGCGATAGAATTACTCAAATTTATTTACAAGATGTCACACTCAATTTTGATTACATTACCTATGATAATTTACAAGGTGTCCACTATTCTTCAGAATTAAATTCACTTGCTATTTTTTTAATGTTTTGATGTTTTTAGGCTTACACTAAAGTCACAATTGTAGTATTCAGCTTATTTAATAGATCGTTGTGTATAATTTCTACACTAGTGGATAGGACAATGGTCTTATAGCAAATAAATAGTTGAGGATATAGAAATGCGGTTTTAGGTAGAAATGAAGTAATTGTACAGTTATGATGAAGTTTAATATGCATGTAGGTTAATGTGGTTCGATTAAGAGATCGTATGTGGGACATGATGTGCATCCGTACGTATGTATGTGGTTAAGTCGGCAAAAGTTGACGATGCCTACGCGAAATTCCTTATTTATCTGACAGGGTCAAACAAACGGACATCAGCAAATTCAATATTTATATGGTGGAAAGAGCAGATTGTGAAGTAGCTACAAAGCATTCAGATCACATAAACCTATTCAAATCAACGGACACTGCCACCGTTTCAACAAAATGGATTTCTAGATGTATGACAGCTACGTCATGGCTATGCAGATTAATTTTACGTGATGCAAGGTAAATTTAGAAAACCGTTCCACGGAAAAGATTATACCCACCATATGAGCAAATTTCATTAGCCTTTTGTGATACGAATATTAATTTAAATTTGAATTCAATGTTGTTGGTGATGCTTATTCCTTTACAGACGTTTCTAAATTACTTATTAAAGAAAAAGTATATCATTTAGGCATGATCTACACTATCGATCCGCTTACGCTCCGTTCTCACTCCGACTTTGCTCCGATCAGGCTCATTCAGTAACATTTTAATATATACGATTACAATGAACGTATTCAAACAATGGGTTATGTTCAAGCATTGACCCTCGCACGAAGGCCTTTCTGAATCTATGCCGATTAATTTTACGTGATGCAAGGTAAATTTAGAAAACCGTTCCACGGAAAAGATTATACCCACCATATGAGCAAATTTCATTAGCCTTTTGTGATACGAATATTAATTTAAATTTGAATTCAATGTTGTTGGTGATGCTTATTCCTTTACAGACGTTTCTAAATTACTTATTAAAGAAAAAGTATATCATTTAGGCATGATCTACACTATCGATCCGCTTACGCTCCGTTCTCACTCCGACTTTGTTCCGATCAGGCTCATTAAGTAACATTTTAATATATACGATTACAATGAACGTATTCAAACAATGGGTTATGTTCAAGCATTGACCCTCGCACGAAGGCCTTTCTGAATCTATGCCGATTAATTTTACATGATGCAAGGTAAATTTAGGAAAGCGTTTTACCGAAAAGGTTATAGCCACCATATGAGCAAATTTCATTAGCCTTTTGTGATACGAATATTAATTTAAATTTGAATTCAATGTTGTTGGTGATGCTTATTCCTTTACAGACGTTTCTAAATTATTAATTAAAGAAAAAGTATATCATTTAGGCATGGTCTACACTATCGATCCGCTTACGCTCCGTTCTCACTCCGACTTTGTTCCGATCAGGCTCATTAAGTAACATTTTAATATATACGATTACAATGAACGTATTCAAACAATGGGTTATGTTCAAGCATTGACCCTCGCACGAAGGCCTTTCTGAATCTATGCCGATTAATTTTACGTGATGCAAGGTAAATTTAGAAAAGCGTTTTACCGAAAAGGTTATAGCCACCATATGAACAAATTTCATTAGCCTTTTGTGATACGAATATTAATTTAAATTTGAATTCAATGTTGTTGGTGATGCTTATTCCTTTACAGACGTTTCTAAATTACTTATTAAAGAAAAAGTATATCATTTAGGCATGATCTACACTATCGATCCGCTTACGCTCCGTTCTCACTCCGACTTTGCTCCGATCAGGCTCATTCAGTAACATTTTAATATATACGATTACAATGAACGTATTCAAACAATGGGTTATGTTCAAGCATTGACCCTCGCACGAAGGCCTTTCTGAATCTATGCCGATTAATTTTACGTGATGCAAGGTAAATTTAGAAAAGCGTTTTACCGAAAAGGTTATAGCCACCATATGAACAAATTTCATTAGCCTTTTGTGATACGAATATTAATTTAAATTGAATTCAATGTTGTTGGTGATGATTATTCTTTTACAGACGTTTCTAAATTACTTCTTAAAGAAAAAGTATATTATTTAGGTACGATCTACACTATCGATCCGCTTACGCTCCGTTCTCGCTCCGACTTTGCTCCGATTTCTTAATATACGATTACAGTAAACGTATTCAAACTATGGGCCATGTTCAAGCATTGGTCCTCGCACGAAGGCCTTTCCGAATCTATGCCGATTAATTTTACGTGATGCAAGGTAAATTTAGAAAAGCGTTTTACCGAAAAGGTTATAGCCACCATATGAACAAATTTAATTAGCCTTTTGTGATACGAATATTAGTTTAAATTGAATTCAATGTTGTTGGTGATGCTTATTCTTTTACAAACGTTTCTAAATTACTTCTTAAAGAAAAAGTATATTATTTAGGTACGATCTACACTATCGATCCGCTTACGCTCCGTTCTCGCTCCGACTTTGCTCCGATTTCTTAATATACGATTACAGTAAACGTATTCAAACTATGGGCCATGTTCAAGCATTGGTCCTCGCACGAAGGCCTTTCGGAATCTATGCCGATTAATTTTACGTGATGCAAGGTAAATTTAGAAAAGCGTTTTACCGAAAAGGTTATAGCCACCATATGAACAAATTTAATTAGCCTTTTGTGATACGAATATTAATTTAAATTTGAATTCAATGTTGTTGGTGATGCTTATTCCTTTGCAGACGTTTATAAATTACTTCTTAAAGAAAAAGTATTTTATTTAGGCATGATCTACACTATGAATCCGCTTATGCTCCGTTCTCGCTCCGACTTTGCTCCGATCACGCTCAGTCAGTAACATTTTAATATACGATTAATGAACGTATTCAAACTATGGGTCATGTTGAAGCATTGTTACTTGCGCGAATTCCTTTCAGGATTTTGATCGATATCGATAATATGAATAAATTTTTGTTTAAATTTCGATAGGGAACACACAATTTTTTTTTCGTACTTGCAGTTTTGTGATGTTGTTTTATCTTCATCAAAGACTAGATTGGACCAAGATAGTTCTAGCTGTTGGTCCATAAGCTTAACGAAGCTACTTGAAGCAAGTTGTGCAGGTAAAATTTGTATTCTTTGGAACGGTTTTAAGCAAAGAATTCAGCAATGACCCTTAGGTAATTCTTACTAGAGCAGAAATTGTATTATTCCACGGAACATTACTCTCGCGAACGTTAATTCTGTGTGCAGGAAAACGGATTTATTTCACATTTTTATGTCATCCTATTTGCTGCTTTGTTCGTACATTATTCATGGAAGGTACAAATTGATACCGCATCACATTGTTAATTTACTTTTTTATCAATCGTAATCCAATAATTGTTTAGTAATTACATTCAATTGGATATTTAAAAATATATTTGTCATTGACTCAATTCTTCTTTTTGTAATCCGATTGAAATCAGAATTAAAATTATAATACCACGATGGACAATGAATATATAAAACTAAAGCTTCATTAAGTTCCTAAATCTTTTTTAGTTCTTTTTTCTGTTTTTTGTTGTTTAAGTTTCATTCAAACAATTTCCATTAGAATTTCCCGCGGAAAATCGGATTTTCACTAACGCTGATGAATATCTATTGTTTCAATTAATTTGTTTGAAAGCAGAAAAGCACAAATGCAACCTAAACACGTACTGTGTTTTGCTACGTATGCAGTGAAAAAACTGAATACGATTTTTCACATTGCCTTTCATTACAAACATGATTATTAAATCGTTGGTTTGTACATTGGATTTTAAACAGCGTTGACTCGTAATTGTGGTACACCAGTATACATTTAGTCAATTAGATTTTAATTTATTATTAAAAAAATTGTTACTTATATGAATGACTGTAAAATTTGTCTTCTCTTCTGGGTTGACTGAAAACAGTATTATTATTTTTATACGCCAAAAGATAATGTTTGTAAGAAATAATAAAACGAAATAAAACACTTGGTATATTTTTCACAGGTTTATTGACTGTTTTTTTAACGTAGTGTGTGGAGCAAAACACTTTATTAGAAGGATTATGAATAATTTAAGGGTTAGAAACATATTCAAACAACTCCTCTTTACTTTTGTTCAAACTAGCTAATTAAAAAATTTCCACATCATTATTATTCACTATAAATATGTTTGCACACATTTATATATTTAGACCGAGCGGCGTGGTCTAGTGTTCTAGATCATTGCTTATCATTCGGGAGGTCACCGGTTCGAACCCGGGTTCGGCTGCTCTGGTCCAAGTTTTCTGTGGTTTCCTTGGATCACTTAGGCAAATGCTGGGGCAGTAATATTTTATTCCACAGATAATCTTTCACTTCTCTTCTATCTTCATTTCGTCCGTCTCATCTTTCTCTCCCTAACCACACCACCCACCCATTCCCACGATTCCTGCAAGGAGGCTGAAGAGGGCCTTACGCCCTACCCTCCGGCTTTGCACTACAGTGTAGGTCGGAGGAACTGCCCGCCCACCAGCACGAGTTGCTGGTGGGAATGAAACACAAGAAAGTTTTTTAAAAGTTTTATATATTTAGTTATTCTGCTTACTCTTGATAATGACAGACCCCTGTCGAAACAATTGTCGAGTTCCGTCAATAAACCTATGAAAAATATACCAAGTGTTTTATTCGTTTTTATTATTTCTTAAAATGTATTTTCACAATACCTGCACCATCGATAGTTTGAACTGCGATAATGTTTGTAATGTTTTAATTGGCAAAGATGTTAGTTTCTACCGTTAGTAAATAAAATTAAGAAAGCCGATTGGCAACAGTCTAGAAATCGGTTTACAGATAATATGGCGCACGTATCGACTTTAATAACACAGCATGTTCACGTATGTTGGCGGTACAACTAGGTTATTTAATTAGTTTCAATATTCAAATACGTTGTGATTAGATCACATGACTGCATATTATGTTCATATTATTAGCATAAACTTATAGTACAGAGTGCCATTGAATTTCAAGTAGTAGAGCTTGGATCTAAAAGTAAATCATCGTGGAAAGGGCCGTAAAATTTTAGGTGACGAACAACATAACATATAACATATACCTGACGACGATGTTAAATGCGCAACAATTTTATTGGGTTATATTTTAAATGGTTAAATACAACCGGAGACATTTACATGCACCATCCTTTGCTATGTAATGCAATTTTAACAAACCAATACAAGAAGACCATTTAGGCATAAGTAAAACAATTTTGGTCAAAGAACGAAAATAAAATTAATAATAAACAGTTTAAGGTGCAAATATTGTGAAACATTGTAAATATAAAAACAACAAAATATTTATGTTCACCAAACTTTTATTACTAGACATATGTTTCGGGAATTATCCCATTATCAAGAGTAAAATTAATACTAAAATAATTAAGTGCTAAGTTAAAATTTATACTACCGTAGCTGACTTAATATAGTAGTGGGGAGGAGATTTATCCTAATTCTAATTTGTTGTTAACAACGTTTGATTTAATATTGATGGCCTTTTGAATTTTGAAAGTAAAATGTTAATACATATTATGTTTTATTTTGGAAGTTATTGAACATAAAGCATAATCTTTTAATAAACCAATACAAAATGTATTAAGGTTTTTAAATTAGATATTTTTTAAAATAATAGAAACTAAAATGATAAAACGTTTAAAACTTTGAACGCGGAAAGTTTATTGAAGCAGATGGTAGGATAAGAAAACTTTATTAAAAAACCTTATTCCCAATTAAAATTTTCTTGGATTTCCTTGATATTCCCAAATATTGATTCGTTCTAAACTACGGCGCGGCGTATTTCAGACGGGAGATTTTTCAACCAAATTTATTGCTTACAATTTATATCTTCTCGAGTTTGACATAAGGTAGCATTTTCATTTATTATGTAGATTGTTTAATATCCCATGCTATTTTATCGTATAGTTTTTGAAGTTAGACCAAACCCTGATAAGATACAAATGGTAGAAATACGTAAAAATATAAAGCTAGAATAGATTTGTTTTAGTTCATAACTCTTTTAAACGTTGATTAATAAACGGAATAAAGAATAAGATTGAAGTGAAAGTTTATTTTACTTAGAGGTTCAGGGTTTTAACAGCTGTTAGTGAATAGCATCAAATATTATTAAAGCGGTAGAGACTTTGGTTTGATACATCGGTCAAAAAAGCGGCAAAACCTACGCATTCGATTTAACAGCGGGATGTAAACGACTTATTCACAACACAGAAGGTCGCCAAGTACGTATTACAAGCCTACCTATCGTGTCTGTACTTACCTTCAGAAACTAGTCACAGTCATTCTTTTAGTAGATACAAAAAGAATTACCACTTTTTTACCCTTCAACATAGTACGAAACAATTTTAGTAATAGGGCAGTAAGGTTAGGTAGGACAGTTTGTGTTAGGTTAAGTTAGGCTAGGTTTGGTTCGGTTTGTTTAGGTTAGGTTATAGGTTAAATTCAGAATGGTAGGTATATGGTATATATATACTTCAATGGTATGATTATCACTTTTTTACCATTCAACATAGTACGAAACAATTTTAGTAATAGGGCAGTAAGGTTAGGTAGGACAATTTGTGTTAGGTTAAGTTAGGCTAGGTTTGGTTCGGTTTGTTTAGGTTAGGTTATAGGTTAAATTCAGAATGGTAGGTATATGGTATATATATACTTCAATGGTATGATTATCACTTTTTTACCATTCAACATAGTACGAAACAATTTTAGTAATAGGGCAGTAAGGTTAGGTAGGACAGTTTGTGTTAGGTTAAGTTAGGCTAGGTTTGGTTCGGTTTGTTTAGGTTAGGTTATAGGTTAAATTCAGAATGGTAGGTATATGGTATATATATACTTCAATGGTATGATTATCACTTTTTTACCATTCAACATAGTACGAAACAATTTTAGTAATAGGGCAGTAAGGTTAGGTAGGACAGTTTGTGTTAGGTTAAGTTAGGCTAGGTTTGGTTCGGTTTGTTTAGGTTAGGTTATAGGTTAAATTCAGAATGGTAGGTATATGGTATATATATACTTCAATGGTATGATTATCACTTTTTTACCATTCAACATAGTACGAAACAATTTTAGTAATAGGGCAGTAAGGTTAGGTAGGACAGTTTGTGTTAGGTTAAGTTAGGCTAGGTTTGGTTCGGTTTGTTTAGGTTAGGTTATAGGTTAAATTCAGAATGGTAGGTATATGGTATATATATACTTCAATGGTATGATTATCACTTTTTTACCATTCAACATAGTACGAAACAATTTTAGTAATAGGGCAGTAAGGTTAGGTAGGACAGTTTGTGTTAGGTTAGGTTAGGCTAGGTTTGGTTCGGTTCGTTTAGGTTAAGTTATAGGTTAAATTCAGAATGGTAGGTATATGGTACTGTAAGTCCTGAGACTGAAATAAACCATAAAACAGTAGCACAAGTATTAAGTGATTTTCTGAAGAGACATTATTTTGTTGCTGATATTTTATGGTTATTGGCGGTACTAATTGAAACTTCATAATGCTAACTAACTAACAATGTTTCAAAAGGTCTACTGCACAATGGCTTCTTCTAGTGCATACAATAATTTATATATTATATATGTATGTATAAATAGTAATTATTTCTTCTACCTGAAGGAGTCATTGTGTGACGAAACAATAAATAATAAAATAAATAAAAACCATTTTCTGAAGCTTAACAGAATTTTGTTGCTATTTATTTTCTGAAGGTTTCTTTATGTAGTACGTACCTACCTTTGGGTAAATAGCGATAATTTTTTTTTCGTAATGTACTTATGTGAATAAGACAGAAAATGCTGACCATACATCTGTGAGATAATAAATTTAAATTACACAATTTGTTCGGGTAATAAAATACCTTTTGTTCTGTTGGACAAAAGGTTTAGCGAGTGCCGTAAGTATTGTAAGTACTTATATACATGTATACTGGATGCTTTTCTTGTTGGATGTCTTAATTCTTATGCACTGTGCAAGCAAGCTATTGAAATAAACTACAATCCATTTCTATTTACATACCGCGATTTGTCTTCTCTTGGTATCTACTGTAGTATAAGCTACCATGTTAAATTGTGTAGTATTTGAGATAAGATGAATTTAAATTCCGTTTGAAATTTTTATTTAAAAATAGAAAAAAATGAAACGAGGGGCGCAGTTTTGATACAAAGTTACCTTCTACTTCTTTTTGTTGCTAATCGGGTATTGACATTGGCGTTTTGCATAACGGATCTTTTTTTTATGATTAAGTTTAATGATAGGTGGATTTTCATGGAGGGTAAAAAGAATTGGCGAATTCGTTAATCGTATTAAGGAATTTATGTTGTGAACCCAGAGTGAAGCCTTGAGGCACTCCCAACCCAACCGCTGCACCTGTACATCCCACGGCCTGTTCGATCGACTCACTGCATGCAGTGTGGCTCATTATTAAATTGAATTTAAAATATATCTCTTGGCATTTTTATTATTTTCGTTTGTAGCGCAATTTTTGTTTAGGATTTGTCTTTCCTTTTTTATTTTGTAACCGCTCAACAGCGGCCTACAAAAAGGGACCATCAATCAAATTATGACCTCCCATAAAATAGCTGCGTATGATAGAATATTAAACCCTTAAGGCTAGACTTTAACTCATATATAAGTGCACCGTTGAATAAATGATACGGGGGTAAGGAATCCGATGTCCATAAAATGAAATCCTCGGGTTTATGTACATATGTACTATACTATATGGAAACAATGTATGTCCAGGCTCAGTTTTATAAAAGAATTATCCGTGTGGAAAATGATCCAGGAAGATATTTTATTGGAGAAAATCGTATTGCTTCGTACTGGTGTTCTCTAGCTAAATAGTACTTAGATATTCATTTCTTTGGTTACAAAGTAACGAAATAATGTAACATATGTATATTTCCTTCCTACATATCATCGACTTCTTCATACTAACTATTTGTTTAAATGTTCTATTAATTTGTTTTGTACTGCAGTAAAGTGTTTACTGATCATATAGCTTGCGTGATCACTTACAATTTACTAAAACCTTTTCTCAAGAAATGTGCAGTGTGTGGGAGCTTTTAAACGTTATTTGAATGTTTAATTCGATTTATATTCATTAGGAGCTTTCTTTTTGGGTTAATTCGAATACAGGTAAAAATTTTCGTCAACTAGAATTGGAATGGATAATTTTTACGTCCGTTCTACGTCTTATTTCGCGTAAAGTGCGAGTTTTTGATGCAGATGTTAATGTTCTGGCCGAGACGTGGTGAAATCATGATTGAATACGGCGCCAAGAATGCAGAGTGACGCCCACGGAGATGATGTTTGTATCCACTAGTAGGTAACCATAGGTGTATGAAAGGCAAAAGCGCGATCTAACAGCTGAATAATAAATCAAACACTCATAGAATAAGTCACTTTAATGGCAACCCCCTGTTACTACATCTTTGTTGCGCCTTTAAATTCAATTACTATCTTTTTGAGAAATTCTCACACGCTTTGAAGATACAAACCGCATCTTTTACCAAGGTCTTCACAAAAGTTTAATAACACTACAATCCAATCGTACTTTTAATCAACAATTTTAGCATCTGTTATTAATTAAGATTTTTCTTTCTTTATGTTTTGTTAATCATTCTGTTCTAAAGAAATCGTTTTGTTAACTTCGATTTTAAAAATAGGGTAACATCTTTGGATAGTTTCTGTCTTTACTGTATTATACATGAAAATAATATATTTATCCGAAACAATTTATTGTTGTACAGTATTTATGTAATGAAACTGTTGTGGCATTTCTAAGGGTTACAATCCCATATTGTGGCATTTTCAGAAGATATTCAGATTCAATATCAACGATCAATATACATTTGAATTGTACCAGTTTTTTTTTTTGTTATTGAAATTAATAAAACCACAATCAATTCCCATATTTCATACTTTATTATGTTCTTTTATATTTTTAGGTTTATTATTAACTAACAAATTCTTACAAGTTTCAGTAGTAAAGAATTATTGTTAATAATAAATCTAAAAAGGATCCATTCCTTAAAAGTGGTATATATCAAGTTTTTTGTACCTTTTGTAATTCCATATAGATTGGGCAGAGTGGCAGATCTATTTAAACCAGAATTAGAGAACACCCATACAGTATTAATGAAAAACAGCAGAATACTGGCATTTCGGAACATTGTAGGGCCTTAGATAATAAGTTAAACATAGTAAATAACTAGGTAAAATTGGGACACACTCCATCTCCTTTACTGCTAAACAAAATTTTGTAACTGTTTAGGTATAAATTAAGAAATACTTCACTTTGTAATTACCGAGCGGCGTGGTCTAGTGCTCTAGATCATTGCTTAGCATTCGGGAGGTCACCGGTTCGAACCCGGGTCCGGCTGCTTGGGTCCAAGTTTTCTGTGGTTTCCTTGAATCATTTAGGCAAATGCTGGAGTAGTAATATTCCACAGATTATCTTTCACTTCTTTTCTATCTTCATTTCGTCCGTCTCATCTTTCTCTTCCTAATCACACCACCCACCCATTCCCACGATTTTTGATGGAGGCTGAAGAGGGCCTTACGCCTTACCCTCCGGCCTTGCACTACAGTGTAGGTCGGAGGGACTGCCCGCCCACCAGCACGAATAGCTGGTGGGAATTTTTTTTTACTTTGTAATTTTAGTACAATTGTTTGATTATTGATAATGAGCTATGCCCGAAACATAAGTGTTAAATATCCGGATCGATTGTGGTTTTATTAATTTTATTCATAACCGTGTTTCATAATATGTGCATCAAATATAGTTTAAATGTTATTAAAATGGTTTTGTTTAAGACATTAATCTGAAGTAAAAAGAATGACGAATGTACCACGAAAATGTAATGTACGTAATTATAATAGTTGAGGAAGGTACCTATATAATATGGTTGTAACCATGTGCTTTTGATATATTAACACATAAATTTTGTTATGTACAATTTGCATAGAGTACAGCGCAATTAGACATTAATACGTGTCTTATATGGTCATATTATAGTATAATGGTTTTATGTTGGTTCTTAATACGTTATTCACAAATTAGACTGGTTACATTAATAAAATTGTAACAGTTATTGTTTAAATTAATTTATCTTTAATATTTAGAACATTTACATTAAATTACATTACATTTAATTTACGTTTTTTTCTCGTACTTGGTATGCTCGGATTTCACTGGCTCGTATTTCAACTTTATCATTTTATGATATACAAACTATAAACAGTAATTTCAGAAACGAAGTTTTAGCATTTGTTTTCAAGTTTATTTGTTTAAAAGAAAGTATGAGAACATGGTATTTAAATATGCAATAATGTTTCGTGTTTATTGTCGAGAATCTCAAGATAAGGAATTAAAATAATAATTTTCCGCAGGCTATTGTTAGCAAGCTAACTTAAAACAATTCAACCAAGTTCTGTGTTACTTAAAATACACACAGGTCCCCGTTAATGATTTTCCCAAAGGAATTTCGTACGGCAGTGTTAATTATCATTGCAAATTAAAAATCTTACTTGCTCATTGTACTTAACAATAACTTAACTGTGTTTACTTAAACTAGAAAATAATACCAATAAACATAAACGGCTATTTATTCTTCAAACATTTTTAAAACCCAACTTCATTTCCATATGACGGTGTTTATACAACAAAAAACAAAAAGCGGAATATACAGAGCTGCATACAAACCAGCCTTGCTAATTGGGTTCACTGTTATTGTTTAAAATTGAACTTGAATATATGCTTTTTAAAACAATTCTGATTTAGCTTTAATTATGTAGAAATTAAAAGTACACAATACCGATTTAAAAAAACATACTTTCAAATTTCAATAAACTCATGCGATATTTAGAGCATAAAAATATCAGTCTCAAAAATCTGTAATGTATCCTATTAATTCCGATTAATATCAGTTCGATATTTTGTACACAATTACCTTTGTATTCATCTGCGTCATATGCTGTACTTCACCCTGATCGGGTGTTTTTCTAGTTCTTGGTAATCGAGGCTTTATAAAGGTGCTTTGTAATTTGTATTTCAAGGGCTTCAAGTTCATTTAAAGTGCTTAAAGACCTTTCGAAGTGCTTGAGAAAGTGCGTGAAGTTCTTGAAACTCCCTTATTTAAATGCTAATGAAGTTATAACAACATAAAGACAATCCGGAACATAAAAGAAAGTGTTTTAATATTTTAGAAGTGCTCGAAGCTTATTGATTCAATTCAAACTGTTATGGTATGTTTGTATCCTTTAGGGCTTTGAGCCTAATTACTTTTCGATGTAATTGGTAATTGGAAGTTCTTGGATTTTAAAATGTAATTGGGGCTTCAAGGACGAAAGCACTTTAAGTAAGGGCTTCGGGCTTAGCGCTTGGAGATCTTTTAATGGAAATTTACATTAGCAGGGTGATTTCTATAAATCAGTTATCTATAACATCTTTAAAAAGTTGTTAACTATAATATTTTATACCATTTTTATAAAAATAAATTTGTGTTTATTTTTCATCATATGAAGAATATTTAAGGGACGGGACGATTCTGTAGAGTTTAGCGATACACTGCTATCACGATAATATCTTTGGCACCAAGTGTGGATGACTTTTTGTCGCTTCATTAAATTTAAAAGACAATAAATAAAAAAAATTGAAATCGATATTTTTGCTTAGGTAGGCGGCATTGTGTGAATAGAGAAATGCGCGGATTGTATTGGAATATTCTAAATCATTGGCATACGCTTCAATTTTCAGTGTATCTAAAGCGAGCTAAGATATTTTTATTTTTCGAAAATACTTTACATTGCAAATAATGAGCTTGCCTAGGGCATCACGTTTAAGAATATCACAGTGGCATTGTGTTTTCAGAAAGACAATAATATGTAGATACCTATTGTATATATCTATTATCTATGCTGTGCTGTGATATATATGTATACTACTTTTTATATGATTGTTAACCTTAGTGATAAAAAATACGCAGGGGTGTACAGTTGCTATTTTTCAAACGAAAAATTAATAATATCAAAAATCTAACAAATTTGGAAATGTTTACGAAAAACGTCCCTCTGAATAATGGAAAAAAATTGGTACAATTTAAAACGTCATTAATTGAACCCTGTAATCAAAAATAAATAAAATGTTGTGCCTTGAGAATACTACAGTTGTTTCGCCATTCAATAACTTCTTCAGGTAGAAGAAGAATATGAATAAATTTATATTGCTTGAACAAATGAGTCTTTTATATGTTGAAATTACATTTTCACAATATAATAATATGTATCTTGGCAGCACAGCAGATTCTATCTAATTATTTTCAAAATTTAATTTTATTTATTTAAATAGGTAAGTCTATGTTCTACGTGTTGAAGTCATTGTAAAGTGTTGTGTTTGTGCTAACAGGAAATTACAAAACTGTTTCTGAAGTGTTCATTACACTCTGCTGGATTGATATGGGGTAGTTATTGATATATATATATATATATATATATATATGTGTGTGTGTGTGTACGTTTATTGAAAAATAATATAATTGCTGCCGATAGATTTCATTTTATTTGTGTAAGGGTCATTGCGGTATGTTTGATTGACGTCCCCCTTAAAAGTGGGAATTGTAGATGATATTCACCCGTTTAATCAAGGGCTATCATAATTGAACCGAGCCGTCGCCCAGGGCATTTTTGAATTAATTAGGCGCACCATTGTAAACTGATGTGAAGATTTCGAACAATATACGATTCAAGTGCAGATTTATTAAATTCGCTATTAAAAAGCGGGTTAATCAAACTTGACACATACATATTACTTCCTTCAAAAATTATCATTCTCGTAAAGACCTGTATAATATGGCTTTATTATAAATAAAAATTAATAGCTTGAATAGTATTCGCAGTTGTTTTTTTTATAAATAATGAAAGGAGATAAATAAGACAGTTTTTAGTTTCACACTTGATGAAACCGTTCTTAAGTTATAGAAAAAATAACTTTAATCTTCACTGCAATTGCGATATTGAATTATATATAGTTTATAACCAGATTAAAAAAATCTAATTCTTCGGTTTAATTATGGGGGGACACAGTAAATAGCTGAAACCTCAAAGCCAAAGCACGACAGTGAACGTCCGAACCACGTTTTGGTAAAAAAGTTAACTTCTTCAGGGACTGAAGAGAACTAAAAGCTAAAACACTGTAACCAAATTAATTCTGGTTTTAAATCGTTGAGAACTAGGGGTAGGACCTTTACTTTCAAAACTATCCAGTAGGTAATTATTTCCAATTTATTTAACTGATTTAAAATTGCCAGTTAATATTTTCAGAAAGAATGTGTTGTGAAACACTTGATTCCTCTGTTCTATTAAATCTAGCGTGATCCAAATGTTCCTCGAGTCTAACTTGAATAGAGTGTCTAGTTTGTCCAACATATTTGTTATAGTTTAATTATATGTATGGGACATATTGACTAGACTAATTGTCGTGTATTTTAAATGGAGGTAAGGGTGTCTGATTCTTGTTTTTAAGTTGACAAATTGAAGTTAAAATGATAGGTGGTATAACTGGTAACCTAACAATTTGCTTCCAATAATTCGACCGGTGCTCAGTGTCATATAGGCCTTCCTTTATTGATATGGTTATGACAGGGGCATAATGCCATTGTTATAAATTCCATACGTCACGATCCTGATGAAAAACGGTCTTCTGGTTGTTTGTAAATCGATTATGCGCTATATTCCTTCGCAAGTGTCCATTTGTTCTCCCTAGAAATTCTAATATACATGTATATAGGGTTTTTCATGTTGATGGACTATTAGAAGTATATGAATTAGTAGAATGAATTCAATTCTGAAACTTGGGCTCATTTGGTTATTTTTTATACCGCTTCGTTTAAAAATATTTTCAAGTTCGATTTATATCCTGTTATACCGAAAGTAGATGTTAAATGGAATGACATACTTTTATAGATTTTTCGATAGAAAATTTAAATTCATGCATATTTTATAGGAGGCACTACTCCGAAAATATTGATGGATTTTGAGTTATTTAATTTTTTTCAAAATTTTTGACATTATATATATATATATATAAATTTATTTATAGTTATTGTTAACAATTAAAAATATTTACACGACCACAGCGCGAAAACCACCACCATGCGAAAAATGTAAAGAATTTGTTGTGAGACGACTTGCTTTGTCATATATGGAAAGCATATTGGTAACCCAATACAATGTGTTGTTATAGGTTTATATTTGCTGGTGGTTATTGTATATTACTTTCTTATTGTATACATTTATGTTGTGGTCTTTGCGTAGTAGGGTTTGACTACTTCAGAGTCTGTAAGGTTTAATCTAAATTAATTACCATAATCTGGTATTTATGTAGTTTGAATGATATACTGCGAATTTTAGTTATGGGAAATCGTTAGAATGGCTACTAAAGTATTTACAAGTGATCTGGCGTTCTTAAATATTTCAATAAATTCTGAAAAGCCTCTGTCATTAAAATTGTATACTTGAAGTAATGCACCTTCATACTTGTTCGACATGTATGTTCATAAAAAAAGGCATATACAAATGTCAATTTGTATATGTGTAAGTGAACTTAAACGATAAACAGTCATTCAAATATTTCAACTTCCATTAGCATCTTAGAGCCATAATAATCAGCGGTAGTTTCGAGATCATGGGGGGCTTTTATGAAACATACCAAACAACACTGAACTGAGTGAAGGCACTTATAAACTAGCTGCATTATTAACATTTGCATTAGCGATAAAGAAATTTATAAATCGAATGGCCCATCGCGGACACTAACGAAAATTATACGTTAATAAATACACACATAAGTGACACACTTGTTCTGGTTTACCATTTAAGTGGTGCGATCAAAAAGCTCTCTGTCTATGGTTTTATGAAAATAAAGATTTCGACAAAAAATATATTTTGGTCTGCAGCAAAGGATTATTAATGTGTTTTACATCTCATTGAACTAATGTCTTACATAATTCTCATTTAGAAATTTGTTTTATAAACGGTTTTAGTTTTGAAACTGAAGGTGTCTGAAGGTGCCAAATCTGGTAAATAAGGGAGATGTTGTTATCGAGTGTTGTGACCAGTAGCATGTTCTGTTTCCTTGACGTAATTTTTATTGTCATCTCGGAGAATTACTTGCAACATTTTCACCAATTTTTAAAACACAGATTGCATAGATACACGAAGGTGTCTGTAACGGAAAATTTTAATTTGATTAGTTAATTAAAAGTAAAAGACAAGGAAGATTATACTATATGTTTAACGCATTACAATTAAAATAACCGGTTAAGTTGTTGGTAAACTGCGTCCACCTTGATTTAATATGTTAGTACTGTATTAGAGATAGTCGCCTAAATTCATCCGCATACTTCCATCATATTGTAGGATTTATGGGATTACCATTTTTGGAGCTTCCTTATATGGCTTGTATGTTCCACAAGATCAGTTTCACAACATTTTAACTTAATTGCTGTAAAAGCTGAATAGGCGACATTCTTATGCAAAGCAGCAATAGAATAAGAAATAGAATTAGTTTATGAAACCAACAGAAGAAATCACGTACAATGTACTAACATCGTCATTTCTACAGGTTTACTATTACTATTTAAAAGGCTAATCATTTATATGAACCATTACATTACTGATAATATTCGAAGGTGATCGAGAAATTAAAAATATAAAGTTAATTAAATAAGTATTTCTTATTCATGTTAGGTAAGGACATTTGAAAAGTGTTGTTTAATAGAAAGAAAATTTTCTGGGGTTCTAAATCGCTATTTGACTAAAACGTCAAATAAACCTACAAATAGAACCCTATAATTTAGTATTTAAGAACAAGGTTGTATTATATATGCTGAAATGCTTCACAACCAAGAGAATTCGGAGGAGCAGCCGATTTTTGGTGTTAAAATTAAAAGTTAACGTTTTTAATTATTTTCGGTTTGTCTGTCTGCCGGTTTTCAGGAAGCGTTTGAAACATTTTGATTTGTGTGGTAATAAAAGGAAACAGAAGAAATGAAAAAAAAAATTTTTGCAAGCATCTGAAAATTATGCTATTGCTTTTTATTAAAGAAAAAACATATTTCACTAGTTTCGTTAGCGGCGAAAAGAAAAAAGCTCACTCTTTTCAGTAATCTTGGGATTAATTTTACGCTGTTAGAAATTCTCCACCAAAATATTTCCAGTTCACTGAAGCAAACAAAAGGTTAATTCTTGGCTTCAGTTTAATCTCGTTCTCGATTGATATTTAAAACACATGCCCGTTGCATCCCTTTTTCTCTTCTTCTACCACCTTCTCGTTTCATCTTTCTCTTGCATCTTATCCAATCGAACAGTCTCTGACTATTGTATACTTTAAAATGACTTGGAGACGTTGTTTCTAATTGGCCACTTCATTCTATTGTAACATCCGTTGGAATATTTCTTTTATTCCTTTGTTTACATTTCATCGAAGTCTCGTAAAACAAACAATTGTGTTGGACTCTAAATAAGACGTAATGAAGCAAATATTTTCAATGCAATTGTTTAGTTTACCATCCTTAATCGGATCTTTAAATTATCTCTCATTTTATAAGGAAATTCAAATCAAGTAAACATCATGTTATTTTTCAATCCTATTTACATACTACATGATACAAAAATCAGAGGTAATATTAAAATAATGAATTTATGTGTTTTGTGCGGTATGTTTGTGATAATAAAATTGTGGTGGAGGAGCCTGGTACATGTGTATGAAGGACTATACGTTCATGTAAGCAGATAACAAATGTTTTTCATTATATGGCGCTTTGTGGTGACCGGCTAGAGAACAAGTAGTGGCAATAGATGTTATTCGAAAGTCTTTCGTCGATCTTTTAGCTCTTATAACCCATGAGCTGCACGTCCTGACAGGAATGTATTGGGCAGCTTCTTATTTATGATGGTTACCAGTCAATACGGGTTTTATTACACAACTGCATGTATTCGAGAAGCTGACAAATCTGCCGTACATAATATTTGAAAAATGTGAACTCAAGGAAACCGCTTGCCAGAATATATTAGCAAAACAGAAACCATATAAATTTAAAATTGACGCCCACATCGGGACTATAAAGTGTAAATTCTCAGTCAAGTCGATTTTCATGTTTAAAATACACACTTGAGATAAACGTGTACAGCATTAACAAATTATTTTTATCATTGAAAGACGCGTCTTATCTATCGTCTGCGCAGGTTTAGGAAAAATCTACGCGTGCGAGAAGCTTCAATTACGATCAGTTTAAGTTTGTGTTCAGTTCCTGTTGAATTATACGTTTTCTCGGACTGATGCTAATATAACGTAAAAACCAACTAAATATAATGTTAGGTGTTTGGTCTAAGCTCGGCTGTGGAAAAACTTAGGCCTTTACTAAAAGTTAAAAAAACTTTTGTGTATTTGATTTCCACCAGTTACTCGTGCTGGTGGGCGGGCAGTTCCTCCGACCTACACTGTAGTACAAAGCCGGGGGGTAGAGCGTAAGGCCCTCTTTAGTCTTCTTACAGGAATTGAGGGAATGGGTGGGAGGTGTGGTTAGGGAGAGAAAGATGAGACGGACAAAATGAAGAGAGAAGGGAAGTGAAAGATTATCTGTAGAAGGAATATTACTGTCCCAGATTTTGCCTAAATGATTCAAGGAAACCACAGAAAACTATTCTACTTTACTACGATAGGTTTTTTTTGTTTACGTTTATTTTTGAATTTTAACCACTCTTGTGCCGATTATGTGACCATCAAACTATTATAAATGTTATTAACAATTATTTGTTCGAATTTGCCAAAAACTGAAGCACTTTTATATCAGTTTATGGATTTGTATTAATGTTACATTTGCTTTGATTACTGGGTATATCAATAGTAACAGAGCCGTAGGATTTTTCAATTTTTTTTAGTGCGCCTTGCGATATTTTCCATCTGTTGCCCGTAAGAAATTAGTGGTTGATGTAATTATAGTTTAGTTTTAGTTGGTAGCATTAAATTTGGGATTTATTTAAAGCAACGCCGTTCTATGAATATCATTAGGTGAGAACAAATCCTTCCGTAATTCCATTCTATCGACCAGGCGGCCAGAAGGGTGTCGCTAGCAAAGATAAGGACACCGCAGGTTAACCATTACTGCGCCCCTATATATATGTATACATGTATATGCGACTGTAGATTCTTGCACCTCTACCTTTGAAACAAATCCAATTATCACCACGACAGGTAACACTTTCTCCAAAGCTACATTGGATGTAAACGTTAAACAGAATTACATTTAATTCGTGGTGTACTTTGTACTTTGATTTTATTTTATTTTATTACCACAGCCTCCTTTACTATTCTAATTTAGGTGTTCTGCACTTAACTACTAAATTTGGATCATAGAAAAAAAGTATAACACTAGTGCATTTTTTTTTCTGTCACAATTTCCCGTACACCCTGTATATAAATATCGGTTATTATATATGATAAACACCTTTTGATATCTAAATTATGTTTGTTGTGGTAAAGTTTATTTGGGTGAGCAGTGAGAAAAAGTTTGTTTGCAATTGTGTGTGACCCCATGACCCGGTGTTCGATGTTAGACATTAGCGGGCAATAAAGTGAAATACAGTTGTCAAAACAAGCATGAAAAGTTTTAATTAGATACCTTCAGCCCCTTTGCGTGATGAACTAGTGCAAATTGAGACAACAAAAATGTCTTAAACGGCAGTTAGAGGGATTCGAAGCATTTATTCATTAATAGCTTTGAGCGATGAGAGTTCCACAGGATTTCTGGAGCTACCCAATTAGGATTATAAAATTCACGGATACTTAACCACTAAATTTATTCGGTTCAGTTATTTAAACTAAAGATTATTTAACTAAAAATTTATAAATGCCATCTTTAGTGTTTTATGTTTTTAAAGAAATGTAGAGCTCTAATAAAGTAGTCTGTGGGCTCACATATCCTCCCTATTTCCCAGATTTGTCACCTATAAAAAATAAGATAAATTCTAAGTGTACGTGATATTCGAAACAATTTCATGAATTGAAGACTGTTTCTGAGGAAAATTTCTCTAAGGAATTCGGTGACTTGTATATTTTCTTAGAAGGCATTGTTTTGCTTGTTTCCTGAAAATTATAAATAGTTTATGAGAAATGTAGAGATTCGTTCATCAACCGAGTCATATTTGGAAATTTTCGGAATGAAAAGAAAAAAAAACAATATTTTCGTAAAAATGAGACAAGAAACAATTTCATTGACAAGTAAAATAAGATGTTGTGGGGTGAAAAGCAAGAACAACAAATATGTTTGCCTTTAAATTTAAATAAAACTAACTGCGTTCATTTTTCTTCCTAAAACATACATACAACCACATACCGTTTTCTCACTCTTCCTTATTCTTTATTTCGTTCTTCGTATCTCACGCAAAGAACTTTCATTATTATGAACGTGTTTAGAGTAACATTAAATGTACATACTATGTGTTATAGTTAATCCGAAAATAATTAAATTACATAAGCAATTGAGATAACAAATGGAAGAAATGATATGCGTTTCAAACAAAACTTTGGTTTAGTATTTAAATTTTTCTCAAAGGGTTTATTTCTTAAAATAAGACTTCATGTAGCGAAGTTTCATCTTGAAATTGCTGACATTTAATATAAGGCTTTCTGGAAAGAAATTTAGGACCTTATAAACTACAGTTTATGAACTCTAGTTTCATAAAACAGGACGAAAACTTCCAATCTACTGCATAAAACCAAGTTCATTTCTAACTTTTCTAGCAAAGTACTTTTGACTAGATAAAATTTAGAAAACATATTAGACATAAAAAAAAATTAGTAATTAGTAATTAATAGTTTAATTTTCATAAACAACGAATAGCAAAATTGGAGTAAATTGAAAAAATGAACTACATAGGTTGTACCGAAAGTAACGTTAGAGGAAGCCTTTGTTTTCACAGAAGTTAATAAAAGTTTTTTATAGAACGTAAGTGATGGATTTGAAGCTAAAGTAAAGTATTGATGAAAAATCTGTATGGCCACAATTTACGTCTTAATCTACAATGCTTTTATCTATTGTTGGTTTCTGTATTTTCCCTTAGCTTTCTTTGGATCTTAGTTAGCAAGTTAATCGGCCTTTATTTTTAAAAATTCAGTGAGTCTGTTTGCTTTAACTTCGAATCTATTATTCACCTGCACTCTAAGAAACATTCTATTGACTTTTGTATAAAGAAAAGATTAGCTATTCTAACAATTAGTTTGGGATGAACTTATACGCTCCCTTGCGTTACTTTTGGCCCAACCTCTGTATTTTGTGGTTCTTAAACCATGAAAATTACTTGTCAACTGCGAACGCCTTTGGTTTTGTAACATTTGATTTTTTCTGTAAAATGGTAAAGAGTAGTTAATGAGTAATGGTGAGAATTACATTTTTAGCAAGTAAGCAAATTTTCTCTATCGAATCAGTTTTAATCAGTGTTCTAAAGGTCAGCTCTAGTGTAATACGGTCTATTTGTTAAAAAAAGCATTATTAGTCCAATTTAACTTTATTTCCGTTCAGAAAAGAGAAATAATAGAACAACTTCAAAACCTCACTGAACTAAGGTAAAATATTTTTCTTAACTGGACACGTTACCGCAGTTTGTAAATCCCTTTATATTATTTTTAGTCGACATCTGTACAATACAACATCTTCGGGAACCAATACTTATCGATCTTCAGCAAAATAAAAAAACTTAACAATACATAGTACAAGATCCTCATAATACCGCAGGTATACCAAGGAATTTCAATTTAAATAGAAATTATTTCAGATCAGAATTTTCTTCGAATTTTCTGAGTTGAATAAAATATGAATAAATACAGATAACATAGCGGAATGCAGTAATGTTTAAAAAGATCCTTTTCTAATATGGATATCGACCTGTTAAACTAAAACCACGCCATAGTTAACTACGTGATAGGCACGTAGCTATACGCCACGCACGTACAAAATTAATACAAGATTAGTTTAGGTTAGGTCTGGTTAGATTAATGAATCTAAATGAAAATAAATGAAAAGATTAAATGCTCTTTTATTTATTGATTACTTTATTGTTGAATTACTTCCTACAAGAAGGAAACATTTAAAGCACCCTGTACATTATCGTACAAATAGGGATTGTTACATTAATAAAAAATAGTAATTATCAAACTTGCCTTTGTGTAGAATTGCAATACCTAAGTATAGTTGAAATCAGAATCGGAATTCTTTTAACAAAGTCAGTTTATGTTGATAGTGCATTAGTAAATAGGTAGTGAAACTTGTAACAAGTGTTTAATTGTTCTACAACATGTTTCAATATACTTACGTGAATTAACCGTTGTACCTAATTAACCACTGATTCAGAAGACAACATTAAACTTGCTGAAGCATTTCCTTTGAAAATTAATAATTCGCGGTTGATTAAATAGAACTAAACAGTGCATATTTAGTATAATTATTGTGAATGAAGGAAAGCTAGTAGTTTTATTGGAAAATATAAATTATTTGTTTTGTTATTATTATTATTACTAAGTTCATGTTTGTTTATAAATTCGACATGGCAATTGGGAAGATTTATGGAAATTTCATTGGAGAAAAATGCTAGAAATTGAAACGTTGCGTTATTATATTGTACCCTAGCAGATGATTGTGGCGGAAATTAAAAAGTGCGGTATTGACATATCGTATCGTGATGTCATGAAAGTAGATTCAGCATTTGATTTCCGCGTTTTGAGGCAGTTTAATATTTCTGTTGATGGTGCTGAGAAGGTAGTCTTAAACTGCAGTTTCCACATTTTGAAATTATAGCGGAAACATTCCTAAAATGACATACTGAGGTAAAATGACATATTGATCATTTCGCTAATTTCAGACGTGAACAGACTTCAGTTCAGTTTTTTACACGTGGTAGGCGGCACGTGTCTTAACGTAATGTCAAAAAGTTGGCTGTGATAACTGATAAGGTGTTACGAAAGGAAGAAGGCAGGTTACACATACTACTGTAGTTTGTGTCATGAATCCCATAGGTAATTTTTACCTCCAGCTCTGATTTCTACAAGAAAAACAATTTTGGAAGCCAGAGTTAATTGATAATGCACCAGCTGGGACATTGGGCTTATATCCAGAATCAGAAAAGTAGAAAAACTATTTGCTGAAGTCTATGAACGAAGTGCATCCATGGAAAAACTGGAATGCATCCATTCAACGCAAATATTTTCCTGCTGGATGCTTGCTGTTTCTTTAACAACTGAACAAAATGATCTCCAATTATAAACCACCAGGCTCCACTCATACCCCTACTATAATCAAATAACGGACATCTCTGGACCAATAAATACCTCTTTGATAACTTCAAATAAAGAAGATAACAATACTAGACTGTAGAGGAATTTCCGCAGTGACGATAATTTCAATACCAAAGGTTTCTACGTCTTTTAAACGAACAACGAAGAACGATTATGCTAACGTCAACACCAAACTTAGAAGAACTCAGGGCTCAAGCTGAACATCAACGTTAGACTTGTCGAGACGCGTAAAATGTAACCAAGTTAAAGTCAAGTTGTGGGACGATGTAAACGAACAAGAAACTCAAGACCCAATTGCTGGGATTGAAGATGAGGAGGAAGATACTGCATGTATTTATTGCAACAGCCTTTATTCCCGGCGACCTTTGGCTGCGCTGTCAAAAGTGCAGAATGTCTCCCGAACAATGTTTTTTATTTGCGAACTATGCACATGATTTTGTTTTTTTTTTTTTTTATAACGTCTTAAAGTTTTTAGATTCTAATTGGAAATGTTGAACCTTTTACTTTTGTTTCTAAAATAAATTTTCTTTGTACTGCTTTTTTCGTTTTTTTTCTCAATCTTTTCTGTAAACTACTATACTAAATGCCTAAAATGATATACTGTACAGTTTTTTTTTTGTAATTAATTAAGGAACCTATTAAACTGTAAATGAATGCTTAAACATTTTTATTCCAGTTTTGTAAAAGGTATTGCTCAGGGTATATCGTTTTAGGACAGTTTTCCCTACTTGCTTTGGGGCAACTGTAAATGGCAAAAATCGCATAATTGTGTTTATTTTAATTTTGTAAATAAAAGTGTAACTTATACCGCGTATATATAAGTATGCACACCTCTTTTTCCAAATTGTTTTTTTCCTTAACATGTATTGAAAGAGCTGCCGTTTTTACCATATTTTGTCGTCTCAGTTGAATTACGGTTATTGGTTTTTATGTGACACCGTACATTTTGTAAGAAATCTTGGAATGAGGTTTTGTTCAAGAGAGAAGACATATTTTACTCTCACCCTCGCACGAAACAGTTACGACAACACCTTTGAGACTCTAGACGCGATACTGTCCGTGATGTTTTGTACAAATTTTATAGCCCATTTTCTGCATCTTTCCTAACCACAGTTTTCGGATATCCGGCTAATTCTTTCCTTCAAAATCTGGTAGTACGCATTCCGAAAAATACTATTAAAAAACTCACATTTATTTTCATGAGATAAAATGTGAGTAGATAGTTTTTAACTTTTTTTTTCACGTGAAAGGGTTTTTTGATCTGTAATTTTGTTTGGACCGTACTGTACATGTTTATGTCTATTTCACAATAGCGACAGAGCGTTGTAGCAGCTTTTTGAATAAGGCAATGGATGCTATCACTAAACTGGCTGTTTTACATGTACATGAAAAGTCCACAAAGGCTGTTTTATCTGGCAGAATTTACTTTTTTACGCAAACCGCTGACAGATAAGTTTGTTCTTCCGGTTTAAAATAAATCTTTGTATGTAGTAAAACAGCCCATCGCTTTTGAAGTCCAGAACCAATCGAAAAGCACACGACAACAAGTACAGTCGCCTATATCAAGCTAAAATACATTTTCTAGACCACGAGTAAGTAAACATATATTCAGAAGCAACGTTTGTATTTTATCTGATGTTCACTTTTACGAAATTTATTAAATAAAATAATGAAATCTCGAACCGGTTAGCGTGGGGTTCAAAATAAGTATTGTTTTTTTTTTTTTGTGAAAAAGTCTTTTGAAAAATAACAGAATTTATTCAGAATAGTAGTAAACCTACGAATTGAAAGTATATACTGAAATAGAGCCTCTTTGCAGTGACCATGAAACATAATATGAAAGTATTTTATTACAGATATAACACATAAACAATTTCATAAAAAAATTCCTCATCGGTTCTTAGAAAGAAATATGTGCATTGCAGTTATGTTATTACGACTGCACACCTTTACGACTTCAACCTTATAAGAATTGTGTGCGTATTGATTAAGCTATCCTTGTTGTTGCACCACCTTGTATGCCTTGTTTACGCTAGCTTTGCGGCTGCTTACGCTGCTCCTTACGCAGCTCCTTACGCTGCTTTCACGTCTGAGCCACCTTGTTACGTATAGCGTATACGTTGTTCTGACGGCTGTCCCACCCAATAAGTACCCCACTCAAGGTGTTTACGCTCCTCTTACGGTTATGTGCTCACAACTACCCAATCTTGGGCGCACAGTAGAGTTGGGCAATACGACTCTTAATGGTGAATCGATTCAAATTAATAAAAGTACACTTAATGTGTTCTATAAAGTATTTTTACTTGATATTTTAGAATAAATTATAAAATATTCGAAAATAGACCTATTTTATTTTCGATTTTGGTGGAAGTTAATTCGGGCTGATATCGAGGAGAGGAGAATTTGCACGAGAGAAGCAGTGGTTTAAGGCATTCGAATAGGCCGCAGAATAAACTCTCGTTAGAATTAACTAATTAATTAATCCTACATACATGCAGGAAGTTAAATTAACTACTTCTCTGCCTTGACTAATGGTTCCTTTCTCTCGGTACACCTGCCCTAATTCTAATAATTCATATTATTTTGAGTTCAGGCAATCATTTTGTATAACAAGTAATGGTAGAGCTCAGACAGAGCCTTGTTTTTCGAATGAAAATTAGCGTCTGCAGCACAAGTCGTTTTTATTTAATAAATTAAAACTCAATGATAATGCAGGACGGAATTAAAAACAATTTGGAAAATTGAAAGAGCTGCTATCATAAAACGTTTGCAGACAGGCTGTTTAGCAATATATATGTATATGGTAAATTTCTTCGTACTAAAAGGATGACCATTTTGGAAATGTCTTTTACACAGACTAAGAGTATTTAAATCGAAAAGGGAAGGACGGGATGTGTTTTGATTAAAAGGGACTTGTTGCGGAATTCTCAACAAATTAATTTTATTTTTTTTATACATTGTCTTATGGTTATGAAAGCATTATAAATGTTTGTTTACTTCATGTATATAAACGGTGTGTTATTTTTGTTGCTGTCTACTGGAATGTTTCATTTAATATCTGTTTTCATCCTCACGGCTACGAACGATTATTTTAGGTATAATATAAAACACGCTGGTTAAATATATTTAGTACGAAGTATGTAATCAAAATTTGATTTTATTGGCCCAAGGCATATTCAATTTCATACGTTTGTATATTAAATATTAATATTTAATATTCGCTTTGTGTCCTTTTAAATCCAATTGATTTTTCAATGTAATTTTAATTATCGACGATGCATAAGTGATCAAATATGTTTTAATATAAAAAAAATATATATTGATTTGTGGGCGTATACTTTATTATTAAAGTTTACACAATATTGCTTCTACCCCCTTCTCTGTTATTTTCAAGAGTAAACATGTACTAAATTCAAAAAATATTACACAAACGTATTTACGATTTAAATAACTGTATGTTTATGGAAAAGCAAGAATAATAAATTAATTAGTATTAGGAGTTGTGGTTGTTTAAATTTCATAAAATGTTTGGCTGTTGATCAATTTTTATTTAATATTAATATACAATTAATGTTTTTTTTTTGTTGATCGTGTAATTTTGATCGAAGGAGTGTACAGCAATAGGCGTGCAATATAAAATGCTTGCATTTTTAGAAGAATATGTTGTTTAAACCTAATTGGCATAGATCTGCCACTTTGACCTATGTAGATTGCTTCACAAATGCTACATTTTATTTCATAAATGTTAAACCCTATTCGGCAACTCAGTTTTTTGATTTGCTAACGATACCTTATAAGTAAAACCAATACAAGAAATTGAAATTATTTAAAAATTTTCCTATTAATTAACTGTTAATTAATAGGAAATAGGTTCATTGAAACATGTAAATTCAAATAAATTAATATTTATTGTGTACCAATGGTTAATATGTCAATATTTGATGGTATTCGTTAGTGGTATAACGGTGTATACTTGAAATTAAATTAATAGATAATTAATGAAATGCAGTGGCATTTTCTTCATTATTTATATGTTGTAAAGGCAACTAAATAGCAAACAGTCATGTGAAGTGAACGTAATAAATAATTGACGTACGTATTCATATATACGATACATGTATTTAAGCGACAAACGGTTCAATTAGTTTCCAGTCAATCAGATGTTCGTTTTTTAGCAATCACTAGCAGTAAAGATGTGGAACATAGAGTACCTTTGTCCATTTGTCCATTTTATCTGCTCGAAGCTCTAATGAAGTTTGCAAATTCAGGGTTTGATTAAGTCGACAAAGAATTCAGGCAATGTTTCCTTTGCCCCATGGCTCACCCCTACGCCCTACGAGTCGATGTCGCTGCGGACGGTGCCGTTGCTGCTGCCGTCGCGACGTTGCGATAAATTTGAACCGAGTCCCCCGTGATAGCGCAACCGGGCTACAGCGAACCTAGAGTCAAATGCAACCCGTCCTTTATCCAATTGCAGCCTTACAAGGAAATGTCCGTTTATCGATACTTATTAATTAATTCCTGATTCTCTCTACAAACCAGCAAACAATTCTAGCTCGCGCTCTGGGTTTGCAATGGACAGCAGTCCGAAAAACGCTTTCAGCAAATATGATCGTAATCATTTGCTTTAATTTTTATCATTATCCAAATTGTACATTTAAAAAACCTCCACTTTCAATGTCATGTAATGTTTTTACGTACCTACTGGAGACGATTTTGTAGGGTAGAAGTAGAGGGTGGGAGAGACATCTTTTTAAATATACATCGATAAAACAATACCAGTAAATAACAGGCGGGCTGAATAGTCCGTAGGCTAGCATAGAAAAAATTATTTTTTTTGATAGAATTTGATTTTATTATTCAATATAGCTCCCTTCGAGGCCGATACAACGATTATAGCGGTCATACAATTTTTCGATACCATTTTCATAATACGATTTGTCTTTAGCCTCAAAATAGGTTTCAGTTTCGGCGATTACCTCTTCATCGGCGCGAAATTTCTGTCCAGCGAGCATTCTCTTGAGGTCTGAGAACAGAAAAAAGTCACTGGGGGCCGGATCTGGAGAGCACGGTGGATGCGGAAGCAATTCGAAGTCCAATTTCATTGATTTGTGACACGGTGCATTGTCTTGATGAAACAGCAGTTTCTTTTTCTTCAAATGAGGCCGCTTTTCCGCGATTTCGTCTTTTAAACGCTCCAATAACGCTACGATTACGTAGTCGCTGTTTATGGTTTTCCCCTTTTTAAGATAGTCGATAGTCAATGAATATTATACCATGAGCATCCCAGAATACTGATGCTATAACCTTGCCAGCCGACGCCAACTTTTGCGTCTTAAAAAACCTTTAAAAAAAATTCCATCATCAATGTCATGTAATGTTTTTACGTACCTACTGGAGACAATTTTGTAGGGCAGAAGTACAGGGTGGGAGAGACATATTTTTAAATATACATCGATAAAACAATACCAGTATGTAAATATGTTCATTTGGAACTTTACGAGAATGAGATACTCATATAATATTTTATGACAATATTAATATGAACAAGTCGAGAAACACAGCTTGCTTAAGATAATGAGTCTATTATGATTTCTTACAAATACTTAGTGTTGGCATGACACATGACATGTTAAAAAAATTCAATACTTATAGCACATTTCAAGATGAGAGGTTTTTGTATTATTTTAAGGCTTAATAGTTCATATTTTAAATTTAGTTTTCACTGAAATTATAGACGACAAACACAATGTTAATTTATTTTCATATGGATGGCTGTTACAGCTACAAATTAATGACGTAAATATATTTATTGTTGTATTGTGTATGCCGTTTTAATTACATACGCTGCAACTAAGATTTTAATGGCGTATTTGCGAGGAAACGCTGAAATAAATGTAAACAATTCGTTAAACAATTGAAATGAAATTAATATAGTGGCCAACAAAGAAAGAATGTTACGTATAATAATGTATAAAATAGACGAAAATAGAATTTCATTTGCTTAACTACATAGACGTATCAATTAATTAAATTCAACAATAAAATTCAGTTTTGTTATATAAAACGTTATACTTCTGATATAGTGTATCCCATACCTACTTATAATACATTTTTGATTTATGAATTAAATAGATGAAGCCTTTAATAATTGTAACTCCACAATAAGTAAAACAAACACGTATAGTTACAAAAACATTTATTGAACACAATATATATTTCGGCACACTGTGCCTTCTTCAGGTGTAGAAGTAATATAAACTAAACCTAAAACATTTTGACTTATATACTAAACTTAATAACTATTTAGAATAACTCCTAGTTTATTAAATTTGTTTATTTCCATTGACTCTAGTAAATTTAATTTTATTCCTTTCTTTTCTAACTGTAAAATTTTAAAATTATCACTAAAAAAACTATGTTTATTAACTAACAAATGTTCTGCATACGTAGAATTAGAGTTATTGTTTTCATAACTTTCTTGTGTTCTTTAAGCCTCTCACTAAAACATCTCCCTGTCTGACCTATATAATAATGTAATAAAGTTTATCGCTTTAGGCCTGCGAGGTCGCCCATCTTTACTTAGGTACTCCATTCACTTTTGTAAAATTTCTACAAAATCGTGATTAATGACTAATATCTTCTTTTTAAAAGTTTTTCTAACTATTAGAAAGCTTTTTTTGTGTAGTTAAAAGTTATATAGAGTGGTATAGACCTACGGTAATGTTGAGAGATCGTAAAAAGGAATCTCACAGGATTTTGAAGTTATAGGACGTAGGGTTATATGGTACAGCACCTTCGGGACTTGAGACTACATATGTACATTTCTGTCACCTATTTATTCCTCGAATTTTACTTTGAATGTGCGTCACCACTTTACCAAAACCCGTTCCAAAAGCACAAAATACACTTTCGGTTTAGAAAGGCGGAAAAGTTTATGAATAAAAGTCAATTTCTTTTGTTAAACTGAAGTACCTATTTCCGGCCACCTTTCGTTTCTTTGCCCCGAAGTCGCATTACTATGTTCTATTTAAACTCTGTATGACTTTCCAATATATTTACGAAAACTTAACATTTCACTTACAAACTTGCCACCATTTTCAATTACTTATCGAAAACTCAGCAGATTGTAAACTTCTCGAATAAATTCTTCGTAACTCAATTCATGTTTATGTTGTATAGAATTAGATTCGCGCACCGATGGTTTTGTATTTTAGTATTATTAGTATTTATTGTTGTTTAAGGGTAGGAATGAGTGCTTGAGGCTTATTAACTGATTTCATTATCTAGACAGATTCAGAGTATTATACGTATATAAATTTGTGATTTTCTGAAATAGAGTTTTTTAACGACACTCTTAATTATTGATTTTAGACTTTAATCTCGTTATTATCCATTTGTTTTACGATGAGTACCTTTATATTTTCAATGTGGAGAAAAGAAATATGTGCCGCAGTTTCCGAAATATGTTTTTCATTCGACGGCGTATCCACAGGTATTGCATTGCCGATGTTGTTAGCTACGTTTCTTCTCCATTATTCCCTAAAGTAATCGAGTAAGTCGAAAAGTCGCAAGCAACATTCTCTATTTTCTCGCTTCGACCCTAAGGGACAAGGATTCTTATTCGGTGAATACCAGTTGTGTTATGCGTTCGGGTTGTAATATTCTGTTTTTGAGGAACGTGTCAATTTACCGAAGTGATTTCGAAACAGAGGAAACACGATCATTTGTCACGAGACAATAAGCTATTTTTCTCTTTTCAAATGTGCAATGTAGAAATAAGGCATTTTTGATTGTTCTTTAGTTAGTATGGAAGGAATTTTATCTTTTCAGTTTTAGTCGTTATTCAAAAGATTTCTTTGGTAGTGTTATCACATTGTCATCTCCATTATCAATGTACGATGTACGAATAATTCTGAGGGAGCTCCAACCGCGTGATCCAACACCAAATTATTTGTTTAGCTTTGCGGCTGCTTACGCTGCTCCCTATGCAGCTCCTTACGCTGCTCCTTACGCAGCTCCTTACGCTGCTCCTTACGCTCCTTTCACGTCTGAGCCACCTTGAAAAAGCATTATTTGTTACGTATAGCGTATACATTGCTTTGACGGCTATCCCACCCAATAAGTACCACTCAAGGTGTTTAGGTTCCTCTTACGGCTATGTGCTCACAACTACTCCATCTTGGGCACACAATATAGTTGGGCAATACGACTCTTACTGGTGAATCGATCCAAATTCATAAAAGTGAACTTAATGTGTTCTGAAAAGTATTTTAGAAATAATACATTTTTGCTTGTTCTTTAGTTAATATGGAAGAAATTTTTTCTTTTCAGTTTTAGCCGTTATTCAAAGTTATCACATTGTCATAAGTAACTATTGTTGTGGCAGTTCTGCAACAAATTTTCGCAGTCGCCCCTGCCTGTAGTAAATATAAATCTACGTTTGATTAGGTACAATATATCATTAATAATATTGATAATTATTTTATTGTATTTAATAGCAGCATTGATGAATTACATGTCTCATTAAAATAGGAAATATCTGCTAATAATGGTTGTATAAAACTTTATACTTATATGTCTTGATTAAATAGAAATTTGATTTATTGAACCCAGTTATCAGTTAGTTTGTAACATATAAATTAATTTTTTAATTTAGTATGTGCGTTAATTATTTTTTCAAATATTGATTGGTGTGTTAATACCTACAGTTTGTTGGCTTTATAATAATTTTTTAGGTGTATCGAAACCAATTTATTGTTAATAAATCTTTTCCATTAGGAGATTGTAGATTTGCACTAGTGGTTGCAAAACTTCTGTAGTATTACAAAAGTGTTTATAATTAAATTAACAATTCAGTTGAAGCTAGTTTTAGATTGAGACAGAAAATAAGCAAATAAAATAGTAATGTGGTAACACCTTCTGTTGCTAATGTAATTTGAGAAAGTGTCTCCTTTTATTCGTTAGATTTAAGAAGAACAGGAAACGTAGTGCTTGGGATTTTCCGCCAATTGAAAACAACACAATTATTGCTTTCTCGAATAACACAGTTAATGAACTTCACGGTAATTTTATCCCTATTACTGACAAAGAACTTTTTAGTATTTATTGTTTATGTGTGGTAATTTACCCTTTTAACGAGTGGACATAATTTTCTAGAAAACCACAAAGCAGTTGTACCTTTGATAACGTGAAATAACGAGAATGAATATTTGCAAATGTGTGAATAATTGGTGTTTCTAGGGAAACAAGGTCACAACCAACAAATGGATGAACGGATGGGCGTCTGAATTTTAATATTTTTCAAATTTCCCATTTTTGTATGTTTGATTTTGAGTTAGGATACCTTAATAGAAAGTTGCCATGACCGTCAGTTTTGTGATATTGTTTGTTGGGAAACGTTGGCTCTCGTAATATGTACTATTTATTTCATTGTATTTTTGTGATGTTTAGTGAAAGTTGGTGATGTAATTTATTGGTGAGATGTTATTTAAAGGATTTCCTAGTTGGAGCAACAGGAGCATAAACATTAATACATACGTAGATACATATATGGTTCTTGCTATTCGAAGGTAAGCAATTTACGACTCCCTTGAAATTGCTGAGTTCAAAGTTTCGACTTTGGTAGGTGCGGACTTGTCCTCTGGGAAACAAACTCAGCAGATTGAATTATAAATTGAAGCTACCTGCTGTCGCAGTCAACCCTAAATTGCTTATTAGCCACTGTTTTATCTCGTTAGAAGAACTAATTCGTTGCATTTTGACCAATTTTTCGGTATCGACTCGGAAAAAGGGAACCGACGTTCGCTTTGAAATACCATTTCCGACATGAAAAAATCTCATTCACAGCATCCAAGCAAATTTCATACTGGATTTAAATGCAAAGAGGACGAAATTCTGCCATCAAAAATGTACTTAAACTAGATTAAAACCGGCACGTTTTTTATAACTATAGCCAGGAAGAAAGGAAATAAAATTCAACGACTTCTAAAATCATTAGATAAAAGTTTTTGGAGTTATCACGATAGTTTCCAAGCAGTATTTTTGATTATATATATAGTATATATAGTATATATAGTATATATAGTATATATAGTATATAAAGGTAATAAGTTCAATTGAATGGTATCAAAGGGCTTTCGTCTCTCTGGAGAATGGATCATAATGATCCTATAAATTGGGACGTGCCGCGACATTGAACTGGAATACTGACAAGAGATGTATGTGATATGGAAATGAATATGGAACCAGAGAATTGAAAGAGAGAGATAGAGATAGAGATAGAGAGAGAGAAAGCGTAGATAAAGTATGTGATGTAAGAGTTTCAATTCTTCTGTGTGTTGACAATTGTCGAATATCGAGACGATTATGAATTCGAAGGTGGCAATTTCTAATTGAGGGAATTATTGGAACGGCCAAGAAAATTCCAAGGTTTAACATGCATAAGTAATGAATATTCTGTGAATTATTATCCGGTTGCTATTAAAAAGGAGGGGTAATTTTCCAGAACAATATTGTAACTGAAAATTTCGTTTTGGGATTATGGAAAGTCAGGAAAATCCAGAGTCTCAGAAATACCTAGGAGTTAGTTAAGTAAGTCAGAAAACGGCACTTATGGAATGTCAGGAAAACTCAAAATTTCAGAATTTTTAAGAGTTCAATTGAACAATCCAAAAAGTGGCGCTTATAGAAAGTCAGGAAAACCCAGACTCTTAGAAATTCGGCGGTCATTTTATAAAGGCAGAGAAATGAAAAGTTAGAGTTACATAAATTCCAAGGGGTCAGTTGGATAATTCAGAAAATTGAATCTCAAAAATTGTAAGTTGCAAAAATGGTACATATGGAAAGTCAGGACAGCTTAGAGTCTCAGAACTTTGGAGCGTCGGTTGAATAAGTCACTAAATTGCACTTATGGAATGTTATGATAATTCAGAATTGCAGAAATTTCATGGAGTCATTTAAACAACCCAAAACAATAGAACTTATGTAAAATCAAAATAACCAAGATTCTTAGAAATTTGGAGGGAAATTTGGAAAATGGAACTTCTAGAAAGTCAGGAAGACTCAGTATCAGAAATAACAAGAGACCAGTTGAATAAGGCAGAAGAATGGTACTAATTGGAAGTCATGAAAACCTAAACTTTCAGAAATACCAAGGGGTCAGTTGAATAAGCCAGAAGCTAGAAGCCAGAAGCCAGAAGCCAGGAAAATGGCACTTATGGAATGTGAGAGTCATGTACGGTACACCCTATACAAAAATAATTGGAAGATATCTTAGGGGTACTTGTAACTATTACATGTGTATATAAGAAGTGTAAGAAGTATTGTTTCCTTTGGTGGCAACTGGTAGAGTGTGCAAGGATAAGTGGTGATTGTAGCGCTGGTTTGCTATGGTTATGTGGCATTGGGGGTAGTTGTAGAGACGGACGTAGCAGTCGAGTCGATGTGGTGGTGGGCGCTGTGCAAGTGTGCACAGAGTGTGCGAGCAACCACCCTCTGCACAGCATAGCAAAGCAAAGGCAGACTAACAGCACAGCCGTGGCAAAGTAGGCGATGTAAAAGAACACGGAGAGACTAGTAGTCTGTCGCGATCTCGCGCTTCGAGCAGACGCAACCCTCCGGTTCGTACGGGTGTCAGCCACGTGCTTTTTAGCCCCCTTTCAACTTGCAAGCAGTTTGGTTGACTCAAGCCCGCAGGTATAAGCTTACCGTGTCGCCTTTCCATGCTTTCGCTGTTCACGGGTTTTGTTTTCTCGAAAGATTGCAGTCTTGTCGACGGAATAGAATACGTAAGGAAAGAATCTTACTCAACAGGAAATAGCGAAAGCAGTGGAAGTGTAGAAAGCTAATTGTAGAATTTGCATGCTTAGGACTTTTTTTGTTTGCAAAACGTTCCTGCACCGTGACGCGGAGAAAAAAAAAAAGAAAAAAAGAGGGCATTCAAGAAAACTGACGTTTTTCCCTTGGATTAGTCAAATGGCATAAATGCTACTTTCAAGCCACGGAAATAGCAAATATTCAAATTTTGAAGAAGCACTAAGATTAAATTTTATTCAGAATCAATTTCGCATTACTTTTTATGTTTTATGTCCATCGTAAAATCCGGCAGAACCCTTAATTTAAAAAGGATAAGCCAAGCCGATCAAATATAATTTTTTTACGGGAAACTTTTCCCCCTTTTTATTTTTTGTCGCGTGGTTTTTACACTTGACGGAAAAAAATTAATACAACTACCAACCTGACATTAACTTTAAAGCGTTTTTTCGCCTCTTCGGTATTATTAAACTTGGAATACAAATATTAAAAATATTTCTTCCCACAAAAAGAACTAACCATTCGTTCTACCCTTTTTTACGGCTACCTTTAAGATTCCCATCAACAATACAAAAACAACTTTCAACCAACGTTTTATAAGTTTAATTTTTTACTTGTTATAAGAAAATACAATTCTCTTAATAAGATTGGTGTTTTTTTTTTTATAATCTTTTCTTTTATGTGCGTAAAGCTACAGTAATAAAATATAAATTATTATTTGCCATACACTTTGTCGAAAGAATGATAAAAAGGTAGAAAACAATTTGTTTTGTCATATTTTAAATAAATTTAATACTTGAAATATTCAAGTAGTAAATTTTATTTTTCGAATTAAGATTTGTACATCAGTTCATTGTTTATTTATGTGCTCTTATAGCATTACATTTACAAAGTTTTACTAGCAATTTTTTGTGTTCTTTCGATCGATACTTAATTGAAAACAAAACAATAAGAGTCGTCTAGTGCTTATAATGTTGAAGTTCGTGTTTCTTTTCCATTAAATTTTCAATTTCTTAATGACAAAAACTTTCTAGGATTCTCTATTGCGTCCCTCAATTATAGGGAACAGAAAGGACTATTAGTTCCCGGAGTTTCATTGAAACAGGACTTACTTTAAATAATTGTTGATATTTGAAATAAATAATTTGATTTTAATGATGTTCTTCTTATTACTTTCAATTATAGAAATCAGTGAATTGTCTGTACATGTTTAATGTTTCCTAATTCTTGAATTTTATAAATATCATCGCATAGATTGGACATTAACTTTACGTGACGTTTAATGTATTCTCTTTTATACACGAAATATATAATGTTCATGTGGTAAAACTATTCGTGATATCTAGAAAGGAAATACCAGAATTCCGAGACGCTTAGTATCGATTTCTTGATTCAAAAAAACGTTTATTTATTGAATGTATTTATCAGACTTTAATAAATTTAACTTAGTCAGTGGTCAGCTTCTTGTGAAACATTTTTGACGCAGATTCACTTTAAGTTATAAAAATATTAAGTAAAAGGTAATATATGTCGAGCGCTTTCACCATTGTTCGTTTTTGGTGTACCTATACAACAAAATTTGGAACGTATAATATATGTGTGGTCCAATAAAGACTTAAGGTATTCGTTTTGATTATACAGAAAAATGTAAAATGAGTCCATCAGATGTTTTTTTATTCTAGTCACCCTTAATGTTGCGTGAGCTCTAAAAACACTTCATGATTAATGATCCCAAGAAATGAAGCTATTTACTATATGTATGTACATATAAATGTATATGTATTTGTATATTTATATAGGCGCATAGGTATTTATGTTGATGTAAGAATTTAATTAATAGATTTTTATCTATAAAATTTCCAAATGGTGGTGCTTGTCCGGATAATTTTAAAATTATTTTTGATGGAATGACAAAACCTAATGACAAAACGTAGAACTAATTGTTATTAACTATTTTTTCCGCTTCATTGTCGTATTGATCAAGAATTAATTACTTTAAATTAATATAAATCCACTACGTTGTTGATTACTCTTGATAATGACCAGATGTGGGTCGAAACAATATTGTGGAGTACATTAAATTATTGTTGAAACATTCAATTTTATTTATTACATTTATCATTTTAGCGTTTGTTAGATTCACAAATTTCATCATTTATCGATAGATGCAGAGTAAGACGTGTGTGTCATGATGGTCAGCGTCAGCTGTTTGGTAAGAGGTAGTTTCAAACACATATCTTGCTAGTAGTTGCATAAAATGATGTCTGTTCAAAATTGAAGTAGGCAATGTCTAAGAAATTCGTTGTAGGAGTGTATTCGAGAAGGTAGTCAACAGCGTTGGTTGGTGGAAACCGCGGAATCCTTTGGGAAATGAAATTTGGATTCCGAACGGGACACAAATAAAAAATGCTACCGCTGCTGTTTCCACTGTTATCAGGGACGCGTTATATATGAAATTCTCGGAGAAAGAACCTCTTTGAGTCGATGATAAATGATAGTTGGCCATCGGCCGATTTTTGCCTCGATTATGGAAACTCTGTCCCTTGCCGTTGCTTTCTTGCACATCAGCTTTTCTAATAGTTTTCATCCTATTTCATCTGAAAGGACATTGTCCTTTCCTTAATCCAACTTCATAATAAAAGAAATCAAATCACATTTTGTGAAAAAAAAATTGGAAATAAATAACGCATTTACGACAAAAAATATAAACGGTCCTCCAAAAGGTGAACTCGGGAATTCTCTTTGATAACAAACAAACAAACAAACAAACAAAAAGCACAAAAAATATTATAATAAATAATTAAACAACGTTTTCGATTACAGTTGACAACTTCCTATACTAAAAGTTTATAAGTATAACTTCAGAAACACCGAATATAAATCTTTTCATCATCTTGTAACGTTGCAGCAGGTATGTTGTTGGATCAATTTTATTCCTTAGCTAAGCTTGTGGGGGGTATCATTGAAATGGTGAACAAATATATGTCTGTTTGATTTTCTTCATCATTACTAAGTGTATATACCTTTTAGAGACGTATTTGTTAACAAACGCAATTACGTAAGAAACATTAACAATATTAAATAGTTTGAAATGAAAATGATCAAATCAACAATATGCAGTTAAATGTTAGAGGTAAATAATAAGATTATAATTAAAAGACAATGTTTGGAATATCCAGAAAAGGTCAGAATCAATTCGTTAATTTTTCTAATTAGTGATTTAATACTCTTTGAAAATGGTGTTGTAACCGAAACGATCGTTAGAGAAATAATAAAATGTGTGAAACAAACCAAGTTTTCCCTTATGAAAAATTTTTGAAGTATTTTTCAAAGTTATTAGATATAATTAATTTCGTAAAGAAAATGTGAGCTTATAAATAATTTCATAAACGATAATTTAGAAATCGATAGAATATATTGTTCTCACAATTTACTTCTATGATACCAACTTTAAGTTTTCACCACACATTGAAGATATATACTTGTATTGAATATTTTTTTCTGATTAATTTGATTTACATATGCAATTAATGATATGAGTTATTAATAATTATTTTGATAAAAATAGTGCATATAAAAAATACAAATGACGACAACAGGTACAGATATTTATGGTCCTGTAAAATCCATTTTCTCTATCTCTGGCCAACAAAAAGCTTTCGGATCGCGAAATTTATTTGTTTATGCGGTTGTGCATGCGACAGTTGTATTTTATATTTCGAACAAAATTTTATTGTATTATGTTTGTGAGAGGTATGATCGATAACAAAGGTAATGGTTCCAATATAGAATGAAAACCCTAAACCTAAATTGTCTCAGGACCTTTTTCCTTTACGAATTTTTTTCCAATTTCTACTGGTTCTGTTAAACAATTTTATCCAAAAATTGTACATGGTGTATCGACTTTTTAAACTCTTATGGCTATAAGTATGTGCAAGGTATGAAAAGTAAAAACGATAAAAAAGGAAATGCAGTAGTATGGACTAAATGTTCAAAATACCTGATGGTATGTAATTTTCCCAGATCAGAAGGTATTTTTGACGAAGACAAAACAAATAACCAGGGAAGACGTATCTTAGCGGGGGTGTAAGATGTACGGCAAGGTGGAATAGGGAATGGCGAAAAATACGGAGATAAATGGTCCATGACATTGCAAGATTGATGGAAGGCCGCCATAGAGCGGTCGGAACGTTGCGAGACTAACGGAGTTGAGTTGAAGCGGACCAAGTCGACTCGAAGAATCATTCACATTCAACTTACAGTAAGTCACAGAAATTGTGACAGACCTATATGAAAGATATTACATATTTAGAAAGTGTCACTGTCTTAATTTTCTTTTTTCTGAAGTTACAAATAACGTTTGTAGGAGACTTTTTGATTATTGAATCATATTACATTAAACATTGAATTTCTAACGATTCTACGTATGCTATTGGGAATTCCGGGAACATCGAGAAATACAGCAAAACTGTAGAAAATGGCTAGGTCAGAAAATTTAATAAAATAAAGCCTTGCGCTCTATTAACGTTTCAAAAAGTAAAAGTACTGACTAAATTCTATTGAATTAGCGGATACTTGATGGATGTTTAACATATTGGAATAAACACATAGTTGATAAATTTATTAAATAAAGTTGACACTTATTTCACCAACACTGTGGCTTCTTCGGAAGTACAAAATTTACTTTAAACTACCTAAGAGTAGTTGTTTATAAATAGGGTGGTGCATCTTCATTAGAGTGAGGGAAAAGATTTAATCCTGGTGAGAGGTTTATATCTATCTACTTGGTCATTAAGTAATATGTCTGTATTTTTATATTTGTTAATTTCTTTAGATTCTAATAGTGTAAGTTTTAAACTTTTATTTTCAATGTGTAAAATTTTTAAGATCTAAATCAAATATATGGTTATATATCTTCTAACACAGGTTTGGCATAGTTAAAATCGTTTTTGTTTAAAACACTATTATAATCTAAAGAAATTAACAAACATAAAAATATATTACTTAATGACCAAGTAGATATAAATCTCTCACCAGTATTATATCTTTAACCTCACTCTAATAAAGATGCACCATTATATTTATAGACATCTACTCCTAGGTAGTTTTACGTAGATTTTGTACTTCTGAAGAAGCCACAGTGTTGGCGAAACACGTGTCAAGTTTATATATTATAATAAATTGTGGAAGTTATCAACTGTGTGTTTATTCCAGTACTGACTAATTTTATTTTGGTAACCCAACCTAACCTAACAGTGACAGTTTCGGATGTTCTTACATCTGTACAAAAATACATATGTCGAAACGGAAATACGTAACCGTTGTTGAATCTTTTATGTGTTTACCTATCGTAGTTGGTTGCGGACTGGTGAACTGAAATGCCTTTGCTTATCTTACTATACGATTACAACTTTGCTCGACTGTTATGACACTTGTAACTGACGGCCACAGCTGCGATATGTCTCCTGTGCTTTGATTCGCTTTGTAGTCCAGGAAATTAAATCAACGGAAGGCACCCGTAAATATATTGTACACCCCCGTTTTGCCCCCTTTTTTTCCCTTCTTAATCTTATCTCTTCCTGCTCACTAAACGTTTTTAAAATACCAATAGAATCCACTTACATACCTTTTAATCTATATAAGGAATTGAATTCCGAATAGCAATAATTGCATTCTCTAGATTTTTACTATTTCTAGTTGCATAGTGCTAACAAAAATTAAAGTACATTGCTAGGTCAAACATAAGTAAGAATTTGTCAACACTTTTATTTTCTTTTACGACCAATAATTTACCTTCACAACAGTTCACTAAAAATATCTGCTACTATGTTAATATAGGAAATACTCAAAAATCCTTTTTTATTGACCTACAATTGCTCTTTCCACTGTCATAAATTTCCTGTCAAACATTTCCGTACAAAATCCTTACCTTCGACGACAGTTAAATTTTTCCTAAAACAACATCTGCTAGTGTACCTAGCAAATCCTTCAATCCCCGCAAATCTACCTAAAACAATCAGTAGTCCAATAAACTATCTAAACCACACTTTTTTCCCTTCCCCTTTCTATCTTAACAATTTAGATCTTTAAAAATCAAAATCCAAATATCTAAAAAGATCAGTGCAGGTATTACCGAATTATATGAGTTATCAAAAAGTCCATGTCATCACCACCAGTCAATCTTCAAATAATATCAATTTGAATTAATTTCAATTCAATCTAATTTCAATTTTTTCCACTAAGTTTAACAATATTATCCAATAACTGAATGTAGGCTTTCACGCCCGGCGTCTTCAACATTATAAGAAATTTCCGGGCTAATTAGCAACTAATTGTGAGTTCATTAATGTTTGATAAGGTCCTTTTCGATTAAGGATAACTACTTGTTATAGACAATTGAAGAATATATGGAAAAAATCGTGACCTTACTATACGTATTACAAAAGATAGGTATTTTGACAATGTCTTTTGTATGTCAATTTCATTAAAATATTTTTGACAACATCCCTTAAATTGTCGTGCATTATATTAATGAAATAATTCGTGTTTGAAGTGGAGCAGACGCTTCGGGTCTAAACACGTATAAGGGTCATGCGATTTTAACGTAGCTATTTACTACCTATATTTGCGGTATCTCTAATGTGGAATGTGCAAAATCTCTTCAATGTTGAACGGCCGTACCCTCAAACCAGACGTTTATGTAAACCAGCGTTAACTCCAGTTACTGCATATTGTACAACCAGGCGTTAATAATTAACAAACTTACGTTGAATTTACGATTGTGAAATTTCAATAAGCCCACAAAGTGGATTGTTACCTGTATGTGTGTGTTAAAATGTCTCTTTTATATTTGTATTTGTTTATGTACATTAATTCGTTGATCTGATCTCGATGATTCAAAGTAAGTGTGGATTTCTCTTTTAATGTCCTCTTTCTTTTGTATTTTCTCTCTAATGAAACAAAACATTGGACTGCTAAAAATAACAAACCGGGAATCTCGACCTGTTCTTAATTATTTTGGAGAAATTTGGAGACTCCTTCTTTTGCCGATAAATCAATAGATGTTAATGTCTTCACGAAACGTAGATGATATAACGTCTAAAATAAAATTTTATAATCAAAAACGTATCGGGGTAATTTCATTTGAAACAAAAGTGGCTTGTTGTACGTGTTAACTTGTAAGGTGTGATATTAATTTAGTTATTTGTGTGTTAAAATGAGATAGCGTTAATATTGAATCGGCCGTTCCCTAAGGTGTAAAATGGCACAGCAGAAATGGTTTAAAAGCTCATTCTCGACAAAATAACTCAAGTATTAAGCGATCGGTCGGACGTAATATAGAGAAGCTTATAAAACGTTAAATGTTAATCTTAAAGCGAAAGCGAGTAATGAATGTTACCGGAAATTTTTAAGCGACGTCACCAGCTTTAATTTTATCGCTCCGACTAGTATCTATTGTTAAATTATGAAGAGAATCAGGCTTGGCAAAGGGTATTTGAGCGTCGATTTCCTTAAGAATGATCGCGTCTTAATGGAGTTCCCCATCTCCTTTGGCCATTGTTACTTTAATTTAATAAATCACCATTTTAGACTACGAACAATCTCAAACGTCACCTTGACATCCAACGACACTTTTACTACGTTTATATTTTCTAAACATTCTGAACAATTCCTCGATTTTACCTACATACTAATATTATAAAATTCAACTGTTGTGAAAACTTAACTTGTTGAAACTGATTTATAATAAACATGACCCTATGGGGTCACCCTTATCCCCCATATTAGCGGAAATATACATGAGCTATTTTTAAAACTTATTATTCGCTTCTACAAACAAACTTATTCAATTTGTATTTTCCTGGCATCGGTATGTAGACGACATTTTATATATTTGGACTGGGTCTAATAGACAATTAGACTTGTTCCTTAATTTTATAGACTCATTAGACCCGAAAATAAATTTCACATTCGAAAAGGAAAAAGAATCTAACATAAATTTTTTGGATTTAAATATTGCTAGGTCTAACGATAAACTAGAATTTGGTATATACCGTAAGCCTACTACCACAGACAACATTATACCTGCGGATTCCAATCATCCCAGAAAAACAAAATTAGCAGTTTTTAATTCCTTGATAAGCACACTAATAAACCTACCTTTATCCGTTACAAATTTCAAGAAAGAAGTATTAATTATTAAAAATATAGCGTTTAATAATAACTATAAGCCGAAAATTGTAGGCATAATGATCAAACTTAACAAGAAAGTTCAAAAACTACTATTTAATGATAATTTAAGTATAAAAACAGATAAAATTTATTGTTCTTTGCAATTTGTCAATAACGTTCAAATCACGACTTAAGAAACTAGGAATTACTACAATAGAATGTAACGGTAGGACATTAAAAAACATGTTGGTTTATGTTAAACCTAAAAGCAAAATTAAACAAAAAAGTGGAATTTACAAATTAATTTGTAAGGATTACAAAGGGTAAAAAGTTATCGCTTCTAGAATCCTTAGAAATAAGCAAAGCTTTGTATAAAAAAGAAGAACTTATGAACAACCAACCAGAATTAGTAACCTACTCCTCCCCACTTATTTTAAGTAGACTATAAATATGTGATTTGTTTAGATTTAAGTCTAGTAATTAGTAATACTCTTGATAATGATCACGTAGATCGAAACGATATTGTCGAGTACAATAAACAATTGGTGAAACTTTTTCCATTCTTTTATTTATTTTCTCTTTTGAAGTCAAAAATGTTTCACAGTAAGTACACCCTAGAAAGTTTAAATTTTACATATAATCCTCTTTATCAGGTTCTTGTATTAAAGATTTTCATCTGTCTGTTGTAGCTTAACTTGCCATGTACTTTATTTTAATGCGTCCTGTAAAATTAAAAAAAAAATCAGGTGAAATGCGAAAATTCTACTTAGTTTATTGACTTGTTACTAACTATCCTTATTGTATGGGTGATGCTCACTGTATTCTTATTAGAAAAGTGGTTTGTATCTACTCAGCTTATTGCTCACAGCTTCTCCCATATTACCGACTGCATCTGTTCTTCAAGATTCTAAATCCGATTTTAACACCAACTTTGGTTCTGAATGTTTCTGTAAATCCTTGCAACTTGTCCATTTCAACTCTGAAAATTCCATCATTTGTTTAGGGGTTCTTGAGTTTAGGCAAGAAGCTGTTTTCACAAAAATCATCATATTCTGTCACCCTTGTCGATGGTAAAAGTAGAAGCATATCTAAAACCATTGGTAATAGTCAAAATACCATTAAAATTCATGCATCGGTTCTTGCCTTGCTCAAGCCTTTTTTTTGGAAAAGAATAGTTATAAATGTAAGTAAGTATTGTATTAATAACTTAACATAATTATTAGTGCAAGAAAATTATATTCTCTGGCGTTTATGTGAGTTTAGTCGTCTTACGAAACATTTACATAAACATACCGTACTTGTCTTCTGTTACAACTAACTAGAAACTTCTAGATACACATTATGTTTAGCAATGCGTAAAGTTAATTCGAAATTTCCTACTATTTACTGGCGTATTACCTCTTATACTAATTCTACGTACAGAGAACACAATGGGATTTTATTATTACATACAACGAAAACGTAATAATTATTTTACGTATATCATAAAAAAAAATGAATAAAAAGAGTACCACTTGATAAAATACTTAGAAGACTAAGAGCTAATTTCTAATTTGTTCAGTTGCTATCTGTACAGAAAACATAATTAAAGAATTAAAAATACACTTGGTTTCAAAATATTATATTTGTAGACACTACAATTGTTTCAGCAAATATTGCCCAAGGTTTTTGATCATTTTAACCAACAAGTCTCGACTGAGTTTTAGCCTGGGTTGTTTCTGTTTTGGTTTTGAATAACGTAAAGCAGATTTTGCTCGTCTCATAATTACAGGTTTTATTGTTTTTATATATAAACTATAGGTAACATAGGTACATGAACTAATTATCCCTAAAACACAGAAATGGATTGATTATTGGTAACTGTAATTTCTTTTTTGCATTCAACTCTCTTTGTTACAGAGAATATTTTATCGTTTTTGAAGGGTACATAGGAGATATAAATAATCTAGATAAGTAAACTATATTACAATTACTCTAAGGTATATTTAACTTTGGAGTGTGTTACTTTATTCTTCCGTCTCTGCTGTACCTTGTCTAAGGGTAATAGAGAGAAGTTATACTGGATGCTTGAAGTAATCTAGCCGCCCCCGGTTCTTCAACCCTTCCTACATAGCTAATTAACGTGATATAAGAAGATTTATTTTTGATATCTCTAATTGTAGTCTTCATGTTCTTTACAAACTTCTTCAACTCAAACTACTCATTTCTATTCGTCGAAATTAAAACAAATTATTTGTTCTACTTACAAAAATATAAATAAGAACCAAGTATTGCCTAACATTAATTGGTTTAGGGGCTATTTGGAAGGTTACGTAAATGTTCAGATTTTGTGAGTATGTTTAAAAGTCAATACGGTACATCTTTGCCATTGGGGATGGAGGATTGTTTCTGTATAAATACGTTATATATTTAATATAGAAATTGTGTGGCTAAATACAACAAATTATTAAAATTTTGACAATATTGTTACGACTTGGTCAAAATTATCAAAATCAAACAGGTACAGTAAACAATTTAATTTGTCATTCTCTTCATTAAAACATGTTTCATCAAGCACGCATCGTCGATAGTTTAAATTATATTTGACGAACTTGTTTGAAAGTAATTAGTAAGTTACCGTTGATATTGGTGTAAGGGTGATTTGTAGTTTTGGAACAATGTGTTTGTAGGGTGTATGTGTGTGTGTTATATATGCAAAAGTTAGTATTGAAGAGGCAATATCCGTTTTGAAAGTGCACGTCATTATTTGATGCAACTGTATCGTTCATTTATGAAAGGAATCCAGTTAAGGAAAGTGAGCTCATCTTGCAAGAGGGCCTTTGGTAAGTAAGCCGAGTGAAACAGCTTATCTGTATTATCCATTAACGGTGCGCGTATAAGCAACAATCATTAAGCAGCGCGTCTCTAATTTAAAGTTGACAGTCGTTCTGTATTGACTTTAAGTTCTTGCCGAGGCTACGATGGAACGAGATTACCTAAATTAGAATTTGAATAAAGAGCTGCAGTAATGCGTTTATCTGAATTTAACCTCATCGACGTACTTACATTAACTTGCCGAGGTACTATTCCGAAGGCAGCAGCAAAGTAACCTTTGTTCACTCATTAAATTTGACTTGAATACGACAAAACAATACTGTCTAATTCTAACCGTTTGTCATTAATTTTAACATTTACGCATGAACGAACAAATTGCTCATAAACGAATCTAACTACCCCCTCAACCCTCATTACGAGCCCTATTCAAATATATTTACAGACTGATTTTGTAAATTGAAAACAAATATTTAATTTAAGAAAAAGGAACATGCAATTCTTATTTAGAAAGCGTCTGTATATTTTCATTCATGTTTGGAAATAAAAAAAGTTCACAAGTGCCAAATCCGGGAAATAGGGAGGATGCTTGACTACTATTTATATTGCATTAACAAAAGTTAGCCAATACTCTTATACTATAGACACGATTAAACATTACTTAGCACCATTAAATGTTAAGAAACTTGTAGGAAATGTTTCGGGTTTCAAAGGGTATCATTACTGTTTGTATTCGGTAAGTTTTTGTTGTTATTTTCACCTTTAGATAATTGAAAAATCGCCAAAACTGCAGTTCAAATATAAAGTGAAATATGCCATTGTGAATTGATAATTTAGCTTCAAATGGCAACACGAATTGGAAATTAAAATAGAAACTAATTTCACCATGATTTATGAAATGTAATAAACAATTCAACTGAATTTCTCTTTGCAAACAGGTACAGCAAATAAACTGTTTAAACACAGATATAAAGGTATTATTGTAATGAAATGAAAAAGGCAATTGTTGTTTTATTTCGAACAGAGGAATTTCCGTTAGTCATTTTGCGAAAAACACTGTGCCTTTAAAGAAATTCATTATGTTGTAGTTTTCGTAAGGAAAAGAATGTTATTCGATGGTTGGAGTTTTCTATGTCGGAATATCTTTATGCTTTTCTTAAACATTTCATAGTTATTTGTGTATTGTTTCTCAGGTTTTCTGTTTACGTAATGTGAAATGTTCTGATCTTTGTGACAATTTTTATTTTCTCCTTTATGTTGTGTATTTTTCAAAATGTTAGTGGAACATTCAATGGGAGGAATAGTCGCAAAATATAAAAGGAACATTTGTATTCGTTCTTTCGTTATACAAAGTTAAAATATTAGAAAATTCACGTCTTGTTAAGGTAAACTTATTATTTTTGTATAGTATTCCCTAATTCAATAAACGTAGAATACCAATAATTTTTATTTTTATCCCATTCTACAATTTCAAAGAAGCAGGATTCCTTCAACAAACTCAATGAAAATAACATACTTACCTATGTGTCAATAAGAATTGTATACTTCTAAGAATCTATAGTGTAGCAAAACAAGAACTGTCAAGTGCGTACACTAAAAATTTAATCCATTACATTAGTATCGTGTGTCTCCAATTTCGTCTAGATTTTACCTTTGCATTGGGAAGGAAACTGTCTTGGTCTGAGGCAGTAATATTCCACAGAAAATCTTGCACTCCTTTTCGGCTTCCATCCACCCATTCCCACGAATCCTAAAGAGGGCTTTCCGCAATACTCTCCAGCTTGAAATGAAATACACACTTTTGCGTTACAAGTATCATGTTGATATAGTGGTGATATTCTAGTGTGCGTATGTGACGAGCTGTTTGTATTGCAGCACAGTCAAGTCCGACCATTTCACAAATACACGTTTACTAAATAAGTAGAAGGGTAGCTGGTAGCATCTGCTGAGCGTATAGAGACCTAGCATTGTGAGCTAATGTAAAGTGGCCCCTAGACACGATAATTGTAAATGATGATATCGTTAATAGTTTGGTGTTCTATGTGGAAAAGTAATATGTGTTTTGTATTGTGTTCCACAATTATTTAGGACGAGCCGACACTAATTAAAAGTGATATGTTCAGTTTATTCTGGTAATTTTTGCGTTTTCAGCAGAATTTCTTTTTGAATGGTGCTTTGAATGGATGTTAAGCTAGTCGTGTGCCTGATTTTTGTAAAATTTTGCTTCACACCCGTTCGCTAAACAAACGATGTCGTGATGATTTCGACAGATTTGCGACTACTTATCGATTTCAATTAATCTTCTCATTTACTTTACTTAATTGTTTTCCCGAGCGAGGCTCAGTATATACCTGAAAAGACACTTAATCATTTCCAACCGAACCTTCACACCGTTGATGGAGTGGCAAGCGACTTTAAAGGTCTGTCGAAATGTTTGATGCCCTGTTCCGAACACCTATCACCATCAACTACCACTCACGAACATCAATACCTCCTTTTCATGATATCGTAATTGGCAACGTTTTATTTCGACAAACGCCGATTCAGAAATAAAGTTCCTCTAAAAAAAAAAAAGTAAAACTGGAAAATAACTTTCTCGATAACATACGGAACTATGACTTTTATACATTTCTTTTTTACATGTCAATATACGATAAAAATACAAGATACTACCCTTCATACATGATGATAATTATAAGTATTGAATACCTTATCGAAATTTCTCCAATGATTTAAACCAAGACATATGTGAAGAGCCTTGTGGCTTAAAGAAGTTGGGTCAGCTGCTTAATATACAGGATTTGTGGATTAATCCTATACGTAATAAAGAAAACCCTTTTTGGTCTGTCTGAATATCGATTAAACGTTTTAGTTTAATATTTACTTTCAGGACGTGTGCTTATCTTAAAATACATTATCAAAACAGCTGAGCCACCATACAAGGTACCAACGTTTAACGTAAATATAAATCAACAGAAACAACTACTCCGAGGGCTAGTACCCCTACCGGCATTGAATTATACTGTTGATTCCGATGGATTCTTGGACGAAAATATAACATATTCAAAAAAGAAGGAATTAAAATCCTTATTCGTCTAAATTTTAATTTTAATTACTTCTTTTTTTTTTGGATAGGTATGTTTCGTATCTTCCCGAATCAACAGTGTAATTCAATGCCGGTAGGGTTACTAGCCCTCGGAGTAGTTGTTTCTGTTGATTCCATATTTATATTTATCATATAACTTGATAGGTCGAAACCGGTCGTGGGATATGGCTTTCGGTACGCCGTGGCTACTTGGTAGGACGCGTTTCATATGTGGGATTTGGGATTCAGTCGAATAAATATTTTAATTCCTTCTTTTTTTGGATATCTTACCGTTTAACGTGTTAGTGTGCATGTTTGTCACAATATTAGAAATCCACCACAAGCGTTGGATGTAAAGGCATAGCAGTATTGTTTTGGATTTTTCGTTACCATTTTCGTCATTACTTATAATATTAATGTTCCTCTTTGAGTGATAAAAGAAATAAGATGCTATCTTTTAACAGATTAGCGATTAGATTGAGATGAAATAAATAGGAGAGTTATGCGAAATTCGGGCTTCTGTACTCTTAGGTTTATTATGCAGACGAAGGAAAATGTTAATCTAAGCCGGAGATGGTTTAACTCCCAAAGAGAAAATTTACATCAGTGATCACTCACATAAATGTATTATCTCAAGGCGAAGAAGAAGAAGAGGGATTATGAAAGACGGAGTTAATTCTGAAAACAGAACAACGAAATTATACAGGAGAACTCGTCAACAAAGACGTCTGACTGCTTATCTCCTTTTTCTGAACGATAATGGAGGATGCTTTATGGAGAGGGGCGATTTTGCCCCCCTTTGTACTTAGCACAATTCAGGCCTATTTAATCGAAAATACCTTTGATGCCATTCCCTTGTTACTTGCTCAAACTTGCCACCGTGTACAAATTCACACTGTCTCGTTTTACACACTTTTAATGGAAGTAGAATTCTATGTCACTCTTTCATTTTTTAAAACACCATATAATAGGTACGTCCCTATAACCAATGGAATGTCTTGTCTTTCTTGAACAATGCAAAAGAAATTATCAATCCTTCAGAATGAAATATTTGAAGATTTTGTTTTGTTTTTTTTTTAATAGGGATAAATTTTAAATATATTAATGCTATTAAGACTTTCATTTGCGCAATGGTTGTGAAATATGATGTAAATTCACTTAGAAGAAAATACAAGTTGGATAGTTTCACCAATTTATTGGCTAACTCGACAATATTGTTTCGGTCTACAGGGACCATTATATTATATTTTTTAAAAAGCGGAATTTATCAAATTTTTTGTGACCAATGTGATGCAACCTACATAGGAAAAAGTGGGCGAGCCTTACTGTTGACTGTTTTTTGTTAATTTGGTTTGTGGGCTTATCATGAAAAGGATCATCTTCTTGTGATAATTACCCTCCCAACGAGCTTAACCAGAATTTATTTTAGTTGAGTTAACACCAATAATTTGCTGCTACCTGTCATTTAAGCATATTCATCATAATGATAATGATCTTCATTCGTTATCTTGGTGCCAAAACTGCAAGTGTAGCCTCTTTGAAACAACCCCATGTTCCTGTATCGCATACCATTGTCGTGTCAAGAGGAACAGGATAAAAAAGAAGAAGAAAAGCTAGAGAACTGCCTTTAATGTTATTGGTACCGTTATTCTGAAGGTGTGGAGAAAGGTAATCACATTAGGAAAATTACGACAAAATGTTATTCCAGAAGGAGTGGTGCCGTTTCCGTTTCCCAGAAGAAATCAAAGACATTCGTAGTCGAAGCAATGGCGTTTTTAAAATAACTGATAGTAAAATCGTTTGACCGATTACCAGTGCGCTCACGATTGCACTTGTTACCTCATTTAGTACCAACTTTACTTAGCATATAAAAAGCATTTCTCCGAGCGCAATATTTAATTCGATGTGCAAGTGTTTGGCATCTAAATCAATGGCGGTTCGTGGGCGTGTTCACGAGAGGGGGCATAGCGAACAATTAAAAATTACCCATGAGATATGACCATTTGCATCATAATTGTAGCACGATAAAGCACGATTAACTGCAAAGACATTTGAAATATGCTACCGATTTAGACGAATGCAAATATGTTAGAATGTCCAAATAGAAAATGTACAGTAGGTTATGAAATGGTTTTAGAGATTAAGTAATAGACATAATCGGTGTATAGAGTTAGACTTCTTCATTCACCACTGTGCATTGCTTCGTTTCAATGAACATTCTTTAGGTGATTTGAGTTGGCTTTTACTTGATGAAAGTTGATCTTCATGATGAATTATTAATACAATAAAACACGTTTAAACTTTCAGGAAACTTTATTAAACTTGCTTAACAATACTGTTTCACCTCACAGAGGCTTCTTCAGAAGCTGAAGTGTGTTTAAACTGAGTTTTTACAGCAAGATCTTATATTACCTATCCTATTTCTTACTATCTAGTGGGGTGTGTACAAGTTGTGTTGTGCGACTTACATATATATAATTAGGGAATATTTCTATCAACTTTTCATTTGGATGGTACATCTAAAAGCAAAATATGTTTTTCATAAAAATATGAGTTTAAATTGATAAATACATTGAATAGATGTTAGAAATTCATAGCAATGTAAAAGTTGACGAAAACAAAAGTTGCGTTATTTTCAGTTGTATAATACAATCCTTCCAATTAGTTAACTTTTCCTACATTTACCTTCATTACTTTTTTACGCGGATTTGTTCGAAATAATAATTCCTGACTTTTCCATTTAACGTAAAATGCTATGAAAATTGCCAGAACATATGTTTTTCCCACTTATGTAAGCCGAAGCCCGCCATGAAAAATTTAACAAGGTAGCAAAGTAAAAAGGAAATCGAAACTTTAAGTTCCTTTCTGTTTTGACGCGTTTCCTTTTTGCTATAGGTATACGTAAAACTTAACAGGAGTCGTTGTCACATTTTGAACATTTTATAATGTCTTATTTTCATTAACAAAAAAACAGTTTTCTTAAAATGGCGTACCCCCTTATAATATAAAATTTACTGAAATTGGTATAATAATTTTCATCTGTTCTTCAATTAAAAATTAATCATTGTAAAGCAAACTTGTAAAGGTTGTAGTTGAATATTTAGATTGTACTTTGAAATTGTATAAACTTTGTACTGTTGAGTATTTAATGTTTATTTAAACCTTCCTGTTTCAACTCGATGAAAGAAAAGGATAAATTAATGTATTCGAACATTAGTTACTACGCATCTCTTTACATTTTTAATGAACAACAGTGTATATATGTTACAAATATATAAGGAGCGGTTCTTAGAATTTTGAGAGCGTGCGTTATTTTAAATTACGTGGAGCGTGTTATAACTGATGAAATATTGATAAAGGAGATGTTTAGGGACTCAAAGTGAATTTCAAAACAAGCCACAACATACCTGCAAACACAGCGTTTCATAGGTCATTTTTGTTGAACTTGTCTGAACAAGGTAACTGAAACCGACCACTTAACAATAACCAAAACTATAGAGTTCTAATGTAAAATGCATAAGAGTATCAAAATTAGTTGTAGTACATTACAGCAACTGAATTGTTAACTGTGTTTTTTAGTTTAAATATAAATTGGTTTAGATAATTTTATAGAGATATCCTTATCATAAAGGACATTTTTGTAATTTCAAATAGAGTTTAGTGAAGGTATTACCCTTACTTAAACTCAACAAAGTTATTAACAATGATTTGTTGAGTTTTAAAAAAATACTGGAAAGTAAGAAGTAGTAATAAAATTTTCTTGGAAACTTATATAGGATTATAGGTTTGATTTGTAGAATATTTCTAGAAAACTTATTTGTATTTTTTTGCCGCATAATAAAAGTTGATGAAATTGTTAGACTGTTCAACCAGTGCTTCTAAAAATTTTTATATAACAGCAATTTTTATTTTTGCTAAAAATTTATGCGTGGATTGAATTTTTATATTACACTGTACTAAATAATTTTTATTAAAATTTAAACTTTCTAAAGTTTAATGTGAAAATGTTTACACTAAATTTAATCGTAAAATTCGACAATTGGTTCGGGCATTACCCATTATCAAGAGTATAAATACTAAAGAATAAGTCTAAAACACAGTCTACATATAGGTACATCTATAATTCGCTGAGGAGGAGAGGGGATGTTGTCTCTCCTAACTCTAATTGATTATTAACAATATTTATTTTATTGTGGAGGTTTACAATGTTCTGAAATTCCAATATGCAAATTACTTTAATAATACTATTTAAATGTTCTTTTATCCTAGTTGAAAAAGCTCTACCGGTTTGCCCAATATAAATTGCGTCACATGAGTTACAAGCTAATTGATAAACACCACTTTTTTCCAAAGGAGTTATTTTCTTTTTATTATTAACTAATATGCTTCTTAAAGTAAATTTATTATTTTCAACAACAGTAAAATCTAAATATTGTAATTTGTGTTTATACTTATTACTAACAGATATGCAGGGATGCAGGGAAAACTAAATGATTAGCTATATATCTGTATATTTCTTCTTAACTGTATTTATTATTAAAGCTTAATTCGAATGAAATTTTGTGTAATATTTGTCTAGGTAGTTTATTTTACTTATTTTACTTTCAGGTATGCAGAAATAAATGTGATATTAATAAATTTTCGTTTCACGCGCCCTTTATTCTGATACACACATTGAGAACCTCTGGTTTAAACCAATGTCACATTCGTAGGCTTGTACCAGGAAAATTTTCCAGCTTTTATTACTTTTTGGAGTAGGCTTTGCATTTCTTCCTGCTTATGTTTGTCATATTTTTGACGTGGGGATCTACAGACTTGGGCGTATCCTGCGAAAGTTGAAGGAGGTCTGTCTACCAGCATTTCGACTTAAACAATTTCATGTGTACGATGTTTCTCTTGTCATAAAAAGTAAAACTCATTTTCACGGCAATTCTCAGCTTCAACTGCCGCAGACATTGAAATTATTACAATTATTTCCTTTTATGTTCGTTTTTATTTATCTCTTTATTTTTTATATAGAAACATGATTTTTATGGGAAATAAAACAAAAAACTGAAGCATTGACGCTATTTTGGAATTTATGTAATACCTGAATGTAGGGTAGTTGTTTAAAGTCGTCTTCAAAGTTTCTATAAGTAGCTTATCTTGTTTGTGCCATTGATATTCTTAAGGACTATTGCGTTTAGTTTCTAGAAACTAATTACAGTCAGAGTTGAATAGAGGAATTATACACATAAAACAGCAAACTATTGATTGTGCACCTTTTCTATAATTGCATACTTGAATCAAAGAAACGAAGCAATAGTATCTCTGAAGTGTTACCATTGTCTTATTTTCTTGTTCTTTGATCCAATGAAGAAGTCGTAGTCCCTCTTAAAAAATCTACTGGAAACTTAAACAAAAAAATGTAATTAGTTTCGTTAAGTACCCTAAGTGATTTTTTGAAGAAAATTATAATTGAATTTTCAAAGAAAATGCAAGGTTAAGTTATTTTTCTCAAAGTTAATTAGCTAGCGTATAAAGAATTTCTTTTATCGATTCGCAAGATAAGGCAAGGTTAAAGTTCGTAATTTTTACATGAAAATGCTTCTATGCGAAACCAGGACTTCGATTCTATACATAAAATACTTTATAAGGTTTCTAGTAAATAAGCCACCTCCTATTTCTATCTACCTATTTCTCTCATCTAAATTTAAGCCATCCACATACAAAACATACAATAACTAAAAGTATCATACTTGAGCATTGATTATATTGTTCGATGTTTTATGTTTAAATTTTTTGTTAGAGTTATTAGTTTTTTAGTAGATTCTGTCTTTTATTAATAATAAAGTAAAGTAATGTATAAATAAAGAAAAAATTGCAATTTGTGATGGAAAGGGCTGGGTTATTAGAGAGGTTTAGCTACTAGATTCCCCCAGGAGTTCACATTAAGTAACATAGTTCAGCAATTAAGTTTTCCAGATTGATCCTTTTTCTTCACGAACTAACCGCTTTGCGAACTGGTAAACTGTGAATGAAAAAAGATCGAAAATAAAAATGGACAGTATGAATATGCACTAAGGAAGTGAAAGAGCATTGAGTTGTTGGAAAGTAAAAAGGAAATTGTTTGGAAATTTTCGGTTTAATATTTCTAGGGACTCATAAAACTGTTTTTACAAAAAACATCGGTGGCTCAATAGTACAAGTTTTGCCCACTACAGATTACCTGAAATTGTGTCGCTAGGAATCGAATCGAATATTCTGACCATTAAGCTATGAGAGGTGACAACATAACAATGACAAATGTACTTACACAGTCACAGAATTGTCGAAATTAATGTATATTATTATAAGTTATTATTATCTAATAATTAATTAATAATGTGCGTAAAACCAAAGATTCGGCTTCGATTCCCACCGAGGGTGTGACAGCAGCAACAGTTTTTCCTCATTAATTTGAGGTAATCTGCAGTAGGTAAACTAGATTGATTGAGTATCGACCTGACGCAGGACCAGTACAATACGAGCTGCTACACTTTTTAATATTTTAGGTTTATAGAGATATAGTTAAATTAAATAAAGGAAGACTCACCCTAATTACCACTAACTAAATTTAATATGAGTGAACACGTGTTTCGCCCACTTCACACGTGGGCATTATTAACGCGAGACGTGTGAAGTGGGCGAAACACGTGTCCGCTCATATTAAATTTAGTTAGTGATAATTAGGGTGAGTCTTTCTTTATTTAATTCTTCTTTCACCACCACAGTATCCTATTTTCTACTTAGAAATATAGTTATTAAAAATTGTTTATCATATTCAAACAAAAGACGGCATTTCAAGGATCACAGATCCACATTTCGAACGCGTCCTACATAGCGGACACGTGTTTCGCCCACTTCACACGTGAGTCTCGCGTTGATAATGCCCACGTGTGAAGTGGGCGAAACACGTGTCCGCTCATATTAAATTTAGTTAGTGATAATTAGGGTGAGTCTTTCTTTATTTAATTCTTCTTTCACCACCACAGTATCCTATTTTCTACTTAGAGATATAGTTATTAAAAATTGTTTATCATATTCAAAAAAAGAAGGCATTAAAATCCTTTTTCATCTAACTTAATGGATCACAGATCCCACATTTCGAACGCGTCCTGCACAGTAGTCACAGCGTACCGAAAGCCATATCGCACGACCGTTTCGACCTATCGGGTCTCATCAGGTAATTCAATGCCGGTAGGTGTATCAGCCCTCGGAGTAGTTGTTTCTGTTGATTCCGTATTTATATTTATGTTTAAAAATTGTTGTTATACACGATGATGGTGCTAGTTTGTAGGTATTTGGGCCTTCTTAAGATGGTGTTTGGTATAAGATAAAATAAGTAAAGTATTGGTGAATAGATGAACATGAGAAGAAGGGTGTGCGTTTTTGTTATACAAGAATATTGTGTAATAACAATTTGAATGGGTAATTGTATAAGGTAGGTAAGTTTATGGGAGACAAAAGGTGACGGAGGCAGAGCCAAATGGACCTTGTATTTTGTAGGAAGAGTGAGTGAAAGAGCTAGTGGCCATGGCCGTTATGATAATTTACAGCATCCTTAGTCGAGACGGTTGCGACGATTTTTAGGAAAAGTTACCCTCGACAGCTTTTTGTTTGCCTCACTCCAATTTTTCGCCTTAATGGATGGAAGTTATTGTGTGTCGGAGATTCTCGCATCACATAGATGAAATAAACACTAGCCGGAGCGCATTGTGTCGGCGTTTTTGTTTCTCGTGTAGAGGTGTAATTAGTCAAAGCTAACATTCACCGATCCCACTGTGGCTAACAAACGAACGTGCTTTCTACATTACATTTTTGCACCAAACGCCTCGCCATGTCACACTGGCCGTAAATTATTAATAACACGCACGATTATATATCTCTATATATACTCACTCACAATCTAATATATCCTTGCCCTCACCCCCACCATTATCCATAACTACCCTTTACACAACTAACGTTAAAATCTTGTTTTAATATTTTCTCACTCCTACTTGTAATCGCATCCACGTTGTACTCGGTCTTGGGTTTAGATATTTTCCAAACTGATAAGGACAACGTGCGTGTTGGTTATCACTTCCATCGTGACCTCACTTCAAGGCCCTTCTCGATGCACGTAGTTGTTAATTTATCCATCAAAGTGAAATTAAAATCTTTTGATTAATTAAATTCGCCAATTTTCTTTGCCTATACTACAATTTCAGTTTGCAATTACGTATTCCAGAAAATACTTGTTTACCCATATTAATATTATTTTTCTTAAATTAAAGACATGATTAAAATCAAAAATAATTAAAAAACACACTTGGAAACTTTTTCTTTCAAAATTTATTGAAAAACTGGACAATTGTTTCGACAGTAGCCTGTCATTATCAGGAGTAAAAATTTACTGAAGAAAAATTGTTGTTGATCTTTGGACTTCAAACTAATCTATTATTGGTTTCATTGAATCACTTATTGTCTCCTTTTTGGCCTTAATAACCTATTTAAATCTTTAACTCAAATAAAGACCGAGCGGTGTGGTCTAGTGGCTCTTTTGTAGTTTCTTTGAATCATTTAGGCAAATGCTTGTACAGTAATACTCCACAAATAGACTTTCACTCTTTTACTCCCTTTGTTTCGTTTGTCTGATCTATTTTCCCTCGGCACCACCATCCACTGATTTCCACGATTCCTAAAGGAGGCGGAAGAGGACTTCTTCCCTGTCCATCACTTCCAGTGTAAATCGATGAGACAGCCTGCAGCCATAAATTAGTAAATAGTGGTTGAAGAATTACCATTAGGTACTTCATTTTTCAATGATCACTTATTTAATGAAGACATTGCGTAGAATCCTAAAAGCCAACAATGCGTTTTAGGACAATGATGATTAGAGCTTTAGTTTTTTCCGTTGTTTATCCAAGAAAAACAAAACTCGCTGACCACTTAAAACTTTAACGTCGATATTGATGTTTATACATGAAATAGTTTTGAAACGATTTAAATGAATTGATGGATATGTGACTTGTTAGAATCTTCGGTGGGAGCTTGTACGTTTTCTTTTGTAGAGCAAGGCGTCCGATGTGTCGTGCATGTTTATTGCCCATTGTGTATGTACAAACCAGCATATCGATTTTGTATAAAACGTGTTTTTTATGAGTAGGCATGATGCGTTCGCTTTTCGTTGCTTCATTCCCGTTTTTTCCATGCCACGACCCACGTATGTTTACGAGTTTACATACCTGACCATTGTAATTATCTATTCGTTAGCAGGAACTGATTTCTCTAAATAAAAAAGAAAAAAGAAAGAAACTAATTCTCATTGTATTGAAGCACTGGTATTATATTATCGATTACCTATTTTTATTCATTCATTCATTCATTCATTCAATCATTCTCTTTATAGAATTATTACTGTGATTGTCCCTGTTAGAAGTTAGAATTGTTGCGAAAGGAAGACTTTCCGATTGGCTAATTTTGAAAGGGACAGTTAGTGTTTATTTGTTAAATACATTATAATAATGTACTCTGTCTAATACTTTTCATTATTTTGATGTATAGAATCGAAGAAAAGTTTATAAAGTGAAGAAAGTTAGCTATTCACCGCGGTTATTAATCTCCCAAAGTTCCTTTATAACATCGGTCCATGTTTCTGTACTGAATGAACCGAATACTCAAGAAATAGCAATCAGGCGAACTCAATTAACAAAACGAATTACCGCAACAAAACAAGAAAACAAAAGCTTTGCAGCTCCGTTGAAAACTTCCCAAACAATTCATTTGTTATATATTTACACACACATGTATAAGTTCTAACAAAATCAGCAAAACAATTTACAAAAATTCAAATTCCGTTCTGCAACGAAGGTGGAATTCGCGAATACCGAAAAAACTCAGTTATTTTCCGTTATATAATAGTGTTCTTTGATTTTTATTTTCAGAGTTCCACCGCTTTGTTCAATGTATGTTATATTGCATCAGATTTTATACAGTTTAATCGACGTAATTAATTTTATAATAATTTCTACTCTTGTTTTTGAATAAACCTGTGGAAGCATTTTTAAGTTGCATGAAAAGAAAGCTCGAGAACTTACATATAAAATATTGTTGGTGAATCAGTAAAAGTAATTAATGAAGAAGGGGGTTAATTCCTAAATCAATTAATAATTTGTCAGCCATTAAAAAAGCTTCTAACAGTGGCAAACAGAAATTTGTTAATAATTTTAAAAGGTTTTTAATCAAAAAATAGTTTTCAATCTAAATTAAGGGTTGTTTAGGTTTATTGTTTTTCTAAAAAGTGCCTTTAGTGGTACGAATTCTTAACAGACATACGTCAGTAGGTAAAGCGCGAACAAAGAGAGAAATGAAAAAAGCAGCTAATGGATCTAAAAGCTGTCGCTAAAACTAACAGAATACAGCCTGTTTTTCAACGAAGGGAACTGGTTTTCAGTTAAAGCTTTGACAAATTTTGAAATAAAATCCTTTGAACATCATATTTATTTCACTGGCTGTAAAATGGTGCAATCTCACCTGAGAATGTCAAAAATGACGTCTGTCATATGCAGACTCGATTTCATATTACTTTAAATTTTATCTCCTATGTCAAAATCTCGCAGCTCCCAGAACACTTAGAAAACGCTTATAAATGGTCCAATATTATTTCCTTACATACGTGTTTATACAATTTATTATAGACCTGATTTTATTTCCATTTTATAAATAGTGTTATAGAATTTTTGGAAAAGGTATATTTAAGTGTTTAGACCCAGAGGATCAGGCAAGGATTCCTGCTATTATTTTCAACCGAATTTGTGATATCGCTTCACTTTTGCGTCAAAGGATTACATATTTAATGTAATTTCAATTACCTATTTTATTTTATTTAGATAGTAAAAACCTGTGATAGACGGACAGACAGATAGCGTTTCAGTTAGAGTATTTGGATGAAACAAAGATTTCTTTCATTTATTTGCTATGATAGATAGCTAGCAATATAATTAAAAAACTAGCTGTGCCCGCGACTTGATGATGCCCAAATTTATAGTTTATTACTAAATTTATGAAAAAGTTGTTGTTCTTTTTTTCATTACAATAGGAAGCTAACATTGCCATCTATTAAAACCAATTTTACGTTTAATGTTTTAAGGCGGAAGATTCAATTTTCCCTAAAACTACATATTATTATTACTGTCATTACGAAGTCAAAAGTTGTAAATTAATTATTTTTTATTTTTCCCTATTTTCCGCTGTCGGTACATTTACCTTTAATAAGAAAAGCAAACCGGTAGCTGCATAGACTTGGAAAAAGTTGCACGGGCTTTCCATACCTTTCGTTAGTCAAAGGAAATCGATACAACTTAATTATACCGGCGATTCTTGTAGGTACAAACATGTATGGCTTACACCAGCGACAATGCCTTCTTTTTTTCCTTTTTATTTGTGTACAACTTTATTTTACAACGTCAATAGCAGATTTGAGAGATACTGTTAGCCTTTAATTTTTTTTCACCTTCCCATGTAAAAGTTCGGATTGTACCGTAATTTTTAAGTTCGATGTTGTTAAAGACAAGGTCGAGTGCTTTCTTTTCTAAAAGCACATGTTCTTTGTCTTGTTACAATGAAGGTGTAGCCTTATCCTAATCTCGATTACCCGGCAGGAACGTATTGTAAGGGTGTTATTGATAGTTTATCTGATAAAATTGACTGCCAACAACAATCGATTTAGTGCCTACAGTTTCTAAGTTCATTTACTAGCTTTCAAACTCAATACTTTTATAGAAATGTACAGTCAAGCACAAATATTTTGTCTTTTACAAGTTAAAACGTTTTAAATTATCGAAAAATAACATCGCATTTTATTTAGGCAACCAAATACGTTGCTCGGCCAAGACATTGTACAGTAGACTTGACTGTACTATGAAGTTGAATTTTTTAATTTAGTCGGTAGATATTTTTTTTAATTATTTTCTCCAGAATACCATGTATGTAGTTGATGAGTTTTTAGTTTTATTACGGTTCGTGTCAATTAAAAAACCTTTCTCTTTCAGGGTCAGGACATAAAGCGTGTAATAAAAAATATGAAGTAATCTAACAATTTAACATTATAGGACTATCTTCATCGGAGAATATTACAAAGATGTTACCTTATCAGTTGGTTTTTAATGTTCCTACAGAAAGAAATTTGTGCACGTTTGCTGCTATATATTCGTTTGAACTGAAAATTGCATTTAAATGATGAATGATTGGAAAACTTAGGTGAATAATTCAAAGGAAATTGTGCAAGATGAATGATATGTCGTCCCCTAGACACAAAACGGGTGTTTCGGTACCGGGGGGCGGTAATGCTAGTTCATATGGAATGTACCATTCCAGTACCAGTCAGTTACACCGAGTACCCAGTGAAATTTATTCCATGGGGGATCAATATAGATCTCGTTATTGTCTTTATCCTGCACCACCAGCTTATGATCGCCACCAAAGACCCTCGAACATGGTACGAGAAAGAAGCTATCAAGACGTTAGTTCTCGCGAAGATGATTACTACAATCCAATTGCTAGAGACCGAGAATATTTAGAATGCGAAGATAGTGACCGTCATTATAACTCTCTAAATTTATATGGACCGTACGAAGCAAGTTTTATTCGGAGAAACTCGTGTGGGTTGGGATCGAATAGATACAGTGCATCCACGGGTACCTACAGTTCCAATTCTGCCTACTATAATAGTACCACAGCATCTTATAATTCTGGCGCAAACGTTCAAAATCCACACAAAGCTCATGACAACGGAGTAGAAAGATTCGATGGTTTTTCAAACGGTTATGAAAAAGACAAAGGTGGTTCGTCAGTACAACAAGTAGCAGGCAATGAAAGTGATAAAAATGATAAAGCAAACGTATCACCCAAAAGAACGACAACAAGCAATACCGAAAGCACATACGATGATCATAACAGAAGTTATGATGTTGAAGTTGAACAGGACATGAGATCATGCTGGTGCTTTTCCAAAGAGCCTATAAACCAAACTATTATAGGTCAAACACTTAGTCAAGCTATTACCAGAACTACTAATCAAGTAAGTAATCGAGTATCCACGCAACTGGTTGGCCAAACTGCTCAAAATGTCGACCAGAAATCAACTAGTAACAAAAATACTGATCAAAAGTCGAAACGAACTTCTCGACCTAATAGTGAATTCGATAACAAAAGTGCTAAAAGACTGTCTAGTGATTTAAACCAATCTCCAAAGACTTGTCAGAAAATGTGTTGCAAGTCATCAGTAATGGTCGTCATCCTCATGGGACTGGTTGTCACCTTTATAGCCGTATCAACGGTGCTATTCTACACGAATTGTACGTTTGATGTTGTAAATTGCATGCTTGTTCGTTCTGCATGAAAGACATGATTTTTGTTTTGCTTAAAAAACATTCCAATTCTACCAGTTAATTTATAAAAGTTAAATGTTTAATTATTTATAGATATTTGCTGCTAACTGTAATTTTTGGTTAACAAAAGACTTCGTTAACTTAACACTAACAGATTTTAAAATTTAAAAGTATAGATTTTGACTTTCGACATTGGCAGTAAATTATTTTGTGAATCAAAGGTAAAACTTTTAATCTGAAACACAACAGCTAGCAGTAAGCATCTACAGATGTGAATATTTTGTCAGTTATTTGAAATTAATCAACATGCTTGAACAGAGCAACGTCGGTTTGGAAAGGCGATTTTCCGAAACTGCCTGTGGCTTGCTGATTACAACTAATACATCCAAAATCGCGATCCATATCTGGTGGTCCCTATAAATTTCTGACGAAGAATATAACGTTGTTTATGAAACACAGAAACATATAGGTACAATTATCAAAATTTTAGTGCAAAACGTATAAATGCAAACCACAACAGATCTTAGAAAGCGCAAAAAATATGATATGGATTTACATCAAGAAAATGTTTAGTTTTGTAGAGGAATAAACATGCCCATAATAATCTACATGAAAAATTTTCAAAAAAAGAAGGCATTAAGATCTTTTTCCGTCTAAATTTCAAGGATCACAGATCCTACATTTTGAACGCGTCCTACACAGCAGGCACAGCGTACGAAAAGCCATATCCCATGACCGGTTTTCCGTACGCTGTGCCTACTGTGTAGGACGCGTTCTATATGTGGGATCTGTGATCCTTGAAATTTAGACGAAAAAGGATTTGTTGTTTCTGTTGATTCCATATTTATATTTATATTTATAATATACAGGAAGCTGAACCTCAAAGATAACAGACGATTTTATTGTAAGCATATTATTTCTCTTTTTGGTAAAGTTGTTTTATTTTTAGTGAAGAGAAGGAAAAAATGGTTCCTTTAAGTTAAATAATAATAATATTTCTTAATTATGTATTCTGTGGGGAAGTGATATCCGTGTTGGATACGTTAGGAAGGTTGGTGAATTATACATACATATAAGGACTTACTTCTAGAGTATAATATATGAGCCTTACCAAAATTATCCCCTGAAGAAGACTTCATCTTCTTAGTAGACGCAGTCTCATCTCATAAAATAACATAATAAAATTTGCAAATATGATTAGATCCATCCTGCTAGAATTTTATAAAATTCTTCCATTAGTTCACTTATTCTAAATGCTCCTTTTATGTACGAAAAGACAACCAACTCCTATACTAGTAGAAATTAACATTTTTATAAAACATTATTGAATTTTAAGCTACTCTAAAATCATACACGTTTTCTGAACAACTTTATATATTATGGAAATCTGCGATACAAATATTTCTATTTAACATAATAATTCCTTTTTAAATATACTTAGTTCCATTTTTATAATCTATGTTCCAGGGTGGCGGTTGTTGTTTAAGACAATGTTGTTAATTCATTTGTAACGTTTCGGTTTGTTCAACCATCATCGGACTAAAACTTTTCGAAAATTGTTGCTCACAACAATTTTTAATCATATAAACAGTGTGTGTCCAAACAAAACAAGTTAAAAATTGTTGTGAGCAACAATCTTCGAAATGTTTTAGTCCGATGATGGTTGAATAAACCGAAACGTTACAAATGAATTAACAATATTGTTTTAATTAGTAACCGCCACCCTGGAAAATAAATTATAAAAATGTATCACGGTCAGGAAATCAATGATTACAGAATATTATTAAAAAATATATACGGAAGTATCCTTGAGGTTACAGCAAAGGATGCAGATATATTTGCTCTTATCCTAACCATTTGTTAAATAAGAACAAAGTCAAATCATAATAGAATTACTATCAAAACAACTTATTCGAAAATTATGTGTCAAAAAATTATGCCAGACAACTTCATAGTTTATGTAGTGTTTAGATTTGAAAGTTAAAATCGATAATAATCCGGTTTAGTCTTTTGCATTTTATTATGAAAGGCCGTACTGTATTAAATACCCTGGGTTGTGAGGGATTCAAAACTTCGGCTATAAATTCAATAAGCACATTATACGGATGAAACTTGTCAAACGGTTGCCCTGAAATTATATATGGGACATAACTTATTTTATTCTACTTTCAACTGGTATGGTGGTAAGTGTTGAATAGCATTTCGAATGTTTCGTAAAGCTAAATTTCTAGTCTATAATACTTAAACTATCATATCATTCTTGAAGAAACATTTTAATATACTTTCATATGAAAACACACAAAACGTTTTATTATTTATTACTCGACAATTATTTCGAACCTAAGCGGCCATTTTCAAGAGTACAACAGGCTATTAAGATCAAAATTGGAATTAAAACGGTGTTTATACGTAAAGATTGGGATGGGGATTACAAATAGTGGATACTTAAAATTTAGAGATCACTAATGGAGAGTTATAAGTTAGAACTTCTTTCTGATTATTAACTAGGTTCTTTCTTGCTTGAAGAGCATTTTTGTTTCCAAAAGAGTAAGTTTTTTGCTTTTTGATTGTGTGTGTAATAACTTAACGTTGTCTATGTCCACATTATGATTATTGGTAACACAATAGTCGGCTAGGCCTGTAGACAATTTGTGTTTTTTAATGTTATCTACATGCTCTTTTACACGTACATTCAATGAACGTCCACTTTGACCAATGTATATAGCGTCGTTGTAAAAATGACTTGTAAATGACCGTTTAGGTTAGAAACAATTGTCGATTAATAAATTATCTGCAGAAACGTTTTGTATGTTTTCTTCATTCATTAATGTTTCTAGTGTATGTTCTTAAGGTACGTAGTTTTGAAAGCGTTTTAAACAAAGAGATTCCGTAGATATTTTAAAGTAAAATATAGTTAAAAATTAGAAGAAGAATAATAATTTCGACATAGCGGCGCCACCACAATAATTATACAGGAAGGAAAGCGTAGAGAGTGCAATTGAAGCAAGAATAGTAAAAGGAAAGGACCCTGCAGCGTGCTTATTCTAGTCGACAAGAGTCTTCTAATTCTGGCTGTCATGCACAGGATAATAAAGAAAGACATTAATTATCATCCCCTAATGTCGAGTGCAGTGTGAAGTTCCAAGAACCAGGTACATCTTTCATAATGTGAACCCACCGACCCACCACTCAATCCGCTGTAATTGACATTTAGATATTTCTAACACTTCTTTGCATTTTTACTGCACATTTGAACCAACAATTTTCAACTTGAAAACAAATTGATATTAAAGAGCTGCAAATACCAGAGTAAAAACCGTTATCAAACATTTAAGTTGGTGATAAGAGTTAGAGCCATTATCAAACAGTATTAACATTGAAGATTTACCAAGAAGTGCTACGTGGCATTGTGAATTTCCACAAATTGGTGTTAAATCATTATTCGAGTGTGGAGTATCATTGTCAAACAATATTAGTGATTAATTATTAATCATCATAAGATGACAAAGTTGATAACAGTATTGATATTGAGCATATTTGTCAAAGAGTATAATACTTGGGATCATTATTGAAAAATACTGGTATTGAAAATCAAATAATACAAGATAATATTCAAAAGGTTGCTTAATTGCAAATTTAAAAATTTAAAATGACAATTTACATAGAATTGTCTGGAAGTTCAAATGTCTTGTAGGAAATTGGAAGAGAAATTATTTTCAGAATCCTTTGAGAAGCGGAAATAGAAATTTTCAACTACCTACGGAAACTTAAAACTAATATAATACGAAGGTAATGGGAAGGATTCTAATTTATTTGTTACCTTCCTTAGGAAATTGATTTTGGAATTAAAATGTATATTTTTAATCAGCGTTGAAATTTTGATAAATTTCGCCAGGCACCTCCTATTCACTCTAATCTCTGCAAGTATCTGAATTGAGAATTTCTTTTAGTAATCCATAGCGACCACAGATTGTGAAATGAAATTATTAAACTTTGTCTTGCTCCATTGAGTAAGAAATGATAATTTTAACTTAACAGGTCCACATATAAGATAAGATAAGAGAATAGATGTAATATAAAAGCTAATAAAGTACAAGCTGTGAATTAGAAAAACTAGCGTTATTGGGTACAATGAACTTTCGATCATTATATAAAACAATCATCTAACGTAATACTTTCATACCTCACCCACAATTTTTCGATTTTTAAATACATTAATGCGATATCAATTATTGAATTAATTTGTACCCACCACATATTACCTCATATTAATGCGGAAAAAATTGTTACTGCTATCACGCCCTCGTCGGGACTCGAACCAGGGATCTTTAGCTTTGGAGACAACAGTAACAACGATGAACGTACGTACTAAATCACAGAACGTCGGAATCAATGTACATATATTTGAAAAAAAATTAGTAGGGATAAATTGGCAGAAAAAAAATCTCGAAAGCATTGGCGCATATAGCCAAAGATCCCGGGTTCGAGTGTGATAGCAACGTAGTAACAAAATTTTCCTCATTAATATGAGGCAATCTGTAGTGGGTACAAATTATATAGCATTTATATATTTAAAATTTACGCCTACTAAAAATTCTCCAAATATTTCATTATTTTCGATTTTTTTTTTGAAGATCTCCTTAATCGACCATAGTTGATAGTTAAAAATTTTTGGTTCAATGATATTTAGTTTACCAAAATGTAAAAACTGAATAATTAATCGTATCATCTAATTTAATTGAGGCATTAATTACATTCGTTATCAAACGTCCAATCATTTACAAAATTTACGCTCGCGAATAACTCACCCTAATATACACTCAGTCCAAAAATTGTTAGCGAATTTATAAAAGGTATTATAAAAATAGTTATCAAGTAATAATTATTGATTATTAGTTCTTATAACAATTGATAAATTGAAATGCGTGTGTTAATAAAAAATTACGAACAACTGCCAGCAATACTTCCATCCTGGGGGTTTTAAATTTAAATTTGGACTTGTGACTTGTGATGACTGAAGAAGACATGAATAATACCACATTATCAAGGAGAAATACGCTGTATATTTTGATGATTTGTCAATATTTCTTTTCATTTCAAGGCAAATAAAAAATGTATATGTATTTTCTGAACGGATATTTTTTGTATTCACGTAGAGAAATAATATTTGCTGTATCTTGGAAATGGTGGTCAAGTTTTTAGTTCATCTATTTTCTGGTAAGTAATCTATGGAAACCACTAGACATGGATCGCGATATCGATCCAATTAGATCTCATCAATCTACGATAAATTAGTGACCAAAACTTTTAAGCTTGCTAATAAAAGTAAAATTGCGACCCACGTCTGGTATTGAATTGTTTCAGCTTTTACTTGATGAAAATCCATATTAAATACAAATAAGTAAACACTTATAAGAAATTTGACAGATTTACTTTATTTATTGAACATTCTTTCATAATTTAATTTTAAGTTATACGTATATTCACCTAGGGGAATTACTGATGCATTGGCATTACTTTTTCTCTATAATAACATCACAGATCACGAGCAACAGTGTTTGTTTTATAACAAGTACATAGTTATATATTAATTAGGCAAGTTGGGATTTTTTACCACTGAGGGTGCTAAAGTTTTAAGAATTTTGTGGGTTGTATGATGCAACTGTAAATATATAATATTTGACATGGCCTGAAATGGATACGAAATGAGAAAACTTGAGCAACTGGAATATACCTAACTACCGCGATTGAGAAAGTGGAGATTAGGCTTAAGCCTAGTGAGCGAGAACTGCGGTTCGATATGAACTCATAAAAGCGAGCGAATTCTGTTCAGGAAACCACGTTTTACTATGAGGACGGCAAAACAAACGTGCACGTATGCAAAGAGGTTTTCATATCATCTTTTCCTTGTAAGACGCTGCCTCTCTTACAAGGAAATGAGAAAGCGCAAACATATGAATGACGTACGACTATTAGGAAGGAAAAAGCTCTATACTTATTATACGTGCAGAATGTCCAAACAAACTTCCCTAATATCTGTTCAAATATAAACATACATACAACAATGGCTACGTACAAGTTTTTGCAGTTAACCAAACAGATATAGCATACGATTAACCAGTTTGTTTCAAATAATTGCTTTTATGTTGTTTATTTCGAATGCACTGACGCATTATAGGATTTATTTAGCCAACAACGGAATGCTATTAACGAAATTTTTTATAGGTAATTAGCTGACAATACACAACACCAATCCTATTCAACTATTCAATTACAATTTATCACCAGTTGGAATATATTGATCATTACAAAACATGAAATACGTATCCACAATTTCCAAACTTCTTGTCCAATGCTTCACACATTATCATTCTCTAATAATTTCTGATAAGAAATTACTGTTATTATTTTGAGTTGCTATTCGGAATTTTCTATTATATATTTCAGTTATTATGTAGAAACTATAACAAACCGTCAAAATTCTGCCGACGAGCAATATACTGACATTTAATCACGACCAACAGAATAGAAATTCACTATTTTTAATTAAAAATTCCAATTAGACGACAACAGTTAGGTAATTGCAGAATATTGTATCATCGGACGATATAGCTCCACCGATTTGCTTTACAAACCTACGTATACATATTGTGCGTGTGTGTAGGTAAACACTACCACTTAGGGGGACATTTTGTTTACATAAGAGGGGTGGAAATTTGCTGTAGTACGAGGGTGTATCAAATATAAACGGGGCTGATTTTTTTAAGTTACGGACAGGTCAGTGACCTGGTAGTAATAAATGCGAAGATGGCCTGTACCGTTAGGGAGAAGGGAGAACCAACCCCAATTCGCTCGAGTCGCTTCAGTACGAAAAGAAAAAATGAGTGAGGCAGAAGTGCATGTCTCCGTGGAGCAACGGATTATTAGTATTATTATTAAGTTTTTAGTCAAGGAGAGGGTGAATCCAACCGACATTTTGCGGCGATTACAGGCACAATTTGGAGACAACACCCTGTCAAGAACTCGGGTGTTTGCATGGCACAACGAATTTTCTGAAAGCCGTGAAAAGGTTGAGAACGAGAGCCATGTTCGCCCCCTAGCGAGAAGTGTGACCGAAACAGTGTTTTTTGATCGACAAGGCGCTTATCACGATTAATGCGTAATATTATTATGATCTACTGGGTGCTGCGAAATTGTCATTTCGAAAGAAAATGAAGAAGTGATAGGTCAGAAGTGTCATTCTTTTGCATCGCAATGCCACAAGGCAAAAATTGAATGCATTAGGCTGGGAAACGCTGGAACATCCACCATATAGCTCCGACTTGTCCCCTTATGACTGCCATCTTTCTGTATATCATTGAATTTGTAACAAATCCCCCGAACATATTCTATTGTTTAAATAAATATAAACATAGTGAAAAACGCGACTGTATTTTGTCACAATACAAATTGACCGAAAGAGAAGAAAACAAAAATTAAACGATAATTGAAGCAACAATTTAAGGTGTATAATACACTCACACACGCGCGAGCTCTTTGAGGTGACCTAGCCCTTAACATTTGACCGATTAAAAAAAGCCGGAGTATCGTTTGTAGTGTTAAATACGTCATCTCTTAGCACTTATGGTTCCAATTATAATACGGAATATGTACATGCACGTGCATACATACATGCACTTAGTAAAGAGCAATTGCAAATTCATTACAGCGCTCATATATGTATGAACATACATTTACAGTTTGTATAAAATGAGAGACCTTAACGGATATTTTGGGCATCCGTCTTCAACTATAGAAGAAGAATGTGACGACAACGTTTTTTTTACCTCAAACAACTGATCGAAACATTTCAAAATCAAACAGAGCTTAATAAATAAAATGTCAAAACATTAGGAGCATTTTCTATTAAATAATAGCTAGTAATATTAGGCACATGCGAAACAGAATTGTGTCGAGATAGGTGCGAAGCTTTCATGGTGCTATTTGTGTTCGTGTGAAACTTTTGCATATAGAGATGAAATAAATGCTGAGGTGGTCCCAGAAGTGTAATCCGTCAAGTTGAGACTTCTGCTTCAGCTTCAGGCTAAAATTTCACCTTAAATTCAATTATTTTTTATGTAGGACGATACTGCTTGTGCAGATTAACAAACGGATAAAATTTTTCGCAATAAATTATTAACTTTAAATATTTCTTTACCAAAAATATCCTTACATTGCAGATCTCCGATGGCTCTAATAAAATATTTATTTTGTTGTCAGTTTCATTTTTAAAATTTCCACTCAAACACTTTGAAAAGTTTTAATTCCCTCAAGGATCGAATTATCAATACCCAGAAATAACTGAAACGACTCCTATGTTTAACCAAAATCTTCCCTTACAAAATTATCGTTACCATTTTCGCACCCATTTGCAAAACAAACAATCTGTTCGAGTGTTTGTAGACTTTCCAATGTGTTTTCAGGGAAACTGGAAAATTGAATTGGTATACCCCTACCGGATATTAATAATAAAATAGATAATTATTTAAATATTTCGTGACGAAATCGACATTGATATGATAAAAATGGTATCTAGTAAATTTATTTAATAGTAAGTTTCTTTTTAATATAATTTAAGGGATGTCTGCTTGATTTGCGTTGTATGTAAGTATGCAAAAATTGAGAATGAAACCCCTGTAGCACATTGTACGTACAATGGAAGTTTTGCTGCGAGCAATTCGTTCAGGAATGATGTGAAATGAATTTCTCGAATAAAATTCGCCAAGTGCAAACCAATAGTTGAATAAGTAAAAAGCACACGAAAATGAGAGAAAAATTAATATTGTTCTACCACCAATAACCACTACAAAAAGCACTTTTAGAAGTGGATGCATTTGATTGTTATATTCACTAGAACATCAGCCTTTAACAATACTACTAGACCACTAACATGGCTATTTTATGTATTATATGTTGTTTATGCATTATACACCTGCATTTGGAAGATACCAAGTAGAGAAATTATTGAAACTTCCAGCTTCAAAACAATTTCACAAACATAGGTACCTATAATAGACAATTATGTGAATAAAAAAGAATAAACTTTAGTGATGTGTTTGCATTTGTAAATGCGACGATTCCGGTTATCTGTCGTAAAAGCAATAAAATAGCATTCAATTCAATTATTATGGTCAAATAAGTACAAAATAACGTCAACTGTTGTACGTCAGTAGCTAAATGCCCATTGTAATATCTGTTACAGTTTGATGAATGTTGATTTTAGTCTGAATAAAATTCTTCAATTTGTGCGCGTGAATAGTAAATTACCCTCCCAGCAAGCGTCCCTTAATGGCGACAATTGTTGCAATGTTCAACATTGCGAATCGAGATCATTAGTCTGTTAAGTGTTAAGTGTCTCTATTTCTATAGCATCCGCACTATTCATTTAGCTACACGAAAAATAGTAAAACGGGTTAACTAGGAAACTGTAAAACTGTAAAACTGTAAAACTGTAAATTTTTCTTAATTTACCAAAAGCATTAAAATTCAAAGTATTTTTATCTCTAAACTGGATACTTTTAATAACAGAAATGGATTCGTTGATAATAGTTTTGTGAAACATTTTATAATAATGATGTAAAAAATTAAATGCTTTTAAATATTACAAGATTTTATTGTAAAAAACTCTACAATGTGTGACTATTACTAGTCACATTACTTACTCTTGATAAAGGTCTAACAAACCGAAACAATTGTAGAGTTTTTACAATAAAATCTTGAAACATTTAAAAGCATTTAACTTCTTTCATCATTAGAGACTGTTAGTACGAGTCTACAATTAAATAATAAAATAAATAAATAAATAAATAAATTTAATCTATTGAAGAACATTTGGATCTAATCAGCACGCCAGAGACAATCTCGCTTAGTCACCAACCAAATCGAAAGAGCTGTTTAAAGAAAAGTTGATATAATATCATCTACTAATTATTATTGTTAAGTGTGGTTTTTCAAAATTTGAAATTTACGTGTCAAAAAAATGGTATAGCATTACAGAATATTAACATACTTTGAATTGTTTCGACGTTTACTTGATGAAAATCGATATTAAATACAAATAAATAAACATTTATTTAGATTTTCACAACTTTTTTATTTGTAACATATATTTCGTCACAACTAAAGAAGTCAATGTTGTTTCTTGTTCCTTTACTCAAAGTTCAAATTGTTCCAATGTATTAAAGGAAATATTGTGAAATGCCTTTCACAAGGAATGGGGAATGGTACTATTTTTTGTTTTGAATGGACAGAACTAGTAGAGTTCGCATGATATTGAATATTTATTATTTGTTATATTAATCCAGAGCTAAACTGTACAACTTTTAAATTAAAACCATAAATAAAATACGTGTCAAACTTAATTTAATATTATTTTGTAGAATGGTCACAAATCGTTTTCATTTACCAATTTGCGTGGCCGAATTTTAATGAGTAATTAAATCGGTACTCATTAATGCGCAAATTAATTTTATTTGTTTTGCTTCTGTGGGTAATTTGTTTTATCATTTAACCAAATTTTCAAATAACTCACTTTAGATACGATGATATGAACAAATAGAGATACAGTACAACAAAGAATAACTGATATATTATCCTGCTGAACCATTATTAATACTTCTTTTGGGGATAAAATGAAAATTTTGGCTGTGATATTTAATTAACCTAGCATTTTTATTTTGTTAAAACATCTAAATAGTGTACACAAAAGAAGAATATGTATTTTACCTATATTTACTACTTTTATTAAGAATTCTGTCTTAACATTCAGATTAAATAAATAGCAAGTATTAAAACGAATTTATAAATTCGTTTCGTGTGAAATTATCAAAATGCGTCCTGTGCTTTAACTTTTATTAATTGTATTTGTATTTGCCTTGACGGTGTTTTGTTTTCAAAAGCGAAGTAAAATGAAAGTGACTGTCGATTTATAAAAGATTTAGTATTTTACAAACCATTTGAAAATTGCTCTTCAAAATAAAACAATATATACGATTCACGCGTATTTTATTCCATAGTTTCGTAAATATTTGCAAAATGTAACAAAAATGTGACATAAAACTGTATTGATAGATCCGTCAACAGACTAATAGCAGTTCAATGCAAAATTGTATTATAGACGATATACGAAATATATAATTTTGTATTATAATTATTTGTTTGATTTCGATGGCAAAAATTTAAATTTTCGATGTTAAACATGTTATTACACGCTATATATCCAATTTTGTAACAAGAAATAATTGTTCTTATTTTTTACAGATTCATCACTGAAACTGCCTCCAAAACCTATCGTTGAAGGTAAATTATTAATATTTCTCTAGAAAAGGGTAGCATATTTAGGAAAATAGTAATCCTTTGTGTACGAACTAATTTTTTTCTTGAAAACATTCACTGAAGTCTCATATTTGGTAGATTAGTAATTGCATATAAACCCTAGTGGTTGCGGAGAAAAGAATTATTATAAATAAGATAAACTTATAATAGAAATATTGTTTTTGACAAGTAAAGCACCAAAATCTCATATCTTTTGGAGATTAGTACTTGTATATGCAGTCAATACTTCTTCCAAAAACAAATCTGAAATTCATAATACTCACATAAGTGGGCGAGAAACATGTCCGCCTAAAAGTGTTATAGTAGTAATTAGGGTGAATCCCATTTTAATTTATTAATTCTTTTACTACAAACAATCCCCAATTTCTGTTTTAAATATATGAGGCAATTAATTTTTGTTAGTTTTATGTTAGGGCCTATACATACTGTATCCGAAGGATTTACTTGTATTGTGTACTTTAAGTTTGTTTATGTTTCGAGACCATTTTCCGGTCCTCTTCGATGACGATCCAGTTAAATCGTACGCGTTGAGTAAAGACAAACATTTGAACTTCGGAGGCGATCAACCGACAAAATCGAAATACTTTGTTGGTCACGTGTAATATTACAGTCAATTTAAACCGGATAGTCCAACAATAAAGCAATGTGAACATTCCTCCTTAGTCCGGTATCATTAATCGAATTAATTTCGACATAGACCTAATTTGTAACAAAACACTTTGATTACGAACTGAACGATCAAATAAAATTAACTAATCTATAGTGGAAACAAAAAAATTCACTCCATTACTTAAATAAAACCAAATAATATATGTTAACATACAACGCAATCGTTTAACAGTTATTTTAATTAAATTGTGATATCTAAAACTTCAAATAATTAATTCACTGGTAGAATGATGATTCGGGCTTGTAGGCCGTGGTCGATGTGAACGGTTTCGTCGGCAACTGCGCCTGACATCTTCAGTGGGTGCTGTGTTGACTACGTGTGCAAAGATCATACCTCGTCAGTCTTCTAATATTATGAATTTCCAATTTAACTCATATCGAACCAGAACAAACTGTATAGCTCAAACCCCAACGCCAAAACACGACACAAAATGTCCGAAGCACTTTTCGGTTACAGAGTTACCTTCTTCAGGGACTGAAGAGAACTAAAATCTAAGGGCAATATAGATATTATATATACTACATTTTGTGTCGTGTTTTGGCGCTGGGGTTTGAGCTATCCAGATTGTTCTACAACTCCGCCAATGTTTCCAGCATTTTGATTCATTGAACTGTTTAAAAAAAGGAGAAATAATAATATATTTTTAACAAAAATTATTATGGGTTCATAGCTATAGGTTATGTCTGCTAATAATAGACGTAATTGAAGAATAACAAGTAATTTATTTTTGATGGATGTGGCTGTACTATAATTTGTTCTATTTATATTATCTGTAAACAAGTTTTATTTTTAACGTGGTATTGTATGCATGTTTATCAACCTCTGATGAAACTTTAGACATTTGTTTACATTATAAGACAAGAAATGCTGAAATTGAGAAGAAACCTGGAAAAATTGCATGCAACAAACAGGTACTTAACTTTTTCGTAATATAATGCAAAGTTATTAAAGTCACTACTGTTTTTCCAGTTAACGAGAAAAGTAAACAACTTTCCAGTTCCTCTATGAAAAGAAAACTCAGTCAGTAACGTAAAAAGGTTTAAGCTTATTTTTTAATCAGGGCTAGTAATAAAATTGAAAAATAGGAAAACATGGCATACTTTTCAATGTGTAAAAAGTTTCTTCAGTTTTTGATCTGTATACATCATAACGTGAATTAGAAATAATATAAAACCATTAAAAGGAATGGCCGGAAATACATCCTGGACTGGCAAATCCTTCTTCAACTATGTTTACAATTTGTGTTCTGTATATACAATGATGGTACCTAATAATAAAACCGAATAAGACCTACGCACACGTCAGTGTTCATTACGTCTGCAATGGTTCAAAATAATTGCATTGTTTTCTATACCTATGCTGACAGACGATACCTTCTGTCAATATTGGTTTCAGAGTCACATATTCCACCGAGACTAGCTGTTTGATGGCAAGAGCAAAGATAAACAGAAACGATAAGCGTACCTAAATCTATCGTAGTATTCCATCATGAAGATGCCGTCTCACGTCTAACATGAAAATAAACCTGTACTGGTAATTATACAGCTTATGTATAGGCTACTTCTGCCTGTTATCAATGAGGAAAGCTATAAACTAAACGTGTCGATTTAATATCCTACGCTAAATGAACTAGATACAATAGATACGAGGGTGTATCAATAATAAACGGGATTGGTTCTGTAAAAAAATTAGAATTATGTTTAATTAATACATTTTTCCCATTGAATTGACAGGCTTTTATGCCATCATCGTAGAAACACTTCGGATGTTCTTGTAGCCATTGGAACACAAATGCATCCACTGCGTCGTTATCGTGGAAACGTTGGCCTCCAAGCGCTTCCTTTAGAGGTCCAAAAAGATAAAAGTCCCAAGAGGACAAGTCGAGGCTATATGGCGAATGTTCGAGCGTTTCCCAGTCTAACGCATCCAATTTTTACCTTCTGACCTATCACGATCCGGAAGGTACTCTCGTAACTAACTGATGGTTAATTCATCAACGACTTCTCAGAGAGATTTTGGACCGCCTCAATGTTGGCTTCGGTCACACTTGTCCTTGGGCGGTGAGAATGGCTCATAAGGGGACAAGTCGGAGCTATATGGTGGATGTTCCAGCGTTTCCCAGCCTAATGCATTCAATTTTTGCCTCGTGGCATTGCGATGCAAAAGAATGACACTTCTGACCTATCACTTCTTCATTTTCTTTCGAAATGACAATTTCGCAGCACCCAGTAGATCATAATAATATTACGCATTAATCGTGATAAGCGCCTTGTCAATCAAAAAACACTGTTTCGGTCACACTTCTCGCTAGGGGGCGAACATGGCTCTCGTTCTCAACCTTTTCACGGCTTTCAGAAAATTCGTTGTGCCATGCAAACACCCGAGTTCTTGACAGGGTGTTGTCCCCAAACTGTGCCTCTAATCGCCGTAAACTTTCGATTGGATTCACTCTCTCCTTGACCAAAAACTGAATAATAATCCGTTGCTCCACTGAGACATGCACATCTGCCTGGCTCATTGTTTCTTTTCGTACTAAAGCGACTCGAGCGAATTAGGGTTGGTTCTCCCTCCTCCCTAACGGTACAGGCCATCTTCGCATCTACTACTATCAGGTCACTGACATGTCCGTAACTTAAAAAAAATCAGCCCCGTTTATATTTGAAACATCCTCGTACCAATGATGTAATTATAGTTACACAGTAAGGTCTAAAAACTCCTAGACCAATTGACGAAGATCACCTAGCAAAATGAGACCATTTCAACTGTCATTTTATCGGATTGAAATAAAACAAAGGCATACTTAACGTAATAAACAAAGAACGTGTGATCAATTCTGAGGGCAGTCCAAATATGTGACCGGGAAAGAATAGTATAAATGTAGAAGGATGCCCTGTTCGAAAAGGACAAAAGGTTAATTAAAACATGCATAAACAAGGAAGGATTTATTCTATTGAGTGAAGAGAACAGTTTCAATTTTATTAAGGGTAAATAGTAAAAGGTCACATTTGTCGGAAAGTTTATTCATCCAGTTAGTCTTTCCAAAGGATTAATTAATGTAGAAATAGGAAGTACCGCAATCTGATCAAATGATGTGTTCATTTTACGAACGTCAGCTTGTAGGGAAAACAGAGTGACAAAAAGTCAACGGGTTTAGCTAACGCAATCTGCAAAAAAGTGCAAAACAAGGCAAAGCCAAAGGGACGCCTTTTTCTTTTTATTATTATTTTTTATTTTTGTCGCCACTCAGCTACAGAAGGCAACTTCATCTCCGTTTTCTTTTCCCATCTCTTTTCCCTGTCCCTTACCGCTCCACGCCCTCTTTCATTCTCCAATCGCCGTGAAAAATAAAATTGAATAATTGCTCCCCTGATTTGTTTCCGGAATTAAAAGTTTGCTGATAGCAACACCAGGCACTGTCGTCAGCTTTTAGAAAAGAAAAGAAAAGAATTATAAAGAAGGAAGCATTGGAAATGTTACTTACTGTGCTCGCAAATGCGAAGGCAACTTTGATGTTATTAGACCCCGAACTTTTCCGTTGATCAATTGCATACATAATTTGAAGGAGTCATTTTGAAGCTGGCCATACTTATTACGTGTATTTCCTAAAGAAACAATCCATTTCAACTAGGTAGCAGTTTTTAACTTTTCTAATAACTGACACGAATTGAAAACTTTTTCAAACAATAAACTACAATTAAACAAGATTCTAAAAAGAAAATGTTTCACAAGGACCTTGCGATGGTATCCACTTGTCAAAATTAGAATCGGTTTTTTTGTTTCTATAGTTTTAAGTAGATTTTGTACTTCTGAAGAAGCCACAGTGTTGGCGAAACGCATGTCAAGTTTATTTAATAAATTGTGGAAGTTATCAACTGTGTGTTTATTTCAAAGTGTAATTTTTGTTACGATATTCTTTGATTGTTTATCAGAAAGCTTTTGCTATGCTGGTTTAATAAATAATAAATCATTTAAAGTTAACACGTTAATTCTTTTTCACAAAGTGTCGTATTTGTCAGTAGCTCGGCAGTTTGCAAAGAGTAAATTTTATTTCTTTATATTTTTAATAAATTTCTGTGCTTTTCCTGGCGTAGATTCTAATTAGTAAGTAATAGGGTGTAGTGTTAATTAAGTAAAAACTGATTTTATTCCTGTGAAGTTTGGTCCATAAAACTAGAAGGGGAAAATGTTTTGTTTAAAAAAAGAAATACAACAACCCGTTGTTGTTGTGTAGGGATTAATGAAACACTTTAATTCAAGTAGAGTTCTGGAAGAGCGAACGTTTTATTAGAACGTTTGTTTCAAGGTAAATAATTTCTTTACAGTGAGAGAGAGACTTTCTAACAGCTGTTCAATTAGAAACTTTTAAAGGTCTTTTGCAGTCGCTTTTATACCGATTCCCGTTTTAATCTTCAACCAACCTGACGTATACGATATACTAGAACAATAACGAAAGCTCTTATACAAATTTTCTATTATTTAACCGATACCCCCGAGGAGAAGGAACGGCAATGGTAGAGCAAACAAATCAAAGGATCCCAGAGTAGACAATAAGGTGAACAGTTGCAATTTCAAATGCAAATTGGCTTTCTTTTGAAACATTATTGCTCCTTCAAGATAACTGGACTCATTTTAGAGAAAAACAATCTTCTATTTGGAAAACGGAACAACAGGTCTCTTTGAATGCACGAAATTTCCTGGGAAATATGCTGGAAAAGCGATCCGCAGGAATAGGCGCAATATTGAATTAATTTCTTCTCCATTCAACTCAGCTTTTACTCTATAGACCTTACTAACTAGTTCAACCACTTCAACAAAACTGTTTGTCTTTAGTCTTACTAACTAAAGCAATAACTTCCATTCGGACGTAAGTCCCTTCAAAATTGAACGAGATCTTTTTTACTGAAATTTCTTTCAAGAAACTTTAACTCACAGTCACCCACAAAAAGGATAACAACTATTTTTTTATGTGGTTTCGATCGGAAACCTTATTTTTAAATCATTACATTAACAAAAATGATAATAATAATTTGTTAATTGTGGACACATATAGATCCTGATAAATAAAATAAGCACTGTAGTTTCAAGAAGTATTTGACAACGATTGTATTTATTTTAACCATCTGTAAATAAATTTAGTACTCTTGTAGTTCTCTTTGAGAATAGCCGAAAGTTTGAAGCTTGTAAAAGCCTTTCTGCCAGCGCCGACCTGATGAGACCCGATAGGTCGAAACTAATCGTGGGATATGGCTTTCGGTGTGTTGTGCCTACTGTGTAGGACGCGTTCCAAATGTGGGATCTGTAATCCTCTATAATTAGACGAAAAATTATTTTAATACCTTCTTTTTTGGATTGTTATCTTCGTTTAATAATCGTTTGGAATCAACAGTGTAATTCAATGTCGGTAGGGGTTTTATTCCTCGGAGTAGTTCTTTCTGTTGATTCCATATTTATATTTGTAATCCTTTCAGTCAATTCAGTGTCTGTAGACTCCATTTTATACATTAAATTAATTTGAATTTATGAAATAAATATTTATTCGAATCTGCAACGCAGCGTTGATAAAAAAAACCAGCTTGTCTAGGTGTATAAAGCTCAGAAAATCGAAGTCCAATTTCCATAAGCATAATGCAAGTTCGACGCCAGTTTGTTCTAGGGCTTAAAATTTCGTCCCATTAATATGATGCAAATAAGACTCACGAAACCAATTATTAATTAAATCAAAGGGTTTTCACTGAGTTTCCCTTTCACATAATTAACACGGCAAAACGCTCTTTATTGAATCCTGAACTACGAAAATTATTAATCATTTATTATGTTAAGAGTAAAGCAAACGTTGGCGTTATTATAATTAATAATATCGCAAAAAAGGTGGGAAAGTAAAGCTGTAAGACACTATCAGAATATTAGATAGGTTGCACGGTTAGGTACCGTAATAATTATTTATTAAGTAGTAAGTAAATTTAAAAAGTTAATAGTTGAATTTATTTCTCCTTCTATACTAAAATTTTTATTATGTAATATTTACGGAAATTCGTTAGTGTTATGAAACTACAAAATTATATACCTATAATTTTAACGAAAAAAAACAATTCCTCTATTAATAGAGTGAGTACGCTATTGGGATCTTTTATTTCATGAAAATTCAAAATCGTACGCCATCGCCAGAATAAAAAGGGAGTTGTCAAACCGCAGATTTTCGTTATTCCTTAGGGTATAGTTTTATTGGTTTTATAATTAAATTTCTTTCAATTTTTAATTTAAAGCAAGCAAACCCATAATCAATTATACTTACTTAGTTGATTAAAATCTTCCCGTTCCTCTTGTTGGAGAATAAAATGTATTTTGGGCGTTTAAAGGGGAAATAAAAGGCAGGAACATTTTAAATAAAAATGGGAAGCTGTTTGGTGTTAACCTCGCTTTCAAAACGATTGATTGTTTTTCGAGGAAAGCTAAAGAATGGAAATTAATGAGAGAGAATTTTTCGTTCTGCCTAAGGGAAAAGAACGCAATACTTTTGATCACAGTAAGCTACGTTTACCTATTTACTTCTTTTAAATTTAAATGATACTCTTTTTGTAGATATCCATTAATTTCATTATCAAAGCACCATCAGGGGACTTATAATCTATTACTTTTTTATTCTAAATATAAAAATACAATAACAGTGGGTATTATATAATTGTTAAAGTGTGATCAGTTAGTAATGTTTATTAAGCCTAATATAGGCATGTAAAGTATGTATATAACCTTTAGTTGAACTCTGTCACTGCCTAATTCCTAAATGGGTTGCGACCAAGTTAAACTAGGATCAAATAATTCGGTGGTTGTCAGAACAGTGTTATGTCGAATTAAGGTAATTGTCCATATGCATACTAATTTAAAACGTTCGTATGCAAAAGGTAATTACAGATACAACCTGAAACAAAAGTGAAACGAACCAGTTTATTATTCTGACATAATTCTGCATGCTTCGTGTGCCTTTTTAAAAGAAAAGAATAAACTTGTTAACGAGTTTGAGTAAGACCGTTCAGAAATCTTATTTTCACTCGACAGTGTACAAAATTAACAAAAAAAACACTCTTAAAAGTACAACTAACTTTCGTTCGCTTCTCAAGTCGTACGAATTTCGGTGTTTGCAGATTTTTACTCAATCGATTTCAATGAAACACAGTGTAAGGCACCTGTTTAGTTTTATAAAATACGTGATAGTTTTAATATTCAAACCGTATCTCACGTTTTGTCCGTTAGACAAAACTATGTAAATAATTAGTTTTGTTTAAGGATATGGTATAAATTTTGTGACGTGTAGAAATTGAACGGGCTCATCCAGTTAAGTAAAATAAATGATATTTTAATTACATCTCACATGTTGGATCGGTTGCTCAATACAAAAATGATTTCAATTCACCTACCTGTTCACGCATGAAACGCGTTTCCTTTGGAAGCATCAAACTTTCATTATCGTCAAGATAAAATTCATTAATCACCTTTACCTAATATCTCGAATATTGATGATACAGTTAATGGAATATGTTACAAATAATATTCCTGACCCAAGAAGTATTTTTTTATCATTTTTATTGATGATTTTAACATCATATTATTTATTCGTGTTTTCTTTTTATTATGAGAGATTTATGTTCATTGTGAATAATTTTATCGAGCTGCCTGCTTTTGATTACATTATTTCTTTGTTTATTGACAGTTTTTTCTGTGTCTTGCATACAAGGGTAAATCAAATATAAACGGTAATTTTACTATTTAGCTTAGCACGTAGAGGATTCGATAATCGAGTGTTGTTTAGTTTATGAGGAGGGGGAAACCGGCTTAGGTAGCAGCTGCGCTCGGTTCTGTCCGCAGTACAGCCATGACTGAGCGCAAGGTACATTCGTCTGTTGCACAAGGCGTTAAACCATCGAAAAATTTTACTGGTTTAAAGGCACAGTTTGGGGATGCTACACAGTCTCAGAATCGAGTGTATACGTGGGTCAGAGAATTCAGGGATGGGCGAGAACGTGCCGAAAATGAAAGTCATATCGACGCCCAAGAACAACTCTCACAAATGACAACAACATCCGTGCTGTTCGAGAGCTTTTTGAAGGTGATCACCATCAGCCGGTTAACTATTGAACATATCCCATCAGAAATGGTTATGTTGGTATCAGCTATGGTAGTGTTCGAGTGTTCAATCCATCATCACTGATGAACTTGGCTTTGGAAAAATTAGTGCTCGCTGGGTTCCAAGGTTGTTAACCAAAAATTTCTGCGAATTGATTATGTTTATGTTTAATGCCCAATTTAAATGTGAATTATCACATGTATGATTTTGTTTAATTGAATTAAATGCTGAATATTTAGTTGGACACTATTGGTACAAACATGCTTCCTGCTATTAATATAAGAATTTTCCTTCCAAGAGGGTAACAGGCGGAACTAGTTTTGGTTCCGAAAAGCAACCAATTTCAAGGCTATCGCTGCGAACTTAACTTTAAATTAGGGATAGTATCCCGTAGTCATATTTACAACACTGAGCCGTGTCGAAAACGACCAAGGGTAAGGGTAATAAAATGATGTAACCAGGAAGCTCAGGCACCGACAATTTCTATGAATTGGACAGTTTCCTTTCTTTTGATCCATCACTTCTAACGTAGTTGAATTACGAAAAATAAAAATGTTTGATTCAGTTCATTTCCCTAATCGAATTCAGAATATTTGTTTAGCAAGCGATATCGTGGATATAGAGGGATTTTGTACCTATTGGAATGAAATCTACTTTAAAATTAAAATTAAATCTACAATAAAAATCACTTTAAATATTTGCAAACATTTCCGTAATTGTTTGAATTATTTTCAAAGCAGAGGAGAGATATCGGCAGATGATGGGGAAAACGCCAATGAAAAGATCTAGTAATTTTCATTTATTGGATTATAGCACAGTTTTTGTAGTTTGTTGATTTGCAAATTAAGCTGAATACTATTTTTTGTTGTTTTTGGTTTCATCAACAATTTTGTGAAAAGTTTCATGAGTCTGTTTTAATTAAGTTTGGATATTGCTGAACTCTGCCATTTTGGATGGCTTATATCATCGTAATATTCTATCAAAAGCCAAATATCAAAACTTTCCTTTGTATCACAGACACTGCACTCAAAGAATAGTCAGCAATTAAAACTCGAATGTAAAGGTAATTGAAATCTAGATAATAGAAATTTAATATGAAGTCGCACAATCATGTCAACTAGAATATAAACATGACAAACAACACATCATACACCGAACAAAACAACTGTCTACCTCAGTGTTGTTTATTTGAAACTCAATTGTTGAAATTTAAAGCTTAGTTTTGAGTAATAGAAATTAACGCATTATCGTTTAATTGTTACACAAAAAAAATTGTAGCGTTGGCATGGAGTATCAAAGGAATGGTTGACCATCATGAATCCTTCACACCCCCCGGGTGTAATAAAATTCGTGAAATGCTTCACTGACTTGGAGATTCTAAAGATTATTGTTTGGAAAGAATTTATAGTAAATATTTTTTATGGCGACGTTCTTTCGGAACGATGAAGAAATACTTTTATTGTTATACGTATATGGTAAACTTAAGTTGAACAATAAAAAGAAAGGGAGAAAATGCGTCGATTTACAATGGGTTGTGATAGGAGTTGGGATTTTTATAAGAGCCTGAAGGAATTATAAGGGGTAGTTCGACGAAAATGCGCAAAAATACGTATGTGAAGATAAAGTCAAAATTATTCGAAGGCAACAAGTATTGCTGAGAAGAAGAAAAACCTTTTCTGATGACACTAAAGATTTTTCGCAGATGGGACACAAGATTATTCAGTTTGATTCAGTTTTGAAAATAATGCCTTCGGTTAAGATTAATGTTGGTGAGTATAAAAGAAAGTTTGCCTTATTACTTCCAAAAGTTACACCTTGCTTTCTTTTCTTAAACTTCTTTCTAAGCATGCATAACTGCTGTCGCTTTATACAATTTCCTTTACTAAACTTTTCGTGCAATCTCCAACTTCGAATTAAAATATAAATCTAAATTTTTTAACAATTTCAATTGCAACAATGAATACGTATCTAGAAGTTTTCAGACACTTTATCTAAAGAATTGTGAATATAATGTATTCAATCCAAAAAAAGTAGGTATTAAAATCCTTTTTCGTTTAATATTAAAAAATCACAGATCCCACATTTGGAATGCGTCCTACACAGTAGGCACAGCGCAACGAAAGCCATATCCCACGACCGGTTTCGACCTATCGGGTCTCATCAGGTGGACGCTGGCAGAAAGGCTTTTACAAGCTACTACTCTGAGGGCTAAGAGGAAGATAACAATTACACGAATTCGTCTAATAATCGTTTGGAATCAACAGTGTAATTCAATGCCGGTAGGGGTATTAACCCTCGGAGTAGTTGTTTCTGTTGATTCCACATTTATATTTATATAATGTATTGTATAAGCACTTGTGAATTAAACCTTTTAAGAACGTTTTGGAATTCTTACTAAACGCGGTATACGTGTTTACAGTTCTGAGTTAAATCATAGAAAATGCTTAAAGTGTTTGGTAAACATTTCTGGATAAATCCGCTGATCTCTGAAATACTGTCATGCACAGCTTCGATATTTTCTGTATGCATCTCAGAAAATGGCTCTTGCGAAAACGAAATTTACTTCGCACCTCTACTTTTCTTTACTCTCTTAAATTCTCCAATCCCTATTTCTTATAGTAACATAACAAGGGCTATGATCCTTTAACACGTACAGAATTCTCTAGCAACATAATTTTCACCAAAAGCAGATTCTATTTTTAAAACTTTACATTCCTATTAACCTTTTATAACTGTACAGAGGGGTGCTTATGGAGGAAGAATTAAGTTTGTAAATACAAATTTAATAATAACGGGATATTAGCTTCCAGTTTAATAGTTACGAACATGAACCATAATTAAAGTTTGATAGTTATGAACATGAACAATATTTAATGTATGCATTATTTATTGAAAACACATTTCCTTTTGGTTTAAACTATATAAACTTAAACTTTCTATACTACATCTTTGGGAATCATCTTTAATAACACTATAATAATTATTAAATTGGTACGGTGCTGCTTCACCAAATTTTATAACAACAACTTGACAACAGGATCAGTTATAGAGTTATCCAAATAAAACTTGATGAAACAGCATTACATTTATTTAATAACAGGCTAATATCTAGCTAATGTAATTCAATGCCGATAGGGGTATTAGCCCGCGGGGTAGTTGTTTCTGTAGCTATTGTGTAGGACGAGTTTGAAATGTAGGATCTGTGCTCCTTAAAATTTAGACGAAAAAGGATTTTAATGCCTTCTTTGTTTTTAATGGAGTTGTTTCGTGTTGATTGGAGGTTCTTTTGTTCTCATGGATTCTTCAATTAATCTATTTGTCGGTTTGTCCAATATATCTACATCTGCCAGGACATTATTCAAAGTACCCTAGAATTATTCACAATTTTAACCTTTTAAAAAAATATAAGTATTGATTTATTTTAGAATGACAGACAGCTAGACATTTCAATTTCACTGGTATGTATGGATCTGTCGGTTTGGACGGTAAAATTCCGATGCGACGTCGTTAAAAATGGATTTGAATCCGCTACAGTCACGTTATGACGTTATGGGTTGCCTGATTTGTATGATACATATCTAATAAAATATGTCAAACAGCAAAATGTGGCATTGTGAATTGTGAAGTCTTTCAGCTCAAATGAAAACGCTTTTAAATGCACATAAAATATCATCTGGTAAAGTACCAACTCACTTTACACTAAAAGCTTACATTCCTTTTGGCACCGTTGCATTTGACACATCACCAGAATTATTTTTAAGGTGGACGAACATTTTCTTGAAGAAGTTCTCACAATCAGATAAACGTTTATAATAAGGCTGAATATCAATACAATATTGTCACCTGTATATGTACAATGTATATATACCTAACAAGTACTGGCCATGACAATTCCTTTCAACTCAAATCTTTTCAACAAGCTTACTTTCCTTCTTGAATGAAATCCAAAAGTTCGACTCAAAAATGTTCAGAAATCTACGATGCGTTTCGAGAACCAAGGTGTTTCCCTAGTTAGAGACTAAATTCTAAAGTTTATTATATAGTTAAGATCTCTCTCTGAAGAAACTTTTTTTTATTTAATGAGAATCAGAATTTAAACGTATTTAGTCTGAGGATGACCATTAAGTGTTGAACCACGTTGTAGGCTTTTAAATGTTTTTAAGTGAAATTAGTGTTACATTTAGTTCATTTAAACTTCATTTGACTTTTTGTATTTCCTCCCTGACTAATTTATTTTACGTAAGGCACTTGTACAATTACTTTATATTTTATCAAAAAACAGGAAGGTAATAAAATCCTTTTTCGTCTAATTACGAAAGATCACAGATCCCACATTTGGAATAATTTACAATTTATTATTTTTACAGTAATTTACATTTATTATAAAGCTTGTAAAAGCCTTTCTGCCAGCGTCCACCTGATGAGACCCTATAGGTCGAAACCGGTCGTGGGATATGGCTTTCGTTGCGCTGTGCCTACTGTGTAGGACGCGTTCCAAATGTGGGATCTGTGACGCTTCGTAATTAAACAAAAAAGGATTTTTAATCGTTCGGAATCAATAGTGTAATTCAATGCCTATTAGCCCTCGGAGTAGTTATATGTAAATTTTTTATATTTTATTTTGTTTGCAGCTGGTACATTCGAAAGTTATTAGAAATAATATGAAAATGGAAGCTCAGTGCATAGATACAATTTGTGTATATGTATCTACATGTCGGAGTGGTCGTAAAATAGATGAAGGGCTGCTTCTCAAAATTTATAGCAAACATATAGTGTGCATAAACTTGAATGTGAGTACTGCCTGTATACTATAGTCGATTTTAGTGTTCGACGAAAGATTTAGAAGCAATTTGATATGTAATCTGCATTATATGCTTTAACTGAAAACGGCAGAGGTACTGGTAATAATGGTGATTTGGGATGATATGGGACGACCCCATTTGCTTCTTCGAAATCGACCCGTTTCATCACTGCCAGGTTAATTAAGGTGTAATTACCGCGATTTCAGTTATACTGATCGTGAGACAAAGCAGATTATAGTAGAAATTTTCCTTCCCTCCGTTATAATACCAGGAATGTTCCAAAAATAACGCCTACCTCTCTACCCTTCTCACCAACTGCAATGTCATACCTACCTGAATTCCCTTCTCTATAGTCGGTAGTTTAAATATTTTTTTATACGTTAAGTATTTAATCAAAAACGGAAATTAAGATATTAGATTTAACTAATATTTAAAGCGCTCCTAAACTATTACGTCATCCCGTAAAATGGCGTAACGACCATTGACTCTAAAACATCTCATTTAGCCTAACCACAACGCTCCACACTTTTGACGAAAATCAATATTATGATGAATACCTTAACTGTTGTACTCAAACTGTATTCAAATTCCAATATATTATATTGAAATTGGTAACGTTTATGATGGTCACAGTTTTTTTTTTATAAAGTGAAAGTATTCCCCATTGTGTTTCTGATCAATTTCAAGATCATTTATTTTATTTTATTTTTTTTGTATTTAAACCAACAAGTTCTAAAACAATCCTTTTTGTTTCTTCCATTACTTTTTATCGACTTTTGTAGAACGACGTCAAAACAAGGTACTTCCTTTCTCTCCTGGCGTAACGTATTTAATTATAGAGTAAGATAAATGACGAACTTTTTGGGTTTTAACCGAAACTTTAAAGGAAACTTTCCCATTACGATAATCTATCGATCTATGTTTGGCTCGTCTAGGTAAAACATTACTACAATTTTATGGGTTGAATTCATTCGAAAACACCAAACGTAATTAATATTATAGTGAGCTTTTTTCATTTTAAAAACCTTATAAGTGGCTATAGAGCAACCTCAAATATTAAATTTCATTCGTCTTACTTAATAAAACAAAGTTTTCTAGTTAAACTAAGATTACCTATTTGATTGTACATTTGTTTGTTGACAGTATTGTTTAAAATTAATTTAAAATGCTATTTATGATTTTCATACTTTCAAATAGGAACATTTATAAAGGACAATAAGCTGTGTTTGTCAAGCTAGATACCTTCATAAAGCCTTGTCAAACATATGAAATACTACAGTTAGGAGTAGATATCAATAGATGGCGACATATTGTGTATAATATGCCATTTAAATATATGCAGTTAGCATTTAACTTCTGAAGGAGCCACGACGTGGTGAAGCAAAATATCTGAAAACGGTCAATAGTGTTTCAATTTTAGCTTAAAAAATCATTAGGTAAATATCGATTTGAATATAGAATTACATTTTAAGTTTAACTGAATTCTTTATATGATTATGTTTAGGGTTAAACCAACAAAACATTCAGATTATAGTAGATATAAAATTATGTACAATTATTCTTTTATTCGTCTATTGTTTGTAAATTTTTATCGTACTTCAACCATTATTTAGTTATGGGACTTGAAATCAAGAATGAAACGATTTTTTGACCTGCAAATCGGTAATTTTAATGAACAGGGCTTTTGGAAAGATTGAAAACTTTATAAACATCCAAAATATTTTTAATTATCTTGCCACCTAAGTGGAAATTCTATAAATAGGTACTGATTTTAATACTTTCTTAATATTAAGTGAATGTTCGCCACAATATTTCTTATTATATTGGAGATCCAAACCCCTGATCGATTCTTAAATTCTAAAGGCAAAGTTCATCTTTAATATAGAAATTAATTATTTGCTGAACGAATTTGTTCTGCCCTGAGCAAAACAAAACAAACCTCTGCTAATCAAAACTAAATTAAAGTTTCGACAAGAAACCTAACGACCCATGTTCGATCCCTTTTCTTAAAAAAAAAAAAAAACTGATGGGACCAAACACTTTGCATATAAATTGAAATTCCAAGAAGGACAATATAATTCAAATGTTTCGACCGAAGGAATAATAATATTAACATTATTTCATCAAAATTGTTGAGTCGTTAATTTTAGTAAAATGTAAGATCAAAATTCGAAATTATTTTTAGTGACCATTTCAAATCAAACAACTACATGGAATAAGTGTCACATATGTCACATAGAATCATGTGATATATGCTCACTTTAAAATGGTATTTGAAGTTTTTCCTGTTTAGAAAGGTATTTTAAGTGTTAGTTAATAACGACATCAATCAATTTAAGGATATATAATCTTGTTAACCTTTAGGAAAAGCTTTAAATTCCATAATTGAAGTGTCGACTACACAAAAGATCAAAAAGGATATTATCCTTTCACAAAAACTTGTTAACTTCAACACAGGTAAATTACGATCATTATGTTTATGTTTAAGTCGAAAAAGTTCAAGATTAAACACAGAATATTCCTTAATTCTTCCTTTTCACTAAGGACCAAATTATTTTTAGTTTTATGTAAATTAAGTTTTTAAACGCGAAACAAATTTGTTTTCTAGAGGTATTTCAGCGTCCGCCCTTTTTAAAATAATTCTTTTTTGTCAACTAAACGAAGACAGATGGTGGCAAATGAAAAAAATGTTCATTAGTGTTAAATGTTCTTCTTGAAAACGAACATTCCATGTAAATTTTTCTGTGAGCAAAATCTTCGAGCTGAAATTGAAAGGTAAAGTTACCCTTACGTTCCTTTACTTCTTTTCCCATTTCAAACCAAAGGCACAATCGAATGGCACGAACAATTTATTTTTCGATGACTCAGAGTCTGATGAGAATAACTGTTCGGAAACCGCAAAGGAATAAAGAAAAATTGCAGGAAACGAAAAGACGCGTTGACAAAAGCTATGAAGAAAAAGAAAATTAGTTCTCTTCTGGATGAACTGCGAAATTCTATGCTAATTTACACACCGACGCTGACAACAAACACGCAAATACCACAAAGTTTCTTGCTTTCATTTCTTTATGTATTTTTTTCTCTCTAAAACATATCACGTCAGTACAATCCTACGTAAAACAATGTATAACATCTTACAAAAAAATGTTAATAAGAATGTAATGTTTTGTTGAAATTCCAAAATAGGCTCCAGCAAATATGTTCAAAAAGAACTCAAATCCCTACAGATATTTTAAAAGAAAGCTGTCAATATGGCTCGTGCTTAATTCGGGTGTTTATTTAAACACATGCAGGTAAGAAAATCTTTGTGCTCAATTCAGGCGTCCATTTGTGCTCAGTTAATGCTTATTAATCGTTCTTGTGCTCAATTCAAGTGCACCGAAAACATAAATTGGAATGGGGGTTGTCGGCTTCGCCGATAAAAGAATTGAGGTCTAAAGGGGTGCCAAATCTAAAGTTCCACAGGAATTTACAATAGAAAAGTATTTATCTGTTTACAATATCTATTAATACCTGTATCATTCATGGATGGCACTCAAGGATACTGTTTTTGAGATCTAGCACAGCAATATAAAATACGAGTATCAATTACCCGGTGTCGGTAACAAATTTACCCCAAAACCGCACTAGTAATGTGAGAACACCTAAGAATTTGATTAGTCTTCTGTGTAAACTATTTCTAGAACTATAAAACCCTTTACACTCTTATCTCAAGCAGCTGGTGTTCATGAAATATAACACTGAAGAAAATAAAATTTTATCCTTAACAGCTAAGCTAACGCTAGTTCTATATAAAACAATGTACATATCGATTACTGTGTAGCATTTATACATTCTAAATTTATTAACGAAATTGCAATTTCTAACTCCACTCTCTTTTAATTTTTGTGTACAACAGTGGCGGCTCGTGTTTTTGCTACGCCAGTGAGCACTGTTTGTAAAGAAAGTTAATAACGTTTTGTATATTACACTTAGTAAGATACTTCTTAGTATATTTAACGTTATTATATTAGAATACTAACAGAAAACAAATAATGTTTCCCCCTTTTTAAAATAAAACAGGCACCACTGGTTTATTCCATTTTATTGTCGTTTGCATAGATGTTAATTAATGATAAAAACAAGTCAAATATCAATCCATTAAATTTTCATTAATTATAAAATGCAACTAATAAATTTATAATTTATATGGTAGGTATTGATTATCTGATTATTTGAAAGCAATAATTAAAAACGTGTATCAATAAAAACCATGCAGCTGTTGGGATTGTTCCAACACATATATTTTTAAAGTTTTAGTCGCCGAAAGAATAAAATCTTGCTCGGTTTTTCGGTCGTCTTTCGTTTAAAGTAAATTCCTTCATTTTTCTGCTCCAGAATGTTTACAATTCTTTAATATCGAGACTGTAGCCATTCACATATGTATATATAGGTACATACTTTACACAGATATACCGTTGTCTTAAAGAAATATTTCATGTCGTACTACAATATACTTCACATGAAATTACATCAATTATAAATCAAATAAGTCATTCAAACTGAGTGGTACGTTAGAGATTTTAGGAAAACGAAGCATTTTACAGATTTGAAAATTTTGGGGTTGGGAGTAGGGGTTATCAAGGATGATCTATTTAACTAAAATAATTTCAACTGTTATATATATATATATAAACAAAGGTTTACACATAATTTCTACTGTAATTTATAACCTTTCAATTAAAAGAACTAAACATTTTTGAGATTCATAACTTCAATGTGTTATTCAAAAATCCATAATTTGTAATCACCCTGTATTATGGATAACGGTACCCAGTGCGATACACAAATTCACTAAAGTCCTTTAACGTAAAATAAATTAATTTTCTTACTTCCAAAATCGAACAAAATAATTTTATGTTACATAAATCTATCAACGCCCTAATATACTATTTGTATTTATGTAAATGTATGTTTGGAAATGGATTTAGCCCACGTTAGCCTACCCCATTTATGTGTATGCTACTGTAAATTAGTTTACTCCCTTTTTTTTTCGAAACGATAAGTTAGTTAATCCTCTCTGATTAACGTTTCTGTTGTTGCGTCAGAACTTTTTTATTTTAATAGAAATAAATCCTGGTCGATCCAGTCGAATTTCGTCCTTCGTTTCTCTATCCAGTTCGAGTCAAGCAACGTCGAAAGTGTGTGAGGGGGAAGCGGGCAGAAGAGAGAGATAAGAGTCCGGATGCGTGATAAGAAACACTAATTTGCTGAGCTAATTTAGCATTAGACGTCAAACACAAACTGGCTTGTCGTTTGTGGCCGCCGATGTTCGCGCAAGATCCTTCGGAGCAACACCAGTACTCCTCGATCCGTGAGTGCAGTGTCAATTTAAAGGCAAGGACTAACATTTCTGGAGAGAATAAATCGTACGCTACCGCGAACAAACTGCTATCGATTCTTTGCCACTAGAACACGAACATTTTTAACTTATAATCTCAGAATATTAAACTATAAACAACATACAATGCCTCATATCCTAGTATATACTGAATTCATAACCATTACTTGCGTCAAGAGATGGTTTAAGTTGAAAAACAATTTTTAGATTGAATAATAAATGAACTAATTAGAACAATTTAATCGATAACTATTATGTATGATATTTATTGACTCGTAATTAACTAAATTGACGCTGCTTACAAACGTTGTACAATTATTTAATTAAAGCAAATATCTGACAGTATTGCCATTGAAGTCTAATAATGATTTCGTGTTACTATTTAGATTTTAGATTGATTTTGTTCGAATTAAATTAAAAATCAATCGAAAGCGAGCTGAGTATCTGACACCAGCTCCGGGATTCGTTTTAGTAAATACTAATTATTTATATAGCCATGAAAACGTTATAACATTATAATACTAGACGTTTTGAAATCATTTCCTGTTACACTCTTTTTATTAAATTTACTACAACCAATAAAACGATCGGTCAGCACTTAAATTATTGAAACCTCTTCTATTGTATTCCAAGAGTTTTATTTTAATTAAATATAAGAGTTTATAAAAGCTCTTTGAGGACGTCCCAACCTTCGAAACGCGTCAAATTTGTAAATAAATTGTTTAGTGCAACTTAAACCAAATTCTTCTATTCTATATTAAAATTTACCTTTATGGCATTATAGCAAGCTACTCAACCAAGGGGTAAAAACTATAAAATCCTTTTTTTGAATAATATGCCTCTTTCTTCTCTACATGTTTTTTGTTATTTAATGTTTTAGTGGAAAATATTTATTTATTATTTTTTGTATTCTCTTCTACCTATTTAGATTATTTTTTTAATGGTTGTAACCATTGAAGCAATTTAGATTTTAAAGTTATATCAAAAACGTTGCTTTTAGCTACTTTGTGCATTATCATCGTTATTCAAGACGAAACATTTTGGAATCGATCGCAGGCATTTCAAATGGATTGCTTTGGAGCATCTTGAATCTACCTATTATTCTCTTTTCTTATACATTGTACTGCAGAACTTGTAAGAGATTATAACAAGCGTCCATTTCTGTGGTGAATTCCTTACTTTTTTCTCTCTTTTTCCTTCAGTTTCATTTCGATAGTGTTTGTATCAAAATTGGATTTAGGTACACAGTAAGTTGTATTGTATAAAACGCGATAGTTAATATGACATTTCCCACTTATACAATAGTTCTAACGCAATTATATAACACTGAAATGCATTTTTAGAATATGAAAATTATAATAAGAAACAGTCTTATAATATGTAGTAACCTAGTAACGCGTTAAAATTTGTGTTGTTTGTGATTAAAATTTAGGGTGTTTCCAAAAATGCCTGGGTGCGTTGTGGTCTCCATTCCCGACCATTATATCTCCATATCAGCTCAGTATATGACAGTAACTCTGACATAATGTATACCCTAAATAGGATAATAAACAGATAAAGCCATATTCGACTGTCATATCAACAAGCAGAGTAACGAAAAGTGATGTATAACAGGAAACTATTGTACGTGGATGGTCACAGATAAATCGTCGGCATTTGAGGACCAAATTTACCATAATTGAACATTAAATCAAAAACTTTTTCTGTTACTATTTATGCGATAATAAAGTTCCTTCCTAAATAATACATTTTTATTGTAACATAACAGGCGGGCTGAAAAGTTCGTAGGCTAGTATAGAAAAATTTTTTTTTGATAGAATTTGATTTTATTATTCAATATAGTTCCCTTCTAGGGCAATACAACGATTATAGCGGTCATACCATTTTTATAATACGATTTGTCTTTAGCCTCAAAATAACTACGATTCTAATAGTGCAACAGCTGTCAAATTTATACACGCGTCTTTTGAAGGTTAGGGCTAACTAAAAATCATAAGGATTTGATAGTAGTAGCGCCATCTATGGCCAGCCTACTAACTTTAGATCGACCTCTCTAAATCATAGTTCAAATAGCTTTTTACTGTACTGAGTTATTGTAATTACAACAGCTTCACTTTCTTCTTTTCTAGCACTTCCTTCAAAGATTTTTTTGAGTCAATTGTAAAGTTTAGATTAGAAGCAACCATTACGTTGTACGTTTTAGTCTACATCTACAGGCATATATATATATTTGTTTGTTTACGTGTAAACTCTAATCTGTGGAACTACGGTAAATCAAGTTAAAATATTATTTATCCTGTAACTGTAGCTATATAACGCCTGGTAAGAATCAGAAGTTAATAGATCTAAAACCGGGGTAGGTAGATAAATTACTTGAAAGAGGAAGCAAAAAGAGCGAATGTTATTTCGTTAGTGAGTTTCTGCAATAGTGATATTCGTCTGATAATCTAACACTTGGCACGAATTGAAGCGACAAAGTTGAAAGGACCGCGGCGGCAACTAATTCTTTTTTTTTTATCCCACAATCCGACTAACGCAGAAGAAGAAAAAGAAACGGCCACTACTTGGAGGCGACCTAAAACGATGTAAATTAAAGTCTGCCGAGATGTTATGATATAAAAATGCCTGTCTGCCCATTACTTGCTAAAAAAAGGTTCCTCTCAAGAACGCCACGTCGTTATCAACTGAAAAATGTGATCTTCCTTGCCCTGTAACCTTAACATTATTTGTCTAAAAATTGACATTATATGCCTTTGAAATGGAAGCATTCTACACTATTGGTCTAACTTTCCTGTATAACGAATCATAACCCCATCAACCTTTTTGTGTTTACTCAAATATTATTTAAACTACAGCTAAATGTTCAATTGTTTCGACCTTTAATTGATAAAAATCCATATTAAATACGAATAAGTAAACATTTATAAGATTTTTACAACTTCTTTATTTTGTAACATATATTTTGGCACAACATTGGCTTCTTCAGACAGATTGAGTACTTTCTACTAACATTTATGTCTACTATAGCTTCCTAAATAGTTGTTTGTCATAGGTTCAAAAGAGGGAAGTTATTGCCATCGATTTGGTCAATCAAAATTATTGTTAGTTCTTTATATCTACTTATTTCTAAATTTTCTAACAGGGTTAGTTTTTGACCTTTATTATTAATATGTAAAATTTCTATATTATTATTAAAACAATCGGTAATATGGTTTAAATAAGTTAAATCAGTTTTGTTTTTTATACAGCTGTATTTTATAGCTAAGTGGCTAAATTATCTAACATCGTCAACAAAACCATTAATAAATTGTCGTCTTGAGAGAAATCAGAATTTTAATAAATCCAAACAATATGAAAATATTTTATTGAAATGTTAGAAGCTGTAGAAACATTACATTGTTAAACTTTAAACGTGACGAAATATTAAATAACAGACATATTATGTGTAGCGCGATACGTGCTGTTGTTTATACTTTTTGATAATCAAAGCAACTCATAAAGACTGGTAAACATTTTATCATTCCATGTTCTACACGTCTGTAAAAAAACCAAATATATATTTTATGTTTCACTTACAAACATAATATTTGGTATGCTTTTACTAACATACACGAACGTATATTTAATACAAAAACAATGGTCGAATGGAATGCACCTAACGATTCCTTCAATAGAGTTCTAAATAGTAATTATACTTCATATTGGATAGATTTGACCGTTCTTAATGAAAATCTATTATCTCTATAAAATAACAAGACAAGATTTTCCAAAACTTTTATTAAACACAGGAACAACTTAGAAAATAGGAAACCGGTAAAATAATAATTAAATAAAGGAAGACTCACTCTGATTACCACTAACTTAATTTTATATGAGCGGACACTTCACACGTGAGCATTATCAATTCGAGACCTCTTCATTTGAAACCTATTCCATCTACGATATATTCATCATCCACCTATAATACCACACTACAAATACTTCTAGCACTTTGTATTTGTTAAAAGCGATTCGATCCTGTATTGTTATTTGTTTCTTTTTCCATCATGAGTTACCTAGCTTCTCATATATCAAATTTCAACGACTTCTTCTTGTTTTTCGGCTGCAATTTTTATATTACCTCTAAAGCTGCTTTCAACTGCTTGCATACATTCTTATTTATTTTCATTCCGTACTTCTTTGTATTCTTTCCGTGTAAAGAAGATGGCAAAGTAAAAGATCAATCAGGAATCATTTATTAAGTAGTTATTTCCCGTATCTGTAGAAAACTAGCAGTGAATCGTCCGCTTGAAATATTTTGTGATCGTCCGTCCAAATGGATTGCTAATTTTTTTTGTTTGGATTCCACCACTCGATTTGGTAAGAGGTCACACACTTTTATTATTTAGAGTATCGCGAAACTGGGAGAGGTGACGTCAAATGATCCCCATCAGAACTATTACTCAGCCATTTGAGATTGCCATCACGTGCATGAACTTAGTGGCTGTTTTCATCGAATTTTCCAAAATCACTTAAACGATCCCAGGCACGGAACGATTCTGTGGCGCACGCCGACTATGTATTTTATTATTACTGCACTTTACTGTAACGTATAGTGCCAAGATCTGTTGCAGCATCGTCTTTCTGCTCGGATAAATCGACATTTGCAATTTACCATCCACTCCTGACCTATTGCTCTAGCACCTTTTCCTTCAATTACAACAAAACAAAATTTGCCAAGTGCAAATCAGTGTCGAGTATCAGACGTTCCGTACCAAGAATAAACCTATTATCTACTCACTATTTATTTGTAACTACTTCAAAGTAGACGACTGTTCGCAAGATTTTCTCGAATGCTACCAGAGTGATTTTCATTATTCTTTCATCTTGTTACAATCCGCGGATCGTTGATAAATGCAATACGGCATGTAAAATAAAACAAAAGCGAAGGAAATGTCAAAAGGAACACCATCTCTTTCTACCTTTCTGATTTTATTAATACATTATAATACAACTGCTATTCTACACAGATAAATGATGGTTATTTGAAGATGATAGCAATAGCTGTAGCCATTGGGTTTGGCCCTTTCATGGAGCGGGTGATTCAACGTTTTGATAGTTGCTGTGGTTGGCATCGTCAGGAACGTGACGTGACGGTTAGGAAACTCATTGGCGGAAATGTCGAAGATGAAAAGGAAATAATGAGAAATACGTATAAAGGTGATTTTGGTTTGCTTGCTTGATGCTAAACACCTGAAATTTTCGCGTTTGTCATGTACCATTAGTCTAACACCAGTTTGCGAACAGTTTAAAAGTTATTCAGAATTCTTGTAAATGGATTTAAGCAAAATTAGTCAAGTTGGATTAATGATAGCTGACAGTTGGCAAAGTTCCTCCAGTAGTGTCGTTACTGTGAGCAGTCGACGGGTGCTGCGGTATGCAGTTGCCTGTGGTATGTATATACATGTACGTTGTTGCATTCATCTAATTGTTTACATGCCTAGTCTACTTGTTGCCAACGCAAATGCTACTAAACACATAGATGTTCCCAATTTTAAACGTACAATTTTGACAAAGGCCCACCTAAATTTTATTTTCCAAATGAAATGAAATTATATCCTTCCGTTGTCTCTAAAAGCTTGCTTGATTCTCCCTTGTATTATCTTTCATTTGACACCCAACAAGATCAGCCAAAAAATAAATTATTTTGGGTATTTTATACACCCCTCAAAAATGAAGCACTCCCCTTCGCACTCAATTTCTATCAGTAATGACTTTGTCAAGATTCGAAAGTTAATGTGAAACAATCTGTTTTATTTAAAATTCGTTTAGAAAAACTGAAACTAAGTGAAATTATGATGAACTTTTCCACCCAAAATTCTTCACTTTTCAAATATTCAAAATTGCATTACCGTCAATATTCCGATAAGTACTAAAACGTTTCTTCTTATTGATAGTTAACAAAGAGCTTTTGTCTCGAAAAGTAGACATTGGAATACCCTTCATTTAAGTTGTTTAATTTCCATTTTACATAAAATCCTAATGCCTGTGCTTCTCTGAAAATTTAATGCTGCTTTGTTCAATATCGAAAATTACTACTTTATCTATTTCAAGCTAATTTTAAAATACAAAAATTGCACGTCCGCTTCTGATACAGCTTTGTCTCGAAACTAAAACTGAACCTCCTCATTGAACCGAAACATCTGATCAAAATTGTTCAGTTTCTCTTTCAACTAAAATTTCTAATTTTTCCGATTCACCTGATTTTCTGGCTTCATCTAACTCTGATTCTACTTTTAAAAAAATCGAAGGTTGATATCACGTTAATTTCACATGTGACAATTCACGATTTGTTTCTTGAAATTACCATTTCAAGCAGCCCCGTAGGTTAATATTACTATAACTTGGATAAGTGGCTTCTAAACGTTACTAAACCAACTAAACAGTTGTTAGTGCAGTGTTTGGTAGAGATATGACAGTTTCTCTCGCTAACATTGCGATAATAAAGGCGGTAATAGAAGGGTGGTTGGATACTCTAACCTAAAGTTCACTAACAAACTTTCACGATTATCCTTCAAAGCTCAAATAGTAATATTTTAAGTAATAATTAACCGAAAAAAGTTACACAAAGTCCGAACCACAATTTCCATTAAAAAATGATGGAGATAAAGAAAACTGGTTTTAATTCAAAAGGGGTTAGTTAAAGTATAATTTTGCAATGCTTAGGGCTGCGGTTAAAAATGCATAGATGAACCCTATAAACAGTATCTTTATTATCATTCCTAAAGGAGCCTAAAAAGAAGAAGAAAATTCCCTGTTTCGATTACGTGACATTTTTTATAAGAACTGATTATATCACTCGAGTACAAGTTTCATTTAATTAAAACAAAAGGCCAAGTTAATTTGCGGCAAGTCAAAGTTCAACTTGTTTTTTGCTCCCTTCTTGAGCAGAGTATCGAAATATTTAGCCTTGTTGCAACTGAGTGAACCAATTCAAGTATTATTTGCGATTTTGTTTTGTTCTTTTTTTGTTGTTCTCTACATTCAAGTTTACTTGTGACACCTTTCACGCATGGCTTTATAAACACATAAAAAATAAAAAGACCCACATAACTAAAATATGCTCGTTGAGGAAAACCTTTTTCTGAAAACAATGAAATTCCTTTCCCTATTACGTATATAAAGCATCTCCTCCTTTAAAGGAATATTTTTGATAAAATAAAATTGAAAGGAATGCCATTTAAACAAGGGCAGTCTAAAAAAAACTGAAACGAAAGCTGCTCCTCCAACTGAAAACGTTTAAATATTACGTAACATGCCTCTTAACACACAAATTGTTTATTTATTACTGCCTGTAATATGATATTATATAAACTTTCTTTTACGAAACATCTTCGGTTTGATCAGTTGATTTATCAAAACTATAAATATGGAATCAACAGAAACTACTACTCCCTGTTGATTCCGAAAGATTCCTAAACGAAGAAGGCATTAAAATTCTTGTTCGTCTAAATATTAGGGATCAAAGATCCCACATTTGGAAAACGTCCCACCGAAAGCAGTCTCATCAGGTGAAATACCTTATTTCTAATCATTTTAGTGAGTCTAATCTAAATTAGAATTATGATGATAATTGATTAGATGAATCTAATTTATTATGAGTAAAATTTCTATGGCGTTCTTAAATACAAGTTTTAAATGATTTGCAAGTTTGGCCGATATATATTATAGATATCTTCAGTTCTTATTCGTTTTACATTTATAATTGAGTATATGTTTACCTAATGAGTTGTTAGTTTTTGCAATGTATGGATAAATTTCAACAAGTAACAGCTTCCACTGCTCATGTAATTTAAGCTGCGCTGTAGATTCTGTTTATCAAGTAGATTGTGGTACGATATTAAAAAATGGTGTTTTCATTATTCTTTTTCGCAAATTACTCACACAGCCGTCGCGTCAACCAGCTCAAGTGTTTTCTAGATAGGTACATTGATTAAAAGAACGTTTATTTGGTTGAAACAGAAGGATATCTGATGAGGATTCAAGAACGTATCATGAATTTACTAATTTACTGAATCCGTTGAATGGGAAGGTTGTGAAGTACTCAACGGCATCTTACACGATGAAAGGCCTTTATAAACGTGATGCCACTTGTTTCTGCCTCTTGAAGCTATTACATTAAACGAACTTAGGCACTTCTATCATCAGCGTCGAGACGCCTTATTCTTTCAATCGTTACTAAAGCTAAACTAAACATAACTTATTTGAAAGAATTTAATTAAAAAGAAACTTCTCACTGTATGCGTTTTAACGTGAAAGACCGCAACACATTATGATTGATTTTTTTACTTAATGAACTTAATATAAAATACTTCTATTTTGACGCGTAGATATATCAATATTCTTGCAATTTAAATACAAAGGCAATTTTCTCTTATATCCGAAAAGATTTAGAACGAATGTATTGAAAGTGTAAAAGTTGTTGTTTTTTTTTTTCGTTCGCTTTTGACTTATAAATTTTTAGAAGCACTACCGCCGTAAGAAGACTTGAACAGGTGTTCTACTTTAATAATTGATTATAAGGTAAAAGCTTTAGTTCAGTGGTAGACCCAAGAGTGATATGAGGATAATCCAAGCCCAGGCGAAGACATCTCATTTATCAAAATAATCGACTGTCAGCTTTATTCATTGACACAGAAGGTTTTACTTGCATCAGTGACCAATTTAAAACTCATCTTAAGAACTTTTCGAAACTAGAGCCTTTAACAAAGGTGCGTCATTAAACTAATTTAATTTATCGTAATAACAACGAAAAAGTTTGAATCGAAGAAATTATACGGACAGTTATAATCTTCCAATTGACGTTTAACGATGCTATAAACTAACTTTTTAATTAATTATAAACATAGCAAAATACATCATCAGTGGTACTGCGGAAATCTTGGTAATATATCTATCCTTAAACCCCCTTTCTTTATATTAAAAAACCTATATTTCATCCCTTTTAAAATTTCTTCTTCAGGGATTCTTTTGTATTTATATTTCTGATACTTAGTTTAGTAAAATTGCAGAAGCAATTCATATATTAATTACATAATAAAATGATTATAACATCGCCTGAGATTATTCTTCAAAAGAATCTTATACCTACACCCATCATCCACTTTATTGACCAGATTTCTACTCCAATGATGTCTGTAACAATAATTCCTGCGTATCAACTGCACTTTGGATTAAATTAAACAGTGAAATAATTAAAAATTAATTTATTATATATATATGTATATATATATAATAAATAGACAACTGTTATTTTTATTTAAAGTTGCTCTAAGTTTATATTTATAGGATTAATACTAATTTTTGAAAATAAAACCTCTTATAGAAAGGAAATTAGATATGTATACAGTAGTATGTAATAGGTGTCTAAAAACGGTTTTTATCAGTTGGTATATCCGGAAGCAGGAATAGAGGAGTTAGAGCTAGAAATTTTGTTTAGTATTCAGTACATTTCCCCCAACGAACTCTAAATTACAGATGCTGATTTTGAAGCGAACGTTTAATCGATAAAGCTGTAACATAGTTGCTACTGGCTGCGACAAAAAATAAATTATAATGTCATTTATCTTAGTAGTTTATTCGTTAAGCTTGGTGGCATAAACGAGGGACTTCCCCGAAACGCTAACCCCATCGCGCACCCTTTCAGCTATGTGTAAGGTGAAATTATCATTGCGCTTTTGCACCAGCGATAACTTTTAATTAATTCCATCAAATTTTTCATAATGACGCCGCTAATCAAAAATCAATAAACAAATTTCAACCCGCAAATTCATCCCCAAATAACTTTTTATATATAGTTAAACGCGAAATTCGACTGCATCTAATATCATTACAAAACATCCTTCTATGACAAAATACTAGCAAATTCTTCAGTTTCTAGGTTGTTAAAAAATAATAAAGATAAGTGCGATAAAGATTTACGATCAGGAATTTATAAATTGAAGTGTGGATGATGTAGTAAGATATATATAGGTAAAACAAAAAGGAACATTTAAGGTCATTTAAATATAAAAAAACTCGATTCTAATTACGCTAAACATTTGATTTTAGAAAACCACCAGTTTAATAAGAAATACAGTAGCTTACATACAGAATCAAACAATAATAAATTAAATCTTTTAGAAACAATGGAAATAAATAAATTTTAAAAAAGCAGATTTACTTTTAAACGATCAGTTAAACCTAAATAATTCTCCTTTACTTAACCTGTTCCCCCTCCCTAGTTGCAGTTCGAACCCATATTAATATAAATTAGATAGGTTTCGTTCGTAAAATTAAATATTTGTCTACTTCTGATGAAGCTACAGTATAACGAAACATATGTTATGTGTGATAATAAATTAGTGAAAATTAAAAATTTGTATTTCTTCAACGTTGACTATTAATTTTCATCAAGCGAACCAAGATACAATTAATTACACAAATTCTTCTTTTTCTTAAAGAAGCAAATACTTCGACTTCTAATTACCTCTTCTTCTACTTTGACTTCCCCAAGTATTTCTAAATATCAATGTATTTAATGTTAATCCCATGTTGGTACCATAAAATAATTTGAAATACATTTTCCGCAAGTGCTAATGTAGTTTCAAAAAAAAAATCGGGGAAAAGAAGAAGGTTTTTAAAATGGTGTCCGCCCTTAAGCTTCTTTTATTATGCACTTTTTAGTAACTTTGCTGCTGGTTTTCCGTATATAATATTCTGTCAAAAGCCGTAACTTTTTATATTCCTCTAATATCTTTGATGTAGGATTATGTTTGCAATGAATGGGACATTCATTCCTTTTTATTTATTTTTTTATATTTAGCAAATTTATGTTGCGTAATAATTTGAATGAACTAGTATCAAATATCGGAAAGTATATATTTCAAATGAAAGAAGATGTAAAGCCGCCCTAATTACGTAGTCAGTGGTTTGTATGCATTTGAAATGTGCGAAAGAGCAACTAAATTAAACGAGTCTCGCAACCTTGCAGAGCACTTTGTCCACGGCAGAAGATAAATGTTACGGAAAGAATGATTTCAACTCAACAAAGTTTCATCAGGGACAAAAAGAGAACACAGTTCGTATAAAAGTGTCCCATTAGGTTAGGGCCGTTACAAGAAACATCTAGCGACGACACCGTTGCTGGCCAGACGACGAATTCTAGTGAAAAAGGCGATGGTAGAATGTATCCATTTGTCCACTGGATCCCGCTTAATTCTTCAAGGAACTTAAGAGAGCCGAGAGTAGTCGGGAAACGGGATTATTCACAGATCACCTCTCTTTCTTCCCCCTTTTTCGTGTCGAAAATACGCACAACTTATGTCCACTTTCAAAATAAAACTAATGTAAATTCAACTCGCATTCCACCCGACTTTTTTTCACCCCGGAAACACGAAAGAAACTTCCCGATTGCGAAAAAAAAAAGGATTACATTATCCTTATCTCGTAGAGATAAATAGCATTCCTCTTATAAATTTCAGAAATGGAAAACAACGAATTGTACTTTATCACGTCCACAGCTACTTGACTTTTTAAAACTAAACCGGCTCATTCATTTCCGTTATTTCTCTCTTCCGCCGTTATTACATAATTAACTCTTATAATTTAACAAAGACCAGTTGGCAAATAAAACAGACGCACGGAATTATAATTAAATCGATCTGGACTTTCAATAAGTACACTGCCAACAATATTTTAAATCAATAAATCAGTAATTTGTCGAAGCTGCCGCGATTTCGATCTTATTGGGCCTCATCAGCCTACTTTTTAATTTGGGTTACGTGATAGGCACATACATAATTAGGTACCTTTGTATAGACCTTATGAAACATTTAAATTACTACAGTTACTGATATTATATCAAACTGTCATTTTATTTTATTAAGGACATTAAAAGAAGATATTTGTAGAAGTTGTGATTAAGCGATTCTATTATTTAACAGTTTTCTTACGCAACATAACAACAAAACTGTGTAATTTGTAAGTAGTTAATAAATTATAGTTGTAGTCTCACAGGAGTAGATATCGTACCGTATATGGTAATATCTATTTTGATTATTAATGGAGTAATGTCGATGTAAATATTTACGATTTATCCATTCTATTATCTAGTTTAGAGTTCGATATTTACATACGTTGATGCAAATTGGAAACAAAACAATACCTCGGCTAATACTGAAACTGTTAATTGACAGAATTTCATTCCATTAGAACAATTAATAACATTTCTACAACATATGTTATACCTATGTTACATCCGGAAGTATCAGGGAAATTTTAACATAAAGATTTCAGTATCAAAAACGAAAAAAAAAAAACGAATTTTGGTTTAACTTGTTGAGGTGAATTTTAAGTGGAGGACGTTTCAAGGCCTGTTATTTATTTAAATTGTAGAGGCTTTTACCGTATCGTAATTATTCGTAAATGCTTCATTTAATGACACGTGCACATTTTAACTGAAAAAAAGTGGTCATTACGAATGAATTTATTAAATTAAACGGTTAGAGCGTATTCAGATTTAAATGTTGGCCGTTTGTAAAAAGTAAAATGTTATTATTGGAACTGCGAAGTGTTCGAAAAGAAATAGAAAACGGATCTCTATTCAGTCAGTAGCAGAACGAGAACTCCGACTTTAATAAACAACTTAATGAGATAGAAGTTGAGTGGCGAAGGTGAATGTGTGTCACGTAGCACTAAATTTCGTGTAATTTATTGTCCTGAAGTTGAAAGGTTCTTCTTATCTCGGAGCCTTGTCTAACTACATGCCAATAAATCTCGACAATTTGCTAAAGTGTACGTCGTACATTCTGGTACTGATTATCATGAGTCGGTCCTATTCGCCTCCATTCAATACAGACTCAATGAGACAAACTTTGATTTTCTCCATACATGCAGAACAATTCTTTTGAATACGGTAACTTTCTAGACCATTGATTTTATTTACATGACTTTTGAGATACGAGATCATTCATTCATTGCAAAATGAATTATAGTTAAGTAACATGACAAAAACCTATTGGACTATCGTCAGACTTCCTCTAAGTTGGCATCTCCGAAAGAAATATAATCTATGTCTTTCCTTGCTCCACTAATATATATCTCACTAGCCCTTTATAAGTAATCTTTAGGGTTAACACATAGATGGCGCTAGTTTTATTGCATTCACCTCTTTTTCAGTTAGTACTAACATTGGAAAAACAGCTATTAAAATTTCATGATATTCTATTCATTAGTTTGTGAGTTATTGTGCAAAGAAAAGACCGCATATAGCAAAGAAAAAAATTTTGTCTCATCAAGACAACGTACCGTGTCACAAGTTAATCAAAACAATGGCAAAACTACATGAATTGAAGTTCGAATTGCTCCCACATCCACCGTATCTTATTGGCGACTTTCATAGGGCACTTTATTCTTCTGCTCTTTTCAATACCACTTTATTTCTGTCCACGCTATTTTCATCATCCTCCTATAACACCCCATCTCAAGTACTTCTAACTTTTACATATCCATTGAACACACCGTGCACGTTTCACACCCGTACAGGACCTTCCTCCAAACATACAGTTTTAACAATCTTTTTCGAATTTTCAAATTAACCGTTCGCGATCACAGAAGGAATTTTGTCGACCCTGCGCTAATGCTTGTTTTATGACTGCCGCTTATTCCATCTTGACTTATATGACTTCCTAGATATCGAAAATCGGCCACTTCTTCCAGTTTTTCCTCTCAAATTCTTTTATTAACTCTAACCCTGCTCTGGCTTCCCTTACATACCAATATTTTTATTTTATTTTTATTTGTTTTCATTCCGTACTCTTCTGTCAATATCGCTTACATTTTATTTAAGGCTACCAGATGGTAATACTGCTATATAATCCGCATATCTAAGCTTACTAATTTCGTTGCTCCTCAAACATGAATTATTTTATAACCCTAGCAGATACCTTAAATTACAATGGTGCAAGTTTCTAACAGTTTATAATATTTTAGAAACGTATGTCAATAATTTTCATACATTCTAGTCAGTTTAACGAATCGAGTTTTAGACAAACGAAAATTAGAAAATACCTTTTTCAAATGGCATTTGCGTTGTTGCGGCAATACCGTAAAAATTCTCAAAAACACTTGGTAATATCACTCAGATAAAGTAATCAACTTTTTCTCTCTAAGAGCTAAAGACGGGTTGGTATAACAAGGAAATATGCACATATTTATTTTAAAATAATAGAATAGGTAAAAATTCATACTATTTCCTAAATACTCCACGTATTTGTAGGTGATGCTGTTAGTCAGTCCTCTTACGTGCAGTATGGAAATAGTAATAAAAACCTTATTAAAATTTGAGCAGCTACTACACGAGCGCTTTTGATGTAATACGTTTGTACAGTTTGATATTAAATTTTCTGTATTTTTTTACTTGCTACAATTCTATTTCTTCACTCATGAACCTCATCCCGAATATTTAATTTTCGTTTCGGTTAAATATTACCTGTATGTACACGTAGTAAGTACTAGGTCTGGATTACGCTTTAAAAGTCGTTTATTTAACTTAATATAATTAAATTTATCATCCCTTCATGTAACTCGATATCTGTTTCACTCGGGAATTTTACCATCGTAAAGTTAGAATCGTTTAAATTCTTCCGCCAAGTCAGTCCCTTTTTTGACTAATTTCCATATCAATATATCCTGCTCATTACCATTACTTTTATCTGAGCCATCTCTTTCGTCGATTTCTGAACGGGGATGATCTTACTCACTTAGGTTAGTCATCAGCGTTAAATCATTGGAAACCTGCTACATTGGAAACTATCGGGACATTTCAAACTATCATTCAGACATTAAATAATATGCAAATGTGGCGTAAGTGCCTGACATTAAACCAAATTTTACGTTTTCTCTACATATAGTGAATTGATGAAGCTGTTAATTCTTGTAACTCCATATTGACGTTAGTCTGGTTCAAAAAACTCCTTCACAATAAAATCCGCAAAAAATTGCTTTCAGAATTCCTTTATCACGCCCCCAAGTCTAAACTTAATAACTTTTGTTCTATTAAATACGTTAAAAACACTAGTAATAAAATTTAAAATAAATTAAAAACCTTTAATTTACAAACTAATGAAATAAACAACAACAATTTGAAAAAACTACTAGTCAATAACAAACTAAAAATAGATAAACCAAAAAGAAGTGGTGTTTATCAACTATATTGCATGCAATGTGATGCTATTTACATTGGGCAGAGCGGACGTTCGTTAGATATACGTGGAAAAGAACATTTAGACAACATTAAAAAACAAAAAACTTCAACGGGCCTAGCCGAACATTGTATCACCCATAATCACAGTATAAATATAGACAAAATGTTATTATTGCATTCACAACCAAAAGGCAGAAAACTTACTCTCCTAGAAAATCTACAAATAAAAAATGCTCTTCAAGCAGGTAAAAATTTGGTAAATAATCAAAAAATTAATTAATTTTAAATTACAACACACCTTTAGTCATTTCTAAATTCTAATTCTTACCCTTTACAACCCCCTACCCCCTAATTTTAAGTACCTATATAAACATTGTTATTTCCAATTTAAGATTAGTAACCATTTGTAGTACTCTTGAAAATGACCGTTTAGGTTCGAAACAATTGTCGAGTATAATAAAGTTTAACTGCAGAAACATTTGTTTGTGTTTTTCTTTTTCTTATTAAAATGTTTCTCCAAGAATGCACCCACGATAGTTTAAGTATTATTAAACACAAAACAGTTGGTTAAAAAACTTTTTATTGTTATCCACAATGATAGAAAAAACTTAAATCAGGCGTTTACCAGTTAAATTGTGGGAATTGCAATTTATCATATGTAGGTCAGACGGGTAGATGTTTCAAGGATAGGATTCTTGAACATAAGAAATCATTCGAAAATAAAAGGACTAATTCTACATATGCCAACCATCTTTTAGAATATTCCCATAACTTTGATGACAATTTTAAATTATTACATGCAGAAAAGAAGGGTCTATAATTAAATTTGTTGGAATGAATGGAGGTGATGAATTAAATAAATTCGGCTTATTATTAAATGATAAAACTGATAATTCAATAATTCTCCTGTACTCAATTTCTAGTTCCCATAATTTGTTCACCTACCTCCACCCCCTCCTGTTTCATTTAGTATTTAGCTTTAAGTTATTATATTTCCACCAGAGGAAGCCACTGTGTGATGAAATAATATTATTGTGGATAACATTAAAAAGTTTTGTAACCAACTGTTTTGTGTTTAATTTCTCTACATATGTTACGATAAATAAAACACAACCCCAAATTTCCACATAAAAAACGTTTAAAAAATCTGAAACTGTTTCGAAACAATAAATGCCATCTTAATTTAGAGGATTATTTGATTTTCTCGTATATGTTACTAAACATTGCCTAAAAAATCAAATTTGCAAAAGTCAAGAGATACATATTTAGGCCACTAAACGAATTGTCTTTTGTTTCAGAACCCTGTGCAAAGACATTCTGTGCATGGGGTGCACATTGCTTAGTAAATGCAGATGGAAGAAGTAGCTGTCAGTGTCCTACAAAATGCAAGGATATCTTCGATCCCGTCTGTGGAACGGATGGGAAAACGTACCAAAATTTGTGCATATTAAAGATGACAACATGCAAAGCCCGTTCCAGCACAAGACTTTTACATACCGGATCCTGTGGTAAGTTTTTTTCCTTGTTTTTCTTTCTTTATAAAGGGAAGATAAAACATTCAAGTAACAAATATCTACAGATGGCATCTGCATTTATTCAATAAATGCTGTTTATATGTAACGGGTAGGCTGATTGGTGTTCTTTAGCGATATGGTCTAGTGGTATAGATCATTGCTTCCGGGACTGCCTGCTCTGGTCCAAGTTTTCTGTGGTTTCCTTGGATAACTTAGTCAAATGCTGGAGCAGTAATAATCTTTCACTCTTCTTCTGTTTTCATTTCTTCCGTCTTGTCTTTCTCTCCCTAGCTATTCGACACACATTCCGACGATTCTTGAAAGGGATCTTAAAAGGGCCTTACGCCCTACCCTCCGGCTTTGCCCTATAGTGCAGATCGGAGGGATCGCCCGCTGAACAGTAAAAGTAGCTAGTGAGAATGAAACACCAAAAATTCAGGGCCTTACGCCCTACCCTTCGGATTTGTCCAACAGTGCAGGTCGGAGGGATCGCCCGCTGAACAGTAAAAGTAGCTAGTGGGAATGAAACACCAAAAATTCAGGGCCTTACGCCCTACCCTCCGGATTTGTCCAACAGTGCGGGTCGGAGTGACCGCCCGCTGAACAGTAAAAGTAGCTAGTGGGAATGAAACACCAAAAATTCAGGGCCTTACGCCCTACCCTCCGGATTTGTCCAACAGTGCAGGTCGGAGGGACCGCCCGCTGAGCAGTAAAAGTAGCTAGTGGGAATGAAACACCCAAAATTCTAAGTTTTTGGTGTTCTGTCGGTACTGTCAATGAGTTCGAAATCATGATACACGTCTGACAGTTTTGATAGAACGCTAACCAAGAGTATATCTTTATTTTTTCTTTTTATTCAAGACCGTTATTATGTATTTCTGAAAAACGATATTTCCTTGACGTATTTAATACAGGGTAAGATGAAAAATTCAATAAAACTCGTGAAGTTAAGATTAATTCTAATGTACAAGTATTTCAGCAGATGTCCCTGACAGGTCCAACAACAAAAGCGTTCATCGCAAACTTTTCCGAAAAGCCGAAGATTGAAAGCAACGTTATAGTTAGAAATCGAAACTTCCAAAAGACGGATAATGTTGTACTTGATTAAAATCATGCTTTAGTTAACAATAGATAATAATGATATGATAAAACATAACTTTTTACTATTTCGCTTAAATTATTTAACTACTTACTTTTATAATAATACCAATTTTTTTATAGAAATTCCTGTTTTAGGATTGTACGGGATTGTAAAGTAATGTGATTAATAGTTAAAAAAAGTTTATTTTCAGAATAAGTTTTAATTTAGTTATGCACAATTTTCGCGTTCGAATACGAAGCATTTCATTATTATTGCGATGCGATACTATGCATCCCGAAAGGTTGGAAAGAAGAGTTAATTCAATAAACACAGAAACGTGCTAACTGAACAATCCAGCGAAGAATGAACCAAACTAAACCTCAACTAACCGCGCCAGAAATATTTGCGGTCTGATTCTAGGGCACTGTTCGCTTAAATGCAGTAAAACTGATGAAATAATTTCGCTAAACTGGAAAAAACTATTCTAAATGCTACACTGTTCGCATAGCACGAATTTTACCAAAAGAAATATGTAGATTCTTAGATGACGAAATGATGAAACATTTTTTAAACTTAAATGCTTCAGAATTTTAGGTTCCAGAACTATAATGAGTTAATATAATAATAACGTAGAAGCAATTGTTGCCGACTAGTGGATTTTAGCTGCTAACAGAAGATATTAAACTGGACAAGGCCTCACTGAGGTATTTAGACTTGTCTAGTTGAATCAACAACGCAGCTTACATACGTGAATTCACGTAAAGCTTATCGAAAACAATTATTATGTTTTTGGTCAGAAATTTATCGAGACCACCAGACACGGATCGCGATTTCGCTCTTATTAGAAGCCCATGAGCGTGCCATATAATATCTTCTGTTAGCAGCTAAAATCCACTAGATGGCAACAATTGCCTCTACGTTATTATTATATTAACTGTTCTTTATGGAACATTACAGCTTAGTCAGTAATTTATCGAGACTGCCTATGGCACGCTGATGAGCCTCTAATAAGAGCGAAATCGCGATCCGTGTCTGACTGTCTCAATAAATTTCTGACCAAAAACAATATAATTGTTTATAATGAGTTATTCAAATGTTTTTTTACTACAACAAAACGGATTTTTAAATTTTAAATACCTTTTTTTACCATTAGTCCTGTCTTATATTAAATCAAATTCACCGCAATTTAACAATTACTTTATTTTTAATATTATACAATCAATAACATTAATAAATAATTTCAAGATCTCCCTATTTTCCTCGGCTATCTAATTACTCTGGATAAAAAAATATATATAATGATAATTTTAAAAATTCATGTGTTTTTATTCATTTAATTTACGTAAAACCACCCCTAAGAGGAAAAATAAAATTTCTGAATGTTTTGTTTATTTTTCTTTTTAATAAGCTCATTCCTTAACAATTGATTTTGTTAAATCGATTTTGAAACGGACTCTTTATAAATAGATGTAGAAATTCAGTTGCGCTAACGAAACTAGTTAACATTAACCTTATCATCAAGGCAACTCAAGCAGTGGTTATTGCTGGAGTAGTTGATTCTGTAATTACAACTAGCATAATTGCTTTATAACTGATTGCCTATTAAAACTTACATAAAGGTCTAACATAGGCGTAATATACATACATGACTTGTTTACATATCGCGCGAATACGAAAACCTAATTGTCTACAACAGTTTCCCTGCTTTGACACTGAACTCCCTACATTTCAAAACACATTTTATTCTATAAATATATTGATCTACTGCACTAGTCCAACCCTGTTAAAGTTTGTAAATCGCTATTTTTGTCAGATAAAGCCGTAAATATTTCGAGAATTTTTAATAAAGTGGGTAATCCTACAACCGTTCAGCGATTGTTGAGATTGAATACAACAAAGGCATGCTACCAATACAACAATTGGAAAAACGGACCTGTACAGGCTGGCATACATTGTTGTCGGGAAAGTCCCCATTACATTTCATTGCAAAAATGCGAGAACTGAAATTTAACTCCTTTTTTGACAGTTTTATTAGTCCGGAACTGTTTGTTCTGATTCAAATTTCTTATTTCAAATTAAATGAATAAAAATGGTACCATAATTATATATATATATATGATAATAGGTACATATCGAATACCTGCTTATAAATAAAGTAATTTGACGGATTGTGCTCTTTTTTCAATGATTTGTTTGATAATGAAGGAAAATCTGAGATAGCTGATGACAGTCGTAAAGGTGCATTTAGACTAAGCCGGTCCATTTTCTCCTTTACCGACCTTTTACTACTTCTAACATACCGTTGTTTGTTCGTTCAGAAGATTGGTACAAATGATTCACGACGCTTTGTTCAGAATGAAACAAACGCAGTGTGCTCGCTTTGTCTAAACCTGCCTTAATACTGGAGACGTCTAATTTTAGGTACATAGTTGCATTTGACTCTGTATGGTATAGTCTTAAAATATGGACATTCTAATTAACGTTTACCAATTTCCAATACATATTATATTTAGCTGTGTAGACTGTATTGTTCCATGATATAAATTAATAACGGAGAATTAAGAAGTATTCTCATAAGATTTACTGATCGTTATTATTAATTAATATACAGTAAGCACTATGGGTAGTTTTTACTTAATTGAATGAATATTGAGGTCCTTTCTTGTGCGAAAATAAGAAAAAGCAGTAAATTTAGAATGAGTCAAAGCCTTTAATGCTTCTTTTTTCACTTTATTTAAACAAATGAATTTTGGGTGGGTATTTAAAAAAGTCCATTTTAAAGTTAAGCTCTTTGTCGCTCAGGTCGTTAAGTGTCGCTAAATATTCGTTGTTAATCTTTAGGTAATCGATAAATAAGACATTTCCTAAACCGACCATAATTAATTGTTTCATAATTTCTCTCGTATAAAAGAACTGGGCAAATTTTTCCTCTCTATTAATCAATAAATAACAGCATTGTGGCCCTGCCTCTCGGGATTTCCCGGATAATTGAAAAAACCTTATTTTTTCCCCCCGGGGAAATTCACCATTTTCATTCAGACTAATGTCAATTCACACTGCTTATCAGAAATTGTTTCAATTACGTTCGTTATGAATTAAAGGCCAATCAACAACATAGCTACAACAAAAATTGAATTCATATTCATTATCATAATTAGTTATTGATTCTTGCTAATCGTTTTCACACAATACACGATAAAATAATTTATTATATATTTCATAAACTAATTTGACTTATTAAGAATATCTGTCTGTCTGTCTGCCTGTCTATATCTCAGAAACAAAAAACTGAAGTCGCTAACAAAAGTTTTACAGATTTCCTGATATACAAAGAAGATGCCAAGTTTAGAAATAGAACATTAATTAGTTAATTCAACTTTCTAGATACACTCTATTAGACTGCATCTACGTCATTCTGTAAAAGCATTCTCTTAATTTTTGATTAAAAACTTGTGCAAGATAATTAGCTTAATGCATAGACTGCCGCTGGGAATACAAGACTCCCTAAACTTTAACGACTAGCTTGCCATTTCACTGGCAACTGATGATTTACCTCACTAAAACAAAAAAAAAAGAAAAGAATTAAAGGACAATTTGCCAGGATCACTTTGACGAAGTCCAACAACTAAGTGACTTAATTGAATCTTCTGATACACGATAACGAAATATTCTTCTTATCTGTCGTTAAAGGACGTCAAGTAACATACCAGCAACCTTAAAACTCTACGCTATAGTATCATTTCAGAAAATTATGATCTCTAAACAACAGCACTATTCCAACTCCAAATTAAGCATTAGGTATGATTTACCCGAAAATAATAATTGATGACAAAAGTAATTTATGTGTGGAAAATACAAGCAAAAAGAAAGTAATTTTTGATTTTCTATTTTACTGTGAACTTGTGGTTGGTATCCCGAGAATATACCAGTTGGAGGGTTTTAAATATGTTAAGAGTTCTCGTATAGGTTTGTGTATGTGTTTATTTATTTAGCGTGTAAATGGATGGAAAAGTGTCGGTAAGTTTTTCCGGGAGAGAACTGATTCAAAAGTGGCGCTTCTAGCATGGAGTACGCGTCAGAGAAGGACGTCCCTCCACAGGGAGTTGGAAAGTGTACTAGTAGTAAGCAAGCCCGATCGAAAATAATGTTATGTGAAGGTTTACTCTCCACCTTTGCCGCTTTTAAAATCAATATGACGCTTGCTCTGCAAGAACTCACTCTATGGAAACGCTAAACTCAGTAACATTCCAACCTGTGTTCTTGTGTGCGCCGTGTGTTCATGTGTCATCGTGAATTTCCGTCCCCATTCGACCATTATCGGTACGTGTCGTGTTTTCACCACCAATTCTTTTTCCCAACAAACCCATGGAAAACTCCCTTGTGGACTTTTCCTCGTCTACACTCGTCTAATCTCGCTTTTCGCAAATTATTCAAATCTATCTCCACATGATATGTATTACTACCCAGCTATCGTAACTATTCAAAAAAATTCTATTCCAAAGGTAACACAAAACACTCATTCTCCTATTAGGAGCCTAGAATAAGTAGCTAAATTGTCGAGTAATCAATTGAATACGAATACGTGATAAAGGTTAATAAAACTGCCGAAAAGTATAAAAGTAAAACGGTGTTTGATGTAAATTGATATAACAGAAGTATCATCCAGCAACCATTATTCCGGAAACGTAATAATTGGGCTCACTCGAAACAGCATAGGGTGAATATTTTCTGTACGCCAGTTAGTGCCGGATGTAATTGTAAAAGGGTCAATAAAGTAATTTCGTTGTTTATTATTACTTTACTGAACTGAGCCTAAATTACACACTAAGTTATTTCGAACACCATGTGCGTCGGAATTTTTGTCTCCTATAGATGCAGATTTTAATAATTTGTACAGAATATGATTAATCCAACCTAAACACACATAGCAAACAAAGCTAGTTACATTTATGAAATTTAATTAAGTAATAATTAATTAATTAATTAACTTGCTTTACGTGTTTGGCGCTCAAGTATTTTAAGTACAATATCTTACCCCAAAAATGGCTCTCAATTTGCAAAACCGTCTTGGCAGCAAACTAATTAAATTATCTAACGAACTTGGATCATTCTTAAGCTCCATGCTCCGATACAAGTAAAGGAAATTTTCACTTCCTAATCCTCTTCAATTACGTTTACATTTTTTTTAACGGTTATTATTATTACCATTAAACTACATATTTATTTCAATCGGAATTTTTTTTATGATGGTTCGTTATTTAAATATTTACACCACCGGAAAGACAAAGAAATGAATATTGTTCCGCTATTTTATTCAGGGCCTTGTTTTGTTGTATCAACTAAACGTGTTTCAAAGTTAATAGTTTAAAGGGAATCTATTTATCGTCTACAATTAGTCGAAATGCTTTCTGACACTGTACGTTTGTATACGTTTATCATTTTCATTCAACTTGACCTGTCCAACTGCTGTTATATATTTCCCAAAGGTGAGTTTAATATCTAGGAAGTATTGCGACCGATGCGAAAATAATAAATATTTAAGAGGAAAGGAAAATCCAATATTTCCTGTTGAAAAATGACTCGAAAGAATGGCTCTAACGTAAGTGTTTCTTATCGTAGAAATAAAAGATCCTTGCCATGAGAAAGTTTGTAACTTCGGTGCTCAATGTGTATTGTCTCCGGATGGTAAGGAGGCAAATTGCAAATGTCCGGAAGCATGCCACAGCTATGGAGATCACGTGATGTCCCGACCACTTTGTGGTTCTGATGGAATCGACTATAAGAATATGTGTGAATTGAACAAAGCAGCCTGCAAATCTAATTCCAATATAACGGTCAAATTTCAAGGAAGATGCGGTAAGTTTGGAAAAGATAACAAGCTACGAATCCTCGCGACTTGAATATACTCTTTAATAAAACTAGTTCCAAACTTCCCATCCAGTCCAACTTACGACATTACAAACTCTAAGACTTAGTCACGTTTTCATCAAAAAAAAGAACCGAGAATAACTCCAGATATACTACACAGAAAAACTACACAAGATTCAAATCCAATTTTCATGCTATAAAAAGATCCCAGGAATTTTCGTTTCCAACTTTATATCCTCAGCAGTTGGATCTTGAAAAATGTAGAATAATAATTGGGAATAGTTCGGGATATATCAAAAAGTAAACCAATTTCGAATTCGATTTTTTATTCTTACAAATATCCCACCAAATTTTGTTCTGAAAAAATAATCAAAAGTAATTACAAAACAAGCTATTGGATGAAATTTAAGAATGCTCTTTTTAAATTTTCAAAACTACAATATATATTCACAAAACATTTTTAATTTTATATATTTTGCCTTGAAAAGTTAGGCTCCTTATTGTCAAAGAAAAACTAATATACCACAACTCTCCTCCATTTTTCCCTTCTGTATCCGTTCGAAATTGAATTTCTCTCACTTTAACTAACTCCAAAACAAAATTTCTAATGAACATATATAGTCAGAGTCGTTTAATAATTGCGAAAGTATAGTATGTCCCCATTTAACAGTATTAAAATTTTTGTAATAGCCCAATATATTACATAAGTAATATTGCAGCTTTAAGTTTAGTTAAATTAATAGGAATAATATTTATCTTATCATATGCTTTGATATACTTAGAAATAATGATTTTATAATGTTTGAGCTATAACAGGTTTGTATTCAATCGTAAAAACGATTTTAGACCCATGTGAATCGATAGTATGTCCTGATCCCGAAATATGTCAATTAGATGAAAAAAGGAACCCCATATGTCGATGTAGCGAATCGTGTCCTTTAGAAATAAATCCTGTATGTGCCTCTGATGGGAAAACGTATGAAAATGAATGTTTCTTACGGCAAGAAGTGTGTCGAACTGGTAGATCAGTAAGCATGATGTATTCCGGAAAATGTACCACAGGTAATAGATATACTTATTTAAAAGAAAGTGTTAATAATAATTATGAACTAAACAATATTGAAATTTTGGATATAAAAAACCTACATAATTGAATTATCCTTTTGCTAGATTTTCTATTGTTTTTAATTACAAAAGCTGAACCTCCCTTTACGCTATCGTTACATAAAATAAATTCGTATAAAAAACTACTACCCACTCTGTAGAATTTACTTAATCAAATCGATAGTGAGATTTCTGAATTACTATCCATTTTTTGTTATAACTTACACTCAAGATTGATCATGTAAAAGCGAATAAAATTCACGTTAATTACTGATACGCAAACGATAGGGTTCTGAAGCCGTTTGTCAATTAGTCCAAAATTAATAAAATAAAGTTACCCTTTAAACTTTACTCTTTACATTTTGTTGCGTAACCCTAACTAATATTATTATTTATTCCACTTCGTTTAAGTAAGTAGAAAAAAGATTTATTTGAAGAATTTATTGGCAACGTTAGGGAAAATGATTTGCAATTGTTTTTCATTAATTATAAAACAATATGTTTATATATATATATATAAATGTACCTGTGTGACGTCAAGTCACGGTCACGTATGTAAATTGACTCCAATTTGGTATCATCAGACGAAAATCCATGTGAAGAGCTAGAATGCAAACATTACCGGGAATGTTCCATCGACAAACGAGGTCACGCCACTTGCGTGTGCCCTCCACCCTGCGAAATGAAAATGAAACCAGTATGTGGAAACGACGACCGTACCTATTCCTCTCTGTGCGAATTGAAAAGGACGGCATGTACTTTTAATCTTACGCTTGAGCCAGCGTATCCCGGTGTTTGTGGAGAAATGGGTCCTTGCAGCCATCACGAATGCCGTTTCGGTGCCGTTTGCCAAGAAAAAAATGGCATTGCCGCCTGTCAATGCTTCACATGTTCCTCCGAATTTCAACCTGTCTGCGGATCCGATGGTATCACCTACGGAAACACATGCAAACTAAAATTAGAATCTTGCAAACAACAGCACGACATTCATGTCATGTACACAGCTCCCTGCGGTAAGTCAAGCAAACGACACCTTTTTCTTTCTCCTTTTCATCATTCCTACAAAAATTTAAAAACTTTCTTCAATTATTTACATCTCCCAACCTCTCGTCATGTTCCAAATTAGTTTTCGCGTAAAATTTCAACGTATTCCAACAAACGTATAAAGTTAGCCATGACTTCATGACGCATCTTACGTAAATCGTAAATTATGTATTACAAGCTCATTAGTACTTGGATTAGTTCGTACGGACTATGTCGATGATACATTGTATAATGACATTTTATAAGTATTGATAAACCCTAAGTCAGTTCCCGATTCTAACTTCCAAATACTGAGCGACGTGGTCTAGTTGTCTAGATTATTGCTTAGCATTCGGGAAGTCACCAGTTCGAACCCGGGTCCAGCTGCTCTGGTTCAAGTTTTCTGTGGTATCCTTGGTTGGATCATTTAGGTAAATGCTGGGGCAGTAATATTCCACAGATAATCTTTTACTTCTCTTCTGTCTTCAGTTCGGCCATCTCATCTTTCTCTCCCTAACCACACCATCCACCTATTCCTTCACCTAGGCTGAAGAGGGCCTTACGCCCTACCCTCCTCCGGCTTTGCACTACAGTGTAGATCGGAGGGACTGCCCGCCCACCAGCACGAGTAGCTGGTGGGAATGAAACACAAAAAAGTTTTTTTTTTACTTCCAAGTAGAAGATACTTGAAGATCCCGTTGTATTTTTGACACGACGTTACCTGAAAATGACAATTTATTATCAATAAATATTGTTACCGGAAATATTATCTTCTCGATTCATGCATTAACGGTTTGATTTCCATTAATTATGGACTGAACTGTTATCAGCCCTTATTGGGACACAGCTACATGTACACAATTTCGTTAGTGATTTCACAAACCCTGCATTTCTTGAAAAACGATATTCCCAGTCGATGTACTTGTTCTTTGATGTGGACTGCACTTTGATTAATAAATTCTTTGAAGTAACAAAATAAGTCTCTAAATCATTTCAACAAGAAATACATATATTTCCCAGCAGATCTTCTGTACATCTACTTGAGTGTTTTAAGTATACTGCACATTCCAATAAAACAAGTTAATCTAGTTGTTCTGTTTAAATTTTTAAAAACCCAAACCCGAACGGAACGATATGGGATTAACCACTCGTTGTTTATTTTCCACTTTCGTATTTTCTTTTTTTATTTGCCAAAGTGAAATTCCAACTGTTATCAAACACAGTCTTTCAGATTTGATAGGAACAATTGGCCAATCGAATCGCCGCCGGTGTAAACATGTTTGGAGCAAAGTTGTTGACATTGTGTTCATAATCTTCTGTTGTCTTATCGACTCCAGGGAAATTGTTTTACAACTACGACAAAATTCGTAGTAACGCCACTTAGTATCAATTTTATTAATAAATTTTATATTATATTTCATATTTGTTATTGTTCAACTGTATTATTTCTTAATTACGAACTAAACGAACGTTGAATGCGAAAATTATTATTATTAGTTTAGTATTAAACGTTTGCATATTATCAAATGCTTTTCCTACAAACGTCAAGAGTATTGTTCTTCATAAACTTTACGTTTACTAAAATATCAAACTTTGTAATCAGTTGTTTACTCTGCAAGTTTAATTATACATTTATGGTGGAGACATAGAAATTGCAATTTCATGTATAACTAACTATTCCTCTAACAACTGACACTCATACATGCAACTTAATTAATAACCCCACACCTCACCAAATGCATAATAAGTCATGTAATTTTAACGCTACATTTGTCTAAACTTTTGGGTAATCTTCAGATGGATGTGAAAGTCGAAAATGTGACTACTATTCGATCTGTGAACCAAATGATGATTTGGGAACACAATGTGTTTGCCCAACTTCCTGTACTGATGTAAAGGTAATGAAAAAATTAATAAATTAATAAAATTATTACAAAAATTGTTCCCTACAGCTCCTTAAAGGTCCCATTTGTGGTAACGATGGTGTGACTTATGTAAACGAATGCGAAATGCGAATGATATCGTGTAAAACTCAAAGACTTATTTCGGTAGCCTATCGTGGACCATGCAGTAAGTATTTTTGATTGCAAAATATGTATGTATGGAACTATTTTACAAATATTGGTTTAGACTCATGTAACGGAGAGGAATGTACCATTGATGGGAACGATTGTAAATCCGGTAATTGCCAATGTCCAGTAAAATGCGAGGGTGTTAGGGAAGAACCTGTATGTGCATCCTCGAATAAAACGTTTATTAACGACTGTGAATTTCAAAAAGCAAATTGCGAACGATTATCTGATTTACCTCTTCTTACCATCCTGTTTTATGGAAATTGCAGCGAACGTTTTACAGCTGTATCAACTCTAAGTAAGTAAATTGACAATTTTTGGTTTTTCTTTTTTCCTTAACGAACTAACAATGCACTAACATGTCTACTGCAGCTACCTTCTCCTCGGTTGGGGTCGATTCTTCGAAAATTGGCAATATTGAATTTTCGCACACCAAACGGCTTAGTTACAATAACACCGAATTAGACTTGGAAACTGTGGAAAAATGTCGAGACATTATCTGCGATTTCGATGCCACTTGTGAAATTGGTCCAGACAATTTTCCCCGTTGTACTTGCCAGTTTGATTGCGAAAACATTGCTTCGGAACAGGCAGTATGTGCTTCCGATAAGAAAATGTATCCCTCTCTTTGCGCAATGAAAATGGAAGCATGCCAAAGGCAGCAAGAATTACGACTAAGACCGCTTGAAGTTTGCAAAGGTACAGGGCCAACTAATTCATTCCTACTAACTCATGTTTAATTACTATTATCTTCTAACGTTAACATTCATGAAACTGCAACAGACAATTCAAAAGATTTTCGGCCAATTCATAAAACTAAAAATAATAATTAAAGAGACTCACCCCTTTTACCACAAAAAACTAACAATAGCGGACACGTGTTTCGCCCACTTTGAATGTGTCCGCTATTGTTAGTTTTTTGTGGTAAAAGGAGTGAGTCTCTTTAATTATTATTTTTTGTAATTTGCCACAGTCTCCGATAAATATTCTCATAAAACTATATTAAATCCTGCAAGTCTAGTTAATATTTTATCGGAATATTTAATGTTGACTTCAACACCTGGCAATTCCTCAATTTATTTAAAGGTTCAGAAGTGAAACCGTGCAACGGAGAAAACCCAGTTGTAGATCCATTCACGAACGAAGAATTTGATTGCGGTAACAACGCAAACAGACGAGATTGTCCTACGGGAAGTTATTGCCACATTACTTTAACAGTAGCTCGATGCTGTCCAATAGGTAGAAACGTAGCATTTAAAAAATGAATGAGTCCCCTCCTTCAGTATCTTTAATTTTAGAAGTCAAAAAGGAAAGTAACAGTTGCAAAGATAGTTGGTACGGTTGTTGTCCAGACGAAAAGACACCAGCGCAAGGTCCTAACAATGCAGGTTGCCCTTCTGTCTGCAGATGCAACAGACTTGGCTCATATTCGAAGTCGTGCGATCCAATAACGCTCCAGTGTCCGTGCAAACCAGGAGTGGGTGGGCAGAAATGTGACAGTTGCTTGCCAGGATTTTGGGGCCTGCAACACATAGACAAAGGAAGCGTAGGATGCATCCGTATGGAATATATGAATCGCAATTTGCCGATAATAATGAGTTGCATTTTCAGCTTGTGCTTGTTCGGCGTTCGGATCGGTTCGAGTGGATTGTGAACAAATGACTGGAAGATGTGTTTGTAAGCCGGGCGTGCAAGGAAACAAGTGTACGTTCTGTTCAAGTCCGGACAAAGTGTTAGGGCCAAACGGTTGCGTACCAGGTAAGAATTTTCCTTTTTTAAATTTTTACACGTTGCTCTTCATATGCCGCCCAACTGTTTGTTATTCAACAGCAGACGTAGCAGCTCCGCCTCCCACTACGTGCAAAGAATTGACTTGCCATTTCGGAGCGTCGTGTGTTGAACAAGGAGGAACAGCCTTTTGTGACTGCTATAACGAATGTAACGAAAAAACCGATAATCAAGTACGTACTTGGCATTCTTTTAAAAATGTTTCTTTTTTTTTATTGTTTACTGTACATCAGTAACCACGTTTTTTTTTCTGTTGTTATCCTTTTTAGATTGTTTGTGGAAGCGATGATCAAACATATACGTCCTCATGTCAACTTCAGCTTCTGGCCTGTCGTTTACAGAAAGATATCGTCGTACAGGCTTTCGGTCCTTGCAAAGGTTCGTCTTCTCCCTTCGACCCAATCATTTAACACACTTCACTGAACTTAGAAATGACCAATCGTAAAACTTGATCTTGGGATTTAATGCTTTAAGAGAATTTAACTCACAAATCGATTACAAACCCAACAAAAATGGAAATTGCTCCTTTTTTTTCTTTTCTTTTCTTGCTATAACTACCGAATTCCAAACACACACAAACACACAAATCTTTATCAACTTTAATTACATTTATTTATAATAAAATAAATAGTAGATACAATATTATTTTAGTCCTAATTTTTTTAAGGATATATGTAGGTGTATCTAAACATAAACAAAAATTAAATGTTTCAATAAATCCTAATACATTATACCGTGGTAATCTCCATCAGGGTTCCCCTATACCTTTCTTTGGTACGGAACCCCAAAAAAAAAAGAATCAAACCACTATTAAAAAATTACATTTTAAACTCATTTTCTTTGACCATCAGGTGTTTCTAAAAAAGGAACTTTTTTATCGGAAAATATTATTAACGATTCCTCCCAGTTGCATCCTAACACCTTCATAATTTATAATTTTTCTTGGTAAGTAGTAGTCTAACATTATATCATGTTTCCTTTTTGAATTTTTTAAACCTTTATGGGCAAAAGCAAGCTAAATCAATTTTCCGTTCGCGCCATAAATAAATCAATGCATCAAAGACAGACTCTCCACATAAACAGGTAGGTAATAGACGCAAATTATGGCAAATTGATTCCTTACATTCTACTTGAATATCTTCTAATAAATAGATAATTTTTATTGATTTTGCTTGGTTATTACCTTACCATTTGCAATCGAAATTCGAAACTACGCCACTTACGTCATTATCTTCCGATCAAAGGGGAAATAACAAAAATTTTAATGAAGGTATTCAATACATTTTATAACAGGCATGATAACAAAAGTAAAACAGTCTGCGAGTTTCACGAAGAGAATTTTATTGAAAACGCCATGTGTTTGCTTGCTTTATTTTCATATCTGTTAATAATATTTCACCAAATAGCCAGTGAGATAACTATTTTAAACATTTTATGTGTAAAAAAAGAAATAAAATAAATTCTCACACATGTTTCGTCAGACAAACCTACGTCTTTAAGGAAAAAGAATAAATAGCAGATGTCTTTTAGACCTTAAAATATATCTAAGTACTTATTGATAAACAAATCACTTATCTTTGTAATAAAGCAAACAAAAATTGTTCCGATGGTTTTTACAATCAAATATTTGTATGAAAATCCATATAGTATCTGGAAAAGCACACAAATTATTGTTGACTTTAACATATGTTTCGACAAACATTAGCTTCTTCATGCAAGAAAAATTACTCTTGTTTGAAGAAGCCAATGGTTGGATGTTATTACAGGTCAATAAAAATTTGTGGAAAACTTCCAAGCTTGTATTTTCCTGCTATTTACAATCAATTCGAAGAAGAGAAAGAAAACCCCTTTTAAAATCAAAATATATTAATTAAATTCTGAGTTCTATAGAGTGAGAAGTTGGTTGGAATTTTATAGATGACACCTTGACGGGTACGGAGCTCCCTTTCCGTCGTTACACCCCCCTTCAATTTACTCAATCGGATGAGTCAAACTCACCATTGTCCAAATCGACACGTCATCTGATGGTTCCGGATTTGAAGGTATACTACGAACGTGCAGGGTCGTATACACCACCCAGAAGTTCTTACCCCGATACCCAGTATATTAGCAACAGTGCTTCAATCGGGAATGACCTTTATTCGTCATCAGGAACTGGCATTTTCGAAAATCGCGGTGAGGGGATTTTGGATAATGATATAGAACAATAATTTTTATTTTTTGTAGTTTTTTGTTATAATATTGTGGTATTATTCATTAATAAATAATAAATAAATGGTTTAATTATTTACTCGGTTTTCTTTATTGTCGTTTAGGAGAACATATTGCGGCGGCTTACAGGCCGACACCTGCTACCGTACGAGTTATAACGGCTCTCTTAGGAGATCTTTGTTCAAATGATTCCGACTGTCTTATCCTCCATAGTTCTTGTGTTGGGGGTGCATGTACATGCTTGCCCGGCTATGCCGAATCTTCCGATCGCCAAGCTTGTGATGGTAAGTGCATATTATAATCTCATTCTATAATACCTATAATAATAATTAACGGTGATGGTGATAAACTAGCCCCCCTCCCCCCATGGTGCTATTAATTTCTATTATCAGATTTTTTAACAACCTAAAATTTACTGTTTTACTGAACAATTTATCGAACCGTTTCACCTGATGTAACTAAAATTCTACCAGAAAAACTAAATAGGTCTTAGTTCAACTTTGACTTTGTTGATCTTTGAACTTCTTATCAACGTCCTATTTATAGTTTTCTGATTTTCTAACTGGCTAATATTACCTAATACTTCAATAATTCCAATTTCGAAATTTATTAATATCATATCTTTGCTAGTCTGGAAAAATAAACTTCAACCTAGTTGTTTCAAATTTTTGGAACCTTTGGCTGATTAACTGTTGCCTGATAGTTTGGTCATACGAATTTCAAAAATTAATTGGATCAAAAATAGTCTAACTTCAAGCTGTTTTTTATTGACCTTTCAGCTTCTTTTTGTCTTATGGTACAAATTTTGTGTTTATAATTTAGCCATTCGTTGGCATTTTTTGGACACATTTCGATGATGACCTATTAACCTTTTTCAACACTTGTAAAATTGTCGACTATCAAAACTGCAAATAGCAGTGAAGGTAATAAATGTTCTTTAAATTAAACAAGAATGTATTTGGAATTTGAAAAATTTGCCACCAAAGTCAAAAGCTCGAGAGTCACAGATTAAAATAAATAGATCGGCATGTTAAATTTGCTTAACACGTTTTTAGTTTCTTTTGTTAAAAATCACCGTATACGCTATTGACCGAGTGATTTTCTCGAGAAAAAAGAAATGAATTTAAAATCGCTTCAACTTTTCTGCAGAGGCCAGCACTACTGAAGAATTCCGGGCATGTTTTTCATCTCCATGTGCCGAAGGAAGCCGCTGTGTCGACCTGCCAGCCGCCAGTTTTGCATGTATATGTCCTGTAAATTTTACAGGACAGCTTTGCGATATTCCAATATCGAAAACAAACTTTGACGTGCCATCCTTCGATGGCCAGGCTTATATTAGATTAAAACCACTAAAAGCTTACTATAAATTAAGCATAGAAATCGAATTTAAGGCCTATACTAACAACGGAATTTTACTTTACAATCAACAACGAGAAAACGGCCAAGGCGATTTTATATCATTAGCTATTGTAAATGGATTCATCGAATTTCGTTATAACTTAGGCAACGGCCCAACAGTCATCAAATCATTAGACAAAATCCAACTGAATAGATACCATACAGTCGTGGTAAAAAGGTATCGCAGGGATGGTTTTTTAAAATTAGATGAAGACGAAAGCATCGCTGGACAATCAAAGGGCACATGGGAAGCCCTAGATCTAGCTGAAGAAACCTTTGTAGGAAACGTCATAACAAATTACAAAAAGTACGTTAATATTACAGGTTGTCTCCGAAAAGTTATTACATTATCGCCACAAAATGATTCAGTAAATTCTCTTTATAAATATAAATATAACCTTTCGGTTCGCTGTGCCTACTTGGTAGGACGCGTTCCGAATATGGGATCTGTGATCCATAATAATTAGACGAATAAAATTTTTAATTCCTTTTTTATATCTTTAAGTACAGTAACTTTTCGGACTACACTCGTATTTTATACTGAAATATGACTCATGAAAATAACTCAAAAAATTGCTTATCTTATAGAGTTTACGAAAACATTGGTACTAATCAAGGACTCAGGGGTTGTATTCGTCGCTTAAAAATTGGAAGGAGAGGTATAAAATTAAATGGCGACGTAGATGATTTTGTGTTAGGTGTTCAAGGTATTCAAGAATGTGGTAGTGATCCTTGTTCAGGGTCGCCTTGTCAGAATGACGGCATTTGCCAAACCGTAGATTCAGAATTGTACCGCTGTGAATGTGGCCCATCTTTCATAGGAGATTTTTGTGAAAGTGTTATAGATCCATGTCTATCGAACCCTTGTAAAGGAGGCTCTGAATGCTTTTCGTTAGATACGGAAAACTTTATGTGCCAATGTCCTGCAGGAAGAAAAGGACGAACATGTGACTTGAGTAAGTTTTTATTAAATGTTAATTGATTGTGTTTCACATTTTCATTCACTACCAAACAAGGTCTTGATAAAACAAAACACGTTTAGATTATTTCATATTTTTTATTTACCCTTACATTAATAAATGTAATACATTATTCCATATTTTTTATTATTTTATTGTTTTTTAAAATATCCTTTTTTGCTTTCAATAAAATAATGAAAAATTTACGATCTTGTAAGTCGTCAAAATTTTTTCCACCAAATTTTCGTACATAATTTAAAAGTAAAAATTCTGTTGTCAATTCTAATAAAATCCCTGTATTTTTGTAATAAATGATCCTGTTTAGTCGCAGATGCATGTAAATAAATAAATATAAGGCAGAAATTCGTTTTATACAGTTGATTTTATTGTGTACGGTTGAAGTACGCCGTCTTAAAAAAAGCCATATCGGAAAAACATAAAACAGAGGCCCATAATCCGTATCAATTCTAGAAGAATGGCTACTGTAATTGCCCTTGTAATCGACGTAAACCATAAATCATCCTTAATATATATGTCAGCAAAACATTGACAATATCCCTTCATTGTGACAGTCACTGGAAGATATTTTTCTTTTTTTTTTTAAAGGTATAATCATCATGAAGTAAAAAAAAACGCGTTAATTTTTGTAACATCTCCATATTGCTTGCAGAGCCTCGCACTCCGCTTATGAAAAAGACAGTTCTAAAATATCCTTGTTTGTCTTCTAAGTTAGACATAAATTCACGAGGATTTACATATTTACTCCTGCCACTTGTAGTACTTTTTACTATCTACTATTTATCACTTTTCTTCGTATACATATATATACATTTTATCTTTGTAACTTGTAAGTTTCTGAAACTCTGGCGACAATGATAACAATTAATGATTATGCAAAACACTCATATTTGTGTAACTGCATAATTGTTGATGATCATACTTCTTACCATTAAAAGCAAAAACAATTAATAATTTCAATTGAATTGTCTGTTGGATAATTATGAAACATCGTTTAAATTAAATGAAAATATATATAAACAAAATGCTTTTAGATGTTTCAAATATGTTTATTAACACACTCTACATATGTTTCGACTTCCGAAGTCTTTCTCAAGAGTAATAGATATTTACTAAATTTAAACTGTAACTTAATGTTATTTATACAAGAGTCAAAAAGTATTTATGGTTGGTATTGCATGTAATAAGATGTACAGGTACAAGTATATTAGAGGTAGTTATACAAAGGTATAGTTATTTAGGGAAAAACCCTTGTCGGGTTGTAATTCTTCAGAAATTGGTCAATCACCGGTGTGTCTTTGAACTCGGATTTATCATTTGTTATGTTACAATTATTTCTAAAGGCTTTTTTAATTTCGAACTGCTCTAAAATATTTAGACGTTGACCTTTATTTTCTATTTGTAATAGGTTGAAGATATCTCTGTCGATTTTATGGCCATTTTCTAGGCAATGTAGGTTTTTCCCTAAATAACTATACCTTTGTATAACTACCTCTAATATACTTGTACCTGTACATCTTATTACTTGCAATACCAACCATAAATACTTTTTGACTCTTGTATAAATAACATTAAGTTACAGTTTAAATTTAGTAAATATCTATTACTCTTGAGAAAGACTTCGGAAGTCGAAACATATGTAGAGTGTGTTAATAAACATATTTGAAACATCTAAAAGCATTTTATTTATATATATTTTCATTTAATAAAAACTATTAGAATTACCAACATTAATACTCGTATTACACTGGAAAGTGATTCATTCCAAATTTAAATACTAATTTTAACTATCTATAGCACAATAATTACACTTTCTAAAATCAAATTAATAAAAAGATTAGTATTATATTTAGGCACACTTGATTATCTATCTATAGTTATAAAATGTTTCGGCTAATTAAGTATCTTCATAACTTTTCTTTCATTTATTTGTTAATATGTTTCATCAAGCATATATAGTCAACAGTTCTTTTGGATTCAATTGTTACAACTTCGTCATATTTTGCTTTAGATCAATTGGTTTTTTTTGATTTTGTAGTAGACACAAATTGGAGCGTAAAAATACCTGAATTCAATGGATCAAGTTACCTTAAGCTGCCTACCCTTAAAGGTGTTATGAAAACATTTTCGTTAGAAGTAGTTTTTCTGAGTAAAGCAGTAAACGGTCTCATCCTATACAACGGACAAAAAAAGAAAAACAAAGGAGATTTTATATCTATAAATATCATAGGAGGTTTCGTTCAATTCCGATTCAATTTGGGCAGTGGTATTGCAAATATCACGTGAGTAGTAAATACGTGTTTAAATCATTCTTTTTATAACACAATGAATGATTTTATTGGTTCTAGTTCAAGCAAACCAATTGAAATTAATAAATGGCATCGTCTTCGGGTATTAAGGGATGGCAGAGAAGGTTTCTTGCAGTTAGATGACTCGTCGATCGAAAAAGGTTGGTCGGGAGCACCGTTGACCGACTTAAACCTGGAATTACCATTTTTCATTGGATCTGTCGAGTAATAACAACATCAACACATAAATCCAAGTCCAGAATTTTTCACCTTTTTCTTTACAGATCTTGGCGAGATATTCATCGTTTATCCGGAACAAACAAGGGGCTTAAAGGAGCATTGCAAAGATTAGTAGTAAATGGAGAGTCGATACCGATTTCGGCCAACTTTCCAGAATGTTCCTCTCCACCTGAAAACATTACCACCTGCAGCTCCGGAGTTGGGCTTTACGATGGTCTTCCGTGTGTTTCATCTAAAACTCCATGCCATAATAACGGTCTGTGCATCCCAAATCTAGACGATTACATCTGTAAATGCCCGCTCGGCTTTGAAGGAAAACACTGTCAAATCGGTAAGCTTATGTGGATTTGCAGCTTAACTACTCTAATTAATATACCTTCTCTCTCTTTTCACAGCCAAAGAAGAAGGTATCTCTGTTAAATTCACCAGCGAAACTTTTCTGCAATACCGAAATCGGGGATACAAAAAGTAAGTTATTTCAATAAACAGATTCTAATTTACGTATTTCAACTCCTATTTTCCTTTTCAACACTCTCACAAAGCAGACCAACTAAAATAAACTCGAATTTTTATTTATAAAAGGCTTGCACCTATTTTCTTTCACATCCTGATTGAGAAAATCCTTTAAGCAAGTACAATAAAAAAAATTAAAAAAACGAAGTATAGTCATGCTATGGTAAGTTAGAGACTCAGTAACATTTCTATCTCTCGTTGTTTTATTAGTTGATGAAATAAGATTATTTCACCGGTGCACAGATGTGCCACTTCTTTTGATTCCTATGGGGGAATCGATGCAATAAACAGACTTTATTTTGTAAAAGTTTATTACACCCAAACTATTTACAACTATATACACACCAATACTAATTTTATTGTACGCCGTGATTGCTACTTATTTTTACGAAAATACTAAATGACTATAGATTATGATTTATTACATGAAACTATATGTTATTAAATACTATATCTTTAGAAAGATCTTGATGTGATTGGTGCTATATGTTAATGTACTAAAAATGTTTGATGTTTGAATGGTTTGAATCTAATATGATTGAATGATGAATTGATTCTTCTTGACTGTAAAAGAGGAGGGGTGGTTCCAATGCACTGACACTTGAAACAACAAAAAAAGGAAGGGAAACGTAAACATACAAAAATGCAACATTGCAAGCTATGTGTCGGTGCATCATCTACGTCCTGGAAATGAATCTATCGACTAACTTAACTCTAAAGGAACATTTGTAAACAAAGAAAATATAATACAATAGGGCTAAACGGCAATACCAAGAAGAGAAAAAATATGACACATACAAAAACCATAAACTGCAAAAGAAAGGAACAGATAGCAAATGCACATGACAATACAAAAATTACAAAAATCCGAGAAGTAAAAAATGCATGACAAATAAAGCTAATATATTACAAAGACAAAAAATAAAAAGATCAATATATGCGAACAGAAATCAACCCTGCTTCTTTCCAACCCAATATATCTAAACCTTTTCTTGTACACATTTTGTTTTACCACCCAGTAGTTCTGCTTATGGTGTAGCGGTGATTATTATTACTAATATATATAGATATGTATTAAAATTGTTACTAACTTCTTTTACTAACCCTTAGCGAAACATTTTATGATTACGAAGAAGATTACGCAGAACAAGAGTATTTAGAAGGTTTGGAGGATTACGAAAAAGATTTTGGTTATGAATCAACCGAATCGTATTCCGATTTTGATTTTCCATGGTACATACTTTATGAATATATGATCTAAAAAAATTAAAAAGTAGCATTAAAGCATGGCTTTATACAGTGTAATTTCGCAAATGCTTAAACAAATATACTAAAGTTTACAATTTATTAATTGTTTAAAACGTTTATTTCACTTAGGAAAAAAGCCGAGAGGGGCAACAAATACATCTTCAAATTACGAACTTTTGCCTCAGATGGACTACTTCTTTGGAGAAGTAAAACCAGAAGTATTCAAGAAGACTATTTTTCTGTAGCAATAGTAAATGGTTATCCTGAATTGAGTTACAATTTAGGAAAGCAAAAGGCTTTCTGGGCCATAAGGTTAATATATTAATTTTGTCAATTGATAAAGATAATATATTTTCTAATATATTACTAATAATGTTCATAAAATTTAAGAACAAAGCGAAGAATAGATGACGGAGAGTGGCACACACTGGAAGTTAGACGAAGAAAGAAAATGGGTTTTATAATGGTAGATCATGAAACAGCCGTTAAGGGGGTCTCAAATAATGGAGCTCTTACATTAAGCACAAATTCGAAGCTATGGATAGGTAAATAAATAGCTTAATAACAATTATAACAACACTGTGTAAATTAATAAACGAAACCATAATTAAAGTTCGTTCGAAAAATAAAATACCGAAAACAGGATCTTTACGATTTGAAAATTTCAAAACAGCAGTATCCAGAAGTTGATTTTCTTTTTCTATATTTCTGCATACTATTTAGCCTTTAAATAAAGAAAGACTCACCCTAATTACCACTAACTAAATTTTATATGAGCGGACACGTGTTTCGCCCATTTCATACGTGGGCGAGACAGTTTCGCATTGTTAATGCCCACGTGTGAAATGGGCGAAACATGTGTCCGCTCATATTAAATTTAGTTAGTGGTTTTTAGGGTGAGTCTTTGTTTATTTAATTATTGCGACACTCTTTTTTCGATATCCAAACTGACTTTTCTTTCTTTATTTCATTTGGATTATTTTTGGAATTCTGTTTGGCCTTTATCAGGCACACATAATTTGTTTATTGTCGTCGCGTAATTCATCGCCGCTTATCATATAATATATAATAGATAGGGTGTTTGTTGTAGGTGGGATGCCATCGTTACCGCCTGGTCTTCCATCGGCATACTACAAAGGTTTCGAAGGTTGCATCAAACATGTCTCCATTAGCTCCAGACCCCTGAACCTATTAAAACACGTTAGTCCAAAAAAGATAGAATTTTGCCACGATAACGAAATTTAGAAATAGACTCGCTTAGATTACCTATGTAAATGTATTTGTAAATTGTTCTTGACTCTCTCTGTCGAGATTTGAGACTGATTATCTAAACTAATTTTCAACGTAATAAGAAAAATCGATGTTAAAAAAATAAAAATAAAAAAATAAATTTTACGTTTACATACATGCACGAATGTTGAACATTATGTACGTGTTTGTAAACGTGTATATATATATATATAGACTAGTTTTTCATGCCGTATACGCTTATTAACGTACAACCCAATTAAAATAACGTATTTACATATGTATATACATTTCATTTTTAATCTGTATGTACATATGTAATAAGAAACTTCATAAGTAACTAGATTTTATGTACCTATTGTTAATCGTAAATTATTAAATGCATAGTACTTACATACCACACACGCAAATTCAGTGACCAAAAACAAGTACTTTTGTTTCACTTTTTTTGACGGTCACTGTACATTACTTACTTGTTATTTAAGTAATGCCCAAAACGAAATTAATCACCACTAATTAATTTTATACACTATTAGGTGCATATCAATAATTTCAAATACACGATGTATCTGTACAAATAATATAATTACTTTGGTTCGTTTTAAAATCCTATTAACCAAGAAAATTAACTATCATCTTTACACAGGGTATGTCTACAAAAACTAATATATAATTTCAACCGAAATCAATCGTACATCTCATCATATCATAATCAATTAATGCATACTTAGTTATTTTATAAGAGAAACACTAACACAAATGCATCAACAAGAACAAAAACTAATTAGACAAATAAAAATTATTTCCATCGATACAAGTTTTTTTTTTGTTTTATTTTATTTATACTTATTTATTACAATAACAGGTACCTAAACATATTTCGTTTTAGTTTATGAGTTAATTGAAATTTATTTAATTATATTAGGCTTACAAGGTAAGTTTTCTCATATGTCAAAAAAAATACTCGAGAGTATTAAATAGGAAGCTAGTTTTTATTGGCTTTTCAGAATTATTAGATGCATTCCTTGCATATCAAAAACTATAAATTAATATTGGCAAATGATACTATTAATAGTTTTATCTGGCTGATATCGTGAAAATATCGGATAATATCCTAAAACTGACATATCATGCATCTAGTTTACATGTAAACAAACCTAAAGTTTAGAAGAATTTTCTTTAATAGGTATTGTGTACTAAATACAAAACTGTCAGTATTATTTTTTGTGATTGTATTTGCCTATCATTTTCGATAAAATAATCACAATTTATCATCTCTAATACAATATATGAGTCATATGGCCTTCTAAAGATATCTTGCACAAATACAAAGTGATTAACAGTGAAATTTTTAAAACAATGACACCAATGTTTCGTTGTTAATGTCCTACATGTTTTTTTACCATTGTTTTAAAATTCGATCACAAAAAAATTGATATATTGAATTTTTAAAAATATGTTTAATTTCTGCTTAGCGTAGGAAGTCAATTTTTTTCTGAACTAAAATTTAAAAAAGATTTATTTTATCCAAAAAACTTCTAACAATTTAAAACCAATGCACACGTATGTAAGTAAATTGTTAATTAGATCGGTAGTCTTCAAAAAATTGTTATTTTAAATCGTTTCATGAAAAAAGAAGTTAAATTTATAGTAATTTGTATAAATGTTTTAAGTTGTCTAAATAACATATATTTTCTAGATATAATAAATAATTTTAATTTAGACGAAAATCACAAATAACTATTCGTGTTAGAGAAAGCTTTCATACTTTTGGGTTGTTTGTTAAAATTATCTGTTTGTTGTCAAATACATTTAAATAAAAATACCCAAGTTTATGTCTATCAGTTTCACATTCTAAGTAATAATACATGTAAAAAAATACCAACATTGTCTTCTTCTTACCTATCAATAAAGTATCGTAAGTATAGGGGCAATATTATTATGTATTTATTCAAAAATTCTATTCAGCTACTGCAATATATTTAAAAACAATAAATTAATAATTAAAAATACATTTATAAATTTATACACTATCATGATTTGCGAGAATTATTTATTTAAGTACAGATTTTTGGTGAATACGCTTGGCACAAAATCAAAATTTTGTAGAAATATACCATTTAACCGTAAATTCTAAAAATCACATACCCAAATTATTTTTTAATTAATTTACCACCTATTTACTTTGATTTTAATAAAACTTACGAGTTTTTGAATCTGTATTTAATAATTATTACACTACCAACTCAAATTTTACTGAATAAACATTAACCCCCAATAAAAAAATTTAAATCTGATTGTAAATTTTTAAACAACTTTGTGGCTATTTAATACGCTTTGCACAAAAACAAAATTTTGTAGAAATATACCATTTAACCGTAAATTCTAAAAGTCACATACCCAAATTATTTTTTAATTAATTTACCACCATTTACTTTGATTTTAATAAAATTTACGAGTTTTTGAATCTGTATTTAATAATTATTACACTACCGAATCAAATTTTACTGAATAAACATTAACCCCCAATATAAACTTTTAAATCTGATTGTAAATTTTTAAAAAACATTGTGGCTATTTAATTCCGTTATTTTTTATACAAAAATTCAGTAAGTTTGAAGACACCTTTATGTTATTTTAAAAATATTTTATTGTCTAATTTCTACCCTTTCGTTAATATCCAATTAATAATTATTTAATTTGTTGAACATTTATAATCTGCAGATTTGTCACTTTAATGAATTGCAAAAATGAATAATTTACTATCTTCTTAGCCAACATTGTACATATATATTTGGTTAAAATTGTACAGGCGTTACTCATAAAAATATTTCATTTTTATTTTAATTTTCTCGTTTTTCATTTTGTGGTATATCATGTACCTTTTATGAATGTAATACACAAACGTGACATTCTGGACCCGACATTATTTAACATTGTCCTACATCTGCTACAAAGGTGAATGACTGGCGTTGAAAAGTAAATAAAAGTGAAAGTGGACGCTTCCGAAAGGGATTCATACATTCATACGATTTTAAACATTTATTTAAACATTATTTCATGTAGTTGCATCACAAAACTGCTAGAAAGAACCAGAAGATTCTCGTATGTGGGTACGTGTTTGCTTTTTATTGATCATTATTCATTAAAATTTAGAAGCCAATGACTTCGCGCAATTTGTTACTTAAGTCGCCATGTTGATGAATCATTCAATGTTTATCAGTTGTAACAACACACTCCAATAATTTTTCCTCAACTTGTATACTTTAAATCATAAATGGGGATTGCTGGTTTGTTTTGGTTGCACTGATTGTCATTACAAGCAACTTTTTTCCACTACTATAAAAACAAGTTACTTATCAGATAGCCTTGTAGTTATTCAGTATCATTTGTGTGTACAAGTTCGTCGTGAATAAATTGTAAGTATTTACAAATCAATTTTTCCTTTTTAATTTGTTTTTCCATTTCTGTACGACCTTGCGTATCTTTTAATTACTTTTTTATTAAATTAAATTCACATAAAACTTTAATGTAGTTACTTATATTCATTAACATCGGGAAATGTTTTGACATTTCTATTCCAAATACGTGTTAAAATTTCATATTATTGAGCAATACTTCATTTAGTTTTGTTTTGTTTTAATATTTAACTAAATTTTTAAATGCCTTGTTAAAAATTAATTCTTCTAACTACATTTTGTGTACCTATTTAACAATTCATTAAGCACACCGTCCTTTAAATTTAATAATGGAAAAAGATAATTGTAATTATTAAAAATGAACAAAAATTCATTAATGTTATCGGCAAGGACAACTGGCTAATTGTTTTTTGAAATTGATTCACCTCGCATTAAAAATTCAACAAATTTGCGGCTGTAACAAAATTTATACGAAAATTTTAATACACGATTTTATTCTCGCATAAGAAAAAACATTTACTTAATTTAAATAATGTATTGTTTATTTTGTTTCTAAAATTTATTTTCTCATCTGTATGTTCTTGTTAATTATGTTCCCTTCTCGTATGGTCGTAATACAATTTCGTGTATATCAGATCATAGCTTTCATGTTCGGCTTAATTAGTTTAATTAGTAAAAGCCGCGGTGCCGCCATCTCTAATGGAGAGGCATATGCATAGGCAATATCGAGTTTGATAGGATGATCTAAAATTATATTACGACGAATTGATTTTTTTGTATTTATTACAACCGTAGGTTTCAAAGTGTTCAACATAATGGCACAAACTGGCATTAACTTCAAAGTTTTTCTTCGCGATTCAGAAACAACTGACGCCCGTCGTTTCAGTATCGACGCTCAAGTTGTAACAAATTTTATGTTTTTGAATGAAAAGTTACTGACAATATTCCCAGTTTTGTGTGATGCAGACTACAGAATTACATGGAAAGGTAACAACCCTACAAATTTTTATTCCTCTTTTTAATACAAATTGATTGAGGCTGTTGACCTGCCAGATGACCCCTACTCAACCCTTTATCGACCATTTCTCCATTCAAACAAAACACAAAGAAATTATATTTATGAACTTCGACCTTTTAATAATTTTCAAGGCTCACCTACCGACAAACACACTCAGTCAATTTGTGTCAAAAAAAAAAAACATACGCCCTTAAATAAAATTAATAACTTGAGAAATCAAAAAAAGAACAGTAGATTTTTTATTATTCACTCGACAATTGTTTCAACTAACAAGTCATAATAAAAAATCTTGTTCTTTTTTTGATTTCTCAAATATTAAACATGTTTCATCACAACACCACCATAGTTGGTTTTAAAATAATAACTTCTCAAAAATACAGACAAGGATGGGGATGAAATAACCATAGCGAATGATGAAGACTTGATAACAGCTTTGACTGAAATTGTTGGAAATATTAAAGTGCTTTTCATAACAATTTTGAATAAGAACGAGGACAGTCGTCAAGAACCCATTACTCTAGAAGCAGGTATAAACGGTAAACACAACGATAATCCCGATTTTATTTCCACTTTTACTAACTTTTAAATTTCATAATTTCTTGTATAGTTGGTCGTAGAGTAATAATTTGCGATATTTGCGAACGTACCATCGAAGGATTCCGTTACAATTGCTTGCAATGTCCTGATTTCGATCTTTGCAAGGATTGCGAGCACAAAGGATTCCACAGTGAACACTTGATGGTACGAATGGTAAACAACGACTTGTTCCCAAAACTAAATCGCAGATTCGTCCATGACATCACCCGCTGTATAAAAAGAAACATGAAATGTGCTCGCAAAGATTCTCACAGATTTAGCAGGCATGGCCAGAAATTTTGTGATCCTTTCCAGGCCAGGAAATGTAGCGAAAAACTTGGCGAATCTTCCGAAAACAAAACCAACGAAAACGCGTCCAATGAACAACAACAACAACAACCACCACCTTTCAGTGGAAGATGCCCCTTTGGTGGACAAAACAATAACAACAACGACGGGGGGTGTCCTTTTTCGTCCGGCGAGAGGATCAATATGGAGGATTTCCACCAACTTGGTGCTCTAGCAAGGCAACATTTGTATGTCATCGCAAATATATGTTTTTTTAAGTATACCAAAAATTATTTTTGCAGAGACCCAATTTTGAACATGTTAAGTCCCCCAACATCAGCTTCAGCAACTTCAACTCCAGGAGGTACAAATGAAAAATCGCCGCTCCTTTTCGACGTGATACAGAATGCTGTTGATGGATTTTTTGGTAAAATTATACCCAAGTTTCCTTCTGAATTTCTCAACTACCATCAGTATATATTTTTGTGTTGACAGGCCGATATGCTCCTCAAAATTTGAACCAGCAGCAAGAACAACAACAGCCCCAGAAGAATACTCAACAAAGCGCCGACCAAAATTCCAATCAGCAACCTACTTCTCAAGAAGGAGTGTCTATGGAACAAGATGAACCTACAGTTCCTCCTCAGCAAGAGCAACAGACACCACCGATCCCCCAAAATCAAGAAAAGCCTGCCGAACCCGGCTGGGCATTTGTAGCAGCCCAACACACCCAAAATCCCCCAACCACCTCTCCTAATGAGAATAACAGTTCCCAGCCAACTCCCCCAACACCCACAATTATTTACCATAGCAGTGAGTTGCAATCACGTGTTATATGAGTTTCATTCTTGTACTAACTCGTAATTTTTCAGATCCGGTTATTGCTGAAGGACTTACGAGACTGCACGAAATGGGATTTTCAAATAATGGTGGAATTTTAACTCAGTTGTTAGAACGTCATATGGGAGACGTGAGCGAAGTCGTCAAGGCTTTGGTCGACTTGAAACTTTAATAGAAACAGTCCAAACTATTTCTATATTAACCATATTATAATCAGAATGGGTATTGGTAATTAAACAACCATTATTATTTATACAATGATGACATGTTCTATTCATGGCAATGGGTCCCTTTATTTTGATAATTAGAATAGTTACGAATATTATACACTTATATAAATGTGACTGTAGTGGTAAATAAATAAACATTGTACTTTGTTACATAAATAAAATAAATAAGGCAAACAAACTTTTTTTATTTTTATTATTGTAAAAACTTCGCTCATTTCCATTTTCATTTCCAGTAATTAAATTTTATTAGTCGTTCCACAATTTCCAACTAACTATAAATAACCTATATATTATATAATAGGTTCCTAAATGTTAATGGTTCTATGATTCATTACGTTGATTATTATTAATTAACGTGCCTAATTTTTTAATACGGAAAAATAAATACCAAAATGTGCTTTTATCATGCGCCCGTTATTATAAGGAAAGACATACCTTTCAAAATGATTTAATAAATGGTAGATTAGTAAAATAAATTACCGAAAAAGAAAAACGAATTTCAACATAAAACACTTTCTTAATTTGAACACTTCTGATAGATATTATTTATTTCAGGGGAAGACATGCCACACAAATGGAAATTATAAAGGATCAATACAAATAAATTTAAAAAAAATAATGGAAATCCTCAATCATGCGGACATTTTAAAGTGACCTATCAAAGGTGCTATAATAGAGTCAGTCATACGTAAGAAAAAGATTACGAAAACGTTTTACTTTCTCTAGACGTCTATCAAAAGGCAACAAGAAACACTTGTTTTAAATATTTATTACCGATTTTAGTGGTAAATTATTAAAAATCAAAATTTCCAAACAATATAATTAGGTACTTTAAAAACAATTTTACGTAATATTTTCTATCACAATTAATAAAATCAATATTTCAAATGGTTAATGGATTAGTAAGATTTATTACTGTGCCAAATTTCAAGCATGTGCGTCTCATGGTTTGTGAGAAAATCGGCGGTGACAGACGAACAAACGGACACGTGAGTATTTTGAAACTATAAAGAGAAATTATTGTTTCCTTTAAATAAATCAATGTTCAGTTTTATTGCGATGGACTGTACGTATAATCTATTGATAAATAATTGTTGGATCGAATGGGAAAATGACTAACGAGATATCAGTTGACTGTCTACTAGTTTAATGTTAAATTGCATGCATTGTAAAAGCATTTTCGTGAAGTTTTTTCTGCTGCCGCGTCAATAACAACAAAAGGAGGGCGTTACTGAGAAACGAAAAGCCCGAACGCGTTTGCCAAGTAAATTGGGTTGCTTAAGTTTAAATTTCCCAACATTGAAGAGACTTTTCAGTTCATGCGGTACTGTCGTTCAAGTATACAGAATATATACATCATTATGAACTATGTCCGCAACTGAAATATGTGATCTATGTCCAAACTGTAAAGTATATCTATCCAACATGCATGATTTTATTAAAAAATAAAAATTAAAAAATATATCCGCATCTGTTATGTTTCGTGATGTTAAATTTTTAATGTTTCTAACTTTTTGATAACTTTCATTAACAAACACCAACCGAAAATATTATTAGTTTGTTTTTAAAACGGAAAATTGTTTTTTGTTTATCTGTTTTTGACTCAATAAAAATGACTTTTTCAGATGAAAATTGTATCCGTTATGACTGCGAAAAAATTAAGAATTACTCCTTTTACTCAACAGATGACACAACACGTGAAGAATATTTAAAAATATTATACAAAATATGGATTCTTTTATCTTACACATCTACCGCAAAATGTAAGTTACATACAAAAAAAGGCAAACTTAAATACACTTTTTTCTTCACCATTAGTTACTTGACATATTGGATAACAGTCAATCTTTGTTTCAGTGTCAAAGGTTGCAATGTATACAGGTAAATATCTGACAAAACATCCATCTATACCTGCTACATTAACAATGTTATTAAAGGTAAGATGTCATTTATTCATCACGAGACAATGAATTGTAAATGTCACATTCATTACGATCACAATAAATTTGTCAAGCGTTAGAACTTGGCGAACTTTTTGACCGAAAATAATTAACTACGAAAACCTAAAAATATCTCGAAATGTTTTCATGTTTTAATTGTTAATCTACATATATTAAAGAACAAAGGAGCGTGATGCATGAACAGGTTAATAGGTTCTTTCTCCCCATAGGAGTTCAGAACAACAGCAATTTGCGGTTTTTGAAAATGTTAAGCCATTAAAAGTTTTCATTTTCGCTTCGCAACTTCGAGTTAGTGCCAATACTTAGATTATCAGCTGTAACTCTGACGTTTAAATTACTTACAACGCAAGGTGGACGTTTTCGTTAACAAATGATATGTTATAGAAACAATGAACAGGCCCGGACTAAACATAATTTTATTCCATTAATACGTACACATATTATAAGAAATACTGCTAGGTAAATACATCAAAAAGATAGAAATAGAACTATTTTTGAACTACTACAAATTTTATTTAAAAACTTCTGTTTGTTTACCTAATCGTATAGATCAGGTATAGACACTTGTTACTAAAAATTAGAAAAAGAAATGTAATTTATTTCAGCTAATCTGGCTATTGTTCAATAACTATTTTTATAAATAAAAGACATTCCATTTTTAAATATAGCTATCATCTATTTAATTTTAATTTGGCATATTCGTAAATAAACGTGGAAAATGAGCCTTTACAGTGGGTACATATTTTTCTATTTGGGAAAAAGAAATCTATTTATTTCGATCTCTTTATGTTTTGTCATTTCACTGTTCAAATAAAATTAGCGGACATTGTACACATTGAACTATCAACATCTATATTATTAGTGTAACCAACAACCACCGTCTTGCTTTTCTGGCAAAAATCCAACCGTGCCATGTGCTTGAGTAGATACCACAACTATCTTGGAATAACTGTGTTTTTTATTTGAAAAGCATGCGGATATATGTTTATGAATTATTATAAAGGGCCAACTCAAATATAAAACAGGCATTAAATTGTTCGACAACTATTTCGTTGAGACAAAACAAATCATTCGATTCTTCATGAAATTTTAAGAAGTTTTTTCTTGTATAGTTTTTAAATACGACCTGTAGTTATCTAGTAATCATCTGCTACAAAATTTTAATATAATTGACCAATCAGAATATGCCTTCATTGCTGCAAGCACTTCTAACGCACGCTCCACCTACTTCTAGTTGCAACAACGAAGGCGTACTATGATTGGCCAATAGTTTAAACATTTAACCTCTGATTACTCAATAAGTCTGCATTGAATCAAAAAAGTGAAGAGGAAAAAATGTTTTCAAATTTCACAAGGAATCTGTTGATTTATTTTTCTGTGTCATCATGTTTGGCGCACCTTTTATAATAGATTATCAATTATCGTCTTTGATGTTTATTAATAAATGGTCTACTTATTGAACATACTCCTGCATTACATAGGAGAGCAATATTTTTAGTTTTCTAAATAAACTGTCGCATATATTTCACATTTACATTGTTCCAATTTGTTTTGGTATCCAACCAAAGTATTTTTGTTCCGTATTGCACTTATTATGCACTTGACTGTAGAAGTTCATGGCTGTTAAATTGTTAAATGAAATATTTGCCAAGAGAAACATTTGCTTTCGCTTGCCATTTGAACGAGAAATAGCTAATTTTCTAGAACAAAATTTACGACATTTCGTGTTTGTTTTTAATCAAAAACATTGAACTTTTCTCTGGTTTCCGAAAATAAATGTGATTGTTACCGACCAGAAATGTTTTGGCATCGGTAACAAATTATAATTTACGTGAAACATTAAGTTCATGCATTTCCAGTTTTGAATTTGCACACTAATTTGCGTAAATAATTGTTAACTGAAATAGATCTAATAATTGTTTTCAGGTCTCTCGTAACACAAAAGAATTCTCTTATGCTTTGGATATTTTATCGAAGCTTATCAATAAGAGTAGTATAGTAAATGATAATGATCGTGAAATTCTTTTTACACACTTCCGACAACCAGACATTTTTAAAAACTTTCTGGGCTGCCTTCGCCTATCATATAAACGATACACAAGTGACAAAAATGACCTAAGACACGAACACATGAGAAAAGTCATGAAAATTATGGTTACCCTATATTTAAAAAATCGTAAGTAATTCGTCAGAAACCAATCCAAAAATTCATATATTCATATTAATCAACCCTCGCGCCCTTAAAAATCATCACATATTTTATTTAAAGATCACATTTCTTTTTTGGCAATGGATATTTTTGATATTAAATATTAAGATCTGTACTAAAATTTGGTGCTGGACACTCATTAATTTTTCTAATTGTACGTGTAAATTTGGCAGTTGGCAGTGCACTTTAAAAATTTTGAATTGGCAAACTAACTAAATGTAGCAATCTGCTTATATTTGCTCTCTTGTAGACGGTAATTTTATTAGTGAGGTACCTCAAGAAGACGTACACTTTTTATCAGATCTTTTGGAAACCACTCTAAATGACAAAAAACTTGCAACTCTAACACAACAAATTATCAAAATTGTATGTTATAACAGTAAGTACACCCACAATAACGTTGTTTTTGTGTTACTGTGAGAACAATTGAGTTATTTCAGTAAAAAATTGTCAGCCTGTATGCTCCGAAAGCTTCGCAAAATTGCTCTGTAAAGCGTTCTACACAACCGGAAAAATTTCACTTACCGTTTCAATTTTTAAGCATATTATTCAAAACTGTAAGTGATTAATGATTATACAATTAATACATATGCAAAGCTTATTTTACTTCAATTTTTAGCTTTTACACTAGAAAATATAAGCCAGTGTGAAAATTTATTTAACTTAATTATACAGCAGCTACATAATAAAGACAATAAGCCGCTAATACAAAAGAATCTTATGATAATTCTGTATAGGATAACTGGAACTGGTATACAACCACATGACTATTAAAATTGATAAAATAAGTTAACTTTTATTTCGTCCGTAGATAAAGGGGTGAAAATAATGTCTTCGGAAGAATATTGGAATGCATTATTGCAATATTTTTTACAAAACGATGACAGATGTAGAATGACGAAAATTAAAGCGTTCACAATTTTAAATAGATCTATACCTAAAAGAAATTTTCCATGTGAGCCTGATCATTACAGCATAAATTTTAGTGATAATGTTTTAAAGGAATGTAAGTAAAATTCATTGAAAATAATTAAACAATTTGTGGTAACAGACATTAACAAAAGTTACAAAGTGGTGCCAAGATATATATCTATGCAATATTTACGCAGTGATTATGGCAAGTAAATTTCAAAAACAGATGCAAAGCCTCTCGAAATCATATCTATTTATATGTTATTTAAATATACAAACTCTAACACAAAATTCATAATTTTATTGGTGATGATTTTTTTATTTATTTATAGTACAAAATACGAATTGTCTCGAAAGTCCGTTAACTGACGATATGGATGAAAGTGAAGATGATGAAGAAAATTTTGATACAGACAGTTACGACTCGAAAAACTTTGAAGATGACATTGAATCAGAAAATTTACACCTTGACATAGAAACAAACAAATCAGAACTGCCTAAACACAAGTAAGTTTAATTGAAATTAAAACAAATAGGACAAAACAATTCTAAAGTTCAATCCAAAAAAGAAGGTGTTAAAATCCTTTTTCGTCTTATTATAAAGGATCACAGATCCCAAATTTAGAACGCGTCCTACACAGTAGGCACAGCGCACCGAAAACCATATCCCACGACCGGTTTCGACCTATCGGGTCTCATCAGGTGGGCGCTGGCAAAAAGGCTTTTACAAGCTATATATAAATATGGAATCAACAGAAACAACTACTCCGAGGGCTAATACCCCACCGGCATTGCCTACTGTGTAGGACGCGTTCTAAATATGGGATCTGTGTGATCTTTTATAATTTGACGAAAAAGGATTTTAGCACCTTCTTTTTTGGATTGTTATCTTCGTTTAATAATCATTCGGAATCAACAGTGTAATTCAATGCCGGTAGGGGTATTAGCCCTCGGAGTAGTTGTTTCTATTGATTTCATATTTATATTTAATTCTAAAGTTGATTATTATTTGTGAAACATTTTAGCAAACAAAAACGAAACGTAACTCAGTGTTTGGTTGTTACTCAAAATATCCATATTCAATCAAAATAATTCTCTTCCAGGTTGGAACCGTTTTTCTCTGAACTGTTAGCATCTGATAATTGCGCGTATAATCCAAACAAAACGAACAATCTTGAAATACTTAAAAAACTCGAATATTTTCTAAACGAAGACGTAAAATCACTTTCTTCACCTTCAACTGTTTATAACTATTTATTTTCACAAACACAAAAGCACAATTTCACAAAATCAATCGCTTACCCCGACTTGATGCTCGTCGAAGCTGATCCTTCCGACAATAACCAAACCATTTGTGTCAGTACAAGTAAGCAATTAACGTATGTTATGTTAAATAAGTCAGATAGGAGCAATTTATGATATAAACTTATTATATTTTTAGTAAAACACTGGCAGGCAAACTTTGTCGTCTCAAATTTGAACCACCCAGAGTCTATCCAACAGTATACTTTGTTGAACAAGACAATGAAGCAAATGGATTTTCTAGGTAACGATGAACTATAAACAAGCAATATTGTTTAATTTAGGGCCCAGAAATTATAGATATACTTATATAGTTTTGTTTTGAGATTTCGAAAATGTCAATCCAATTGGTTCAGCACACACAATCTCAAAATTAAAACAACCCATAACTATTTGCGAACAATAATCTAATTTAGATATTCCCCTGTCCTCTTTACTCTTATAATTAATTATTAATAAAAATAATATTTCTTTAAAATTGCTTGACCCCAAAACCAATAGAAGTCAGTAACTTGTGAACTCAGAAGTCGCCCTTTTTACTTTACACTTTGATAAATAATATTAGTTTAATGTATTCCCTTCACAGTGCCGAAACCCTTTCAATAATAGATGAACACCACTTAAAATTTTCGTCTACATTTGAAGGAGGCAATCTTCGTTATGCTGAAAGGGTAATTAAGACAATTACGTAGTTGCTTTCCCAATAAAAGAAAGTTATACTAAAAATATTTTTGTTTCAGGTAAGCCGATATGAATATAATCTTATGGTAACAGGAGACTACAAAACGGAAAATTTTAGTCAGTGGTTTTATTTTTCCGTGACTAACATGGAAGCCGGAAAACCATATTCATTTAACATAATTAACTTCAAAAGGATTAATAGTCAATTCAATCATGGAATGCAACCAGTTATGTTTTCAGTTAAGGATTTTTTACGAAAAAGATATGGTAAATAATTTTTTTTTAATAAGATTTTTTTATTTATTAATATATTTTTGTGATGCTCCTAGGATGGAAAAGGACAGGAAAAAATATTATTTATTACGGAAATAATTTTCGTTCCAAAACCAATACTAAACAATACCGGACTTTAAGTTTCTGTATCACGTTTAATAATTCAAAAGACACTTGTTTTATAGCTTATCATTATCCTTACACCTATACGAGGTTATTGGTAAGAAGCATCTTAATTTTCATTTTTTTTTTTATTTATCTGTTCCATACTTTGAGTTACTTAAACTTTTTTTTTGTTCAAATCAAAACAATACTTTTTAATAAATTATAGGCGTTATAATATTATTAGTTTTTCAATGTTTTTAATCCATTATAATTAGGAAAATTTTGTTTACTATTCACATTTGCTAAAGCAAACTTTTTTGCAAAACAATAATTTATAAAAACTACTACGATTTAGCTTTTTTTTTTATTAAAAAAAAAAGAAAAATGCATAAGCAATCTTAATGTTGAAAGTTAAAAGGCTTTCACGGGCAGCGTCAATATTTTGTTTAAAAATCTTAATGTTAATAATTATCTAAAGAAGAAATTTTTTTTCCTCTGTAAAATTTTACGAAAATTTACTCGTTATTTACAACTAACCCCTGAGGTATAGGTAATAAATAAACGTGTACTATATTTTCGCGTGTTTCAGACCAATATTTACTTAAATTATCAAAAGCTTGTTGAAGAATCGATTTACGTTAGAGTGGACAAATTGTGTGACACAATCAAATCAAACGTGGTACCACTTATAACTATTACTAGCAAATCATCTACGAAAGAAGTACAGGTAAGAATAATCAAATTATTTCTTGACGCATTTGAATAAAAAAAACCTTGAGCTATAATAATGATAGATATGTGTTGAACAAAATAAAATTTAAATTTAACTTGATCAGACCTTGTATAGCAGTTATGCCTCATGGTATTGGGTTTATGTCTTACAAATGACCTATCTTATCTATAACGTTTTTTATACCTGCTTGTTTGCGTCTGTTGTTCTCAGTTGTTTTGACATTCTCGCGATGAACGAACGGGTTATTGTGAACTTAATTCTTTCTAAAATGTAAGCAAGTTATTCCATTTGCGTGAAAATTTTTAACAGCCTTCGAATATGTGTGTATCTCGTGATAAGTGGCTTGTTTTATGTTTTCTATTACAGAAAAGGCCCATTGTATTCATTACTGGTCGTGTGCATCCTGGCGAAAGCAACTCCTCCTGGATAATACAAGGTATACTTGATTACCTTATGAACGAACATGATGAGAAAGCAACACAAGCCAGAAATAGCTACATTTTCAAAATAATTCCAATGCTTAACCCCGAGGGAGTTATTCTTGGACAGTAAGTACAGTTATTAAATTTTTGTATGATAGTAATTTACAAAAAGCTGTTTAATTAAGTAAACTTTATTTTGACTACATCTACAATGGACCTAAGAGTCTACAAAGGCTTACAACCTAATGTGAGCATTCTTAAAATAATAAAATTAACTTATATTACACAGACCAGGAATGACACAGTTTTATAAAAATAATAATTATTATTAAACATACAATAGGTAGGTATATGGGTAATACTAACAATAAGACTAATGAAACTCGGGTGAAAAAGTCAGGAGAAAACTTTGAAAAGTATTCGACATTTTAGGCGAAAAGTCGTTTTAAAATATCCTGGGTTCAGTGCAAATGAAAAATTCAGTCGAATTTTCTTTTCAAATTTTGACTTTTCGGCATTGTCTGTCTAAACTTTTCGATATTTTCTTGGCATGACTTGTCCATCCGGTAAAAACGGACGGATTATTAAGGAATACGTGCAAACCAAGTGACTCCTTCCGGTTCAATGGTTGACACGTAATCGTCGTGTTCAGCCGTTGCAACGGGGTCATCTTGCATTTCGACATTGGAGTGAAAAGTGTCGTAAGGACCGTTGGTCACGTGCTTCAGGTCGACACTGTCCACTCCTTCCGATTTTGCTGCTTCGTTCGCATTATTTTGGTTCACATTATCGTTCGAATTTAATTTGAATTTGTTTATAAGTTCGTTTAAACCGAAAGGCACATAGTTGTTACCAACTGCCTTTGAATATGAAGACGATGTAAACGGTGGTCTTGCAGTGGTAGTTGTTGTGGTACTAACTTTTCTAGATAAAAAAATCCGTATCAGTAACCTAATGTAAGATTTCGAAATATTTTCCTAGTCTTTTATAAACAGTTATTTCTTAAGAAACTTGGAATACTCTCAATACACATGCTCTACTTAATTACGCTTCAATAACACAACGTTTCGCTCTTATCTTCAATCTTCAAGAAATCCATGTTAGCCAAAAATAGGAACACATCTACTATGTTATTAATTAACTTATATACTTAATATTTATATCATTCTCATTTTGAACACAACATCTGATTTCATGAGGAAGTTCAACACAGTTAACGAAACGTTGGACAATAAATAATGTTATAATGTTTATTGCATTTTATCTATAAATAGGGCATGTTTGAAAAAAATCTGAAAATATTAATGTTCGCCCATCCACCATTCACCTAGGTTACCATTTTGTACCATTCAATGCGCAAAAGGTACTTGAAAATAAATACTATACTGACAATTATTTCTATAAGCTGTGCAAAATTGTTATGGCAATTAAAAAATATATTAAAAGCATTAACAGTGGCATAATCACCGATACTATTTAAAAGCCTCTACTATAATAAGATAATCTACAATGAACAAGAAACACCTTATACAGACATTTATCTGTACTTTATTATTATGGATAATAAACTATACCATTAGATTCTTTGGGAAATTTTAAGACGCTTTTTCTTTTACAGTTTTTTGATGGGATATTTCGTTGTCGCGTAATCAACATTTTAAAACAAGTACCAATCAGGACGCACTATCATTGTTGCAAGTAGAAGTATATATATATAACTATAATTGTTGCAGCTGCGCCTGCTTGCAGCAAAAAGAGCGCGCTCTGATTGGTTGACTATCTTAATTCTATAAGTGTTAATAACTCCGTAATTAAACGTCGGATCAAAAAACTGTAAAAGAGATATTTCTTAGAATTTTGCAAAGAATAGAACGGTAAGTGGATTTTTCTTGAGGGGTTTTATTTTTTTGATGAAAATATATGTTTCGATCTTGGCTAGCGACCAATTTGCAATTTATAATTTGGCAAACGAATTCGAGGAAGTAATAAATAGTAATAAATGAAAAAATGAGCTATTTGAATATAACGTCTAAATATAATTTATTAACGTGAATGAGGTATTTCTGTAGTTACACCACTATTAGTAAAGCTCGCCGATATGCTACTAACTGAACCCTAGGTGCGGCGATCTATGGGCTCACCTTATCCTTACCCCTGCGTAGTGGATACAGGAATAGATCCATAGTTGTAATAGTAACATCTTGTTTGTTCACAAATGAAGTCTTTGATTGTAGTACAGTCGTCCGTATCCCATTCAAACGTAGGAGCTTTCATTGCCACACAACTGTTTGCCAAACCTGCATTTCCGCTGCAAAAAAAAATTACTACTACTACACCTAACCCATAAATAAAATGCTAAAATTATAATAAATAAAAACATTAAAATTACATTTATGTTTGAAACTGAACCATTATATTACCCCGATAGTTCAGAAACGCTTAACCACTCAAGAAACTTAACAAAGTCAAGCAATTATCGTTTTAATTTTGGTGGATGCGCCGAGCGATTACAATTTTTAATTAAAAATTAATCCATTAAAGAAACTAAGCCGGTTTACATAAATTTGACTCTATACAAATTTCAAAAATCAAATATAACATAAGTCATTTGAATATGTCGAAGATATTTTTAAATAGTTTTAGTAAATTGACTAAAATTTAGTAGAATATGTTGCCAGAAACTATTTTTAATAAACCGATCATGCAATTTGTTTCCAAAATTTGTAATTTTATTATAGTTGTTTACACAACGCATATTATATATAGAAAATTACTTTGTCAATTCAAAATGATGTTTTTGTGTAAATTTAACTAAATAGGTGCCTAATTGTCTGAATTAAATACTAAATATTTTTTAATACTTAATAAGATAGATACTTGATGAAACATTTTAAATTCTAAATTCAATAAAAATATGTTTAAAGAAATTTATTAAAGAAAATCTCTTAGGTACAATTGTTTCGACATTATCAAAGAGAATATGCAAGAAATACTAAATTAGAATTTTAAACGGGTGGTTTAAATCAAATACCTAGTAATAATTGTAATTTCAGTTTGAATGGCCCTGTATAAAGTATGTCCATTAATGTTGCAATGCTCGGAATACCCCGTTGAATTACATTTGTTTTTTATACTATTAATGTACTCTTTTAACCAACGTTTTAAGGCACGACCACATTGTCCAATGTAACATATATAGGTATAGCATCACATTCGTTACAATATAATTCGTGAATACTTTTTGTTGAATTTTTATTATTGTTTTTACTCACCTTTCTCTGGCTGTCCTTTGTGGACTTGTACTCCCCATGGGTATATCATAAGCTGAATTTCCACTTGTTAAAATATCATTGCCGTTCTTTTTCATATAATTAAAAGTAGCATTAAAGGGCAGACCTGTACTCATCCATAAATACATGTCTGTGCCCAATTTATTACCAGACACCCAAAAATCAAATTTACTAAAACCTAAAAAACGAACGTTTATTTATTGGATTAAAATTAACACCCTAATCGCAGCTATAAACTTTGTAATATCACCGATTTATATTTACCTGCATTTGTAAGATATTGAGTTATAGAATCGGCTTTTTCTTTGGTTTCAAAGGACGCTAATTGAAGTCCTAACGATCTGCAGTATTGATACGCTAAGAAAAAGTTAAGTTCTGGAGAATACGGGTTCATTCTACTTATAAAGTATTGTACACCATCCAATTGTATTGTTGTAATTCGCTGTCCTGTAAATCAAAGTCGAAAAAAAGCTTTACTTGCAGTTATTCGAGTGTGACTTCAGTTCTTAAACGGATAGCTCATAACTGTAAGAAAGGTGAGTAACCGCTAAGAACGTGATCTTTAGAATATACCAAGTTTATTAGCTTGCAATGTCAAGTTAATGGTTCTCTGTTTAATTATTAATGAACATTCTTTTCATTTGTTCAGTTATGTAATTAAACAAATTAGCACGTGACTCAATATCTTTCTCACGTTCTTTTCCATTTAAATTTTGTTTAATGAAATAGAAAACAAACTAGAAAATCTTAAAATGAAATAAGTAATTGTTTCTGCATTTACTTTATGGAAATTATGGATCATATTGAACAAAAAACACACTTAATTTCCATTTAATACCTTTATTGAAATCTTAACTATCGTTTCACCCTACTAGGGCATCTTCAGAAGAAGTATTGGTACAAATTTTGATTGCACTATTTTTTAAATACTATCACATTCATGGTAGAGATACATCTACTAATTTATCCATAATTATTGAGAAAATCTATACACATTTTCAATTTAAGTTGCTATTTTTCATAAGCTTTTTGATTTCTAAGTTTTCCAAAATGTCTAATTTTTTGCCTTTCTTCTGTTTCTGAATGAGGAATTAAATCAAAATTGAAAATGCTTATAGTTCAATAATTATAGATAAATTAGTAGATGTATCCCCATCATGAATGTGATGGTATTTAAGCAATAGCGCAAATATAATTTGTACCAATACTTCTTCTGAAGATGCCCTAATAGGGTGAAACGATTGTTAAGATTTAAATATAATTTCAATATTTTAAAATGAATGTTGCTATTATAAGTTATATAGCCAAATTTTGACTTCTTACGGTAATATTTGAAAAATTACTGTACATAATTGTTACCCAATTTTTATTTCATCGTTGAATGGCAAATCAAATTTCAACTTTCAAAATGGTTTTTCGACTAGTAATAATTTTTGAAAAGTTTATTAGTGTAAAAATAATGTATCACTTTGTAAAAGTTGTTTTTTAAATTTAATGAAAAACTAAACAATTTTCCTAATTGTTGTTCTTATACTTTCAATTAGCTAATGGAATTAATTAAATTCAGTTTTTTCGCAAAATGAATTTTCAATGTATAATAAACCCAGTTTGGAAGAAATCAAATATTATTTAACTAATACTATTAGATACAGAAACAAAATCATTCGATATAGAAGTTTGTCGTTGAGTTAATATTTGAGTTAGATATACGTAAGGTACCTCCATCCAAACTTATCACCAATATTATTTTTGTCAAGTTTGAAGCCATAAAACTTATTTCGTAAAAATTTTAACATTAAGTAAATTATATCTGTATAAAAATAAACAAAACAAAAATATTTATAGCACTTGTATGTCCTTCTAATTACCAATAACTACATATAGCAATGGGAAACAGACAAAACTTTTGAATGAATGTACCAGTGAGTAGATTGTTCGTTAGATTTATTTTATTCATTAATGAATAATGTTTATTCCATGAGACGTTTAAATTTATTATCAAATAATGAGGTCACAACATCAAGAGATAACAGTGGGTCCCTTAGTAGTAGTAATTTTCGTGCATTGATGCAAATACAAACTGGTAATAAATAGTAAAGTAACAATAAAAGCAAAATATAATTAAATATAAATGTTACCCAGAATTTAACTTACCGTGTGTTAAAACGACCAATGCGAAGGCAAATAGTATACCGGGAAACATGACCATCGTGTGCCGTTGTGTAATTTCTTTTTAACATCCAACAATACCAAAGTCACACAATAAACTGGCCACGGTGGGAGTCGCGCTTTGAGTTTTGTTCTTCTAGGCCGGATGCACCCCGCGAACCCTTGCTGTTTCCACTACGGCGAAACTCTTCCAAAGACTTATAATTGATAATCATCGCTTACATGATAATAATATAGCCTTGGTCAATGTTTGACCGCCGCCAACTATGTGAACACACCACACACAAGCTCACACACATACACTTATATATAAAATAAGTATAGCTGATTCTTTACTATCTGTATCCTTGTATAACGAACCTGCGGCCATTGTTTATAAATCACCATGTTTCTATATACTAATGGGCATACTTACTACATCTTATCAGGTTCGAATTACTCCTAAACTAATAAAATTATCTCGTTAGCAATCTCCATCGTTCTTAATTGACCACGTTTTATAGACCTTAATCACCCGTTAGTTTTTATTTTTACATTTTTTACCTTTCTTATCTTCTTTCTTTCAGAAATCTTTTTACCATCTTCAATCACCCTGTATACTTAGTTTTTCTAATCACTCTACCACATTGTTTAGATTTAGACATTTGATAGATCCCAATCATCCGGTGGTTTTATTTCTTTAATCATCCTGTATATACAATAAATAATGCCTAAAGATACTTCAATTTTGATTGAGACATGTTGTACATCTATACTACACCTCTTAACAGGAAATCAAAATAGACACTCTGTATATTTAAAGCAGAGTTAGAGGGATTTGTCGATGTAATTTCGCGTATAAAACAAATTGAAACTTGTTTCTATTAATGCAATGATTTATAATATAAACAATACATTACCTATTAATTTAATCCAAGTTGTACTAATTAAAAACAACTTAATTCACACCATAGCAATAATTGATGATTGCATAACTAAAACAATAGCTCAGAATTAATTAAAATTAAACCGTTATTAAAAGGTGTATGTATCTGTAATATATGGCAGGTTTCATGAATTATTAACGATAAATTAATATCAAAACTAAATCAATCCTGTATCTGTTAGAAGGATATTGTATAGCTAGCTACTATTATAACTTTACCATATTTTACTCCCAACTATCTGGTGAAGAATTTAATGGAAACCACATCTAAATCGACTGATCCTGATAGATGTGAATGGCTAGCAGACATACACAGTTTGTAATTTTTTCGATGTGTTCTGTGTACAGTTCCGATTTTTGATGTATACCGGATAAATGTAAACAAAAAATTTCTTTGTCAATATGCTATCTTAATGATTTATTGAAGGCAATTAGAAGATTATTGTTTTTTAGTTGCAAATTTACTGCATATATTTTTTTATACCGAACGATGGTCATAAATAATGCTTGTGCCTTGGTTGGGTTATTTTTTGCTAACGAAAAGAAAAAAGGACAAGAAAAAAAAAAGAAAAGAAAATATCGGTAATTTCAAAGCTGAGCAGAAAGGCTGACTTCCCTTACAGAGCCATTCGTCTATATAAGCAAGTGGCAGAGTGTAATTTAAACCGGCCAAGGCATTTTCGTTGTTTTATTGTATTACTTGCTTCTATTTATACACGCTGCTTTAGATTTAAAAATCGTTGCGTCTGAACACGCTCCAGTCCCAATGTCTCTCCCAACGTAAATGACTATGTACACCATTTAACCATTTAAGAGTTAAAAAGTTTTTCGACCTGTCGTGTCGTGTCGCAAGAGAAAAAACACAAATTATCGTGTAGTACTCCTTTTTTCTTCAGTGAACTGCTACGGCATATTTAGAACAAACACAAAAAACTGAACTGCATTCATTGATTTGTACATTCATTAACTTAAAATTCCAAAAATATAATAGTGCATCATTGATTTTCATTAACAATCTAGTTTCTTCTTAATTATTAATTTTTATAGACTGTAGAACCATTCAGAATTGTAGTTTCCCGACACAGAAAGGAACAATAATGGAAAGATGATGTGTGGAAATTACATTACAATGATTTTCCATAAAGTAAAAGTGGAATCGCTCAGTTTTACAAAATTACAGTGGCAGTTATTGTATATCCAAACAATTTAAAAATCATCAGTGTAATATATAATAAACAAGTTTTCGAAAATTACCACAAGTAGCATATGATATACATACATATTATTACCTAATTTTTATGGCCTCCAAAATATTCTTGTGAAATCGCTAACTAAATTCAGTTATCAATTTTTAGATACTTAATGATATCAGTTGGTTCATTTGGTTTAAAATTTTGGTAAAAAGAATAGAACCAATGTTTCTTCTAAACAACTTTTTTTTTGTTAAAAATTAAAACCACTTTTAGAATAAAAAAGTAATAAATTAATTTTACCATTGTGAGGGGTGCAACTATTGTGAAACATGCTTAAATATACAAAAGTAAATAAAACAACAACAAAATAGAATGTTTCACAGATTTAATATATATCCTAACTAGTTTCGGTCACACGACCCTTGTCAAAGGATTAGAGTAAAATCTTATACTAAATTTTAAAAGTTAGTGCGACAATATATATATATATACTTAATGTTGATTGCCCAAAATGAATGGGGAGTTTACAAAATCTAACTCCGTATGGTTATTGACTAAATTAAGATTTTGGACAGGGCTTTTTTTAATCTCTAGCGCTTCTAAGAGTGACAATTTTTTGCTTTTTCTGATACCACTATGGAGTACAGTAACATTTTTTATGTCCAAGTGGTAGTTAGATAAGACACAATGTTCTGAATTTTTGTCTATACTTTTTGCATGCTCAGATATTCTAACGTTGATTGTCCTACCACTTTGTCCAATATAGCAAGCATCGCGACTGTTACAATGTATTTTATAAATGCCACTTACATTCTAATCCTTAGATAATGGTTGTGTGACCGAAACTAGTTAGGATATATATTAAATCGGTGAAACATTCTACGTTGTTTTATTTACTTTTATATAAATAAATTAATCGTTTTGGAAGTGTACATTCTGTACATAATTGAAACAGTTATCCGTTGAATTTCCTGATTAATTCCGTTTCTACTGGAATGCGTGTTTTTTATTGGGAATGGTTTTTAAATTTGTAGTTGTTGTAAGGATTTATTGTTTGTATGACATCGCGAAGAGTTTCCTGTTGCATATTAACAGTACGTGCCTTGCTATATTTAATAAGTAGTAGTTAAAAATTAATTATTAATAAAGTAAAAAGTGTATACATAAATTCATATTTAAGAAGAAACAAAGAAGAGTGACGCATAACGCATAGTATATGTGTACCTATGTAATGTAGTTGAGTGTGTATATATTTAATTCAAATCGCGTAGAATCTCATTTGTATTCCGTTCTAATGTTTAGACTTCCTTCCTATCCTGTCTGACAGAAACGATAATTTCTAACCTGGAGGTCATTTTTTATAGTTGACTTCTTGTATTGTTGCAGATCGCGGAACGGCATCACTGGTGAGGATCTGAACCGTTGCTACAAAAATCCGATACCCATTTTACATCCAGAAATCTACTATCTCAAGGTCAGTTAGCCAATTAATAATCCAGACACCGTCGAAAAAAACAAAAGCGAATTTAAAGGTCTTCCTCTCTGAAAAATACAATACCTGCTGCCTTAAAACAGTTCATTAAAAACTAAATCTTGCTCTCTCTCCTTCGGCGGTATTCTCTAACAATGGATATTCAATGCCAAACTGGAACTTTGCGTTGGTATTCAATGTACAAAAAAGAAACGGTAACGTTACAGTCTGCAAACCAAGTACAAATATATATTATTATCGGAAAATCTATTTGAACCATTAAAACATAAGTGTGTAAATTACGAATAACTAAACAACTTTTTTATTTTGTAAAATTGGCTTAGTCAAGCAGATTGAGTACTTATGTTACAAAATAAAAAAGTTGTGAAAGTTTTATAAGTGTTTACAATTGCTGATAACACCTTGCTAGATGTTTCTTCAACAGTATCCCAAAAACTGTATTTAGATCTGCCTATCCATTTTGACGCGAATCCTGCTCAAACATACAAAAATTACCCAAAATTTTCTTTCAATTTTTAAGTTGTCGTCTCGTTGTCAAAAGCTAATAAATCCAGAGATAGTAAAGCTTTCTATTAATGGAAGAATTTTCGGAATCGGTTCGGCAGTTCCAACGATTACATCCTAGATAACAATTTTTACTGTTAATATTGATAATAACGGTTCATGTATCCCAATTTTAGAGTATAGTTGGATATGCAGTTAAAGTTTTAGAACATCCAATTGCAACATTTGTAGATATTCACGGTCATAGCAGAAAGAAGTTTTTCTTTTTCTACGGCTGTGACCCCAAAAAAAGTTGGAACACCACAGACCGGAAACAATTGGATTGCTCCGATATTTGTACAGTAAGTTTCAATCATTTAAAATGTTTTTCCCATTTGTTACCCCTAATTTCCTTATTCTTAATCATCGGAAATATTTTCGGGAAATAATTAGGAAATATCTCGAAAGGACAAAACTCGCCAGTAATCCAATAAAAACACTTTTAAGTAATTGCAAGTTTCATCCCTCAGTGTAAACGAACTATGAATTCAATTTGTGTTTTATAAATTTACTCTGCTTTAATTAAATGCAGATAAGGAATTCCTAAATCAATATTTAAATGCCTAATGTAATGGTTAGAACTCTAGAGGTAACAAGTTCCCACATTTATTCTTCTTCTTCGCCTTCTTGTTCTTCATGGACGTAGTTGTACCTTTACATAAAAACGCACACACCTAGTGTAGTAAGGTTCAGGGTCACCATTCAAGTCTTAAAGCAGCTTTGCACTCAATATTGCATGACCTTCAGATAGTCGAGAAGAAATTCTTGTTCTTAAAATCAACATGGCTCGAACAACACTCTTGATCGATGGTTGAAAAACGTTTTCAAATATTAGGTGATGCTTCACATTCCTAATACAACTTTTATATCATATCTACTCAAATCACTCAAAACATACATGCTTCTTTTATTCTTCTTATCTCTAAACTATAAGCAATATATATTTTAAAAAAAAAGTACTACACTGTTTTTATATATATTCTGGAATCAAAATAAGAACATTAAACATTAAACATTATTTTCGAAATATTTTGTAGAGGCACAAACTGTTTTAAAATCATATGAATTTTCTAATCAAAGAATTGGTATGTATTTAATTGAGCGAGTTAAAAAAATAGCTTTATTAATATTCGCAGTTGTTTTTTTGTGAAACATTTTATTAATAATGAAAGGAAATAAATAATACTGCTTTTTTGTTTCACACTTGAAATTTTATTAAATCTTGACAATTGTTTCGACTGATTTGAGCCTTCCTCAAGAGAGTAAGATGTAACAGCCGAAATAATTATCGAAATTTAATAAAATGTCAAGTGTTAAAAAAAGATTTTTATTTTTAAGACGATTGCTTCCCAAAAGCACCGCTTTTTAGATATTTTTTAAGACACATTAAAACAATCCTAAATCATGTACAGTCTTGTCGAAATTTAGCTGCAATGTTAAAAAAAATTGTCAGTTCTGTATATAAATCTCACTTATTTGTGTTGTCCTGTACATAAATGTTTGTATCCAATCCTTATTGTATACATATATATATATACTGTTTATATACATTGTTGTTTTATATAATTATAATTATTTTAGTTATTACCAACGTATATAAATAATAATAATTTAAACAAATCGTTTTGTCGATACGATTTTAATAGTGAAAAGGAATCGACATGTAGAGTTATGATGTGGAGAGAATTTGGTATAAAATGTTCTTACACATTGGAATCATCTTTTTGTTCTGGTGAAAACAAGAAGGTAATCGATTATAAAAGGATGTTGTATGCATGTATAGACAGACGTAAACTACTGGTAATGTTTTCCTCAATTTGCAGAAAATTACTACAGAAACATTGCAACAAATTGGTATTAGTCTTATTACTGCCCTTGCTTTTATAGCCCAACAAAAAATATGGCAAAAGAAGAAAGTATTTGACGAATGAAGTAAAAAGAAATAATATAAATATTGATTATTATTTGTGTGATATATTCGATATAAAAATTGTTTTTACATCTTTTCTTTTTTTAATAAAAATAAAAGCTATTTATAAAAATAAAACTTCTCTTTATTATTTATTACAAGCTTAAACAAACTGGTTAATACGTTATGTTTTGTATAGAAAGGAAATAATAAACGCATTTAGTTCTTCATAAATATTTTTTTATTGATTGCACCAGATTATACGTACAATTGTACATTAATAAAATTGACCACTACTGTGCAACAGATATTAACATAACATAAAATAAGAAACACATCAAGTTATATAGGTACGCATTTCTAATGGCTGACGTAAAAAAATATAATAATAAGTTGATACCATCTATATTGATATATTCATGTATATGTATATGTATATGTGTTGACATTGAGATAACCGTTAAACATATAGGATATTATGCATTATTGTAGATATACGACTCAATTTCCAATTTTCAATTTTTACTTGTGGGTATCAATTTTTTTTAAAACGGCACTCTTTAACTGCTCATACGTCAACCACATCATTATATTCCACGAAACCAAACGGTAAAAGGAAGGAATGAAACTAAAACAAACATCAACAACAAACATTCTTTTAAATTAAAATTAATAAAAACATTTTCGAAACTAAACAAGCAAAAGAAGAAATCAACAACACATTCGATAATCTAATAAAAAGCATTTGAAGTAGTTAACTTACCCTTTGTAGAAAGATTTAGCACCCTCGTTTACAAACATTGATATTGCGCAATCAATAGCACCCTTATACTGGTTCTTCATGGAATTCATATAGCGTGTTTTGACTACATCCACTGGGGAAGCTACTATTGTAGTACAAAAACCTAAACATAACAAATTTACGGTTCGATTTGCTTTTATTTCCATTATACAAAAGAAAAAATTACTTCTTACCAGCAATAACGGCAGAAATAAAATGAAGACGAATACCATCAGCCATCAAGTGCGAATGCAGTAGAGAATCTTTGATCAAATCATAGCAAACAATTTCAGATACATTTACAATGGCATTTCGGCTTACATTAGGAAATGTTCCTAAAACGTCATAGAAAAGTTCAAGTTCAACATATGCATAAAAACCACACAAATAATAAGAAAAAGTAAATTTTGAAAAAATACCTTTCCATAAACCCCTTAGACCCTCTTTAGTAGCAATACTTTTATATGCTTCGCGTACGTTATTGTATCTTGGGGAAACAGCTTCTGATTGACCTATGGCAGCTTGAAATCGTACTTTGACAACATCAGTCGGTTGAGCTATGAAAACTGCTAAACCACCGGTAGTTATACCAGCTGCCACCCTCGAACCTATGTTGATATTGCCAGTTGACTTACTATTACCTGCGAATTTCAAGTTTTATCAGAAATCAATCTCTTTGAAAATCAGATAAACAACTACAAAAAAGGATAATAATGACTGAATTAAAAAAATACAAAATTAGATTTGATTACAGGTACAATTAATGAAAATTTAATATCTTTAATTTACAATTGGCCTTCTCGTTTTTTCTGTCTTTCAAAAAGTGTAACTGCTTTGTGACATAAATATTAACAATATAAATCGCATTACTTTTAACCATAATTGTATACAGTTTACTTCGTGAAGATACCACACTCGTCTTGATTATTCATATTTCCATCCACATAGACGGCTTATTTGGAATTACACTTGCTTTTATTCCAATAATTTAATTTTTCACATTTTTTAGTTTACCCTTTGTTTTAATTTTAATTTCTTTCAGCAGTACAGGGCCTTTTGAAATTAAAAAATACGTTTCTAATTAAAATCGACGCCTTCTGAGTCAAATTAACATTTACCCTTATGGTTAGACACACAGAATGTTAAGTTAAAATAAACTAGAGAAAGAATTTATTTTTAAAACATTAATATACCTACACCGTAACGTAATTCTCGTTTGTGTTTTTGTATTGTTTAAAAATGATTCATATAAATGACAATTGATATTATGAAATATTTGTTTGGTGTTTTTATTCATTCCTCTTCTGAAATATTATATAATCCACTGCTCGACAAAGAAATTTTAGTTACAAAAAGTTTCATTTAAAAGATTCTACTTTTATAATAATTTTAATTACAATTATAAAGATGAAGATGAGACTTAGAAGGAATCGACTGTAATTTATACTCAAATATAATTTTAAAAAAGTAATCCAACATGTGTTTCGAAGATGAACCCAAAAACTCTGGTACTTTTTATATTTTTCTTTTAGAAAAGAATTAAAAAGCACCCTGTATTGTATTTATATATACATATATACATATATACATATAAATATATATATGTAATAATTTAAAAATGTAAGATGATAGTCCGAATTAAATTTTATTGATAGAAGGCAAATTAACGATCGATTACTAGCAGCTATGGACTGCCAGTAAGCGTACCGTCTAGTAGGCGTTGATAGAAGGTCTTGAAGGTGTCGTAGAGACCTATGCGTACGGACGCAAAACACATTTGGCGTTGGAGACCAGCCGAAAGACCACTGTATAGACTCCTGCAAGCAAATTTGATCACAGACTGTTTATCCCTAACACCCCAATACCAAAACCCAATTCAACCTCAAGGTTGGCATCTTTAATTACGTTTTTTTTACGCTTTAAGCTTTAACTTTACTTTGGGATCACCAGACCAACAATAATTTCAACTTTCTATACTTACCTTACTTCGCAATTAATTATTTTATATATGCAAGTATTTATTATACTCAATATGGTCAACGTTTAAGTATTACAAAAAAAAAAAAATAGTGTGGGTGTAGTGAATTATTTTTTGGCATCGCATTTCGAATGGTTCTGCCATGAAATTTCGTTAAATTATATAACTAACTACGTTTGTACCAAACTATTATCTAGTTCAACACTTCGAAAATAACTTCTCACTATTCGTCTATTTTTAATTTGAAAGGTGTGTACTATGATACTATCAAAAATTAAAACGTAAATTACTCAAAAACTTTAACAATATTATCAAAATGAATTAACAAGTAAACCACTTCAAGTAATTAGCTGATAATATAACAATTACAGAAAAACATTAATCATTCACGATAGTAACATATTCTAAACCCAAAATATAAAGAACAAAAATATATTTCTTCGCATGTAAAATAAATTCGATATACCTACTTATGTTAAGTGTGTTTTTAGGTGTTTAGTTGCATTGAAATAATTTTAATTACAGTTTAATTATATTATATAGTCATGCCTTTATTTTGCTGTGTTAGAAGAATCGTATTCATTTTTTTCACCTTCGCATTGCAATAAAATGAATACTTTTACATCTATTTATAACTTCTGTCGTACATTTATTTTTCTAAAGCAAATAAAAACAATCACTTATATATTAGAATACGATCACTTCTATGTATTAACAATTATTTAATAAACAAAATAAAGTTCAATAATAGTTTCTTGTAGTCTGGTCACCCTATAGTGCAGATCTCAATCAAACTAAAACCACCAAATTAAAAACTACCTACGATAAAATAAAGTTAATAGATTTACCTTGGACCTTCTTGACGAACCATATTCGTTAGTGTTCCAAAAAGACCATTTTGATTATGCTGAACTGCTTCCAACATAACAAATGATCCATTCTGAACAACAACACGAGATTCTCCCTGAATCTAATTAACAAAACAAATCAAGTTTGATCCCAAAAACAATAACGCAACAGTTAGAATAAAGAATAAACTTTTTACAGGCTTTGTCGTTAAAAAACTTACCTGTAAACGAACTTTTGCTGTGTCTAGCGGATAGGTAACAAAATCTGCAAAGCAGGCTGATGTACCAGCTGTGAGAAGTTTAGCAAAAAGTGGAGTGTTATCAAACGTACTCATTTTGATTATTTTGTGTTGTTTATTGCCTTTTAAAATTTTAATACTTTTTCAGAAAATCTGGAAGTAAATTATACACTGTCGCATCTAGTAAATTATTGTTTGCAATATATTAACTTACGCAACGACGGTGCTAAATATTCCTTTAGGTGATGATACGTTTCTAATGATTTTTAAAAGTTTTCTCTAAATTCATCATAAAAGTAGTATTTTGCTATAGACTGATGTACAAAGCAATCTTGATGCTGATGAACAGCGTTTGACGAAAAAGATTCCGAAGAAAATCTTCTGATCATACTATTTCTAAAACAATAAAACTATTATCCGACACTATTTAATGTTTTACTGACCCGCAAACTTCGCATAAATTGGCACTTGAAGCGTATTAACAGAATAATAATCAGAGAATAAAAATCTTAGACGGCTAGTTATATAAATTAAGTATTACAATTTCTGTAAAAGTAAAAGTATATTTATTATAGGTTATCAATTCTGTTCAGTTATTATCCAAATTGCTTTTATTTTATAGAGATATTATTTCAAAATCTAAGAAATTATATGCATTAGAGAAGAACAATTTGATTATTAACCAAACAGAATTAACGGTGGCGATTTTCCCTTATGATCATTTGGTTAACGACCCACCACATCCGCCCTGCAAAACACAACCGGATTTTTCTAAAAATTAGATCTTGTCAATAAAAGGCAGATTGTTTATTTTAATTAGAAAACACATTTTATTATTAAAATCGCCCTATACTGAACGTTATTAATTTTATTTCTCTATTTGAATGATATATATAGTTTAATTTTTTTTTATAATCCAATCTAGATTATATGTTACTAATTTTCTACCTTTATTTTATAAGAAACGATCGATTTTAATGTTTTACCGTCTATTTTAGTTGTATTAAAATGATATTCCCATTTATTTTGTCTTTATGGGTTCAATGACCTTCCACTTTAAATGAATAAAAAAGCACGTGCTATCTATAGTACTACGATAGTAAATTTGAATTAAAACGTAAACTATTTCATTCATTTTAAAAAAAGTAAACGCCTTGTATCGAGTATAGGTCGAAAATTGCTTGCTCTGGCGGCGACGTTAAATTTTAATTGTCAGTACCATAACCCTACTTTTAATTTTCGCCAGTTTTTACAATTTACGTACAAAATATCCAAGAAAAGGCTATAAAATGTATGCAGCATGAAAATTTGAAATGTCTTTTATGGTCTACATTCAAAACGTATTCTTTAAATTTGCTCAAAATAACTAAAATAAGTCCGCAAATATTTTTCGACAGCCCAGTTCCTGGAGAAACTGAACTCTAATTTTGCCATTATTTAAATTAAATTCAATAGTATGATGTTCAAATGACTTTAGTATGGTGACTTATACATATTATAACTTAATTAATACAAATTTAAGTGATGCCATTTGTTAAAATTAATTAAATTCCGATAATAAGTAACCCATTTTGTACCTTTAGATGCATATTGTACGTGTTTTGTTCATTGAAATCATTATTGTCTGTTACTTTTTTGAAAATTCCAGATCTGTATAGTTTTCTACATCTGTTTTTGTATCTTTCTATTTAACGATTTAAATATTTAACGTAATTTTTTGTTTATAATTAAAGGGAAACAGAATAATTGTGGCAACTGTTTACCTATTTATAAAATTTTGTAATGTACTTCATTATTTAAGTATTTTTGATTTACGGGTTCGGGTTGATAAATCATTTGTCATTTGTTGATCTACTTGCTTACTAATATAATATTGAAATTAGGTTTTACTAGGTTTTAAGTTTTAATTTGGCTTCCCACCTATATGATCTACAAGATTGAGTCTCTTAGAATTAACAACCTATAATTTCCCCTACTTTTACACAAATTGTAAACATTAAATTGTTTCCATATTAAATACGAATAAGTAAACACTTATAACATTTTCACAACTTTTTTATTTTTGTATTTACTAGTATTCAAATTGTAAACCCTATTAAAATATATTCATCAATGATTTCATGGCACAAAAACCAAAACTTTGATTCAATTTTACAGATAGATACCTTCATAAAGCCCTTCTCAAACATTTGAAATACTGCAAATATGTTTTTACAGTAAGCTACTGTCAATTTACATAGGAAAGATTCTAGATTTTGTAAATTTTAAAATTTAACGTTTGAAAAAGATAGCTGAACATTTAAATAGATAACATTTTAAAAAAAAAACGTCCACAGCATAAAATAGGCAAAAAAGGAAACATTAATTAAAAAACAACTACAAGTGAATAAACATGGCAATTTAAATTACAATAATTAAAAGTGTAAGAACGCATAGAGTTTAGTCTACATGCGTACCATTGTTTTGTCTGAGATATAGTACGCAATGGTCAGTAATTACAAACTCGTGAGAAAAACTGGACAACCAAGAGCAATAACTCAAAGTCCAATGTTCGCACCACATTGGTATTTACTTTAAAAAAATGCTCCACTTTATACGATGATTTATATGAATATACAGGGCGTTTGGGTATAAGTTATAAACAGATAGGTACATGTATCATATATTAATGTTATTCTAGGAGTGGTTTGAATAATTTTCATTATTTTGCCTTTGCCAATAATTTCATTTCAATTATATATGATATAATATATTAGATACTGCTATTCATTTGATTTATATAGGAACAGACCTTAAATAATTAATATTTAAATTTGGTGTGTAGTTATTTTGTGAGATCAAAAGTGTAAAAATTTATTAACTTCAAGGATATTTCATATTTGTTTGGGTTTATATTCATACAAATTCAAACCGTAACAGATCAAAGTCTAAGGTTTCAACGAAAATAAACGAGTTCATATATTAGAAAATAAATTGTATTGCAAACAGTAAGGACCGATAAATCGATAAATTTGTGTACTTTTTATCGTATTATAAAAATATTTTTACTTTTTTACTTACCCCAACAATTGGCATATATTTAACTAATATAACAATAGCTCTTAAGGCTTTTTATTAACATACGTATTGTACAAAAATTGCTTAGGTATTAAAAAGCGTTTATTTATGTATACAACAAAAGAATAGCTTCTTGGCGTATTGTTTTGTTAACAAACCGCCGCTTTTAATTCATAATTGTTTACTATGGAAAACAATTGGACGATTTGTTCACCCACTTGATTTATGTTTTATAACTTATATTACGAGCAAATTCCTTTGTCAAATTAAATGGGTAGCTATCAAAAATTATACACTCACATTACTTTAAAATTGTTCTGTAGCTAACGTGTTTCATTATTTTTTATTTTCCTTTAATTAGACATATTACTTTTGGTCCTCGATTATTAAAATGAAATGCACCATTTTTAAAAATACGCACTGACCAGCGTAATATACCTGCATTGATGACCAAAAGGACAAAGCATCGAAATTATACACATTTGATTTCGTTCAATATACGTAGCTACATATTTTTGATAATTAAAGGTAATTACCATATTAAAATTAAAATTAAAAATTTTCCAATCAGTTTCTCCGAATGAAAAAAAGCTTTATTGATCTTGAGTTAGTTCTCTTTATAAAACTTGGAAACATATAAACTATAACGTAGTTTCTTACATTTTTAACTAATATTAATGTATGTTATAAAATGTATTCTAAGAAAACTTACCCGCAAAGCACTTTCAGAGGAAAATTAAATCGTTATGAGAAAATACCGTGGGCTGCATTCACGTACAGAGAAAAATAATGAACATGCGCAACGAATTCGTGTTGTCCACGGTTATTGAGCGGTCTAAAGTCTAAACGAACGTAATATATAAATGTTATAGATACACAGTTGAAAACAAAAAAATTGCAATCAATTCTTATCACACAATTTAAACATTTTAAGCTGGTCCTGTAACATAACTAAACAACAAACCTACAGGTTTTCAAAAGTTTGCCGCCTTTTTATATCTTGCGCTGCTTTAATTCGAACAGTTAATATTTTGGTAGACTGTCCTAAATTGTGCGGAGTATATGTAGTTGTATACCTATCGGTTTTTCAAAAGTTTACCGCCTTTTCATATCTTGCGCTGCTTTAATTCAAAAAGTTAATATGTTGGTAGACTATCCAAACTTGTAGGGTGTATATGTGGTTGCATAGCAAAATAAATGTTTATTTTTAGGTTCTTTTATTATCAATATGGAACAATGTATTATTATATTAACTTTACGTAATAACTAATATTTAATAATTGAATTAAAATGTTTAATCATTAAATTATGAAACTTAAAAGTCCTGTTTAACATAATGACACTTTATACAAGGTTTGTTATAAAAGTAATTGATATAAATATATACGTAGTCTTGTCAAGTTATTACAGTTAAATGAAAATATTTCTTAAATGCTGTTACGTATTGTTTGATTTGTTCATTTAAAACATATAATTTACTATGTAATTCTACTTTTTTTTAAATTTCTATCTCTTTAATCATTTGTTATGGGAACTATCATAGTATCATACGACATACACAACATTCGCAATGTGTCACCTCATATTGTTATTGTGATAACAGTTTAGGTTTTTCAAATAGATATTTTACAAAAGTGATAAAAAATATATATTTGCAATATTTTGAGCTTGGAATTTTCTACGTGTTCTCTACGTTCTGTTCTTGTGATCCGATATGTGAAATTAAAGGTTGGGATATAATATTTACTATTATTTGTATTTTTACATTATTATTTTCTTGCTAGATGAATGTAAAATATACAAACATTTACTATCATTCCTAAAGATTAATTAGTCAGTGATAGATGATAAGATTTGTAATGCAATTATTGATGATATGCTGATGTTACTGTTCCATAATCAGATCAAGATTCACCCCTCAACAACAATACATTTATGATGTCTTTGAAGGAAAGACTAATAAGAGATTATGAATTTTCAATCAAGTTTTACGTTTATCGTTAAATTATTTCTAATTTTTACACATTTAATTGTAATTAATGGAGAAGAAAACAATTTACCTGATTGCAGTAATGAAGGAAGACCGCATGGGTAAAAAGCTCACTAAATTAATACTTCTATATTTTAAAAAGTCTCTGTTGCAGGTTAATATTAGTAAGTACATTAGATGGAAATATTGCAGCTTTGTCAGCAAAGGGGCAATTAATTTGGAAACTTGAAACAGGTCCTTTATTACTTTCCAATATCCATAATTTAGAGGTATTTTAATTTTAAAAATGTTACACTATTATTCATGTGGCATTTTTTTAGTTAACTAATAATGGACAGTGGATTAGAATTATTCCATCTTTGTCAGGTTCACTATATAAATTTGATGGCTCCAATCTCGATGCAATTCCTATAACTGCAGATAACCTGTTAACTTCATCTTTTAAATATTCTGATGACATGGTAATAGCTGGTCAGTGTATATTATTAATTATATAATCTTATTCTCCAAAAGTGTAATTATAACTGTAGGTGGCAGAGAGGTTCGTAATTATGCTGTAAATATAAATTCTGGCAAGAGAGTCTATGAGTGCTCATTAGATGGCTGTAAAAATAATACAGAAGTAGATGAATCTGAAGACATTGTAATTATTGAAAGAAGTTCTTATATTGTTAGAGCTGTAGAACCTCGTTCTGGTGGTGAAAGGTTAATAATATGAGAGAGTTCCTATGCTGATTCTAATATAAAATAAATTTTCGTTTCAGATGGAACTTTAGCATTGCAATCCATAATCTTAAAGTACCATATACTAGTTGTATAAACATAGATACAGAAATTCATGAGTATAAAATAACAGCCATATTACCAAATGGTCACATTATGGCAAATTCGGAAAAGACGTTATTAGAACCCTGGGACTTCAAGTTTAATGCCCCTATAGTAGGAATTTGGAAATGGGATGGGCGTTCATTGTCCCATGTAGATTTATTTGAATTTCCAATTGAAAATAAACTACCATCAGTACCACCATCAATTTATGTTGGAATGTACAAAAAACAGTTGTACATATTTGAATCAGAAAAAATGAAAGAGACGCTAGTTTTAAAAAAGTATCCAGCCCCAAGTTTCATTGATAGTCAGGGAATTACAAGAATACCTTGGAAACCCATATCAGCATTAAACACTGCTTTAATCCCTATTGATGACACAGATGGATCAACAGCACTTTCTGTCCTTTACAGTTCAGAATATATTAATGGTAAGAAATAAATTATTTTATCATTTAAATAGGCAAGTACTAAATTATTGGAACTTTCAGTATCCAGTTAATTAGTTTTTGACAAAAAAAGAAATTGTAAAAAGGTGAAAACAATTGGTTTGTTTAAGTTGACTTCTCCGATTTTAATAAACGTTTAATTGTTTTTTTTTTCTGTATAATATTAATTTTTATTTTTTAAATTACCGTAGTAGTAGTCCTTGACTTGCTTAGATAAAAACCTTTCAAAATGACACACCTACTAAATGTTTATTAAAATTGGTGCAACTAGCCTGTATGTAACAATTGTCTGCTCTTTTATACAATTTCGTTTTTCTAACTTAGGGACTTGAAAATTTTAGTAGTTTGATAGAACTGTTTGTAATAAAAATATTACATATGTGGATATCCTGTGAAAGCCTATTTTCACTATAACACTTCATAGAAATTTATTTCAGGGAATGGTTATTACTTTTATGCTTCGAATGACCCTTCATTGTGTGATAATCAAACTTTATCTGAAGTGGACACTAAAGGTTTAAAAGATGGAGTGTCTGCAGTAGATTGGATGTGGTGGTAATAATTTCAAAAGTTATTTAGTATATCAATCCAATCATTAATAAACTGTTTATTTGTTTTCAGGAAAGAAATAATTGTGATATCAGTAACTGTAGTATTTATGAACATTGTGTACAACAATTTTGGTAATTTCTTCATTTTACGTATATTTCCCCGACAAAGACATTCCTCCACATTCCAACAAAATACTGACAGTGTTAGCGAAATATTGCCACTTTATAACAAAAGTTCTAGCAGCAGTACAGAGACATCGGACAATAATTTTTCGTCTCGATATCTAACAGAATTTGACACTATTAGCTGTTTAGGTAGGGGAGGTTTTGGTGTTGTATTTCACGTTATTAAAAAATTCGACGATTGCCATTATGCCGTTAAAAGAATTCTTTTGCCAAAAGAGTAAGTTTGTCTTTTATAAAGTTCGAAATTAATAATAAAAATTTTGTTTTTAGAAATAAAGCAAGGGAAAGGGTAATGCGAGAGGTAAAAGCTCTTGCTAAACTGGATCATAGAAATATTGTACGATATTACAATGCTTGGATTGAATACCCTCCCGTTCATTGGCAAAAAAAATTAGGCGAGAAATTACTCAGGTATTTTTCCATTAATTATCTTGTAAGTAAATTTTGTAATATTGGCTCTTATTATTTTTTTTTACCTTCTATTGCATTTTAACTTTTGTGTTAAAAGAGAGAAAGGAGCTCTTTTATGTTGCATATAATTAAATAAATATTAAAATAAAATTTCTAGACTAATTTGATTTTATAAATAAACCTTTTTTCCAGTGATTTTTCGAACTCGACAGCAGAAGAGATGAGTACATCACAAAGTAGACACCAGAGAAGTACTTCCGTTAGTATTGATGTGATTAATTTACAAAGAAAGAGAATGAAAGAAGAATCAGAACTATTTAATAACAATCAGTCAAAAGATGATTTTAATATATTAATGCCCAAGACACCAGATTCAACTGATTCTTTCATAGTGTTTAAAAGCAATACAGTATCTTCATCCGAATGTAGCGATGATTCTGATAAGGAAACAACGCTTTCCCATGCTGATAAAAAGTCAATTTGGCGTAAACAAAGACAACGGCCGCAATCTTTAGATATAACTAGTCAAGGAAACGTTTTCACAAATGATAAAACGCCCCCTGCTTTCCTATATATCCAAATGCAGTTGTGTAAAAAGGAAAGTCTGAAGGACTGGCTTAAAAATAATAAAAATCGCGAGAAACAATTTCTTTTGAACATTTTTACGCAAATTCTTGAGGCAGTAGAATACGTTCATCTCCAAGGTCTTATTCATCGGGACTTGAAAGTACACGAAACAATATTTCTGTATTTAATAACAAATAACACATTTGCCTGTTTCAGCCCAGCAATATATTTTTTTCTTTAGAAGGTCAAATTAAGATAGGTGACTTTGGTCTTGTTACTACAATGAACGATGAACCTCCTTTTCCAAGTGTTAATTCTTCACCGGCAATTTTAAGCATGGGCTACACTCAGGCTGTTGGAACTAAACTTTACATGAGTCCTGAACAGTATAAAGGCGAAAAATATGACTACAAAGTGGACATCTATTCTCTAGGAATTATCTTTTTTGAGTTACTGATACCCTTTTTTACAGAGATGGAAAGGGTAAAAGCTTTAACAAACTTACGAAATAAAGTGTTTCCCTTAGAATTTCCTAAAGAATACAAACATGAGGTAGATACGCTCATTATAATTAAATTTTTGGTTTACTTTCAAATGACTGTTTCAGAAAGCGCTTTTAAACGTGATGATAGCTGACGACCCCAAGGACAGACCGACAACATTTGGAATTAGAGCTAAACCTCCATTTTTACAGGAAGATGCAGTTTTAAAAAGAGATTTTCATTTTAAGCTGCCTAAAATTTAATAAACATCTTAATTACTGTAAATTAAAAATTTTAACTTTTTAATAAGCGTTTTTATTGGCGGAAAAATATTCCACACATGAAATAAGTTATTTACTTTATTATATTAATACATATATTTATATTTGTATTACGTGACATACTAAAAAAACAATATGTAAGAACCTTTTTACATTTTTTATGTTTGAAATTCAAAAACCATAGATAATAGAAACAATTAGTCATTTTTACTTCTAATCTCAGTGGTAAAATGACATTACATGTCGAGTCTGTCAGAGTCATTCGTGACTGAGAAGTCTAGTCATTTCCAGTGTACTTTTATCTGTGTTGCACATTTTCTAAATAAAGAAATATTTTGAAATATTACTAGAAATTAAAATGCTTAGTTTTAGATGTGTAAGGGCTCGGCTTTCACCTAATACGTTTAGGTAAAATCCGTTTGCATCAATTTAATTAATATTTGTAAATAACTGTGATGTAACATTGGTCCACACTTCATACCATTTTATTAATTTTTGTATCTTAAAAAATTTTAAGCCAATTAAGATCAATGTCTGGACAATTAGGAGACTTAGGAAGTGGCGCTGGAAAAGGTGGTGGCGGTGGGGGCTCCATACGTGAGGCAGGAGGAGCTTTTGGTAAAGCAGAAGCTGCCAAAGAAGAAGAGTACTTTTACAGAAAGGTTAAACCGTATTTCGTTTTATTTTTACTAATATAAATTCCAATTAAAATTAGTTTTCATTTTTATTGTACCTATTTCTTTAAACAGCAAAGGGAACAGTTGTCCAAATTGAAAAATGATTTACACGATGAAATACATTTTCATGAAGAACAAATTAAGAGACACCAAGAAGCCATACAACGTCATAAGGAACGAGTTAAAGATCTTTAAAGACATTAAACAGCATGTTTCCTTCATATAGCATTGTAGTTATTGCCGCTTGTAATTTGTTAATATGTATCATTTAAATATAATATCAAAAGTTGCTTTGTATTAAGTTTTTTCTAAGTGCATTAGGTAGTTCATTTGTTGTTACAGCAATTGTTGAAAAAAGAAAAAATAAACCAGTTTTATTTCACACAAAATAGGTTTAATAATAATTTTAATTGTTAATTGGAAAGAAATTGTACTGCATAGAGAGTGGTAATTGAAAATTCCCTTCTTTATAGGTATTGAATTTTCATAAGGAGATTCAACTATCGTATACAACTATAAAATAACAAAATTTATGTTTAATAATTGTAATTTAAGTGTTTATTTATATTTGGCGCCGACAGTTGACAGCCGTCATCACCTATTTTCGCGCAGGCGTATTTCAATGAACGCAGACATTTTAGGAAGAATATTGTGTCTCTCTCATTGATCAGTGGTACCTATGCGTTTGTGTTACAGTAGTTGTGGGTATTTGTGTCAAATTAATATTTTGTGTTATTATAGGTAGTCGATTAAAATCGACTAGCTAAATTCGTTTTTGGTGATGTATTTTAGGATATACACCCTTTTATGTTGTGTAATCCTTGCAGGATTCACAACTGCTGCTCAAGTAAGTAACAACTGTAAGTGCTCATGTACTTGCTCATTTAATGTGCGGAGGCCTGCATTTATATGTTCACTTTACTAGTACTTGTAATGCTATTTGGGTATTTTTGTTTTTAACCCTTGCATTATATAGGGGTAAATTTAAATTTAAGGTTTATGTAGAAACTCATCGTGAATACGCATTTGTATTGCACCTTAAATATGATATACAATTTCTGTAAAATATATGGTCGACTTTGAAATTGTAAATGTTTACTTGTAAAAATTCCACAATCAAAGGAGTGGGATAAGCTTATTTTATTACATCTTTTAGAGATGAGTAGGTAATCGTAAACGGTTTGATTATCATTAATGTTATGTGATTTGCATGTTAACAACTACAAGGCTTGATTTAGAAACAATTCTCTAACCTTATTTTTTAAATATTATTAATTTATGTAAAACATTTCATCTTTAAATGTGATATGACTTACAAGCTTATCTTGCAAATGACTCACGTGAAGATCATTTAAATCATTGTTACAATATAAAATACTAAGATGAGATAAGTCATTTTTTAAATATTAATTATGAAAGTTAACATTTTCCACTTTGTTATTAAGAAATATTGTTTTTCTTTAGTATTCTAAGAGATAAAGCAATAAGCAAATATTCCTATTTTCTAAATCTGATAATAATTTGTTATTGCAGAAGATATAGATATATGTATATATCCATCCAATTAACTTCACAAATAACAACAGCAAATTGTTTATTTTATTACTTTGCCAGTTAATTGAAAACTGAATTAAACTAACTTGAATTGAGGATTATTTTCTTCATATGGGTATACGTAATTACACCTTTGTTATAATTGTATTTATTGGTATGTATTGGTTTGATAGTGTTATATATTCCTCAATAAATTCATTTATACTGTTTTAATGAATAAATAGACTTCTTTAAGAACGATTAACAATCACTTCACTGCAGTATAGATTTTCATGGGTTTAGAATTGCTTAGTTAACACAAAATAAGAACATTCAATTTTTCGTTATATAATTGATGTCATGTAATTTATTTTTATTTGTTTTTGATCAATACGTATGTTTAAAAAGACATATTTTAGAGAGTATCAGTGTATTGTATTGACACTAGAAAATTCCTATTTGCGAAAATATTGGCACAAAGTGAGCACATCCTACGTTTTTTTTTGTATGATTATATAGTAAATACACTTTTGCTATGAATGGTCACTTATAATTTGGTCACTCTTTTTATTTATATACAAAACTGAGTATTTCTTATATTTAGATTTTAATTTAGTTATGCCTCTAGTAATTTTTCAAGTAAAGAATTTTGACAAAAAATTAATGAATAAACTCGAAATAAATAAAAAATAGTGAATTAGATATATAATTAGTGAAAATGGGGTTGTTTACATTTCAATAATAATATTAAAAGGTTAATGCAATTGGAAGGTATTCCGCGCTGAGCTTCGTATTGATCAGCTCCAAGTCGCCATATTATCATTCTTTTCTCAGTATCCAGAAAGATTCCAGATAGTCCAGGAAGGCGCGTTGTTACAGACGTTAAAGATAATAAATCGTGTAAATTGGTAATTTTTGTGTTTCGGTTTTTATTAAGAGGGTGTGACAATTAAAATTAGTAAATAAATTCATTTATTTAAACTTAAAAAAAAAATGATCTACGTATATATAAGCAGTGAACAGAATTTAAATACAACACGTAAGTTGCGTGTTAAATCAATGTTTTTCTTCTAATGTATACAATTATTCTACAGAGTAGCACTGATCGTACATATAATAAATATAACGATGCTATCGACATCGATGACGAACTTGATGGAAGCGGGGGAGGAAGTAAAGATGGTTTAAGGGATAGGGATATTATAGAAGCAAGCGGTTCTGGAAATGGACCCATCGATGACGACGATGAAGACCACCATCAATCAAATGTTATTGGTAAATTATTATTTTATTTGTTAATTTTTAAAGTCAAGGCTTTATTTATTGTTGATTCGTCCATTTGTAATAGTTAATGCAAGAAAACCGCCTGTTGCGACGGAGCCTCCTGTAGAGAAGAACAAAATTTCTCCAGTAGAAACTGTGATTCCAAGGGAATATCCAGAACTAGACACGGATGTAATTATGAATCCAAAACCGGAAGATCAACCAACGTCTTTCTTTGCTCAACCAGGAATACTTGCAGGTAATTTTCTTAAATGACTTAAATGAGTAACGCAAGTTCTTTTATTGATCCAGTTCCTTTTACAAGGCGTTTGCACATATTTATTTTGAATATATTAAAAATTCTTAAATTTTCACGGCCGGCATGGACTGATTGCTTGTCAACTTTTTTGCGGATTTTTCCTTCGTAGTTCATGGAATTATTTTCTTCCAAAAGTTCCGCCGTTCTACGTTGATGGCATACTTGGTGGTAATTTGGCTGAAACTGAGTCATGACTGTCACCATTAAAATGCCACCAACAAAGAACGGTGAAACTTTTGAAAGAGAAAAATACCATGGCCAGAACAAAACGGTATGAAAAGAGGAGAAAAAGTAGTTATTGAAATTTCTTTTTTTGAAACTTATAATATTTCTGCTTTTAAATCATTCGTATTTTTTGTTTTAATGAAGGTATATTTTTAGCTGTTATTGGCGGAGCCGTTGTTGGTTTACTGTGTGCCATATTAGTGGTAATGTTTATTGTTTACCGTATGCGAAAGAAAGACGAAGGTTCATATGCGTTAGACGAACCAAAAAGGTCGCCAACATCAAATTCGTATAGTAGAGGCACTAACAAGGAGTTTTTTGCTTGAAAATAAAAATAGTGAAGTGGACACTGGCGAACTGATAAAATGAGGGGTCTGAACGTAATGTCTTTACATTAACGTTAACGTGTTTATAATTACTACAGGTAGTCAGCAAAGACAAAACGCTGAATGACTGAATCTCAGTGTTGCTTAAAGGGCAGCTTTTATACAGATCCTTCAAGTGTAACTAACAATAATTTACTTATAATACACGCGCACATGGAAAACATACTACTATACCGACTGTAATTAACAAATTAATACGAAATATTAATTGTTCGTATGTAATTTTTGTGTGTTACATGTACACTACACTCAAGTACACTGTACACTTTTAATTCTTACTAACAGCTGAATAAAAAAAAGCATTTTTTCTTATTGGTTTCGAAATTTTAAGGTTGTTGCGCCAGTAGCATGTTTGCTATTGTTTTTCTTTTATAATTGTGTACATACCAACGGTTTCCTTCTTAAGAATAGTTGTTCTATTGGATGTGTATGTAGTACATAAATACTTTTTACACAATTCCAATTTAAAATTGAAAATTACAAAAAGGAGGCAGCTAAACTAAAGTAACAGCAGCAGCTTATCTTAAATTATTTGCAGCATTTATGTCTTTCAAAAACTTGTGAACTTAAAGAAAAATTAATGTTTTCTGTATCAACGTAGTTACGTAGTAGAATAAATGGAGCGGTTAGACATTAATACGAATACATCCAGTTTCAGAAAAAATTTCAACATATCATTTTTTATTCTGTCGACTACCAACTTATACTTAATTCATATAAAAAGTTTATCGTAAAAGTGTGAATAATTTCTTGACATTGCAATAATTGTGTACTTCTTACTCATCCCATAAACAAAAAAGTACGTACATTCAATAAATAAAATGTTAAACGTAACTAATACAATGTACACTTGTTGTAGTAATTATTTGTATAAGAACTTTATTTCAATTGTATCCAGTTTTCTTTTATTATAATGTAATTTCCATTATTAATTTTTCGGCTAGTAATAAGTAAAAGGCTTTTAGCAAGATGGAAATGAAAAAATGCAATAATAATTCATCACTAGGCAATTCAATTCAATACATATTGCTAAAAAAAAAGCTTCAAGTAATTATTTGTCGGTCTTTGAAAACATTTAATAGAAGGAAGAAACATTTTAACATATATTGTTGGTCTTTATTTAATGGTGCCAATATTATTTAATTAATTCTCAAACAACAAAAACCTATTTACTTACTAATTATATTTTACTCGATACTTTTATATTTAAAAATATTATGTAATTTATTGTGTCGAATTTAATATTTGTTTGCCTACTTGCAATATTTATTTTAAATTTTATAAAATATTTTAAATTCAAGTAGCAGTATCTGGACCAAAATCGAAAGCTTAAAATTATTCATTCCTCGTGCGTTATTTTAATATAGGACTAATGTTTTTTTTTGTTTCTGAGGATTTGTCCTCTTTTCATGTGTATAGAATTTTAGATTTTAGTATGATTATTTTATACAATGACAGACTTCTACCATATTGACTTTTACAAAACTGTTTATTTATTTTTTCTTGTATAGTTTTTGAATATACCATTACACTTCCAACTGCTATTTACGTTAATTTCGTGTTTTATGATGGAAGATTATTGACAAATTACATTGTATAGTATAATTAACATGTAAATAAAATGTCCTTGAACATATAATTTTTTAATAGTTCTATAGTTTACAATACAAATTTTTGTATTTATACATATTACAATATGAAAGCAGTAAGTACTGATAAAATGTTAAAAGATAACATTAAAATCACTCCGATTTAGGAAACAAATATTCACATAAACCTTTTTTGTATATTTGAACTTTTAACAATCGGTAGTTAGAAGGGTGATTTTCTGGCCGTTTTTTTTCTTCTAAAGCAGACTACAATTGGTAGTTAGCATCATAAGTTTGGCACTTAGGTCAATACACATCTCTTGTTCTTCCATTATTTTTCTTACAAGATTTATTTTCTTTATATGGAGAATCTGATTTTCGTTTTGAAGTAGTTGCATTATTTTATCTAAGTTATCACTATTTGAATCAATTATTACTGGTTCTGTTGGATTTTTGTGTTGTACCTCTTTTAACTTTAACTTTAGACGGGCAATTTCTTTATTTTCAATTTCCATTTTTTCCACCAGTTTATTTTTCAGTTCCAGTAAAGTTTGTTTTTTTAAATTTAAATACATAATTTCCTTGTCATTTGCTAAAGATGAAAAATTTGGATCTTCTGTTTGTGAAGTATTCACACATTTTGATTCAATTTCTTGTGTAATTTTGATACTGACTGTTTTCTCTTGATCAACTTCAGTTGGTTTTTGTAAATCCCATTCGGTATTTTTAGCTTCTAAATTTTCAGGAACAGTGCTGGTATTAGCCATTTCCTTTTTATTCAGATCTAAATTGTCGTCAGAATTATTTAACGGTAATGGTACGGTGTTTAATATTTCTTGAGAATCTTTCTTTTTAGTTGCTGTTATCGTTCCAGCCTCTAAATTTTCACTACTGTTTCCAGTATTTTCATGGCTAACTTTTTCTTCAGTTCCTTTTTCTTCTGCAACTCGATTTTTACTTCTAATTTTCCTCTAAAGATACAACATTTTAAAATTAATAATATAATATAACAACAAACTTATAAAATTACTTTTAATTGGGTTATTAGTCGTTGAACTTCCCACAGCAATTCTTCCCTTTGCTTGGAAACAAATCCAGCATTCATTTCAGAATGAATTTGTGATAATAATGACTCTTGCTTTTTAAGTTCAAGTTCCATCAAATCCTTATCATCAGGAAGTTGAGCAGTTGAAATTAAAGGTGGTATATACTGTGTAAGTTTTGCATTAACAAAAAGAGCTGGACAGTGACAAAGAAGGGCGGTCAATAAACGCTGAGAAATTTGCAATGTTGAACTTAAAGTTGCAGCTATACTCTGAGCATTCATTTTAGTTGACTTTTCCTTAAAAAATATTGTTTTCTAATATATAATGGAAAATATATATACACCTACATTCAATGTTACTGTGTAAAGGTGAACAATTAACCAATAAATAACCAGATAATTGAGGGGTGGTAAATTCCCAATTAAAATCTTAAGATGTTTCTCCCTCATTGCTACATTAAGAATAGCACCAGCTTCCTCAAATCTCACTATCAATTCTGAAGTAAATATAGATTCGGGTAAGTCTCTGAAAATTAATATATACAGCATATACTCCTGCAAAAAAATTAAATCCTCACCTTAAAAACATTTTAAGTAAACCTGTTATAGTAGGTACATCATGCTCCGCCAAATCAACAAACTCTCTATGATTGTACATCTTTTTTAAATGGAGAACTTTAGATTTTGGTGAACTTATTTTGTAGATATATTCAAAACCAAGTCCATACATTTGCAAATAATCTATACATGCCCTATAAGGTAGTGGGAGGTCAACTCCATCATGACATCTACTTCTTGCTACTGCCAGTTCAAGGGAAACACCAAAGATGGGAAGTTCTTCAGCAATATCACCAGGTTTTTCTTTTTTATCATTTTTACATTTTTCTTTCTCACTTTTCTTATCAATTCTCTTATCCTTTTCCTTCTTCTTATCAACAAAGTCTTTTTCCTTGTCTCTAGACTTCTCCCTTTTTTCTTTTGACTTTGATGCAAATTTAAATGACTTTGACTTTTTTGATTTTGTTGGGCTTCTTAAAAAATGTAAAATAATTATTTACTCTAATATACTTCAAATTCTGTTTTGTAACTGCAAACACACCTAATTTCATAACCTTCATCAGCTGAACTTTCTCCTTCTAGCGCTGCGTATCCTTTTTCTTTATCTTTTTTATCCTTTTTGTCCTTCTTTTTTCCTGTTAACAAGTCTTTTCGTATAGTCTTCTCATCTTCACTGTCTACAAACCATTATTTTCAAACATAAAACCAACAAAATTAAGCGACTTACAATCAGATTCCCTGTTATTTGTTTTCTGAGATTCAGAGGCAAATAACCCCGGAAAATCTTTTATAACATTAGATTGTTCGTATTCCATTTGGAAACACTTCTAATCTGTTAAAAAATAAATATTTACTAAAGAAAAGAACAGGTTATGTTTCTAAATGATTTCTATTTTTCTACATATTGAAGTAGTGTTCGCAATGCGTGAACGAGATTTTGCATTGTTAACAGTTACTACCTCTTAACATTTTCATGCCAATTTTTTAATTTTCGAAAAAGTCTGATAACTGTATTTTAAAGTTATTTTATAGATTGGAAATTTTTAATGTTTTCTTCAATGATATGGTTTTATTTGTATTTTCTATACTATTGTATCTATGAACGCTCTTCAATTTCTTTTTATAAAGTCTGTGAATTGTCGTGTTTTTATGTAATGTATAATTTTGTTTAACAGCAAAAAATCTATACGTCAATAATTTAGGTTAGAATTCTATTTTAAAATCGAAGTGTACGTAGTTAATGGATAATAATTTAAAAATCTGTACAATTATGTATTTTTTATGTAAATAGGCATTCTAAATTAATTTTTGTGGCTTCCAAAGTGTTAGCGTTTTGCTGGAATGAGTGAAAATAACAGTAGAGCTGTTGCATATGCACTGAATAATTCTGGCTTACAAGTAGGAAATAATGATAACTTATATACTAAAGAACAATACCGCATTAATGATACACGTGAAAGTGCTTTAAACGATCATAATTATCATTCTTTTCTGCATATTCAAGATTTAGAAATGAATAATAACAAGAACAGTTGCAATTTGTAAGAAATTTATTATGCACTAATGTAAAGGACATTCCTGTATTTTTTTTATTTATAGATACCCGTGCACATACTGCTCAAAAACATTTAATAACCAAGCCAATTTACTAAGACACATGCGTATTCATACTGGAGAAAAACCATTTCAGTGTAGAACTTGTAATAAAAAATTTACTCAACAAAGCAACTTATGGAAACATATGAAAATTCACTCAGGTGCTTTTGTGTTTTGTTAATTACACGTAAATGATTTATTATATTTTATTTTTATTAAGGTATAAAACCATTTGAGTGTGAATTTTGCAAGAAAACGTTTTCCCAAAGGGCAAATATGCAAAAACACATGATTATTCATTTTGGTGTTAAACCATTTCAATGTTGTGTATGTGAAAAGTCATTTACTCAACAAGCAAACTTAGACAAACATATGCTTTTACATACAGGTAAGTTGTGTTCCATAGTGCAGAAAAAATAATCAAGTAAATCCATGTTATTTTTTAGGTGAGAAACCTTTTCAGTGTGTTTACTGTTCAAAAAAATTTGCTCAACGAATTAACATGATAAAACACCAGAATTTTCATTTGGGATTAAAACCTTACTCCTGTGGTATTTGTGGGAATTCTTTTACCCAACAAAGCAATTTGAAAAAGCATATACAAGTGCATACGCAAGTCAAAAATTTCAACTGCTACAAATGTGGAAAGGGATATATCCAAAAAGTAAGCTTAAAAAAACATCTTTTACATTGCAAAGAATCTTCAGCACAAATAAAAGATGAAGCTTCATTGTACAGTTACGATGATTTAGAAAATAGAATTCAGGCTCATACTATATCTAAAGATGATACTGAAATGACAATTAAATGTGGTAGCTGCGATAACGAATTTGCTGATGAGGATACGTTTTTGGAACATCTTGAGACATGTAAAGAAGAACTTGATAATGCAGATTCAGAAATACACATTAATAGAGCTAAATGCATAGAAGTTTTGTTAGATGAGGGTTCTAATTCAAAATTTATTGTTTTAGATAATAATCTTGTTCTAAAAGTAGAAAAACCTAAACAAAACGATTTTGATATAAATTTGTCAACTAATGATTCAGAACCAAAATAATAGTATAAATTGTTTAGGACGTTTTGTTTCCTTTGTTTATGGCTGACTTTTTTAATCAAACAAATGCATACTATTTAATTTAATTAGATGTTCACATCTTTAGAAAAATAATATGCACTTTAGTTTTTTGTGTATTAGTTAAATATATGTATATAATATAAACGTTGTATTTATAGTATTTTCCCTCCTTTTTATTTTAAATAATTTTTACTAGTTTTCTTTAATCAAATCGAATATGTAAATAAAATCACAAACATAATCCATTATAAAAGGTTCTGTTAATTAAAACAGCTGTCATTATTTAAAAAAAGATTTATTCGTTATGTCTAATAATTAAATATTTTATGAAAACGTTTGTATAAATTTATACAATTTTAATAATGTTATACATTCAGAAGTTAAATTTACGCGCCATTAACTCATAGATATGATTTGTTAATTTGTGGTTCTGGGTCTGTCATTATCAAGTTTATAAATATTGTGTGATTGTGATTACGATTAACATGTAGAACACCGTATTTTATAAAAATGATTTCTAATTTTTGAAAATTTTCTGCAGAATTGTTGTTTATGTGAAAAATAGAACAAATCTTTTAAAAATGAATATTTAATTAAAAAATTGTTTATTTTAAAATCATTTATAACTATTATAATTTTTGCTATAATTGGTCACTAAATGAAAAAATAGTGTTTTAAATTGCAAGATTTTTTCTTAAAAGAAATATTTGGGAATTGAATGTTAAACTTTTAGCGCCATCTGTTAATTACAGTAGTAGGGAATTATTTTGTTATGGCTCCGTACGCTTAATTTTACGGTAGCCGTATTTGTGCACTTTTTGGGTGATTGTCATTTGTTTACGGTATTTTAGTGCTACAAGGGATATAATTGTGAACGAATAATAATTGAATATCAATTTTGGTATAAATATTATAATGGTATTGTTAATGTTGTAAAATAAACCGAAAATATTGGAGATCTGCTGGTTCAACTAAAAACTGTTATTTATATTATGCTACTGATGAGTCAGAATTTGAAACACTAGAGTTACCAAAAACATGAGAAATAAAAGATATAAGCAGAAACGTAATAACATGGTAAGCTTATAAAAACCTGATTTTTATTTAGAAACCGCTTTGTTTTTGTTTTACTATTAAGGAATACCATAACATAGTGACCAAGAAGTCATGTGGTGCTACAAAATGTGGTCCTAAAGAAAAACAAATGTATGACATTAAATCATTTATCGACCCTATTTACGTATACAGAATTAATAAATTGGAGGAGTTATATTATATTATAGCAATGTGTTCGGTTAATAGTTGGTTTTAGATTTTTATAAAAGTCTTCCCTCATATAAATGACATATTAATATAAAATTACTGAAATGACCATTGCATTATTAGTTTTATTAATGGGACTAAATTCCTTTTAATATATACTTTAGTAGATACACATTAATTAGATATATATGCATAACTATGTATTAATAGCCTGTAACAAACAGTTAATGTTTTTTAAGATGCAAAGACTTTTTCCCTGTATTTTCATTAACAATATTATTTAATATTTCAAATGCTCTTTAAAATATAATTCCTGTTTATTAAAAATGCTTATAGAATGGTATAGGTTGCACAAATAACTAATATTGTAAATATGTTAATCGACTAATATAACTAGTAAATCATTGATTATGTATATTAAGCGAAATTTATAAAATATAATATTAATTTTACAGTAATACAACAATAAGTTCATTAATTTCATTTAAGAAATACAAAAATTAGGTAGTTTTTGTTGTCTAGATACTTTCATTATATTTCTACGTCACCTGTAGTTAATTTTGCTCAGTATAAATTGGTAATTAATTTTAATATGTTTTATTTGATGTATTAAGTCCCACGACCTCGGGAATCTGAGTTGTAATTAAATTATTTTTCATTGGTGACAAATGAGTGGAGTCATAGGATAGCCTTTAAATAAAGAAATTGACCTTATTGGGGTGACCTACTCGTTATTTTCATTAGCACTTTAAATTGTAACTTTTGAGTCAGAGCTGTTTTACTCTTTAGTGAATTACACACAATGTCGTACTTTAAAAAATGTATGTGAAAAATTGACTCTGATAGGTATTTTATTATATATTTTCTTTTCTGTTCTATTTAGGTAATTTTATTGTTTCTTGTTGTGTACAGAATTATTTCTTTTTTATTTGTTTCAGAACTTAAGATACACAAACAGAGGAAACATGAATAGAATTAATTAATAGTGTATTTGTAACATGATTAATTAATTAAATGGAATATGTGCGACTTTAAGAGACAGTTAGCACAGTCTTCGCCTTTAGCAGGATTATTTTTATCTGTTTTTAAAGTCATACCAATAACTGTTACTGTGGCGTGTTCGAGCTTTCGTGGCTAATTCAACATGCCAGAAAATTGTTCCTAATGGTCACCAACGGCACATTTTTACCGGCCCGAAATCGGCTGCCATTGCCTTGGCTGCTGACCATTTACTTATTTGTATTACTTTTGTACCTCTCTTTAAACAAACATAGCGGCAATCGGCAATTTTATGTTGCCGCATTTGATCCTCAGAAACCGCAGTTAAACCCGACAAATCCAATGCCATCAAGCTCTAACTATAATAAAAGTGAGTCGACTTTTGTATTTGTTTTCAGAGTTTTGTTTATAGCGAAGTTTACAAATTTATTATTATTTCACTTGTTTCAGTTTGTAACAGTGTGGATATTCGGAACAGTTTAGAACACTTTGAGCAGTTAAAGGGGTGTCAAGTGGTGGAAGGCTTCGTCCAAATACTTTTGTTTGATATAGTGAATGAAACTCTCCTATCAAACATCAGTTTTCCAGAGTTACGAGAAATTACGGATTATTTATTACTTTACCGCGTAATCGGTCTGCGCAGTATAGGACAACTTTTCCCAAATTTGTCAGTGATTCGAGGTAGAGAACTGTTTAACGGTTATGCGTTTGTAGTTTTTGAAATGTCAAGTCTCCAAGAGATAGGATTGTATTCATTAACTGACATATTGCGAGGTCAAATACGAATTGACAAAAATCCTTCATTGTGTTTTATTAATTCGATTGATTGGAATTTAATCGCTCATGAGAAAGGCGATCATTTCATTAAAAGTACTAAACCTGAAAACGAGTGTCCTATATGTCCAGGGGATGACGTGAACTCTTTAGATTTAAATTTCCATGTTACTTCTTGCCCTAAGGCCACACATCGTGGTAGTAATGTGCCCATCAATAGGCGCCTGTGCTGGAATAGACAACATTGTCAAAAAGTCTGCCCACCCAATTGTAGTGCGTGCAATAACAAGGGTGAATGTTGTGACAAAAAATGTCTTGGTGGATGTTCTGGTGAGAAACTAAACGTTTGCGATGTATGTAAGGAGTTTAGTACCGAAAACAGTAATCACACAAAATGTGTATCTGAATGCCCAAAAGACAAATATGAAGTACGTTAATAATTTCCATTAAAAAAAGGGTTTTCATTTATTGAATCCTTTGTTCTTTTTGTAGTATATGGAAAGGCGTTGTATAAATAAGCAAACGTGTATCAATTTGGAACGACCAATGGAGTTAAAAGATAAAATACCTTTTGACTATCCATTTAAAATATTCAAAGATAAATGTATCATTAAGTGTCCTGTTAATTATATGGATGATTATAAGAACCACGAATGTAAACTTTGTGAAGGTACCAAAAATTAACTAATTTTTTTATAATGAACTAATATATTTATAAAATAAGAAAATACGAATTTTCAATATAATTCTGTTCTGATTATGATTTATAATGATTTCAAATAAAAAAGAATAATTATACTGTGTATTTCATATTAGATTTTCCTTCTTTTGCAGGTAGGTGTAAAAAGGTATGCCCTGCAAGTAGAATAGACAGTATTTTGGCAGCTCAGCAATTACGAGGTTGTACACATATCAATGGCTCATTAGAAATTCAAATAAGAGGGGGTAGTAAGTATTTTTCTTAATATGTGTATATTTTCTTATTTAAATTGTAACAATTTTTTTAAAGGAAATGTGGTAAATGAATTAGAAGAAAATTTAAATATGATAGAGGAAATAGATGGTTATTTAAAAGTGGTACGATCATTTCCGTTAGTGTCCCTTAATTTCTTGAGAAACCTTAAAGCTATCAATGGTCATACATTAGACAGTGATAAGTAAGCGGTTTTTGCGGAAATATATATATGTATACAGATTATTACAAAATCAAAGTTATTTATTATTTCAGGTACGTCTTTGTTGTTTTGGACAATCAGAATTTGCAGGATTTATGGGATTGGAAGAATAATCGAACTTTGAAAATCGGCAGAGGAAAGTTATTTTTTCATTTCAATCCCAAACTGTGCTACTATAAAATTCAGGAACTGCAACAGAAAACAAACTTGCCCGAATTAAAGGAACTTGAAGTAGCTTCAAATTCAAATGGCGATAAAATAGCATGTGTGTATATAATAAACCAATAATACTAAATACATAGTTTTATTCAAAACTAAACTAGAATTCATTTCTTTCTAGGTAATGTTACTGATCTGCAAGTCAATGCTACCACAATTGATAGTCAAATGGTTTCTCTTTCATGGGTACCTTTTAAGTTAGATGATCAACGAAAACTGTTAGGATACATCGTTTATTCGATGGAGGCCCCTTATAAGAACGTTACCCTGTATGATGGTCGAGATGCTTGTGGAGAAGATGGGTAATTTATCTCTTTCCATATTTAATATGTCTATATTTTTATTTGATTTTTATTAAGGTGGAGAGTAGATGACGTGGGCACTCAAGATGGCAATGACGGGTTTATAAAACATTCATTGGTGGGATTGAAACCATTCACCCAGTATGCTTACTACGTCAAAACGTACACAATAGCAACTGAACAAACAGGAGCACAGAGTCGTATCTATTATTTTAAAACATTACCAGATGGTGAGAATGTGTTAACATTTATATATATTTTTTTAATCTAACTATTACTTTAAGTGCCTTCAACTCCACTCGAAATAGAAGCCGTGAGTAACAGGAGTGATGCGCTCTATATAAAATGGACTCCTCCACTCCACCCTAATGGTAATGTCACTCATTATATCATAATAGGTCAAAGAGATAATACCACAGATGATAGAGTTGACAGAAATTATTGTGAGGAACGTAAGTATACATGCAAATTGTGAATGCGAAAGAAAAACAAATTACAAATGACTTTATTTTTAGCATTGATACCTTCTAAAACTATTATAAAGGTAACAGCCGACGCTAGTAAACAAAAATCCAATGATACTTGCCCTTGCGATGGCGATTCAAAGCATAAAAATAAAAAAATTGATCGAGAAAGAGATGCTCAAAATCAAATTAGTTTTGAAGATGAACTTCATAATACTGTATATATAAAAAAGTACGATATTTATTTTTTACGCGTCTAATTTAAAATACAAAAAAAAAATTGAAATAACACATGTATATCTTTTTCATGGTTAATAAATTTTGTTCGTTCTTTTCGCTTTCAGAGACAAGCGTAATAAAGGAAGAAAACCTAGAAGTGTCGACATTCTTGGTAATGGCTTTCAGCTCACGAATTCGTCAAATAATTCTAAAAATGCTGCCAAAAAAAGAGGTGCGTAGATTCAATTGTAAAGTATTTTTTATTGAAGAATTTTTTTTTTGTTTTATAGACCTAGAAGACTACTTTACCTTTAACGTCACCGGTAAAACGGAAATTTATATAACAAATCTTCGTCACTATGCCAATTATTATATTTCTATTAGCGCATGTCGAGAAAAGGAGAACGAGGAAAATTATGAAACTTATTTGCTTCGTAATTGTAGCGAAGATGCATTTGCAAATGCTCGAACAGAAAAGAAACGTGTGTATTTGAATTCACTTCTACTTACATATTTATACATTATAATAATATTACAGCGGGAGCTGATAACATTACAAATCTTCGCGTTACAAATAACAGTTTAGGTATGGTATCACTGACTTGGGACGAACCTGCTTATCCTAATGGAGTCATATTAACGTACATAGTGGAATACAAAAGAGTGGACAATAAGAACGTAACTATATACGTCTTTATATATTTAAACATATTAAATATAAATCAATAATTTTTTTTGTTTTAGGCAAATCCTGTAAGTCAATGTATTCTTCGAAAAGAATTTAAGGAGAAAAATAATGTACATGTATTAACACAACTCAGTCGCGGAAATTACAGTGTGAGAGTTGCAGCTGTTTCTCAGGCCAAAAATGGACAATATTCAGATGTCATTTACTTTTATGTTGAGGAATACACCACAACCACTCGCACAAAAATATTTATCGTAGTATTTCTGTTAGTTGTACTGGTAAAAGAATTGACTTTATAAAAAAAAAATGTTTCATTTCTTTTTTTCGTTGCAGATTTTGGGGCTGACGGGTAGCGCCTATTTTTACTGGAAACGAAAATACAGTGCTTCAGTGAAAGGAATGAAACTTATTGCTTCAGTAAATCCCGAATATGTAAGTGCTATGTATGAACCTGACGAATGGGAAGTGCCGCGTAAAAAAATAGTACTTACAGAAGAAATAGGCCAGGGAAGTTTTGGTATGGTTTATAAAGGTATTGCTAAAGAAATAAAAGGAAAATCTGAAATTAAATGTGCCGTCAAAACCGTCAACGAACATGCAACAAACAGGTAATAACAGTTTTATATAGGATAATATAGTTTAGTTTGCTTTTGGTACACCTTACATAAATGCTATGCTGTGTGTCTCACACACCGGTTAGTTTTGGCGGAAAACTGAAAACTAGGACTACCAAAACTACCGAAACGCCTTTTAATCCTTTTTGAATGACTGAGTTCTAAAAATGAATTCGGATGTTACTTTTATGTATTTGAGCGACTGATATGAAAGAATCTTTTGATGTTGCATACCATCTAAAGAAATATCCTTCCCGAGCTTTCATTGTGTCAAAGAGAATCGTTTGCGATTCTTATCCTTTCTCACTTTACATTATAGAGAAAGAATAGAGTTTTTGAACGAAGCTTCGGTGATGAAAGCATTTGATACAGCTCACGTGGTTCGCCTTTTGGGTGTAGTTTCACAAGGTCAGCCAACCTTAGTAATTATGGAACTTATGGCAAATGGAGACTTAAAATCGTATTTAAGGTCTCATAGAATTGATGCAGAAAACTTTACTGGTAAACAACCTCCAACATTAAAGAGGATCTTGCAGATGGCTATAGAAATAGCCGATGGTATGGCCTACTTGTCTGCTAAAAAATTTGTACATCGAGACCTAGCGGCTCGCAATTGTATGGTAGCTGAAGATTTAACTGTAAAAATAGGTGATTTCGGAATGACGAGAGATATTTATGAGACTGATTATTATCGGAAGGGTACAAAGGGCCTTCTTCCAGTAAGATGGATGGCCCCAGAAAGTTTGAAGGATGGTGTGTTTACAAGCAGCAGTGATGTATGGAGCTATGGTGTCGTTTTATGGGAAATGGCCACTTTAGCTTCTCAACCATATCAAGGTCTTTCCAATGACCAAGTTCTTAGATATGTAATTGATGGAGGGGTAATGGAACGTCCTGAAAATTGTCCTGATAAACTTTACACTTTAATGCGCTTCTGCTGGCAACACAAACAAAATATGCGACCGACATTTTTAGAATTAGTTTCTCATCTAGAAGACGATGCTAGGCCAGAGTTTACACAAATTTCATTTTATCATAGTTCAGCAGGCAAAGAGGCACGAAATACTAATACAAATTCATCGCTAAATCAAGACGATCCTACTACTCCTTTGCATGCAGCAAGACAGTTGAAAGAGTTTACTGTCGAAAGTTCAGAGGATGATTCCGAAATTGAAGATTTGAACGTTGATTCTTCGGCACATGTAAATTCGCCCATTAAATTGCCGAACGACTATTCTTCTCTGCAGTCTAATCAACAGCTGCAATCGTCGTTAAAAGAAAACCTCGCTATAAACGGGTTCGTTAATGACAGAACAACAAACGGTTCTGCAAATACGCAGTGTTAGCTACTACAAATCGAATACATCACTTTATACACACAACCCTACCCCGCCCCGCTCCGCCCCCTTATTACAATTGTGCAGTATTCGTTATACAGATCTGACCAAATAAGGCTAAATAAGTTTTTTGTACTATACTTAACCAAAGATATATCTTCATCCGTATTTTTTTGATACAGTCGAAGAGGGTCTTCCCGTCAAAAGCAAAATGGTGTTCATTAATAGTTAATGTGTACATTGTACATAATTAGGTAGATATACAAATACAAATAGAAGCGAATGGTAGTAGCCTTTTAAGAAAAAAAAAAACACTGTTAACGACAGCTTGTGTTGTGTCAGACTCTACTTTTACTAATGCTGCTTGTTACGTACAATTAAAAGTATACATCGACCGATTTATCATCCTACAAAGGTTCGCAACCAAAACATTGCTAACCGTAAAAAAATACATATAGTTTTTAAAATTTTTAATATGTAACGGTGTGAGTGATTTAAAGAAAAACAACTAAATGCCTTGTCTTTGTAGATAATATAAAATGCAAAAGAAATAATATTTTCAGTGGACCTTCAGCTTTAATTTATTTTCATTTCAGTCCTAATTTTTCTTTTATTTACATACGTTTGTTTTGGGAAAGTTTATGAAACGTATTTGCAAATATGTTCTCTTTGCATAAATGTTATATATTTACGTAATAGATTTTTATAATTAAAAGTTATAAAATATTCCTGATTGCTTTCAGAAAGCTTATTTATGCGTCGTTTTTCGTGAAATATTAAATGTAAGATTTAAAAGTCTAAAAAATATATACTATACTGTTTGTATAATTAACTATAATCGTTTATGAGTTAAATTTTGATGTTCTGGATAAATTTATTTAAACTAGAAATTAATTAAATGGGAAAGAACAAATTTGCAATCACATTTGTACATTTAGTGTTCTCAAATGGGTAGTATGTGTATAATGTAATTTTTGGATTCGAATTAAAAAAAAAAATACTTAGTTTATAGAGAAGGTATTTCGAAATATAAAAAAGGTCCACTTATGGCTGTTTTATACACCTAATTATTTACTTACATCCAATCACCCAGTATATAATAATGATGAATAGAATTCGAATTTGCCTGTGTTTTAGTTCCTGTTATTCTACCATGATGGTAGATAATAAACAATTTGTTACTGTACCTTCTGCTATTTATATATATTCAACTGTATTTTTTACAAAGTGAAACTGTAAAATTTTTTAATATTACTTTATACAAAATAAAAAACTTTACTTTGACCCTCTTAATCAATAAATTCCGATTATGAGCATTTAATAGTATTCAAATTTCAGTTTCATTTTGTTATGATTTAATTTTTATGAAATTGATTATTAAAGCAATGAATTTAAAAAAAGAGTCTATAATACTTTGGCTACCTTCTTTATTTTTGAAATTTAATTAAAATGGTTTTGACAGTTTTGTTATTGCAATTGATTTTATTTTTCTGATTAATAAAACGTACAATTCGCCGAAAACTCATTAGAAATTCCTCATTTTAAATGGAAAACAAATTATTTTAATTTTGACGTCGTCAACATATGTCATGTTAAAAGAGATTATTTTTACTAAAAATGCCATTATAATTTTACGTAATCTATAAAACCACGAACATATTAATCTGAGGCAAATTTCATTTTTTTTTTTTTGTATTTTCAAGTTGAATGGTAATCGATTAGATTGAAAATTGATAGAAATTTATATACAAATTGGTCTATTAACAGTTGAACGTATTTTTTACACAATTTATAAATTTTGAAAATGTTTATTTTTTACATGAAAAGTACCATTAATTATAAACTCTTGCTAATTGTAGGAAATTAATGCTTTTAAACACTTTTCTGTTGTTTTTATTTTTAAAGTTTTTACCGCAATAGGTAAACAAAAATGACCACCTATTTTATTATTTTTGTACTGGAGACCGATTAACTTTGAAGATTAATCTATCTTTAATATACCGCAAAGGAGTCCTATACTGTATGAGTAAATTTATCAAGCTTAATGTGGCAAGAGGTAAATATTTGGTGTTTTTTATTCTAAATTACTTAATTTCTAGTCGTTTTATTTAATATATGCTTTTTTTAATGCAGTAGCTTTATTACTTTTGCATTTTTATTTATGATTTTTAATTTTATTTGCATTGTAGGTAATTGTTTATTATAATCAGATTGGAAAACGAGTATTACGGTCAATACGGTGGGATAACAAACAGGCCCTTTCCACGTGTTTATCTGACTCGTTGTTCAGCTGAATCGAACGGCACGGTTGATTGGGGGGTAGTCTGGGGTTGTACCGTTGTCCCGGACGAAAGCAACGGGCAGCAGCAGCTGGAGCTGGGTAGACGTGTAGAGTAGGTAACCTACCACGACGCTGGACCGTTGCCGATTGTGACGAATTAGCGCAGACTCTCCAAGGAAATCAGCGAAGTCTTCCTAGGCTACGGTACGTACCCTCTACTAGTATACATATATCTACGTATGCTATATGTATGCAACGTAAGTATACTGTCTGTCACAAATACCTTATCTTAAACATTGAAAATATTTCTACTATTTAATTAAAAGATAAAAAAAAGTTTATTTTGCTACCATTATAATCTGAAAAAATATATATATTTTTTAATTGCAGCATTTAGTTGTATAAGAATTCAATTATACTTAACATTTACTACGTCAACTGTTTTGAATGGATTACTTTATAAAATTAACCAAATAAACTAATGCTAGTATTATGGCAATCTGTTAGGCGTGCATGAATTCATTAGGTTGATAAATATACAAATTCTGGTCAAATTCAAAATGAAGCAACTTTACATTTAAGTGTTTTTGCGAGTAATTTCTTTGACCTTCATACACGTAAAGCTTTTATATTTATTGATTTAAATACACATCCTGACCTAGTTTAAGATCTATAAGCAACTTTGAAATTTTATTAATTCAGAATAACAACACAATGTATAATTGTTTTGCCACAATACAATACAAATATTCTTAGCTGAAAAAGCCACAGTATGGCGAAAAAGTTATTGTGGACAATTAATAAGAAGTTCTTTTTTATTATATCGTTTGAAAAGCATCCAAATAAATTGATTAAAAAAAATAGCCGACTAAAGCTATACCATCAAAAGTACATAATTAATTTTATTTCCTTTATATTTAAGTGTTATTTAACAAATATGTATGACCTATAATGTATTCAAACGTTTTATTTTATTATTTCTATATTGATGATGTCCAGATTAGATTATTTTGCTTAATTAAATTATGGTTTGATAAATAAAATTAAAAAACCGCTTAATGTGTGACTTATAGTATAGTTATACATTTGCCGCCACGCTCCAACTAAAGGTGTGTACTAGGCACGCAAGCCCTGAATTTGGCCTGCCTCTCTTTTACGGATAACACCCTGTCGCTATCAACCACCACGACGGTCAATGTCTTTAGTCCCGGTCGTTAGCTGAGCACGAACATTACTACTTCTTGCACAGGTAAGCCGATAGCACTCTTATACCTGCATGTTTTTGCTCACTTCAACGCTTCTTGTTACAAATTTTCTGTTTCGTATGTAGAGAAATGTGTGTGTGTATATGTATAAAATTATATATATGATATAGGGGGTCAGTGACCTTTTTGCTGCCCACACATTTTGCGGTTGTAGTAGTAAACAGTAGTAATAGTACACACATACAGTTGGCATGACTAGTATAATCAGAACATGGTAAATATCATATCTGCTGGGAAACCTTTTTAGTGTTACACAAGAAAAAAGAATAATACAATTACATATGTAATAAAACATTGAAATTATTCACTTGTAACTATTGTTAAAATATTTTGTTTCTTTTTAACTTCTTCGTTTTTATTTTCTATATTTGGTTTTTAGAAAAGTATGTAATGAATTTGTTTTTTTGTATGTACTTTTTTCTAGCACATTTTTCAAATAAAAACTTTTAGTTGTGAGTAGATATTTACCAAAAGGGTTTTAAAAGGCAACACTTTTGTTGCACGTTTATTAGTTTATTAAACAAAAAAAAAATTTTTAGTAGGTAACATAACTTCTATATGTGAAGTACAATATACCTGAACGTCTGGCTTTGAAGTCATACATAAGACAGTTATAACTAATATAAAATTATAATTTATGTTTATTCATAAAATAAATGAAACGAAATAACGAAAAAATACATTTTCAATATTTAGTAAATTAGTTTTCAATTTTTTATAGGGATTACGTTTTATCATGAGGCTGTGAAATCAATAAAAAGAAGGTAAAACTTATACATAGTTATATCTTAACTATTTTATTATATTTTAGACAATATCTTCGTACCTTTAGTAGATAGTATTTAAAATTCATTTAGATGCATTAAACAAAAGTTGTAGTTGTAAAATTTGTGCAGGTTGATGACAGTATGTACATTTTACTAAAAATGATTATCGAACATCAAATTTTTGCTTTATTCTGAAAATAATGGACCCATCACTCAAGCTTTTAGATGGGTCTCGTGCACAGAACTTACCGAAAATCAATATTCGAACAATACAGAGGAAAATTAATTTTAAAGATTATCCTCTGTACTTTTTAGAACTTTATCTACTGATTTTTTTTTCATGAATTGTAACTCTGCCTCTTACCTAAAATTGAATTAATTTAAAGATTTAGCCGCACTGTGTGTTAAGAGAAGAATTCTATCAATTTTAAGTGCACTTTTTCAGATCTGTTTAAATTGTTCAGAAAAAAATAAAAGACAAAGTTTTGATATGTTCATATATTAGGTTAAAACTATGAATGAGATTCATTTCAAAATTAATTTTAAAACTATTTATATATCTTTATTTTTCATATCTAGAGTTCACGTAATGATAAATTTAATTAAAATTAAACTGGAACGCGTTCATAATATATATTTTTTTAGGTAAACTTCTCCAATTGGCTTAATAACGTTATTTTATTAAAAGCGTTAATTCCTTAGCAAAATGGTTTATATACTAATCAATTAATTGGAATCAAGTGGTGATATGTTAGGCCATCAACAGCGACACAGTATCAGTTACTGCAATGAGACTCTACCAAGGTATCTTTTTAAATTTATTATTTTATCATTTTAATTTCGCATTTTATTGCACAGTCGATGGGGTAGTTTGGCAAACGAGCACGCTTTTATAGATCTGCTGGATGGCGATCACGCACAAGTACAGCCCTTAACCCTTACCCTTGCACCTATCAATTCTAATATTTATGCTAGAAGACATTCTTCGCACAATTGTCAAAGCACAGTAGATAATGTCACACCGGTAAGATGTTCACTTGTTTTTCTTTATGTGTAAATAATTTTTAAATTACAAAAAAGTGAAATTGCACTTTGTACAGCTTATCTATATATATTATTGTATATAAAAACTCGAAATTAATTATTTTTGTGATATACTTTATATATATATACATATAATTATTATTGCCAAGGAAAGATGCATCATAACTGCCGCAATGTCATTTAGAAAAAAATTATATACGTATATAATTTCCTATTACTAAACTTATATTCGATTATCTTGTGTGTCAATTTTTTATTTCATCTTTCTTATTATTTTTTGAAGCACCGAATTATTTGTAAAAGGTGAGAAAGATTGATGACTATTGAATAAGGCATAATAATAAGAAAAGGAAAGAGACCTAAAAATAAATTCTTGAAATGGAATTGTCAAAAACTGAATCTCATATCTGCCATAAATTTTTGGATATAGATTTACGATTTTAATTTAACTTTCATAAATAAAAGATGATTGAAGTGATAGGAATCAAGTTTCCTATTAAGTATTTTTTTATTGGCAATGCGGTCCTTGAGTAGATGGTTATAGTGATACATACATATATAAAAACGTTTCGTAAAATAATGACTTAATAAAAAATTATTGCCGTAGATACCCCCTCCAGTACCTTTACGTAAACCCCCTGTTCAGAATTCTAATGTTACATTGCCAACATCATTCCAAGAGGTGACAAATATAGACAGGCGACCTCCGCCTCTTCCTCCAACTCCAAAAAATAGAGCATTACCAGAGTCACTTCGACACCACGCAAAACCTGAACCTCCACCTAGAGGTATTCGTTTTGTTTATTCGGATAAAGAATATTCTCCAAAATCTGTCAAGCAAACTAATACCTGTCCAAATGTATTTGATTTTACTGCAGCTAATTCGACATCTGTTCAAAAAATTACAAATAACTTAAATTCTACCACCAATGCTGGCATAGTTTATAACAACGGAAATGTATGCGAGAAATATAATCGCATTACTTTCCAAAAAAACGTTCAACTCAATCAATCTTCTAATTCGAAATCTTTAACACGCCAAGACATGAGTATTTCAAGCGACAGTTGTAGCCAAACATCGTCGCCTTCGTATACAATTAAAAACATGGGGACGCCTTTAATTCCTTTGAGAAACTCGGGGAAACTTCAGAACGGTGGGATTTTTAATAAATTACAGAAAGATGGAAAAGAAACGAAAGAAAGGAACAGTCCCTTAACAAAAAGTGCTTCAACTCCTGCCAGCTTACAAGCTATTGTTAGATTGCAGCATGGATCTAACGCATCTCTACATCACAAGGTAATATGATAATATGTTTACTTTATTAATAGTAGATGCTAATACTTATTGCAACTAAGTTTAAATATTTCAAATATTAATAAACAAGAATTTAAAAAATAAATTTGTTTTTATATTGAAATTTCGCATTTAGATTATTAAAGATATGAGAAGACCGTCAAGCATATCCGTTAAAAGAGTGAAACTAAAGTTCCAATTTGCCCAAATATTGATAAACGCAGTTGCTCTTTTGGCTATAGGTGGAGGAATGGCAGCCTATCTGAAAGGTAGCTGTAAGTAACTTTTACTTCTTTTTTGTACAATTTCTTTTAAGCTATTAATTTTTTTAGCTCAACCACCGGCAGTTCAAATAATCAATAGGCCTATAAATTATACCACCAGGCAATTTATAGTTCCTCCTACAACAGCTCCCGCTAATCCAGCTCCTGGAATATGTCTTCCAGTGATCGTAGATTTTTGTCATCACCATAATGTCCCCTACAACTACACTGTATTTCCTAATTATCTGGGGCACTTTAGTCAAAGGGACGCAGACCTTGAACTTGAAGCGTACGATGCGGTGGTAGATGTTCGATGTTACGAGTTAGCAGCTTTATTTCTCTGTTCTGTTTTTGTTCCTAAATGTGGTGAATCAGGTGTTATGATTCGTCCATGTCGCAACCTGTGTGATGGTAAGATTTCAAATAAAACGTATTAGTTTTTTTTTTACATTGAAAAACTAACTTAATATCGATAATTTTAGTATTTTTAACTTTCTTTTTATTATAGAAACCAAAAGACGATGTGGCTTTTTCTTAGATGTTTTTGGATTAGCTTTACCAAATTATTTGGAATGTGGTCTTTTTCCTGACTCTTCAGATCCAGAAAAATGTGTGGGACATAAGGAAGTAATGGAAGCAAAATTACGAGCACAGAAACCAAGTAAATTTTGTTATATACTTAATATAATATTGTTTTTTACAGTGTTTGTGACACTATATTTTTGTAGTATGTCCGTCGGGGTTTCAGTGTGATGTCAGAAGGTGTATTCCAAAAGAATGGAGATGCGACGGTCATATAGACTGTAAGGATCAGTCTGACGAATTAAATTGCCATAAATGTAGCCCTGGAATGATCCACTGTGGTAACGATCGATGTATGGCTCAAGAACAAATGTGTGATGGCAAAGTGGATTGTCCCATGGGACAAGATGAAAGAAATTGTCGTATGACTATTTTTGTTATTAAATATTTTACTGTATGTAAGTGAAATATTTGTTATTTTTAGTTCGTTTGAGTGAAAGAAATGGAGACGAAGGTAGAGGACAATTAGAGATTTTTCGTCCAGAATTTCAAAAATGGATCCCTGCTTGTATTACCTACTGGAATGAAACAAAATCTGCTTTAAATATCTGTTCTTTATTAGGATATTCGTAAGTGAACAATAGTATCTAATTTTCTATAAAAGCAACAAAAATGTTTAAAATTTCCTATTCTTTCTCTCAGATCTGTTAATTCAAGTCGCCTTTTAAACGGGAGTAATATAAATTCTGAAGTCGCTCAAGAGAACACTGCGTTGTGGTGGATGCATCAGAATAGGCGTTCTAAGAATTTATTACAAGAATTTAGTTCTTGTAAAGGCAGTTATGCAACAGTTGATCTGAGCTGCACTAATTTTCGTAAGTTGTAATTTCATATTTACCACCTTTTCTCGTCAATTTTTGTGATCCTCAGGTTGTGGTAAAACAAGGAAATCGTATGCCGAAAAATCTTTAAGAATAATAGGAGGAGTTAAATCTCGCCCAGGAGATTGGCCTTTCTTAGCTGCACTTTTAGGTGGACCTGAAGAAATATTTTATTGCGCAGGGGTTCTTATAGCTGATCAGTGGGTTCTAACGGCGTCTCATTGTGTTGGCAAGTAAGTACTTCGATTATAAGCTGTTGAAAGTTGTATAAATGACATTTTCGTATATTTTTTCTTAATTTAGTCATTCTGATGTAAATGGTTGGACAATTCAATTGGGTATTACTAGGAGGCATGCACATTCATATTATGGTCAAAAAATGAAAGTTCAACGTGTTGTTCCGCATCCAATGTATAATGTTGGTACTGCTCACGATAACGATGTTGCTTTATTTCAGGTGCGATAGCAGTTATCCTATTGTAGACCTGCTTTGGTTTTACTGAAAGATATTTCTATTTTAGTTAGCATCAAGAGTTACATTTCACGAACATTTATTGCCCGTATGTCTCCCTTCTTCCACTAAAGAACTTCGGCCTGGAACTGTGTGTACAGTTATTGGCTGGGGGAAAAAAGAAGACAAAGGAAGTAAGTTGCTGTCACTGGCCTGTCTTATTAAATGTAGAGGAACTTTTATATTTTTATTTTTGTGCATATCATACAGTATATTGTAATGATACTTTTTTAGTGTCGGAATATGAGCCAGAGATCAATGAAGTGGAAGTGCCAGTTTTGAACCGCGAACTTTGTAACGCGTGGCTTGAGAATCAAGACTTGAATGTCACCGATGGAATGATCTGCGCTGGCTATAAGGAAGGTGGAAAAGACGCTTGTCAGGTAAGTGAAATCGTTCATAATTATCTCATTTTAAAGCGCTACTGTGATTGTTTCGTTTTGCTAAATACTTTTAAACTTGCTACTATATTTTCTGCTGTTAATTTTCTGGCATATAAAATGTTTGTGCTGCATTTTAGTAATAGGATACGAATGTAGGCTTTTTAAGCTTTTTTGTTGTGAAATTGTAGTAACGAATTACTTAATAATAAGCAAAAAATTTATATTTAGGGGGATTCTGGTGGACCCCTTTTATGTAAAGATGAAGAAGATCCAGACAAATGGTTCGTAGGGGGTATAGTAAGTTGGGGTATAAAATGTGCACATCCTCATTTACCAGGTGTATATGCTTACGTTCCCAAATACATCCCGTGGATATTAAAACAAATAGCTCTTTATTCAAATTAGACTATTTAAAATGATATGCTGTTTCTAGTAGTCAATATGGTAGCAGGTTATTTCGCAAATGATGTCAAATATTTACAACTATATATATTATAGACCAACAAAGAAGTAGAGCTTTAATACAACTAAATATTATGCATTAAAAGGAGTACAGGTACTAAGAGAAAATAAATAAATAAGTACTTATCGTAAAAAAATGGCTGCAGGAATACATATATGTATAAAGGAATTATCGATAATGAGAACTAAGAATTTATATTATTCTTTTATCAGAATGATTGTTTTTACCTTACATATCACTATAATTAAATAATGCAGACTGATAAGTGAAACTAAAGGCATCTTTACTATTTACAAATTATTTTTATTCAATAAAATCAAAAAGATAATAATCCAAGAGACGGTTAAGGTTTTAATCGAATTTTAATTAAAAATATCATATTTTTTATTAAACTTATCGTAGGTAAATACTATATATGTATACTTCAAACGAAATCTACTTTAACTGAGGTTGTAGCAAAATACACAAACATTTTTAAAACGAAAGGCTGTTAGGTGTCTGCATTGTTGTACGCTTAAAATAAAATAGTAGAATAATTTGATATTCGTCTAAACAACAAAAACATACTAGTTTACTGAATTCTGTGCTGTGAATTGGACAGAAATTTACGGCCCTTGCGGCTTGCTTATATTATAAAAATTAATAATTTAATAATCTTTACGGTAAACAAAATTTTGCGAAATTAATTATGAACTTATGCAGCTATGGTACAAAACGTGAAATGGTACAATGTTCTACCCTAATGCTTTAATCTGACGCATTTGTATGTGTAGCAAAGCAGACAATTTAGTTACGCACAAAGAATCTAGATTAATTTTATAGTGATATTTTCTAATAATAAATTCATCTAGTGTTCGAATGGACCGCCACCTACATGTGATCTGTTTATATTTATATAGCGTACTGTCATATACATGTATGCGTATGTTATACGTTTAGGTAACGTATATATGTACGTCTCTAAAGTCAATTTTGATAATATCAACAAAAAAAAATCGACAAATGCGACAATAATTCGACTTTAGGGACTTTGAAACGCTTAAAATATATTTTATACCCTTAGATTATATAAAATAAAAAACAATTTAGTGAAGAGATATATGCATAGTTTTCTATAGATTTATATAACTAATGATTTTTACAATGAATGGTTTTCTGAATTTCTTATTGTTTAGATGAAATTGGCAAACGTTCGTTACTATATGAAGTGTGTGCTGCTCTGCTATGCTTATTTGCATAAACACTTACTTATCCCATATTTTTTCTACTTTATCGTTAGAATTCTAAGGAATATAGTGAGCCTTATAAGTATAGCGCTATTTATAGTAGGAGAATCCTTTCATCTTTAAGAAAGCTATATATATTAAAAAAATAAAAATTATACAAATTAAAACCAAAAAAGAACTAAGTAACTCTTATTAAGCAAATGTTTTTTATGAGAAAGAAGTGCGTCGTTTAGATAAATTTTTCGGGTTTTTGTAAATAATCCAATAGATTTAACGAATATATCTGATATAGTAGAAAAATGTGAAACGATTCAAATTAGTTCTGTAATTTATGATGCTTTGATATACCCCATTTTCATAAACTCGCATTTATAGTCGTAATTTTTGTTGCTTTTATGCTAGTTTACCATCATACTGGAACATACATTAATTACATTTCATTTTATTAAAAAAAAACTCCAAACTACGTACCTAATTCGTCCAAAAAAGAATGCTCCACTATTAATTTTGAACATTAGTAGATAAATAACGCTTACCGTTTTCATTCGCGTTTGTATATGTAACGTAGTTATATTGCTACAACTCATCACTGCCATGTTCAAAAAAATATCTCATAAATGTACATGTACATACACATTTCACTACTGACAATGAGAATCCCTTTCTCTTAACTCATATCAGTCACTCATTAAAAATTTCGAAGTCACACTTTATCAATGATTAACGGCTGTTATAGGAGGCCTAATACATATGAATCGACACAAGTAGGAAAACTTTCTTACTTATTATAATGTCACAACGATAAATATAAAGTAAATAATAACAACAACAATGTTAACCATAACTTATGGGAATCATTTTTCAATGCTGCTACGCATTTTTACATCAAATGCAGTTTCTCACCATCATATTAAAAGTGTCTTAAAAATGCGATCAAATTTTCTTAATAGATTTAACTCATCTTCATTGTAAGTGTATATAAATGTGAATGTGTTTGAATACTTTTTATAGACGCACGCGCTGATTATAATAGTGTTACTAAGATTGTCAGAAGTACGATATTTTAGAAAAATTCATGTGAGGTTTGCCAATTAAATCTAAAGCTATAAAACGAAATTGCGAATTGTGGGCAATCACTAAGAATATCATATATAGTTAAAAAAAACACATACATACATACATAACTACATAACAAACATATATATGAATATATATATATATGATATAGTAGAAGTAGTGATATATGTTTTTATGTTAATACATTTTTAAATGAGGTATATTAAAAACGTGATTCCTTATTACCACATGACAATATATATTTATATATATACATAAGTAATGACAATAGCAAAAAAATGTTAAACTGAACTTAAATAAATACTTGTTTGATGTGAAACTTACAGTTGTAACGAAGTCTGTTATGTACTTTTTAGATACTTAGAAAATGAGTGTTATATATCATTTATCGGACTTAATTATTTCTAGCAAGTCTTATTAATTTATCTGAGCTTTAGCCACTATTATATGTTTAAAAAAAATTGACGTTACAAGCTACCTACAATCTTTAATGATAGGACTGTGAACCTGCTGTTCGGAATGCATAGGTGCACCATGCTTCCAAACTACTGAATTGTGACGTACATATGTTGAAATTTTGTAGTCAATATATTATACTGTTATGCTGATTTAAATTTTTAATCCTCCTATCCATTATATGCACCAGAATTAAACTATTGCGCTCTTTAAAGATTAAATATTCTACATGAATATGTAGTTCATGTAGTGTATGCAACTTAAAATACTGGAGTGTGTGCTTGATTACGTATAACGAATTACAGTAAAATGAAAATGTTAAAAAAACATTTTATTATAATTTTAATACAAAATATAGTACATTATAGATATAATACTTCAATAACAAGCACGCAGTTAATCTGTAAAGGTTTCATTATCAACATCACTTTTACTCGGTAGTATATTACCATATTTCTTTTTTCCTCTTAGTGATTTCCGTTTTCTTCGTCTGAATAATATGAATAGGATAATTAAGAGTGCAACTAAAAGAACTGCTGCCGCTGGTGCAACGTACGTTACTAATTTTTTTTCCAATACGATTTTCTCGAAACGGATCTTGCACTCTTCATAATCCAAAATTTCTCTTTCAGAAAAATTGTAAGTACAGGCTGGAAAATAAGATAATTATCAATCAATCAATACAACTAATAGCTAAAGGTGTTAAAAAATAACTTTAGGAAGTTGTAGATTTCCTCTTCCTAGCCGTTGGGACTAATTGTTTATATTTGAATTTAGGTAGACCTCAAAGTTTAATTTAATTTAATATTTGGACTAAATACATTACTTAATAACTACAATAAAAATCATAAAATTGGATGGTATTAAATTATAATAGTCGTAATCAAGTAACTTCTATAAGAATACTAAATATTTCGTGAAATTAAAATTTCAAAAATAAATTATTGAAGTTCTCATAAAAACATTGTTCTAACTTTTTAATGTCTTGTTTTAAAATTGCGAAACAAATCAGTTAATTGTACTGTAATAATAGTAATAAAACAATATTTAATAATGGTTTTATTCTCGTTTTTGCTTATCTTAGTTTCTCCTTAACAAAATTATTTTAATAACAAATCACTACTTACCATCTTCGGCTACTGGACAGTCTAAAGGAATAAATTGTATTTCTTTTAATTGCATCCATTTATTAAGTTCCCAACAGTCGCATACATCTTCATATTCAGCAGATAAATCATTATTTATTAATCTCTTTAAATTACACAGCCCTGCTATGTTTCTAAGAGAGAATTTTCTAACATTATTTCCAGATATATTGTAAGTAACTAATGTTGGTAGAATTCCAAATTCTGGGAGCTCTTGAAATTTGTTATGGCTAATATCAATATGTTCTAAAGGACTTGTTATTGGTTTGCTCATATTGACAACTTCGGCCATGTTAATATTATCATTTTGACTTAGGTAGAGTTTTTTTAATGATGGTAGATGAAAGATGACTAGAGGAATTGTATTTAGCGCATTTAACGTTAAATCCAGGCTTATTAAATTTGTTAAGCTGGACAGCGCAGATTCGTCAATTTTTGATATCATATTATCAGATAGATATAATAATTTCGTACTACTGTATCGATTTAAATCGTCGTCCTCTATTATGCGAATTCGATTGAAGGATAATTCCAAAACCTAAACAAAAAAAATCGGTGTAGTATAAACATAAAAGTATAGTTTTAAATCTAAACATTATTTGGGGTGTACTTTTTATATGATCGATCAGTAATCAAAACAAGTTAAAAATAGTAGTAAAAAAAATTAGAAAGAGAAGTCTGCGATATATGAAAAAAAAACTCAAATGGTCGAAACATGTGTCTGTGTTATTATTGCGGGATGAATTTTATCTTGTTTTTTAGGAGTAGTAGTTTATTTTAATTAAATTTTTTGATATTGCTAGTTTGAATCAATAAAACAGACATAGTTGTGTAATATACTAAAAAATAGCATTTAGATACAAATATACATGAGTTTAGTAAGTGCCTGTTTAAATAGAAATAGTATAATACATACATACTTTTTCAAAAAAAAATTTGAAATACCATAAAAATATTTAAATATGTATTCCAAATGCTTTTATTAAGTTAATATTGTATTATACAATTCTTAGTTTGTGTATAAAATGTATTATGTTTTTGTTTTCTTTATAAATTATACACAACAAGATATGTTGGTACTATATAATTTTAAAAACAAAAACAACTGATAAAGAGCGGTCCTAGTATGCTTTGTCACAATAAATAAATTAAAAGCTCGTTAATAAGAATTTAGTTAAGTTGCTCATTAGTTTATTCTAGTTAACGATTGTTTAATTACCTCAATTTTTGTGCGAAGACATTGTGGAATTTTTCTTATTTCTTTGTGATAACAATCGGCTGTTAACATACGATGAACTGTCTTATAATCACATTCCATACAGGTTTCACTATAAACTTTTGAGTAAAAAAATACGCCCAAGAGCATACAATATAAGAGCTTGTTTTTGGGTAACATTTGCCTTCTGTTTATCTAAAAGAATGATTTATTTCATGTTTTTAATTTTTTGAAACCAGGTTATTAAACAATTTTGTTTTATTACTTATTTTAATGAAAAAATTCTTATCAACAATTTGATTTTTAATCGAAAGTAACAATTTAATAAATTTATGGAATTACGTAATTTATATTTGGAGAGATAGAGGGTCAATAATTAACGATTCTGTAAGAAACGCAAAAGTTCTGTAAACTTACCTCAGATCATTATTAAGAAAATAATCATATCACAAGAAACATTGTTCACATTTGATAAAAAAGAACGTTTCACAACATGTCTTCTAGACGCGATACTAAGAACTTAATAAACGTTAAATCGTACGTTAGTTTGCTTATTAAACGTTTTTAAGTATCTTAACTATCTAAATTGCCGAATCGACATCAAACGCGATACACATTCACATGTATTTACTTACATAGCATTTTCTTAAAACACTGACGAACGTAATTTATACTTTAAAATCGAAAATTAACACTATCTGTTCGGTGTTTTGTTGAATCGTTGCATAGAAGTTAACTTCAATTGAAAGATTAAATGAACTAACAATCCAATTAATGCTGGGGTTGGGCTTTAACCATTGTCATGATTTAATTCTCTTTCAGCCTTTCCTTTATACTAATTTATTTACTTATTACATTTTCGCACTGATTTAAATTATTGTTTAGATATTTTAAAAACGGTGCGCGACTATTACTTGATTGAATATAAATTGTAAATAACTTAACTTACAAATTGTAATGTTTCTCATAAACTTTATCATTAAGTAAAGATTGTATTTGTAATTACAGCAGAGGCAAAGGTTATTTTGATAAAATGAAAGAAAACAGATTATAATTTCACGTCTTATCTTTAAAGAAATAATGACAAGATATTTTATTTATGTGAGTATCTTCACATAGCTTTCATATTTTAAAAAGTAAACAGAAAACTTAAATAGTTTTTAGGCCACCTATTTTTAGTTTTATGTGTTGCATTAAAAAATTTAATAATAGTTTTATTTATAATATTGATCAAGCGTTTGAAAAGCATATTGCATAAAAAAGTCGAGTCCATTTATTTCTTAAAGTATGGTAACCCATTTTTTGTTGTAATATTCATACTTTAAAGTATTTGGAATGCATATTTTAATACTTTTATGGTATTCAAATACCATTTAAATGCCGATGACTAAAATTATTTAATATTTGTATTTAAATACTTCAATGAAGGTATTTTATTTGAAATACCGAGTCGATTTGGAAATATATTAAATTTATATATATATATTGAAGAATGACGTGATTATAAGACTCATAAGAAAGATAATCGAGCTGTTAATTTTTTTTTTATATTCATTGTACCTTCGACCTGGTTGTTGATAAACATATTATTAAATTAATTAAATAGAATTTAAATACATTCTTTCTGTATTTTATGCAAGTGCGGTCTTCACTAGAGAAATCATTAAAAAATACAATTTATTTTATTTATTAAATGTTAGTTTTTTTTAATTACATTTCAATTTTTAAAGCAACTGCATTTACCACTTCAATAGCAACACCCTATACATATATATATATATGTATATATATATATTAATTTTATTTTACTTGTATCCTAATGAGGTGTTCAAAAATATTTATTTTACAAGAAACCTTATTAAAAAAGATTTCATATCTTAATCTTAAACAACTTCAAAAGTTTGTGTTGTTATTTATTGCTGATACAATATTTGTTTGTAACATTTTAACTTATAGGATTACATACTGAACACATATTTTTTTTAATGTATTTACAACATTCTTACATTGTTTCAGTAATAAAACAACGTACAATTCTAAATTACTATCGATATAAATATTAATAATTTATTCTTCAAATTTCGTATTGTAAAAGGGAACATACTGAAGTACTACTTTCCAGTCAGTAAAGTAAACTACTCCTAAACTAGCTGCAGTACCATAGGTAATTGCAGGGGCCATCCTGTAAGACAAATTACGTAATTAAGATATCAATATAAGAAAAGGTTGCTTTTACCATTTAGTAGCAAGTTCAATGTGTTTTTTTCCAAATCCACGCAGAAGTGACATGATCTTAGTTTAAATATCCTCACTTAAAAATGAGTACGTCTCACAACAGGCTTTATATTATATTTTCCTACTTCAGTTTTTAACACCTACGAACATTAACCTCACATTCATTGATAGATTGTAACAATAGATTATAAGGATCAATGAATAACAAATAGATATCCATTCATGGTTTCCACTGAAATAAGTTAGTGTAATTTATCTTACAGAATTATGTAACTAAACTTGCTGTATTTATGTAAAATATTTCTGTTAAACTGTTTCAAAGAATTATATAATGATCTTATTTTAAGTGATTGTTTTTAATTCGTTTCAGTATATTACACTGTCTAGTGATATCGGAGACATTTTCTTCCATCCTACAGCTACTCTTGTCATCTGAATCTATTCTATGATCTGAATTCAAAATGGTGAGTAGTGTTGTTGTTTAGGTTTTAAGGTGTTTAGTTTTTAATTATGTAAAAAGTATAATACGGTATATTAATACATATACTTTATATTTAAGTTACAAACTCCCCTACGAAATATCTGAAAACGGTATTATTAATTTATATTAAACGTATCTAACGTAAGTATGAACGTTCGCCTAAAAACTCATCATTACTTTTTAACTTCTATTATTACATTGTTTTTAAAATTTTGATAAGGAAATTAAAGTATATTGTATAAAGTTTACTTTATTAATAATATTGGCCACTTTTCAGAAATTAAATGAATTGGGATAAATTATTCCTTTTCTGAAGTAATTTACAACCTCAATTGTTCTATATTTTATTCATTAAGAAAAACTATTTTAATGCAATTGTTCTTGTTATAAACAAACTCCAAATTTTTACTCATTATTACCATTAATCCATATTTATATTGTTTGATTCTCTTGACTTATTGCTGCTTAACCCAATTAATTCTTCCTTCAATACTTTCATCGATGCTTTTTCTTTTTGGATCTTTACTTTTTTTTAGTTTGGGACTTTATATTGTTTCAGGTTTATATCAAGGAGCACATTCAAGCAGCTAATTCATGGATCGTCTGAATGAAGTGATATTAAGATAGTTAAAAACGCATTTAAGAAAATATATTTTAAAATTTGGTAATATGTATCACTTTAAAAATTTTGGATTTTCTTCTTCATGACACTATTTGTTTTTTTTTTCGCTGAATTAGAGATTGGTTTTAAATGTTTTATAGAGCTCTATAATCAAATTATATTATGATGTAAAGTGAATAGTACAGTATGGTACGTTAATGTGTGTAATACAATTTATATTTGTGTAATTATTTGTATTGAAGAGGTAAAGAAGGAACAATTGTTTTTCTAAAAGTAATAGGTAAATAAATATCTGTACATTGCGAATGATAAATAAATAATTTTTAATAGTAGTAGCTATTTTATTTTAGTGAAGCAATATTATACTTCGTAAACATTATGACTAACATTTGTATTACATCTAGGAAAATATCTGACATAAACGTTGAACTTCTTAAGATAATTATTTTTTTCAATAATCAATTCCCATAATATAATAGTTTATTTAAATTTTTATTAAATTTAATTTCTATAGTGACCTCTAGCGGTTGATAGTAAAAGTTATTACATTATTTAGTTTCTAAATTTTAGTATCTTTCTTATTTAGTTTCTTAATTTTAGTATCTTTCTTATTTAGTTTCTTAATTTTAGTATCTTTCTCTCTTATTTGGATTCTTAATTTTAGTATCTTTCTTATTTAGTTTCTTAATTTTAGTATCTTTCTTATTTAAATTCTTAATTTTAGTATCTTTCTCTCTTATTTAGATTCTTAATTTTAGTATCTTTCTCTCTTATTTAGATTCTTAATTTTAGTATCTTTCTCTCTTATTTAGATTCTTAATTTTAGTATCTTTCTTATTTAAATTCTTAATTTTGATTTCAAAATTTGACTGTCTGAAGGAGCATATATGCCGGGCCGAAGGCCCGGTACATCCTTGTGCCGAGCCCAAGGCTCGGCACTTCATCTTCTAAACCTACTGGGATCAGCGCAGATACTATACTTCCACCCACCCACGAACCCGTAGCTGCAAGTCTTTCGTTCCATAAGATTTGGTTTGTAAAATAACGGTGAACAGGCGAATACCCCACCTGACAGGAATTGCTGGAACTACAATTTTATCATCTGACCGTCAGATGGCGCTACCGAGAAAAATCCCGATATTTATTGTGAAAATAATAAAATAGAAATGTCCACATAGAAAAATTATATTAAATTCTTCATCTTACAGGTAATATAATAAGCGTTACATTTTTATTAATTTGATGTTACATTTTTTTATAAAAGTCAATGTTACAATAATAAATAGCAATCTAGCTAGTACACATTAAAAATTGCCCTAATATTACGTTATGTTATATAATATAATAAGAAAGGACACGAGTGTACATTTATTATTACAATTAACTACTTAAAAACTATTTAAAATTACATTATTCTACTGCTTATTCTAAATAAACAACACTATATTTCAGTTTTATTAAATAAATAGAGAAATCATTGAACTAATACTTAGGATATTATTAAATTTACATAACAAGCAATTAGCTAATTACGTTCTTATCATATCATTACATGCAAATAAATATATATTTTATAAATTTATTAAATATGGATATGATTTTTTTTAACAAAAATCTTCCTTTTTAAGGCTTTAAAAATATACCGCAAATATACAACAACAAAACTAAAAGATCTTGGAGGTGATTTGTTCCTGTTCTAAATACATTTGCTTTGGCTATTTCTACAGGAGGAGCTGTGGGAAACTGGCAAGCTGACAGGATTTGGATCCGCTTCTTTCTAAAATTTATTTTAGTTAGTAACTCCTAATTAACAAGCTAAAAATATACTTATCTTTAAAGTAAAATTTCATTAATCAACTTATTAGAAAAGGGAGATGTTCCTGATATCCCTAAGTAGATGGAGAGTGGAGGGTTGATTTCTCACTGTTGCATATACAAATAGTTTTTTAAGTTTCCTCAAAAAGTTCTGAGAAGTCGGTTGGACCCGATTTCTGTTTGAAAGACAAAACTAATTAAGTAACAAATACGCTTTCAATTTAACGTTTGAAACAAAAGATTTCCAACAATAAATACTTTACTTAGAAAACGTATTTTCTACTCAACTAGTTTCATGATGGGTTGGTTGTTCCCTAAAACAAATAGATATTAAAAACAGTTACGATATTAAAAACAGCCTACGCTATTAAAGAAGAACTATAATTAGCGTTTCCAAGTGAAATTTGATTTCTCAAGGACTCAAAGAGCTGAATTCGTATTAGTTTTAAAAAAATCTGTTTCTTGTTTTACTAGTCCATGAAGTTCAACTAATTTAAGTGGGTAAAATATTATTATTATTATTAAAAGGAAACACAACTATTGAAATGATTAGAGGTGTAATACAAAATATAGATGAATTAAAAAGATGTAATATTTGCATAAAAATTTTACGTTTTCATTTCAAGTTTTAAATATTATGCACTTATAAATGCGTAATAATAAAAGTCATTATTTTAATAAAGCCTTTTAGCAATTAAAAAGATAGAATGATCTAAACAAATCGAAATTAACAACTGCAATAAATGGTAAAAGATTTACGAAAACTTATTTGCATAACTACAATATTATTTCCCTAAACTTCACCTGAAGAAGCTGTAGGTAGTACTTGTTATTTTGGAAAAGCTTTAACAAATGACAAATTTAAAAATCAATAAATCAAAAATAATTTCTAAGGAAAAAAGTATATTTTCAATCTATTTTGTTTTATACTTTACCCATCTAATTACCACGACGAAGTACAGATACTTCTAAATGTTGCTTCAACAGAGAATTCACGCTGATGTCCAGTTAAGTAGGCAAACGTCCCCATGAATATCTACACATAAAAATAGTTACATAAAAATGTACTTCATCATGGACATACAAATAAAATAAAATATAAAATTATAAACAGTACTTACATTTTAATTTAAAAAAGCATGATGAGATAAGTAGGTATAGACAATAACAAATATTGAAATGGTAATAATAATTATTTTAAGTTATTAATAGGGAAGGGAACATCAAAGCTGGCATGAAGTCAATAAGCAGAGAGAAATTTGGTACCGATTTCATTTAAAGTTCACTCGACCATTGTTGGTCAAGGGTGGACCACACCTTTAGGTCGTGGCAGCAGTCCCCAAAAAAAGTTGTCTATTGACAGGAAGTCAATGACTACGATGACAGTTGCAGATCAGGGTTTTCACCCTAATAACCTATTGCAATTGCCACCGCGTTGGTCCCACGATGCCTGAAATTGATCACTATGATTTTAAGTTTTTAAAACCCAAAGTCATAGCTTTAGGAAAGGAACGTCAAAGCTGACAAAGTCAACGACAATATGGTAGGGAGTTTGGTACTAATTTAAATTAAAATCCCTCGACCATTGCAGGTCAAGGGTGGACCACACCTTTAGGTCGTAAAACCCAAGGCAGCAGTCCCAAAAAAAGGCGTCAATTGACACGAAGTCAATGACTACGATGACAGTTGCAGATCAGGGTTTTCACCCTAATAACCTATTGCAATTGCCAACGCATTGGTCCCACGATGCCTGAAATTGATCACTATGATTTTAAGTTTTTAAAACCCAAAGTCATAGCTTTAGGAAAGGAACGTCAAAGCTGACAAAGTCAACGACAATATGGTAGGGAGTTTGGTACTAATTTAAATTAAAATCCCTCGACCATTGCTGGTCAAGGGTGGACCACACCTTTAGGTCGTAAAACCCAAGGCAGCAGTCCCAAAAAAGGCGTCAATTGACACGAAGTCAATGACTACGATGACAATTGCAGGTCAGGCCTTCACCCTAATGACCAATTGCAATTGCCACCGTATTGGTCCCACGATGCCTGAAATTGATCACTATGATTTTAAGTTTTTAAAACCCAAAGTCATAGCTTTAGGAAAGGAACGTCAAAGCTGACAAAGTCAACGACAAAAAGGTAGGGAGTTTGGTACTAATTTAAATTAAAATCCCTCGACCATTGCTGGTCAAGGGTGGACCACACCTTTAGGTCGTAAAACCCAAGGCAGCAGTCCTCAAAAAAGGCGTCCATTGACACAAAGTCAATGATTACGATGACAATCGCAGGTCAGGCCTTCATCCTAATGACCTATTGCAATTGCCATCGTCTTGGTCCCACGATGCCTGAAATTGATCACTATGATTTTAAGTCGTTATGTATAATATAAATATATCAATGTTGACGTCATGCCAGCCATATGATGAACGTATTAAGATTAATACAACAAATTTTAGGCGTTTTAACTTAAAATATGAAAAATTACTTATCGTGCACAATTTTGTTCATCACAATCATTGTTCATTAGTTTTTTGAATATTTTGTAGCATATAAGTTTATACTTAAACAATCCAATTATCTAAATATTACTTTGCAATTTTATTTTTTGTATTTTATTGTTATTTCGTTGTATCGATTTAGTGACCCTTGCACGTAAGTAGGTACAAAACATGTCACTTACCTATTTGAAGATATTGAAATTAATTCTCAATCACTGAAGATAAATACCTGTTGGACCTAGATATATAAAACCTATTGCTTGAAGCTATCATACGAAATATTCAAAATAATTCCCAAATAATTTATTTTAAGTATTAAATAAAATTAAAGAAACAGGTCATAAAATAAATCGTCAAAATATATTACGTACATTTTATCATTTTCGCATCAAAAAAATAAAAACTTATACTTATGTCAAAAAAGAATGGAAGATAAAGATAAAAGTTTTGTGTTCGCCAAGGCAAGACAGTCCCATACAGTATATCGATGTTTCCAGACCCACCTCTTTATGTAACGATCGAAGGAAGTTGAAGATGTACCTGCTGTGGTATCAGGAAGCGTAACCGACATCCGTCATCTACCATCAACTGATGTTCCCTTTAGTAGGCCTTCAAGAATAGCGATAAACGGCCAGCTTATCCATTCGTGTTCACCAAACATTATACGGTGATAATTCAGTATGATTAATATAAAAGAATACAATACCTACCAATTACTACTCAATGATTAGTGTAACGAACGTGTCGGCCGACCGCTACCGTGAATAAAGTGACCGCGAAAGCCTGGCGTGAAGCGCCCCCCCTTCTGTCTGATCCTATCAACTCCACATTTTGCGTGATGATATGGGACGGAACGGGAGATTCTTCAACTTTGAAACCGCCCCACAGTCGAAGGAAGTCTGAGACCCTAAACCTTAGGAGTATAAAAAAATGTAACCAGCAAGCCAGTACATTTTTTTACACTATGTCAGGCGTTAGGTACCATTATAGAGAATGGCCAAGGAAAAGCTGAACCGGGGCGAGTCAGGTAGCCGCAGCATCCGTCGTTCTCCCGCTCCCCAGCTGAATGAAAATGAAAACGATAGGGTCTAGAATGCCCTAAAAGTTCGTTAATTAATTAAATCTAAAAAATACATAGTTTAACAGAATGTGTTGTTATTTTAAGCAAAAGAACTTTTAAGACATACTAGTTGTTTTTTTCCTCTCTTGACACAGTAATTACCCACCCTACTTCGAAACTAGACACGATATTTATTCATTTACACTATTAGTTTTAACTGAACCGATTTATTGTTAATTTGGAGTAAATTAATTAATTAATTTAGTAATAATGTATTAATAAGACGAATATTTTTTAAACTGTTTCTTTAGTTAAAATTTTAGCAGCTGACATTGTTGATTGCATAATTCTCAAGCCCGTTCATTATAAAATTTCCAATTTCCAATTACACCAATTGGTTTATAAATAAAAATAAATTGATTTCAATAAATATTAATTTTTTATTTTAATTAAAAATATATTTCCTAAATAAAATCCTAGCTACAATATTTTGTTTTATAAACTTACCTATTTGGTGATCTTGATGGACGAAAACAACACCATTCACAAAAAATAACAAAATGTTTACCTGGTTTGACCAAGTTTGCAACTACAATTAGTGTCTTTTCGATAGCATAGAATTATCTTAAAATGTAACAACAAAACAATTTGCTAAACATTTTTTTACTATTTTTAAACGTATTATTGAAAGAACTGCAGAAGGTGTTATTTGAAACATTTTAATAAACTAATTAAAAAATGTTCATGTAAAATAAACGATAATTGGTACAAATTTAACACTATACGTAAAAAGAAACATACTTCTATGGTATTTTTAAATATTGAACATTGAAGTGTATTAAAAAAATATACAACAAAAAGTGAATCTTAAGAAAAGAAGTTGTTAAATATTTAAAAAATATCGGTGTCGTCGTTATTTTCTAATATTTTTGGTATGTTTCTTATAAATTGTTTTTACACATTATTAAGATAATTCTTGTCAAAATGTAACATATGTATAATATAGTATTATACAATGAAATTAGGTATTGTTTTAGTGAAAATATATATAAATACAATTGCAATTCAAACAAACAATTTAACGAGTTTTATCCGGAAAAAAATCTACGTTATCAATTAAAAAAAGCAACATTTATTAACTATGTATTTGTTTATGCAAACAAATCTGATTTTTTTTAATTAATAACTAAGTAAAGACGAAAGATTGGAAATATAGTCGTCAACAGTACCCATATATTAAATAAAATAATCTGACAATTATTGGTGGTAGGAAAAAATTACGTGTTTATTATTTTAGTCAAAATAAATAAATGAACAATAAAATCAAAAGCAAAAGAATTTTCAAATAGTTGGTATTTACATAAAAAACATAATATTTGCTGCAAACTTGGTTTAAACAAATTCGACAAAGAACGACACGACACGACACGACACGACAACGATAAGGAATAAAAAACGATCCAAGTATTTAACGCGATTAATAAAAAGCGCCTTGGTTGTTGTTTAACGTTAAACTCTTATTGTTGATTGACGGTTGTTATTTTCTACCTGATGTTTATAAATTGTAATGTAATCCTTCAAATTAAAAATGTTAAATTTATTTATGAACACTTGATCGTTAAATGTAAAAATGAATATTTTGTTACCATATCGAATAATATGTTTTCATAAATTAACTTTAACGAAACTTTCATTATAATAAAGAAAAGAAATGCATATATATATATATATATTATGAATAATTTAACCTTATGTGTTTTATAGGCATACAATTATATGTAAAAATGAAAAATTTCACTTATCTTTTTTATGTTGTGACTATCCAAAATTGGTAAAATTATCTCGACTGCAAAGTCTTCCAATTCCAATCGTTTTTTCAGAAAAGCATTTGGTCCTAAGTCCTATGAAGCTGCGTTACTTCAGGTTCACAATATTTTTCCTGAAAATTTTACAAAAAATCACAAAATGGTACAGGTTGTTATTCTATTTTCATTATAAACCACAATTAATAATTCAATTCTGGATATAGATTTATTTGTTTGTTGCTCACTTATTTGAAGTTTAAGTTAAAATTTGTATCATTAAAAAGACCACACTTTTTGTCACTTTTTCCTAATTATCATTTCCTAATCTCATTATAAAAAAATAATACATTTTTCTAATTGAAGTAAATGATATTATGGTATAATGAAGGTAATAATTATATTATTTACTAAAATAAAATATTACCTTAAACGGAGCACAATTCTTGCTAGTATTTCTACGTTCAGTTCAAGTAAAACTATACCTAACACTCTTCCAGTTTGTATAAAGTCCGATAACATTTACTCACATTCACTAACCTTGATAAAAAAAGTAGACAAAAAACAGAAGAAATGATTATTATCTCTAACATTATCTGTCGAACTTGCGCCGTAGAGAAATGGAAATAGTTTTGAAATAAATGTCTCAGAAACATCTACAGGGTGTGATTAAAAATTAATTGTACAAAAGAGATTTGCAGATACAAAATGGACGATGAATGTTAAAGGACAAATCAAAAACCAGAACTCGTTAATCGTTATAAAATACAATATGTTAATTATGCAATTCTCTAATATTATTTCTTCAACCCAATCACAAAAAGATGGTTATTAATCTATTACTCATTTTGACTGATGAAAAGGTAGAAGGCAGAATACAGAAATTTTGAAACATCGAAAAAGTTAACAAATCGATGAGGAAATTTTTATCTAATTATAAGTTAATTGTATTGGAAAATTATATTAGTATTTCAATTCAAACAAAGGACTTAGCTTAATTACAAAATAAAATCCACTGTATGAATTAATTAATAAAAATAGAGATTCTACATTATTGCAATATTTAATTACTTATTCAAAAGTAATAGATTTTTTTATTAATAACACCTATGGTATAAATGAATAAATTATTAAATTTTAATCAGTTGATATTTATTTATTAATGACAAGAAAAAATCATTTACTGTTTTTATAAAAATAATAAACTCTTCTACCAGTGCATCCTTCTAAAATTAAAATAAAATCAAATGCACAAGAAAGTGTACTCTAGCAAACATTGAAATAATAATACTAGGCTATAATGAAATTAATTAATTAATAGTTACATTTAAATAATGCTGTTTGACTGTTTTAAAAAAAATATTTGAACTAAAACAACATATAGGTATAAAGAAAGAAAAATAATGTTAGTTTTTGTTCTATTAATTATATACAATAATCTAGTTCTAAAATATTAAAAAGACTTACAATTAGTAAATTCAATATTAATGCAATAGAGATCAATAAAAACAATTTAGGAACTTTTCTAATAAACAACATAAAGAAGAAAACATGTAATACAGGTCTCTCAGAAGGGCAAGAAATTAAATTTATTGGAATTTTTTGAAATTAAGAATGCCCAGAAACTAAACAAAAACATCGTTAATATAATAATCACACAGAATTGTTTGTTGTTTTATGTATGTACGTTAATTAGGTTTTCGCATTCAGAATAGTTTTGTACTCTTGAAAATGACTTGTTAGTTGAAACAATTGTCGAGTGAATAATAAAAAATCTTGTTGAAACGTCTACTGTTCTTTTTGATTTCTCAAAAAAGCAAAAAAATTAATTTAAAGTGAGTAGTAGATAGCGATGTTCTCATGACGATTTCAAAATTTTGAAACTGATTAAAATAAAGTGCTTCAGTCAGGTGAGAGGGCAATTAAACCTACTGCCCCCTTCCACTTTATCATTGCATGTGTTTTCATTAGTGTAAATTTCTAATAATTCGTCATGGTATGGTAATAATGCAGAATAAAGAACGTATAAGGCGATATAGCCTTCTTCTAGAAACAACATCTTGAAAGCACACAAAAAAAAAAAATTAGGTCAAAGACGTAATAGGGTACGTTATTCGCCAGTGTAAAAATTGTTCCACTATTTATTAGATCTAGTAGACTAGGTTATACAGGATGAGTAAACCGTTAGGTAGAGGTTGCAGCATCATTGCGTATCAAAAGGGTACGTTAGGGGTACGACAGCGGCGCGTCTCAGATTCCATTATGCTACCCCATTCACTCGACATCCCTAAATGTTCCATTCGAGCCGGTTTTTTATGTCAAAGATGTGTGTTTAAAACAAGTATGAGAGGGGTGAGGATCCAGGTGCGGATGCCTTTTGCTACACGACCAAAAAAAGAATTCGAATAACTTATAATGGGTTACGCGAATCCTATTCTCTAAGTACGCATGTAACACACCGGGTGTATGCGAATCAAGCCACACCTGTCCGATTTTGTCACTGTAGCTCACGGGATTCAACACAACCCTAACCACTCTCAGCCTGTACAACAACCCTAAACGTTTTCGAATTTTTAAAACAAATTAAATATACAACAAAGGTTACTTATAATGTACACGCTTATAACGTATCCACGGTTATAACGTCCGGAAGTTACTATGGGAGAATACCAAAAATCCTAGTCCGAAAAAGGACTTTTATGGATTTTTCTATTTTAAATTTTTGTTTTTTGATTTTCACAGCATTATGTTATTAAATTTTATAAACGACACAACACCGTGATTTTAATCAGTTTATTTTAAATTTATAATTTATTTTCCAGGATGGCGGTCATTAATTAAAACATTTTAAAAAATGAAAACACACAAAAAGTTCCAACGATATATCTTCACCTGAAGAAGCTTAAGTTAAGCGAAACAATTGTAGTGAATTTAAATAAACATCTTGAAAAATTTTGTTTTAATTTTTTAAATTATGAATTAATTTCAATTTGTAACGTTTCGGTTTATTCAACCATCATCAGACTAAAACGAAATACAAAAAATGTAGTTTACTAAATTTTTTTTGTTTACAAAAGTTTTTGTTTTATAAATTATATAAATTTTGTTTATAAATTTTACTTAATCAGTTTCATTTTAATTTTATATTATGATATTTGTGTCAAAGAACATATCTTTTCGAAGATTGTTGCTCACAAGAATTTTTAACTTGTTTTGTTTGGTTGTTTGTTTGATCATGTAAACAGTGTGTGTCCAACCAAAATAAGTTAAAAATTGTTGTGAGCAACAATCTTCGAAAATATTGTTGTATGCATGTTTAAATTTAGTAGACCTACATTTTTTGTATTTAGTTTTAGTCTGATGGTGGTTGAATAAACCGAAACGTTACAAATGAATTAACAATATTGTTTTAATTAATGACCGCCACCCTGGAAAATAAATTATAAATTTAAGTAGTTTGAAGGTACATTATCACACTAATAAAATAATTACCCATTTTACCATACTTATACTGGTATAAAATAGACGCTATTATAATACAATAGTTCTGGCCCATTAGTCAAAAAATATAGATTATTAACGGTGAATATGTATTATATATTATAAAATGTGCGAATGTGCGTCATTTGCTGCAAGTCAGCATTTTTCTATATTTCTCTTTTTTATTCATCAGCTGTCGTTTTTCTAACGTCACAGAATATGTTCCTAAGCATGACAGGACAATTACTTGCTGACGTAACACTAAAAATATTATATAATGGCAAGGCTTTTTCTTGGTGAAGTTTAATAAAAAATAATTAATTTTAAACAATTTATTGCTTAGAAGGATGATACATTTCCTTTTGTTTTATATTTTTCTCGTAAAATTTACTAAAAAATAAATGTATTAGGAGGATAATGTTAATGAGAAAAAATTAACAAATATTCTTTGTTTTAATTTTTTTTTGTAAAAGGCGCTTAACAAATTACGTTAAAATCCTACATATATGATTTTTAATATGATATTAAATTTAATTCACTTCTCTTCTTATAATTTTCTAGACTAATACGGAATAAAATACAAAATTTACTGTAAAAAAAAAACTAAACATTTTGTATCGTAAATATATTTTTTCCGTTGAATTTCTACAAGTTTCAAAGTTTAAGCAATAAAAACAGATTGTTGGAGTCTCAATTAAATTAATCAAAACTAAATGTAAGTGTACAATATATTATTTATACTGCGTGAAAATGAAATAAAATTCTTATACAAAAATGATATCGCTTTAATCAGTTAGTGTAAAAAATGTAGACGATATATAAAATTTAATAACATTAAGCATTGCTTTTAATTAAACACTACTTCAACAGATATATGTTGTCAAAAATATGTTAAAAATGTTTGTTAATTTTAATAGGGCAGTAATATATATATATATATATAAATATATGTTATTGAACGAAATTTGCCTATTTTATAATGCCAGTTTGCTCTGAAGCTAACATTTCGCAAAATTCTGACAAGTGATTTGCTAATCTGAATAGGAATGTATAGACCACAAAAAAAAAAACGAAAAGTAGCGATGGAGCGTAGTGAAACTAAAGAACAGATTAACATTTTAGTAGATCGGTGCCAACCTTGAAACACTGGAATAGAAGGGAAAAAAACAAAAATATCAACGTGTCAATTTGTTATTCAAAGCCCAACAGCTGATGGTTGTCACTTATCTAAATCGCATTTTTTATTTGAAAGTTTCAGTACATAATTTACAACCGCCACCTTTATAAATACGTAAATGTTTTATATCATCAGGGATGTATCTTCCTTTTTAAAATATTTACAAAAATGACTTGGATTTAGACTGCATGTGATAGAGGTCCGAAAATACAAAAGCTTTATAACTAAGTGATAGATAATGAAGAAATGCTTTTAAGCGTAAAATTAACATTTTCGCCTCACAAATTTTCTAATACGAATGACAAAAACATGCAATATTAAAATATATTTCTCAGAAATGGCTTATTTACAACTCAATACTTTTTACTGATAAATATCTCAAATTTATTCTGACAATTTATAATTTAAATTATAAGATATGGTGTTGTTTCTACTAATAAAAATATTTCAAATAATTCTTGGATATTAGCAGCGAACGAAGGGGTTCTGGGGCCAAGATCTGTTCCGGGAGTTAAAAACATTCACTATATCTGTTATAAAGATGAAAAATTGGCCGGGTTCAAATGGCTAAGAATTAAAATATTTTCATCTGGGAAATTATTTATTTGAATTTAAATTATACTAAAAGTAGAATTAACTGTTCGTTTAAACAACAAATTCTGCACTTTTACATTTTGGTATGTTAAACGAAGGGTTTTTTAATTTAGTTAACACTGAAAGTTTTGTTTCAAGCCACTGATAATGTTTCAGCTGGCATTGAAAGTTTTTTATTTTAATATTTGTTAATTCAATTAAAATTACGATTTTAGTTTGTAAATGTTAAATAAATGTTAATATTGCTTCATTTAATGTTATTTATATTCTATTTAAATTTTTATTTTATAGTTGAAATAACCGATAATGAATTATTATTCGAATCATTCAAAACTTAAATGACAAATAGTTCTAGAAAATAAGTTTTCATTTTTAAATTGTAAAATTTATTGTAGCATTAGTTCAAATATAATACAGAATATGTCGCTGTATATACATTTTATTTAAACTTTGTAAAATTTGTCTAATAACTTTTTGTACCAATTGCAATATTAAAAGAATCACTTCAAGGAAAACGAAATTGTTAAAAATTAATGCGACTTACAACAACAAAACCCAAAATTGCATATAAAACAGTTTTTGTATGACATTTTGTAGGGTTATAAATGTTTTGATAATAAATAATAAAGTTTAAAAAAACATTTCTATTTGAAAAATATTAATTATGTGTACCTATTATTATATTATTATATTATAAATTATTTGAATACAACGCAGAATGAATAATGAATACTCTACTGATAAGTTCTAATTTTAATTTAAAATATACTTAGTATTTCAATGAGATGGCGACAACTGTAAAATTCCTGACATGTGCGCAGATGCGATACGTAGTATTCGATCAGGCGTCGGGACGCTAAATTATTCTTCAATGGAATATTTTACATAGGTACATACGACATAAATGTATGATCCTCCTATTAATACAACAATGTTTAATTTGCAACTGTAAGCTTTTTTCAATTACAGGTACAGCATTACATTTACAAATTTGATGGGTTACCATAATGATTCCATGAAAAGTCCATCTTTCCACATTTATCAAACAAAACGGTAATTTAATTTTATTAAAAGAACAATTGAATGTAACATAAACACCTTAATTAATTTCGTTTTCTTTTTGTAGGTCCATTTGATATTTTAAAGTTTACTTAACGATCGAGTGGGTTCATCCATGTGCTGCTTAATCAAGATATTTTTCACGGTGTAATATAAGATACCTTCTGTCAATGAATGTTCTGTTATTGAAAAGACGCACTCAACATGTTCCCTTTTTTTAAGAACTTATTCAGTAGTTAGTTCCGTTTTTTTTTTTTACTACCTGGAACTTCCTTCCAGTCGACTTTTTCCTTTGTAAACATACGTTTGTAGGTAAAGACCATCATATAAAAAAAGGGAAATAATGAAAGCGAGTTCACTATAACTAGATCAAACTAGGCCAATCTAGCGAGAAGAACCATGTGCCAAAATTATAGCCTTCAGAAAAATTTAAAGATATCGGTCTAATTAAAACCAGGTGATCAGGAACATGCGACATAAGTAGTATACAGTAGTTTAGATAATATCAAATAAACTTCTTTTTGATTATATTAACAATTAAACTAACCAGTTAAATCTAGTTTAAATTTAATGTAGTTTGGTTATAATATTTTTATTTTATTTCGTATATACGATAATGCTATAAGTTATTATAATAACTATTAATTAGCTTTATAACCCGTTAGTATTAGCATGTATAAAGTTAACTTTAAAGTAACATTTTAGGCATAAAATTATTATGAAATGAAAAAACTTACTAAATATAATTCATAACATTAATTAAATGAATTTGTAATTATATACAATATACAGGCAGCAGCTTTGAAATGTTTTGGATCATAATTTAATATTTTCTTTATTGTCGATCTTTATTATATTTATTTAAAAGTGTAGCATAAATTAATCACAATAATTTTTCTGTGGAATAAAAAGGAAATATATAATTAATAGGGATATTCCTATTATTAATGTTAAAAAGGCTTGAAAATGCTATAATATTATACAATATACAATTTACTTAACTTTTTTTGTAGATACTACTATTAAATAATATTATAAATAAAGTGGTATATAGAACACAGTAAATATTGAAATTATTATTTAATTTTTCTTTATAACATTGAACCACTTAAAAAATATTTTTATTTATTTGATGTACTTGGTAAATAAAGACATTTATGCATTAATTTTTACAAAAATTAAGACACTTCTAAATGTTAGGGTTTAGATACCTAAAATCTTCTTTTCAGTTACGATTATAATGTAATAACATTATAATTAATAATTTTTGTAATAAATTATTTGATTACTTTAAACGTTTGTTAAATTTGACTTTGATTGTGAGACAAGAAAGTTGGCGTAGTTAATAGTAATAATATTGCTACAGTAAAAAAATAAAAATATATAATATTTTATTATTTATACTGAGATAAACTAGAAATGCCATATTTTTTATTAGGGGATAAGGTACAAATGAAACAAGAGTTTAATCCTTCCTTTGTTACATCCAACCCTCTAGTTACCCCGGGAATGGTTTGGAAAGAAGGGGGGCGATTTTAAAATTCGAATTCACATCTATCAGAACTTTGATGTACGCAGTTGCGTGTGTTTGAAATATTCGGGTTAAAAGATAAGAAAAATAGCAAATTTTTATTTAAATGCGGACTCCATTTTGGCGTGGGTGCTGAATAAGAAGGCGGAGCAAAAGGTACCAAATAAGGTGGTCGCACCAGGTAGAGGGTGATTTTTTTCATGTCCAAATGGACAGCTAACAAGATTTTATTTGCTAATGTTATACCCTCGACGATAAACGAGCCGTCATAAAATTCAGTCAAACGAAATTCTTAGTTAAATGTATTTGTTGCTATTTCAAACGTGTGCGAATTTCCCGCGATGTTTATTGTGACATTCAATTTGTGATTGTGATTACGCACTAATATTTGTTTCTAAAACGTGCAATTTTATTTTTTATTCAAAGTGCAACAAATGTTTTATTTTTGTTATTTTAAATGGAATAACACGCCAAGTAAGTACACAAATTTTATCATATCGATTAGAGTTAACACTATTCGTATAACCTCAATTTATACCTCGTGCTAACATTTTTTTTTTATTTCATTGCAAAAGTTTATTCGATTGGTTTTAGTTTAAATCGCCGTCAAAAATAATTTTAAAGTTTATGGGACAATTGGTCATAATCCACCTTTTATATAACACTCCAAAACTGTATGTTTAACATCCTTTTTGTTAATTTGAAATTGTTTATTAATTATTGAAAATATTATTCGTTTGTATATGATCATATACCAGCGTAAATTTAAAATAATTACTTCTTTTTTTATGCTTTTAATAATAACGATTTTTATGACACTGATGAATTAATTGTAAGTTATTAATAACTAATTACATACTTCTTACTAATGCTTTTCATCTAATATGTAGTGTTAAAGAGCAAAAACACAAAAATCTTAAATTCTTATATAATCTGAATTTACTTATATATTTTTTCGGGAAATAATAGTCATAACCTCCTAAAATTTTGGATTATTCTGCTAAGAATTTTTACTGATTAAATTTCTCTTCTTTTTCAAAAAATTTAAACAAAAACCGCAAATATTTGCGCCAAAATTATAACAATTACAACACATAATCCAATAATATTTTGCTAGAAAATTATAATTTTAAACATTGTTAGCCCCCGTGAGTTAATAACATAACGTAATTTATGAAAACACTTAAAACAAATAAATGACAATGTTGAAAAATATACGACAGAGTAAATGATAAATAAAATAAATTACCCATCAGCTTTTAATGATTACGATTATTAATCTTATTTCCGCAACTGTAATATTGTTAAAATCATGTAACACTTTTGATAAGTATTTGTGACAAGTTTATCACAATACTTTTTTGTAAATCTATTATTAAATTATTAAAAAAAACTGTTTTTTTATATACCTACTTAGTTGTATGAGAAGTGTTAGTCTTAATTTTAGATCATATATCATAAACAATTTTTTGAAAAATGTATGTTGAATCAATTTCAGTTATGAATCAAATATTTTTGGTCAACAACCTATTCGACAAATGTTATTTTGGCAATATTTTATTGTTTATATTAGTTTCCCTTAACAATTGTACGTTGTCCTAATTTATTAATATTATCAACTAGATAAAACTTGTAAATACTGTTACATAATAGATATATTGCTAATTTTAAGTAGGTATATAGTTTTTTGTTTAGTTAAATTAGGAAGATCTTTTCTTTTCTGTTAGTAAATAGAAATTAAAATGCTTTTTTCACAAAACACAAATGATAATTTTGAAGTCGTATTTTTACTTTAAGCAATTCAATTGAAAGACCAAAAAAAAAAATAATAAATGCTTACATATAGAAAATAAATGTTATTAGCTGTAGATTATCTAAATTTACCTGACGGAATAAATAAAATTAAACTAAACGTTGACTCCACAAATTATATTAAAAACTTGACAATTATTTCGCCTTACTAAGGCTTCATCAAGAATACAAATGAAATATCCTTACCCTATGAAAATAAATGTTATAAACTTTCTATTTTAGAAACTATGCAAATCAACAAACACAAAAATACCAATATATTATTAAATGATTAACTAGATATTGATAATTCTATACCATTTTGTTAAACTACCCTCTCTCTAACGTTAAATATATAAGCTCCATGTTCATTTAATTAGTTTATAGTTGTAATTGTACTTCTAATGAAGCCATGGTAAAGCGAAACAATTATCAAGTTTTTAATATAATCGGTAGTTTAATTTTATAAAACGAATGTTGTGTAGTAGTTGAATATTTTTGGAAACGTCACATTTCAAAGTCACTTTAAAAATATAAGCATAAACTAATTAAATTATTTTCATATTTTCAACTAACTCATATACATAATATAATGGCTAGGTAGGTATGCAAATTAGGTAAGTTTGAAGCTAATCGAATTGCTGAATTTATCTATACCTATATATTAATCGAGCATGTGAATGCAAAACAGTGAAATGCAATAATACTGTTGTGCTTCCAAAGCTCCAAGTAATTTTTAATGAAAGAAATGCCTTGATTGGCAGGTGACATTGGCGCTAATATATTTTTAATGTACAAAATGGAGTCGACGTGGCGATTGAGGTTAATTTTGCATTGACTGTCAAAAGGTTAGCAGGCAGCTAACAAGCATACCATTTACCTCATTAAGCATCACATGAAATTCTAATAAGGTTCTATGTCAATTTACATAAAGTATAAAACTGTTACAGTTAGCGATGTCACATTTTTAGCCTAAAAAAGCAAGAGAACCCTTTTTTCCTAAACAAATTTTAAAGGCAAATATTTATTATATTTATGGATTATTAGCAATAAAACCAAAACTAAATTAAGTTGACCCTCATTAACAGTAGAAATTTGGTTTGCTTTTTCTTATTCCAAAAAATTGCTTATTTGTTTGTAATTCGTATTAAACCAAAAAGTGTTTTTCTTAACAATAAACAATTTTGTGTAATTTCTCAAGGTAATTGTAGTTACTGTAAATGCAGTGAGTGTGGTATGCCCACGAAAAAAAAATGAAATTGATTGAATGTATATCGCATTCGTTGTGCAACATTTTATAAATGAAAAAAAAAAATGAATTTCATTAACGTAATTAACTAATATTAGTAACTTGATTATCAAAAATTATTACGAAATATATATCCAATACCTATCCACGATATGTATACACACTAATTGAAGAAACACTACAATAGCTTAAGAGTTTTATTTAACATTTTCATAAGTTTTAGAAACCTAGGTATCTTGTTACGCAGAATAATTCTTAGAATTCTATAGCAGCAGAACTTTTTAAACGACTACAACTAGTATTATAGAATTACAAAATTCCTAATTAGAGTTTAGTATTTTTTTGTCAAACCTTACAAAATGCTGTTAACTGTAAGTTTTTCATAAATTTTACAAGTCTTATATTATTACACATCACTTTTTAGAATTCTATACAAAATTCCTAATGAGTGTTTATCGTATACTTTTAGTCAAACCTTACAAAATGCTGTTAAATATTTATTGCAGATACTTCAACATTTTCTTATTAAATTGCCTGTAAAGAAATATAATATCAATCATTTTTTTTACGGATTTGTTGATAAATTTTTAAAAAGGCTAGATCATCGAATTCTAAATTTGTTTATTTCACGTAGTAGTACTATCACACAAACATGTCAGGTACAATATAAACATTTAATGTATGATTTTGTTTATTTTAAAAACTTTTGCTTATACTTTGAATTGATTTTGAAATGCAATCATTTTCTTCTACATCACGTAAATTATCAGATTTAAGGTTTTGTTACGTGAGCAATTATCAAATAAATAAAGAATTTGCAAATAAATATTACTTATTATTACGACATAATAATCCTAATTGCAAGTGTACTAATATCAGTAAAAGAATGCTGTTTATCATTAGATTAAAAAAGTGTCTTAAAATGTGCAGCTATTTTTTTAACTATCGTATCTTCTTACTGTTTTTCTTAATGTTTGATTGCCTAGGTAAGCTCTTATATAATACATAAATACTTACTTATTCTTAAAGGGGTGGTAGCTAGCAGTGAAAAAGGCGTTACCATTTGCGCACAATCGGTGCAATTGCAATTGAAATTAAATGAATGCACTGAGATTTGACCACGCATGCACCTAATAAACTAAATCAACTATAAATGACTAAACTGAAGGGAAATTCTTGCTATAAACCCATTATCACGAAACTATTGAGATCCTCCAATATATCTGTCTAATTTTCTAAATTAGTTTTGTTCAAATAAAATTTCAGTTAGAGTAAGTAGAATCAACTTTTCCTTAGCATTTAGCATTCTTTAATTATGTGACTTTGTGACGGATAAGTGCCAAAAGTAGGGAATGACTGACAAACTCTGTACGGTTTTGATTGTTGCTCAGAAAGCCGTATATTATTTGGCTTTTGGGCAATAATCAAATCCAAACAGGGGAATCCCTTCATTAAAATAATTCTTGTCAAAAAAACCTTTAGTCCTCGAGGGACTAAAATGGTCACAAAAAGGTAATGTATTGTATTTTTTAAATTTTAGTACTAACTATTTTTATTTTGTTATTAAAATGTCTACCGTAAATAATCATAATATATATAAATTTTTAAAATAGGTGTATGAAGATTGTCGTTGTTTTTTAAGGTTATCGTTAAGGCAAAATTATTTTTGGGATGTCTATTGAATTTAATATGATAATTCTTCTTTATATTTCTGTCTATCAACCTGTTCTAAGTTCAGTCATTTTCTTATGAAAAGTGCAATATTTTTAAATAACTTGTATAATAACATCTCAGAAAAACAGAACAACTCTTCGTGCTTGAGTTGAAAATTTCATACTTTTACCATTTGTATGTCACTATGTTTTCATAACAGTCGCATTAATTTCAAACACACTGTATATGTCACAAGATTGATAAGACTACGATAAAACGATCTACAATTACCATAAAAATGCTTCTAGATTTTGTACCTATTACCTATATCGACTAATTTACAATTGGTGCATTATTATAAAAAATAATTTTAAGCAACCTTTATACTTAAAATAAAATAAAAAAACACGATAAACTCACAAATAGCTATCAAAACAAGAACACATTTGTTTATGATAAACTATCAAAAGTTATTACACCACGAATGAACAAATACAGTAATAAATATAAAGGTGACTGTGGTGTAAGAATAAAGCTCAAGTGTTGTGGTTAGTTGGGGTATGACCTTTTGTTTTTTTTTTTAAATACCTACAGTAATATACTGAAAATATATACCAGATACATAACTTCTTAGGTATTATAATGACCAATACACAAAAAAGTAGCATGTTTCCGGCAGCTTACCTTTGCAGAATGTCAAGTGGTCATATATACATATAATTCATATATGTACTTCTACTTAAAATAACAGCGTGTATTTATTACATAATGATAACAAATACAAAAGTACAGTGTAAGTTAATTATACATATTATAATTGTTGATTGTAACCCTTTAATTTTTTTTGTAAAACTTTTCATGGTTACTATGTAAAATGTTTAATACACCTAACAATATTCGCTACTATCACTATTATATGCAGAACATATACTGTTTTGACGATAAATAATTACCGTCCTTGGTAGAGATAAAAACTACTTTTTAAAAGAACTGATAAAAAATACAAAATTTAATTTCAAAAAACATAAGACAGCTGTAGACATTTAAATATTTTTCGTTTCGTGTAGTACATCAATTGTATTATAATTGAGAAATAAATAAACTTTTTTACCGCAACCAAAGCCTTTGAACTACGCTACTGTCGAAGATTTAAAAGTTCTTGATTACAACGAACAGTATATGGTATAACTCAATAAATAACTAATAGTTAATACTCTGTGACTGTATATGCAAGTAACAAAAAGTCAGTATTATATAGGTGTTACTTTATTTATCCACAAAACAACAGTTACTTAACACATAGCAAGTAAGTTAAAATTAATATTAGCAACAATATAATAAATATGTTTCGTAACTAATTTAAATTTATTGGAACGAAACATGTTAAATGAAACTGATCAAAATACTGTAAATAAATGCCTTGAAATTTAGGAGTGAAATTTTGTTGTGAAAATCTATTTAGTGCATGGTGTGTGATAATGAATTAAACACATTATAATTATTATTCATTACAATAGGTACAGTATATAAATTAATTTTATCATTTGTTTGACCCGTACTGAGAACAACAACAAATGTGTGAACTGATACCAGTAAAATCTTGAATAAATTTATGGATTTGTAATTCGTTGTTCCCTATACATGTTTTTTAAAAAAGCCATCAATTTTAGTACTTAACCAAATAAAGATGATCTATTAAATAATTTATTTATTTAATTGTTTCGATAAATATTAGCAAAACAAAATAACAAAGTTTGGTTGACTTCGCAATCTATTGAATAATAATTTAAAAAAATACTTTTAAACGAACATAAAACATATCACAATTGCTTTATTAGTTAGAATATGATATGATAAATAACTAAATAACGAAAATCTGTATGGTTTGCATTAGAATTTATATCTGTATTCGAACTACTTTAGTTTAAGATAATCTTGATATCGTTTCCTATAATCAAAATCAATAGAAGATAAGCAAAACATTTAAAAAGTCAATAATATCACACTAGAAAGTAACAAAACAGAAATATTTTATCTTTGCATTTCGGTAAAATATTATTGAGGCACTAATCACTTTTATTGAAACTTTATTGGTACTTTTATCGTTAATTTGATGACGACAATAATTTATAGTAACACAGTACAATAAATCGACAACACTCCTTTAATCTAGATTTAAGAAATGTAATTTGGCAAAAACAATTATTGTACGTTCTAAATAAATAAGGTGACTGTTATAACAACTGTTAATGGTAGTTTCGTGAATAATTAATTATAGTATGAATAATGAAAATTACGAATTACAACAAAGGCAACAATCGCCGCCACCCCAAGGGCCATCATCGGAAATTTCTAAAAAAGGAATAATGGCAAGATTCAGAAATTCAACATCAAAAACTGCTTGGAGACCGTTGGTAGCATACTGGCTCTTAGGACTTTGCAATAATTATGGCTATGTTGTCATGCTAACTGCTGCCAACGATATACTCAGTGAAGACTCAGAAGAGGTAAAAAATAATTTACAATCCAATTTTAAGTTTAATTTATATGCTGTATATTACAACTAATTTAAAAATACTATTTTTTCAATGTAAAATAATGTCCTATATTTATAAAAAGTTTAGTCACGGTTTCAATTTTTTTTTTATTGTGAAAAAGTAATTAATTTTGTTTCAGTCGAGTAGTTCTTCGGACAACCCCGAGCGCGATTGTAACTATATGTCCACGGGAGCTATATTGTTAGCAGATATCCTCCCGTCCCTATTAATTAAAATTACTGCTCCATTTCTGCCTTTTTTTGTTAAGTAATAATAATAACTAAATTTTTATTTCGTAATATTAAATGAAAAACATTGAAAATTTTAGCATTCGGGTAGGAATATGCGTACTTTTAGCAATGGGTGGTTTTCTTACAGTAGCTTATAGTTCTTCACAATGGTTATCTATATTAGGGGTTGTTGCAACCTCCTTCGCCTCTGGGCTTGGAGAAATAACATTTTTACAATACAGTACTAATTATAATAAGTAAGTTTGAAGAAGATATTAATTATCTATTGTTTTTTATGAAATAGAAAATAATTTTAATCGTCTTTTATTTAGAAATGTGGTTTCGACATGGTCATCGGGAACAGGAGGGGCCGGTATAATTGGGGCGTTTTCATATGTGGCCCTTCAAATTTTAGGTACTAGAACAGCATTGCTTACTATGACGGCCATTCCAGTTCTTATGGGAATTACGTAAGTTTAAGAAAAAACTTTCTTTTATAAATATAATAAAATGCAAAATTCCTTTAGGAAATCCAAAAAATCGGTAGAAATTTTCAAAATATTTAAACAATTATTTTTTAGTTTTTGGATTATTCTGTCTGAACCAACAAATCCAAATAAAAAAAACAATGAAGATGAAAATGATAAGAAAGTTAAAAAGTTATCTTTTAAAGGGAAAGTGTTTTTTATTCCAAAATTACTGAAGTTTATGATTCCTTTGGGTTTAGTTTACTTATTAGAATACTTTATCAATCAAGGAATGGTATGTATTAAATAAATTAAGTATTCTATTAATGTTATTATTAAAAAAATATAAATGAAATATATTATTCAGGATAAAAAAACTTTCAAAATCCAGAACCAATGAAAACAGAAATGTTTCAATGAAGTACGCACAAAATGTTTTTATTTGATATTATTTCAGTTTGAATTAATTGATTTCGAAAACATATTCCTCGACAAAAGTTCGCAATATCGGTGGTTACAAGTAGATTACCAACTTGGAGTATTTTTATCTAGATCCTCGGTAAATATCATCCACATAAGGAAAATATGGTTAATGGCTGTATTTCAGGTAATTTATATTTAACTGATTATATACGATTATGGAAACAATAATTATTCCATATTACCATAAGTACGAAAAGTACTGATACTAGATAATTACTTTATCAATTATTTTTACGCGGTCATGACATTTTCAAAATTTCTCTCGTAAAATTAGTACTGTTTAATAAATATCTGTGTCATATCAGATAGGAAATATATATACATAAAATACAAGAGAAATTCTAGCAACAAATATATTATTAATCGACGCCTAGATAGGTTGGCAAATAATTTAAGGCATTACGCGTAATATGTTATTTATTAGTATCAAACTCATTAAAAAGTATTCACCAAATAATTTCTTCTACCGATATCATACATCTATTTTAACGTGATTAATTGTATGCTATCTCAAAGACATCGATGTTAATGATTCAACCTCTATCATATACATACGAACAAAAAACTATTAAAATTTAAAGAAAACAAAAAACTTTTTGGCGCTTATGTTAACTAATGCCTAATGGCTGTAATAACCAATTCATTTTATTTTAACACCTCAAGTCTTTTCATAAAGGTTATGTTATAAACAATGTGAATAAATATAACACAAGACAATAATAGCTAAAATATAAATATTTGAGACTCACCACAATAAATGCCGGCCGGTTAAGCACAATGAACACTTTCTTATATTAATGCACTAATATATTAATTTGTTTCAATTAATTATTATTGAAAACCCGAACGTTTTGCATATTCACTTCATGCGACCATTTTTAACGCGAATAAACGTGTTTGTTAAACATTTGGACAAAACATTTTAAAATAAAAAATTACTAACAGTTGCCAACATAAACATATGAATAAAACTTGTTGGTTTCATCAAGACTTCGTTTCAAGAAAACTATTAAAATTTAATAAGCATACTTGCTTCGATTCGATTTCTTTTCAAAGGCGATTTATAAATAATTACATACATTTTAAATAAAGATAGTGGTCACATAACAAAAAATACGATTTTAAGTTGCTCGCAAATTTCCTCCACATGTTTAACAGCAAAAGAAAATATTCACTGGCGCTTTCATACCAATTTATATTTATTAACGTTATTTTCATAAATGTTAATAAACAACAATACCTTTCAATATAATTAAATTATCCACTTCTACGTAAACTATAAACAATTGTAAACAACGTTTACCAACTTCACTTAAATAAAATTTAAATTACACTTGCAGTAACATTTAAAAAAAATTACTAGATATTTTGCAGGTTAATTCGAATTTGAAACTATTTCCAATCATTTCTTTTTAATTTTATTTAATTATTTATAGCTAATAAATGTGATATACTTTACCACGGAAGTAATATTTTATTACACCCCGTCTTTCTGGATTGTGCTGGTTATAACACTTTGGGAGGGTCTTCTAGGAGGTGCTGCATATGTTAATACCTTTTACAGGGTCTCAACGGAGGTACATATCTACATATATGTGCTAATAACAAGATATATTTATAAAAAGTAATTGTTTTAATTACATTTTCAGATCCCAGAAGAGCAAAGGCATTTTGCTATGGGTATAACGACGTTTTCAGATTCTGTTGGTATTGCTTTAGCAGGTGTTTTAGCTATAGTAACACACAATCAAATATGTGCTTTACCCAAACCTGAACGATTAGGATAATTAGTCATATCAATATTATGATTTTAATATAATTTCTTTTACTGTGATTAGCAACTGTATGATTCAAGTACAACTATTTAATTACAAATAAAACAAACATACCTTTTATTCAGTCTATTTCAATAGTATATTGGCACAATGAAAAGCTTAAAGGCTTCATTTAAAAATGCTTTCGAGATAGCAAACACGTTCTATCTCGAAAACATCATTAGTTTAATTAAAATAACGAAAATATTAAATAAAAGCGGTAAAAATATGTACTTATACAGATTACGATTATTAGCTTACAGAACACTTGTATTCATTGTCAGTTTTAAATACCAATAAGTACATAAGGATGTAGCAAAGCTTATTACTTTAAAATTAATTGGTAAAACAAATTTGTTCAAACTCTTCTCAATATCAAAAATAAAATTTATCGCCAAATACGTTACTTTATCACATATAATGTATTTGACACAAATGCAAATACAAATCAGCCTTAACAAATTTGAAAATAAGCGTAGAACATAATACTGAACATCAATATTTAAAAATAGCAATTTCTTTTTAAATCTTACTATTCTTCTATACTTATATTTGATGTAGATAATAATAATAAAATATAAATTTCGCGAATTTTTCAAACATAACTCAAACTATACAGGTGTATGATAATGGTACACCATAAATATTTGCTATTTTCAAATTCACTTTAGTGTAGTTCATAAGACACAAAAACTAGTTGTACAAAAATCAGTCGCAACTTTTGAGCCCTCAGTACGTATTAAGTTAAAAGCAACATAAAAAAATAAGACACAACATAAATAAAAAATCAGTTAATTTCGAATTATAAACCCAATATACAAAAAAACATTGCACACAACACATATCTAAATTTGGAGCACCAAGAATTAATTGTAGACATACAAAAAGACTAGGCGTATGTTAAAAATAGACAAATAATTAAAAAAAATCTAACTAAAGACTAGAAGTCTGAAAAATGTATTGTTAATGGCACTACAGTACAGACTTAACACAATATTATACAATATTTATAATTTTCAAGTAGAAATCTGAATGAACATCTGTACTGTGTTTTAGATAAACGTTTTTCAGTCAATTTTTGTATCCTAGTCTTTAGGAAATATTTAAACAAATAAAAATTAAAACGATAATTGAAATGAAAAAGCTATGGACATTTTGATTGTACTATAGCTTTTCCACCTTCTTCGTACTCTTGCTTAGAAATCCAAAGCTGCTGAAAAGAGCCTAATGAACTTAAAATAGACCCTCCAATCCAAGCCCCAAATTTACGTTCCACCGCACCAGCTGCGCTTAAAACTTTTAAACGCATGCTCTATAAATTAAACCTTATCAACACCTTTCTCATTAAAATTAGTACAAAATACAAAAATGACTTACAGGTGGAGTCTTAGCAGCCAAATCTCGATTAAGCCGTTCTGTAAAACCTTGCAGATTTGAATTGCCTCCGGTAACCACGACGTTACCATACATGGCCTGAAACGAAAAATAATAATAAAAAATTATATCACTTAATATTAAATTTAAAATATGTTAATTTAATGTTATGTAACACTTACAGGTCTAATATCCATGTCACACATTCCAACACTTGTTGTAACTAATGGGCCTACTCCAAGAATGGGCTGAATTCCTGCTTTAGCCCCTGCAGTTGGATTAAAAAGTGGTTCTGGAATTTTAAAACGCTCCAAGCCAAAATCTTTATGAAAACCATTTGGAAATTCATAGTGTATTGCTGGCATACTTTTAACAACTTCTTCATCATATACATTATCAGACACTTGAAGAACTGAAGCTTGGAAGTCTTGCATAACTTCCTAGAAACATTTAGTTTAAATAACAGTAAACTTAAAACTCTGCAAAACTTACCTTAATCATATAATTATGCCATGACTTACTAACTTTGGGTAATGATGAGCGCTTTTGCCAAATAGGGGGTTCATCTGGTTTTGTGATTTCTTTACTTGCAACCATGTAAGGAGGAATTATTTCAATTCCTTTCTCTTCCAGATAATTTCTGCATTGTTGACTGATGTAGTCACCTCCTACAGGTGACTTAACAACTGCTTGTGTTAATACAAATCTAAAATTAATTTCGTTTATTAAAGGAAATTGTCATTGTCATAGCAAGACAGTTAGTTACCCATCATGTACAGGAACAGCAGATGTATGAGTAGCACCACTATCAACAACTAAACAGGTGGGACGACCATTTGCAAAAGCAGCTAAAGCAGCATTTTTGCCTAAGTATAATGCAGGAACTTTATATTTTTCAAACATTAATTCTACTAATTGTTCCCTTTTTGGAATAGTTATCCACTACAAAAAAATATATATATAATGATTATTTTTACCTATATACAAACTTTTCTTACTGGAGGTTCTGTAATTAACATGGGGTGATCCCTTGGAATTGCACCTAAACCTTGTTTATAGATATAATCAAGTACATTCTCAAAGATTTCCCAATTTTCAATCATTCCATCTTTTAAAAGAGTAACCAGTTCCATATCTATCACATAATAAAAAAATAAACATAAAATGTAACTTAATTATACAATTTATCATTCACCTGTTTTTTTAACGTGTATTGCTGTTAAACCAATGTTATATTTGTAATGTATATCATCTGTATCATTATTTGATTCAGACCACATACCAACTGCTGATGGTATATCTAATTTAGGGCTGTCTTCACCACCGTAACCTGCTCTAATTGTATTTTGGCCGATATCTAGGACTAAAGCTCCGACTTCATCTAGAAATTACGTTTATTTAATTAACATAAGAATAAAAATGTTAATACATAAATTAACTAACCTCCACCATACACAGCCCCACTCATATTGCACAGTTCTGAAACTACTTAACAGAAACAAATAAATACAAATATCTTACATTAAATAATATTTGGCATTTTATATTAAATTAATAAAAAAACGAAGCCAGATAAACACTTCAATATAACAAAAAGGCTTTAAACACCAATGTTGTTTACAAAACAAAACCAGTACAGTAATATTTTATGTATGTATGCAACCCAAACTACATATGTTTAGACGATTTAATGAAAATTTCCCTTGTTTAGGTATATAACCCATTATACTCCTTACAAACAAATTTTAAATTAAAAAAAAAAAAAACGGTAGGCAACGCATCGCATATATTAAGAGCAAATTTATTAAAAAAAAACAAAATAGCTTAATGTCAAGAATTATTTAATTTATTACAATTTTGTTACCGTTTAGTTGTAATTTACTAACGAAATGTATGTACCTTCTCTTATCAGATTTTCAAGGAGAACTTTTTATCCATTAATTTATATATCAGTTAAAAATGTTTTATTGTATTGATGTGTTATAATTATAAATAATTAATCATGAAGGATTTAATAAAGGTATTTATTAATGTTAATGTAGAAACTTAGTGTCGAATATTAAATTCAAAATAATTTAATTTTGTAGAATAAATGTCGTATTTGTTTAAAAGTGTTTTGTTGCGAAAAATGTCGTGAAAAACATGAAGTAAATTTTCATAATGTGAACCTAGCATGTGATATCTGTTTATATGGGAAAATTTATTCAAAAAAGGTTACTGGAAGTTTATTAAACCACATAAATGACAAACATTTACCTCTCTCTTGTGTGTTCTGTAAAAAAATATTTGAAAATTCCACAGAAACTGAATTCCACTCTAAATGTTTAAGAATTAACAACAACAGATTAGAAATGAATCCTGTGACACCTATATATCGTCAAAGTCCATTAAGAATACAAACACCTTACCAAAAAAGTATTATCATGGCAAGTAGTGCATATTTTGCTTTAGCAAATACCACTGTACACCCTACTACAAGTACTCCATTACAAAATATGGGAAGTGAAAACGATATTTTGGAAAAGATATCTAGCGATTTAACACCACTAGACAATCGTGAGAGAGAAAACGCCAATACATCTCGAATTACTCCCGTTACTACTGACGAATCAAAGAAAATTGAAGATTTAAAAAGAAAAGTTACTTTCTGTGACACTCCAAATGTAGAACATCAAAAACACAGGCAAGGTGCATTCACCAAAGATTTAGTCAAATATTTAATTGTAGAAGAGGATTATATATATACCGAACCAACAGGTAGTTTTACTTCTTTTTTCAGGTTTTATAGTAATTCTTTTCTTGTTCAGAAAAATGTGACCATTCAATAGCAATACCAAGAAGTGATACAAATGAGAATATTCTCCCAAATTTAAACAATGACAAAACTTCTGAATTATCCCAAACCGAAAAATATACAGGTATATTACCTAATTACTTTTTTTTACAGTACTCCTTGCATTCTTTTTTAGAACAAATAAATGAAAGTGTTAATACTGATCAAAGAAATAATATGAAGAATGATGAGTCAATCTGGACCAGTGCCATTGCTGATTCAAATTTAGCATTATTTAAATCCTGTGAAGAGAAAATTGCAGTAACAACGTCAGAACAAAGTTCAGCAAACTATGTTCAAAGTAATTTTAAGGAAAAATCAGATTCTGATACAACAGAACAGTTTTCACGTAACTCAGTCGAATTTCACACTCCACTTTCAAATCCTGAACCCTCTGAAACATCAAAAAATAATTCTCAGTTTCGATGTGAAACTCCAAATGTTGCATGTAAAAATAATCATACTTTACCAGCACAAAGTGAAAACACTGAGAGCAAAACTTGTAACAGTAATACACCCTCTGAAATTAGCTCAATTGACGAAAATTCTACTAAGGAAAATAAAAGATTTGACGAAGCTGCATACGAGACACAATCGAAAAATGATAGCGAAAGCGAGTATAGAACACCTCTATGTGAAATAAATTGCTGCCTTATCGTTGAGAAATCATGTAGCAATAAACATTCGAAAAATTACTGCAATAGCTTTGATGCAATGAACATTATTAAAAAAACCATTGATTTACAATGCACGCCAAAATTAAAAGAAATTAAATGTAACAAATGCATTCTGTATGGTACAAACTTAACTGAAACAAAAATTAATGAAATAAGTAACAAAATGAGAGCAATAAAACCAATTGCCCAGTCCTCTATTATTCAATACTGCTTACAAAGAACACGTAAGTAGCAAAATAAATTTCTAGAAAAAAATATAATCGTTTTCCTTTTAGAGAAATCTGAAATTTGTGAAACTAGATTTACTACTTCTGCTGTATCCGAGGATTCTAGCACAACTGCAAACAAAACAAGCAATCTATGGTCTTCAATGACGAGTTTAGTGAAAACAGTTTTTCAAGGATTCTCTTCACATGGTAAAGTTAAATGAATATGAAACGTTAAGGAACTTTATATACCTCTTTTAGGTGTAACTGAAACTAAAAAATCAAATCCATTAAAACGCTCATATTCTGAAGATGACAACTTCGGTAATGAACAAGGACCTTATCTAAAAAGAATGAAATTAACAGATATTCGATGTCGCCCAACTATTAGAAACTTGAGACCGACGTATAGAATGAATTCATTTACAAGAACAAAAGAAACCGCCGACAAAGCCACCCAAACTGATGAATCTTTTTTTAAATTAAATTAATCGTTCGTCTATTAATCTTGCTGGATACTATTTTATATTTCAATTTTTGGGAATTTATATCTTCTGACTGTGCCATTATAGTATTACTTACATGTGTTGTGTTAAAATTAATGTGATGTCTTCTATTCCACTGAATTATAAAATTTATGTGAATATACAAATAGAAATAAAAAAAAATTAGATAAAAGAAAGAATTAATTAAATTAACTAAAGAAGCATGCTTTTGTTTTTCTTCGCAGGTTTAATGAGATATAGCAAAGTTCGACGATTGAACGACTTTATTAGTAGATAATTAGTAAAGAGTGGAAAAGAAAAATTAAGAAACACTCTTATCACAGTCCAGGAATAATAAACAGACAATTTAAAATGTTAAAATTAAATAAATACAATTAAAAATATCTATACAAACAAAGTTAAACTTTACAAAAATATACCAGCAATAGAGTCGAAGAACATTATTATATAATACAAATGTACCTAATTATGTTATTAATTAAAAATGTTTCGATTTGAGAAAATAATTTTAGATATAAAAAAAATAGTTTAAACCTACACAGCACTGGTTATTTTTTATATGAAGCATTAAACATTGGTTTTTTGCATCTTCGAGTCTACTACTAAGATATCTTTTTGTGAGTATGAAGTCGAATATTCCTATAGTCTTCTCAAAATTGTTGGAACAAAATAATGTATAAGTTATCCACTACATAACAAATAAAAACACTTAATTCATTAATTTAAGTACAAATACATGTCCTTAGTACTAAGGAATTTCGAAAAATAAATACTGCCGCGCAAAGGAATTTTACACACGAACACGATAATATATTATGCATAATATACATATATGTGTACACACACACATATATATATATATATATATAGATAGATTTTTCACCATAAACTTATCTCTAGTAGCTGTATCTATTTTCCGAATAGCCTAACAATTCGCACCATCATCACATTTACAACTGGAATAATTTTGTTTTTGTTTATTTTTATTTTATTAACTGCAGTCCTTAAATATATTTAAAGACAAGCTCTTGCAAGGTATTTACACTATGTATATATATTATATATATATACATACATAGTTACATATATATATATATATATACACACACATATATAGAAGATTACACAGGTACACGAGAATGTTAATTACCTTCGAGAAACAATAAATCTTTGTACAGTACGAGTTTTGACGTTTTATTTTTTTGTCGGTTTTACCCTACTAAATAATATATATCATTATTATTCTTAAATCATAATATAATAATAATAATAATAATAATAATAATAATAATAATGTAATTTAAACTGTGTATGTACAACTACTTAAAAAATAAATAACAAATAATTATCAAAAAATGTACGAGTAAAACCAACAGCGTAATGCGCTTATATTCGCTGAAAATAGTTTTATGACGAATATAAATAAACGTTTAAGAAGTTGTACATTTTAGTGTGTCAATATACCGGCTTATGTTTCAACATTTATGCAAAAACCGTTTTTTATCTACTTTGATAACGTCACAACCGCTAATCTCCATAGAACATCAGACTAATTACTATTTCGTAAAATATTGTTGTCTACCACGATAACAACAATTCCTTTTAAAATTAATAGAACAGGCAACGCCATAAACAACTATTAAAAAAGTTTAAAATTGACATCATTCTTTATAAAAAGCTGCAACTCATTTTTTTTTTTGCAAAAAAAGTAATAATAGGAAAATGTAATATTTACTATTACATCCACACTTACTATAATAGAATGGAATACAAGTATGCTATTAATATTTACTCTGTTTTATTTAAGTGTATATTTTCTTTGTCTTGTCCTACATCTCATCAGATAACTCAAGAGTTTCAAAATAAAGAAGTCTATTTGAAATGCAGTTTGTGCAAGTTAAGTACAACGCCATTCCATTCGTTGACAAAAAAAATCAAGAGTAATAAATGGATGTAAAACGAAAAAGGCATTACTTAAACAATTCAAATTTTAACTTTTAACTACGAATTTTTGAAACGATCATTAGTTTTAGAGAGATAAACACTATATAGAATAAAATAAAAAACATTGATGTTTAAGTATTATTACTTAATGATGGGAAGTAGGAATTCATAGAAGTAATATATAAATTTCCAATTTAAGAAAGACAAGTAATAATTATGTTCTACGAATTTTACAAAAGTTATCTTATGAGTTGCAGTACAGTAAAAAATATTAATTATTATGTAAAACAGCATATAATTAAGGGTTATTACATTACATTACCTTGGCAGAGCATGACTGGTTGCTGGAAGTGTCAAAAATACAAGTCGGGTTCCAGGAAAGTTTGTTTAAAGAGATCAAACTTCGTCTTGTTATGGTCAAATGCCATGTTATTTAATTGTTTTTACATAATCACAGATTCCATGTGGGGGCACTACAGTAAATGTTTTCACATAAACTCCTTCTACCATTTGTTAAGGAAAGAAAACTAATATTTGGTAAAAGCAGCAAACCGAAATTAAAGGAACACCCTGTACCTTTTCAAAATCCACAACTAAATTTCAATTAAACTGCAAAAATAAAGAGAATCAACAATATGGGAAATTTCCCTACTTTCCATTTCTCAAACAACTATGTATTATATTCTAAATTAATAGTCTCATACGTCATCTAAAAATTAAAATGATACTTTTTATTTTTAAAATTCAAATGATAATCCAACTTCTATTATGATGATAATTGTTAAAGAAATTGAGAAAGAAAGTCCCATTTCGGTAAATCAACAACAAATTTAAACAAAACAACACCATCACACGTGTAAGCCGAATAGAAAAAAAAAAGAAAACAAAATTATAAACAATATAACTAGCTAGTGATGAAAAATAAATTAATTGTATCGATACAACCTGGACTATAAGAACCTAGGCATTGGCGGTGTCCGGTGATGGTAAGACTGAGTTGATTCAGTCCGATGATGAGGGAAAGTACTAGAAGAATAATTTCTGTAATCAACTGGATGGTGTAGAGAATTACGTAAACTCTGCGGTGTTTCAACTACAGCATGAAGATGAGAGCCTCCATCGCCCAAATCCAACTCCATTTCGGGCTGTTCGTGGAGTTGAATTTGACCAAGACTTGCAGAAGCCATTGCTACATCAGGCATAATATCCGATAGATGACCGTCGCTGCAAGAGCTGCTTTCTGGTTCATTAGGGAACCTAAAATCGCCTTCTGGCACTACAGCCGGCAACTCATGTGGAGCCCTTGGAAAGTTGTTCTGTCTTGGGAATGTCATGTGGTGGCCATAATTACTACCGTGTCCTTTTAAATTTAATTTTTTTGGCGAAGCTTCAACTACATTCTCTTCGCTTGGTCCTATTTCGTTTTCACAGTGGCAACTTTCCAAAATGTCAGCCACTGGATCAGGGAGATTAAATTCTCGTACAACACGTAAGCGTATCTGTTGATTAATTTCATGAACTGAAGACAATAGTAAATTAAGTGCTCTTTGGCAACTTGGAGACTGCCTTAATTTTTGTTCCCTTTTTAACATAGCGCTAGTAACGGCACGATCGGGCACAGGTATTGTAGCCGCTAAAACATCAACATTAGCCATGCCATAGGGTCTATGTTTGGGCTTATGGCCGACCATATACAATGTATCTGGTATGTCTTGCATATATCTTGCTCTTCTCATTCTGTGCAGTTCAACTTCCTGTACCAGATGATCCTCAACTAGAATTTTAAGCTCTTCATAGTAAGGCATGAATAGTCGCGGACGTATAAAAAGGCCGTTATTTTTTCCGCATCTTATCCAAGCATTAACACGCATATTTTCGTCGCCCCCTAGCATATGACTTGGAGGAGTACTAACCAAACCTCTACGAATTGCTTGATTCAGTATTTCATTGTTTGGTGGTAAAACGTGATCTATATGAACTAAAGGTAGTAAGTCTGAAAGTATTTCACGCAGTTCTACATCGCTTAAATCACGCTTCTTAACCCCTTTTCGTGTTACTGAGTGTGCTGTATGGTTAAGTAAATTTGGTTCTGAAAAAAACGGAATTACAAGTCAACCTACCATAAACCGGTAAAAATTCATTTAAATTTACCTCTGTCTTCCATTCTTTTAACCAGTTGCTGTTCTCCCCACTTTAAAACACCATGAAGAATTTCCAATTCACTTGCTTGCAAGAATGGACTCTTCAATGCTTCTTGCAGGTGAACTTTATCTAACTGATGTAAAACAGGAGATTGCACAATTGCTTGAAATTCTTCACGAAGGAAATGCAGTGCCTAGACATACTTATTTTTTGTGAATTGCAACTTAATTTATACTGAAACAATACCTGACGATGAACCCATGCAGACCCGTACGGTTGCTGAGACCATTGTAATACAGTTGGCAATGTTTCAAGTGATAACCATTCTAATATGAGATCTTCACAGCCTTGAGATAAAATGTCCAATTCAAGAAATCTGCCTATTTGGTACAATTCCATTGTTTCTTCCAATGGAGATGGTCGAACCCGACCGGTATGTGCTAATGCTTGCGCTTCGCCCAAACCTCCTCCACAACCGCCTCTTGAAATTAGCGAGAGATCAACATGGTCTAAATATATCACATGCAGAAGAACACGCGCATATCTATCAAAAAAAAAAAAATAATTAGAAAATGTTAAAAGAAAAAAAAAGTTGATACCTTTTAGGTATAACGCTTTCGTCAAGGACTATTCTGGTAGGAATATGTAGAGCACGTTCAGTATGTTCTTCACCAGTTCGAGATCTTCTTTGCAATAAGTTTCTGAAAAATGGAGATCTTGCAGACAAAATGGCTTTATGGCAAGGAAGTTCAAGTTTAGGTCGAAATCCATACTCAGAACTTCCTGAGTCAGGTCTTTGGCAGTCTAAGCCATCCGATGTAAATACTAGAGCAGCGTCTGCATAATCGCCAGTCTCTAATAAGTATTGTAAATCTGTTTCTAAGGCGTTTGGAGTTCCAAATTCTTCTCGTAAACGTCTGAGTAAATTTAAATCTATATTCGTATCATGCGGACAAATATCTCCTGTATATAAATATCTTAAGAGGGCAGAAAAAAGTTGCACATCTACTTGAGTACGTAGTTCTAAACAAATCCTTGCACCATAACCAGGGCACCCAGCAAGAAGATCACGAAAATAAGGACACCTTATTGATAATAAAGCTCGATGAATTGGGAAACATGCTCCTCGATATACCAAATCGGCGTCAGTGCAATATTTATAGTCATAAAGTGCAGATAAGTCTTGTTTAAATGTAGAAGCTGGCGGCCTTGCTAGTTCAGCTTGAACACATAAGTCTTTGAGAGCTGCCAGTGCTTCATACTCTTCTAAAAGAGCTGTTACTTCTAAAGGTGTCCAGTCTGACACTAATTCCCTAATCATACGACCATGATCACATGCTTTTGATGACCTTCTCCTTTTAATAAATTTTTTCTTTAATGTTGAAAGACCGGCTATTTTTTTCTTCCTTTCCCTGCTATAAATAATATTTACTTGATTAACGATGTATTTAACATTTCTATTTAGCAATTAAAAGAAATTATCATCAAATATATAAAACAAATAGGTAGTTTATGTCCAAACAATAATGAATCCTATTATTATGTACTAAAAATCATAATTGCAATTCAATAACATATTAAAATGTAACATAACATACCTTATCATTATTCCAACTGTATCTCTGTATGCTGACATGTCAGTAAAGCCTGAGTTACCAGGTGAGTTACCTAGATCTCCTGCAGCTGCAACTGATGAATTGACACCCATGCTATTTACAAATTCTTGGCTCATACAATGTTCACTACCAATGTTCCACCAACTGTGCTGCAGTGCACAGGGAAAAAGACAGTCAAAGAGGTTCATTACTTTCTGAACCAAGAGCTTCGTGCAGGGTCACTAGCTACATGAACATAATTTAAAAATGTACTATAAACAATGCATTTAATACATACAAATAAAACATTAAACATTGTTTTTAAAACAATTTCTGCAAAAGGAAAACAAGTCAAAAATGGAATTTCAGCAATTGATATATGTATGTATAAAAGTAGTACACCAATTTATTAAACAAATAAATTTATTCATTTCCCAAAAATTAATATTGTCTCAAAATATCTTAAAAGTAAAGTGATGTTTGTATTTTTCTTTTATCATTTAATACTGACATACATTTTGCATACAATTCAAAATTTCAGTAATAACAATACTGTTATGAATTTCATTTTTTTTAACAAACATGAGTAAATTTTAGTAAATACAATAAATAAAAAGTATAAGATACATACCAGTACTAAATGGATGTTTATTATTTCTAATTTCTCTGCTTCGGAAGCAATACATTCTTAATCCTCATATACCTTTGACATTCCTTCAAGCTATTGTAGAAGCCATGTTTAATGTGTAGTACAACTTGAAAATGCACAACACAATTTATAAATCATAGCAATACATTTTTTGTATGCCGTATTATAAAACAATGACTTTAAAGTTTGATTATTTCACTAAAATCGGAAACACTCGAAAATGTTTACATTTCACTTGTAATTTCACCAGTGTCACTAACCAGGTTTACCTTTCACAGATCAATCATATGGGTTAAAATTCTTGTAAAAGAAAAGTCCGTCAATTTTAGCTTCAAAACGATCGAGGTCAAATACCGTAAATATCAACCGTTGATGATCATTATATTCTTAATTAATTTTTACCTTAAAAAAGGCTTGTTTTCTATTTAACAAAGAAATTTTGGTACAATTTTTTATATGATGGATGACCTACCACCCATCATCAAAAAACACCACCGAACTATTACTCGTATGCGCATGTGTCGCGTTCCGCGCTGAAAATTCAAGTTTAATAAAATGTATAAACTGCTGCTGCCGCTGTGTTTATAATTTTATTTTTACCGCAATAGTAAATAATATGTGGCAAATATATAGCAAAAACAGTAGCTTGTACACATTGAAATTGCCTTTTCAATCAAATCGACCATTTACGTATGTGCTCACTTAATATAACCATTTATTTTTGCATGTATAAAAAAATGTAAAATTCATTAAAAACAATTACCTAAAATAATCTAATAAGAAAATATTGCGAATTCTAATGCGAATTGAATGTATTAGTCCAAACGAAGTTCAATTTTGTGTGTGTAATGAACCGTGAAACAAAAGTGAACACATTTTACTTCAAGGCCGATCCTGTCAAGTTTGGAGAAGTGTTGGAGAACTTAACCTCCTTATTTTTAATTTAATAATCGTTTATAATAAAGTAATAATGAAGAATATTAGTTTTTATAAAGTGTGTAAAGAATATACAGGCATTGCAAACGCTGTAGATGTTATTAATATTGCTGATAAACTATATATTTTAAAAGATGAGCAAGTGCAGTGCTACAATAAACTGGAGAAAACTAATGCTAAAATTGGAAAATATACTGAAATAATCACATCTTTTCATCATTTAGTAATTGATGAAGCAGTTTATTTCAGTACCCCTCAATCAGTAGTATTTATTAATACAAATAATGATAGCGTTTCTAGTTTTGATTTTGAGACCGTAATAACGTCAACAGCGTGGAATCCATCTCAGGATATCTTAACTATCGTATTTGAAGATGGAAATATTGGGTTGTTTACGTTTAATTTAAAAGAAAAAACTTTTCACATAAAAGAATCTTCAAATTTAAGTTTCGAGTGTCCAGAAACAATTACAATTGGTTGGGGCTCTACTAAAACCCAATTTAGAGGCCCACTAAAAAAAAGGACAGATGATGTACTAACATTACTTTCAAATGGTAAGAAGTTATAATTTTAATACAATGTAAATATTACATAAATCTTTCTTAGTTTTAATAAATGATGAGAAGGAAATAGAGCCTACTTCGAAATTTGACAACAAAAGACCTGTTATTAGTTGGAGATCAGATGGAGAAATGTTTTCTGTAAATTTTTGGAATAATGATAGAAGAATCATTAAATTTTTTAATAGTGAATGCCAACCTATGTTTGAAAACAGTGGTGTGAATGGTTTACAACCAATTTTAGCTTGGCGACCATTCGGTGCTGCAATAGCTTCTATATCAGTTATTAAAAATAAAAGTTTTCTTGTATTGTTTGAGAAGAATGCCACAGTGAGACACGAGTTTCAACTCGAACATTTGGTAAGATAGTTTTTGCTAAGTTTATGTCGCATATATAAGAGTATAAATAACTCATTTACAGTTTTATGTACAAGAATTAAAGTGGGATCAAACAGGAAACCTACTCTCCGCTTATTTATACATACCAGAAAAAAAATCTTCACAAATACGAATTTATTTGATAAAAAACAATCATTTATATTTGAAACAAACTTTAGCCTTCAATACCTCAAATATAATTAATTTTCAATGGGATGAAGGGACATCATTCAATTATACATTATCTCTGACTGTTCCCAATTATTATTTAAAATACCAGTTTAAGCTGATTGTTAATAAAATGTATATGAATGATATAAACTGTACAATTACGGGTGTTGTTGATGGACATATTCTACATTTGTGTCGATATACCCAATCTGATTGTTCTTCATACAAAGACATACATTTACAAGAACCAATTAATTGTGTATTATTTTATGAAGGTAGTAGATATTTATTAATTTTTGGAATTCAGAACTTATACTTATACAAATATGAAGATATACAAGAAAATCAGAAACCTATAGGTAAAATTAGCTTAATTTGGGATAAATCGTTTCTTAATTTGTTTAATTTTACTGCTCCTTACAATACATCTAAATGTATATTTAATGGAATTACTACCGATACTAAAGACGACGTTAAAATGTTCGAAATCAACTTTTTAAATTTCGACACGAAACAATTATTGGGGATAGTTGACCTTCAAATAAAAAATACGTACGATACTGAATTGCAAGAAAATGCAAGGGAAGTTTATTCTGAACTGATAAAAACCGATAAAAATACTTTTAAATTAATTATGGACGAGTATAGGGATGTTTATTTAAATTCTAAACTGATGTGGAACAATATAACGTCTTATACGATTCATCAGAATTACTTGTTTCTTACTACAAAAGATACGTTAATAGGAATTCGTTTAAATGCTTTGGATGATTATTATTCCGGGAAAGTAATAATTCCATATATAAGAACAATTGAGATGGGATCTTCTCTTATTTGTGGAATGGGCTTAACTTCAAACTTAATTTTACAAGCTCCTCGAGGCAATATTGAAATTATATCATGCCTTCTTATAAATATAGATAACATTGATAATTTCCTTAGAAATAATAATTGGAAGGAAGCATGGGATACAGTTAGGCTGTTGAAATTAAACTCAAATTTATTATTTGACTTAAATCCAGAAAGATTTTTGCAAAATATCCAGAATTTTATTGAAACATCTGTGTTAACTGTATTTTTATCAGAATTAGAGGAAGATAACGTTCTTACTAAAGTCTACACTACATCCGGTTTTAAATCAGAAAAATTTAATAAAAAAGTTGAGACAGTTTGTTCAGAAATAGTGGATTTTTTAGTAACAAACAGTTACGTGGAATCTTTAACTAGCATAGTGCATGCCTGCCTTGTTATGGGAAATTCTTCAGATGCTTCATTAATGAAAGCATTAAAATACGTACAAACACTTTTCCGGTATAATACACAAAATGAAACGTTTCAAAAATCAATTGAAGACGCAATTAAATTTATGTTAAAATATGTCCATGTAAAAGACGCATATCAAGCAGCACTTTCACAGTATGATTTAGAATTAGCTATTTTAATAGCCAGACACTCCGAAATGGATCCAAAAGAATACATAGAATTTATTACAAAATTAAAAGCCATGTCAGAAATGGAGAGGAAATTTGCAATTAATGATCATTTGGGAAATTATCACATGGCAATATTTTATTTGTATGAAGTATTTATAAATAATAGATGTAAAAGAGTTGTAGAGTACATGAAAGAACATAATTTACAAAAAACACTTTATGATAACATTTCTGAAAAATCTTCAATTTATATAGATGTGGTTGAGTCATATGCTGAAAAACTAATTTCACAGAAATTGTACAATGAGGCAGGATTAATTTTAGAAAAGGCAAAAGTTTATGATAAAGCCTTGCAAAGTTATAAACAAGCAAGAAACTGGAAAAAGTCTATAGAAATTATGAAAATTTGTAATATTGATGAAATAAGCTATAAAAAAACTATACGAGAAATAGCAGAAAATTTGATTTCTGTTGATCAAGTAATAGATGCAAGTTATTTATATGAAACTTATTTAGGAAAATACGAAACTGCCATCAAATTTCTTAGTGAAAAACACCACTTTAGTCTTGCATATGAGTTGGCAAGAAAATATTCAAGATTGGACGTCATAGGTATAATTTTTTAATAAAATTTTGAATTATTTTTTAATACTATTATTTCAGAAACAAATATTGTGCCTCTCTTGAAAGACTTTGCCTTGAACATGTATACAGAACTGGAAAAGTTGGAATTTGATTATACAAAGTACAAAGAACGTTTATTCAAAATTAGGAAGGAAAAAATTGAGAGGCTTAAACATGAAAACGAAAATAAAGATTTTGAACTTCAAGAAAACTATCCAACAAATCGAGGAATTGAAGATGATTTGTACTCCCTTGCAGGGAGTATGACTTCAACAAAATATGGGTATAAAATAGATTTCATTTTCATTAATTAAATATTTAAATAAAAAAGTTTTAGATCGTCAACTACATCGAACTTAACAAGAAGTAGTACCAGCTCTAGTCGTTCAAAACGTAAAGAACAGAGAAAGAAAGAAGATCTACGTGAAGGTGGCCAATATGAAGATATTGCTATTATGAAAACTTTGCATGATAAAATATCTGCTGTTTGTAATTATTGTTCAATTGTTCGTGAAGTATGTATTGTTTTATTCGAATTAAATTTCGAAAGTGACGCTAGAAAATTGCACAATTCACTTTTTGATTTACAAAATAAAATGAAAAACGACGTTAAAGAGATTTGGCCAGACATTTTGTTAAAACAGGATGATCTAAACTCGTACGAAGTTAAAGTATTGCAACAAAATTTGTTTTCTTTAGGTAATTAGAACTTTGATTTTACTTCTGATAAATTATTAATTTGTATGTCTTTGTATTTTGTAGATATAATCTATTGGAAGCCTCCCATTATAAAGACAGATTGGGTGATACATATATTACAGAATTGTTAATAAACTGTATAATGTAAAGAAATTTTTTATATTTAAATAAACTGTTAATTTGATGAATTGTTTTTTGCATTTAAAAAATTTATTAAAAGACGGTACAAAAACAATGACATTCGTTACACTGAGATACTACTTAAGCAATATTATATATATATATATATATAGATATATAAAGATTAAATAATATAATTATTATACTTGTACACTTTTTTTATCACAATCCTATTGCAATAGCAGCAAATACTAATTAGGCCATACCGAATATTTTCGAGTCAAGCTTGCATTTTTCGGCGAACAATTAATATAAGAACATATGACCTTAATCATATTAATATTATTTTTTTAACTGCAAACGAATTGTTGACTAGTATAGATATAAATTATCTGGTAACTGACAATTTTAAATAAATTGTTTTGAGGAAATAAGTAAACTGTAAAAAAAATATTATTTACGCGAGTAACCCCAATATTTGCATTAAAGAACATCCAAGGCACTTAAAAATGCTGTAGTAAAAACAATATACAAAAATACATATTCTATGACACATCAAAGGTTGTGCTAAATATAAAGAGTGCAAAATACTTTTGTAACAAAACTGAATGCTTTTTAATATTACTAACGGCTTTTAAAAATTGAAGCAGGATTTTTCATTTATATTTCAAATTCTATGAGTTTGGTGTATTTTGAAACGTATAGACAGGGTACAAAGGCTTGAAACCTGGATCTGTAGAAAAATTGTTAGATTGATTACCTGAATTATCTCCGGGATATGGTGGAGGTAAATCATTGGGAGCAGTGGAATATGGAGGGGGATAAACAGGGGCATCACCCACTGTGGGAGCTACCCATCCAATGGTTGGATTTTCAAGATTTTTGGGAAGATTATTTATATCAACTGCTACATGACCTGCAGGAGCTGATGCAACATAATTTGATCCTTGCTGAAGTGGAATTGTTCCAATAGTTATTGGAATCGTCGAAGATAAGTTTGAATGAAGTCCAGTGACATTTGCTTCCACCTAAAAGCAAGCAGAACATGTACATCTTACATTTTTATTAAAAATATGCTACCTTTAATTCATAATCCAAATCAATCAGAGAACAATTTGTCAAGTTTGAGGGGGGAATTGAAGGCACTATAATTTCCTCAACAAAATTTCTATTTTCCTTGGCTGGAATAGGAGTGCCATAACTTTTAAAGGCAATATCTGTTTGGTTGGTACGTATATGTTTACTAGGAAATACTGATCGAAAGGTAATTTTCTAAAAATTATCAATTATTTCCTTTATAAAACAGGATTGTTTATCATAATATTACCTGCTTCAAAGTAAATGTAATTTTATTAATGTCAACATTAGATGCATTATCCACATTACAGTTCATAATTATAGTTTGTCCTGGTACATAACCTGAACATGGCAAAAATACTTCTACCATTAAAGGTCCAGACTTACACCATAAACAACAGAAATATTTCTCTAATGTTATGGTAACTGTTTCCTATAAATTCACTCTTGTTAAAAAGACTATTGAGGTACAAAAAGTGTTAATGTACTTTTAAATGAGGAGTAGCATTTAAATCAAGTTCTGAAATAACAGTGACAGCAACTTCAGTATTATGATCAAATTTCCATGGACGATCCAAGGATGCTTTTACTGTGTATCTAATGTAACCTAAGGAACCTTCAAATGATGAAGGCAAAACTGGGGGCAAGACACACACAAATGGGTAAACATGTTCTCCAGGGGGCAATTCCATTTCTTGGTCTTCAAAAATTAAGAATCAAATGATAAAATGTTCTTTTTTATTATACTTAACTCCACTGTACCTTTTCCCCCCACTAAATAATATTTAATCTTATAATACTCTTCATCTCCTCTATACTCAACATTTCGTTCTTCTGTTTTACCGTCTACGCCAGTAACTCTTTCAGATTCTGACCAACTTGTATGAGCGACACCTTTGCAACAAAATTCTAGACCTACAAAAGCAAATATTTTACTGTTGTATAAACGTTTAAAATCATAAGACTTACCCCTAATTTTCTTAGGCGAATCTAAAATTACTTTAATCCGTCCTGAAATAGTTTCTCCAGGTGAAAAGACTTTTTGTGGCTTATCAAAAAATATTTCAAATAAGCGCAAACCCATTTTAACAGTATTAACTACAATAATATTCGAATAGGGACAAAACTGTTATCACTTATATTAATACCTATTATATTTATTTACACGAGATATCAACAGTTTTAGGAATTATAAAAATAAATCTGATGCGATCTGATAGGCATTAAGATTAAACAGGGTTAAACACAACAAATTCTTTGCCACATTACTAGTACTATTAGTACTACAGAGTACATAATTAATATTCACAGATCTAAACGAATAGTAAGGCGGTAAAATTTAAATTCACAGCATAATTGAATAATTCGTCTGCTTGCTTGTACGTAAAATATTAAATGCATTGTAGATATAATTTACATATTATAAAATTTTTTGAGACAGCTCTATGATACACTGAAATTATCATATTATTTACACCTATAAAATGTTTATATTATTAATAAATTAATACATCCTGCACCTTTATCCTTAAGTACAAAGTATATACATAAATAGAAAATTAAAATGCTCCCAATTTCGTTTTTAAGAACCTGTATTCAAAATTGGTAAAATAAATTCACAGGATAAATGTACAATTTTGTGGTTGAAAAAATTTCTTATCAAATTAAATTAGATTGTGTCTACTGCGGAAAAAATAAAAGCCGTGTACAGGAAGCATTTTATTTACCGAAGTATATTGTAAATGAAAAGATAATTTAATATAAAATCTATATTAGTAGTAAAATAGTTGCCAAACTACTTTTCGAAGTTGATGTGATGTTTCTATGTGGATGAAAATAATATATTACAAATATAAATTTATTTAAATACAAATGGTGGATTCCACAGAACAGAAAATCCCTATTACAGTTTTGATATTTGGCCAATTTTCAGTAATTTACAAATCCATAGCATGGCCAATATAAAACAGAAATAATGCAAGGAAACTACACAAATCACTAACAATTCACAACTAAGGTTTATTTTAAGTATAAACAGTTCACTGTAAATAACCATGTGAAAATTCAAATATATAATCACTAAAACCTTTGTACATCTTCCCAAATTATACTGATAATTTATAATGCATATATAATTGCAATACCATCCATGTTCAATTTCAAATCACGACTGCAAAAAGACCTTAACATAAAAATGTATTTAATGTATTGCAACATCGTTTTCGTTTTTAATTCACATGGAACGTTTACAAATACATATGCGGTATTTAAATTTAATCTAAAATTTACAAAATCTAATTGTAAGTTGCTGGAAATAACATTTACTTTTACTATACATACATATATCTATGTAATTGCAGATGGTGGCGTAATAGTGTTTTTTTTTGCAATAAATAAGAGAAAAAATAATTAACTCACATAAATAGCGTCATTTTCGTATTTTTTAAAAAAACTAATATAAATTAACATTTTAAAATATTGGAAAAGACACATTTAGGGTAACCTGACTTCATTCAATTGATTTTGTTGAAAATCATATAAAAAGCACGTATGTCTTTGGGACTAATAATGAAAACTATCGAGGCATTTGTTGGTAAGTCATATACTCTTTGAATAAAATCACAGCTATCCTTACAGAGTTAAATTATAATCAATTATTCATAATTAGGAATAGATATTAATACACAAATACAACTGCACCTCTTAATTTTGTTTTATACACGGTAATTGAAAAAAAAAATATTGTCAAAGTATAAATGTATAATGTAAAGTTAACAAAATAAAAATAACAAATAGCAGCATGTATGTAAAAGTTTTTGTAATTTAATTTTCTACAACATAAGTGTCCAGTTATATCAATATGAGAGATTGTTATATAGAATTAAAATAAAATTGTTATTGGAAGTTACTTCATACACAACTGAAGTAAGGTAAGAATTAAATATATAATGACAATTGCAAATTGAACAATCTCTCTGAAGCAGAGACATGAAAAATAAAGTTATAATAAATAAATTCTTAAACTTCATTTACGTCTGCGCTTTACTTTGTACACTATTTTATACGTTTAAAATAAACATATAAACTTTCTGAACTTTACAATTCATAAAACAATTAATTTATCACGCAGCCATGAAATATTGAATACTTGGTTTCATAAAAACAACCAATTTCATTTATTCATAAATGATATAGGCAATAGCCACTTCTTAATAAATTACGATATCAGAAAATAAAAATTAAATTGCTGTAAAATTATTTAAATTTTTGTATTACTAGGAACATGCATTACAAGAGACTAATTAATTTTTTCCTTTGAAATTTAAATATTTTTTTAAATATATAGAAACAATTAAAAAATATAATCACATTAAAATAAAAATTGCTTTTAGAATAATAATACAATGTAGGTAAATCAATCAATTTTCACAGGTTATTTAAAGTAACCTCATAATAATGAGAACTTTATGCAAGAGAAAAATTGTTGTTAATTTACAGGATGCGATGTATACAATATATAATTCACAGTTTTGTTTTTACGTAAAAGTGTATTCTGCTGTTTATAATGTACATAACTTTCCTTATGTTTCATTTCCAATGTAGCAGCAAACACTTTTAATCGTAATCAATTATGACGGGAGCATTTTCCTAAACAGTTAACTTTAAATAACGATTTGTATAAAAATAACACTGATATTCACAATTTGCGGCCTTGAATTATTGAGAAAAAAAATAAACCATAAAATGTGTAAACGGAAAGCTGTTTTCTATAAGTGAGTTTCCCATTATTGTTATTTTTTCTTGTTTTCTTTTTCTTAATGCAAAGCACATTATAATAATGCTAAAGCAAATTAATATGTAACATAAAATTTAATCGTCAATAAGAAAAAAATATGACACAATACTTCCTTCATAATATAATTAATAAATATGTCTCATGTACGAATAAAATAAGAGAAATACAGGAAGTATATGGTATATGTGTGTGTAGATAAATAAAATAAAAACGTTTTAGAGAACTTCACTTATAGGAAATAACGAATTCTACCTTTTTAACACCGAAGAAACCATAACATAAAATAAAATCTCTAAATTATAAACAAATTAATGCAACGATTTCTTCATAATGAAATGGTTTTTGTTGATGAAATGTAAACCGAAATGAATTACTGAAATTTAATCCTGATGGATGATTTTTTAATTTACAAAAACTGACGAAATTAATCTTAATTATAAAAATTCTTAATTTTTAGCCGATATTATTACAATTATACTATGATCACTGTACACCACTGGCTAGGCCATGAAGTCCGGATCACTATAGTCATTTTCACTTTCATCACCTGATGAGCTCATTAGTTTCCGTCTTCGTTTTTTTTGTTTATGTTTTTTATTCTTGTCCATTTTATGCGTTCGCGGGGTTCGTCTATTATCACTATCAAGTCTCCGATTTGAGATTATAAGTTTGGGCACTTTTGGTGGTGTTGTAGCCTATTTAATACAATAAATATCAAATGTGACACATTTATCTTTCAATTGAGACTTGGTAGTGGTTGACAAAAATTATAATTTATACCATATATTGAGACTTAAAGAATAAAAAAATTAGTAAATTAATTTGAAACATACTGTACCAGTCCCAAGTACCAAAATGAATTTAAAGTGAGGACAACAAATTAATCGATTCAGTTAGTTACTTAAGAAAAATCGTTAGTCAGACAATGATTAATAATCTCCGACATCAACTTAAATGTTTTTCATTAAACGTAAATACCGAATAATAACAAAAAATAAGTAATTTGTTTTTTAATTTTTGAAATTGGATGTGACTAATTTTGTTTTCAATTAAACACAAATGTAAAAATATGTAACAAACCTGCGAGAATAAAAACAATTTATTGTTTACCTTATAATTTGCTAACGTCACTTGATCAGCTTCAGTAAGAATTGTGCTTTGCGTCGTAGGGTCCAAGGAGTTAACAGCAGGAGTCGGATTACCTGAACTTAAAGCCATTAAGACTTTGTTGTTTTCATCATCGTCAGGATCATCGGGATCCAATTTCAACATAAGCTGCTTGAACTAAAAAAAAAAAAAGAAAGGAATATACTTCGATATTAATAGAAGGAGTGAAATAATTTAGGATACTGACATCTAAGTACTGATTTATTAGATCTTTTCTTCCGTCTTCATCTAAGCACTTGGTTGGACTTCCTTCTTTCAGTTTATTTATTGTACTTTTAGGGTTGAAATGCGCATTACTTCTGCGATTTGTAGCCTTTTCGTAAACCTTAGCTGGCTCTGATGGGGAGTACTGCTGAATTTTACTGCAAAATAGATGTATTATTATTTAAAAATAATAGTCGACTTCTTCCTGAGTAACTTACCCATCACTGAGGCCATAGACATCTTTAAGATGTTGCTTAAGCATAAGAAGTAGAAGACAACCTTGCGCAGCTGTAATGCATGCTTGAAGATGTGAAGTATCTTCAGGAACCCTTGCTAAGAGGGTGACTTCGTCATCATCCTCTTCGTCCAATGCCGATATTAAATTAGTAGTGGCATCATTCTGTCCTTCCTCGATAACTTTTTGCTGAGCATCAGTCATCATTAAACCTTCGCGAAAGGATTGCAAAAGATTAGTGCCGGATACAGAGATCATTATGTCTATATGATGAATGATAAATAGAGGTTCGTCTTGAACCTGGTAGGGAAAGTATGCTAAATTATCAGCCAGGTATAACATATATGATAATGTAGTATGCTAAAAAAGAAAATGTTAGTAGTTAGTTACGGTTTTGATTGTATAAACTTCTTACCACTTGTTCATCAAATTGTTTTAAAATATTAAGAATTAAGGCACGTCTTTGTTGTCTAGAATTTCTAAGAATAGAATAGAGGTAACCGTTGAGTGCAGTGGGGTATTCTCCCTTTTCCTTTATCTTAAACCCACGCACGATTTTCTCCGCCTGTAAAATCTTTTGCAACTGATAAGATAATCTGATACCCAATGATGATTTAGTATGAATAAATCCAGGATATTTTTTCTCGATTTCTAGAAGTTGTTTATCTGCACTGTGAGACACTACTTTCTCACAATCTGTGCTCATACAAATTAAATAGGGAACTATTTGTACAGGATGCACTAAACCTTGCTGTAAAATTAATTGAATTACACGCAGAGCCGGTTGACGGACTTGTAAATTGGAATGTAAATAAGACTGCAAAATTTCTTTCAAATATAATTGAATCACTGTACTAGCCATTCCAGAAGATATGTCTCCCATCTCTTTCAAATTTTCTTGCTTTGAACGTTTCGACCCTATAAAGTTTTTCTTGTACCAATATGTACGAACGAATAGCATATAAATTAAATAAACTTACGTTCAAAAATATATAAGAAAAAGAAAAAGCTGCTTTTTTATATTTCAAAGGTATATAATAACAGGTTTTTCTTTGTCTTATATATTTTTGAAGAATATGTTTCATAATTATCCGACCAAATAATCCTTATTAGTTAAACTTACATTCCATATCTTGTTGAATCATTCTACGTTCTTCTTCTATCAAATACATTTCGATGTTGACTAGAACTTCTGATTTCATTATAAGAGGTGCATCTTCTGAAGTAAGCATACGATGATAAAATGTTTTAAGCTCATTTTCCAACATAAATTCATAGTGCCTTATGCAGATAGATCCAATAGCATTTAGTGTGTATGCTTGAAGATCTGTATCTTCTTGTTGTAAAAAATACATTAACGTTTGAAATACCTGATCTTTGATATCCGGCTATAATAAATCAGCTGATGTTTAAAGTGACAACAAAAAATAATATTAACTTACAGGAAAATCTCCTATAACTTCAGCATCTTTGAAATCAAAATGTCTTAAAAGCAAACCAACTGTATACAGTGCTCTTCTAAAATATTGGCGATGTTTTACATTTTCTAAAATATAACTTGAATTCCCATTTTCAAAATATGTTTTGCAGACTTTCAAGCAATCATAGAACCTCTTAAAGCAATCTCTTATCAATTTGAAGTTTCTTGTGACGTTATTAACCACTGATCCAAGACAAGAAAGACAGCTTGCAACAACAGGTCTTCCATGATACAAAATTAGTTTCATAGAATCTTCTTCTAATTGAGCAAGGAAGGTTTCACTAGGATGTTCCATAAGTGGTACCACTAGTTCTAGCATTCTTGCCACGTTACTAACTATTTGGATATCACCCTGTGACTGACACTTCAGGCTAAGGTATGGTTGTAAAGTACTTGCATGTTTCACCAAGAGTTGAGGTCTTATTTTTGCAAATAAATACAATGTGGTCATACAAGCTACTAGCCTTTGAGATGAACCGCTACTGTTGTGAGTCTCTTCAAGACGAATGACGTTTTCAATCAAGCAATCGACTATCTGGGTACAGGCCAAAATTAACGTTCTTGATGGTTCTGTCGGAATTTTGGTAGAATCGTCTTTATCTTCTTTTGGTTTAAACAACTAAAATGTTAATAATTTAATGAGATAAAAAATATATGAAATTAAATCATTTCTTACACTAATTAGAAGTTGCTCAAACCACTCCAGTCCAATATCTTTGGCTGAAGCAACAACATCTGTAATATTCATTACTTTACGTAAAAGAGACGAATCCTTGGTGGGAGTAAACCACATGTTTTGAAATACTTCCATGACTAATTTTCTTATGCCTTCTTCATCATTCACTCTGCGTATCATTTTTACACAAATTTCAGGAATTTTTGGAAAATCTGGACATTCGATACAGATGTCTTTTAGAATTTTGATGACACGCTTTCTAACGCTCACACCAGTATCCAAGATACGCGCAGAGAGCATTTCATAATATTTCGATATCAACTCAGGACGACTAAGAACAAATTTACCAACAAGATCAACCGCTGCTTCCCTCACAGAAGTGGCGTGGTCAAGAAAAGAATGATTTACGCCCATCTGCATGTCGTGTCTTCCTAAAACCGACGGATCAGCTTCTACTATAGACGCAAGACATTTCATTGCTTTTGTTCTAATTGCTATAGAAGTTTCCTTCAACACAATAAGAATCTGTAAAATAATAACATTTTTGTAAAATACAATTAAATTAAGATTATTGTACTTCACTTACAGCTTTAAGATATTGATCAAAACTTTGAGAAAAGTATCTTTTCGAAGCAAGGTATTGAGCAATTAGCTCTGCGCTACTGTAATCAATATAGGTTTCGAAAACTTTTACACGATTACCGGAAGAAATTTTTTCTTGGAAGGGACGTATTTTGTTTATAAGGAACTTCTTTCTGTCTTCCAACATACGAAACTTTTCTGCATGTTCCTGATCGGTTGATATGTCTCTAGCCTCGTTATCGTCTGAATCGGAATTGTCAACGTCATTTATTCCTTTCCTTGAACGAGACCTGTGGTTTTCTTTGGCGTTAGTTTTCTCAGAAACAACGCGAGATTTTTCGTTTGTTGCATCTTTATACCACTGGGCTATATAAAAATGTCTTGCATGACGATGAGCTTCGTCAGTTTGACCACTCACAGCTAAAAAGTCAAGAAGTACACCCTGCAAAAAACGAAGTCTATCCTCTTCAATGTCCAACTTTTCTTTCTTTTTCTTTAACAATGCTTCATCACTATCTTTAGACTCTTCTAGCTTAATATCTCTTATCATTTGATCTATTGTATCAACTTTACAGTTGGATACAATGCTGTCTCTACGAAGGCGGGCAGCTACAACACCTAGGTAGTCTAAACTAGCAACCCTTAGAGACATGTCGGTTCCTTTATTTGAAAAATTTTTGACCAACATTTTTCCTAAGAGGCTAAGTAGTAGTTCTGTAGCTGGCCATTCTGGTTTGTTAACAGTTGCAAGCAAATCCTGGACGAAGTTTTCAAAGAGAGGTCTATAATCAATGTCTTCAGATTTGCTGCCACATTTACTTAGAAAAACAGCCAAGAAAGTTCCAGCCGTTGAAGTAGCCTTTTCATACTTGTTACAAATCAATACGTCTTGGTCAACTGGGTGCGAATTTTCCGACTGTTTATCTGGTTTATTAATGTTCTCCGGAAGCGCCACAACACACTGAATTAACTGTAGAACTAATGCCGTAAGCATCTGTATATGTTCGTCACCACTAAGTCTGTAAGTCCTGAGGCTACGCTTTGTACTCGGAAGACGAGCAATAGAGGCAAGAATATCGTCCAATAGTAACCTGCGATGTTTTTCGTACCGAGTAAAAATTGTTGTCACTAACTTTAAACATGCTAATTGCAGTTCACTGACATTTTCCACGAAAAATGGTGATACACCCATTGAAGACGCGTGAAGAACAGACGTATCTGTTAATACCTGAATACTGAGCAGTTCTGCTAACAAATTAATTAGCTCCGACATTTTATTGTACAAAACCAGTATACTTTTTTCTGACACCTGGGCATTTTTCTTTCTACGACCGTCCTTTTTCTTATTGTCCAGCCTGTAGGTGGAATCAAAAGAAGGAAAAATCGTGTTATGCAATTGGTATTTAATATACAGCACCACCCTGTCTATGACATCCTCTAAATATACCCGTTTGGGCATGTTTGGTGAAGTCATAAGATAAAGAGAAACTAAACAAGCATCGGCAGCTCCCATGACCCTGTCCATGGTTGTCTCCATCCATAACTGACGAATACTTTCATTATCTTCATCAGTTATAGGAGAAACACGGTCACCGCCTCTTATGTTTAATTCCATAACATTTAGCAGCCTTACCAATTTATCAGTTGGAACCATTTCTGTAGCACCTAAATTTTTTAATTTAGCTGATTCAGTAACAAAATCTTTCATTGTCACTCTGTTGAGAAGATATTCATCTTGGACAATGCCATCTTCAGAAATTTCTGGACAATCTAAATCTTCTTGATTTTTTAACACAGACTCTATTGATTTGTTAAATCGATGGTAAGTATTTGTCTCCATAAGTTCTTCAGTAGAAAGTTTCTCTAGAACTGGGACAAATTTCTTCTCCACTCTTCTTAGTTTTGGTTTCACCATGATCGGTTCTGCTTTTTCTTCTTTTATCACGGTTTTTCTTCTTTTTGTATTGCCTACAAGTGCAGAAAACTCGTCAGGAATGTAATCAACGTCTTCGTCTGCGCCCGCGGCACGTCTTTTTAATTTTGAGTTTTTTTTTTGACCACCCTCACTTTCAGAATCTTCAAGTTCCTCTTTGGGAACAATTCCTAATTCCTTAGCCAAGTCAGGCCTGCACTCTGCAAATTTTGATATACTAATTTGCATTAGCATCTGATCATCCTCTGATATCCGGTCCAATTTTACAACAGGCTGTTTTATTGTAATAGATGTGGGGGTGGGTGTTGTACTAGGAGTTGTTTGGCTACTAGATGTCGTTTGTTTTATGTGATTTGTTTGAGCTGATGCAGGTGTAAGCGGCGTCGGCGTTGTTTGCGTTTCTTCATCCTGAATAACAATTTCTACTGGTTCTTTAGTAACTGTAGTACGTCTCAGCTGTCGAAGTTGTTCTGTTGTGGAAGACTCTCTTTTTGGTTGAGATTGTTCTGATTGTGATACCTGGCTCTGAGTAAATGTTTGGGTAGTTGCCTGTGCTGTAATAACGGACGGCCTTGAAGGTATATGTTGTTGTTGTGACTGGAATGATGGTTCACCTATTTGAGATACATCAGTGGCAGGTAAAAACAAATCAGACGGTAATGTTTGAGTGTCTTTTGAGCATTTTTCCTCATTAAGATTCGCTTGTACATCTTTACTAATGGTTAAAAGCTCTTGTTTGACTGCAGTAGAACAAGTACTCGGTGTTTCTGGTTTCTCTTGTTTTATTTCCTTCTTTATAAAAACCGAGTGATCCTGACCAACTTGAGAAACTACAAGCAATCAGTTGAAAATAAAAGTGTTTATTTAAAGAAATGCTTATGCTTGCCTGTAACAGAAGTGAAAAGACTGGGGTTTGCAGTTAATACTGCCTTTAAAAGTTCAGGAGCATTTTCTTGTTGTTCAATCTGCTGCTGTTCCAGACCTGCATAAATATCTTTCACCTCTCTAAAAAGTAATGTTAGATCATTCAATTTAATTTACAGAACAATAAAATGTATCAAAATTAATTAAGTAAATCAATAGTACACCTTGAAATATAATAATAGAGTAAACAAAAAGAAAAAAACAAAAACATTTCTGAAAATTAGCTGTAACAAGATATGTATGACTAAATTTTTACTACAAAAATGACTCCAAATGACTGTTACATTTATATTTAGACAAAAAAACGTTAAAAAATCATTTTTAAATGCAACTCACATGTAGTGTGAAGATGTTTGGGATAAAGACTGAACCAACTGAGGTATAAGAACTTCATCTTTAGTTCCCAGTAAATTTTGTGCTTCTTCCGCAACCCTTGGATGAAAGAGTAATGACTTGTTACTCAATGTTTGTGGAAGAGGTGTGGGAAGTGGCATTTCTGGCAGCAGTTCAGTTAAACTGGCCACTCCTGCAAGTGTGGTGATGGGAACACTCGGTATTTCCCGCTCCATATCCACGGACAAGCTCTGAGCTCACCCGAACATCATGTATAGTAATACCATATCTACAATAAAGCATGTTAAGTTTTCATCAAGGTGGTTAAAGCTTAGTGCTTTCAAATATTGTTAAATGTTTCTGTATATCTGTGACGTCTTCGTTATCAACACCAAATATAAACACAACCTAACCTCCACTTGTAAACTCAAAATATAAACATTTATAAACGCAATGTAAGGATAATTGGTGGCGCGAAATCTTCTCACACAGCAACACTAAAAGGAGACATGCACATAAAACACTTTGTTGTGAATTTACTCGAATAACTGTCAATTTATTTCGGACATCTGACGTAACGAAGAAGTTGAAAACTTTTTAAAATAGGTTAACTAGTTTTTTTCACAATTAACTGTTTTTCAAATGGTACCTTCTTACATTTTCATTCAGAATTTGTAAATCTTGTTACCTGGTCGATGCATTTTTGAAGGTAAATGTGTTTGTTTTTGCCTCGGATGCTTCTTATTTGGTTCCATCCGAGTATGATAAAGCTTACAAAGATATATTATCAAGTATTTGATGCCTTAAACAAATTCATTGTTGCACTTATTATAAAAACTGTTCACTTCTTACACACTCATTGCAATATTTACAATAAAATCCAATTTAATGGCGACGTTCAAAACAGTTGATGGGAGGCAAACTCCAGTTAGCTGTTGCAGTGCTTATTCTGTTTAATTTCCGCCATTTTCCTAAGATGTCGACATTCGTTACATAGCGGGTAATATAAATTTGAAGAAAACTTATTTTTAAAAAACACATGTTATTTGATTTAATATATCTTTTTAAACTAATTAAGCGTGTACCGGGAAACATTTGTTAACTTATTGGGTATTATTCTCAGTCTATAATCTTAATCTATTAATTTATTTCGAATAAAATTTAAAATTTTAGATTAAATTATTTAGAGAATTAACGACCTTTCTTTAATATGTTTTAAATATTTAAAAACTAAATTGTTTTATAGTTTGGTATTTTTAACAAGTTTTATACATTATTAATGTAAATTATTAATTTTCGTTAAGCCATATATAACTTTGTTAATATTACATTGTTTGAATTAAACTAAAGCCGAATTTATTTAAATAAAGTTTTTATTCTCTGTTGCACCTGACAATTTAATTTTTTTGTTTTAGATAAACTTTTATATTTTATTATCTTATTTACATTAATATTATTATCGTTTTTAGGAGAACGGCAGATTGCTTTAATAGTGTGAGCCTTAACTCACACCAATTCTCATAGATGGACTGAGAAGATTATCGATAGAAAACGGATTATTAAGCACTAAACCTGCTTAAGTTTATTACATGAAATATATCTTAATTAAAAAGTACATACACCATTTATTATCAACAATTTTTTTTTCAGTGAAGGAAACTGCTTTTTCTTAAAATTCAAGAAAATTATTTAAAGTGATTTTCTACTGATGAATTAATTATTAATTCGTGTGGAGACTGTTAGTTGGGAACTTTTAAAAATACTATATTTGAATTACATCCTTAGTTTTTATCAAATTCATTGGTGTTTATTTAAAACATTTGTAATTGATGAAACACTAATTTTACTAACTAATTTTAACGAATTAAGTAATAGTTAGAGGTTTTTACGAAATTATAACTAAAAATTTGATGTACCGAAGTATGTTACACTCTAGAGCATCGAAGGTGACCAACTTTGGAATGCAAGTTAATTGTTATAAACGGGTCTAATGCATACGATTGGTTGTTACACTGGCGGCCATTCTGTTTTTTGGGAAAAAGTAGGTCAAATTCAGACAACGTGCACTTGATGGAATGTAGATGTAAACAAAGTTAGGCGCCACTTTACAAAAATTAATGTAGGGAAAACTTTAAAAAGGGGTAACTCAGTTATTTATTAACCGATTTAAACGCGGTTTTTACCAAACTTTAGAAAACTTAACGCTGTTTAACGCTAGTTTACAAACACTCGATTAGAAATATTATTTTACATTGTACTTTAGGTTTACGTTCGCAAAATATAAATTATTACTAGATCACGAAATTAATAGAATAATTCAGAATTTTATTAACAATATTAATAAAAGCTAGTTTTAATATATATTGAATAAAATAGTTTTAATTTTTAATATTATTTGTCGACAATCATAATTAACTCTTATTTAGTGGTTATTTAAAAGAAATAGATAATGTAAGAAGTGATAATTTTTTGAATAATGTAATTTATTGCAACATTTACGTTTGTAAATGATTTGATCCAGTCGTTGCTTATTGTGTCTATTTTTCTAATAAACTTCGATTTTATTGCTTTTCCTGAAAGGATTGGGTTATTTTTACTATTCAATTGGATCGACTGCACCCTTACGATTTTACAGTTAATTTAACAAGAGCTTTTTATGGGGAACCTGAAAGAGGTTGGCCATTTACTTAATTGATAACATTCACCACTTTTGTTTAAAATTCATTCATTCACTAAAAACGTATCTACTCATTGCACTAAAATAAATTTAAAAGGATTATTTTTTTTGGTTAAAATATTTTCCATATTTCTTGATTAAATGCATATCTACCTTATAAAGTTGTTTTCGCATCTACAGGGTGATTTAATTTTTTAGTTCAATTTATTTTCTCATATATATATATATATAACTTATAAGTAATATCTAAAAATTAATTTCGATAATACAGCGGTATCTTGAAATAATAAGTTAAAAATATATAGGAATAAACTGGTCACGATTCAGCTTTTAAAAATCGAATTTTATTAATTACTTACAATGGTAATTGATATTTTATTCTGATCAATGTGTTTTCTTATTAAAATATATTGTATAAGAGGGTAACTGAGAAAAAAAAATGTCGGAAATAGAAACAGGGAATGAATGTACCTAATATAGGAAAGTAACAATGACTTTACATTATTCGTAAGAAAGGCCCTAAATAGAAAATCAATCCATCTTCTGGTCAAGGGATAAAATTCCTTTCGTCCCTACGTCATTTACATTTTCAGTTTATCTTTGATATCCCGCAGTACAATTAAATCATTCAACCATATAGGAATCCTTAATGCATCATGTATATCGCATAAAATATTATCTGTAATCACCATTTTATGTATAATTTTAGTACCTACATAAATTACTTATTGAGCTAACAGGAAGCTAAGAATTAATTTTAATAATACGTAAGAATCTAAATAAACTGAGCAAATTTATAAGGAAGCAACTGAAAAATTTGACTGTCTACACAACAAAGATATGATTTTGAAGGATAGTGTGAATTAAGTGCGTTCATTGATAAGAAACGTGAATGTCTCTGATAATATTTTGATGTAGTGACAAAGGCAAAAGGACGTGACGTTACAGGGGGAAAGATGTTTGTATATATTCTCATCAATAACTCACTATCGGTCTCGTGAAATATGGAATTGTGGGCACATGACGTATGGTCTTCGGTGTAGATCGCATTCGAAACCCTTACTCCTTAAATTCATCTTAATTATATCCCATTTCCTTTGGACTTTTGCAAGTTAGGACTTAGATAATCTTCAAAATTAGTTTTGGATAAAAAACAGTAAATAACATTTAGGAAATTTGATTTGGTGAAGCTGTTAAAAATTTAAAATGTAACAAAATAGACGCTAAAAATTATAAATTGTAAAAATGTTAAAAAAATATTTTATGATCTATTCCATATTTCAGAAATATAATTCGAATGACAACAACGTTTTTGTATTAATAAAATTAAGAGCCAATTTAGTTGGATGGTTTTTAATTAATTATAATATATATATAATCATTGTTTAATTAATTACTTAATGAAGATTTGTGGTTATAGGAAAATGTTATTTTTGTAGTTTAGCGTGGCGTGAGGAAATTTCCGAGAACAAAGTTATCAAAACAAGAACCTGTAAGATGACTTAAGCCCGAGAATTTGATAAGTCGTCAGTTAGGTTGATAAATGCGATCATATTTTATACAGAGACATGACACTTTCGCAAGATGCTATCTTCTTCAGCTTCTGTTTAGAGGGGATTGCTTGAAATTGAGTGGCCAACTTTTCGAATGATTACATTCCCTGGCTCTTGTCCGACATTTTTACTCCAACTAAATTTATCAGATTTATTCTATAGAATCAGCAACAACATCATCATCTTACAATCTACGGATTTTTGAAAGTTATTTTTTGACAAAAAGCAAATGAATTCATCATTTTTGACACAGAGAAGCTGGTACTTGCGTAATTTATATACTTACAAGCCGATCAGGTCAAATTTTTAACTACCTACCTACATTACAAATTTTACAACCCTTTAATATCATATCATTAAACGTTTGGTTGGCCTTTACTTCGGAATCTATTATTTATCTTCATTTTAAACACAAAAGTTATTAAAATCACATAACACGTTTTCACAAAATATTAAATAGCAAATAAGGTGAATTTTATAAATACTACAAAAATTGATTATAAGACCACAAGCTGCTTTTTAATAACGAATATTGGTTAATTTATATTTATTTTTATTATTTTTCTAACTTTTTATTGTATAGGGTTAAGAAAAAGTATCAGAAACTCTAAAATCCTATAAAAATCTCAATTTTTACGAGAAAAGTGTAAGAATCAAATCTGCATCTGAGTGATGAGCTTTGAAGATTTTTTTAATAAATTTGTATTGGTTGTAACATAGGTAAACCAAATTGTATGCCAACATTATTATCTACAAAAATGTCAGTATATCTAATAAGAAGAAAGGACAAGAAATTGTAACTTCTTTTCATTTTCTTGGAAAATATAAAAAAGGTTAAGTGTATGTTATAACATATAATAATATATAATTATGTAAAGATAAGAAGAAGAAAGGTAGTCGAAAGTTAATGGTTAAACATTTTAACATCTCTCAAATGAGATGCTAACTTGCTATTTTTGGGTAGCAATATTTACTTATAAAAATGTATTAAGTACCTACCTATAATAATGAGAAAGAAGACATAATTATTTGTTTTTATAGAATGTAAAAAAGATTAGGTAAATGTGTAGAAGGTACAGTAGAATGGTTGCGGTGGTAACCGATTATGAAGAGGTAAGAAAAAGAGGGACGTCAAAGGATAAAAGTTAAACATTTTAATGACATGTCGTTGTGGCAAAAAGGCAGTAAATACAGGTACATGTTGTACAAGATTCATAAGATTACTGTGATCGTGAAGTCAGCATCTCAAGAATTATACTAGTCCATGACTAATTTCTCTGGTATAAAATGATAAATCGAGTACGGTGATTCGAGACTAGCGTTATCGAAATTATGAAAAAATTCTTGATCTCTCGCTAATTTTGTCAAAAAAGAAGCGAATGCGTGATTTCCATTGAGTTACACGCAAATCGAAATTGCTACCAGTTTAACAGAATGCACATGCGATCGTGGTCGCCAATTAGACTCCGCAGTTAAAAGATAATCTATCATTACTCCAAATTTGCGTGTCGATCCTTCTGATTCATGTACCTATGCTATCTAGACAACGAAATTTACTGCAATTACCTACCGAACAACTTAAAAATCTTCCAGACAATAAAGCAACAATAGACGTATGTATCTATGTGTATGTACCTATCTACAATACATTTTGAATTGAACCGTAAAGGTATCCACAATTTTTTTAAACAAAAACCCCATCTCTTATTAAAATTTAATGTTGAATACGAAGGGACTTCTAATACATAACATATAGATATAGGTATTAAAAAAAAAAATTGTTTTTTATATACCTAAAACTTAATATATTCTGCAATTTCTATTAATTCTCTTAATTACTATCCAAAAGCCAACATATAAAACACTTAACAGTTATTTTAATTTTAATTTCCTTATAATATTTAACCTGTCTATAACATTGTAACGCAAAAAAACTTTTTTCACATTCATATTTCACTATAACATGGGTGAGTACAATTTTTACTTAGATATTCTTATGCAAGAACTTATAGGGAGAGAGCTCTGGAGTATGTGATTTTTGTATCTAGTTATTTAGGATAGTCAATTTTTAATTATTAATTTATTAATAAGAAGCGTCGTTGAGAGAAAATTTAGGTCCGCAGTTTTTTATATTTTGAATTTTTATTTAATTTAATTAACATAAATTAGATACAATAACTCAAAATCGATGGAGTCTTTAGAATGTAGCCCCAGAATCAAAATTTCCTTCTACAAACCTGACCTCAGCGCAAAATGCACTTTATAAAGTTTTGTAACTTCACTCGAAACAAACACTTCTTTTAATTATTATATATTCATTTTAATTTATTTTATTAGTTATTAGTTAATATACCTATGTACCTATATTTATTCATTTTATATAGGGCTTGTTATTCAAGTATTCTTTTTGGCGAATTATTATACAAACTTATTTAATGCTGTTTGCACAGTATCATAAATAAATAAAGATTGAAGAAATAAAAGATGCGCCGTTGTCATTATAGATTTGATATATGCGAAATCTCTCGAGGTATATGTATAATACAAATCAGTTATATGTAATACGACTACACGTTATGTATGTGTGTATAACATAATGATGTAATACCTGTTCTATATACGATAGAGTAAGTTAAGTTACCTTATATATATAGAGAGAGCATATTATTGTGATTGATCTACCGGTAATGCGGTTTTAGAGATCGAAACTCTGGCCTGGCCTTGCTAGCGGTATTCGGTCTTGGCAAAGGCATGGTAAATAATGAGCCCCAACGACTTGCCGCAGGGGTCTTGCGAGACTTCAACCCCTAGGGGGTGTATTCATTTCCAATCACCACTGGATACTACTTGAATCGGTTTTAATTTCTCCATGAGAAATATATTGTCTTATGACACTTTGTTAGGTTCAAACCACCACACGCATTTATCATATTATAATTATAGAGTTCGAACGAAACAGTCGAAATAATTTTATTATATATACATATATAGATTTTTAATTAATTCGGCCTGTGGCATAGTATAAATGTCCCACAAAACAAAATTATTTACCTATATTTACACTAAAACTTTATCAAGTAAAATTTATAATAAAAATTTTTAAGGATCATAAATAATTAAAAAATCTTAATAGCAATTAATTAATAAACATTGTCGTACCTTAATTTCTGAAGCTTTAACTGCGAAGTGAGGTCCAAGTGTAGGGTTATCTGTAATGTAATTGACCCTGCTAAGTCCATTATTTTTATTTTTATTAAAAAAAATAATTTGTTGTAAAGCAATTTATAAAATATTTGTATACCTATTTGACGATCGAAAGATAATTTTAATCGTGTTTTATATATGGTCGAATTAATTTTAAATATCAAAATGCTACTGTCAATTTCCATAACGGCATGTACATTTGCATGGTGGCTTAATGTGCTGAGTTAGCAAAGCGTAATATTGGTGTTGACAGAATACATTAGGATTTGGGTGGTCAGCTAGAGGGAAAGACCACAAAAGGAATTATTCCAATGTGTATCCAACATAATATTTTAAGCCATAAAAAAAATACGGTAGGTAGATACCTTTTTTAATATCAATAGATATGTTTCAAGAAAACATTATTTTTTTACGTTATTGTGTTTATAATAAAAATTAAGTCGACTACTATAATAACATACTACTTACCTATCGAATATGTTCACCATTCGGATATAAAAAATAAATAAATACCTACCAATATTAACTACATTTATCAATTTTACTGTGCCACCACTGAGCAAATTTAAATAGCAAAAGCAAAAGAAAATGAGTCCATAAATCATTTTATAATTATTGTCTGAGCTCTTCACAGTCTTAAGAATTATTTCAGCGTGTACCACATGCTGCGAGGATGTGGATTACCTGTATTTATAATAGATAATGCCCTACCGACCAATACATATCTACCAATATATAGGTAGGTAGGTATGATGTATAGATACCTACCAAATTTTTAATATGATAAAAAACAAGTAATATTTTTGTAATTTGTTTTTTATTGGGCAGTTTATTTAAAATAAATAACGGAATAACTACTTGAATTTCATTACTGTAATTTTTTAAGGACCAATTAAAAGATTAAATAAAGAAAGACTCGCCCTAATTACCACTAACTAAATTTTATATGAGCGGACACGTGTTTCGCCCACTTCACACGCGAGACTCAGTGGGCGAAACACGTGTCCGCTCATATAAAATTTAGTTAGTAGTAATTAGGGTGAGTCTTTCTTTATTTAATTATTCTTTTTACCAGTTAAAAGAGAACAAACTTTCAGTATCTTATTTATTATAAATGTCTTTAGAACTTTATGAAATATGGAAATGGATAGGGTTATATATTATTATTATTTTTTATGGAAATAAAACACTTAGTCAAATACTTAGTGATATTTACTAAGCCGATGGGCTATACATTAATTAATAATAAATAACGTTTATAAGCAGCTTTACACTACAAATAATATTTATTTAATTGTTCTCGTACATAGTTTAGCAAATACGATTATTAACAATTAATTAATTGGAGACAACAGAATTTGATAAGGATTCTTTTAATATATATATTATATAATATGTTATCACAATAAAGGAAATAATACAACCATTACCTTCCGAATTTATCTGACGCCATATAAAAATTTGTTGTTTGTTAATTAGTTGATATTTTAGTTTTTTTTTTTTACGAAAATAATAAAAAGTAGGCATGATACGTATATATATTTTAGTAATTATTTGGAATCGGCTTACGTAAAATCGTTTTTTTAAGGTCACTTTACTGTTGTGGTAACATAAAATGCATATTTACTTATTCCCTTTAAAAGTCAGTTAGTAGAATATGGCGTCAAAATTCTTATCACTTAGTATTTTGAATTGATGAGAACATTTGCCATTCTGAGGGCAGTCACTGATGATTTTTTGTGTATATAGCTAAGTAATTACACATTTAGATTTGAACTGCTATCGTAGTAGTTTTTTAATTTACATTTATAAATATTTACATTTATACACTTAAGACAGAAAATATTTACAGACATATACACATCGTTATTGCACATTTAATACATACAATGTTCATGTTCGAAAAGCGGACAACGAAATTACAATTACACACACAAACATACTGGCTTTCAATTATTTTATTATTTATTACTTTTCTTTACGCATATTTTATGTAAATATAGGAAGTAGTTTTACAGACAACAAATACTTAGATTTCTTCGGTAAATAGGTATGTATTTTGTATGCAAATATATGTACAACTTCATCACAATAAATAAAAGAGATCACATAACCAATATATCAATTTACCAATAAACAATAACATTCGACATCTTTTTACTACTTACATACTTCTGTTGTATCTGATAGTACAAGAAGATCGATTAATTTAAAAATATGTACGGCCCAAATAAGTTCGATATAAGTACATAATAATATTAATAATAATAATAAAATTATATAAAGTTTAATGTCACGTACTTTTTCGATCCTGCTCCTTATTTTGCATGTCCTGCAATTCTCTTTCTGAATGAATATTTCTTTTGGACCGCGAAAGAAACACTTTAGGACAACCTTTGTTTGTACACCTGCACATTTCGAGTAAGTGGTTTTGTTCGCAATGTTCTTTAAGTTGCATAGCACTTTTAAAAGATGTTTTGCATAATTTACAAGGGAGATTCCCTTCCTTGTCAGGAGTTGGAAGATCCTCTTCGATACAATGAACAAGTTCTGAGAAGTTGCATGTTACATACGAAGGAGGCGGAGGAGAAAGAATTGGTGAACTTGATGCTGAAGACTGATCCTTAGTTAAAGGTGCCACCCCATTGAACTGTTTTAAACTGTTCAAACCACCCAAGGGAAACGGAAGATTTCCTAAAGGTGGAATTAGAAAAGGAGGGGGAGGAATCCTGTCGCCATTCAAAAGCAGTTGATCAAAGTTGCCCGGATTTGTCACATTGTGGGGTTTCATAGCCTCTTCAATATAAAATCTAGTGAAAAAGTCGTTAGGAATTTGACTGTTTGAGAGGGGATTAAATGATGATTTTTCTAGCAACAAACTGGCTACCGTTTTTTCAGTGGTAGTCGATAATAATTTTCTATGGAGATTCAGGTTGGCACTGTGACGATCTCTGCTCCTTTTTGAGGGAAATGCTGCATTACATCCGTCTACATTGCATTTGTGCATTAGTTTCAAGTGTACGTTTTGATAATGAGTCTTTACCCCAAAATGATTTTGGAAGATCTTTCCGCAAGCAGTACACTTTCTTGGATTGTCTTTATCTATTGGAACATCCATGGTGCTTATAAATTGGCCGTTGTCGAAATGTCCAAAGTAATTTTGACTATTTTCGTCCATAGATTCGCCGCTGTTGGAAGTTGATGATGCCTGAGAGCGAGCTGGACTAGGCGGACCTCCTCCTACTGATAGACTAAGTGGTGAAAGGTTCGTTGTTTGACTATTAAACCCCGGTGGTAACCCTCGGCTAAGAAGCTCCCCAAAATTTCCATGCGAAAGACTTTCAAGATGTCTCAATGCGTTAGATGAATCGAATGATTCATCACTTCTGTTACTTTCAATTGAGCTTTCGGGTCGTTCGTAATGTTCTATGTTCTCAGTTTCTCCCAGGTTTTTTTCTTTTTTTATTTTATCGCTATGATACAATGGCGCAAGACTAGTTTTAATCTCTGAGTTAATAGGCGTTTCAGTTTCATTGGGACTGTTTCGGGTGTGTTTTCCCAAATTCAAGGGTGAGTCCGGTGGCTTTGGCGTTTCACGTTTATCAATTCTCTCTTCATTATCGTCAGCATTGTTTTGATGTTTCAGTGGTTCTTTAGAAGTCTCCCTAGCGAAAATATTATCGGAAGATTCTCCATCACTAACGTCATTATCTATTATCATCGGAGCCGTGCACTTTGTGGGATTTTGACTTTTCCGTTTTCGTTTGTTCGTAGGAGCATTTGAATCACCCTTGTAACTATGAGTATCGACTAAACTCAACGAATCGTCATTACTATCGACGTTACTGACTAAGTCTTCATCCACATCTGATACGGACATTTTTTGTTTTTTGAGTGTCAACGCGAAATATTCCTGTCTGTCGGGTTCTTCGTTAGAAGGCTCGTTCTTTTCAGATTCTTCTTCCTCCTCGCCACCAACCACAATAATTCCATCGTCGTAGTCGTCATCGTTTTCTTCATTCTGCCTGTTTGTTGTAAGTTCCAAAGCGTATTCTTCCGAGTTGGTTTTTTCCTTGTGTTCTTTCCTGATTTCATCGGATATAATCGAACGATGCAAACTTAAATCTAAACTATGTTTAAAATCTAATGCAGCTAACGCAGAGTGATGCCTAATATCAGGCGGAGGAGTTAGAAGTGGAAATGCTCCAAACGGGTTAAGAGCATTCAATGCGGTTGTCGGTAACGGCAATCCAGTTTGAGAGGGTATTAGTATAGGATGAGCTTGAGCACTCCTGCCATCATGAGGAGATATCTTCCTACGAAGATGTGGGGAATGTAATTTGGGATTAGGATTTGCACTATGTCTATTACGTGACCTTCTTGAACTAAACATCATGTTACAACCTTCCACCGTGCACTTGTGCATTTCGCGTAAATGAACGGCTGAAAAATGAATTTTCAACGCGCCTTTATCACAGAATGTTTTTAAACACACATTACATTGCACCCGCTTTTTTCCCGTTGTCGGATTAATAAATTGTGTACCCAAATTAAGTGGTAAAGCTGGCGAACCCCATTGTCTTTTCGATGGTAACGTAGGTTTTCTTCCCGGTATAGATGTCCTAAGAAGTCGCGGAGCCACTTTAACTGAATCTTTATCGCGACTTAAATTAAGTACGGACTGTGTGTTGTCATTGTCGTCATCTTCGGAACCCATTTCACTATTACTTGTAACAGATTTACTTTCGATCGAAGAAACCAACCCGGAAAAGGACGACGGCACTAAGCTAGGCGCGGTAACACTGCTTGCCGACACAGTCGCGATCATTCCCGGCGATGATGAGTGATTAACAGAAGATGGTATAAGGGTAGATGTCGGTATCGGAGGAGGACACATAGACAATGCTGAAGACATCGAAAGATTTAGACCACTAAACACCTCGGCCTCCGTCACTTTTCTTCTCGTCAAATCAGGCTGTGAACACGCATTGAACCCTGGAAGACCCGCGCCTAACTTTCGGAAATCGAACGGCTGCATACTTTGAAGCCTATTTAAAGGAGACGTATTAAGTGGGCTGGAGTTGTTATTTTCCGGGGGTGGTGTTGATAATTGCGAGCCATTTGTTGTGGGTAAATTAAAAAACTTTAACGATTGCTTATGGGGAGAAAGAGGAAGTAGATGTGCTGGAAGAAACGTCGATGGTGGAAACGCTGGCGGCGAAGGGTGTCGATTAGGAGACATTGGTCGCCGCGAATTAAGGGCCGATCTATAGTCTAAGCGATCCAGCGCGGTTTCTTGGAGAACTTGCTGTGCGAGCATTAGCTGTTGAGTAATTAAACGCGTCTCCTCGAACCTTAAAAATTGTTGAAGTACCAGTGGTTCTTCTTCAGGACTGCAAATGCTCCAACGGTCTAACCGCCCGGAACATGTTTCCTGCAAAAGTGATAGTAAAAATTAAGAGCACCCAAGGAACGCGTGCCTATAAATTTAAACAGAGAATGCACTTCTTTTCTTCTTCTTTTTTTTTTTTTTACTGCGGAGTATTGTCATTAAACGCCGACCATTTAACTAAATTGAAGATGGTTAAATTTAGTAAATTAGGGTGTTAAAACTTGCAACGTGCTCGTTAGCTAAACACTCCAGTTCTTCGACTCCGGGACCAAAAGGTCATAATATATTAGTGCTATCATTACGAATTTACAAAGCAACTGTTTAGTTTAACCGACCCCCCGACCGAGATCGTTCATGCATATCATTAACTACCCAAATGCTGTCCAATATATACGATGTAGAAATTCACCTATTTAAAAATAATAAAGCGCTCATTTTAGAAATTATACCTGGCGCAAAATTATTGTGTCTCGTAAGAATGATATGCAAAACACTATGTAATTTTGGTGTCTGTGATTTCGAATGCAACATATCGTTGCACGAATTACGAACCCAATGTTTGAATATTTATGATGTCGGGTTATTATGCATTCGTGCCAATGTATAGGTAGCTCCTTAATATACGAATGCATTAAGTATTTAGATAGAAACGCATTTATTCTTCCATGAAAACCAATTTTAAAAAAGTTACCATATTAACAAAATGTTTCACGCAAAAGTTCAACTAACTTCGTTGTTGTACGTGAACCTCAATCAATGTAGAGAAGATGCTGCGTCCGTCGGCAAATGATTTCGTTTCAGACTCCGAAATGATATAATTAGAATTACAACTTCTCACCGAAAACTATTCAATTTTGGTAAAATAAACCAATAAATATCAACCGAAGTACCTTTATAAATCCAACCCACAATTTTTACAAAAAAAAAAAAGAAACTATTGCAAACGTATTTTTGGATCGAGTAGAAGGTTTTCGTTATTAAATAGTCAATCAGATATTTGTTGATTTTTTTTAGTGATCATCCAGTTCTTTAGAAAAACGATTCCTAAATCTCATTATGCGATATTTCGGTTATGAGCACTTAGTTAGAGTTCATCACATCATCCGTCATATACAGGTACAGTTATCTGCTACATTATTTTGCAATTAGCTGTCACGAAAATGAATAATTACGTCGGGCGTTCATCACAAAGGTGATGTTGCATATTCTTTTGAGATACGATCTCTACTGGATTATAAATAGACAATTGGAAGATTGCGGAGAGTTTTCATCAAAATTCGTTCTATTTGACGAAAAGGGTATCAAGAATTATACATACAGCTACAGTATTGATGATTGCGATAGGTATCTATGTATTAGGTGTGTACTGAGCTCACCTGGAGAATATATCCTCTGGCGTAGTCGTCCAGTGTCCATCCGAATCCGTGCAGAACACGCACGACCTGGTCCTTTTGAAGTGCGGAAAAAAGACGATCGAGAAGGATTTTCAATCGAATTGGTAAAGCTTGGCAACCGTATAGCACCAAACTGGCAATATCAAAAACGACATCCAACTGCACAGGTTCAGGAGCACTGTTGGTAAAGAGATGACGAGTCCCCAACTTGTCCAACGCTATAACAGAGTGGGGCATTACTCAGCGTGCGCAATGGAGGCGGAGCCGGAGAGGGGATATTGACAAGGTGGACGCGTAGGTGATGGGTACCCCTTGCTGGAGACACTTCACCCCCCAGCCCGTCCCACTATACCCACTATTATAAGTTTACCAAGTTATTAACGGAAGATGGTCTTGCAACGTACGCAAATTTTGCCTGGCTTCCAATGTGAACTGTGGAGCGTATCGGCGAACTCGTTTTATGTGTATCTATCTATATGTCGCGTTTTAGAAAGTGCAGAACTTACCTAGGTAGGTAGGTACGTTACAATTCGTTAATTCTTATATATTAACAGTTGATGGATGGTACAAAGATTACAACATATAGTGCCCAACTTCTCTTGCGGATTACACATGGGCTCTTATTCTATTATTTGTCAAATGGCAAAATCGTAACTACCTCTAACAAACATTTAAAAACACATTACTAGAGCCTTTGGACGATTCAAAAATTTAATAAATAATAATTAGTCATTAGTCTTCAATGAAGTAAAAGACACCTATCTTAAGGTGTATTTGTGGACATTTATTACAAAATATTTTATCGGATAGAAGGCGTAAGGCCACCACCAATGAACCCCATTATATTTCTACCTGCCAGTTAATTTTTCCCATTCCCATTCGATTAATACTCCCCTTTTTTCTTTTAAATACCCATTGGTATCTCCCACCTGTCACAAATTTTTACAAAACCTATAAGTATCCCCTTTTTTTCGTTTATAAGGCATACGACCCTTAGAATCATCGTTGTAAACATGTTGTGTACGGTACCCATCATGGATTGATTTATAGGTAGGTTTTCTAAAAGTAATTCGTTTTAAGTATGTAGGTACCTACCTATCAATGCACTTTCAGAAAGTGAAAAAAGATACAAATGTTTTCAGCCACCCACAGTGGTGTCCTCCTTAAGTCATTATTATACCGACCCTGCAGAGGGGATGTTTTTGGGAGACAATTCCACAAATATGCTGGATGTGGTCATATCATAAATTAGTTAGGTATCTAATAGATATGACTATATCTAGGTACCTCGGGACTATTAACTAGAAATAATTTCAGAATGTTTAAAAAACTTTTTCTATACCATAAATATAAATATAAATATGGAATCAACAGAAACAACTACTCCGAGGGCTAATACCCCTACCGGCATTGAATTACACTGTTGATTCCGATGGATTCTTAGATGAAGATATATCATATTCAAAAAAGAAGGAATTAAAATCCTTATTCGTCTAAATATTAAGATCAAAGATCTCACATTTGGAATGCGTCCTACCAACATCGGAATCAACAGTGTAATTCAATGCCGGTAGGGGTATTAGCTCAAGGAGTAGTTGTTTCTGTTGATTACATACCTATATTTATATTTATATTTATAATATAGCCTGTAAAGGCCTTTCTGCCAGCGCCCACCTGATGAGACCCGATAGGTCGAAACCGGTCGTGGGATATGGCTTTCGGTTCGTTGTGCCTACTTGGTAGGACGCGTTCCAAATGTGAAATCTTTGATCTTAATATTTAGACGAATAAGAATTTTAATTCCTTCTTTTTTGAATACTTTTCTATATCTATTATTTACATTTAATTGTTGTAAATTGCAGAGCCGTAAAGTCGACAATATGTCAAACAACTAAGTAGCCAGTTGATACAGGTAAAGCTCGATTTTTTACCGATTGTTTATGCCTATTCAGTCTGATGGTAAGAGTAGCAAGGCACAATGCCGTCTTTGATGGTGGTACAAATTACCTATCTTTTCAAACAAATCTGTTCCGGTCAGATGACTCTGAAAGAGTTGGAGCGCCACTGGTAATTTGCAAGTAAAACAAGTACACCAACAAATATTATTATGTGACAATAATAGTTTGGTTCGAAAAGATTAAGAATATGATTTCTTTGTCGAAATCCTATTATGGAACAATAACGTCATGTCTAATACACTTATTTACGATTCTTTGTCGGTAAGACCACCCATACCGTTTACGTATTTCGATACTGCAACTAACCCATCCGGAAAACAATTTTGTTCTGAAATTTTTGTTTTTAGTTTAAAAACCAAATAAGAGCGAATTTGACTGGAGGATTTTCTAACTCATCGAATACATATGTATCTACATTGATATCTATGTTATACCTATACCAAAGTAATAACGAATTTAAAATTTTATTTGTCCAATACACTCTAAGTATATTAAAATACAATTAACAATCTTTGAAATAAATGAAGATATAAATTAAGTTTTTATTTTTTTATCGAAATGTCTAGCTACTTATTATTGCCCATATCTACCTACCTAGGGATGTGAATTATTTAAAAATAATTTATACAATTACGTAATTAAACATATAGATTGTCATTCAATAAATTTTAAATGTTTTGTATATGGAATCTGTATAAAGTTATAAAATTTTAGGTAATTTGTTAAACACTCTTCAGTATCATTAATTTCCTTTCAAATCACATTTTAGCCATTTTATATAACTTCTCAAAAGTAAATGATATTTTTATTGGATGTTTATCTTTTTCTATCTTCCAATCATTTTAGAGATGCATTTTTCACCATATGAATCGAATTATTGGTTGCAAGTTTTTTACATATTTTTTCCCTTTTTTGTCCGCCACATTATAATTTTGTTTATGAATTTTTAGTACAGGGAGTCCCATTCAGAATAACATCAGTTTTATTTAATTAGATATTATACTTATACTTATTGATAATTAATTATATTGGTGATTCATAATTAGTAAATTACCGTTTACGGTTTTAAAACCCATCTGAAGAACTGCTTCGCTAAGCACAGTGACCGCAAGCAATGTTAACCTTAGTGGTTCTTTTTTTTTAATGCAAAAAGTTGTTTTATTAGGTTTATATACCTGTGCACAATGCAGGCAGGTAATACACTTCTTATAACAGCCTCGTCATCATTGATGACAACTATTATTGGCGTCCACGTCGATTATATGCGATCGAGAGGCGAGAGTATTTGTTTTTTGGAGAAAATATTCTTAACTTATACGAAGGAATCTCGATTCCTATTAAAAATCGATCTACTAGGCGCCGTGCCGCAATACATATTCACGAAGTATAATAAAGAATGACAAGGCGAATTTAAACAATTGCTTCGGTTGATGAGTTAGGCCCATGTCATCCTAATATTCTTTTAACTGGGACCTCTATATTGGTACCAATCAATTTTTTCATTCACACTGTTTACATATAACTTATATCTATATACATGCACATATATGTATCTACGTACCTACCTAGGACCCTACTAAGATAAACTCTTTAAGGATTCCGAAAACCCAAAGAATTGTTTCTAAATATCAAGGGGGTGTCCACATAATATATGCAAAGGGATGTATTTTTTTGTCCAACCTTGTGTTGTAACTTCGAAAAGAACTTTTTGCTAGCATGTAAAACTGGAAATTTAAACGGCTCAATGAGCTGCATTTAACACAGCTCAATTGGTATGTGCTATTTCTCGAACGATGCTTAACATTACTAAAAAATAATAATATAGTTTCAACGAAAAGTTTATAGACAAATTTGTTAGATATCCAAAAAAAGAAGGAATTAAAATCCCACATTTAATTAATATTTAGAGTAATAAGGGTTTTAATTCCTTCTTTTTTTGGATATCTTTCGTATCTTCCCGAATCAACAATGTAATTCAATGCCGGTAGGGGTATTAGCCCTCGGAGTAGATGTTTCTGTTGATTCCATATTTATATTTGACAAATTTGTTTCTATGAAAGATCCAAGATTCAATTAACATTCAAAAAATGTATAAGTGAACATTTGTGCATATGTAACATACCTACATATGTATTGTATAGATGTTAGATACATAACTAAGTCTAGAATTCTTTTGGGACTTGTTTGGGAAAAAGTTAATTTGTTTTGTGAGTAAGCAAGATGACTTAGTTAAAAAAAAGAATTGTTTTCTCCGCAAACTAACTGTAAAAAGAAAAGAAAAACTGGTCAAAATGTGCGACTGAATTGTATGGCTTGGGTAATTTAATTTGTGTATCAATCAACGTTTTATATAATGCTTTTCTAAAAGTGGGACAGTCTAATCTTAATTTTGCTGATGAGGTTTCAATACGGATGGCATGCCTAATAAGTACTTTTATTATACATACATACACAATACACACACGCACACATATTCCCGTGTACATGGTTCGCCTGATCTTAATTAATGTTAGATATCATTCTCCATACAGGAAGGAAACATTGTAAGAGAAAGCATAATGAAGACAGTGATGGAGAAATAGTTGGTATAATACATGAAACTCAAATTGGAATTATAAGTATTTAAGTGCGTTTAAATTGTTTATTCTAAAAGAAACAGTTTCAGGTTAAATAGAAGACCTAGAGGCATTAATTTCTCATTCGACTAGGTATACCTTCATACTTTAGAGTCCTTAGTATCTATAGGTACATAATAGATTCTAGAGAAATAAATAAAATCAAATACAAAAATTCAGAATTCTTATTAAATGATCAATTAGAACTTAATCCTTCACCACTATTACCGAGCGACGTAGTCTAGTGCTCTAGATAATCTTTCACCTATCTTCTGTTCTCATTTTGTCCGTTTCGTCTTTCTCTCCCTAACCACACCACCCACCCATTCCCACGATTCCTGCAAGGAGGCTGATGAGGGCCTTACGCCCTACCCTCCGGCTTTGCACTACAGTGTAGGTCGGAGGGACTGCCCGCCCACCAGCACGAGTACTTGGTAGATAATTCAGAAATTTCGATAGATACCCCGAACAGTGTATGGAGGTGACGCAGGGAATGCACCCTTGCTTTCTGTTAATTTTATGGAATATGGTAAATATTATTTAATTATTTAATAGAAATACGAAATTCCCGAAAGAGGTAATAAAGTACCTAACGATATTATAATGCTAATAGAGATATTGAACACTATTAAGCTTCTTATTCTGATACTTCATTCGGTGGATCTCAGGTACATCGTTACAGTTCGCAAAGTATTTCAAGCGAAGAGTCTTCAACGAAAAACAGCCATCATCAGGCCGTCACTCCAAAGGCTCTCTACTTCTTTTTATCTTGAGTCAATTATCGTATTTCTCAAAAACTAGAACAACCCACATCCTTAACTATTTGCAAACAGTACCTAATCTAAGCTACGCCTTCTTTTATCCCTCTTGACCCCTGCATCATATTTTTTTATTGACTTTTACAGCATTCTATCTAGGTATTATTAGCATCCTCCTATAACACCACATATTAAACGCTTCAAACTATTTCCTTTCCGTCACGCTCACTGTCAACGTTTTAATATATAACGTAGGTTTATTGATTTACTCCAATTTAGGCATATACTCAAAATATGTGTGATTTAAAAGTCTTATTTTCAGTTTTACTGTATTTCTAATTATGTGTCATCGTAACGTTGGATTCCTGATCAATTTGTCAACAAATTTTCAGATGAGAAATCTAATATATCTTTCGGGAAAGATTGGAAACATTATAAAAAATGATCACTTAAGGCAACAAGGATAAATCGCCTGAAGCAAATGCTTAAATGGGATCTCAAACTTTATTTTAACCATCGCTTCTTTCTCTACTTTAAAAGCTTTGAATGCTTCGTTGACCTCCGTGACAAATTTTTAATGGATGTCTCCTCTACGACAGTCAGTAACTTGACTTGCCTCCCTAATTGCAGTATTCATTATTCCCTTGAAATATTAACGATTTAAGTGTAACCGATAATACTAATGTTTTATATTCAATTTAAACCATTGGCGGTGCAATTTTAGTAAAATATCTATGTTAAAATAATTTTTGAATTTCGATAAATATTCTCTCGTCAAAGAGTCATTATATACTCCCCTTTGATAACGATCTTCTAATAAATTGTGGTTGAAATATTTACTTTCAGTGATCTACGATAATAGTAAAAATAATAATTCATAACTATTCCACAATAACATTAGAAAGTTACTGTAAAATATTCTTTTTGGTTTTGTTTTTATTAATTAACTTACCTTTCATATAGCAAAATACAACATGTACTGGGTAACTAGGTACATGTAGGTATGTATCTAGTTTAATTTCAATATACTTAGGTACACAAAGTTTACGTGACAATAAGTAAGTAGTTTTTAGGTGTCTAACGTTTTTAGCAGCTAACATCCCGATATTTCTAAGAATTAATTTTAATTGCCTGGTGATCACAAGGTAGCTTGTCGCACATGAAACCGAATAAAAAACAGATAAGTTAAGTAGGTATGTGAGATCAAGCAAAATACCGTTTGCGCTATTTTTAGTACAGTGTCGATGTGCAAAATCTCATCACGAAATTACTTACATGGTCTACTATTTATGTATCACACCGTTAAGTTAGTTTTCAAAAAGAACTAGTCTTATTATACCTATTATAGTATGATTTTAATAAGGCTAGTTCTTTTTTTTAATCAAAAAATAATAATAAATATGAATATGTGGATAATATATATAATAATTGACGAAACGACAATCCTTATAGAGTATAGCAAGTAAATTAAAATAGGTAATACTTATGTTGTCCTTCTTCGGGATTAAGAATTAAGGCGGGGTGAATAAAGAGGTTAAGTAGTGGTGAATTATTGAGATCAATTTGATCGTTCAGAAGAATATTGGTATTTATAAACTTATTAATTTCTAGAAATTCTAATAAATGTAGTCTAAGATTTTTATTTTCCACATGTAAGATTTCAAAATTATCATTAGAAATAAATAAACTCTTAAACTATATATAAGTAGCTTCGCTTAGTTTAGTTTAAATCTATTACTTCTGAAGAAGCCTAAGCTAGGCGAAACAATTGTTAAGTTCATTAAACAAATTTTGTGGAAATTTCTAGTGTTTTATTTCTTAGCAATATTAATGTAGAAAGAATTAATCATAGGTAACATAAATAAAATTTAAAGGAATTATTAACATATCTATTTTTTTTCATTCCAAAATATATACCTAAATAATATTTATGATTTCTCCTTTACTTACAACAATAATATACAACGTTCTTGAGTTGAATTAAAAGAAAAATTGTTATGTTCTTTGATTACACATAAGTTGCGGTGTCGCCTTTTTAATTCCGAATTTAACTGTCACACTGCATAAATTTACCTTACTATATAAAAATAAGATTTTTTAACTTAATTGCCTCACATGATACAAGAATATTCGATGAATGACGCGTATAGTTTTAAGTTCCTGTTAAAATATAAAATTTTCTTTCAACAAAGACATAAAATGTCATCATTCCCTTTTCGGTTGGTTCTAAAGAACAGACAAATTTAATGTGACAACATTTGTGGCGCATTCTGTGTTCTGAATAGTGATTACGATTACAAAACGATCATTTTGATGGTTTTTACAAGTCGTAAAAAAGGAGAGAACAATATATTATGTTTTCGGGACCTTTACCTTTATCGTACGTTGTTCTTACCTGCTAACTTCCTAATACTTATATAAATCTGTGGTTTTCAGAGTTTTTAATACAAAGAACCCGACGTGACAGACGCCCCATGCGGTCTCTAAAATAATTTCGCTCCCTTTTCGACCGACCCCCTCGTGCCGAAAATTGTTTTTGTTATTTATAAATGACATTGTTCTAAATATTAATTTTAGCTAACGTACAACATTTTTCTTGCTTATGATTTGAAAAAACGTTTTGTTGCTCTGTAGCCAGTGCGATTTTATTTTGTTTATGTAAAATGTAACAACTGGAAATATTTGCTGTCCTTGTTCTTAGCCTTTGTTAATAAGAATTGATTATTATTTTTGTGTCCGCAGCAATCATGCAAGTTTTTGTGCCAGTCAATGACAAAGTTACCTACTGTTGGAAAAACTGTCCCAAACTACCATATTCAAGGCCCATTTCTTTTTCAGGTTGAACTATTTATTGTACTGGTTATTATATAAGCAACTGCGTACATATTATGTACAAACAACATGCGTACCTATCTATCTGTTTATATACTCATTTACAATATGCAAATTAAAATATATTATATAATAGATCAGTGATCAACAACTTATGTTAAGTGATATTTGTTTTTCGTCAAATTTGGACCCCTTTTGATGCAAATATGTCTAATAAATCTTATCACTAACAACTTATGTTAAGTGATGTTTGTTTTTCGTCAAATTTGGACACTTTTTGAAGCAAATATGTCTAATAAATCTTATGACTAACTACTTATGTTAAGTGATGTTTGTTTTTCGTCAAATTTGGACACTTTTTGAAGCAAATATGTCTAATAAATCTTATGACTAACAACTTATGTTAAGTGATGTTTGTTTTTCGTCAAATTTGGACACTTTTTGAAGCAAATATGTCTAATAAATCTTATGACTAACTACTTATGTTAAGTGATGTTTGTTTTTCGTCAAATTTGGACACTTTTTGAAGCAAATATGTCTAATAAATCTTATGACTAACAACTTATGTTAAGTGATGTTTGTTTTTCGTCAAATTTGGACACTTTTTGAAGCAAATATGTCTAATAAATCTTATGACTAACTACTTATGTTAAGTGATGTTTGTTTTTCGTCAAATTTGGACACTTTTTGAAGCAAATATGTCTAATAAATCTTATGACTAACAACTTATGTTAAGTGATGTTTGTTTTTCGTCAAATTTGGACACTTTTTGAAGCAAATATGTCTAATAAATCTTATGACTAACAACTTATGTTAAGTGATGTTTGTTTTTCGTCAAATTTGGACACTTTTTGAAGCAAATATGTCTAATAAATCTTATGACTAACTACTTATGTTAAGTGATGTTTGTTTTTCGTCAAATTTGGACACTTTTTGAAGCAAATATGTCTAATAAATCTTATGACTAACAACTTATGTTAAGTGATGTTTGTTTTTCGTCAAATTTGGACACTTTTTGACGCAAATATGTCTAATAAATCTTATGACTAACAACTTATGTTAAGTGATGTTTGTTTTTCGTCAAATTTAGACCCTTTTTATTATCAAGTCTATCTTAAAGTCTGAAAGTTGTGTAGAGGCTACAATTTGTGCTTAATTTTACTTATACTTAGGACCCATCCTCTTCACGAATAACAGGAGTGAAAAAGGTACATTATCAATGGGCAGAACCTTCGGTACGACTGGCACATGACTACCATATACATATACATATATATATATATATATATATATATATATATTCCTAACTATTACTAAATATTCGGTATATAATTTTATTGAATTTTGTTAGGTACCTAATACTTATTTATGGGTTTAATATATGTTTCCATATTGTTGAAATTTCTATAAAATATCTAATCCTAATACATGTAATCACATTTATATATACTGTATATTAACATATGTATATATATATTTGGTTCATAAACATACGTATGATATAGTGCCTATATATTTGGAATTAGAAAAGCCATAGGCGGTTTGACGTATATACAATATATATGTATATATGTACATAATGTTTGGATGTGTGTGTTATGTCCGAGGTCGAGGCCGGCGGTGGCAAGTGACAGGCAGGCAGTCCGCCCTTCGTCGGCCTGAAATTAGTTGGCGGCAGTACCAAAGCTAAAATACCTGGCCGAATGACTAGGACTTATATTGCCCATCTTTTCACCAAGCATGTTGTTCTTCAGATGGCCCGGCGTGGACTCTCTGCACGACCACTTTGACCGACCGCTGCCTGATCGACTTCTGAAGACCGACTTTGTCAAGCCAATCCATTTTTAAACAGCATTTAAAACATCCAACTAATTCATTCTAACATTAATACCTGATGTATACACAAACTTAATATTTATCTATTCCGCTTTTTAATTTTTGGTTGTCCAAGTTATTCCTAATCAAAACATTAATTAATTAATTAATTATTTATTTATTTATTTATTGTAAAAGTATTAATACTAATCTAAGTGTATTATTATTAATTTAATTCTATTCTATTTCAAATTGCAATAGTTTACAATTTCATTTTTAAATACGTTTCAATTTATTTGGTCACCTTCTGACATTTCTAATAAATACAGCTATTTGATTTCATTTGAATTAAGTACCTATGTCAAAAACTAAATATAATTTCTTGGTCAACCTGTATTTGGAAGACCGTAAAGTATTTAAGAAACCTAATAATTTTTTATTTTAGAAACACAAAAGTTCTAATGAAATGGACACGTTCAAGGCAATAATAAAATGAATCCCTTTAATTAGGGCGGTCTACTTGAGGAATTTTCTTTTTTTTTTTTTTGGACGGTGCAGGTCACCCTCTGGCGACACCACTTGCCTTTTGTCATGTAGTTTACGGTACGACATATTACCTAATAATAATTCTAGAGAATTGCAAAAAATAAGGCGAGGGCCATGAATAAAATCTAACTAATGACAGGGTTCCGCGAGGACCGGGCAGATGATGAATTTTCATTTTCGTTTCTAATTAAAAGTTGAAAAGAAGAGCAAGAGTGAGAAGGAATGAGAATGGCTGGCTATTCCTTAATCATTTTTAAGGCCTGCCACTGCCTTAAAAAAATGCTTAATACGACCAACATGGACTATAGGTAATAGGTAGGTAGATAGGTCTTATTTGTGTTGGCAGAAAGAGGTGTTTTTCGTAAGTTTTGATATAGACACAGATATAATGTTGAAAAAAAGGTTTTAACGGTCGAAATGTAACCGAACGATATAATAAAAAGAAAAGGAGACATGAGGAGCTGTTATGGGAAAGCAACCGTATAAAAAAGAGGCAATATATTTAACTGATACCTTCTCGAGAGTAAGTTTGAGTACAATGGATGTTGAAAAGGTTAAAAGTGCTTGCTTGGACAATAAGAAGATAACTGTAGCTGCTCCTTGAGAGGGATCTGGTATTCAATTAGCCTTCAAGTTATTTCATTTCATTCCAGCCAAGCGTATCATTATGTGCCACAGGATCGTCCAGAGGTATTCATAGCAACATGAAGCATTTTCATTATGAGTTTACCCGAGAAGTTTCCAGAAAAACTTTCTACCCGCAAAATTCGCTACTTCTGATAATCAGTTCGTTAACATCTAACAGCTATCACACATATCAACCAACAATATGTCAACGTTTATTTACTACTTATACTCTTGTGTTTGACTCTGTATTCTACTGGTTACCAACTCGTTCTGCCACATATTAAAGTTGATAAAATAATGTCGGAAGTGGCCATATTCCTTATTCGTGGTTATTCATTATGTCTTTTTTGTTTTTATGCTTGTGCCCTTTTGGTAAGAAATTTACGAGCCGCGGCTAATTAACAATTAAAAATTAAAATGTTTTTTTAAGTAGGTAATTATCATAAAAATGGGTTGTGTTAGGTAGACAGTACCAACCAGTTACGAGGGTAAATCAAATATAAACGGTAATTTTACTATTTAGCTTAGCACGTAATTCCGATCTAGAGGATTTGATGCTCGAGTGTTGTTTGGTTTATGACAAACATCGCGTATCGAAGCAAACGACGGGGCTCGCTCATGCTCATTCGAGACGTCGTCACAGTCGCAGTTTTCACAAGAAATAAATTGGAAGAAATGGGCTGGGAAACCCTCGAGCATCCTCCTTATAGACCTGACTTGTCACCCTGTGATTATTTTTTGTTCGCACCCTTGAAAGAATCACTTGGAGGCAAAATATTTGAAAGCAATGAAGAAGTAGAGGAGTATGTCAACTCGCCCTCAAACTTTTTATGAAAAACTTTTTATAAAAAGTGTGTAGAGCACGGAGCACGGAGGTGACTACATTGAAAAATGTTAAATGTTTAGTTTGTATCTACCATTAATAAATAAATTTATTTTACAAAATTACCGTTTATATTTGATTTACCCTTGTATTTTGATATCTATCTATGCAGTTAATTCTTAAAGTAGTGTCCCATTTTTGATTTTTAAATGTTATGTACCCAACTACGTTTGTCGTCACTTGTTTGTATACTCGTATTTGTCGTATGGAATAGTAAGTAATCCGGTGTGTCCCATTGGTTCTTTTTGTCGCATTTATGCGACCAATGGTAGAAGGTTCAAGAGCAGTTGTTTCGGTAGTTTATTGTCACTATTATGTAAGGCACGCACATTGTCGTTGTCACAATGGGCACTTAGTTTACGACCAAATGCAAAATGGTCGTAATGTTTCTACCCACCTAGCACGTACCGGAAACAGACAATAGTACAACCCTAATAGTAGATTATTGGTCATGTTTTCTTTTCTAATTTGATAAATATAATACCCAAGGAAATAAACAAGTTATTAAAAAGAAACCTTTGACGTTTACTCTTAAGTATATAAATTTCGAAATTGTACATTAGTTTATTCATAATGAAAAGCAAAATTAAATTGTTAAATAACTAATATCAAATATCAAATTATCAATCGATTGATATTAAGTTACGGTGTTTAGCAAAAACAAAAGGATATTTGCGCTTGAGATGGTTTTTCATTTTTATTTTGTTCAACTAACCCATACTTATTTAGACGAGAACTAATTTGTTTAATTGATGAATTGAAAAAAGTAAATTAGGAAGGTCGAAAATATAGAAAAGTACATTTGTAAGAAGTCTTAGTTAGTAAATATACGGAAACAGGTTTAGTATAAGGATATAAGATACATATATCATATGGAGGTAATTTTTTTGCGAGACAAATTTTTTCGATACGGTTCTGTTTTTGCTTTAACAAAACAAACAGATGTATTAGTTTATTACTGTTGTCGATAGATATTATGAACAAGGAAGTGGACAATATACCTATGTCTAATATTCGGAACATTTTTGTTTGAAATGTCTTTTGTAGAAATATTTCATCTGTTTATGGATAATAGCTGAAAAACGGATATATGATTGACAGAAGAAAAGCGTCATACACATAAGCATGGAGAATATAAAATACATTGCATCTGAATGGTTCAAGGGATCATCCTTGTGTAATACAAAGGGCGTTGTGGGTTCGAAACTTTCGCTTTATGAAATAAATATGCCTTTGTGAAATACAAATTATGGTTGTTTTGTTCATTCAACTATATGACATGGAATTTTTGTATCATATTTCTTTATTCTCGACAGTGCTCCCTAAAAGTACTTAAGCCCTCTAGCCAATATGGACGGCTGTTCGGAATAATTGTAGCATCTCTCATAATTCATCAAAAAAGTATCTGTTTGAATCTGTTACTTCATTATAAAGAGTTTCAGGTATAGTATAGTATCCACAAACTATACTTTCCTTATAAAATATTTCGTAAGTTCAACTGTGTGGACGTACATACAAATTTCTTGCTGATTTGTATCATAAATTGATTTAAATAACTCGACTAAAGTTCCAAAATAATTGTCAAATAATTGAGGATATGAATATGAATAAAGGATTAAACGAGAGTAATATGACAGTATCTTATTTATCCCTTTTATTTGTTCACTTGAATGATTCATTTCATATAACATATAATAGTAGATGCGGGGTAGATACCTCTTCATTTTTAATATTCACAGTTATGAAGATCGATTTGTATTACAATCGGAAAGCGGTCTGAAAAGTCCGGAAGAGTATTTTATAAGCTTTGGCCCTGTATTGCTAGCGGTGAGCAATACTTTCATTTTTTTTTCTGTTACGGACAAGTCCCCCCCTTTCTATCATTTGCTGGCCTTTGTCAAATTTTAATGTGCAACCCTTTGTGCTATCGTATACAATATGGTCCTTTTATTCGGCCATCATTGTTTATCTCCGAATTATACGGGGTTGGTTATGGGTGGGTCTCTCAAGATCAAAACGTGCACGCTTGACGGATGTCCAAAGAGCACGGTACTTTCAATCCGAAGGGAAGCGATATATTAAAAAAGAAAATACTACCATAGCATTTACGTCATCATCAAACACGAACTCCGTACCCAGTGTTAAAAAATAAACGATACCTAATAATAAATAATAGAAGACTTTTTTGAGGGAATTTTTTATAAAAGTTTATGTTAGGTAAACTAAAATTTCATAATTGTAATAAATTAAATTATTGTACTGAACAACATATTATTGTTAATGAAAATAAAACTGAACTGTCGACATTTTTATATAAAACGTAGGTGGGAGCTTAAGTAATAGTGTTGGGATAAATTTGAGGGAAAAATAGATACCCATGGCAGGTACGAGACGTATAATATGTCTGCCACATCACCACACGATTGTGTGCTTTGTCCTTTCGTAAGGACCCCATTCAAAATGGGGATGAAGTCTTACAAACAGACATGTGTACATAAGTATATTTACATATACAGAGTGTGCTGATATCGATTGACAGACATTAACTGGGCCCTAAATATATCCAAAAAACAATACATGTAATTGCAGCCTTTTTCAGTTATTCAACTGAAAAGTTTCTACAGTGCTCGATCATTAATTTTGATATTTGATAGAATTATTTTTTTTATCAATTGAGAAGGTTACATTCGTGTTGCGGGTTCCAATTGATGCGTAACCAAAAGAAACCCTTTGCATCCCCTATTTTTGGACTGATTCGAGTGTACGTATTAGGTACTTAGTTGTTGAAAGCATGGCCAACTGTTAATATGAATAAGCGAGCAAGTATTATGTATGTGTATGTTTTTTACGCGTGGAAAAGTTTATTTTAGTGGGAGGAGCAATGTTTTGCGCTTTGGAAGCTAAGGGTGAAATTGTGTCAACTTTGCAAGCAAATAACGGTCTTTTTGGACACGGCGAACAAAAGGAAGCGGGCGTTCCATAGGCCTCAACCACATGGTACTTTTTCAGTTTAAGCATACGTCATAACGAATATGGACTGGCGACTCACCTCCATTAAGCTTTTGGGTCCAACATTGTACTAAGTGGGAGCTTTACGCATATCATTGATTATCTATGAAAATGTAAACTGTAACTGATTGATTTCAAATTGTATATCCATGAATTTCAATAAAACTGTTCAATGCCTAAACATGTAAAGGTCTATAAAATCGGATGTCCTTGCAACGTATGTGGGTTACACATATTTCCGTGTTCGTACATGAAACTGTGTATGTAAACTGTGATATAAGGAGGTGTGATTGTATATGATGCAATACGAGGATGTATCAAATATAAACGGGATTGGTTTTGTTAAAAATTCGAACAATATTTAAAAAAAAAACTTCGATACATATACTATTTTTCTACATAGTCCCCGCCCTAAAAATACATTTTTCCCATCGGATTGAGAGCATTTTTATGTCATCATTGTAGAAAAGAAACTCTTTGGACGTTCTTGTAGCTGTTGGTGCACAAATGTTTCCACGTTAGCCTTCAAGTGTTTCTTTAAGGGTCCCAAAAAGATGGAAGTCACAAGGGGACAAGTCGAGGCTATATGGCGGATGTTCCAGTGTTTCCCAGCCTAATGCATCCAATTTTTGCCTTGTGGCATTGGCCGTATGGGGCGTGGTATTGTTATGCAAAAGAATGACACTTATGATAAATTGCTTCTCAATGAGATTTCGGACTGCTTCAATGTTGACTTCGGTCACACTCGTTCTTGGGCGGCGAACATGACTCGTTTATATTTGATACGCCCTCGTACATAAGAAATGTATACAGATACCTATTTACATGTTGAATGGCAATTGTAGAAATAAAAGTATGCGACTGGATACTGCAACTCTTGGGCCAATTTCTTGGTCCCATCACGCACTGGAAAACATCATTATTTTCGCTTCCAACGTGTTATTGCTATAATGTGTTTGGATATTTCAGAGGAACACAGGTCGTTACGGCTGTGAACACTCGTTACATCACGTTAGTACCTATACGCCGTATTATTATTGTAATTTCGTTGCAACCTGCTTCTTTTTTTAATCTTCGAACAATGGCTATATGTTGGTCAGTTTTCTAATTTCACCCGCCTACAAAATATATCTACTTACAACGCCTCTTGTTACAACTACGTATAATATGATACACAATTTAATATAGATAGGTATTCACGAATTTGAATTGTTCTTTTATTTTCTAAAATTTATCGAGAATCTGATTTCAACTATAACTTCATTGATAAACAATTGTACAAAAAATTTATAAAAAAAAAACTTTTCCTCCCCGTTTATGCTGAAAAGTTATTTCTAGACTAATCAAAAATGGTAAAAAGACATTATGTAAATTGCCATAGCAGTGTCTGGATATTTATTTGACATTGCTTTTTCTAGTAGGTAAATTAATGATAACATTGTTTGTTATTTAATTTGTTTACAAATAAATTACTTGTACTGTTTACCAGAAGACTGAAAAAATCGGAAAAAAATTGCAAATTTTAATATTGTGAAACTTTGGTGCCGGTATCTATTCAGTAAAATGACTTTACAATGTTTCTCCTTTTATGTGTTTATCAACGTTTCAATTTGTTAATAATAATTTAGGAATCTCTCAGAAGAGAAAGCGGATCGTTTTCTTTTTTCATTTAACAATAACAAAATAGCACTCACTGTTAACTTATTTATCTATATATATGTGTGTGTATGTATGTTATAGTGTGTGTAATGTGGTCGGTCAGTCAACCAGATGTGATGGTGCAAATGACGAAAGAAACGGACTTGGTCGCGGTGCGTTGCGCGATTTTCCATCGAAATCGGAATATTTATAAGATTTCGAAGCAGGCTAGGTGGAAGTTTTTAATTAACAGCACGGTAATAAGTCGGTAATTGCGGCGGTGTTCAAGAAGCATGTCATCAGTGAGCTAGGCTCTTCCTTGCGGAACTACTCTAGCAGCGGCCTCTTTTTCCCATTACGACACACTCTATTGTCATTGCATTGTATGCTAATCGAACAGCAACTGTAACAATCTTGATCGCAGGACACGTTTCTCACAGTCCTCCTCGTTACCTCCCTCCACGCCGCCCCCCTATTGCGCACCCAACACCAACCAACTTGAAAATTATTACGTACCATTACGCGCAAATTAACTTACACTGCCGTGTTCTCTTTATTTTTTTTTGCTTTCTTTCTTTTCGATTCTGAACGCTATGACAACCAACAAATATTCATTCGATTCCATTATTTTGTTAAACACGAACGTAATGAGAACAGGGACCAGACACGAAATTAATAATGCAAATATAATTAACAGAAAATGCTCTTATTAGAGACAATTTTCTAAGAGGGTCGTTATTTACAAGTAAAAAGACATTGGTAGGTACACGAAGAACGTGGAAGGGAGGTCGATCCTATATGTCCAAAAAAAGAAGGAATTAAAATCCTTTTTCGTCTAAATATTAAGGATCGCAGATCCCACATTTAGAAGGCGTTCTACACAGTAGGCACTGCGAACCGAAAGCCAAATCCCACAACCGGTTTCGACCTATTGGGTCTGGCAGAAAGACCTATTTGATAAATGTAAATATGGAATTATCAGAAACAACTCGAGATTCCAAATGTGAGATCTGTGATCCTTAATATTTAGACGAAAAAAGATTTTATACCTTTTTTTTGATATGTTATCTTCATATAAGAATCTTTCGAAATCAACTGTGTAATTCAATGCCGGTAGGGGTATTAGCCCTCGCAGTATTTGTTTCAGTTAATTCCATATTTATATTGATCCTATAAGTGTGAAGTTCTATCAAAATTATGATTTCCCTAAAGACGAAATATATAAATCTATAAAAATAAGTGTAGGTATTTATTGATGTGCTAGGTAGTAGAAGATTGTTATTTATTTTGTTTGTGGTTTATTCCTGCAAATAAGAAAAGCTGCTGTCTGCTGTTGTTGTGTTTTATGAATCTCATTACATCTTTAATTTCTCACCTTGTCTCATTGCATTTGTTCTGAAACGATTCTTCTAAATAATTAAGTCGGATCGCGATAGAAATCTTTTCTGCAAAAGTTTCCAGCAGCGAAGGGAGCACACATGCGAGACTAGACAGTCATATAAAGACTACTAAGGGCGATAGGCTGATTTTCCTTTGTCGTATGCGCTGAAAAATTATCAGACAACCGTTACGATTGACAGTTGAGCGTAGGTGATTTATTGATTCCAATTTTTAAAAGGCTATTTTAGAATAATGAGACCATATTAAAGACTGAGTGTTATTTAAAGGTTGTTAATCTTATGCTCATTAGATTTTATGGATCTAGTTTTGTAGATCAGAACAGCTGTTCTCGCGGCAGATGCAGCCAACCCATAGGGTATAAAGGAGGATAGACATACGGAATTGCGACTCATGCGGACGTCAACAAAACAGCAGGAGCGACGATAGAGAGCTTTCAGAGCCTTCGAGGACCTTTGGGCAAACCGTGTGATTTATTTTCGAAACGCAACACGCAACTTTAGGCGTTTACATTATCGAAACAACAAACAATTTATTTAGACTTTGTTCAATCAGTGACAACGTATCAACTACATATACATACCACCTTTCAGAATATTATCAGTTCATTTTTAATACCTAGATATGTATACCTATACAGGGTGCTCATTTTTTTATTCTTTCATTATAGAATTAATTTAGGAATAATAAATAATTGTATCATTGCATTCCTGATCCTGTTTCGTACTGTTACTGTTTATTTGTTCTATTGAAATATCAATATTTTTGTACAAATTTCTTCTTTCTGAAGACGTAAAATGAAGATCTGTACGTTGTTTAATAAACCCTGCATTTATAGAATCTTCCTTCAATCCATTAATAAGTTCTGACAAATTTTGGTTATGTTTTCTAATTGTTCGTTTTAGTTTACTATATACCATGCCTCTAGACTGTTAGTTGGTTGGTGATTTTCTCTAAAATAAAATCAACTGTCATCAATTGTGTCGTTTTCTAACCGCCGGTCAACAACATGTTGTTCACTAATAACAACAAGTTTTGTAATTATTCAATTATATTATATGTTATTATAGCCCAGGTATTTGAAGATAGGCAAGTGCATAACAAGTTTTTGAAAGATTTTAGACCTCCTAGAATGTAGAAAAGCAAACTTCTTAACTACCCTGTTTACTAATAATTAAGCGGTACGAAATGAGATTAAAACGGGTAGAATATTTATGGGGTAAGAAATGGGACAGTACGAAGTGGAATTACACCCTTGCATTAACTAAATATTTTAATTGTGAATTTGAAATATAAATATCATTTTGATTATTAGAAGTTTAGCTTTCGATAACGGAACATTAAAAATAAGTTTGTTTCGGTAACGCCAGCAGTGGTTAAAAAGGATGTTTTGTATTTTTTAGGGAACATTTATTGCGGCACACTCTGTATGGGAGTAAATCGGTTTGTTGGTTGCTAAAATGGTATTTTCAAAGTAGTATTTGGTGGGGTAATATTGGCGTAACAACCAATCTGCTTCCCCCTTTCGCTCACGTAAGAGCAATATGGACTTATTCGCAGTTTTGTTCTGGACTAATTATTTCGGTCGAAGGATCATAATCTCCCTGCACAATGGTCTTTTCGGTCCGTTCAAATTCAACATCATGGCCGCTGTTATGACAGAATTTGTCGTTTAGGTAAATGTAGATTAAAGCAGTAATGCTTGGCTTCACATCATTCAGTAATTTAATACTTACTACCCCCTATAAACGGATTGTTGTTCGACGCTACTAAATGAAAACTTTGTTTTAGATCTCCGTCGAAACGGATTTTACTCTTACCCCATTCTTCTTATACAAATCCATATACAAGTGTTATTATTGTTACATAATATATTACCTATACATATGTACGTACGTAAATTATAATGAAGTAGAAAAACAAACAAAAGGAAAGTTTCACCAAATTTTATTAGAAAAATCCTAACAAGTTTCGGTCAACGCTACCATTTTCAAAGGAGTAGAGTACAACAAATACTAAAGTCTTAAAACTAAAACAGCTCTATATATAACTAGAGATTAGCCAAAATAAGTAATGTAACTTAACTTTAATTGGTTATTTACAATATTTTGGTTGTGCGAGAGAGCTTTTTTGGTTTCCAAGCTTTCTAATTTTGTTAATATTACTATGTAAAACTACTACATTTACCTCGTCTAAACTGTGGTTAAAGGAGGTGCAATTAAGTGTAATAATTGTGATGCCCTTTACATTGGGCAGAGCGGAAGAGCTATAAACATAAGAATAAAAGAACATATTTATAGTATTACTAAAAATGACAATAAAACCGGCTTCTCAGAGCATTGCACCTCCTTTAACCACACTTTAGACGAGGAAAATGTAGTAGTTTTACATAATAATATTAACAAAAGTAGAAAGCTTGGAAATCAAAAAATCTCTCTCGCACAACCAAAATATTGTAAATAACCAATTAGACTTAAGTTACGTTGACTCCCCACTTATTTTGGCTAATCTCTAGTTATATATAGAGCTGTTTTAGTTTTAAGACTTTAATATTTGTCGTACTCTACTCCTTTGAAAATGGTAGCGTTGACCGAAACTTGTTAGGATTTTTCTAATAAAATTTGGTGAAACTTTCCTTTTGTTTGTTTTTCTACTTCATTAAGTTTGGTTCACAACAGTTCCACCCCACAAAGTGATAGCATAGCATTCTATTTTGTGTATGTAAAATATTTTACCGCAAAAATGATACGTTTTTGTTATTCGAACGTTAACGAGATGTTGTAAATTAATAGATACATATAATTATCAAAAATTAGTGTTACATGGTGATAATGGTGATATTGTATTAGCAATTTACTGGTCGGAGATACTTATTTGACATAATATCGCTTAGGTGTGAAGTATAAAATGGAATGCCAGGTTGAAAATAAGGCAAAAGTAAAAAAGGACGAAACGCGACGAGGTCTTTTTGTCTTTATTCGACAAAAGTATACCTCTCATTTGTACCGTCGTGCACGTCTTCTGTATGATAGCATATCGAGAAATTCCATGAAACTCGGAGTCGTGACCAAACTTTCGTTCATCAGATAGGCCTCAACAACTCATCCATCAAACTTTAAGTGTTAACATCCGATGGACGAGAGATAAGAGAAAACCATGTCCGAAGGACCTTTTACAAGGATTCTAGGACTTCAACGCATATGTCTTTTAAACTCAATATTACTGGCAAACGAAACCATTGTCTAGTTCTCAGTAAATCTTATTAATTTTTAATAGTTCATAAATATACCAGAATTCTTCAATTAACACAAAACAAAATAATACTTAATTAAAAGCAATTAAGTAAAATACAATTTTAAATTGGTAAATTTTCCACTGTTTTATTTTTAATTGTCACTGTGAACACTTCTTCTGAAAATGCCCTTATAGGGTGAAACAATTAAAAATAAAACAGTGGAAAATTTACCAATTGAAAATTGTATTTTATTTAATTCATTAAGTAACGTCAAAACGTGAATTCTTGAGGTGTTTCGGATTTTATGTTATAGAATCTAGGCTCTAGATCGCAGAACGTGTTCGACTTCTTTTATATTTCGTTGAATTGGTCTTGGGCACACTCTCCCTTTTTCGTTTTTCCCCTAACTTAAATTAGCTTTCGTTACAGCGATATGTATCTACATCAATAAAACAAAACAGGATCTTATAGTACGTAATTATAGCTTGTCGAGGTGTCGATTTGTAGAAACATAGATCGTATCAGGAATATAAACACCACATGTTGAACCATACACACAGTCGGCCTATATCCTTGTGACATGACATAAAAATATATTACATATATTGAAAATGTTTACGTAAACCCAACTTCTCTCAACATCTCATTTAAAAGTAAATTAACAAAAATTGATTGATGATGATTGTAATCTCTTCACCTGAAGAAGCCAGAGTGCGGCGAAACGATCGTAGTGAAAATCAAAAATTAGTTTTGCAACTTAAATCTGTGTTTTAATTTGTGTTAATTTATTAAATATACTTAAGGTATATAAGGTAGTTACTTAACATAAATAACTGAACAACAAATCTTTATAAGGTAAAAATTGATATCGTGGCAAACTCTATTTCCTGTATCGATTCCGATGTTAGGTCAAATTGCATGCATGTTCAAATTTGTAAGCGGAACCGGAAAGCTTGGCAGATGGCATTGTCGTGTATGTGTGTGTGTGTATAATGTATATATATCGTAGTCATACTATGAAAGTTCCAAGACCGAAAAGTATAATTTACTCTTATCGAAAGTTCGATCGCGGTTGCCACTGTGCTTCCGTAATGCCATTCGATGGGGCATTATTGTGGAAAAAATTCGTCCAAGTCGAAGGAACGTGCACGAAATCTTGGGCTAAATGAACAAACCCGACGCCGATAATATAATTGCGCAAACAGAAACCAATTACCAAGATGTAAAATAAATGCCGATAAAACAGGCATTTACACGAATATCACACTAATACTACACCTATATACACAATTACAAGGTGTCAAAATTGATAAAAATAGTAAATAACTGACTGTTTAGGCGTATCAGTTATTTCCACCACTGATAAACAAAACCGATCTCGTTGTAGATCTTGTGAAAAATACAAAACAAAGACCACAGCAAAGTAGCACGTAGCACACTTGCATTAACAATAGGTACTAACTGTAAGTCCAAAAGTAAAATTGCATTAATAAAACTTCCATTAAAAAGGCTAAGACCAAAGAATACGTCTATTAAAAGTATAAGACCAAGAGCATGATCGCGTTAGCAAAACAAACACTAAATGACACTTTCCTTAAAGATCATCAGACCAAGATCACTCTTACTTTAACAATATTAAAATCAAGAGCGCAACTGTATTGACAAAACTAAGACCAAAAATACACTTGCATCAACAATAGGTACTAACAGTAAGTCCAAAAGCAAAATTGTATTAATAAAACTTCCATTAAAAAGGCTAAGACCAAAGAATACGTCTATTAAAAATATAAGACCAAGAGCATGGTCGCGTTAGCAAAACAAACACTAAATGACACTTTCCTTAAAGATCATCAGACCAAGATCACTCTTACTTTAACAATATTAAAATCAAGAGCGCAACTGTATTGACAAAACTAAGACCAAAAATACACTTTCCTTAAAAAGACCAATAATCAAAAGCATACAGGCATTAAAACTATGACTAAAACTGCACCTGCATTGAAACATTAAGTCCAAAGGTACACTTACATTGACAATTTTAAAACCAAGACCATAACTGCATTGACAAAACTGAGACCAAAAATACATTTGTCTTAAAAGACCAAGAACCAGCAGCTTACGTGCATTAACAAGATCAAGACCTAAAAGCACACTTACATTTACAAGACATAGACCAAGAGCAAAATTGCAAAAGTACACGTACACTTAAAGGATCAAGACCAAAGTGCCTTGCTTTAAGAACACCATTACCATGACCTATTCAGCAAAAGAACAATCTACATACAGACTTAATTTGCAAGTTGATGATTAAGAACGATTTGTAAATGTGCAAAATCAAGACTAGCAGTACTAATGCAATACCAAAAACAAGACTAAACATGACGTAAGTATGTAAAATCAAGTTTCCAAATCACCAAAACTACTACTACGACGGTGCTCTTAGCCTTGAACTTGTCTTTCTTCGTCAACCACATCTAAATATTAAAATTAAGTTGATCTAGATCAAAATAATATTGGAGGAAATCCAAATTTTAATGTGTTATAATCCGTTAACAATTATGCCTATATAAAAGGCGAGTGGCGTTAATTGGTAGAGTAATTTGAGTAAGAAAGGACAACCGGGTATCCTATTTAAATATTTTTCGAGACGACCTACGACGCGTTCATCGTAAAATCAATAGAGAAGGTGTGAAACCCTCTTGAAAAGACGTGTTGTCACCTGACAGTTGTTAAAAAGTTGCCGCGTCAGTGATTGTTGTAGTTTAGAACGAGGCTTTCGCATAAAAATGGGCGCAAAGTCTTTGATATAAGTACCTCTTTAAAGATACACACATTCATATACCTACACGTATATTCGTCAGTGTTTGTGTGTGTGTATTACACGGTGAATACCCCATTTGGAGTAGTATACGTTATCTCAGAGCTCAGTTCGTTCAATAAATAGAATGACGCAACTAAAGTCATCAAAATGTGACGTATCATCATTCCCAATGGGGACATAATGACTCCTGACAAACCTCAATCACTGAAAATTTCCCGTGATTGCACTTTTAGTCGGCTCCTTTTATTATACGAAACCTATCGGTAGGTATGAACATGGCGAACTCAATTCCTTTAACAAACGTCAAATAATTAAATCGCTATTGTATACAATAGTAAGAAAAGAGAACGCGATACACAACGTATTTGCTTCCAGCTGTTAAAATAACTTTTGAAAGATAGCACATACCAGAATTTCTCGAAACATTGTAACAAGTAACTCTAAATCTAACAAAATCTAAAGTCCTTTTATTATCCTGTAGCTAGTTTTATTACAATTCAGAATTTTTTTAGAAGACCCTAATCTGGTCTATCCACAGATCAGAAATCTTTCAGAACACCATAAGTACTTTTAATATTTAAGTTTTTATTAAAGTTTGAACACAGAATATTGCCAGTCAAAATAATTTAATTTAACAGTAAATGAATCTGCAGTATCCACTGGTGGATGCTAAATAAAGTCAAAAGTAGAATTTAAAATATATGTTTGTATTCGTTGTGTTACTAAAAGAAGAAAACTCGTGCAATTGTTGAACAAGAAGAAGAATGCGGTGTGAAAAATTCGACTAAAGAATTATATATTAAAGACGAGACGAGACGCCTTCTAGGCCACTCGAACAGTACGGCTGGTGAATGCATATATAAAAATCTGTTTGGTTTTGTTCTGTACAAACGAAACAGCGCTAATTCTGTTTAGGAAACGGCGGAATCCCTCAGAACAATCTTCAGGTTTTACCATCACGCCGGACATAAAGCCTACAAAAGGACTATGCAGAATGGAGAAATACGTACATTATTGAATCGATTTACAGAGAAGCAGACAAAGGAGTTGCGCATTAACTGCGCCCTGCACTGATTCACGTAAAAAATTCTGATCTTATATATTAGGTAATTTTAACAAAACAAATGCGTGAAAATTGACCATAACACGTTGAGGCCTCCCGAATTCAGCAACGTAAAAATTGTGTTGTGGTATTTTGAAAAATAACTATAAACTACTCTAGGAAATTGAAAATAGCTATAAAGTAACGATGGCATTGTGGCTCCTTGAATATTTGACCACAACGTGTTGTCGTTTCCTCAACGCAGTAAAATTTGTATTGTGGCATTTTGAAAAACAACTATAACGTGTTCTAGGAAAATTTAAATGTCTATAAAGCGCAGATTATGTTGTGAGTTGTTGAATATTTGATCATAACGCCTTATCGCTTCTCAAATGAACCCATAACGCACTAAAAATGATGTTGAGGAAATTGAAAGTGGTCACAAAATAACGATTATGTCGTGATTCCTTGAATATTTGACCACAACATATTGACGTTTCTCAAATGAATCTCCAACGCAACAACAGAGTACTTCCACCGGGATGACCACCTTTAACTCCTTGAGAATATCTGGCGCATATACAGGCGAAATGTCGGGAAGAAATTTCCATGGACTATGGCCAATACGCCCGAAAAACAATACTTGTTAACGTTTGATATTCCTGAGAATTCAACTAACTGTACATACAGTAAAGTAGATACAGTAATAGTAAGTGAGAATTAAGTATTTCTACAAAATCGCTAGGCCCAGTTAATGTGTGCTAGGTAAAAGTGGATAAGCAGAATTGCCCTCAACTTCTATATTTTGCGAGATGAGCCGGAGCATGTATTTATTGAATCAACCATAGGTATATGACTCCCTCACGAGATATCTTCTTTAACACAAAACATGGTGAACTAACGGCAGTACAAAATTGTTCTGTTCATTACCAAGGGTAGTTGTGTTATTTTATCAATTATGTATCTTCACCGTTTCCTATATCGAATAATCGATGCTTGGGACTGACCCAATTTATTATTCTCGCTTCGTTTTTCCGCTGGTATAGGTGTATTTTTTTTTACTCACCAAAACCCTTAGGTATGTGATACTACATAATGATAGTTGTAATATAGCATATAAGACTACTAATAACCTAAGTAGATTTATTAAAAACATTTACAGATTAAATTGTAAAAATTGTAACATGTTTTACATAGGCAAAACATGCAGAAATTTCAAAACTAGAATTAGCAAGCATAAAAGAACTTTTAACAATAAAAAAAGGCTCCATCTATGCTAACCACCTCATTTGTAAGAACCACAATTTCTGGTGTTGTCCTTCGGGTGTACAGGCCGTCGTCGGTTGGAATTGCTTCCTAACGTTTCGCTAGCACAAGTGGCGAGCTTCTTCAGAGGTCTATCCATTTTCGCTGTTGGTTGTAGACAGTGTACACCCGAAGAAGGACAACACCAGTTCATCAACTGGTCGCGAAAGCATTAATCAATTTGTTTAACCACAATTTCGACGATAATTCCAAAATTTTACATATAGAAAACAAAAAACAAAAATTATCATTTTTGGAAATTGTAGAAATTAATAGATTTAAAAATAGCAATAGATTAATCAATGAACAGACAGAATTAAGCAGCTCCCCACTTCTAAACTTGTTCCCTGATACCACCCTTCCAGTTAGTATTTAAGTCCAAAAATTGTTAATAGTTTTAAGTTGACTACAAACTTCCGACGAAGCCAAAATTTGGCGAAACGATCGTCAAGTGATCAATAAAAAAGTTGAAAATCATCAGTGCATTTTTATTTAGTTATATGTGATATCTATTTACATTGAGACAGAAAAAGTAGATACATGAAAAATCGTAAAAATTATTTTAAATAATATGTAACATACCTATATAGTGTAGTAGTTATTTATTTTAATTGCATGTGGATAATTTTAAATAATTAATCTGAACAATCACTAAAGATCCAGTCGTGGAAAAAGGGAATTGAAGAAGGTGAATTTATTTAGACTTACATAGAAAGAGAATAGATATACAACGTATAGAGAAGGAAGATTCAGCTTAACATTTGCCAAGAGGAGAGCACAACGACGAGAGAGGGTTTCATATCTTTGTTTCATGAATAATTCCACACATATTTACGTCGCTGTCAAAAGGTCCTTTGTCATGCAAAACGATGTCGCAACGTCATTTTCACATCATATAACGCGAAACGAAAAAATATCGAATCGTTTTACTTGGCTGCCACGGTGTTCAAATTCAATGCAAATTTGATAACTCGCTTTGTAAAAGGTGGAAGTCGCGTGAAATGAACAAACGAACATGAATACGACTCATCACTATACAGGGTGATTGAAAACCGAAATACCAAATGTATCATTTAACACAACACAAGTAAAGTTTCCTGTTCACAACAATTCATTAAACATTCTGAAGAATGTATGATATTAATATTAAGATGCAAAAGCAGGGGTAAAGAGGATTAGAAGAAGACTTACCATAGATTAATGTTTTTCTACTTGTCTCGATGAGAAATACTATTTACAATTCTTTCAAAATGTTTGGACTTATATGCAATATGTAATGCTACTGTGGTGTTGCAGGTGATTTATTATTATTACAATGTGGACTGGATGAATTGAGATGAATTTAATATTTGTAGCTTTGTAGCGGTCGGTGAAGAAGTGTTGATTCAAAAATAGAAAGTTAGCATGCAAACAGTAAAGGTTATTTCTTCGAAGAATGCAGAGGGTAGCGAGCCAAGAAGCAGTAGTTCTTTTAGGGATTGAGCAACCGTACTTTTTATGATTGACCGTTTCAGGCGATTGGTAACGAAGGGATAGAAATTTTGACTTGTGTGTGAATGATAGAATATAAAGGAAAGCTGTTGACAGTAGAAAACAAGTTTGTCGAAAAGGCATGCTCAAGGGTGTTTGTTAGTAACTTTATACAAAATAGTAGAAAGTGTACTTTTTTAATATCGTTCAAATCAAGTTGAAAATAACATTAATTACCGGAATTGCGGAATTATAATACAGTCAGATGTATGGATGTTGTTGGTGCAACGTTTGTATGGAAAGGTAGGTATTAAATCCCAAAAATTTGCGAATGTTTTTTCTATTGAAAAGGCAGGCCAACACTAGACAGAAAAGCAGACGTGGCCCTTTCCTAAAAACACCACTCGTGGTGGTTTCTCTGGCTTTTCAGCATTCGAATTCAAAAGTTAGAAGTTGTAATTAGTTCGGCAAAGTTAGACGAGTGGCCATGTACATTATATAGGCGAAATTTTTAATTAAGCACTCGCAAATGGTTGACGACAGACGAAACGAGAAAATGCATTGGGTTCTGGGTTCGTTTAATATGCGTTTGTCCAATTGTTCTTCTTTTTTTAATGGGCAAACCAATCCTGATGTTTTGGTTATTAAAAAGATGATTTCAGATACTCACGCTGCCCCATCGAAAAAGACTTTTATTTTTGTTAATTAAATCTAACAAAGACCTCGCCTCTACTTTAAAATCATCCCCGTATAACAAATTTGAACAACTTTCGACGCTTGGACCAACGTGTCAATGACCTCCTCAGAGTTAATAATGTCGCTCAAAAAACTAAGAAGTGTTAAAAAAAAATAGACAATGCAGCCATAGGATAACAGTAGGTTTTGATATTTAAATTAATATAACTGAGTAAACTTGCCGATAGCACTTGGTGAAACATTGTAAACTAGTAAGGTATTCAAAAAAACAAACACTTGGAAAGTTTCACTGTTATTTATTATCAACTCTATACGTATTTCGCCTGATTATGGCATCTTCAGGAGTAAGAATACTACTAATTATACAATTATTACATTTAAATACAGACCAAAGACATAGGTGGAAGGTTTATACATTTTCTGTAATATTAAGGTTTAATAAAGGGTTAGGGCCAATATCAAACTGATCATTGGTTAGTACTTTATTTTCTGCTAATGCTCTCTTTACTATACTTTGCGTAATTAACGTCTTCACGGAATATAGTTAACATATCCCTCCTGGACTTTCCAATATACGATAAATAGCCGGACAATCCGAGCATCTTAACTTGTAAACACCACTTTTATCGTAATTCTCTGTATTATTTAATAATTTATTGTTCACTAATATTTTTCCTTACGTAAAATTGTTGAAATAAGCAGCATTTACATTATATTTTCTTAAATTATTACCTATTTTGTTACTAATATAACCTAAATATGGAATTGTTCGCCAAATATATTTATTTTCCTTCTTTGTGTTGATCGGAAAAATTAATTTATTTGCGTTCAATCTTAATTTTTTAGCTAAAAGGTTTTCTATAACCTGTGTCTTATAGCCGTTGTTCTTAGCTATAGTTTTTATGACTTTTAATTCTAGATTATAGTTATCCTTGTTTAATGGAATATTAATTAGGCTATCTATTCGGGTGGTTTGAATCGCTAGGTATAACACAGTCTGTCTAGGTTTCGTTTCTAAATATTTTGAAATCTAAACTATTATTTTCCTTGATACATGTTTGTATATCAAAAAAATTAACATTTTATTACCTGTTTCTACAGTAAATTTTATTTTTGAATTTATTTTGTTAAGTATGTCCAAAAATTGATACATCTGTCTTTCTGTGCCCAACCAAATGCAAAGAATATCATCCACATATCTGTGCCAATTGTGTACATACTTAATAAACGTAGTATTTTTATTAAAGATTCCATGGTTTTCCAAATGATTTAAGAAATAATTAGCATAGAAGGCAGAAATTGTTGATCCCATCGGTAAACCGTCGTTTTGTTTGTAAATGTTGTAGTTAAAAGTAAAATAATTTTGTGATAAGTTAATTTTTATTAATTTTTTAATTTCATCAACATACTCCACCTGTAAATTGCTTTTATTAAGATCTTCAAATAAAAGGTTCTATAATTCATTAATTGGTGTAGACGGAAAGTGGTTGGTTAGTTTATCTTATTAACCAATTCAAAACTATTTCTAACTGCATACTTAGGATCAAAATTAAGAATATTAGGTAATATTTTATTTAATTTTTTGCAAAGCTTCTGATTTAAATTAAATTCTAATATTACGTGAAAAACTTAATTAAGTATCAAGTATTTTAAGACAGCTGCTAATAGTAGCCAAGGGACTTTTCTACATTTATTTTTCGTCTCTGCCAGACTATTTAACAAGTTTATCATTTAACACATATTTCTTATGGTTTAGGGCGCCATTATAAGAAAGGGGTTTACCCCTTTCAAAATTCTGAAATAGTGCCATGGGGAATAAAATAATAAGCGTGCAGCTATCAGCTGCTTTAACTCATAAATTCTACGACACTTATTTCCCGTTGCTTAGTAGTACATCTGTCCACGTTGAACTTACTTATAAACATAAGAATAACAAACAAAAACACTTTTTTTTAGTGTTCGCTTTAAATTTTACATTATATTTATTTCTAGAAATTGTGTAATTAGCTGCTTATACCTCTAGAAATCATTAATCAATAGCATAACATCAAAACTGCATGAAAAAGAACTCTTTATTGTATTATATAACGAGTAATATAATAGAAATATTCTTAGATTGATTGATTTACTTAAATCACACTGATAATGAATGGTATTTATCTTACAAATTTAACTAAGTTAAATTTAATGTTTTAAATTTAAACTTAACTAACCTGTACTCCTAATAGTTAAAATTTCGACTATTTTTTGTGAAAGACATTAAAAAGTGTGAATGCTTGTGTTAAGTTCGGATGTAATTTTAAGCTTAACGCCGCGACGGTCGGATTGAGACCCGTATTTGTATGCTAGTGTATATGTGTGGTATAAATGTCTACAAAGTGTTCGCTACCGCAAGCAAAACCCTGTTAGCATACATTATCTAAGCGTGAGGGTGTCTTTTACAGCATTATAGCCAATTTAATGTCAACTAGACGTTCTGATAATCGCATTTGCACTTAATGGGAGCGAAAATAGCTTAAAAATGACACAAAGGAATAATTTCGCTTTAAAATATTACGATAGATTTAATGGTGTGGTAGAGGCATTTCGTGCACGCCACCAACGACATATTATTCCTTCGAAACCATTTACACCATCCGGGGGACCCTTCCGTTCGAAGATTGAATCAATAACATGTGACTACTTTTGATCATTCATACCAACGTTACAAACGATATAAAAAATAAAAAACCTCCTTGCATTGAAATAAATACACAGTTGATAACTTCCACAATTTATTAAATAAACTTTACATGTGTTTCGCCAACACTGTGGCTTCTTCAGAACTACAAAATCTTCTTAAAACTACCTAAGAGTAGATGTCTATAGATAGGGTGGTGCATCTTCACTAAAGTGATAGAAAAGATTTAATAGTGGTGAGGGGTTTATATCTAATTGGTCATTAAGTAATATGTCTGCATTTTTCATTAAATTCTAATAGTGGAAGTTTTAAACTTTTATTTTCAATGTGTAAAATTTTTAGATCTAAATTAAATATATGGTTATCTTTAACACATGTTTTGAATAGTTAGAATCGGTTTTTTGTTTCTATATGATCTAAAATGTTCGTTCAAACGAATTCTAAAATTTCTTCCTGTCTGACCTATATAAATTTTTGAACAAGAACCGCATTATCTACTTTGTCTTTATTATTCTTTATATGTATGCTAAGGTTATTATTCGTTTTGTATGATACATTTATATTGCTGTCTCTGAGAAAATTATTAATTGTTAGTGATGGTTTCCCTATATATGTTAAAAGTTTGAATTTTTTTGTTTGTGTTATCTTTAGTGAGTGGGAAGATGTTTCAAATATTTTGAGTGTATGAAATTTTTTTTGTAAAAGAGTGTCAATTATGAGCGGGTTGTAATTATTGTTTATGGCAATTTGTTTAATTAGATTCAATTGTTTATTATAGTCTGTTTCTGACAAGGGAACTTTGATAAGTCTGAGTAGCATGCTATAAAATGCTGAGTGTTTGTGTTGGTAAGGGTGACAAGATGAGTTGTGTATAATAATATCTGTGTATGACGGTTTATGGAAGATGGAAAAATTATGTTTATTATCTTGTTTGGAAATGGTTAAGTCTAGAAAGTTTATTTTATTGTTATTTTCAATTTCCATTGTGAAAATCATATTTTTATATATATTATTAATTTGGTTAAAAAACATGTGCGTGTTAAGTTTATTTAATAAATTGTGGAAGTTATCAACTGATGTAAATGACAATAGGTATCTTTTAGTTTTTTATAATTATTTAATAATACTTTATTTTACGATTAGTCGAAGCTAGCTACCAAAAGCATTCGCAAATATAAATATATATAAGTCCATAGGACAATTAAATTCGAATGGTTTGCTGTTGCCCTTTTAGCTTCTCGATCTGTACTAAAAATACTAAAAAATCTCATTGGTTTTACACTTTGGCATTGTATACCTAAGTATATTTAGATGAAAAATATATGAGTTGCTTTTGCTTATTAAGTTGGTTAAATAATTTTAATTAGAAACGGGCCAGTGTAGTGAGAAACAACGTGTATAATAGCGATTGAATAATCAGAGTTTTATTAAGGACAATTATTAGCGTGTGAATTTTTTTCATCTTAAATAACTTATGGCAAATTGCCTTTGATTAATGTTTATAATGGTTACAGGTATATCCTTTCGTGGGACATGTTAAGGTTGGTGTCTAGAGGTTGGTCTTTTGCGTTAGGCGATGTTTTATAATAAGAGTGTTAGTTATGTTTGTATTTACAAAAAAAAACTGTTAAAATTCCATTTCAGAGATGTCCTCGGATAGTGCCGATTTAGTATAACAGCTTAACAGCACCAAATAACAGTTCCAAACTAAAGATTATTCCCTACACGTTACGTAATGCAACAATAATTAAAGTAATTGTATGGTTAAGTGACGCAATCACGGCGTTTTTAACATCTAGGCATTCAAAATCGCCGCCCGCGGCCAACATAATTCAAAACTAATTACAGGCAACGTGGCGTGCCTAGAATACGTTGATTTTGTCCAGGAGACAGATGACAAATGAACATGAACGTCCTCGGACCTCGATTATGCTTCTCCTAATGTGAATAAGAAGAAACCGAACTATACCTACCGGTCCAAGATCAACTGCAGATACTTTCAAAATCAAAATTTTACTTCAAAAAGATTACAAGTCGCGTATCTTCATAAAACATGTCAACAACTACTTAAAAATACTACGCAAAAGAAATTAAAAGATTTCACATTTTGTGGTGGTTGATCTCACAGATAATCCAATTTTCTAGATAGCACATCCTGTATATAGAGGTAGTTTATGTTGTTGCTGCAGTTGTATTGTGCCCCAAATTTTACGTAGTGGACGGGGCGTTATTGGACGGGGTTCCTAATTGAAAGAAAACGATTAAAACCGGTATAAGCCGTCTCCGTTTTATCTTTTGGTTTCTTAGATGGGTTTCTCACTCTTGCTCATTTTCTCGTTAATTGCGTCGACCTCGTTTAATTACGTAATGATAGTACTATCAACGTTAACTAAACTAACGGGAACTAATGTCGAACAATGTTGGTACACATAGCTGGTTATAATTTCGTACAAGCGAGCAACTTCACAAAAGACTTGCTCCGTTTATGATGCGTACGTTTAGGTTTAGATATATAATAAAAGTATCATAATATAAAACATACCGGGTGTTTCTCTTTAGCTACAGATACAGTTATTGTCACAATATAAAAATTATCGCTGGACATTTGAAGTTCGGTTGTATGGATCGGACGCTCGTGTAATTTGCGATAAAACGTAAAAATTGTAGATTGAGCGGTCACTTTTTTCATCTCATTTAAATATGTCAATTTCTTCTCCAGATGATGGTTCTTTTTGGACGCCATGATCCGATAAGCGATTTTTGTATGGCAAACTTCTTACATTTTTAAAGTGACAAACTCATATCCTTTATTATGCATACCACTACCTAACCTAACCTAACCTAACCTAACCTAACCTAACCTAACCCAACCTAACCTAACCCAACATAACGTGAAACGCTTTATTGACAGCAAAATCGACAGGTAAATTTTACCTTTACTCCATTTTTACATTCAAGAAAAATTTGACCGAAAAATCCACTGACCACTGGATGGACTGACCGCAAATAGGACGACGCCTTGAAGTTTACCATCATCAGCATCACATCATTTGTCTGTCATTTTTTAAGTATTGAAAATACGAAACTTGCTAGAGAACAAAATAAGATTAGGACCGTCTTATACAAATACTCCAAGCATAGAAATCTCGATCTGAATAAGACCCAAAATCACATCTGGATTATGCGAAGCATGTGAATCTTAATCGTGTTCAAAACGAAAATACTGATTTGAATGAGAATAAGAATTTCATTTATGGGGTAGTAATTGTTGTCATAAATTGTAAGTAATCCAGAGTAGAATTAGGATTTTAACATTGATTAAGGATGGACAAAACGTAATCAGGATTAATAACAAAAATGAAAAATTAAAGACAAGTATTGTGAAATTTTTTGAAATGAATAAAAGAGGAATGTGGTGTAACCGTATTAGGTGTTGGATATACTGAAAAAGGCACAACAGTATCAGTGATAAATGGTGCTATTGTAATGATGGTTAGGGTACTTTTGAGATCGTCTATTCAATGGCATTTACAGACTTCCGCTTTTTATAGACACAGGGGGTGCTTTTTTATCAAGGCAATTTGTCGCTCACGTTGACACTTGTTGAACGTCTCTTTTTTAAAGGCCTCGAACAGCAGAACGGGAATTCAAAGGAGAGAACAAGGGACAGATCTGTTATTCTATTTGACCGAAACTTGACTGTGCACTTGGGGGTCGTGTTTTTAGACAACCTGCGAAAATAATTAATTTTTCTCCTGAGAGATTTTCGACATTGATCAATTTGCTCTTTCGTATCTCTCCAACTTACAACTTTATACAAAACTTTTCACCATGTCGGAAAAGCTTTTTGATAAATCTCATCATCCACGATATATATATATATATATATTAATGAAATCTTCGGAGATTCGGGGCAAACACCAAAAGTCAGTCATTTAAGGTAATAAAAATATGTAGAAAGTATGATATAACGAAAATTTGTATCGTAAACTTAGAACCCCTTTGAATGAAAAATAATTTGATTGAAGACATGTCATAGTTTCTCAGAGGATGTGTGGTTCTTTTATGTTCTATGTTTTAAGTGTTTTACAGTTATAATTGTTCTTTGGTTTTAAACTTGTTAAATAAAAAATTAGGTCAAAAAACTCGCAATTTAATCTATCCCGTTGTTGGTGCCAATAATATTATTAAAACTCGATAGAATTCAATTATGTACATGGGAAATATATCTACCAACTTAGGCAAACATTTATCTAAATTTTATCGTTCAAAATTAATCATTCTTTAGGTAAAATTCTGATAAACAACAAAGATCCTACCAATAAAAACATCAAATCAGGGGTTTATAAACTACAATGTGGTACTTGCAACAATGCTTATATTGGCCAGACTGGTAGAGCCTTTGAGGATAGGATCTCTGAACATAAGAATAGTTTCATTAAAAAATCTTTCCATTCTACTTACGCAGAACATTTATTATCAGAGGCACATCAATTTAATGAAAATTTCGAGATTTCACATATTAAAAAGAAAGGCACAAAATTAAATCTATTAGAGTGTTTAGAAATAAATAAATTAAATAAGTTAGGATTACTTATAAATGACCAAATTGACGTTAATAATTCACCTCTTCTAAATTTATAAATCCTATAATTTTCACCACTACTAAATGTTATTAATCCTAGGTAATATTCTTTGTCCCTCCGCAACCCCTTTTTTCGATTTAATTTTAGTTAGTAGGTACCTATATAGGTGATTTTGTAAATAATTTTAGTTTAGTCATTCTTCCACCTGAAAAAGCCACGGTGTGCTGAAATGATCATTGTGGTCAATAAATCATTTTGTAACTTAAAACTTGGTGTTTTATTTGTGTTTGTGAATATGGAGTTACAACAATTAATAGCTTCCTCGATTGAATCTTTTATGTGTATTTTGATCAATAAATTTATGTAAACTATATTGTTGTGGTTAATCGTAGACATCATAGGAATGTTTTTTTTTTGAAGTATTTAATGTCGGCCCCCGGAGATGCCTTTAGCGGTAGCGCCCCCGGAATTGTATGTGTGTATCCAATAACAATGACAAAGAATTAGAAATACGTGATGCGCTGCTTACAACGTTTCACAAGCACGCTCCCTTTGACCAACGTACGTTACAATTATGTTGAAATTTAATCATTCGTGTAGCCGATTACTTCACGCTCACTGATCACAGACGGCGATTTAGGAATGTCTGTGCCAGAATAATCGTTAATACCTACTATGTAAATTGTTGATGATAGCGGAAGTTAAAAATCAAACTGAAACTAAACTAGATTAAAGACAAACAGGGTAAACATGCTTTTTATATCAACATATCTTCAATGTGTAACAAAATAATAAAACTTCAGATAATTAATTTACTGGTTTTGACATACGAAATTATGTGAAAACTTGAAACTTTTCCTTTCCTTAAAACCTTGACGTATGAACTTCAAAAGCTTTCCGTCACTTGATAACAAGATATAACATTATATCTTCACCTGAATTAGTGAATAGAAATATAAAGCTTGAAACTTTTTGCGTTTTTCAATTTTTAAAGTTATGTTTATTATTGATTTACCGGTTTTCGTTTTTTTTGGTCGTTTTGTATTTTGTGAGATACGTACGTGCAAGTGATGCGGCGATTTGCTAATAATTTGGTAAAATTTTCGTCTGACTGAAGATAATGCATCTTATTAGCGAAAAATATGGCTCTCTTTGTTCATTAAAATGAGATTGGGATTCAGATATTGCGAAGATGAGAATAAAAAAGGTAGACGAATAAGACACGATACAATCTGGCAACGGCAAAGAAGATGACGAAGTATGAAGGATGGCTTCGAATATTAGAGAAGCAATAATCGTCATCTTCATATACACCATGTCCCACAGACAACAACTCAAAATAACAAACCATATTTTAACAAAGTATAAAAAATTACTCTTCTTTATAACAGATCTAATACTTAAAATGACAACTTTTTTTAGGGTTGAAACTCTTATTAGTTATACGATTTTTATGAAAAGGAAATAAATATTAAAATTTAATTCTTATCTCAACTATACTATAGACCCAAATAAAATTGTACTAATTATTTTAATGTAGTGTATTTCGAGATCATTAGACTAGCATTGTGTTTCGAACCATCATTAGAAAATTATCGCGACCGCAGGTCGTTCGTTCGTATTTGGTACACATTTTAGCTGTCAGTTTGATGACATTCAGATTATTCTGCCACGGCATTCATATTAAATACATGTCAGGGTCGGACTCCGGCATTTTGCTTTTTAGGATTATCACAATGCTTACGCTTACGGTGTTATATTGTATTAGGTATGTGCAGTTTTTTTTTATGAATGCAAAGTCAGTCGTCACACGTTCAAACATAATACGTTTCTTTCAACTTTCATAGTAACCTGCTATCAAATAGAGAACTTAAGGAAAAGATAATTGTTGTTGGCAATATATCATTTACTACGAACAGTGACATACTTTCAAATGTTTACGCCTTTTATTTAGAAGTAAATATATATACAGCGCGTCCAAATGTAGTGTTTAGAAAAAGTTTTGAGATTGCATTATAAAAGAAAATACGATTTGTTTATTATGCTGTTTAATTAAATATTTAAGTATAATAATAAAACGCACTGTTTTTGAGTTTCATAATTTATATTTATAGTTTCACCACATGGTGGATGAAGAAATGATACAATTAATATTTCCACCGACTGTCCAGCGAAGAAGATTCTCTAAAGATGTTACCCACGCGAGGTGACGAAACGTCGAGAACTACAAGTCTCAACCAACGACGGCCAGATAGCCCGAAAACCAACCACGACATTGACACAATTAAATTACAATATCGTCTTAAATACTAAGTATGTGTTAGAAAGAGAGGTAGTGGGGAAATTTAGGTTTAGTAAAAGTGATCTGATCATTTAATAGAAGTTTTAATTTATTATGTTTATTTATTTGTAATGATTCTAGGAAATTTAGTTTTTTGCTTTTGTTGATAATATGCAATATGTCGTACTCTAGATTAATTTCACATTTGTAATCTATCAGATGTTCTGCATAACTGGAGTCTGTTTTTTCGGATTCGTAACTGTTTATATGTTCCTGTATTCCTTGTTTGAATGTTCTTCCAGTCTGCCCAATATATACTTTATTGCAATCTTCACATTTTAACTTATAGACCCCTGATTTTGATCCTTTATCCAATTTATCTTTGTTATTTTTTATTAAACTTCCTAAGGAGTTGAAAAATATTTAACTTTTATTAATTTTGTTTAGTTCTTTACCTAGTTTTATGGAAATATCTCCTATATAAGTTAAATTAATGTAGTTTTTAGGATATGCGTTATTTTTTCTATTATGTTCAATATTAAAGTTTATTTTTATCCACCTGGTGAAGCCACAGTGTAGTGAAACTATAGTTGTGGAACTAGAAATATAAATTTTCAAACTCAAAAACAGTGCGTTTTATTATTATACCTAAATATTGGATTTGAACAAGTAAAAGTCTCTACTGTTCATAATTAAATATTGTCACATAATATGTACAATTCTGTATTCTATATTTCCCGTTAAATAAAACAAAGGTAATAATATGTAGATGGGTACCCAATTATTTGCATAAAAACACGTGTAAGTTTTCCATGCATGAGTGTAACATAATGTGCTGACCACAAATTTTTATCTGTTTAAGTTTTTAAACAATGGCATGTCTTTTTGATCAGTTTTTTGTCAGTTAACAGCATCTCACTTTTCGGCAAAATTACTTAGGTTGAGTTGTGGCTATGTCACAGTCTGTTTGATGCTCAATTAAGTGTAAAATACAAGCATGAAACTGATTACACGACCAGGTTTTATAACAAAGGAAATAGAGGATATTCTTCATTGTATCGCAAAGTACTTGAATAAAGAGGCATTCCATGGTGGCGCCTAGAAAATTAATTGATACAATAAGGATTTCAACATTTCATAAATTAGTTAGTCAATAATAACACTATAATGGAATATGAAATCCAGATGCGTCACATTACTAAGCATTTCATTGATTTCGTTGACTGTAGCTACTGATAAAAATGTAAAATTTTATGCAATTCAGTTATCTGAACGTAACATGGTCAAGAAAGAGCATTTAAAAATATAAAAATAAGAATTTGGTAAGTAATTGAATTGAAATAAAAGAGTTATTAACAAATGTTGTAATCAAATTATTGAAAAGGTATATATGGGGCGAACTGCCCAAAATTTAAAAATGAATAAATGCGCATTAAATTCAATTATAAATGATAAACATAGCCACTGGATATGCAACTCACTGCTTAAATAACAACCACGAGTTCCAAATGTGGGATCTTTGACCCCTAATATTTAGACAAACAGGGATTTTAATGCCTTCTGTTTTTGGATATGTTATCACCGAGCGGCGTGGTCTAGTGCTCTAGATCATTGCTTAGCATTCGGGAGGTCACCGGTTCGAACCTAGGTCCGGCTGCTATGGTCCAAGTTTTGTGTGGTTTCCTTGAATCATTTAGGCAAATGCTGGGACAGTAACATTCCACAGATAATCTTTCACTTCTCTTCTGTCTTCATTTCGTCCGTCTCATCATTCTCTCCCTAACCACACCACCCACCCATTCCCACGATTCCTGCAAGGAGGCTGAAGAGGGCCTTACGCCCTACCCTCCGGCTTTGCACTACAGTGTAGGTCGGAGGGACTGCTAGCTAGCTGGTGGGAATGAAACACAAAAAAGATTTTTTGTCTAAGAATCTTTCGGAATCAACAGTGTCAGTCAATACCTGTAGGAGTATTAATCCTCGGGATAGTTGTTTCTGTTGATTCCACATTTATATTTGTATTTATCATATAGCCTGTAAAGGCCTTTCTGCCAGCGCCCACCTGATCAGACCCAATAGGACGAAACCCCTACGACCGGTTTTGGCTTTCCGTTCGCAGTGCCTGCTTGGTGGGTCGCGTTCCAAATGTGGAATCTTTGATCCTTAGTATTTAGACAAACAAGGATTTTAATGCCTTCCTTTTGGACAACTATTTTATTGATTCAGTCAGTATGATCAGTTATTAACACACCATAATTAGATACTAGACTAGAAACAAGGTAATTTTGTAAATTCTGTCAATTATGACTTTCTACTATACAATCACGACAAATATATTTATAGATATATAGCATACTACCGATACTTAGTAAAAATAGATGATAAGTCAAAATAATAATATAATAGAGTTTACAATGATGTCTAATTTTGAAACATCATACAGTGATTCTTTGATTCTTGAAACAGTTATTAAAATAACGTTTTATACTAGTCTGACCAGTTTTGCAATTTCTAATTTATTAAAAAGGTTTTTGCTTTTTCAGTTTTAGGTAAACATGAAAATGAATTTAATTAATTAAGTATTTATTATGTATTTTGTTTTACTTCTGTTCGACAGTTTTCGATCACTGTTATATTAGTAAATATAAAAATGTATATTGAGGTGATAATTTCTCATGATAAGGGCTGTATGTGATTAAGTTTTTTGTCACCTTCCTTGATAGACGAGAAACAATGACGGGATTGTTCGGAAACGTGTAGAAATATGGGACAAAGGACTTCATCACTTATTAATTATTAAAGCACAATAAACTTTGTACAGTTTTACAATGCATTTCTGAGACCTCGGCGCGCCATAGGAACACCTCCGTTAATACCATTATTTGAAGATAAAAAATGTCTTCCAATTAAAAAGCTTGCCGCTGACTCTCTACATCAGTCTATGGGGACGCAGCAGGTGGTAGCGTGTCGTGAACGCCAGTCTAAATATGCATTAATATTGACCATAAAAAGTATATTATCTTAAATTATGTGGATTTCAATTCGATTAATTCATATCTATCAGAGTGCAAGTAACGTCGGACCTTATTCGTTTTGTTTACGCTGTTATTAATGATTGTAACAATCTACGAACAACGTTTACTATATTTCATTACTAATGAATCTTCGAACGTGCAACTAAAAAAAAAAATTAACAACATAAAGCCCTGTCACGCTTTCAATAATCTCATATCTTCCTTTTTGGCATACATTACGACTGTAACGAAGACTACAATTAATACGCTTCCTATTTACTACAAAATCAAGAAAAAAAATCAATTAGAATGTGAATGTTTTTAAATACATCTGTCAGAATCTGTTTTCTAAATTAAAATTTATCAAAACATGTCATAGTGTGTTCGTTGCATTTTGTTGATCTCCATCGTCAAAATAATGGTTCAATTATTTATTGTTTTTGTATTTATTTAATTCAAATGTTGACACCCACAACGTACAAATTATCCTTAATATAATAATAAAATAAAACACTAGTAGAATGTTTGCACTAAATATATTGAGAAACTCGACAATTGTTTCGGGCATTGTCCATTATCAAGAGTATAAATACTAAAGAAAAAAGTCTAACAAACAGTTTATATATAGGTACATCTATAATTCGCTGAGTAGGAGAGGGGATGTTGTTTGTCCTAACTCTAATTGATTATTAACAATATTTATTTTATTGTGGAGGCTTTTCTTAATCTCTAAATTTTCGAACATAGATAATTTCTTACTTTTAGATATATTAGTGTGTAAAAAATTTGTATTTTTGATGTCTATATTGTGTTTATACAGAGTAAAATGTTCTGAAATTCCAGTATGCAAATTATTTTTATTAATACTATTTAAATGTTCTTTTATCCTAGTTGAAAAAGCTCTACCAGTTTGTCCAATACATATTGCGTCACATGAGTCACAAGCTAATTGATATACACCACTTTTTTCCAAAGGAGTTATTTTCTTTTTATTATTGACTAATGTAGTTCTTAAAGTAAATTTATTATTTTCAACAACAGTTAAACCTAAATTTTGTAATTTATGTTTATACTTATTACTAACATATTTTACAAAATGTAAAGGAACAAAATTCTTATTAGAGTTAATACTAAAATCGTCATGATATAATGATTTTCTAACTATTTTTTGTTTTTTTGTGAAAATTAATTAATTAAACAATTTTCGAGTTTCTCAATATATTTAGTGCAAACATTCTACTAGTGTTTTATTTTATTATTAATATGATGTTTCACAATAAGTGCACCTTAGAAAGTTTAAATTTATCCTTAATATATTAGTGAAAGCCGTTTGTAATGATTCCGTTTATAGCAGTTTTTTTGTCGTTGTTATAGCCGGATTGTTTTTTTCGTCATATTCATCTTATGTCGTTATCAATCAAAGTTTTTAGTGTTTTTATTCATAGTCATTCTTTATTGTATTTTGTAATCTTCGCAATATTATTTTTTGTGATTTTCAACTGGGAAAATTCGATTTATGTAGCATTAAAAATGTTTCAGCTCTGGTACGTACAGTGAAAATAGGTGGATGATACGTAAATTCAGTTTTTTTTTTTGGTACGGGCGTTTTTTTTTTTATTTTCTTTTGTGTGCGGCCATTAAAGTTGTTTAATTATGATAAATATTCACAGCTTTTTCCTGGGAGAGTCATAGAGCGGAAGTTGCTATTGTTATTTAGGGGATTCGCCTGAATTAGTGTTCAACCCTTGCCTTTTATTCAGGTAACTTCCTGCTTCTCTGCTACCTCTGGGGAAAGAATTTTGCTAACGCTAAATCTTACGGGCCGCCGCCGCGCTATGGCATGTCCTTTTGGCTTTAGCCATATTGCAGATCCAGATCGCGCATAGGAAATTACGATTCCTAACTAATTCATACTTCATATTGCTTTTGTACATTATTTAACCGTTTCCCGAGTTCACGATTTATCATTTAATGTCGGCACCAGATATACACAAAACATATATACTAATTACCTACATTCTATTCCAACATAAATATGAAACGATGAAATTCAGCTCTATTGCTTCCGATAATTCATTATCTAAATCGGAAGAGTCCTGAAGATATGTATTTGTTTGTAACCGTTTAAGCGTGAACAGTTTCCATGTGAACCTCTAGACATATTATTAGACATAACAAAGATAAAACAGATAAAAACTCAAAATCAGGAGTTTACAAGTTAAAATGTGGAGATTGTGGAAAGGTCTACATAGGACAGACGGGTAGATCTATTCAAGAAAGAATAATCGAACACCTAAAAGCTTGCCAACAACAGAAGACACACTCCGCCTATGCAGAACACTTGATATCAGAAAATCATCATTTCGACAAGAATTTTGAAATTCTTCACACTATTAATAAAGGTCAAAAATTAAATTTGTTTGAGATATTAGAAATTAACAAACATAACAAATGTAATATTATCTTAAATGATCAAATAGATGTTAGTTACACACCCTTACTTAATTTTAATTGTAAATAAAGACATACCCTACCCTAGATTTAGTACCTATTTAAGTAACGTAAAATATCTTATAAGTTAGCTTGTCATCTCGCCTAATGAAGTTACTGCGTAACGAAACAATTGTAGCGAAAGCAAAATAAATCATTTGAAAATTACCAAACCGGAAGATCATTATTATTATTATTAGAAACATTATTATTTACTTCCAAAATTTCACATCAATACATTACGAAAAAATTTAATTTTTACATCAAACAGTTTATGGGAAAAACGATTGTAACAGTCAGTCATTTCGACTGAAACAGTCGTTGTAGACCTAATGTATACCGGAAAAAATTTCCATGGGCAATGGTCAAAAATTAATGTAATTTATATCCGAAATCCATGCGAGTAAAAGCTAGTAGTAGATAATAATGTTTTGAATTAGAGTTTTATTTGCTCAAACTGAATGATCTTGTTTAATCAAGACTTTTGCTAGTCCTTATTCAGCATTTACGCATGTAAACATGTAAATTTTAGACAGACCCCATAGCTATCGTCTTAGAACTCGCCAGGGATTTGGATCAGGCGTTTAGACTTCCGTTCTGTTTGCCCACGGAAATGACCAGGGTTCATATCTCTTTGACAATGCCCAATTTGAATATGTTTACGTATATTAGGTACTTTATAACTTGCACAATTTGGTTAGCAAGTTCATATAGACACAGACGGAACGTTAATGTATCTGAAATTCAATAAAAGAAAAAATGCTGTAGAATATTTCTATTCTAAGTTGAATTTCAGTTATTTACTTTTCAATATATATATATATAAGATTCGAAAGTGTGTATATATATATATAGCTTAATCATACCGTCAAAAACTTTAAGCTAATTAATAATTCCCGGTTTGTAAGATACGATGTATTGTACCTCTCAATAATGTTAGAATAATTATCTTATGAATGGTACTGAAATTCCTTATTGTTTTAAAAGTAGTCGACGAGAAAATGTACATTAACGGTATTTACTAGGAACGGCTGTGGTACGATTTTTGTTCAATTTCGAAGTAATTCGCTATATTGCGAAAGTGGTTTATTAAAAACGTTAGAAGTGTTAGATTTAAGTGAATTTCTAGTGGTATAAGAAAGTAGATGCAATTATGAAACATCAATTCGGTTGAATTATCACCGTGTAGAATTATACCTAAGCGGTGTTAGAATATTGTTCGCGTTGAGAAGCGAACGAATGATGACATAGTAAAGACGGTAATTTATAGCAAGAAACTGAAATTGATGGCAATCATTTGATATGACATTGATTGTTACTTTAAGTCGCCGCGTCGTCGAGGCTACTATAAAAATTGGGCGGATCTTTACCAAATAATTACTAAAAAATTCCACGTGAGACAATGAATTGATTGATGCCATAGTCTTGCTGATCACCTATTGTCCGAAAGGAGTTAGCTTTTAGCCGCCTTTTTCCGTTCGAAACGTGGCGCATGTTTTAAAAGGGAGAGCTCATTTTTATGGCGTAGTGAATTTGTTATAATGAAGCATTGCTACAATTCATTTTATTGCCCGACGATAAAGTTCGAAGACGGAACCCATAAAGTTAGAAATAGATCATGTTGACATAAATTGGCCGGTTATTAACATAAGCGCACAAGATTCTATTAAATGTGGCCGTAAACAAACTTTTAAATAAATAGTTAATTACCGGGCTTTTGATCGACAATTTAACACGTTCTCTAGCTAGTACGGACGGTTGGTTATACAGTTTACTTTACGAGGAAGGTTCAAATGTAAACTAAGATCTGTTTCTAAAAAAATATTAACGGGACCATCAAAACTTTACGCTGCACTCTTTACCACCACCTCAAAATGTTTATTTTAACGCTTTCGACTCACACACATTTACACAAGGAAATTTTTCTACAAACTTAAAATGAATACAAAAAATATTAACAAAATATAAAATTAAACACATTTTATTTATTAAAACACTCTACAAATGTTTAGACCGACTACGTCTTTATCATGAGTATCTAATACTTGTTTACTAAAGGTAAGGTCATACTATACTGGTGAGAGACCTACATTGTAGTGCAAAGCCGAGGCGTAGGGCGTAAGGCCCTCTTCAGCATCCTTTCAGGAATTGTGGGAATGGGTGAGTGGTGTGGTTAGGGAGAGAAAGATTAGACGGACGAAATGAAGACAGAAGAAAGGTGAAACACAAAATGAACAAATTACAAAAAACTGGAGTTTATAAATTAAATTGCAAATCTTGCAATATGTTTTATATTGGTAAAACTAGTAAAAATTTCGGCATAAGAATTAAAGAACATAAAAGATCATTCTTGAATAAGAAAACTGACTCAAATTATGCTAATTATTTAATAACAAATAGTCATGATTTTAATGAATAATTTAATGTACTACACAATGAAAATAATTGGTATAAATAAGCTATTGACTTTAGAAATTTTAGAAATTAACAAATTTAATAATAGTAGTCTATTAATTAACGAACAAATAGAATTAATTAATTACTGAATATGTTCCCTGTCCATCCTCTTTTAAAAAAATAGTATATAAGGAAATATGTTATCACTTTAGGTTTACCGAGTGGCGTGGTCTAGTGCTCTAGATCATTGCTTAGCATTCGGGGGACCCAGCTGCTCTGGTCCAAGTTTTCTGTGGTTTCCTTGGATCATTTAGGCAAATACAGATAATCATTTACTTCTCGTCTGTCTTCATTTCGTCCGTCTCATTATTCTCTCCTAAACCACACCCCCCCACCATTTTCACGATTCCTGCAGGGAGGCTGAAGAGGGCCTAACGCCCTACCCTCCGGCTTTGCACTACAGTGTAGGTCGGGTCGGAGGGACTGCCCGCCCACCAGCACGAGTAGCTGGTGGAAATAAAGCACAAAAAAGTTTTTTTTACTTTAGATTTAAGTTAGTCAGTTTAGCGAAACAATTGTAAAGTTAATTTATTAAATTTGTTGAAATTTTAAACTTGTTTTTTATTCGTCAAAGAATATGAATTTCAGCCAAATATCGATAAATATATTCATCATTTTCATTATTTGAACTTATTGAAAATATTTTTTAATAAATGATCTAAATAAAAACTGCAATGAAAATAAATATTTGCGCGAAGAACGTATAGGTATGTATGTACCTGTAACGTTGATAAAAATCAAAATGTTAAGTAGAAATTATTTTTAACAGCCGAATCGAATGTTTGATAGTGGAAACAGGTTTATATTTTGTATCGTGAAGTCAAAGCAAAGTTTCCTCCTCGTTCAATTAATGACAGATTAAAAAATCTCTTAACGCAAAGTAGCTTTTTAATAGTCTATTACTGTCTTCGGTAGCTCATTACTGAAACTGATTAATATTTAGAGGCGTCTCTAATACGTATAAAAAGATTTCATTAACATCGCTTATTAGCGGTGATACAATTTATGAGATATCTGTCTTGAGTTTACACCTTTTGCTTTGCTTTTCTCGTTAAACAAACCGAATTAGCTGTTAAATATTTGTCATGTAGAAGGCGAAATTATACAAATTAAAATGCTCGATGATTTTTTATTATTACTCACTCCTTTAAATACTTATTTTACCCTCTTCTATACAACCAATTTCTGTCCAATATACTCCGTATGCTAAAAATACCTACTGTTAATATATTTAACCAGAGTAAAATTGCCAAGGTTCTTAATTGTTCAAATTCACAATATTATTAAATAATAAAACACCGATTGTTGTTTCAATTACTTCTATTGAATTAGCGGATACTTGATGGAAGTCTAACATATTGAAATAAATACACAGTTGATAACTTCCACAATTTATTAAATAAACTTGACACGTGTTTCGCCAACACTGTGGCTTCTTCAGAAGTTAAATCACCTTTGCGATGAAATACAAAATCTAAAACTAGCTGTTTTCTTCTACTTCCCCTTCAAAAATTTATAATATATAAATAGTAAAGCAACTGCTTTTATCACTTAATAAAACAAACTACTGTGTAGTGAAACAATAATTGTAATCATAGTAATCAAATCGGATTGAGATTTAATTTCAGGATGAAGGTAGTTTTAAATATACCGAGCGGTGTGGTCTAGCACTCTAGATCGTTGCTTAGGATTCGGGAGGTCACCGGTTCGAACCCCGATCCGGCTGCTCTGGTCCAAGTTTTCTGTGATTTCCTTGGGTCACTTATGTAAATGCTGAAGCAGTAATATTCCACAGATAATCTTTCAATTCTCTTCTATCTTCATTTTGTTCGTCTCATATTTCTATCCCTAACCACACCACCCACCCATTCCCACGATTCCTGAAAGGAGGCTGAAGAGGGCCTTACGCCCTATCCTCCGGCTTTGCACTACAGTGTAGGTCGAAAGGACTTTTCGCCCACCAGCACGACTAGTTGGTGGGAATGAAACACAAGAAAGTTTTTTTTTTATTCCTCATTATGTATCAATAGCTTTAGAAATAACGTGTGAAGGACATCAAAAATATATTTTTGACTCTCAAAGGGCTAAGTTAGGTTAGATTAGGTTAGGTTATGTTAGGTTAGGTTAGGTTACGTGTGTGTACATGGTACGATGTGCCACACAACATGATGAAATGTTTTACAGCATGTTGTATAACAAAATTTTGACAAGGCCCTTTTCTAATAAGGATATCTATCAACTTGTCAAACAGAAATGGTATTCTTTGTAGATATGTTGTTTATTAGATATAAGAAAGTAAAGGTCGCTCGTTTTGTATTTTCTTATAAATTTAATTAGATTAATTATTCAAACAAATGGATAAAAAGCACGTCTTTTTCTACGAAATTTTTCTAATTTTGTCTTATTTTACAGTCTACTGACTGCATAACTTCCGACCCCCTCTTTTTAAATCCCAAGCATAGTTAATAGATACAATGAGTAACTATTAAAGAGCATTATACAGAATCAGATTATTATTTAAGTTTTTGTTGTTTTATCATTGAATAAATTCAATCGAAAAAAAGCTCGACAGCTAGTTAGTTTTTAACCGGCAAACATACAAATAAATAAAAGTTAATTGCAAATAAGCGATTATTCACATCTTTTTTGCATTTGTCTGTCTCATTTTAATTAGCTCGTAAAAAATTGAATTAAGTTTAAAATGAAGGCAGATAAAAACGTATACGTAACCAAATATCAGCCTTTTTCTACTGTTTGTGACTAATTTGCCTACTCCTAAATATGTAAGACATTTGTTCCGAAATAAACAAATTTATTTCGTGAACGGAGGAAGATAAGTACCTAATAAAAAAAAGATAAGAACTTCATTATGAAGCATAAGGTACTGTAGGTTTGGTATCATTTCAGGACCACTAGGATATTATTTTCAAACATTTTTGTTTTTGTTTGTTTTCTATTTACTGCGAGTTTTTGCAAACTATTTTTTTTTGTTATATATGTTACATACTTATATTATAAATATACCTATTATATATGTATGTTGTTTGAGACAACCGCAATAATTTCCTTGGGAACAATAACGGCCACTTAAGAACATTTTAAGTGAGCTATAATTCAATGAAAAGTTATTACAGACAAACGCGTACATGCATGCATGCACATAGGCAAATACGGATGTGCGTAAAAATATACAAAAAAGTCATTATAACGCTGATAAAATGGATATAATATAAGATTTACGAGACGTCCAGTCTACCGTACCATACCTGAAAACTGGTCGCAATTAGGTCGAATTTGCTATTTATTGTTAAATAAATGAAATTATACGCGGTATGTCTTTCGTATTATTGCACAAAACAGGTGATAATGTGCTAATTGTTAAATTTGACAACATGGCTACCAATTACGTATGCAGAATAGCTATAACGTCATATGAAATTAATTAATTCACAAGTCGAATTAAGATGATTTTCCGGGCTTGTGGGTCGTGGTCTATAGGCTTTTTGGTTGTCTGACGTTTCGTCTATAGACCACGGCCCACAAGCCTGGAAAGTCATCTTAGTTCGATTGACGCCGGCCGTGAATGCCTACATACTACAAATAATTCCCATGTAACTGAAATGTAACAATTTTCAACGTTAATTTAGTTGAACACAGGAACCAACAAAAACGTCTACTTTATCTATGTACAATTAATGTTCCTGTTAAAAATCTTAATTGTACCTATATAATACATCGAAAGTATCAGAATTTTTAGAGTTCTGCACCCGAAAGATCTACTGACTTGAAAGGTTCAGAAAATCTGACTTTATCCCAGATGCATGATATTGATGTCGACGATGGTAAGATTAACATTCAATTTAATCGTTAAATAAATTGCAATAGATAAGACATTTGTTAATAGGGAAGGTTAATTTTACAGTTATCGCAATTAAACACATGTAAAATTTGCGGCTGAATTTAATTAATCAAGATACGCTGCCGTTTGAGAAGTGTGCAGATATATACTGTTGACCCAAGATGTAATTTAGTGGTCCTAAAGGACCACTCGACTGGGAAACTATAGTGGAAACAAGCTGTCCATTGTCTTAGAAGGTAAATTACTATAATGAATAATGGCCTGCAGATATATCAAGCGCCGGTTGTAATACAAACACCTTCAGCTACAACTTCGATTTATTATTTATACATTCCTTTCGTCCCATTTTATTACCTCCTATTTAATACATATACATACGTATATAAGAAACGAAAAGGCAACCATCAATTATTTTAAACTTAATACCAAATTATGTATGCCACTACAGGGGCCATTAGTTCCAGACAGCACTTCTTGAAGACCTTGTTGACTTTTGACCAACATTACTATACAATGAAAAGTAAAACAAACAAAAGAATTTCCACTATATATTCTAAACACTTAACAATTATTTCACCCTACTGACTAGTCAGATTATAGATTTATACACATTTGCGATTTCATTAAAAAATTCACAATACTTTGTTTGACACAAAGTAAGATGTTTAGAAGATTTATATATAAATGATTACAAAAATCCCCAAAAAGATAAATGTAGACCGACCCATCCAATGTCAGTAAACAATACTCCTCTACTTTTTTCACCCTGTAGTAGTAAATAAGTTTAGTTTTATTTACCACTTCTCTTCTGTTTTCATTTCGTCCGTCTCATCTTTCTCTCCCTAACCACACCATCCACCCATTCCCACGATTCCTGAAAGGAGCCTGAAGAGGGCCTTACGCCCTACCCTCCGGCTTTGCACTACAGTGTAGGTCGGAGGGACTGTTCGCCCACCAACACGAGTAGCTGGTGGATATGAAACACGAAAAAGTTTAAAAAAAGTTCTTTTAAACTTTAGTAATCTTTGTATTCTTGTAGTTAATGACCGATTCGGTTAAAATAAATTTGTTGAGATTTTCGATTCAATTTAGTGAAACGTTCTTTGCGTTTTATTAATTCCTACTTATTTAATATGCAATTTCACAAAAAATGCATCTTTTAAAGTTTAATTATATTAAAATGAAGCCATGCCATTTTTATAACAACTATGTCACATTTTATGTCCACAATATTCGTAGTTTTGTGAGAAAAGAGGGATTTGTTTATATAGAGACTGATGACATACGATAAAGACCAAAGACCAAAAGATATAAGTACACACTATTTTCTTTTTTAATTTTCAATATCTTCTTCCCACTCTTAGAGAACTTTTCGAATTGATGTATTATCATAAGGGTTAATTTACACGTATCACGTTTCATGTCTGTGAAAAATTATTATTCGGTACCTTTTCTCAGGCTTTCACGGCCGGCGTATGTTGATGCAGTGTATTCTTCCAGACGTTTCGCCGTGCTTTAATGACGGCATCTTCAGTGGTGACTTGACAAGTGCTTGGTCGTAACAGCCCGGAAGAATACACTACATCAGTACCTTTCTGGTTGCCTTTATGAATGATAATAAATAATTGGATCAAAGTCAGTTTACTGCCTTTAATATAACATGTTACAAACTTATTTACTTTCTTTTTCTCAGATCGCCATTGGCAGATATCAATTTAGTTGAAATGTTTACGCGGGATCATTTTCTTTCTCATTTTTTTTCACATTCCTAATGTAATTACAACCGAAGTTTAAGAACGCACTTTTTAATGGCGTTAAGAGTAGATGATTTGAAAGGAGGTTAGTGACAGTTATATCGGCACGTTTATATACGTATATATACGGGTACATTTCGAAAGCAAGTCTGTCATTCAACAATAACGAATAAAATAAATTATACGTTAGTGACAAAAAAAATGACGGATTATATTCGAACACTCGAGACGGCGGCACTGGTCGGTCTTTCTTTCTTTTCCTTGTTGTATAACGCACTAGAGACGTAAGAGAACATCTTTTTCATGGAATTGTCAAATGTAATTTATGATTCGAAGCAAAGGCATGTACCATTTGTGCCCCAATCGCATTATATTTGACAGATAAGGTCACTTACCAGTGCGACAACTACTATTGGAAACTCCTGAAATATGACAGCAGTTTATTGAGACGTGCACAATCAATTCTCCAATATTAGGTTAGTGTCATGCAGTTCAGTTATATATTAACCCCAACCCTCACGCCAAACACCGCTGAATTAAAATGATTGGGTTCCTTACTTATAGCGTTTACAACTTCATCTTGCGTTTGTAAATCAAATTAATAAATATATTCAAAAAAGAAGGAATTAAAATCCTTATTCGTCTAAATATTAAGATCAAAGATCTCACATTTGATTATGGCTTTCGGTTCGTTGTGCCTACTTGGTAGGACGCGTTTCAAATGTGCGATCTTTGATCTTAATATTTAGACGAAAAAGGATTATATTAATTTTTTTTGTGGATTGTTATCTTCGTCTAAGAATCCATCGGAATCAACAGTGTAATTTAATGCCGGTAGGGGTATTAGCCCTCAGAGTAGTTGTTTCTGTTGATTCCATATTTATATTTATCCAAATTAATAAAATTTTCAGTTAGCTAATTAAGATTTTGTAGTTTAAAAGTTGTAACATAAGTACACCTTTTCATGCTGTTTTATTACATTTAGTTGCTTAATCTAAACGACAATAGTAATAAATTATACTTAGGATAGAAAGCTATAGTTATTTTGACCGCAAATTCTACTATAATGATCGCAATTTTACACGATATTCTAGTACAAAATAAAAGTTTTGAGTAGCGGTGATCTAGAAAAAGGTAATGTTTAAAATTGTTAAATTTTAAAGACGAAAGTCTTTCGATCATTTCGATTTGTGGATAAAAATTCGTGGACAAAAAGAAATCCATTTTTAGAAGTAAGGAAACAGTAAAAGTTTGAGAAACCGTCCGTAGGGTTTCTAAAGGACGAAGTTTAAAATAATAGGTCGGAATATCAATGAGGCGGAAACAGATAGTGGAGGACTTCACGGTTAAAATATTAGTTTATTCCTACAAAAAAGGGAAAATACGAGTTTGAATCAGAATATATAAAACACCTACGCACACTTCAGATACTACAGAGGTATTTATAATATTTGAAGCTTGATGGGCATCTGCTGAAACGGATATAAAAATAGATTTGTTGTCATAATAATTAATTGTTTTGTTCAAAGACTTCGAGGGGGTGGGGTGTGCACATACAGATTTAAGTATTTTTTATATTTATTAGTAATTTCAATTAATAAATTTAGTCGCCTGCCATTAGTGAAGGCGTCTAAAACAAACCTAAAAGCTAAAACGGTCTCTTACAATTATTATAAGGGGTTTAAGAAATTAATAGGGCATTTTCCATTCTTTCGTTTCATAATAGATTAATAATAGCTGTGGTGTGTTTTGAGTATTGAAATAAAAGAATTCATTCCTTCATGAGTCTTTAAAACAATCTGTGTTAATTGAGCAGTCAAAGTCGGTTAAAAATCTACCCCTAAAACTAATCGGCTGGCTTGTCGGAAATACAAAACACTGAGCGAATTAAAACGACCCTCGAAACGTTGCATTGTTAATAGAAATTGCATTGACACAATCCGGCAAGCGAAAATTAAGCAAAAATCTTTTGTGACACGCGTGTGCCTTTTGACTGCCCTGAATGAGATTCCGAACATGAGTCCTGGGGATATGTGATATATATTTATGTGAATGTATGTGTGCAAACCTCTAAGGACTCCGTTCTTTGCATTATTTAACAAGTGCTACAGCATTGGCCAATTGACTGTCGCACCTTACGCAGGTAACTGTAATATTGTATTATTAATTTTTACTTTTATTTTCAATTTTACTATTTATGTTTGATTATGTAAAGGTTTATTAACAAAGAAAAATATTAGATTTACTTGACAGTCATATTTAACATTTAGCCTATGTCTCAAATAACATTTATCGACTCCACAACCGATAATTATAAATAATTACAAACTTATCTACCTGTTATTAGTTAGGTATAGATAGTGCTTTCGTCTAATTATATATGCAGATGTGACATTTAAATTTTCTAACATTTACTTATTATTAAGTACAAAACGTAAAAACCTATATTTGTAAAGAACATGCAAAAGTAAATACGAACAAAGGAAATCATTTTTAAACGTTTAAATTTTTATACCCATGTGAAAACTACAAAAAAATGAAGAACGACATTTTTTTGGTGTTTAGCAGTCTTAAAGGATAATAAAATTTCCTCATTAAGAATAAATTTATATCATTTTTTCTTAGTTGCTGTTACCGATAAAAATAAACAGTATTTGATGTAAGAAGAATTAATGTAAGAAATATTGTTTCGATTGTTAGCAATCATTATCAAGAGTAGGTATATCTACTCTTGAGTATTAAAATGTTTCACAAAAGTTGCACTACTGAAAGTCTAAATTTTATAAAATTTACTTAATCAGTTTAATTTTCATTTAACATTAGGATATTTGTGTCAAAGAACACCAAACAAAACCTAAAACACCAAAAAAAAAATTTTAATAAAACTACATTTTTTGTATTTAGTTTTAGTCTGATGTTGGTCGAATAAACCGAAACGTTACAAATGAATTAACAATATTGTTTTAATTAATGACCGCCATCCTAGATAATAAATTATAAACTTGTTCATTTATTATATCTGTAGCGTTACAGGAAGACTATTAATACAATAATGCCTTTTTTTAATTGCTTGATTTGAACTTAAGGTGTTTACAACTCCTGGCGTCTTATCATAAAATAACTAATAATATACACGAGAGAGAGCTACTGATAGAGCCACGACAAGAAATTTCCGTTCCAATATTTATTAATTTCTTTTGTTGTTGTTATGAAACACATAGCATAACGTACATTAATTCTTATATTTCTAACACAAATATCACTAAAAAAAAGGTTTATCAATTTTATATTGGGAATTTGATCATTTAATATTTGCAGAGATTAAAGGAAGACTGAGCTTTATAGGAAAGCGCATCGATAACCATAAATTAAGTGGTTAAAACCGAGATTGTCTAATCGTTTATTTACAAGCACACTGGCATGATATATACAGGTACAATATTATGTACGTTATATCTGTATGTGTTAAACCGCATATTCGATTACCAAATCATTGAAAACCGGTTCAAAATGGCAAGTTGTTAAGCTTTTAACATTCTGAATTAATACAACGAATATTTCAAGGACAATTATGTTTACATTCGTTCTGTCTAAAAGTTAATTTCCTCTCTCGCATTTGCAGGTCACTATGTTAATGAGATAATTTCAATATTTTAATGCTTTCAACTTTACAGCAAAACTTGCAGTTTTGTCTTCAGTGCCCCCAGCTATTATTACATGAATGGGTCAGTTTGCAAAAATCCAAATGAGTAGATAACAAAATTGAGAATGGCAAGGAAGTATAGGAAGCAAAGATATATATCGTATATAGGAAGTATGTGTTTGCCTTTAATTCTTCTTCTCAATCCTACAGGACAGATACCTGTCCTTGATTTATTTCACGTCTCTTTCATTTTACGACGATCTTATCTTCTTAAGGTAACGGCCTAAGATTCTCTATTTCAAACGTAATTGCATTGTCTAAAAATAACGTCGCCCTTAATTTAGATCAGCGTAAATCAAAAAGAATTTTCAAATAAAAACGGAAAGGAATTAGTTTATATAACCGGGTCATGCTCTTGCTTAACACTAAAGTGCATCACAGAGAGTTTTTTTTATAAAGAACAGTAAAAAGTAATTCAGAAACGAATTATTCAAAACGAAAGAAAATCTGACTCAGTCTAAAACAAATATATAACTTCTCCCTTAGTTTAGGTTAGCAGATATCTAAAAGGGTTTATTTTTCCAAAAATACAGTAAATGTTCAGTGGACCTTACAAAATAATACACAACATATTAAGGAAAATGCTTCTTGAATCTTACTCGAATAGAGCATCTAGTTTGTCCGACATATCTCTTATTACAGTCTTTACAACTAACATGCTTATTTGAATGAATCAACCAATTAAAACCATCACGAATACAAAAGCACAAAACTGTTACAATCGGGTCTGTCCTGTGCCGCATCAGGCTAAAGCCGATGCACACCAGCTACGAGAATAAGACGGGATCGGATCACGACCGATGCAAAATCTATTTTTACTTCTTTTATAATAAAATTTTTACCACAAGTTTCAAATGGATCTTAAGTTGGGTTTTATATAATTTTTAGATGTGATCTCGGCTGTTATTTATTTAATAATGATATGATTTGAATGTAGATTGTAAACAAGAGAATATTAATGCTCTATAGGTACATATATGTTATAAACAATAGCATAAACAAATGCTGAACATCAAACGAAAGGTTTACAATTTTGTTTATACATATGTTAATATAGCAGAACGCCAAAAAGCTAAATGGTGACAAGAAATACGTGTTTAAATTTACTGAACCGATTTAAAACAAAAAATATGATATTAGTAACAAAATATATTGACATATGAAATATGCTTTATACTTTTATTGTTTATGCATCTGATGTATACCCATCCTGTTACTATGAGTTTCTTAACCACTGTCTCATTGTTTGTCGTATTTGTGTGACCTCGAATCGAAATTTTTTCCAGGAAAATTATGTCTATATAAGGAGTTGACATTTACATTAATAAGTAGTGCCACTTCTTAATTGAATTAGACCAAAAGAAATAATTACTTAAATCCTATTGTCTGCCACATACATATTTGAAACTATAGCTTCTTCGAAAAGGATACCGCTAACTTCTAATTACTAGTAGTAGTAGTAGTAGTTAGAGGTTTCGAAACAGTAATTATATTTGCATTGTTTAGTTCGTTGTACATTTATGAGTGTATGTGTTCATCAAACACAAAAAAGGTAACACGACAGTAAAATTTTAAATGTAATTTCTTAAACGATTTTTTTACAATACCGCAACGAAAAGGACTGCCTACCCACTATTTAAATAAAAGTACCTTAATCTACTTTTCTACATAATTTCCTTTAATATTGAGGCACTTGTCATAACGTTTGACCAGTTTTTGAATACCCTTCTCATAGAACTCTGCCGCCTGACTTGTTAACTGTTAACCACTGCATCACAACTGTTTTGACTTCGTTATCGTCTTGAAGACGCTGCGCTGACCGCCCAGATGTTTCTTTAAGTGTAAGAACAAATGGTAGTCACTGGGCGCCAGATCAGGACTGTACGGAGGATGATCTAGAGTTTCCCAGTGAAAAGATGTGATGAGATCTTTGCTCTGATTAACCACATGCGGACAAGCATTGTCATGCACATTTGTGCAGCCAACTTTAAATGCTCTCACCCACTTCCTTACCATTCCATCATTCACAATGTTTTGTCCGTAAACTGCATAGATCTCATGATGAATATCAATCGGTTTTAGTCCGTTAATACTAAATAATCGTATAACAGCTCGGACTTCACAGTCGGCGGGATTCACGATTATCGCAGGCATCTTAAACACTCAGTAAACAACGAACACAAGAGCGAATTAGACTGTAATGGCGTCAGTGCGTAGATGAGAGATGTAGGTACTCAGTGCGCATGCGCAGAACGCTGACCGTAGCTCTGCGGCGGCAGAATTTCAAAACGGTACTTACTTAAAAAAACATGCCTCGTAGATATTAAATCAAGAAGAATAAAAATAATTTCTTATTCTTTACATATATAAGTTTTGTGGGATAACGATAAGCTTTTTCGGATTTATATTTTCATGGTTGTAATGTAATTTTGGTTGACCACCGGTTTCTATTCCAATTTTCTTTTGTTTTAGTTTTGAGTAACTTTTGTATCTACAGAACTGTCATTTGTGTAATTAGTGTCTGTTTTGACTTGTGGACTAATGTAAAGTAAAAAAAAATCGGATTCAACCGATTGCAATGTATAATAATAATAATAACAATAATTTTAAGTGACTAAAGGTTGCGGCGAATAATTAAGAAGTTTCAAAATGAGTACGCCTTGGTGGCAATTATGAATGCAAATCGATAGGGTAAGCAAAAAGCGTTAATGGCATAACTCTTACAATTAAAATTTATGTCTTAATTACTGAACCAATCAAAAGTTTTAACAAGACTGGAAATTACGGACAGATATTTCCGCAGTGAAGACAACTTGCTATAATTTAAATTAATATCGCGTTTTCATATTATAAAAATCGAAAATGGTAAATGAAAATTCAAGATTCCTGTAGCTTAGTGTTAATTGATTTTAAGATGTAAATGTTTTTAAAGAAGCTGCAAGCAATTTCCTGTTTGATGTAATAGAAGGGAAGCTCAACAAGGAAATTGTTATTAGACGTATACATTTATTTATTTTAGATACTATTACAGAAATCGAAAACGGAAACCTTTTAACATAAACACTATCACTTTTTAATTATCTGCAGACATCACTTTGCTTTTGTGGACATGTGAAAATTGAAAATATTATACAATTGAATTTTCACATTAAACTTAGAGTTATTTTAAACCTATCGAAAAAGATTTTATTTAAGGAAGTTTGTCATGCTTAAAATTCTATAGTAATATGGTAAACAACAATTTTATTTTGTGATTTGACACCATAAATTTTCAAAGAACTAAAACTGCATCTCTATTCTTCTGTAATTCACACAGTAGGCACATAAATTTATCATATAGCCTGTAAAGACCTTTCTGCCAGCGTCCACCTGATGAGACCCGATAGGTAGGACTTGGTAGGACGCGTTCGAAATGTGGGATCTATGATCCTTAAAATTTAGACGAAAAAGGATTTTAATGCCTCCTTTTTCTGAATATGTTATCTCTTCGTCTAAGAATCCATCGGAATCAACAGTGTAATTCAATACCGGTAGGGGTATTAGCCCTCGGAGTAGTTGTTTCTGTTGATTCCATATTTATATTTATATTTAATTAAGAGATATTTTAGCTTAGGCTATATGCAATTAATTTTCGATGCCTTTGATACTGAAAATAATGAAGTTCCTAAAAATTTACAAGTGACTGAGAGATATAACTACGGCAGATCGGCATGGTAATTTTAAAACGTGTTTTTTGATTTCGGGACTCACATATCAGTTAAAGTAGGTACCGAACGGATCTTGCTGATCATGCTTTAATATTGCGATGTTTTTGCTCGGTCGTATCCGAAATTATTTTTAGAGGAGTCATAGCGGATCAGGAAACAATCACTCATGCATCAGTCGAATTTGCTGCAGACGGTTACGTTTATTTCTGGTTTCGCTCGCGAAACGTTTCAATTTGGTTGTTTTTTTTTTACAATTCAAACGAATGGACGAACTGTAAAAAGGTAAAATAATGAAAAAAAAACTGGGTTGGATAATAATAGTGTTAACAGGAATTTTTGACAACGCAAATGTGTTGGTTTTGATTAAACAAATGACTAATACACTTATGCAGTATTTTTGGAACCACCATACGTATTAGGCCCGGAGACGACCACTGTTTGTTGACTCTAATAAGAAAAAAAAAATTGTTGAGAAAACATGTCCAAGTTTATTTTTTTAGACGTTGCCAATTTTCGACTGATTTATTATTGCTTAAGAAAGTAATGCATAAAAACGCTTTGGTATATCATATAATTGAATTATTTCTCACATGTATTAGGACCTAATTGGTGAACCATAGAACAGTTTTTAATTGCCATGATATTTAGAGAGCTAATATAGAACATGTATAAGAATAATTCGTGGCCCTGTTTGGGTGCAAAATGTGGACGGTGGTCGCGGGAGAAAAGAAGAAACTTTTGATACGTGGTGTTATAGGAGGATCATAAAAATGCCGTCAATAGAAAGTATAGGAGAACAAAGGGCGTTATGCAAGCCAAAGAGGTAAAGGAGAGACAAAATGGTACGATAATATAAGGGTCATATAAGGCACTTAGAGATATTAGCAAAAGCAGATTTATTGAACGATGAAGAAAACGTATTGAACATATGGAATTTAGGTTAACTCGCTAATCTAACTTTACCCGTAACATATATAAAATAAAAAGCTTCCTTTTTCATCTCTAATTTTGTCAGATCATTTTTTAAACTTAAATAGAGCAATTATTAGATGTTTCTTTTCGAATGGGTATGTGTGCATATTAATAATTAACATCAACTTACCACTTAATGTCTGTTATCTCCTGGACGATCGTTGGTTTTTGTAAACAGAAAGGCGCCGATCGTTATGACGCCTACTACGTTGTGTACAAGACACCTTAGCAGTTGTTTACATTTTGTGCCCGTTTAAAGCAGAGCCGTTGACAATATGGATGAATGCTTTCAGCTAACACGTTTCTACACAAAGAATTTTAATAGTTCGCGGCGAGGTTCTACGACTGGCCGTAATGAAGGCACGCACGGCCGTAGCGCTCTGGTATGTCATGCATGTACCACACACCATCACCATATAGGTAATAGATATGAGGAAACATAAAATTAAATTTATTTTAACACACAAACAGACATAATATACCTACCTACCCATAGCAAAGTTTATAAAAAGTAAACGGTATAGTTATTTTAGAGAATTTATTTTCGATGAAGGACAAAAGAAAAGATGGAATTAAAAATTAAAAATTTTAAAATCCTTATTCGTCTAAATATTAAGGATCAAAGATCGCTAAGAATCTTTCGGAATCAACAGTGTAATTCAATGCCGGTAGGGGTATTAGCCCTCGGAGTAGATGTTTTTATATTTATAATAAATATATATGTTACTTTTTTGCACCATTTAAGAAGCTGTCATTAGTAAAGTAAGCCGCTGACTCTTGTATATTATTTATGACGTAATTAGAAAATTTATAGTCAGTATAGTAATGAAATAATTACTTCAGTTTAATGTTAACAAATGTTCACGTGTATAATAAAAAGGTAATAACATCGTTATTTAAACATCGTATAGCCAATAAAGCCACGGTAATTATTAACTATTCAAAAACTAATTCTGTTGTCGCAATTACATAGACGCATAGTCCTAGATATTGATGTAGAAAAACCACTTCTTTTGGACCAAGTGGATTAGGCAAATGAAACTATGTTAGTTAAATATTTATATCAAAAAAAGTATTGATTAGTAAGACTCTTGTACACATGTACATATGTAGAAATGGTCTGGAAAACCCTCGAGCATCCTCCTTATAGCCCTGACTTGTCACCTTGTGATTATTTTTTGTTCGCACCCTTGAAAGAATCACTTGGAGGCAAAAGATTTGAAAGCAATGAGGAGTATGTCAATTCGCCCTCAAACTTTTTATGAAGGAAGAATATTGAAGCTTCTAAATCGTTGAAAAATGTTAAATGTTTAGTTTGTGTGTACCATTAATCAATAAATTTATTTTACAAAATTACCGTTTATATTGGTTTTACCCTCGTATTAATAATGATATGATGATATATGGTACGCATTGTAGACGAACATTTGATACGATTTTGTTAATTCAGGAGAGGAGCAGAAGCGAACAGGACATTAAAATTCCTGAAAGGCAAGAAGGCGCCAATTGAGAATTTGCGACGGCCGCGGGTTGAACATAGTTGTGTGGAAAAAGGATAAATCAAAATTCGCTGGCCATTCAGTGTATCATACATATCAAAGTATGGTAGTCCCCAAAGTGCAATTTCTATCGTGGACATTGTATCTTATGCATAGACACCAGGGCCCCGAGCAGCTACCTAACCGGTCGCATTAGACTATAGATGAAACCGGGGTTGCTCGTAAACCGTTTTCGAAACGAATATAAATTCGGACCGCATATTATTCGATAAATTGTAAGGCCCCAAACACGCAACTTCCATGACCCATAAAGATTTTAGTATCAATTTGTATTTATACATTTTTGCCAACGTATTACGTGCGACTTTTTCCAAAACATCATTTTGCATATCTACTTTATACCTATCTACCTAACCTCTTACAAAAAATACCTACAAATAACACAAAAGAATTCGCTGTAAGAAAAAAAAACCGATGTTAAAAAGTCTAACTAAGAGAACAAATACAAAGAGGAAACAACTATTTATTCTTCCCCTAAGAATAAGATTTTATTTTTAAATTGGAATCTTTTTCATAAATAATAAGCTTATTAATTTATTATTGAATCCGCTCGAAACTTCCTGCGGTATTTCAATTATTACCCCTTTTTGTCTTATTATATAAATTGTTTTTTGTTGGGTGAAAAATGTTAACTTTTTTAGTGTGTAAGTGTCTAGTGAGTGAGTAAGTAAAATTGTGAAAGCAATTCGGCCTTGCATTTATCTAAATTTAGATCTCTGACAATTTTTCCGTCTCGAGGGCTTTAAAGCAAGGGGACATGGGACCGGCAAAAGGGAAGGATTATATGTGTTCTTCGCTTAGAAGGCTGGAGCTTTGAATTAAATTAAAATGTAATGTTGCGAGTTATGCTACCGCTGTTTATTAAATTAAAACAATCGAGTTGCGTCATTTAGGGACGGTTCTGCTTCTAACATGAACAACATTAATTTTGTTTTCTCCGCTGCCGATATTTTAATGTATGTATTAAACAATTTCATAGCAAGAAAACAATGAAATCCCATTTTCACCATTCAAACAATTCGCACAGCATTACTTTTGTTTCCGCATTACCATACTAGCGAACTTAGTTTAATACGTCATATATGACGTCAAAAAGACGTGACGAAGTAGTAGACGTGCTAATAATTAAATTGATTACCTACTGTTAAAAACAAATCGTGGAATAAAACATAAACATGTTATTTCACTAGTTTTTTAAAGCTCGACAATGTTGTTTCGATCGATAGCGATCATTAACAGTTTATAAGATTTTAGAGATTAGAGGTTTCCGGACTTGTTGGCATGGTCTAGTTTGGTTGAAAATTTTACCAGACGTTTCGTCATCAACTACGGATGAAATCTTCAGTGGCTTGCTAACGGGACGCACAGCCGACGGCAAGCCACTGAAGATGTCAACCGTAGTTTATGAGGAAACGTCTGGTAGAACTTTAAACCAAACTCCAAGTTGACTCTGGCCATGAAAGCTTACATCACTTAGTTTATAAGATGTTTCACAAGTGTTGCACTATTGAGAGTTTAAGTTAAATTGATTATTTATTATGAAGTTTCTTACGTTTCTGGTAGTCTTTGATTATGTTTGTATTCCCTCTTTTATGAGATGTTTCATTAAAAATGTTAGACAGTGATTAACGAAAAGATAATATAAGTATATCGTTAAATGTAATTTTTAAAGACGTTCTCAAGAAAGTGAACAAGTGAACGAACTTTAATAATTTACTCATTACTGAAAACTCTCAAGATTGTGGTCTGTGGTGCATGTACCTACTAGGATCGCTAATGGATTTCTTATTACCGGCAAGAAAATTGTTTTACATGCCGACTTTCTGATCGCGGATCTAATTACTCTAATGCCTTATAACGGCTCGACGTCGTTAAGTAAAATTTTGTAAAATATGGCCCATAACTTATTATTGATCAATTTGACCAGATGTTGCAGTTGCCGACGAAAATTACTAAGCAATTCGTGACATCAAAATTCCAAAATTTTAACTGACTTTAACTAACCTTATCTTCGGCATTATCGTGGTCTATTTTCTATCAAAACTCTTCATCTGAAAAAGATATTTTCAGTGGTTGCGAGATCTAAATCTTCTTTATAAAGACGAACAACCGAAACTTTTACAGCTTTCACCAAAAATAAACCACGGTACTTAACGAAATAAGAGGATTATGGATTGATGTGGTTTTTTTTCTGTCAAAGTTTCAAACGTTTCATCTACACTTGCGAAAGATCAATTTTCTTGTCGAAGATTCAATGTCGAACAACGAAGCTCTTTAGAAAAAACCACGGTAACCGAGCCCAGAAAGCATTTTCTCTATAAAAACACCAACCATAAAAACCTACCTAACAGTTACAGTAAAAAATTAGGAAGAATTGGAAAGCATCCTGCTTATCAAAAAAATTAATATACTGGTCAATTAAATTGGATTTTATCATCAATTGACTTTTTGTGTTCTTTAAACCCAATTCTAAACGATCTTCCTGTCTGCCCTATATAGATAGCATCGCAGTCTGAATAAAGAATTTCATACACCCCAGATGTAAGAAAAATTAGAAATCCAAAAAGCCTTTTTTCTAAATAAAAATATTAAAAATAAACAGTGTGAAAGGCAAAATAGCCCTATATTTCGTGCATGCTTCCAAAAACTGTAAGTGGGGTCACTTCCCCCACCCACATGTGAGGTATAAATAGTTATGTTTGTTTATCTTTAGTTAGTTTCTAATTGATTCTGAAATGGCCTAATTAAGCCGAAACAATTATAAGAGAATTCTTAATAAAATTTGTAAAACGTTTGAACAAGTGTATTTGTTTTTTGAATATATTTAAAATGTCTTACAAGTTCCCAACAGCAACCACTCTAAATATTATTAATACTGTAGGTATTATAACATTCTGAGATGAGAGTTCAGTTCTAATTCAGTTCTATCAACATATTTACCTAGAACCAGGCGATAAATGGTACAAACACTTCAAAAACTGGGAAATAGAAATGGGGTTAATGATTCCGGAGATTATAAGATAAAATTTCCCTAAATAAATGTTCAAACAATGAGTGTGGTTAATAAGATGAAACGTTCGGTTTGGATTTCAGTGAATAGGATGAGTCGTTAGTCTTACGACGACAAATATTTAACGGGGAAGTACAGGAACGGGAGAAAGTCTGTCAGCGTGTAATGATTCCAGAATGAGTTGGAAACGGACCCACTGGAGCGTTTTAATTACGCTAATCTTGAATGCAAACACCAGATCATTAAATACTAAAAGGTACTTAGTTGTAGGCGGCTTAAAACCAAATCAAAAGTATCCTTTTTAGGTAAAAAAGCCTTATATACTGTCGTATATATCTATATACATGAACGTATATTTATGTTGCACGTTACCTTCAAATGTTCTTTGTATTTAATGTATGGCGGTACCATCTATGAGAAGTTAATTAGGAACGTAAGTTTAAGGGTTTAATTAGTGTAGTGTGTAGTGAAGCTAATCGTTCATGCGGAACTAAATGAAAAGCTATTATAATTTTTTTACCTATTTACCCTTCGCGGTAAAACATTGATCCATGTCCTTTATAATTATTTATCAAATGAAACACAGAAATTGTTTTGTTGATTGGCTCCTAATTTTGCTGTAACAAGGAAGGACCCATTAAAAATAACGGACACGTATCAACCCCTTTGTCACCTTAACTTTAACTTATAATATACCATGGTTCTAACAGTAAATCAGTTACTGTAGTTCTATAATCTATATACTGATTAACTATTTCTTTATAATTCATTTTCAAAAGAAATATATATGTTTTATTTATTCGAATAGGTTGAAGTAGGATAAAGAACAGCTAGTCCATCTTGTGCAACGATTTAAGTAGTTGTAGAGGACTAGAAATATCAGCTGTGTTTTTAATTAACTTATTTCGTCTGGCAAGCCAGACGTGTCCTGCAAGACTGCGTGTTCTAGGAACAGAGGTAAATTGCAATGGATATAAAAAAATGTCATCATAAAATAAATTCGGCGACAGATGATTATAGTGGTGGCCCTCAGCGAAATATGCAAAGGGGTGACATGATTTAGAGTGCAATCGCCCGCGGCTAGTCGTCCTTTGCGGTATGAGACAGCCATTCCACAATTGCGCCGGTTATATAATTAAACGATTTTATTTTATTATAACTTTAACAAACTCAAATTAATAAATAAAACTATTTATTTAAAAAATTATTGATCTATTGCAGTTTACTATTTTAAATCTTTATTAAGGGTAAATGCTGTTATACGTTGTTGATTCTAAAATAATTTTCCATGTAAATTTAACTTGTTTAGTAAAATAATCAATTTTTTTCTAATAATTATAAAGTTTTCCCGTCAGTAACAATAATTTATCCGTTTCTGTACCGATAATGAAATTTGTTTTAAAAAGTTAAAGAAAAATGTTGCATTATTGCAAAATGTTTCAAATTTATTTCATGTACAAATTATATCAAGTAAAAATATATACGGTAGTAATATTTTTCGTTAGAGTTTTTTATGATGGTATAATTTTAAGGTGCTGGCGCAGTTAATACTACCCCAAGATGTACGAGTCCGCCGCCGTAGGAGGACCAGACTTGACACCGTCGTTATTTAGCCGGTGTTGTGGCAACAAAGGTCAATTATAGATTGAATACCATTAAAACCGGACCTTTTACATAAATGCTATGACACAGTAATTTCAGAATAAAGTAGGTACCACAAATCAGCTGTGCCCTTGGAACCCAAAATTTACATCTCTAAATAGTAGTTATTTTCGCTTCAACTTTCTTACTTTATCATCAGAATTGTCCAACGCCTTCCATTATATTTTAAAAATCTTATAAGTATTGTAATACCTACTGATACATAATACTATAAAGCATTTTAGGCTCTGAGATCGGACGAAACCTCAACAATTAATTTATCTTACTAAATACGTTTAGTTGATTGGGTTCTACACAAGAAATAAAGAATTTTGTGACGCAAAACTAGTGTTTATGCAAAGTTGATAGATGTTCTTTTCGGATGTAAACAAAGAATCTATTCTGAAGCCAGTCCGACCATATAAATGTCTGAAATGCTTGGTCGTATTTGTTCTAGAAAAACTCGTTAATTTGATGTTTGAAATAAAAATGTTTCGTTACTAGGTATTAAACGGACGTTAATTTTAGTGGGGCGGTAAAGATGCTTTTTTAAAACACTCACCGTGGGGAACCCAGCCATGCTTACAGGACTCGCAGTATCGCAGGTGCTTTTTTCCTGGAACGAACCCTTCACAACTACAACTAGGAACAGTACAACGAATTGCCTGAAACAAAAGAAAAATAACTGATAACAAAGTATATTTCGGTTGTAACGCACCGTCTACAATAACGTACATTATAACCAAAGTTGATAAGACCAGATCGTAGTACAATAGTACAAAGTATTGCCAACATATTCCCGAAGATGACACATTTAGGCGAGATATTTTTCGTAAAACAAATATTTCTCTAGTTTTTAATGTTGGAAGAGAAATTCTATGCATATATTACTGCTTATCCTTCAAAGATGAGAGATTTATATGCTATAATCCTCAAAAGAAAGAATTATTTCCTTTTATCAGACAAAACAAAAAGAAAATAACAAAGAATGTTTCGGTTGTAATGTACCGTCAACAATTATTACAAAACGTTATTACCGAACGTACATTATAACCAAAGTTGATAAGACCAGATCGTAGTACAATAGCACAAAGTATTGCCAACATATTCCCGAAGATGACACATTTAGGCGAGATATTTTTCGTAAAACAAATATTTCTCTAGTTTTTAATTTTGGAAGAGAAATTCCCCGCATATATTACTGCTTATCCTTCAAAGATGAGATATTTATATGCTATAATCCTCAAAAGAAAGAATTATTTCCTTTTATCAGACAAAACAAAAAGAAAATAACAAAGAATGTTTCGGTTGTAATGTACCGTCAACAATTATTACAAAACGTTATTACCGAACGTACATTATAACTGAAGTTGATAAGACCAGATCATAGTACAATAGTACAAAGTATTGCCAACATATTCCCGAAGATGACACATTTAGGCGAGATATTTTTCGTAAAACAAATATTTCTCTAGTTTTTAATTTTGGAAGAGAAATTCCCCGCATATATTACTGCTTATCCTTCAAAGATGAGATATTTATATGCTATAATCCTCAAAAGAAAGAATTATTTCCTTTTATCAGACAAAACAAAAAGAAAATAACAAAGAATGTTTCGGTTGTAATGTACCGTCAACAATTATTACAAAACGTTATTACCGAACGTACATTATAACTGAAGTTGATAAGACCAGATCGTAGTACAATAGTACAAAGTATTGCCAACATATTCCCGAAGATGACACATTTAGGCGAGATATTTTTCGTAAAACAAATATTTCTCTAGTTTTTAATTTTGGAAGAGAAATTCCCCGCATATATTACTGCTTATCCTTCAAAGATGAGAGATTTATATGCTATAATCCTCAAAAGAAAGAATTATTTCCTTTTATCAGACAAAACAAAAAGAAAATAACAAAGAATGTTTCGGTTGTAATGTACCGTCAACAATTATTACAAAACGTTATTACCGAACGTACATTATAACTGAAGTTGATAAGACCAGATCGTAGTACAATAGTACAAAGTATTGCCAACATATTCCCGAAGATGACACATTTGGGCGAGATATTTTTCGTAAAACAAATATTTCTCTAGTTTTTAGTTTTGGAAGAGGTAATCAGTTCTATATGTGGGTATATATATGGTCTAAGAGGAAAATATTATATTATCACCGATCGTACATTATAAGCAAAACAACATTTTAGAATGATCCTGTGGGAGCATTTTAGTTGAAAGGATCATTAACCTTGTCCAGAAATACCAATTAGGAACTTGTTCGAAAATAAATTAAAAAGGCATAAAATATAGCAGCAGTATCTGTATGTAACATATGTTACTTGTGATGCGTGTAAAAAATTCGTTCATTTAATTTAAACTTTCAGTGGAGCGTTTAAGAAATAAGAAAGTCTCAGGAGGACGGCTTAGATCCTCTTGGTCCCAGTCTCATTGTTGCATGTCAGGAAAATTGGCGTCAACCTCAATGGCTCCCCTGGGAACTCTAAAAACGGCCAATTTGAATATTTTCAACGTGGATTTTAAGAAGCGTGAACTTTTATCGCCTAGAAAATATTGAACCCTTGGCGAAGGGGCAGTGTCACCCCCGCGTCTACGGAACGGTTTTTCTGCATCTTCTAAATCTCTCTCTTATGATATTGTATTTATACATATCTAAAAGCCAATAAAAAATGGCACATTTTAATTCGAAGCTTACACACAATAAAGATGTAAATATAAGAGGTAACTAACTAATTTTGAATATATGTTAAAAAAAAGTTACAATGTCTGCTCATAGTTGGAAAAGGAAGATATCAATGACCATATTCTAACATTCTAATTAAATGTTGTATAAAATTTAATTATGAAATATCTACTAGCAAATTCTGTAGACGTTTTCGAAGTTGAATGGTAATTTCGTATAATTTTTCTTTGACGTAACTGTACAGGTAGGTATACGTATGTGAGGAAGGAAAGCGAATTTGCTATAACGTACGCGTGGGTAATTTTGAAGTTTGCTGGAAAATGGCGTGCAATCGATATGCCATCGCGATTGGATGACGTTGAGTGAGGCGAGGTGAGTGTTGACAGTTCAATACTGCATTAATCCATTAATACACATCAAACTAACGATCTCGGAATCCGCGTAAACCGTAAGCTTCCATGCGATTCACTGTCGTATGGCCCCTAATGGTGTTATGGTGGATGTGTACATTATATACCACAAACACACATAATGTATCTATGAAACCCTTAATATTATTAATTTATCCCCCAACTAGTCCAAAATACTCGCAATTCGAACTTTGTCAAATTCTATTCAACCAAATACCGTTTTTAGTGAAAGTGAAATTCCTATCTATTTCGGGACGTCACAGAAATCACGGTGTAACATTATAAGAAGAGGAAGGGGTGAGCAGCATGTGTGCATATGAGGGCGTTTTGGCTACGCTTTAAAGAGAAAAATTCCTGCGGAAATTATGACGATATTAAAATTGATGAAATTGCGGTGATGGGATGACATTTTTACTGTAATTTGTTGTACGGCAGATGTAAGGAAAAGGATTTCAATTTCTGTGATAATATTTGCGGTCGTGATATTAATTTTAAGTGAAATAGTGCTTGCTAATGATGGCGATAATAAGGAGGTAGACAGTTTTAAGTTTGTATTACGTATGAAAAGGGTGAGACGCGCCAAAAAGGTGGGGCGAGGGGGGTATACCGATAAAAAAGTTCAAAAAGATACCGGCCGGTATCGTAAGATGTCGATTGTAAGTATATGAGACGATTAAACAAATATATGAGTACTATAATGTCTCTATCGAACATGGAGGCATAAAGCAGGATGGGTACCCTGCGGCGCAGCTATTTATGGGATGCCGAAGAACTTGATGGACGGTGTGCGGTTATAACCTGCGCATCGGCGCACGTTGATGAACTGCCCTGGTTGACGCTGTCCGTAACGACATCATAAAGATGTTTGGACGTCGAACGCCTTACTTTATGGTGTCGCGGTTCACCACATCTACTCACCCACCGTGTACCTACAATTCCTTTTGACTAACTGCAATATAATTAAGCGACCAATCTGTCCGCTTCGCATACCATCCACGACTCATTTACTTTTCGCTATTACCTTTCAACCAACCATACAAGCAATATTGTAAATTTTCATGTTTATACACCTTTACATTATTCGTAGACTACTATTTTCTATACGATATTCAGAATGATCAACGCAAATATGTAACTACCTACTTTATGAAGTAGATTCTATAAATTCATTAAAGTTTTGCTCCATTCTGATGTCCACTACTAAAAAATTCGACATTTACCTAACAACTGTGTATGGTTGAGATTGGGTCATCTCAGTATAACCCAAGTTCCTTAAGGATACTAACCATAAAAGCTAGCGAAACGTTAGATAAAGGGTTCCTTCCGGAAACTTACCCAAGGAAGAATGAAAATCCTGGAACACGGCATTCAAATCCGAATATTGAATCGGCTTCAAGAATTTTAATCATATGGGCAAATAATCAGCGAAGGTTGATGTTCATGTATACAACTCAACCTTTCTCAATCTTTTGTAATTTCTATAAGTTTCGAAGAGATATGACCTTTTGAATATTTGCTAATTTTAAAATATGAAGATGCGAAATACCCCATGGATTTTCATCTGTTTTATTTATCTGATCAGCCACCCTCCGACTTCTTTTTTTTTTCAAATCGAAAACACCTGCCGAAAGGGGAAGATTTTTAACAGCTGAAGAAACTCAAAACAAAATATATCCTTTAAACTAAAAGGAACGACTTTAAATTCGGTCGATCATTGCCCAATAACAAATTGTTGTTGATTATGGATTGAACAATTTGTGGAGTAGTGGTCAATATCAGACGTGTTACTGTGGCATATGCGGTTTGTTATTTGAAGAGGTACGTACTATAGATAAGAGCGTAAAGTGTATTTGTACACGATGATGTTGATGATGCATTGGCGAAATGCACGTTGTCTATTAGCCACCATTTTCGAAGTGGCTAGACGCACCTAATAATGAATCACGTCCACGTTGCAATTCCCATAAAAGCACGAACATTAAGAGCCATGTAATACGGTGTGACATGAAACAAGGCGGAAATGACAGTCGTGTACCGGAACCAAAACCGGTAAAGCATTTTTTCTTAGATGGCAATTCGTTAATCAGAAAGAATGGGGCGCGCCTATGCAGAATCAACACTAAATGGTGATTGTCACGATATCAAATAATGTAATTCACGATAAACTTAACAGCTGCTGTCGAATCGAATAATAGAGACCTTGACAGCATTGAAAACGCGTCGAAAAGTCCATCCTTCTTATATAGACAGACATAAACTCTTCATTATATTCATTTTTATTTTATATTGTCGCCAATAGCCTAGGCTAAACTAGTTCTTTCTATACGCAAACTAATTTGTCCTAAGCCCGATAGGATAAACCAGTTTAGGCTAGTCCAAACTGATTTGTCCTGATATAAATAGGTTAGGTTAATATATATAGGATTTGTAAGATGCAGCTGCAAAAAAACTGTTCCACAAACAGATGCCAGTGCAAGAAGGCAATGATACTCTGCAATTCCAAGTGTCACCAAAGCACTCCATGTAAAAATAAATAACAATTTTAATAATTGAGATATGATTATTGCTTCTATTGAAAAACACTTATTATTTGTTATAGTATGATTGTTTGTAATTAGTTTGCGTATAACAAGAACTAGTTTAGCCTAGGCAAAACTAGTTTGTCCTGAAATCGGGTTTGGCCAGTAAAATATACGTACATCCGAGAAAAAAGCGCAATAAACAAATCAAATAAGAAAACGTCCAATAGTAAGTACCTTCATGAGTCCCAGAACTAATATCAATAATTACACAAATATGTATTAGTGAATAAATAAAATTTCAAAAAATATTTATGAACAATAAGCTGCCACAGTCCGCCCAAACTCACTGTATTCACAACGAAATTAAACACAAAGTTTAAGTTACAAAATATTTTATTAAATGCCACAATGACCATTTCGCCACACTGTGTCTTCTTCAGGTGGAAGAAATTTACTAAACTTAATTTTCTTTTGTTTTCGGGGAGGAGAGGAGATCTTCGAAAAACACCCAAGCTACTCGTGCTGGTGGGCGAACGCTCCCTCCGACCTACACTGTAGTGCAAAGCCGGAGGGTAGGGCGTAAGGCCCTCTTCAGCCTCCTTGCAGGAATCGTGGGAATGGGTGGGTGGTGTGGTTAGGGAGAGAATGATGAGACGGACGAAATGAAGACAGAAGAGAAGTGAAAGATTATCTGTGGAATATTACTGCCCCAGCATTTGTCTAAATGATCAAAGGAAACCACAGAAAACTTGGACCAGAGCAGCCGGACCTGGGTTCGAACCGGTAACCTCCCGAATGCTAAGCAATGATCTAGAGCACTAACTAAATAAATACAACATACTTATATACTATATACTATTATAGTATATTTGAAAGAGGTGATTGACATTTATTTGATCATTCATAATTGTTGAAAAACAGTTTTTGATTACTGTAATAATTATTATAGAACTGATTCATACCAAAAAGACGTTGTTTTCAAAAAAGAAACCGAAAAAATGTTATTTATTTACCAAGTTAATGTAAAATAATAATCTGATGGTTTAAATAGAATAAACTAAACACCTGTAGAGAAAGGGAAAGAAAACAAACCAGCGAGTTTCCCCGTAACAATTTTCTAACTACATTACCCGTAAATTCTAACAAACATAATACACAGGATGTAGCCGTCTAATAGGCAATAATAAAAGCAGTTTGCGTGTGTCATCCCCCGAAAGCAGCCGCTCTCGTTCGAAAACGGGCTGCAGGAGGAGAAAAGTGAGCAATATCAGAAATTAAAATTTATAAGGGTGGCGGCGTATTATATGTGTGTTGTATATCAGAAAAACGGCACGGGCTGCAAAAAAACAAGCCCTAAATAAAAATATCGTTGCCCTGGGATGTGCCCGTAAAACACGTAACATCTTTGTAACGGAATAAAACCGAAAAGCGTATGATGCGGATAGAAAGGTAAAGTAGCTTGCAGGGGACACCACCTAATTTATTTGCGTTGCTTTGTTACATTAGCACCATTACATACTCAAAGTGTTGCCTGGAAGGGAAATAACGAACTATAAAACACGTAATATTTCACTCATTTTCTTATACAACCAGAAGCAGCCGCAAAAGCAGATGGTTAGAAGGAAATGTCTTCGAAGCATGTCTGGAAAATTTATCTTTTTCAATCAAATCAATTATTTTAACAATAAATGTCACACGGAAGAAACTAACAATCCAATATTTAATATTTTATTAACTAACAGTTTTGATTTTTATTTTCTGTTTGTTAATTAACTTTATATACTGCATAGCATATTTAGTACTGAGTATACATGACATACATGGATCACTTAGGCAAGTCCTGGGGCAGTAATATTCCCCAGATCGTCTCATTTTTCTCTCCCTAACCACACCACACCACCCAACCATTCTCACGATTCCTGAAAGGTGGCTGAGAGGGGCCTCACGCTTTACCCTTCGGCTTTGCACTATAGTGCAGGACCGTCCGTCCACCAAAAATTTTATTTTGATTGATGAGGACCAATGAGTTCGAAATCGCGCTACACGTCTGCCAATATTGGCAAAAAGCTAATCAAGAGCATATTTTTATTTTTGTTAAATATATATAGAGATTACACTTTAAGAAAATCACCCTTCAGTAGTTGTAGGGGATGTTAGAAGCTATTAAAACTTAGTGGAGTGCATTAGATAAGTATGTAGTCAAATAGAACTAGACGGATGGATCATGGATCTATTAAGCCTTTATGAATTCGAATATGATTTGTAGATATAAATATTCGGTTGCAGCGTAAGCAATTTTTATAAAAATGGACGACTTTTATGTAAATGCGAACGATTTGACACGAAAAGATAAAGTGTCTCAGTTATCTGGCGAAGCGGTTTCGGATGGATGCGAGCGAAACATGTGATGCTTCTTCGAAGCCCCCAAAAGCGTTTTCTAAAACAGATAGTGATTGTAGGTTGGGTGGATAATGTAAGAAACCTGGACAATGCACGCCGGCGGAGAATAATCAATCTTGTTAAAAATCAATCAAAATACAGCCGAGCTGTCTGATTTGCATTTCGACAAGAAAGATGTTTATAAACGACCACGGAACGCCGCATCGACTGCCCGCAAACCCTCCTGAATCAAACACAGAAGAGCTACGTTGCTTTGTGCATCACATCTCTCGCTTATGCGTTCACCCATTAACGTCATCAACCACTTAGTTTTTCACTTTATTTTTCATAACAGTTCATTCCTAACACTTAAAAAAAGTAGGTATATTTTGTTTTTGATTTATCAAAAAAAAAAACAAACAAACCTTTCTTCTTTATCATATCCATTAACGGATTTTCGTAATCAAGTTTTGTTTGTAATCATTAGAGCTTGTTTATTTTTATATTAAGGCTAACATAGAAAAAGTAGAACGGTAACAAAATTATGTAACATACTTAACAGGTAGGTACTGAATTTCGAGAATTTTATTTTATTCAAATTTTGTGGGTCAAAAACAATAAACTTGCTTACTTCCTTTATTGTCAGCAATAGTAACATAAAATCAATAATCCTTTTCGATAGTCATATAATATGATTGATTCATTAAACTTTCTGTTATTTAGAAACTTGAAAAATTCTCGAGTCAGATAAAAATACTTGATATCAATACTAACGATAATATTTTACAATTTAAACTACGATAAGCTTATTCTCAAATATAGCGCGAAATATGAATTTTCAGGATTCCATATATATATATACGGGGTTGTTGTAAAAATATGTCTCTTCTGAGATAACATAAATGGCAAGATATGGACTTGCGAAGGTGGTAAGATGTATCCAAAAAAGAAGGCATTAAAATCAAAGATTCCACATTTAGAACGCGTCCTTAACATTTAGACGAACAAGGATTTTAATGCCTTCTTGTTATGTTATCTCCGTCTAAGAATTTTTTAGAATTAACAATGTAATTCAATGGCGGTAGGGATATTAGCCCTCGGAGTAGCTGTTCCTGTTGATTCCATATTTATATTATGGTTACAGAATAGCTTTCCATAACAGAAGTAGGTGCCAATATTTTTCCCCTTTTGTAATAGTTTTCATGGAATGTATTTCTATTAAATCGGAAGGAAATAACAAGTAGAGTAATAAATAATGAGCTTTTTGTGAAGTTTTGTAGTTGACTCGTGTCTGAGGCGTTATAGTTATAAGTTCAATGTCGTACATGCAATTCGTGCAAAGAAAAAATGTTGTTGCGGCACCTCTTCTGGAGAGAAGAAAAGAAGAAGAGAACAGTACGTAACCGATATAGCGTCGGTTATTGTAACGGACTGGATGGACAGACGTTTGTCGGCGATATCGTTTGCAAAACAAAACCATGTTTATTGCAACAAAGCACGCGAATATATTCGCCCTAAGGAATCACAACAACGGTCGCAGGACAAAATATGTGGCTCATTGTCTTGCTCGTATACAATTGTAGAAACATCTACATAAGCCGGGTCAACCGTCGTAAAATATTGAACAATATTTAAAATTAAATACGGCCTGTGTGGGAATGGCTTAACTAGATTCGTTTTAAAAGAACATCGCCTTTATCTGAGACCGCATAACGAACACAACGGCGGCAATAAATACGCCGTATAGTAGTTAGTTAGCTTATACCAATGACGCAAACGATTGGCTGTCCTAAAGCATCTTCGACACCTACACAGGACCGTATTCGAAAACTTTCAAAACCTACCTACACCTAATATTCATTTTTATTTCAATGGCTACAACATCATTCATTAATTACGTAAAAATAAAATAATACTAAATAATAAATTCACATCCATTCTGATGACTGACATTTCCTGTTTAACAAAATTAATTGTTTTTTTAAATAACGCATCATCATGTTTTCTTAATTTTTATTTGAAGTTTGCAGCATTTTGAGGAATATTGTCGCAAATATCTTTATCTCTTCCAAGTAGCGTTATATACCTTATACCTTACAGTTTGTGAGAAAAACTTCAATTTAATACGTTAGCAAGTCAATGAGAAAGTTAGTCCGGCCGATTACGTACCCGGAGTAATTGAGCTAATTAAGATTGCAAAAATTAATAATGAATTTGTGGAAACCAAAAAATGTTTAACAACCATTCGAAAAACTGATAACATATATTTTAAGAGAATGAGGTGGGTTATCTGTGAAATCCGGCCCTGTAAAGTTGCAAGAAACAAGTTATAAAAAGTGCCACTGCATCTTTGATTTGTGGTCGGTAACGTTACGCCTTCTCGAAGAGGTTGAGTTGTAAAATTTAATGCTATATCAAGCTAGCGTTGCAAGAAAAGAGAACCTTAAAATTGTTCTTGCTGGTGCTTGATTAAAACATAATTAGGTTTGACTGTGAAATACGCTCAACATCAAAATTGTCATTATAAAGAAATGTCTTCTAGAAATAGGACCGTTTTCAGTGCATAAGATTATTCTCCACGCAAACAATTTAGAAATCAAAATCCAATCTACCAATGTTCAAATTAAATAAATCAGAATAACTTTCTTATGTAATAAGTCCAGGATTGTTATCTTATGGCCTTGCTAAAAAATTTTTTTTTCTTTAAGTACCTCTATACTTATTTAAGGATGAGTTTTTCAAAAAACAATACCATTCGTAATCGATATTACTCTAGTGTCGTCTACAATAAAATCAGGGCCAAGTCATAATCTAAAAGACTAAGAATGGAACAAAGTCCGCTAATAGACATGATAAAAACCAGGACTATTACTAACTGAACTGATTTCAAAACAGTGTTAAAACATACTCTTAATATCGAAATAAGATAACTTACCGGGCTTTTGGGTCGTGGTCTATAGGCTTTTTTGTTGCCTGACGTTTCGTCAGCGGCTGCGGCTGACATCTTCAGAAGCGTTTGTGGTTTGGTCGTTATAACAGCTTTCGATCTCGAAAACGTCTACAACGACCAAACCACAAATGCTTCTGAAGATGTCAGCCGCAGCCGCTGACGAAACGTCAGGCAACAAAAAAGCCTATAGACCACGACCCAAAAGCCCGGCAAGTTATCTTATTTCGATTGACGCCGGTCCTGAAAGCCTACATTCTACAATTATACTAGTAAATGATTTGAAAATCAATAAAGAACATTTATTTCTTGGTCAAAAATCGATTTTATCAATGACCAAATTGAAGCTATCCCATGAAAGGAAGTTAATTGATTTAATATCGTATTAAAGTAGATATTTTCGTAAGACCTTGTCAAACGTATGATATAGGTATCTCTCATAATTAGCAGTAAATGTCAATAGATGGCGATACACTGCCTTTAATACGATTTGGTAATCAGTTTTATTGGGTTTTGATTTTAATTTTGTGACCGTTTGAGTATTGCAAATATAGTATAATGAATATAAGAAAGGTTGTTTTTATACGAATTTGATCGTTTTTCATATGGCGTAAGCAGTTGACAAGTGGAACGCAGTTGCACGAGCCCTAACAATGTCGCCTAAACATGGGCAAATAAACAAAACATTAAAAGGGGGGCTTTAGACGATTTCGTGAAAGGATGGATGAATAGATATCTTGGCAACCGGAGCAGAATATAAAAGATGAGTGCGGTGGTAGACGGTGCAATTTTGTAAAGTCATGGTTGGGATCTGATGACGACGGTTGGATCTGTCCTAATCAAGTCAATGACGGAGCTAAATCCTCTATCAAAGATTGTCACTGCGGCACATGATTCCTCCTCATTCTTTCGAAAAGTGAAGAGACGCCGCCAGCCTTGTCAAATTACTAAAATTAATATCGGCCTGATAGAAACTACCTCATTTTTACGGCAGCAAGTCAGCGCCAGGGAACAATTTTTAAAGGCGACCGAAAACCGAGGTGGAATCATTAAAGTGTGAAGACATTTAGGACAGGTATTTTCTAGCACCATTCTTCATCACCTTTGTCGTCGAGAACCAGTCGATATACAACAGAAAAGAGATTGTTAACTGTTGAAAATACGAAGTCGACATCGACTCTCCTGTACAAATACCCAAAGCAATTACGGGTGTTGCCAAAGTAATTAACTACTTCGAAATCTTTCCAACAGATATTACCTATACAACTTGCATTTTTTTTTCAATTACTTTTTCGTTTTTAAAATAACACCATTTAATTTTTTTCAACCTTTTTCTTAAAAACAAAAAAGAAATAAGCTTCTTCCTTTTGATAAAATTTGCGGAGGTTCTTCGAGCCGAATACCGGGTCATTTGAAAGGTGGTTTTTGAGTACTATAATTCGCGTTAGACAATAAATAATTCATTAATATTGATTACTCTACCAATAACTAAGAATAAATACATAAAAGATATAAAAATCTTCTAAAAAAACGTCACTATAGATACATATTTAAGTAAGTAGGGGTAAAAAAAAATCAATTTATTGAAACCGGGCTAAAAATATAGTTCATTTGTAATATTTTTATTATGAAAAAAGGCATTTTGAATTTCTTATTTCTCTAACAGGTTTATTTTTATCTTCACTAAAGTTATGATTATTTACAAAACAATGTATTACATTTTTGATCAATAATAGAGTTTTTATGCTCCTTAAGTCTAGTTTTATAGGATCTACCTGTCTGTCCTACATAGATAGCATCGCAGTCTGAACATTGAATCTCATAGACACCTGATTTTTGAAATTTGTCTGTTGTTGAGATTTTATTATTAATTAGAATTTTGCCTAAATTTGTTTTATCAGAACATATACTATTGATGCCTTACTTATTAAACTTTTTGCAAATTGTTGTACTTATATTTTTGTAATGATTTATAGAGGTCCAGTTTATGCGTTCTTTATCGAAACCTTTTCCATAATATATATGATTAAGTGTATAATTTTTGAGTTTTTTTAGCCAAAATTTTATCTACTATGTTAGAGTTGTAGCCGTTGTTAGATACGATGACTTTTAGTAACTGTATTTCTTTTTTATAATTTTCATCACTTATGAATTAAGCTATTAAAAGTTGACATTTTAATATTATAATTTTGATTTGAAAAGGCTGGGATAATTACGTCTGAAAAGGTGTTTTTCCTGTAAATGTTGACTTCTAAAATGCCATTTTTACGTGTTATTGACAAATCTAAAAAGTTTAAAGTATTATGTGATTCTATCTCAACTGTAAATTGTATTTTTGTATTGATGGAATTTAAGTATAATAGGAAATTTTGTAATTGTCTTTTGGTACCTATCCAAATACAGAATAATATTAAATTATTAATATTTAATATATATAATATTAAATATGTATATATAGTGACGTCTCTTTAGATTAAGTTAATTTCTACTCAACTCTTTGATAATGACCTGATATGCCGAAACAGTGTAAGAGAAGTCTTATTAAAAATTTGGTAAAACATTACAACAGTGTTTGTTTGATTTCTATCATTATTAACATGTTTTACAATTTTCCAACCGCATCCTCCTTAAATCTTATTAAAAACCTTCAATGAACTACCATATAATAACTCAGACTTGAAAATTCAGGACATATCTAGAAACACAAGCAAATTGAAGCTAAAAGCATGGATCTGAATTGTGCAAACGTACAGCTTTTTAATACGCCCCTCTGTAAGGTTACAATGTTAATAAATAATCTCAATTTAATTTATTTAAATAGATAAAATGATCTGATCATGCAGATACTGAGTATGGCCAGATTTCGTAACAGGGGTTGATATAGTGGATATAATTTCAGTCCTCGAATGTATGTGTGTGCAGAAAATAAAAAGAACAAAGACGACAAATTTAAATCGTCTTGAGGATGTTGTAGCGGTGTGATGGCACGAAGAGCGACGGCAGCAGGATCAGCAGCAGCCTGCATCGTATCATCGTCGGTCGTGCACACCCCTGTGCGCTGACCGCTGAGCCAGAATAGCTAAAAAGCATATACTCTAACTCGTCAGGTTGATCGCTTACTAAGAAGCAATTATGTTGTGGGCGGAGCGGGCTTTTTTCTTTCTGCAGCATTGCCGCCCTTCAAGTCGAAAGTCACAGATTAGATGCAATAAAGCCGGAGACAGCGCTTTCGTTTTTTCCGCTACAACTAATTGCTTCTTCACAATTAAGAACAAAGCTATTTTACACGTGTACCACATTAACTGTGCACTCCCATACCTGCCGTATACAACCGTTCGATTAGCCGCCGCTGGGACCATATATTAGTTATAAGTATAAAACGACATTGAAGAATTTCAACCACTCGCCACAACCGTTACAATCATTCAATTATAAAATCAACTGTGCAATATAATTTTCTTTTAATCTTCTTTTATGTTCAACAGTGTTAAGTACGAAAACGAGATGTTATTTACGGATTTACTATATATTCTGTTCACCATACACCCATTAATAAAAAACGGTTGGTTCTTGATCAGAAATTTATCGAAGGTAACAGATGTGGACCGCGATTTCGATCTTATTAGACTTCATCAGCACACGATAAGTAGCATAGTTAAATTACTCACCAAACCAAAGTTGTTCAGTAAAGGCAAGTTCATTTAATATCGTATTACAGGCATTATGTCGCCATCTATTGGTATTTAGATATCTGACAAGATTGACAAACTGAATCTACGATTTGGTTTACATACATGATAGGCACATAATCCAAAGTAGTAAAGAACATTTAGTTCATGGTAAGAAATTTATCGAAATCACCAAATGTGGATGGCGATTTCGATCTTATTAGACGTCATCAGAATAACACAGGCAGCTTGGATAAGTTATTGATTAAACCGAAGTTTCAATAGATAGCTACGTACGGCCTGTAATACGATATTAATTTAATTTTTTATTAAATAAATTTACCCAACTGTATTGATAGCACAGAGAGGTAGGGTGGGGGTTTCCCCCCCACGAATGGTGTTAACGACTCTTCCAGGATACATTCCAAGAAATAAAATTTTTGGAAATATTTACAAACGGTATTTTTGTTGGTCAAAACTTAATGAGTAATGACGAATTGTTTCATTAATAAAAAATATATACTTGCATGTTAACTGAAGACACAATTAAATAATAGATACAGGATGGTTACGGTTAAAAACTGGATATTGTCAAATAAATTTAAATTGCATTAATGTGATACTCATTATTGATTAATTAAACATTTTAAAATGTATTTTCTGTAGCCATTATTTTGATAAGTTTTGATTGCTATGTTTTATTATTTATTGTTTGTGTTTTCTAATTAATATTGCTAATCAAGGACTTCTTTTTAACGTATATAAGCTGCGCCGTCAATTCAGTTGGACAAATAGATACCTTAATGAGTCATAACTAGATATTATATTAATTTAATAAGAACGACATCGCGATCCATGTCTGATAATTTCAATAAATTACTGACCAAAAATTTTGTTAACTTCCTCGACCAAAAACCCTGTGTGGGCTTATAAAATCTATACGATATATTTGACTTTGACTATATTTCTTTTTATATTTATTTTGTTTTTACAAAACACTTTAACCGGCGAAGATAAATCTGAAATACCATATGATAAGGATTACTTGAGTTTGTGCCAAATTGATTTGAAAATAGAAAAACGATTTTTTGGTTTTTATTGCTACTTATGTACAAAGTTTATGTGCTACAAAATTTCGAGTTCTATCTATATTTAAATGTTTTGAATTTGAAATATAAAGAGCGATGATTAGTTGTGATAATGGTCTTGCAAAATAATTACATATTGAATGTTGTACTGGTCTATACATCAAATTTAATAAAAAAAATATATGTCTTATATAATGATGGCATATTTTACAGCGTACTAAATGTATGTAATAAAACTTTTACGATACTTTATATTTCACTGTCATTAATTGTAACTGTGTATAAACGTGATAAAAATCACTAATTAGTGCATACTGAAACATATAAAATACCTTTAGATATATGAAATATTTACTGATATAGCAATTAGTGTTTTATCTTTTCAAAAGTGTTAATAATATTGGCGATTAGATTTTATTTCATAACTGTAACTTACACTGCATATGGATTAATACTAACCAAGTAATAGATATATATGTGTTAGTTCTTTTTTTATTATTTAATTTCTACAGAGTGTTTCACGGCAATGCACTTCTTAACCCCATAAAATATTATGCTGAAATTTATCAAAAACATACAAACAAACATAACAAAATATAACTAGTATATCATTCAAACTATCAATAGTGAACATTTGATGAAACATATTTTAATGAATGTAATAAATAAAACACAAGTTTTTCAACAAGAATTTAATGGACTCGACAATATTGTTTCGACCTACATGTGGTAATTATCAAGAGTAAACAATCAGTAAATTTAAAATTGCAAAAGTATGTATATATATGTACATAAATGGTGGGGATACATATCTGAAAAATTGTTTACAATGTTATTAGTAGTAGCGGGGTGTTATTAGTAGCTAATTCTATTTTATATCAATATCAATATTAATATCCAAGTAATTTCCTCCAATCAAAACAACAATAAATCCTTTATAGTAAATAACAAATCCAAATTAGATTCACTACAAAAAAAAATGGTTTCTATTCGTTAAACTGTGTTGATTGCAATGCGATATACATAGGCCAAAGTGGACGTTCGATTGGTATTAATAACATTGTAAACAATTTTTCAGATATGTATCCCCACCATTTATGTACATATATTTTAATATACACTTTTGCAATTTTAATTTTACTGATTGTTTACTCTTGATAATGATTACATGTAGGTCGAAACAATATTGTCGAGTACATTAAATTATTGTTGAAACATCCAAAAACATTTACTAATACATCAAATGTAATCATACAATAGTTAGATATCTGGTCATTTAAACTAATGTTAATGTCCCACTTCCCAGATTGTTAAATGAGAATTTAGTGTCTTGTAACATATGAGAAGATAAGTAAATTACAAGTGAATGCAAGTAATTTAAAAGTCCGTTTCCCCGTGTACTGTGGTAGTAAACTAACTGGTGCCATTGTCCAACACGAACGGCGGGAATTAATCGTAACAATATTTGCATTTTTGTTGCTATATATCAACCGCTTGTTTATAATTAGGCGACAATTTAATTTCACCTCTCCTATGTCACTGTGACACTAAATTTCAAAAAATATTCACTATCACCATATGCATGAGATCATTTATAAGGGTAATTTTCGAACATGCATATAGCTAATAAATGCCAGTTGTAATAGTTAATACTTTGGGGCTATAGCACCGATCGCTTTGTTTCGTTGCAGACAGTTTCACTATTTGTTTACGTTAAAATTTATTTGTTTGTTTATACGTATGGGGTAATCTCTGAATGTATTCAACCAATTCTAAAAATTTTCGAAAAACAGAAAGTTACACTATCCCTGATCAAAATCAATATTTATAAATCAAATACCTGGTGAAGTGAATACTCGTTGCTTGAGGGTAATATAACAAAAAAAAACTATCATCCCCGATTTTGATGAAACGTTATTTATAGACTAATTTGAGGTAGTAGAAACCAAAAATGACAACAAAAATAGGTCGGAAGCGAGATATTTGACCTAGAAGTTTTTCCATCTAAGGACAAGTACTTATCAATCGATTTTAAACACCATTTTGATAAGATTATAACAGAGACATGTGGTGTAAAATTTGTACCAAACAGATAAGCAACCAGACAAACAAGCAAATTAATATTGCTTTATTAGTTATTAAACAGAAACTTAATTCAATACCTGGATGAATTCAAAATACCGTAATTAAAACTAGAAACCCATATCAAATTCTGTAGATATTCATTTGAACAATGATATAATTTAATTCACGTTACTCATCTGTTATCTTTAGAAGCAGCTGTCAGTTTTAACAATTTCTCAGGTATATCACAGCCTGTATAGTGTATGTTATGTATTTTTTGCACGGTATATATTTTTTTAATTATTTATGTTAATGCAACGCTAGTTGCTAGAAAGTTGTGAAAATTTTCTAGAGCATACACATGTAGGTATGCATGGTGTTTGTCAATTTATTAGAAATGAATTTTTAATTTAAAAGAATAATTAAAATAAAAAAGTCCGCGATCGTCCAGGCGAAGATAAAAATACAAATATAAATTAAATTAAATTTAATTTAATTTAATAATATGGAACTTGCATTATAAAGGAATTTATGTTTTTGTTTACTACACACTAATTACGCTCAGGGCCGTAGCTAAACTATAATTAATAGAATAGAATTCCGCTATGTCTACTGTTACGTTTATAAATATTTACGATAGGTAATATAAAAACTGCAATTGAAATAAATACACAGTTGATAACTTCCACAATTTACCTAGATAAACATGACACGTGTTTCGCCAACACTGTGGCTTCTTCAGAAGTACAAAATCTTCTTAAAGAGTAGATGTCTATAGATAGGGTGGTGCATCTTCATTAGAGTGAGGGAAAAGATTTAATAGGGGTGAGGGGTTTATATCTACTTGGTCGTTAAGTAATATGTCTGTATATTTATATTTGTTAATTTCTTTAGATTCTAATACTGAAAGTTTTAAACTTTTATTTTCAATGTGTAAAATTTTTAGATCTAAATTAAATATATAGTTATCTTCTAACACATGTTTTGCATACTTAGAATCGGTTTTTTTGTTTCTATATGATCTAAAATGTTCGTTCAAACGAATTCTAAAATTTCTTCCTGTCTGACCTATATAAATTTTTGAACAAGGACCGTATTATCTACTTTGTCTTTATTATTCTTTATATGTATGCTAAGGTTATTATTCGTTTTGTATGATACATTTATATTGTTGTCTCTGTGAAATTTATTAATTTTTAGTGATAGTTTCCCTATATATGTTAAAGGTTTGAATTTTTTATTTGTGTTATCTTTAGTGAGTGGGAAGATGTTTCAAATATTTTGAGTGTATGAAATTTTTTGTAAAAGAGTGTCAATTATGAGTGGGTTGCAATTATTGTTTATGGCAATTTGTTTAATTAGATTCAATTCTTTATTATAGTCTGTTTCTGACAAGGGAACTTTGATAAGTCTGAGTAGCATGCTATAAAATGCTGAGTGTTTGTGTTGGTAAGGGTGACAAGATGAGTTGTGTATAATAATATCTGTGTATGACGGTTTATGGAAGATGGAAAAATTATGTTTATTATCTTGTTTGGAAATGGTTAATTCTAGAAAGTTTATTTTATTGTTATTTTCAATTTCCATTGTGAAAATGATATTTTTATATATATTATTAATTTGGTTAAAAAACATGTGCGTGTTAAGTTTATTTAATAAATTGTGGAAGTTATCAATTGTGTATTTATTTCAATATGTTAGACTTCCATCAAGTATCCGCTAATTCAATACAATTATTTAAAAACTGCAAATTTGAATTTTAACTAATTAGGCATAATACAATTAGGTGTATTTTCGATGTCCATTTCTTGTTCGTTTTGAGAAAAGTTCGATTGTTTCGACTGTGTAAACGATTCCCCGAAACTCTTTAGTGTCAGGCACGAAGAGAAGTGAAATTGGGTGGCATACCTGTCATCCCAGAATATTTATTTAAATTTGACTCTGTGAAGTGGCAGTTTCACAAGTCCGTAATCACATGGATGAACAAAGACAAATCTTCTGCATAATATCATTCAGTCAACTCAACTATATAATTCATGGTGATGTTATGTTGTAAGGCTTCAAGAGATCGGTGTTTGTGTTTGTGTTGTTGTGAATGAAAGCGCTCTTTGTGCATACAACGTGGACCTGACTGGCGACACTCACACAACGTTAAGTAATACAATACTAAAAGTGCCTCGAAAAAGTTGTATAAGATAGGAGACAGTTATGACAATGACAATCATATTTTCTTGTTGGGAACCTCTGAACAATATCAAGCCTGCCACTAGTTATATGTATTATGTATCACTCACTATATGTACGTAAAATAATACACTTCTGTTAAGCCATAGCTCATTTTTTAATCACTTATTAAGATCATATACCATAGGCACATGTTGATCATGTTTTCCTTTCAATATTCAATATTTTATTAACGCTTTACAATATAATTTTATTTTTGAGAAGTACCGTAATACATTATTACCCCCTACATTTTATTAACCTAATAAGTTTATATTACAATTCCAAATGTAGGATCTTTGATCCTTGATATTTAGACGAACAAGGATTTTAATACCTTCTTTTTTGGATATGTTATCTTCGTCTAAGAATCTTTCAGAATGGACAGTGTAATTCAACGCCGGTAAGGGTATTAGCCCTTGGAGTAGTTGTTTCTGTTAATTTCATATTTATATTTGTAAATTTCAAATTAGTTTGTTCTAATTGTTAATGCGATGTGTTGGTTCTGGGGTTGCTAAACTAAAGTTTTTGCGTGTATATTGTTTGATTGAAATTAGGCGGAAGTATTGAACAAAGGCGAAAAATTAGTTCAATCAATCGCCAATTTGAGCGTAACGGCGTTAGCTGAAAGCGGTTATGGGAGAAAAGTAGGCTAGCTAACAAGACACTGGCAACCCTCTGGACGTGTTGGCACTGGCTGGCTAAGAACCCTGTCATGTATTTAATGTGACACAAGGTGGTACAAAATAATTGGCTTTTTCGAAACGACACTTGACAAGAGAGCTTGGCACAATGGACTTAATTAAGAATAGGCGACACGAATCGATTATCGATTGTTAATTCACTAGCATCACAAAAAGTCTTTGACCTTACCATTTCGAAACACCGAAGGTATGTGTATGGAAATAAAAAGAATTTGTTCGAAGAAATTACAGTAGTTGGAAGGTGCAAAAAATTAATAGTAAATGGAATTGAATATAGGCTACGGTGTACTGTTGACAATAACAACTACAACTAACTAACTAGAAAAATTAGAATATTATACGCATGTATATGTGCCAATTTAATGGTACAGTAATTTTTCTGTATTCTGTAACAACTAAATAATGTTTGTTGTATACAATCAAGGTTTAATGAGAAATACGCAATATAATAAGCAAATTTATTAGATCGTCCATACAATTAAACTGAAGATGTGATGTCTTAAATAATACAGTTGCGAAGACTTTTAATTCTATCTATAAAAAACAACACCAAATCAAGTCTGTGTAATAGTACAGTTATAAAGCAATATATTTAGCAACAAAATTTAGATCCTGTAAAGATATTCCCACAGTCCCTCTATAGATCTGATCGTACATAAAGAGGTATTTGATTTTTTGTACATCAAAGTTGGGTCAGTAGGAAATTGAATATGTATCATAGAGATTTTTTAATAGAGGCAAATTTTAATACATTAATTTTTACTCATTAATTTGAGGTAGTCTATAGTGGGTACAAATTAATTCAATAATTAATATCACATTAATGTATTGTAATAGTTGGTTTATAAAAAGCGAAAAAGCTACTATAATAATGTTGTTTTATGTATAAGATTTAACTGTGACTGCTATCTGAAACCAGAAACCATTTAAAAACACAAACTTCTTATGTTTCTTTCAGTTCCTTCGCGTTTAAACTAATCGAAAGTTTGTGCAAATGTCTGCAGTAGTTTCCAGTTGTATTTGATTACATTATGTTTTACTTAATTCCATTTTCCAACTTCTTTTGTAACCGTTTAATATAACATCCAATTTACTTAAATAAAACATATATTGCTTGTGGACTAATTATACAAGCAGCAAATAAGCTGAAAAGTATATTATGTAGCACAACCAAATTATACTACATTACGAATGAGGTAAATGTGTAAAATATTGTAAAGTTTTAATAATTTTACAGTAAATATATTAACAATGTACAGGTGTTATTTTTAAAAATATATATGGTATTAGAAATCCTATTTAGGTGTACATGTTGTCCACTCTGTATTTCAGTGTATTTTTTGTTATATTTAGCCGATGGGTAGCAGACGTTTCGCGTTGTCTGCACGCTGTTTTGGTGGGTTGACGAGTGAACAAGCAAAAAAGAAACAGGGCATGCGAATGGGCAGGTAGGCAGGGCGATTGCGTGATAAGGGGTGACACGTAAGAGTCTGGATTTCTTGAAGGGAAATTGCTGGTTGTCGCGTTCAACAGCACGCACGTGAAAAAATCATCGAGACGACCAACGGACAGACGGATGGCAAACTGTATATATACATAAGTACATAAGATGAAATCGACGCCGTACGACGCGGACGCCACCGATTCCAGCTACAAAACAAAGGCTAAATAACCCCCTTAATGGAATTTTTTATAACCAATAACCACGTGCACCTGATAAATCGTACATAAATAATGACGCTTTCTCATATACAGGGCGTCCAAGCCAATAAAAAAATATATATATATATACTTAGTGACTTACAGAACATATGGTCGGTAACTGAAATCCCCTGTTATTCTCTGAAGTATGTTGCTGTTCTTCCCTCTCCGAATGCAATGGGTGCTCCAAATGTCTCGCGGGGGATGTTGAATTGGCAGTGCTAGTCAATGGATTATTTAGTTTTGGGGAGGTCGAATTAACCCGGGCTGATGACGTGCAATTCGGCAATGTTTGATTGGTTTTGGGAATGCTCATCATGGGAGAACATTCTGGCCTAAATATCCAAGATGCAACAGAGGCCCACTGAAAAGAAGAAAAAACGTCTTACTTAATTATTAATTATTTATCATACGTTTTATACTATTCGAAATATCCGTTTAAACGATTTGGTCCTTCGAGCCGGATATATAAAGGGTCCATTACAATTAGGTTATATCGTATATATAGTATATAGTACATAGTTTACTTAAGTTATTAGAGAGTATTCCAGATGCCCATTAGGTACATTGCTTCTTAAAATGTTGCGACAATTTACTTTTAATTATCACGTCTGTCCCGAACATTTGCAATCATTTCGCCGTTTCAATACAAGGAAACATAACAATTTATTGTCCTGACCAGGTCATTCTTTGAAATCCTTAATTTAAAATGTCTACAACAGCTATTTTTAACTTGTCAATACGTTTAACAGTAAGTCACTTTTACATTACATGTCTGTTTTGACTGGTAAATGACTTCTCTATTAATAAATACTAAACATTTTGGTTTCAGTTAAGAATCAAAAAATATTTTAAACAATATTTTTAAATGAATTCTTTTAAAAGTTAATTAGGTTGATGTGAATGTATTTTTTTTCCGTCGTCAATTGATGGAAGGTTTTTCAATTTTTTTCTCGTTTGTTTGAGTTGCTCGTATATGGATGGAATAAACGGAAAAAGGACATATTAATTAAATTATATACTTTTCGAGATAGCACTTTACGGTAGGGTTACACGATCCTGTTCGGACAGTAATTTGAAGGACTGAAAGTAAAGAGCCAACGGCGATTTTAGTGGAATATGATCGTCAGTTTGAAAGGATCCAATGGTGTTTCTCAAAACACAAATACAAAATTATAACAACAAAATTCATAATTTGAAAAGAATACGCACCAACCGCTCTTTGTGTAGGGACGCTACATTTGTATACCTACCGAAAATACCGTCAAACACGTACAAAGGGACTTAATAAGTATAACGGAAGAATAAGATCATTGTTTGTATGGGGGCGAGTTAATTTATTCATAATTCTTTTTTGAATTTAAACGATTCAGTTTTAATAGTCGGTACATTAATTGTAGTATGTAGGCTTTCACGGCCGGCGTCAATCGAATTAAGATGATTTCCCGGGATTGTGGGCCGTGGTCTATAGGTTTTTGGTTGTCTGACGTTTCGTCAGCGGCTGCGGCTGACATCTTCAGAAGCGTTGGTGGTTTGGTCGTTGTAGCAACTTTCGATCTCGTAGTCGTCTGATGTCGTATGTTCACAACGACCAAACCACCAACGCTTCTGAAGATGTCAGCCGCTGTCGCTGACGAAACGTCAGGCAACCAAAAAGCCTATAGTCTACGGCCCACAAGCCCGGAAAATCATCACAGTAGATGTCAGTACTCTACTAATTTTTCTCTAAAGGAATCTTTTATATGTTATTACAAAGGTATCAGATCCTTTAATTGTTGCAGTAAATTTTCTATATAATTACTTAACTGACAACAACATAAAATTTACTTCAGTACTTATAATAAGTCATATTGAACCGGAATTTTTGTACGATTTGTCCAACATTCTGTTTATTGTTAGGTACATTTGTTAGAAAGACTTTTTCTATTTTTATGTTGACTATCTTTATATATCTATATGCCTACATAAGTATTCATGTGTAAAGGTTATATGAAAAAAAGCGAGCATTTTAGAAAGAGCTTTTATAATTTTGGGAAATAAAACAAAATGTAAACATTTTTACTTGTGTTTTATTTTTATTATGTTTCACAATAAGTGCACCTTAGAAAGTTTAAATTTTGAGAAATTCTAAATTTCTCTATTGCCAACAAAGTTTTAATGGAAAACCTACGGATAAAGTATCCTTTTAAATGTGATTGAAAGAATTACAAATAGAACAAATGTGTGGCACTTTGCTTAATTTAAAGATCCTCCAGTTGAGTGTTTTAGTACGAACTGCTACTGCATAAGCATAAAAGTTCATACACATACATGTGTATCTTCTTTTGTGTGTGTGTGTGTGTGATTATGGAGTTACGTAGAATTCGTTGATAAGATAGCAAGAGAAAAACGGGGCGAATGGTGGTAAAGTGAGATAGGTAAACTGATAGGAAATGCAGACCGCGGAACCCAATCTAGTTGAGAGCCGCAATTTGTTTTTAAAACGTCGCCCCGATAGCGGAATACGCAGCAGTTCCTCCAAGCTTGTGAAACATAAATCTGAAAAACAGGTTTTTCTCACACTGTTTTACTTTGCAAATAACCTCAAATAACGCGGCATACACTTTTGCGCTTCTCCATCAACTGAACTCCGTACCAATTTTACCACATTGACGCCGGACAATTTATATTCGACTACATTTCTTGATGAAAAATTAGAGCCGTCAGCGTCAATTCAACTTCTTTATGACTGCCAGACCGCATCGCACCACGCAAATTGTACGCAATCAATGGAAAATCCGATCGTAATATTGACCATACCTTTTCTCCAAAATTTATTACCCCTTAACGGAAATACACGACGCACTTTTTACATTATCCAAAAATTGAACAAAAAACAATAAAAGATTAAACTCAAAAAATCTGGAGTATATAAGATATCCTGTAATAACTGTTATGCTATTTATTTAGGACAGACTGGGAGGAATTTTGAAACTAGATTAAAAGAACATAAGAAATCCATAACATTATGGTATGGCACAACACTGCATTTCAGTAAATCATACTATCAATGATGAAAGTCTTTCAATTATCCACATAGAAAATAAAGGTTACAAACTTAATTATTTAGAAAAATTAAATGTAATGAATGATGTAACAGAAGGACTAAATAGTCCGATATTTCCACCAATCACAAACAGGAAAAAATTGTAACAATTCTTAGAAATATACATATGTATATGTGTCTGTAGACTATAAATTAGCTTGTACTGCATAATTTTAAGTTAGTTTTAATAATACTCTTTGAAGATGACTGCATAAGTCGAAACAATTGTTAGAGTTTCTAATAAAAAGTTTATAACATTAACTTTGTGTTTCTATAGTTTTGATAATATTGTAATACTAATTTTTATAATTACAGTAATACAGTTAGTGACCGACAAGATTTTTAATCATTAGGTAACTATATTAATTTATAAATAATAAATATTGACATGCCTGTAGTTACTTATTAGAGATAACTATACAGATACAGTATACAGTTCTGTTTTAATAAGTGAGATATTTTCCCATTCAACTGTAAGTAAGTATTATTATTAAGTTTGGCACATACATTTTAATAAATGACGTATCTCGTCGTGTAGCTCGTTAAATATCTAAAAATGGTTGTTGGAAAAGATCAAAATATAAAACGCAAACTTCTAGTTAGTAGCGACCAACAACAGACCGACTGGTCAAGTGTATGTTCAATTACCTATACACAACTGTAAATAGACAAATACATGGCGTATGTTGGAACAATAGACACATGAATCCTAATGGATTTAGAGGATGAGTCGCCGCCGTTTTGCCGCACAAAAAGCGGTCAAATTGTGTACGTTTTATATATCTCGTTGCCGGACCGAAAAGGAATACTGAAACGACGGTGTTTTTGTTCTTTTGTTGTTGGTCAACAATTAAAATAACTTCAAACAATCGCATGCATCGACAAACCGTTTTTGGTTCTTAAACGCCGCGGCATAATTGAAAAAATCAATAAAGGTACAGGCCTAAAGTAGAAGCCATTTAGGAAGGCGCCACTAACAAAACTTACATTGCATGTAAACAACTAACTAATAAACAATCGAACAACTATCCTACAACTACAATAAAACATAAAAAATACGTATTCAATTGTATAATTACAATTATCATCATAGAGATAACATTTCACTTCTCTTCTGTCCTATATGTTATTTCTCTTACCAGATTACCATTCCCAAAATTCAGAGAAGCTCTCCGTACCAGCAGTAAAGAAATACACAAATTTAATTTTAAATCTATCTACATAGGCCAAACTGGGAGAACGTTTAAGGATCGAATCAATGAACATTGTAAAAATTATAATCACAAGTCTAGTTTTATAAATCACATAGAACGAACTGGACACAGGTTTGACAATAGGGAAAATGTAAAAATATTACATATAAAGGACAAAAGTACAAGCCTAACAATTTTAGAGTCAATTGAGATAAGATCGCATTTAAATTCAAACAGTGAAATTGTAACAAACGAAATAGAGAATATTTACGATTCCTCTATTGTTAGAACGTGTGTAAAGTATCTACACCCCCACCCTAATAATATTTTTAGTATTTAAGACCAAATAGTTGCTACTTAGTTATTAATCCTTCTTCTGAAGATGGACTTGTAGGTCGAAACTTGTTAAAAATTTTAACCTAGTTGAATTCTACTCGTTCATATGATACTAGATTATGATTCTACACTTTATTATGAGTTCATTGATATAGTGCAGAACCATTTCGACAAAGCCCTGCACCTTGAATTCAGGATGGGGCCATGTTGAAATAATTCTCTACTACATCAATGATCTCACAAGGATGTCAGAATCATGTGTATCATTACCTATTATTTTATATAATTTAATGTATGTATATCACTATTTATATGATTAATTAATTCTAGTATGTTACAACTTTTCTTCAAAGTCGTAAATTAAAAATTTTAATTAATAAACGCAGGAAAGAAATAAACCTTTAACTGTAAAAGCTGTTATTATTATAAACGAACCGTGTGTAAAAGATAAATTAAAAGTTAGACTTTAGCTTCCTATTATTTCTTACAACACTTCCAGATTTGTTTTCAATAATTAAAAAGAAAAAATGTTTAATGCATTTTTCAAATGTTATAAAAACAAATATTACAGATAATAATAATCTCTTTTAACATTGACTGTGTACTATTATTATGGGACAAAATGAACATTAATTTAGAAGTCACACCATTTCTTTATAATAGATATTTAACAATAATAAGGTATATGCGATTTAATAGTTTAACGCACCTTCTAATTGAACTTTTATGTTAAATCAGTACCTGAAAATTTAACACACTAAAATCCAAGAAGAAAGATTCGTTGACCAGCTGTGGGGCAATTACGAAAACACATTGTAAGCGCCATAAAAACCAAAATTAAAACAAGTTCAATGAATCTTCACATCCATTTTCGACCTATACATGGTGATACACTATTGACACTATAAAAATTTAATTGGGTAATAAGTACTCCAAACAACAAAGGCAGATAATCAATTACAAAAAACGAAGTATTTTTACCATGCAGGTGTCCACCCAATCTATTATATTAATTATCATAAGTAGAACATATTAACTGTAATACTTTTACAAAGAACTGTTTTTAAAAAGTATAATAATAATAATGACCTTCCGGTTTGGTAATTTTCAAATGATTTATTTTGCTTTCGCTACAATTGTTTCGTTACACACTAACTTCATCAGGCGAGATGACAAACTATTACTATACTAATTTAAACTATTAAAATCTTGTCACAATTACATTGACCTAAAGGTTTAAGTGTGTATTTACATTCATAAATTCAGGGCTTCTTTAATGAAGTTTGACCTGCCGTTCACCAACAACCCCCTGTTCAATAGTCTTCAATAAGTTACAGGTAGCTTTTTAGAATATATTTAGGTATAATATTTTCTTAATCTTAGTTTACTATTACCATTGAAAATGACTACTTCGTAGTCAAAATATATACATTTGGTTGTACCAATAAACATTGTTTGTAGTGTTATAAGGCGTTTGAATTTATTTTTTATAAAGAACATTAAGTTTTTGATCAGTAATTTATCGAAACTACGATTTTGATATAACGCTATACCTATTCGGAGATACCACTCTACAAAACAGTGAAAATTGTATCAAAATCCATCCAGCAAATTTTAAGCTTTATTCCAAACGGACAAGCGCTTAATGGCGACTTTTACTCATCGTAATTCTCTCCCTAAGCAAGCTCATGGGTAAAGAAAATAAAATTTTCTTAGTAAGTAGAGGTATTACATTACTGGACAAATTTTTATCATTTTCTATTTGTTTTACCCACGTAGCTTTTGGTACCTTAAGTTAAATTTTCTATCTGCACCATACGTACGTTTAAATTAGCAAATTCAAGCAGGTACCTTTAGTTAAACCTTAATCCAATTAAAATCATGCTTATATATGACCACAAGTGATGTGATAGGTATTTGGGTTACTATGTATTTAAGTACACTTATGTTACATGGTGCAACGTATCGAACAGCTGGTTGTCGATTTATTATCAAAGTTGTTAGTAGCTATTATAATTATTATTGTTGTCTAGTTATCCGAGAAAATTTGAAGCTTTCCAATTTTTTATTCGGTAATTCCTGATGCTATCGCATTCCATACATTAAGCGGTGTGTATTAAAGGGCGGGAGTATTTCAACAAAGATTCCCACTATGATAAGATATTAATGAGCAAACGACAAACTCATGACACCAAACTCCTCCTCTTTCCGTTAATATTATTTCGATCAGGGCCTGCCATAAGGGACGGAAAATTATTGACATGACTAGCAAAACAAAGGCGTAAAACGTAAAACTTTCGGAAATTGTGGGTTTATTTTCAAATAGATGTAACCGAGAGAATTTTTTAAAAAAAATTTAAACACATTCTTGGTCATTTCAGCCTTAAAATTAAATACCATCAGAATTCCTTTCCGTAGTAGAATTTAGATTCCGGTGCCGCTAAGGATTCGCCCACGTTGTAACCGCAGTACCACTGATGATGTCGTTGCCGACGAAACGTCTGGACTTAACCGTAGACTACAATGGATTCCGGCTGTGAACAATGTGCGTATGTTCTTATATTGATCCTTATCAGACCAGCTCTTGGCCTAAGAGAAGGATGACTTTTCCAGAAAGGAAACTTAAATGATACATCAATATTTCTATTTATCAATTTATCAAATGTGAAGCTTGCTAAGATTTGAGAAATAGTGAGAAATTTTCCCATTTGAAGGCTGTCTCGGAGCTACACCATAAAAATTTTAATAAAAAAAAAAACAATGTACCTATGAGATGCACGTCTTTAGTATGTGTCTGTGTATAATGTAATATATGTTAGGTGTAGAGCGGTAACAGTTATGGCAACGATATGAGAATATAATGGTTGACAGTGTTGTTTTCTATCTTGCCGTATCCTTGGTTGGGGCTAACTAACGTCTGGAACGAGCAAAAGCAAAGGCAGCAGGCAGCAGGAATAGCATCAGCATCAGCATCAGCATCAGCATCAGCATCAGCAACAGCAATAGCAACAGCAGCAGAAGCAGAAGCAAAGGATGGGTACATCACATCGTTCGCCAGTTGTTTAACTCAATTATTGATCAAATATGGCGGAGTTCCCACCCCACGGTCTCTATTAACCCTTTCGCATCGAGGGACTTCATAATTAAGTACCTACCCCCCATATTAGACCCTAAACATAACCGTGCCGTCGCCGTCGTTATATTTATGCTTGCAAAAAAACATTGAGAATACAATTTTTATTCATTAGGCAACGGGCGGACTGCTGGGGCTCATTCAAAATAGACAGGACCGCATCATCTCCTCAGCCCAGTTTAACAGACTTTCAAGTTTTACAAAACCTCTTCCTCCTCATATTGCGCGTCTGATTTTTGTGCTTTTTGTTATTTTGTTAGCAGCGGCTGATGTGCCGTTGCCATCGTCCTCCGTCCCCCGTAACCCGTCCCGCACCCTTCATCGCCATTCACACATACACACACACCGAATACCTGCTGCACTTTATACAGCATCCACATCTCTCAGTCTATATGTTTACACGTGTGTATGTGTATATATATATATATATATATACATATCCTTTGCTCCGTTATTCTGTTATAGCCGCTGCCATTTTTGTTTACCTTCCATACATATTTCTCATTCATCCGAGTTTTACTTGTCTCGTCTGAAATAAAGCATACATATAACACATGTAACGTATATCCAGGGTCCTACTGGATATAGGTACGTTGCCTTCATCCGTCAGGGAAATCCTTTTTTTTTTTTTTGGTATTCTTTTTTTCTTCAAACCGCCACTGTTTTCCTCTTAATGAAATCCCTTTTGCAAACATTTCCTTCTTTAATTAAACACAAATTATATTCCGAAATACTATATCCTTTCAATAGTGAAGAATAACTATACACTAGAATTTCACATTTCCGATCGTCAGTACTCCGGTGCTGCCGGTAATCCGACATTTTTTCTTCTTCTTATTTTGTCTGCGGAATTTGGGTAAAAACCATTTGCTGTTTAGTACAAATGTGTATTAAGCTACTTTAATAAATGGTAATGCCACAATTTTGTAGTATATAACTATGTGCCGGCAGCATTGCGTAAAAATAAACTGTTTAGCGGTTTAACGCTTTTACTTCTTCGGGGGTTTCCAACAAAAGGCATCCTGACATAGGTGACGCGTCAACAAAACATCTAATACAATAATGTAATCATGACAGACGTATTTAGTTCCTATAGATTCTGTAAATAACCTGAAGGGTTATAAATAGAATACAGTCTGGGTCATTTGGATTAATAAAATGTCAGACAAAATCATACCTTATTACATTTCCTTATTTACAATAATCAGTGTGCAAAATAAGTCACACAGTTTCTTTTATTTTGCTCTGAGCTCTCCAGACATTGGTTTAATAAATTGTTAAGATATAAACAAAAACAACTTCAGAAATTTCTTACAAGACATTTTAATTTGGTGGGTACCAATACCGACCTATATAAGTGTAGTATTTATTGTAATTTGAAAAAGTACCCACTTGATCATGTTAAAATAGGTTCACGATAGTTAAAATTGTAAAGCATAATGCATATATTTGAACAAAGAACATCCTGGATGCTAGAGGGATGGCAGATTTAAGTGGGCGTATATTCTCATTATAAGAGGTACCTATATATATATATACATAATATATTATATACACATATATATATATATATAGAAATTGCATATTGAAAATGATCGCTTATTAAAAGGGGATATTGTGGTACTGGAAGAGGGAAAGGGAAGGGTTGACATTTGACAAGGGGATCATTACAAAGCACTAGCGAATGAGAGGCAGTCAGCCCAAATTTAACCCTTTTCCATCGCGAAAATACAGCTAACTCGTTCACTAATAACTCAGGCACATACATAAAAGATTTACGAAATTTACAATTATTTATTATCTGAAATTAGATAATAATTTAACATAAAATACGCAGACATTTTGTTTATCTTTAATTATAGTAACAATATGAGTGCATTTAATAATAATATAAGGTTTTTTGCAAATACACTGAGCACCATTGTAATATTTTTCCAAATTACCTTCTGTTTTTTTTTGGTAGTAATAAATAATTATCACATCAAGAAGAAGATAACATGGACTTACCCCTAATACAACAAATAATTTTTAAAAGCGAACACGTGCTTCGCCCACATTAAATGCAGGCATTATCAACGTAAGACTGACATTTAGAGTTTATTATTACTTACGACAGTCTCCTATAATATTTATTTATATTATTATATATATTTTTATTATAACATGTAACATTTGATTTTTGGAGTAATATTTATTTAGCAAAGTTTGAAAGTCACAAAATTGATGCAGTCTTAAAATTTCGATCATTACGGTCCTGATGAGGATTTGCGTATTGCTGAGTTATCACAACGTGTTGGTATAAACCAATTCCTTACAGATATCTTATATATATCTTTACCTAAAATGTATTTTACAGGACTTTAGAAACGTTTATACACTGCTAATTATCGCAGTAATACAATTTCAGGAAAACAACAAGGGAGTACACGATATGTAAAATTCTTAAATACAAACATTACACTCTCTATCTGCGTTATAAATAACGCATAAACTTGAACTAAAACGTTACAATAGTTTAAAAAGTTTCATATACGACACATGTCTTTACAACGTGCTTGATGAACTAACCAAACTATGTCACTCATTTTGTTATTAGTTATTATTATTGCCTTTAACACACGTACATTATCGATGACAAGGTTAAGTGATAAAAACTGTCCATCAGTGGTATAATATGTAAATATAATGATAAATTTTGTCGTTGATTGTTCATAAATATGTCTATTTGCCATCTTTCCTTATTCTACTGAAACGATAAATTTTTTACTTAGTATTACGAAACCATTTCATTTTTTCGCTTTTAAGAAAACATAAAGAGTACAATACACTTACATTCCACTTACAATAACATTAGTTAGTTATACTATCTAAATATATACGTATGGTGTCCCAAAAGGCGACTAACATATATGGGATACTTTAGGTGCTCTTGAATGTCTTTGTCCTGCTTCCGCTTGATAACACTTCTTTTTTATATTGATTGGATAAATTTTTCAAATTATTTGTGAAAACAAATGAACAAAGTACGTTGGCTTATTAATTTTCAAATTCAAATTTTGTTTAACAATTGTATCTTTAACATACTTACAAAATGAGTTAATACTAAAAGTTAACACTTTAAAAGTTTGGGCTATAGGTCATTTTCAAAAGAAAGCGTTAGATGTAATACATTAAGGGGAGAGTTGGTATGAATTCAAACAACGATCAGTAGTCTTGCATGTTCTCATAATTAAAATAAGTAAGTGGTAGTTGTGTTAAGTGAGTAAATGGTTCCATAAAACGGCACTTTGTGATTCGTGACTTTTGAACGATCCATAAAGGTGTTAGTTTGGTGAAAGAGTTGACCAATCCGAAGCAATTAAAAGCAGATGATTGAAAACGTGAAAGTCAGCATGTCAGCGAAGTATATGTAAATCTATACCATTTATTCTTTTAAGCCAACTGGAAAAGGAATCCGCCCACCAGATTCCTGATCGAGCAGTATACATTAATCTGTAGAATGTCTTCAGGTAGCGCTACTTCAGAAACAATGGCTTTATACGTTAGAACCGTACTTATTTAAATGTAGCCAGCCGCACTCATAAACACGCCCTGTATTTGTTTACATTACATTACGCACCTACATCCTTTTAGAATCATCAAATAATTCAAATTTTAATACAACAAACAAAAATACCAAAAAATGAATTAAGAAATAGTATTACAAAGTTGGACAAAATGGTCAAGCTATAAAAGTAAAATATGGTACGAGGGTAAATGAAATATAAACGATAATTTTCTAAAATAAATTTACTGATTAATTGTACACACAAACTCCGTGCTCTACACACTTTTGCCACCGATTCACCGAATTGGAAGCTTGAATATTCCTTCTTCATAAAATGTTTGAAGGCGAGTTATCAGCCAATCGTGCGTATACTGCTCTACTTCTACCTTGCGTTTAGTCATGGCTGTACTGCGGACAGAACCGAGCGCAGCTGCTACCTCTAGATCGGAATTACGTGCTAAGCTAAATAGTAAAATTACCGTTTATATTTGATTTACCCTCGTATTAGAAATAAACCAAATTGTACCAGGGTCTCCAAATTTAGACATAGAAAAAGCTTAACTTCAATTCCCAAGCTACCAAACAGGAATATTTTAAAATTAATATTAGCTATATTACTCTTGAAAATGATCAGATATTATATCGAAACGAATGTCACCGAATGTTTGTTTAATTTAAAATAAATTGTGTTGAAACGAAACTACATTAAACATTAGTGTTTACTACCATTATTTTTACGGCTTGTTAGTATAAATATTTGCAAACTGTTATCTGTATTAATTAATTATTTGCTTTGTCGTGACAGACAAGAAAATACGGAGGATATTTGTGTCTTGAAATTTACTTACTTCGACAGTAAATAATACTTAAAGTAAGTATAATACTATATTTGTAAGTATAAAATAATTTTCTGGTCAATTAATTAATTATCTATTTTATGAGGCATTTAACCATTTTATACATAGATTACGGGTTCTTTCTTTCACAATCATTTAATTTAAATGTTTTCTGCAAACTTCTCAATTTATTAAGTTAGTTGCCGGTGTATACGTAATTGTGTAGTCTGTAGTGAATGAAAGCCTTCCAATTGGTATTATTTTCGCCTTATCAACAAGAGGGGAAAACAGAATTTTCCGTTATAATAACCGGCTTAGTGCAATACCCTAAACGCATTATCGTTTAGACTCGACTCGTATTTATCGACTAAAGTTACTGTTGAAAATGGAATTGACCGAATGAAATGAAAACGAAACAGTTAATGAATATAATATATATATGTATATATATAGTTTAGCAAATATCCATTTTCTTTTTAGGTTTTACAGAACTGAAATGCTAATTACCAATCTTCATATTTATTAATTCAATTACTAGTTATTACATACCTACTTAATTATTTTCCTATTATAAAATGATTTCCATATTGGATATAATCAGTAGTATCAATCGAAATATTTTATTTAAGTCATAATAATGATATCATCTACAGTTTTGGCGACATTTATGCTTATTAATATAATATTATCGCTAGTAAGAAAGCATTTCTCCGTTTTAAGGGACATCTAATTAAAAAAGGAACAGATAAATGTGACCATTTTTACTAAAGCGATTGAAACGTGTTACATGTAACATATAAATGCCTGTGTAGATGCACGGGTTATCAAAATGTTTATTAAATTTAAATTAAATAAATAAGTACCGTATTTAGAATATATATAATATAACTTTATATTTGATGAAATTTGTTGATAAAAAAGGCTTCTGTTGATATTGTTACCGGCAAGTAAATGTCTGTGGTTGTTGACTTATTTATTCTTAGGCTATAAGGTGGATAACTATTAAAGTGAAATAAATGAATAGTTGCACAACTGGCAATTAAAATTAAATGCCCGGTAAAGGCCTGTATGAAAGAAGTTCGATCTTCGAAATGGTAGATGCACGTTCTTTTGAAGCGACTTAACAAGTATATAAATCTAATAACGCCTCTGATGAAGCATCGAAAATAAAGTAACTCAATTTCAACTGCTAATTTATTGCTTTAGTTAAGTAAACAATAATTGAAAATCATATATTTCCTTAAGGCATAACAACTTATTCGTTTATAATGTACGCTTGGGAACAACTAAATTAATCATTACCTGTAATAATTTTTTTAATTGTCATTATTGAGACAGGTTTTTCTATTTAGTTTTGTGGTTATTGAAACACCCTGTACAATAGACACCTGATAAAGTGGCGGGAAATAAAACCCATAGTCAATAATAATGACACTAAATTGGTTATTATAAAATTAATTCATAACGTTTCGAACGAGGCTGTTTAAAGAAAAACGACCGTTTAAGCCTGTCATTAAATGGATTAAACTTTGGTCCTTTTCATGAAGTTAATTTGGTGATTTGCTTGCTTGTAAGTGTTTATCTAGTTTGTAAATATTAATAGCTGAAACATATGGCTGTGCCATCCCAACAGTCAGGTGTTTTATTGTATAATAAGTAAAGTTATGGAATAATTACATAGAATTACTTGAATTAAAAAGCATCATTATACAAGAGCCTCCAGCAACTATAACCATCTGTAGGTGACCAGTAAGTTATAGCTCTCAAAACCAACCAATTTCACCAAATATGTGAAAATTCATCTTTTGGAAACAATATTGGTTTTATAACAACATATCATACCTACACTAATAAACTACTTACATAATATACAGGTTTAAAATATACACTTTTAAAAAGGTTTGAGTAACAAAAACGATGGGTTTTGTTTCACTAAAAAATTTTATTGTTCTCGACAATATTGTTTCCACCCGCAAGGGTCATTCTCAAGAGAGATAAGATGTTACTTGTAACATGTAACATATTATCGAAACAATATTATTAAGAGCAATAAAAAATTTTAGTGAAACAAAACCCATCGTTTTTGTTACCTCTTTAAAAGTGTTTTTCGAAATGTTTCACAACGAATGCGATAAACTTTCAATCAATTATAAATCAAAATATACTATATAATGTTATAATAAATGTGTCACGTGCCTCAAAATATTCTATACGTGTCACAGAATTTAAATTTATTTGGTATCATATCATTGAAAGTGAAACACATTGGTGTTGTTCTCAACATCACCAAGTTGCTTCATCCTTTTTGTTGTCTTTACTTTAGGCTAATTTAATGTTTCTCCCATAAACAGATTTAATTTTTTAATTCTTCGATATTTCTTTTTAACATGTTTCATCAAGATTGCACCATCAATAGCCTTTCTTATAATATGTTATAATATATTATGTATGTCATAGATTTAGTCATAGCGGAAAAAATAATGAAACTATTCGTGATATGTTAAGTTTGACAAATAATTACCGAAAAAGTAGGTGGTCACTTTTTTCCGATCTTTCTATTTTGTAAAGATACACCTATAAACGAGATTACATAACGGTTTACGATAAATGGTTTAATGTGCATGCAACTAAAGAATTTTTAAACTATTATTACCAAGGTACACGGGACCTGTATGTATGTACACATGAAAAAAGATAAGTGGCTATCGTTGACGCATTCGACTTTTTGCAGCCAGTTAATTTTCGTCTTTACATCCCGAAACGTCCAACCAATTTTTGGTTAATATACGTCCGAACCAGGTCAAACTAAACGGCATTTGCAAATTGCAGCAACACCGTTTTATTCATTATAATGTTTTAGTAAGGCTTGCATACGTCAAAAGAGGGTTCTAGGGGTCATGAACTCCCCCCCCCCTCCCATCACAGCCTCCCAAAAAGTAATGAGTTAACTAAGTATTATAAGAAAAAGATAGATAAAAAGTATTTGATGAGTTCAAATTAGTATATAACCATTTTAATTATATCTTAACTACCTAATACCTTTTTATTACAAAATTCAAATTTTTAGTAGAAACCTTTTAAGATAGACTAGGTAGGTATACGTACAATAAATTCGTTCGATCAATTTATAATTATTCACATTAAATAAAGTTCGAGAAGTTCCCAATTATCTAAAATTAAAAATTAAACGTTTAAACTGCTTATAGTATTTTTGATTATTGTGTTGGTCGCTGTTATCCTATTGTCAAGGATATTTTGGTAAAGTCTATTAAAACTTATTAATCTTGGCTTGGCCTAAATGATGGTGTTTTAAAATAAATGACAGATGGCATTCTAAGGTCCGACCCGATAATGGTTGGAATTAACATGAAAAATAGTCGACATGGTTATTTGTCGTGGTCACTAATGTCTGTTTTGCACATTCAGGCTCGAACAAAAAAAAAAAAAAAGAATGAAAAAGAAAACGACGACTGCACAGAAATCTATCATTATACCCAGCCTGTATTAACATCAAATTATGTTTAGAGTAACATATGACATTCGAGGCCAAAATTTTCGGCTTGGCCGCAACTGACAGAATTATAATAAACCACAGACCTGCTAAACCGCAAAGGCATTTGGATGAAACATAAAAGAGATGGTGGTTCATTGTCCGTACCTGCTCCATCACATCTCAAACTACTAACATCAATTAGGTACCACTTTGACTAACATTATTAACAAAGTGCATATACTAAAAGTTTTATTCAATCGATTTGTTGGCCACAGTTTTTCTATAATGTTTAGGTAAATATCTAATAGAAAATAATTAGAGGTACGGATTAGTACCGAGTGAAGATATATTTTAAGAAGGGAGACAAAGTAAATTCAATTTGGTCATTAGTGACCATAATATTATTATATTATTTTGTTATTTCGAATATTTCCAGAAGGTTTAGTTTTTTACCTTTATTAACATTATGCAAAATTTTGGGATTATCAATATCTAAATGGTGGTTATTTGATATACAATAGTCAGAAATTCCTGTGCAACTATTTTTGTGTAAAATTGACCTTTCATGTTCCTTTAGCCTATACTTTAGAGCGCTACCAGTCTGGCCGATGTAAATGGCCTCACAATTTTTACAATTTATTTGGTAGACACCATTTTTCTGTAATATGTTGACCTTTTCTTTGTTATTTACTAGGAGTGAACTTAAATTTAACTTATTAGCTACAATGGTATTTATATTAATTCTTCTTAATTTTGGAAAACCTTCGAAATAGTAGGATGCTTATTTACTTTATACTATAATTAACTTCGACTGTGACAGAAAGAGATGGAAACATGAATTTGTTTTCAATTTTAAGGAAGGCATAGACAACCCTAAAAATAATATAGATACATACACATACCTTAATACGGATTTTGTTTTACTCCGTTTACAGAATAATTACAAATTAATTATTTGTCTTCCCAGGGTGGAATTTCATATTTAATTAGTTTATAATTTTATATAGGTAGGCATAAAAAGCATATATGTTTGTTGTAAACAGTAAAGATAAATAAATTAAACCTAACTAATAACTAATAAAGACAATTTATTTCTGGTTATATCTTCTATATCAAAAACTATTGGATAGATCATGAAATGCCTACAGTATGTTCAAAAATATTTCGCTATTTTCTCTTACTTTTAATTTACTATTTATGAACTGCTTTTTTAATCTATTTTTCTACGTTAACCCAAAATTTTATTAGAAAAGATTATAAAGAACATTCCCGAATATAATTCACCAATATTTCATATAATGATGACTAAATATAAATATTCAGATAGCCACTAAAGGTATTTTATAATCAAAATGATTTGGAAAACAAGTAAATTATCATAGTTAAGCATTATCCTTATCCTCACTTAATATAAATGAATTATGAATAGCGGAAATATCTACCCTTATATGTGATTCCTTTAAATACAGGAATGAATTATTTTAGATGCGTTTGAATTATTTGAAAAGCCTTTTTCATTTACACTAAGCTGCAAAATTTGCCCATGATAATTAAATAGAAAATAGAAAATTGAACTCAGGAACCACTAAATATTAATATACCGTCTAATTTTTTCTTTTTACAACACTTAAACGTGTGACAATTGTGATAAAAATTAAAAGTAGAATTTTTTTAATCAATCTAAAATAATACACATATGTGGGTGTTTGTGTGTGTATATATATAATATATGAAGTATATAGGTACATAATAGTCTCAACAGCCAATAAAGAAAACCACCACACGCTATATTAATTTAGTGTTGCATGTTAATGTTTAACCAAAATCGGCCAGTTGTCAACATGTCATACATATCGCGTACACGCTGACACGACGGGGTAGTTTGCCGAAAGATAGAACAGTTGCTTGACGTATACATACATTCAAACATACATACACACACACACGAACGTACCGACACATGTAAACACAGGTATTTGTATTATATTACAATGTAAATTGAACAGCTTTCGGTAAAGCTCTCTTTCTGTCAAAAATTACGAACAAAGGGAATTCCGTACCTTAATTGAACTATTTGTTTTGATTAAAAGTAGAAGCTGATAAAGGGAATGTATGGGAAAAAATACCGTTACCAAAAACTTCGAGTGGAAATTGGGCTGGAGCCCCCAATTTATCCCGAAATGTTTCGTACACTTTGTACCTTTTCCCTAACTGCTGACAATAATTACCTACCCGACTAGAACTTTATTTAGGTATTCCTAAATACCGATGTGGACCTAACAAGGAAACACTGAGGCAAATCAATACCTATATGGCAAACCTAATTAATATCTTATGAAATCTCCATTAGGTTGGCCCAAATGTAAAGATATATCTAATACAACTCAAAACGAGGAGAAAATGTAAAAACAAAAAACATATCGTACCCATATACTTACTGTAAATTAGTTTTTTATTTAATATAGGTAAGTATAAAGAAAAATTTAGAAAAAAGTTCATATGGTTCATTTAGGCCTACCTTGATTGCAGCACATTGAGAAAGCTACATTAAACCCGCATAACCCAATATTTATGTGACACTTTTCCTATCTACAACCTAATATTCACCCAATAAGATTTTCTATCTAAATTCTTGTCGGGTAATAGATGACTAACTACGCATAATGAAAAACCTCAAAAGTTAAGTTTGTTTGTTCTTTTCTTCTAAATTTCAAGGTTCTAAGTCCACAAGAGCAAGGTAATTCTGAGAAGAAACGTCGTTAATTTAATTGATTCCTCATTTCTTCCAAAATCTTTCCAAATCAAATAAAATGAAAACGAAACGTCTTTTTCAAGTAATTATTTTCTAGGTGCCCAATAACTTTTGCAGGAGAGTTAAGAAATCCTTTTTTCTGCATAATGGATAATAGACGTAGGGTTTTGTATATGAGCCGTTTTAAAGAGCGGCTGGAAACAAAACCTGTTTTTAGTGTAATCGCCGTTTAATAATTCAGCTAAATTACATAGCACGTTAACGATTTAGTTGTCATTTAATCAAACATTCGAAAGTCTTTGCGTGCATGTAACATAATTGCATATAGTTAACGTGGTCACAAACTCATTCCCTGCGGCTCTCGAGTGTTTCAACTTTTTTTTCGTCGCGATTACTTATTTTCTTTTCATTTTTTTTTGTACTTTGTTTTAAACGCGTAGACAACAAGCTCTCAAACTTAAAGTCCCGTCACAGATTTTGTACATAGTTAAATACGTCTGTACGTTTATATATATTCCCCACCTAATAACTATATATATATATATATATGTTATCTTAAATACCTGCTGTGATTAGTTCTGTAAGCAATAATGCCTCTTATAAGTGAAGAAGTTGTATGTCGCTGAAATTGCTACGGACTTTAATAATCTTTAGATAGAGCGCAAAAAGTTGAGTGCTGCTCTTCATCATTATAATGAAAAAGTATGGCAAGTTTATACTTAGCAACACACTTTTAAATCTATCAATAAAAACTGTTTTAAGAAACACCCCCCCTCCCCTGGCCCCCCGGTTAAAAAAATATAGATAGATCCGTAAATAAATTTTCCGCTCTACATTTATCTTTCTCTATAAATTATGATTTAATGATGAATATAGAAACTTGTCGAAGATTGGTACCGACTTCTGTAATGCTATCCTAAATTATAATATTTTAAATAAAACCACACAATTGATTTTCACAATGTACCTAACAATTGTTTCGATTTTTTCAAATCATTTCAAAGAGAAACAGGTTAGAACTAAACTAAAATTCAAAAATGTGATATTTATAACATACATTACTCGTATTTACGATAAAAACAGGGGGTAACTACTAGCCTGTTAATGAGGTTCTGGAAAGTTGATACTTTTATTGAGAAATTTTTATTCGAGTCTTGAGGAATAATGCCGTTCTTTTTAGATTCTATGGTAAAATGAACTTTTTTATTTATTGAGTTTATTAAACTAAGCAATTATTGTAGCTGTTGTTTTTACTTTTTTATGTTGAGGAAAATATTTTCAAAATTATCTATGTAGATTTCAGCGAATATAGGGTATAAAAAGGTGATCCTCTGGAAGACCATCCAATTGTTTGAAAAATTTGTTATTAAAGCTAAAATAATTCCGATCTAAACAAAATTTTATGGTTAAAAGCAGTTCGTTTTTATGAATGGCACATAGAGAGCTTATTGTTATTGATAAGGTTATTCAAAATGTGTAATGCATCAATCGGTATTAACGTAAATAGGCTCTTGACATCAAACTAAATTAGTTTTCGGAATTTTTAATGATTTAGTTTTATAATGAAGTCTATACTATTTTTAATTTAATTTACGAGATATTCCGGATGGACCTAGGGACCTAGTGAAATGAAAAGACCCTAGTCTTTCATGTTCATCCCCGAGTATCTTATTGATTGAAGGAAACTTGATAAAGAAGAGTTTTTCATGAATATCAATTAAAACCTATCATATAAACAAAGTTAATTTACATATTGAATTTCGCGTATCGTAATCAGTAATCCAACTAGTTAACCTCTCTTAGCTTTACTATTTTAATTGACAAAAATAGTTTATTCAGAGATATATATATACTTTCCGGGCTGTTGTGCCTGAAGATGCCAGAAGTAAGATCTGGCGAAACGTCGCATCGAGAAGAAGGAAGACATCGACCACAGCACAACAGGCCGGAAAGTGTATATATGTCCGAATACAACGCCAGCTATGAAAGCCTGATAACAACAAAAATAGTTTAATACAAATTTATTTGATTTGCTTTTTCAAAAATTATTAACACAATTATGATAAAAAACAAAACTAATTAGCGAAAAATGCTATAGGTGCTTATAGTCTTGACAATATTGTTATCAATGCAAAATATTCATAAAATTAGGTTTGCCAAACAGTTTTAGTGAAAGAAAAATTAATTGAAAACGAGTAAAAAAATATGTAATGTTGACATCCCCTTTAATTTCTTTTTATTTCGATTTCGTGTTGGTCGATTCGGGATATTAAAATATAAAACAGTAAAAAGTGCATGGTTGTTACTTAAATATAATACGGAAAGCTGTTTATAGCATGTACATAAGTTAATTTAAATCTAAACGAACTTATTTTTAGGTCGGAATTTTCAACAAAATCTACTTTGTATATTTAACGAGTAAGCGTTATTTCTGCAAGTCTTTCAAGTGACAACAAAGAAATGTTTTAAAATTGTAATGTAAACTTTACGAATTTTACTATTTCGACTATGAAACAACTAAATACTTAATATTTATAAACATAAAAATTTAAACTGCAAATAATTACTTAAAAATACAACCGAAATAATATATTTACTCAAATGGAACTGAATAAAAACATCGAATCATGCATGATGGTGATAAAATTGCACCAACAATAATTGTTTATTCCTCACGTATTGATTAAAGGTGAGCAGCAGTGATTTTAGAAGTAACATTTCATAGATATATTGCCCATTAAAGTCTTTACTAATAGCAAAAGGTACGTGTTTGTACTTAATTTATTATATATCCTTCTCATTTTCAATATTTAACTGCAAGAAATTGATTACTCTGCGTCAAAACTACATGAGTATCTATATAATGTAAATAACACTCTTTCTTTCTTTCTTTCTTTCTTTCTTTTTGTCTGCATAATACCGGATTTTTATCAGATGAAGAGCATTTTATTATAAATGAGAATTATAAATTAATTTATGCAAAATCTGTTATATAATTCGCCATATAGATCCAGGATTAAAATTAAAAAAACGCTATTTCGATTATTCAAATTACTGAATTGTTTTAAATAAATATTGACGAATAAACATGTGGTGCAAGTAATTACAAAGGTCAATCAATCCTTATTTAGAATACAATTTTTTAACTGTTTATCCCAATTGGAACATTTGTAGAAATCAGTAAACCATTACTTAGTTATTGAAGTAACTAATTAGTCTTTAAAGCTCAATACTCAATACTCATAACTTAATGATACCTACAGAATAAAGCACTAATTGCGTTGGGTCTAAAATAATTAAATTCAATTTAATTTAATTTATATACCTACTATTGTAACGCAATTAATTAAATTCTTTGAAGCCTAACGCATACCTTTGGTGTTTTATTTATGTATGTCATTATATAGATAAGTAGTTATACAGATAGCCAATGAATTGGCGAGGTTGTATTGATTGTATTTGGAATTTGCGCCCCGGCTAGATCACTTACATTTAAGGTACTTGGTATATTGGATGATGTGTTTTCCGAAGACAGTGGTAGGGCGTGTAGTCCAAAATTCATGGAAGGCCCTCCCCTTCTGTCCTGCATAGTATTGACACTGTTGTGCACTAGTAACATTCGACATAAAAATTCGCCCACTTATAGGTAACAGGTAGGTACGATGTCATTCTTTTGACCCAATCATCTCACTAAACACAAATTTCACTGCCACCACCAATAATAATGTCACTCTTGTCCGCGACCATAGCTACCGAAAATTTATTGAAAACTAAACGGCACTAAGGATAAAGGATTGCAAGGATTTTTTTTAGTTCCTGTATCTTTTTGCGATTGACCAATTTGGGTACCCAAGAAGGGCTGACGTTCTACATTGGCGGTGTAAATGTACCTACTAGTAAGTAATATTTTTATCTTAAGCAGCGCTACGCACGCGCTTGTAACCACATCGATGGTAAGCTATGGTACTAACCAATAAGCTACCCCCACCAGCTGGCCACGGTTCGACCGCGTCCGAAGAGGATCGGTAAAAAGCGAAATTGTTTCAACATGCATACAAGCATAGGTGTTCGTATATATAGGTACCTAGTATGTTTGTACCTTTCCATCGCTAACAACTAATAGCAAAATAACCTTTAACCGAATGGGGGACCATTTTTTCATTCAAAGGTACTTAAGTAAGTTACTTACTTAATTAAAAAATTGAAAGAAAAAATATATTGCTTTTGTTATCGAATGCTTTGTTTTATTATTCATATTTTTATGATAAATAATTCTTATAGGTACGTGGTATGAGATGACGGTGTATGCATGTAAAATGAGTGTTTATTATTGCAAGTAAGTGTGTGTTGTATGGCACGGCATTCGATCTCTTTTGGCGTTGTAAACAAGCTGCTGTGTAATGTATGCCTTCTTAATTACAGCGCACGGTAAAACTAAGTGCGGACTCCAGGCCATCGCGACTGCAAAAATATACATAGCACGACGCTAAAACACTAATTTTTCGAATGTAATACTTATAAAGTTTTCGGAATCTAGTTTTTACAGAAATGACCCTAATAGTATCAGATTATAGTTACCTAAAAAGACACTGTTACTACATTCATAGAACACAAGCAAATTGTGGCACGATTGAGTGGAGAGAATTCGTCCACTTAGTCTAAAACCACTCTTAAACACATTAATTTCGATATAATTGATTTTACTATTCAATACCTGCAATTCAAAAGATACCTAGGTATATCAAATGAATTAACCATTTTTATCAGATAATAGTTTAAATGTTCTGCACTGGTTTTGATGTATCTAGGTACCTATGTGAAAATATCTCAGTTTTTCATGTTATGTTTAAGTATGTTTAATACACATGTGTAGATATGTGTGTGAGTGTTTACGTGTGTGTTTATGCATAAGGCAGAGATATAAATAAAGTGGTGTGTAAACAGATTTTATGGTGGCGCTTTGAATACAGTAGTATTGTTCCATGTTGTTCGGCTATTTGGAAAAGGACATAATTCTTCCATTATTTCTGATTCTGGCGCGTATATACGAAGTTGAATGACGAAAATTGTGTAAATATAAATATGTTGAAAACAATAACGTGTGAAAAGTGCTAAAAGTAAAATGAATTGTTTTAGCAACCTTTTTGCGACATTCGACCGTTGGTAATATCAGTTCTACATCTAAAAAAGGACAATTTGCGCTATTAAAATAAAAAAAAAAAAACGCGCGCTATTATTTGGTGTACCTACCCATTTACTTACATACATACATAAATAAGTAAGTATATAGTGCAGACAGACATATGTAAAATTTCTACATATTATAGATACACATTGTGTATTATTACATCATATTCACACATACTCTAATGGTTAACAATTTCTTATTTTGTAACACAAGTAGGTAACTAATGGTGGCAAAAATTTTAGGTATAAAAAAAATTAATTACCTACATATAACGCCTAAAATTTTCGTTCATTATATTAAAATTACTCACCATTTCTATCATTAATCCAATCTTGAAAAATATTCGAATGATGTCATTTGAGTATGTTTTTTCTTGTAAAAGGGCCTGGATCGTTAATAACCTGTAACAAAGAAAAATATATTTTAACTTAAACTTTAATTTACAGATATACCTATAATACCTACTTAATAAATTAGATTTTTATGAAAAAACAATATGTAAAATTTATTAGTTTTAAACTAATTAGATAATAGTACTAACTTATGTAACTTTCTACAGGTACCAACCAATACCATATGTTTATGTCAGCAAGCCTTCATCAGGATGATGTCATCCACCCTATTTAAAATCTGATACTGATCAAGAATTACAAAATATTATTATCAATTTTTATTACCTACTTATTAAAAAAAGTTTTCATAAGCGTAAAGGTATTATTATTATTAGACACACTGTATATATATATATATAAAAAAATTACGATTGAAATTTACCTGTAAATGCCGAAGAAGACCGTCGTTTAATAAAGCGATAGTATCGCATTTAGTAGAGTGCGTAATTTACACGGCAGGGTATTGTAGATACTGGATCTTTATTAAATATTCAAACTGCAAGCTCAACATTCATACCTCGGACCTATGTACATGGATAATTAAACGTTTCACACACGGCAATGTCAATCTCTTTAATAGGTAATATCAGTTCAATTTTTTTCCAATTAACGTATGTCAAAATATTTGACGTTTAAAATAAATCTAATTAATTAACATATCTATATGTTATTAGCAAGTGATTTAATCGTTCATATATCTATATTTTCTAGATTTATTGTAGAGCTAAACGTTACCCCCAAAAGAACTGTGAACTTCTACATAACCAGAAAGGGGTTCATAAATTTCTTATTTAAAAATTCGAATTTTCAAAGAGCTTTAACATTGTTATTCAAGAAAATATTAATTTGTGTACTTGTGTTAAACCCTATAGGTATGATACCCAACTTGACCTATATACCACCGAGGTCAGTTACAGAATAAGGGACTTCAAATCTGAATCGTGATTCGTATGGTTAAAATAAAATATAGAGAAGTCGCTTTTATCTGTCGACTTATTTATTTACCGCAGTTGTCATTAAATTACTAATTACATTTAATTGTATAATAAAAATTCGAATGTGTAATATGTTATATATGTATACAATCTGTACGTATTAATTGGCCTGTGACCTAACAAGTGCCACTTGCATTACCATCGATGCAAGTGACCCTGCTCAAGATAACGTATTTATGGACATAAATCAAATTGAGCATTGTCAATAATTATTATTACTTACCAACTAATACAAATAAACCATAAATTCTTAACTTATGACAATGCTTTTTCACAAAAGCCGATCCTATGTGTTAAAACGGCAATGGCAATAAAACTCGTATAATAATTACCACTTAACGTGAAATATGTATGTTAAAAGTACCATACGGGTTGAACAATTGGAAACTACATTTTTTAAGCTAATCTATCGAATACCTACCTATACTTTCAGTGTTTTATGACTTTTTATTATATTCAGATAATTAGGGCGCTTTACGATATTACTTAAATTCAATTCAACCTTACAAAGTACAGAAAAATGTCTTCTTCACAACAGGGTTGGGTTAGGTTACGAAAAGGTACATTTCCCTTATATCAGAACTGTACATTATTATGACATTCTATCAATTCTTCATCATCAAATCAGATATTGACTAAGAATAAAATATTTCATTAGACCTTAGGTGGGTATTACTTCATCCAACGGGATAAATTAAGTTTCAAGAGACACTGTACCATCATTCGAATTTAGTTTAGAAACAATAGAACTTACGAAATAAACACGTCATGTATTTATACCTGATAATTTATGCAAAAATTTGTGTTGTGGGTTATGTAACAGAAAGCATTTTTTTGATTAAAGTCAAGATTAACTTCAGGTGGGAAGTTTCTGAATTGATTTCGTCATATTAAAGTTGCTAAGACTCCAACTCATAATAGCTATAGGTACGACGATACAGAAGCTCGATAATCCTTTAAGAAAACAAACTCCTACAAAATAGGAAGACGCATCGCATCTATTTATAAATATAAGAAGCTAAGCCTGAAAAATGCAGAAAATTGACTAAAATACACTCACACAAAATTGCATATCTGATTATGATTAGGTATGAATTGTAAAGACAAAAATACGTATTTGTTTCTGATGTTTGTTCTTTATGGTTTTGTTTTTCTTGTTTATGAACTCACCGGACGTAGTCAGGAACGCACTTGGTAAATACTTATACCTTATAGCTATGTATTAAGGGTGGGTAGGTAGCTAGGAGCACTTTTCTGACATAGGGGGCATACAGCCTTGCGTTTGCCGTGTAATTGAGGGCGAGGGTTCAGGCGAGACACAATCCGTTAACCGTCGGTTGGACACTGAGGGGTCAAAGGTCGCTTGGACGCCGGGCGTGTCACAACGTCGCGACGGCCTACGGTCCTGTGCAAAGGCGCTTGCGCAACTTGGAGACATGGGACCGTCGCAGCAGTGACAGTTGGTGGTAGCTCCGCCTGCTAATGCGCGAGTATAATGTGCCCTCCTAATGTACTGCTCCTTTTTTTTATTATTTATAATTGCCCTCCGCTGGCGAAAAAAAAAATAAGTGAAGACTTGGACTTTGATCAAAGGATATACGGGGTTACGGGAACATACCGACTACCTATTAGACAGTCCGAAGAGGGGAGGAATGAGGGATGAGATTTATGGCGAACAATTAATTTCAGGCTTTTTCTTTCAAGGATAATACCGATGACAACCCGTTGTCTTTAATGGAATCCTGACACGAAAACATAAGCATAGATACTTCGGATTTTAAGAAATAGTTGAACCAACATATTCTTATTTATCTACAATTATCTATAAATTATTTAATTTTTATTTACTAAAAATGCTCAAACGAAATTTAATTGTTGCAAAACATGGGATAAAATTGATTAGAAAATATGGATTTATAATAGAGATGAATTATCGGGAAGGAAAAATAGCCCGTTGTGGTGGGTACCTAATAATAAAAGATGAAGAAAGAGTCTGGGGAATGTTATTGACGTGTCTACTACACAGCTACTACCACTTCGACTCAAGCTGCTGGATATTTCCCAGGGTCATTTGTCCTTTTCCAGCGCTGCGTTCGATACTCAAGCCTGTGAGAAAAGGGATCGAATACAATTCAACGGAACTTACACGGAGATAAATATAACGCACTCTCATCTCACTGTAATATACCAAGGTAGTACCTACGATGGGTATATGTATGCAGATTGTATAGAAGCGAATGGGCAGGTGGCAGCGCGGAGTGATTGGGTGTAATAGGCGTAACTTCAGGTGACAACCAGAGCCCGCCCAGAGCATGCGCATCGACCTGGGTGACATCCCCACCGCTCAGTGACATCGCGACAGGCGTACCCACCTGTTCTATTGGTCCCCATGCGGCCCAATGCTGTGACAACTGTTATTCTAATCTTTGGGCTATAACTTAATTTTAAGGTCCCTATTTAACTTAACAAGGTTATTATAAGATTAGGCGTTAAACAGGCTACTCAGCAAACACAGATAATTACTCCAGTTAGGGGAAGTACCTCGGAGTTCAAGGGGGATACAACGTAGCATTCACAACTTACGGAATTGAATAGCAAACTCAACTGATCCAAAAGTCTTACACACAACTTAATTTTTTACCAATTACTGTAAAAACTGTCCACAAATGTAGATACACCAGTTTTTTATATTTTATATTCGATACCCAACAGTGTCTTAATAGATAAGTATCTAAAAATTTTTTGGGATTATGGTTGTGGTTGGTATCAAAAATTTTTGAAAATGATTACCTACACCAAGAGCAGATAAGACATAAGCATGATTATCTTCGTTAAATTTGACAATTAATTGAGTTCTTAGAATTAATTTTTATTAAACAAATGTTAATGTATTATTACCTTTTAAGAAACTAAAGCAAGGGTATTAATTATTGTAGATAACGTTCCTCATTAACACCTTGTACACATATCATTCCTATATGCGAGCACCCTGTAGGTAAATATGCTATCATCGATAACTAATCACTTCAAACAAGCGCATCAGAGAGGTATAACGAACATTACGACGTTAAACGTTTAAGTTATTTATTTATTAGGTACTTATTTGTTTTTATTCATTTTGAAACCTTTTTCGTTAAGTAAGTGTTTGATAATACTTAGATAGGTAGATATTTAATTAAAATCGTTGATTGATTGATTATTATTATTATATATTTTTAAATATTACGTATGGGGTGTTATTTTTGATAAGCGCGAGAGCATGCGCGGCAATGTGCGCGATTCAAAGCCAGTGAAAACACGTCGTTGTTAATCGCGCGGCAGTCGAACTACCACTGAACATTGTCGTGGTGTCACAAAGGCGTGCGTGCTTTCACCGAGTTACCGCGCACATGTTTGTAACATACAACGGCATTCGTTCCTTTATCAGAAAATTCTCACGATTGTGGAAATTGACAACACAAAACTTTCGATCTTTATGCCATCACAGATTAACGAATGTTCATGCCTCTCTTGATAACTAACATTAATCAACACTTCTTCCGGAAAAGGGTTTCTTAAAAGTTTATCTAAAGTTTAATTAATTAGATAAAAACCGTATATTATCTATTTCCCTACCAACTTGGTAGATAACATACCTAGTAGGTATACATACAAATTGCAAATGAAAACCAATGAAAATTCACAAAACTTATTATAGGTATAGGTACATAAACTTTGATCAACAATAATTGTTTCATGCTTCAAGGACACTCCCACAAAGGTAGAAGCCTAACAGTAAGGACCAAAATTAATTAAGGATCTGAGGGTGCTTCTGGAGGAAGGGGGGTTAAAACAATTGCTATCAAAGTTTGGTCATTATTCACCTAAGGGTTAACCCTCCCGCTAATTCATTGCTAAAAATAAATATTAATAATAGAAATACTGTTTATATCGCATTTATTGTGAAACACCATATATTAGTTTCACTAATTTATTGTTAAATACTCAACAATATTATTTCGACATTATACTACAGTATAATACTTACTGTTAGGCTTTAAATGACGTAAATGTCGAAATAATATTATTGAGTATTTAACAATAATAAGTTAGTGAAACTTGTACCCAAAGTTGTTAAATATTAATATATAATCTAACTAAACGTAAAAACCACAACCTGTGAACCAACTAAGAAAGTATCTGCAGCTGTTTTCTTAACCGTTTTTACATTTGGGGAAGTTTGATCCCACATTTGGGCGATCCCAGCATGTTAAGAATTAATTTCTATACCTAATTAGTGCACCCACCGTATACAATTTGCACCACACTGATGAGGTTCTTTCTATTAAGAAATGCCAGATTTTTCAGATTGGCTGTGACATACATATAACTATATATATATATATAGGTACAAATCCAATTTGTTTTACTGATGTAATAAAATTTGTATTACTCACTTGGATTATTCAATTTGAATGACAAAAGTGTATTTAGCCTTCGAATGATTGACAAGAAAGATCCGATGTTTTCAACCTCCTGTCGCTAGATTTCAAGGCATATATTGGGTCGTAGGTTAAATTTTTTATCGCCTTACCAAAGTTAAACTCCTTGCTGCCTATGTGTAAACCTAATATCTATAGTTGCTAAACCACGTCCGCTTTGGCATCTATTACTTAACATTATAATAGATTGTAATTGAATCTTTTATCGTTTATAATAATTAAACGTGATAGGTGTGTTTAAAACCTGAATACAATAGTCAAGGTGTAAGATATCACTAATAAATTGACAGATCAGCTTGTAAACTCTGTAAGACGCTGTAGCACTTTTACACGTAAAAAAAAAAACTATTAATTATGGGTCGTCATCAATTTCAAACTTATTACCGCATGTACCAGAAGTAAAAAGAAAAAATAGCAGAAATATGCAATGGCGCTTTTTATATTATGGAGATGTGATGATCAAACAGTAAAAAATTCAACACAAAATTTTGGTTTGTTCTCTCAAAAAAGGTGTTTCATCTCACAATAAAGTTATCAGTCTGAAAAAAAAAACTTTTTGTGTTTCATTCCCACCAGCTACTCGTGCTGGTGGGCGGGCACTCCCTCCAACCTACACTGATATGCAAAGCCGAAGGGTAGGGCGTAAGGCCCTCTTCAGCCTCCTTGCAGGAATCGTGGAAATGAGTGGGTGGTGTGGTTTGGGAGAGAAAGATAAGACGGACGAAATGAAGACAGAAGAGAAGTGAAAGATTATTTGTGGAATGTTATTGCCCCAGCATTTGCCTAAATGACCCAAGGAAACTTGCGACCGAGCAGCCGGACCCGGATTCGAACCTATCATGAACATTTTACATCCCTAAGTATTTTCGAACAGTAATTTAATCTAGGACTTCTTCTAGGTAGGTATATACACATTAATCAAAAGAAATCGAATAGAACCAATTCAGTGGAGAGAAAGTTGAACTCAGAATTTGTTTTGGGCTCATAACTCCTAGAACCCTCCTGACAGATACGTTATATGTCGCAAAGTAATAAAAAGGGAGTCCATGTTAGTATTAAAAAGTATTTGTTCATTTATCCTAAAGACTAGTACGTACCTCTAATACAAACATTGAATTAATTGTATCTTGGTTCACTTGATGAAAATTAATAGTCAACGTTGAAAAAATACACAATTTTATATTTCACTAATCTATTATTACACTTAACATATGTTTCGCTACACTGTAACTTCATCAGAACTAAACAAATACACAATTTTTTAACAACCTAGAAACTGAATTAGTTGTCTTGAAAGCTACATTAATATTGTTTTTACTTAAAATTTTTTTAATTATTTCAGAAGGATAGCCTATATACGTTAATGAAACATATTTTTTTTCATTCGCAATCTTTGGGATAACTGATTGTAATGCTAATTTAAATTTAATTTTTCTTAAAATATTATCCACTAAATTAATATTATAATTGTTGTTATATGCAATTTGGTATATGATGTTAAGTTCTTTTATGTAATTATCTAATGTCATAGGTAAACTTTTAAACGATCAGTTAAACCTAAATAATTCTCCTTTACTTAACCTATTCCCCCTCCCTAGTTGCAGTTCGAACCCATATTAATATAAATTAGATAAATTGTTAATTGTGGAAGACTTTACTTGTTGAAACTGATTCTTATATCTTCACTTGAAGAAGTTTAAGTTAAGCCAAACAATTGTAGTGAATTTAAATAAACATCTTGAAACTTTATTAAATGTTTCGTTCGTAAAATTAAGTATTTGTTTACTTCTGATGAAGCTGTAGTGTAGCGAAAGATATGTTAAGTGTAATAATAAATTAGTGAAAATTAAAAATGTGTATTTTTTCAACGTTAAAAACATTGAGTTTTACGTGTCAATTTTGAAATCACCCCGTATATGGCGTTATATCTAGTGACCTATAAACAGAAAACAAGCCATGATCCAAACAGTGAACGAGATCCCTAATTCATGTGTCTGTTCCTTTTCTCATTTCGAATCCCCGGCATCTGCTATCGGCGGTAAGAGCATCGAGCAGGAGTAACATTGGCATAGAGTAAAATAACGGAGGGTATGTAACGATATAATCCACCGTACTAGAGGTCTGTCTCTCCCTTTGTAAAGGGTGGCCTAGATTCCAGTTTACCAAATCGATGGGGCCGTTTCTTCATATCTTTTAACACAATACACTCGAGAATTATTCCCTCTCTTGAATTGGGAAATACGATCATTTATATGTACAACCAAACAACATTAAACACTTTTATTTATTTTCATTTCGATCATGCATTTGTTGTTTCTAAAATTCTTGTAAAGCTGATGGATCTCTATTATAGTATAAAAGTACCTCACAAATGCGAAAGAAAGGATAGAAATAAATGTAAAAGCTAACAGGCCGGAGGAAATATTGTGGACAATAGACAAGAAATAAAATAAGAAAATCAGTTTAGTAGATTTAGTAGAAAATAATTTTTAGTAGAATACAATAAATAGACTGTGTCTTTACAACCTAAAAAAAGGTTGTACGTGAAATGAAAGGATCATTAGCGAATGCTGGTACCGTCGAAATAAGAGTTAAAGGATTTTAGCTTCCAGTCCCCTATACGAGTGTCATTCGTTTAGTGTTGTAATCCGACGGTCGATTTTTCTAACTGACGCAGTCATTAGTGGAAATGTTTTTGTTTCTGTATATCTATGTATGTTCTAATGTAATGAAACATTTGTCCGGTCTGTCAAACAATCAAGCATACAAACGAAAATCGCTACATAGACTGACTACTCCCTATTTCAATTTGGTGAGTTCCACTTATTGAATTATTAGAAAAAAGTCTAACAGAATTTATGAAACTGGAAAACTGAAAATGAAAAATGAGCGAAAACTGTAATTATATGTTAAATTACAAAGGAATAAAGAAAATCCTACACAGGATTTATAGTAAATACAAAATTAGGAAATATATACAGGAATAAAGTTAATTAAAGTAGATTCAGTTATAGATAAAGTTAAAAGCGTTTGAGATGTGGTATTATAGGAGGATGATGAAAAAAGTTTTTGATAGAAAATGTTAGAGTAGGGGTAGGATGTAAAGAGCTAACCACAGATATATTAGAAACAGAAACAGAAGTAATCAGAGGCATAGGAAGACCTAGATTAGAATTATGTGGAGGTTCATCTCTAGCCAGTGTTGGGACTGACGACTTCGTGATGTTTATGAATAGAATTAACAATTCTTATACCTATTGTTTTCATTTTGTAGATATTAATTAAATTTTATATCCATTAATGGTAACCGTCACAGGTAAGTACAATATTTAATAATAAAAATAACGAAGCGTACCTACCTATATACCTATAATTATTTATTATCAGTTAGAAGAAAAGTATGTCAAGTTTGTTACCCTGTGTTCATGTTATTAGGTGTGAGTATCTAATAACATATTGAAAAAATGAAATAATAATAATAATAATAATAATAATAAACGTTTTCAATAAGAATCGAAGGCGACTTTAATTATAAATTACACTTCTTTTGATACTCATGCGGATGGTAATAATTAGTTGTTTAATGCCTTTATGGACGCGTTGTATACGGGTCTTTATTAACTGAATTTTATATGGTCAGATTTTATGACGTCGGGCTGTCACTATTTCTGCACTTTGGTTTTAATAAGCACCCTCGGAATTTCACACGTTTAAGGTAATTGACTAATTTTCGTTTTAAACGCTATACTTGTGAGGTACAATTCTCACCCAATTAAATTTACACGTGCCGACAGAATATTTACGTAGAGGTAGATAATTGAAAGATGATAAAGTTATAAAAAGATATATTCGAGTAGTTGTTTCTGTTAATTCCATATTTATATTTATATTTATATTTATCATAGAGCTTGTAAAGGCCTTTCTGCTAGCGCCCAGCTGATGAGACCTAATGTATCGAAACCGGTTGTGGGATATGGCTATCGGTTCGGTGGGATATTTGATCCTTAATATTTAGACGAACAAGGATTTTAACGCCTTCTATTCTGGAAATGTTACCTTCGTCTAAGAATCTTTCGAAATCAACAGTGTAATTCAATGCCGGTAGGGGTATTAGCCCTCGCAGTAATTGCTTCTGTTGATTCGATTGTGATACTTACTGATTTATCATAATTAATAACTATAATGTAATAGTTCTCTATTCGTATGATTTTAATAAAAAGGAAAATTCAAAACTATTAACAATATTGTTAATTTTTTTATACCTTGTTGGGTTGTTTTATTGAATTTGCTATCATAATCATGTTTCACAATGAAACTACAGAATCTAAAGCTCAGCGAGTGTACTACGTAGATCAGAGATGTATTGTAATATAAAAATTGTAGATAAACAATAATAGATAACGAGTGTTGTTTGAACAGCTAAATATCTGTATCTATTTATACACTGTTCGAATATTTTTTCTCAAATGGGCCATCTAGAAAGGAACAGATGCACTACAAAATAAAAATACGATCTATTCAATGAAACAAATTCACACATTGGTGAATCATTCTCGTAGATCCGTCCAATAATGATACAATTGGTAAATGGGTAAATATATAATTATACTATATAGGTAATGCTGATTATTAATTTCCATTCAAATCCGTATTCAATAGAATAATGCAGTAATCAATAGTATGATGTAATGAGTCACATTTATGTTCTAGGATCTTAACAGAATAATAAAAATCGCCTAATTAATAAATCACTAATGAGTTATCTATAAGTAGGTACGTACCTAATTTCAGAATATTTACCTATTGCATTTAAAACATTTACATTCTGAGTTCATATCAGCATATATATCATTCACACAAAACGGTCGTAGTAAATTACATTGTGTTTCATTCCCACCAGCTACTCGTGCTGATGGGCGGGCAATCCCTCCGACCTACACTGTAGTGCAAAGCCGGAGGGTAGAGCGTAATGATGAGATGGACGAAATAAAAACAGAAGATAAGTGAAAGATTATCTGTCACAGAAAACTTGGACCAGAACAGCCGGAGCCGGGTTCGAACCGGTCACCTCCCGAATGCTAAGCAATAATCTAAAGCACTAGACCAAGCTGCTTAGTACATTGTAAAGTATTTACTTAACTTATGAGCTACAAAACCTGTAAGTTAATTGGGAAGGCAGTGGCAAACCTTTCAAGGATGCACGATTTTTGTCACCGGACTGTCTAATATCGATCTATTTTCAAAGGTTATTTGTTTTGCAAAAGAGTATCGAACAAATTAAAATGGTGAAATTCAAGGTTTTTAAATAAAAAGAAACAAATGGCATGATGAGAAGCTTGCTGGGCGGCGCGAAAAAAACGTGTTTCAATAGTACATTATCATTTTGAAATTATCCTTTTACAACTTTTTACTTTAAACAAAGTCACTCGAACCGAAGAATCGTGATACACCTGTATCCTTACACAATTTTTACGCTAAGAAACAATGTCTCCCAACACACGCCCAAACAACAGTACCGGACTAAGGAAATACCTACCACACTTAATAACAAACAGTTTATTTATTGATATTAACTTTACTGTAAACACCAATGTAAAATAGGAAAAGAGTTTCATTCTTATTCATAAACATTTAAGCAAATTGAGGATTAAGTTTACTATTCGATTTATTGAATATCATTAAGTTTATAATATACTCTATGAAAACGGAGCCTATTGTTTTTGAAAGTCCGTCTATCATAAAATTAAATAGCACCAGATATAATTTTGCCCTCTAGGCCAATAATGTTACCTAGACAAGACATCAACATTCTTAGAAGCAAGGGGGTGTTTCATCCCTGTATATTTTAAACAGCATCCAATAATTTTGTTTAGCAATTTAATTAACGCCTACTGATCTTCAGCGTTATCAGTATTTATACCTAGGAAAGACAGCAAATTTCATATTCAAACATCTAAAATCACATTCAAACAACTTATAATCATAATAAATATAATTCAATCATCAATCATTAAACATTCAATCAGTTCATCATTCTTACAACAATCATTTTAAGCAATTATAAAAAAAAAAACATTTTAAACATTGTAGCATCGTATTTATTGTAAATAAAAGTGTAGTTTTAGTTGTTATTAAATAATTAAAAGTTGAATGGCAGTTTGACTCGCATGAATTGGAAATATTCTAGTAACAGAAATAACACTAGAAGTGTAAACAATTAAGTTTGCACATTTTACACATATTATAAATAAAGAAGATATCTTACCATTGCTTGGGGAGAAAGGAATAGTAAATTTATTTGAATAAGTTTTTGAGGTTCTATTGTATCATTGTAAAGGATGCGATAATAATTATTTCGTTTTACATTGAGACGGTTGGAATGTCTTAGTTTTGCCTTATTTTCTCGTATTACGGCCCTGAGCCCGTGTGGGTGCAGACCATCATTAGCAGCGATAGTGTCTTGCCCGAGGCTTGCACGCATTGTTAGACGTTTAGCTTTGTATTCGATTTTGTCTTTCACTTTTTCTTAATTCGTACATCATAGCCGCTACGGACGCCGCGCCGATCCTGCTCGTAGCCAGAAGGTCTTCTGATTAATAACTTACAAAACCAATTCTATTGTTTTTGTTAGTGTTCATAGATAAGTTTTATTAAAATAGAAAGAGAAATTGAAAGACGGAGATGACAAACAGCACATTTGCATGCCACGCATAAGTAATTCCTTATAATAAATTCATTCAAACGCATACCCACAAGACATTAGAGATATTACATAGGCTAAGATCAGTGAGTCAAAGAATTTACTTTAAATGAATATAAATATAACACACTGGTGATGAAATTTCAATTTTTTATTGCACTTAATGCACTTAACAATTGTTTCGCCAAACATTGGCTTCTTCAAACGTTATGCAGACAACTTGAAATTATTAACAGTAATTGGTCGTATGTACTATCTGAAGGGGTGGTATCAGTAAACAAGTCCTAAGTGGGGAGTTGTTTAGGTTAGTTATAATTTCTAGAAAAGATAATTTTTGAAATTGTAGACTCGCTTGGCACTTGGTGAAACATTTAAAAAATAATAAAGTAAAAGAATTAAAACACATGGCAAGTTTCAAAATGTTAATTTATTTCTCTGACGATCGTTTCGGTGTTAAAACCATTTTCAAAGAGTATACAAAAGTGTACTAAATATTATAATATAAATTTGTTCCTTAAATACTATTGTGTCCTATCTTTGTCTAAATGAATGTTTACGTTTAATAAGGGTGATATATCGAAATCTAGTTGTTTTACAATAAAAAGTTGAAATTTATCACCAGTGTGTTTTATTTATGTTCATATTATGAATTTCAACCAAGTAACGGTAGACTCGAATTCATAATTTAGTTTAAACATTTTCTTGTAACTATTAGGTAGCCCATATAGGTATGTATCTGTCTTTTTTTTGTGCTTTGTAATTTACAAAATTATTTACATTAACTACTGTAAATGTTAACATTAACGGTATTATTAATATTATTAATCGTTAAGCTCGCGATAAAACAAAAATTGGCAAATTTAAATAAATTTATAAAGTCAATAAAATAGATGTGTAATTAAGGAAGATTCTAACAATTTTGATTTAATATTATAACAATTATTATAACATTGTTATGCTTCAATAACGTATTCGATTATTATATGTGTAAACATTCTTTGCGGCACTATATAATAACGAGCTATTAATACATGCGGAAGTTATAAACATTTGTCGGAATAATAAAAGAAATCAATTTATATTTGTAATATACGCCGCAGTACATGAAGTAAATAGTGATTATGATCGTACATATCCATGTTTATATAGTTAAGCACTTATTTTATATTATGTTATGTAGTACCAACTATCTATATATCGGTAAGTAAACAAAAAGGTTGCTTGTCTATAATTTTTTTACCTGGATATTATTATATCCCACAACGTAAATATATGTCATACCAAATAGTAGTTATGTAAAATTTATTTACATGTAAAGCTGTACGGATGAAAATTATGCTTCCTATTATGTTGTAAAGTATGCCGTGGCAAAATTGCTAATTATTATTTAATTTATAATAAACGTTTCTTTTTCATGACGTCACTGAAATTAATTAAACTCTTAATGAATGCGGAATAACAATAAATAAATTATTTATTTTAACTTCTTGCCTAACATCGACCTCAAGCAGAAGAGCAAAATCTATTTACTAAAATCATCTACATACGTAATTACTGATGAATTATTTAAAGTGTTTTAATAATAATTTTACTGAATAGAAATGGTCAATACATACCTAACTATTTTTTCGCTAATATTAAGTAGCTATCGTACTAGATCAATGGAATTTATATATACAGAACACTGTTTCTCTACAAGATTATTAAGAACATAATTAATTTAATATATATTTATAGTTATTGATAAATATAAATATGGAATCAACAGAAACAACTACTCCGAGGGTTAATACCCCTACCGGCATTGAATTACACTGTTGATTCCGATGGATTCTTAGAAGAAGATATAACATATTTAAAAAAAAGGCATTAAAATCCTTTATTTTCTAAATTGCAAGGATCACAGATGCCACATTTCGAACGCGTCCTACACAGTAGGCACAGCGCACTGAAAGCCATATCCCACGACTGGTTTCGACCTTCTGGGTCTCATCAGGTGGGCGCTTTATAACTAAAAATACAAATATGGAATCCACAAAAACAACTACGGCATTGAATAACACTGTTGATTCGGGAAGATTCTTAGACGAAGATACGCATTATATCCAAAGAACCGGATGTGGTATATGGCTTTCAGTTCGCTGTGCCTACTTGGTAGAACGCGCTCCAAATGTGGGATGTTTGATCTTAATATTTATACGAATAAGGATTTTAATTCACTTCAAACTTTTTCTTTTAAGCCGTACAGAGCTGTGCTACCCCTTCACCATTCTTTGTTTTATTTCCTAGATTTCGAAAATCAACGACTACTTCTACTAATTCTTCGTCTAAAATTCGTATATTAACTCCAACTAACCTACATTCAATTCTATTGAAAACCAATATTATAGTTTTATTTTGAGATTTAAACTTTAATATAATTTTGGTGATTTCTGTACCGTGATGCTTACCTACTTATTAGCTATTCAATATTATAGCGTACATTTGTGGCCCCTTTTAATGAAAAAAAAGAAGGACAATGATCGCAAAAAAAAGATCGTTCCACGATTATCATTTGTCATACGTTAAAATATTAGAACGTCTATTGTCAAAGCCGGTTCACACCTAGCAGAACCGAAATTGTCCTTGAGAATATCCCTTTGTTATTATATTAAGTGCTAGAGGCAAAAACATCTTGACAATGTTAAGTAACCCTGCTGTCAATTTCGTCATTACTACAAAAGAAAATTAATGTTTCATCAAGAAAAAATTAATAAACATCGACAGCGTGTCCAATATACAACATCATACATGAATAAAAGTATAAAGAAATATGTACATAAATATATATTGCGACGAAATGTTCATGTATGTAAGTCACTGATTTTAATTAGTGCGAAAATTACTACTTATATTTATTATTATCATCATTAACTCTTTCATGTTGCTAGAGAAGAAAAAAAAGTGACATCTAAAAAATTTGATGATGCTGCTGCTTAAGTTAAGAAGATCGATTTGGGGTATCATTTTAATTACAATAATTACTACATTCGTTGATTGTCAATTGACAGTCGCAGAACTGCGTGCAATTATAAAAAGGCCAATAACAAAACATAAATATGTATGATTTGAGCAGCAAGGAAAAGACAGAAACGCAAGTCTCCGTTTGTTTTTCTAACGAAGTGAATTTTCGTAACAAATTTCAAAATAACATCATGTCCCAATTATTTTCTCGCACCGTTGACTTGACGCATAAATTAAAAACCATCGAGTGGCAATTATACTCAATTGTCTTTCGCATGCCAGAACCGAACTCAGGTTCTAATTTTACAAAAAATCTACACGAACAGAAAACACTAAAAAGGGACATTGTTGTTTTTGTTAGGTCCCTTTTGTTACATTATTAAGATATTGCGTCACAAGATTTCGTGACAAAATTTTTCATTTTAAAATCCACAACATTTGTTTCGTCACACACTGGTTTCTTCAGGTGGAAGAATAATCTAACTTAAAACTAGATACAATTAAATATTTAACAAAAGTAATTTGTTTAAATCTAATTTGTCATTTAAAACAAAGCTCTCTAAAAGGTTTAGTTTTTAGCCTTTGTTTTCAAAATGTAAAATATTATAGTTTCCGTCGAGAAAATTAAATATTAGGCATATGTTGAGCTACTATTTATATTTTCATTGCTTTTTCTATGCTCTTTTATTCTTCTTAAAAATGTCCTTCCTGTTTGACCAATGTATGCTTGATTACAACCCTCACAAGTACCTACGCATATAAACACCTGATATTAGTTCTTTTTTGGTACTATCTTTATTGTTTTTTTTTGTAAATCTACCTAGTGAATTATTTGTTTTGTAGGAAACAATGCTATTGGTGAAATTTTGAACATGTTTGCCTAAAATTCAGGTGTTTATTCATTAAATTGTCAATAATCTAAAAAAGTGTATGCTGGTCAGACAGGACATTTATTTAAAACAGGTTTTCAAGAACACCACAGGGACTATATTAATAAAAAAACGTTACCAATTTATGCCGGACATTTAAACAATAATAATCATAATCTCGATCACGAATATAAAATTTTACATTTTCAAAACAAGATTCAGTTGAAAATTTGGAATAAACAAAATAAAATATAAAATCCTAAATGAGCAATTAGATGTTAAAAAAAAGTTTGTTAAATCGTCAACTGAAGAAGCTGTGGTACAGCGAAACAATTATGTGTTTTAAATTATTATTATGAACGATACTTGTATTTTTTAAGAATGTAAAATTATTAATATAAATAATTACTAACGGGGTGAGAATTTTGTTAAGTCCGGCCCCGTTCAAAGTCTTGTTTAATACTATTTTGAAAGTCCCGACGAACCATGTATTGTTCGGTTGCGGTCAGCAATTACTTTCATATCTTCCACCTTATGGACGGACACTGGACGGTGCACGATTTCTCACACACACACACACTTACAAATATAAATGTGCTTCACACACTCTCTCATACACAGACACACACACACACACAACTAATTAATGAAAGAAATCGTATGTGAAACAACGGAAGACATTCAAGAAACGAAACGGAATGGTAAAGCATTCGATAGAACGATACTGTCAATTGCCTTCTACTTTGGCCTAATAATCGTTCGTCCGTAGAAGTTTTTAATTAAAATTTTGACAGATTATTGCTTCTTACCCTTAAACAATTTTCATTTTTTTGTCGTAAAATAAAAAAAATATGTTTTCAATGAATTGTCGTCAGCAACCACCAAAAATACCTACCCACTAATTAATATTGAATTATTAAAATTTAATTAGGGTCTTTGTTGTTTATAATTTAATTGACCGAATGATTCAAATAATAATAAATTTCCGTTGAATTGTTCTAAAATCCAACTAGTAGTGTATGTTGATCCTTTTCTGGAATGATATTCCTGTTTGTCCAACATAGGTTTTCTGTAATCTCTAACGTTTCAGTTTGTAAACAATCAATTTATATATTTTGCGAAATAATAACAATAACGACACGGAGAGCTTGTGTGATAATGAAACTAGAAATTTATACCGACTAATTTTAACGTAATCAGCGAATTAATTATTGACTAATTACTGTTACACATGTTTCTATGCACAAACATGTGCATTTTCTTGCGGTTTGAGAGGTATTTAGCATGCAACTTTACATTACATTTATTGTACACATGTTTTGTGATATCTCCTAGTTGGCGATGCAGGTTGATTGGTATTTAGAAGGGTGGTGATTGCAATGACGGTGGCACGTAAAATCATCACCCTCTGTCCCCTTCATCCATTTCCAATGCATGACGCAATCGCGTATTCGTGTAGGTTACCTACAACCGGATATTAAACAATTTATTTGATTCCAAATAACTTTTTCCCTGATTGACACTTTCGTGCATACTAATCACACATCACATCACGTTTTCATTTCTACGTACCTCATCATGCTTAACTATCTAAGAATAATATTGTTTCACAAACGTACACTAATAATAAAAAAAGTAAATAGATACATTAATGCGATATTAATTATTGAATTAATTTGTACCCACTACACATTATCTCATTTTAATGAGCAAAAAAATTTACCCTACTACAAATTCTTCAAATATTTCATTATTAATGATTAATAAAAAAAGTGATGGTACTTACGTACATACGGTAGAATTTTATTATTTATTTAATAAATGTTTTCGATTACGTATTTAAATAATATATATAATTGTACAGTGCTTACTGGCGGGGGTGCGAACGTCCCAATCCGCAAATATCGGCGACCGCCGAGTCCAAACACACTAATTCCGATACCGCATTGGTACTGTAGACACGCTGTTACCTTCATACAGTCAAAATTTCGTTACCTGTTCGTGTACAACCTTTTCTATGCTAAAATTTTACTATCAGCGCCCCCCAATGAACAAAAAAAAATTAGTTAATTCAATGTTTATGTCGCAAGTAATATATTCGATTTGAGTAACGGTTTATGAGCCTTTCTAGCTTACTTTCTGAATAGCCTATTTTAATAATTTTATTTAAATATGATCCATAAAGTATGTTAGGACCGCTAACAGTTAATATTTAAATAATACATTTAGTTATCTATGTATTAGTATTTATATCTCATATTGTTGATTTTGTTGTGAATAATTTATCTGATGGCGGGATATGGTTTTCTGGTATGTCAGAAACGACAGTGCGGGGTTGTTCTTCAATCCAATTAGTCCCGGTATGAATTATGATAGTGATAGCCGCTATTCCATTGTAAATATCGAGAGTTTATTACAGCTTAGAGCAATTAATTTTTATTTACGAACTTGGTGTGACAGCATGGGCTTTGACACAATTACGCAGGGCAGCCAGTTCTCCTGTTCTTAGAGTGGATTTACGGCAAAAGATCAATACTCAATTATTGGTAGTTGATAGACTGTGCACCCCTGATGGTCTGCTAATGCCACACACCGAATCTTAAATACTTTTCTTTTACTTTGCTTCCCTTCTTTTTACCTTTACCAACTTTTTTGTATTATAGTATTTATCTACTCAGTTTCTATTACAAAACATTACACAGTATTAATAGTTTTAGCTTAATTTTTACATAATGCACGCACATAGAAAACCTAGCTAACATTTTGTCTATACATCTATAAATATAAATAATATTGGAGTGTCTGTTTGTAATATTAAAATAACCACTTTTTTACCTTACATTTGAAATTTTTGTCTGTTTGTTCCGGCTATTTTCTGAAATGGCTGGACCGATTTTGACAGGACTTTCACTGGCAGATAGCTATTGTAATAGGGAGTAACTTAGGCTAATTTTATTTTAGAAATTAATTATTATTATTAATAAATAATATTTCAAAATTTTACATGTGTTAAGAAAAAGCACAAAATTAAATGTTCTAGAATAATTAGAAATGAATTAAAAAAAATTATAATCAGGACCTACTGCTAAACGACCAGATAGATTTAAATAATTCACCATTATAAAACTTAATCAAAATAAAAACCCCCACCCCTTAAGTTAAGTTAGATTATACATAGGATGTTTTGTGTAAACTTAAGCAGTACTATCTATGTATTACTCACTTGAAAAAGCTACAGTGTAGCGAAACTATAGTAGTGAAAATAAAAAAAATTGTGAAAAGTTTAATTGTGTTTTACTCAATATGAATTCAAACTTTCACCAAGTAACAGCCAACGCAATCAATCATTTAAAAGTGTAATGTTTGTTAGCAAACAAATCGATGTCCCATCAAAGTCTGTGTAGTGTAAGTATATAACATAAGTAAGAATGGGATGTGGAAAGCTAGATAGCTCACTGAGACAATGGATAATAGCAGAGCGAGAAGTAATGCTGATAGATAAGAGAACGAGCGGGTGGAGTCATTACAACCCTGGGGTACTATAACTCTGTGCGTGATATACTCCTTCCGTCAACCGTTGTAAATGTCTTCTGGTGATCAGACGCCCCATTAGGTTCCGGTTCAGCGCTATTCACGTCGACATCGACTGAGTGTGCACGAGCAATACAAAAAATATAAATATATTTTATATTCCTTTTACTAATAATATCCTACATGTAAACCAAATCTTTAATCTGTTTTACTCACTCAGATAATTATGACTAAACATTATTTCATTAAATAAATGTAACTTAGCTAAATTACTTGTAAATAATAAACTAATAATATAAGTTACTAATAGAAATTTAATAAAACAGATGAGTTACAGAAAGTTTTTATTGATACCACAATAATATTATTTCGATATACAATGTCTTCTTCAGGTGGTGAAGTAATCTAAACTTAAACTAATTACAAGTCGACTTAAATACTAAATTATAAGAGTGGGGGTGAAAAGTTTAAATGTATAGTAGAGGAGAATTGTTCAAATATGTATGGTCATTTAAAATTAATCCTAATTTATTTTATTTATTTATATAGACTGATCATTTTCTTAAAAACATTTCTTGTGTTCTTTTATACGATCTTTAAAAGCTCTTCCAGTCTGTCCATTGTAAGATTTGTTACAACTACCGCAATCTAACTTATAAATTCCAGATTTCTTATCTTTTTTGGTGGAGTCTTTGTTGTTTTTAAAAAATTTGCCTAAAGAATTATCCGTTTTGAATGATACAATGGAGTCTGTAAATTTTAAAAACTTTCTGTAACTCATCATCTGTATTTTATTAAATGTGAAATGTAACTTAGCTAAATTACTTGTAAATAATAAACCAATAATAACAATTACTAATAAATAGAAATGGTGTGTATAAAATAGATTGTTTAAATTGGAATGCTTATTATTTAGGACAGACAGGCAGGAAATTATCCCTCAGATTTAAAGAGCATGTAAAAGATATCAATGAATGCCAAAAAGCTACAGGCTTTAGCACACATTGCGTAGATAAACACAACATAAATTTAGATATTAATATTAAATTATTACATTCAGAAAACAAAGGCAAACGACTAAATTTACTGGAAGAATTCCAAATCAATACTACAAACTTACATTCAGATTTTAACAACAACCTAATAATGTATACATATTACAATGGGTCTTATTACGTTTATGTTTATGTGTTTATAACCCTGTATAGGTCAGTAAAGTTAGTAATTAAGACGTCTGTACACCGTTGAATTTTAGTATTTAGATAGTACTCTTGATAAAAACATCGTATGCCGAAACAATTGTAGAGTTTTGAATAAACTTCTTTTGAAACATAAAAAAAGCATTTATCATTCATCTTATTTTATTAATCAATATGTTTCACAATTATCCAACTGCAGAATCTTTACGAATTATTCCATTATTACATTAAAGCCTCAGTCCCCAAAAAGGTATGGAAATTACAGCGTAATAAAATAATAAATATTAGAGGACAATTTAATTATTTTCTCTTAAAATAATTTTGTTGACGACAAGAGTCAACAGCAGTACTGACAAAAAAGTGGTTTACAGTCTAATTTTTCGAAGATGAGTTTTTAACTGAAGATGCTCCCTTTGTGCGTGGTTAATTGTCGATTTAACGAACAAATGTAGCGGAAGAAAGATCATTCTATTTATCATTAATCTTATACAAGCTAGTGTTGTTAACTGGCTTTTCTTGTGGGTGACGAAATGAAATATGTCATAGCGTATCTGCAGTCGCCCAACCGAAAAACTCCAATTGCCCCTTGCTCGATTGTTTCATAGGAACAGTCGACTGGCTATAATAAATAAGCTTACGAATCGGATGCTTTTTTCTCGTTGACAGATGTACGTACATGCGTGGTCAATAAGTTGGAAAACCAGCGTTGAATTTCGAGAAATACAATAATGAAAATCGTACGAATTAATGAACAAATGATAATTTACAAAAAAAACAACAATTTTTTTATTTGTAGTAGCTAGTTTTAAGAATTCAAATGCCGCCAAGGGTTTTTAAAATACCGATGTTTTGTCATCTATTTCTTTTACAGAACATCCTCAAGCCCTTCTATTTTAAGAATCAGAGGGAATTATGGTCAAGGGGTTGTCAATCCGAAGGCTGGTTGAACACTTCTTCCTATCCTAACCAATTTCCCAAAAATTAGAATAACCCACGTCCTTAACTATTTGCGATCAGTAATACGTATATTATACGTCTTCCTCCACGTCTCTTTAATCCTGTTTCTGCTTCTAATATGTCTCTATCTGGCCCTTAAAGTCCCAAAACGTATCCTTTACTTATTAAATTCAATAGTCTTATTTTACCCCCTACTTTTGTATTTATACGGTATTCTATATATATATATTCTATAACACCACATTTCAAACATTTCTAGCTTTTTTTATTTTCCGCCGTGCCCGCCGTCCATGCATCGTGTTCCAAAAATACACTTTTTGTTATTAAAATCCTACACCGTATATTTTTAATCTCGTTAAAATATTGGTCAAACCAAATGTAACATAAGTACTGTTTTTCTTTAATTATTTTATGCATTTTGAAATTAAACGTTGGTTTTATAAATCACGTCGTGTGAATTAAAGTAACAAATAATAATAAAGCAGATTTTTTTCAAACTAAATTGCTGCATTCCATTTCGCAGGGGTAAAGTATGACGGTTACTCTAATTTGTCTTGCGCCATAATCTCACAATTAAGAATGTAATCTGTTTTTTCTTTATTTAGAGCCTCCCCTGACAGAATACACTTGACTTAAAGACAATACATTTTTTAATAAAAATTACTTTAACTAGGTTAAGAGGGGTTAAATAATATCGTTCATTTTTTCATGTTTAATTATTCTATTATCACTATTTACGCTCAGGTTTTTCAACAGTCCAAACCGCAATGGTAAATAATATAATATACCTACTGGAGTACATAGTTTTGTGTAGAAGAAGGCACAGTAATGACGAAACTTTATGCTATATTTATTTATAGAAAACAACATAATTCGTTTTTATCTTTAAATTGATCGAATAAAATATGTTATCCTTAAGAGAAAAAATTGCGTTTGTTTCTTTGGCCGATGTGGGATTAGGTCGAAATCGTTAGGAGAAAAAGTTTGACACTGTTAGAATTCCCGTCACCTTCGACCGTCTTTCTATTAATTGCCTAGTTGTGATCGCTTAGGGCGTCGCCTCGTAGCGTTTCTTATCGAATAACACTTCATACGCGCCTTTGTGTGTGTGCGTTCGTTTTCTTTCTGTTGTATATGTGTAGGGGAAAGTGTCTTGATGAACATCCAGTAATCACAGACTTACTTTCGAATCAGGAGCCCCAACACATTTACGAAGAAATAGTAATTAAATGACAGCAAATGGCCAGTGGAATCACAAGGAGAATAATCGAAGTTTTCCTTTAAAAGCACCGTATTGTGTTTGTACCTATCCATAACGTGAAAATGAGCGAGAAAAATTGAAATAATTCATTTAAATAACAAGTGTAGGTATCTGAAGACAGATTTATAACATATGAGGAAGAATGAATCTTTAATAGTGAAAGTAAGTATGTAACTAATGTAACTACTTATGTAGTTGGTATTTTACGCTAAATTAGGAAAAACTCAATTGGACAGTGCATTATCACTAAGTGTATAAGTACGACTTATTGTTTCGCACAATAGTTTTTGAAAAATTATGATCGGCTTCGGTGAAAGGTGCACGAGCAACATTCTCTTTCGACATTGCGTTTTCCAATCCATTAGATTAACGTTGGTCACCGCACTCGCTACGTGCAGGGATGATAAATTACTTGCACCATACATCAATGACAAATCACATTTCTTCATGCTTGTCTAAACACTTTTTGCTCTGATTCAACACCTAAATCGTTCGATGTTGTCAGGCCAAGATGCCTTAACGAAAAAAAAATTACACTTTCCCCTATAACTAATTGCTATTATCTACTACTTCTACATCTACTCCCTTTATAAAGAATAACATTTTTGATCCACCATTTCAATAATTCAAAACTAGTATATACCAGGAAACGCAAAAAGTAGGTCAGTAAGTCAAATATAAGAAATTGAGTTACCCTTTAAAAAGACGCAGAAGTTGATAAAAACTGAAATTAATAACAGTACAATCCAGCACAATAATATTGTATAAATAAATTAACTATAGATAGATATCCAATGGCCAAACATTTAATAAAATGTTTATAAAAAGAGAAACAAATAGATAAATGAAAGAAGCAGAAAAAACAGATCTTAAGGGTCTTTTCTAAACATTGAAAAATTAATACATATCAAAATTCAACTGCTTCAATAGATAATTCAAAATGATATAAAAAGGAACAGAACAATCAGGGACATAAAAGAATATGAATGGAGGAAGGGATATAAACAGATGAGAATGAAGATTGTAATAATATTAAATAATGTTTGTAACATTATACGCATAATTATTTATAAACGAGTGATTTGCTTTTTTTTTTTGAAGTCGTGATTCTCACACTTAAACGTTTTAGTTCGTGGAAAAGATTTTTTTATTTATTAAGTACGACGACAGTCATTGACTAGTTCGACTATTACATTAATTTATTATATATATATATATATGTACATTAGCATGAGAACGCTATACCGACCTGGGATTAAGTACAACTCTTTATTTATACGCGATGGTAATTACAATTACAATTACAATTACTATTAAAATCTGTCAAGGTTATTCGATGACGATTTATTCTGAATCAGAAGCTTGCAGAAAGAGCTCTACTAACATCACGATCTGAACCATGGTCCGTGACATTTTACATTAATTAAAATGATAGAAACACGTAACCTTAGTTGGACATCCTATCAGGTACAATATTAATATCATACGATAATATTGTTCGTTTTTTTGTCCAACGCAAAAAGAAATAACTTCTAACTAGATGGTTGTAACATACAGGTATAATTTTCATCGTTTTTGTTATTATTTTCGACGTTTGATCTTTCTGTACTACTTGAATATTAGATATTTGATTTTGTCCATGTTCACTTTAATTATTATTTGTCCTTTATATGGTAGTTCCACAAAAAAGACGGAAATAAAAAACATTTGTTGAAACCAAACATGAAAACATTCTATTTAAACCGGCATAGGCCTCATTCATATATCAACACAAAGTAAAAAAAGAGGCATAGACGCTTGGGTTCCCTTTCGGCACAAAGTACTTTGGTTTCAATTTATTTGCGAATTCGACTTTTCAATGACCAGTGAAAGCAAATATTTCAATTACCTAATGGATGCCGAATTTAACATATACTGCCAAGCTTGCACAGATCAGCTTGCATTACCGAATACTTTTACTCTAACGTTCCCCTTCTATTTATCACTCAGAGAGAAAAATCTTCGTTTAAAATCAAGAAAAAAGCTTACCTTTAAATTAGTCAACGAAAAACTAAATCAATTTTGCAAATAAAACGAAAAAGGTCGTTTTTATGAAAAACGAAAAATCATGATTACTTTTTAAGGTTTCGCACCTTTAAATAAAAACAGGAACCGCCATAAGATCACAAAATTTCTAGTGCTTCAATTCACTGATCATCAAAATCTAGCCGATTTCAGAACAAATTAGTTTTGCCTAGGCTAAACTAGTTGTTCCTATACGCGATAGGATTAACTAGTATAGCCAGTCCAAACTAATTTGTCCTAAGCCCGATAGGATAAACCAGTTTAAGCTAGTCCAAACTGATTTGTCCTGATATAAATACGCACAGTCTAGGATAAACTGGTGTGGCCTAGTGTAAACATTATAGTATATCTAGATAAACTGAATAAAATACTCCGTAATTGGAAAAATGATCATTTTTATTAAAACCATAATGATTCGTCGTTAAAAGTTATGGATAATTGGTAATAAAACAATCATACTATAACAAATAATAAGTGTTTTTTTAATAAAAGCAATAATCATATCTCGATTATTAAAATTGTTATTTATTTTTACATGGAGTGCTTTGGTGGCAATTAGAAATGCAGAGTAGCATTGCCTTCTTGCACTGGCATATGTTTGTGGAACAGTTTTTTTTGCAGCTGCATCTCACAAAACCTGTCATAACCTAACCTATTTATATCAGGACAAATCAGTCTGGACTAGCCTAAACCGGTTTATCCTATCGGACTTAGGACAAATTAGTTTGGACTAGGCTATACTAGTTAATCCTATCGCGTATAGCCTAGGCAAAACAAGTTTGTCCTGAAATCGGGTTTGGACGGTAACAGACACATAAATACATACAAAATTCAGTTCTCTATAGAAACAGTTGAAATAGGGTAACTCAACAGTACCAAAGGATTCAAAATAGTTTATCTTCGGCTTGCTAATAAATTGGTTTTAATTTTTATTATTACGTATTATTATCGATTATTGATGGCTGCGAGCAATCATTCCAGATAATTAGCATTAACCTGAAAGTTCTTTAAAATAAGAACGTGTGGGGTGGTAAGTGGTAAGTGGTAGCAGTAGCAGTAGCCATCCATGATGGTGGTGATTGGTAGTGCGTTAAACAAGTACGACATTTACACCGGTGTTGGGTATCGTTGCTGGTTTGTTGGGGGCTGCTGTTACTGCTGCCATCCATCACTTGGTGCGCTAATGACACGCTAAACACACGCAACTCCGTGAACCGCCGCCGACATCGGTCCGGGACAAGTAATTAATGTATTCGCGAGTTGGCGGCGTGTGAAAACCCACTCAGCACTCGCGTAGCAATTACAAACTGTAAGCCCTGTGTTGTAGTTCTCTCTATAGGTATACTGGGGACGGAGTTGGAGCCAGGGCCGAGGACTGGGGGCGGTCACGAAGGGCTACACGACATATCTCATACACGATACCTATCTACATACGTTAAATGATACACATTTTGATCACTGTTATCAATTCGTGTCCCACATATTACAATAGACACAATGTAACACATAGGAAAATGGCGGAATGTTTTTATTTAAAAATATTTCTTACTTACCGATAACCTTTTCTGCTGTCTATGTGGATAGAAAGGCATTTTGGAGCAATCTCCTTCTTTGCGCTTGCAATCTGAAAACAAAAAGTTTTATCATTACCTATCGTAACACAAAGTTTGATGAAGATTAAACATTAGTAAAATGGTAACTTAACCTAACCTAACCTAACCTAACCTAACCTAAATCACATTTATTGATTGGTAATTTTTTCATTTATTTATTAAGGGTTTTGCGATGTTTTGTTGCTTCGTAAGGACAGTTTTTAGCTTCATCCACGTTATCTAACACAAGATTATGTTGGTCTATAACTTCACACAAATCAGTGTTGTTTTTTTGATAAAATTGATTGAAATCCAATGCCAATTGTATTATTTATCATTCAGGGTTGTAAAGTAATCAAGGAAATTTTATGAATTACTCTCCAAGGAAAATAATTATTATGCGATGCTCCCACATTGAATAAAGATGATCACAAATGAAATTTTCTTGGACTTATGTCCACTAAAACTTTAAACGATATTCATTATATTTTGACATGGAGACAGTTGTTAAGAAGAAGTCAAAAGAGTGAAAAGTACTGTCCTGATTTAGGGAGCGACGTTTTAATTAGGCTTCTGTCGTAGTTGGCCAGTAGTGGTTAGTACCTATAAGTTTCCACCGGTAGAGAATTATCGGTGTATATGCATGTGCGATTTGTAATTGATGTGTGACCCCGTGAGAGTATTACCGGGTTCTTTAGCCTGTAGGCTTAATGACACCCCCCGTCGCTCGTAGAGTCGTGACTCGCCTCCGATCGTGACATCCAACAACCGCACTACAGTAAAAAAATATCCGGTTTAAATGGATATATGCAAGTGGTTACGCGCACATGTGAGTGAATTTACGAGAGGTTTCACTTCACAGACTCACAATCGGCCCAGTGTCAACCGCGATTCTTTTTTTTTTGTTCGCCTCTCATCTCATCGAACGTAATTACATCTTCTCTGAAATTGCCGTACACGATCAACGTTACTGGAAAAATAATAATTAATCCGGACCTGTGCAATAGTCAATATAACATGATATGTTGTGAATATTCAGGTTGATTTGGAGGTAAAATTAATAATTAGAAATATGAAAACAAAAAGAAAACACAAAACAAAACGGAAATTAACACATGAAAAGTGTATGTTATGTACATGGGGTGTGTCGTTCATATATCTCGACATTACGTAAATCTATCGGGCATCGGAGAGATCATCATGAAGTCAGTGTTTCGGAGGGAGGCATCCCCGTTCGTAGGTACTCTCAATCATGGCTATTTTTCCCTCGTCGCGCATTTTGTGGTTAAAAGATTCCATCACTTCGATCAGTGTTACACTCCTGAGGCCTGTCGCAGTCACTACTGATCGATGCCATTTCATGGCCATCATGAATAGACAATCAGAGTTTTTGCCAATCGCCTTGTTCCGATTCCCATTTTACTCGTTCGTAAAAAAAGAGACAGAATGCCCATGTGGCCACCATAAAAGTTAACATTTCACTTTAAATTAATTTTAACGTACGTACTTACATATATACACAATTTATTTTTATTTATTATTTACTCAGGTTATTTAGTTCAGAAATAAAAGAAATTCTCTATATTATGAAAATATGACAAATAGGATCTTTATTGTTCCTAAACGCTTTACAACTTTTCAAATTTATCTCCCATAAAATTGGGTTCATGCCAATTATAATATTTACCATAACGTATTAGGCAAACTCACTAAAGTCACAAAACAAGTTTGTGTTCGCGTTAATATTGTGATGACAATACAATGCCACAACGTGTGTTTTGCTATACGATATATATATTACCTACCTCAGCACATATCCAGTAAATAAATCACAATACAAGACTTTGTGGTATTCTTGAATTGGTAAGATAACGTGTTCTGTGTTGTTATTTAAAACTCTCCGAAATGAGATAAATATAAGAGGAGACTGTGGTGATTGAAATAAACAAAAGAAAATTAATGGTCTTACCCCAAACTAACCACAACACTTTTTGCAAATGCGTACACGTGTTTATAGTCTTGCGTTGAAAATTCTCACGATTAGTAAGTGAGCGAAACACGTGTACCCATTTGCAAAAAGTGTTGTGGTTAGTTTGGGGTAAGATCATTTCTTTTCTTCTGTTTATCTCCGAAATGAGTTTTGCGTTGTGCATGAATTCAACATGAACATGTCACATTGCCTTCCAGTCAATTTTATTGCTCAAAGACCCCAATTTTTGTTGATAAATGACGATATAATAATTTATTATTATTGCTAGTTTTTATGAAAACAGTTAAGCAATTTCGTTTTATTGAATGGTAAAATTATGTTTCAGAAGCTACGCAACTTCTGGTGGGCATCTCCATGATTAATATCACTCCATTAGAGGAAACAGCAAGCAAACGATTAGTTAATAACTTTATATTACCGCTGTTGAGTAAGTTATTATTTATGCTAAAGATCTTTTCACTTATATTATTATTTACGTTGCCTCATTATTCTATGCAAGTTTCGTATCAGTTTCTAATGTCTGCCGCCAAACGCGAACATATTACGAAAAAAAAAAAAAGAAAAAGAAAAAGAAAGAATAGTTAGTAGCAGTGGCCTTTGGCTTGCCGCGATTCTGTTTTATAAAGGCAGACACATTCGTTCCTTATTAGTAAGATTAAATGGCTTGCAAACAAACTGATAAAACATGTGCACGACCACTTATAATATTTATCACTGTGCTCATCAGTGCTCACGAAATTGTTATGCATACATTATATATTATTAGCGGAGACAAGGAAAGCAGTATATTTAAATATTGATTGTTTATAGTAGGCTATTAATTATTAATGAACGTCTACATTAGCTCTCATGTCTAGATACAAATTGCACAATCACACCAAACACGCCAATTGACAGCCTCTATTCCCAAATTAGTTATTACTATTCCATAAAAATAAAATATATTCAGTCATTAGCACGCTCACTTGCCTCTACTCCAATGAAAATAAAAATTTGCACCATTAATAATATTTAAAGAAAATAACGATTGGCTGTGATCAGTTAAATATATACCGTAGAAGATTTTTTTTTAATTATCCTAGCGCGATAACACGACGTATGAAGAGGACTAAGTGTTACTATACCGTAAAAGCTCAGCACATACCGAGTGAGAAAATGACTTTACATCCTACTTGCATTTGTCTGTAATTTTTTTATTGTTTCACACTTATCTAACTAGCATTTTGGTCTAATCGATACCCCTCGAAATATTTCAAAAACATCTTCTTAAAAGAATACCGCAATTAATTTTCGATTACAGAAAAGTAATTCTCTTAAACTGAACAAGGTAGTTGCGTGACATCGAATACTTCATCTTTGCAATACGACAGATAATGCATTGCTTTTCGTCGAATAGCTGTAATTAATATTGCCTTGTTTTACTTGAAGAAACGTTCGACTTAATTTATGTTTCCAATATAATCAGCATTTGCGTAAACATTTATTTAATTTTCCCGCCAGGCGTTACGAAAAACTGAGTAATCTACCACATAATTTATCAACCACGTACTCTCAATCAAATGAAAACAAATTAAAAGGTACACAATGTCATAAAAGCAGTGTTTGTGTGAGTAATTTAGAATGCTGTTGGATCTGTAGTATAGTTATCAGTATGAATGACTAATTAGAATACTGATCGATCTATGGTATACTTATCAGTAATGAATAATTTGGAATACTGGTGGATCTGTGGTAAACTTATCAGTTAGAGTGAGTAATATGGAATACTGATAGATCTATAGTATACTTATCACTAATCAGTAATTTGAAATGCTAGTGGATCTGTGTTAAACTTATCAATAAAAGTGAGTAATATGGAATACTGTTGAATCTGTGATGTACTTATCAGTAAAGGTGAGTAATATAGAATACTTTTGGATTTGTGGTATAATTATTAGTAATGAGCAATTTGGAATGCTGTTGGATCTGTTGTATACTTTTGAGTAAGAATGAGTAACAGAATACTGTTGGATCTTTGGTATACTTAACAGGAATAAGTAATTTGTAATGCTGTTGGATTTGTGGTGTACTTTTGAGTAAGAGTCAGTAAAAGAATACTGTTGGATGTTTGGTATACTTAACAGCAATAAGTAATTTGGAATACTGTTTGATATGTGGTATACTTATCAGTAATGGGCAACTTGAAATGCTGTTGGATCTGTGGCATACTTTTGAGTAAGAGTGAATAACAGGATACTGTTGGATCTATGGTATGCTTTTGAGTAAGAGTGAGTAATAGAATACTGTTGAATATTTGGTATACTTAACAGGAATAAGTAATTTGTAATGCTGTTAGATCTATGGTATGCTTTTGAGTAAGAGTGAGTAATAGAATACTGTTGGATATTTGGGATACTTAACAGCAATAAGTAATTTGGAATACTGTTAGATCTGTGGTATACTTATCAGTAATGGGTAATTTGGAATGCTATTGGATCTGTAGTATACTTTTGGGTAAGAGTGAGTAACAGAATACTGTTGGATTTTTGGTATACTTAAGAGGAGTAAGTAATTGTGAATGCTGTCGGATCTATGGCATACTTTTGAGTAAGTGTGAGTAACAGAATACTGTTGGATCTTTGGTATACTTAACAGGAATAAGTAATTTGTAATGCTGTTGGATTTGTGGTGTACTTTTGAGTAAGAGTCAGTAAAAGAATACTGTTGGATGTTTGGTATACTTAACAGCAATAAGTAATTTGGAATACTGTTTGGTATGTGGTATACTTATCAGTAATGGGCAACTTGAAATGCTGTTGGATCTGTGGCATACTTTTGAGTAAGAGTGAATAACAGGATACTGTTGGATCTATGGTATGCTTTTGAGTAAGAGTGAGTAATAGAATACTGTTGAATATTTGGTATACTTAACAGGAATAAGTAATTTGTAATGCTGTTAGATCTATGGTATGCTTTTGAGTAAGAGTGAGTAATAGAATACTGTTGGATATTTGGGATACTTAACAGCAATAAGTAATTTAGAATACTGTTTGATATGTGGTATACTTATCAGTAATGGGCAACTTGAAATGCTGTTGGATCTGTGGCATACTTTTGAGTAAGAGTGAATAACAGGATACTGTTGGATCTATGGTATGCTTTTGAGTAAGAGTGAGTAATAGAATACTGTTGAATATTTGGTATACTTAACAGGAATAAGTAATTTGTAATGCTGTTGGATTTGTGGTGTACTTTTGAGTAAGAGTCAGTAAAAGAATACTGTTGGATGTTTGGTATACTTAACAGCAATAAGTAATTTGGAATACTGTTTGATATGTGGTATACTTATCAGTAATGGGCAACTTGAAATGCTGTTGGATCTGTGACATACTTTTGAGTAAGAGTGAATAACAGGATACTGTTGGATCTATGGTATGCTTTTGAGTAAGTGTGAGTAACAGAATACTGTTGGATCTTTGGTATACTTAACAGGAATAAGTAATTTGTAATGCTGTTGGATTTGTGGTGTACTTTTGAGTAAGAGTCAGTAAAAGAATACTGTTGGATGTTTGGTATACTTAACAGCAATAAGTAATTTGGAATACTGTTTGATATGTGGTATACTTATCAGTAATGGGCAACTTGAACTGCAGTTGGATCTGTGGCATACTTTTGAGTAAGAGTGAATAACAGGATACTGTTGGATCTATGGTATGCTTTTTAGTAAGAGTGAGTAATAGAATACTGTTGAATATTTGGTATACTTAACAGGAATAAGTAATTTGTAATGCTGTTAGATCTATGGTATGCTTTTGAGTAAGAGTGAGTAATAGAATACTGTTGGATATTTGGGATACTTAACAGCAATAAGTAATTTGGAATACTGTTAGATCTGTGGTATACTTATCAGTAATGGGTAATTTGGAATGCTATTGGATCTGTAGTATACTTTTGGGTAAGAGTGAGTAACAGAATACTGTTGGATTTTTGGTATACTTAAGAGGAATAAGTAATTGTGAATGCTGTCGGATCTATGGCATACTTTTGAGTAAGTGTGAGTAACAGAATACTGTTGGATATTTGGGATACTTAACAGCAATAAGTAATTTGGAATACTGTTAGATCTGTGGTATACTTATCAGTAATGGGTAATTTGGAATGCTATTGGATCTGTAGTATACTTTTGGGTAAGAGTGAGTAACAGAATACTGTTGGATTTTTGGTATACTTAAGAGGAATAAGTAATTGTGAATGCTGTCGGATCTATGGCATACTTTTGAGTAAGTGTGAGTAACAGAATACTGTTGGATATTTGGGATACTTAACAGCAATAAGTAATTTGGAATACTGTTAGATCTGTGGTATACTTATCAGTAATGGGTAATTTGGAATGCTGTTGGATCTGTAGTATACTTTTGGGTAAGAGTCAGTAACAGAATACTGTTGGATTTTTGGTATACTTAAGAGGAGTAAGTAATTGTGAATGCTGTCGGATCTATGGCATACTTTTGAGTAAGTGTGAGTAACAGAATACCGTTGGATCTTTGGTATACTTATCAGTAATGGGCAATTTGGAATGCGGTTGGATCTGTGGTATACTTAACAGTACAAGTGAGTAATATGGAATATCTAATTATCAGTAATAAGTAATTTGGGAAAAAGTTGAATAATTGACACAATTTTGGACAACCTATTTAATGTTTAAAATTTGAAATACTGTTCCAAACTAATGATGAAAAGAAGTTGAAGGACTGGCAGAAGGTAGGTAGTGTTGGAAATTTAATTTGTGTTTTATAAGTTAGAAAATTTAAGCACCCATTGCACCTGTACGCGTACAAATAATTTACGTTCCTTAACGTACATTCACAGCATTGTATAAAAATAAGTTCAATAAATTAATTACCAGGTTGTAAGTCCAATTCGATGTTATTTTGCAGTGGACGTAACGACGTCGATAGTTAAGTTGAGCGGACATGCATTAGCAGTTTCATTTCCCTCGGCAATTACGTCTAAATTCCGATGTCTGGGCAAGTGTGAGACAAGAAGCTGGAACATTCCGAGCTGGCAAGTGACAGTTGGAAGGGTTATGTGCCGTGATATGGATTGACACAAGTGCTCTTCGGACAGGAAGTACAATACATTTAATTGCCACCCCGACAGTCCGGTGAGAACCTAGCAGAGTGTCCTCTAACTTAATCAAAACCGAAGTTTTGCCGATGTCAATTTCAAATCTCATGCGTATAGATATCTACCATACTACATATCTACCCACTTCTAATACAATATCATCTTACTTCTAATAGATATTGAAACATTTTGACATTATTAATTCGGATACGAAGTGTTCCAACCAGAACTCATTCCGTTGTATTCGTAAATATACACGGTGTGATCAAAAAGTTCTTCAACTAGTTTTATCAATATTTTCGATCCCTTATTTATCTCTTATTGGGATACAATATTTTGATTGAATTAGGAAAAAAATAACTGCCCAAAATTTGACGTATTTATATGGATCGGTCCCCATATTCATTGGCATTTGTTTGATACACGCCATAAATCATATATAACGTTTAATGTATTTTTTTTTAACTGGTATACCAAAGTAGTACATACTATAATATTTTACGTGTAGCGACTCTTAATGTGTGGGAGAAATGACTAACGACATTAAGATCTATTAGATGCATTAAAATATCCATAAAGATTGGCATTAATGCGTGCAACTACATTTTAAGACAGTAATAAAATATTAAATTTAATTTACACATAAAACATTGAAAGCCTTTAAATAGTAGTAGTAATAATCTAATAATAATAATAATAATAATAATAATAATAAAAAGGTATCTAGTTATACATGTTAATTATGTTTGTATAATCGATGATTTTAAGACGTGGTGTTGTTAAAGTGGATTTTTTGAATTTAGGTGCGAGGAGAAATAAGAAGTAGAAGTAGAAGAAGAAGTAAGGGGGCAAAACGGCGGCATGTAAACGACGGCATCAAGAAGAATGTTGAGACTCCAAGTGATGGATGACTCCCACCAGGCAATACTTAAACGTAGTTTTAATTAAATCTTGTAATTGTTTCAAACGCAGTCCTCCTGTCAGTGCTACGGCAAAAGCAAAAAACCGCTAAGCGTTTGAAAGACGTGCCGGAACGACAGTGATTCTACAAAATTAACCGGCTCTACTTGTTTACTGTTACTGCAGTACATGTGTACACTGACAACTGTCTTTCTTCCCGATCTATTGATGATGACGACGACGACATGGCGAATTTCTATTTCTCTTCCTTCTTTACCTTCATCTTCGGCAACGTCGTCTTCTACTCCTATCTATATCCAAACCATCGCAACAAGAGCAGTGTGTCATAAATACGAGGCATGTTTTTTAAGTAACTACCGTTTTGAAATTAATAAAAAACGTGCAAAGATATCTTAATAATCTTATTTTTCCATGAAAGCCCGTGCCTTAATCTACTTTTCTACATTATTTCCTTCAATTTTGATGCACTTGTCATAACGTTTGACCAGTGACCAGTTCTTGAATACTCTTCTCATAGAACTCTGCCGCCTGACTTGTTAACTGTTAACCACTGCATCACAACTGTTTCGACTTCGTCATCGTCTTGAAGACGCTGCGCTGACCGCCCAGATGTTTCTTCAAGTGCAGGAACAAATGGTAGTCACTGGGCGCCAGATCAGGGCTGTACGGAGGATGATCTAGAGTTTCCCAGTAAAAAGATGTGATGAGATTTTTGGTCCGATTAGCCACATGCGGACGGGCATTGTCATGCAGCAAAACGATGCTCTCGCTCAACTTGCCACGTCTTTTTTTCTGGATTGCATTGTATCACAATAAGCTGCCGCATTGATTGTTTCATTACGAGACAGAAACTCCATAGGCAATACTCATTTTTCTACTTTTCTGTCCCAAAAAACTGTGAACATGATTATCCGGCCAGAAATTGTTTGCTTAAACTTCACTTCACTGTGAATTTAGTTTCTTTTCACAGAACTTAAAAAAAAATTGTAGTTTTGAAATTATAAAACTAATTATTTCTTGTTTAGTCTTCAAAATAAAGGAAATCGAATGGAAATTGTTAAGTAAATTACAACATACCTAATCCCTTGAAACAACACAAGTACTTATCTTTATTCTTACAATTACATACTTTTATTTTCTTCTTTTATGATTACCCATCATATATTATTTATGTAAGTCTATATACTGTAGGTTTACGATATGTTATATAAGTACATAAATAAAATAAATACATCTACAAGGTGCGTTCCAAAGTAAATAGCACATTGTAGTGGCGATATTTAGCGATGGGTGTCTCAGTTGAAAAATGCATTTGCCGATAAAACGAAAGAGTTATGCCGACATGGAGGCCATCGAAAAACTTGAACTGACATTCACAAGGACGTCTCTACAGATAACATCGCTGGAGACTATTGTGAATAAAATAAATGAGTTATTTCACGAAAGTCCTGTTTACTTTAGAACGCGCCTTGTATGTTACATGGCTTCTTGGTTGGTTCATCTCGGCTGTAAGCACGTTAGCCAAAGACTACACTCCTCTGTTGTGTTGTATTAAATTAAATTCAAGAATATGACTTGCGTAAAAGCTCACTTACCGCGTGAGAAAATTACTTTTCGTAAACAATCTGTCAACTCGCTCTCAAACGAACAATCTATCAATTTTATTCGTACCGACAAATGTCCAATGAGTCCATCAACTTTAGTGTACTTCAACAACAACATTAAACTTCTAACAACGCAATTTTAACTTTTCACCATTAGAATTTATTAAAAGCAAATAAATTATGATTAATTAGGTACAAAATAATAATGTAATGTTTAAAAAAACATAGTGTAGATTACTCAAGGTTTTCTAAGTGCGGCACTGTTTGAATGCTGGGCCCAGGGAGTAATTATATAAATTATTAAGTGTCTTATCAGCCATTTTTGTAAAATACAGTGGTAAAAATATTGACGAACAATTTAATCGATCAAAAAGTTTCACTAGATTGTGTTTGTGTTTGCGATGGGATGGTTAGGTATGGTAGGTAAACGTTAAGGGGGTGATTCTTATTTCCGTATGTACAACAAGCAGCACAATTTGGATCACAATACACGTACAATGGAACTGAAAGCAGCGTGTAAGCAGCGTGTAAAACGGAGACAAAGCTCACGCCATCGGCCGCTTAATTTACCGTATAACAGGCAACGACAGCCAAAAGAATGCCCCTCCGCATGCAACATATATTTATGTGACTCTGTGTACAATTTACTTCTTCAATTGGTAATACACCTAGTCATTTGTACATTCACCTTCGCGAATATGCGAATGGTAAAACATAATAATAGTGCCACAGAAATACTAACTTGATCTACAACAACATACTTCTAATAACGTTTTGACATTTCATTCGCTTTTTCATCTATCATAATAACAACAACAACAACAACAGAGCTTACAACATTATTGATTTTAATTGAAACATTTAATTCATATAATTTAACGCGATCATAAAAGGCAAAGAAACAAATAAGTCGACCAATAACTACATACTTTCATTTCATTATAACGAACGAATCTTTTTAGTGTATATAAATTAGAAATATTGAAATTAAGGTTTCCACATTAATTATTAAATCATTTCATCGATCGTCGTGTAAGTCACTAGTCATTTAGCGTTTTTTTCTGACGTAGATGGCCTTCTATTCAAGAAAGTTGATTTAGCACTGAACTCCATGACGAAGCTTGTACATTACATTTATTAATTTGGATCTACCACTATTTCTAGTTTATATTTTAATTCTGTTTAAGCCTTGAGGCAGTCAAATGGTCATTAATCTTAAACTGTTAAAAATAACGTAGAATAGAACAGAATGTTATTTCACTAATTTTTATTGAACTCGACAATATTGTTTCGATCGTCAGCGATCATTTTCGAGAGTACTCAAACTAAAACTTAAAACTAATGCCAACATATTTATATTAATTGCCGATTACATAGGAGTAGTGGGGAGCTTGTGGATCCTAATTCAGTCTGATTATTAACTAAATTTAGTTTTTGGAATATAGCTTTTTTGATTTCTATATTTTCTAGCATAGATAGTTTTTTGCTATTGTGTAGATTAGTATGAATGATTTTCGTATTTTTTATATCAAATGAATGGTTCGAATCAATGTTTTTTTTTGAGTTTTTTATTTATGCTGTAATCGTGTTCTTTTAATTAATAATAAAATTGCATCGCAGTTGTTACAGAGCAATTTATATACATCGCTTTTTGATTCCGGAGGTCGTGATAGTTTGGTTTTTAAATTGATATTATTTGTTTCTATGGCTTTAAGATTAAATTTTTTGAAATTGTGACTAATGTTTATAAATTTAATAGAACAATAACGTTCAGAATTTGTATTTTCTAAAGAAGTGGCATTTTAAATTAATTTTTAATTGATTTGTTAACTTTTTTATTGATTAAATTATCAATGATGGCAGACTTATACCCATTATTTTTGGCTATAAGTTTAATAGTGTTTATTTCTTTTACATAATTCTCTTTAGATAACGGTATGTTCAAAAGTCTATTAATATAGGGTGTGAGGAGCTTGAAGGTATGATTACAACCGTATGGGTAGGTTTTCTAAAAATATCGAATGATAAACTATTGTCTAAACGTTGAATTATTAAGTCTAAAAAATTTAAGGTTCTATTTGTTTCTTCTTCTATGATAAATTTAATATTTGCATCTAAAGAATTGATAAAATTTGTGAATGTACTTAGTTGTCTATTTGTTCCTGTCCATATGCAAAACACGTCATCAACCTAACGATACCAGGTAAATATATATTTGATAAGGGGGTACTTAGAATTGAACATAGTGTTTTCTAAATATGACATGAAAACTTCGGCTAATACTGGAGATAGCGAAAAAATCCTTCCTCGATTATTATTTATTGAAAATGAATGAAATGAAATTTTTAGAATTGAAATGTTTCGAGATAGGTATGAAATAATTTTTACATTTTATTTGTTGGTAGTTGATAAGTTGGCACACTCTTGCAATATCGTTTGTCTATTAATAACAATTTCAAGTAGGTTTTCTTGTTTAAATCTCGACGCGCAATTTGAGAGTGACCACTTACGGGTGCAATCTAAAATAAAGTTAATTGCTTCGGGATAAAAAAGTTGCTGGCTTTGATCCTGCTTTTCGTCAACATAAGATCGCTCGGAGGTTTTTATCTCTTGGGCGCACATGTCCCTGCCAAACGTCAATCTGTACTTTTAAAGCACCTATTATACGCTTGATTTCCAAGACCAAAATACACCTCTCTATTTATGTCACTCCATTTTATGACCAGGAAGACTCTTTCCGCTTTAAATCCTTTCGCTAGTTCCTGAACCAAAATACTTCAATTGCTTCTCGAACGGCAATTTCTTCAACATTCCACGAAAACCATGATATGACAATAGACAGATTCAAAAATGTATTTATTTTAGACACAAAACAATTTAATAAAAGGAATAAAACGCCTTATGACACTACCAACAATATTCATTGGTCATTATCCGTAGTAAAGAGTAATCTTAATTCAGAACACATTACACCTAATATATATACCTAGAATCTACCTGTAACTTATGGAAAAATATCGAAAAGGGGTTGTTAGTGAAAGGTAAATGAAAATTGATCAAAGAATCCCTAAATTTTTGAATATACATGCACTCATAAATTTTGAGGACAAAGTAATTATGTTATGACATGGTTTCAATCATAAGACGTACTTATAACTGATTGTAGTGTTTGTATTGATATAAGGCGTTTTATTTCATTCCTTATTTTGTTCAAACAACCAGTGACTCGGTATATGTTCGTACCTTTAAACATAGAAAACAATTGTTTCATCACACAGTGACATAATCAGGTAAAGATGTAACATAAATATGTATAGGGAACTGAGTATTTCCTTAAATTACAAACTTACGTTATCAAATTAAAAAAATTATTGAAAAACTAAATCATTCTAAATATGTGCATCAAAATATCGTGTGATATTGTCACTGATGAGCTGGTTCTTTCATCTCAACTTGTTTTTGATGCATAAAGCGAATTAATTCTCTTTCGTTCTATATAACTTTTGTTTTTAATTAGCTTATCTTATCAAAATTAGTGTAGCAACTACAATACATACAAGTAGGATTGCTTGATATATTTATCTTATAGAGGGAGTACAATATTATTTTTTGTTTGCCGTATCAGTTAATAAAGGATATTAAGGGTCCTCGAGGGCATTCAAACGTTCGCTGTTCTGTGTGTTCTTTCTTTAATATCGATGTTATTCCAGACACATAACCCTTTGCGAAAACAATCTAATTATGTTGATTGAATGACGGCCAATTCATTAGATGTCATTCTTTAAGACGACCAGCGCTTTTCTCCGTATTACCAATCATACCTAACAGGCGGGCTGAAAAGTTCGTAGGCTAGCATAGAAAAAATTATTTTTTTTTTGATAGAATTTGATTTAGTGCGATAGTCTCAAAATAGGCTTCAGTTTCTGCGATTACGATTACCTCTTCATCGGCACGAAATTTCTGTCCAGCGAGCATCCTCTTAAGGTCTGAGAACAGAAAAGAGTCGCTGGGGGCCAGATCTGGAGAGTACGGTGGATGCGGAAGCAATTCGAAGCCCAATTCATGGAATTTTGCCATCGATTTCATTGATTTGTGACACGATGCATTGTCTTAATGAAACAGCACTTTCTTTTTCTTCAAATGAGGCCGATTTTCCGCGATTTCGTCTTTTAAACGCTCCAATAACGCTACGTAATAGTCGCTGTTTATGGTTTTCCCCTTTTTAAATAGTCAATGAATCAATCAATTATACCATGAGCATCTTAGAATACTGATGCCTGATGCCATAACCTTGCCAGCCGACTTTTGCGTCTTTCCACGCTTTGGAGTCGGTTCATCACGTGCAGTCCACTCGGCTCATTGTAAATGTCGAATGGACTCCGGTGTGAAATGATGGAGCCATGTTTCATCTATCGTTAGATATCGACGCAAAATTATTCGTATTTTTTTCACCACAAAGCAATGCTTTATTAACACACGAAGTTCCTTTTTATCCATTTTTTAAAAGTAACAAAAGTTCTTTCACTAAAAATGCTATAACTCAGATACTAATGGTGCAACAACTGTCAAATTTATACACGCGTCTTTTGAAGGTTAGGGCTAACTAAAAATATACTTATATATTTGGTGGTTTAACGTTTGTGACAAAATAACTCTGGCTAAAAATCTAAAAGTTTAATTTTCTTTTGGTAGACGTAGCATTTTCAGGGAATTAATTGAAGTTGGTGTACCAACCGTCTGTTAAAAAATACCCCTATTATGGTGGAGTTACCGTTAAATGGAATTTTCAGTTGTGGAACGTGAAGCAATACGTAAGTGACAGGAAACACATCGGCCAATGGCTACCCAAATTATCATTTGTCAAGTGCCCGGTTAATGAAAATGACCTGAGGTTTGGAAAGGAGCGTCACCCTCCTCATTTACGTGTACATGAAAAATGCCCTCGGCATTTCGTTACAAAATTACTTCAACACTTAAGTTACTATCAGGAAATATCAAGCTCTACAAACGAAACAACACAATCTACATGGCACTGATAATAATCTCATTATAGAAATAAATTAGTGGTCTAAATATAGATTAATAAAGAAATACAATTATTATTTCAGTAAAAAGACGTTCATTATTGTGTAAGGATTATACAGAACATTTGGAAATGTAAGAAAGACCAAAAAAGACATTAGGTTTGTGTTCGCATATATTGATCTTTTTATTTTTTGTCTTTGTAATATATTAGCACTATTAGTCATCCAATTTTTACTTCTCGAATTTTTGTAATTTTTGTATTGTCATGTGCATTTGTTGTCTGTTCCTTTCTTTTGCAATTTATGATTTCTGTATATGTCATATTTTTCCCTTCTTGGTATTGCCGTTTAGCCCTGTTGTATTATTTATATATTTATTTATTTTCTTTGTTTCCAAATGTTTTTTAAGAGTTAAGTTAGTCGATAGATTTTTTGAACCATCGGTTCATTTCCAGGACGTGAATTTTTGTATGTTTACGTTTCCCTTCCTTTTTTTTGTTGTTTCAAGTGTCGGCGCATCGGAACCACCCCCTCCTCTGGGGAGGCGGTTCTTAAATTCATGTTAAAATAAGTATTTTTACATTCAATTGCAGAATCAATTCATCATTCAATCATATTAGATTCAAACCATTCAAACATCAAACATTTTTAGTACATTAACATATAGCACCAATCACATCAAGATCCCTCTAAAGATATATAGTATTTAATAACATATAGTTTCATGTAATAAATCATAATCCATAGTCATTTAGTATTTTCGTAAAAATAAGTAGCAATCACGGCGTACAATAAAATTAGTGTGTATATAGTTGTAAATAGTTTGGGTGTAATAAAATTTTACAAAACAAAGTCTGTTTATTGCATCGATTCCCCCATAGGAATCAAAAGAAGTGGCACAAATAGTTTGGATTAAAGAAATTGCATATACTTTTTCGAAACGTTTATAAGCACTTAAAAATGTATTTGGTTAAGTGTACAGCTGAATTGTAAAAGCAAAGTTTATCTAATATAATTTTGTCACAAAACGAAAATTGCTAGGAACATTTTCAATTAATGTTTTCCAACGATTTTTCCTACATTTTCGCGTGCTATAATTACTGCCGCTGTTGCCGAAATATAGCTCCTTAGTTGTGACGGGGAAACGCACCGTAATGTATCTGCAAGGGAATGCGAAAGGGTAATTTCGCAGTCTGAACATTAGTCACTCTGTGTAATTACCCTAAAGCCGTCAAAGCGACATGTCCTCGCTTGGATGGGGGCAACGCGATAGCTTGCGGACAGTGAAACAGAAACAGTACAGCACCGCGCCTTACTTATATGTTAGTAGCTAGTATCCGACTACTCGGCCCTATCCTGCTGTTTATAGAGAATACAAACCGAAGAACGACCAACTATTACCTCCTAAACCACCACGTTCGACCCCAACGAAAATGACACAAACGCAAATTCAAAAAATGACATCGTAGATTCATTTACCAAAACAGATGAACAATCGAATCATTCAACTGTGATTCAATTGAATTAAACAATTCATTTAACTGAAATTCTGTTCGAATTTTGAACTGAGATTCGTTTGAACAACTGACTTTGTTTTCATTATCAGTATAGTATAGGATCGAAAAGATTTATGAACCCATAGCTCATAGTGTAAATGGTTCTTTGCTTGTAGAGTTTCACGTTTAATTTGATCGGCTGTATTTGTTACGGGGTGGGCCAAACATTGCCTTTAGCTTCTGCTTATTATTCTAAATCACTTGGTTTAGGATAAAGCTCGTTTGAGGGTTAGTGAATCAATGGTTGTTTTGAAGACGTTTGCACAACACGAAAACCTATTTTCCCTTCTGCGCCTGAAGCTTCCAATCCGGTAAAAGGATAATAAGAACACCTGTAGATAAACACTTTAAATTTACATTGTTGTACTCAACTGAATTTACACATGTACATAATAAAACTCTGTTTTTGATATTAACAAAAATCAATGAATACAAAAATTAATTTTCTGTTTATTATTGACTAATATAATATAATAAATTTACTTTAAGAACTATATTAGTCAATAAGAAAGAAAATAACTCCTTTGGAAAAAAGTGGTGTATATCAATTAGCTTGTGACTTATGTGACGCAATATATATTGGACAAACTGGTAGAGCTTTTTCAACTAGGATAAAAGTACATTTAAATAGTATTAATAAAAATAATTTGCATACTGGAATTTCAGAATATTGTACTTTGTATAAACACAATATAGACGTCAAAAATACAAAAATTTTACACACTAATATATCTAAAAGTAATAAATTATCTATGTTCGAAAATTTAGAGATTAAGAAAAGCCTCCACAATAAAATAAATATTGTTAATAATCAATTAGAGTTAGGACAAACAACATCCCCTCTCCTACTCAGCGAATTATAGATGTACCTATATATACAGTGTTTGTTAGACTTTTTTCTTTAGTATTTATACTCTTGATAATGGACAATGCCCGAAACAAGAGTTTCTCAATATATTTAGTGCAAACATTCTACTAGTGTTTTATTTTGTTATTAATAAGATGTTTCACAATAAGTGTACCTTAGAAAGTTTAAATTTAAAGATCAGTTTGTTTATTTCGTTTTGTATTTTGAAATAAGAATCGATGATGTTTTATGTATGAAAGTTGTTTTATTTATTCGTTTAGATTTTAGATAATGTAGGCGGCAAAATGGTAGGGTAAACATCGTCGAACACAATTACCAGAAATTTACGAGTGAAGAAGTACGGTTACAAAGGGATTATATACGTATATATATATATATATATATATAGGTATAAATTCAAGTCACATTTAAACGCACTAGACAAATACAATATGCATCTACCTGAAGGTAATTGCTTAAAAAGCCATTAAGTTACTTGGTTAATTAACTTAGCTATCAGCTTATACCTAAATACCCTAGTATGAATACTAAATAGCAGCCCTTATACGATTATTGCATTATCATATGCTTTGTAGGTATATCTGAATGTCGCAAACTTATTTATTAGAAGCAAAAATAAATCGTTAAAAAATTATTATTATACAATTATTATACCTAGGTACATAATGTCATTAATGTCCTCGTTCGAGCGAATGTTCTTGCCGGCGAGCATTTATTTGACGTCTGCGAACAGCCAGTAGTCACTGGGAGCCAAATCTGGAGAATACGGTGGACGTGGGAGCAATTCGAACTTCAATTCATGTAGTTTTACCATTGTTTTGCTTGACTTGTGCGTTGTCTTCATGAAACAAATTTTTTTACTTTGCCATATGCGGTTGTTTATTTGCAATTTCAATTTTACGGCCTTTAAACGTTTCAATAACGCCATATAATTATTACAATTCACTGTTGATGGTATTTCTCAACATCCCGTCTCAAGATAGTCGATGAATATTACATCACGCACAACTCAAAATACTGAGGCCATAATCATTCCGGTCGATTGTTGTGCTTTTGACGAACTTTTGCGCTTTGAACGAGATTCCAGGTTTGGGTCAGTTGATGTCCACTCAGATGACGATCGTTTTGATTCGGGAGTGAAGTAATGGATCCACGTTTGATCCATTCGACATATATCACATAGCGACGCAAAAATTCCGGTTTGTTACGTTTAAACCAAACACTGGCCAAACACTGCTCAGAATCATCAACACGTTCTTTTGATATGATATCTTTACGATGTCTATGTCAGCTAACTCACGCAATTTCACTTTTCTGTAATTCAAACCGATTTTGTGGATGTTTTTTATGTTTTCTGGTGTTACCGCTTCATTTAGACGTCCACTGCGATTTGCATCATCAGTGTCTATATTTAAATTAATATCGTTCGAATGATGAAAAATAATTGTTTGTAACATAGGAATTCGATTTGGAAGAATTTGGATCGTTGTTGTTTTTTCCGTTAATAAGGCGTAGGTTAATTAAAATTTATTTGGCTGTTCGTAAATAGAAAGGAAAGACACGCACAAATTTCCAATTTCCATTTCGCCAAGAGATTTACGTAATAAGGTCGAAGTTATGCCAATCAAGGGAGGGAGCCAGCGCCACTCTACCGGCACCTACTAATAAAAAGAGGAACAGCCGAAGAAAGAGAAACAAAATACTATAATAATATCTAGATATACCATTGGTTTGAAAAATGTCTGGGACGGGCTGTCAAATGATAAAAGAAGTTTACGGTTGGGACTCGGGACTATTTATCAGGTTTGTTATAAATCGTCGCAGTGCAAATTACACGTAGCTACAATTACAAGGGAACGGGAACGGCAGTACAAGGTATAAAATATAGCTAATTAACGGCTCTCAAGGCATTCGCCATTCCACTCTTGCCAACTAATCCTCACGAAACTTCTTGCAAACTCACTCTTTATTACGGCCGTACTAAAATAAACTTTTACATTCTTCCCAACCACCGCGAGTGGTTTATCGTCTCACAAAAACCAACAAATGTCTATTGCTACCGCGAAAGTACAAAAAAAAACACACAAACCAACACCTTATATGAACAACTACACTCATAAGAGGAATTTCTAATTTACGCGAATGTTTTAAGCTTGATGAAATTAAACCGCCTTCAATTATACCAAGAGCTACCAACAAAAACGAAGACTACATATGTTTCTTTTTGTTCGTTATTTACGAAATTATACGAGGAATGTTTTTTAAGTAAGTACCGTTTTCAAATTAATAAAAAACGTGCAAAGATATCTTAATAATTTTATTTTTACATAAAAGCATCTACCTTAATGTACTTTTCTACATAATTTCCTTCAATAATAAATAGAACTCCGCCGCTTGACTTGTTAACTGTTAACCACTACATCACAACTGTTTTGACTTCGTCATCGTCTTGAAGACGCTGCGCTTAACGCCTAGATGTTTCTTCAAGTGCAGGAACAAATTGTGGTCTCTGAGCGCCAGATCAGGGCTGTACGGAGGATGATCTAGAGATTCCCAGTAAAAAGATGTAATGAGATTTTTGGTCCGATTAGCCACATCTGGACGAGCATTCTCATGCACATTTGTGCGGCCATCTTTAAATGCTCTCATCCACTTCCTTACCATTTCATCACTCATAATGTTTTGTCCGTAAACTGCACCGATCTCACGATGAATATCAATCGGTTTTAGTCCTTTAGCACTTTGAATGCAATTCAGTACAAGTTAACTTATTGAGGATTTGTAGTCAAAGAAGGTTTTAGGCTACAATAGGAATGAAACAATAGTAACTTTTTTTGATTTAGGTAGATACACCTAGATTTTTTATTATTATTGATAACTGATAATTTTAATAAATCATCCTGTGGACAACGTAATTATTTAATTTTCAAATATAGTCCTGGTCATATCTACACAGTAAATCTTTAAATTTGTGTTCTTTCTTTAAAATCCACATAATGTCCTGTTCACACTTTTGAATATGATAAAGGATGAAGATAGGTCGATGGTTCGTAAAATACAAAAGCCTCTCGGTAAGGATGTGGCAATCCTTAAGTTGGTATATGTAGATAACGATTAGATACAAAAGGGATTGGAAACTCGAAACAGAACTTACAAGAGAGATCCCGTTGTGCTTTGAGATTTAGCTGGACCTTCGAAGAGTTTAATTCCTTCTGAACTTCAGACATCGACTTCTGAACGATAACGTTAAACGTTGAAAATCCCATGTGGAACTAACAAATAAATCGACCCATCTAACAAAAAGGAAAAAAGAACAACTTGTCCTTATCAATTAGAAAATCCTTTCTCATCCACCGTCCATTTCAAAATTAATCTGGGTGAAACGAATGTTACGTAGCATACAAACAAATTAGATAAGACATACGTTCAACATACTGGACTACAGATAAACCTATTTCGAATTTTCTGTATTAACAAAAGAGATCGATGTACTGTTGACATTATTTTTTGGATTAGTCCGTACAGTATTTCTTCTATTTTTTCACGTAAAATCAAATGTTGTTTTAAATTACAAAATGATTTATTGACCACAATGATCATTCCGCCACACCGTGGCTTCTTCAGGTGGAAGAATCACTAAACTAAAATTATTTACAAAATCACTTATATAGGTACCTACTAACTAAAATTAAATCGAAAAAAGGAGGGGGGAGAGACAAAGAATATTACCTAGGATTAATAACATTTAATAGTGGTGAAAATTATAGGATTTATAAATTTCGAAGAGGTGAATCATTAACGTCAATTTGGTCATTTATAATTAATCCTAACTTATTTAATTTATTTATTTCTAAACACTCTATTAGATTTAATTTTGTGCCTTTCTTTTCAATATGTAAAATCTCGAAATTTTTATTAAATTGATGTGCTTCTGATAATAAATGTTCTGCGTAAATAGAATGGGAAGATTTTTAATTGAAACTATTCTTATGTTCAGAGATCCTATCCTTAAAGGCTCTACCAGTCTGGCCAATATAAGCTTTGTTGCTAGTACCACATTGTAGTTTATAAACCCCTGATTTGATGTTTTTATTGGTAGGAACGTTGTTGTTTATCAGAATTTTACCTAAAGAATTATTAGTTTTGAACGACAAAATTTAGATAAATGTTTGCCTAAATTGGTAGATATATTTCCCATGTACGTAATTGAATTATATCGAGTTTTAATAATATTATTGGCACCAACAACGGGATAGATTAAATTGCGGCCTAATTTTTTATGTAACAAGTTTAAAACCAAATAACAATTATAACCGTTATTTCTCGCAATTTTAATTTTAGTTAGTAGGTACCTATATAAGTGATTTTGTAAATAATTTTAGTTTAGTGATTCTTCCACCTGAAGAAGCCACGGTGTGGCGAAATGATCATTGTAGTCAATAAATCATTTTGTAACTTAAAACTTGGTGTTTGATTTGTATTTATAAAATCAATTGATGATAAGATTGGTATATTGTTTGCGTGGGTGTATGAGAATATGTATAACATATACCTATTTGGAGCGCTGCGTTTCTTGACCACAAGTTATCGGAGGACGAAAACCGAGACGTCCACGATCGTCCTCTCCTAGGCCGACCTGGAATCTCCGGAGGCCCTCCTCCCCATGCCCGTCGACTCTAACACCCCCACCTCCCCAATCTCGTCGTCGTTTTCCTTCGCGCACCGCCGCCGCGCTTTCCTTTGTCCGTTGCTCTTCGCTCTTAAGGGAGCCGATTAATTATTGCCCTCGATCTTTATTTCACCTCCAAGTCTGAACCCCTGTCCAAGCATGGCCATGAATACACGAAGACTTCGGCATATATCACAAACAAATTTACGAGACCATAGAGCTTTGCTTTTTCCAACATATCTGACAACATCAAGCCATCCGGAATGAGTTAGTACATAATGAAACCGATCGAAATATTTTTTTTATGGTCCAAAAATTTTCGCATTTTTATTTTATTAAATTTTATTAAAATCAAGTATTGTGTAACGATCGGTAAGACCGTTCGTTTTTATTATTATTACTTATTGGTATTAAATAAAAAAATCGTGATGATGTTTATTGAAGATGTTTAATTTTTACATAATATTTATATTGAGATCCCAATCTGTTGTTTGTTTTTCGCCAAAATGTTGATACGAACAAACGTTTGCGATTAACCGGAAAAAAACTCCCCCAAATTCGTGGCTAAGTTCGCTCCATAAGGCACAGACTTCCGTCTTTTCTCTCTTAGTGTCGCTTGTCTTTCAACTTTTATTATGTGTCTCGACGGGAGTTACTCACACAATTTAGCACATCTTGCCCCATAGAATTTGACATGGCGTTAAAAAATGCCCACTGACCGAACAACTTATTCATTTACTTCTCTCCTTCTTTTCCAACATAAACATTTAACCTTTTTTCACTCGCCGAAATACAAATATTATTATCGCTATTAAAACGTTCCAAAAACAGACAGAAAAACATTGCTTGCCATTGCATTCTGATAGTTTACCATCAAATTTCACGTTTTCTTTTATAAGCGGCAGGTTCACAGTAATAGGATTCACCCAAACACCCCAGGAAAAATGGATTTTGTAAGTTAAAATATGATACGATACATAATTAAAGAATTAAAAATACACTTGGTTTCAAAATATTATATTTGTAGACTATCTATCAAAATCTATCCTCTAATAAAAACTGAAACAAAGAAATATAATTCATTCACATACATAGGTAATATTTCTTCTTTAATCGGTAAACAGGTCAGTCAAATTAATAATAGTCATATAGCCTTTAGAACAAATAACTCATTAGGCAAACATATACTAAATAATAAATGTAAAACTCCAAAAAACTTAAAATCAGGAGTTTATAAATTAAATTGTTTAGACTGTGACAAAGTATATTTAGGACAGACAGGTAGATCTTTTAAAGTTCGTATCAAAGAACATTGGGCTAGTTTTACAAATACAAGACCTGATTCTACGTATGCGGAGCATTAATTAACAGAAAACCATAATTTTAATCAGGAGTACAAAATTTTACACGTGAAAAGTAAAACTTCGAAATTAAACCTGTTAGAATCATTAGAAATTAATAGATATTTTTGTAAAAACCTAGCATTAAACGACCAAATCGAATGTAAAAATTCACCTTTGCTAAATGAAATGCCATCTTATAAATCTTCTTCTAAATTTCTATTCATTTGATAGTTTCAGAAAAAGCTCTTAGTACACCCCCAGTAGAACCGTAATAAAAAATGAGACATCAGCAAGTACATTGGAATTGAAAAAGATTTTTTAATTTGGTTGACAATAATTATATATCTTTGTATGCTTTCGATTCCCAACAACTTACAATTTTTTTTTTACTTTATAAAAACTTATGTATATGTACCTGTTATGTTCCGGTTGCACCAAACATGTGTTGCAATATGTGCATGCACATTCATGTTTGTTACTTAATTTGAAAGAGTGTAATGTTGGTGTGCAAACATGTAATTTCAATGTTAACTTTAAAGCGAATCGGTTAGCGTGGACGAAAGATAAGGAAATAACGACTTTAAACAAACAGCTGTGTTTGATGTAATGGGGTTCGTAATAGTGGTCTCACGTATATTTTGAACGCGTAACAAGGGGATTCGAAATGTTTTCAACGTTACGGCCGACACTTTTCTTTCCATTGACATACAACTTTATGGTCCTTAAAAAATGTGAAGAATTATTTCTTACGATTTCTTTTATAAAATCAAAATTTTAAAGTGATGTTAGGGAACGAAGCATTACACAAGCAAGACAATCCATGAGAGAAAAAAAAATAAAAAATGAATTAATAATAAAAATAGAACAATTTTATGAAATTAACAGAAAGGAAGATGAGTCACTCTCTAGTAAATATTAATAAATAAAGAAAGGAAATAAATAAATAAATAAACTGCTTTTTTGTTTCACACTTGAAATTTTATTAAATCTCGACAATTGTTTCGGTTGATTTAAGTTTTTCTCAAAGAGAGTAAGATGTTACACTCAGATTTATTAAAATTTCAAGTGTGAAACAAAAAAGCAATTTATTTATTTATTTATTTCCCTTCTTTATTTATAAAATACTATTCAAAATATTAATAATAATAGCGCACGTAATAATTTGAAAAAGCAAATAAGTAACATATCTAATAGAAATAAAATTAAAATAATAATTGTTTTGTGGGAGGGAATTTAGGAGTGCGAAAGAACAGAAAGCGAAATAAATCATTTTTACCTTTTACGATAGGAATTAAAATTTGTGTCAAGTGGTATGAAATTGTAAGAATCAAGCAAGCACAGAGGCACGGCATACGGTATACGTTAAATAAATAAATGTGGGGCTGGAGACTAAATTTAAGGTCTATTTTTACCCGTTATATCAGATCGAGGTTATAAATTTAGGAATCAATTAAGTCAATACATTTGCAATCTGGCTTAAGTGGACGCTACGCAGACTCAGAGCGTTTATAAACGCGACACTAAGACCTGATATAAAGCAGATGGTGACTATTTCAGGATCATGGTATATACAATAGTTACATGTGTACATTTGTCTCTTGTCGAATACCAAACTGCTTACATTAATGCCGCATAGCCGCATAGCCACATCGGCGCACTTTTAGGTCAACTGTATATTTTGCGGATCAATTCGTTTTCAATCGCCGAAATAGATTCGACATCGGATAACTAACTATTCATCTGCACGGACGTTCCTCATTTTAAAATTACACATTTTTATTATTATTTTCACCTTCACGGCTACGTGACATATCAATTTCATTCTCACAAAAATAAAAAAAATAAATAAAACAGAAAGAGGACAATTGTGACGCTACATACATTGGACAATCAGGTAGGGCTATCGGTAAACGTATTTGAGAACATGATGCGCCTATAAGAAACAACAAATGCAATTCCAGTGGGATAGCTGAACATTGTATTGAGTTAGGTCATTCCATAGATGTAAACAATTTCAAACTTCTACATTCAAACATTCCCAAATCAAGAAAATGTTGTAATTACTTAAATAGCAGCGGCTAGTTCTTAATTTTAGTAATCATCTGCATTTCTCTTGTAAATAGCCTTATTAGGCAGAAACAAATTTGTCAAGTTGATACATAAACTAGTGAAACGTGTCCTTTTATTTTCTTTCTTGTGCTACGTATTTCTATTGTAGTTTGTTTTGTAACCATTTAATTTAGAAAAACAAAACTTTTTTGTGTTTCATTCCCACCAGCTACTCGTGCTGGTGGGCGGGCAGTCCCTCCGACCTACACAGCGGTGCAAAGCCGGAGGGTAGGGCGTAAGGCCCTCTTTAGCCTCCTTGCAGGAATCGTGGGAATGGGTGGGTGGTGTGGTTAGGGAGAGAAAGATGAGACCGACGAAATGAAGACAGAAGAGAAGTGAAACATTATCTGTGGAATATTACTGCCTCAGCATTTGCCTAAATGATCCAAGGAAACAACAGAAAACTTGAACTAGAGCAGCCGGACCCGAGTTTAAACCAGTGACCTCCCAAATGCTAAGCAATGATCTAGAGCACTAGACCACGCCGCTCTTCATAAAACTAATTTAAACGTAAAAAAACACGTAAAATGTTTCACATTAATCTATTTTCGACAACTCGACAATTGTTTCGATCGAACTGAGATCATTTTCAAGAGTAATGATCGCAGTTCGATCGAAAATAGATTAATGTGAAACATTTTACGTGTTTTTTTACGTTTAAATTAGTTTCATGAATCATGTTTCACAAACGTTGCACTATCGAATCTCTTAGAGCAATTCTATTGAAGGATGAAGTTTATATCAAAATAACAATAGATTTGGTTATCATACCATAAATTCCGTCTTTCGTAAGGTCCCCTAACAAACAAACAAATGGACAAATTTGAATGAAGTGTTAGAGTGTAATGATGCGATAGTATGTACAATTAAGGTTCCCTACCACAATATAAAAGTAAGCTGATACTTAAAATATTTTCTAAAAATTGCCAGAACATGTATATTGTTATTGTTCGTCATCCCCTTTGTAATCTTGTCCAATTTTTTACTTGTATGCTGGTTGAGTCCTAAAAACCTACTTACTTACGTTAGATAGGCAAGTGTTTACATCCCGAAGGACGAATTAATTAAAAATTGAAAGAAACAACAACGTTAGATGTTATTTCTGAACGTAAACCTTTCCTTGCGATTGAGTACGTACGTACATACATAAAATTTTTAACATCATGAAGTGAAATGGATGCGTTACTTACATGGCACATGTAAGCGTTGGAGAATCGGCAGGGGTGTAGATGATTCATTCATCAGAGGCCGCTGAGCGTCTCCGACCTTTGGGAGTTGGGATAGTTGGTCGGCGACGCCGACGCCGACGTCGTTGGCGTCCTCTTCTTCCTGCGCCGACTGCCCGTTCCTGCTTATTCCCCCTCCCGTCACACCGCACAACTCTCAGTGTAGAGACGGTGCGGTTCAATCGATTAAAGAAAAGCTTTTCTTTTTTACAATCACACGGACGAGATGCTGCAAAGAAGAAGAAAACTTTATCGTCTCGTGAACACTCCGGCATAAGGAAAAACAATTTCCACCAAATCAAATTCATCACAACACAACATATAAATATACCTAACATGGGTACTACGTTCATATTTATCAAGAAAATGAAAACATTAATATAATTTAATTAATAATTATTGCTGTTACAAATTTTAAGAATCTATGGCCAAAAAAAAAAGGTTTCTAAGAAGTTATGATTTAGCTAAATCTAGTCGACAGCCCTAGAGTCTTCTAAATCCATAACATTGTTCAGAAAAGCTTCGAGAGTTATTTAACGTAAATCACCGAAAAAATAATGGATGCCCCCAATACTAATTGTAAATGTCCCAGATTACTTTGCCTTTTTATTTAAAAAGAATATAACATATACACAAATGCTTGTTTAACTGAGAAATCTTCTTTCAGTTTATTTGAATGCCTTAAAAAAGTTTAATATAATATGTTAACATATATCTACTTAAGATATGAGGAAACGAATTTTAGATTTCGTAAGAAATTGGTTGACAAATATTAAGAAGTTGTTAATGCAAAGGGTGGAAGTTCTTAAGTGTTTTTAACACATGTTAACATTTAAGTATGAGACAAAATTTTCACAGGAAGGAAGAAAAATCAATATCGAGATGCGCCTATTAAGCTTCCTGAATAAACAGTGGGAGGAAAAGAATTAGCAGACTGTCTTTCGTGTTTTACGACTTTTTCCGGGTATAAAAGGCTAATTTAATCTTACCCTCGCGTTTATAATGCGCGGCGGATGTCAAAGTGATCCCGAACTTGTTGCCCGCGGTTGCTGTCGCCCCTTATTCTAACTGATAAATCTTTCCGTTCACTACGACGTTGCTTCATCCAAAGAGCCGACCGAAATGCACCCACAATCTCATAACTTTCAAAAAATTTAAATGTTACGCCATCCTTTCAACGACAACATAATCCAAAAACGGACATTACCAGACTAACCCACAATAAATTTTATAAATAAAAATATAAATTTACTTATTAGCTTCGTAATAATAACATTTAAACTTTCTTTTTCGGCCTCTTCGGCAATTTTTACTCATTCGGCCACATTTCAAACAACAGAGATATAAATTAGTTTACATTGCCTAAACAAACTTCATAAAATAACAATAAGCAATCATTTTATGAGAGGATCTGTCAGAATATATTGTAAGAAAAACACGATTACTTATAAAAGCAGGTGCATTCATAGAGTGCCCGGAGTCGGCTTATGCCTTTACGATTTTGTAAGGTTTAAAATTGTTCCTTATTTCGACAACAAACGGGCCCTTGCAAATTCGGCGCTCACCTTTTCTGTCTCATTTCACCGCTATGAATTTATTAAAAACCGATAAAATTTCTATCAAAATAATGCAATTGGATACAATAAAAAAATACAATTAAACAGTTTATTAAAATTTTGGTGGATTCGCTAGGTCAAATGTCGTACGTATTATTTATAGGAAATATTGATATTATGCATATTTTAAAAATGAATAATTCAGTTACATTGCACATCTAGGATAAATTACTGTAAATGTCACTGAAAATAATAAAATAAAATCCGATTAAAAATTCATACTTTCTCGTCGGGAACTTTTTTACTAAACTGATGTTTTCCTTTATGAAAGTTGATCATCTTGATTTTTGGAGTAAAACACTTAAAGAATTTTATTTCTTAATTAATTTGTTTCGACCTACAAGGCCATCTTCAGAAGAAGAAATCCTAACCAAATATTACAATCCTGTATTAAATACTAAATTTTAATGCTAAGGTGGGGGAAGTAAATGTTTGGTACATAACATATGTACAACAATGGGGAATCGTATACATTTTCAATCTCATTTAAAACATTTTCTGAGTTTGCTCTTAAATGGCTTTTAATTTCAATAGCCTCCAGTATTGTTAATTTTTTGCCTTTATCTTCTGCATATAATGTTTTTACATTTTCTTTGTTATTGAAATTGTAGTCTTGTTCTATTACAAGGTTCATGAATGCGGAATTTTTGCTATAGTTTTTACAGTGTTCAAAAATGCGATTTTTAAAGGTTCTGCCTGTCTGGCCTACATAAATTGAATTACAAGAATTACAAAATAATTTATACACCCCACATTTGAGAAGTAGATCAGTTTGATCTTTTCTATTGTTTAAATATTTAAATAAATTATTTATTGTTCTAAAGGCTACTTTATTATCTTCATTTTTTATTTAACTGGCAATTTTTATAGAAGAGGGACTAAATAAGTTAGTGTATTAAATTTACATTGTTCGGATGGTATATTTGGGTAAATAGAATTAAAACAAAGTTTTTGTTTTAGCATTAAAATTTAGTATTTAAGACAGAATTGTAAAACTTAGTTATGATTCCTTGTCTGAAGATGACCTTGTAGGTCGAAACAAATTTATTAAGACATAAAATAAAAATAAGTGAAAGTTCTTTAAGTGATGTTTTCACGAACTTATCAAACCACCCTTGTATTCATTGTAATAATAATAGCATATTCGAGATTTCTACAATATAAGACCCTTGAAGTAAATATGGTACATTGCATGCTTCCGTCTTTGTACGATACATTTAAAAAGGAACAAAAAAATAAAAAGAATTACATGGCATTCCTTGTTGGTTGTCTTTTAAGACGATAGCGGACGAATCGAGCGGGAAAGCGTGATAAGCATTCTACGTACATGATAAGGAACGAACGTAAAGCAACCGGGCGTGCCTCCCAAGACGGATGGCTGTCGCGGGAAATCCACCCACTAAACCATCGTCTTGCTTCACATGCCAAGCACGTACCGAACAGCTTGTGACAACTGTGATCTATAACATTGATTTGCCCCCTAAAAATTAACAACGCGCACGTAACAACACCCCACACAAACTGCTCCACCACTGCACCTCAGCATTTAACGATGTCATTACCAAAACCACGCGAAAATCTTCTATAAAACGTTGTCAAATTTATTTCACAACAACACAAAATACAAGATATTTAATAAACATTAAGTTTTCGATAACAATAACTACTTTCAATAAACATAATATTGCGGGGGCTCACTTATTGTAAAACATATTTTAATAATGAATTATAATAAATAAATACAGTTCTTGTCAATTTTGTCAGTGTTTGACTTTAACGAAACTTGTTAGGAGTTTTAATAAAATATTTGGTGAAACTAGACTTAATTGTTTTTATTCTTATTTATAATTCATAGTCTGAAGAGTTCTTCAAACATCAGTCTAGATAGGAAGAGCCCTGATTACCTATCTGATGCTTCCAGATGTGAATTTTACCATGGAAGTTCTCACAAAAATAAGCTTTACTAATACTGATGTTACAATGTAGTTTAGAACAATTAGAATGTAATTTGTTACGTAATAGTGAAAACCACTAAAAACTCTCGAGTTTTATAGCAATCAACTTACTTAGAGAAAGAGGTAGTTTAGTCGTGAACAGTGTTTATACTAATTTGTAGATAAATTTTACGTATTTTATACGTCAAATGTACTTACTTGATTCGCTTATTTTAAGTATAAAGGGTGAAATAAAAACTAGTGATGTTCAGTCGTTATTTTTGTTTATGACCTAAGAAAGAAAATTATTTGGATGTGGCAAGTGAGCTTATGTTAGAGTGCAAAGGTTTGTCATTAACTTGACGAGCAGTTGTGGACGTGCAACCCTTCAGTTAAGTCCCACACAGTTTTCCTTGACTGTCGTCCCTGTCTTGTATGTCTATCACGTCGATACGCTCCCCAATCTTACAATTCACGTTTACTTAGACACAAGTGGCTCGGTTCCTGATCGGCACACTAACCGGCAACCTTTTTCTGTCTTTGACGCCGCAACCTTACCTATTCTTCGTAAATTTTGGACAATAAATAAAAAAAATCTCAAAAATTGATTATCTGTATGAGGTATTTTGATAAAGTTGATAGATTGCCCTTGCTATATTCCTTGATGATGCCAACCACGAAACGTTGGATAAACAATTCCATCGGTGTTCTCACCGAAGGAAGAATGATCCTAAACCTCGACCATCAAGTCCGAATAACCATGGCCGTGAAAGCCTAAGCCTCTTTACTATTTACTATTTTACTTTATTTTATATCAAGTTTTTGAAAACGCTAGGTATTTATCATTCTAAATCAGGAAATATTCCTGACTAGTTCCTCATTTTCATTCATCCACATCTGTCTAGTCGGAATATTCATCATTTAGGTTTGCTTTTCGATTCAAATTGGCTGTTTATAGATAGTTTATTAGCGAAAATAACGGTTTTAGATCTGTGTAATAATTCTTCTGTGGTACTAATAAATAATTCAATTGATTTCTTTTGCGATATACAGCTTGGACAAAACAATTACTCAATCTAGTTACAATCAATAACATACTGTAGGTTTAGTTTTGCTGTTACTTTCACAAAGGTTTTGACGTTTACAACTGGGCTACACATTATATTTATTGATGTATCGAATAAAAACAATCGTGATTGTAGTTGGACTAAGAAGAAAAATAATAATGATAAAAAGAATTTACTACTTCTGAATCGATCACCGTTTGAAACGTATCAAACGGATGAGATCCGTTCGTTCGTACATTACTAGCATATATAAATACAAATACAAATATATACCCAACACACTCATACATTCAGTTTATAAATTAACTGGAGAGTGTTTAACAGCAGGAGACATGATGGATAGCTTTACGTGCGTCTTTTGAAACGATTAATGTTCAAGGAACGTCTACGAAATACTGGATCCTGAACTCAATTTTTTCCTCCTTTGACAGTCTTATTTGTTCACAACTCTATAATTACTAAATATCGAAGCATGAGCCGCCACATATACAGTTCATCAGGACCATCGTTTCGTTTCGGGTTGTGACAAAGATTCCTTAGAAGAGAAATCTAATCAAATGATCCATTTTCAAAAACTAGACACACCAAACTTAAGTGTATATTAACATTCACACATTCCCAAGAGGTTTTGATTATCAAATGCTTAAATCCTTATACTATGATAATATTTATTTGATTCGTCCATATAACAACACGATATTTTTTGTAAATTAAACATTAAACCTATATGTCCAACTCCAGGTAAGTTTACTACCTTCAAATATTTTATACAGATTTAACATTATTTATAAAAGGCAATAGATTGTTAATCTATAAAGATAAATAAGGAATAAATTTACTTTTCTTAACAATTGTTTCACCCTACAAGACCATCCTCAGACGAAGTGATATTAAAATTTCACATTTTGACCAGCTATTCATACTAGTAAGCGGGCAGCATTCAGGTGGTGGTTAGGGGAGAAAAATTAAAGATTACTTGTGGAATATTACTGCCCCAGGATTTTCCTAAATGATCCGAGGAAATCACAGAAAACTTGAACCAGAGCAAGAACAAGAATTCTGTGTGCTGCAGGCCCGCAGCTCTAAGGCAATCCGCGGTTGATCCTTTACGATTTTTTATGAGACATTTGACAACCTCGATAGGCGTGACAGTAAATTAACTATGTAATTATTTAATTCCACATCTGTTAATATTTAAATACAATTTAATTGAAATTGTTTTACGATAAACTAAAAAATTTCTAATCAGATCCCGAAAAGAACCGTACCGCATAAAGTAAATTTCTGATGTAATTGGTTTCTCAGTAGGAGATCGTTATAAGATAGGTTAAAATTTCCAATGCTTATAAGGACGTTATCCATTAATTTGGAGCTAATTAGGAACCGCATGTAGATTGAAATGGGAATGCCCATTTCTTCTAGTTCGTTTAGCATGGCGCAGTAGATCACTTAGGCAAATGCTGGGGCTGTAATATTCCAACGATAAATATTTTACTTCCCTTCTGTCTTCATTTGGTCCGTCTCATCTTTCTCTTTCTAGCCACACCACCCACCCATTCCCACGATTCTTGCAAGGAGGCTGAACAGGGCCTTACGCTCTACCCTCCGGCTTTGCACTACAGTGTAGGTCGGAGGAACTGCCCGCCCACCAGCAAGAGTAGCTGGTGGGAATGAAACGCAAAAAAGTTTTTTTTTTAGGTACCTAAACGGAGTCAGTTGGTAAATGTTGCCATTTTCACTTTATTTCTCAAATTCCTTTTCACTTTTCGAATAGTTAATTTAATGATACTTGCAATATTAACATTACATTAAATAAAATAAAATAAAACACACTTTGTTAAATCTCAATATAATTTTAAAAATACTTTACAATTGTTTCGACACTTTGTGACTTCTTCAGAAGTATACGAATTACTTAAGTGCTATTACAGATTTTATCCTTAAATACTATTTGTAGAAGCGGGGGTGGGGACATTAAAAATATTTAGTAAGGGCGAAATACTTACATCTACTTGTTCGTTAATTAACAAATTGCTATTTTTAAATTTGTTTATTGTTAAGTTTTCGAGAAGTGACAGTTTAAATGGTTTATTTTCTAAATGTACAACTTCAAATTCTTCATTAAATTCATGATTATTATAATGTAAATGATTTGCATAATTCGAGTCAGTCTTATTGTTAATATATGAATGTCTATGTTCATTTATTCTAATTTTAAAATTTCGAAAAGTTTTTCCAATGTAAATGTACTAAATATTTTTAATGTCCCCACCCCCGCTTCTACAAATAGTATTTAAGGACAAAATCTGTAATAGCACTTAAGTAATTCGTATTCTTCTGAAGAAGTCACAAAGTGACGAAACAATTGTAAAGTATTTTTAAAATTATATTGAGATTTAACAACGTGTGTTTTATTTTATTTTATTTAAAATGAATCTCAATCAAGCAACAGTAGACTCCATCTTAACATTACATTATTAGGGAAGAAGACAACAAAAGTTTTTCTATTTATTTTAGACGCTTATTATTAGTAAGAGTAGATAAAAGTATGTATGGTAACATTTTTTAGAGCGATACAGTACCTTCAGAAACGCCTCTAATTCCACAACGACTGAAAGTAATTAGCTAAGCAAATTCCAAATTAAATTAAATTCAACGTGGTCAGTCTGTACACGTGTACCTATATAGATATATTACATACATATATATATATGTACATGTAAAGAATTGCACTTGAAACGAGCAGGTCGTAATAACAGAAGTTTCGCGTCGAAGAGCGCGCTACTTTAATCGGTTATCGCAGTTTACGGGTGCGCAAGGTGGTTTTTAAATAAATTCCAATTCCAAAGGCAAGCTGAGTCGGAAAGAAATTAGCCACGTTTCTTGTGGTAGTAGCCTATGATCGTTTAATGACACTGCAGCAATCTCGCCACGCACTTTGCTGTCCTTTTTCCAGCTCCCGTCAATCCTACACCGTTGCCATATCTTTAAGTTTAATATAATCAAAACTCTAAACTTTTTTGTGTTTCATTCCCACCAGCCACTCGTGCTGGTGGGCGGGCAGTCCCTCCGACCTACACTGTAGTGCAAAGCCGGAGGGTAGAGCGTAAGGCCCTCTTCAGCCTCCTTGCAAGAATCGTGGAAATGGGTGGGTGGTGTGGCTAGAGAGAGAAAGATGAGACGGACCAAATGAAGACAGAAGAGAATTGAAAGATTATCTGTGGAATATAACTGCCCCAGCATTTGCCTAAATTATCCAAGGAAACCACAGAAAACTAGGGCAGAACCTGTAACCTCTCGAATGCTAAGCAATGATCTGGACCACTAGATCACGCCGCTCGAAAATATAATCACAAAACACATGAATCATAAGGAACCATGGTCACCCACGAATTGTGACCCAAGTAAGATCAACCTACCCTTGTGTCCCTTTACCTGTCGACACAAATAACCGATTAAAAGCTCTGTTCAAGTACAGAACATGTTGATACCTTTATTAGTTTGTCTTTGTTTGGTGGTTTGGGAATGTTCAAATTAGAAATAGTGGCAACGGTGTGGAATATTCCGTAATAGTCCTCATACGCTGTACTGGCTTGTCTTACCGTGCACCGAGACGAGAATGGTTGCTGCCCGCTGCGACATGCAAAATTACCGTCCCGGTTATTACGGAAGGTGATCACGTAGCGTGGAGCATTCGCAATATTCTTAAAGTTGTGTTTTATTGATTACGATAGACGCGATTATGTGTTAAATATACCGAAGGGCGTGTAGGCCGCGTTCCTTCACGAACTATATCTTCGGTCATTTCCACGTAATTGCCATTTGTTCTCCATGGTAATTTACCTCCTATCACATCGTAGGTAAAGATTGTAAACGAAAGGGTTTCTATATGAATCGGATCTATTTAAGATATCCTTTTAAAATTTTTTAAAACGTCTTTACACCTCCGATTTAGCAACTAGGTACCACCTACAACAAATATTCTTTTTCAACTTATATATATATATATATATATATATATATATATAAGGTTCATAATAAGGTAAATTAGTCTACCACAACGCCTTTTAGCTATTCTAGTTTATATATAAATATGGAATCAACACAAACAACTACTCAGAGGGATAATATCCCTACCGGCATTGAATTATTCATATTTATCATATAGCATGTAAAGGCTTTTCTGCCAGTGCCCACCTGATGAAACCCCATAGGACAAAACCGGTTGTGGGATTTGGCTGTCGGTTCGTAGAACCTGTTTGGTAGGACCCGTTCCAAATGTAGGATCTTTGATACTTAATATTTAGACGAACAAGGATTTTAATGCCTTCTTTTATAGATATATTCTAGTTTGTCCACAAAGCAATTCATAGATCTTCCAAATACGGCCACAATGCTTTTTAACAAACAATAAAAGCGCTACAATTCAAATCTTGTTGTGGTTCTTCAGTTCCACAACGCATTATAACGTTTTGTAGCTTTTGACCATCAATTATTATAATGAACTTTGGTAAACTAAGAAAAAGTCAAAATGAAGATACTGTTATGGTTCATCACTTCCACAACGCATTATGGTCTTTCTATTATACATTGCCTACCACAACGCCTTTTAGCTATTCTAGTTTATATATAAATATGGAATCAACACAAACAACTACTCAGAGGGATAATATCCCTACCGGCATTGAATTATTCATATTTATCATATAGCATGTAAAGGCCTTTCTGCCAGCGCCCACCTGATGAAACCCCATAGGACAAAACCGGTTGTGGGATTTGGCTGTCGGTTCGTAGTACCTGTTTGGTAGGACCCGTTCCAAATGTAGGATCTTTGATACTTAATATTTAGACGAACAAGGATTTTAATGCCTTCTTTTATAGATATATTCTAGTTTGTCCACAAAGCAATTCATAGATCTTCCAAATACGGCCACAATGCTTTTTAACAAACAATAAAAGCGCTACAATTCAAATCTTGTTGTGGTTCTTCAGTTCCACAACGCATTATAACGTTTTGTAGCTTTTGACCATCAATTATTATAATGAACTTTGGTAAACTAAGAAAAAGTCAAAATGAGGATACTGTTATGGTTCATCACTTCCACAACGCATTATGGTCTTTCTATTATACATTGCCTACCACAACGCATTGAACAACTTTGTGAACCTTCTAAACTTACCGATACGCGTTATGGTCGTTGATGAAAATGCAGCATGAATTCAAGAAGATTGATTAACTTCTTCTTCAGAACAGTGAATTACAAATGCTGATGTAGTGTCATGAATAATAGGAAGGTAATATTGTTTTTATCAAAAGATAGAAATTGAATGTCAAAGTTTTTCTGTTGCGTGATGTTTATTTTTAAATGACAACGTCGATCAAATAAAATTGGCAATAACCGGGATTGCACAACATTTGCAGAATGATAAGGACGGTTAATAGTATATCCCGAGTTAATAAAATGCGGCAGTTGACACTCGATAAAGTAGTGTTTGCATAAGAAGAGAAGTGGCACGGTACCCACGTAATTAGATTCTTGACATGATTGAACGGACACCTCGTACTATGTTGCGATCTTATTTGCCGGGCCCAGCTGTGACACCGGCGCTAGATGACGCGTGAGCGATGGTCTCATTACGGTCGCCGTTCCGTGGGAAGAGCCAGTTGGGATAACCGATGACATCTACAATACTTAGCACCACTGCGAAACAGCAGCTCCTTTTTTCCCTCGAAAACGACATCCTGATACTTTCCCCAACACGACATCGATACCCAGCCGTATACAGCCGATAAAAACAACAGCAATTCAATACCGTCAACTATACAGCTACTACTACATCCGAAATTACTAACTTTTAAAATAGTTTAACATCAGAGGTTCAAATTTCTGATTTACAAAATAATTTTTACAATATCACATCCACTTTATAACATGAATAAATTCGGTAGTTTCCTGACAAATTGAAGATATCATTATCAAATAATTAAACTGTTTAACAGACATGAGTACATTTAAAGATGGAAAATGGGAACACAAGTATGTGTAATTACTTTTATAATATAAATAAGTTAACAAATAGATCAGTGGCGGATTTACCAGTAGGCTGAGTAGGCGGCAGATTTTAGGGGGCGGCAGATTTGGTCCAAAATTTTTAATACTGCCTACTAGCGGCAAATTTGTAAATCCGCCACTGAAATAGATACTAAATAATTAAACGAATAGACGATATCGATACATTGATAGATATTGTATAATGGGGTGGGTTTGATAAGGGTTAATTTTATACAACGACTACTGTCAATATAGTCATAATATCTGCAATATGCTTTAGCTGAATGTTAGTGTTGGATGGAGTTAAGGTTTTACCTGTGGGAATTTTTTGTATAATTGCCAGTGTCTCGTTTAATTTAAGCCATTCGGTATCATGACAAAATGAGACCGTGACGAGGGACAGGCGAAAGGGGGATATTATACCGAAGTATTATAAGCAAAGAAAATAAATCAATCAGTCATGTCATAGTCGGTCGAGTTCTGCGAAATCTGGGAAACAATTGGGACGTCATCATAAACACATTTAACAGAGAGACTGTAGAAAATACAAGTCATGCTGAGCCAATTTCAACAATGGTTGAGCTATCAATAACAACCGATATTGCGGCGACTTACGGAAAGTAATCGATAAAATATTATAATTACAGGGGCCCAACAGATCTACAGCGTTTGCAAAATAAATTTACCGGAAATGAAGAAACAACCGTATCGTAACAGCTTCCGATTAGCAAAACAAAAAACACCAAATTCTGAGTTCTACTAGAAGAAATGTCAGGAGGGATTATAGGAAAGTACCTACAGTAATAAAAGTTATTGGCACAGATAGGGTTGTATGGATCGAGCGGTCGTGTAATTTGCGGTAAAACGTGAAAATTGTAGATTGAGCGGTCACTTTTTCCATCTCATTTAAATATGTCGATTTTGCGGTTAAGGTAACATAAGACTGTGGAATATGCGGTCATAAATTCGAATACTAATAAAATGGAGCTTATTTTGTCAATATTTATTTATAAAAATATACATTATATACGTGAAACGCTTTTTTGACCGTAAAATCGACAGGTAAATTTTACCTTTCCTCCATTTTTACATTCAAGAAAGATTCGACCGAAAAATCCACTGACCGCTCGATGGACTGACCGCAAATAGGACGACACCCACAGATAGATAGAATACAAAAGATTTAGAAGATAATGTTAAGAAATATTTACATAGACACAGAGACACGAAGAAATATAATACAAAAGACTTAAGAAATTATTGAAATATTTCCACAGTTTATAAAGTTGATGAAGAAAATATATCGAATAGATATTTACATTAATGAACTAAAATAATACGTTGTATTGACCGCCACAAACAATACTAGTTCAACCCTATATTACCTTTTGATTAATTTATACCATTCATTAACTAATTGTTTCTGCCTTTACTTTATGGAAATTAGGAATCATATTGAATCAAATAATTGAGTGAAACACACTTAATTTCTACTTAATATATTTATTGAACTCTTTACGATCTTTTCACCCTACAAGGGCATCTTCAGAATAAATCTTGATACAAATTTGCTTACACTATTTCTTAAATACTATTACAATCTTGGTGGGGATGCATCTACTATTTTATCTATAATTATTGAGCTATATGAATTTTCTATTTCATTTAATAATATAAAGTTACAGATAAAATAGTAGATGCATCCCCACCAATATTGTAATAGTATTTAAGAAAAATAGTGTTAACAAATTTGTATCAATACTTCTTCTGAAGATGCCCTTGTAGGGTGAAATGTGAAAGAGCTTAATAAATGTATTAAGTGAAAATTAAGTAAGTTTTACTCAATTATTTGATTCAATACCATTCATTAATTTAATCATATTAGGAAAGGTTACTACCAATTTTCCTTTAATATCCATAGAATTACATATAAAGTAAACCGACTAAACCTCAGAGCCCCACTCTTTTGTGTGGCCCCCAAAAAATACTCTGTCATTCACAAAGGCAAACTGGACATATAACAGACACCATTGTCCTCAATAGTTGAAGGCCTTATAAAACCTAAATCCAACTCTGCATACACATACACATGTATAGGTATTAAGAATATTGTGTCGGAGATTTGTCTGTTGGTCCTTTTTGAATGTTACAGTTTTATTGTGTGCGTTGTGGTCGTGAAGTATTTCTGTAATTTTTGCGGTTATAAAATACGTGGTTATTCCTGTGTCGTGGAAAAGCTCTTATACTTACTAGTCATCGGTTAGTTAGTTATGTCACTGCCCCGAATATTTTCTTCTATAGACGTTAAAACAGAGCTATTTCGGAGGTGCATTACTATACTGTCGCCGGTTTGTCGTCGTCATCGCCTGCTCGATACCATGTGGCGAGAATTAAATGAGCCACGTCGAACGTTAGTTTGTCGGTATGTCACAGATTATTTAAAAATATCCTTTATTCACCAAACTTCAAATAGCTTCGCGTTTTATGATTGACGTAAAGTGTAACACGTTCCGCTGCCATCGGTCATTCCAACCGATTACTCAGGAAAACGTAAAATTTAAATATACCTATGCGAGGTTCAACCTTTTAAAAAATCCCGTTACACCGATACATTAAAAAATAGAATAAAACGACATTTTTACGACCTCATTTATAAGGTGAAGACAACACTATCAGTTTTGCTATTAGCATCTATTTCTTACTTACATCTTGACGAGCTACCTATTATGTTATATCTATTGCCTGAACGCAGATATAGCTCCACAACGGACAAAAATACTTTATTTTTTTCAACACTATTTCTGCAACACTGATTGAATATGTCAAGAAAAACAATACCTAGTGTTCAGATTGTATTAATGTTCCTTTGAATTTAATAGACATTGTTAAAATAGGTACTCACTTAATCTGTTTGTTTAAGGTTTTCAGAATTACAATAGATAATTTGAATTATATCCGGGCTGAGTTGCCGTGGTCGATTTTAGCTTGGTTTGCCAGACGTTTCGTCCTCTACTACGAAGGACATCTTCGCTTATGTACAGATCCATATGTATATATACATATTGTTAACAATGAGAGAAAAAGAAACGCTCTTTTAAAGTTTCAAAAATTTTTATTTCAACCTTATATACTAAATACAATACTAAGGTGGGGGTTTAAAACATAAATTTAATAAAGGGAAGTTATTCACATCTAGTTGATTGTTCAATAAAATTCCTAATTAATTTCTGACTATTACTTGCTGTGTAAAATTCTGAAATTTTCATTAAAATTATGATTATGATTAATTAGATGTTCGGCATAAGCCGAATTACATTTTTTTTATTCGAAACTTTTTTTGTGTTCTTTGACACGTTCTTGAAATGTTCGATCTGCTTGACCTATATATACAGAATTACAATCGCTACATTCTACATTGTACATACACTCTTGATTTAAATTTTATATCTACGTTGTCTTTATCATTTCTAATTAATGAACCCAGGGAATTATTAGTTTCAAACGAAAAGCGACTATTATTTAAGTATTTACTAATTTTTAACGTTAAATTTCCTAGGTATGTAATTGAATTAAAGTTATTTTCAGATTTTGATTTAATGATGCAAGTGAGAGTCAGAAATTAAACCTATTAGAAAGTTTAGGAATTAATTAGGAATTTTATTGAACAATCAATTAGATGTGAATAACTCCCCTTTATTCAATTTATGTTTTAAACCCCCTCCTTAGTTTTGTATTTAGTATATAAGGTTTGTATAATGTAATTGAGTTATTGTATTTCATCCACCTGATGAAGCTACAGTGTGGACTTTCGAAATAAAAAATTTTGAAACTTTAAAAGAGTGTTTCTTTTTCCCTCATTGTTAAAATAGAGTTTCAACAAGAAAAGGCTAATATAGTGAATAATACATATTGTTGTTCCACCACTCACCCTTTCCACCTTTGTTACCCCCACACAAACGTTTACCCCAAGTTACCATTTTTGTTTGTAAATAAGTAAAAGTCATTTCTGACTTGTATTTAATACGTAACTCAAACTTGATTTGAAAAATGAAATTCTCCCGAACATTGAGACTTTTGACCTTATGCATCATCCCCTACTACAGTTTTGTTAACATTAGGTGTATGTATTTCCGAGTAAATGTGTACATAGTTGGAAATAAAAAAGTAACAGTGAAGATAAAAACAGAAATAAGATAAAACAGTGTCAGACAAAGTCCCCCGCCGTGTTGTTAACAAAGCCAATTTGAGTCGGCTATAATTTGGTTCTTGTTTGTTTGGCAAGGATCGTAAACATGGTACGTTTTAGATCAGGTTGTAAGTAGTAATTTGAAAAATTTAAGCCCGTTTTCTATTTATTTTTTGTTTCGAGGTTTTAAGTAGCCCACCGAAGAGCCAAATGTTTATGTTGGGGTCCAGGAATAGATGCTGCCGGTTAACAAACTGGTGACAAGTACTATTTGCCTCCGTACCGGGCAATTACGATCTAAACATCTTGTAAACGAAACAACTAAACTATCACACCCGACATTACACGGCTATAATTACAAAAGAAGACCAAAATGCAATTAACCGATTCGATTTTATACCATCAACTAACGCCGAAATAAATAACATTAAACTTTAGCGCACACCAAACGGTTTTTAAAATACACCACTTAATTTCTACTTTTTCACAATCACTCTTCAAAACAAAACAAACTGTTTCTGAATTTTCTCAGAATATCAACAGTTTATTCGTTTATTAATTTTCAATAACTATATCAAAATCAATAATTTAATTTTCTTGCGGCTTTGTACTAAGTACATAAATACCTACTGCAGAAAATTTGTTCAATTATATAAATAATTTGCTTTTGTTACGGAACATAGTAAATAGCTCAATACCAACGCGAAAATACGACACTAAAAGACCGAAGTCCTTTTTGGTAACAAAGTTAATCGCTAAAGAAGGTAACTTGTTTCTTTTTCTATAGACTGTAGTAATAAGTCGTCAAATTAAAATAAAAATTTATATTTAGACAAACTTTTATTTACAAATATAAACATGTAATCAACAGAAACAACTACTCCGAGGGCTAATACCCCTACCGGTATTGAATTATACTGTTGATTCCGATGGATTCCTAGACGAAGATACAACATATTCAAAAAATTATTATTCGTCCCGGTCGTGGGATATGGCTTTCTATACGCTGTGCCTACAGTGTAGGATGCGTTGGAAATATGGGATCTGTGATCCTTAAAATCTAGACGAAAATGCCTTCTTTTTTTTAATATGTTGAAACCTTTATTTATTTTTAAAATCAAATATTTACATAGTTAGTTATTGGTGTCTAATTTTAATTATATTTATTATATATTAATTTCAAATAATTAATTAGGAATTAGTAATTAAGAAAAAAGTCGAACAGTTATAAAAAGATACGACAAGTAGTGATTACACAGCTTTAATTTATCGATAGCAACTTAGGTCGTCTTGCTTGTTTTTTAAATCGTAATTTCACTCAACTCAGTTTTGTTTGTTTTGAATTACAAGTTATAATATCTGATGGGCAGCTATTTGCGAAAGTAAAATGGGGAAAAATAAACGACGTGGGACACAAAATTTTTGTGTTCACAGATGTTCTGTACGTTTAACACGAAAAATTACACATTTAATGAAAGATATAGGATGAAAAGAAAACAAGCAAAATATTTGTAAAATGTGCATTTTTATACTTAGAAAAATGAAAGGAAAAAGATGAAAATTGTGTTTTACTAACTAATATTTTCGCTTAAAAAAAATCAGAAATTTGACTTGACAAAACATTATTTAAATAAATACATAATTATTCTTTAGTTACACTGTTGTTATGTTGTACCAGTTTGATGTAAATCTCACGTTGATTAAAATGATTAATAACACTGATCCAAACTCAAAATTGTATTTGTAAAAATAAAATGAAACAAATAACGTTTCACCAAATTTATTATACTCGACTTAAGTTTCGATCGATAGCGATCATTATCAAGATTGTACTTAAACTCTGATTAACATTGATTTTAGACTAAATACATTGGAAACAAAACATCCAGGAACAGAATTTGATACTTAAAGGAAAAATGACATAAGTTCAGTTTGTTCAAAGGTGATGATACAAATTAAAAGGTTACATTTAGTTGTCGAGTTTCCCATGGTAGGGAAATAACAGAGTATTTAATGTAGGATGTTTATTTTAGTCAGGATGACAGATTAAGTTGTAAAAAGTTAAGGTAATAGAGAATTCGAAACATATGTCGCATAAATTGACAAAATACACGGTACCTGGATGTTAGCTATAAATGTCTAAACATCTAAACATATTTAAATAATAGGCAATATGAAACAGACATTTTACGAAGAAACAACGTACACTACCTACACCTAATGTTTGTAATAAGTCTAAAGTACACAAATGTACGGGTGAATCCACCAAAGAAGTACCTATAGTATAACATTAGTTTACGCCACTTCGTTATTTTTCTTATTATTCTCATTGCATTTCTGTTACGATATAAAAACAGAGCTTTGAGTCAATTTTGGAAATTTGTTTGTTTCATCAGTTATTTTTCCGGTCGTACAGTTTTTTTTTTATGTCCTGTGATGTGCACGGAGGTTTCTGGTATAAGCAGTTAACGCCTGTTTTGCTTCTCCGACAAATTTTGCTTTAAAGTACACACATAAATATATGTACACGCTGCGCTGGTGCTCTGATGTTTGTTTATGTTTATAGCGCGAGCCAATGTCGCAAATGTTCGACGATGACACGTGCTCGGCGCTGTCCCATTAAGTTACGCATATTTTTAGTTTCTTGTATACAAATACGCCACGCATTTAATGTTTGCTTCGTAGCTGTCAACCGCAATGTTTGTTATAAATCTGTAAGTCACCGATTACGTTGTTTCTTCACGTTGCTAATTTATCCCTCGCATTTGCCGTTTCCAATTTACTAAACTAAACCAATATCTATTTCAAATAAACGAGATCATAATTAAATCCAATCACAACCAAAGAAAACAACGTATGAAAAAAAAATCTGCAGGTATATGTAGCAGAATGCTGTTAACAGCGCTGGTTGTTAATTGTAAAGACTGCAAAACTACAGAACACGTAAAAAGTTTGTTGCAAAAATTGAACGGATTCTACCTTTACTTGATGAAAATCAAACATCATTAATAAAACGCTTGAGTATAGATTTTAATTAGTGACGATCGTTTCGCCAAAACATTGGCTTCTTCAGACCAGGAGTATTTGCTACTAAAGATATATTACAGTAACAATTCATATATACAAAAAGGAGTTTATAACAAGGGAGGGAATTATTACATTCAATTTGGTTATTCAATAAAATGCTTAACTTTTTGTAATTATTAATATCTAACGCTTCTTCGGAAGTTATACAAGACTTAAACTTATATAATTAATTGATTCAACTCTTACTTGATGGAAGTTCATTTTAATGTATAATAAATAAAACAACTTGTTCAACTTCCACACTTTTTATTGTCTTAACAATTGTTTCGCCACTTTGTGGCTTCATCAGAAGATTTACAAGTTCTTAAACTAACAGAAGACTAACATTACTTATATATGAAAGTAGGTACATAACTAGGGTGGGGGTGTAGGGTGTAGATTAAGTAAAGGGGAATTATTTAAATCTAATTGATCATTGAGAAGCACATTTTTATGCTTATGTTTATTAATTTCCATGCTTTCTAGGAAATTAAGTTTATAGCCTTTACTTTCAGTATGTAGGATAGCAAAATTGTTGTTAAAATTATGTTTTTCCATAATTAAATGTGGGTCATGTCATAAGTTTTATATTGGGCAAACAGGGAGAGCTTTTGGAAAAAGAATTAACGAACATTTTAGGTCATTTAAACAGCTTAAAAATGATTCCCATTACGCAACACATTTAATTATGGAAAAACATAATTTTAACAACAATTTTGCTATCCTACATACTGAAAGTAAAGGCTATAAACTTAATTTCCTAGAAAGCATGGAAATTAATAAACATAAGCATAAAAATGTGCTTCTCAATGATCAATTAGATTTAAATAATTCCCCTTTACTTAATCTACACCCTACACCCCCACCCTAGTTATGTACCTACTTTCATATATAAGTAATGTTAGTCTTCTGTTAGTTTAAGAACTTGTAAATCTTCTGATGAAGCCACAAAGTGGCGAAACAATTGTTAAGACAATAAAAAGTGTGGAAGTTGAACAAGTTGTTTTATTTATTATACTTAAACTTATAATTATTACAGGTCTATTTATATACTATTGTTGGGGGTGGAGGCATGGAAACATTTTCAATAATGGGGAATTACTTAACTCTGTTTGTTCATTAATAAATACATCCTGATTTTTAAATTTATTAATTTCTAACATTTCTAAAAAAGACAATTTATAGTTACTGGTTTCTAGATGTAATGCTGTAAATTGATCATTAAATTCATGATTGTTGTTGAGTAAATGGTTGGCGTAATTTGAGTCTGTTTTTTTGTTACAGAATGATCTTTTATGTTCTGCTATCCTAATTTTAATTTCTAGATGTTTTCCCTATGTAGAACATATTACAATTTTTACAATCTAATGTATATATACCTGATTTTTCTACTCTATTTGTTTTTTATTTATTATTTTTAATTAATTTACCTAAGTTACTATTTGTCCTAAATGCTACTTTACAATTAATTTTGTTGATTATAGAAGAGACATATTTTGATGGTTTACCTAGATACGTTATAATTTTATATGTTTGTTTATCTTTTACCTTGGTGTAGATTAGATTTACAGCTTTTTTGCATTTCAGTTTCTTCAAGAGACAATCTGTTAAGGTAATATTATAATTATTATTAATCGCTATTTGTTTAACAATATCTAGTTCTTTTTTATAATATAATTTTGACAATGGAGTAAATCATGCAGTAGAAAGAAGCTAGTTTGTGTTAAAATGGATGGCAAGATTTATTATTTATTACTGTTTCGTATATTGATTTGGCTATTAGATTCTATTTCCATCGTGAATTTAATATTTGGGTGTAAGTTGTTCAGAAATTTTAATATATTATGTAATTGTCTATTTGTTCCAACAAAACTAACTAACATATCGTCAACATATTCTAAAGCAAACTTGAGAAATAGTAATTTGTTCAATCAATTAGATCAAACACATTATTTTATTTTAATTATAAAATCAATGAAACTTTCACTTCTTCTATAACTCCATTCTCAAGTAACCGAAAACAGACAAAAGGGGATAGTTACAGATATTTCTTAGTAACCCAGTAACACTTTAGGTGGAAGAATTACTAATCGTATATGTAAGCAATATTTCTAACTAAACTTTGTATTTCATCTATTTTTTTCCGTTTTTATTAAAAAATACTGTTAATTTCAAAGAAACAATTAAATTATTGTAACATTTTTTATGATTACTAACCTATATGTGTTTACATTAGTATGGCACTAGCTTATTTCGATTTTCTTTTTTCAGGATAAAAACAAATAGATTGTTTATAAGCAGTTTATGGCGCGTGTTAGTAATTTCAAGTACGTAATAACGGAAAATTAAAATTCAGAAAGAGAAAAGCTAATATCGCCTGCCAAGGAACGTTGGACGCAACGAAGTATAAACTATTCAAATAATTCATTAAAACTAACAATCCCTGAAAAATCAGAAGATGGTGATCACTTATCGGTGACTAATCACCGACTGAAGTAAATAACATATTATAGTTTTAAACAGTGCGGTTTGAGACCGAGATATCAAGACTTTTACCGCACTTTTTTACATTCTAAGAAAAAAGTAACATAAAATAAAAGAGCATAACTTACAAACAATTTGAAATACCATCTTCATTATTTTTATAATGCCTGTCTTTTTTATGTTTCCATCCCTCGGAATTTCTATTAGAAATTATTAATCTCAAAATTGTCATATTTAAATAAACTAAGACATAAAATCAAATTATTGTTTGTTATAAACAGCTATTGAATAACAGTGTTGCTACAGTTCATATTAAATTTTACTGACAACAATTTCTCTTGTTATTAATAAGTAGAAGATTATGAGAATACTAACTGGTCCGCGATAGACATTAAGTTACATTTCAGAACGACACAATTAATGATTTCAACAAACAGATTACAATTTCATAACAATTTCTATTCTATTTCATCCCACAAAATTATCCCAACGCGAAATTTAGAATGAGTAGTAATGCTTCAAAGTAAACATATATTCATATATATGCATATTTTTAACCCTTATCGAAAATAGCGCTCCTTTCTTTCTTAGTTGAGTGGCCGTATCTGAAAATGCCGAATTTTACAGATTGACTTCGACACATACACACGTTTAAGTAAATGTATGGATACAGGCGCACAATAATTAGTATAGGGCGACACGGGTACCAGTCTAGTTAACGGTGGGAGATGAGGGGGTAGAGGCCGATCAGTAATGGTGTTTTTGTTTAGGGCCCATAAAGTTGCTCTCAACAATAGTCTCGTTCGAAACACATCAGAGGCCTAATAATGGACGCCACTTCATCAGAGACAGACTGTGGCCTGTTCACATCTAATAATAATTAGGGTCACCACATACCATCTATATAACTTAACGGATAAAAATCTATTGTATGTACATACCGTAATATTATTAAACATTATACAGAACATAATTATTGTTAGATTTATATAAATTATACCTCAGATTTAATAAAGTATGACTCACCACTAGACCACAACATATATATGTAAATACTACATTCTATTAATAGAATATGACGCGTACAATTTGCCCATAACGTATCATATCTCAAAGGATTACAACACACAACACAACATCGACCACAACGAATACAACAATGTAAAAGTTGACCAAACCGTTTAAGAAATGTATGAAACGAAAACGTAAGATGATGATTGTAATCCCACAATGTGCAAAACAAGTAACGATAACCGACTTAAGCAACCACAACGTAAAATTTGACTAATCACAACACACAATTTTAACTACCACACAACGGCAAAAGATGTACGGAACACACAGATACAATAGCTCAGTTACCACAACGTAATAGGGTAACGAAGAAGTAATTTATGTGCTAATGGTAACCTTTGATTTGACCACAACGTACAGAAACCCAACACTCTATGTTCAAACACTTTAAAATACTGCAGCATAGAGAAACTTAATTAAAATTACTTGGTGTAGATTTTGAGAAATTTATTAATTAACTTGAAACATTGAAAATGTCATATATGTACTCATGTTTTCAAGGAGCGAACGCAAAGATATCGACAAGAAAGGAGTAGAAATAGTGGTCCGAGTTAATAATTGTGAACAGGCCTGTATCGGTCAAGCTACAAATAAGCAAGTAGTAATTTACACGGAGGGACGAGCCGTAACGAGATTTACTGCGGTCCAAGAAATAAGAAATAGCCCAAGTACTTTGCCGTTCCTGCGTCCTCTGACACAAATTTCACATGGAAAATGAATTTTCCGAAGAGCCAGCCCACGGAAGTTGCCATGTCGGCCCTTCGGTCCATTTCGATAGATCTGGACGGAAATGTCAGCTGTACACGTTGATCTATTAAGTTAATTTTCGAAACGCCTTTACTCTTTCACACATAACACATAACAACCCAAATAGGAATTGAACATCACATCACATCAAGAAAATGTTAAATATAAACATTAAAATCCTATTGCTCCTACTACTTTTTTAACGAGTATCTATTTACCTACCTATAAAATAATTAATCAATATTATTCAATAAAAAGAAGTTTTTATAAATTCGCTCCATTTAGAATTGTAATAGATAATTGTTTGCATAGTGAAAAATTTTATATTCTCGTTTCAACCCCTCTCGTCGGGCACTTTCCAACGTGAAATATTAGCTTTAAATTTTAGGGAAGTTGTAGCAGTTCACGCATACCGTTGGGGAATACCGAAATCAATTATTTCTACTTTAGGGTTAGTTTGCTTTTGAGTGAAACGGTTAATATTTGTAATTTTCTATCCGATTAGCGACACGTGGCTTCTGTGACAGCAATATTATGGCACCCCTTGAGAAGACACTTCAAATAACTGCTGTCCCTTTTTTATCCTTTATCACACTCTTACTCTTTAAGTTCAAAGGAACATTGTAATTAATTATTAATAATATTAATATTTTATTGAAATAAGACTGCGGAAGTCTCCAATTGAATTCAGTTAACTCTTTATTTGGGATTTCAAAAGAAAAAAAAAAACGTAAAAAGTCAATTAAATCACTGACGAGATTGTACATTGAAAATTATTTTTTTTAGATACATTATGTTTGTTTGTGTGTCCTCGCGTAAAATTCGTGGAAGTACTTGGGTCATTCAAGATGGAACCTTAACCCAGATTTTACGGCTATTACGATCAATAGATAATTAACGTGCTAAATACCTATAATAAGCGTTTGTCCACGAACGCTCTCGTCATTTGAGACACTTTATCATTAACTATGTAATTTTTCTTAAAATTAATTTGCTGAGTCATCGGAAACAAAACGGTTTATACAAAAAAAAATAAATTAACAAAACAGACACTGAAGGCCTAAATGACACAAAATTGTATTCATTTTTTCAGCGGAAAATATCGCTAAAGAGATCAGTAAACAGAAACACGAAAGGTAGAGGAAGTTTGTTCCAGTTTTTGAAAAATGCGAAAATTGACTCAGGACCAACCAGACTTCGGATTGACGAGCCAATTTTCTTGCTGGTAAATTTTTGGGGGTTGAAAATGAATAACGCTTTTTTACGAAATACGAGGGTGTATCAAATATAAACGGGATTGGTTTTGTAAAAAATATCGAACTATTTTTAATTAGACTTCGATACATATACTATTTTTCTACATAGTCTCCCGCCCTAGAAATACATTTTTTCTATCGGATTGAGAGCTTTTTTTTCTTGTCTTCGGACTTTTTTTTAACTACTGGATCACAAATGCTTTCATGGAGTCGTTTTCGTGGAAACGTTGGCTTCCAAGCGCTTCTTATAGGGGCCAAAAAGATGTAAATCACAAGGGGACAAGTCGGGACTATATGGCAGATGTTCCAGAGTTTCTCAGAATAATGCACCCAATTTTTTCCGTATGAGGCCTGACGTTGTCATACAAGAGAGTGACACTTCTGACCAATTGATTCTTCCTTTTCCTTCGAAATGACAATTTCGTGGCATCCAGTAGATCACAATAATATTCCGCATTGATCGTGCATAAATCATGGAGAAAGTCAACGTGAAAAGCATCTTGCCAATTAAAAACGCTGTTTCGGTTTGCCATGCAAGTTCTCTCACCCGAGTTCTCGACAGTCCCGTTTATATTTGATACACCCTCGTATATACTCACAACAAATTCAGAATTAAAAGATGAAGTCTTTCATCTAAATGTAACATAATATCCTTGCCATAAATATTTAAAATATAAATTCCTATACGTGGAATAAATAATAATCACCCTGCAAATAGAGAAAGCTTTACTGTTAGTAAATTAGGTGTCTACTAGAATGCTTAAAATAATTTTATAGTAGTCAAAAGTTGTGATTAATATTTTGTTTCAGTCCACAGTTCCGCCATTCAGGCGGTAATTTTAATCAATAAAAGTGTTGCATAAACCTGGATAATTAAAATTAACGAGAGCCCTTTAGATTAGGTGAATTCCACAGCTTTCGAGTTGGGCGGCGTCGCAGCGTCGCGGGTGCTGGGACCGACGACAGCGGCGGCTATCATCCGCGGGCGTCGGTCGTCTAAAAAAAAATGCTCAAAATTGTTAGAAACAAATTTGCATTTAAAGCCCGTTTATAAATTGCGTTTAAGATGAAGAAGTTTTTCTCTGTAGAACAGTTGTGCCAAAGTAATTAGTCATTTATGAATCCAGTAATTGCACATAAAAAGATAAATAGGTGTGCTCCTTCCTTAATGGACGAGGGTATTACCGAACCATCGCCCTTATGCAAACGATATCGAAAGGCTTCAAGACCAACTGGCGAATTCTTAAACAAGGGTCTTTATAAAATATTAAATTAGTCAACCAACACGTTGCGGTTGCACATTTAAATGCAAATTAAGGCACTTACATTTTGAAAGTTCAACAGAAAAATAACCCGAAATCAAAAAAGTTTCATACAGTATCTACCTACACCTACTCAAATAATCTATTGTTTCGGCCTTTATTTTATGGAAAAACATGTTAAAGGAAACACTAAATAAAACTCAATTTGATTTTTCCACTTTTATTATTATATTTTTATTTTATATTTTTTATTTTTAATCTTGACAATTGTTTCACCCTACAAGGGCATCTTCAGAAGTCAGCTGGTTACGTTAGATAATTATTTTAAATTTATACTAGTCGTAGGGTTAATTGGAAGGGGTACATTCTACTATTTTATTTAGTATTGTGGATTCATAAACATTTTCTACTTCATTTAAAGTTAATTATCTATATGGTTCATAAAAGTCGATTTATCTGCATAGTTTTTTATATGTTCGTTCAATCCTTCTTTGAATGTCCTCCCTGTCTGTCCTACATGCTCGTCAAACATTTCTAATATAACACGCACACCGATCCAAAAATATACAGGGTCATTCAAACTGAGTGGTACATTAGACGTTTTAGGGAAACTAAGCATGTTACAGATTTGAAAATTTGGGATGATCTATTTTATTTTATTAAATAACATAGTTATACCGGAAGTTGATGTCAACTTTCTTATTTTAAATGGAATGGAATATGTTTTACGATAAATTCGAATGAAACATAAAGTTTTAAGGTGACTTTGATAACCAACTTGTATGCCTACGATAAAAATTTTCTGAGATAATTTAATTTATTGGAAAAAGATTGCACCGCAACCCAAAGTATAAAACATCAAAACTTCCATAAAAAATGACTTAGAATGTTGAAATTTTTACTAGTCATAGCCAAGTCAAGTCATAAAGCTAACTAAGCTTTATAATTGGTACAGGGCGTTCGGAAAAAAATCCAACTTCAACCACGAATAACTTAATTTTTTCAAATGGCACCTAGCATATTTTATTTTGCCATTCGATTCCTTTTTTATCCTCTTACTGTTTTATTTGAAAATTTTTAATAATTTTGGATTTTTTTTAAATAAAGAATGGAAAACAGCCAACATATGTTATAATAAAGAAGAAACATAATGAGATAGTTTTATATTTTATTTAGAAATCTCTAACAATATTGTTTCAACCATTCGGTTATCTTCAGAGAGAAATTATGCAGAAATACAACTGAAACAATATTGTTAGAGATTTCTAAATAAAGTGTAAAACTATGTTAGGTACCTCATTGTGTTTTTTCTTTGTTATTAAATAAACAATATCTCAATATAAACATTCTTGGGCAATTTAGTATATCGAGTACAGAATTCTGATTGGTAAAAGCAATCTTAGTTATTGTTTTCGTTGTTACACGAATGTTTTCTATTACGTTAGAAACCGCACTGATCTGCAAAAATAAGTCGCTTCAATTTTCACGAGCTATAATTTCACTTCATTCTATTTCGATTTCGATATTACATCCGAATGGACTGAGAAGGATAAGAAGAACAAAATAAAAATAAAAATATACCTACCTAACCGATTTCGCAAATATGCAAACAGCAAAGGGTAGGCAGTTGATTTTAACAAGTTTTTTTATTATTGATCGAAAATAAGATAATAACTAATTAATTTACAGTTGTAAATTTAATGATTAGAATATTACGGGAGTGTTTACCTACATCGAAGAGATACCATCAAGGAAGGAGTTAGTAAAGTATTTAACATATATGGTAAATTTTATTTATTGGCAAATTTCTAGATCTATTATGTATGACATTCGCTCGTTAAACGTATTAAAAAAATTGTCATAATCAGAGGCAACGAAAGGCACGATGACGACGTTTGCAAAAGATCATTAGTACCGTTGATTACAATTTATGCTCGCATCTAACCGTAAATAGTTATTGAATGTCTGTAGACATGTATGCGAACACATCAAATCTCACTCTGCGAAAACTGTACGAACGTCAGTAAAGCAAGTAATTGCAATGCAGTCCGATGTTGCTTTACTGCGGAAACTGCCCGGGGTCCTCATGGACAGACGATCGAAATTGCGACAGTGGCATTTCAACTCGGCGACCAACTTGATGCTATTCGAAAAATTCTACACGTATCTACTACTTACATACTCCAACGACTTTCTCATACTGTCACTTAACTACCCATACATATACAATGTCTTGTCTTTGACAACCGACAGCAAAATTACCACCAACTTCTCAAAAAGAGACTCGAGTATTAAGACTCCACGTGTCATTAAACTATTCCATTTTTATTAGAAATTATTATTCTTCTCACGATTCCTCAAAATTACCTTTTCAATTGCAAACATCACCTCAAAGATGAATTATTTCCAATAATGAACTCTTTTAATTTTCCTTTGCAATATAGCTAATATTCGAAAAAATAAAGGTCTAATTATAAAGGATCACAGATCCCACATTTGGAACGCATCCTACACAGTAGGCACAGCGCACCGAAAGCAATATCCCACGACCGGTTTCGACCTATCGGATGGGCGCTGGCAGAAAGGCTTTTACAAGCTATATAATAAATATAAATATGGAATTAACAGAAACAACTTCTCCGAGGGCTAATACCCCTACCGGCATTGAATTACACTGTTGATTCCGAACGATTATTAGACGAAGACCTTTTTTTGGGATTGTTCTCTTATTCAATGCCGGTAGGGGTATTAGCCCTCAACGTAGTTGTTTCTGTTTCCATATTTATATTTATTAAATAGCTAATATTTTTATACTGAAGAAATAGTGTACACCTTGACTCAATTGTATTTCAAATAAACAAACTTCTATCATCTTCGTGACAAAGTATACTCAAGGAATAAAATCATCATATTAGGAATGTATTTTACGAAAGGACCATATTCACACCAAAACTTATTACCTATTCCTTCAATTTTTGATAAAAATTACCAATAAATTTGTTTTGTTCGATAGAAATTTGTTTATTTGAGAAAAACCTTCACCCTGTATACGCATACTATATGCAGTAAGTAGAAGAAATGAAAAGCCTTTAGGGGAATCACTTTTCACATCGATCAAAAGTACGAAGCTGTCGGAACATTTGATCTATATAAAATGTTTTCTCGGTTATGAAAGTGCGCGAGTATTTCAAAAATATCATTTTAGTAGATATTTCATATACCGTTGATCTTTGACTTCAAGTGACTTCGAAATATCACTTTGGCGCCCGAGAAAAAAACAAAAAGAGAGCGTAATTCCTTACATGCCGTGGCAGTGACATACGCCCAGCGGGATAAGAACGATACTACACTACGGAGAGCGGCTTGTCACATTCCAACTAGGAAGTCACATCGTCGTTGAAATGATGGCTCGTGAGGTCGCATTGTCGTTTTTGGTACCGACAACGCACCAGGGGCGTCCACCACTTCTCATATAAACGAACGAACAATGATATATACCCACTCAATACACCATGTTATAAACATTCCTCAACTTCTTCGTAAAATGTCATTGACGTTTCTAACTCTATTTTATTGCTAGAGCGGCGATCTACAACAGGAATGCACCAACCAACAAAGTACCGTTTGTTGGTTGGTTTATTCTACAAAAACCTACAAATCATTAAATTTAAACTATTAAAATTACTTTCAATTTGAAAACAAGCTCTTCAAACAGAAAGATGGACTCCCTATGGGTTCTCCCTTATCACCCGTATTAGCTGAAGTATATATGTCAGCTTTTGAACATAACTTCTTTAACAGTAAAAACCCACTTATTAAATTTATTCATTCGTGGAATCGTTATGTAGATGATGTGTTCTGTATTTAGTCAGGCACAAATAGATAAATACTTTTCTAAATTACCTTAATACATTAGACAATAACATCAAATTTAATATAGAAAAAGAAATCAATAACAATTTAATTTTTTTGGATCTGAATATTACAAAAAACAAAGACAGACAGATTAAAATCACCCCATAAGAACAAAATTAGCTGCTTACAACTCTTTCTTACCGTTATCTACTGAAAATTTTAACATTGAGCTGAATATCATCAAAAAAAATTGCTATTAGATTCAAAAACATTCTCAAAGAACTAAACATCTCAGCTGTTGAGTGTAACAATAAGTATTTAAAGAGTTTACTAATCAACAACAAAACAAAAACAAATATAAACCGAAATAACGGCATATATAAATTATTTTGTAATGAATGTAACGCTGTCTATATAGGACAGACAGGTCGAACTTTTGAAACTAGAATAAGTGAGCATGTAAAATCGATTTCTAAAAAGGATGTTAAATCAGGAATTAGTGAACATTGTATTAGCTTAAACCATCATTTAAATTTATAAAATACCAAATACCTACATGTAAACACATCTAAAAGTCGACAATTATCTCTGTATGCATATTTGGAAATAGATAAAGCCTTAAGAAAAGCAGAAAATATTGTAAATAATCAGTTAGAACTAGGCAGTTTTTCATCACCCCTTATCTTAAGCTATCTATAAATGAGCATGTAAGATTCCTATTTTCAGTACATAGCTCGAAACAATATTGTCGAGAATAATAATAAAGTTGATGAAACTTACCATAGTGTTTTATTTGACTATAAAACATTTTGAAATGTATAATTTAACTAATTAGATCAGTAACAAAATTCAACTAAAACACTTCAACCGATTTTAACATTAAATGGAAATAATAAACGCAGTTCTTCTTCTCTATTAGGTAAAGAAGACACCTTTACTGGGAAACGCAATTTTTGTTGTAATTCTAATTTGAAAGTCAATATATTTGCTTGGTGCGATTTAGGATGGCCTAGGAAATAGTGTCAGACAGAATAAGTAACACTAATTTGAAATCTATTACAAATATACACATACAAACACAATAAGTACGAGTAAACATATTAAAAATAATAAAGATCGAAATAACAAGGATAGCTTATCAGGTAAACTGTAATTCGCGCAATAAAATCTATATTAGACAAGCTGGGCGTACCTTTAAACAAAGGATAAAAGAACATAAAGAATAAAAAACTAGATTCCAATTACGCCAAACATTTGATCGAGGAAGGTCATTCTTTTAACAAAGATTATTCTATTAACACTATTACCTGGAATACCCTAAATAAATTCTTATGAACTGTAATAATTCACCTACTAATTTATTGCGTGGTATGAAAAACGTTTCGTGATTTTTTGTTTTTCGAAAATTTTTACAATCATAAAACATTGAAATATTTTAAACGAAGTACCAATCAGTAGGTACTCCTTACTCCCCGTTGTGTGAGAAAATGATGAAAAGTTTGTCGTAAGTGTTTTCGACTTAGGTGGTGGCCTTTTTTGTTTCTTAACGGATTCCTTTCCCATTATAACGTTTAACATTTACATAATTCTCTTAGCGAGAACATTTACTGGTTAAGAAACGGTGTTCTGTACTATCATTAATCTGGAGCTAAACGAATCTTAGTATACACGTTTACATTGTCGTATCACCTTATTCATGTTTGACCTTTCGACTGCTGCAGTTGTGGGAGCTAACATCCGTGAAAGAACAGCTAACTCAAGGAATTTGTCATACCTCGAAGAATAATGATAATAAACATGGGATACGCAAAACCAATTTCATACCGGTTTCCACCTGTAAAAACGCCACCTCCCATTTACGAGAGAATGAGAATGAAACCTACCAACACCGTATCCAACTAAGACATTTAATTATCCTTCCTTTTATTTTACGATAACGAACGCCTTTTTTTTCTCTTCCTTTACCATCCACCAACAAGAACGGCGCATAAAGCAGCATATAAAGAACAACATAAAATATTTTATTGACGAGCTAACTCGTAAAACTGAGATGAAAAGAAAGGTGATCATTCAATAGTGTGACCCTAGATACATAATACTAGACTCAGATAGGTAGGTACCCTTTTGCTTCCATCAAAAGCATTTCTACATTTTTAAGAAAAGAAAAATTATTGTACGCTGTAGAACAGAATAAAATAAACCTCCCCATTTTATTGTTTCGCTTGAAGGGTATTTTTTCCTATCAAGAAGTAATGTAAACAGTGTAAAATTAGAACACCAAATTGTTTTTGATCTATTGTTTTCAAAATAACAAATGTAGCTAGATACAGTCACTCTTAGCACAATAACTCACAAACCAATGAATAGAATATCATGAAATTTTAACAGCTGTCTTTTAAAGGTTAGTACTAACTGAAAAAGAGGTGAATGCAATAAAACTAGCGCCATCTATGTGTTAAGTCCGGGACTTTTCAGCCCATGTGTTACACCGCTGCATGTTCTTATTCACAATTATCTCTTTTAGGTACATGTTCGCAAAGGTCTGCCGTCCCATGCATGTATCTAGAAACGGACGTTCGCAATGCCATCCTGTTATTGGCGTAATTGTCGTGCCTATTTCGAAAACGATAAAAACAACTCTCCGGGACGTCATTCTCGCCCGTCGCTTTTTCTCCGCTTTTTTTTTTTTTTTGATCAAGTAGCTTGACGAGAAGGCTAATGTGGAAGGTTCTTCGACGCTGTAGCCTCTGCCACACCGTGAAACAATTTTACCGGAGTCCCCGTGATTGACAAGCGAACCTTTGTGTTTTACTTTATAAACGTGAGCGCAACCGGCGTGCCGCGAGTACGTCAAACGTCAACTGGGTCCCACAATTCACAATTACTATTATATTATAAACTACCTCGTCTAATATTTAAGGCATCACTCAGTTCTCAAGTGTACTCGGTTTCTGCTCGACGTCAGCTCGAAACTTTCTTCTTTCGTCTAAGAATCCATCGGAATTAACAGTGTAATTCAATGCCAGTAGGGGTATTAGCTCAAGAAGAAGTTGTTTCTGTTGATTTCATATTTATATTTATAATATAGCCTGTAAATGCCTTTCTGCCAGCGCCCACCTAATGAGACCCGATAAGTCGAAACAGTTCGTGGGTATGGCTTTCGGTTCGTTGTGCCTACTTGGTAGGACGCGTTCCAAATGTGACATCTTTGATCTTAATATTTAGACGAATAAGGATTTTAATTCCTTCTTGTTTAATATATTTTTTTTTCGCATTTTCGGAGAAATTCAGCTCTGCTTCGAGTAGAAACCAAAAGGATCAATGATTCATATTGTAAATAGATAGATAAATAGAAAATTTTGGATGAAACGCTATAATCCTTTTGATTTTGTGTTGTTGGTTCCTATAGAGATGGAGGCCTGTTTAGTACGGGTGTGCTTTTTGGCGTGAAAGGCAATTATAGGGCTCAGTTAATGTGTATCGCCGCAGGCAGGCTGGACAAGCTGGGGCCATTTAAATTTTAAATTGTCGCACGGTGTGCTAGGGAGATGCCACGGGCGATATGGGACTCCGCGGTTATCACAATCAGATAGATGTTTCATTTGTATATCAATGTTGCCGCGATGTCAACTGTCCGCCTGTCAAGCTGCCATTCCATGGTGGAGCGAAGAGTACGAGGACATGCCATGACGATGCAAAGTCGTTCCATGCTTATCTTCACGATCTCGATTTATCATGTACTGTGTTTTATTGCGACATTTACACTGGCACGTAATTGATTGAGCGCACAACTAAAAACGTTATTCTTTGTTCCATCTTACATATGTATTTTAAACGGTTATGTACTTTATTATTACAAATTAAAAAAAAAAAAATGACATCACTTATATGGTCCACACTCCCAATCGTTCATTCGTTGCTACTTACGAAGGTAAATTCGTCTGTTACAGATTGATCTGAATCTTAACGTAATAAACATAACCGTTTAGATACCTGCAGGTTTTGTCGTATAACACAATTTTTTGGGGACTTTTTAGGTAACATCGATTGGACGCACAAATACCCTTTACTACTAATCAACCAACTAATATATAAATAACACAAATTGATGCAGGTAAACAATATAAGAATCACAAAGCATAATAAATAAATATAAATATGGAATTAACAGAAACAACTACTCCGAGGGCTAATACCCCTACCGGCATTGAATTACACTGTTGATTCCGAACGATTATTAGACGAAGATAACAACCCAAAAAAAGAATGCATTACAATCCTTTTTCGTCTAATTATAAAGGACCACAGATCCTTTTTAATTAGGCGAATAAGGATTTTAATACCTTCCTTTTTTGGATTGTTATCTTCGTCTAATAAAATTAAACCTTCTTTTTTGGCATAATATATAGTTTAGAGATGGAGTCATTCCTCGGCACTTGATGAAACGTTTCAAATAATTCATTTAGATAAATAAAGAAAACACTTGATTCATAAATTGAGTGAGGCTTTCGCGGCCGGTGTCCATTGTAACGTTGTTTTTGGGCTTATCGGCCGTCGTCTCGAGGTTTTTATTCTCGACGTTTCGCCGACACGAGTGGTTGGCATCTTCAGGAGATCTGTTCTGAATTGTGAATCTGCGCTGAATCACTTTTTACTGTTTGAAAACGGTGTAAAAGCCAAAACAATTATCAGATCTTCTGATTAAATATATGAAACAGAAACCAAGTGTTTACAACAACTAGTATTCCTTCATTAGTATATTACGTTGTGGTCAGATATTTAGTGAGATTATCAAGTTTAATGAAACCGATCGTAGTGTTTTTCTAAAAATGATGGTGACATTATAATAAACCGCAAAACATTTTCATACTCTACTAGCAGTTTACATTGTGGCGTTTAATAATAACCTTCTTAAAAACATTGTGGTTGTTATTTTTTCTAAAAATGTCAAAACATAAAATATGTGATAGTGACATTACAATAAACCGCAAAACATTGTGGTACTCTACTAGCAGTTTACATTGTGGTGTTTAATAATAACCTTCTTAAAAGCATTGTGGTTGTAAGTTTTTCTAAAACTGTCACAACACAAAATATGTGATAGTGACATTACAATAAACCGCAAAACGTTGTGGTACTCTACTAGCAATTTACATTGTGGTGTTTAATAATAACCTTCTTAAAAACATTGTGGTTGTAAGTTTTTCTAAAAATGTCACAACACAAAATATGTGATAGTGACATTACAATAATCCGCAAAACGTTGTGGTACTCTACTAGCAGTTTACATTGTGGTGTTTAATAATGACCTTCTTAAAAACATTGTGGTTGTAAGTTTTTCTAAAAATGTCACAACACAGAATATGTGAGAGTGACATTACAATAAACCGCAAAACGTTGTGGTACTCTACTAGCAGCTTACATTGTGGTGTTTAATAATAACCTCAACGCAAACTTGGCTTCGTAGCAACTGTGAATTTTCTTAAAATCATTGCGGTTATAAGTTGAAGGGTACAAGAGGTACAACGTATTGTGGTGGATCATTTTGGGACATTTGACTCTAATATAGGAATAATTGAGGACTTAGTGCTTATTAGGAAGTAGGAACACCCTGTGTCTTCGTGCAAGGTGCATGTGCACCGTCGAACACACATACGGACATTAATTTATGATGAACGGCAATGTTAAACCTCACTTCCGCGTATCTTGTTTGACCAGAGGATAATATGCTCGTAAACCTCTTGTGTGCCGCGTTTACATTGCGTTGCTCCAGAAAGAAAAAAACTGACGCGCTTCACGTTTATAGAGAAGGCGTTACGTATGACCGCCGGTAAAACGTGCTCTATGAACTCTTTTGTTTAAACAAGTTACTTTAATTGCGTTCCGATTGCGAAAGCTTTCATTTACGCTTCGTGCCCAAGGAAACTGCTCTTTATTCGCAAAGAATCGTATTAATGTTGCTGCCATCGTATTTATAATTGCCAGCAACGATGTGTGCCCATGTTACACTTATATAGATGCATCTTACTTCTCATGCGGAGTGTCCGACCGTATGAATGCAACATATGCAACACGTGCAACGCCATAAAGAAAAACGCTACTCTTAATTTACTATATGTATATATACATAATACTTACATGGATAATTATTGTTTTCAATCAATAACCCAATAATGACCTCATTACAGATTTACTTTTTTTATCATTCTGTAAAGGTCACTTAGAAAGCGGATCATTAATATAAAACAATTGAGGACTAGGAATGCGACAAACTAGAAATCTATAGTAATACGATTGCTATCTGTCCGCAGATCATTTATTCGAGCTAATGATCAGGCTATTAACATTTCCAGTGCCAATGCAGGCGCTCGATGCTTGCCCTGCACTTCCTTGCATCATAATTATTTATTATGCAAATGCACCCGGCCGTCAGCGGACATTTATATAAACTAATAGCCTGCGATAATGGGCGAATAAATATTGTGGTGTGTGGCATACATGGCCGTGGAAAGGCTGGATGTTTTCGCACTTTCACCGGTTCACACGCTGCTCGCCGACCGCTTTGACACTTCGCTCATTTGGAGCGTCACACCGCGAGACCATTAACATAAAATCGAATCCAAAATTCACACCCTATTCATTAGACAACTAGTCAAAACCGTCCAACTCACAAATACGACAAACTTCCAACATTATCGAAATATTCACGACCAAATACCTATTGATATAGTCTAAACTTTAACACCAATTGTTACATACTTAATGAATAAAAAACACTTTTTCGAATTTCACAGTTTATTGTTTATCGCTTGACAATATTGTTTCGCTACACTGTAGCTTCTTCGGAAGTTATATCTAAAATTATGCTATTACAAATATTATTCGCTTATATTCTAACCGTTCCAGGAGGGGGTGGGAAATGAAATAAATTTAGTAATGGAGAATTGTTGACTTGATTTCTAGAAATAAATAAAAACAAATATAGCCCTAATATTATTAATGAACAAACTGAAGTCAACAATTCTCTATTACTAAATTTATTTCATTTCCCACCCCCTCCTGGAAATTCGGAAAAGTGTTTTTTATTCATTAAGTATATAATGGAATTTCATCAAGTATCAGCAGATAAAATCAATCCAATTGATACACGTTTTCGACAATACATACACTAACCAGTATTTTTCGTTATTATCAATATTATCTAAACTAATGGAAAACACTTGGATAATATGCAAAATAGCATACATCCTTTTGTACATTTTTCAAATATTTTTTTAACATATTCATAACGACTAAACATCGGAACATATTTTAATATAACAGTACGCTTTTTGAACACCACACATTTCAAGTTATTATCAACATTATCTAAAACGTATTTCTTACATTCGTATTAACTAATCAACGGAAAATAGTAGGTCAATATGATCATATTCATAACGCTTAAATATTTTAATAATCTCTAATGTATTTGGTAATTACCGATAAATATAAGCTGATAATCTCTGAAATTAACCATGATTATCTAAATTGCATATATAATAATATACAGGGTCATTCAAACTGAGTGGTACATCAGACGTTTTAGGGAAACTAAACATGTTACACATTTTAAAATTTGGGGGTAGAGGTTATCAAGGATGATCTGTTTAACTAAAATAATTTCAACTGTAGGGTACTTCCGCTTATACCGGAAGTTGATGTCAACTTTCTTATTTTAATTGGAATGGTATATATATATGCCTACGATTAATAGTTTCTGAGATAATTTAATTTATTGGAAAAAAGATTGCACTGCAACCCAAACTATAAAAAATCATAACTTCCATAAAAAATGACTTAGAATGTTAAAATTTTTACTAGTCGTAGCCAAGTCAAGTCATAAAGGTAACTAAGCTTTATAATTGGTACAGGGCGTTCGGAAAAAAATCCAACTTCAACCACGAATAACTTAATTTTTTCAAATGGCACCTAGCATATTTTATTTTGTCATTCGATTCCTTTTTTATCCTCTTTCGATCTAGCTGGATATTTCCTACTGTTTTATTTGAAAATTTTTAATAATTTTGAATTTTTTTTAAATAAAGAATGGAAAACAGCCAATATATGTTATAATAAAGAAGAAACATAATGAGGTAGTTTTATATTTTATTTAGAAATCTCTAACAATATTGTTTCAACCATTCGGTTATCTTCAGAGAGAAATTATACAGAAATACAACTGAAACAATATTGTTAGAGATTTCTAAATAATGTGTAAAACTATGTTAGGTACCTCATTGTGTTTTTTCTTTGTTATTAAATAAACAATATTTTTACTAGTTATAGCCAAGCCAAATCATAAGGCTAACGTCATTCCAAAACTAAGCTTTATAATTTGTATAGGGTTCAGAAAAAAACCTTCAACACGAATAACTCATTTTTTCAAATAGCACCTAGCATATTTTATTTTTTCATTCGATTCCATTTTTTATCACCTTAAAAATTTATGTTTCATATGAATTCATCGAAAAAAATATACCACTCCATATAAAATAAGAAAGTTGACATCAACTTCCGGTATAACCGGAAGGGCCCGACAGTTGAAATTATTTTAGTTAAATAGATCATCCTTGAAAACCCTACTCCCAACTCCCAAATTTTCAAATCTGTAACATGCTTAGTTTCCCTAAAACGTCTAATGTACCACTCAGTTTGAATGACCCTGTATATATATTCAGAATGTTAACAATGATTTGACCAAGTTCTGGTATGTATGGCTCAATATTCTTCTCCTAGAACCTCTGACGGTCAGCCGTGTTAATAGCGAAATGAAAGCAAAATCGAAAGGACAAACACACCTAGTTCAGATACATATAATATAATTTAATAAGCTAATGTGCACCAACACCTTACCTTTCGCGCATTGTCGCCGACAGGAGGGCATACTTGTTCTCTTGCATCGATAGAATTTATCTTCAGGTGTATCACACAAAACATCGTCATCGTCCATCGCGAATACACAACCGAACCGACACAAACCGACGCGACCACTTCACGCCACTTTCACACTTTAATAAACGTTTTAAATCCTCGAATTTACGTAACGAGATAACACACGATATCGCAAACGGTCGAATGATAATCTGAAACAGAAAAAAGTCGTTCTTAGAGCAGTTGTTTGTAAGAAAACAAGCGTATTTGGTATAATAAACGAAGCTACACTCAATGACAAGCCGAAACAATAGCCGACAATCTACCATTACCAACATCGAAGAAACAAATACACATTATATTGCTATATTCAATAGTATAACTGAGACATCTGTCAGAGAATTGACAAAAAGTTTTTGAATAAAGACACAAAAAGGACATCTACTGAGTAAATATAAAATGTACCCTTTTCCATAATTTAATTAAATAAAAGAATTTCTGATTAACAACATTTTTATCGTTAACCTAATTTATTAATTAATTAGCTAACCTAAAAATATGATGAGACTAATCTGGCGTCTATCTGTCGATCTGTCACAGTGTTTAATGCAGATAGGAACTTGAAATGACACAGACAATTTAATATGAAATTTTTAGAGAGATGTAGTAGACTGTTATGTACGATATTTTTCTTTTATTCTCATATCTCCTGTATCATATCATTGAAAAGGGCTAATTATAAGAAGTTAAAAGATAATTATTTTTTAATTTGTATGTCGAATATTTATTTAAATACCTTAGCGACCATTATTATACAGAAGAAATATTATTTGTCGATGTTTCGTTAACCATCGCTAGCATCTTCAAGAGTTCCTCTGATAAATATCGTTCGTTAAAAGATCTCAAAAAAAATAAGAATGTAGGCTTTCACGGCCGGAATGCGTAATAGAATTCAGACTCGGTCTAAAGGGCCGTCATCTAAATGAACCGTTACGTCCAGACGTTTCGTCGGCAACTGACATCTTCAGTTATTCTGCGGTGACAGAGTCGCTGCTAAGACTTCCAGGTATAACCTTCGGTCACGTTGTCACCGCAGTATCACGGAAGATATCAGCCGCAGTTGCCGATGAAACGACTGGATGTAACCATTATTTAGATCATGACCCTTTCGCCTTAATCTAAATTTCACTATGGTTAGGTACCATTAAAGGAATTAGCAAAAGCATTTAGGATTAATATATGTATTTACTATTTTATCTAAGTCTATATTGAAATAAATACGTTTACGTAAATAGATTAGTTAGTACAGACGATTATGTCAATGGTGCAAACCCAACCTCTCAATAAGTTGTATGTAGAACTTTCACCGTAACATATGAGGTTTGTTACATGTGATGGTGCATGTTGTATAGTGGTTGTTGCATTTTTGTATAGCTCGACGGTGTGGTTGTTAAAAAAAATGTACCGTCTATCAGCATTACGTGATGGTCAAACTAGAAAAGGCTGCACCTCACGTGAAAGTATCGAAGAGATAGTAACTAGCTGACACAAAGCAGCAATTACGCGAAAAACAAAGAGGGTCTGCTTAATAAAAGAAAGATTGGACGCTACTAAAGAAGGATAACATCGGGCCCCGTATTTTCTGATAGAGGAGTGTTACGATGGAAGCTCGCGGCCGGTGTAATACGTATAGGGGCAAGTGCCCGCTAAATTTTATTTTGCAACCTAATGTTGTTTCCAATGTTCTCGCGAGATGTAGATTAGAAGCACGCAACATGGACTCATGTTTTTGTTGTTGTTGTTGTTTGTTGCCGCTGCTGCAGCGCACCGGTTCGGTTATGTCGTGATGACCCAGATTGCATGGTCGACAAAGTGCCTGGGCGGGTTGGTTGACGTGCTCTATACTCGTGAAATTAATACTTGGCTAATTTATTATCGCACTAGAACATATTTTGCAACAAACTAATAGCCTTTGGTAACAATCGACAAAAATGTAGACGATCGTGTGAAATAAGAATTGAGACTCGAATGAAGACAGCAGATAAATCGTTTTATCTTTCCGTACCAAGGACTTTTGCACTTATTTTATAGTTTATTAACTTTTATTATTACTATTAATGTCATTGTTGTTACTCTCTTGCCGCTATTCTCACTGCCGTTTTGTACTCTGCGATTCAGTAATCACCAAAACTAGAAAATTAGATCCTAGTGAGGCATGCCTCGCGTGCCAGATCAGGATGAAATAAGGTACAGTGGCCGGTACCTAAGGAGATCCAGCAACGGTCAGATTGACAGATAGCTAGGCGGAAACTTTTAGTATAGCAATAAATGAAAGAGCCAATAAAAATATAGCTGGACTGAAACGTAAACTTGTAGTTCAGCGGCGCGGATCACTGAGAGAAAAAGTACTGACCACGGAACACAAGTGAATTCATTCAACTCATTTAGTTACCCTAACAACCCCTTGTCTACTCTGTTAATTTGCAACTATTTACCACTACGCTACTGAACCTTGCTGAGCAGTTATCATTCTGTCTACCGGTCGATTATCCCCGCCCTAAAGGGGCTAAGCTTTGCTAGTGCGCATCCGATGATTTATGGCTTTTGAATCTCCTTAGGTGTCGGGCACTGTATGTACAGCAGAGGAGCTAGTCAGGAATGTGTAATACCCGATGTGAAACTGATTATGATTTCCTGATATGGAACTGTTTATGGTTTCCTGACCAGGATTTCCTAATTTGGAACTTTTTATGTTTTCCTGGCCAGGATTTCCTGATGTGGAACTGATTATGTTTTCCTGGTCAGGATTTTCTGATGTGGAACTGATGGTGTTTTCCTGGCAAGGATTTCCTGATGTGCAAATTATTATATTATCCTGGTCAGGATTTCCTGATGTGGAAATGATTATATTTTCCTCGCCAGGATTTCATGATGTGGAACTGATCGTTTTCCTAGCCAGAATTTCCTTATGTGGAACTGATTATGTTTTCCTGGCCAGGATTTCCTGATGTGAAAATTATTATATTATCCTGGTCAGGATTTCTTGATGTGAAAATTATTATATTTTCCTCGCCAGGATTTCATGATTTGGAACTGATCGTTTTTATAGCCAGGATTTACTGATGTGGAACGGATTGTGTTTTCCTGGCCAGGATTTCCTGATGTGAGAATTATTATATTATCCTGGTCAGGATTTCCTGATGTGGAAATGATTATATTTTCCTCGCCAGGATTTCATGATGTGGAACTGATCGTTTTCCTAGCCAGGATTTCCTGATGTGGAACTGATTGTGTTTTCCTGGCCAGGATTTCCTGATGTGAAAATTATTATATTGTCCTGGTCAGGATTTCCTGATGTGAAAATTATTATATTATCCTGGCCAGGATTTCCTGAAATGAGAATTATTATTTTATCATGGTCAGGATCTCCTGATGTGGAAATGATTATATTCTCCTCGCCAGGATTTCCTGATGTGGATTTGATAACGTTTTTCTAGCCAAGATTTCCTGATTTGGAACTGATTATCGTTTCCTGATGTGGAACTGATAATGGTTTCATGGCCACGATTTCATGATGTGCAACTAAATATGTGTTCCTGACCAGGATTTCCTAATTTGGACTTTTTATGTTTTCCTGGCCAGGATTTCCTGATATGGAACCAATAAGATTATCTTAATAAATACCTAGCGTTTTCAAAAACTTGATATAATTAACAATACTAAATAGTAAGTTAACAGAAAAAACACTTGGTATTGTTTCACTTTTTTATTTGAGAGAAGACTGACATGTTTCGCCTATGAATACATTATCAAAATAGTTAAACATATTAACTAGTTTACTTAGACAGAACTTATGTTAATATGTTTAACTCTTTAATAATGTCTTTTCTCTCAAATAAAAAAGTGAAACAATATCAAGTGTTTTTTCTGTTTATTTACTATTTACAAAATGTTTCACCAAGAAATTAGCTTAAATACAATCGTGATTATTAAAAATACTAATAAAGCGTTGATATAAAATGGCATTTGTATTTATTAAGTCCTCTTTAATCGTCTATTATTTTTATTTTTTTTTCCTCAAAAAGTTACCAATGTATAATAGATGTATGGTAAAAGTGAGTACAATAGATACCTATAGAAGCATCAAGGAGTAAGTTGAACCGCCTGTTCACCGTTACCAAGGCATTTACCAAACTCAGAATTAATTTGTGAGGATAAGTAAGGGACTTATAATGTGCTCGAAGCGCATATATATATATATATATATATATAACTACAGTCCCAGACATAATCAGTAAAACAACAATACAATGAAGTACAGCACGTAATAGCGGGTTAGAGTTAACACGTTATCTTCAAGTCACAGCCAATATTCATAAATCAGGCAAACATGCAGATACGAATTCAAGTACGTATTTTTTACGTTGACATAACAGAGACGGACTTGGTTAAACATTTTCAACAACACAAAACTATCAACTAGTCTAATTCAATTAGTAGAGCGGAAATAATTGGCGGATTATAGGCCCGTATTTAGGCCAACGATCATAATTTCATTATAGTTAAATATTTCGTAATCCCAAATCGAAATGTATTCCAATCCGTCCAATCCCGTCATTAAAAGTATTACCAGTGCCACCTACCTCATTTAAAATTTCGTAGATGCAGGTGTGACATGTGTATTATAGTTTAGTAATAAATGTTATAGTAAAAGTAGTGTTGGAAATTGATTATGGGGGGGGGGGGGGGTGGTCCCCATCTTTTGATGACGATATAAAATATACAAAATAGTTTAAAAATATTAATTCTCTAATGATATTAATTTATCTGTTAGAAAGTAAGATTACTTAGCATTTACTGTATTATATATGCATATAATGACAAATTTCAATAGGAAAGTTGATGTATTAAGATGTTTATTGAAATCGTATTTATTGAAAATAATGTTTAGTTCAAATATTTTGCGGCAATACTTTGAAAAAACGCATACTTAAGAAATGCCATTAGGCCAAGTGTCGCAGACAGCTTTAAGGTATTAGGCCGTTAGCTCAGTCGTTAAGCAGTGTTTATGAAGCGAATATTCATGTTTTCTTATCCACTAACAGCGGATTCATGTACAGGGACAAATTATGGCAAATTATCGGCATATACTTGCTGATTAAAAGATTCGACTTTAAAAGCTGCTCACTCTATTCTAAAATTGCCATTCTTAGAATATACAGAAACTCAGACCTCCCAATGTCAAACACTGTAAATACAATAATAACCAAAATCTTATCTCATATTGTACTTTTTAATTATTTAGTAACAAAATTAATATTTTAGAAATTTATTTATAAACAATCAAACACAGATTGTTTTTAATTGTACTCGTGCTTTTAAACATTCAAATGGTAAGGGCTTTATTTGATTGATATGGGCTACTTTTTTATTTCTATTACGTTTTTCCTTAAAACTTTCACTAAACTTAAAATGATATGAAATATTTGAAGAATTTTTAGTAGTGGTAAATTTTAAATACATCAATGCGATATTAATTATTGAATTAATTTGTACACATTACAGATTACCTCAAATTAATGAGGAAAATTTTAAACTTTCACTGGTGTATTCTCGATGAAACATTTTTAATAAAGGAAACAGAAAAAGAAAAGAAATATTTCAACAAAACTGTTTATTTCTCGACAATTGTTTCGACCTCTAAAAGGTAATTTTCAAGAGTAAAATAGTAACTAAAGATAAGATGTTAAACATGGGGTTTTATACATAAATAAATTATAAAGTGGGGATAAACAAAAACCATTAGGGTTGTGTGATTATTAATGGTGTGTTGTATATATATATATATTAACTAAATTTGTACAATTCAGAATGTCTTTTTGTATTTCCAGATATTCTAGCAGCGTGAGTTCTTTACCTTTTGATTGAGTATGTAGTAGTTTTACGTTACTAGTATGTATGTTATGGTTGTTTGTGGTACAATGTTCTGCTAGGCCTGTTGTGTATTTTTTGTTTTTTACTCTATCCAAATGTTCTTTTAAGCGTGTTTTAATAGAACGACCACTCTGACCTATGTAAATAGTATCACAACGTTCGCAAAATTTGTTACTGCTGCAACACCCTCGCCGGGACTAGAACCCGGGATCTTTAGTTTTACGCACGAATGCAAAAGGTTCTACTTACGGTGGTTATACGAAATTAAAGTTTTGTTTTCATAAAAATTCAATTATCTTCCGCTATATTCGAGAACGAATTATTATACGTAACTCCCTGGCATCCTTCTGACGGCGGTTATGACTGCCAGCACTTTCTTTTCGATTACGCTATCGATCAAAATTAATCTAAAGGAATAACAAAAAAAAAGAGCCTGTATATAAGGAGATTAGTAACAAAACAATTTATCATCGGTATAGAAAGGACGAACACACTGTAAATCAAATAATTAAATCGGCTTGTAATTTATGGAATCGGACGTACTCATCTGGAGTTAAGAGTCGTTCTTTTGCAATTCGAATGGTGCTTGAATATGCAGTACAAGTTAAATATTTTAGAAATCATGTTACTGACAGCACTACGTGGCACGACAATACTCTACAACACTTCCAGGCGTGAGGAGCCAATAAAGATTGACTGATCTATGAACTCCAGACTTATACGCTAGTCGTGACCTAATTTGCTTCCTGTGATAAACCTCTGTACCTACACCTACACCGGGTACTCCATACCTGACCATCTCTTAATATAACAGCCGAAGGAATTTTCAAATCTCCACATACTATATCCGAATCGTTGAACATTTTACAAATAAATTCATCAGATAGATCTCGAACGTTATATAGTCAGAACTAAAAGTGTTGTGGTTAGTTTGGGGTAAGACCATTTGTTTTCTTTTGTTTATTTCAATCACCACAGTCTCCTCTTATATTTATTTTAACTAAAAATATCAATAAATGTTATGTAGCTGGATACTAAAAATGCCAAATTACAACATACCACCATCATATCATCACTTGATTGTGAGATAAGCGTTAAAAGTTTTGAAGAATTCCAAAAGATAAATTTTCAAAAGGTTAAAAAGCAAACATAAAAAACGATAGTTTCATGTTGAATAATACAACCCATAATTTTCTATAACCATATGGGCAAATATCCCTCCTTGAAAATCCTCCTTCTTCTGCTTTAAGAATAAATGATTAATATGTTCACAATCTGTTTAGTTTAGCTAATTTTCTAATGACTACACAATAGTCTTTAATTTAAAGTCATTACATTCATCTTTCAAATTGTTTATAAAGTATATAAAAATTGAGATTTAGATAATTATAAAAGTGTGGTACGTAGCAGAACACTCAGTATTCGAAGAGTTGGTTTTGTTGTTCTTTTTGTTGTGCCCCCGATATCGCATAGTTCGGAACAAGCCAAACTCTTTACACCTTAACCTGCCTAGAGAGAGACCTGTCCTCGAATCGAATTAGTTTAAAACTTGGTGAGTGGGCGCCTCAGTTCCCAATCTTCTTACAAGGCAAAATCACTATTACTCTTTTGATGAGTCATTCTGCCACATGAAACTGACGAACAATGTACTTTAATGTGATTTCAATATTTTTTGCAATAAACTCTTATCGATTATAGTACATTAGTATAGTACATTTATTTTGGATTGGACCATAAGTCAAAATTTTGTTCTACAACAAGCTGTAAAGCTTTTAAGGAGGACATTTCATCATGTTGTATGGTACCATCTCGCCTAACCTAACCTAACTTAGCCCTTTACTAGTCGAAAAATATAGTTTTGATATCCCTCACACGTTATTTCTAAAGCTATTGATACATAATGAGAAATAAAAAAAAAACTTTCTTGTATTTCATTACCACCAGCTGGGCGGGCAAAGCCGGAGGATAGGGCGTAAGTCCCTCTTCAGCATCCTTTCAGAAATCGTGGGAATGGATGGGTGGTGTGGTTAGGGAGAGAAAGATGAGACGGACGAAATGAAGACAGAAGATAAGTGAAAGATTATCTATGGAATTACCACATCAATATTAGCATAAGTGATCCAAGGAAACCATAGAAAACATGGATCAAAGCAGTCGGACCCGGGTTCGAACCGGTGACCTCCCGAATGCTAAACAATTATCTAGAGCACTAGAATAATAGAGGATGCTAACACCTCTGCTAAATTACTAATCTAACAAATCAAAACCCATGAATCGAAGAAATATGAAATTTTCAGGCGACTATAATAGGAATTGACTATCGATCTCCAAAAAAATATTAATTTAAATTGAAAATTATTAAAATAACAATAGATAAAAATTTTTGATTCACAATTGTTAACACCTGAAAGTGTTTGTATTTCTTTAGGGGCTACAAAAATAAAGAACTTAAGAAGATCTGGGCCAGGTTAAGATACCGCTTTTAAAAAAAGTTATGGTTATAGTAAATGGATCTGTAAATCATGTAAAGGAAGGCAATAGACGTTATATCACTTGATATATTGCAAAATTGCAATGGGGATTAAAAATATCTATATTAAGAAAAAAAGTAAAAAATTAGAAATAAATGAACAGAAATGTTGGTTACAGTTTGTAGTTTTAAGATAATTATTATTAAAAAGTATGCAAATATAAAAATATCAATTTGCAAAAACCTGTAAGTCATGCAAAAAAATAAAGAATTATTTTTATTATATATATGTTCTATAGCTCTTTGTCAAAGGAATAGTGAAAAAAAGGTGATTTCGTCTATTTACTCTGGACTATAGGTCATCGTTAAATATGTTATGTAGTCCGTTTTAAGGTTTCCTCAAACAGCCTCGCATCTATCAAAACTAAAGTTGATGATCTGTATTGTAGAATTAAACACGATTGTATTACTTTTTCGTCAAATACCTTGGACTATCCTTATTAAGAAGTTGCTTCGCATTGTTGTACCTTTATGTTAAGGTTAATCAACTGTGGTTAACTGTTTTTAAATGACAGTTCGTTTAGCTTCGAATTAAATTAGCGGTAGTTAAATGGAGCTCATTAAGATTGCTTTTATGAAAGCAGATAGAATTATAAGCTTCAATGCCGCTCGAAATTGCAACTAACAGATCGAAATTTATCGATATTTCAGGATAGGACAGTAGCCTGAGAAATGAAAATGTAGCTATTTCAATAGCTACCTAACAAAACTACAATCACACTACAATAAATAAGTGCGAAAGTATAACCTTTATAAACACAGACCTTTTTAAGAATTAGCACAAATGAGATAGAAATTGTGGATGATTAAATATAAAATAAATTCCATTATGGAATGAATAACTAGGCCAGAATGTTATAATTTCGGTCCGTAAAATTAAAAAAGAACTGCTTTCACCGAGCGACGTGGTCTAGTACCCTAGATCATTGCTTAGAATTCGGGTGGCCACCGGTTCGAACCCGGGTCCGACTGCTCTGGTCCAAGTTTTCTGTGGCTTCCTTGGATTATTTTGCAAATGCTGGAGCAGTAATATTCCACAGATAATCTTTCACTTCTCTTCTGTCTTCATTTCGTCCGTCTTATCTTTCTCTCCCTAACAACACCACCCACCCATTCCCACGATTCCTGCAAGGAGGCTTAAGAAGCCTTACGCCCTACCCACCGGCTTTACACTACAGTGTAGGTCGGAGGGACTGCCCGCCCACCAACACGAGTAGCTGGTGGGAATGAAACACAAAAAAGTTTTTTTTAACTACTTCGTTGGTTAAAATTTGCATTTTGCAAATATCACGTAGTAAGGCTTGAGTCAGAATTAGCCTCATAAGCTGCGTAGGATTTAGGAATATTACCTTCTTTTACGATACATTTTATTATGTTTTCTATAAATTTTATCGAAAAATCCTTAGCTTCATCTGGCACTAAACCCTAAACAACTTAGTAATAAGATCTGCTAATTAATTTTAGTATAAGTCCTAAATTACATATAACACTAGAGCATTGTTATTCGTTGATTTTGTATTGAAATTAAAATCAAATTACTATAATGAAATTAAAAGCTATTTTTTTTTTCTAATCGATGATTTCTCTTATCCTGTTATGTGCTATTTTCTTTCAGTTGCTGGTATTATATGTAACAATACCATGCATGGTTAAGATTAAATATTTACTTAGTACAATAGAAAATATAAATTTATGTAGATATACAATGTATATTACATACTTAAATGAGAGCAATCTATGTAAGATGTTACAGTTAAAATATTTGAGGTATCTGATGTTTAATGAGTGAGAAAATGTGCAATGAATATCTATACGAAATTTACGTTGCGTTAATGAAGCAGAAAAGATAAATTGAGTAGACATACGTGAACTAACGTAAACATAGAGAGGTAATGAATGTTGATGAGTAACAATTAAAGCTTATGCTTAAGGTAAAAGAAGCTAATATCAAGTTAAAGCGTGGATTACAAGGAATGCGGGAATGTAATTTTCTGTCTTTTCATTTTTCATAAATATGATCCGAGACACTTTGATCTGTATAGAGTTTGTTTTAATTAAAATTCAGTGCGTAGCGGTTGACTAAACGAACGGCCAGAGGCGGAGAATTTATAACTGATGTGCTTTTCTTTGAGAACAACTTCTCAGACGTACCCCAGGACTTTTGCTCCTTCAGCGGGTTTAAAACGTTTCAAAGTGAAACTAAAAATTACACTCAACAATTTCAACTTCTCGAATAATATCAAATAAGTATATGTGTTCTAAAAACATCTCGAAAAAGAAATAATAAACTTACCAAAATCCATAGTTTGAAATAATCTTTTGGTTGTGTAAATTACAGTTTTTACATTCTCTTACAGAAACACAAATGAATATGATCGCCCTTTTTTGTGATAAGTTGTATTTTTTCAATCTATAGATCCAGATAATGTACCTGAATTTGGATTGGTACTTTGAAAGATTACTAAAGATTGAGTAAAGGTAAGTGACAGGTTTGAGAACGATTATGTTGTCCACGCGTCTAAAAAAGAATGCCCTTCTACCATACCTTTAGACGTTACAAAAACGTCAACAGAGTATCTCTAAAGATGTTTACGTCTTAGGCAAGGCAGTCCTCGTGGTGGTGAAAATTATAGGTTGTCAGTACAACGATCTGGCAGTATTTATTACTTTTTGCTTGTAATAATTTATATTCCATAATATCACCTCACAAATTATGGGGAACAATATACCCAAACTATCTTCTTCGTAGACCAGACTTTTGACAGCCTTAAACTATGTCAGAAAATTATGATTTAAGTATTCTATTGTCGACCATCAGTCCGTAAAACTGCGACTGTACTAAAATTTCTGGATGAACTAAATTTAAAATAAAGTCCGTTATCGAATGGAAAACTATGTCAGAAAATAACAATTTCGGCCGGGAAAATATTGAAACTCAAATCCTTCTTTAGAATCAGCACAAATGTGGTAGATTTTATGAACTGAATAAATCCAAAATAATTTCTATTACCGAATTAAAAAATGGGTCAGAAGATTATAATATCTGTGGTAGAATTTGTGGATGATTAAATCGAAAATATTTTCCATTATCGAATTAAAAACTAGGTCAGAAGATTACAATTTCGTTTAAGTGTAACCTTTACAAACGGGGAGCTTCTCTAGAATCAACGCAATTGTGGTAGAATTTGTGGATGATTAAATCGAAAATAATTTCCAATTATCGAATTAAAAACTAGGTCAGATGATTACAATTTCGTTTAAGTGTAACCTATACAAACGGGGATCTTCTCTAGATTCAACGCAATTGTGGTAGAATTTGTGGATGATTAAATCGAAAATAATTTCCATTATCGAATTAAAAACTATGTCAGATGATTACAATTTCGTTTAAGTGTAACCTTTACAAACGGGGATCTTCTCTAGAATCAACGCAATTGTGGTAGAATTTGTGGATGATTAAATCGAAAATAATTTCCATTATCGAATTAAAAACTAGGTCAGACGATTACAATTTCGTTTAAGTGTAACCTTTACAAACGGGGAGCATCTCTAGAATCAACGCAATTGTGGTAGAATTTGTGGATGATTAAATCGAAAATAATTTCCATTATCGAATTAAAAACTAGGTTTAAGTGTAACCTTTACAAACGGGTATCTTCTCTAGAATCAACGCAATTGTGGTAGAATTTGTGGATGATTAAATCGAAAATAATTTCCATTATCGAATTAAAAACTAGGTCAGATGATTACAATTTCGTTTAAGTGTAACCTTTACAAACGGGGATCTTCTCTAGAATCAACGCAATTGTGGTAGAATTTGTGGATGATTAAATCGAAAATAATTTCCATTATCGAATTAAAAACTAGGTCAGATGATTACAATTTCGTTTAAGTGTAACCTTTACAAACGGGGAGCTTCTCTAGAATCAACACAAATGTGGTAGAATTTGTGGACGATTAAATCGAAAATAATTTCCAATATCGAATTAAAAACTAGGTCAGATGATTACAATTTCGTTTAAGTGTAACCTATACAAACGGGGACCTTCTCTAGATTCAACGCAATTGTGGTAGAATTTGTGGATGATTAAATCGAAAATAATTTCCAATTATCGAATTAAAAACTAGGTCAGATGATTACAATTTCGTTTAAGTGTAACCTATACAAACGGGGATCTTCTCTAGATTCAACGCAATTGTGGTAGAATTTGTGGATGATTAAATCGAAAATAATTTCCATTATCGAATTAAAAACTAGGTCAGATGATTACAATTTCGTTTAAGTGTAACCTTTACAAACGGGGAGCTTCTCTAGAATCAACACAAATGTGGTAGAATTTGTGGACGATTAAATCGAAAATAATTTCCAATTATCGAATTAAAAACTTGGTCAGATGATTACAATTTCGTTTAAGTGTAACCTATACAAACGGGGATCTTCTCTAGATTCAACGCAATTGTGGTAGAATTTGTCGATGATTAAATCGAAAATAATTTCCAATTATCGAATTAAAAACTAGGTCAGATGATTACAATTTCGTTTAAGTGTAACCTATACAAACGGGGATCTTCTCTAGATTCAACGCAATTGTGGTAGAATTTGTGGATGATTAAATCGAAAATAATTTCCATTATCGAATTAAAAACTAGGTCAGATGATTACAATTTCGTTTAAGTGTAACCTTTACAAACGGGGAGCTTCTCTAGAATCAACACAAATGTGGTAGAATTTGTGGACGATTAAATCGAAAATAATTTCCAATATCGAATTAAAAACTAGGTCAGATGATTACAATTTCGTTTAAGTGTAACCTTTACAAACGGGGAGCTTCTCTAGAATCAACACAAATGTGGTAGAATTTGTGGATGATTAAATCGAAAATAATTTCCATTATCGAATTAAAAACTAGGTTAGATGATTACAATTTCGTTTAAGTGTAACCTTTAAAAACGGGGAGCATCTCTAGAATCAACGCAATTGTCGTAGAATTTGTGGATGATTAAATCGAAAATAATTTCCATTATCGAATTAAAAACTAGGTCAGATGATTACAATTTCGTTTAAGTGTAACCTTTACAAACGGGGAGCTTCTCTAGAATCAACGCAATTGTGGTAGAATTTGTGGACGATTAAATCGAAAATAATTTCCAATATCGAATTAAAAACTAGGTCAGAAGATTACAATTTCGGTAGGTATATAAAATTAAAGAAAATTAAGTGTAACTTTTACAAACGGGGAGCTTCTCTGGAGTCAACGCAAATGTGGTAGAATTTATGGATGATTAAATCGAAAATAATTTCCATTATCGAATTAAAAACTAGGTCAGAAGATTAAAATTTCGGTAGGTATATAAAATTAAAGAAAATTAAGTGTAACTTTTACAAACGGGGAGCTTCTCTGGAGTCAACGCAAATGTGGTAGAATTTGTGGATGATTAAATCGAAAATAATTTCCAAAATCGAATTAAAAACTAGGTCAGAAGATTACAATTTCGTTTAAGTGTAACCTATACAAACGGGGATCTTCTCTAGAATCAACGCAATTGTGGTAGAATTTGTGGATGATTAAATCGAAAATAATTTCCATTATCGAATTAAAAACTAGGTTAGATGATTACAATTTCGTTTAAGTGTAACCTTTAAAAACGGGGAGCATCTCTAGAATCAACGCAATTGTCGTAGAATTTGTGGATGATTAAATCGAAAATAATTTCCATTATCGAATTAAAAACTAGGTCAGATGATTACAATTTCGTTTAAGTGTAACCTTTACAAACGGGGAGCTTCTCTAGAATCAACACAATTGTGGTAGAATTTGTGGACGATTAAATCGAAAATAATTTCCAATATCGAATTAAAAACTAGGTCAGAAGATTACAATTTCGGTAGGTATATAAAATTAAAGAAAATTAAGTGTAACTTTTACAAACGGGGAGCTTCTCTGGAGTCAACGCAAATGTGGTAGAATTTATGGATGATTAAATCGAAAATAATTTCCATTATCGAATTAAAAACTAGGTCAGAAGATTAAAATTTCGGTAGGTATATAAAATTAAAGAAAATTAAGTGTAACTTTTACAAACGGGGAGCTTCTCTGGAGTCAACGCAAATGTGGTAGAATTTGTGGATGATTAAATCGAAAATAATTTCCAAAATCGAATTAAAAACTAGGTCAGAAGATTACAATTTCGTTTAAGTGTAACCTATACAAACGGGGATCTTCTCTAGAATCAACGCAATTGTGGTAGAATTTGTGGATGATTAAATCGAAAATAATTTCCATTATCGAATTAAAAACTAGGTTAGATGATTACAATTTCGTTTAAGTGTAACCTTTACAAACGGGGAGCTTCTCTAGAATCAACGCAATTGTGGTAGAATTTGTGGATGATTAAATCGAAAATAATTTCCATTATCGAATTAAAAACTAGGTCAGATGATTACAATTTCGTTTAAGTGTAACCTTTACAAACGGGGAGCTTCTCTAGAATCAACGCAATTGTGGTAGAATTTGTGGACGATTAAATCGAAAATAATTTCCAATATCGAATTAAAAACTAGGTCAGAAGATTACAATTTCGGTAGGTATATAAAATTAAAGAAAATTAAGTGTAACTTTTACAAACGGGGAGCTTCTCTGGAGTCAAAGCAAATGTGGTAGAATTTCTTGTTTTTATCGTGTATGTAATGGCATTATCGAATGAAAAAAAGGAAATGGAGAGAGAGAGAGGGGTCGCGTTTGTCGCCGATAGGTATGTTTATCTTTGTCGGGTTTAAATAGTAAGTACTTTGTCGCAAGACTGAGTATGAACTAAAACTCGGAGAAGCCCCGGGTAACGTTTAATTAATTGTCAAAGAGCGTTCGTTGGTTCGCTTTGTCGGCACTGGCTTGCAAATTAAACTATGCCAGCGAAATATGCAGCCGTTCTCTTGCTACGCTATAACGTAATACGTCAGTGACATCTTCCAAGTGGATATATTTCATTACGAAATAACGAAATATCTCAGCCTTACGCCTTCTTTATATACGCAAAAAGTGCTAAAACGCTTAAAATACTGCTACTCCCTGACAACTACAATGAATAATTTGTTTTCACTCATTCTCAAACTTTAATGGTATCTACCGAAACAAACTACCCAACAGGACCGGACCAAGGAACTTATAACTCACACTACTTCAATTCATCAAAAATCCTCATCAAATTTCTACTTCTACTGCAATTGATAATGCAAAGCTGTTTAAAAACTTTGCTCAAACTTTATTTTGAATTTACTCCTAAATATTCCAACGTATTTATTACGTACAAACACGACAGAATTAATTTTGAAGAACTAAATTACAAAACGAACATTTACAAGGTCTATACATACCATCTTTCACTTTCAATCAATTATAGCTTTTAATAGATTCACGAGGTTACATTAAGAAGTAAGTGTAACCCTGTGGTTTACCTATGTCATTAAAACACTTCTATTTAATTATCCTATTTTTCTTTATAGCAATAATGGTAAATTATATTTCACAACACTTCATTCTGATTAGATTAGATCCTACTTGTAAACTTAGTCAAAAATAATCTTTTTCTTGAATTTTACCCAGGAATTGCAATTTAGATAATTATTATTTAAGGAAAATTAAATTCGTCGATTAATGTTCAGAGCCTTTCGAAGTTTTATGATTTATTGAACACCTATGTAGAATTTCAAAAGTTTTAGTCTGTTATTTTAGAAAGTACCTGTGGATACAGTAATTGTAGTATTCCTGTTTTATCAAAAAACTACGGGAATACTTTTTGTAAAGTCGAATTGGGGCGAATTGCACGAATTCAAAACGCAACTACCGAAGTCTATTCAAAGAGTCCATTAGGGTGAATTAGAAAAAACTTTTAGGTTACTCTATATTTTTAAATCATTAGTAAAGCTTTCGGTTGAGTTAGAAACCATAAATAAAATCGTCGTATTAACTTCACAAATATTTATTTAACGTGCAAATATACATTTCAACCAATAAGTGATCATCTTTGGCGGAGCTAATTCTATCTCATCCATGAAATCGACGAAATTCTTCTTTAACTAAGCACTCTTTGAAAAAACACGGTATCTACTTTTTAATATTTTTCAATTACAATAAATTATATTATTCCAACTGGAATTATAATAACAGTCATTCAATTTTCAAAATCAAAAAAGTAATTAAAAATAACATTAAAGAAAATTCTAAACATTTTACCTTCTCCGAAAAGAACTGAAACTGAAAATGTCTGAAACGTTTGTGGTATTTTTCCTCAATAAACATTTTAAAATGTTACGTTGTTTGTAGTGATTTTGGTTTACTTTCTTAAATTACTTTTATCGCCCCGGCGCCTCCGCATCTTTAGACGCCACCCTGGTTAAAACCAACAACAAACTATTAATGACTGTTAATTTATTAAGATGAACGCATAAATATTTTTATTAGTGTACAGCTTTTAAACGAATATAAATTGATCCAAAAGAGAAAAGATATTTAAGTTTTCTTTTGAAGTTATCTTTTTTAAAGATCGTCATAAGTTACGATATAAGTAATTTAATTTTATTTTATTAAAGATTTTGAGGGTGAAAGTAATATGTTGTCGCGATGGTTGGGGTATAAATCTTACTGAACTTTAAAAATTCTAAAGTACGCGTTAAAATTCGGAGAACGACTTTAGTTTAATATATATAATAAGAAGACGTGTTTAATATTTTACAGAAAGCCATGAGTTTCAATTTGTGTGACGCCCCCGCATAACATATTATACAGATATACGACAGAGCTTAGCGACCCCCGCAGCTTTTATATCTCAGATAACGTAATAATGACACTGACTCCGTCCCATGTATTTTGTATTAAAGATGTTGTCAGCTAAAAAGTTTTCCAACTTTTTTACGATCTTTTAAAAACTCATTATCATTTAAAACTTCCCTCTTTCATTTTTCCCTAATACCAAAACAGCGGTATACAACTAATGCATCTACTTAAAAGCAAAAAATAAATTAGTTATAAATTTTATTATTCAGTAAAATAAAGCCGCGGTAGTTCTGGGATATTTTGAACCAAAAGCCACAAACATAAACAATCAAAATCAATTTTATTGTACTTATACAATTTCATAGATAAGTTAATATGCATCATGAACTTGAAGAATAAACCTTTATACATTTAATCCTGTTGAACTTTAATTAAAAATCACAAAGTTTCAAAAATATTTTCATTTGTAGACACTACAATATTGTTTCGCCAAACATTGGCTTCATCAGGTGGTGATTTGACAAACTTCGATCTGTACAAGATATATATATAGATATGTATAAGTCTAACCTAAAAGGAGGGGGGGATGTTATAGAAAAATATTTAGCAAAATATTCACAAAATAATGGTTACTCGCCTGCTTTAGTGGATAACATTTTAAATAAAAAAATTAAAAAACAAACTTTGTACAAAATTTATCCTTATCTCCAATTTAATTCCGAAAAATACAACAGTTTCACATACTTAGGTAATATTTCAACAAAAATTGGTAAATCTATTAGACAAATAACTAACAGTACTATTGCTTTTAAAACCAACAATTCGTTAGGTAAACTAATGTTAAATAATAAACGTAAAAGTTGTTTAGTCTGCGACAAAGTTTACGTAGGTCAGACTGGTAGGTCCCTCAAAAAACGCATTAAAGAACATCTGTATAGTTTTACTAATAAAAAAATGAATTCTACATACGCAGAACACTTAATTAATCAATGTCATAATTTCAATTTAAAATATAAAATTTTACATATGCAAAACAAAAGTTCAAAATTAAATTATTTGGAGAGCCTAGAAATTAACAGATATCATAAAAAAGACCTAGCATTAAGCGATCAAATAAAGTTTAAAAATTCACCTTTGCTAAACATTTTTCTATAACACCCCCCCCCCCTCTTAGATTAGACTTATACATTTTGTCTAATCATCACCTGATGAAGCCAATGTTTGGCGAAACAATATTGTAGTGTCTACAAAATAAAATATTTTTGATTTTTTAATTAAAGTTCAACATGATTAATAATTCGTTTCAACAAGTACTTAGCATTTTTATACCTTTCTATTTTATTGATCCCCCTTATTGTTATAGTTCAAAAAGTTCTTAAAAAAAGAATTAAAAGAGAACACAAGAATGCTAAGGTAAAAAAGGTACTGGTACGTACATATTATTGTATTAGGTAAATATTAATAAAATAAAAAAGAATAATTTTTTATACCACTTGTAATTTAATTCGTAAACAGATAATATAGTTTCCTAAATATTTTGCTTATGCCTATAGGGTTGAAACGTTATACATCAGGTTTAACCAGCAATTAAGTAATAACTATGATTTCTAAATTAGTCAGGTTTTAGATAATACAGGAATGTCCAAATTCTATTTAATACTATGTTTCTGTTTCGGGCATGCCGATTTTCTTTTAGAAGCAATTACGGTTTGACAAAATGATTAATGGCTTTGAAACTGGCCTGCAATTCTGGTGATAATGTCCCAGGCTCCACTTTTCCGCCGTTAATGACAGGGTACTATTTTAACTTTTTAATTCTCTTCTGACCATAAATACTCGAGGCAGTTGGTGTAATTATTTTCGAAATTATTGTCTTTTAATAAATGCCGTTTTTATCACATTATCTGTGGCTCTCTCGAAAATATCAACAATATCTATCCCATAAATAGGCATTAAAATCCTTTTTCGTCTAACTTTCAAGGATCACAGATCCCACATTTCGAACGCGTCCTACACAGTAGGCCCAGCGTACGGAAAGCCATATCCTACAACCATTTTCGACCTATCGGGTCTCATCAGATAGGCGCTGGCAGAAAAAACGCGTTCGAAATGTGGGATCTGTGATCCTTGAAAGTTAAGACCTTTTTAATTTCTTCAAATACAATCACTTATTATACCTATAGATACACTCTTTAAGATTTGGTCATTGGGTGTTCAAAAATAGAAAAGAGATGGTTTCATTTAAATGGGAACACTGTTAATTATGGGTCCAATCGAAAGAAGTTAATTCTGTATAGTAAATTAAATTTAGTATAATTTGAATGGAGTTAAAGGTCGATTCCTTGCGAAACATTTTAATTATTCTAAGAAAATAGATAAAATTGCTTTTAAATGTTAGAAGTATATATTCACAAAAAAGCATAACATGCCGAAACAATTATAGAGGTTTTGCTGTTACAGACCATCTTATATTAAAATAAGGAGAAATTTGGAAATTTTTTTAGTTAAACTTAACTATAGGTATAGTTTGAGAATATTGCGGGCTTTTTAGACCACCGTGTATATATGTGTTTTTAAATTTTATTTTTAACATACATAATATGTGTTCCTGTAGTTGCAGAACAATGAATTTTAAATATCTTACTCACTTCCGATGGCAAACGAATAAAATAAAGAAGATCTCATCGCCTAACGAATCACAAGATTTGAATTATTTAGCGAGTCCGCTTGGTGCATTAATATAGGTAATTGAATTCAGTTACAGAAGAACGTGATTAAATTTAAATTATTTATGGCATGAGGGAGAAGGAGTTATGCAAAGGACATCAAAGCAAAAGGGAGGCCAGATGTATTAAGGGATCCCGAAGACACGTCTTCCTTCCGACCCCGATGGACCGGTGACAGTGGGATTACAAGTAAACGAGTGTTGAAAAACGGTTTATTAATCTTGAAGAAACACGTTTTGTTTTCCGTCAATTTGTTCCCCTTTGTTTCATCAAATTTTCTTATCGTTTGCACTGTATCTACATAGTATACTACGATATACAACCGCGAAAATTAAAATTTTCGCACCTCAAATATACCAAAAGAAAAATTAGAATTTAAACTATAACAACCAGACCATTCAGCAACAAAAACTCCCGATGGCTATGTAGTAAATGAAAGAAAAAATAAGTGTTTCGAATTCACATACTATTTATAAATAAGGACCTTAAATTGTGTAACCCTTTAAAAACAATTAAAACATGTAATGAAGTTCTACCACTATACCAGAAATGAGAACACTTAAACTCGACGTACGTTTCTGATCATTAGAACTGAAGTTCTGAAATCATCTCCTGATGATGATAACTTGTTTAGCAAAACGTACGTCGAGTTTAAGTGTTCTCAGTTCTGGTATAGTGATAGGACTTCACTACATTTTGAGTGCGTCAGAAGGTTCCAAAAATCGCAGGAGATGATTTCAGAACTTCAGTTCTAATAATCAGAAACGTACGTCGAGTTTAACTGTTCTCAGTTCTGGTATAGTGATAGGACTTCACTACATTTTGAGTGTGTCAGAAGGTTCCAAAAATCGCAGGAGATGATTTCAGAACTTCAGTTCTAATGATCAGAAACGTACGTCGAGTTTAAGTGTTCTCAGTTCTGGTATAGTGATAGGACTTCACTATATTTTGAGTGTGTCAGAAGGTTCCAAAAATCGCAGGAGATGATTTCAGAACTTCAGTTCTAATGATCAGAAACGTACGTCGAGTTTAACTGTTCTCAGTTCTGGTATAGTGATAGGACTTCACTACATTTTGAGTGTGTCAGAAGGTTCCAAAAATCGCAGGAGATGATTTCAGAACTTCAGTTCTAATGATCAGAAACGTACGTCGAGTTTAAGTGTTCTCAGTTCTGGTATAGTCATAGGACTTCACTACATTTTGAGTGTGTCAGAAGGTTCCAAAAATCGCAGGAGATGATTTCAGAACTTCAGTTCTAATGATCAGAAACGTACGTCGAGTTTAAGTGTTCTCAGTTCTGGTATAGTCATAGGACTTCACTACATTTTGAGTGTGTCAGAAGGTTCCAAAAATCGCAGGAGATGATTTCAGAACTTCAGTTCTAATGATCAGAAACGTACGTCGAGTTTAACTGTTCTCAGTTCTGGTATAGTGATAGGACTTCACTACATTTTGAGTGTGTCAGAAGGTTCCAAAAATCGCAGGAGATGATTTCAGAACTTCAGTTCTAATGATCAGAAACGTACGTCGAGTTTAAGTGTTCTCAGTTCTGGTATAGTCATAGGACTTCACTACATTTTGAGTGTGTCAGAAGGTTCCAAAAATCGCAGGAGATGATTTCAGAACTTCAGTTCTAATGATCAGAAACGTACGTCGAGTTTAACTGTTCTCAGTTCTGGTATAGTAATAGGGCTTCACTACATTTTGAGTGTGTCAGAAGGTTCCAAAAATCGCAGGAGATGATTTCAGAACTTCAGTTCTAATGATCAGAAACGTACGTCGAGTTTAACTGTTCTCAGTTCTGGTATAGTGATAGGACTTCACTACATTTTGAGTGTGACAGAAGGTTCCAAAAATGCCAACTTAACGGAAACAATTAATAAGAGAAAACTAAACACTTGCTATTATTTAGTTTTTTCTTATTATTTAAATATGTTTCAGCAAGAGTCAAGCCAGAATTCCATTTTATTAATACCGAAACAATTGTTAAAGACTAAACGATAAACATTGTGAAACAGGCCAAACGTTTTTCTTTCATTGTTTTAAAAATGTTTCATCAAGTGTCTAGAGAATTTCCTATTTCAAATAAAATAATAAGGAAATGCACCAATTGGTCAGTTTCTTTACGAAAAGTTTTTTATTTTATTTTATTTTGTTATGAATTAAGTTGGTCAATATAATGAAACGTCGTATTCGTGATTATTATAGCGTTAGAACAAATATTTGTTTATTTCAAAATAAGATTTGAATTGTACATTTTTAATTACAGCCATTATGATACGTTGATAGTGGTCACTTTGTGAGGTTTGATCATTTACGCAATTTCGAAATAGTTAAGTTAGAGATATTTAATTTGCTACTTGAGCTAATTCTGGTACTTAATAATGTATAGTTTCGCCGATCTTCTTAAAAGATTAGTTGCAAAGGTTGAGTCAGAAAATTAAATCGTCGAAGTTGTACGTTATAGAGAATGCCAAGGTTATTCAAGGTATTCGATTTTTTAAAGAAAGGCAGTTCTGGAATATTATCGGTTGTAAATACACATGGGTATTCAGATAACATTTGACAAGAGCTTGTGATGTAACAACCTTGACGACGGACATGTATAATAAATGACTAGTAATTTGTCTTTTCATTCTTCTATACTAACAAAAGTCTTTTTTTTTATTTGACGGGTTAGTTCATGGGTAAACCTTCTGGACTCGACCTAGCTAACACATTTCATGTACCGAAAATAATCATTTTCAATTTTTTAACACTTTGCTAAAATTTTTTAGATACGTTGCGTCTTTTTTTTATTAGATATAAATCTTGTGTTTTAGAAAAACAAAAACCTACGACTTCTGATAATATTGGTAACGACACCTAAACGAAAAAGCTCGAAACTATTCGTTATTTGCCACTGAAATCCCTGAGGAAATTACACGGCACCAGCAACTTCTCATTTTATCTCTTAGTAAAGCGAGAACAAGAAATAAAACATTTGAATTACACATGCAGTGTTTGTTCAACGAAAATAAAATTTTATACTCAATTTTCCTAATTTGGACGTTTCTACAGTCACTATTTCAAAAAACTTAATAGCTCTTCACAAATGAAAGTATATACCTATATATGTACTAACTTCATATATGTAATTACAACAATAATTAAATTTTAATGTATATACCAGGATCGATCAATAAGTTATTGAACTACATCAATGCTTGTTGACGTTTCGTGTTCTTTGCAAGTCTGAACTGATCTAAACAAATGAACTACAAATCCCACTGGTATCCAAAAGATCAATAATTATACAATAACTACTGATCGTAGTGAAAGTCTAGAATCATTAACAAATTTTTGAATTTAAGTGTACATTATGTTGGAAATGAAAATTTCGGTAAAAACTTTTTGTTTTCAGTAGCCACATTGTTTTTAGAAAGAACGGTCAACGCGAATGCTGTAGAGTGGTGATGTTTCTTAGTAATTTTCGAAAGTCATGGTTCACTCAAAACCAACTTATTTGATTCAGTTGGAGATAAAATCAGTAATTAGTGACCGCTAAGTACGCATTATTTAAAAGCTAGCCTTGTCAACCACAGTTTACAAAAGAATGAGTACTTTTTACTGCCGAGAAATCTAATAATACATCTGTAAGGCCTAAGTGGCGTAACGTTTTACTTGACGATCTTGGCGATATCTTAATGTATGGATCTCCACAGGCTCATTAGTTCAAGTGTTGACCGTCAAAGCGACACCACTTCCGGCTAAAAGACAACGACCGGCGGGATGCGCCGCTAGTTAATAAATTATTCATATTATAATGAAATCATTCTACTTGCTACGCTTACTCTAAATCTAATACACGAACGAACCAATGTGACAACGACAGAAAAAACCGCAGATTTCAGTCCCACCACACATTGATATTACCAGTTTTATTCGGTCTAACAATCAAAAATGAACTAGTACGACCATCTAACGGCCAGAAATTGAGCTAAAATTTAATCAGAACTTAAATATTTTATGATTTTCATAACCTAACCTCACCTAACCTAACCCCAAACCAAAAATACTTAGATGTATGTAAAATAGTTTCAAAACAGCGATTAATGCCAAAGTTTCTCGGAAAACGAAATGATATTAACATTACTTAATTTTTATAATTAAAATATCATGTTTACGTCTTGTATTTACAAAAAATTCTTTTTAATTTTGATGCTTTAGTTATTGGTAATCCCTTCTATTTTTCTGAAATACTCAAAATTAGTCTTACTCATTTTTAATCCTCTTTACTCGTTGTAATAAAATTTCAGTTAACAAAGGAGTAATATTTTGAGAAATATAAACAAAAACTTCAAAGTTTAATTTCAAAAACTCGATTATATCTTAAAGAATAAACGTCTTAAACAAGTGTCATGCGACTGTTTTCGCTCTGAAATTACTCAGTATAATATGTAACAGTAGTGCTTCGATAAAATCTTCGCATTATCATAAAGAAAGATTACAATGTCCTGTGTCCCACAGTACCCAGGACTTTTCGTATGCATATTCATGAAGAAACTGTTTTATTAAAACACGGTTACTGAACAAAAAAAATATTCCTTCCTTACATTTACTCCCAATATTTAATTTGTCTTAAGCTAAAAATTTGTTACCACCACAGGAAGTTGCTCTATTTATTTACTTTTTAAAATTTTTAATAAGGCCTGTAAAAACTTAGCAATACGAATATAAATATATGTCTAACTTAAACAATGTTAATTATAAACGCAAAACATAAAAAAACATGTTACCTTTTAATTATTTCATCTTTTCACTGTTTTTCTGCCGTTTCACTACAACACTGATTAATTACTAAATAAACAACAATTACCTTATTTAACATGAAATTATACTCTGCCAGAGATCAAGTTAGGCAACCCAAACTACAACGTTGTACAGAATGCTTCAAACCGATTTTTTTAAACAATTTCCCAATTATCGCTAAAATAGCTTCATGTTTAATTAATTTATCGTTTACAATGTGTAGCAATAAAAAAATCGTTCCTGTTTATATAGGTATAGTTAGTGAAATTGTATTACCGAATTATCCTTTAAATCTTTTTCCAAAATGAAATAAGTATTCGATTTTAAAAAATTCCCGTTAATTAATGCGATAATATTATGTAAAATAAAATTATTATTACGATTTTTCTTTCATTATACAATAACGTTACAACTTATCTAATATAAACTTTAATACATAGAAATATGTATAAACTACTAGAAGTGGTAATAGTAGAAATGGTGTTTATAGTGCAATTACGACGAAACATTTTCATAATAATAACAAACACCGCCTTTGTTTTAATTTGTTTATTTAAAAAAAATGTAATGAATACAATTTATATTCAGCGATTTTTGTATGAATTTAAAAATCGAATTACATACTACTTGTTACAGTCATTTAACACCTATGAATGATACACAAGGTGTTGTGAAAAAACTACATATGTTACAATATTAGTGTAAATATAAATAATTATAAATAGAAACGTTGAAGTTCAAGAATTTTTCATGGGAAACCGTTCATAATCATCCCCATAACGCCTTTCTGCCTCAGAATAAATTCTGCTTTCGGGGACTTTTTTTGGTTCTTTAACTGCCACGTCTTTAGAAAATGTTGTTGCTGAAGTTGAAGGTTTCGTCCTTTTGGAATCGTTTTCAAAAAATTGTGGAGGAGGAACATAAGGTTCTCTAAACCTTCCTCGTCCAAAATATGGATCGTCCAAATAGTCATCGTAATTGTAATTAAACCTGTCCCTTAAATTTACCTTCGGAGGAGATCTGGCAACTTCCGGTAAAGTTGCATAGTAAATAATTCTCGTCTGTTTTTTGGGCTTATCCATATTATTTCTTTCAAAATCATACTGCCTGTAGGTCTCGTACCTCCTCCCGTATCTCTTTCGGGATGGAAACGAAGTGTAGGAATTGGAAAAACCATTTTCTGGAGGATAGAAGTTGTATGACCTCCGTGGAGGATAGTCGTGTTCGTATGAAGGAAAATCGTAAAACTTTTCACGCATAGGTCTGTAAGATTCTTTAATACGGTCAAAGACACCACCACGTTTATCAAAACTTCGCTCCCTTGCAAAGGCACCGTGGTTTTCATGTTCAGGAGCTGCGTCTTTAAATCTATATTCTGGTAATGTTCTGTCCGACAAAAAACTTCTGCCTCTTCCTCTGGGAAAAATTCTTTCTCTTTCTAACTCTCTATCGATGTGCCCGAAGCCGTTGTCGTTATCGGTACGTTTTTGAGTAACAAAATGTACTTTTGGGGCCCTCATATTATCACTACCTTCGGTGTCTTCTTCCTCATTTACCTTGTGTACTGGGTAAGGCTGTTTTACCCACTGTTCTTGTGATGCACTTCTTGTCAATCTGTATGATGTTGCATCAACCCCATCATCCTTATCATTATTATTTTCTTCTGATAACTCAACTGAGTGCTTAGTAGACGAAGACCCTTCTTGGAGAAACAATTTTGTCTCCTGAAAGGTATCAACAGGGGATCGTTTCAGTATTCTCTTTGGTCCTAATTTATGGTTTTTGTTAAGGTCCTTTTTCACTTTCTTCTCCCGTAAAGATTCGACTGAGTGCTTACTAGAAGATCCTTTCAGGATTCTTTGAAAATCATCAGCAGGATCACCTTTTAGTACTGTTTTTGGTCCCTGTTTGTGGTTCTCATTAAGATCCTTCTTCACATGTGTCCATACCATTTTTCCTTCCAAATGTTGATTATTTTCTGAGTTATTTATAATTTCAAACCGAGCGTTATTTTGTTCAGAAGAATTCTTATCATTGTCTAACGATTTCAACAAATTTTTGTTATGAGTAGTTGTGGTTTTTGAAATTGCCCCATAACTTATCTGAGCGTGAAGATTAGAAGTAAGGAATACAATTATAGATACAGCCAATAATCCCACGCTAAGGGCCATGATCTTAACAAATAAAAATCGGTAGTTTTACTTTTTTCTTTTGACTTACATGAAGCACAATACACAAAAATTCAACACACAAATTCAATGGTCATTTCACCAAGTCAGGTGTCGAACTGAATGTTTTAATGAACATTGTAGCAACGTTTTATTCTGGTTCTGCAAAATTGAATAATTTGATCTCAATAGGTACTTGACCAAGGACTGTAACGTACATTTCCGGATAGAACAAAAAGCATATGTCAATCAGCCACATTTTTTCGCGTTTTTATTTTCTAAATTGCAAGCTCCGTTAGATTCTATTTTCAGCTACAGTTCATACACCGTATTTCAATTCACCAATCCTCTTTTCATAAGAACGAATAATTGTAAAAAAAAATATATATTAAAACCGCATCGAAAAATAAACAAATTTCTACGTAAATTGCGTTCAGAGGATTAATTAACATTTAAAAGCAAATTAGCTCATTGTCAAACTATTTGTTACCTAAATATGTAAATGTTTTTTTTTTGTACAAACAATTAACATGTTGCAAAAGAGTTTTAATTTTGTTTAACCTAATTAGCAATCAAAAAGTATATGTTTTGAATCACAAATAATTCAAACAGTTTCATGAATAAATATTAACTTTTATTAAGAATTAATTCTTAATCTTCCTTTCATTGATAAGTAATGATTAGTAGACATTTAGATCGTCTAGAATAAATTACAATTGCAGACAATTTCTGAACTTGATCTCAATTCGTTAAAAACATAAATATTTACGCTTAACTCGATTTTAATATTGTTTATATTTAAAGTGTCTAAAAAAATGTTTGTGGTTTCTTTATAACGATCACATTAAACACAAACAAGTTTGAAAGAATGGTATACGAAAATAAAATTTTCCTCAATATGATTATATTTCATATTAAATTTGTACTAGTGTTTAAGACGTGTTTATCTAATTTTTTCTATTGTAAATTTTTGACGAGATCAGTTCAGGAAACAATATGGTAAATCCTGTTTAGTTCTGTTCTATAAACAAAGTTGTTAAAGGTAAAATTAACGTCTATGTAGGTTCGAACAGAAGAAAGCTAATTTATATGCTAGGGGGTGAAAAAATGAGTTTGGGTTTCTTTGTGACATTTTGCAAATTTGTGGTTACTATTTATATTTTTGATAGTTAAATCTAGATCATTTATTAATTTTTATTCGTTTTCTATTTCTATCGTGTGATAAAACTGAAAAGAGTGAACTGAAAATATCAAAATAGCGTCAACATATCCACTATTTACAGAAAAGTTTTTAGTTTGAAAGTTCTATCGTATAACAGTTTTAAGACTTGTATTTTATTGTATGTTTAATCGTGACGCCACTTAGGTATTCATTTGTAAATGAATATGAAATGTTTGCTTCAACACATTACTTATCAATTTTAACATTAAGAAGCGTGCCACAAATTAACAATAATTACGACACTTTTAATGGTGTCTGGCTTATTGAGCTCTTTCGTGACATCTCCGTTTATTCCTTGCTACAGATGCAACAGATACAGTATCCCTGGGGAGCATTAGCTAATAAACTATAACTTTTCCTGCATCTCTTTCTATCAATATCTAGTTCAGCAACAGAGCCTTTTTAACATAAAAAATGTTAATTTAGCAAGATAGTAATTATTATCGTTCTAAGAGCATTCATTCTAGAATATCTTTCAAATTATCGCATTTCCTGAATAGATCTGCAGTACCAAAACTTTTAAATATGTATACCCGACTTGTGGCATACGGGAATGAATAAATGTTACAAAATCTTTCAATTACATCATTATCACTAACTAACTCACTAATAAAACATTTTGAAAACGAACGTAAATACATGCGTTATAAATTTAAAAAAATTCTAACAATTTTTACCATTCTCGCTCCCCTATAGACAATTATTACGTATTTATTATTTTAGTAGATAATTAGATTAAAAGAAATTGATTTCTTTTTCATGATATCTATGAAAAATAATAAAGTGAAAATGTTTCTAAATCTAATCAAAGCTGGAATAATTAAAATAAATAAAATTTTCGTTAGTATAATTACATCCCCAAATTAGCTTCAAATCAAGCGTATATGAAATAAAACGGAAAAACATTTTTTTGTCCACAGTCCATGATTTTTCCTATTAGATACAAGTGTGTCGTAAACACAAAGACCAACAAACAGACATGTAATGCCTTATGAAAAGTTAATACTATAATTGTATTTGTTACTTAGGTATATGTATAGCCATGTATGAATTACATATAAATACATATACGCATGTATATTGTAATTTTATAACAAATACATATAAAATGTACGCCGTATCAATGATTTGTCTAAATGTGGTTCCCTAGGGACATCAATAAATTGTCCTGATAACAACTTATTAACGGAATCGTCACAACAACAAAGACAGAAACAGATTAGGCTTTTAAATAAAGTCCATCTATACCATTGTACATTACCAGTGTTAAGCTGAATAGGACGGACTGAAAGCGCATAAGTCGTCGAGTGCTATTACTAGGAATCTTCAATTCCTTTTAATAATAAAAAAAATTCAATGGTGTTGTGTTTACCTTTAGAAAACATCAATGACTCCCGACCAATTGGAAACGTCTATTCAATATTTCGGAAACTACGAAAATTCTTACATAGAACTGGAAATGTTCGAAGATTTTAATCTAAACTGTAATCCCAGTGAACAATCCTTTATCACCAGATGTGCACCTGAAGACAGTGATATACTCCCAGTAGCAAATGATTTGTTTAATTTGGAATGTGGAAGTGACAGTATATTATTCGGAAGTTCAGGTTCAGGTTCAGGTTCCGGTGCTGCAGAAGATAATGGTTCGTTAAGGAAATTTTATGAAGAATGTTACTTCGATGATTCGGATGTGTTATGTTGCGAAATGGTGAACCAAAATACAACAAACAACGAAGAAAATAATCCTTTTTCTGTATTAGGTATCAGCTTAGATCTCGGGCTATCGGAAGATTCGTATTTACTGAAAAATTTTGATACAGAATTAGATCAATTACTCGACGAAAATTTCTTCAATGCCGGGAATTCCCTACTCAGTGATAATTTAGACAAAACTAGATCAGATTTTAATCTGGTTCCAGCCAAAGAAAATGAATTTTTACTTCGATTTGACGAAAAAGATGCTACACAGGAAAATTTGGACACCGAGAAAATTGTAAACATGTTTCCCCACATGCACGACGAAAGGAACCGAAGAAGAAGATATTTGTTGTACGAAAATTCTCAAGCAAATAAAAAAGGTCAACAAAAGACAACGTCTCCAGTTAGAAACAAAAATGTTAACACTCGACACGCCGCTTTAATAAATCACGATTACACAAATAAGATTGAAGCTGAAAAATCTATAACATGCCCTGTACCAAATTGCAAAAAGATTTATGCCAAGGCATCACACCTGAAAGCCCATCTGCGACGTCACTCTGGAGAAAAGCCGTTTGTTTGTGACTGGAAAAATTGCAGCTGGAAATTTTCAAGGTCAGATGAACTAGCCCGACATAAAAGGTCCCATTTTGGTATAAAACCTTACAAATGTGAAATATGTGACAAGGCATTTGCAAGGTCCGATCATTTGTCTAAACATCGTAAAGTGCATCGGAAGAAAACAAATCATTTTGAACGATAACTCACATTGTAATGTATTTTATTGTAATTAATGTTTCAATTTGTCAATAAATAAATAAATAAATCTTGTTTATAACTGTTTAAAATTTATATAAATATAAAAAAAGTTTTTGTAGTCGAAAAATACAGATAATACAAATGAATATGAATGCGATAAACAAGATAAGAAGTTCAGAAACAAACAAAAATCATATTTTTATCTGCCTTCTCGCAAATGATTTGGTTCTGCTTTTACATTTTTTTTTTTTGTGAAAATGTAGACTTTTGTTTTGCACCAAATAAAAACTGATCGACTAATTTGTAAAACCCATTAATTGAATTACTTATATACATATTACACCCACATAAAACTTTAAACTTAGTTAATAGCCGATTTACATTACAAATACATATCAAATTTCGTATAATATATTATTAGTGTTAATTAGAAGCCTATTCACAGTGCATTTGTTGTATTGTGTGTTCCTCGATCAAATGTAATAATTGTTTGTAAGTACATAATATATAATTACTATTCAAATATTTAACGAATCTATTAAATTTAAATAGTAAAAAACAGAAAATTCCACAGTTATGTAAAATGAACTTTTTAAATTATTAAATTTTATTTGGAGGTAGTATTATGCTGAATTTTTAGTTAAATTCCTTAAAATAACGTAAATATGTAGTATACGTGTAACATTACGTATTTTATGTGCCATATGTATATAAACACAAGTACATATAAGAATATTTCCATAACGAATTGGTTTTATAAATTAATTACCTGTTAAAGTTACGTAATCAGTTTAACAGACATTCAACCGACTATAATTGAACAACTAAATGATACATAAACATCTCTGACCTATGAACCGAAGATATAATGCAGTGAATTTTTAAACCTTGGTAGGAAATATATTTTATTTTTTTGACCTCCGAAATTTTATAAAAATATCTGAACGGTCTAATATATAATTTGAACTTTTTTTAAACAAAAACTATGAGCACCTTTTACGCAATATTGAATAATATTAGTATATGTATATTAAATAAGTATAAACGAATATACAAAATTTTAAATTGAGCGCCGTTTCTCCATTTGAAATTTATTTTTTCTGATATCAGTGAAATAGGAAACAAAAACAACAAACAGTGAAAGTGGATTTAATAAAAACATAAAACTTATTTGTGTAGTTTAAATAAAAATAAATAACGCGGGAGAAGGGGCAAGCCATGTGACTGATATCTAGGGAATTTTATTTTTGTATGGTTAGGATTATGTTACGAGTGGTAATTACCTACATTGTGCAGTTTCACTTCTGCCATTATTAATTATTAATTGTGACAGGATTTTAGTAACAAGAACAGAAGTAGTGAATACATTATGGTATTTGGAAACAGTATTAATTTTAAAATTTGTTTCCTAAAGAAAAGAAATTTTTCTGTTTTTCCAAGACAAGGCAGTAACAGTGTAACCACAAGTGCCCGATTTTAATCATCAACAAACATCAACATACCTAGCCATTATGCAGCCGCTTTCAGAAAACGCAGTTAACGTTCCAGCATTTTTGAGTAAACTTTGGAAAATGGTTAACGACTCTTCTACGAATCATTTAATTTGTTGGAGTGCAGTAAGTACATTTACACTACACAACTTTACTCAAATTATTGTCATTCATACATATATGTAAACCAGTTACAGGTCACATTTTAGGACACGCTTATTCCCGTAGAAGGTTGTAAATATTGGTATATCCATAAAAAGTCTATTTAAAACATGTTTAAAAGTTTCCAAAGTCAGTAGTTTACATATGGTTGCCATTTAAATGAAAAATTAACTTTCAACAAATTATTTGTCAAAAGATACATTCATTTGCTCTGGTTATGTATTTAAATTAGAATCACCCTGGTAGGACTTTTATGCTGTTGTCTGTGAATGTCTTTGAATTCAATGTTGTTATCAAGTACTTTTAAACTCCAAATTAATGCCCTCAACTAATAAGTTATTGACAGCTTTTACATTCCAAATGATAATTATAATCATAATGTATAAGCCATTTCAAGTGCAAGAAAAATATAAATCAACTAGATACACATAAATATACCTATAATATGTATTTCACAACATTACGCTTTGTTACACTATGTTAAAATGTATAATTAATTTAATTTTCAGTCTGGGAATAGCTTTATCATCCAAAATCAAGCACAGTTTTGGTATGAACTTCTACCTCTTTATTATAAACATAATAATATGAGTAGTTTTGTACGTCAACTTAATATGTGTAAGTAAAAATAAAAGTGTTTTTGCCACATCATTTATATCATAATTTTAGATGGATTTCACAAAATGACAACTGTTGAAAATGGTACAATGGATATTGATAAAGATGAAATACAATTTTATCACCCTAATTTTCAAAAAGATCAGCCTGAAATGCTGAAAGAAATTAAGCGAAAGGTAATAAATAGTTCTATAAATAACTTGTAATTAGTTCTAATATATTTTAATTTTAAGGTAACTGGTACCAAGACTATGGTACCAGAAGCTGATACACAGAGTTCAATAAAAACTGATGTCACTAAAGTGTTGGCAGATGTAAAACAATTAAGATCCCATCAACAAACAGTAGATTCACAATTGTCTTCAATTAAACAAGAAAATGCAGTTTTATGGCGAGAACTGGCCATGCTACGGCAAAAGCATATGAAGCAACAACAAATTGTAAATAAGGTAAATTTATGTAACTGCTATTTGTACAAAAAAGACTATCTGTGTAGTATTTTCAATATTTTTGAATAAGATTTCCAGCTATTTTCAAATTAGGTCAGTCGAAAATTACATTCCCTGACAGAGAATTATGGAATCTGTCAAATAAATAGTATGTCTTCAATTTTTCTTATATTCTTTTGCCAACAGCTTATCCAATTTTTGGTAACAATAGTGCAGCCCTCAAATAGAATGAGCGGCCTTGGAGTTAAGCGACGCTATCCATTAATGATACATGGCACTCCACATAAAAAATCGAAAACGAAAAGTTCACGGTCGACCTCTGTTGGTCCAACAATTCATGAATTAGATAGTGAAGTTTTAACCGATGACTTATTTGAAGTTTCAGATGACACCCAACAACAGGTAGCATTATCTATTACTTATTTTAATTTGGGATGGTCTCTATTTAAATTTTCAGCAATACTTACTATTTATTATTATAAAAACCTCGTGATGTCTGTTTACTTAATAACCACATTTCTTATCAAAATGGTTTTATGTGTCCTATTGCTAACTTGTTACTGAATATATATTTCTAAAATCAAAAAATTACTTAAACTTTGATAATTCATTGAAATGTTTAACTGAGGATCACCCCCCAATTCACTCTTTTGCATTATTATTCCTAAAATAATATAGTTTTTATATTTAAGCCCAAAGAAACATCTCGTAGTCGAAACAGTAAGGAGGTACAGTACAAAATTGTTTTTAAAAATCTCGCTGTTTTTTTTTTTATTTTCTTTACAAGCACTCTTTTAAATGTTTTTGTGACAATCCTCACTTACTATTTTACTTATCTTCTTTTATATTTTGAGCAAGAATTGCTCAGTTCAATTATACCTATGTTGGTTATTAAAGAGTTCATAATAAGCTCCATAAAAATTATAATTTAACTCGGTATATTACAGCATGATTGTAAATAGCATATTTACTAAAAGCTTTGTAGTGCAACATCTAATTGATAAAAAACCATATATTTTATGGATACGAATTTTATAACATTTAACTTATTATGGTTTATGTTAAGGTTCAGAGTCCTGCAACGCCTAACGAAACTTCTCAAAAAACTCCACCACCTGATAACTTGTTTGACGATGTAAACATTAGCAGCGTTGGGTCTGTCTCTCCAGATGTTTTTTTAAATTCACCAGAGTTGGTAAGAGTAATATTTGAATTGTGGGAGCATGTTTCCATCTTATAACTCACCTCTATTAGTCTATTTGTATCTGAATATATCAACCTCTTAAGACAGAAGATGAATAAATAAAAAACTATTCAGTGAATTTAGAAATATGCAAATTTTATCTTTTGTTATTCGCATATTTTCATACAAACAGTTTCTCAATTGCGTATTAAAAGCAATTTAAATTAACATATTTAACCAATTAAATAAAAAAAATGTATTATAAAAGGAGAAATTTTCGAAACTAAAATCTGTTCAAAAATGCAATGTATTTATATATTTTTAAAAATTTCTTGGTCTTTCTCGTACGACCTTACAGTAGTACAGGACACTGAAGTGACTGGACAGTTACTTTTAACGCTCTATATCAAATAAATAAAAAGAAATTAATCAAATACTTAATTAGTATGTTTTCAATTTAATGTTCCTTTTTATAATTATAAACCAACAGCTTCAGAAATTGTGTGCATACCATATATTCTTTTATGTTGAAAAAAATGAAGGTTAAATCTTTAATTTTTAAGCAGATTTTTAGGTATAATTTAATTATTTAAAAAACTAAAAAGCCCTTCAAATACAAAACAAAACAATGGCTTATTTTGAAAGTGTCTATCGAAATTAAAAAAGGCGAAACAAACATATTTATTATAGTAATAAAATATTATCTCTATATTGAATTTATGAGCTGTACTAATATTTCTTATTACATACTTTTCCGAGTATAATTAATCAAAATATATAGTGCAAAATAAACTATTCAGTACATATACTTAATACTTAATTATTAACGTGCTATCAGCTAATTATTAGAAATAAATATTTAGTGAGGCACAGATGAGCAGTGATAAGTTTTTTGATATAATTGTGTCTGAAAAGCATTCTTCACATTAATTTTTCAAATTTACAGTTTTTTCCTTGCTCCATTGGGTTTTATTTCTTCTTATGTTAAATTTAATGATAGATGAATAAAAAAAACTTTATTTATACTAGGTTTCATTTATGGCGGGTGTTGGATGGGCAGTATAAATATTTCGAGGTGGGAATAATGGTATCCAATTGGTGGGAGGTGTCTCTGTTTCGGCTCAAATCTGGGAGATATAGGTAGGGATTGTTGTCATATCGGCAGTAAAAGATATCAATGTTTATGCTGTCACGTGCTAGAATTTCATTACTCAAAAAAATAAGGAATTATGTTAAAAGTTATAAAATTAAAGTACTGGTTTTTCTTACTGTTTTAGTTCACCGCTACTGTCCAATTAAGCATACTTTTTATAAGAAGCATATCATTTTTTAATTTAAAAATTATATGTACTGTTAAAAATTAAGTTTCAAGTGTTACATAAAGTTTTCTTCATCCTATAATTTATTTAGCACTATGTATGTATATTGAAATTAAAAATGCGCCATATTTTATTTATATTCCAATTAACAAATTTGGATTATTTTTTAATTTAAGAAAATATCTGTGCCCTTGAACTTGACCTCACAACATTCCTTCACTTGAAGAGCTCTATGTTCACAGCGTGCTATACAATATGCAAGCAATTATTAACAATTAGTTATTATATAAATTATTGTATGAAAATCGCCCTGTATGTAAAAGACCTAAAAATCTGCACTTCATTAATATTAGTTTCAATAAACTATCCATTATCTGGTTTTGAGGGAATATTTTCATTTATTCACAAGAGATAAATTATATTTTATATCATATTTACATGATACTTATTTTCATAAATTGTTGCTCGACAATTAGGAGTATTCAGAACATCATGTGGATAAACCGGAATTTATATCAATTGATGAATTTCTTGATGACCCCACCCCTCAAACAAACGAAGATGTTACTGTTATCGATAGTTTACAAAAAGCAGTTGCAGAAGAGATTGAAGATTCTAACATATCTTCAAACAAGGTGTTCCTAAACCCATCTGCTCAAGATACATTACTGTGTAACCTAATAAGTGGAAATTTCAACACAAATAGTTTAAAACAACAGGAGAAAGACAATATATCTGGTAAAAGTTTGAAAGAAAACTACAATTCAGTAACTTCAGTGAACCCAACATCAGAGGCTACAACTGCTAATAGTGAAGACAATAATATGGCAATTGCTACCAGAGATTCTTTAACCGCATATGATTATAAACGACTGACCATGTGAGTGCAACACACAAATAAAATAATTAAAATTTAGTTACATGGGTTATAATATTTACGAGCATTTTTGTTATTTTCAGCGAAGAACTTGACGAGCATCTAAAAAACACACAGAGTGATTTGGATCAATTGAAAGATGTCCTAAATGGATGTGGAACGTTTGATGCAAATGCCTTACTTGGGGTTAAGTATACTTATTATTCATAACGATTTACCCGAGAATAATTTTATAAAAAAATTGCGCATTATATGATATTCTACTTATTAAAATGGCACCTGCATTGTTACCGGATTTAATTTAGTTTATATTGGCTCAATTCCCGTTTTGTTAGATTTTTTATAATATTCAGTAAATTTCGAAAATCAAGATACGATTCTTATTCTGATGTCGCCATCATGTTCATCATAATTATTCCTACCAATGACCTACTTTCTTAGAATAAGAGTTAATACGTTTAAAAATTCAGTGACAAAAATGGAGATAGAAAAACGCCGATGTATATAGCAGAGATTGAACAATTGTTTAAATGTAGAAGAGCAGTCTAATTCTGTACCATAATGATACGCAAGTAATTTTTATTTCTGGTAACGATATGTTTTTATCAACAGGTGCCGTTTCCACGGAAGGTAATACAAATAAATTGCAACACGACATCACTTATATGTTTGATGACTGATGACAACAAATATTTTACACAAAATATGTACAATAGTAGCAATGTGAAATTAATGATTTTAAGATGCTTCTTGAATCGTTTTTTAGTGCAATTTTATTTACGCGTAATTGTTTACTTGCTTTTAAAATATACATACATATATATATTATAACTTATAAAAAAAAAATACATTTCGACATAAATAGGTGGATCTTGTCTAGAATAACTAATATGTTCGCAATTTATTTATTGCTACTAAAAAAAATAGTTATTTAAAGGATAAGTCGTCTGGATTGGATTCACGGATAGATGAGATGAATGTAAGATTTTGAAAAGGAATATTTACCCTGAAATAAAAGCAAAAACTGATTTGTTTTTTCAAAACTGTAATTTCAAATGGATGAATTCTAAATTTCTGCGAATATTTTTATCAGATCAATGAAAATGTGTTTTTGTTTTTATTTTGCAGTTTTTATTAACTTATTATTTTTACAGCTATTCAATGATTCCCCATCATATTCTTTATCATGCGGAAAAAAGGAGAATCCTGAGGGAACAGGTATGATTGTTATTATTATTTTTTTAATAATATAGTTCATGCGCTAATTCTAAATTGCTTGATATTCACATTATTATAATTAATTGGTACAATACATATCAAAAAGTGTTCTACAGAAACGTACAGTATTTGGAAGTGATTAAGTCGATAAACGACATACATGTAGGATCGAAGTTGTATCTAGTGCATAAGAAAACATTTTAAATGTTTTTTTTTATATATTTATTTGGTACCTGTTTCTATGTGGAATGAATTTAATGTATTGAAAAGAATGTAATATTTTAATTTTTAATTTAGAATTGGCAGAGGTATGCAACGAACTAACAACTTACAATTCCGATATTATTGATTTCAATGAACTTTTTGACGATGCGGAGCTTCAAGATCAAGTAACGCAAGATGAATGGCCATTAAATATTTCGAAAGATGTTGTTTTAAACAATGTGAAAAGTGAAAAAACGAAATCATCACAGTAATTTCTTGTAATATTATTATAGGTTATTTTATTATCATATTAAGGCCAGGATTTTTGGTGTGTAGATGTAACATGATATATTTGCATGGTATAGATTTTAAATATTATAAACCTTAAAAATATTAGGAATACCTAATTTTTACTAATTGTTATGAGGCCGAAATTTTAACATTTTGTAAAACTATACACTGCATTTAATTCCTCATGATAAAATGCTACTTCTATATATTTTGCAGTCCTTTAGTGCTTCATTAGGATGTACATAAACCTTCGTGAATGTTTACGTTAAAAAAATTAATATAAACGTGTATTTACATTATTTTTATTATCAATCGAAATTGTAATATTCGTTTTGTTGCTAAATTAATAAAGTAATGTAACTGTATATGTAAGAAATTGTTAATACAAAACCGGTACTACCTAACAAAAAGCCATCACACTGGTGCATTATGTACATATATAATAAAATCAGGACGTAACAGTAGACTTCAACATCATTTCTGTATAATTCCCTGGTAACTGATTCTCGAAAGCGCATTTCTTAACAGAAATGACTTGTAATTTTTGTAATAAACTATATTCTTAAATAAAGGCACTTAGTTTCATTGAAGAACTCGTTTTCATTTAATATGGATTGAATATAATTTAAAAAGAAAACATACAATAGTATTAAACTAAAATAATCATAAGTAATTTAATATATACATGGGTGTATAATGTAACTGATTGGAATTAACACTAATAAATTACAATAAAAAATTGACTTAAATATATCTCATGATTCAATCCCAATGAGTTATGTTATGTCTTACTATATTTAAGTCCGTCCTAATTATTTTGCATTAAAATATCTTAGTTTTGTACGCTAATTCGGAATATATTTATACAGGATGCAACGCAGGTAATTGTAAACTGTTCGAAAACTAATTTTCCTAATTAAATTATTATAATTACTAAATTATTTCCTTTTAATTAGGAACTACAGATGTATCTATGAAATTATTTCTGTTGTATATTATTTTAAAGTTTAATATGTAAATAAATGAAACTAATTTAATTGTAGTTATAATGCGCAACATATAATGAAAAATAAAGTTTTGACAACAATAGTACGCAATTAAATTATACTACAAGATTTTGAATCTTCGTTAGCTGTTCATCTAATAAGTAATGATTAAAATTTGCATATTTTTATTATTACTAATAAAATGATCATTTTTAATTCCTACGCAAACTGTGACAAACATGCGCAATCAAAAACTATTTTTCAGCGTTGTCAGATGTAGCACAATTTTACTGAGAAATAGTTACTATTCAAAGAATCTGAAATAGCATATGAATCAACATGTTCATAGTTACAATATAAATTTGATAGTTTACTTTAGTTTAATATAACTAATTATTATTATAATTACTATTTTAAGTTGTGGCTAATCGTCCGCCGATTGTAAGAATCAATGCGCCTGCGTTTAATTGGTATATTTAAAGTGCAAGGTTGAAATACTATGTACCAGGGGTAAGTGCTATGACCCAAGGGTTTAGGTTAGGTTATAGTGGAAAACGTTTTTCTGATTGGTATTTGGTATGCCCCAAGGAATTAAGTTACGTTGAGCTATGGAGGATCGCCATGATTAAAATGTACGTACTATGAATTATTGACAATAGTACCATCTGTTCAATTTTGAACGGGTTCAACTAGTACATGTATATTATTTATAGAACGTAGTAGAAACAAAGGTACTTATATGGAGATGACAAAATTCCTTATTCAAAATAACACTGATGTGACATTTGTAGATTACATTGATTTGCTCATAGTGTAAAATGAAAGTAGTTTGGTATAAGAAATTATGTACACACGGCAACAGTGGCTTCTATGAGATTTTGGGGTAGATTGGCAGATTGTGGTAATGTGGTAATTTGTTTCTCCATTGCAGTTAGTTAAAGAGTGATTACGTTTAGGTGAACGTATTTTGTGACATTTGCAAAACTGAATGTTAATTTCTTTAGTTGAATTGTTCAGGATGTCATCCCCTAGTGCTGGAAAACGTCGAATGGACACAGATGTTTTAAAACTGTATCCTTTCATTCTAATATCCAGAAATGTAAACAATAACAGTCTTTGTGTCAGCTGATTGAAGGACGTAGTTCATCACACAATAATAGTATTTTATTTTGTGAATTTCTTTGTTTTGTTTTAATTATTAGTAAGAGCTGTCCACTACAAAGAATTGTACCACAAGTCATATTTTTATTTGCCTTGACTATTGTTTAGTATTGAAAGTAAACATGAAGTTACTATTCTAAGTGGATTAAATGAATTTTTTGTGAAGTTTTATGGGCCACGAGGGAGTAAGTAAATTAATCTGATTTAACATGGATAAGCTATTTGATAACATACTGTTTGCAGTCTGTTAAGTTCATTTTACATTCAACAAGTTTTTTTCACTCATTATTAAATCAAAATATGTACAAAGAAGAAAAGCAAAATGATGAAGCTAAATCTTTTAACTGCCAAATTAAATAATACATATTTGCTTCTGTAATTGATCTTGATATGCATGTGTAAAATTGAATAAATAGTAGTTATTGCAGTACTCAATATTTTTTATTTTTTATTATTATTTGTAATTGCTTTGATTGGTTCTACATGAAATGCTAACTTCTGTGCATTGACCTTTTATGTTATAAAGATATTAATATACGTGCTATTTAAGCAAAATAACAATTGAACACTTTCCATCTTTTGTTTTATGGTTTTTGTTATCTCTTTTATACTTATTTACTGGGCAACAGTATTCGTACGTTTTTTCTGTTCTTAAAATATTTTTAATGTTTATTGATATGTTTAACATCATGATAGCACATAAACCTCAACATTGGTTTTTAAAAAGCATGATGTATTAATGTATATTGCTATTAATTCTATGTAGCTCCTTATGAAGGAGGAGTATGGAAAGTTCGAGTCCATTTACCAGAACATTATCCCTTTAAATCGCCCAGTATAGGTTTTATGAACCGTGTTTATCACCCAAATATAGATGAAGTATCAGGAACTGTATGCCTTGATGTTATAAACCAAGCTTGGACAGCTCTCTATGGTATGATATTTGCCCTTTAGTTTCAATAAATAAAATATAATTTGCATTCCATTTTTTTTAACTTTTGAATTTATCATCAAAATTTCAACTTTCCAGACTTATCAAATATATTTGAGTCATTTTTACCTCAGCTTCTTACATATCCTAATCCAATTGATCCCCTTAATGGTGATGCAGCTGCCATGTATCTTCACAAGCCAGAAGAATATAAGAAAAAAGTTTCAGGTATTGTGATAATATTTCTTCAAAGTGTTAATTTTTCTTCCAAAACATTTCATGCAGAATGAAAGGCTCCATTGTGAAATATATCTAATTTAATATGTGAACAAATACACATTTATCACCAAAAACAAATATAATTCGCACGATATCATTGCCCAATGTTACTGAAGACTGAAATATTTATTTAATGTACTGTCTTTTATTACAGCAGTAGCTTACTGTTAAAATGTTTTGCTATTGTACCTATTGTAAATATTTATATGTATACAATAGCTTTTCATTCTTCAAATGCAGTGGTATTTTAATTTATCGAAAATGTTTGTAATATTGGACTTCAGGTACGGTAATAAAGAATGTCGTGTAATATTCACGTCCGCTATTAAATAGTTTTCCTTGAAACGATATTAGGATTTGGATGAGGGTCACATTTAATTCAGTAGGAGTCAAAATTGGTGCATTTTTTGTGGAATAGGGAAGTTTTCGTGGGAATTTCAAGATACTCAAAGGTAGCATGCGAAAATTGTGAAGTATGTAGATTTATCTTGTAACTTTTTTAAACTTTTTTTTTATTCAATCAACGAATGAAATTGAACAACATCACATAAAACAGTTTGATGAGAATGAATGAAACCAGAAACAAAAACGAATATTCTGTGTAGTAGTCTAGTCTAAATATCGTCCGAAAATCTCAATAAGTTTTTAAAAATTATTTGCAACAGGAATTAAATAAGCTTACTTAAAACGTTCAAATAATTCATTACACACCTAAAGTTTGAAGGTCAATAGGATGACGAGTTTGATGAATTACATAATTAAATACTTAATTTAAAGCAATTGATTAGAAGCACTAAGGACACGTACGATAAAAGTAAGATATTCTAATAAATCAACCTGCCAATATTTTTCCATAAAAGTTGTCGTTGTGTAATACTTTGTCAACCTTTTGTTACAAAAATAAAAACTTTTTGGAATTTTTTTAATTTTTCATTCACTTAAATAAATTGGAAAGAAACTCACCCTAATTACCACTAAAACCTTTTAATACGAACACTTTTGTCGCCACTTTTAATATTGGAGACATTTTATTTTATTTGTTCCTTTACCACAAACTAATTTCTACTATTTCATTCATCTACTTGATTCCTAAGCAAAAGGTTAATGAACAAATAAAAATAAAATAGTAAGTAATAGTTCAATTTGTATTATCATTAACTTTACTTAAAAAAAATATGATAGTATTAAATTAGAACAAAATCATTCATATTTTTGTTTGGCACTTGAGTATTATTGTGTTCTACTGTAAAATCAGAATGTTTCATGTGAAGTTCCAGAACCTAAATATACAAGGTGTCCATTTAAACTTCTACCATATTTTAATATTAATTGCTTACTCTTATGTATACTTGAAAGCTTTTCAGTTCTAAAACTTTAGTCAGTAACAAGTAAAATAAAAGATTAACAGGACGATATTTTTGCTATAATTTTATTTAAAACACTATTAACAATTCCCTTTAAATTTTAAAAATTACATTGTGCCATTTTTACAATGATTTGAATTTTAAAAAATAGTGTGTGATAGAAAGGAAATTTGTGTAAAATATTGAGTAATTTTCATTCTTTTTTTATTCAAAAAACATTTCAGTACAGTATATTATTAGATATCGTTTATTTTACAGAATACGTGAAAAAATACGCAACGGAAGAAGCACTGCGGGGCCAAGAAAATAATGTAAGTTCAGAAAGTGAATCGAGTATGTCAGATTTTTCAGAAAATGAAGCAGAAGATATGGAATTATAACGCAGGGTGTATACTAATATTTACACTCGCTCAATCTCATTTTGTACAATTTTTGCTTGATTTTTAGTCAGAACTATTTCATATTAATTCATTTTAATAAATACACGTAATGTGATGTGCTTAAAGGATTACTCTTAGTTTGTACAAGTTAATATTATTATTGTATATAGTTTATTTTTTGTTGTGTGAAATACTTATTTAAAAGTTACAAATGCCTTATGTTTAAGAGCATTAAATGTCTCATTCTAATTCTAGTTCTAACATCTTAATGTTATTATGATAATGTGTTCTGTCAGGGAATGAAAAATAGAAAGATTCATTTTAATTAAAAGCAGTACCGCAATACCGAGATACTTAAAAAAAAACATATTTAAATGATCCATGAAAACCACACACCGTATAACTTGAAAATGATATACTTCCTTTTAATGCAAATATTAGAACTAGTTTATTGGTAAAAGATACTATTACTATCGACAAATAACCGAATTGATCAATGAATGCGGTTATGATTCTTACTCGCTGTTTTTAATTAGCAATAAAAATACTTCTTTGACTAACACAAAAAGTAACTGTGTTATATATGAATTACGTTAATGGTGATTATCGTTAATCGATGTGTTGATTGGTCGAATGGGAGAGAGAAAAAGTTTTGAAGTACACTCATCAGAACGAATTTTTAACTACCAGGGTTGTAGTGATGGAAGAACATTAATGAAGATTTTTTCCATGCTTCATTGATTTTAATTCTTGTCTATTAATTTTTCGTTGCAATATTTGTTATATTTTTTGAAAATGTGTTAGACAAAGAAGTTTAGTTTATTAATTGAGATATTAAGAAATAATGATTTTTGTTATTACTTAGAAATAAAAAAATGCAATGTTTCAGTTGAAATATTGAAAATTAAGATGGAAAATGCTTTTAAATATATAAATATTTAAATATGTATTTACAATCATTAATGTAATTCTACTAGTTATATGAAATGTCTCTGTATATACGAATTTGCTAATGTAAGATGATATATTTTTTGCAGTAATGCCTTTGCCAAGAGTTATTTTAAGTCATTTTTGTTTAATTATACACTTTGTTATTATTTTTACTAAGTAAGCAAATTTCCTGGGCCAACAAGAGGAAGTAGTGTTTATTTATTTTTTTTACATACATAGCTCGAAATTAGTTAATATATATTATGGCAAAAAAATCTTATTGTGTCTTACCGAAAGTAAAATACAAAAAAGTAAACACTAACATAATAAATATAATTTCGCAAATTGCTTTGTTATTTAAAAGATGTAATCTTACTAACTAAAAGTATTACGATTGATACCATTTATTAATTTAGGATTGGTTATTTTATCTCTTAGTTTGTCTTAATTAAACATGAAACGCTTATAAATTGCAACCATTATAAACGAGAGATAGTCACTAATAAGTTGGCATAATTATTATTTTATAAACCATAAAGGTTAGTGCTGGATTAGTTATAATTAAGTACCTTAATAGAATTAATTAATTGCGTTTAATTAAATAATCTTTCATATTTTTCCCATATTTATTATTATATTGTAATTTATTGACTATCTTTTCTAACATAAAATATATCACTGATTGCTGTAAAACAAATAATCAAACAAAAGAGGAAACCAAAAAGTCCTGTATGATAAACAGTAACATTAATGATTACAGTAAATATTTTTTAAAATTTGCATTTTTATAATTTACGTTATAGTTTTTTTTTTCAGCTATTTACAACTTCTAGACACATTTACAGTGTATGCCTTAGAATAAATAACATTCAGATAAATTTGTGAACAAAGTGATACATATAAATGTAATAAATTACTAAAAATTACATTTCTTATTAAATGGAATCGATGATGACCTGAATGTTAAAATTCCACGAGGCAATTTCATGTACTTCTCAGGTGTACCTAACATTTTAAAATCCGGCTTAGTTATGAACTTTTTAGAATTCCCTTTGACTATAAAAACTGGAAAACAAGAAGGGGACTTCTAGAATCTGAATTCTAAACACTAATAATATTAATTTTCTAGAGATTGTTTAAAAATACCTGCTATCTATAACGTGTACATCACATTGTGTTTATTCATAATTACTAACAAAGTTCGTTCTGTGTTATGGAATGTCAAATAAGTAGTGATTATTAATAAAGATGTATAAATTTTTTAACTGTTTTTTAGATCTATTATGTACTTTATTAAGAAAAAAAAACATCTAATTGAGAACTGAAAAAAAAGTCAATATACAAAGAAAAACTTATTTATACTTAAAGAAATGTTATTTAGAAGATGAAGTATATGTGAAGTCAAAAAAGAGATCATTTACGTAATGTTTTTGTGCAAATTGTTAAATAAAATTCAATTTTTGTCATGGATATTGATTGATAAGAAAATGTTAATAAAACACATATTTTTTAAATTTTGCCGGGGAGTTGTCTGCAGCGCCTCTAAATTAAATCCTTAATTTTTGATATGAGTTGGATGGCCTGATGACAGCCATAAGACGAAATGACAACTCTGGAAAATGTTTTAGACAGCACAAGATAAAAGACAGTGGCAGTTTATGTGGATGTATTACAATTTCTGTTATTATGATACTTCTACAAAATCGTTTGATGTTTTTAAAAAGTGTTTAATTATTTCGTTGAAATTACTTTGTTAGTGTGACATGTAAAATGTGAACGTTTCGGTGGGTGCTTGTTTTATAATTTATTTTAATTTTATAAAATTAGTAATGGCTTACGAAAGTGGTATGTTTAATTCCGATTCGTCACAAAATATTTTGGAATCTTTACAAAATGATTTCAAGAATTTATCTGTAGAGACAAAAAAGAAGTACCCTCAAATTAAAGAGGTAAGTGAAACTCTAATGTCTAATAACTTTCAAGAAGATATACATTTGTAGTCATGTGAAGAGGCTGTTAATAAACTGAAAGCTAATACTAATAGTTCACAAAATGCAATATACCCTGTTATAAATCAAATACTTTACCCATTAGTACAAGGTTGTGAAACTAAAGATACCAAAATAATTAAGGTAATAAATAAATAAGCATATTCAAATTGTATAGTCCTAATTTTGAATTATTTTAGTATTGTTTACCTATTATTCAGAAATTAATAACTCAACAATTAATTGATCAGAAGGGTGCAAGATATATCACAGACACTTTGTGGTCTCTAATGGAAGCTGGAATAGAGGAAGTAAAAGTATTACAATCAGTTACTTTACTATTAACAACTAATACAGTTGTTCATGGTGAAACATTGGCCAGAGTAAGCATCTCTTTCTATCTAAATAAATTTAAATAATATTTCAATGTTTAGGTGTTAGTATTATGTTTTCGACTTCATTTTGCTAAGAATTCGACAACCATAAACACTGCTGGTGCTACTGTAAGACAGTTGGTAAACTTAGTATTTGAGAGGGTTATTACAGAAGATGAACAATTACCAAATGTGGAAGATCCTCCCCCTGCGAGGAATATAAACTTAGAAGAGTTGAAAACACCTAGTGGCATTGCACCTAAAGGTATGCCACCTTGTGCTGCTGATGCATACCTGCTTTTCCAAGATTTGGTTCAATTGGTAAATGCTGATCAACCTTTCTGGTTGCTTGGAATGACTGAAATGACAAGAACATTTGGATTAGAATTACTGGAATCTGTTCTATTAAATTTTAGTGTTGTATTCTTTAAGGTATTCACAAACACTAAATTTTAACAATATTTATTTATTTAACAATATTTACCTTCTTTGTCTTTTAGAATGCTGAGTTTAGTTTTTTGTTGAAAGAGAGAGTTTGTGCATTAGTTATTAAGCTTTTTTCACCAAACATTAAATACAGAAGCTCTGTTCCTGCCAGTATTCAACAAGCGACACCTTTTGATAAACCATACTTCCCAATTAGTATGAGACTACTTAGAGTAGTTTCAATTTTAATTCAAAAATACCACAGCCTTTTGGTAAATGTAACTCACTCATAATCCTATTATTTCTTAATTAACAACTTTTTTTAGATAACAGAATGTGAAATATTTCTTTCACTTATAATAAAATTTTTGGATCCTGATAAACCAATGTGGCAACGTTCACTAGCATTAGAAGTACTTCATAGAATGACAATTCAACCGGAATTATTGAGTTCTTTTTGTGAGTGTTATGACTTAAAAAAACATACAACCAGAATATTCCAAGACATTGTAAATTCTTTGGGAGCTTATGTACAATCCTTGTTTATTAAGCCACAAATACAAACAAGCCATCAGAGTAAGTGAAATAAAATACGTCAATATTTTTCCGTTTTTATAACAATCAGTGACCGAATTTTTATTCCAGTTCCAATAACTCAAAGTCAATCTCCAACCTTTTTAGTGGTACTACCTACAGGTCCAGGTATTTCACCACAACCTGGTTTTCTTTCTCGAGGTGTGTGGTTACCTCAAGTCATTACTTTTCCCACAGGAACAACAAAATCAACTTAGTATGAAATTATTAATGTAATGGTAATTTGTTCTCCTAAATTTGTGTAATTCTAGTTTAGAGATGTTGGAAAAGATCGATCCCCCAGTGATTCCTGATGGTTATGGTGTATCAATTGCATTTGCCTGTATATTAGAGATAATTCGCTCTCTTCAAATAATAATAACCCCATGTCAAGAAATTGATGGACAAGTTGTGTGTAGTTCTCCGTTAGACGAAAGCAAAAAAGAACTGCATCGTCAATTAATAAATTCTAGTTGGTGCGGTCTTTTAGCCGCATTAAATCCTCTCATGGAAGCTAGCACTGACGAATCAGTTACAGAGAGTTTACTGAAAGCAGTTCAAACTTATGCATCATTATGTGGGTTGTTAGATTTGCCTACACCACGAGATGCATTTATCATGACCATTTGTAAATCATCTTTGCCACCACATTATGCACTAACTGTTTTAAATGCTGTAACTCCTGGAATGAATGTAAGAGGTATCATTAATTTTGCCTTTAGTGACGAACCTTTGCTATTTTTTGAGTTTGAAGGTCAAGGAAAACCTGAGATGCAAGACTTATATTCCCAGTGTGTTGCTCAGTATCCTGAAACAGACTATAGGCAACAAGTTGTCGCTGTTGGCACGCCATTGTCCACATCATCTGTACCAGTAGGTAAGTTTAAACTTATAATTTCTTAATATAGTTACTGTTTTAAACCCATCTTATCGTTGTTTCCTTTAGGAGCTCAACAAGGACCTGTAATGTTAACTGGAAAAAATTTACAGTCCATGCGTGCCCTACTAAATTTGGCTCATTGTCACGGAGGAATTCTAGGAACTTCGTGGCATTTTGTTTTAACAACTTTGCAGCATCTAGTTTGGATTTTGGGTTTGAAACCATCTACAGGCGGTAGTTTAAAAGCAGGTCGCGCCGCCGCCGATTCTAATGCTGTAATAACAACTGCTGTTATGGCGGATTTACCAGTTCTATCTACCATGCTTAGCAGATTATTTGAATCAAGTCAATATTTGGACGACGTGGCTTTACATCATCTTATAAATGCGCTTTGTAAATTGTCGCAAGAAGCAATGGAATTAGCATATTCTAACAGAGTATAAAATTTACAACCTCCTTTTTTCTCATTTTTTCTCATGAATCAATTGTAGGAGCCGTCTTTGTTTGCAGTGGCAAAGTTGTTGGAAACAGGTTTAGTTAATATGTCGCGCATTGAAGTCCTCTGGAGACCATTAACAAATCACTTATTGGAAGTTTGCCACCATCCCCATATTAGAATGCGCGAATGGGGAGTAGAAGCTGTAACCTACCTCGTAAAGGCAGCATTGCAACATAAACATTCAGTACCTTTAAGGGAAAACCAAAAATTACAAACTCTTCTACTTGGGCCATTGGCAGAATTATCATCTGTTCCACATGGTGATGTAAGACAACGACAGTTGGAATGTGTTTTACAAATATTACACAGTTCCGGTGAATCATTTTCTCATGGATGGCCACTTGTGTTGGATATTATTGGAGCAGTGTCTGACCATCATGGGTATAATATTTGTACTAATTATTTAATTGCTTTGATTGTCCTATCCATATTGTTTTATCCACTTATATCAATTTTTTCTATTGAAGGGAAAATTTAATAAGGATTGCCTTTCAATGTTTGCAACTTGTGATAACAGATTTTTTGCCTGTGATGCCCTGTAGATGTTTACCTCTCTGTGTTGATACTGTAGCTAAATTCGGATCTCAAATGCAAGAATTGAACATTTCTTTAACTGCTGTAGGACTAATGGTACTAAAAAAATATTTTAATTATTACTTATCTCATTAATTAATTCTAATTTGTTTTCAAATGTTTTAGTGGAATATTTCAGATTACTTTTATCAAAATCAAGCCAAATTAAACCAGACATTGACGGAAGAAATAACTATTTTGCCAGATTTTCCTGGTACACCGAATATGCCACATTTTGACAAACTGTGGATGTGCCTTTATTCTAGATTAGGTGATTTATTTGTTGATCCCAGGCCAGCTGTTCGAAAATCGGCTGGACAGACATTATTTTCTACTATTTCAGCACATGGGGGTCTATTAAAACAATCTACCTGGCAAGCCGTTCTTTGGCAAGTTCTGTTTCCTTTGTTAGATAAAGTAAGAACACTAACAAAGTCTGCCAGTAGCGAAAAAGTTGATACAGGTAATTTTATATATCTTTTTTCTTTATTCTTCTTCTTGCTTTTATTTGTAACAATACATTTAAGCGTATTATGTTAAAAGTTTTATAATTACAAGAATGTTCTCATTTCTGCTTCTTTAAACATGTTTTTACAGTTTCCTAAAAAAGCTTTAACACAAAAACATCGGCTATGTTTTGTTGAACTCGTTCTTTGAAATGTGCGTTTGTATGTACACAAATTATGTTTAGCGCAACCTAAACTTCTTCTTTTTCTTTCAATTTCAGATGGTTTTTTTTATACACTGTTACATTTTTATTTATGTTACCTAGGTAGCAACATTTTAATACACCATACTAGAAATACTGCTCAAAAACAGTGGGCAGAAACACAAGTTTTAGCACTGTCTGGTGTTGCAAGAGTGTTCAATACAAAACATGCAGTACTACAAGCTTTGGGTGATTTTCCTAGAGTATGGACAGTCTTATTAGAATTTATAGAAAATGCTGCACTAAGTAAAAGCAATGAAGTTTCATTTGCTGCCCTCAAATCTTTTCATGAAATACTGTACTCAAATAAGAACCAAAACTCAAAAGATGATAAAAAGAAACTTAATGATGACGCAAACATTTGGAATGTTGCATGGAAAGTTTGGTTGAAAATTGGGACTGATATAACTGTTCCTAATATAACCGCTGGAGACACTTCTGACGATCTTTATTTGCCCAGTCAAGCCTTTTTAACAGCTTTGGTACAAATATTTCCGAGCATTTTCCAACATGTTTCTTCAAATTTTACGTTAGATGACTTGAAGAAATTAGGCAATGTTTTTTTAAACACGGTTTCAGTACCAGCGTATGGAGAAAACTCGTCATATCTTATTCAGTCATATTCTGATGACAGTGTCACTCCCCTCCATGAAGGAGTTCTGCACTCAATGGAACTTCTTCAAAAAGAACTTCTTGCCAAAGACAACAACAAAATGGTTACCGAAATTTTTAGACAGTATTTAACATTTGGAAAATTTGTGCTTAATCCTCCTGCTGTTGGAAAGATAGATTTAAAGTTTGTAAAGGCTTCTGAATGGATGACTATTAATTACGTCCCTTTTGGAGAAAAATCTATTACCATGGCAGTGAAATTGTACGAAAAAACAGCTCAAAATCCTGAAGTTATAAACGCTAACATTTTACATGACATTATCTTAACTTTACACACTCCTTTATCCATGAAATACAATTGCGTTTCGAGTAGCATTTGGAAAATAGCAGCAACCAGTTTAATTGGCGTTTTGAAAATAGGATTACCTGTAGCTAGAACTAATGGAAATCGCTTCGAAAAAATGTGGGATCAGTTGTCTTTAACACTCAACGAGTTTTTGTTTCCAAAAGCGTAAATAATTATAAACTCCTCTGGAAAATAATCAATTAAAATTTAACACTTTCTAGGACTCCACCTGCTGATAGAGGCTTAGATGAATTTGTGGCCGATGAGGCGATAGATTGTCAAATAATTGAACTAATTAGAACAGAAATTTTGCCCTATTCTGCCAATATTCCTAAACAATTTATACTAAATATTGTAGTTTTATTGAACAAAGGTTCTATACATTCCGCGACAACCACTAACATTGATTCTGAAACAGAGTTGACTCTAAGGGAAGAATTCGCCAAAATATGCTTTGAAACCCTGTTACAGTTTTCCATGATAGACGGTGATAATAACCCTATAATGATAAGTAGTGACGAAAACGAGGGTGTGGCCGGAAAACTTGCAATTACGGCGCTACTACACAGATTTCAGGAGGTTTTAAAGAAATATATTGAAGATGAAAAGTTAAGTGGCAAATTGCCATTACCCCGGTAAGAATTTCGAAATATTAATTCAGTTAATAAAAACAACTATTTATCACCTTTTCTCCCCTGACAACAGATACAGATTATCGGAAATTTCGTTTGTTTTGAAAGCAGTAACGACTCTTATTATTTCTATGAAGAAATCTTCCCTAGGAAAAGGTTTGTTTAATATGAGCTTTTTTTTTCATTTATTCTTAAAAATCAATAATGTTTTAGAAGATAACGTAGCCTGGGAACAATTAATAGGATTATATCCTTATCTGGTGGAGTGTACCATGTCAACATCATCGCAAGTTTCGAGGCCGCTGCGAGAGGCATTATTACAATTTAGTGATCTCTTACAACCGCCCCATATCAAATCTCAAGTAACAACAAACGGTTTAAAAAACAATATTAAATAGTAAATATTTACTTGTTTCTTGTGTATATATATTGGCCATATGTGTACATATTTTTACGAAATTATTTATAATGTACATACACAAGTACCTTACTTTCAAAAATCTATCGAAATTTTAAACTTGCTTATTTATCTTTGAAAAATAGCAATAGTTTTCATATATATATTTCCTTAATGGATTAATACATATTTCTTAATCATAAATCTTTCACAATTAAATACAAATTTGCTTATAGTTTCTAAAACAAGATAAGCGGCTTTTCTTTGAATACTTATTTTTTGACATTCCATTCTGCTGTAATGTGGTTTCGTATAATTGCAATTTTGTGCTTTTATAGATTTTTAATAAATGTGATAAGTTAGGGTTCTTAATTGTTGACTGTCTTTAATACTGTTCATTTCTGAATTGAAATGCGTCTCTCAGTGTGACCCAGTTAAGTTAAAGATTATTAACAAAAAAAAATTTAATGTACATGAATTTTTAAGTTAATTTTCACTAAAAAAAAAACTAAAGAAAATTAAAAAGGGTTACACTGTTGACCAAAAGTTGCGACTCAATAAACTTGCCTTCTTAAATTTATAGTAAAACGTCAATTGATGTAGTTTGTGTAAATAAGAAATTAAATTAAATCTACAGTTTTTCATATTGCATTTGTTGTAATTAATCTATGTACTCGGGTTTGGTGTTGAACATTTAGTGCAATTTTAGGGTTTTCGAGTTTATCTCTACCCAGTTTCAGCAGACAACGACAATTCTTGTAAATAAACGCAAGTTTGTTGAGCACACTTTTATGTACTGTTATTCTCTTAGTGTGTTATAATGCCTGGCCTATTTAATCAAATTGTAGAAGGTCGTTCTTCAGTTGTAGTGTATGTTTGTTTTTCTTTCGCCGTTACATAAATGTACGTAGGTATTGTTTTTGAAACTACATTTAATGTGAAATAAAATTAGCAAATTCATATCTAAACAAGGGCTCTATTGGAATTAATATATGTTCTACTTTTTGCTTGTGTTATTTAAAGTTTATATATTGTATGGGCCTACTTGTACCATTTAATGTGCATTAAAATTCAAAAGTTATCATTCTTCAAATCAGTGTTACTTGTTTCAACTTTTACATGCTTTAATGTTAAAACCAAATAAATATTTTAAGTTATTTTATGAGTGTATATATAATTTACCATTTTCAGTAGTTATAGAAGTGTATCGCGGATACCATCCGTAATTGTTTATTAATTAAAAAATTCATCCGGTTACATACAATGCTTATACCATCACCAGAAAGAAATCAATAGAAGGAAGACTGCTCGCCATTTCTAACATTTTGATCCGTTGTAACACAAATTCACGTTTTCCACTTTATTTCTCATAACCAAAGGACTCTTTTAGCATTTGCATTATCACAATACCACTTATTACTTACAAAGACTCAAAAATGTAAACAATGAACGTTAATTTAAGGAAAACACGTTTCAAAATATTTTATTATAAAGCAAAAATATTACCCGATTTAGATTACAATTACTACTAAGTTTAGTCCGCAATTTTTAACAATCGCTCAACGATTGTTAATGTTCAATTGTTGCTAACTTCCGCATTTTGAAATTTAAAATAAGTCATTTGTAAATTTATACGTTGACGTAAGTAAATAAAAACAATTAAAAATAATTGCTATTTTATTGTAACTGTTCTTTCACAAAGTCAACAATATTTTATACAGGCTGCAATTAGGCGTGGCTGTTTCATTTATTGAAAAAATATTGTTTTTAAATTCAGGTACATTTTAATCTGCGTCTAAAGGAAATTTTTAAAATCTCAATTCTGACCTTTTTACCGCTGTTACAGTAAGTTTTGTACTATACATAAGGCAAGAATAAATTGTAAATTAGGCATTATTAAACCTATACACTTTGGAGTTAGATTCTATTAAAAATAGTATTAGTGTAAAATCACGTAAAAATAATTTTATGCCTTAATATCTAAAAAATAGTTCTTAACCAATAATATGTTAATTTAACAAAATTGTATTGACTTTATGATTAACCCCATAAGGTCACAAGGAATCAGATATCGTGCTGTGCACGTTTTGGAATAAATATAAAATCCATGTAAAATTCAATCTGTAACAATACATAAAAAAATATTTACAATTCAAATCTTAAGCTAAAATTTTCGAATATTTTAAAGCCATAGGTGAAGTATAAATATCAGGTGAAGGCACTTTTTTATCCGCATCACAAATTATTTTGATTAGCTTTTTAAAGTAAAAACTATATAATGTAATGGGCAGTCTTTTTAACTTATTTTTACATTTTTGTATTAGATATATACAGGATGTATAAATATGAGGTAAAGTTCAATAATCAACTCTTTAACTTCCCTACAATATTTACACTAAAAAATAAATATTTTAATAAAAAAAATAAATTTTAAACGTTACATAAAGGCAAGTAGAAGTATAAAAACAATAATGATTACACCAGGTGCTTCAAAACATGTAGTTATTCAATTACAATATAAAAAATAGGGGAATTTTAGAAACACGAATAAAAAAAACTGGTAATAATCGGTCTTTAAACTAAAGTAGATAATTCATGTGGAGAATTGGTGGTACCGACGCTACTTAAGTCGATGGTAGCCGTTGGTATACCGGGACTAATACTACCACTAGCTTCTTGTCGATGGGATGTTAAATTAATATTTTCGACATGCGAAGGGGTAGTCGCAGGTCGAAGGGTGTAAGGCCCATTACTTGGATGAATCTGAAGGGTGGATTGCAATATACTTGGTTGATGAGTAGTAATATGGGACTGATTTAGGGGTACAATATTGTTAAAGAATATATTATTTTGCGTAGTCGTTTGTTCATTTTGTTGGAGTGCCATTTCTTTTACGGCATTTGTTTTTTCTTTTTGCCATATAAATACGTTATGCACCATAGCACAACCACAAAAAATTATTCCTAAACCAATAAACACACTGGTTACAATCGCTGGTGTAGAATGGAATTGAATGAATGTATAAAGTATTATACCTGCAAACGTACAAAATAATAGCATTAATATATACATGTATAAATAAATATATATATATATATATATATATATATATATGGGCTGGTGTATAAATTAAATATTTATGTATCTATTTTTGCGAAATAATTACTAAAATTTACTAATATAATAATTTAGTGTATGTAAATCACACCCGACGCTGATATTTTTGATGTGCTGAGTAGTACACCAAATTAATTCTTCGGATCTCTGGGTAAGCGCGTCGCGGTATCCTTTATATTATTGAACTAGGCCGCACGAGGCAGCTATGGGCATCGCTTGGGAAGCCCACACCACTCTCCTTTTTTGCCCATTTGGTAGCATATAAAGCTACGAACTTAAACGAGTCAATAAGCTGCATTCAAGCCAGCTAATTGGTGTGTTTTTATTTCTCGATCGATGCTTTCCATTGAAGAATTATTTATATTAAAAATTAATAGTTTGAACGAGAAGATTATAATCAACTTTGCTTCTATAAAATATCTAGAATTGAATTAACTTTCAAAAAATAGGTAAGCAAAAATTTCCAGAACACCGGCTCAATTCATTACGACCCACCACTGGTATATAGGGGTGTCATGAGAAACAAATGAACTCAAAATTATGTATATGTTTACCTGTGACCTGATCAGTCAACTATAATTTTATAAAGGCATTCAGTAATGTCTGTTATGCTATAAAAAATAATTATATAGTTAATTACAAACCTGTTAAAAACACCGGTATTGAAATAAAGAATCCACCGACCGCACATACCCTACTGATGGACGATTTTCTCAAATATTTGTTAGTTCTAGTAAAAGAAATAAAATTAATTAATTCAAGAAGATATGCAAATATTACATAAATAAAGTAATAAATATTTTTGAAAATATACAAAATTAACTGAACATATAGTGGAGCACCAATATACAGGCCGTCACAAAGGTAACGAAAAGAATATCATATTTGAGCTATATATTTATTTCCTATAAATAAATAAAAATTAAGTATTAAAATTACCTTTCATTTCCTCCATGTCGGCTTTTTACCAGTTTAACAGCAAATAGAAATTGGATAGCACATACCAAAAGACAACATAAGTTGAGAGATAACGTTAATGCACAAAGTGCCAATGTAACTTCATATACAACCACATATTCTTCAGCAGTTATTAGAGTCAACTGTTCCGCTCGTAATAGTTCTCTGATGTCATTAGCAGTAACCGGTGAGATTTTAAGAAGAAATATTAGAGACAGTAATGCTAGCAGTAAGCTAACAAGACATAACAGTCCTAGACTTATTAACAATTCTTTAACTCCAAGCTGTTTAGTTCTGTATTTGGAGTTATTATTATCACTACTGGGGTGACTATTGTTAGGTTTAGTTGTTGACACTCTAGAAATATTCAATCCGCCATTTAAAGTTTTGTTTTCGGTTGTAACAAATGAATTTCCGATTATGGAATGTTTAGAAGTATCTATGTTAGAGACGTGTGATAATTGAGAAGCATTAAGGGGATAATGTACCCTTAAACCGTTCGCAGCAGGTGAACGAAATCTTTGATTGCTGCGGTCATATCGCGGTTCCATAACGATGGAGTTATCTTGCCGGGTGGCTCGGTTCCCCACATTGCCATTTGTATTTAGCATATGCTTTAGCATTCTGTGGGAAATGGAACATTTGTTAGAAGATTTCTTCCAAATAACATTAAAAATATCCCTTAATGTAGAACTTTTACTTAAATGACTACATATTGACTCATTAACGTGTTATAATTTTTTAAAACGAAAAATCTGTATATCGCCAGCGATATTAATAAATCATTCTCTTCGTTTGTTAAGTAACACATTCTCATTTTATAAACATACTACCACTTTCTTTAGTAATTGATCTGAAAATAATTAAAATAAAAATTAGTATTAATGTAATTATAGTAGTAAATATATTAAATGCACCCCCCCCCCCTAAGTAAAACCAACTTGTTACGCCAATGGTAATATAAAATTATAAGATATAGTTCAGTAAACTATTTAATCTCACATTAATTTTATAAAAAAATAGAAAAACTATACCTAATTATTAATTATTTATATTATTATTATGAATTTAATTTTCTTTCTCCTTTAATTAAATTCTAAAATGAGTAAATTTTACTATTGATCTTATAAAGTATAATGAACATAAACATATGCATTATTATATTATTTAAAATTAATAATAAGCAGGGCTAATATCTATTAGGATGAAAAAACTGGACAAGAATTAACCGAGCACCCATGTATAATTAGGAATTACAAAACAATTATTTCTTCAGTAAGAAAATTCCCAAGAACATAATAAACCATCTCACATCTATGCTGCTGTTAAAATAATTAAGATATTCTTATATAATAATTAATTTATAATATGACGAACAAAATAAGGAGCCAACAAATAATTTCTCATCAACAAAATGTAACAAACCTTAAAGAATCTTATTATTAAGATGTAACTTGGTTCAGAAAATATTTTCCCTTAGTGAATACCAATAGTTAAGGATTACAAGAATTGATAGAATATTTCTAACGTTCTATGATATCTTAGCAAGTTAGAAATTCATTTTATTTCCTTTCAGGTGAACTAGCAAAAACCGTTTGTTTTGTACAGGACGAAGACAGACTGTTTACTTAACAGGTAAAATACATACGTGGCTGGAATGTAAAAAACTCAAAGAAATCCAAAAATTTTCATCTGTTACACGATACAACACTGTCTTCATATTGCACTGTAACATAATTTAAAATTTCATTTTCGTAAAATCAAATTAATCCTTAACATGTGCGTAGGTTACACGAAAAGTAAGGTATCACTCTATCGTAATAGAAGTACGGTATAACCGGTGCGATCTAAGTATCCACGGACGTACGAGCTACGAACAACGGGTAAAAATAATTACAAACGAACTTTCATTTGTATAGTTGAGCTAGGACGCAATATTCGACCTTAGCGCACCGTTTGGTAACCTGCAGAACCATTCTTCAATTACTTCCGAAGAATTAAAATAAATTATCCAATGAAATAAGATCTTCGATTAATTCAAATTTTATTGGCGAAAATACATACCCGTTGAATGGAATATATATACATATGAATCAGAAGACTCATATAAATAACTCATTCCATTTACTTTATTTTGATACTCAACGAAACTTTTTTTTTAAATTTATTTATATATATTTAATTTAATGAAAGTTTACTCTTTGTTTACTTTACTTACAATAAACATAAATTACATACTTTCTGAAACATTTAAATACCAAATTCATTATATTTAATATTGTTAAAATACATTTATTAGTAGCACCCTCATTATTATTGTTGGATTTTAAATTAAAAATAAGATAATAATTCAAAACAAAGTAAAATACACTTAAGAATCACGATTATATTTTGAATACCGCGAAAATCCAGTGGCGTGCAGTAGGGGTATTGTCGTGAGCGTAACTAAATAAAATTCTGAATTTATGATTGTATTAAACTAAAATACAGCATAATAGAGACAATTTTAAAATTATTATTTCATGCTTTTACTATTAAGTAACCCACAATTATTTTTATTTTTATTTTTATTTTTTTTATGATGGAATTCACATGCCTACCATGATTAATCTTATTTATTTACTTATTGTAATACTTTAGATAAAGTACTGATATAGAAGAAATTATATAAAAATATAAATGCTATATAAAAAGATAATCAATAATAGAAGGCACGTCATTTCATTTGTTTTGCTTGTAATTCTAATAAATATTTAATTACTAACGCAGTTATTATCGCGCTCCATCCTTACTTTTCTGCGAGTTAAATATTCCGCTGTTGTATGATATATTTCTTTTTTTTTTTTTGGGAAGTAAAAAGTATATCTATATTTATATCAAAAAATATTGTTAAATAATTATGTAACTTTTATCTGAAGTATTATTATATCATTAAAGTAGATCTAATTACTTTCGAAGACTATTATTGTATGGAATTATAAAGTTTATATAAATTGTAAATTTTGCACATCTGAATATCTTCAAATATTTCTAAATATTTTAAATACATTTTTTTTAAAGATAAGTAGGTTTTGTAAATATAGTGGTGAAGAAAATTAAACCGGAAAAAAAGATAAATGAACAACACTTTTGTATTGAAACTTTTAATCGATTAGTATTTATTCTGGAGTTTTACAATGATTTGGCAACATTGCATATTGCAAGAGGATAGCAATTTCGTCATGACAAGTGACTAATTTTTACATCAAAAATGGCGAGTGTTGTGCATGTTGTGTATTTTCACTAAACAACTTTCATTGTTATTATGTTTGGTTATGGGTAATCGTAAACATTTTTGTTAAATAACTGTGACTTCAAATTGTATATTTACACTTTCTGTTCTCTAACAGAAAAAAAATGACGACTGACAAAATTAAAGTTGCTGTCAGGGTCCGTCCTTTCAACAGGAGAGGTGAGTACAATGAACAATGTAAATAATATTTAATTGAGAATATAAAGTTAAGAATATGCAATTGTCTCTTGTAAAGGAACACATTTTTCTATTATTATTAACTGCGGCTATTCTAGATGACCAATATTCATGTTATTATTGACATACTACTTATGACATCAGAGTTATTAATTTTGTTTATTTTAGAAATAGAATTAGGAACACAATGTGTTGTGGAAATGAAAAAACAGCAAACAGTCCTCCAACAACCCTTTGGTTTGGACAAATTAGACAGGTAATAATATAATACATTTCAGCTGTAATTTTCATTAAACAAAGTGTGATGTTCTACTACCTGACAATTACTACTGCATCATCACCGTTGATATTCTACCCCTTTTTCTTTTAGTAAACAAGAGTAATAATACTATAATAATAGTTTGTGAGTGAATAGAATTTTATTCTTATTTTCAGTTGATATTTATTACTTTAATATATACCTACATTGTTCATTAATATGCATAGAAAGGTTAATAAATTTAATGATATTCTAATTAACTATATAAAAAAGAGTTTTTCTATAATATCACTAGCCTTATTTTAAAGTTAATATTTTTTAATATTTGCATGTATTATAGAAAGCAGCCCAAGACATTTGCTTTCGATCATTGTTTTGATTCTATTGATCCAAGTAGAGATCACTATGCATCACAAGAAAATGTATTTGACTGTCTGGGTCGTGATATATTGGATAATGCATTTCAAGGCTATAATGCATGTATTTTTGCATATGGACAAACAGGTAAAGTAATGTTTAATGTTATGTATATATTTTCATGATTTGTGTATATGCCACTGATTCATGAATTAATTATAGGCTCAGGAAAGTCCTACACTATGATGGGAACCCAAAATTGTAAGGGCATTATACCACGTCTATGTGATAGTTTATTTGATCTCATTGCTAAACGACAAAGTGATGAACTTTCGTACAAAGTTGAAGTTAGCTACATGGAAATATACAATGAAAAGGTTAATATAAATCATAAAAGTGGCATTATTTTCATAAATAACAGAAAAATTCTTTAGGTGCATGATTTATTAGATCCCACAACCACAAAGCAATCATTAAAAGTGAGAGAACATAATGTTTTGGGGCCCTATGTAGATGGTTTGTCTCAATTAGCAGTAAAGTCGTTTGAAGTAAGTAAAAACGTAATTATTTAAAAGACATTAAAATAAAATATTTTTTGTTATAAGGACATCGATAACTTAATGGCAGAAGGAAACAAATCTAGAACAGTTGCTGCTACCAATATGAATAGCGAATCATCGAGATCCCATGCTGTCTTTACAGTTATTTTAACGCAGACCCTTACAGATACTAGAACAGGTGTGAGTGGTGAGAAAGTGAGCCGTATGTCCCTAGTGGACCTTGCTGGCTCTGAACGGGCTGTGAAAACGGGGGCTGTGGGGGAAAGGTTAAAGGAAGGTTCTAATATTAATAAGTAAGCCTTCAGTATTATTTTAATTTTTTATTTTAATCTAGCTACGTTTTCTAGATCTTTAACTACCTTGGGTCTAGTCATTTCGAAGTTAGCAGATCAATCTTCAGGAAAAAACAAAGATAAGTTTGTTCCATACCGCGATTCAGTTTTAACATGGCTCCTTAAGGATAATTTAGGCGGTAATAGTAAAACAGTAATGGTAGCCACAATCTCTCCTGCTGCTGACAATTTTGAAGAAACATTATCAACATTAAGATATGCAGATAGAGCTAAGAGAATTGTTAATCATGCTGTTGTTAATGAGGATCCAAATGCTAGAATAATTAGAGAATTACGACAAGAAGTAGAAACCTTAAAAGAAATGTTGAAATATGCCACCGGCTCACCCGACATTTATAAGAAGTTAAATGAAAGTGAAAAATTATATAAAGAGATGTCTCAAACGTGGGAAGAAAAGTTAGAAAAAACAGAACGCATTCAAAGTGAAAGGCAACAAGCATTAGAAAAAATGGGAATTAGTGTACAAGATTCAGGAATAAAAGTAGAAAAGAATAAATATTACTTGGTTAATTTAAATGCTGATCCATCACTCAACGAGTTACTTGTGTATTACCTCAAAGTATGACAACATCTTGTCTGTTTACTGAAAAATCTAATGTATTTTTTTTATTTATAGGAAAAGACAATTGTTGGTAGTAAAGATGCAGACATACAACTGTCAGGTTTGGGAATTCAACCTGAACATTGTATAATGACTATAGAGGATGGTGGTTTATTTATGGAGCCTCTTGCCAATGCACGTTCTTTTGTTAACGGATCTCAAATTACTACTCGTACAATTCTTAAAAATGGTGATAGAATCGTGTGGGGAAATCACCATTTCTTCCGTGTCAATTGTCCTAAAGTTTGTAGGTATTCCCTATTATAATCGTTTTAAATAACCAATCATTTAACTGCTCTTTAGCCTCTGAACCACAAACTCCTGCCCAGTATATTGATTATAACTTTGCCAGAGAAGAACTAATGCTCAATGAACTCAGTAATGATCCTATTCAGGCAGCTATTGCTAGACTTGAAAAACAACATGAAGAGGATAAACAAGGTACAATAATAATATCGTTATTTTTTAACAAACTCTTAAAATTAGTTTTTGTTGTTTTAAATTTATAACTTATTATTAATATTTTTTTAGTTGCACTCGAAAAACAACGATTAGAATATGAAAGGCAGTTTCAGCAGTTGAGAAATATAATGTCACCTACTACCCCATACCCTCCGTATTCTTACGATCCGTTAAGATTCGTCAAACCAGCCCCGTGTACCCCCACCACGCAAATGAGAGTTGAAAAGTGGGCACAAGAGAGAGACGAAATGTTTAAAAGGAGCATAGGTCAGCTTAAGGCTGATATTGTGAGGGCTAATGCACTTGTACAGGAGGCAGATGTTCTTTCTGAAGAAATGGGGAGACAGACAAGATTTAGTGTAACATTGCAAATTCCACCAGCAAACTTGAGTCCAAACAGAAAGGTAAAACTAAAGAAAATATTTTGGTAGTTCTAAAAAAATATAAAATTTTTGGTTATTATAGAAAGGAGCATTTGTAAGTGAACCTGCTATATTGGTAAAACGCGTAAATTCTCCAAGTCAAGTGTGGAGTATGGAAAAATTAGAGAATAAGTTAATTGATATGAGAGAACTTTATGAAGAAAGGAAAGAACATAACATTCCTCTGAGAGATCCGATTCCTCCAAACTGTATGGATCCTTTCTACGAGTCTCAGGAACACCATAATCTTATAGGCGTAGCTAATATATTTTTAGAGGCTCTATTTCATGATGTTAGATTGGACTACCACACTCCCATCATTAGTCAACAAGGAGAAGTAGCTGGGCGATTGCAGGTACGTGAAAATGGTATTTGGCTTCCATTATGTATGATATTACTCAATAAAAGCACATTAATAAATTTATAACATGTAACGATTTTAAAACTTCTATTGGTTTCGTTCGTCACTGAATTAAAATTAAAAAAACCAATAGTATGATTCACTTTTCTATATAACTGTTAATTTTACATGATAGCAAAACGTTTAACTTTGCATGATTGTTGTTTCTTTGTTACCACAACAAAAAATGTTTTTGTTACCTAAGGTGGAACTGAGTCGTGTTGCTGGTATGCTCCCTCAAGACAGGATATGTGAAGCAGCTTCAGACAGTTCAAGTGACAGCACATACGATGACGATGACATTAACACCAGTAGCCAAATAACATGTCGTGTCCACATTAAACAAGCTTCAGGCCTGCCCTTATCTTTGTCACATTTTGTGTTTTGCCAGTATACCTTCTGGAACCACCCTGATCCTATTGTTGTCCCGCCCCCTGTTGATCCAGAATTGCACGAGAATGTCTTCAATCCTGGTCAAAAAGATACTATGACATTCCGATTTGACCATGTTAAAGATTTTACTGTTCCTATCACAGAAGAGTTCGTAGAACACTGTGCAGAGGGCGCTCTTTCGATAGAGGTTTGGGGACATCGAAGTGCGGGATTTACTCGAACAAAACCAGGCTGGGAGGTAGAACAGCAACAGCTGGCCAAAGCCCGTTCATTAGCCGATCGGTGGTCAGAACTTACAAGAAAGATTGAATTATGGGTAGAAATACAAGAACTGAATGATCAAGGCGAATATGCTCCAGTTGAAGTCACAAACAAAGGTGATACTTGCACAGGAGGTGTTTATCAATTACGTCAAGGTCAGCAGAGGCGTATACAAGTCAGAGTTAAACCCGTTCAAAACTCGGGAACTTTGCCGATTATTTGCCAATCAATTGTAAAAGTAGAAGTTGGAAGTATTTTAATACGATCCCGTCTCCAGAAACAGCTTGATTCCTATCAAGATGAAGATCTTGCCACCTTAAGGGAAAAATGGAGCGAAGCATTAATGAGAAGACGGCAGTATTTAGATCAACAAATCAAAAAACTTATAGATAAATCAAATAAAACTGAACAAGATATAGAAAGAGAACAAAGTCTGGTTAATCAGTGGGTCAATCTTACAGAAGAAAGGAACGCTGTGTTGGTACCTACACCAGGTTCTGGAATACCTGGAGCACCCGCCGTTTGGGACCCACCATTAGGCATGGAATCGTATGTTCCCGTATTGTTTCTCGATTTGAATGGTTAGTCAATTTCTAAAAATTTTAAAATAATATTTCAAGAAAATCATTTTTAGCTGATGATTTATCTACACATAAATCAGGCGAAGAAGTAACAGTTGCCGGTTTAAACTCAATCTTGCCTAAAGAGATAACAAGTGTGTTTTATAGTTTACATATCTTGCAACATTTGGAAAAAGATGTTTGTGCCGTTGTTTCTTGGGATTCATCAATTCATGATAGTATTCACTTAAATAAAATAACCGAACGTAAGTCCCTTTTTAATGTTTTTTTATATTGTCGTACTTTTAATCAAAAAGGTGTAAATGTAAGTTCTTAACTTTGTAGCAAACGACAGAGTTTATATGATTTTGAAGACAACTGTACGATTATCTCATCCTGCTCCAATGGACCTTGTTCTCAGGAAAAGATTAGCTTTGAACATTTACAAACGCCAAAGTCTTACCGATAGAATTAAGAGGAAAATTGTTCGCACTGACATTCTTACACAAACAGGCGTTACATACGAAGTTGTCTCAAATATTCCTAAAGCTAGTGAAGAATTAGAAGATCGCGAGTCTTTGGCTCAAATTGCCGCTTCAGGAGAAGACACATCGTTGAGCGACGGAGAGACATATATCGGTGAGTTTATCAAAATTGTCACTAAAAGTAAAAGGTTTCTACTGTTGATTTTGCTTTTTAGAAAAATATACAAAAGGCGTAAGCGCAGTTGAAAGTATTTTGACGTTAGACCGTCTTCGACAAAGTGTTGCTGTTAAAGAACTTTTGCAAGCCAAAGGTCAACCTTTAATGCGCAAAACTGCTAGTGTACCTAACTTCTCTCAGGTAAAAATTACATACTTTATTTATAAATTGTTGCAACGTATGTGTATAACTTATGTTTATATTTAACGCTGATCAGGCTTTGGAAACTAATCAAGGGGTATGTTGAAGTAATTCTATGTACCTTCATAAGAAAAAATACGTTTATATTTATAAAGAATCATTATAACACTCTACTACTCTTGTAACTAACATGTATATAATAATTATTATTTTTTAATTACAGTTGATGAGATTGGACATGAGCACCGAGTCCCTGAATATGCCTCGCTCTGAAAGCGTTACAGAGCTCAATAGCGAACCTCTGGCAGGATTACCTTTGAGGTCATCGCGAAGCAGTTTTTCAAAAGATCCAGATATGACGCCTCCCAAACCGTTTGGAATCGGTAAGCTACCTAATTTCTCATTTATTATTCTTATAAGTTATTTATATGTATACCAACTGTACAATTATTTCTATGTGCATTTAAAATTTTGAAATAATTTTGTGTCAATAATTATATTACAGAAACATGCACAATATCGTTTTTTATATTTTTGTTAATTATAGGTACTCTATTTCTTATTATTAACAAGTGTTTCAATACATATGGTTCTACGTATTTTTGCCACTATTGTATTTAGTTGTTTTAGAAGGTAGAAGAAGAAAAGGAGTAGCAGTGTTATTTTTTATCTATTCGATTCTTATTTTACTATTTCAGTAGTCTCGTCTTTATGGAAACATAGTAAACAAAATATAAAGTGATTGCTTGTAGAAATAGCATATTTACTGTTTGTGTACTCATATTTTCTAATTATACAATTATTGTTATTAGGTTATTACAAATATGAAAAAGATAATAGTTATTCTGTTGGTGTGTATTACTTGTTTATTTCGTGTTAACGTTTTAGATTTTTGATGATACGATGTGTATTTTCGATTTTACTAATTAATTCTATTTTCACTGCAATCACAAGGCTCCATTCTCACAGGTAAAATGGAGGCTTGCAATATTAATATTTTAGTGGAATATCATAGGTGGAAAACGGGCTGTATATATAAGTGTAAAATCTGCATCTGCGACACCTGCGAAATTTAAATTTTTATAAAACCAGTCTTGCCTATCTATATACATAGCAACTTTTATGTTCACCTAATCATCATATTCATTCCACAACGTCTATCATCAATTCATTTTTACTTTCAGTGACATGATATACTTGTTGCGTAAATTATTATCCGAGTTCCTTTGCATGGATTATTCTTTGAACTGGTTGTTTTTAATAGACTAGTGAGATACATATTAAGATATGAAATGTTATGTTAAATCCGTTAAACTTTTATAGTACAAAGTCAATGTCAATAAGCCGATTCATACATCAAAAATAATACAAAACAGCATGGGATGCTATATATAAAGAAGCACTTATTTACATAGTTATTTCTAAAAATAATTTGTCATTTTCAAGATTAATTGTATATAAATAAATGCTTCTTTAAAAAAGGCTTGAATGTAAATTTGAAAAAGTACCAATCCAATGTTCTATTATTTTATTATTATACATGGTATTTTATTATGTTTATTTCCAATTTACATGAAAATACAAAAATTTATATTAATAATTATTACAATTGTTGTATATTGTGAGACATGAAAATATTTTTATTATTTTTGTTGTGGTAATTTATATTATTACAGAAGTTACACTTCATACTAACACCATTGTTTTTCGTTATCACATTTCGTACATTTCATATTAATATTGAGCACTGATTCATCATTGCCACATGGTTTATATATTCCCTTGTGATGAAGTCACAGAGACCTTACAAATAAATAGAACAGTACATACCTCTGCAATTGAATCGGATACTTTTCCGTTTTAGTTACAATTGGTACTTTTTGTATGTATTGTTCAGAATAAGTACTAGTTGTATTTGTATGCTGAATAGGCATGAGTAGTCTGGTAGGCAGGCATCAATAAAATAGAGTATGTGTGTTGTGGAAGTCTGGCCAAAATCCTCAGATTCAATGTTATTTTTATGACTCTCCTATTTTAATTCCCATTTGCTTTTTAAGCAGAAAAGAAAGAACTAAAACTCAAAATTTTGCTCTATTTAAAAGAGGGTCATAAAAGTGTATGTTTGGGTCATAGGATGTGGTTAAACGTTTATAAAAACTGCATGATAAAAATACAGCTGTCTCTTTGACTTTAATTCATATATTAACAATTTTGAAGAATATTTAAAACGCAAACTTATACCTACGATTTGTAAATATTCGAATTCTTGATTAACGGAAAGCTTTTCAGAAACTTACAAATTTTAATTTTACAGCTCGTCCGACGTTCTTAAATTTGAGTTTAAATCTCAACTCACTGCGTTTACAACAGCCCAACAACTGTACCAAATGTATGTTAACATTAATAGTAAATTGATTTTGATCGATTTTGTTTTGTTTTCGTGTTTTTCCTGATTATTTTATAGTTATATAGTTGACGTCCATGTTTAATAAGTTATAACTGTTATTTTAAGTTTAAAGATCTATAATTATTTTTTATTTTTAATACCCCTTGATTTAATAGCATGTGTTTACTTTTAAATTATTTGAAAAAATATTGTTCAGGCAGTATTGTAATTTAGAATATTTTAGTGAGTATGACTTCTCCCGCAAATCAAAAAATTGGACACAGAATGACCACTCTTCATGAAGAACAAATTCCACAACCACGAAAACATTCGTTGGACCTTGATGAAATGTTAGAAGAAAAAAGTGACGATCTGGAAAAAAATGATGAAGAAAATAATGATAGTTCTGTAAGAAATGTGTTGATCCATTTTTTTAAATTTTTATGGTATTAATTTTATTTCTCAAGGTTTTAAAATCGAAAAGTAGCATTAAAAGGAGTTTACCGACATCAAGAACCTTAGATTCGTTAATCGAGTTAGTGCCGAAGACCGGTACTCCTTCTGTAAGTTCCAGTGGGTACGGGTCACAAGCTGTATCATCAACTAACTTATCGAGTGCTGAAGAAACTCCTGACCATGAGTTTAAGCATACTATTGCTGATTTAAAACCTGTATCAGAAGTTAACGACATTAATATGGAGAAGAGTGATGAAAGTACAGAGGTAAAGGAACCGCATCTTATTACAGTGAGAAAAGGTAGTCTTTGAAGTACAAGTTAATGTTTTAGGAACAAGTTTCTGATAATAAAACAGACGGAACTGAAAATGACGTGAGCAGTTTAAGTGACGTTGTAGAAGCAGATTCTGAAATAAATACATATTATAAATCATCCGGAAAAACTACCAAACGTACCAAAAATATAAAAAATACACAACAACGTGCTTCTTTCCCTCAAGGTCGTAATACCACTTCTGATACCAAGCTTTCCAATCGTTCTGAAAGGAAAGCATCTTTATCAAATAACGGGGACAGTATGAGTAGCTCTTGTGAAAAATTAGAAGGTAAATTACAGATTATTTCAACTAATTAACTTAATCATTATTTTTTTTTATTTAGATGACAGTGAAGTTTTAAATTATGGTTCGAGAGCCGATTTAAACAAAATAAGCGACGTTCCAGTACCAGATTGGGTTGTTTTAGGTGAAAGCGTCCTTATAAGACCTTACAATTCATCTGGTGTGATAGCTTATATAGGCCCAACAGAGTTTGCTAACGGTACTTGGATTGGTATTGAACTGGATGCCCCAAAAGGTAATCATTACCTATATAATACAAGTGTGTATGAGTAAGTACATAAATGTGTATATTTTTTATGTAGGAAAAAACGATGGTTCTGTCCAAAGTATCCGTTATTTTTCGTGCCGCCCAAAACATGGAATGTTTGTACGAGCTGACAAACTAATTTTGGATAGAAGAGGTAGAGCCATGCGTTCCTATAAGAATGAGATTCAGAATTGTATCTCTGGAAAGGGTAAGTGACTTGTAATTTTGAAAAAGACAGTTTTATAACAAATATAATTTATAAGTGAAATCAAACAGTATAATGTCAATATTATATTATTAAGAAAATGAAACAGTGGTGTTTATTTGTGATTTTCATCATTGGAAGTGGTGAGGTATTTACTTGCCTTTTAAGTGAAATACATTACAATTTTTTTAGGTGATTTGCCAAGGTCTCGTTCCCGTGGAGATAGCTTAAACACCGTGGGTGTAAAACAAAGTTCTCGTGCAAAGTAGGCTTGTGCATTTCACTAGTTCCCTCCATCGAACCACCCATCTATTTAATTTTTTTGCATAACGCACTGACTTAGGTAATTCACGGTAATAATTTAGTATTTGTGTCGATTCGTTCAAAAACAGAAAAAAGAAAACAGAAATAATAATATTAATAACAATTAGTAGTATTATACTGCAAATATTTTTGAGAGGCGATCAAGTTTTTATGTGTCGACCAATTAGTTGTTTTTGGTAAACCGTCCAAATTTATGTAAACATACTATTAAAATAAATAGATTTGTTGCTTTGCAGCCATCGAAACCATAGCATTTGAGGTCAATATTAATTGTGATTGTTTATTTACCCTTTGTTTTTTTTTTTCTTGGCTTAGGTAAATTGTAATTGTGTAGCTCTCCAAATTATTAATAAGATAATTTCGCGTGAGAAGCTGTTTTTTTAGTATTTAGGCCACCGCGACTACCAGGTGTTTTATAATTCTGTGGTTATTTGCATTAGTTCTGTGATATTGTTTTTTTTAATGTTGTGCATTTATAGAATCGTTTGAATGGGTCATCTCTAAACTTTTCCGTATATATTATATATAATATCTATATATATATTAGATTGGTTTAAAAGATTCGGCTTGATTGTTTTTGTTTTTTCAGTCACATATGTAACAGTTGGAAGAGGAAATAAGACAGACGCCTGTTATAATTTGAACCCTTAATAGTAATATTTAATTTTGAAATGGTTGAGTTAGCAAAAAATGATAACAGATCTTTTTTGTAGAGCATTAAATTTGCTATAAAAATATGTTTTGTAGATTTATGCACATTATTCCGTTGCTAAGCTACAAAATTCAATAGTAATTGAAACAATTTTTTCCATGTTAATTAAAAGGAAAATTGCGTTCAGGAACCACTAAATATTAATTGCTGAATTTTAACAAGCATCGTATTATTTCTTATTACAACTATTAAACTTGTGACTTTTGTTGAGCCAGTCTAATATAATATACCTGTATAAAACGATTGACAATTGGTTTTAACGTTTTTTTAAGCGAAATTTTACTTTAAATTATATTGCATTTCATAACTTTTAGTATGAAAAAATAATAATAATAACCAAGTGCATAGTAAAAATTATAGTGATAATTAAAATATGTAGGTGTCTATACAGCATTTAGTATTTAATTAAATAGAATGATTACTTTGCAGTTAAGTGTGTAATTGAATTAATATGATTATATTGAAACGAAATAAACTAAGTATCTATTTACAAATGCACAAATCCATTCCAAGAAGTTCGGTTTTTACCTCACTACAGTATATAATAAGTAATCTTAAAGGGTAATAAATGTTATGTCAAGTTCGCAAATTTCTGAAAAATATGCAAATGAGACACTAATATTTCGCACTGTGATGAATACGAAAACGTGGCGGAGGAATGGTTTTAAAAACCATCGAAGTAGCTATAGTAACTCTTTCTTTGTTTTCTATACTAGCACATAGAACTTTTATACAAGTACATATTTGTAATTATTATCTTTTTTACCTTTCGATCCCTTAACAGTACTCAATAGCATAATGAAAATGTTTTCATTAAATATTAAAGATGTTATTTCTCTATTTATTGTCCAAAGGTGTCTATTGGAATTTTGTGGATTTGACAAAATATTAAAGTATTTAAAGTGGGTACAACACTAAAATTAATTATTACTGTTGCTACTAATATTACTACTACTGCTACTACTAATTTTACTTTGAAATAGACTCGGTAGTTCCTAAAATAGCACAACGTTGGAGTTTATTAAATAATAATTAATATTTTTGAAGTAGAGTGACTAGAATAACATATCTGACTGTTTCGCTAAGAAATATATAAACTGTATGAAACGACAACCCCATTACAATTGTCCCATAGATGTGATAGTCTGCAAAGTAATCAGGAAAACATCCCAGTGCTAATTTTTTGTATCAACTTAGTGATTGATAAAATGACTTCACACTGTATAAAGCCAGCCAATTTGAATATATCTTTATTCACATTCCAGCAGTTTTCTAGTCGATTCAAATAATAATAACTTTGTAATCAATTTGATATATTGACACATTTACCTGCTCTTTCCAGTCCCCATAATGAACATTGTAAATATCATTTGTGTTCATCTGGAGTATTGTCTCTGTCCATATTTGCTAAATAAAGTAATAATAATTATAAGAATAAATATTGTAATTACAAGATTATAGGCTGCTAATGGGAATTTACATCAGATGATAATTAATTTTTCATGTACACATATTAATGATATAAAATTGCATGTAAAGTAGTAATGAAAATGCTTTAAAATGTCTGTCGATGCAGTACAACAAAAGTAGAATTATTCTGTTCCTTGTGATTATTAAAATCAAAGGTGTTGAACTGTAAAACTATATTTGTATAAAAAAGAATATTTAGGATTTAATTTGTAAATTGCACTTTTATATAGTAACTTAATTATTTATTGCAACTAAGTTTGGTTTATCATGTTGTAAGTAATTTTTGCGCTGGTTGTATTTATACATACAACTGACGACTCTCTTATTGCATGTTTGGATATTGCATTGTACTTACTTTTTAAACGCACTTCAATACATATATTAGATTTAGCCATGGTTGCCTAACAATATAAGTATTTTTGTAATTATTCATCTATTTAAACAGTCTTTTAATGTAATTTATTTTGCCTTTACAATGGGTTCGTTGTACATTTTGTTTAAGCTGCATAATAGTAATTTTATTCTGTAAATTTTGTTGTTAACTTTTATATCTATACCATTAAATTATTACTTTCTGTTTACAGTTGCTATATATTTTTATCAATAAAACTACACGAAAGCAAATGATCCTTTCGTTTTTACTTAACAAATACGTTTTAGCTTTCAATAACCTTTATTAACTTAATTATTAAGTAACTGATTGTGAAATATATAATTTTTTCATCTGTTATATAAACATCCTGATTAAAAAATAGGGCAAGAGAGGGCCAATTTTATATTTAAGGGATTAATACAGGATTTCCTTTTTCATTTACTTATACATAAATTGCAAAATAATTCTAATGAAATTTATTTAATTTTTTGTACATAAACTACATTATCCGATACGTTTTTATAAAAATATATTTATATAGGCTAATTTAAGAACTATATGCTAAAAATATAAAATCTTCAACGAGGTACATAACAAATTTAATAACACCTTTGGTCTTAAATTTACTGGCAATGGCAATGTTTTATTTAAAATGGCGCATAGAGATTTTTTATTTGTTTAATATACTTACATTTATTTAGTAATAAGTACATTTTCATTCGTGACTTCTGAGAGCACTGCTGTTTTTATCAGCAGAATTAAATCGAATCTATAAGTATAATACATCTCGATCACAGAAGTGTTAATTCCTAACGTTATTACGTGAAATTATCAGTTATTAACAAGTATATATAATTTCCTAAAGCATCGTTTGCTTGTAAGATTCAACATAAATATTTTTGAAGTTATTTTATCATGAATATCACTGGAAAATAATAATCTACCCGTACAAAAAAAATATCTATTAATTAAGTAATTGGTTAGCGGTGTATTTGTTGTTACATATTTTCTATAAATATGTTGATAACAAAATTAAAAACTAAACAAGTTGTATGAAAATTACATAAAAATAATACCGTAAAATCGTAATGGTCATATAAGTAAGTCTAACAGTTCTCCAGATCATTTTTTAATGTATTCTTTCCTACTATTGTACCCGATTTCTTACTTTTATCCTTCTTGTTAATAAACGGAAGGAAAACCCATAAAGATGCACCAGCTATTAAAATTACCCCCAGCCAAAAGAACATGGACGTATAAGAACGATCAATTTCGAACCAAAGACCACAAATAGGAGGACCAACAAGCTGTAAAACGCCATTTACAAAAAGGGAAATTCCGTATGACGATTGTATTTTTTCGGTTCCTAAAAGATCAGCCATAATGACTGTTGTTATCCCCACATAGACTCCCGAAGCTAAACCAAAAACTGCGCAAAACGTACTTAAAATAACATAATTAGCAGAAAAAGGCAAGGCTGCTAAAGAAATTCCAGAGATTAATAGTCCTCCTATAAAGTACCACTCTTTAGGGAACGACGATATATCAGAAAGAGCAGATCCACCTATTCGACCTATTAAATCAAAAGCAGATACTATTGGAATCAACATTGTCCCTTTGGTTTTATCGTAACCCACATCTAAAGCATAAGAAGGCAATAAAATGAAAAAATTGGTATAACTTATTGCATTTGTTGCATTCGAGATGAGAATAATTAAATACAGGGGGTCCTTTAAGAGCGACAGATCAAATAAACTTTTCTTCTCCTCTGTTGCGTCCCCCTTACCTTTGACTGAACTTGACCTAATGCTAAAAGAGGAAGCAAACTGTTCTGGTTGTAAGGTCAACGTGCTTCCATGGTAAGGTGTCGAAATGTATTGAAAAGAACTGGTGGAAGCATTTCTTCTTGGAGCACCGCTTCGTGACCTTCTGATTGGTGCTATTCTAGATTGCGACTGGAAAACGGGAGTGTTAGCCTTCTCAGGAACAGACTGCAGTGTTCCAGACATATACAATTGATTCTTGGAATCAGTATGACCAATACGAGATCTAACAATATCTTTTGAGCTAGGAACACTAATTTTACGCTCCCTGGTATCTATTTGTTCCTTATAATTTGGCACAGCAGCGCTTGAAACACTTCTTATAAATGAGTTACTAAAATCATCCTGATTTTCTAAAAACGAATTTCCCGTTTGCAATAGCTGAAGTGAAGCACTGTTGTCTATGGTACCAATATATTTATCCGAAGCAACATTCGAATCTTCTATTTCACCATCTTCTTCGTCTTTTTCCGCGCCCTTTTTGACTTTCTTCATGTGCTTTTCGACTGGGTCGAAAAAGAGAGCTGCTACCCAAGTGTTTAAAGTAATGGCTCCCATAATAAGAACAGTATCTCTAAAAATATTGTTATAAACAGGCATTTAAACACCCTTGCAAATACATTTGATATTCACCTGTAATCGTATACTTCGAGAAGAAATCGAAGTAGAGGTGGAAGTATAATAGAGCCAAATGCAGACCCTGATATACATATTCCATTAGCTAAGCCTCTTTTCTTTTCGAAGTAGTTTGTTACAATGTAAACAGTTGGTGGAAAAGCTAGTCCAGCTCCTGTTCCGACCAAAATTCCATAGCTTCAAAAAAAAAAAAAAAATTAGCCTAGCAATTTTATTTCACAAGAAACCCAAAAATATTGTACCTTACGTAAAGGTAAGGTATAGATTGAGCCCAAGAACTTAATATCATACCAAGAGCAGCACATGTTCCTCCTATTAACGTTACGGTTCTATATGAATATTTCAACGAAAGAATCCCAGATAATGGTCCTAAAATTCGTACGTATAAACAAATTATTTTAATAAAAAAACAAAAAGAGAATTACCAAGGGAACTATAAAGGAAGTAACATAAAGCAGGAATCCATGAAGCAGCTATCTGCGAAGTTTCAAAAGCTTCTAAGAACTCTACAAATAGTACACCAAACGATTTTACGGTCCCTGGAACTATAATATTAACTAAAGTTGACCCTAATAGTACTAACCATCCCCAACCCCCATCTGGGGGTACAAGTTCCCAGTCTTTTTCGTCTTTTTCGTTTTCTTCTTTGATCGAAACTCCTGTAAAATAATAAAAAGCATGGAAATAAATGCAAAGAAGTGTGTTTCATTTTTATTTGCAAGTTCATTGCAGAAACTGGAAAGTGCTAGTTAGTATTATCTAAACAATAAACATCTAAGTAGATAATAGGTATCTCACATAAAATGGAGTATGTGTACAAAATCATTTCATTTGTGTTGTAGTAGTAGACAAACATATTAAAACCTCAGGGTCTTTATAATTATCCAACTTAATTGCGTTTTCTTTTATTCGTCTCATTTAGATGCTCAATTAAAATGCGCATCATTTATAGTTTTAATTATGTATTAAATTATTAGATTGAATAATTTGCTATACAGGGTGTTCATATTGTTTGATAATTTAATGGCTCTTTCTCGACTTGTATAATAAACAAATACCGAATATAACTATCGACTAAACATTTGATACGACTCTAATATAAGTTGAATAAACAAACCTATTATGACTATTTAGTATATTGACAAATTGTTAGTGTATTTCTTAACTTTTGCGTAGATATTGCTAAATTCTGTTATTTTCAAATACATATGTACCTATATCTAGATAATTTGAAAATTGGGTAATAAATAAACTCAATTGCATTTTTCATTAGTACCTTCTAAATGTTGACAAAAACCATTAAACCATAAGCGAATAAATAATTAGTACCATTTTCACCCGTGATGCAAATCAATTGGTTCTTATTAACAGGTAATGGTTTATTAAAAAGTAGGAAACGTACTTATTTTATTTTTTTGTGAATAACATATATACTTGAAACATTTCTCTGTTCTTTTATTCACACAAAAAGTGAATTAAATTACTTCATAGTGATGAAAGTTTAAGCTGTATTTCCACCTTGAATGCATTTACTGTCATTTTAATCTTAATTAATTTTATAACGTAACTGCTACTACATTTCTTTGCGTTTTTATTGCGTTATTATTTTTTTATTAATTAAAATTTCAAAAAAAAAAGTTTTGTTTAAAATCAATTATAATCTTTATTTTTTGTTGGTCAATTTTAATATTACCTATTTCATAATTACCTACAACAATTACAAAATTTAACCTTCCTTATTTATTTCATTACTTACTAGTAATGTATTATACAACACATAATCTTTTGTTCATTACTAGAAACGTAATTTACAGAATATAAAAGTAAACTAAATAGATTATTCATAATTTTTAACAAAAACAGTGACAACAAAATATTATTATATTTCATTAATAAAAGATTTTGTTAAAGCAACTTCAGGTTTTCATTAGTTTGTTTCACAGTCGCGTGACGAAACATAATTGCAATGTTTCTACGTAACATAAAATACATTAACAAATAAACTACAGAAATTTATGCATTAGATCACATGATTTTCGCTATGAAATCATGTATCACAGAAACAATAACAATATAATTGATATTTGCTAGAGAATTGTTTTCAATTATTTACGCAACCAGCATCTTCCTGGAAAATGACATGGTTAAAAAAATAAAGGAAATGAATCATTTCTTGATATGTAACAATAAAAGAGAAATATTAACCAGTAATTAAACAATTATACTAAAACAAGTGATTAAATGCAAAATTTTATCGTGTATTTTAGTATAATTTGGCATTTAAAACAGCTTCGTTACTATAGTTTTAACCAATTTAATTAATAATTAAGAGTTTTTGTTTTTAAAATAGAGTACTATTTTTTTTGTTCCTGGTATTTTTTATATGTTTTATACTTTGCATTTATAAAAAAATACGTGCTTTTTGTAAATAATCCAAGTGGTACCATTAAATATGCAATGCATTATCGAAACTTATCGTTTGCAAGAGTAATCAAATAAATTTTTTAAGTACATTTTGAAGTTATTTTTATCAACAAAAAAAAAGATAAATTTCGCAATTTAATTTGTTTTATATTAAAGATTATTGACAAAATATTAAAAAAATCAGAGCAATATCTGAGTACATTTGCAAATTTTAAGTTATCACTTATCAATAATGTCGATGAGGCCTGAGCTGTTATCACTTGAGAGAAGTGTTTATTTGATTACGATTACAAGGTTTTATTGACTTCTTCGTCGATCGTGAACGACCTACTTTAAAAAGTATAAACTTCTATTAGAATGTAACATTATTTACCTTATCAATTTCGATTGTAAATTAAACACGTAATAATAAAAATATAAAATTAAAAAAATCATCTGCAAGAGCAAAAGTTTTATTACAATATATAATAAGATTAATCCGTTTATTATTAAAATTTTAATGTTACGCAGTTATATTACGATAGAAAAAGTTATGTAAGTCCGTTATAGATAGAACATCTGTAAAACAAAACGTATTATAAAAATGATAACCTACTGATAACATTTTCTGCCAAGTTAATACGAAGAATGAAAAAAAAATGTCTTATGCAGAAATTTCAATTTTTGTTTCAAATTTAAACGCGGACGAAATAAAAATTGTATTTTGCTCTTACAATCTTTGATAATAGGTACGTTTTATAATTAGGTAAAATATTTAATTTATTGTTACTTTACAACAACTGTGTCACGATTGTTGTTTTTATAATGACAATAAGGTAAATGTATGTCAGTGTGCAAACTGGTTTAGTGAGACCTTTTATTAATGAACACAAAAGAGATACAAAGTAATAAATATTTTAAATTATGTTAGAACCAAAAGATTACGTGAAACTATTGACTTATTCTTTTTTTATATGTTCCAACGACATACAATAAAAACAAGTGTTAAGGAAATTAATATAATTTTCTTGTGCTTACATATATATATATATATTATTATAATGTAGTCATACAGATAAGCGATAAAAAGAGAATGATACCCACGTGTAATTTTTTTTAACACTAGGTAACATTTTTAGGTTTAAAATAGAGACGAAAGAACCATAAATTAGAATTTGAATTTTAAATATTTGTTATAGGTAGATAAGTAGATACCTAATTATACGGATAAACAAAAGAATATTTACGAAAACAAAGTTTGTTAAAAAAGCAAAAAAAATAAATAAATAAATACAATAATGTTACCTCGCTTTAGCACCCCTTGAGTGTCCCTTTTGATACATGATTTGTTGCTGTTTGTTATTTGCAATTCCCCATTGTTATACGAAGAGGAAATGTTGGGTATCAACAGTGGTTTCGTGGTATTTGTGGAGTCATCTTTACTATTATTTTTCATTTTACAGATTTTATCGTTTTACTTGAACACAGGTCAAACTTACACAGTAACAGAATCGTATTTAAAGTCGAAGACACATAACTTAGAACTCATTGACGATAATAATATTTAATGTTTTTTCTTTTCGTAAATCAAATCATATCACTGCTTTTCCGAATTGCCCGTTCGTGGTATACGCGCAACTGTTAGCTATTACAAACGTGAATTGTAAATTGTAAGCAGTAGTGTACTCACTCAGTTTCTGGTCTTGCAACGTACAGAAAAAAACAAATATTTTATGGGAATGCTTTTTATTCTGTTGTTGTCGTTAAGCGTTGTTCAACCATTCAATCATATCACTGATATATGTGTTCATATATGTATACATGTGTGCCAAATAAGAAAGATATATACATATATACACGCACACCATTCCAATTGATTTGAAAGTAAAAACTACTTTGTTATAATACTCTTGTGATAATCCAGTGCAGTGCTTTGATTTTACTGTAGTATAATATGTATTACTTAAATTCATTTAAAAATATTACCCAATGTATCATGCTGATTTTGCGGGGTTTCCCGTTACACAATTTTTTACTGTATTTAAATAAAAAAGAACATACCTACTGGTCCATCGTAACTACATTATCATAATATATAAATTTAGGTAATCAAGAGATTATTTGTTTTCATTTATTAAAATCAACAGTGGCGTAGGGAAAATTAATTTGTAATTTAATTAATTTTAAAAAATCGTCAACAATTTTCCGATCATCTTACACTAGTAAAGTAATGATACTAAAATAACTAACTGGGTGTAGCTTCTATGTATTAAAATAAAACTTATTGATTTTCAATTATCACTTTTACAGAGCACTCTCAGTAAAAATTCGAAAATAAGTTCCGAGATACCTACAAAAAATCCGGATTAATTAAACATGGATTTTGTTTGTTTTTTTTTAAATTATGCCATTTAATAAATATAAGAACTTTTATTCTTAAAATAAATGTCTTTATAATGTTTAACGAGTTATATTATATATAACGCAATAAATAACACTTATTTTAAACACATAAGCTTAAAAACTAACAAGAATATGATTGGTTAAAACGTTCTAATGAAAAAGTTGAGTTTCTATTCGTTACGCTAAGGGTAGTAATCTTGTAGCTATTCATCTTATTGGTTTTACTGTTTAAGAAGTTTTGTTTATATGCACCTAATTATGAAAGAATGAATTCATCATTTTTTGGTAGAATATTTTTGTTATTAAGTTATACAATTTTAATATAATACAAACCGTATTTTATTTTTAGATAATCTCATTTAAAATACGACAAATTAAAGTAAAAGTACTATAGTTAATAAGTAAACATACTCTAGTTTGGTTGTTGCATAGAAATCCGTTCTCTGTCAGCAACCTATGGTCAGCAACTGTAACTATAATAATATTAAGGCACTTTTTTTTATAAGTATAGTATAGTTTTTATAACACATTAGTAATCAAAGAAAAGATTAGTTTTAAAGTGTACACTTAATATAAAGGTAATTAACATCTCACTACTGATATTTTATTTCGTACAAGAAAGTACTAAAAAATGATTTGCTAGCTTAACCAGGGCGTGTTCACTCTGTCAATTGTGAAATAGGTGAAACAACAACCAGAGATAGCGCTGTAGTACTACGTGACATGGGTTGCATAAGAGAAGAAGTTTTTGATCTTTAAATTTTTTTTGCAAGATTTACGTAAAGAGGCTTGTCTATGAAGTAGGAAACATTTTAGAAATAAAATTGATTGATAGTTTGCTACTCCTTTTGATGCTGTTGTAATTAGTACATACAACAGATATATAATTATATTACAATATATATATATATATATAATGTCGCCGGGAAAACCCTCTTACAAGTTGTACATAGTTGATATCGGTAAATAAGCAAAATCTATAATTAATCGTTTTTATTATTATTTATCGTTAAATCGGTGAAATATGTGACAAGGTGTTTAGACTTTATTCAAAAGAAAACATTAAGAATATGGATAAGGAAAACTTATTATATACGCAATATGTTTATTATATTTGCAATAACTACAATATAGGTATAATTAGCAAAAAATAATAGAAGATTGCAAACAAAACTTTTTATCAAGAATAAAAGTTCTGTTCATAAAATTGTTAACACATAAATAATGGTCAAAGGCTAAAAATTCTTTTTCTCTATACTACATCTACTCAGATAAGCCACCCACATTGATCTACATTACAACACCAAGAGCTACCCCATAAAATTATATCACAACCCATAATAAGAATATTTAGCCTTTCGAACCGTAGTAATAAAGCAACTTATTATTTATACTTATATAATATGAACGTAAAATGAAAGTAACGATTGATGGAAGGAAATTTCAAAAAAGCTCAAAAATGCAGCTTAAAACAATGAAATGATTTAGATTGCTTAACGAAATTAAATATTATTCCCAAACGAAAATAACGTTGAGAATAAGTCAGCGAAGTAATTTCGAAATCGTATAATCACAACAAGACAACCAGACAAACAACAACAAAAGTGGAAATTAAGTTATTGTAGTAGTTTCAAAATTGAAAATGGGTTAAAATATTTCTAAATAGAAGTAAAAATTATTATTTAGAAAATGGCATTTATAATCAAAAATATAAACACGTATTTTGCATTTTAAACAGAACCAGAAGTACGAGCTGAAATAATAAGAGTTATATTTGGCTATTCTAACCGTTTAGTAGTCATATACTTTTACGTAAGCTTCTTTATTTAATGTAAAGTTCATGTTTACCCCTTGTATTAACTACATGTGTTCCATCGACTTGTACGCAGCTGATATCCGTACAGACAAGATCATTACGACTTTTATGAATATGAATTCAACTAGGAATTCCGGCCGTGAAAGCCTGTTCTTATAATAAACTACCAAATATTAAAAGTGCCTGTTGGTCCGCGAGAGACATTTTATCTCTTACCCGATTTTTGCTAACCGGGCACTTCCCTATCCGCCACCCGGGAACGCGCCCGATGGGGGTTGCAGGCTCCCCACACGGGAAAAATAATACTCAGGCTCTGGTCAATGATGCAAACCAAGCGTGAGGGATCTTTTGTTATGTGGTGGGTCCAAACCACAATATTTCACAGACATCAATAGCTATTAATAGTCGATGTACGATTTGGAGATTTAAAGGAAGTAATATCTTCGAGTAAATAAAACTTTTAATCAAGTATAAAAGTTCTGTTCATAAAATGATTAACACATAAATAATGGTCAAAGGCTGAAAATCCTTTTCCTCTATACTACATCTACGCAGATAAGCCACCCTCACTGATCTACATTACAACATCAAGAGCTACCCCATAAAATTACGACATCACAACCCATAATAAGAATATTTAGCCTTTCGAACCGTAGTAATAAAGTAACTTATATTTTTTTGTGAACTTGCTTTCGGTTGCCACTAAAATATATAATATGAACGTAAAATGAAAGTGACGACTGATTGGATATTCCAAGAAAGCTTAAAACATTGAAACGCTTTAGTTTACTTAACGAAATTAAATAATATTCCAAGATGAGCGACGTAATTTCCAAATCGTACATAAAAATTTAAAAATTGTACAAAATTATAAAACATCATACCCTTCGACAATGTAATAGAAATACCAAACAATTCGTGAACGTTCCGATTGGCATTCGGTCAAACAAATTAACAGGAAAAATTGTAGAAAACCTGTAATCATAAGGACTCACAACCTTAACACAGGCTGCTATATTAACAATTTAACATATTAGATTATCTTATGACCTACCAGAAAATGAATACAATACATTCCGGAAATTGATGTTTCACATCTTGAAGTTGAGGCTCTTCTTGGAAAACACGTCAACGTACCTCCATTGGCTGTTTAAAAGACATCCGTCGAAGATCATTGCGGATCTGTAATCACAACAAGACAGACAACCTGACAGATTCAGAATGCCATGTCACATATTAGGAAATGAAAACAGTAACAGAGAGCACATTATTCTAAATACTATACTTTCTGGAAGTTGACGCATCACATCATGGAGCCCATCGCTTCTTCAGGAGAAATCCGTCGAAGATAAGTGTGGATCTGTAATCACAACAAGACAGACAACCTGACAGATTCTGCATGCCATGTCACTTATTAAAAAATGAAAACAGTAACAGAGAACACCTTATTCTAAATACTATACTTTCTGGAAGTTGACGCATCACATCATGGAGCCCATCGCTTCTTCAGGAGAAATCCGTCGAAGATAAGTGTGGATCTGTAATCACAACAAGACAGACAACCTGACAGATTCAGGATGCCATGTCACTTATTAAAAAATGAAAACAGTAACAGAGAACACCTTATTCTAAATACTATACTTTCTGGAAGTTGACGCATCACATCATGGAGCCCATCGCTTCTTCAGGAGAAATCCGTCGAAGATAAGTGTGGATCTGTAATCACAACAAGACAGACAATCTGACAGATTCAGAATGCCATGTCACATATTAGGAAATGAAAACAGTAACAGAGAGCACATTATTCTAAATACTATACTTTCTGGAAGTTGACACATCACATCATGGAGCCCATCGCTTCTTCAGGAGAAATCCGTCGAAGTGTGGATCTGTAATCACAACAAGACAGACAACTTGACGATTCAGGATGCCATGTCACTTATTAAAAAATGAAAACAGTAACAGAAAACACCTTATTCTAAATACTATACTTTCTGGAAGTTGATGCTTCACATCTTGGAGTTGAAGCTATTCTTGGAAAACACGTCAACGTACATACATTGGTTCCTCAAAGGCTAAAAATTCTTTTTCTCTATACTACATCTACGCAGATAAGCCACCCACATTGATCTACATTACAACATCAACAGCTACCCCATAAGATTACGACATCACAACCCATAATAAGAATATTTAGCCTTTCAAACCGTAGTAATAAAGCAACTTATATTTTTTTGTGAACTTGCTTTCAGTCGCCACTAAAATATATAATATGAACGTAAAATGATAGTGACGACTGATGGAAGGATATTCCAAGAAAGCTTAAAACATTGAAACGCTTTAGTTTACTTAACGAAATTAAATAATATTCCAAGATGAGCGACGTAATTTCCAAATCGTACATAAAAATTTAAAAATTGTACAAAATTATAAAACATCATACCGTTCGACAATGTAATAGAAATACCAAACAATTCGTGAACGTTCCGATTGGCATCAGGTCAAACAAATTAACAGGAAAAATTGTAGAAAACCTGTAATCATAAGGACTCACAACCTTAACACAGGCTGCTATATTAACAATTTAACATATTAGATTATCTTATGACCTACCAGAAAATGAATACAATACATTCCGGAAATTGATGTTTCACATCTTGAAGTTGAGGCTCTTCTTGGAAAACACGTCAACGTACCTCCATTGGCTGTTTAAAAGACATCCGTCGAAGATCATTGCGGATCTGTAATCACAACAAGACAGACAACCTGACAGATTCAGAATGCCATGTCACATATTAGAAAAGAAAAATAGTAACAGACAACACCTGATTCTAAATACTGTACTTTCTGGAAATTGATGTTTCACATCTTGAAATTAAGGCTCTTCTTGGAATACACGTCGACGTACCTCGATTGGTTCCTCAAAAGACATCCGTCGAAGTTAATTGCGGATCTGTAATCATATAAAATTTGCAGCCTGGATGGAGGCTGCTACGTTAACTAATTAGTCGAAATCAATAATTAAGTGCACACTGAAATTTATACTTACTTTTCAATATCTTCTTATTGGAGTTGATAATCCTCTTCTTATTGGCGTTGATAATCCTCTTCTTAGAAATCACTACACTTTTCACTTCTCCCCCCAACCCCCCGCCGCGGACCCAAGAATACCCAAACGACCGAACATTAAAAAACAACATTTAGCAAGTATAGTACAAGAAAGGGTGAGAGGCAAGCACCCCACACCAATAAATAAAGAAAAACATGCGTCCTACTATGTAACGGCGATCCTCTTGTCCCGACGACACGATCCATAACGCCGATGTAGAACCATGTACCTACCTAACGTGAAAACACTTACTCACACAAAGAAAACATTCATCAAATCACTTTACACCTGAACACACGCATCAACTTATACTCAACCACCTCAACACAAAATACATTCGGCTGAAGAAAACATGACCAAATCATCCTCGGAGGTTGGAGTCCAATACTGCTCAGTCGCATGGACGGACGGGGATGGCTGGATATCTTTCCAAGACTGAAACTCACTTACAGTCTACTGCGGTATTAATAAATAAAATATATCTTAATGGTACTTACCATTTGCACAAAAAATACAAAAAAATGGTACTATACTTGCTAAACATTGAATAGACGAAGTGCCAAGAGTCAAATTGTCAAGCAACAACTTGTCAAACTTACCACTTTGTCTATTGGGAAACCATGCAAATCGCTTACCACTCTTTGGACGGTAACTGCAAAAAGATAAAAAAAGAAAATTATTAAAAATCAAATAAACAGTTAAATCGAAAGAGAAAACCATTATAATTAAGAAGAACAATAAATTTGTGTTCAATTTATATAATACACCTTCTAGAACTGTACGGGTCACTATTGTGATTGACCACATCCAATCAATAATATCAATAACAAAAGTTAAAATTGGTGTAGGTTGTTTAATAATTTCCAAACTATTATAAAAACTAGAAAAAATGCTTGAATAAATATTTCATCAAAATTTTATATAGTTTAAGAAGAAAGAAACCAATTATAATCAAAAAGAACAATAAATTTCTGTAAAAGTTTAAGGAACGTGTTCTAGAATATTTTCACAACTTTATGGTTCCCCATTGTGATCGACAAAACTCGATCAATAATATCAATCATAAAAGTTAATATTAAAAAAACAAAAATTTACGAAATTTTAAGTATACCACATTAGAACGATTAAAATTAGTATATGATATCTAATAATCAACTAAACCATCGTACAAGTCATTAAAATTTCAGGAATAAAAATTTTAAATAATAATCTAAGAAATAAACCAATTGTAATAAAAAAGAACAATAAATTTTGTATAATTTTAACAAATGTTCTAGAATCTTTCCGTAACTTTATGATTCACCATTGTGATCGACCAAACTAGATCAATAATATCAATCCTAAAATTAATTATTGAAAAAGCCAAAATTAATTTCATCAAGTGGGAGCGGCGAATCTATTTCTAAAAAGCTAAAATTCAAGAATGAAAAGTTAATGTTAACTAAAACGTTTAAAATAATTGTAAGAAATTTGATCATTTCCAAGTTATCAAAATTCACAAAATTATTAAAAAGAAAACTAGAAATAGAAACTTTCTAAAACAGTATCAATCAACCAAACCAATAATATCAATCACAAAAGTTAATTTCGAAAAAATTAAAAATCAAAATGTTTTCAATCACTGAATGGTTTTTAATAATTTCCAAATTGTTATAAAGACTGGACAAATTATCACAAAGAATAAAGACAGTTGAAATATTGAACAATAAGTTAAGCAAATAAATAAAGATAAAAAGATAAGAATTACTTACCATTACCGCCACTTTGGTGTTGCCTTAATCCTCTTAATAAAACACTCCCGAAAATTTAGAAACCACTACAGCACAAGTTAAAAAACTTTAAGAACGGATAAACATGCACCTAAAACACGAAATGCGAGCCACGGCAGCGCGACGCGTCGCGACGCACACTCTTTCCCGAAAGCATGGTCACGATAAACTGAAGAAAAACTGGCAATTATTCGTATTTATCCTCTTATTTTTTTTGTATCCGGTACGGCCCATCGGTATCATTTTGTGCCATTATCAAGCAAAAAATTATGGTCACTTATATCCATACTTTCATTAAAATTTCCATTTCATATTTAATAGTAACAGTTCGTCACAAAAGAAAAATTAGAAAATACTTTATTCAAATAAAACAAAACGCTTACTACTAATGTAAGACAATTCACTGCTTTAAAATATTTCTAACGTGTAATACTCACTTCTACCCCTACCATTTTATTCGTAATTTTATTATATAATGATATTGTATTAAGTTTATGAATGTTTATTCAACTTCTTCCACCTGAAGAAGCTACAGCATGGTGAAATGATCATTGTGGTTATACAATAAACGTTTTGTAACTTAAACTTTGTGTTTAATTTGTCGTCAATGGATGATGATCAAACGTGACAGATTGTATATTAAAATTAAGTTTCTGCAGAAAAAAGTTATCGTTGCAGTGTTCTAACACAAAGGAAGAGTTATAATCTTATGTATCATTTTAAACGTACATTCTAATATGCCTTTGACCCTTTTGTCCTCCAAGGTCTAATAGTCGTCCATGCTCATAATATAAACATTTTCCAGTTTATTCCATTTGTTTCAATAATTCTTTACTAGATTTAAATTTGTTCTCAATGATCATTTCACCATGCTGTAGCTTCTTCAGGTGGAAGAAGTTGAATAAACATTCATAAACTTAATACAATATCATTATATAATAAAATTACGAATAAAATGGTAGGGGTAGAAGTGAGTATTACACGTTAGAAATATTTTAAAGCAGTGAATTGTCTTACATTAGTAGTAAGCGTTTTGTTTTATTTGAATAAAGTATTTTCTAATTTTTCTTTTGTGACGAACTGTTACTATTAAATATGAAATGGAAATTTTAATGAAAGTATGGATATAAGTGACCATAATTTTTTGCTTGATAATGGCACAAAATGATACCGATGGGCCGTACCGGATACAAAAAAAATAAGAGGATAAATACGAATAATTGCCAGTTTTTCTTCAGTTTATCGTGACCATGCTTTCGGGAAAGAGTGTGCGTCGCGACGCGTCGCGCTGCCGTGGCTCGCATTTCGTGTTTTAGGTGCATGTTTATCCGTTCTTAAAGTTTTTTAACTTGTGCTGTAGTGGTTTCTAAATTTTCGGGAGTGTTTTATTAAGAGGATTAAGGCAACACCAAAGTGGCGGTAATGGTAAGTAATTCTTATCTTTTTATCTTTATTTATTTGCTTAACTTATTGTTCAATATTTCAACTGTCTTTATTCTTTGTGATAATTTGTCCAGTCTTTATAACAATTTGGAAATTATTAAAAACCATTCAGTGATTGAAAACATTTTGATTTTTAATTTTTTCGAAATTAACTTTTGTGATTGATATTATTGGTTTGGTTGATTGATACTGTTTTAGAAAGTTTCTATTTCTAGTTTTCTTTTTAATAATTTTGTGAATTTTGATAACTTGGAAATGATCAAATTTCTTACAATTATTTTAAACGTTTTAGTTAACATTAACTTTTCATTCTTGAATTTTAGCTTTTTAGAAATAGATTCGCCGCTCCCACTTGATGAAATTAATTTTGGCTTTTTCAATAATTAATTTTAGGATTGATATTATTGATCTAGTTTGGTCGATCACAATGGTGAATCATAAAGTTACGGAAAGATTCTAGAACATTTGTTAAAATTATACAAAATTTATTGTTCTTTTTTATTACAATTGGTTTATTTCTTAGATTATTATTTAAAATTTTTATTCCTGAAATTTTAATGACTTGTACGATGGTTTAGTTGATTATTAGATATCATATACTAATTTTAATCGTTCTAATGTGGTATACTTAAAATTTCGTAAATTTTTGTTTTTTTAATATTAACTTTTATGATTGATATTATTGATCGAGTTTTGTCGATCACAATGGGGAACCATAAAGTTGTGAAAATATTCTAGAACACGTTCCTTAAACTTTTACAGAAATTTATTGTTCTTTTTGATTATAATTGGTTTCTTTCTTCTTAAACTATATAAAATTTTGATGAAATATTTATTCAAGCATTTTTTCTAGTTTTTATAATAGTTTGGAAATTATTAAACAACCTACACCAATTTTAACTTTTGTTATTGATATTATTGATTGGATGTGGTCAATCACAATAGTGACCCGTACAGTTCTAGAAGGTGTATTATATAAATTGAACACAAATTTATTGTTCTTCTTAATTATAATGGTTTTCTCTTTCGATTTAACTGTTTATTTGATTTTTAATAATTTTCTTTTTTTATCTTTTTGCAGTTACCGTCCAAAGAGTGGTAAGCGATTTGCATGGTTTCCCAATAGACAAAGTGGTAAGTTTGACAAGTTGTTGCTTGACAATTTGACTCTTGGCACTTCGTCTATTCAATGTTTAGCAAGTATAGTACCATTTTTTTGTATTTTTTGTGCAAATGGTAAGTACCATTAAGATATATTTTATTTATTAATACCGCAGTAGACTGTAAGTGAGTTTCAGTCTTGGAAAGATATCCAGCCATCCCCGTCCGTCCATGCGACTGAGCAGTATTGGACTCCAACCTCCGAGGATGATTTGGTCATGTTTTCTTCAGCCGAATGTATTTTGTGTTGAGGTGGTTGAGTATAAGTTGATGCGTGTGTTCAGGTGTAAAGTGATTTGATGAATGTTTTCTTTGTGTGAGTAAGTGTTTTCACGTTAGGTAGGTACATGGTTCTACATCGGCGTTATGGATCGTGTCGTCGGGACAAGAGGATCGCCGTTACATAGTAGGACGCATGTTTTTCTTTATTTATTGGTGTGGGGTGCTTGCCTCTCACCCTTTCTTGTACTATACTTGCTAAATGTTGTTTTTTAATGTTCGGTCGTTTGGGTATTCTTGGGTCCGCGGCGGGGGGTTGGGGGGAGAAGTGAAAAGTGTAGTGATTTCTAAGAAGAGGATTATCAACGCCAATAAGAAGAGGATTATCAACTCCAATAAGAAGATATTGAAAAGTAAGTATAAATTTCAGTGTGCACTTAATTATTGATTTCGACTAATTAGTTAACGTAGCAGCCTCCATCCAGGCTGCAAATTTTATATGATTACAGATCCGCAATTAACTTCGACGGATGTCTTTTGAGGAACCAATCGAGGTACGTCGACGTGTATTCCAAGAAGAGCCTTAATTTCAAGATGTGAAACATCAATTTCCAGAAAGTACAGTATTTAGAATCAGGTGTTGTCTGTTACTATTTTTCTTTTCTAATATGTGACATGGCATTCTGAATCTGTCAGGTTGTCTGTCTTGTTGTGATTACAGATCCGCAATGATCTTCGACGGATGTCTTTTAAACAGCCAATGGAGGTACGTTGACGTGTTTTCCAAGAAGAGCCTCAACTTCAAGATGTGAAACATCAATTTCCGGAATGTATTGTATTCATTTTCTGGTAGGTCATAAGATAATCTAATATGTTAAATTGTTAATATAGCAGCCTGTGTTAAGGTTGTGAGTCCTTATGATTACAGGTTTTCTACAATTTTTCCTGTTAATTTGTTTGACCTGATGCCAATCGGAACGTTCACGAATTGTTTGGTATTTCTATTACATTGTCGAACGGTATGATGTTTTATAATTTTGTACAATTTTTAAATTTTTATGTACGATTTGGAAATTACGTCGCTCATCTTGGAATATTATTTAATTTCGTTAAGTAAACTAAAGCGTTTCAATGTTTTAAGCTTTCTTGGAATATCCATCCATCAGTCGTCACTTTCATTTTACGTTCATATTATATATTTTAGTGGCGACCGAAAGCAAGTTCACAAAAAAATATAAGTTACTTTATTACTACGGTTCGAAAGGCTAAATATTCTTATTATGGGTTGTGATGTCGTAATTTTATGGGGTAGCTGTCGATGTTGTAATGTAGATCAATGTGGGTGGCTTATCTGCGTAGATGTAGTATAGAGAAAAAGAATTTTTAGCCTTTGAGGAACCAATGTATGTACGTTGACGTGTTTTCCAAGAAAAGCTTCAACTCCAAGATGTGAAGCATCAACTTCCAGAAAGTATAGTATTTAGAATAAGGTGTTCTCTGTTACTGTTTTCATTTTTTAATAAGTGACATGGCATCCTGAATCTATCAGGTTGTCTGTCTTGTTGTGATTACAGATCCGCACATACCTTGGACAGATTTCTCCTGAAGAAGCGATGGGCTCCATGATGTGATGCGTCAACTTCCAGAAAGTATAGTATTTAGAATAAGGTGTTCTCTGTTACTGTTTTCATTTTTTAATAACTGACATGGCATCCTGAATCTATCAGGTTGTCTGTCTTGTTGTGATTACAGATCCGCACATACCTTGGACAGATTTCTCCTGAAGAAGCGATGGGCTCCATGATGTGATGCGTCAACTTCCAGAAAGTATAGTATTTAGAATAAGGTGTTCTCTGTTACTGTTTTCATTTTTTAATAACTGACATGGCATCCTGAATCTGTCAGGTTGTCTGTCTTGTTGTGATTACAGATCCACACTTATCTTCGACGGATTTCTCCTGAAGAAGCGATGGGCTCCATGATGTGATGCGTCAACTTCCAGAAAGTATAGTATTTAGAATAAGGTGTTCTCTGTTACTGTTTTCATTTTTTAATAACTGACATGGCATCCTGAATCTATCAGGTTGTCTGTCTTGTTGTGATTACAGATCCGCACATACCTTGGACAGATTTCTCCTGAAGAAGCGATGGGCTCCATGATGTGATGCGTCAACTTCCAGAAAGTATAGTATTTAGAATAAGGTGTTCTCTGTTACTGTTTTCATTTTTTAATAACTGACATGGCATCCTGAATCTATCAGGTTGTCTGTCTTGTTGTGATTACAGATCCGCACATACCTTGGACAGATTTCTCCTGAAGAAGCGATGGGCTCCATGATGTGATGCGTCAACTTCCAGAAAGTATAGTATTTAGAATAAGGTGTTCTCTGTTACTGTTTTCATTTTTTAATAACTGACATGGCATCCTGAATCTGTCAGGTTGTCTGTCTTGTTGTGATTACAGATCCGCAATGATCTTCGACGGATGTCTTTTAAACAGCCAATGGAGTACGTTGACGAACGGTATGATGTTTTATAATTTTGTACAATTTTTAAATTTTTATGTAGGATTTGGAAATTACGTCGCTCATCTTGGAATATTATTTAATTTCGTTAAGTAAACTAAAGCGTTTCAATGTTTTAAGCTTTCTTGGAATATCCAATCAGTCGTCACTTTCATTTTACGTTCATATTATATATTTTAGTGGCAACCGAAAGCAAGTTCACAAAAAAATATAAGTTACTTTATTACTACGGTTCGAAAGGCTAAATATTCTTATTATGGGTTGTGATGTCGTAATTTTATGGGGTAGCTCTTGATGTTATAATGTAGATCAATGAGGGTGGCTTATCTGCGTAGATGTAGTATAGAGGAAAAGGATTTTTAGCCTTTGACCATTATTTATGTGTTAACAATTTTATGAACAGAACTTTTATACTTGATTAAAAGTTTTATTTACTCGAAAATATTACTTCCTTTAAATCTCCAAATCGTACATCGACTATTAATAGCTATTAATGTCTGTGAAATATTGTGGTTTGGACCCACCACATAACAAAAGATCCCTCACGCTTGGTTTGCATCATTGACCAGAGCCTGAGTATTATTTTTCCCGTGTGGGGAGCCTGCAACCCCCATCGGGCGCGTTCCCGGGTGGCGGATAGGGAAGTGCCCGGTTAGCAAAAATCGGGTAAGAGATAAAATGTCTCTCGCGGACCAACAGGCACTTTTAATATTTGGTAGTTTATTATAAGAACAGGCTTTCACGGCCGGAATTCCTAGTTGAATTCATATTCATAAAAGTCGTAATGATCTTGTCTGTACGGATATCAGCTGCGTACAAGTCGATGGAACACATGTAGTTAATACAAGGGGTAAACATGAACTTTACATTAAATAAAGAAGCTTACGTAAAAGTATATGACTACTAAACGGTTAGAATAGCCAAATATAACTCTTATTATTTCAGCTCGTACTTCTGGTTCTGTTTAAAATGCAAAATACGTGTTTATATTTTTGATTATAAATGCCATTTTCTAAATAATAATTTATACTTCTATTTAGAAATATTTTAACCTATTTTCAATTTTGAAACTACTACAATAACTTAATTTTCACTTTTGTTGTTGTTTGTCTGGTTGTCTTGTTGTGATTATACGATTTGGAAATTACTTCGCTGACTTATTCTCAACGTTATTTTCGTTTGGGAATAATATTTAATTTCGTTAAGCAATCTAAATCATTTCATTGTTTTAAGCTGCATTTTTGAGCTTTTTTGAAATTTCCTTCCATCAATCGTTACTTTCATTTTACGTTCATATTATATATTTTAGTGGCGACCGAAAGCAAGTTCACAAAAAAAATAAGTTGCTTTATTACTACGGTTCGAAAGGCTAAATATTCTTATTATGGGTTGTGATATAATTTTATGGGGTAGCTCTTGGTGTTGTAATGTAGATCAATGTGGGTGGCTATCTGCGTAGATGTAGTATAGATATAAAGGATTTTTAGCCTTTGACCATTATTTATGTGTTAACAATTTTATGAACAGAACTTTTATACTTGATAAAAAGTTTTGTTTGCAATGTTCTATTATTTTTTGCTAATTATACCTATATTGTAGTTATTGCAAATATAATAAACACATTGCGTATATAATAAGTTTTCCTTATCCATATTCTTAATGTTTTCTTTTGAATAAAGTCTAAACACCTTGTCACATATTTCACCGATTTAACGATTAATAATAATAAAAACGATTGATTATAGATTTTGCTTATTTACCGATATCAACTATGTACAACTTGTAATAGGGTTTTCCCGGCGACATTATATATATATATATATATATTGTAATATCATTATATATCTGTTGTATGTACAAATTACAACAGCATCAAAAGGAGTAGCAAACTATCAATCAATTTTATTTCTAAAATGTTTCCTACTTCATAGACAAGCCTCTTTACGTAAATCTTGCAAAAAAAATTTAAAGATCAAAAACTTCTTCTCTTATGCAACCCATGTCACGTAGTACTACAGCGCTATCTCTGGCTAGTGTATCACCTATTTCACAATTGACAGAGTGAACATCCCCGGCCTCATCTATAAACCTCTCTAATCTGTGGGTCTGTGGCCTTATTACCTTAACCTAACTTCCAATGGCAACTTTTCAGGTTTTACGGGCAATTTCAAGAAATTAATAAAATATAATTTTCTTCTTTAATGGACAGTCAGATACGCATAGAAGGGTATTTAGTAGATTTAGTTGATAACGCTTGGAGAACAGATGTTTTGCCTAAAGATGATATAAGAGTGCCCCTTTGTGAGTTGACTGATCCAGAGTCAGATAATGGAGACGCAAATTTAACATTAAAAGAACAAGAGGATAGGTGGAGCGACATAGCCCTAAATTCCTTAAACGAACACCAATAATTTTACATTAGTTATGGAATTGCCAAATGTAGGTCATAACTGTGCAGAGCCATTCTGTAAAAGATTGGACTTTCTACCTTTAGTGTGTGGTTGCAATAAAAAATTTTGTTCTGAACATTTTGGAAAACATGCTTACAATTGTTCTGCCATTCAAAATGATAATTCGAAAAAATCACAAGTTAGTGCAGTCTATATGTGTTCAAAATCTAATTGTGTTAAAACCAGTTTGATCCCCATAATTTGTGAAAAATGTAATAAAAACTTTTGCATTGAACATCGTCATATAACCAGTTGTGAAGAAGAAGATCCTATAAAAAAAGCTGCTGATCTACAAAAATTTCAAGCTCCAGTACAACAATTTAATGAAGCCAAATCAAAAGTTGATGAACAGGTGCGTTAGTATTTGCATGTATTATTCCAGATTTGCGATATATTATATTACTGTTGTTATAGGTTTTAGAAAAAATTAATGAAGCAAAGAAGAAAAATAAAAATGCTGGAACTGCTAATAAACTTCAAATTATGTTAATTAAAAATAAAGCTGTTGGAATGAAAACAATACCAACTGATGACCGAATTTATTTTAATATAGCATGCCCCAAAAAATCACAGGACAAAATTCATCCAGTTTTTGTATCCAAAACTTGGTCAGTTGGTAAGTTAATTTACACTAATGATGACAAATTTAATAACTATTAATAAATATTTAGGGCGGATTATAGACTTTATTGCTAATGAATTAAAATTAGCAAACAACAATAATAAAGAAAACGAGCTTAAGCTTAGATTATTTAGCAAAAACTCGAGAGCAATTATTGCTGTAAATGTTTCATCAATTTTAGAAGGATTATTGGATTGTGGCGATGTTTATAATGGAGAAGAATTAATTTTGGAGTATGTGGAAACAGATCGCATCAACATTTAAGTGATGTTCATTTCTTCTTTAATAAAATTCTGTTTAATCTTTTTGTTGAATGAGAGATTTTTAAAATAAAAAGCAAATAATAATTAAAGATTTTATTCGGTGCAAAACTCATAACGCTTCATAAAAAACATCTTATAATAAATAGTCTAATACATAAATAAAGAGCTAATGTTCAATCAAACGTACAAGCATTTGAGAATGAAGTAGTTGAGTGCATACAATAGTTTTACAAAAGCTGCTTAACACATAAAAATATCAGACCAAGTAGAATATAAAAAAAAAACTATTAACTTTCCTATTTATAAAATTGTTCTTTTTTTTCACATCACACCTCAGATTGTTATCTTTACATTCAGGCAATATTATAATTGATAGACAAATAATCAGAAAATAAATCCGTATTAAATACAAAATAAATTGATACTTCGTTGTAATTAAATAAGAAATAAAAATATATATTTATACAACAGAAAGGCGACGTTTCTTACTTAAATAACAAGATAACAACCGGATCTACCCTGTATATTTATTCGCATATATATGTATTAAAATATGGCAAAGGTCAGTGAGATATTTTTATGTTTTCTTTAAGTTTTACTATTACCTAATCTACGGTACAACTCGGTTTGATTATTCTTCTTAATACAGCTGCTGCGAAATACTACGGCTACACAGAATTACAGAAGAGTGACGTTTGACACCAACTATAGCCGCAAGTTTTTATATTCACAAAATTGAAATTTTGTAACTACCACTAAACAAATATTTATATGAATATCGAACAATACTGCCACTAAAAGCTTTTTGTGTTGCCTTAGACACCTAAAGATGTATAATTTACAAAATGTATAACTGTATTATGGTACTGTAGCGAAAAAAAAAAAATATATGAACGTGTAAAAAACACTTGCCAGATTAGGTAGGAAGAGAAAGATTTTTTTTATATATCGTTGGATATTACGAAGTATTTTTTTGAGACTATATTCCTCCACATAGTGTAATTTACAACGTTTGAAGACTAAGAATTACAAAAGAAGTCCTGAATTGCAACAAGCAACAATCATACAACAAGTAACTAATGTTAGCACCTCCCCAACTGCAGAACTATAAGAAGTGGATGTGTATTAAGTAGAAAAGAGATTTTACATTTTGATGTTATTCCTTCATTCCAAAGAAACTTACAAGCCTACTTGCTTATTAATAATATGTATCAATTAATATCAATTCGTGAGATTCATATTACAAAACAAAAGAAATTGGCCAAATAGACGTCATCAATTAAAAATTGAAACATGGGGTTTTAGGCAGTTCAATCAATTTTTTGTCATAAACTAATAAAAATACAAAACTACCTTAATAGTACATAAAATGTGAAGTAAACTATTTTAACATTTCATACAAATATCAAAAATTAAAGAGTAAAAACTATAAATATTCGTTTGATTCTACGGAATTTACACCGCTAATAATAATGAGTGTACAATGAACTATTTATACTTAAGTAGTTTTTTTCCAGATCACACATTTAAATTTCTCAGCACATTATTTTGATTCAGTTGATTGATTATATTATGCATATAGCTGTAGATAATATTTTCAGATAAATATAAACAAAAGGGCACAAAAATATAAATATATACTTAAATTATCTACATTGTTATATGCAATATGCAATCCTATATGATGGAGAAAACAAGTTCATTACAATTAGCCATCAAAAAGGATAAAAATAAAAATCTACTTCAATGAGCAACATAATTTTACTCTGAATTCATTAATTGTCTTAAAGTTAAGGATACAATTTGACCTAGAGTAAAATTATTTTTGTAAACCTTCGATCATTTTTGGTGACTAGCTGTAAATAATAACTTTACAACTTAAGAGTTAAATACAAAATTGGACGAATTCATACTTTAACTACGGAACACAAAAAAGGTCTTGACCAATAAATATATCGTGCAAAGCGGTACTGAAAGGTGCCAGTCGACGTGAAAAGGCATTTTCGAATAACTACTTATTGACACTTAAGCTGTACAATTATTAAACGTTGCCGATAAATGATAATGAGAGTTAAGATTTAATTAGAGGATAAGGCTAAACATACGTTGCCACAGTACTTGACTGAGAGACTGCAGGAACTGCACCTAACTGTTTCATGTTGCTTGGTACATATTGGCCAATGAAAGATCCATCTTCAGTAAAACGACCTAATTGAAAAATAATGTTATTCATTCTACAACACATTAAAATAGAAATTACAATCCCCAATACATACACAAGTATTAAGCTTAATAAATCCACACCTTTTAATGAATGCCAACATTGTTACATTATCTACTTTCAGCAATTAATTTTAATAACCATATTCCCAATATTAGCAATACAAGTTAGTCTAAAATCATTATTCAACAAAAACATTTTCTTACATTTTACACAAGAGTTGCAAATCCCTGAGATGTTGTTTCCCCTGGTCTAGCCTTTCGGCCATACTGGCCAATAAATGAACCATCTTCATTCATACCTTCTACATTGAAAGAAAAAACAAGAACTCAAGAGTAAAAAATAAAAAAAATCATAAACTTAATTCTAAAATCTTTAACCCATTTGTATAAACTCCCCATAAAATAAAAATGTACTCGGAAAATATGTTCTTTAAATTATAATAAAGTCCATTTAATATCAAATAACAGAATCGAAAATTTTTTTTATTAAATAAAATACCTGTATCTCCTTCACCATATTCCGCCATAGAGTCGGTATCGCTTTCGGGTCCCACTTTTGCTTCACTACTCATTGAAGCTCTACCATGTGACTTATTGTCCAACCTTAAAAGAAGGTTTAAGACAATTATCAATTACCAGATTGAAATTATACAACGCTTACGGCTGTGAATATTCATGAAAACCACCCTCTTCAGGGTAGTCTCTTCTTCCATTAGCTTGTTCCCTTTCGTGTACAGCGTATTTTCCACCTCTATTCCTCTTCACAATACATACAATGATAAGGACAAGAATTAAGAATGCAATTGCAAGCATCATCCCTATAAACCATCCGGCAGTTGCAACATTTTCTCTTGGTTGTATAATTGGTCCATCAGATCCATAAGTGTCGACTTCTTGTATTTCACTCTCAGTGTGGTAAGTTCCATCGGCAGCTACCAAAATAAATTCATATATTTCATCGTGTTCAAGAGCTCTAACCATCAGAAAATCTTCGTAATATTCTGGATCAGTTTCCACCCAATCAGGTTCACCCTTCTTCCTGTACTTTACGAAAAAATGTGATCCCGGTCTTCCAGATAGATTTGGATGCCAAAGTACTTTTATTGCAACCATATTATTGTCTGTTGTTTCTCTCTGCCAGGTGAACGACGGCACTGACGGTCTGCTGGAACTGATACTTCTTGTGGTACGTTCGATGAAATACCTATCAAATAAATTCATTTAACAAAAAGGATTTTTTCTTTTTTTTTTTTTCATACGGATCTGATTCCCCTGCAGATGTTGTGGCACTAACATATAGGCGATATTTAACATTAGGCTTCAGTTTTGAAAGCTTGGCGCGTAGTTGATTAGGGTCTGTGATTTGTGGCTGTCTGGGTATTTTCTCACCTACATTTGTGCCATTAACTACAGCATAATAGATGTTGTATCCAGTAAGAATTCCATTCGGTTGTTCAGGTTTTTTCCAAATCAGATAGAATGCTTCTGAACCCATGTGATGAGCTTCTAATGATGCTATAGGACCAGGAACTAAAAGATAATGTTCACGTTATATTATGTTACCGCAAAAAAGTAACTTTTTCAAATACCCCCTTCAGGTGTATCAAAGCTGAGTGTTTCACTTGGAGGTCCATTATATTTGTCGTTGTACACATAAACTTGAGCATGATTCTTTGAGAAAGGAACCAAATTCGTCACTAAAGCTTTCGTAGCATCTCCTTGTACTTGGATTTCCCTGTGACCGTTAGAAGTATCAGTCCATGTTTTTATCTTGTACCCTCTAAAATGACCTCTGACTGAATCTAGAGGAACAGGACTCCAACTTAATAATGCTGTAGTGGCTGATTGAACCTCCACTAATGTGAAATTTCCAGGTGCTTGCAATGGTTCTGAAATAAGAACATCCAATATTGATTGCTTCTTTCTAAATAGGAAACAATTTTATTTACCATTTTCCCCTGAATATCCTATAACTTCTTTAGGTGCAACATTTGCTTCTCCCATTTCATTCATAGCAATAACTTTAATGCGATACTGTTGGAAAGACGGTTCGTTATTGACTACAAATTGGCTTTGTCTCCAATCAAGAATATCCTCCACATTGTAATCTTCACCTGGTATGTCTCGTTTCCAGTAAATTCTATATGAAAATCGGGGAGCGTTGTGTTCAATTTCAGGCATAGGCTGCGAAAAATAGAATCATTAGAATAATACAATTGCTTACAAACATTCGAGACACTTACAGTCCATCTAATAACTAGATTATCCGGTTGATTTCCTCTTCCTTCTACATTGTCAGGATTTTTATGAGGTACTTCAGGACTGGTAGTACAAATATCTGAATGTCCAGAAGGCTGAGAAGGACCTATCTTATTCCAAGCTATTACTCTGAACGTGTAATTAGCCCAAGGGCTTAATGGAAGCTAAAATATTAAATATGGATTAAATGATCTGCAACGTTTAAAAAAAAAAACATTACAGTGTAACTGGTGTCTGCAGCAGGTACAGATTCATACATAACTTCCCAGACATCAGGAGTAAAGCTTGTGTTATATTCAATTGTATATCTTAAAATAGGAGCCCTATTATCTCCCATAGGTTTCCATTCCAATGTTGCGTCTTTATTAGCACAGGTCGTTCTTTGAATGACAGGTGGGTTTGGTACATCTGAAGATAAAAGTTCAATTAAGATATAATACATAATTAGTAAACAAACTTTCGTACCTTGTACAATAAGAATGGCCGATGCACTGGCTTCGTCAAGGTCTGTTTTGGCGACACAAGTATAGGTTCCTGAATCTAATTCGATAGTTTTTGTAATCGTAAGTGAATAATCGGAGGATTTAACAAATCGTGGTTCGCCTTCGAAATCGATCGGAGATTCGTTACTTAACCAAATAATTTCGAGAGGCAAAGATGGGTCAGCTACAGCATTACATCTAAACGTAGCAGGTGTTCCTGCTTGAACTTCGTAATCTTCAGGTCCGTCAGTGATTCGGGTGTGTTCTTAAAATTCAAAAATGAATTTACAAGAGACTACTTTAAATGAGTGCCGTACCTTTTACTAAAAATGAGCAGGTAGCATTCGTTTTTCCAAATTTATTTTCTGCATAACAAGTGTATGTGCCACTGTCGTCGAATTGTATATTGCTTATATGAAGATCTCCACTTTCCAATACCGAATATCTACCTCCAGTTAGTTCTTTACCATTATGTATCCACTTCACTTGTGGTTTGGGAGCACCATAAACTTTACAAGTCATATTTATATCTTTACCATCAACGGCCTCTTGATCTCTTGGTGCTTCTGTGATTTCTGGAGCCAAAGCTAAAAGTATATCAAGTTAAATTTGTACAAATATGTTTTTTCTTCTTTCATTTTATACCAAGAATGTTAACATAAACATCCTTGTAAACGTATCCCAATGAGTTAGTGGCGTTACAACCATAATTTCCGGTATCAGTTCGCGTAACCCTTTCAATGATAATACTATTACTAGTCACTTTTCTTCTTGGATTTGGTGGGGCCTCAGCGATAGGTTTACCATTATGTATCCATTTAATTTGAGGTTCTGGAACACCAGAGGCTGCACAATGGAATTCAACAGTTTCATCTTCTGCTGCAGTTACAAATTGTGGTTCTTGCGTGAAATACGGTACAGCTAAAAGACGGCATTTTAAAAAATAATTCGCCTACAGTTAAAGTAAATTTATATTACCCAACACTTGCAAGTTTATAGAGTACGATTTTGGTTCACCAACTCCATTACTAACTTCACAACTATAAACTCCTTCATCATCAAAATCGACCATTTTTATTATCAACGATTTACCATAATTTCCCTGGGTAATTTTATCAGAGGAATGTATTAAGTTTCCGTTTTTAGACCATACAGTTTGGGGTAGAGGTCTACAAATGTTTTATTAGTGTTTAATAAAAACACTATTAAGATTTTGCACTACTCACGTCCCACCGAAGATACAAAACAGTTCAACGCTTTTCCCTCTTAATGCTACTTCATTCTTTCTGGTTACATATTGGAGAACAGGTTCGTGTTTGTTTTGAGATGGAGAAACACCTGATGCAATCACATTAAGTAACACTCTGTTACCAAGTTTATATTCTAATTTGGTGGATGAAGAAGCAGCACAGGCATACATGAAGTTATCACTAGCATCTTCCCTTGTTAAATTAGAAAACCAAAGATTTCCTTCAGGATCTAATGTCATACGCGAGTTGTTTATCGATTTAAAACCATCGGTGGTATATTGTATCATCCAATATACTTTTGGTTTAGGCCACCCATCAGGTGGTTGACAACTAAGTTTAAATGGATCGCCTTCTTGTCCTGTAGCTGCTAATGGAGGTGCAATTTTGAACGAGTTTAATTCAGCCTTTCTCATGAACACAGAATTAGAGGTAGCTACACCCCACTCATTTTCAGCAAAGCACTGGTACTGACCGATATCTACATCTTTCGGCTTTGCTATCGATAGGGTACCTCTACCAGGTTGTTGAGATATTCTATCGTCGTATGCTTGCCAATCAAAATGTTTGCCGTTTTTTATCCACCGATATCTACAGTAGAAAAGAATAATAAATTTTATCATAAATGGGCTAACAAAAATATAAAATTTAGTATACCTCGGTGCAGGTTCCCCTACGGCTTCACATTCGATGTAAAATGGTTTATCATTTTCATCTGCCCCAACTTGAAACAATACTTCATCTGTTGGGGGCTGCTTTACTATTCTGGGTGGCGATGGTACTATAGTAAAGTTTTTTTTTATATACAGTAGGGAATAAGTAATTACAATTATTTACCTTCTCTAGCAGTAATAACAAATAAACTTGCCGCTATGAAGACCAACACTAACTGCTTTGCTAACATAATGGCGAGCCTCTACTGTAATCTGTAAAATGTAATTGTTACATGTGTAATTTAATTTAAAACACTCTGTATGAAACTTATAAAGGAACGGACCGCATGCCATTTATTTTATCTCTATAATCTCAATAATCTTTAATATCTATTCTACGTTTTAATTGTTCTATTAAAACCATTTGCATCTTTTTATAATCTTTTATTTAGGTCGGACGTCAATAAAATTACTGTAACCATTTTTTAATGCTCACTGTACACACATATATATTTATATATATAGTTAACTTACGTCACCTACGCAATTAGGTAAATGGTCTATTTAATATTTTACTCTTAGAGTACCTTTCTCAACTTCTATTATTTTTATTTAATTAAATTTATCTGTTCCGTTTCACTTATACTTTTTTATGTTTAAAATATAAAACAGACATCGAATTAGCATGTTATTTTCTCAAATCTATTTATTTATTTTAAACGCAGACAATGCGTAGGCGAAATAGTATTTTTAATATATTCTATACACAGTTAGAATTTGAAAAAGTGCGCGATGAATACACAGCTAGTCTCAATTTTATTGATTTTATTTCAATGACAAGCTAATATACTCAAAGGACACCTAACAAATAAGTCAAAAATAGAATAAAATATTCAAAACACGATTAACCTACTTAATAATTTTTATTTCAAACTTATAAAATGCGAACGAACACGTCATTGCTTGAAGTTCCTTTATTTTTCAAATAAAAATATACAGGGCCCGTTAAAAATTGTAAGTTTTGAATGTACGCAAAAAATTACAAACGTATCTAAAAAAATACGTTTGGTGCCAAAAATAGGTAACCGAACATCGTTTTTTATTCCTAGTGGGTATATTTAATTCTGTACGGTTTAAAATTTGGCATTACATTTGAAGACAACTGTACAAATATGTTTATTAAGTGTTTTACTTATTGTACGTAGGTATTCAAAGAAACGCAACGTACTTTAGGCATTATACTATTATTATATCTTCCGGTATAATTCAAATATAAATGAGCTGCAATTTATTATTGTTTGGATGTCTCTGGACATTTTAATATGAATGATGTCTAATTTTTTAAGAATATTAATTTGATACTGTGCGCAAATTTTTCAACTTGATCTTTTTACTACATACAAGATTAAAGTGGTTCATCAGTAACTCTATGTAAACTTAATATTAAATTACTTTTCAAGTAAAAAAGTAAAAGACAATGCACCAACCTACTTAGTTTCGGTTAATAAATATATGAGAAAGTAAAACTTCACAGAATCGTTTATGTTACTTCATTCTTATTTAATATAAATATACACCTTTTAAGAATAAATTTTTTACTAATAGAAAAACTAAAGTAGGTGCAATCTTAAAGAAACATAATGACATTTTAGTTTCTACATATATTTAAAGATTTCTCTTACAATTGTTTCGACCTATGGGTCATCATCAAAGAGTAATTACTGTTAGTCAGTACTGTATTAACTACTCTTTGATAATGACCCTTAGGTCGAAACAATTGTAAGAGAAATCTTTAAATAATGTTGAAGTTAAACTACTGTTTACTTTACTGATTTATTTGAAAATTTTAAATTTAACTTATTTTTTACGATCCTAACTGTACATTTCATCATTGGATCATTTATAAAAATAATATCAGACTGAACTTTAACTTTTTTTATGGCAAATATTTTAAAAATACTTTAAAGGAAAAAGTTACAAGAACAAATCTCCTCTGACAACAAATTTTATTCATTCAGTAACTAAAAGTTATTGACACTTCATTGATTTTTTTATGACGGTTCATTGAATGCCAATTAAACTTATAAGCATTAGGTAGGTGCAATATTTAAGCATTGCACATATATTTGTGACATCATAGCTAATGAATCATCTTCTACTTTATAATTTATAATTAAAATAAAGCTATGTCTAAAGGTACAAGAATTATGTCACATTTACATATAGCTATATTACAAACATGTTAATTTGTATGCCATTACGAAAAAGGTCAAAACTAAAAAGATATGAAAAAAAGAAACTAATTAATTAGAAGTATATTTTATTAAAATGATTAGGTCTAGGAAGTACCTTGAAGATTTAAAGCAAGTAGGTAAGTATTTCTATAAGAATCATACTTGTAAACAAATGTTACTTGTATCTCCAGTAAATAACTTAATTGCATTAATTCCATATTTTAATTAAAATAGTATAACGTATTCTATTTTATTAATTCATGACAGTAGATAAGATAAAAATTATGAAGGTATTTAAATGTATTTAATGTTTGCTGTCTGTATATGTACGTTCTATATCGACAAACAACGTTTAAAAAGTGTGATCCAAAAGTAATCTCACAAATTTAAATAAAAATATTTATATACGATGCTTATCTATGTTATCTAATTACTTACTTACATGATATGATAAGATAAAGACTAAATTACCTGACGACCGATTTTAGGATCATAACCATTTAACGATTGCACTTCAAACAAACACCAGATGAACGGAGAGGTAGGCGCGGTCACTACACATTAGTCAATTAACAAAAGGAAATGTGAATTTTTACGACTATTTTCAGTTTTACTTTTAAGAAAATACTGTCTTATATGTCCATTTCAACTATTTCGTTTACGTTTATTCCAAGTGGTCCCAGAACAGAAATTTCTAAATTACCGTTTTGTTATTAGATTAAAATATAAGCGGAGAGGTGTGGTTTAAGGGGAGAACTACAACAGCACCTATCGGAGAGACGCTTAACTAGTTAACTACTAACAAAACCTAAAAATTATGTTAAATTTACGAAAACGATTTTTTTTTTAGTAACTGAAGAAATTAATAAATTAATGATACAATGGATATTAAAATCTGAAAGTAAATGTAGATTTTCCAAAATTGGCCGGTATTTTTTCAATTCGTTTTGTAGCTGCAGCAAACAAACAACTTAATACCTAGTACGTGTTTTTCAAATATTTTTTAAAATTTACCACTATATTTTAATACAGATTAAGATTAGCTCGCTATAAATAGTTCATGTTACTGTAACAACTTAAATAAGCTATTTAAAAATACTAATGATAACTGTAATTATAGGAAAATGTTGTATTAAATTTTCACAATTCAAATCTAATAGTTTTAACAAATCATTTATATCTTTTCTTATTTATAGTTATTTATACGTTTATCAGATAAAGACAAGTACAAACATTAATGTTTCCATGTGCCTGTAAATAAAATTCATAAGGTCAACAAGATAAGCAATGAGAAGTAATTTAAAGTTGTTATTATTAAATCAACAGCCACATAATGAACATTTTAAAGAATTACGTCCTTTGGAAAATACCTACTAAGATTTTAAAAAGTATCCTTTGACTATAAGAAGATCTTTCAACAAATATTAATATCCTTAATTAATTTTAGAAACAATTACATATCCACGAGCGTTTTCCAGTAAAAGTAAGTTTCATCTCATGGATTCTTTTTTTTTAAATTTAATTATTTCTTAATTTTAGTACAGTTTAACTGGGAGGATCCATTAAATTTGGATTCTCAGTTAAGTCAAGATGAAAGAATATTACGAGATAGTTTTAAACAGTACTGTGATGAAAAACTTCTTCCAAGGATTATTAAAGCAAACAAGGAAGAAGGTATAACATTATTACTTAATAATTATTTGGTGTTTTTCACATATTTAAAGTATTTGACAGAAAAATTTTAAATGAACTGGGAGAACTTGGAGCTTTGGGTTGTACAATAAATGGCTATGGATGTGCAGGAGTATCCAATGTAGCATATGGTTTATTGACGAGAGAAATAGAAAAAGTAGATAGTGCCTACAGATCTGCTTTAAGTGTTCAATCATCATTAGTTATGGGAGCTATTGCTATGTATGGATCTGAAGATCAAAGAGAAAAATATTTGCCTCAACTAGGTATATATCCTTTTTTCTTTATGAATTTCTCTATTCAATGCTAACATTCATGAAACATATTGCAGCTAAAGGCAATATGGTAGGTTGCTTTGGTCTGACTGAGCCAAATCATGGAAGTGATCCTGGATCTATGGACACAAAAGCAGTATATGATTCAACATCTAAAACTTATACACTGAATGGAAATAAAACATGGTACAATTTCATTCAAAACACATAAAATTGAACTTTCCACTGATATATATTCAAACTCAATTAATCTTTATGTCCTTAGGATTACAAATTCCCCCATATCTGATCTATTAATAATTTGGGCAGTATGTCCAGACAATAAAGTTCGAGGTTTTATAATCGATCGTAAAAATATCAAATCAGGAAGCATTAGTACTCCAAAAATAGAAGGCAAGTTATCTTTAAGAGCATCAGTTACAGGAATGATTCATTTAGATAATGTAAAAATACCAGAAGAAAATTTGTTGCCAAAAGTAGAAGGCCTCAAGGGCCCTTTTGGTTGTCTAAATAATGCTAGATATGGTATTGCATGGGGAGCTTTGGGGGCTGCAGAATCGTGTTTTAAGATTGCCAGAGAGTATGTCATTCAAAGACAACAATTTCGTAAACCATTAGCTGCAAATCAATTGATACAAAAAAAATTAGCTGATATGTTAACAGACATTAGCCTTGGTTTACAAGGATGCTTACAAGTGGGCAGGTTAAAGGATAAGAATTTGTATGTGTCTTCTACAAAAATTTAAATTCATCATTATAATAAAGATGTTTATAGACATACACCAGAAATGATTTCTTTATTAAAAAGAAATAATGCAGGAAAAGCATTAGAAATAGCAAGGAATGCAAGAGATATGCTAGGAGGAAATGGCATCCATGAGGACTACCATGTTATAAGACATTTAGTTAACTTAGAAACAGTTAACACATATGAAGGTGGATAATTACAAATATTTTGCAATTTAAATTGGCTTTATTTCATTAATTGCTTTACAGGAACTCACGATATACATGCCTTAATATTAGGAAGGGCCATAACTGGAATATCAGCTTTTTAAATTTATAAAGGTACTACTTTGTCCTTCAATTTTTAAAATAAACTTGTTATAAAAACTGAAGATGCTTTTCATGCCAATCTTAAATTTGTTTTTAAGATTCAACTTATTTATTAAGTCACTTTTTCTTTTAACTCTTTTAGTTATTTATTACAACAGTATCCTTCATCCTATCCAACTAGTTTATTAAAAAAAGAAATAATATTAATTGAAGATATATTTCATAAATTTGTGTTAATTGTATAATCTAGAAATATGAAATTCAATACATGTAGAGTTAAGTGTGATTTAAAAATAAAAAAATACTACAAGTTGTTAATTAAAATAATCAGAATGTGTCCAACCAGATACAACGTTTGGATCTGTATTTATACTTTCACAGCCTCAACTTTGTGTAACTGGTGAAATATAAAACTTCCTTACAGTGATTTATTATAATGTAATTCATCTATTCTTGTAAAAATCTTCTCTAGTTCATGAAGCAATTCTCGTTTTACTGTATCAGGAACCATGCCTCTTGCTTTTGGTGTTAGAACTTGAATAAGTTCATCTACAGTCCATATATGTTCTTTGTCTTCTTCTAACATTTTTCTTAGGGCTAATTTTATTTGATCTTTCCAACCACAATCTACCAACCGTGATTCTATTAATTCGGTGACTCTAACAAATAAATAATTCATTTAGTATATCTAAATGAAAAAAAAAATTCAATAATACCTTTCTAGAACACTTTTGTTTTCTAATTGAGAACTTATTCTATCCAATCTATCTTCTAATGTAGCAATTCCGTCATGAGGCATTTTTAAGTGTCTTATAATTATTTGCTTCGTTAGTGAATTATACAGTTGGCAATAATACAAAGATACACTGCTTTGGCTTAAATAGTCTAGGGCTTAAAAATTACAAAATTCAACTTTATTTGTCTCCGGCAAAAAACGAGTTATAAAAACAACTCGTATGCTTGTTCCTGCGCATGACTGACGTTGTCATAAATTTTTGCATTGCGCCAACTGCAAAAATATTCCTAGGTTCATACCACACGAAGAAATTAAATTTTTTCAAAAAATTTAAAAATGTGTAAAACTTAACGATATGCCAATTATAACCAAGACTTTTCTTTTTACGAATAATTTATCAAAAATTAATGGATTTTAAAAATGTAATTACCTTATAACACATTAAATTTCACCTTCCAATATATATTTTATATATATAATAAATAATAATGCAATGTATTTGAAGATAGTATGGTGCATTTATTAAGATAAGAACACTATTACAACACTAAAGTACTTTTCATTATAAGGAATTCTATAACAGTTACATTTTAAGAGAAAAGTAAATACACCAAAATGACCTAATAAAAACAAAAAATATTACTGAGTCTTAACATGCTCAGATTTTGGATCATGTAGTGAAAAATCTAAACGAACATAAATTATTATAATTAAGAAAAGAACATATAAAGCCAAAGTTAATGAAATAGGCTCATGGAACAGAAGGGAGCTTGGCCATTCATAAATAATTTCAAAGTCTTGAATATGATGTTCCACCAGGTTGGTTTTCCTTAGTGAAATAACCACACGACCCTTTTTATCCAAATATTTGTAAGTTAAAGAGTCTGGTAGTCTTTCAACTTCATAAGGAGTAGTTAATTGTACATTAGAAACTCCTACAGGCAAAACAATTTTAGTTTCCAGTAAATCAACTTCCATATCATCAAAAATGTGATCTAATAATCTCATGTGTAGAAGATATTGATTCTTATCAGTTTTAAATAAATACTGATAACTTGGTACACTATAGCCCAATGTATAAGATGTACGCCATCCTCCAAAAAGTGGAAATCTGGGGCGAAGTTCTAGTTCAATCCAGTCTTTTCGCACTCTTACTTGTGAAGTTGAAATATTACCATTGCTATCCCTATAGTAAATACTATGTGCAGCTGCTGGCAAAACTGTTTTATATGATTTTACACTATGATGGGCACCACTTACATCCCTCTGATAATCATAACGTGAAAATGGTCCCTTCAGTTTTGCACCAGAATGTAGAATATCTATATTTTCTTCGATAGCTATACTTCCCCAATGAGAAATTTCAATAAGACGCTTTAAACTAATCACTGATAAAAATGGAGAATTGTTTTCATAATGGATTACCATTGAATCAATACTGAAAGGTTGAATATTTGTGTATGGTCCATATACTATAGTCGACTCCAATTGACTCATTGGTTTTAGTTTTGTGGAATTCTCAATATTTCTTGAACCTACATTAACAGTGGTTTTCTGCTTCAATGTGTTGTATGGTGAGTAGAAATAATGACTTCCAAAGTATCTAACAAGCTGTCTATCCTTTTGAGAAATGCTGCTAGGGTACGGTATAAGAGACTTTGTCAGTACTACTTCTAATGTTAGAACAATTGTACGGCCCCCTTGAAGTGGCTGGCTTAATTCAACTTTATAAAACTGTTTGCTCTTGTGATCTTGAACTTCAACTTCTGTTAACTTTAATTCTTCTTTTAAGGAATTCTTAACACTTATGTATGATAAATTACTCTTGGTTTTTGGCTCTAGTAATATCAAGATGTTGTTTGCGCTCTCCTTGCCGGCATTTTCTACGGTTAATGTAGCAGAAATTTTTACAAGTTGCGATGATAAATCAATTGACCGTTCAATATTTTTATTCACTATTTGCTTATTGATTGTTTCTAAAGAATCAGCATTTATAAACAGAACACTCAAAATTAATAAATTAAACATATTAATTTTTATTTGTAACATTACTACCTGAATTACCACACTATCAACATGCTACGAACACAAATTCGAACGAATTGACGTGGACAAGACGTGTATTTTCATAGATAAATTAATAACATGCCTATGATCTTATGAACATTTTTGTGATTGTGATTAACAAGTTTAACGTTATAAAAATTAATAATTACTAAGGTTTAAATTAAAAAAAGATTGGAAATAATGTCAAGTAATCAAGACATAATACTTTTGAAAATATTCAGTGATGTTCATAATAAAATAATTTTTGTTTTTTAAATATATTTTCATTTTAAATAACAAAAAATAGTAGAATACTTTATAGTAATTGTTACTGTTATTAATATCAATGGTGATACCCTGAAACCTCTCTAATCTGTGGCCCTGAAATTGTCGATTTGGCGACAGTGACCAAAAACCTCTCTAATCTGTGACAGTGACTGACTAAATAATAATATAATCTATGATAATAATAACAAAGGCATAACAAAGTTGTAATCACGTTATAATTTTGTTTTCCTATTTTAGAAGAATATTCTAATAATTTGATATAAAAGTAATTTGATAATATTAATTAGTTGATTATAATAATTATACATAAGTGCTATATGTAATCATACTAAGAAAGTAGTTTCTTGTTTGTACAAAGTCAAAGTAAAAACGTGATATGAAAATAATGTGTTAGTTGTAATTTATCTTTTATTAACAGATAAAATTACTGTTCAAATAATTGACAAGAGAAAGTATGTCTAACAGTGGTGATTTAGTACTTGATGCCTGCCCTAGTCCTCCAAGAATAGATCATTCTAATAACATTAAAGAGGCAAATGAAAACGGAAAAGAAGAAAATGCACCAAATGAAAATATTTTTTCTGAGGAGTTTCCCAAGAAACCAAAGTCAAAGACAAAAAAGTCAAAGAAACATGGAAATCAAGGTTGGTAAAAAAAGAGCAAATTGTTATGGTTATATGATTTTAACTTTTAGGCTCTGTTAATTTAATAAAAATTGCAAATTGTCATGGATTTCAAATTGGGCCTACAATTGTTGTGAATGGTGGGTCTACTGATATTAATTCAAAACAAAAACAGCATATAGTAATGACAAAAGAAATTCAAAAATTGTTTGAAAGTAATAACCAATTAAGTCGTCATGATTTAATTTTTATATCGGGCCACATGGGTAAAGGATGGGAAGATATAGCTAGAGCTCTAGAATATTCTGAAGGTCAGATTTTTCAATTTCATACAAATTTTATTAATAGTGGCATTAAAGAGGTAAGAAATGAATGTTTAAGATTTTTTTTTAGTTTCTAATTTTGCAACTTACAGGTGATTTATCAATTTTTACTGGACTGGACCAGAACAAAGCCAAATGAAGCAACTATTGGTAGAATAGCAAAATTGTTATGGGATAGCCATCAGAGAGAAATAGTTAAACTTATGGCTGATAATAAATAGGCAATTATTTTTAATCATATTTGCATTTAAGAGTATGTTTATACATTTTATCGTTAGGTCAATTTTTGTGCAATAAGATATTTTTATAATCAAGTGTTTTTTTTATCACATTTATCACAAAGCCAACTTTTGTGCAATAAGATATTTTTATAATCAAGTGTTTTTTTTTTATTCATTCATTTTGTTAATTTGGGACCTCAAAGACAATTTTTCTTAAAAATTAATTTAATTATTTAAATGACACTTAAGAAAATTTCCAATATAAACTTATATCTTGTATTTTAGTGAGAATATACAAGGAATGAGACATGAAATGTCATAGTTAATCATATGGAAAGCTGAATTTTATTTAAAATACAAGGTTCCCATTTTTTGTATTCCTCCTTTAAGACAGATTTATCCAAATTGGCATTTAAGGTAACAACAGGAGCAGGACAAGAAAATATTTTTTTCTTGTACAGCCAATCTTCATGTATTTCATGTAGCTGTCTTAAATAATCCAAACAGACATTTTTTTCTTCTTTACGGTTCCTTTTCAGCATTCTTTCATAAACAACTTCTGGACTAGTCCTTAAGTAAACTGTTAAAAAAAAGATTATGTATATCAATGCATCATATTGCTATTATACATGTAGTTTACCTATTAAGTCAACAGATATATTACAATTGGCAGTGGCCCACTTAAACAATTCATCTAAAACAGCATAAGATGGAGATGGTAAATGGCCATCTACCATCATATTTTCAATGAAACAATATCTGAAATTGATTTATAATTAATGTTAATGTATAGTTGTGTAAAGGATGTTACCTAGCACTAAAAATAGACCTCTCCATCATTTTAATTGGATGTTCTGTTACTTTGAGATGATGTTTTAACATAGTTAACATTACATAAGACTGAAAGCTAAATCCCCATTGATTTATATCTTCATATAGGTATTGCTGTAAAGTATTAAATGTTAAATGTTTTAACATATCAATTTTTCAAAACTTACTAGCAAATTGTGTCCACTGCAATCTCGCCATAATTCAATTGGCTCAGATAAGACACACAAATCTTCATATTTTTTAAAATAATTTAAAAACGTCGTCTTCCCACTTCCTATATTACCTTCTACAATTACAGTAAATGGCCGAGCCTTATTTTCTAAATGTGTAGCTCGAGACAATGTTGTTGCCATTTTTATTAATTTATCTAAGATTATTATATTATATATTAAAATATAAATAATTACCAAAAAAAAAAAATAATAAATAAGCACGATAACCACAACGAAATTCGTCAAGTAAACATTTATTTTGGCGGGATAACTGTATGTTAACTATATTCTTCTTCTTGTTAGTAAAGTCACAGTGGAGTTTGTGGACTTATCATTAAACACAATAAGGATTTAAGGAAGTTATACTTACTAATTAACGACATTTTTAACAGAGTAATTAAGTACAACACTATATGAATAAATTAAATAATTATTCATTAATAAAAATATCGATCATAATTAAAAATACTGAACTTGGATTTCAAATGCAAATCTTGATAATTCAAAATTTATATTTCTTCATGCTGTAAAAATTCAAAATTCCTTAAACATAACCTTAATTTTCATAAAAACGTATTTATTGAATCTATTCCACTGATCTAAACATGATGCGCAATTATTGTACGACTTGACTTGTGTTATTACTGAAATAAAATAAATAATAAATTATTTGAAACGAACAACAGTTAGTTTCTCTAGTCCGATATTTCATTTTATATCTATTTTGACTATAATTGTTTATTTCAATATATGTTTAGGTTTACATGAACCTAATGACAGTAGTTGACTTCTTACTCTTACGAAGACACAGCCACAGCTGACAACGGTATTTCATATTATGGTTCATATTTTATATGTGGTTATGGCAAATGGGTAATCGTAAAGGCAGTAGAGGTTAACAAAATTTATCCTTATATTATGGCAAAAATGATTTAATTTAAAATATTGCTTAGAAAATGGCACAAAGTAAACATACACCACAAGAATATATTAAAAATGCTTTTAAACCTCAGGTAGGAGCCTTATGCAGTTCAGCTGCTGCTCAAATATGTATGAAAAATAATCTTTCATTCACTGAAATGATTCAACCCTTCTGTAGGTTGGGTAGTGATGGTAAGTAATATTTATATATATGACAAACATAAATATAGCCTTTTTTTCAGTGTTTTACAAAGATTTTTCTGGACAAATAGTTACAGTACATAACATAGAGATAACTATATTGGATATTAATTTTCAACCAGTTCATCAAACATTAGCAAGAAAACTTCTTAATGCTTCCGTTAGTCAGGCCTCTGAGCCAAGGTCCCAGCAAATTCGTATTAATGAGTATGTCCTTAATGTACCAAATACAGCTCCATGGTTTGAAGAATGGAGAGATACATTTTTACAAATGCAATACCCATCTGATCATGAATTTACAAAACATTATTTGTCATGTTTCTTCATCATGTCATCCTCAGATAATCTTAATGACACCATTAATGAACTAAATCAACTGTTAAAAGTTAATCAGAATGAAAAGCCTAAATATATACCTAAATGGTTTTTCCCAGAAGTTTTAAAATATTATGTTATTATTCATGATAATTTTGATGGTGACAATGCAAAGTATGTATGTACTTTACTTACAGTATTAAGAATTAATTTTGACCATTTCAGTGTTAGTAAAGCATTAGAATATTTAAAAGAAACTTATGGTGTGAGTAATTGTTTTCTATTGCGCATGAATTCAAGACCACCAGGTCAAATAAATGAACAATTGCCAGACCCATGGAGTCAATTTTTAACTTCTAAAATGAAGTATCCTGTAAAAAACAACGTGGTAGATAATTCACCTTTAACACATGTAAAAGAACCAGTACAAGAATCTGAGAAAAGTGAAAACAGGCTTCCTTATCATCCACTTAGTCCTGATACAGATGATAAGACATTGGTATGTTTTAAAACTAGTTTTTTTTAAAGTTCAGCGTTATTTTCCTTAGAGTGATGATAATACATCTGATGAGCAGGATAGTACTATTGTTCATGGTTGTTGTTTGTCACCTGAAGATGTTGAACAAATTAAATTATTAATTCATGAGTTTTGCACTAGAGCATTAGTGCCATATGTTGAAAGAAAAATTAACCAATTGCAGCAGGTCTTTGTTAACAAAAGTTTAACCAGTAGTACATTCTTGAGTGATCCACGAAAATGGTTTAAGTCCACAAAACCCAGCAAAAGCAACACTGCCACTGATGTGTTTATGTGGGTATATATGTATTCCTTTAAATTTTTGTACAATTTGTTGTATTGTAGATATAAACCTGATTCACCTGAATTGTTAATGAGAAAACTCGGTGATCTATGTTTTATGTTTGGAAATTATTCTGGAGCAATGCAAGCATATGGTTATTCTAGAAATGATTTTTTACGTGATGGTGCATTATTATATTATGCTGGAGCTGTGGAGATGTACATTTTGTCAGCTTTTTTAGCATCTGAGCCACCAAGAAAGGTTTTCAGAGACATGGAAGAAAGTATAAGAACATATCTAGATACATGCAAGTAAGTACATTTTTTTAAATTTATTTCTAACTGATAAATTTAATGCAGAAATTGTTGGGATAATTAACTTCCATTGTTGTGAATGTAGAAGGTTTTATTTTAGAATACATATATTCCAGAATGCCACAATTTGCAACTAGAGCTACTCTTCTTATATTTGAATGTCTCAAGGGTCACAGTTTGTATGGAGAAGCTGCCCATCAGTTAATTAGAATGACAAGTGAAGATTCAGACCTACGCTCTGCTCTGTTGTTAGAGCAAGCTGCATACTGTTTCTTGAATGCTGTTCCCAAACTAGTTCGTAAATATGCATTCCATATGGTGCTTTCTGGTCATAGATTTTCAAAAGCACTTCAAAAGAAACATGCTTTGAGGTGTTATAATCAGGCATTGCAAGTTTTTAAGAAAAAGGGATGGAATTTAGCTGAAGATCATATTTATTTAACCATTGGTAAACTTGCCACTGCTTTGAATTTATTAGAAGAAGCTTCAGAGGTATTTTCTCTATTAAATATTGAAAGTAAACAAAGTCCACAACAACAAGCAGTTTTTTTAAGGGAATTTTTAGCTATTAGGAATGTAAGTTATCTAATTATTTTGTTCTCTTGATATAATTTTTACATTGGATTTGTAGTCTCTTCTGAAAAAAGAAAATAAGAATAGAGCAGTGGATCTTCCTCTACCATTACTAGACTGTGATAATATTAAAATTTTAGTGGGTCCAGCACCTCCTTTATCAATTCCAGGTAGGACCCCTGCTTTAGGAATTACTTTTTCTAGTTGTTATGATCAAGAGACCAGTCAAAAATGGACTAAGTTAGAAGAGATGGTAGTCCAAGAAGCTAGAGGTTCTTTACCTTTGCTTTTTAAACCGCTTGTTACTTTATATACTAAGAATAATATTGGTGACGTAGAAGCAGTTGCAATAATGGGAGAACCTATTCAGATATCAATAAAATTAACAAACCTTTTAGATATACTTTTGTATCTGAAAGACATTCACTTGCATTGGATTTTTTATGCCGATGATGATACAGAAATAACAAATAGCAATCCTAGTACAAATCCAGATAATTTTGTTAAAACTTTTGTTATAAAAGCCTGCACTTTACAGATGAAGAGTAGCGAAGACCTTATTCTCTCTGTCATACCTTTTTCTGTAGGTAAAATAGTTTTTAAAGGGGTAGCATTTAGTTTATGTAACTCTTTAGTTCCTGAACAAGGAATTACGTTGCTAGGTGAGCAACGAATTATTATGAACGATAGAAGTTTAAATAAAAAAGGAAACGATGAACAAAAATTTGAAAAAGAAATTAAAATAAGAATTGTACCATCTGCACCTTGTTTACAAGTCAGTTTTCTTGAAATCAACACCGAAATGTTGTGCGATGAGCTTCAAAAAATTCCAATGGAAGTTAAAAATGTCGGAAATAGTTCTATAGATAAAATTTATATGACCACATCTACTCCTCAATTAATTTCAATTTCTGAGTTTAATAACAAACATTGGAATAACCGCGAAATTGATTTAAAAACGCCAGCAGCCAGAGAAAAAGAATTGAGAAGACTTTGTGTTACTCAACTACCTTTACAAGGAGATAAGTTAGATCCTGGACAATCAAAATCGTTTAACCTATGGATAAAGGCTCCGAGCGAAAAAGGAACCGTGAACATCGATATACTAATTTATTACGAAAATTTAAGTAATTCAAATATGCCAAAGTATGACCATTACTTTTTTTTTTGTATAATAAGGAACTTTTTATAAATATTTTGCAGGTACAGACTGGTACGACATACTTGGAAGTTAAACACTCAAGAAACACTTTCGGCGAAGGTACTATGTCAAGGAAGTTTTAGCTCAAAGTCTGTGGAACAGTTGTCGCTTTCAACAAAGATTACTAATTTAAATAAATTCCATCATCTTAAGATAATTAATGTTTCACTTATAAAAGTATTACTTTTAAGTTCTGATTGGCTTCTTTTAAAAGATTTAGAGCTACCAAAAACTTTAAAAATTATATCAGAACAATCAATTCATTTGTTACTAAAAGCTAGAAGAAACAGTAAAAGAGAAGAAATTTATTCTGAAATAATCCTCGATCCCGAAACATCAAGAGCTTTAGTTTCGAATGCCGTTTGTTTAGACTTAGCTTTTAAAAGTTTCGAACAATATATGTCGTTTTTGGATGAGTTTGTTAGCCTAGACGCGGGTCGGAAAGTACTATCTCCAAACCGATTAGTGTTGCAGTGGAGGGCATCAGTATCTGATAGTTCTGGTCAAAAAAAGAACGTTATTGGACAGACAACGACACCTTTATCATTTAAAGATGAATGTGATATTGAAACATCATTATCATATGAAGTTAATCAAACATTAGATTTAACTGCATCAATAACCAAGAGCAATGTTTCAGTAGAAACAAAAAAGAATCAAGTGTTCTTCAGTTTATTGCATCCCATCTCTATTCGCCACGATTTTGAAAATAAGAAAGTTTGCATAATTCCTGTTCAGATTGTTCTGCATAACGTTGTGGATACAGAAATGGTAGTTACTGTGAACACTTTGGGATGTAGTAGGCAAGTTTAAAATAGCGAATTCATTATTTAAATGACTATTTAAACAAGTACTAAAGTATATTTTTTTTGCAGTGATTCTCCTTCACCGTCATTTAGACCAAATTTTTATTACCAGTATCCATCTAAATATTTCAGGTGGATAGGTAAAAGTAGTGCTGTGAAATCTTTAATGCCTTTCAGTTCAGAAACACTTTCAATGCATGTAGCCGTTTTCGGACCAGGTACTTATGATTTAGGGGCGCGATTAGAAACGTGGTGTCACGAAAAAGGCCATCCCAATAATATGGTGCTTCAAAATTATCGGGCAGAATCTGCTCTAATAGTTCTAAACGGTTCAACATAAAACACTGTACCTCACGAATAATTAATACCTTGTTTTCTATTAAAGTTATACTCCGTTTTTACTGTTCTCAATACTTTGTATATTATGTTGCAAAAAAAGCAGTTATTAATAGTAACTATTTGTTTTATATTAACTGAATTTTAAATGCTTTCTTTATTGTATGTTGATACTTTGCGTTATAAATTTGCCGCATCATTAATTCATTTTTAATAAATGAAGAACAATTTGAAAGTTATTCTACAAACCTTGCAATTGAAAAACTTATTGTAAACGAAACTATTTGCTTGAAACATTTTACAATACGTTACAAAATATTGACAAAAAATGTGCATATATTAAGCCAGCCTTTTTGGATGTTTAGTTTTATTTATTGTTATAAATGTACATAATTATACCTTTGCAGATTGTTAATGTATCGATTAATTAGACACATCTATATTGAAAACTTATTAGTTAAATTTTTTTATATTTTTGTTTTTTCTTTATAGATATTTTGTTTTTATACTCTTTAGAAACTATCAAGTCTTTGAGTAAATTAAATAACGAGAAATTATAATTTTATTGTAAAAGAAACGTACGAAAATAAAGAACAAGTTTGAAAAAAGGTTGAGGTACTTAAATTGTAATTAAATAAATAAGTTAGTCATTTTCAGTAACAATTTCTATTTCACCTTCTGGCTCATCAGAATTAATTGCAACAGATTCGATATCAATATCTGGTTCTTTCACTTCATCTTCTGTTTTAAAGCCCACGAAGAATTGATTGGCTTGGTCTTCCTGTAGTATAAATATAATTTAAGTTTCATAGGAATTGTAGAATGCAATAAAAATATTACTTACTTTTGCCTTTTGGAACTGCTCGGTTTGTATAATCAATGACTGTGCTAAGGGGATACACTGTGTTGGCTCTTCACTTTTTTTTATTAAACTTGAAGATGGTTTATCAAAAGTTAAACTTTTATGCATTAATGTTCGATGTGGTCTGTATCTTTTATCTTCAAAAGGTTTATCCAATTCACAAATGTGTCGCACATGTTTTTCATTCAATACAGCACAGCAATTTTCTTCACAATTAATAAAAACTGTACTTAGTGAACTTTCGAGATTTTGCATACTTTCTCGGAATTTCAATTCATTATGCACTCTTTCATAAGCTTTTTTAACAGACTCTCCTTTATCAATAAGGTTTTTTAAAACCTTTCTGTAAATATAACAGTAATCAAATATACTTTTTTGAGTTAAAATAACTAGTGAATTTCTTAATTCACCTATTTTTCAATAGCGCTTCGTATCTGTTCAGCATTTCTTTCAACCCTTCAAGCGACTTTTTAGTTAAATCTTCTGAACTCATTTTTATTTAAAATTGTTTTCTAAGCTTATCTTTTGACTGCACTAGTTATCTTTTATAAATTTGTTTTTATTTTAAAACTTTTTAAGAAACGTCACTTTTTGTGGTTATATTGTTTTTTATTGCTCACAGAAAATTATTATTCATAGGATAAATTATAGATGTTTTCCATTTGATGAGCAATAATCTAAGTTTCTAAATTTAATTTATATATAGATCAGTATTTTACTTAGAAAATCATCAAATTACGTTAATATTTAATTATGAGTATTTGCAGATATACTTTTAAGCAAAAAATGATAGACTGATAATGAGTATGTTATTAGACTTTTGAATACGTAAGAGTTAAAAGAGATTCATTCTCAAAGAGAAATACCTGTGCGATTTAAAAAATAAGTTTGTGGTAACTTTGTTAGTTATTTATTACCACAGTCTTTCATTATTTTTTTTTAATACATTTTAATTTTATAGTATATTAATAGATCTGTGTAATTCAATATAGATAGTTTTCTTATCTATAAGTATTTTAAAGCACTAGAGATAGGCATATATATATATTTATATACACGTGTGATAGTATAATAAAAATACTTTTTAAGAAATGTAGAGAAGGGACAAGTAATAAAAAAAAAATTAAAAAAATTTAAATCGGTTTTACTATAAAACACATAATCTTCCACATTAATAATTAACTGAAGCATAGAAATCACTACTGCAAATTAAAAGGAACAACATAAATTAGCTAGTTGTACCTTAACTGTATTTATAAAATTACAACATATTTTATTTATCAAATGAAATAGAGTTACCATTCGGCATCACCGTTTGCTTTCTGAAAAACGTAATCTTCGCCGTTTAAATTCATTATCCCGTCCTTCAAATGGAACTTCCATTTATTTCGACTTCTAGTTATCTAATAAAGAAATTAAAATGTTACTTCGTTACACTAGAGATGACGATAATAATATTTTAGCAACAAGGATAATTTAGACATTACTAATAGAATTTTAAGTGTCCATTTACCTTGTCATATTGACACACAACAACGTTCTCGGTGTCAAACAGATCCGAAGGATCTTCATCGGTAACATCGTCTTCTGAGTTAAGTGGCTCTTCTTCTGGCCCTCCTTCATCCAAGTCTTGATCTTCTTCATCTCTGTCCTCATCAACATCTTCTGAAGCATCTTCTTCATCAGATCCATCTTCATCATCATCAGATGTATCAGCAGGACCATCCAATTGAGCAGCTTTAGGAATTCTTGTACATTTTATTGTTGATTCTGAGCTACAACTGGGCAAAGCAGATTCTTCCTCATCAGAATTACTTGCTCCATCAGTTTGTATCACAGACTTATTAACCACACTACCAATATTCATTGATTGCTGCTGACTATCAATAAACTTATTAATACAATGTTCCTTTTAAACCAAAAGCATTCCATTTACCTGCTGAAAGCGGCATTAACATGTTGCTGAAGTAATGTAGATGCTAATGGTTGAGGTAAATTCATTGTGGCTGTTAAGACAGGTCCAGTTAATATTTTTTGAAGCTGATTGTTCTGAAGTGCAGCTGCAGGAACTTGTATTGTCAAAATTCGACCTGCATCTGAACCAGCTTGGACTGGCAAGGTTATTTGAATGGGAACCATTTTATTATCCATAACTTGTGGAATTGCAGTTTGCATGTGATTATTTGGAGGCACTTGCCCCACAACTTGTTTCAGTACTTGGGTTTGTTGCTGAGGCTTTGGGAAACCATTTGTACCATTTGCAGCATCACCAGGTAATTTAACACCTTCATTAACAGATTATTCTTTTTTAAAATAATAACAGTCTTAAAAAAATATTTAGCTACCTATACACAACTTCAAATATCAAAACAAATATGCTAATATTATTACATATTATTGCTCAATTGAAGTCCTGTATTTATTTATGAACTAATATTACCTGATTTATCTTCATTTTGATGATTTTCAACAGCCTTACTTGCCAGTAGTTTCGCCTCCCAGGTTTGCTTTAATTCCTGGAGAATATGTTCATCAACACCATCTTCCAAAAATAATTCACGCACCCCAGCGATAACATCTTCAATAACATCTTGGTAAATACGTACCTAAAGAAAATAATTCTTATTAATTGAAATTAAAATGCAATCAAAATGTCAACTATAAAATTAATTTACTTTTAACGCCTTGATAATATGTTAGTAGAGGTTACATAGTATCAAAATATGGTTTAAATTAACATTTTGAGTAGGTCTAATTCTGAAAATGAACTATTTTAGCTTTCATAACATAAATCGTGAAGCAATAACAAATACTGTGTTACTAACCCCTTTATGTATGTTACTTACCACTGTGGTTTTGCATAAAGAAGACGCCATTTCCAGTTATTTTGATATCCTTAGTTAGTATAAATTGTTATAAATTTCAAATTTTAGTTGAAAATTTATAAATCGTAAACATCTTATTTATTTCTACATCCAGCACACAAAGTAGTTTTGCAGTAACAAAACCAAAACTGTCACTATGATAATTCCGTACAAGCAAATGACGTATGCACAACTAAAGTCAATTGAATTCCTTTTTATGTCACTACAATTTAAATTCACTGGTTCACAAAAGTATTTTTTACTGCATATTTAATTTTTGTGTAGTTATAGATATTAACGGCATTTGACAACATAATTTTTAATGTAACTCCACTACAGTTAATCACTAATAAGTGTTTGTTTAAACTTTCAACGACTGGAAATCGATGTTGCATAAAAAGATAGCCTTTTTAAACATTTGCCGACAGTATATATTTTTATTTTATAAATGTTCTTACCGCCCGCACTAAATAGAAATAAAAAATTATAGTTCGGTATGTGGGGACGGAAATTTTTTTAGTATAGCGGAGTATAAATTACAAAAAGCGTAAATGCTAACCGTAAGAATAACAACTAAAGCAGTACCGAACACGACACTCAAAAAGCTTCCATCTATAACACCCTGTGAATTATTTTTTCTTCGTTCTTCAAGCTTTAAATCAGCTAGCTGACGCTCCGCCATAAGTTTTTTTATATCTTTCAATTTTTGACGTAAATCTTCAACGGTCTCTTCTCGGGATCCTAAAAGAAAGTTTAAATTAAAATGTTGCAGAAAGGAAATAAAACTATAAATACTACCGTTTTCTATTTCCATATCATAAAAAAGTTAATAACACATATTTAATAAAAAAAGTGATATTTCTTAAAACTTTAAACAACACTCCCTATTCCAATTATCTTTCAGGAAATAACACCCTCAGATGCGCACGCTTTCGCATTCCTTTACTCTTCATCTGCAAACCTCAAGGTATTGACTAAATTGTAAATGTATCCTTGCTCATTTTCATTCAAAAATTATGGCAGCAGTTATGTCAAACGATTCAAATATTCCAATTGTTCGCGATTTTTCGAGTAATTAACGTGACTTCTAGCGAAATGATATAATGGGTGAAATGAGCTTGTTTAATGATTATTTTTATGCTTATCTAAATTCGTTAAGTCGCCCTATATTTTGCGCTTATTTTTTGTTTCGTTACAAGCAGTATGCTTTTTGCAAATTTTCTTAATTAATATTGGTACGAATTTAGTCCTTATGTTGAAGATACCTGTGAGACTAAAACAACGTGATTTTGGTGTTTCCTTCGCTTTGGATTATTGTGAATGCATTGTAAATATGGGAACAAGAGCCGCAGCATGTAAGAACTTATGTAATAGTTATTGTTACAATTATTTAAAATTTATAAATACATAGTCAGTAGGTGTATTATAAACTTTAAACAAATAATCAGGTTACCAACGATTCTCAAATTTAATAATAATACTTAGCTTCATAAATAAGACAATTTAAATCAATTTGCTTTATAATAATCATAAAAAAATACCTACTAAATATTTTTATTAGTTACAGTCAAAATTCGGAGTCTTTATGATTACCACTTAAGGCTTATGCATGGTGTAATGCCACCACCTTCAGGAGTTGATATAGCTAACACCATAAAATATTTTTCGCAAACTTTGCTGAGTATGTAAAAATAGATATAGGTACGCTAACATGGCTGTATTTTTATATAATTTCTTCATAGCTGTATTAAAAGATGTGCCTAGTTCGCCTTTAGAATTATTAAAAGACTCAGAAAATGATTCAACAAGAATGAGTCTTTTTCCAAATTTGGATTACAAGGGTTTATATAATTCCCTTATTCCTTTAATAGAGACTGCACCCTTAATACAAAATGGAATTAACGGTATTTATTAATTTAGCAAATACCGATGAAACATTGTCCAATTGATTAATATACTTTTAGCGTTTGGATTAGCTGTTCTTCAGTGTTTGGGGTGTTTATTACCCTTTTTAGAAACAGAAACTATTGACTATTTGCCTTATTTAACAGCTTCATGTGTAGCAGTATTTCCAAGTACCTTGCATCAAGAAATTGTCAATACGTTGTGTTTTTATGTACTTCCATTTACTGTTAGTAAGTATTTTGAAACATACCACTAGGGCTTATTGGCATATTGGGTTGATGGTACCCTGCGACATATCTAACTTTTCTTCAGATAATGAAACATTTAAAAAATCATGTATCTTGTGTAAAGCAAATTACAATTAATATATAAATAAAAATAAAAATAAAAATAAAAATAAAAATTTTAAGCTCGCTACACGGAGAGGGAATATGAAATTACACAGTCTGTTTCCGCGGTTATTATGATGATATTTAATCATTCATCAAATCCAGCGCATCATTGTCAATTATTGGAATGTTTAATGACACTAAAGCAATCGATATTAAAGGATCTCCTTTGCGTAATAGCTTATGGTACAAGTCCTGCGAGATCTTCAGCAGCAAAACTTTTATTTTATTATTGGCCTGCTTTTGATCCCAATCTTTTCGATAGAAAGGGACTTATTTGTAAACTAGGGGGTAAGTAAAAAGTAAAATTAATTAACTGACACATATAAGCAAACAATTATTTTGGTGATATCTAATCTAAAATGAAAACAGAATCAAACGCTGTAATGTTTTCATAAATGTTTAATATTGTCTTGACAACATAAGCAATAATAAAAGTTGTGAAAACATTAGTGTTTAATTCTACATTAGTTATTAAAATATAGGTGATCCTGCACCCTTCGTATGCCAAAGAGACATGTGTTCAAATGCTGGGAATGCTGAAGCAGCGAAAGTTTGTTATGATCATTGTATAGCAATAACTTTTGCTAATGATATACCACCTCCCCTTTATTTGTGTATTGAATGTGCCAACGAAATACATAGGGAACATCCAAATCAAATTTTTCATGATATCTTACACCCTGTTCAGCAAGTTTCAATGGTTTGCGAAAATAAAGTAAGTACTTAAGTAGATTTTCAGGTAAAAGGTTTCTGCAAGTTATCTTCTTTACAATCTTTATTATTGCAGAATTGCCGATCGACGGACAAATCTGCAGTGTCAGTGTGTTTTTCTATTGAATGTGCAAGTTATAATGGTTACAGACCAATTCGATATTGTCAGCAATGTCATAATAACAGACATAATAATAGAAGAGGTGGTGATCACATATTTCATAAGAGCGTTCCCCCCACCTGGAGCCTTGACGAGGAAATGCATACGTACATGATAGAAGCAATAATAAGTTTACTAAAAGAGTCGAAGCTTCAAACATCGGAACCAAAAAGTCAAAGTGCAGGACCTTCTTCTGCTAGTGATAACAAGCCTTTAAGTCTTCCACCTCCTACTGATAATATAACTTCTGAAGAAAGACAACTTTTGGGTCGTTATGGGGTTTGGCTTTTAGTGGGTAGATGTACCCCTAACGATAACACCTCCATTGAAGTAATGGGACGCCTATTATCGATGTTATTTCATTGGTTTCACATGACTGCCTACTCTTTTGACGGTTAGCCTAACTAACGGCTTTTACATATTTTCAAGTAGAAAACAGTTACACCTTCATGAGAACATATCTATTTTCTTAATAAAATAATAATGCTTCTTTTTAGGTGGTATATTTTTGTTTCTGTTGTATACTTTTTCTTTGAAATTGAAATTTTTAAAACCACAAAATTTTAACAAAACTCCTTTACAGGACAAGAAAGTATCTTAGAAAAACTAAAAGTTGAAAATGTATGTGGTTGGTTAAAGGATCTTTGTAAAACGCACTACGATCTTTTTGTTTCTTGCCTTTTACCACATCCCCCTGATTATGCTAGAATTGGGGGCCACTGGTGAGGAAGTGTTAATTCATCGGCGGTCTTAGGAATATTCGTAAAAAATACTTACTTATAGGGACAGTTTAGCATCCAGAACAACCCATTTGAAAGACGGTTTAAACCGTTTATTTCATTTAATTCCTTATGAAGTTATTAATCAAGAAGTGTGGGATCTTGTTATGCCTCATTGGATGGAAGCAATTGTGAATGACGTACCCGAGAAAGAGCTACAGGAATTGAAAATAATATTATCGAAAATTCTAGACACAGATATGAGCCCTTTAGGGTTTAAGGCGGATAAAATGTACAACTTTGTTTCCCAATGTTTTCTCAAAACTCCTGCTCCTGTTCAACGAAAGGCATTGAAATGGTTACAAGTAATGAAAAACAATAGCGTAAAAAGTACATAGAATACCTTTTAATTAAATTGGTTTTCAATTGCAGGTTTTATCAAATTTGGAAATTATTATACCTTTGCATTTAGTTTTTTCAATATTTCGCGACGGAATTCGTACGTTAAAGTCGAATTCGCACACAGAACCAAACGATAATAAACCAGTTGAAAAGACTGAGGCTCTAGTTAAACTTCCTGCCTGTAAGTAATTTCTAAACTAGACTCATAAATGAGCTCATTTAAATATTTTAGCTCCAGTTTTACAAGATTGCGACTCCGGAAATACTTCAATTATGGACGAAGAAAACGCGCTTGCCCAAAAGGATTCTAGCAGCATACCAGAACAAAATCTTTTCTGTTGCGTTCTAATGCTGGATATTCTTCTGAAGCAAATGGAACTTCAAGATGTCGATAAACACACTGGAATCAACTCGTCGTTATGCAAAGACGTTTGTAGATTGCTAAAATGTATGATAACAGCAACATGGATAAGTAGTCATAAATGTTCATCGAAGCCCGTCGAGTGTACTTATTGCGAAGCTAGTGTTATGTGGCATCAACTATGTCTTAAATTAATTCAATATTTATCACCGGAAAAGCCAGCACATCCTCCAGATGTATATAACACGTTTAAACTAAATTTTAATAGTCATTTACCAATTGTTAAATTTTAGCCGCCTTTAGAAGAATATACGGATGATTATTACAGCAAAAGTCCTCCTGAAAGTAGCAAAAAAGAATCGAAATCTGATGTTATTATGACGGTCCCCATTCCTGAAGCCCATTCAATTGGAGGAGTCTTAGTACACATGCCCCATGTGTGTTCTGTACGAAAAGTATACAGTTCATCTTAGTTTTTTGCTTGAGTCATCATTAGTTTTAATATTTTGGCATACATACAATTAGTTAATGAAGGACTAATTTAAAAATACAGGGTGTATCGATTAGATTAGATTTTTTTGTTTGATTTTTAATGATTTATTTAGAATTAATTGCTACGAACTTTTGTTAACTCAAGCTTTTTCGTATAAGTGTTTTGGTGTTAATAATTGTTTTTTCCTCTCCTCCCTAATACATGGATTTGATTATGAAGGTACCTCTTCAACAGATAATGACTGCGACTGTTGAGACAGTTTCAGAACAGTTAGACCTTACTGCCATTATTCCTGCCGAAAAAGTCGTTACAGCAATGGCAAAAGCGATTACAATGTCCGACACTGAATATAGTAAAGAAAACATTTTTTAATTTCTGTTTTACCAATGAGTTAACTTAACTCTTTTCAGATTCACATGTGCGCCATGATAAACCAAGAAACGGTAGTGATAATTGTTTGATCAATAAGGGAATCGATGACGGACCTGAAAATATTTTTGATTCTGATGGAAAATTAAAATTTTCTATTGAGGAATTGCCCGAACAGTTTCAATACGTTTACTACCTCTTTTCGGTAAGGACCTGTCTCTATGCATTTAAATGATGTTTAGTTATACTTTTTTTCAGGAAGTGCCAAAAGTTGTAAAATCAGAAGTGCTTTACTATATGTTGCAGTGTTTGAATATATTTTGTTTGCACGGCGATGCTTGTACAAAAGCTTCTAAAGAACACAAGGCCTTTTTCAGATACATACAAAACAATTTACTCATTAAAAAGTGAGACTGTATTTTTACATATATTTATACGTTTTTATATATATAAATATTTTAAGTTTATGGAATTTATGTAACTCTGAACATTCCCATATTGCTCAGGAAGCAGTTCCACTTTTACTTCATTGTATCACTTTACCGTTCGGGGCTGATGTTTTTTGGAAAATAATTCAAAGTGACTTTCATAATTCTGATTGGAAAATTCGATTTACTGCTGTGGACAGAGTAACTATGATTGCCAGGTATTTGGATTTGGCTCCCTTAAGAAATTTACCAGCCTTACAAGCCGCATTGGCAAATGCTTTCTGCTATCTTATAACCAGTATGGACGATTGTAGTGTATATGTGGCACAGAGGGCAACACTTTATTTAGGAACAATACATGACACTGCCATTAGGGTGAGTGCTTTCATTGGTTTAATTAGTTTTTTATCTCTACATCTTTCACAGCTTGTTTTTCATTTTTCCTGGTATAAAAAGATGTTATTATTACGATATTTGTAATAACTATAATTATATAATTAATACATTTGTATTTTAGTCTCTTATAATATGCCTAGAAACTCAGTTTGATACAGTTATAATAGACAGACCAATGATTCTTCAATCTCTTTATCAACTTCATAATTCTTTGAGCGAAAGAAAGTTTTTAAGTTGGGAATTTTTTTTGAACCGATTTGATACGTTATTTTTGGAAGCGCAAATTAATTTGGAAAAGTCCGGTGATATTTCATATTTAAGAGGTACTATTGTTATTTATCATATAATTATCGATAATTCACTGTGTTGTTGATAAATTAAACTAACAGATTTAAGAAACTCAGATATGAACAGTGACGTTTTCATAAGAAAACTGCATAGAGCTCAAGAAGCACTTTCGCAGCAATCAGACAGTGGCACCAGCTCTGTTAAGACTTTAAGTGCCAGTTTTGGTACCAAATGGCCCTATAAAAGGACTATGTCGGCACCCGCTTCTATTATCTCTAGACACGAGACAAAAGGTTAATAAAAAAACAAATAAGTTTGCTCGTGTAACTTTATATTTTAAAAATATATTATTTTAGAAACGAAAGATAAAATATATAGCAGACAATTTTCTGCACCAATTTTAAAAAGGAAAAGTTCGAGATTTGGAATCGGTCAGTTTTTAGGCACTAGTAACAGCATACCAGGTAGAAATTAGATGTAGTGTTTTGCTGTTCTGTAGGCTTACACGGTAAGAGTCCGTAGTTGACCTTTAGGATTCTGGGCTTTCCCGGACCTAACGGACAATTGCGGTGTCTTGCTTTTAAATAGATGTATTTCAGCAAAAACAAAGCTGTGGTAATATGTGTAAAATCTACTCATTATGTTATGGTACACGTTACGCCTGAAATGGACTTAATAAAAAACGAATGGTTTGCTAGATAAAAGTTTATATCACCACATAAATATATATTTTTGTTTTTCATTTGAGAAGTAGAAATTCACAGTGGCATGTATAATTAATATTGTATATTTAACTATTTTCGTTAAAAAAGCATGCCTGTTTTAATTTGTTTTAAATTTAAAAATATACAGAACGTTACAAGTATAATTAACAAAAGTTTTTTTAAAATAAAATTAACATGGAAATTATTTATATTTAATTAACCATAAGAGTGGTAAAATTTTACTGTTAATTTACTATTTTTGTTAATTATCCCTGTTTGAACCTGTCTATATTCGCTTTATCAGATTTCTGAATTGCTTCAATAAAAAGCTAACGACCTGCGAACATAGAATAGGTTTCTGAAATGTTGCATGAAGTTCTATCTCCATTACAACTTACTTAAGTAGTTGCTCATTGAATGTAGGTATGTGACTGATTAAAACCAGCTAATATAATAATAATTTAAGTGAAATGATGTACAAGCTTTGCAAACGTTATAAAGTTGATTATTTAACAGAAAGTTAGCTATTAGTTTTTTTATTGTAAAAAGAAAATGAAATTATAATTAATATTTTTAGATGGTCATATGCATTCTTTGAATATTGCCGATGATCAAAATGTCGTCGGTTTTTTGCACAGAATAATTGATTTGGAAGAAGCTGACAAAGAAACGATGCATTTGTTGGTCTTTTTGCTAATGCAATTTTTATCAAGACCTGATGAAGCGTATCCAACTGAAAACAAATACATTTCTAAATCTCAAGGAATTGTGCTGCGACATCTTTATCTTTTACTAGGTTACAGTCAAAATGATCGAGGAATTTATATCTCACCTCAGCGTTTGAGAACATCTCCAGCTTTTTGTGCATTTCTTTCCAATTTACCCCAACTTTTGGATCAGAATCATTTAATTGGTCATATGCTTCTTCCAACAACTATGATACTACTACAATATTCCGCTTCCCCACATTCTGTTCAAAACAGTGTAGATCTTCAACAACCAGCTTACAGTTTATGGGCTTTAGAACCTCATTCAAGAAGATGCTGGCTAATGTCAGTAGTCGTTTTACTTTACAAGGTATAGCAGCATGGGATTTTAAATATAATTAAACATAGATCTACTTATTTAATCATTTGAGAAAACATTTTCTAATAAAAGAAAATTTCAGTATCAATACAATCAATCCACACATTGTGGTCAACTTTCTTTTCTTATAAAGATTATCCTGAATACTCTTGATGCGCAACATCATCAATGTTGCAGACTACCAGCGACAATTATAATGGGAGGTGCAAGCTCTCGTTCTAGAGGTACTATTTTACAAGATATTCATATCAAAAATATTCCTTTAAAATGCAGTTTTAGATGTTAGTCAACCATCTTTGGGCACTGAATTTGAGCACGGAGATAAATTCATAACTCCTCCCTTGTCTCCAATGTATTCTCTAGATGGACAATCGGTTCAGATCGCAGGAGGGTTGAGAAATACAAAAGTGCAAAATATTCACGCAAAAATTGCATCGGGAACGAGTATGGAAACACATTGGGAAGAATCAACAAACGATAATATTCGTTGCTCAAAAGTAGAAAAAATGGATGTTAGTGTAGATATGGACGATTCTGAATCTGAGCTTCTTGCTATTCCTGAAAGTGACACTTCAGAAAGCACCCTTCAGGGAAGCATTCACGTATGTAACATTTTAATAATTTAAGTTTTCCTTTTTGGATTTACAAAAATATTTTTATTTAGAGTTCTCTGGAACTCGGAGACGATAATTATTACGTTCATGTTAAAGAAAAAAAGTATCATATAGAAAAACATCCTGAACCTGGTTCTAAAAATGGATCAAATAAAAACAAAACTCCTTCTATTGAATGTCGTCCGACGTGGTACATAGGGGGGAGTCAAGAATTTGTTAAGACAAATGGAAATAAAATATACACGACTAATAAAATATCGATTCATAATCATTTGCCAGTAAAAACACAAATTAATAAGAACTCCATTAATTCGAACTCGGTGCTGTCCAGTACAATATTAGTAGATTTACATAACCAAAATAATAACAACATCGGTAACACTAATAATAATCATCATACAATAACACCGGTTACTCCTGAAATATCAAGAAAAAGTGAGGAACTAAAAATTTTGAGTTGCACTTCATCATCTGAGAGCGAAAATTGCATAAAAGAAGATAAAACTATTCCCAATTTTGCTACCCCTACTTTGGAAAGGTTACTACCCATTGGATCAAGAATAGCAGGTATAAAAATGTTTTTTTTTTTCATTAAAAAAATATATATTTATGGGAGGTGATTTTAATTACATAATTTCTAGACTCAAGATCTCCTGAATCACCTCTTTCAAAAATGGACATTATGCCAATAGGTGAACGTTTGCCGCATTTTTCAAATTAATCTTTAATCTCGACTGTTTTTAGACTTACCTCAAGAAGTAGTTTGTTACCCTACCCTTGATTCACAACTGGAGATACCATCTCAGGAAAGGCTTTTACCTATTGGTCAGCATAGTAAAGATATTACACATCTTGTTGACAAAATGAAGCAAGTTTTAAAATTAAATAATCAAATTCAAAGACCATCAGCGGAAAATAAAAAATTGGCCAAGAAAAATAATGGAAAGGATGAAATTCCCCGCAATAGTCCTAGAAAGCTCATCAAACAAGTTGCTTTAGAAAGTCCTCCAGGTCAAGGCGAATTATTTACAACCACCCTCAACGTCACATTGAAAAGTGCGCTAGCAAGTTATGTTAGAAACTTTTTTAATTTTATCTTGTTTCAGAAGATACATCATTGAATCAGAAACGACCAAGAAAAAATAGTCCGATTTCCCCAATTTCTTATCAGTACATGGAAAATAGACAATTTGGGTCTTGGGTAACACCACAACCTGCCTCTAAACCAGAAGGACAAGATCTTAAACAAAGCTCTTTTCGAACTGGTGACGATTGTATTAGTGAAAGATGTTCAGAATGTGGTACAGCTCGTGAAGAGTACAGTGATGAAGAATTAGGGTTGTGTATAGTAGCTTTGGGTACTTTTATTCATAGGGAACCTGCTTCTGCAGCCCCTTTACTTCCAGAAATATTACACGCAGTGGCTAAGTAAGTTTTCAAAGTATTATTAGTATCTAGCATACTTAATCATATTAGTGTTTTTAAAGGATTGCGACGCATACGTTATATCCTTGGCAAAATGAAAGCAATGTACACTTACCAGGCAGTGCAGTTAGTGTAGCACATCAGTTCTTAAGATGTGTTTTACATCAATTAGCTCCCAATGGAATTTTTACACAGATGTTTCAAACACGTATTAGTGGTGAGATATTTGCTTTATTGAAATGAAAAAAAAAAATAAATGAACGAACCTTTCCCATTATTTCAGAGAAAATAAAAACGCAGTTTTTCAAAAGTGTTGTTAAAGCATTACTAGATTTTATGGAGTTGAACCCAGTAGCCCCATTACATCTTTTACTCGAGGTAAATTTCCTTTTCGTAACTAGATAATGTTCTACTTTTTATTTTTAACTTTTTTCTTCTATTATTAATAATGAGAAAAAAATTAAAAATAAAATTGTACTGAAGATAAATAAAATAACAAATTTATGAAAAATTCTAGATGTTAAATTCCAAAAAGACGTGGCCAATCCATATGATGCCTACAATTCTCCAAAATATGTCTATTTATTTAGAATGTATTGCCAATGAAACAAATTTATTTACAACAAATGCTGTTTGGATTAACACATTACCACAGTTAGAAATATTTTTTCGAAGATTATTGGTTATACTTGGTCAACTAGACGATATAGGAGCGTTGCTTAAAATGGTTTTGTTAATTTTGAAAGTTTCTGCAATCTCACAACATAAGGTAGTATTTATTTTCAAATAGTGTGATAATAACTTTTTATATTCAATTTCAGGGTATTCTGGAGCCTTTTACTAAAATAATCAGTTATACAATACAAAAACATAACTTCAAATATAGCTATTTAGTAGATTTATGCCATTTATGTAGTAAAGCATTTACTAAAGATAGAGATAAATTGATATTTAGTAGAACCACCGCATATGAATTAATACAGGTGTTAAAATTTAAAACGGTGATCCCCGATTCTAATTTCTTAATGCTTATAAATTTAGTACTTCAGGTAAATAGAAAGAATGACCTTAGAAACTCGTTAAGTAACAATAAAAATTATTTTAGGACACAGGGGGATCTTTACCGGCACATATGGTTGAGTGTTCAGAAAGCAGTATTTACGGAAACAATACAAGCATATCGGAATGTATGAAAGTTCATTTATCAGATTTGGTCGATTTTTTGACCGACTTTCATACTTTAGCCAAAATAAAAGTAATTAAAAGAAATTTCAACAGAAAGTAAAAGATAATTTTTTGTGTGATTTCAGAGTTACTGTAAAGGGGCTCATGTGGGATTAAACGAAGATACCATAGGAGGGATAATCAAAGGGGCCGTCGCCCAATATATCGCAATAGAAATAGCAAAAGGAAATGGTAAAGACAATAGAATTGTTACGCGGTACTTTCCTTGGTTATATACCTCCACTAACGTCCAACAAACGTGAGTTTTAATTAGAAAAACTTTTTAAATTAATTTTAGAGAAGGACTAATATTTTTCTCATAAAAAATGGCACTATCGTTTAGAATCTTATTCAATTTATTTTTATTTAATACGAATAAGAAATGAGCTGTATTAAAAAAAAACTCTTTAGGCCGAGGGAATTTATAGAATGTATTACCCATATCCGTCTTTTATCATGGTTACTGTTGGGATCACTTACTTATTGCGCTTTTCGTGGGTTTGGGTCAGGAAATAATCATTTCCAGCCCATTCCTCAAGAAGCGTCATGTCAAATAGCTGAGCACGTACAAGCAGTCATATCCGGATTTGCTGAACAGCACAGATCCTCAGTTCTGCATATGTCTTCATTATTTCATACTTTTATATTATGTCAAGTAAGTATTAAAAGATAAATAATTTATCGGCTGTATCAAATTTTTTATATATGCGCAGCTATGGACCATTTATTTGGAACAAAGTTTAGGAATATATTTACCTGTAAGTGAATCATACAATACAACGATGAATACTTTATTTGATTTTTGGAGTAAAGTAATGCCATCAGTATTACAACTTATAAAACATTCTCGAGCGGTTAGTTTGACCATAAATAATAAATATAATTATTCTTAATGATCGAATTTATCTTTTAGTTAAACGAAATTGTTAGCATGCATTTTTTGAACACTTTAGAAGCGTTATTAGAGTGTAATTCTACTATTGTAAGCAAACTTATGCCACTTTGGACCTCAATACTTTGCTCAACTAATGTAAGTAATTACGATATTTAATATTTTTTATTAGATGAGGGCATATTTTCTCGAAAATGTACGTTTTTTTAGTTACCTGGTCACTTGCAAGTCCGCCTTCAAAATTGTTACAATTTTATACCTAATGTATACCTCGAAGTTTTACCGAATAAATCGAGCTTGCATTTGAATAATCCAATGTTATTGAAATGGTTGCAAAGATTACAGTTTAAAATGGGGCAAATTGAACTGCAATCGTCTACAGCAACTCACTTTTACTCCTTATAAACAAACACGCATATTCAAATGTACATACATACTACAAATTAATTGATAATAAATTAGAAAGCTATTAATTAGATGCAAACAACAAATCAAAACAGCGATTATCTATAATTCATATTATTAATTATGTAAATAATAATTAAAACATTGTAAATAATCACTTGTTATGTTTGTGTATGTTTTTAAATAAAAGATTTGTTTAATTATTTTTTCTACTAGTAAATAAGCATCTAGGCGGAATGAATGAACACTTTATACGTATTTAAATAGCTTTATTTAAAAAATATGAATATTTTACAACATATGTGTAACAAAATAAAAAACATTTTAAAACGTATATTTTACCAATACCAATTTATCACTTTGATACTATCAATTAACGAGTTCACTAAAAAAATAGGTAATCATGTTAAAAAGTCAATTCGAGAAAGGTTATTTATTGCTAAACAATCTTGTAGCGGAAATTGTCTGACCTGGAATTAGAAGTATATAAAAATACGCAATACGACAAAAATAAACAGACAAACCTCTTTTAGGTAATAATCGGCGTCAAGCTTAATTTGACTTTTAATTTTCTTTTCGTCAGAAACTGCTTCAGAACCTCCTTGATTGGTAAAAATCTCTTCAGTGTTCGTTAAACTTCGATTTTTTAATCGTCTCAATGATTTTTCAGTTTCAGATACAGAATGTAACACTTCTTTTATTAAATCTAAATACTTTTCACTTGTCCTTTCAATTATTCTAATTAAAATGTTATCGGAGACACTAGTATTGCGATGTGCTTCGTGAAATTGTTTTAAATCGTTAATTAAATCTACCACATAAGGGCTGGGAACTTTAGGAGCGCTACGATTCGTTTTTCGATAAATACGAGGAATTGAACGAACTTGCAGTAAATGATTATGTGTTGACTGTACTTTCTTTAAAATTAATTTGTCTTTTATCACGTTTTCGGTTGATTCAATTTTAGTGCCATTTGTTTTGAAAATTTTGACTAGAATGCCCTTCACCTTCTCAGGAAGAATTCTATATATACTAGACTCTATGGGGTCATTAAATTTAAGACCAACTTTGGTTTGTAGTGTACTTAAGTCAGCCAAGGAGTATATGAAAAAAATATCTAATTTGTTTTTGTCATTCTCCTCTGAACCAAACTGTAAAAACGATATATTCAGATGTTAATAAAAGAATATATATTATTTGACATACCACATCTTCTAACCATTTTAAATATCTCGATAAAAGTAGCATCGAAAGTCTGACAAATTGATCAGTAAGATGTTCCAAGAAAACCTCTTTACTAAAACATGAACACAAACATTCCCAAAGAACGTCTGTTGGTTTTAAATAGAATAATTTATTATGAACAGATTGTGGGTTTTCATTAATTGTGGGATCTCCAATAATACTCTGTTCCAGTTTAGCACCAATTTGTTGGTATCTTATCTCAAAATAAACTGGTAAATTGAAGCGTTTTATATGAGCTTGATAATACTGATATTTATTTTGTTCTGCATTAGGATCATGTTTCATTATCTCCTGTAAAAAGTTCCAGGAGTCATGGAATCTTTTTTGGAAGAGATATGGGTTTCCTGGTGCTGTAATGTTTGATAAACCTTCTATAAGTTCTATATCAACTTCTTTCCAAAAGCTATTGATAATGAAGTTAAACCCAGTCAATTCAGAATTTCTGCAAAAAATTATAATTAAATAATTAACTATATAATTAGTGTTAAGGACATACTGATTGATTAAAGTGTATAAAACGTTTATTTCATTCTGCAAAAATTGTAACGATTCTGAATACAACATATTTAAGTCTTGAGAGTTGTTATCAAGATTTTCTTGGGAAAAGATCGTCTTCAATTTTGGTTTAATTACTTTTTCCCTTATAATTTTTTCAGCTTCTGCTTGCTCTGATAAGCTTTGATAAAGTTTTAAGCAGCATAAAACTGTTTTCTCATCTTTCTCTTGAAATGCTTTAAGAAATGCTTTATTTATGCATTCTTTCAATTTATTCTCAACTTCACTAATATAAGCTCCAAAATCAGTATGGCTAAATCCTAATTCTTTCAAATAATTTAGCTGGAAAGAGTATTCATTTACAAGCCACTTTAATGTCATTAAATCTTCTTTCGATAAATCAGAATGCATAATAGTGCATTTTATGTACGTAATAGATGAAATTATGCCTATTTTAAGATTAATTAGATGTTGTTCTCCATTACTGTTTTGAAGATTTCTTGATATGTTTTGATAGTTGTCTTGGATCTTTGTTATGAAATCGTGAATTGTCTATAAAGTGGTTTCACATTACTAAACTGCTATTTAAATATATTGTTTACCTTACCCTGATTTCTTCTCTAAACTGTAAAACTGGTTGGGATAATTTAGATACTTTTGATTGAAGCAAACATAAACTTTCAGCAAAATGTACAATAGACTTCGTTTCTGTCTTTAAAATATTAATGGTTTCATTGTATAACTGGGCCCCATATTTTTTTAATTCTTTTCTAAGAGTAAGTAAATCACATTTATGCATGTGAGTTGATAAATAATAATCAACATTAAAATTGTCCTAGAAATATGTTATTAAACAAAAATTAAAAATAAGATATTTAATATACATCGAAAAAGCAGCGATGGTCAAGTCCTTCATTACTTGTGTCCATTGCACTATTTATCTGTAGGTAGTACTTTTAAAAGTTCACGGAGTCAAAAGAATCACTATATACCCCAATCTTTTGGAATTAACTAAACTGCACAATTATTAATGGTAAAACAAAGCTTAGAAAAATTCCAAATGTACTTTAATATGGATTTTATTTTGAGGTTATAATCTCTTTGACGTTTATAATTTGAACTATTGAAGACCAACAATTATGTTAGAGTTTTCTTCTGGCACAAATGTATTGAGTGCTGTCTATAGTAACATTAAGTATTTTGTATTATTTTTGTTTGTATAACCTAAAAGAATCTTCACTAATTTTTGTATAATTACTACATATTTATGTAATAAACAATTAAAATAGAAAGAAACAGTCATGTCTGATTCAGAAGATGATTATATGTCCGACAAACTCCTACAAAATTGGTGAGTTGGTTTTATGAACCCTGAACAGAAATTTGTTATAAGTACACTTGTTTCAGTGAAAAAGAAGACATTCGGCCAGGTTTAATATTTAATAGATCAAAGAAACGAGATCATGAGTTATATAAAAAAACTGTCTCAAGTCAAAAGAAACCAAAAAAAGAAACTGAAAATGAGATTCGTGAGCAGGGTCTTCAGACAGCAATTTCATCTGAAAACAAGGGATTTAAGCTTCTTGAGAAAATGGGTTATAAGGCAGGTACTAGCCTAGGAAAGTCAGAAAAAGGTGTAACTCAACCTATTCGTATTGAGGTAAAATTAGGTAATAAAGGTTTGGGTCATAAAACTTTATTGGAAGAAAGAAAGAGGAAGAATACAGACTTAAAGATTAACACTGAAAGAAACTTTAAGGCTTTAAGGATGGAAAAAAATGAGTTACACATACTAAAAAAAGACTTATATAAAGCACAAAAAGCATGTGAAGATTTAGATTTCAGAAATGTAAGTATTTTTAATAGGTATTTAAATTATTAATATTAATTTATTTTAGGAGAAGCTACTTCCCGATAAAAACTATTTCTGGACAAAACATACATTTTTAGAAATGACTAAGAAGAAAAAGAAGAAAGAAGAAGATGAAGATTCATCTGAAGAGGATGAAAATGAAGTTGATGAGGAAGAAGAAACCAAAGAAGTGTTGGAGGAACAATTACATGATCTGCTTGAATATTTAAGAAATAACTATTTTTATTGTGTCTATTGTGTTGCTAGAGCAACTGACATACCAGATTTAAATTCTTTTTGCCCAGGAATATCAAGAACAGATCACGATGACGATATTTAATTTAATATTTTCAGTAATTTGTATTCATTAATAAATAAAAATAAACTTTACAACACACAAGCCTGTGATATGTTTAGTTAATTTAAGTGATTTATTTAATTTATTTCTTATAGTTTGTAACTGAGAATTGTAATAGTTACATATAATATTGAAATAAATATTTTTGTTTGAACAAGTTCAAGGTTTTTGCTTTAATTTTAATGTTTATATAATTTCCGGGTATTTTAAATAATCAAGTATTTTTAGTATTATTATATACTTAGGTTTTTACATGACATTATTTTTAATTAAATTTATTTACTAAGTGTGTATTTTTTATTAATTTAGTATTGGGGAGTATTTGTAGGTACAATTATAAAATTTCTTTCAGGAAAATAGGAATAATAGCTTAATTCAACCCCAATACTTTTCTTCATTATTTTCGAGTGGCAAAGCCTGAGATTCTGAGGAAGCTTTATTAAACTTGAGCATTATACATTTTAATATCGTATCAGTTTATGAATTTCAAAATTGATTGAAGGTACTATTAAAATAAATTATTTAATAAGTATCAACTCTAGGTACCGTACTTATTAATTCCAACCCCTAATATAGTGAAGGGAGAGATACATTATGTCACGATTTTAGGAATTGTCTACCCATGTATAAAATACATAAAGTATATATTATATATGCACGTATGTAGTTATTAATGAATGTTCAAAATTGCATCCGTTTTTGAAGAGATTTTAATTAAGGAGAGTGTATTGGGTTGCAGACATATAAAGAGGCGAAACTGTGCATAATAACAGATGGGATTAGCAAACGATACGAATATTTGCATATTTCTTTCATGCCACATTCCTTCCGCCTACAAACAAAGATGAATCGTATGTATCCTAAACCCACTTCAATAAAACTAAAGCACTTACCTAAAGAACATCTTGTTTGAGATTTTAAAAGTAATTATAAACTATCTACACCTGTGTTTTATTTTATAATCATCTACTGATTTCATTTGAAATAATTACATAAATACTGCTACGTTTTTGAGATGGTTTGTTTAATAATTTTCTGAAAATATTTTGACGTCTGTCTTAAGTTTGGTCATCAAATTAATTTTCAATTGAATGTGAGGGATAACTATGTGATAACGTAATAAAATAGATATAAAATAAAAAAATGTGTGGTATGGTTGAGAAGACGATTCCAATTAAAACAATAATTCTTTTGAAATAAAATTGCTGTGTACCTATATGGGATGTTGTCTGTGTTGAAAGGAGGTCCACCTAACTACCCTCCAGTTTATTCATCATATACAAGTAGAATAATTCTTCTACAATTTACATCGTAACCAGGACTTATCTGAATACGATACATCAAGTGTATACCTATATGTTTGGCTGAAGCAAAAATGATGAATTCCTTCAATTATAGTTTCATACGGTGCAGCAACGTCCAATTATATTGGCGGCATTTGCAAAAGCACGAGAAGGACTCTCGAAGTAGAAAGCGAGCTGTATTCCAGAAGGAATTTATTCGTTGACCTGAAACAGCGTGGCTGTTCATCCCCAACACTCTTGCTTTTATACAGAGCACAATTTGCCATGAATGACGGAGAAAACAGAAAAGCCGCCCTTTAGGGAGTGTAATGATGTTAAAAGCACAAGTTATATGTAAATGCCAGTAGAACATCCGTACACAGTCAAGCGCTTAAGTATCAAACGATGAAAGGGACTGCCGACTATAAATTTTTTTCTGTAAAAAAAATTTCGATCTTCTTTTAATTCCTTGATGATGCAAAGCATACAGCCATCGAAAGAAAATACATTTTTAATTCAAACAGCAATTCATCTCCCCACAATGCCTTTTGTAAATATCAGTATAATTACGTCTAAAATAAAAAGTAAGGTCGAAATTCGTGTTTTAAAAATCTGTTCAAACGCTCAAACCCTTTCAAAATATTCTACTAGTTATGCCACCGCGCAGTCATAGGTGCTATACACGTAGCATCAAAAGACCTTTTTTTCTTTTATTGCTATACAAAATCGAAGCGTTTTTTAACTAATGTATTGCTTGAACTTTAACCTTTAACAGGTTACATTTTAAAAACATTCTTCAGTTTCTTTTAAAAATGTTTGGATAAACTTTTATAAGAACCTAACGTAGGAGCAAAAAAAGTAGACAACCCATAATACAATTGAACATCGCGTAAGAAAATAAAATCTTTCATTAAAATGTAGTACTTACTTAAGTCATGATATTTATGACTTTATTTAAGTATTAGTTGTATATTTATAATTTTACCAGAGAAAATAGATATTTATAATATTTAATACAAAAATAAGGTGTTTGAACAAGTGTTAACAGTTTTAGAAGAATTTTGTATACAGTGAGAAATGCAAGTGATTGAGGAAATGACCTACAATTACCCTTTGATCGTAGTATTCACGACAAAGAGATAAAATCTAAAGACCAGCAGGGTGAGCTGTACAACTTGCTCTATAGAGTACTAAGTTCGATTATATTCACTTTGCAAGGGTGTTTGAATAGGAAAGCAGCACTTTCAAATTAAGTAGACGCATTTTCAAATTAGTTGTATTCACTACACATTTCGTTTTGTCTGAATTTATTGCGAACGGTAGATATTCCCATTTATTTACGTACAATTTTATCAGTGAAACGATCCAATCAAAGAAAACCTTGTAATAACATAAAAGCCTTTCATTAATTTTAAATTATACCTACCTACCTAAATCAAATTCGCATATGATAATAGGTAGCTATCAAAGTATTTTTTTATTGTACTTATCGTAAAATTAATATTAATGAAAAATTTTTTCAACCGTCCATGTGGAAAATTATCTGATTTAGAAGGAAATTGAGTGTTATCCGGGTAAATTTTTTGCTTATGATCAGTGACGTTTTCAAAAAGTAATATATTTTTAAATGCGAGAATGCATTTTTCCGGTGTTCGGTAAAAATCAACTATAAAGAAAACAAACTATAAACAGTATAACAGCATTGCAGCTAAAGTGGCGGTGCGGATGGCGGCAGGTGCAGAAGTGGTTTCTGGGGGAGTTGGATTCAGGCAGCTGCAACCTCTCCCCTAGGATTTGAGCTCCTCCTTCAGCCCGCCCTTCCAATAATAGGAGGGGACTATTGGTCGGCTTAACTTTGCGCCAATCTGCTCCGCTACCAGCTTGTCTTCATTGGCGAGACAAATCTCCGAACCATGGTTCTCCCATGGTTCTTCTCTTTTACTATTTACCGTTTTATGCCTGCATGTGTTCACTTAAGAAATTGCTAGGAATTACCCGCAATTCCGGTATAGATATAGGTACTCCTCAAAAGTTATTTATTTCACCCTACAGATAACAAATTATCAATATCAGTTTATTGTCCTGCATAATTTTTTGGAAGATATTGTAGGTACTTATTCCAAATATTATATTTAGTTAAAAAAAAAAGACAACAATGAGTGACCCGTTTATTAAATACATATATATATAAGTATACCGTAAATATTGTCACAAAACTCAAGTCAGTAAATATCAACAAAATTATTTGTAGATATCTACATTTCATTAAAAGAAAGTACCTATTAGGTAGGTATATAAAATATTTTCGTTACTAGAAATTTCTATTTGTTTATCGGTAGGTAAAATAAACAGATTATTCAATTTTAAACGGTGTCAAATGTTTATGCATAGTTAGGTGCATTGTTACAGAAGTTGATAGTCTTCCACAAATAGTTACGGTTTTCATTTTGAGGTTTGAGGTTAAATACACTAGGTAGTGTTTTGGTTATTAAAATTACGGTATTATGTGTTGTAAAAAAGGACAGTTTATAACAATTGTGTTGTGTTTTGTATACTTATGAAAAGGTAGAATGAATGAAGCAGGTGAAGGGCCAACTGCTTAAATGTTAACAAATACCCGGTACCCTAGATAGGTACCTAATAGGTAATAAAAAGAACGAGCAAAATGATGGCTAAACAATTATATAATTTTCCCTGCTCAGCTCCTGTTTATAGCTGCTATGACGGCAATTTGCCTTTTCCTGTGTGGTGGGGGTTGAGCAAGGCAAGGTTGCCGGAATTTACCACCACCGCTGTGGCGAAGCCGCCGGTGATGTCCCGATGCTCGTTCTTCAACAGCTGGCCCTTTGCAGCACTTAGACGACTGGCAAGATTTTGAGGCTCGTCTGATAAAGTTCGTGTAAAAAAAGTCTTGGTTAGTGATACGGACTATTTGTATGTGAATACTCGATACTGTAGTGGTAGCCGTGGAAAAGTGACGTTGGCCAAAGGATTTCTTCGTCCTTCGGCAGTAAAGTAAGTCAATTTGATTTTTTCACGGTAACATTAAGGTACCATTTGTTTGTACGTAAGTAATGGTAATAGTAAAACAAAACTCGAAAACCACACTTTTTAAATAAGTACGCACCATTCATTTTTATATTGTTTTATTTTATTATTACTTACCTAACAATAATCATTATATATAGGTACACTTTAAAATGTCTAGATCTTAAGGATTTTTAAATTGTCATTTCGTTTATTTATTAAAAGGTATAATACAATTTTGATTAGCAGATAAACATTAAAACAATTAGACACCTATACCTACCTAATATTTATTTAAAACACATCCATCATGTTCCAAGAGTAAAATAAAAATTATTTTTATTTTCACTTCAATTTTGAGACACCTTTCTCTAGTTGTCTTAGATTTCGGTTTCAATTTAGTTGGTACAAGGTAATGGGTACCCAAGCGTGGTACCATTTTAATTTCCTCCTAAATAATATATACAAAAATTGTCTTTACCTTATTTATAGGTATCTCTCGTTATGTGTTTTAAATTTTTAACGAAAACTTTATAGATATTATCATAAATTTATTTATAAAATATTTTAAAATGGCCGATGCGACGGCAAGCTTTAAAAATAGGTACCGAAAGTACGTATTTATAGTTTCAGTAAAAGCTCTGATATTTTTTATTCTAAATCCCCAAAAATACCTTATCAACTATTACTTTAAAGCTTTTATAAAATTTTGTCATTCAAAAAGAATCTCAAGACGATTAAAAAAATTAGACATTAAGTAAATCGATCATCAGTAAGTAGAATTTAAAAAGAAAAGTATATACGAAGGATAATTATAAACCCCTAAAAAATTGAAGTTATTTAAATTACCAAATTTTTAACTACAAAATATCGATTGAATAAAAATTTTATGTGATGCTTCACAACAGAAGAAGATTGAAATAATATCAAATAAGTAAGCCCTAATATTTTAAATAGATATATAGTTAGTTAAGTAATTTTGTTATTTATTTATCTTATATACCTACTAGGTAAAATATCTAAACAATTTACAATTTTTTATTTCTTATTAACTAATAGGTATTTCGAAAACGACACAACCTTATGTGGCAAATTTTACTATTTTCGAAAATTAGACACTTGTATTATTCAAACATATAGGTATATATATATTATTATTATTTTTAATTAAAACACATTTTTGAAAAATGTGTTAGGTATTAAAGAGAAAGAGTTATGTGTTATAAATGATAACCAAATTTTTGTTTCAAGAATATTGTATGCATCTGATTTTAATTGATTAATTTTTCCAAAAAGTATAGATTAGTAGATACATTTTCTAAATTCATATTTTTCCCCTAAAAGTTATAGGTATAATTCACTTGCAAAAAGAAAAACAAAATAATTAAAATGTATATATATATTACCTATAGGTACTTATATAGTGGCTAATAGGTAAATATCTATATCGTAATTGCATATGATACATAATACTTGCATAAATAATAAGTAGGTATATGTATGAAGTTCAGTATTATTCATTTTTGTATACAAACATTGTGTATGAATTATTGTGGTAACAAAAGACATTTAAGTATTATGTGCATATACAAACAAAACTTGAACAAATATTGATTGATCCCGTAATAGGAATAAGTGGTCGCTTTAAATCTAAAAAGGGCACGGAGAACTTCTCTAACAATTATTAGTTGCCTTTGTTTTTCCAATCGAAACCCCCTTACAGCCCCAACAGCTTTACAAAGAAATAGCACGGCTTGTACCAAGTATAGCTTAAAAAAGAAGGGTGAAATTCGGTATATAATAACGTATATCGAGTGTTAATATTTACTCAACATTACACCTAAGAACTTTACCTAATAATAAAATATATTTTGTTATAGGCACTATGTTCAATAATACCATCACTTTTTTTTATGATTTATTTGTTTTTACAGTACAGTTTACTATATGATGTAGGTAATACCAATTGGGTTGTTTAATATTATCTATTATGTAATATATACATTGGTTAAATAAGTAAGGGTTGTCATAATAAATTCATATATATTGTGTTAATTTGACGTACTGCCGGAAATAATAAAAATGCCACGTGTTGGAGTTTAGTTATTATAAGTGGTTTGTTGTTTATTAACTTGTATGAGTAGGTAGGTGGTTGATGAAGCTTCGACTTCAATTTATGGGGTAGATATTTCATTATAGGACATTAAATAAATCAAAAGTAACTAAACGTAGTAAATTAGTTATTACAAAAAATTTGAGGTCATACTTTAAGATAAGTAGGTATTTTGATCTTAAAAAAATTCTTTAAAGGATAATTTGAACTAAATGATATAGCTGCTGCTATTATCTTTGTGGCTTACAAATTGATTACTTTCCATAAATAAACTTACCTCTCAACAAAAGAGAAAAAGGAATTAGTTTAAACACCGAGAAAAAGGAATTCGTTTAAACAACAAATTTTGCACTTTTAAATTCATTATATTCATCTACTGTATTTTAGATTAAAAAAAGCATTGCTGTTTGGAGGGAGGCTTCATAAGGGTAACGGATTTTTGAGTCTTCTTTTTGTTTATTTTCTGAATGTCGTATTTTAAGAGCTGGTCAATATTCTTTACAAGTACAACGCATGTTGAATGATCGTTTTTTGCTTTTAGATGGCATATATTCAGTAAGTATGTAGTTTAATGTTAAGAGAGTTTTGTTTCTATGAATGTTTCCTAATTTAATTTTCTTTACTGTTTGTGCAAGTTGAGTTAACAACATTTTTTTCTCTTAGCGTACTACAGTAAATTTATATTTGTGGACTGACAGAGCCAAAGTGTTTTAGTGGATTTTACTAAATCTTACTAATAATAAAGTGCAGGTATATTCAATTTTTCAGCCAAATGTTTTTGTACTATTAATAAGTTGATGAGAACGGTTTTGACAAGTCTATCTTTAGTTAGGTAAATTAATTAGTTATTACCCTTAAGAGGTAACTTTATTATTGGAAAAAATAAATTTAATCTGTCTGGGGTGCGTTTTTTGTGAATCATGGTTATTAATATCAATAAAAATAAAACAACAATTTTAAATGTTTCACTTAATTAAATATGTATGCGACATATGTTTCGGGCATATCCAATTATCGAGAGTAAATTATATACTAAAATTACAACGTATTATTCCTATTATATATACCAGAGCAGTTACAAATTCAACTAAATAGTAGAGGGAATGATATTTACCCTAACTCAATTTAATTACTGACTAAATCTAATTTTTTATCTAAAGTTTTCTTAATTTCTAGATTTTCCAACATGGTTAGTTTTCTGCTTTGCTTACATTGTTATGTAGTATGTTAACAATATCTACATCTATAGTGTGATTGAACGAGGTACAATGGTCTGATATGCCAGTTTTTTTATTTTTTTTAGTGACACTATACACATGTTCTTTTATTCGTGTTTTTATTGCTCTGCCACTTTGACCAATGTAAGTGACATTACAATTTTCAAAAATTTGATACACACCATTTTTTAGGATTGGGTCTATTACTTAAAAACTAACGTCTGTCCCTTAATAAGACCGTGAATTTATATTAAGTAACAAAATATGACAGTTACGTATGAGCTGTACATCGTAAAAAAAATAGAGGCATGGTGAACAGTTCTGTATTTGATAAAAATTGCTTTGTTTTATTTACCTATATACTAATCTTCTTACATTACATTTGTTCGTATTTTTTGATAGGAGATCTTTAAAGGTTTGTACTTTATATTGTATTTACCTATAGGTATTAACTTGAAAATAACAATTCATTCAGGAAAATTTCTGATAAAGTATTCTCAATTAATCATCTTAAAAATCGAATCGGTTTTAGAGCACATAAAATTCTATTTGAAAATAAAACACAAATACTTGAAGAAGGTAACTTTGTTACCGAAAACTGCTTCGGACATTTTGTGTCGTGTTTTGGCGTTGGGGTTTGAGCTATCCAGTTTGTTCTACAACTCCGCCAAAGTTTCTAGCATTTTGATTAGTAAATTATTTTGTTTCCATCGTTTCGATATTAAACATTAACGGAGAGACCACGATCATCAAGCTCTGAAAATTATTTTATTTTCCGGAAACTGGTAGAGCAGAATGTATAATATTCATGAGCCAGCACATAATCAGGCTATGGCCGATTTTGAACTCATTGGTTCCAACCTAAGTCGACATCCTTATTATTGGAACACCTTGCCTAACTTTACCAAATTCCGCAAATAAATAGCCAATGGCATTCCCTACTGTATTTATTTATTTAGATTGATATTTGGATGATGGTTTAGTCGTTAAAATCTTTCGTGTTGAAACTGGTAGAGATTACAATGTAAATATCAAGCAATAAAATGGCTTCCACAACAATTTGTTATTTTCGATAATGTACACGCTTGACTAAATGTATATATGTATAAGTTTTTCCAGAATACTTAAACGTTAATAGAGTAGTTGTTGTCACGCAATATATCTGCTGGTAGTAACAACGCAGAAGTTAAACGTAAATGTACGCAATAAGAATTGATTACTTATTAACGTTTAAAGAGTAATGAGTAGTTATAAATATATATGTTGTGTGGTTGTACAAAGCACAATTTCTGATGAAAGTTATCATCCACGATTTGATTAGCGAGTTGCAGTTTATCGACAAATACCGGGTTAAACTACATTTATACACGATACTGTACCTTCCACATAGGTACTCTACACACTAACTTACAATCATTTAAAAAATAAACAAACAATATATTTCGGATAAGCCAATCTTTTCTGAAGTCGTTAGATACATAGTTAAAGTACAGGAAGAATACTAATAATTATGTATAACAAATTTAAATTACGTAATCATGTTAGTTTTAAAGTTTAAAAACGCATACTGACAAAAAAAAACAATTGTGCGCCTTTCTGAATTCATCCAGAACGCAAACTATTTTAAAACTCATTTTGATAAACCCAAAAAGACTACAAAGGAGTGTAGGTTTTCACGGCTGGCGTCTATAATAGTTGAATTGTTTTCACCCTTGAAAATGTCTACCGTAGTTGTGGACGAAACGTTGGGACGAAAATCCTACGGACCACGGCCTGTTAGCCCGGAAAACAATTCAACTATTATAGACCACAAAGGGTTTGTATTTTGTAATGCATTTATTACTTATTGATGATTTAAGAAAAAACCACAACGCGTTGTTGACCATTATTACCATAAGTTAATCAACCGAAGGATTCTTTCGTTATAGCTACCTACTTAGTGTAGTTTATCACTCTTATAATAAACTAAAATTCATTAATTATTACTGTTTACGAGAATGCGTTGTGCAAAACAATCTGTTCAAACATATAGAAAGAATCACAATCAACAATTTTGCGTTGTGGATTAGTTTTGATACTCGAATTTTTCGGTTAAAGGGCTTTGACTCTTAACGTATGTATATTTATTAAATTCTGCTTGAATAATTCATTTGGATATCCCTAAAAATAACGATTGAAAATCTTTTTTAAGAACAATTTTATTTTATGGTGCCTTTTTTAAATGAGAATTGTTTTTATACACTGTTCTATAGGGGAGTTTATGTTATATTATATATATTAAGAGAATGAGTAATAGGGAGAGCATCTAAGGACTTGAAGTGTCGAAAGACTTAGTTTGTGTTTTTTATTCATAAATCAGGTGTAAGTAGAGGATTTTTAAGGTAAGTTAGTGGTCGTTTCAACCAAGTGTACTCTTTCGTCTAAAGTTGTGTTGTTTAAAATTCATGAACCAACTGTTCACATTACCCGAAGCTCACGATATCTTTTAGGTATATACCTGAGCTTGTGGAGGTGATTAATTCAGTTTAAAAGCTCGTGCCAGATGGTCATCGCAAACACGCATTTGTCTTTTTAAGGACAGTTGCGGTTTTCCCTCCTACACCTAAACTGATACATATCAACTTGTTCATATCATTAAACTTAACACAGTACTATTCCCTTCAGTTAGTCAAAATCGATTCCTCATGGATACAAAAACTCAAATCACAGAACTCCTGCCTTAAAAGAACATAACATGGATTAAAGTTAATTTGACATATTCCAAATTATTAATGTCTGTAGCTAAAAATAATTTCTACAAATATTTAATTTAAAAAATTGAAAATTGTTTCGCCTTCTTGAGGTTTCTTCAGAAGTATGCCTTAAAACTAAATTAATAATACTTATACTTATATATATGCTAGGGTAAGAGGGGTTGACAAAAAGGTTCAATAACGGCGAGTTATTAAGATCTAATTGATCATTCAGGAGTACCCCCCTATGTTTTTATTTTTATTTATTTTAACTGTTTCTAGTAAGTAAAGTCTATAGCTTTTATTTTCAAAATGTATAATTTGGAAGTTTTCATTAAACTTATGGTTTTTATCGTTCGTAGTTCACATATAGTTTTTTATTTTCGTAAGATTTCTTGTGTTCATTGATTCTTTTCTCAAAGGTACGTATGTTTGACCAATGTAAATCTTATTATGTATGACGTCTCGTTGGTTATACTGTAGCTTCCTTTCCGTTTTTAACCATATCATCATCCCCTTTTTTCTTCCATTGTTGGCTGCTTGGCTTTTGTTGTTGTTCTTTAAATTTATGTGTTTAGGGAATACTCACAGCTTTAGGCACTGGTTTAGAAACCAGATGTTCTTCTGTGTATTGGTACATATTTTTAATAAAAGTTTAAAAAACACTCGTCGGACATTGTTTAAAATGATTCACGGTATCTACGTTTGCTTGATGGAAATTCATGATCACTTTATAAATAAAACACTTATTAATTTCCACAAATATTTAATTTAAAAACTTGAAAAATGTTTCGTCTTCTTAAGGAGTCTTCAGAAGTATGCCTTAAAACTAAATTAATAATACTTATACTTATATATATGCTAGGGTAAGAGGGGTTGACAAAAAGGTTAAATAACGGCGAGTTGTTAAGATCTAATTGATCATTCAGGAGTACCCCCCTATGTTTTTATTTTTATTTATTTTAACTGTTTCTAGTAAGTAAAGTCTATAGCTTTTATTTTCAAAATGTATAATTTGGAAGTTTTCATTAAACTTATGGTTTTTATCGTTCGTAGTTCACATATAGTTTTTTATTTTCGTAAGATTTCTTGTGTTCATTGATTCTTTTCTCAAAGGTACGTATGTTTGACCAATGTAAATCTTATTATGTATGACGTCTCGTTGGTTATACTGTAGCTTCCTTTCCGTTTTTAACCATATCATCATCCCCTTTTTTTTCTTCCATTGTTGGCTGCTTGGCTTTTGTTGTTCTTTAAATTTATGTGTTTAGGGAATACTCACAGCTTTAGGCACTGGTTTAGAAACCAGATGTTCTTCTGTGTATTGGTACATATTTTTAATAAAAGTTTAAAAAACACTCGTCGGACATTGTTTAAAATGATTCACGGTATCTACGTTTGCTTGATGGAAATTCATGATCACTTTATAAATAAAACACTTATTAATTTCCACAAATATTTAATTTAAAAACTTGAAAAATGTTTCGTCATCTTGAGGAGTCTTCAGAAGTATGACTTAAAACTAAATTAGTATTAAAATATATTTATCATTTATCGTTTGGGTCTCTAATAAGTGAACGTAAATATCAATTTCAATATTAAAGATGAACCACTGACAGGCAGTAGATATCAAGAGTAGTCTGATTGTAGGAATCTAATATGGATGTATGACAGTGTGTTTGTTAGTTTTGTTGATGGTTTAGCAGTCCCAGGACCATTAGGCATCCGAAATTGACTATTTCTTTCATTAGATATGTAGTAGATCGATTGTTTAAGAAAGTGATCGATATTTTCCTTAATGTTTTTGTGTTAATGAAGAGTCAGATGCCATTTTGATTATCACGTCTATGTCTGACTAAAGGGCAGCCATTTTTTGAAATGACAGGCAAAATTTTTAAGAGAAATACGTCTTTGACAAGCAGGTCTTTCGGATATTCTATTCTTAGTCGATCCAGATAGTTAAAAGGTAAATGTAAAGCAAATATTTGACCAAGATAATTACAGCCGCGCCTGAGAGGCGGCACCAAGCAGGGTTGAGGGAGCGGTATGCCTGCCGTGATGATTGCCACTACCACCCTTCTCAATCCTACGGACTTTCGTTCCCGATTTTCGTACCCTCATTGCCTCTTTCTCTAATACATCTACCAACAGACGGACTTATAACCGGCACTGATTTTTAAACTTCCAAACAGTTATGACTTCATTATATCTACTACGTATAACATCATCAAAATTGTTTTTAAACCAATATCCCACCACAATCCAAACTTTATCCAAATTACAATTTCTTGATTTTCACCACCAATTTTCAATGTCGCATTTATGTATCTATAGGTAAGATTTTTTTTAAATAATGTAGTTTTTATAATCTTTCTAAATTTAAGAAAAATACTTGTGTAACTTATTTATTTGAAACTCGACAATTGTTTCGGGGTTTGTCCATTATCAAGAGTGATACAATACTAAAGTAAATGTGTAACAAATGTTATATATATATATATGCTAATTAACCTAACTGAGTAAGAGTGGGGAAGAAAAATTACCTAGTTCTAATTGGTAATTTACTATAAGTATTTAAGTTATTAACGTTCGTGTGTAACAATTTTACATTATCTAAATTGATTTTATGTTTATAAAGGGTACAGTGTTCAGAAATGCCTGTTTTTACAGATTTTTTATTAACATCGACAAATGCTCTTTTAATCTGGTAGAAACAGCTCGGACAGATTGCCCTATATAAATAGCATTACAAGTATCACACGAAATTTGGTAAATACCATACTTATCTATCAATTGCTTATTCTTTCTCTTGTTGTTGCCTATAAGATTCTTTAATCTAAGAGGATTATTTTCGACTGTTGTAAGGACTAATTTCCTTAAGTGAACCTCTGACTTATGGCTAACATGATTAACAAAATGTAAAGATAGAAATCCTTTTTTATAATTAACACCGAGACTATCATTATGTAGAAGTTTTTTAACTTGTTTATTTACTTTGTTTTTAATTAATTCGTCTACTAAGGAAGTATTGTAGCCATTATTTTTTGCAATTAGTTTAATAATTTTTAGTTCTTTATTATAACTTAACAAGGGCCATTCGAAATAACTTAAATACTTGTAGTAAATAACCAATTAGAACTAGGTAATTTTTCTTCCCCACTCTTACTTAGTGAACTTAGTTAGGTTAATTAGCATTGAATTTGATTACTTTTTTTCTGGTTCTTATTTCAACTCTCCATGGTCGTGTTCTTATGAATGATAAATTATGAGACTAGATTTTAATTCAGCGATAAAAGATACCCCGAAACTGTCAATTCTCTTGCCTATTTTGTCCTTTTTTAATTACGTTGTAATTCTCTCTTTGAGTTTTAATATCTTAAAATCCTAAACAATCATATCGGTAATTGATGATGGGTCTTTAACAAACAAAAGAAAGATGCCCTATACTTTACCTTTACCTATACCTATCTATGTTTTTCCATCTCTTGTTGGTTAAGTACTTAGGTACTACATATTAAGTACACAGAATACGGTGTTTATTAAATTGATAAATTGATAATCGTATACATGCTATTACCATATCAGATGTCTATACATATAATATACAGACAGGTATTGCATGTTGGACAGATGGTTTTATGCACGACTCATTTAATACGTGTCAAATCAATTTGCAATTCAATTTGTGTGGACAAAATCGACAGGCCCCTTCACAATATCGATGGCTCTGTCAGGAAACCGCATTATGTTTTAAACTGACCGTTGATTTAAAGTGAGACCTTATTGGCTTCGTCGTCGAACACCCCACCGCCGTCAAATCTGAAACACCAACCCTTTACATAAATAAAAATTTAGCATGCTATTAATATGGAAAACCTCATAAGAAACAATTGCAAATCCGAATATTTTATAGCTAACTTAATAAATAAATAAATAATTCGAGACACATTATTATTTAAAGTACACCCTAAAACAGATAGGGATGCCGATGGCTAGATTTTAAGTAAGCGTTTAAACATCGATGATGTATTTTAGTTATTACTTATGTTGAGTGAACGGAATCGGTGTGGATTGTAATTTCTCATCTCAACCATCAGCAAGGGCGGGATCTGAATGACTAGGAGCCTGCCCAGCTGTCTGCATCAGAATTATTGCGATAAATCTGAGTCGGTTTTACATTTAGGGTCAAAGATGAAGACGACAGAAATGGTTCCAAAGTCATGCAAAGAATAGCGCGCAGCCAGACAGAGGGCTTATCATCAGATTTTCTACGCTGTTTGACGTTTTCGATCGATTTTTCACACTCGAACAACCCCTTTCCACCTCGGCTATTCACATTTACTGAATGCCAAACATAATAAAACAACTCCACTCCAATACATTCCGATAATATAAATAAGGAACGAAATATAAGGTAAATAATAAATAATAAATAATGTAAAATATCCAGACAAGACAATTTAAAAATGGTAATTAATGTTGTTCACTGTGAAACATTTTAATAATATAAGTAAACTCACAAATTTTATTGGTGTTAGGCCATTATTAAAGATACAAAATTTTTGACCTAACAGCCGAAACGGTCGTCAAAAGTCTCCAATAAACTTTGTAAAACCTATCCGTCAGTTTTTGTAGGGATTCATTAACCCAAAAAAAACTGAACAATACATTAAATTGAAATTTCCTGTTTCGCCTACCTAAAGTACTATTAAATAGTTTTGTATTTTATTAGAAGAATGGCTTCGAACCTGACAATTTTTAATTAAATTCTTATTTTGTGTTGACATTTTAAATTTAAATTTAAATATAACCTATAGGTAATAGGTATCTGTATTTTTCAAAATGTTACTCTATTTAAGATTTAGCCCCTTAACCCCCCCTCCATACGTGTTGTATACATGTTAATTTGTGTTGATTAAGAATTCTATGTTGTTTTGTTTTGTTTTTATGCTATATATCACTTTAGATGGGTAAAAGTTTCTGGGGGCTGGAAATGTTTTGAGATAAAGTTGTCTCTTTTCGTGTAAAAAAAAGGTAGAATGCGTCGAGGGTTACACCCAAAATGGCGTCAGTTATTCTCGAGCTTTCCCGTCCCCTTCTGTCTTTTTCTTGTTTTATTTGCGCGTCGTAACTATTTAGGTGGTAGTAGTAGGTATCTATATATATGTATATGTGGTGGTTATGTCAATCTATAGATTGCTCAAGCTCCGAGAGGGAAAACGTTTTGTTATTATTCGACTGGTTACGGCAAGTGCCTGATGCTAAATTTTCGAATCTTTACATTCGCAGAAACTGAAAATCGGCGAGTCTTTATTTCAGACTGTGCTGCCGACAGACACGACGGAAACTGAGGGTTGTATTATGAATAACAACAGTCAGCCGGAACGTGATTATGACATATGCTGCGAAATTGAAGAAAACCGCAGGGGAACGAATCCGGGGACACAATGCATAATTGTCCTGCATTTAAAATTATAGATCCCGCGCCAACTAGGGCACTGTCTACTCGCGTAAGCTATTGTTAACTCAAACACATCCTACGGCGAACTTCACTAAGTACGTTCGCAAGACAGGGGGGGTTGCTCGTTTTTATTCTCAGTGCGCCCTGGCTCCCTTTTTAACAACACCCCACTACCCCAAACCCCTCGCACCTCTTACTCGTACAACACCTACCTCCTAGTCGAAAAAATTGTTTTTCAATACCATTTCCTAATGCAAAACAAAACTACAAACTGATTACAGATTATCGCACGTTTAATATTCCTTTATTTTTTAATGTTGAACCAAAACATATATTATAAATTGAATTTTTTACCTATAGAATTTTTTGTATTTTTCGAATTCGGTTAAATTTCACGATAATCGGTTTTTTAAACAATTGACTCTTCAATAAAGAAACACGCCTTTTAATTTAAATTTGATTTCTATCTCAAACATAATGTCTTTGGGAGAGTTTGGTGATTAAAAATCAAATTTATGGGAAATTCTAAAAAGAAGGAATTAAACTTCTTATTCGGTTCGTTGTGCTTACTTGGTAGGATGCATTCCAAATGTGAGATTTTTGATCTTAATATTTAGACGAATAAGGATTTTAATTCCTTCTTTTTTTAATATGTTATATCTTCGTCTAAGAATCCATCGGAATCAACAGTGTAATTCAATGCCGGTAGGGGTATTAGCCCTCGGAGTAGTTATTTCTGTTGATTCCATATTTATATTTATAGTTATAGGAAATTATCTTTTATGACATAAAATAAAACTTTTGTTTATATAATCTTATTGACACACACGTAACTTACAGGTTTGAACTTTATGCTTCTTTTATTGAACTATACGAAATAAATAGGAATAAAACACTACTCCTATACAACTCTGGAGCTGTTTTCCATAAAAAAGATTTTACTATAGATTGATTTAAATTATTTTGTCAACAGGTGTCATGAATCCGATTCCATTTTTCAATTTTCGGTTATAAAACTAACACAGCTTTGCATGGGGTGGTTAGAATATAGAATAACTGTTCCTATAACATCTACTTAACTTTTTTGTTGATAAATATATCGAATAAGTTCCCTAAGTATTTATGGCTATAGAAACACTTGGTGGTGTGACGGCGTTGGTAATAAACAATTGTCCGAATTGCGAGAGGGTGGCAAGCGTAGTCGCAGATGCCTCGCAATATGATCTGAGTAGATCCGGCGGAAATGCTTTCTTAAGATGTTGATAGGGGTATTGTTGTGTCGCGTGGCTTACACAAAGACCTGAACGGAAGACCAAGCAGATGTAATCATAACAACACAGTACCGCGCGCCACAATCTTGGTATTTTTTATTTTATTACTAGGTACATGACAATGCATAAAACGATTGCACATTAGAAAAGAAAAGAAAGAACTGCTAGAATCGCGTTACCTTTGTATATAACATAGGTAAATACGTCCCCATTGAAATTAGGGAGGTTGTAATATATATAATTTTCGTAGGACGTGTGGCAAAAATAAAAAGGAAATGCACTGTTAGGGAAAAACAACGAAAAAAGTTGCCGCAGATTACAGATTGCATTTTATATTTTAAAATTAACCCACAACGTAAAATTTGTGCTGATAAACGATCATAGCTCATAGTATAATGAGAAAATACCGTTTTCTAATGAATGGTTATCAATGCATCACTTTCAGACATAATCACATCGCGTCTTAATGAACTGTAGCTGACCACAATACGACGTTTTGTGATCATCATTTGTAACTTACGTGTAACATAAATGCATTGTGATATTTACGAAAAATATCACATTCTAAACGGTTATTAATGCAGCACACTTTCTAAAACGCTCACAACGCAACTTAACATACTCAAAAAGACCACAATACGATGCGTTGTGGTTTTATTGATGAGTGATGGACAATATATCACATTCTAAACAATTATTAGTGCAGCAGACTTTCTAAAACAGCCACAACGCAACTTGACATGCTCAAAAAGACCACAGTGCGATGCGTTCTGGTTTTACTTATGAGTGATAGACAAAATATCACATTCTAAACGGTTATTAATGAGGCACACTTTCTAAAACGATCACAACGTAACATAACATACTCAAAAAGACCACAATACGATGCGTTGTGGTTTTATAGATGAGTGATGGACAAAATATCACGATCTAAACGGTTATTAATGAGGCACACTTTCTAAAACGATCACAACGTAACATAAAATACTCAAAAAGACCACAATACGATGCGTTGTGGTTTTATAGATGAGTGATGGAAAAAATATCACAATCTAAACGGTTATTAATGAGGCACACTTTCTAAAACGATCACAACGTAACATAACATACTCAAAAAGACCACAACACGATGCGTTGTGGTTTTATAGATAAGTGATGGACAAAATATCACAATCTAAACGGTTATTAATGAGGCACACTTTATAAAACGATCACAATGCAACTTGATATACTCAAAAAGACCACAATACGATGCGTTGTGGTTTTATTGATATGTGACGGAAAAATTCGAGAATCCATATCGTGTTGTGATGATTATTTAAGAAAAAGCGTTTTCGGTCTTTAAACCAATGTTTTGTCGTCGGTGTTTTGGGGGCACCCTGTACATTTAAAATGAGATGCTAATAATAAACAGGGTGATTGCGTTTTAGTTAATAGGAAGTTGCCAAGTGGAAGAGTCGGAAATATGATTTCAGGATAACCGGGCACGTGGCCCGGATGCAGAATTTGTGTAGGTTTTGCGGCCCTGTTTTAGGGTACTGGTGCGATTGACTGGGGCTGATCGTAGGCTCATTCACCAGCACGTGTCTTGACGGGGGCTTTACGCTGACAATTCCCAGCCCTCCACGTATAATTAACAGGAATTTAACGGCACTTACATGTATGCCGTCACGCACTAATAAATAGATAAATGATATATTTATATAGACGTTTTATTTTATGAGTTTATTTACTAGATAATTGGCCACATTCAAGGGTAACACTTACAATTCCTTGTCACAAAAATACGACGGTTTTAATTAAATTTAATTTAATTTAGTTGTTTAGATATTTAGGTACAATAATATTTTGCAGCTTTTTACAAATTAAAATCTGTAGGTACTTATCTCAGAAATGGATTAATTAATTTAAATTGGAGTATTCAATAAAAATTATGAGAATAATAAATTGACAACCCTTACAATCACGTTTTTTTTTAATTGGGTAATATGTTAGAACGTACCACGATAATAAGATCATATAGTATTTAGTTTTATTTAATGCTTTCGATGAATCATTGTGAATATAGAAAGTGACAATTGAAATTAATAGAAAGAGAAATAGCGGTTGCGTAGGCGTTAGAGCAAGTGGAAATCAATCGGCAAACAGCCTTCGTTTAATCGCCGTAATAGCTATTATGTGTTCCAAACAGCAGGGGAATCACAGGATCTCTGCTGATCTGATTTACTATGATGCGACGCCAGTGTATTTCGAGATAGAGACATATTCAATCAACGTGCACACATGCATAGAGAATACACAAGATCGAAACTGAAGGAATATCTATTAAACCTAATCACTATATGATAAAGTGGAATCTATTATCTAATGCTTAAATTGTCATGTAAATAAATACAGTCCAAAGCATAATAATAAGCATTTACCTGTTATCTAGACTTTAATTAACATTTATAAATTATAATTAACTTCAATAATACTTAAATAAATTATATTTTACATACGATGATCCATATTACACAAATTTTGGATCACACAATTTTTCAGTGTCTTGAACCCCCAAAACCCTGTCGTGTGTACGGCCCTGAATGAGATGTTGTTTTACAATGAATACGTAACATATAGTAGATTCTGTTAATGAAGATAATATAGGAATTCCCGAACAACCATTTTGGTGTAATTAATTTGACAGATTAACTACATAATAAATAAACGATGATACAGATAAAGTTAATTAAATTTATACATTCTTCGACAATTTATTGTCTGAACTATTATTTCGTAGGACAATTAATTTTATAGTTGGCTTAGGCAAGGGTGCACTGAACTCTGGAGATACTACCCCGGTGTACCCTAAGGTGACCACGCCACTGCATATTTGTTTATTTGTCTCATCATAAATTGAAATTTCCTGTATAGATCTGGATTGTTTAGTAGTTTTTTTGTGTCACCTAACATTTTAAATTTAAATTATAATAATTCAGATTATTGACTAAATGAATTAATCAACCACCTTACGCTATAATATGATTGGTAATAACTATCGGTGTTTTTCAAAATGTTATTGTATTTAAGGTTTAACCCCTTATCCCCCACTCCACACGTGTCGTATAGGTAGATGTTAATTTGTTTTGAATAAGAAACTTATTTTGTTTTGTTTTATGCTATCCATCACATTCGATAGGTAAAAGTTTCTGGGGGCTGGAAATGTTTTGAGTTAAAGTTGTCTCTTTTCGTATTAAAAAAAAGGTAGAATGTGTCGAGGGTTTTCGGACTCCTTCGTTTAAATTTAATTAAATTTACAGTTTCTTCGAAAAGTTTTTGTAATTATTTCGTAGGGAAATTAATTTTAGGGTTGGTCTAGGCAAGGGTACCTACAGTGAGCTCTGGGGAAACTGACCCCGTTTGCCCGCCCTAAGGTGGCTACGCCACTGCATATTTGTTTATTTGTCTCATCATAAATTGAAATTTCCTGTATTAGCTCTGGATTGTTTAGTAGTTTTTTTGTGTCACCTAACATTTTAAATTTAAATTATAATAATTCAGACTATTGACTAAATGAATTAATCAACCACCTTACGCTATTATATGATTGGTAATAACTATCGGTGTTTTTCAAAATATTATTGTATTTAAGATTTAACCCCTTAACGCCCACTCCATACGTGTCGTATAGGTAGATGTTAATCTGTTTTGAATAAGAAACTTATTTTGTTTTGTTTTATGCTATCCATCACATTCGATAGGTAAAAGTTTCTGGGGGCTGGAAATGTTTTGAGATAAAGTTGTCTCTTTTCGTATTAAAAAAAAGGTAGAATGTGTCGAGGGTTTTCGGACTCCTTCGTTTAAATTTAATTAAATTTATAGTTTCTTCGAAAAGTTTTTGTAATTATTTCGTAGGGAAATTAATTTTAGGGTTGGTCTAGGCAAGGGTACCTACAGTGAGCTCTGGGGAAACTGACCCCGTTTGCCCGCCCTGAGGTGGCTACGCCACTGCATATTTGTTTATTTGTCTCATCATAAATTGAAATTTCCTGTATTAGCTCTGGATTGTTTAGTAGTTTTTTTGTGTCACCTAACATTTTAAATTTAAATTATAATAATTCAGACTATTGACTAAATGAATTAATCAACCACCTTACGCTATTATATGATTGGTAATAACTATCGGTGTTTTTCAAAATATTATTGTATTTAAGATTTAACCCCTTAACGCCCACTCCATACGTGTCGTATAGGTAGATGTTAATCTGTTTTGAATAAGAAACTTATTTTGTTTTGTTTTATGCTATCCATCACATTCGATAGGTAAAAGTTTCTGGGGGCTGGAAATGTTTTGAGATAAAGTTGTCTCTTTTCGTATTAAAAAAAAGGTAGAATGTGTCGAGGGTTTTCGGACTCCTTCGTTTAAATTTAATTAAATTTATAGTTTCTTCGAAAAGTTTTTGTAATTATTTCGTAGGGAAATTAATTTTAGGGTTGGTCTAGGCAAGGGTACCTACAGTGAGCTCTGGGGAAACTGACCCCGTTTGCCCGCCCTGAGGTGGCTACGCCACTGCATATTTGTTTATTTGTCTCATCATAAATTGAAATTTCCTGTATTAGCTCTGGATTGTTTAGTAGTTTTTTTGTGTCACCTAACATTTTAAATTTAAATTATAATAATTCAGACTATTGACTAAATGAATTAATCAACCACCTTACGCTATTATATGATTGGTAATAACTATCGGTGTTTTTCAAAATATTATTGTATTTAAGATTTAACCCCTTAACGCCCACTCCATACGTGTCGTATAGGTAGATGTTAATCTGTTTTGAATAAGAAACTTATTTTGTTTTGTTTTATGCTATCCATCACATTCGATAGGTAAAAGTTTCTGGGGGCTGGAAATGTTTTGAGATAAAGTTGTCTCTTTTCGTATTAAAAAAAAAGGTAGAATGTGTCGAGGGTTTTCGGACTCCTTCGTTTAAATTTAATTAAATTTACAGTTTCTTCGAAAAGTTTTTGTAATTATTTCGTAGGGAAATTAATTTTAGGGTTGGTCTAGGCAAGCGTACCTACAGTGAGCTCTGGGGAAACTGACCCCGTTTGCCCGCCCTAAGGTGGCTACGCCACTGCATATTTGTTTATTTGTCTCATCATAAATTGAAATTTCCTGTATTAGATCTGGATTGTTTAGTAGTTTTTTTGTGTCACCTAACATTTTAAATTTAAATTATAATAATTCAGATTATTGACTAAATGAATTAATCAACCACCTTACGCTATAATATGATTGGTAATAACTATCGGTGTTTTTCAAAATGTTATTGTATTTAAGGTTTAACCCCTTAACACCCACTCCACACGTGTCGTATAGGTAGATGTTAATTTGTTTTGAATAAGAAACTTATTTTGTTTTGTTTTATGCTATCCATCACATTCGATAGGTAAAAGTTTCTGGGGGCTGGAAATGTTTTGAGATAAAGTTGTCTCTTTTCGTATTAAAAAAAAAGGTAGAATGTGTCGAGGGTTTTCGGACTCCTTCGTTTAAATTTAATTAAATTTACAGTTTCTTCGAAAAGTTTTTGTAATTATTTCGTAGGGAAATTAATTTTAGGGTTGGTCTAGGCAAGCGTACCTACAGTGAGCTCTGGGGAAACTGACCCCGTTTGCCCGCCCTAAGGTGGCTACGCCACTGCATATTTGTTTATTTGTCTCATCATAAATTGAAATTTCCTGTATTAGATCTGGATTGTTTAGTAGTTTTTTTGTGTCACCTAACATTTTAAATTTAAATTATAATAATTCAGATTATTGACTAAATGAATTAATCAACCACCTTACGCTATAATATGATTGGTAATAACTATCGGTGTTTTTCAAAATGTTATTGTATTTAAGGTTTAACCCCTTAACACCCACTCCATACGTGTCGTATAGGTAGATGTTAATTTGTTTTGAATAAGAAACTTATTTTGTTTTGTTTTATGCTATCCATCACATTCGATAGGTAAAAGTTTCTGGGGGCTGGAAATGTTTTGAGATAAAGTTGTCTCTTTTCGTATTAAAAAAAAAGGTAGAATGTGTCGAGGGTTTTCGGACTCCTTCGTTTAAATTTAATTAAATTTACAGTTTCTTCGAAAAGTTTTTGTAATTATTTCGTAGGGAAATTAATTTTTGGGGTTGGTCTAGGCAAGGGTACCTACAGTGAGCTCTGGGGAAACTAACCCCGTTTGCCCGCCCTAAGGTGGCTACACCACTGCATATTGGTTTGCCTGTAAAATGTTATGACTATGAGTATTTATCAAAATTTTTTCTTTCGAAGGTGATGGAAGAAAACGTGAAAACGTTAGCGTGATGGTATAATCGAAAGGTCTTTAAAAGACAAATTGACGCTTAAAGTAAAACGGCATGTCGACCGCAGAATCGGTGATGCTGTCGATAGTGTATGACAATAATTATAGTCATCATTCTCCCCCAATTCTATAGTCGTGTCACTCACGAACATTCCACTTTGCCCTCGATTACTGCTTACGCCGATGTAAATCCTAAATAAACTATTAATAACGTTATTACCACAGATAGCTCTCTCTCTATTTCGAACGACAAGAGGGATGAGAATGAACACGACCGACATTTCAATTTGCTTCTAAACCGCTCCCAACTAATTGGAAGTGCGAGGGTTGGTGAAAATTGTTTTCCAAACCAATAGTCAAAAACACTACGTAAACATTATAAGTACTTACTTATCTACTTACTTAATACGACTTACAAATCAAAATATGTAAAAGAAAACAATAAAAACGACATTATTCGAATTCGATTTATCTAATACGAATTAAATAAATGGTAAAAAACAAACACTTGGTTCATTTTCACAAATTTCATTATCAGACTCGACAATATTGTTTCGACGAAACTCGTCATTATCAAGAGTACAACAAAATTATACTAAATTTTATAATACCTAAGGTCTATTCTAATTTATATCTGGTTTTGGGTTTTTCCCTAAATTACACAAGGGAAAAGAATGGGTGTATTGTTGCTCTACAATTCCGTTTGCAAATTTACAATGTTTTATTTACTTATAATCGCTTTTCTTATTTCTAGGTTTTGTAAGAGACTTAATTTGTTACTTTTCTGTTGAATATGTAATATGGCTGGCTGTGTTATCTACATCTATGTTATAGTTATATTTTAAGGCATGTTCTAACATCCATGTACAATTCTTTTTAGACACAGTGTTATATAAGTGTTCATTTAAACATGTTTTAACAGCTCTACCACATTGTCCAATATAAAAGGCATCGCATTGTCTAAAAAGAATTGTACAGGGATGTTAGAACATCCCTTAAATTGTAACTATAACATAGATGTAGATAACACAGCCAGCCGTATTACATATTCAACAGAAAAGTAACAAATTAAGTCTCCTACAAAACCTAGAAATAAGAAAAGCGATTATAAATTAATAAAATATTGTAAATTTGCAAACGGAATTGTATAGCAACATTACACCCATTCTCTTCTCTTGTGTAATTTGGGGAAAACCCAAAACGAGATATAAAGTTTAGTATAATTTTGTTGTACTCTTGATAATAACGAATTTCGTCGAAAAAATATTGTCGAGTCTAATAATGAAATTTGTGAAAATTAACCAAGTATTTGTTGTTTACCATTTATTTAATAGGTATGCATTTTCACAATTAAATTAAACTGTATTAATACGAGTTAATTCGTTTTCCGTCGTGTTTGAATTTGGTACGATTGCTTTTAATGATTTTTCTTTTCTTTCAGATATGTAACATCATCTTGTTCTTCATTAAGAAGAAATATCAATATCAATATATATATATACATATATATTTATAAGATAAAGGAAATAATTAGCCGACTTCCTACCTCCCCGTAATGGAATCGGAAGGTGAAACTCCAGTATCGCTGGAACCAGCATCGTCGAAAACAACACCACCCTCATCAAAATCCTTAAATTTCTCAATTGATAAAATCATGGAACCCGATAAGCCGTCAAGTAAAGTTGTACTAAATTCGGATGGACTAACCAATGTTCCATTAATTTCAAATTTCTCAAATTGTACGAATTTAGAATCGGCATTCAAAAAATACGTTCCCAGCATGTTGAGATCTCATGAACTGTTTCAACAGTATCCGTTTATTTATTACCATCCGAATCAATTAATGTGTGTTGCAGCAAATTCGGCGACATATTCAGAAACGCCTGTGGCTACTGGTAGTTCCCCATCAGTTCATCTTCCACCCAATTCTATTTCCATGAGTCAACATTTTGAAAAGGGTAATAGGTCTTCCGAAGTTCCCAAAAATAATCTTCAAGTTACCAAACAGAAAAGCTTCGAATGTGGAGAATGTGGAAAAGTGTTTAATGCTCATTACAATTTAACAAGGCACATGCCAGTGCATACTGGTGCTAGACCTTTCGTTTGTAAAATATGTGGAAAAGGTTTCCGACAGGCGTCAACATTGTGCCGTCATAAAATAATTCACACTTCCGAAAAACCTCACAAATGTCATACTTGTGGTAAAGCATTTAATCGTTCCTCAACACTAAACACACACGCTAGGATCCATGCCGGTTATAAACCCTTCATTTGCGAATTTTGTGGTAAAGGATTCCATCAGAAAGGAAATTATAAAAACCATAAACTAACCCATAGTGGTGAAAAAGCTTACAAATGTTCCGTTTGCTCGAAAGCTTTCCATCAAGTGTATAATTTGACATTCCACATGCATACTCATAACGATAAAAAACCATTTACATGTAGAGTGTGCGGAAAAGGGTTTTGTAGAAACTTTGATTTGAAAAAACACATGAGGAAATTACATGAGGGAAGTTGTGCCGGAAGTGATGGAGATTTTTTGAGTGGAAACAGTCACGGATCAACCAGTAGCTCTATTTATAATGGAGAAAGTGATCTTCAACATTTTATAAGGCCCTTTCTCATACCCCCTTCTACTTCTAGACCATCCATACCCGTGTACGCAAGTAAATTATTATGACAACACGAAGAAATTATACAAAAATCGGACTTATATCGTGCATAATTAGTTTTATTAACCATGCAATAACACAATTAAATATCTTTTGTGAAATCGTAGAGCTTCTGAAATGCCTAAGCGTTGATCTCTTAAATGTGCAATATTTTCTTAGGTTTACGACGCTGAAATTGTATTTTAGATTTGACCTTTATTTAGTTCAATAAATGTTATATATTTAAATCATAAAAAAAATTCTTTGATTCGTACCTACTTTTAAATATATATATATATATGTAATTCATGATCTTAAACTTAAAAAAAAACAAGTTCAAATATCCCTACAAATCGTGGAATGTAGGCTTTCACGGCCGGTGTCTATTGATGAATTAACTTCCGGGCTAAATTGCCGTGGTCTTGGTTGGTTAATGATACCAGACGTTTCGTCTTCTTCTGCGGAAGACATCTTCAGTGGCGTGGTCGAAGCGTTCTCGACGAAGCATTCGTCGCTACATCGTCAACGAGAACGCTTCGACCACGCCATTGAAGATGTCTTCCGGAGAAGAAGACGAAACGTCTGGTATCATTAACCAACCAAGACTACGGCAATTTAGCCCGGTAGTTATTTCATCAATACCTACAAATATTAGTCTTGAAAAAATTGATTGTGTAGGCCTCTACTTTACGAACGTTGATCATCTTGAGTTTTGGAATAAAACACTTAAAGAACTTTTACTTATTTTTATTTTATTTCTTAACAAATTTGTTTCGACCTACAAGGTCATCTTCAGAAGAAGGAATCATAACAAGTTTTATAATTCTGTCTTAAATACTAAATTTTAATGCTAAGGTGGGGGAAGTAAATGTTTGGTACATATGTTAACAATGGGGGAATCGTATACATTTTCAATCTCATTTAAAACATTTTCTAAGTTTGCTCTTAAATGGCTTTTAATTTCAATAGCCTCCAGTATTGTTAATTTTTTGCCTTTTAAGAGCAAACTCAGGAAATGTTTTAAATGATATTGAAAATGTATACGATTCCCCCATTGTTAACATATGTACCAAACATTTATCTCCCCCACCTTAGCATTAAAATTTAGTATTTAAGACAGATGATTCCTTCTTCTGAAGATGACCTTGTAGGTCGAAACAAATTTGTTAAGAAATAAAATAAAAATAAGTGAAAGTTCTTTGTGTGTTTTATTCCAAAAATATACCTACAAATATTTCATTAGTTTTTTAAATTTTATTTGCATTATAGACACCTTCATCAAGGTAAGTAGTATTTAAATTAGTACAAATCAAACAAATTGTTATAAAAATAAGCATATTTATTCTGTTTATGTTGTTACACCGATCAATTCATTATTTTTTATTATTATTTAATTATTAAACCCTCTCCAATTTTCTCAAAAGCTACGCCACTGGTTAGTGATTAATAGTGAGCTTTTCCTTGCAAAATTCCACTAAAAAACTAATTATCTGCCAGCTGTCAAAACAGATCGCGTTTGTACTTATACTTCATTAAATAATCAATTAAAAGTGTAATAATTAACAAAAATTTGATTGCTAACCGTAGCAACTAAATGATAAAGTAATATTTTTATAGGTTAAACAACTTTGCACTAAATCGAAAATTGTGTTGTTACAATGCAGTGTAGATACATGTGTTGTGAAAAATAATTGAATGAGGGTGTTTTATTTAATATATATAGTTTAATTTCCGTGTTATTTTGCTTAGTCGACATGAATAAGGTAAAGATTTTTCGTAAATTTCTTAAATATCTCAATTTTTTTAACGGTTATCTTTCTAGTAGATTTGTTTTCGTATAACATGTGCGTTGATACAAATTATTACTCTGGGAGTGGTAGAAATTCAAATAAATTACTGATAAATACATATAAATTGTATTATTATTTATTTTTAACGTTACTTATAATATATAAAAGGTTATACGTGTGAATATTGTACATTAATATCTATAACAACGAATAAGCAACTAAAATAAATAATGGAAGTAAGTAACAGACAGAAGTCTTCATAAAAATTATTTAAAAAACAACAGTTGTTTCGCTAACACAGTAGCTTCTTCAGGTTAGTTTGGTATGTATATCTGTAACAGGGTGGGGAAAACTAAAATTAGGTATGAAAAATTAAATCCAATAAATAAATAATATTAAAACTAATAATATTTTTTAAAAATAAAACAATTACAATTTTAAATTGATAAGTGGTGAAGAAGTCACACCTAGTTGTTCGTTTAATAATAACAACGATGGTTTATGATAATTAATTTCCATTGATTTTAATAAATATAGTTTTTTTTAAATACTTTTTCTGAAATGGTACAGTTTCCATACAATACTAAAGTAAATGTGTAACAAATGTTATATATATATGCTAATTAACCTAACTGAGTTCACTAATTGTAAGCAAGAGTGGGGAAGAAAACTGACCTAGTTCTAATTGGTAATTTACTATAAGTATTTAAGATAAAGATAACGTAGTAATCTATTTATTATTATACAATGAAAGAATGCTAATTTTGTTCGGCACGGATTGTTTAAATCGGCTGGGATTATAATGTCCTTGCTTGTAGGTTTTCTGAAAATTTCAAAATTTAGCTTATTATTTGAACTCGTAAATAGTAAAATTTAAATTAGTGTTTATGGAATTTAAGAATATTAAAAATAAAACTAGTTGTCTAGTGGTTCCTTTCCAAATGCAAAATATGTCATCTAGAAATCTTTTGATATTTTTAGTTACAATTTTTGAACTGAAAAATTATGACGTACTTCCAGGGCCTAAATACCTATCCCTCCATTGATCTTCATCGTTTCATAATGCTAGCTAGCATTATGGCCCATACATAGATTTACACGTCTTGTAAATTGTTAATTCTAGCATAGTAGATAATAGAGATAAAAGTTATAAGTAAGAAAGTGTAGTAGCTATTGAAAGTGTATCAAATAGGGATGTAAAATGTGGGCATTGGACGGAAGGTCTGTCTATACGTTTACCACATGTGGTGTAGGTACATGGGTATATCTGTGTTCTGTGTTAGAGTCCGTCATAGGGATTACTATAGTTTTCCTCTTGATCGGTCACCTACAACGGACAGGCATCTAAGCAGATTATTCCCTTGCCCCAATAACTGCTTTATTTTCATATGCCGCCTGCACTTGTGCTTTTCGAATAGCTACTTATCTCCGGATGTTTTTAGAGTTTTTGCTAAACGGTTTATCCGCCCAACCTTTGTCCCCACAACTTGCACAACTTTTAGCTGTCGGAATCACTCACAGCTGAAGTATATCCATTTAGGCTCCCGTCTTCAATCTAAATAAGGAATTTCCTCGCTGGACCATGGTCAAACTTTTTAAAAAGAAAATTTCTCGCTATTAGTACATACTTCGGTATAATCCATAAAAAATGATACATTGTACTTAGGTATACCATAGGTACACTTAATATTTGATTTAGGTACTAACACAAAACTCGTAATACCTGACATCTAACATATCTAAATATTGTATTATTTTAAGGGGTTAGACGCAAATTATTCGATTATAATTGATTTTTTTTACAAATAAAACGTACAATTTAGACTTTCGATAGTGCAACTTTTGTGAAACATTTTAACATTTCTTTAAAAATTAATAAAACAAAATAATTTCACTATATTCTTTCGATCGTTAACAATTATTATTAGGAGTAGATATACTAAAGTTTAATACTATTAACAAGCTATTTGTATCTAAATTACAAGTTACATAAAAGAAGTGGGGAGTTTATTGAAACAAGTCCTGTTTGGTTGTTCACAAGATTTAATTTGTTTTTAATCGCTTTTTTAATTTCCAAGTTTTCTAACATGGATAACTTTTTACTATTATTAATGTTTGAATGGAAAATTTTTACGTTATTGATTCAAAAAGAGTGCTGAGAATTGATTCAATGTTCTGCAAAACCTGTTATATCGGTTTTTCTTTTTTTTTCTGTGCTGTAAATATGTTCTTTAAGACGTGTTTCAATCGCTCTACCACTTCTTCCTATGTAAGTTGTATAACAATCATTGCAAAAAAGTTGGGATACGCCATTTTTTGTTACCATTTTGCATTATTATTATTATTATTAATAGAGACTAAATGTTTATAAGGGGTGAATTTACAACATCAGTTTGATCATTTAGAATTAGCCCTAGTCTGTTTAATTTATTAATTAAATTATTAGTTTAGAGTAAATTTAGTTTTAAACTTTTTCTTTCAACATGTAGGTATTTCTTTAACATTAATTAACATTAATAAATTAAACAGGCTAGGGTTAATTCTAAATGATCAAACTGATGTTGTAAATTCTCCTCTTTTAAACATTTAGTCTCTATTAACAATAATAATAATACAGTTTTTTAGTTTAAAGGGAGGAACAGTAGTGTTTTGATTTACTAAATAAACTATTTTTTCCTTCTCGTTTATTCTATATACAATCTACACCAAACTGTTCATAAATATCATTCGTTTGTAAAAATATCAATGAAAATTATCGCAGTTATGTTGTATGTTAGCTGGTTACGTAAAATCTAAGTATGAATGTTATTAGTAGCTTTTCTACCGTATATTCGACATTATAAAGTGTGAATGGCGTGTAATCTTTTACCCCAATTATGTTACGGGTCTAAACCACAAGGTTTGGTTCAGAATAGCCTGCAGACTAAACATTCTTGACTAATATAATAGGTAGACCGGTGGGATCTACAAAGCTATCTGTTTAATTTGTACATCATCTTTACTCGAATGTCCAAACAAAAGTGAAATCACCCGAAGAAAAAAAGAAAACAAGACGTAGTAACAAAGCCAAGGGCAAATAAATGTTGTATTATATTGCGCTACTACAACAGGAGCGGGTGGGACTCTTATGTGCTATTAGACCTCTCGATTTCGCTGATCTGAACATCCGGCTTCGTGTAACTATATTTGCTTTTGTAATTGAGCTTTGTTGAAAAGCAGAAACTATTAGGTATAACATAGTTTCCCATCTATTACCATTTTTAAAGTATTTGAAACTATTCCTCAAACATGTTTCACTGTTAATAATGAATTTATTACAAAGACAGGAAGCTTCCTCAGCTATCCACGTATCAAACTTCTAGATTAAGATCTGCTGAAGTAAGGTTCTCAATGAAAACTTACATGTTTATCACATTATCAGTGCTAGTACCAAACCCTTGGCAACAATTTTTAAGTACGGATATTAGATTAAATCGAGTGTACTTAAAACACACATCGTGTTAAAGCTATTACTCCAGTTAAAAGAAGTGACGGGAAAAATTGTCGTTCCGAAGTAGTAGTAGTAGAAGAAGAGCCTTTTTTTAACATTATATATTACATCTATATTTATAATTAACAACAAGCAATTTCAATGGAAATAAAATAAAGTTCTTAAAATATAAAATTGAAACTTTAAAATTCAATATTCTTCAAAAATTATTTAATTATTTATCCTAATTTTCGAAAACTTCTCATTTTATTATTAAAAAATGATGAAGCCGTTAATTCTTTGTGGATCATTTTAAGTTACATTAATAAATAGGTATTTAAATTAAACTCTTGGATTGATTCACTATCTTTTATTGATTACTCAATATGCATGTTTCGCCTTCTTAGGGCATCTTCAGGAGTATAAGGTGAGTAATAGAACAAACAGTTTCCACAAAATTTATATTGTACTTTACAATTGAAACCACAGAAATTAACAAATATAAAAATACAAACAAACTTTTAAACAACCAAGTAGACCTTAATAATTCACCATTATTAATCTTTTCGTTCACCCCCCCCCCCCACCTTAACTCAAGTAAGTTTATTGTATTACTTCTGAAGAAGCCTAAGTTAGGCGTAACAATTGTAAAGTACAATATAAATTTTGTGGAAACTGTTTGTTTTATTACTAACCTTGTATTATAATGAGTGAAAAAGTTAATTTTATTTACTTGGTGTGTTTACATTTAAATGATTTAAAGCAAAACAGTACTCATTTTAATTGGCCTGAACATATTCGGAAAGTACAATATTTCGAAAGGTTTAACTAAAGAAAAAATATTATCAAAATATATTAAATGTAGTTATTCTTTTTTAAATCACGTTGTGGAAAAAAATTCTTTTATAATTTTTGGAACTTATTTTGAGGATCGTGCTTAGTCTCTAGGAAAGTAAAAGTTCTTACCGATCACCAAAAATTTAGGAAAAAATTAAACAAATTTAAAAGTGAACTGAATTCGAAGAGTAGAAAATTTTGAAATGTTTGACTTAATAATAATTTCCATTTCTCTATTAAAATAAATAAATTTTTGAGATAGCTAAAGAAAAAAAAAGATTAAATGTAGGTATTCTTTTTTAAATCTCGTTGTGGAAAAAATGATTTAGTATTTTTTTGGAAATTATTTTGGGGATCATGTGAGGCTTTTTTGGATAACATTGAAGACCAAAAATTGACTAACTACGTTTATTGTGAATGTTGTAGACCATTTTGTAAAAGGTTTCAATTCCACATAACATAATATTATTGTTAGTAAAATTTTATTTTATTTTACCCTTGTTACATAGGCGATACATAACAGATTTAATTATGTAGTAATTAGGTACTTAGCAGGTTACAGAAGAAAATTGTTCGTAGATTTTTTGCGATAGCTGAATTGTCGAAGTGATCAAACAGTTAGTAGGAGAGGAATTAATAATGGACGTTTTCCGACAATTCACAAAGGCGACGCTTCAATAAAAGGCATAGTCATAATCGTCGCTAGGGTAGTAAAGCTGGATCACACCTGTGCAAGTCTCAGATCAACGGCCAATTTCATTACAGGTCGACACTTTCCAACAACAGCTCAAGTATTACGTTCTCTAAAATCGCGTTAGTATTACTAACCCATGCTTCACTAGTTTCTGTACATTCTTCGCCCTTTCCCAAATATATAATACGTGTAGCTTACTGTATATGCTTCGTCGATCTAAGCCACCCCCAAATTACCTACTAATTTCTTGTTATTAGCAGTTCACACTTCACCTCAGACCTCTTAATAATTACGCAAGTTCAAACTGGTTTCATCGGGGATAAATTGAGGCCCTTCCTTTCTTCCTTTCCTTTAATCAAAATCGGGTTTAATCAAACCCGATCGTACGAAGAACATAACGTCAAATATATTTGACATCACACGTATGGTGTTCATAATGCTAACCATATGCATCTAACTGTTAATTAACACTCTTTTTATAACACATATCTACCATTAGTTAAACATTTTTTTTTTATTCAAAAAAGCAACATTTTTATCAATGTAAGCAGTAAAAATGTTATTATTTTCGAAACTTGTATTGTATATATGTGTTAAAAGGATTTTTAAGCAAATAAATACAACTTTTGTTTCAATTTTTGGAGGGAAAAGGGAATAGGCAAAACAGAGAATAAGCATCGATTAGATATGTTTAAACTAACAGCGGTGCAACTTTTGTGAAACGTTTCTGTTGTTTTCTTTTCTTGTTCTTTGATTATTTATAGTCTATTTAACAAAACTCACTGATTAGAGATTTTAAAACGACACCCTTTTTATATGTACCTCTATAAAACTTATTATATCCGAAAATCATAGCTAAAACAATTAGCAATTTACTGTAAATTACAATATATACAAAAACACAAAAACCCAATATTCCACATAAAACATTGTTTTATTTAATTCAGTTCCACATAACTCCATTTGATTTCTTGTACAACAATATATAAAAAAATAAAAATGCAGGTAATGAATCATTTAAAAAAAATACTAAATAATCATTTATTCTATATCTGATAAATAGAAGCATGTTACTTAAAAATAGGGCAGTTAATATTATTTCTAATTCTTCAATTTGTTTTTATATTAATCAATTTTATTTGTAATTTTGTTTATTTAGTCGGCTCAGCGTATGTATTTCCATTGTCTGATGCGTAATTTGGGTTGCCTAGAAACTTAGCAATGCATTTCCATTTCATTTTTGTTGAAACAGATGGCGCTATATTTAATCAATAATAATTTAAATCAATTATTTCAAGGGTGGTAAAATAAACTGATTCCTTTTTATTTGTTAATATGTAATATAAATATACAATCCTAATAAATTAAAAACCCTCGATGTACTTTACTTTTTGTCATAAGAAAAATAAATGATAAAAGGTCTATTGGGTAACAAATTATATTCATATATATACATATGCGAAAAGACAGATTTTTCGTATTTTTTTAAATCTATAATTAGGAACTTTTGTTGGAAATATCCTTATTGTAATTGTAGATGAGTGATAACTCTTATGAACGTTTTGCGTACATATTTACTTATTCCGTCACATTTTTTTTAATATCAGTTTATCTGTTGTTATTCTAGTGGAACAAGTTATAATTTTATTATTTAAAGGGAATCATAAAGGTTTATTGAATTGCAACACATGGGGTGAACATAAAACATTTTTTTTATGTATGCATAATTTGAATTAAAAGAAACCCCCTTCCTTTTTAGCAAGCACTGTTGTCAGATACGTGTTAAGTTTCCCATTTCACGAAGAAAATTAAAGTTAAATATAAATAAAAGTGAATGTAATTTAAAAGTTTCTATTGAAGTTTTGTATTTAATACATATAATTAGAAGTATTTACTATATTCCCTTATTATATTTGCAAACAGCTTAGTAAACATTTGCGTTGCTGAAGGGAGCGTTTTTTTTTAAAATGAACGTTGCAACAGTAGATATAGGTGAACGTTCCAGATCCAAAAGAGATTTTAACATGGCCGCATGTTGAAACACGAATTTTCTTTATTGTTTGCCAATGTATTTGGAGATCTAGTAGTGGTGTTTGAAATTAGTTTTACATAAAATAAAAAGTGCTTAATGAATAACGTATAATTTTGTTAATAGTTCTCTAATTACCTGAAACCTTTCTGAAAGTTTTATTATACGCAGTACCGGCCTAATTCCTGCTCTTTTGTGCAATTAACATTTTATACGTTATAAATACAAAATTTTTCTGTTAAAATAAGTGAATTATGATGCGACATCCTGAACACCATCACGTTCCTCCTAATAACATGCAAAGAAACAGGTAAAGCACATCCTTTTGATAATTCTATTGAAATTCTTTCATTTATTACTTTTTATTGATTTATTTTTTTTAGATATAATAATTTGTACGTGTAAATAACAGAATAAATTTTGCTCCAAAATTATGTAAATGTTCACTTATAAACATATTAGGTAAATAGCTTTGACTTTTTTTACTTTAATTATGTTTTACCCTCTTATTGTAGAGTACAACAAATGCCCCCAAATCGTGGTACTCAACCAATGTTAATGAGTTTACAACCAACAGTTACAGTACCACACTCAGGTATTTAAGATCTTGGCTGCTTGAAAGTGAATCTATGCTAATGGATGTTTTTTTCATTTAATTCAAGGAGTACTCGTTTCTATGCCTCAAGGCCCACCCCTTATTCCACCAACTTCAATGCCTCAGCAACCTCAACAGCCTAAAACCATCATGCAGCAACCAACTCAACAAGGTTCGTTGTAATAAATGAATATGATTATAAAAATAAATTGCATGTATTTTAACAAATTTGTTTTTACTTGCAGTATATCACTATGAATCTACACCAGTGGAAGCAACAGAACATCAGCATCAAGCACCACCACATCAGACAGTTTCTGAAAATGACCATTCTGCTCAGGTTCAACAAGTTCAAATGCAAAATTCACCAAACACTAGTACTTCTTCTTTGCCCCAACAATCAACCTTGGCAAACACTAAAGAAAAAACTCCAATGTGTCTAATCAATGAATTAGCTAGATATAATAAAATTCAACATCAGTATCGTCTCACTGGAGAGCAGGTATAGTTCAATAATGTTTGTTTTTATTTGCTTTCTATTATTAAATAAACACTTATTCTCTGTTTTTCATAATGTAATAATAGTTATCTCTTTTTTTTTTCTATTTTTATTTATGTACACTATTATATATTTACTTACTTATATTGCTGTTGGAAAAAATAATGTGTCATTAACATATGTATGTAAAATTGGCTATTGAATTGAAGTTTTCTGTTACATGTTTGGTTTAATTTTAGGGGCCGGCTCACAAAAAGTTGTTTACTGTTACTTTAAAATTGGGCAATGAAGAATATGAAGCTGAAGGACCAAGCATAAAAAAAGCTCAGCATGCTGCCGCCGCCTTAGCTCTTAAAAGGACAGATTTGAAGCATCCTCCCCCAAAAACTGCTCGAATCAATAGGTCTGGCTTAAGGAGTACTGGTATGGTTACTCCAACAGTAGAATTGAATGCACTAGCTATGAAACGAGGAGAACGAACCGTTTATGTATTAGATAGTGTTCCTTCAATTCAACCTCAGGTAAAAATGCAATAGTAAAAGATTATGTACAGAATATTATTTACATTAAAATATGTGTTTCACTTAGGGCTATGTTTCACAAAGTGGTTATTATGCTCGACATAATATGTACAACCCAGGGCAACCCCGTTATCCAAATTTCGATATACGGCGGGGCCGAGGGTACCATACACATTATGATCGATACTATGGGCCATACAGACCTGGTTATCAACATCCCTCTGGAGAACCAGTAACTGTGCGTCTTCGAGTTGGAGACAGAGAATATCCGGGCGTAGGATGCACCGTTCAGGCAGCTCGACATGACGCAGCAGCCAAAGCTGTAGAAGATATTAAACAAATGGAAGCTGAGGAACAACAACAGCAGCAGCAGCAGCAACAACAACAACAGCAGCAGCAACAACAACCGCAATGCAATGCAACACAGGAAAATGGTAAGGCTATTGATTAATTAAAAAAAAAAGTAAGTAATGCTTTTTTTTTTAGGCATTGTTAATGTAACAGGTTATTTGGCAACGACAAATGGAAGTATTAATCAAGATTTAAGTACAGAACTGAAATCTCCAATTTCTTTGGTGCACGAAATTGCCCTTAAAAGATCTCTGAATGTGACTTTTGAGGTTCTGAGCGAGAAAGGCCCTCCTCATATGAAGATTTTTGTGACCCAATGCCAAGTTGGGGACTTAATCGCGAATGGGGAAGGAAATGGAAAGAAACTATCGAAGAAAAGAGCCGCAGAAAAAATGTTAGAGGAACTGGCGAAATTGGGACCACTTATTAGTGCTAATAATATGGCCCATCTAAAACGCAAAAGGGTTGTTGCTAAGAAGAAAACTAGAAATTTAATAAAAGTTAATGCTGACAAAAATTCAGAATATACCGAAGAGATCAATCCAATATCTCGCCTGATACAAATACAACAAGCAAATAAAGAAAAAGAACCGGTTTACACAGTAAGATTAAATAAATTTCAGTAATGTCAGTTTATTCCACTATTTTAACTTTTAAGGTAGTAGAAGAAAGGGGTGCTCCTAGACGGCGTGAATTTGTAATCGAGGCTTCTGTAAAGGGACATTCATGTACTGGAATAGGTCCCAATAAAAAGGTAGCAAAACGTAAGGCTGCTGAAGCGTTGCTTAATTTATTAGGTTATTCAAGCAGTCCTGTACAGAACACACCGCCAAAACCAGTAATCAAATCTGAAAAAGAAACAGAGTTGGTGGAGAAGCTTCGGAAAGTTACATTCATGGAAGAAAAGTCTGAAGTTTCTGTTGGAGGCAGCGGAGGGCGTCAATTAGTTCCCGGGATTTTACTTGTCGGAGATCAGTCTGCCAGTTTCCAGCAGGTATTTGTAATTCTATTAATTGAATAATCGATTTCAGCTTGGTACATTATTTGTCTCACTTTTTTCAAACAAGATTAGTAATTAGGTTAAAAAACGTTTTAGAATAAATCGAAAGTAAATTCAGATATGTTAAATTCCGGATCTGGTGTCCAAGCTGATGGGAAAAAAGGCGGCCAGTCTCAAGTTTCTAAAATATCATCACAAGCAACTCAGAGTGTTCGAGCTAAAGAACAACTTCTATATCTAGCTCAGCTGCTTGGAGTCCAGGTCCAGTTTTCTGATTTCCCAAAGGCTAACCATGAAATGTACCTTACATTGGTCTCTCTTAGTACGCAGCCTCCTCAGGTACAGCTACCGTAGATTGATAGATTTCTTTTGTGCATGTTTGTTTGTGAAGTAATGTGCAAAATGCAATTTCTTGCATAGTTTTTTGTTTTGTTAGAATTTAATAATTAGTAATTTCCCGTTCTTGTCGTTCTATATATGTTCAATCCAAATTTGTTAGGCTAAATAATTTGCTTCTTGTATTTGCATTTTTTTAGATATTTGCTTTTTTGTTGCAGTGTAGAAAATATAACAAGTGGTGTTATCAGAGTTGCGGTAATGGATTTTGTTGATTTATTTCTTTTATAAACAAGTCAATAAAACTAAATTAATATAAATACATGGTAACTATTTTTATAACAATTTTTAAAAATTATGAGAAAAAGGTATCAGTTATCAATGTTGTAGTTATTTAATTTATTCTAAAGTTATTGTTTATCGGATTTATATTATACAGTACTTCTGCGCCTTTCATATAATATAATTATGTTGAAAATTCCTTACAGATATATGCATGAACGTTAAAAGTAGTTAAAAAAAAAATTTGCGTAGGTGTGTCATGGAGAGGGACCCACAACGGAAGCTTCTCATGAAAAGGCTGCTTTAGAAGCACTCAATGTTCTATCTGAGCTGGGATTAGATAATGTAACGCCTAATAAAGAAAATAATATTGAGGGGTATGTATAATTAATTAATTGGATTGTTTAGTTCTTCTATGATTTCATTTGCCTGGGATGTTCATTAAAAGAATGAAGAGACAAAGTGTTTCTAATTTTAAAAGAGGATATCAAAATTTAACGCTTTTTCTATAATTGCGACTGAATTTAATCCAGTTTTTAATTTAGAGTACAGAGTGCAAGCAAGCCTCAAGTAGTGCAGAAAACGCAGATGAATCAAAACGGCATTAAGAAATAGATTACATTTTAAATTTTGGTCTGTACCAATGAAGATATTTTATTAATAACTTATTTATCAAGACCATTTTGGTTTTTTAGAATGTATATTTAATTGTTGTAATTTTAATTTTTGGTTTTCATTGGTACAGAAAGTTTTCAGTTCCATGCGGCCATGTGACATGGACGAAACATGTAGTTATTTACATTAAATTTATGTTTTATGTGATTTCATACCATATAAACATTATATGAAATGATTTCATGTTACTGTAACTTGTTGTCATATAGCTTATAAATTTGGCTATATGCAGTGCTTCCCATTGGCTTTTTGAGGGCAGAAAGCCCAATAGGGAAACAGTAGTTCAGAATTGATATTTGGGAACTTTACACTCTTAAGATTGTTAAAATTTTCATTAACGTAGAAGTATTTTAATACATTAACATACAAATATAATCCTAGATGTTTTTAAGCTATGCCATTGTCTGTTTAGAGTGAATAGGGCGCAGTTCGTTGTAGTCCGTAGCTAAATAAATGAGGGGCTTAGGCATAATTTAGCGTTTGCCCGTTTGGCATCGTATTTTGCCTGTGTTTACCTGAAATTGAAATATATAAATCATTTTATAAAAATGAATTGTAATCGAGTTCTACCTTACTTCAAACCATAACTGCGCCTTATTATTACAGTATTGATGTTCTCTAGTGCTATGCAATTCTGATCTGCTGATAAGTTAAAATTTCTTTGTAGATTGATTTCAGTATTCAAGGGGCTTATAAATGTGCTTTTAACTCTCCAAATATGTAATCGACAACAAACCTAACCATTACAGTTACTTTGTAATTATTTATTCAGGTTTATTACAAAAAGATTATGACTAGCTGTAGCGTTAAGTTTTTAATATGTAACGTAAGTAAATTTGTATTTATGCATGCTCCATCAGAAATTGAAATCAATAAACATTTTATTTAAATTGGCCCTAATTATTGAATATATATTTTGACTCCCGCCCCCCCCCACCGCTGAGCAACTCCTTATTTTACATAATATTTAATAACTTCTTACAAATAACTTGAAAATAAGGCAATATTTATATATATATATATATATAAAGATAGTAAATTTTACAATAAAAAGGGATATAGACGGACTTACTTTCCCTTTGTTGCAGACGTTTTGTATCGAGCATTTCTTAAAAATTCTGATGAAGTAGCTATGCCCAGTTTCATTAAAATTAATATGTGTGTTTAATTGGAGTTATAATGAGCATAAAATGGAAATTCTAATCCTGTTTTATTAAAAAGAAAAGGGAAAACCATTCAGTGGCTATTTAGACACCACATGATAGTTATTATTAATTCTATGGTTATTATTTTTTGAAATCAAATTCACAAATTTGTCATCCCAGAATTGTAGTTGTCAGCGTGTTGGTGAATTGTAAGTAAAGTACTAAGAAAAATTAATTGCTAAGTTTATTTTGAATGTACCTAAAACCAATCAGATTTTCTTCAAAAAGCATTTAAAAATAAATTGAGTAATTTTTAATTTGCTTCAATTTAAATTGTAAAAAATAAACCCGGAAACAAACAAACGCATTAGGAATTTTTTTTATATAAAAAGCGACTATATATAAAACTAAGCAAGCTTAGAAATGACTGATGCTTCCTTCCGAAGTTGGCGTCAGCCATCTTTCATACAACAATAGTCGTGTTAGTCAGCAGTAGTATTTACTAGGTAAGAAATAACAAGTTTTTGGGTAAAAAATTGTACTGGAAATCACACAATTGTCGAAATCTTCTCATTAAATATTGATAATTACGATATGCATATTGGTTTTTGCGGCAACTTTTTTTTTTCTTAGTATTATCGATAGTACTATTTCCTTATAGTCATGGCCAAAATACTCGTAAATTATTTTATTTCTAAAAATTCTTTTACAGGTTATTCATAACAAAATTATTAAAAAAATATAAAATTAGTTTATTCGTCAGATTTTATCGTAATTGTTGTTTTTTGAATGCTAATCTATCACAATTATGCATGTGTTTTTTGTTTCTTCTTTTAATTCACGTCTGTTCATTCATTAGCATGTATAATTAATTCGTTTCTTTTTTCACCTTTCACAGTTTGACCTATAAATGCCAACCAACACCATTAAGTTTATTACTATTACTCTCCTGTGTACTTCATTTGCTGTTTCACTTTTCAAACTTTGGAGTTGTTGTAATTAAAAAAGGTAAGATATTCTGTGGATATAATTTTGAAAATTTCAGGTACATATTCGTTGTTAAGAAATATATATATATATTATGTTTCAAAAAAGTTTATTAAGATATTCTACAATTTTTCGGCCCATAAAGATGCAGTATTATATTATTAGTTTTCTTGAAAAAGGCATCATATGCCAAAACAATTGTACGTTTTTGAAACATAAAAAGGCTATACTTTTATTAAGTTATTAAATTAACTTTGTTGCTGCATTAAGCGTCGCTTACTTTGCTTGCCCATAATTCATGATAAATGCTGTAACAGTATTGTTACATTGAAATTCTTCTTCTTTTACTCTTTTTTTAATAAAAATTGTTTGATCATTTCATTTTCATAAGAACAAAATTAAGTTCTTGGTCAAGTAACATTATGAAATATGGCATAGCAGCAAAAGCAGGTAGATGGCGACGTACTGCCATATCGACGTTTTATTTCATTTTCATATCAAAGGTAAAACATTAAAACTTTCACTGTTAATTCATTGCTAAAAATAAGTATGGACTTTGTAATGAGAAACGTTATCAGGCGATAACGGCTGTTTTTCTGCGTTTGTACCTATAAAACAAGTGACTTCTAGTACTGGTTACAAGTTTTTTTCATACTGCTTTTTATAAAGGCCAGTGCAGTGTAATATAAATAATAAATAATGGCAAATAAACAACTGAAGGCAATGACTGTAACAAATAAGTTCATTAGGTATGTGTCAGCCTGTTGCTTTTTTTAATTGATTTTGATTTAGTTCGTTGATTTTTTTATTAATGACATTTTTATTGAACAATTTTGGTTTACTCTCTAATAAATAGTGAGAGCAGTTTGTTAGAAACAAAGCATATAAAGCGTTGGTTTTGTATTTTAACTTTTATCAATTAAAATATTTCCGAATAGGTATTGCTGTACATCTAACGAAAGTAGTGTGGCTCTTTTGAGAAATAATTAAAAAAAAACAGTTGTTATCCTCAGTTTCTTTGCGAAAATTTCATTTAATATTGTACATAATAATTTTTGGGGTTCTGTACTGAGAAAGGGTAAAAAGGTCACAGTGGATTATATCTGAACAATTATTACTACTACTTATTGTTATTTATTTGGAGTTTAGTTTTAATAAATGCTTGTATCTATTAAAAATCAAAGAAACAATCGTATTACTGTCTAGTTCAGTATCACTATCTAGACACTACATGGCAGTTATTACTTACTCTATGGTTTTTCAGTTAGTAAATCAATTTGACGTTTCAGGTTAATATTAATAAGAAGTGAATATTTGCTTCCAAATTAAACAATAATAACACATCTTATTATAATACAAGGTAGGTTTATTTATTTTGTAATGTATTTTGTATTTTTCTTGCTTGTGAAATCTCTTGCTATCAGATAACTAGTGTGCATTAATAATTTTGTAATTATTAACTTCCGTGCAAATACCAAGGTCTAATTAAAAAAGGTTAGACCAACACTACTTTGTTTTCGACCTTTCTTGGATATTACTGGAAATAAAAATCACGAAATAATTATCAAGATGTTAGGTTAAGTTGAGACGTCAAATTTAATAATCTTGAAACTTAGAATCATAAAGACATAACCATAGATAATTACAACTAGTGATGTGATGGGTTGGTTGTTATTTAACGGTCTGTTATTTTTTAACTGTTATTAGCAAATAACAATAACAACCTGTTATGCATAGAGAAAAATAACTGGTTCGGTTAAGCAATAATTTCCAGTGCTGAGCGCCCAGTCGCCGCGCCTGTTCCGAAATAAAATAACAGTTGTCGGCCGTTGGCGTTATCGTCGTTATGGTAATGTCATGCGCAAACACGCCTATAATTGGCTTCCATAAACAATAATTAAAATATATACGCGTTATTTGCTGATGCGTATGTGTTATCTGTTATCCCCGGTTACACTGCTTTCCAAAGCAACAACACCTATTTTCAACCTGTTATTTTTAACTATTATTTAAAAATAACAGTAACTGATAGTAACAATTAATGAAAAATAACCGGTGTGCCTATCACTAATTACAACATCCTACAAAATCAAGCATCTATGGTTTTTCTCCTTTCCCTTGCTCGACAATGACATTTAACGGAAGCCACTCGCCATTTTCTTTTAGTATTATACTTACTTTTCGTCGGAGCCTGTTGTTAATTTATTTCGTGTTTTATTTATTTAATAGTGTAGTTAATTCGTTTTTACTGAGTTTAATTCTATCTCTATTGAAATGGCGAATCGTCTATTATGGTGATTTTCACTTCGGACGATTGTACAATCGAAGGTACGAATACTTGCAATAATGTAGGTATTTGATATGCACGAAGAGAACGGTTCGGCATTACTTTATGCACGTTTTCTGCTAGGGATGGTTAAATTAATTGTTTTTGAGTAATCCCATAAAATTTTAATTGTTCAGGAACCTTATAAAAACTGGATGCCACGTGTTACGAAGCATTGGTCACACGTCGATCCTGTTTCATTCGAAGATGTAGCAGTACCTGAAGGAAGCATAAAAGTGCCTTTTTTGGACTGGAAACAGTGTCAATGTGTTGGTGTTATAATGAGAAGATTTTATGACGATGAATTGGTAAGTAACAACATTAATTAAAGATAGTAGTAGCGAAGTTTTCATTAAATTATCCCAGAAAGTTCAACTTCTTAGACATTTGTAACCTACAAAAATGTAAAATGCAGAATTTAGGTACAGCTAGGGCAACGTTCTTTTCCAGCAGTAAAAGTTGTATGTTATATGTATCTAATTATAATAGAAATTAGTTAACATTAAAGTTAGTGATTCCACGTATCTATTTTGTAATTTTACTGTTTTGCTTGCACTTAGGTGTGTTTTTATTTTATTTTGTTTATTTAACAGTGTATTTAATTTGTTTTTCTTCGCCATTTCTGTAGATTGGCCAACCAAGGAGAGAGCACTGAATGAAGTACAATGGTGTCGTTTTTCCTGGACTTGTTTCCTGTTAACATCTTCACTTTGAAGCAATATGCAGATGATTTTTGACTGATTCGAGTGAGAACACCTGGATACCACTGAAACAAGTTGTCTCCAGTAGTATCGTAGGATTTAGTGTGCTTTTCACACTTGTAGATTTTGGAACGTGGCATTCTACAGTTAATTAAGGTGAGAATACTTGATATTACGAATATTATTTGCTCGTTATTAATCTGTTACCACCGTATCTGTTTCAGGTCGCCGTTGGAGAAGACAAAGAAGACCGTAGTTAGAATTTTTCTTTATTTTATTTCGATCAAGTTTTTATTTTGCATGTAGTTAGTTAATTTAATTGAATTCATATTTTATTTTGCATGTTTTTAATATCATTTAGTTGAATTAATCTTTTATTTTGCATGTTTTTAAAATCATTTAGTTGAATTCATCTTTTATTTTGCATGTTTTTTGCTCATTTAGTTTAATTCATCTTTTATTTTGCATGTTATTCAGTTTATTTTATTTGAATTCGTTTTTATTTTGCATGTTTTAATTTTTTTAATATATTTTGCATGTCTCTTGCTTACCTCTTCGCTTTGCTTACTGCACATTCTCGCTATTCCGCTTCGCATTTACACTACGTCTTCTACATGATTCAACGTTTCGTTATCGTGTTCAATTCTCTTCTCAGCTTTGTGGGCCTAGGGAGGGCCTCCCCGAACGAATCCCCTTAGCCTTAGCTTTTTAGTTGTTCTTTTAAGGTACCTTAGGTACCTTAACGCGAGTCTACCCTAACGTTACTTCATTTCAGACGGGGTACAGTGGGTTATCTGGAATAGGAGGATTAGCCGACTGCCCAGCTTATTTCGTCGAAATCTGTCCGATCTTTTCTACCAATCTATTAGTCTTTGTCGTTAGTCCTGCTAATGCTCTATTCGCTTTCAGATAATATGGTATTTTTAAGAAGACCGAAGACATCGTATTTTTTTCTTTTTGTTGTATTTCCTTTGTTTTCTTGTATTTCTCTTACAGGTATTTTGTTTTTTTCACTTTATAAACTGTTATATTAATGTAATCGTAATTTAATCTGATAATTAGCTCTTCCAAATTCAGTAATTGTTCAAACAAAATTCAATTTTATTAGTAATTTTAATCATTAGAAGTAATTTGGGTGGATAGGGTGGCTATAAGGGGAGATGCGGAGGCCACAGAGTGTTAGGGGGCCTTTTTGTCCCAAAAATAGTATTCAAATATTAGTATAACAGTTTATAAAGCATAAACTATAAATGGTAATCGCATTTAATTGTAGTAAACTCTTGTCAATTTTTATTAAAGATGTATTTGAAGTTAATTATACTATCTGTGTATTGTTTGTAAATCAAGCTGTATTGTATGCAGTATATATTGTATTAAATAAATCAATTAATCTATGAATAGTTTTATGTAAATATAAACATGATTAAGTTGTACTTTCTTAAGAATTATTTTTAATAAATGTGTTAAGGATTAGAAATTGTTTTATTTTCTTATTAACCAACACTACCAATTCAATAAAGTATTCAAAAAAGAAGGCATTAAGTGAAGTATATTGATCAAATTGCTGACTTATTTATGCTAGTTCCAAATTTTTGACATAACGATATGTAAGATGTTCAATTTAAATTCGATAAATTAGTCCACAGCAACTTATGCTCTCCTAATACAAATGTCGAAAATTTTCCAAAATTTTGAATTTCTGTTAACATACGAGGTCTGGTCAACAAATATTTTGACAAACAAAATTCGATTTTTAAAAATATATAAATTGTCAGACTATTTGTTGACTAGACCTCGTATGTGATTATAAATTTTGGAAAATTTTCAACATTTGTATCAGGAGAGCATAAGCCGAAGGAGTTATATTTCGAAAAATAATTTATTAATCGGATCGATAGTGTTCAAAAGAAAAAGTAACTGACTACGTTATTCTACTTTTACCAAGTAAAAAAAAGCCATAATTTTGATTTATTTATTAACTTGGATCAGTAATGGACATGGAGTAGAACAAATATAAGCAATAATTTTGATTTATTTATTAATTAGATCAGTAATGTACATAAAATGGAACAAATATCTGTATTTTAAATAACTTTACAATGCATATTCTAATTACTATGCAAAAACATACATTTCTTTATTGACACACCTATTTATTCAGAACAAATCATTTATTTACACTATTTAATCATATACATGTACCATAGTGTTATTATCAATCAAGAATAAATACATTTCAACAAGATTTTATTATAATTACAACAAAATTATGCACAATTTATTGTTTATAAAGTAAAAAAAATACAATACCTGTAAGAGAAAGACAAAATTATGTACAATATATTGTTCATAAACTGTTATATTAATATTTGAATACTATTTTTGGGACAAAAAGGCCCCCTAACACTCTGTGGCCTCCGCATCTCCCCTTATAGCCACCCTATCCACCCAAATTACTTCTAATGATTAAAATTACTAATAAAATTGAATTTTGTTTGAACAATTACTGAATTTGGAAGAGCTAATTATCAGATTAAATTACGATTACATTAATATAACAGTTTATAAAGTGAAAAAAACAAAATACCTGTAAGAGAAATACAAGAAAACAAAGGAAATACAACAAAAAGAAAAAAATACGATGTCTTCGGTCTTCTTAAAAATACCATATTATCTGAAAGCGAATAGAGCATTAGCAGGACTAACGACAAAGACTAATAGATTGGTAGAAAAGATCGGACAGATTTCGACGAAATAAGCTGGGCAGTCGGCTAATCCTCCTATTCCAGATAACCCACTGTACCCCGTCTGAAATGAAGTAACGTTAGGGTAGACTCGCGTTAAGGTACCTAAGGTACCTTAAAAGAACAACTAAAAAGCTAAGGCTAAGGGGATTCGTTCGGGGAGGCCCTCCCTAGGCCCACAAAGCTGAGAAGAGAATTGAACACGATAACGAAACGTTGAATCATGTAGAAGACGTAGTGTAAATGCGAAGCGGAATAGCGAGAATGTGCAGTAAGCAAAGCGAAGAGGTAAGCAAGAGACATGCAAAATATATTAAAAAAATTAAAACATGCAAAATAAAAACGAATTCAAATAAAATAAACTGAATAACATGCAAAATAAAAGATGAATTAAACTAAATGAGCAAAAAACATGCAAAATAAAAGATGAATTCAACTAAATGATTTTAAAAACATGCAAAATAAAAGATTAATTCAACTAAATGATATTAAAAACATGCAAAATAAAATATGAATTCAATTAAATTAACTAACTACATGCAAAATAAAAACTTGATCGAAATAAAATAAAGAAAAATTCTAACTACGGTCTTCTTTGTCTTCTCCAACGGCGACCTGAAACAGATACGGTGGTAACAGATTAATAACGAGCAAATAATATTCGTAATATCAAGTATTCTCACCTTAATTAACTGTAGAATGCCACGTTCCAAAATCTACAAGTGTGAAAAGCACACTAAATCCTACGATACTACTGGAGACAACTTGTTTCAGTGGTATCCAGGTGTTCTCACTCGAATCAGTCAAAAATCATCTGCATATTGCTTCAAAGTGAAGATGTTAACAGGAAACAAGTCCAGGAAAAACGACACCATTGTACTTCATTCAGTGCTCTCTCCTTGGTTGGCCAATCTACAGAAATGGCGAAGAAAAACAAATTAAATACACTGTTAAATAAACAAAATAAAATAAAAACACACCTAAGTGCAAGCAAAACAGTAAAATTACAAAATAGATACGTGGAATCACTAACTTTAATGTTAACTAATTTCTATTATAATTAGATACATATAACATACAACTTTTACTGCTGGAAAAGAACGTTGCCCTAGCTGTACCTAAATTCTGCATTTTACATTTTTGTAGGTTACAAATGTCTAAGAAGTTGAACTTTCTGGGATAATTTAATGAAAACTTCGCTACTACTATCTTTAATTAATGTTGTTACTTACCAATTCATCGTCATAAAACCTTCTCATTATAACACCAACACATTGACACTGTTTCCAGTCCAAAAAAGGCACTTTCATGCTTCCTTCAGGTACTGCTACATCTTCGAATGAAACAGGATCGACGTGTGACCAATGCTTCGTAACACGTGGCATCCAGTTTTTATAAGGTTCCTGTACAATTAAAATTTTATGGGATTACTCAAAAACAATTAATTTAACCATCCCTAGCAGAAAACGTGCATAAAGTAATGCCGAACCGTTCTCTTCGTGCATATCAAATACCTACATTATTGCAAGTATTCGTACCTTCGATTGAACAATCGTCCGAAGTGAAAATCACCATAATAGACGATTCGCGATTTCAATAGAGATAGAATTAAACTCAGTAAAAACGAATTAACTACACTATTAAATAAATAAAACACGAAATAAATTAACAACAGGCTCCGACGAAAAGTAAGTATAATACTAAAAGAAAATGGCGAGTGGCTTCCGTCAAATGTCATTGTCGAGCAAGGGAAAAGAGAAAAACCATAGATGCTTGATTTTGTAGGATGTTGTAATTAGTGATAGGCACACCGGTTATTTTTCACTAATTTAATCAAATGAAAACACACCTAAAGGCAAGCAAAACAGTAAAATTACAAAATAGAGACGTGGAATCACTAACTTTAATATAAACTAATTTCTATTATAATTAGATACATACAACATACAAATTTAACACTGGTGGAAAACTTTAATTCTGCTTTTGACATTCTTGTAGATTATAAATATCTAAGAAGTTGAACTTTCTGGGATAATTTAACGAAAATTTCGCTACTACTATCTTTATTTAATGTTGTTACTTACCAATTCGTAATCATAAATCCTTCTCTTTGTAACACCAACACACTGCCACTGTTTCCAGTCCAAAAAAGTCACTTTTATGCTTCCTTCAGGTACTGCTACATCTTGGAATGAAAGAGGATCGACGTGTGACCAATGCTTCGTAACACATGGCATCCAGTTTTTTTTTTATCTGAAAGTAAAGATGAATTGTAAGCAAAAAAATGCGAAATTGATTGCGGAAAATATACCTACGTGATAAGATTATTACGTATTTTTGGTTATTTATTAATAAGTAATAAATATTTTAAAAATATTACACAGAAAAGCATGGAATAATTACAGAAACATATAACTACTGCTACTACAGATTACAGTATTATAACTTTACATTTACATCTCTACAGTTGTCTACAGTGTCTACAGTTAACACCATAGATGATACATATATAGTTTATGGTGGCCACAGATTAGATACCTGTGTTAGATATTTTTGTATTTACAGAAAGAAGTATTTAATCTATGGCTGAATTCTATTTAACTCTATTGGTTTTCAATTGCTAAGTGTTTTATAGAGATTTTCACTTTAATAAAGCAGTACCTAATTAATAAAATTCCGTTCTGAGGATTGATCATTCTGTTTGTAAATAATAAATAGTAAGGAGTGATTTCAGAATTAATGTAAAAGTAGACATTACTTCGGTTTGTAATATATTTATTTCTCTAAAATTTTCGTTTACTCACGTTGAATATGGCCGGTGGTATTTATTCTCGTTAAGGGCTATTTTTTACACACAGGATTGAATAGAAAATCACATACATTTTCTTTTTGGTGTGTTTTAAAAGAAGCAATTACAGAATGGCCAGTGTGTCTTATCAAATTGCGAATCTTCTGGAGAAGGTTGTTTTTAAAATATTATCTATTTCATCTCTTTAATGTGTGTTTTTATTGTAGATGCAATCTTCTGATAAAGATTTCCGATTTATGGCTACAAATGATTTAATGACAGAACTTCAGAAGGATAGTATTAAGTTAGATGATGATTCTGAACGTAAAGTTGTAAGAATGTTACTTAAACTTCTTGAAGATAAAAATGGAGAAGTACAGAATTTAGCTGTTAAATGGTATTAATTCCTATCGAATTACATTCAATATTTTAATATATTACTCTACAGTTTAGGTCCTTTGGTTAATAAAGTCAAAGAATATCAAGTAGAAACCATTGTAGAAGCCCTTTGTTCAAATATGATTTCGGATAAAGAACAGTTGAGGGATATATCAAGTATTGGACTTAAAACAGTTATTTCTGAATTACCTCAAGCTCCTGGTGGATTATCTAGCAACATTTGTAAAAGAATCACTGGACATTTAACAACAGCAATTGAAAGAGTATGCATAATTTATTATTTATTTTCTAAATAATATAATACAATTAAATGACATTAATCAATGTAGACTTTTATTATACATAGTTTTCTGTATGTATGATGTACATTATTTTTTAGGAAGATGTCTCAGTGCAGCTGGAAGCATTGGACATAGTTGCAGATTTATTATTTAGATTTGGAAGTGTTTTATCATCTTTTCATCTTACATTAATTAATGCACTTTTACCACAATTGAGTTCATCAAGACCAGCAGTTAGGAAACGTACTATAGTAGCATTAAGTAACTTAGTTTTGTCTTGTAATATATCGCTATATAACAAGCTTATTGATCATCTACATGAGGGATTATCCAAAACTGCCAGTACCACACAGACAAGAACAAACATTCAGTGCCTAGCTGCAGTTTGGTATGTAAATATTGCATTTAAAATTATACATGCTACTTAAGGTATTTAATTAATAATTGTTAAATATGTCTTAGCCGACAGTCTGGTCATAGGTTTGGAGAACACATTGAAAGGTTTGTGCCACTTCTAATTGAAACATTTAGCTATGAAGAAGATGATGAACTACGTGAGTTTTGTTTACAGGCTTTTGAATCTTTTGTTCAAAGATGTCCAAAAGAAATTACTTGTCATATAGGCAGTGTAAGTTTAAAACACAACATTTTAATTTTAACAAATTGTTTGGATAAGATCTATTAATGCATATTTTATTACCCTTTTAGATAACAAAACTCTGTGTAGAATTTATGACTTATGATCCAAATTATAATTATGATGAGGATGATGATGTACAAGATAAAGGGATGGATACAGTTGAAGAATATGATGAGGATGAGGAAAATGACGAATATAGCGACGATGACGACATGAGTTGGAAAGTTAGAAGATCTGCTGCTAAATGTTTGGAGTCTATTATTTCTACAAGGCATGAACTGTTATCTGAATTCTACAAATATCTGTCTCCTGCTTTAATAAGCAGATTTAAAGGTAAAATTTACCTCACAGAACCTTAAAATTATTATTAAAACCGTTGTTTACTTTTTTGTTTAGAAAGGGAGGAAAATGTCAAGTCTGATATATTTCACGCTTATATTGCTTTACTGAAACAGACGAGACCTAGCGTTTCTTTAAACACAGATCCAAATTTGATGGAACAAGAGGAAGCTCCTGCATGTCTTCTACAGCAGCAAGTTCCACTCATTGTTAAAGGACTACAGCAACAAATGAAAGAAAAGAGCATTAAAACTCGTCAAGATTGTTTTCAACTACTCAAAGAACTGTGCAATGTACTCCCTGGAGCCTTATCGAATCATATCGGCGATTTAATACCCGGAATTCAATATTCGTTAGGCGAGAAGAATTCCAGCAGCAATATGAAAATAGACGCTCTAGTATTTATACATTGCCTCTTAGTAACTCACCCTCTGGAAGTCTTTCATCCACACATGGGAGTCCTATTACCGCCTGTAATTAATGCAGTCGGCGATAGTTTTTATAAAATAACCGCCGAAGCATTGCTAGTTTTACAAGAACTTGTAAAAGTGATTCGTCCAATTAGTACATCAGTTTCCTTCAATTTAAGACCATATGCTCATGAAATTTACAATTGTACACTTGTAAGATTGCGTGCTTCTGATATAGATCAGGAAGTAAAGGAAAGGGCTATCTCCACCATGGGTCAGATAGTTTGTAATTTGGGCGATATCTTACAATACGAACTTCCCGTTTGTTTACCCATATTTCTAGATCGACTGCGAAATGAAATTACTCGCCTTACAACTGTCAAGGCCCTAACTAAAATTGCAAGGTCTGATTTGAAAATCGATCTACCTATTATGGTAATTACTGGTTTGTTTTTTATCAAACTCTTTACCATTTATGCTTTTGTTATTTTCTTTTAAGAACGAAGCTGTTCCGATCCTCGGTTCTTTTCTTCGAAAAAATCAACGAGCTTTAAAATTAAGCACACTTTTACTTTTGGATTGCCTCATTAAAAATTATCACAATTATATGTATGTAGATTTATTACAGTACGTGATAACCGAACTACCACCGTTATTAGACGAGTCTGATCTTCATATTGCCCAGTGGACTTTAATTATTCTTAAATCAATAGCCATTCGACACCCCGGTGCTTTGCAAGATATATCAAAAAATATACTACCACAGATTATGAATCTAGTAAAATCACCATTGCTTCAAGGTAAAGAATAAAATGACTTATATAAACTAATAATGTTAATTTTATTAAATAATTACAGGAGCTGCTTTGGTTTCATTGCTGGAGTTTTTCCAACAACTTGTATTGTGTAATCTTCCAGGCCTCGGCTTCAAAGATCTTCTAGAAATAATGCTTGCCCCTGTTCAGAACATCCAAAATAATCAGGGAAATCTTCACAAGCAGGCTTTCTACTCTCTTGCTAAGTGTGTGGCATCTATTACAGTAATATGTCCGCAAGAGGCTTTATCTGTTGTAAATCATTTTATTCAAGAGATACAAAGTGCCCAAAGTGACTCTCAGATGATTTTTGCTTTACTGGTTATCGGCGAAATCGGTCGTAAAGTGTAAATAATCAATTGATAGGGTTTTATTTTTATTTATATCAATTTCGTTATATTTATTTTAGAGATCTTACTTCTATTTCAAATCTAAAACATGTTATATTGCAAGCTTTCTCAGCAGTTTCCGAAGAAGTTAAGTCTGCTGCCAGTTACGCTTTAGGCAGTATTGCTATTGGAAATTTGAAACAGTTCCTCATACCGTTTATTCTTCAAGAAATTGATCAACAACCGAGAAGGCAGTATTTGTTGCTACATTCTCTTAAAGAGGTAATATATTAATCTATAATTCAGGTTTCTTAGTAATTACATTATTATCATTATTAGTAAGCTTAATTTCATGCATGTTTCATCTTCATATTTTATTACATTTAAATTTACTTTGAAGGTGATAACATGTTTATCAGCATCTGAAGAAGGCATTCAGGAAATATTACCGTTTGTGCCTGCAATTTGGCAGCAACTCTTCTGTCATTGCGAGTGTAGTGAGGAGGGCACTCGTAATGTTGTCGCCGAGTGTTTAGGAAAACTTACATTGATAGACCCTGTTAAGTTATTACCACAATTACAAGTTTCGCTCGAATCATCCTCACCGTTGATGCGTACAACTGTTGTAACTGCTGTTAAATTTACGATTTCAGATCAGGTAACTGTTAAAAAACAAATAATTAAGTATTATTTTATGTACATATCTTTCAGCCTCAAGCCATCGATCCCCTCTTACGCCAGTGTATAGGACAATTTGTTTTGAGTACTTTACAAGATGATGATCTTAATGTCCGACGCGTTGCATTAGTTGCATTTAATTCAGCAGCTCACAATAAACCATCACTAATACGAGATCTTTTGGATACGATTTTACCGCAACTCTATAGAGAAACAAAAATTAAGGTAAACTTTTCCCTTGTTCCATTGTGGTGCATGCCAACTTTAGTAATCTTTTAAATTTTCTTAGAAAGAGTTAATTCGAGAAGTCGAAATGGGGCCGTTTAAACATACAGTTGATGACGGTTTAGATATTAGAAAGGCCGCTTTTGAATGTATGTATACTCTTCTTGACTCTTGTTTGGACAGGATCGATATATTCGAATTTTTAAATCACGTTGAAGGAGGACTTAAAGATCATTATGACATTAAAATGTTGACATATCTAATGGTCACTCGACTTTCGCAAATTTGCCCTGGTGCTGTTTTACAGAGTATAAATAAATATACAATATAATAAGAACCCTTAATTTAAATTTGCTTTTTACAGGATTAGAAAGGCTGATTGAACCTTTAAAAGTTACTTGTACAATGAAAGTAAAAGCAAACTCGGTAAAACAAGAATATGAGAAACAAGACGAGCTGAAAAGGTCAGCTATGAGGGCAGTGTCTGCCCTGTTGACAATCGACGATGCCGGTAAGTTACCTCTGTTAAAATTATTATTAGCATTTTCAATTTTTTTGTGTAATCTTTTTTTAGATAAAAATCCAACACTCAACGAGTTTGTACAGCAAATTAAAAATTCTCCAGATCTTTTAGCAATTTTTGAATCAGTTCAGAAAGATTCCAGCAGTTCCCATAATGAACATTTCCCTATGGATCAAAGTTAAAATTTATCAGTTGTTTTGTGTGTGAAAATTATTCATGTTCTTTGTTTAATAACGGTGTATTAAAACTTTATGAAATAAAAAGTCGCAGTACTTGGCAACTTTATAAAGTGTTATTTTTTTCTGTAGAATTCAACCTCTCCAAGAGGCCATAAATTATTAATAAAATAAAAAGTAATTAATTTTATATTTGTTGGATTGGGTGTGAGATGTGAGAAATGCTACTTTATTTGTATGCAGTGTGAATTAATTTCAACAAAATTTCCTTTTAGAAATTTTGTTAAATTTAAAAAAGATTCTTTCAATAATGAATCAATTCTCACAAAAAAGTTTGTTCTACTGAAATTAATAAACACATTTAATTTAAGAAGTTGTTTTTTTAAAGTTTAATATTTTAATAAATGTCGTTGTGTCACTGGTAAATTTTTTGTGAAACATTTTTTAAATAAGTGTAAATAAAAAATGCCTTATAATATTTCCGAAAAATTCTCAGAAACAGTATTTTTTCTTTATTTAAATTTTGTTTTATTATGCAACCCATTTTACAGAACAAATAGGATATTGTATACGTGGCAACTATTTGAATTTGACATGTAACTTTTGCAGATTGTGACAATTGATTACAAAACCGGATGTCGCATTAAATGAAAATTTTAAATTAATATTCAATTCTTAAATTATCTTATGCTTTCAATTTTACACAATAATAACGAGAGCTTCTTCATGGTACTGTTTGTAAGTGTTTAATCGAGTCCAGTTCAGCCCATGGCCAGCCGGATGGTAGTGAAGTGTCAAAACAAAACAAATAAAATTAAATATACATAAACAAATAAGTATAAGATTTTCTTGAGGAAATGATAATTTTCTAATTTAAGCTAGAAAAATGTTGAATCGTTTTAAGAACGCCGTTATTGGTGCTGTAGGTGGTTTTGAAACGAATGGTTTAGCTCCAAACCAAGATCTACATCAAAGAAGTAGTTTATCACCGAAATTTCCTTATGCCCGACCACACTTTTTAGAATTAGATTGTGAACAGATGCAAATTTCAGCTGATCATAAATTACGACCTATAATTCATCCAAGTCAATCGTTAGCCTATAATACAGGTTACGCAGAATGCATTAATGCAGGTAAATCAAGATGGAATGAAGATCAGGCAGTGGTTCAGCAAGGCGTATTAACTAAATTAGAATTAGTAGAAAACTCTCCACCAGTAAAGTATGACATTCCATATTCTTACTATGGTATATTTGATGGACATGCTGGTGTTGGTGCTGCATTATGTGCAGCCAATCAGTTACACCATATTTTACATGTATGATTTGTAGTTATTTTTTTACTGCATTAGGTAATACATTAAATCTTTAAGGAAAAGCTAGTAGACGCTCAAGATGATATATGGCAAGATTTTATAGGCAAAACTGTTTCTAAGTCACGTGATTTGTTGATTATAGGAGCTTTAGAATCAGGATTTAGGGAAATGGTATGCTTTATATCCTACATTTGTTTTTAATATTAATTTATCACCTTTTAAGGATCAACTTATTGCTGAAGATAGAAATAAATACCAAAGTGCTGGAGGATGTACTGCCTTAGTTGCTCTGTTTATACTGGGCAGACTATATGTTGCAAATGCTGGTGACTCCAGGGCAGTTATTTGTAGCAGTAATAAAATAATACCCATGTCCATGGATTTCACACCTGAAAATGAAAGAGATCGTATAAGACAACTTGCAGAAGAACAACCTGCTCTGCTAGGTATTAAAATGAATCATTACATTTTTTGTGTTTAATAAGACCAGTCATTATTAAAGGAAAGGAATTTACTTTTCGTGAATACATTTGTCAACCAAAATCTGTTGATTTGGGAAAACCTATAATGTACAGAGATTCACACATGAAAGGTTGGGCTTACAAAACATTGCAGACAGAAGATTTAAAGATGCCTGTCATAACAGGGCAGGGCAAGAGGGTAAACACATTTTTTTTTTTTTAATTAAAATAGACGTGATGGAATTATTGATAAGGCTAAAAAGTGAAAATTGAAGAAGTATGTTAAAATTACATAATATACATATTAAATTGATATATATCAGGATTTCCGTTTATTTTTAGCAGTAAATGTAAATGTTATGGATACTTATTAATGTGTATAAAAATATTAAATGGGTAATTCCTTATAACAAATCATTGTAGAGTAGAGTAATGGGCACGATTGGCGTTACAAGAGGCTTTGGAGATCACGATCTTCTTGCAGTTCATCAGAAAACCCCAATAAAGCCATTTTTATCTCCACATCCTGAAGTGCAGGTTCATAAATTAATAGACGTGACGGAAAAGGACGTTTTAGTAATGGGTACTGATGGGTTGTGGGATGTAGTCAGCTGTTCAAAAGCAGCAGATGTAATTGGAAAACAGTTTGATTTATTTAGCCAAAAAGAACGTTATGTTAGTGCTGCTACTTGTTTGGTTGGTTCTGCCAGAGGAATATTAGTGAATGATCATTCTTGGCAGTTAAAAAACGAAAAACCAGCTTCAGTGGACGATATTTCAGTGTTTGTTATTCCCCTTTTTCCATACAGAGACGCATATTTGGAATTTAAAAGTAAATACACTGATGTCGATTTATAAATTTATGTCCAATGTAAATTTCAACTATTGTTAAATACGTATTTTTGACTTATTTGTAATATTGACAAGATGAGATGAGGTAGCAAGCAGTATATGTGCAATAATATGTATCGTAATCGATCCATTCCATATTCAATTACTTTTTCAACTTAACTATTTTGTTTTAAAATTAGCGATAGATAGGAAAATATTGTGTTATAAATAATAATGGGTTTTGTTTGAAAATTTTTATATAAGCCTAAAGGTACTGTATTTTTTATATTACACATTAGTTGAAACAGTTGTATGATAACATTTCCTAATTTATCCAATAAGAAATACATAAAAGTACCTAAGAAAAATTTATTTAGCATTTACGATGTTTTGTGTTGTTTTTTTAGTTAATTTATCAATACTTGTGTATTTGTTATTGTAATTTCCTGAATGTTTTGGTTATTATCAGAAATGCCTACAAGTTTAGTGCTAAGTAATGGACTAATTTGCAAAAGAATTGTAAATCAATTTAAATTGTTTTAATTTGTCAGGAATGATATTACACAGAAATGATGATGCTTTTTACACAGCAAATAGATACTTATGTAAATTTGTTCAAGTTAAAAAAAAAATGATTAAATTGGTATAGCTTTTCATTATACTTTATTAACACATTTAGAAAGTATAAAAAATTCAAAACGCTTAAATGCCTAGGTAGGAAATTAATTGATTGGTAAAAATTGACTAGTATACTTAAAACATATGTAATTTTTTTTTTGTTTTGTCAACTTAATAGGAAATGGAAATTCTGAAGTATAATTTTTATTTTTTTTATAAAAGCGATTTCAGTTAAAAACTTGAATCATACTTTTCCTTTATTACATAGTCAGTTTATTCGTAATTATCGTAAGTTATCGTCAGTCAGTGATAGTACCATAAATTTGTATTTTTTTCTGCTTTAAGACTGAAACATTTCGTCCATTCTGTTGTTGTTTCTTTTACCATTTAGATGCTGAATTGATTTCATTTTATATTTTCTGTTATAAATAAACAGAATCTTAAGTTAATTGTCTTTTATTACAAACGCAACTGTAATTGATTTTAGATATTGCATTGATAAAAACAGTACAAAAAATAGTAATTAACATACAATAACGAAAAATAATAAATTAGTGAAAAAAGAGCGTAATATTTCCTTTAAGTTTGTTTCATAAAATTGTAGCTACGGATAATCACTTAGAAAAAGGCAATGAGTGCTATGTTGATACAAGACATATTATTTAAAACAATCTTGATTTTGTCCTGCTTATTTTTTGTATGATGAGATATATCATCGAAAATATATAATTAAATGTCAGTAGTTATTTATTGTTTGATGTAAATTATTCTATAAGCGATTTCAAGGTTGCAATTAATCGCTAAATACGGAGCTTTTCTTACTCATGCGTTGGTTTATTATTATAGTATTCCACAGTCAAAAAGATTAAACTCTTACTGATAAGACAGAAACTTGATACCAAGTTCATTAAGAGTATATAGTAGATATGTTGGTTTTAGTTTGAATTCTTCTTTCTGAGCTGTCCTATCACGATTTATGGAATTCTTCTCAATCAAACGTCTCGCTGACGGCATCTTTAGAAGTGGCTTCGCCGAGGCGTGGAGTCGTGGCTGATTTCTCACTGACTAACTCATCCATCCTCAGTCAAGTGACCACTGAAGATGCCATCAGCGAAGAACGGCGAAACCTATGAAAGAGAAGAATTCCATGGACGACGGTGGACAATTCGAAAAAAGTTTACAACCAAACTCGACTATAAAATCCTAAGACGTGTAGTTGAACTAGAATTGAAAAAAACTGGTTACATTTCAAAATAATTTAATAAAATCAACAAAATTCGAAATAGAATAAAATTTACGAAAATAAATAATGAAATATTACAATAAAATTGTAGACATATGGAAAACAGTTTGTTAGAAAAAGCCAGGGTTAGTGTGTTCGATAACACACCGTTTACAATATTTTTTAACAGCTCTATATCCTTCTAATGAAATTTGACAGTCTTGGATGTTGAGCTGCTGCAAACCTCTACAGTAATATGCTATGCACTGAACACCACGATCCGTTACTAAATCACAATTCCGTAATCCTAATTTTTTCAGATTAGGACAACATTCTGCTAAAGCCCTTAGTCCGGCGTCGCTTACGTCACACTTTCCTATATCCAGAGCTCGTAATCGTGTACAAGACCGAGCTAGGACGGTTATGGCATCGTCAGAGACCGCTTCGCAACCCCTTACATTCAAATACCGCAATTTATAACACCTCTTTGCTATCACTTTTAGTCCTGCATCGCTCACTTGGTCGCATTTTGCTACAGAGAGATAACGCAGTGTGGCACCTAATTTAGCAAGTTCATACAAACCAAAGTCTGTTATATTACAACAGTCACTAACGCTTAGTTCCCGAAGACCCGAGCAAAAACTTGGCACAAACTTTAACCCCCCATCTAAAAAAAAAATGAGAAAAAAAAACAGGTATAAAGTGCGAAGTTCACAAACTGTTTCGTATGCTTACCTGTAATTTGAACACAACGTCTTAGGTAAAGATATGCAAGCTGTGGACAGTTTCTAACAATAACTCGAAGTCCACTGTCCTGAAGGGCAGGACAATCAGTAAGATCTAAATATTGTATATGTAATCGTCTAGGTGGTTCAGGTCCAGCAGTTACGCTAATATAAGAGACACTGATGCACCCTGTTACGTCTAAATGTTGTAAATTATGGCATCTAGTTGCTAACTCATAGAGAGCATTATTTGTGATAGCTGCACTTGCATGAATTTCAACGTGAGTTATTTCTGGACATCTACGAGCTAAAAGAATTAAGCCTTTGTCTGTTAGTTTCGCTCCATCGGAAACTCTAACTTTCTCAACACTAGGACAAGCGCCAGTTCTACCTTGGCCACAAAGTTGTCTCAGAACTCCCCTAATCGCACGATCTCCATTCACGTCTTCTCCCTCTAAAGTTATTGCTCGCCACAAACAAGGAGTCCACGCTAAAATTTCAAATCTACGACACACCCTGGCACATACGCTCAGTTCTAGACTGGAAAGAAACGAGAAAATGTTGATAACTAAATCGTCACTGAACTGATTGAATAAGTTGCTTTTGTTTTGGAACTTTTTTCCTTTGTAGATGTTTTCATCATTCCAAGGGCTGTTACTGGTAGGGGGTCCTGGACTTGGAGTGACCAACGTGTGATATCCTTGGTCCAGGCTTGGACTAGATTTTCCTAATATCGAAAAATTATCTAGAAGGTAATTTGTTTCTTTCGTTTGTTCTAGCACGCGACTTTTTGTTTCTTCATTCGTTTCAAAGTCATCGTCTTGTTCCCAATAGTTGGTACAATAGGATAATGACGATAGTTCTATAGAGTTTGATTTGGGAAACTGTTTGCTAGGTCCACTTCTAATTAGACCTGATAATTGTAAGTTATCAGGTTGATTAGAAATTCTGTCCGAAGATTTCTCTTGATAATTGTTTAAACTTTGATAATATGATCGCCCGTATGTTAATTCGTTTTCAAGAGGCACGTGAGAGTTTCCAAAATATCTGTTAGGGTTCTGTTCACTTTTTTCGTAGGTGTCCGAAAACTTTGAATGATGATAGTCAAAAAGATGGTTTACAGAATCAGAAGAGTGATCTAGAGGAGAGGAGGTCCTTCCTAAATTGACTAAAGGACAAACCAGCTGCCTCGGGGATGGTCTTTCTAATAACCCCGGGGGCTGGTTCATGTTCTGCATTACCCCTAAAACAATATTTATATACCATTTCATTATAAATTCCACACATAATACGTATTTTTAAATAAAACATATGTGTTTTAAATGTGCTGTTACAATTTACATTCCCATACCTATTAAATCTTAATAAATCAAATTGAAATCCATTGCAGATGGTCAATTTATATTTCTTATAAAAAGGTAGATTTTTTATCAAATTTCGACAACAGTTTTTTTATTGATTTCACAATAAATATTTCGTCACACAGTAGCTTTTAATTATAATTATGTTTATAAATAAATAAAAATTAGGTTTTAATATTATCAAAATAAAAGGAATTTAGTAATATCTAGAAACATATGGAGTTACCATTTAAGGTACCTTATACGGTTGTTGTTTTAAACTTTCTCGTGATTTCGTGATTTTGAAACAAACTTGATTTGCATATGTTTACCATTTTTGTAATGTTCGTGCATTTTGCAAAATGCAAAACGACATACCTATCGTTGGCAATTTTCTTTTATAAAAATGAAAGTAATTTCTGACAAGTTCTTGTTACATAGGCATATATAACATTTAATATTTATTATTTACATTAACATATTATTTAAAAAAAAGTCGAATTAAAAAAGCAAATAGTGACGTTAAAAAGCTAGGATACCGCACTAACCCATCGTTGAAATCTCCAAATCTTAAGTTTCAGTTATTTCATTTTGAAATTAAACAGACTGTTAGATATTCAGCTTCCAAAGTATCTATATATAAGACTATATAATTGTAAGTATATATATTTATGTATATGTATATATGATCACATTCTTTTCTATGTCATATGACGATTTGCTCATTCTTTAGAAATGTCTTAAGCAACACATTCTTTCGTATGTTGCAGTTAATATTAAAGGAAATATGTTCGTTTGGGGCACATCGTTTTTGTATTTCTTACGTTTTCAGTATAAATTTATAAAAAATATTCCCGGAATTGATTCGTTTTAAAATGCAATGTAATTTTTGTGTACGAATTAAACACACACAGCCTGACAAGTATGTAGGTAAAGGTAAGGTCGACGACATTTTGACATAACTTTAAAATTTGCCCTTAACAAGCGAAGTTAAATTGGACAAAGGGCTTACCTTGCAATTTGCCTGATTGAGCACCGGATATTCCATTTTCCGATGGAATTTTTATTTATTTGCGACAAAATTACACGAAAATATTGTAAATGTCCGGTCTCACTTCTTACTCCCGTCATCACACAACGAATACACTGCTTTGTTAGATGTAGTTGTTGCAAGTAACGTTTCTTGATTTTCCTTCAACTTCGACTACGCTCTCCTGCGGTCGCTGACTGGTTAAAAGAGACCTCCTTACAACCAGCGACTTGTAATTTTAAAATTGAAATAATTACTGCAAATGTAGAAACAAATACGTCCTTTATAGGCCGTTATCGATACTACAATTCACAAAACTTTTTTTTTTTTAATTCATTTCCTATTATTTTATACCAAATTATTATAACGACTTTGTAAAATAAAATTAAACGATTAAAAGCTAAATTATTTAAAAAATTCATGCATTGGTGTTTAAATAAAAGTTTCATTTTTAAAGCCTCAAAAAGTATCATAATTAGGGACGATCAAGTATTATGTAAGCAGATAATTCATTTTTCTATTTTTTTACACTAAATTATTATAACAATTTTGTTCAGTAAAAGAATTCGATGAGAACTATTCATTCCTTTTTTATAATAATATTTATATCGGAATTGTTATTTTTAATCTTATAAATTAATAAAATATATTTATTTTTAATCCTTCTTTGGTTTCATAATTAGGGGCGTATTACGTAAGTATTACGCAAGCAGACTGTATTATATAAAAAAAATAAGAAAATAGTGAATCCCCCTTCCCCCAAGTGATAAGACCAAAGTGTTTATTCAAAACTTTTATAAAAAAATAAAATTAAACGATTAAAAGCTAAATTATTTAACAAATTCATGCATTGGTGTTTAAATAAAAGTTTCATTTTTAAAGCCTCAAAAAGTATCATAATTAGGGACGATCAAGTATTATGTAAGCAGATAATTCATTTTTATATTTTTTTACACTAAATTATTATAACAATTTTGTTCAGTAAAAGAATTCGATGAGAACTATTCATTCCTTTTTTATAATAATATTTATATCGGAATTGTTATTTTTAATCTTATAAATTAATAAAATATATTTATTTTTAATCCTTCTTTGGTTTCATAATTAGGGGCCTATTACGTAAGTATTAAGCAAGTAGACTGTATTATATAAAAAAATAAGAAAATAGTGAATCCCCCTTCCCCCAAGTGATAAGACCAAAGAGTTTATTCAAAACTTTTATAAAAAAATAAAATTAAACGATTAAAAGCTAAATTATTTAACAAATTCATGCATTGGTGTTTAAATAAAAGTTTCATTTTTAAAGCCTCAAAAAGTATCATAATTAGGGACGATCAAGTATTATGTAAGCAGATAATTCATTTTTCTATTTTTTTACACTAAATTATTATAACAATTTTGTTCAGTAAAAGAATTCGATGAGAACTATTCATTCCTTTTTTATAATAATATTTATATCGGAATTGTTATTTTTAATCTTATAAATTAATAAAATATATTTATTTTTAATCCTTCTTTGGTTTCATAATTAGGGGCCTATTACGTAAGTATTAAGCAAGCAGACTGTATTATATAAAAAAATAAGAAAATAGTGAATCCCCCTTCCCCCAAGTGATAAGACCAAAGAGTTTATTCAAAACTTTTATAAAAAAATAAAATTAAACGATTAAAAGCTAAATTATTTAACAAATTCATGCATTGGTGTTTAAATAAAAGTTTCATTTTTAAAGCCTCAAAAAGTATCATAATTAGGGACGATCAAGTATTATGTAAGCAGATAATTCATTTTTATATTTTTTTACACTAAATTATTATAACAATTTTGTTCAGTAAAAGAATTCGATGAGAACTATTCATTCCTTTTTTATAATAATATTTATATCGGAATTGTTATTTTTAATCTTATAAATTAATAAAATATATTTATTTTTAATCCTTCTTTGGTTTCATAATTAGGGGCGTATTACGTAAGTATTAAGCAAGCAGACTGTATTATATAAAAAAAATAAGAAAATAGTGAATCCCCCTTCCCCCAAGTGATAAGACCAAAGAGTTTATTCAAAACTTTTATAAAAAAATAAAATTAAACGGTTATAAGCTAAATTATTTTAAAAAATTATGTATTAGTGCTTAAATAAAAGTTTCATTTTTAAAGCATCAAAAAGTATCATGTAAGCAGATTGTGTTACAAGTAAAATTAAGAAAAAGAGAAATATTAAAATTAAATTTCTAAAAGCTAAATTATTTTTAAAATTAGTGTATTAGTGCTTAAATAACAGTTTCATTTTTATAATTTTGTTATAATTGTAATACACCAGAATGAGATCTTTTAAACCGTCAAAAATTTTTTGATAAAAAAATCACGATTAATGTTATTTTATTACATTACGTATTGTAATATTAAAACTAACAAAAACAAAAAATGTTTAACACCACAACAACACTTTTCTCTACACCCTTATTCACAGTTAGGAATTAATTAAATAACTTAATTAATAAAATTTCTGTTCGTGTGTCTTTAATAATTCTATTTTATTCAAACTTCAGTTTCTTTCGATATTAGTTTCAAGAATCAAAATGTTTTGTTTCGATTTTTTAAGAATATTTCTTTGTACCTAAAAGTTAAAAATACTTTGTGGATAGTTTAATTAATAAATCTGAGGAAAAGAAATACACAAACATTGGTCAGTTGATAACAACAGATAATACGTCTCGATAAAATCCAAGATTTCTCTCGAAAGCGTTTCTAATTGCAAAAATTCGTTGTATTTAACATCCTGGAACCACCCCCATGTAATGACCAATGACATATTATAATCCATAATCAATATAAAGATTAACAATATTTTTTACGCTTTTTTATAGCTCCGTATTTCAGCAAAATTACGAAAATATTGCACCCCCGCCCCCTAAGCCTGTTTAATTAAACTTTGAACGCTTCTTATCTATACATCGTCAGAACTATGTAAACGAATTATTTACCTATTATTATTAATTAAAGGGAGAAAGAAAATGGCAATTTTTCTTTGTTTACCCACTTTTCAAATAATTAAGTTTAATTTAATTATATAAGTATGTTATTCTTTATTGTGCTGTTTGCATTAATTTTGTAGATAAGATTATAACCGCTTCATACGGACGCTGGTTGTTCAGATTAATGAATATGGATTATATTAAAAGGAACCAACACAATACCGATGCTCGTAATTAAAACTCTAAAAATTAATTTAATTATTTTAGTTTATATAATCCAGTTTTCGAATATTAATGAAATCCTATATCTCTTGAGTGTTGACGATTATGCTGGGATATGCAATCTGTATATTTAACAATGAGTTCATCAAATCAGTTATCAATTTCATTAATTACTAAAGTACTTTTGCAAACATAGAAACGGTCGATGTTGATGGTTATTAATTTTCTTTACATCATCTGCATACCGTATGGTATGTGAATAAACAAGTGCAACTTGGATAATTTTAATAAATTTCTTATCAACAAACAACTTACCGCAAATTTAAAAACTATTTTTTTCGCAACGTTCCTATTATTATTATTATTAGTTTTAAACGAATAATAAATAATGTCCTCGAGAAAATTAAAAGTGAACAATTGATTAAATGGAGCTTTTCAAACGTGTAATTGGTTGCCTACAACAAACTATACTTTCGAATGTAAAACTTTTGTCAATTTCTGATACCTACTTACGATTAATAAATTAATATACGATAATAACAATTGCTATAGTTAGATAATTACTTAATTTTAGAGAATTTTAAGTATGAATTTGATATGATTGATATATAAATAAAATAAAATAAAATAAAAATAATTAAACAATAAATTTTTGAAGTTTACTGCTTCAAACACATGCGCTAACTAAGAAAGTTAATGTTTAGAAGCGTTATGTTTAAATACGTATTAAAGAAAACTGAAATAATTTTACATATCTACGATTTTTTATTTAAAGGATTATTGGAAAGTTAAGTTTATGCAAACGCTTGGAAATTTATATAGAAGTGTAACATGTACATATGAACTATAGGGTGTATAAATAAAAAATAAATCGTTGTTCTATTATCAAGTTTGGATACTTTTTAATTAATTTTTAGTTCGAACCGTGGCCGATTTCTATTAGGCAAATTATTTCATTAATTGGTGATATTCGGTTTTATTAACTGCTCTAAATAAATTAAGCGATTTCAGGTCTGTTATCATCGATAAGTGTGAAGTCTCTATCGATGATATCAGCGGGTATCAGTAACAGTACAATCGCGCAATGATTCTAGTGATGCCAACGGCGCCGTACTTATGAGAATCCCAAGGGCTTTTTGATCGTCGAAATTTTTCTCCCGAAGAGAATAAGTGTCTGTGACGGTGCTAGAGGAGTATGAAAGTTCACCAGAGGCAACTGTTCGAGGAACGGTCCTCTAAGTACCTTACTGGCATGCCGCTGAATTCAACCATTCTCTTTATTATTCTCCTTCTTCACTTTGTATCGTATAAAACGGCTGCCCAGGAATCTGCTTGGAATGTTAGTTCGTGTTCTAGTGCTAATGAACGGTGTATCAATCGAACTTATAGAACTTGTGAAACGATGTGCGATGAAAACCAAACATGTGAAATACGTATAGGAATCTTGTTACCCACAAACACTTCTTACATTGTTAATATGGAAAAGGTACGATCTCTAAAAACAACATTTTATTAAATTATGTTATGTTATTATGTCTAGCTTCAATATCCTCTTTGGCTTTATGTAATAAGAATAATTAATACATGGAGAAAATATTAAGTATACTTAGCTGATCAACTCAACAACAAGAAGTTTAAAATTCGTCTAAAATAAATTGAAAGCCATTAAATGGTTTAAAGATTTTCAAATATTCATGCCCTTGCTTTTTCTCTTATCAGAGAAAGTTTTTAGCGCAATTTATATATTTATCTAATACCTATACCATAAATAACGAAAATAATGCAGTTATTTCTATTTGTATGTACTCAAGTTTTACATTAAAAACAGGGAAATCTGTAGGACATTTAAACTTGGTCATAACAACGAAAAACAGTTTTTACTTTCTTCTTAAAGTTTTAATCGTAAATATATTAGAAGTTAATCATCATTATTTCCTAGAAAAGGGTAATTATCAGCGTTCAAGTGTGATTACTATAATCATATTAAAAAAAGAAAGGAATAAAAACAGCACTCTTTTGAAATATTCGTAGTAGCTACAGAGAAATAGTAGAAATAAGCGAAGATTAGATTTTGAAACTAGTATAAGAAACAACAACACTTGAAATTATTTATTTTAAAAGTGTACTGTGTATATAAAAATTTGTTAAATTGTTTATTCTAACTTTGTAAATACTATTTATTCTTTTTGAAATCTGAACCACAAACGAGATGAAAATCCCTATTTACATTGATGGATGTATTTCTAATTTTATTTTGCATTGACTGAAAATTATCAATGAACCTTGACGCATGCATATATATGAAATTTCTACTTACAGTCATTAATAATTTTCTCACTTGGAGTAATTTTCGTTTTAGTAAATAAATAAATATTGTATTTTTAGACGGAGTTCCCAAATTTATTTTTGGTTTAGTTTCTTTTTTATTTTATATATAAACCGGCTTGAAACGTTTATAAAGAGAAGATAAATAAAGAAGTAACTTCTATATTTAGTGTAGTATGGCTTCTTCAGAGAATCTCATTTAGTACACATACGTACAAGGATTCATAATAATAATAAAACAAGAAAAACCAACCAATCTTTTCTTCTAAACGGAAAACTAACTAGATCTTACATACTTTATTATAAATCAAACACAAACATAACTGAAAACAAATAGTCAATGCATACATGCTTGACACAGTTTTACAAATATTTGCTATCTCATTAAAGACATCGTATTATATGAAAGGAAACTAACGAAGATTATGCTTGAATTAGTTCAAGATTTATTGTGAGAAATCGTGAAGTTTTAAAAAATAAATATACGCATTAGTAAAAAAAAAAAAGATTTTTTTAATTTTTATATAGGCTTTAGAAAATATGCAAGAGGCTGAATTAGCAGCAAGAAATATGGGGTTATTTCCACCTAATACAACCATTAATTATTATACATATGACGATCAGTGCACCCAGGAATATGCGACCCTGGGAGCTTTATATTCCTATACTGAAGCATGTATTCATGTTATGTTTGGATTAATCTGTGACTATTGTTTAGGTAAGTCTTGGAAAAATTAATTTAAACGCAAAGCAAAAAGCACAAAGAATTTTATTATGTTATTAAACATCAGGAATAGTCGCGACAAAGGTGGTTTATTGATATTACTCTAAAACGATTTATAAATAAATATTTTGTTATCATTTATTCAACAATAAATTTTACCTACCTACTGTAAAATGCGATCTATGTTAATACTAGGAGCAATTACCTAGCTTTATAATTCGACAGTTTTGATTACATAAAATTTTGTTATCTCATTAACTCTAGCAATATTATTAAATTACTGGTTAAACTGATAATATACTAATAGTACATTCGATGATAATGCAATTTCTATATCTAATTTAAAATATTCGTGGTAGTTTTTCATATTTTTCAAAATGGAATCTACTTTTAGATAAATATTCATTTCTCTTGACTGATTTAGCTAGAAGGTTAAGATTTGTATTTTTCGGTATCTTCATTGATGATTATTCTATTTATAGAACTGATAGCTGTTATCATGTCCATATTGTTTTCATTTAAATTTAAAATCGAAGGTAATAAGTAGCTGCCTAATCGCTATCACATCTTATTTTATATATGTACTTTTATTATTAAAATAAATAAAACAAAAAACAAAAGTTAATTTTCGATAAGAAAAACTAATAAACATAATTATTTGAAGTATGTGCCTAAATTTTAAAAGCGTAATGATTTATAATAAATATTATTATGTTATTTGAAATTTTTAAGCTAGTGCAGGGAGAATTGTGAAGTTCTTAGGAAATTATGGCACACCTTTGATAACAGCAGGAGGTTTTGTATTTGATTTTACTGAGCGAAAAGTAGCTTGCTGTGACGAGTACTATATGATCCTAAATTCTGGAATGGTAGACTACAGATCACTGTCAGAATTCTTTTTATTTATAATGAAGGAGTAAGTGAGAAAAGAATTGTTAAACGTTGTAAACCGACCCTTAATAAAATAAAAAACTATTTTTGTAAATTTCAATTAAATTTAAATTATTACACTTGACAATTGTTTCGTCACACTGTGGCTTCATCAGCAGTATACACAAATGCTTAATTCTAAAGTTTAAACTTTTTGTGTTTCATTCCCACCAGCTACTCGTGCTGGTGGGCGGGCAGTCCTACCGACCTACACTGTAGTGCAAAGCTGGAGGGTAGGGCGTAAGGCCCTCTTAAGCCTCTTTGCAGGAATCGTGGGAATGGGTGGGTGGTGTGGTTAGGGAGAGAGAGATGATGCTCTAGCATTTGCCTAAATGATCCAAGGAAACCACAGAAAACTTGGACCAGAGCAGCCGGAGCCGGGTTCGAACCGGTGACCTCCCGAATGCTAAGCAATGATCTAGAGCATTCGGGAGGTACAAGTTTTCTGTGGTTTCCTTGGATCATTTAGGCAAATTCTAAAGTGACAAAATTGTTCTTAAATACTATTTAAAGGGGTGGGGAAGATGGTTAATAAAAGGGAATTGCCTACGTCTGTTTGTTAATTAACAAGTAAATTACTGTTTAAATTTATTGACTTTTAAAGAAGTGATATTTTATAATTTTTAATTTTAGAAATCAATAAATTTAAACATAGTTACTTACTTATAAATGTAGGCAATTCAAATAGCTTTAAGAACAATTTTCTTACTTTAGGATTAAGTATTATTCAAAATGAGTAATACATTAGAACGCTGATAGCCAACTTCCAAATTTTTAAATATCTAACACCCTTAGTTTTCCTAAAACATCTAATGTACCATTCAGTTTAATACCCTGTATATTTCTGATTAAGTCACGGTATGGCGAAACAATTGTCGAGTGCAATAAAATTTAATTGAGATTTTCCAAAATAGTTTTTTATTTTTATTACCCACTATGGTTCTCAATCAAGTATTAGTAGACTATATCTTATAAAATAAATTTTAGGTATGGATGGGCAAGTATAGCATTATTGTACTTAAAATCTAATCAAAATGAAGTTGCGGGATCTGGAAGTTGCTATTTATTATCTAAAAGTATTATTAATGAACTTTCTGTGATCGATGGCTTAGCATATCTTGATGGAGATATGGAATTGAATTCGGTTGAATACAAAGAGTTTCTTCAAGATAGGGTTGGCGTTAGATACGGAAGTAGGTAAAACGTTTTTGAAAAAAACTTTTCAATCCGTTTTAGAAAATAAGCAGGAAAATTACAAATATCTTTTTCAGTTATATCGGTTTGTGGAGATTATCAAAATGTGAGGGAAATTTTGATTGCTGCAGAAGAAATTGGTATGATGGATAAAGGAGAATATCTTTTCTTTTCTTTCGAATTATACAATAAGTACCTATGTCAGTTTTATTCGAAAATAAAATGGTAAAAATATGTAAATTTTCGTAGCGCCCCCATTCCATCTCAACCTTGGTACGATCCGAGTGATACAAATGAAAGAAACGAAAAAGCAAAAAAGGCATATAAGTCTACCTTTATTTTAACGCCATCGATTGAGGCTAATCATGCCGAAATGAATTCAACGGTAGACAGCGAACATGGAAAAATATTTTTAGATGGTGTTTACGATGGAATGATGTTATATGCGAATGTTTTAAATAAATTAATAGAAACCGACGAGAAAGGTTATGCAAAACCAAATCAGACTATTAAAGGTACAGATGTTGTTTCGACCGCATTCGGTATACAATTTGAAGGTAAGATATTAAAAACGCCAAAACAACAACAACAACAACAACGAATAAATATAATAATTCATTTTTATTTGCTTAGGTAGACGCGAAAATATAACCATAAATTGTAATGGACTTAGAGTTGCGGAATATGCACTGATGCAATTAAATGATTCAAATTTGATACAATCTGTAGCTTATTACCAAACAAAGACGAAAACGGTTCAGTACATTAAAAATATTACTTGGGTGGCTGGAAAGGCTCCTTCTGATACTCCATCATGTGGATATGATAATTCAAAATGCCCCTGTAAGTCACTTTTACATACCAGAGTGGTCTATTAGAATTTTCAGTGGTTTTATTAATTAAGAAAACACAAACAAAACTAGTTTTGGTGCATATTTGATGAAACATGATAAATAATAAAAATAATATGAAAAGTTTCAGCAATGTATTTAAAGAAAAACTCTTACAATTGTTTCGACGAGACCGTCATTATCAAAGAGTAGGTAAACAAACTAAATTAGCCGGTTAAATACCTATGGAAAAGATGTACAAATATACATACATAAACGTATTTGTAACAACTAATTAGCCTATATGGAATTTTCGAACATCATAATAAATATCAACTCACAATAAAGCTATTGTATTCTAGGTAACAGTAAGGGTGTATTATTTGAGCACAATTCTTTGTGGTTTACTACATTTTTTCCATCCGATAAAGCTTTTTCAATTTCAAGATTTGCGAGTAAATTTAATCTTTTGCTTTTTTGTTCGACGTGAATTAATTTAATCTTATCTAAGTTTAATGTATGTCCGTTGATATTACAATGTTCGGAAAAGCCCGTAGAATTTACATAGTTTTTTTATGTTATTTACATGTTCTTTTATTCTATGTTTTAAGGCTCTGCCACATTGTCCTATGTATATAGCATCGCACTGGTTACAATTTAATTCGTAGTAATTTTATTAAATACTCGGCAATTCAATTGTTTCGAACCTAATCGACATTTTCAAGAATACAGAAATTGTAATTGTAGAGTTACAAGTTAAGTTATTTCTTCTAGAAAACACCTCCGATAGTTTAAGTATTGAGAAATATATGTTACGGGGTGTTCAAGTATTACGTAAGCACGCCTAGGGGTTGGGGGATCAATGTTTTATTACTTTTGTCGGCAAAGGGAAGGGGTGGGGAAAGAGGCATGTTATAAATACTACGAAAGATAAGAAATTACAAACCAAATAATGAAAACGTTTCCAAAACAATATTCATAATAGTTGTATGTAGGCTTTCACGGCCGGCGTTTAATCGAGATGGAAGGTTATCCACGATAAAGGGCCGTGGTCTGGTGTCGTTATGGTGTTAAATAAATTTTTATTTTTGTTAGTTTTTAGTGTCACAAAATAATATTATTCGTCAAATTTTTTATTAAAAACTTTTTGATGCTTTAAATGATCTCATTCTAGTGTATTAAAATTGTGGCAAAATTATAAAAATGAAACTAAATTTAGTGAAGAAGTTTCATTTAATTAAACACTAATACTTTAATTTTAAAAATAATTTGGCTTATTAAATTTTAAATTTATATTTTAATAAAAATCTTATTAACTGAGAGAGGGGGTTCACGATTTTCTTATTTTTGTTATATAGAGGGGAGAGGGTCTAAAAATCATTGAACGCCCTATTATATACATTTGAAACTTAAAATTTCAAAATGAAGAAAATAGGGACCGCTCAATCACAACAATTGATTAAATATTTGTTTTTCTCTTTCAGCCGAAGTGAATATTGTTCTAATAGTGGTTTGTGTTACATCAGGAGTAGCACTTATTATTTTATCAGTTTTTCTGTACAGGTAAGAATTAATTTCTAGAATTGATAGGTTTTTTCCATACTTACACTTCGATCATTGTATTTTTATTATTATAGTACATACATATACATCAATCTGTTACGCTATGTTCAATAGATGTTTACTGATTTGAAACTAAGGATAACCCTGTTTCCCTTAGAGAATATATTTGGGTTTTGTATCACCAGCCAAAGCTCAAGAAGTGGAGCAATGTCATTATGTCTTGTGTGAATCAATAAGTCAAAATTATACGTTACTAATTTGTAGGACAATAATAAATTCCCTTTGCAGGATATTCATATTTATCCTTCTCTTCACTTTTATTTATACGAAATACAAATATAGATACTGTGTAAGCTCTCTGTAACGGAGCTCTTTATAACAACTCTCAAACCCCACAGTCAAAACACAACACTAAACGCCCGAAACACTTTTCAGTAACAAAGTTAAGTTACCTTATTCAGGGGCTGAAGGAACTTCTCTTCAGTCTCTGAAGCTATTTACACCCGCAAAGTTTACAGACTTCTTCAGAATTGAATGTGTGTAGTTTATAAAATTCCAAGCTGGTCGTCAGTCCAAAGACTGGTTAGACACGCACCACCCCTAACTATTTGCGAACACTAGTATGATCTAGATCTTCCTCTGTCCCTCTTCACCCCTCTTCATATTATGTTGTTGTTTTTTATACATTTATAACTAAAATTCTCTCTACAATGAAATAAAATGCTTGGTCCTTTGAATTTCGTTATAGAGACTTCAGATTACATTAGTTGTTAAATATAAATATGGAATCAACAGAAACGACTACTCCGAGGGCTGATACCTCTACCGACATTGAATTATACTGTTGATTCTGAACGAAGATAACATATCCAAAAAAAGAAGGTATTAAAATCCTTTTTCGTCTATATATTAAAGATCACAGATCCCATATTTGATACCTTCTTTTTTGGATAGATCTGTTGTGTAATTTCATAGTTAGTTTTCAGTATTCCATTTGATTGGTTTTTATTTTTTTGAGGCATTACAAGTTAGAAGCGGAAATTTCTTCAATGACATGGAAGATACATTGGGAAGATATTGTTTGGTTGCCAAACACAAGGGGGCGCAGTAGTTGTCATTCGATGGAGTCTTTGGCAAAAAGGCTTAGTATAGGGGTAGGAAGTTTCAAAATCAATTGTATTTTGAATAATTATTGTAGAAGTTGTGAAATTTTGGATTATGCTTGTTTTCAGACGTTCCAATCGGACATAGAGGGACTGAGTTTAGCGGGTGATAGACAAATTTACGTGCCAATTGCTTTTTATAAAGGTATACGAGCAGCTGTAAAAAAGTTACAAGACAATAAAATAGAACTAAATCGATCACAGTTACTGGAATTAAAAGTAATGAAAGATTTATCTAATGATCATTTGGTTAAGTTTTATGGTGCTTGTCTGGACACTCCCCACTGTTGCATTTTAACTGAATATTGTCCGAGGGGAAGTCTGGAAGATATTTTAGAAAACGAAAAAGTTAAACTGGATTGGTTGTTTCGCATGTCTCTTATACAAGACATAACACGGGGCATGCACTATCTACATTCCAGTGACATAAAATCACATGGATCCCTAAAGTCTTCAAACTGCGTTGTTGATAGTAGATTCACTCTAAAGATAACAGATTTTGGATTGCACTTTTTACGATCGTATGCGCATGACGATTTCACTGATGACGAAAATTCTTATTCATATTGGCAAAGTGAGTGATCCATTGTTGTTATTTTAATGTACGTTTTTCAATATTAATAAGTCGTTTCGTTTCGTATCTAACTTTTTAATTTTAGGACAGTTATGGACCGCGCCGGAGTTACTTAGAATGAATAATCCACCAAAAGAAGGAACGCAAAAGGGCGATGTCTATTCTTTCGCAATTATCGTTCACGAAATATTTACACGTCAAGGGGTCTTCTATTTGGGGGATTTAGTACACATGGCACCTAAAGGTAAGCCAATACATACATATTTAACATAAATATCACAAGTCTGTTTTTGACTTCAAACAAGTTTATACTTAGGATTAATGTCAAAATGTGTTGACAGAATAAATTAATTTTAAGTATAGCAATTATTTTATCTTGTTAGAAGTTCACCAGCGTGCCATAAGCAGTCTCGATAAATTACTGACCAAGTCGAAATGTTCCCTAAAAAACAGTTAATATAATAACAACATAGAGGCAATTGCTGCCATCTAGTGGATTTTAGTTTGATATCTTCTATGTTGTTATTATATTAATTTTAAGTGCTTACTTTTTCTATTAACAAAAAGCAAATTCTTAATAGAGTTCCTTTGTTGAATATTCAATAGGTATGTATATATATATTTAATAACGTTCAAATTATGGATTAAAGGACATATATAGGTACACAGGAGCATTATAGATGTGAAAGCAACGGTCAGATGAGATAAATAACATCAAAGCGAATAAAGTCCTATTAATAATACAAAACAATTTTATGTTGAAAACTTATAATCCCTAAGGATTCACTCCGGAATAGTGCTCTCGAACGCAGCTTCCAAAGTCCCTCGAAATTCAAAAACCCAATAAACCAAAGCGATTTAAAGTGTTTTAAACTCCTTATCCCTTTTACCTAAATCATAAGTATCACCATAGCCTAAAAATTTTAATTTCCGTGTTCCTATAATGTAAAAATTTTAAACTTCATATTTTTTCGAAAATGTTTGCAAATACCCATTCACTTGGCCTATTTTAACGGAAATTCGTTCATTTTGCATTTTTTCAAAATTCTCCTATAAAATCGACTCAATACCCCCCCCCCCATAACCTAACCTAATCAATGCACTAAAGTTTAGGTTAGGTTAGGTTTGGATAAAGGGGTTTAATATATTTTTCTTAGATGTTTTTATATCCCCCTTTCACTATCGGCCTCCCTAAAGAAGACTTCTGGATCCGCCCCTGCATATTACTAAGTTTACAGAATGCCAGCTTATGCGATCTTGCTTTTTTTTAACAAAAGGAAAGACGTGACTAAGCACTTATTTTAAGGGGTGATAAAAGATAAAGGGGAGAAATAGCGCACGTAAAATGTGCCAGTTACTGTTTAAGGGCAAAATCGTTAGAGAACAAGACTACCAGTGAAAGTCCGGTTAATAATTACGAGAAACAATTAATAATTAATTATATTTAACTAGAAGTGGGTAACCCTTCGAGATTATTTAAAAATAAATCTTTTCTTTTATACTAGGAAAATTGACATATATCTAATTAATCTAGAAAATTTAATTTAATTTATACTTTAAATCGATTTTTCTTATATATATATTTTCTAAAACTCATCGGAATTTTGAAAGCATGAACGTGACACTGTGTAATGGTTGCTATTTAAAATTGAACCGTGTAAGCCTGTTCTGTTTGGTTTGTTATTCTGTTGAAAAGTCAAACATTATTGTCTAATAAGTATTGCTTGTTTAACTAAAATTGTTTAGATATAATTTTGTCGAGAGGCGCGAAATTTTAAGAATCAATTTTGTAGCTTATTTAATAATTCACTTTGGACATGTCGGGCAAGTGTATGGAGGTTTCATGTTGCTATGATTATTTTTTGATATGAAGCACTGGTTGAGCTTTGAAATTTCAACTAATCAATGCCTCTATTTTATTCATTCAACCGAGAAATCATTACCCCAGCCAATCTAGCAGCCATCATACGTAGCATCAGTAACAGTGTGTAAAGTTCAACTCAGTTTACTTCCGGTTTGTCTCTAATTGCTATTACTTCTGAATGTGCAAAACTTTGTTCAACTAAAGCGAAAACATAATGAACTTCTACCCATATTATCTTGTTTAATGGGGTAATAAAATAATTAACCACTAACATATCCACATATGAATTATTTCATCTCTATATGTATATGTCTATTGGTACTGGTTTAAATGAAATGAATTAAAAAAAAAATAACTTTTTTGAATTTGTTACAAAATAGTTTTGATTGATTAACGAATGTAGATCTCGCTTTTCTTTATGTTTGCTGGGTGTAACTATTTTGAAAAACGGTTGTTCGGAAAAATTTCTCTAGTAAACTTAATTAATTTTTTATTTGCATTTCCGAGGTGATTCCCGCAGTTTCTGATTTAAATAAATCCGTTAAAAATTATCTTCAAAATTTTTACTAACGCTCTTTTAAAACGTGCCAACAATAGATTTACTTTGATGAATAAAAAAAAGAACGTGGAAAAGTAAATAAAGGACAATAAATAATTAATGTGATGATCTTTTTAAAACAACAGTCGTTAATTAACAATAATTCTACTAAAGGTTTAACTCTTCTTGGAACTGGTTGTTAAAATTTCGTTTTTCTTTTAATTAAAAAGTAAACATTCATTCTCTACAAAAGAAAACAGAAACAACTTCTTAAAATCATTACGATTATACTTTAGGGTCGAGGCAACCTTTTGTTAGTATCGATCTGACAATCTGTTTGAAGAAAGCTAATAACGACCCCTTCAAATAGATGAAAGAGGTTGAGTGTTTGTGTTGTGTTGTCGTGTTGATTCTAATGCTGGCGAATCCCTTCGACCTACACTGTAGTGCATAACCGATGGGTAAGGCGGAAGCCTCCTTATAGGAATCGTGGAAACTGGTAGATTGCAGATGGGACTTAAAAGATTACGACAAATTGTAACCCCTTTAGTCAAAAGATAGGTAGACAAAGCTAGTTTTTTTTTTCACCTTGTAACGATACGAAAATATCAAAAGCTGATTTTATTTTTTACCGTGAATGAACAAACTGAACTTGAAGTTTCTAATGAAAGAAGTTACTGAAACTAGCTTCTGTTTATATGTTACATACAATAGGTAAAATATATACAGAAACACGTATTATTTAGAAGTCGTGTCATATCTAGTTGCATACACATAAATAACAGCATGCCTTTTGTTAAAACTGGATAGATAGATACTAAATATTTGCCAAGTAAGTTTGATACAATAAGTTTTTGCCTCGGTCATAAATTGTATAGGTATATCTGCAGTAAAAATCATAAGGTTTGATCGTAATTACAATTTAACAAAAAATATGTATAACCGCCATATTAATTAAAAAAAATAACAAATATTCAGCGTTGCTTTTGGAACAAAAATTGACTTTTAGTATTCCAAGTGGAAATAAATTGGTCAGTGTTGTCGAAACAGACGTTACATTTTAGAAATAGAAATAAAAAAGTGTGGATACATAAAAGACCAAACCAAAAATAACAGTTTAGTTGTTTTCATTATATTTGACAAGTGAATTTGAAATATAATTGAAACAGCATGGTATTTTATAAATTGGGAAGGTGTCGATAGTCATTTAAGAGATATTAAATCGTGTCGAAATCGTTTCGACCAGAAGAGATAATCCAGTTTCATCTCAAGATTATAACTATAATATTTTTCGTGGACTAGTGAAGGTACAGGCGCAAAAGCGTAAAGCCATCGATTTCTCCTTTACCGCTGAACTTTCAGTCAGTTCAAAGATTGTAGGCAAGGGAGATGGTCAACATCTAACATTTTCGGTTTCGGCGCTTTATATTACGAAGTTCACTGAAAACAATGGCAAGCTCAAGTGCGATCAGTTTAGCACTTCCGGGTGATAAGTCAGGGGAACGTGATGTGGATACATCAACATCTCCCAGAAGAGCTGTTAGCCCTCTTCTTGAAGTTAGAAGACCGCATTGCACACTAAATTGTGATTTTTGCAATGCCATTCTTGAAGATCGCTTCAAACATTTAAGTAAATAACTATTTTATTCGCGCATTTACTTTTACTAAAATTTCAAAACTTTTTCAACATCAGTTATTGTATAGTTTGAAATGTTTTGAGCGCGCGAATCTATCTCATAGTTTTCAATTTTCTTTTCAGAGATTGTGGATGCTGTTAAAAACAAGCCGGAGGGATCTTTATCACAGCCACTACGACCGCTAATTGTTTCGGAAACTTGCGAAGAAGACGTTGAAAACATCATGAAACGGTGTTGGGCTGAAGATCCGGCAGATCGGCCGGATTTCTCTGTTTTGAAGAACACAATTCGCAAATTGAACAAGTATGTAGTTCGTTTTTAATTTTCTTTCAAATGAAAATCAAAATGAAATTAAATTGTAACACGTTCAATTTGAGCTTTTTTTCTAGAAGACATTTTAGTGTTTCCGACAAAAAATAAATAGAAATTGACGTTTCTTTTATATATAAACATTCTAACAAAATTTTTAAAGCGGTTGTTTTCTTCTTTATTTTTTAGTAAAAGAAAAACCATTCCATTTAAAAAAGTTTCGGCGAAAGTTTTGTTTATTAAAAACTACGGAACACTTTTAATTAATTTCTGACAAGTTAATTTAGGCGCGTAATTTTACATGGAATGTTTTAAGTGTATTTTTGTGTTTTTGACTGTAAATCATAATCGTAAAACAGACTGAGATTATTCAGCAAAAGATGTAGAAAATAACGGAACTGGAAAAAGGGAAAATAGTAGTTCAAAGCACCCAAGAATTTGTTTCTTCAAAAGAAGATTTATTTCTGCGTTTGGAGATAATTCTCTTAGTGTTAATTGCGATTACGATACAGTTGTTTTTTACCATTTGTTACATTATATCCCTTTAAGCTAGTTTTTAGTAGTATGGAAAATATTGAATTTTTCGTTTTTCATATGATTGAAAAGGCTGTACTTTGAAATGTGGTAATTGATGAATGATAACGGATAATGGTGTTTTTGAACTTGACATTGTTTGGTTTTACATTACTTAGCTTTTAACCACTCACCTCAAAATCACTGGATGCAGAAAATTCTTCTGAAAAAAGAAAAGGCTATAAATATTTTCTGCTAGTATTTTTCTCAACAAACAAACAAACAAACAACTAAATCTACCAAAAATTAATTAATGAAAATGATTATAATCGACGTACGAGTTAAATTGGTTATTATACCGTTACCGCAGGAATTATGGCGACGCTTGAAACTATGAAGCATTAGCACTGGGAATTTCTGATTTAATTTTCATTTTTGCCGCGGTGTCGTAAGGAATTTCCTTCGCGATTATAAGTTTAGCGATGGCTGAACGAATGCATCTAATAAATACCTGCCTTGCTTAACTTCGTTGTGGGAAAATTCCCCGATGCGATGTTCCAATTCCATAACACAGTCGATGCCCTTAACAGTTACGACCTCAATAATCTTATGACACTCCAAAATCGAAAAGCAATACCTTAAGTCAACATTTGTTTATTATATTTTAGATCTTGCCAGGCGCTAACTTTTCTTTTTATTTATTCTCTATTACGTGTATTATAAAGATTATAACACGGGAAAAACTTTATATTTTCGTAAAAGGTAACTATAGTATAATTTTGGCGACATAAATCTCTCAAAATATTCGCTGAAATACTAAATACAATCTTTTTTCTTTCTTAACATAATATACCCCTATTCCGTGTATTTTTTTTTGTTTAGGGCAGCCCGTGAAAATTAATTAAACGTAAACATTACGTACGATGTTGTATAAAGAGGAAAACAATAAGCTGAATCCATAGCCAGTCTAAATTACTAAAAATTCATTTATACTTATTCCGAACAATGATAAAAAAAGAGCGGTATCGTATTTCACGAGAATTTTTTTTATAAAACCATATTACAGTAAGCTCGCGTTTTACTTTTGCAGAAAATTGAGAGAGAAGTCCAGATAGAAATGGGATATGTCCTATACAGGAAAAACCTTTTCTTACGTTGTTTAGATTTCCAATCTGTTCGATTTTCAGGACGTGTTTGAAAATACTTAGAACTTTAAGAGGATGTTACACTTAGGAAGTAAAAGCATGACCTACAAAAATAAGTTGAAGAAGTAATGGACTAAAAAACTACCCACCTTTCGACTAATCCTAATGCCTACTTCAAAGTGTAACTTTGTTTAGGGTTTTACCTACTCGTTTTTTGAATACCCGGAAAATTTACCGAGTTTTATTTCAATGCAAATCAATTTACCGGATATTTCATTCCATATTGTTTATATTAATAGATAACTGTATGCCTGATATGTTTCTAAACGTACACAGTAATTATTAGGGTGGGTCTTATTTTCCCGACTGTTTCTTTTCTCAATACTATTGAAAATTTGTTTGTTTTTCACATAATAATAGGTAAGAAGTCTCAACAATTATTAGCATGTTTAAATTTATTTTTTAAAAGCCGTCAAGAACTTTTAAATTTTAGAGTATTTTAAGAAAACTATGAATATTTTTAATCGAAAACTGAAAATAATCCATAATTCTTAATATACAAAAGAATGACGTGGTTGAAAGTAAAAAAAAAATGGATTTTTATACATTTACAATTTTTAAAATTCGTGAGTGTCCTTAAAAAAATTATTAATGAAGCCAATAAAGATTGGGGAGGCTTCTTAACACGTCAAAACAAATTTTCATCAGAATCGAAAAACAATTGCCAGGAAAATGAATCACGCTGATAGATATGGCACGTTGAAACTATAAGCCAAAAGAATTACGAACAAGTCTCACACGCTGAGGGTTCCGTACCCCTATATTATCGTAAAACATAGTTAGTTATAGCACTACATTGTGTTTCAAAGTCACATTACACATTGTGTTTGTCACGTAATATATTTTCCATTTTTTATTTTTATTTAAATACGTTATGCTATGAAACCTTTCTTCTGGTAAATATGAAAATTCCGAACCAACGGGATGTAGGCAATTCCTTATATATATAATCTTACTAGTACTATAATAATTTTCGAGATAAATGTTTAAAAAAAAAACTGACGACTTAGAAACAAAATTGCAAATTGCAATGTTTAAATATTGTTTAAAAAAACTGACAACTGTTGTTGGGGTCATTTCTTATAGTTTACTAGCTGGAATCGACTTTACACGGTAGCATACTCGAAATGCTGTTAAAAAAATTGACATCTAAAAACCTAATTAGACCAGCATATAATAAAAAAAGATTAAATATGTTTTTGTATCTACGGGGTGGATGCTTTAGCTTATCAACAGTGGAAGAGTTTTTGTGGACGGTAAACGCTAATAGAGCACTAAAGGGGTGCAAAATAACGTCCAGCTAGCTTGTTACGATAAAATTGATAAAGGCTGTTAATTGAAAGATGCATCTAATACAAGCACAAAGTATATATTAGCTACGAATATCTCATTTAGTTTTCCAAAATTGTGTTAGCAAATTTACAACATGTAATCAGTAAGTTGTCCTTGTTAGGCGGCTCTTGATTCCAGAGCAAATTTAATCTACATACTTCTTTTTATTTTCTTTATTATTTCTTGTTGTCATGGATAACATAACATAAGTAGTCTTGCTGAATATTAACTTGAAATTGATAGAAATATATTACGTCTTGAACTTAAACATTTCTACATTTTCAAGTTTAAATTATTGCTGTATAAATACCGCAGAGGACATTCGCAATTTGGTTTTATGAATTACTCAGCAAAGTCTTTTTCCAATTTTTCATTTCAAATACATAACATACATGGAAATAACTGGAGAGGAAATTTTTCTTTTTCTTCATATGGAGTGAACCTTAATAAAAATGTGTTCGTCTGCACAATTAATAAAAAATTATAAAATATTAATCTTTTACATATTCAAAGAAAAAGAAGGCATTAAGATCCTTTTTCGTCTACATTTTAAGGATCACGAATTCCACATTTCGAACGCGTCATACAGGTAGGTGGAAGCTGGCAGAAAGACCTTTACAGGTTATATGATAAATAAAAATATAAATATGGAGTTAATCTGATAGGTCAAAACCGGTCGTGGGATATGGCTCTTGGTACGGTGTGCCTACTGTGTATTACGCGTTCGAAATGTGGGAATCGTGATCCTTAAAATTTAGACGAAAAAGGATTTTAATGCCTTCTTTTTTTGAATATGTTATATTTTCGTCTAGGAGTCCATCGGAATCAACAGTGTAATTCAATGCCGGTAGGGGTATTAGCCCTTGAAGTAGTTGTTTCTGTTGATTCCATATTTATATTTTTATTTATTAATCCTTTATATCTATTATACGAAAACGTTAACTGCTTTAGGTTGACAATTTTGTGTTAATGTTATTGATTTATAACTAAAATTGTCAACAAGTCACATTCATTAGTTGAGACGTCAAAAACAGAAGAAAAAAAACTGTTATTGTTCTTTTGTTCTAAAACGTGGTATGACAGACGAAACAGTCCCTGAGAGATAAATCTCAAAACTAATTAACGTGACAACTAACTTATATCTTATCTAAAGTTTACGGGATTGCTAAAAACAGGACAATATAAAAACGGGCGCATACAAAAATAAAAACCGATTTGACATTATTTTTGTTATATCTATGAATACATACTCTAATTAATAAAAAGTTTTCATCAATAATAAATGTTGTTTTACATTAAACAATTGTGCTACATTAACATCATACATAGGTATAAACAAGGAGTTTGATTGAATAGCTGTTAATTTGGATTTGTATGCGAATAGAAGTTGTATTATTATTTACAGTAGCTTTGCGAAAATTAGTGGAATTTTGCGATTCTAAACATTTATTTGCCAACACCATCAGTTAGTTATTAACAAAATATATGAAACAGTTTGTTTAATAAAGTAACAACCAGTTAATTTATGCACTATTTACTTTTATTTATATGTAGTCCATTCGTTGTGTATTTTGATTAAATTAAAAATAACAATTTATTCCTTTGAACAATTTTACACATTCGTAATGAAGAATTGTTGAAACTTGGGCAAGTGTAGATAATTTAGTTAATTAGCATGTTTAAAATACACGAATGCGGTTACCATAGAAAATAATTTAATGAGTAGATCTAATATGAAAGTGAAATTACAAAGCGAACCAGGTACTAAAGACTTAATTGAAAACACCTGTCTCAACATATCTATTTATGCTTTTTATACTAACAACTTATAAAGATTTTTAATAATAAAAATAAAAATAAAACGAAAATATTGATTTATATGTTAAAGGAGATGATTGTCTCAAAATAATAATTTTTTGAAACTCTTCCAAATTGTAAAAAGTGTAGAAACTGTAATTTTATGAAAAAATCCTTGAATGTAATTTTTAGTTAGTACTTTAAATAAAAATTATTGTGACCCTTCAATCAAAAATAGCCTCCTTTTTTCTAACAAGACAATTTAAAAATTTTGAAAAAATCTTGTAGAATGGGAGCCAGCAGCGTCGCTAAACTGAATGTGGACATCGACGAGGAAATCCTTTGCAAGGACCTTTTAATGTTTCGGTTAGGAAACGTGTTAATAAAGTAAATTCCATCACATTATCACAATAATAGGCGCAAAAAAAACTAATTTAAAAAATTAAGAAACAAATTTTAGTTTCTGTTTCCTTTAGCTGAGAAACCCCATAACTATTCGTGTTACCAGAATGCCAAACGACTCTGAATAAATACTATTGACTCGTACGGTTTTTTTTTGTAAGGTGCGATGCCTAGCTACGCTACTGATGAGAGCTTTTAATTAAAACTATTTTTGAGTAATTGGAATATTTTGTATTGTGCGATCGTCCAACACGATCTAAATTTTTATTATTATTTTTTTAATTTAAAACGTAGATACTAAAAAAAGTAAAACATAATTTTTAAATTCATGTAACTATCTGTAATAAACCCTACAAAAGAATGTAGTAACAGCCTCGAAAGCTTTTATTATTCAGTTGTATGAATTTAAAAACTACATTTTATTTGAACAAGTCATACAGCGTAGTGCAAATATTTATTGAACGCTGTTCACCGGCAGCAAATATATTATTGTGTTATTTATTAAACTGTGACATTTTGAACATAATATTAATCAAAAACTTATTATTTACTGTATTAGCCTTTACATGTTGAAATTCCATATTAACAATGAGGTATAAGTTGGATAAAAAGCTCAAGTCAGGGGTGTATAAATTAGAATGTAGTAACTGTACTTCGGTATATATAGGACAAACTGGTCGAACATTTATAGAATGTGTTAAAGAACATAAAAAGTGTTTTGAATTTAAAAAATATAATTCGGCATATGCTGAACAATTAATTTATAATAATCATAATTTTAATGAAAACTTCAAAATTATACATATAGCAACTAAACCTATTGGAGAATATAGAAATTAATAATACTACTAAATTAGACTAAAATTACTAAATTTACAGTTTAACCTCACTAAGTAAATAAGGTTTGAAAAATGTAATATGATTTTTTCATCTACCTGATGAATGGCGAAATAGTTGTTGTGGACTTATAAACATAAAAAAAATTGAAACTTAAAAGAATTATTATCTTTTATCTCATTGTCAAAAGCTTATTGTTATTTCTAACACATTTTAAGTAAAAGCTCTTAAGATAATTATTTAAATAAAATATTTCTTAATATACCACAGAATAAAAAAGCAGTAAAGCTGTTTTTGGTAATAATAACAAAAAAATAATATTCTTATTTAATGAAAAAAAGGTCCATAAATCTTTAAGAATATCAAAATCTACTAACCTAAGTAGGGTCGTAATAAAAATCTTTTAGTTCACCTCATTATTAACATACACCCTGTATTTAGGTATAAAGCGAGTTTTGAATCTTCGAAGTCTAACAGTACTTTTGCTCACTGTTCGGCAATGAAAAATTTAACAATACTTTTGAAGCGAGGTTTGTGAAAATATTTTAGTTTCCAATTTGAAATTGGTGCTCATAAGGACGATGACCTCATAAGGTATCTACGTATATACGACGGATAATTCTTGTAGTGGCCCTTAGGGACGACCGCTACAGACGGAGTTTTTAAAGTAGAACATACTGTAATGTTCATTATCATATTTAAATAGTTTTATTGGAAAAAGTACGGAAAAACTTTTTAAATATTTTTCTCTTCTTTACAGAGAATGTGACAGCGGTAACATTCTAGATAACTTGCTGTCTAGAATGGAACAGTATGCAAACAATTTGGAAACACTGGTCGAAGAAAGAACCGCCGATTATTTGGAAGAGAAAAGAAAATGTGAAGAACTTCTATATCAACTGCTGCCAAAAACTGTGGCACATCAGCTTATTGGGGGACAAGCTGTTATCGCTGAAACGTTTGATCAAGTTACGATTTATTTCAGCGATATCGTGGGATTTACTTCTCTTTCAGCGGAAAGTACACCCCTCCAAGTTGTAGACCTTTTAAACGACCTCTACACTTGCTTCGATTCTATTATTGAAAATTTTGATGTCTACAAGGTAAGTTAAATTTTACTTTTGGAGTTATACATAAATAAAAGAAAGAAAACAAAACCCTTAAAACCAACCGCAAAATATGTCACGCATTTAAGACCCCCTCTCCCTTATCACATTTTAATTACACATCTTACACTCTTATTATACAAATCAATGATCTACTTGGTGTATTATACGAGGGTGTATCAAATATAAACGGGATTCGAACTATATTTAATTAAACATCGATACATATGCTATTTTTCTACATAGTCTTCCACCTTAGAAATATATTTTTCCTATCGGACTGAGAGCTTTTTTAATGCCGTCATCATCATTCGTATAACCATTGGAGCATAAATACTTCCACTGCGTCATTCTCGTGGAAACGTTGGTCTCCAAGCGATTCTTTTAGGGGCCCAAAAAGATGGAAGTTACAAGGAGACAAATCGGGGTTATATGGCGGATGTTCCAGCGTTTCCCAGCCTAATGCATCCAATTTTTGCCTTATGGCATTGGCCGTGCAGGGCTTAACATTGTCATGCAAAAGAATGACACTAATTTAAGAAGTCCCGTTTATATTTGATACAGCCTGCGCCTTATAACACTTTGTCACACCAGCCAATAGTTACCCCGTCTCCCCTAAATGCGTACGTATTTTATGGTCAGTTCCCTTATCTGTACTATGGTTTTATAGGTAGCCAAATTTTTGCCTTTATTGCCGAAAGCTTTTTTTCATGTAGTCTAGAAATAGGGGTGTAGTCTCACAAAAAAAAGGTTCCACTTATAACTTTTCATTTTGAGAATCCTTTTATAAATATTAAGCTTCAAAATCGTTGTCATTTTCAAATGAAACTATCAAACAATATGGAAAAATCTGAGTAAGTTTTGTAGAGATAAAATAATGAAGCCGAAAATGCAAAAAGGCTACGAAATGCTATCGTGTTCTCGATTAAAATCTTATAAAAGATAAAATTAAATATACACCCACGGGATTCCTTTGAAGTACCGCAAACCCAGGTAAATTTATAATAGTATCAAACAGAATAATATAATTAAGTGGATGATATATCCATGTTTATTACGTTCTGGGTTAAAACCTTTTTGGATATTTAAAATGTAATAGGATTATAGAGTATGTATAATTAATTGTATTATATAAATTATAACTGTAAACTATGTTTAAGTGTTTCTAAAAACAGTAATCGTTTCAATCGGCCCACTTGAGTATCGAAGTAATTAGTAAAAAATAACTTTTCTCCAAAAGCATTTTGTAGAGAATTGAATTATCTAGAAAAAAGTCGACCCGCCGCGATCTCTTCCCTTTTTAAAGCAACCACTCGCTCGCGCTGGCAGCTATGTGACGTCCACGCGTCTAGCTCTTCACCTGGCCATTTATTCTGTATATCAAACATACTACAAGAGCTATTTAAAACATTAACAAGCGATCTAAGAATATGCAATGATTTTATATACTTTTCCAAACGAATTTTATTGTAAAATAAAATACTTATAATAGAAATTATACTTATTTTGTGAAAGAAATAAATCATGATACTATCCAGAAAATAGGTGAAGAAGTTCTGTACCTATTTCACCATGAATATTTTCAATTGATAATATAACCCTTAATTTATTAATACAAATTATTAAAACACCCCTGATTTATTAGTTTAAGATTATAATACGTAATTCACTGTATTACAATTCGTCGCTTTTGAGACCAGATTTGCTTTCAGAAATGCCTAGACAGAATTTTAAGTAACAATTTATTTGAATTGGCATTACAAACGTTGTATGTCCACCCTGTACAGTAACAATTCCAAGTAGAATTGAAATATTCAATGTAAGTCTAATCAAAATTAGAAAAATATGCGTGTCCTTAATATAAAATGAAATATCCTATGCAATGGGAAACTAATTTGATTGTGCACCGAACAAATGGACATAGAATCAACCAATTTAAAGCATCTAGTGAATTTATATTCTACATTTCAACTCTTTGTTGATGTTAAATATGTTATATGCAAATATACACCTCTCAACTTCATTAGCAGAGTTTTCAGGTTATTTATTAAATACCTTAACATTTGTACCGCTTGGTAGAAGAATTTAAGAAAAAATAAATTAGGATATCAGAAATTTTGCTGAAGAAGCTAGCATTAGAGGATAAAAAAATTATTTCAGAATGTCTGAGGAAAGAAATCCTCATCTTTCTCTATATTTCTATCTATTTGGTCGTCCCAAAAACAATCATACTTATGATATAACAGGCGGGCTGAAAAGTTCGTAGGCTAGCATAGAAAGAATTTTTTTTTTTGGATAGAATTTGATTTTATTATTCAATATAGTTCCCTTCGAGGGCGATACAACGATTATAGCGGTCATACAATTTTTCGATACCATTTTTATATAACGATTTGCCTTTAGCCTCAAAATAGGTTTCAGTTTCGGCGATTACCTCTTCATCGGTGCGAAATTTCTGTCCAGCGAGCATCCTCTTGAGGTCTGAGAACAGAAAAGAGTCATTGGGGGCCAGATCTGGATAGTACGGAGGATGCGGAAGCAATTCGAAGCCCAATTGATGGAATTTTGCCATCGATTTCATTGATTTATGACACGGTGCATTGTCTTGATGAAACAGCACTTTCTTTTAAGATAGTCAATGTATATCATACCATGAGCATCCCAGAATACTGATGCTTGATGCAATAATCTTGCCAGTCGACTTTTGCGTCTTTCCATGCTTTGGAGTCGGTTCATTACGTGCAGTCCACTCGGCTGACTGTCGATTGGACTCCGGTGTGAAATGATGGAGCCATGTTTCATTCTTCGTCACTTATCGAGGCAAACGCAAAAATTCGGAATTATTACGATTGAACAGCTCCAAACACTGCTTAGAATCATCGATCCGTTGTTGTTTTTGGTCGATTGTGAGCTGGCGGCACCCTCTTTGTATAAAGCTTTCGCATTTCCAAATATTCATTCACATTCACGATATGACCAACACGTTCCTTTGATATCTTTAGGGTCGGGTCTCAACTATCTCAATCAACTTCACTTTACGGTTATCAAAAATTATTTTGTGGACTTTTTTCATGTTTTTGTCGGTAACAGCCTCTTTGGGGCGTCCACTGCGTGCATCGTCCTCGGTGCTCATTTCGCCTCGTTTAAATTTAGCAAGCCATTTTACTACTGTTGATTTTCCTGGTGCAAAGTCCGAATAATGTTTATCAAGCCAAGCCTTGGTTTCAACAGTATTTTTTCTCGTCAAAAAGCAATGATTTATTAACACACGAAATTTCCTTTTATCCATTTTTTCAAAGTAACAAAAGTTCTTCCACTAAAAATGCTATAACTCAGATACTAATCGTGCAACAGCTGTCAAATGTATACACGCGTCTTTTGAAGGTTAGGGCTAACTAAAAATCATATGGATTTGAAACTAGTAGCGCCATCTATGGGTCAGCCTACGAACTTTTCGGTCCGCCTGTTACTTCCAAAAATATAGTCATAATTCTTTCAGACCACATGAAGCTATTATTTCAGTAATTATGCCTGAACCAAAATTTGAAAGGGTTGAAAAAATAAATAAGTAGTTTTTTGCTATTTTCCCGAAAACGGTAACAACTGTAAAGCGTAAAATTTTACATAAAAAGGATCCGTAAATGAAAACCCCAATTCTCAATACTTCAGCTGCTAGAAGGGGTACAACATTTGGGAGTTAAAAGGAATACCTGTAACTAATGTATCCAGTATTCCATTTACTTTTTGTCAAACCTTTCCTGAGGGTTGAGGCAGTTCATACTTTCCTCAAATTTTAGTTCACGCCAGTCAAAATTTCGATTGCAGGGATATTTTTACTGGACAACTACAAAGTTGAACTTTGTCGAAACAAAGGTTTCCACTACAGTTTTCATTCAACTTTTGTTTATAAACTGAACTTGACTCATGAGAAGGCGCTTTTACATATACGTTTGCAGGAATAGATATACGTATTAGAGAGACCTAATTTTGCTTTGTGAAGAAAAAGGTTGAATCCTGCAATCCCATTATATTCACGTGAAACATCCACTTTAGTAAATTGCTTTTAGACTTTTAGAAGCCCTTTAAAATTATAACGACGTAGAAATGGACATTGAAATTTAAGATTTAGATGACAGAAGAATTATTGAAATATGTTAAAAATTTGCATCGGACTCGCCAGCAACTAATTAACTTTTCTCCAGAAGATGAATGAAGAACTAACAACTAACCTAAGAAAAACAAAATAATTTTATTATTATTATCACGGAAACCTTGTTTCCATAACGTTTAATAACTTAAACGTAAAATATCCTCTTATATAAGTTTAATAAACACTGCATACAGCAGATAAGGGTTTCTTCTTTTATCATCTTTTCACGTTAAACAATACGATGTACCAAGTGCAGCTCAAGAGGAATTAATTCCCTTATTTAAAACAAAACTTAAATTCCGAAGATTACATCATAAAATGCAAAAGTTTATCTCTATTTATATTAGAACTTTACAAGTTTACCATGCATTTTATAGAATTTCATCACTGATGATAACTACTGAAATAATAAAAAAAAGAAGGTAATAAAATCCTTTATCATCTAATTATAAAGGATCACAGATCCTGCATTTGGAACGCGTCCTACACAGTAGGAACAGCGCACGGAAAGTCAAATCCCACGACCGGTTTCGACCTATCGGGTTTCATCAGGTGGGCGCTAGCAGAAACGCTTTTACAAGCTATATAACAAAAATAAATATGGAAAATAAATATAATAATGGATCTGTGATCCTTTATAATTAGACGATAAAGAATTTTATTACCTTCTTTTTTTTGGATTGTTATCTTTGTCTAATAATCGTTCGGAATCAACAGTGTAATTCAATGCCGGTAGGGGTATTAGCCCTCGGAGTAGTTGTTTCTGTTGATTCCCTATTTATATATATCATATAGCTATCAAATCAATTTACTCCAAAACGTATCAGTAGGGTAATTGTACAATGTAGAATGTATATTAACAATAAAAATATTATATATAGGTTGATGTTACAACCCCTTCATATAAAATGAAATAACCTATGCAATGGGTAGCTAATTTTATTGTGCACTGAAGAGATGAATGTAGGATCAATAAGTTCAAAGCATCTAGTGAATTTATATTGTATATTTCAACTCACTATTGAGTCTAAACACATGCAAACATATTATATACCTGGCATTTAATAGAAAGACATTTCAATTTGTAATAAATGTCAGACTATGCAATTGCACAAAATTTAAAATTCCATGTTTATGAGAATCGGTTCGTAATAATAACGACGCGAATTTAACAAAACTCTACTTTATAGCGACAACTAATTATAAAATTATATACCTTTTCAAACACCAGTTGTCGTACTGCTTATAAAATGAGTAAAATTTAATTAGTAACTTCAACAGAATGGAAATCTTTAAATCGCTTTTCAGAATTTCAAATGCGTCCTCAAAACACGAATGACTGATTATTATATTAGACTTAAACATTATTAAAACGCGGAAATTTATAAACTACGTGCCCAAAATACTTAATATTTTCACGTCCAATTTTAAAATGTTAACACCCCAATCATTATAAAGAAAAGTATTTAAGTTTGCTGTTAAAATTTCTACAACAAAAGTTATCAGGTTTTTTAAAAAAGTTTATACATTGCAATTTGCAATGGTCTATAGTTTTTTTGGTTGGCTGACGTTTCGTCAGCAACTACGGTTGACATCTTCAGAAGCGTTTGTAGTTTGGTCGTTGTAGCAGCTATGACATTAGACGTTTTCGAGATCGAAAGCTGCTACAACAACCAAACCACAAACGCTTCTGAAGATGTCAGCCGCAGCCGCTGACGAAACGTCAGGCAACCAAAAAGCCTATAGGCCACGGCCCAAAAGCCCGGTAAATTATCTTAATTCGATTGGTCGTGAAAGCCTACATAGTACAATTATTTAATAAAACTGAAAATTCTTCGATAGAATGAATTTTCGTTTTATTTAAAAATAAAAAAGTCGATTTCGTCGTAAATAACTTCCCGTAGAGTGAAGAGCCATTCACAACGTACAAAGGAAAAGGTCCTTTGTAGAATTTCCGAAAGAAGATAAACCTAAATACAATTAAAGCTTCCTAAAAATTAAAAGGGAAATTGAAAAGCAATATGGCACAAAATTAAAACTTGTAAGAATGAGTAAAGCTTGCTCGTTACTACATAAATAAAAACGTACAAGCTCAGTTCAAGTTCTTGTTCTTTCTCTCTGCTATCATACGTATACTTTGTAATTGGATTACCAACATAGTATCCGGGGGTAATGGTTAAATAATTATATTTCCTGCTTCACAATTGCACTAGACTTTTCGTCTTGTTCAAATTGTGTATGTGTCGCAGCCAATTGCAATAAATCGTTTAGGCATTTCTGAAAGCGTTTTAGTGTCGGTATGCTTATATGTTGCTAATATGGTAACATTATAATTATTTTTTAAATATCCGAATGCTCTTCTTGAACATGCTGATTACAAATCTGATGTTAAATATGTAAAATTCAAAATGGCGATTCTAATATGGCGTTTCTTGTCTTAAAATGTACCACTAAAGCTCAAAACTGGTTATCCAAGGGTTTCAGAGATTCGTAGACTTTATATAATTGATAACGGTATGCCACCCAATTCTTGCCCTTAACTTGAAACATTCTGAGTATTAATGACTTATCGTAAACCATCATCTTCCCCTGCCTCTTTTTACTATGTATCTAATTAACCCTTCACATCGCAGAATCTATTTCTTCTTTTCCTTACTGACCTCATTTCTAACTTTTACTATACATGGTATTTTTCATCATCCACCTATAACACCACATCTAATGATACAGAACCGTACAGAGATTACCTTTTGTTTTATGTCTATGCTGCTCTTTTCATCTCACCTTATCTGACATGCAATTTTTATATTAACTCTTACCCTACATACCAATATTTCGTTTTATTGTTATTTATTTTCATTCCATGCCTTCTTATCAATACGGCTTCAATTTTATTTAAGGCTATCTTTAAGTCCTCCCTAGGTACTACTTAGATTCTCATACTACTGTATCATCCGTAGAGATAATAGAATTAGAGTAGTCAAGCTATTGGAAATATGTTATGTCAATAGAAAGAAACAGAAAATGAAAAGGCATTATCTACCTCCTGTTATTTTATGCATGTGCGGTAGATAGTCAGCTATTTCTGCCAATTAGGAGCATTTCTAAACAAGGCCAGAGAATGTATCATTATTTATCATCTCATACAACACCGCTACTTATAGGATTGCATGGGATTTTTCTACTCTATTCTATTATCTCTATGATACCATCCGCAAATCTACGTATATGCTGTAATTGCGGTGACAACTTACATCCTTGTCTAACTTCCTCCCTAATTTTTATTTCTCTACGTTGTTGCCCCAATTCTATAACAAACAACAAACTAGATGTCATTCTTCTATGCTAGTATCTAAAAAAGATGTTTTTTCTTTTGAAGAGGATTATTTAGAGTTTTGCAGGTTTTCTAGGTTTGGTAACATTCTTGGATGTTTGTAGGTGGAAACAATTGGCGATGCATATATGGTAGTATCGGGTTTGCCAGAAAGGAATGGAACCAGACACGCGGTAGAAATAGGTCGTATGTCGTTGGCCCTTTTAGAACAAGTCCGAAAATTTAAGATTAGACATAGGCCAAATGAACCGTTAAAACTGAGGATCGGCATGCATACTGGACCGTGTGTTGCTGGGGTAGTTGGACTTAAAATGCCCCGATACTGCCTCTTCGGTGATACTGTAAATACAGCATCTAGAATGGAATCAAATGGACTACCCTTGAAAATACATGTTAGTCCAGCAACCAAAGAAGTTCTCGACATTTACGGCACATTCAATTTGGAATGCAGAGGGGAAGTTGAAATGAAAGTAGGTTTTTCTTTTTTTGTTTGGAAGTCCATTGGCTCTATGACTTAGCAAATTTTGTTTTTGTTTTGACAGGGTAAAGGAAAAATGATAACATATTGGTTATTAGGAGAGTGTAAGGAGGCAAATATAGCCACCGAATACATTCCAAAAATGTCTCCAAAGCTGACCGGATCCACTCTCCCTAACGGAAAGATCCAGCTCAGTTCCGAAGGGAATGGGAGAAAATTAAACAGTATAAATGTTCATGACAATATGAACGATGACGCAGTGGTACCCCTGCTTTCTTTTACCACCTCAGAGTACCACAATGTCTGAATTAAAAAAACTATCGAGTCTCTATTCCTTCTATTCAAATCCTATCGTCGTCTATCGGTTGTCGTCGAAATTTTAAGCCAAATGTTGCAAAACATTTTGCTGCATCTCGCTCATTACGACCAGTATTTGTGGACCATATCCTAATTACCTTTTTACACCCAAATCTACTTAAGTGTCTATCAATTCGAATAAGGCCTCAATGTAATTCCCCTGTCGATGTAGCAGTACCAATGCGGAGTTTTCGCAAAATGCTAACATACCTTTATAGGTGTTCCAATACAGAGTGTTCCAATGTTCGATGTAATTAAAATAATAAATAACGAACGATGTTAAATATATATATTATATAAAGTATATGTATAGATGTTATATTTCTGTATAATTTCCTGTGAATGGGATTGAATTTTGTCTGAGATAACTAAGAGACTGATTAAAAAAAAAAAATATTAAATGGGTTAGTATTGCGAATTAAAACGGTCTATTTTAATCCACTTAGCAGGAATCTCTGTCTATTGACTAGAAGACTCCTTAGTGGTACTTTATCTGTCTACAATATAATAAATAAGGACCGCATCTGGATAGTACACAATTTAAACACTTTCTGAAATGTATTAGATATTACGTTAGTGGCACTGAAAATAACAGTGGATTGTTATTGCTGTTCAAGTATAAACGTAGTTAAACCAAACCAAACTAAACCTAACCTAACCTAATCTAACCTAACCTTAATCTGTATTCAATAAAACCTAACCTAACTAACCCTTTTATTAATGATGTGATGCACAAACAAAACTTAAGCAAAAGAAACGCTATATACGTTTATAAATGTTACTTTAATCGCCAATAAAGATAGCTCAATTTTCTTGAAATGTCTGTAGTTTATTAAGAGATATTTAAAGATGTAATAAATGTAGTAGCCACTTTTGCTTTTGGTGCTACTGTGGAATAAAAAAATCTATATGTGATGATGTTACCTGTTACTCTACACTTTCTCATCGTTAAATTTTATTTGGTTATTTACAAATACATGTCAAGTTAGTACAAACGTTAAGTGAAATATTACCAAAGATAATAAATGTATCGTATAATCTATAAAGTTATTTAATGCCATTACATACGTAAATAATGTTATTATGTTTAATGAGAATTAATTAAATTATTTATCTCAACTATTTTTAATATGTTTTCATATTTATTTCATTATTATTAATTATTGTAAAGGTTTATTAAATAAAGTTAATAGAATGAATTAAATTGAGTTATTTTGCAATGGTATTAGTTATAATCCAAGGAATGTAATTATCGACCCGTGTATAAACCCCTGGCTGTCCTTTTTGTCCACAACCAATGCCCCATGATACTATACCGATTACAACCCAACGCCCATTAGGTAACTGATGAAGAAGAGGTCCTCCAGAGTCACCCTATTAAGAAAATTGACGTACGTACGTACATATTAAGAAAATAAATATTTTCATTCATACCTTGCAAGAATCTTTACCACCTTCATACGCAGCAGCACAAAGGGTTTTTTCAGTAATTGTTTGTACAAAAGAATCGACACATTTTTCATGTTCCCAAACGGGAACCTCCACCTGCCTCAAAATATTTGATGTGTTACCCGAATACGATATTCGCCCCCATCCAGCTACAATAGCCGTTTCGTTAACATAGTTTTTATTAAGGGGTGGTAAACAAATGGGCCAAATGTACGTATTAAACCCTGTAGCGTTAGCTAACGTTAAAATAGCTATGTCGTTAAAGTACGTTGACAATTCAAATTCTTCGTGTTCCTTTATTTCAGATATTTCGAAGTTTCGAGGGCGTGTTTCATCCGATCTTGCGTAATCATATTCTCCCAGGCGAACCCTTATATCAGAGGGTGTTCTCCTAGAATTAATCCAAATTAATTTTAGCGTAGCCGTAACGTTTTTATTCCTGGCTCTATATCTTTCATTTAAATTATGTACCTAAAGCAGACGCATTTTGTTGATTTAATTAATAAATTCACTAATTGCCCTTTTTTAATTAAACACTTTTTAAATGTACTTTACAACAAATTTTAATGCTTTAAACCTCAATCTATGAATGATTAACATCTAAGTATTTTAGATACAGGTTAATATAATTATTAGTTTTAAAACAGAGTAATAATATAATTTAGTGTGGTTACAAATTCAGAATTATAAATAAATTTTGAAATTGATTAAGGCTTTCGCGGCCAGTTGATGAAATGATGTTGTCATTCTTCGGGTGTACAGGCCGTCGTCGGTTGGAATTGCTTCCTAACGTTTCGCTAGCACGAGTGGCGAGCTTCTTCAGAGGTCTATCCATTTTCGCTGTTGTCAGTCTACAACCAACAGCGAAAATGGATAGACCTCTGAAGAAGCTCGCCACTCGTGCTAGCGAAACGTTAGGAAGCAATTCCAACCGACGACGGCCTGTACACCCGAAGAATGACAACATCAAATTTTGAAATCTTATTTTATGACGACAACAACAACATAACGTGCCTCTATGTAGATATCTACGTCGTGATTTTAGTTTGAAAAGTTAATTTTTATTTATTTAAAATGTTTTAAAGCAATTGCAATTTATCGTTTATTTATTTATTTATTTATTTATTTATTTTTTATTTGTCCGAATATTTATCGCGTCTGTTGTTTTAGTTTTTATCTAATGATATATAGGCAGAGGTCAGAAAAATTTGTATGCCCTGCCCTTTTGTTCGACGAAATGATTGAACTCTTGTCATTAACCCCATTCTTTGACATAAATAAAGTGCCTTTTGAAATACGCCGATGAATTTTGTGAGGGACAGTTTCCATTATACATTTTTCTCAAGTTACATTAGTTCTGCCAGTTTTCGTATATCCTCTTTTTTGCTTTATCATTTCATATATGTTTATAATATTTTACAAAAAAAGTCATCTGTCAGGGATGATGACAACTTTCCCGATTTGTTTTCACAACCCACCCCTTTCAACTCACAACAAATGCAATCGTTTTGAGTAATAAATTGAAGCCGCCAGCTAAACAACCCTACACATTCGTTTAGAAAGTAGATTTTTCTTTACAAACGAAATTCCAAACAAAATAAGGTAATAGTGCGTAAGTGGGACTACAGATAAAAATCATTCCAAAATATTTTGACCTACTCGAGACTATTTTTTAGGGTAGATCTAGATATTTAAAGTAAGGGAGGCCCTTTTAAATACATACATTAATAAAAATTACAAAAAAAATGTACCATTGGAACTCGCTATGTTCTGGTTTTGATGAAAATAACCGATATTCAATTTCCTGGTAATATTTCTTATTAATACACACACACACACACATATATGTATTAAAAAGGGTCTCCCCCACTTTCAAAGATCTAGCTCTACTCTAAAGAATAGTCTCCAATACATAAAAAATAATTACCGTAAAAAACATCTACGATTTAAACTTGATATGTCGATAAGCATATAGTAGATGGCATTGTATGAAATAGGGGTGGTATTGTAACTGAAGAGAAAAAGGGGGCACTTACCCTTCAGTACAATGTGCAGCAGTTAATACATGTCGGTCTGTAATAAGGGCACCACCGCAAAAAGGTGTCTTACTTTCTGGGTCATACAAAGACGCCAACCATGGCCATTCTTTTGCGTTAGATTGTTGAGGCTTTTCGTCGATAAATATTCCACAACCTGTCAAAAGACTTACATAAGTCAATTACACGAAAAACACCCCGCTTTTGCTACTAAATAAATTATGAATATCAAGTCAAAAACTGAAATTCATAGTTCATTAATAAAAGAGAGAATGTCAAACATGTTTCAAAGGAAACCATTGTCTATATAATTAAAGAAGAGAATAAAGTTATAGGAGAGGGACGTTCGGTAAAGTAATTTGTTTATCTAGGTAATGTACCTGATATAATATGATTACTTGTTAATTATCGGGCTATGGCATTAAACAACAGCAAAGCTATGTGATATTGAAAATTGAATCGCTAAATGGCAATATCAAATTGTTAGGTCACTACAACAAGACTTTGTACCTGTTTGAATAATTTTTACGTAAGTATAATTCCAAATATGTGTTATATTGTATTAAATATAAAATAATCATCATTTATTAGAAAGTACAACGTAGAATCTACTATAACATTGAAAAACTACCTGAAACGAAAAATAAGGCACGATTGATTATTAATTACTAATGGAATTGATTGACAAGCGATTAAAGCTTCAATTACAGCGAGTATGTTTTCAATAAAATGTGTATAAAAAATGGTACTAATTAGGTACTTTATTTACCTTGGATTGCGGAACTACTACAGTAGATTTTATTATAAGAATAATGAGATAAATTTTTATCGTGTGTATGTAATAGTCTATTGATAAAATCAAAAGTTATTTTTAAGATATGACTACGGTAATGTAATATAAGAAACTGAAGAAAAGTACAGTGTGTTTCTTTTTATTTATCATATGAATTAATTAACAATAGGCATCAAATGGCGAGAAAGGAACCAAAAATCTTGATTACCTTTCTATCGAAACTGACAGATGTGTATCGCGATTTCGACCTCACTGATTCTCATCAGAAAGCCGTAGGCAGTAACAGCTATTGATACATAAATACAGACAGATTAATAAACGCCATCTGCAGATATTTACTATTTATGAGAAGAGCAATAGAAATGAACATTTCATACAGTGCCCGGCACCTAAGGAGATTCAAAAGCCATAAATCATCGGATGTGCACTAGCAATGCTTAGCTCCTTTAGGGCGGAGATAATCGACCGCTACTCAGCAAGGTTCAGTAGCGTAGTGGCAAACAGTTGCAAATTAACAGAATAGAGAAGTGGTTGTTAGGGTAAGTAGATCAGTTGAATGAATTTACTTGTGTTCCGGGTTCAGTACTTTTTCTCTCAGTGATACGCAACGCTGAACTACAAATGGACGCTTCGGTCCAGCTATATTCTTATTGGCTCTTTCATTTATTGCTATGCTAAAAGTTTCCGCCTAGCTACCTGTCAATCTGACCGTCCCTAAATCCCCTTAGGTGCCGGCCACTGTACATCACTATCTGTCCGCCACAAATGTAACAAATTAGAAAATTCAGCTTGAATCCAAAAGATAGTGTAAACTAGCTGTAGCAAAACGAAAAACTCCCTATAACGCAGACGTCTATTTTACCTCTTTATTGTAGATACTAAAAAATTATGATTGACCCAATTCGAAATTATTAAAGAAGTTTAGTTATAATGGTCGACCAAATATTATGCTTTGAAATTGTTCTTGTTTTGTGAGTATGTACCTACGTTCAAAACTCATAAACAGTTACGATCTTGTCATTTTATTTTTTATTTTTCTAAATTTGGTACACTAATAATTAACTCACTCAACTTCGTTGTTTGTATGTCACTAAACACGATAGAAAACTGTTTTTTATCTTACCCATTGTAAAATTTTCTTTTTCATCATAATCTTCGCCCCCTGCAGGAAGGTCCATAATAATTCGGGAGCCCACAATATTACTTAACAAGATATCATCTGGACAACAAACCCCCACAAACCTTGTAAAAGTTATTAATTATATTTGTGAGATTCATTTTTGTTCAAATATCTCTTACGTCTTTTCTATAACACAAAGGTGTTCGACGGGATTTTTTGACGAACCGACAACATTCATTGCACAGAAAATGGGATGCTTGCAATGTCCCGGTAAATCACCCGGTCCTACACATTCCTGGTATCGACGATTAATCTGAATTAATTAGACTAAAAATAATTTACCATTCTCTAATGGATTATAAGTACCACATTACCTTAAATTTTCTCCCTAAGCCCAAGTACCTCCTATAGCGATGCGAACGGAGTTCTGTGTAAAATTTTCACAGAGTAATAATGTAAAATTTTTGAATATCAAAAGTGCAGGAGTACTTACGTCCTTCTGGAAAAGCTAATAATCCATTAGCCACAGTGTAAACCATAAGAAAAATTAAAAGATTCATAACTACTATTCTGAATTAATTTGAGTGAACCAACAGAATGATAACAACTCTAAAATTTTATAAAGGAAGTGTTAGATTACTTTCGACGATTTACATAAAATTGACTCGTCGATATGGATACGTATATATGTTGTTATACTTCCTGCAGTTTTGATTCAGATAAATTTAAACGTTGAAGCGGATGTCACCATTCCTACCAGAACAAATAATAACGTAATATCTATAGATACATTCAAATCATTTTGAAGTGTATGTCTATAATATGGAAAGAACTGCCTTTTTTAAGTTTATATAGTTATTTGTATACAAACAACTCGATTTCGATAGAACTTGAAAAGGAGGTTGTCAGGGGTGATTTATACAATTTCTTTACACGGGCAAAGTCGCAGGGTAAAAACTAGTAGTCTATCAGTAAATTTACAAATAAAATAATGGTGGAGGTATTGGGAGATATGTTATAATATTCATGTTTGTAGTATCTATAACGAATAATCTTTTGAATTTTACTTTCTGCTTCAACTGATAATTGTTCATCATTAATTAAATATACATAAATAATTTTACTGTTTCCGGATATGACGATGTTCTATAAATACATTATTATATCTTAATGTGAATGTATTGTTTATCCATTATTCCATTATAGTCAATTGCCTTATCAATTAATACTGATTATTTATTGAAAGAAAAAAATATTTAATGAATAATACACATTTTTCTATAATTGGATTAAAAACTGGCAGAAACTCACATTGATTTTAAATGACTTCATTGATGAAATCGATTAAAAGGATAATGCACCAACAAATGAGGTACGAAGGGATATTTGTTTTGCGAAGGGAGAAAAACATTGTTGTCGAAATAGCTATCGACAATATTGATTTTGGTACTCTCCCTTAACTCCGTCCTCTACGTAGTTCGATTAAATTGAATTCAAAGCACACAAATTTCACTACAACACGGGGTCAGTCAATTTAGGATTAAAAGTGAATAAATAGTGCTTTAACTAGATAAATGAACACAAAAAATACTTTTTATCTCCCTTCAGTAGGTAGTTAAGTAAAGGGACGTAGTCAGAGTTTTCTTTGGTGGTGGGTTCAATCGTTCAACCACTTATTGGTGAAATTTACAATGTAGTATAGTCTTAGTACTTTAATTAAACATTTAATTAACCATGATCTACCCGTAATAATATAATATTTTTCCAATTCCTACTGACTCAAGAATATTTATATAAGAAAAGAAGTAAAGGTTAAAAGTAACTTAAAAGTTATTTTGTTTTGTTTTGTCATATAGGGTGTTTGGTCGTTTGAAAGATCTGGTAATAATATTTTTTTCGAAATTTTAAATGTTATATTTTCCGGGAAAATGTACTTCAAAAACATGTTCTTCAATCACCGAAACTACCAAAAGTAAAATTATGGATACTACAAAGTTAATATGTAGAAATTTACATAAACTTTGGAACGAGTGTCCTAGATTGATTGACAGTTTTCCAGAATTTACAATATAAATAAAATAAAATAAATATGCATGTATCTACATAAGTAACGTAAGTAAAACAAATACTAAAATTAAATAAATAAATAATTTGATTTAATTCTTCTATGTATGAACTATTTTGTGTTCTTGGTTTTCAATTGTATTAAATTTGTGACAAAAAATGTGTTAAAAATATCACCCCCTTGTTTCCGAAATTTACAGGCCTAAAAATGCAAAATTTAAAAAATTATTGAATTAATGTTTATCATTAATGAGAATTATAAGAAGATTTTTAATTGCGTATGCCGGTAAGACTAGCGTACTGCCTTCTGGATTTTCCCCAAGGAAAGTACAACAAGCACAATTATTTTAATCCAAAAAAGAAGGTATTAAAATCCTTTTGCATCTAATTACAAAAGATCAAAGATCCCACATTTGGAACGCGTCCTACACAGTAGGCACAGCGCACCGAAAGCCATATCCCACGACCGGTTTCGACCTATCGGGTCTCATCAGGTGGGCGCTGGCAGAGAGGCTTTTACAAGCTATATATATATATATATAATTTCTGTTGATTCCAAAAAAACATATATTTATTATATAGCTTGTAAAGGCCCACATGATAACACTCGATATGTCGAAACCGGTCGTGGGATATGGCTTTCGGTGCGCTGTGTCTACTCTGTAGGATCTGTGATCCTTTGTAGTTAGATGAAAAAGGGTTTTAATGCCTTCTTTTTTTGGATTGTTATCTTCGTCTAATGGTCTTTCGGAATCAACAGTGTAATTCAATGCCGGTAAGGGTATTAGCCCTCGGAGTAGTTGTTTCTGTTGATTCCAAAATTACATTTACAGTTATTTTAATTTTACCCTCTGTATCTAATGTTGATTACGTTGTACAAATTGTACCTACAATAACAATTTATCGTGTGCAAATAAGTAAATTTTTAGCAGTAAATGCAAGTAATTTAAAATATTATAATTAGTAACGTACGTGATTCTGGATATGCTTTTTTAACTCATTAAACATATAAGGTATAAGTATGAGTTGTTATACGTGATTGTTCTTAGATAATTTATTTCTGAGAAAACAGAAATGCACTGTTTTTTGTTATGAACTATTACAAATTGCCCTCTGGACTTGGATTATCATTGGACATTCCTTATATTATTTCCATTTTATATTGTTTACGTTCATAATATGTTAATGATCTTTCGCCTCTTTTTAGAGCTTTAAGAATTGTCTTTTCGATAAGCATGCGGCATTTTATTTAAAAAAAATGTCGAACAAATGGAGTATGTTGTATTAACTAGATAAATAAAATGACGCAGCTCATAAATATTCGACACAATTAATATTAATTAATAATAAATTAATGTAATGCGACGCCTAAATCTGTACACAATGGTCTCCAAACAAAATTATAAATCACAGTTTTTTAAAATGGATTCCCTCACTGTCGTATTTAATTGAGGAAAATGCTTGACCTTAATGTCTCATTTATAATTTTGTTTTGGTCGAGAATAAGAAATTCATAATACCAAGAAAAATGTCTGATAACTTGTAAGCATTTGGAAACAAATAAATTGGTTTGACAGCAGATTTTTGTACTGCTTTGGTGGGTTGTTGAAACGGATTAGATCAAAACCCTCTTAAAAGATTATGTTTATTTTATTCGACCGGTGTTTTCATTCTGTCTGAAAGTCCGGATGACATGAAAAGATTCATCATCGTGAATTAATTTGCCTAATTCAAGTTATAACACCACTTTTGCAAGCAAAATGTATTTTTACACCAGACTTCTTTTAGTTTTAAGATGAAATTACACTTAACATGCATCAGAAATATTAAAACTTGAATGCTATTATAATAATAATCTTTAATCGAGTTCTAAATCTTTTATCATTAATAGACCACTAATAAATAAAAAATATTTTAATAGAAGAAAACACTTTGAAGTATTTCACTGAAATTTATTAACAAACTCTACACGTGTTTCGCCTTTTTATGGCATCTTCAGGAGTTACTGAGTTACAAGTTACTAGTACTGCAAAGAAGTGTTTTCTTCTATTAAAATATTTTTTATTAAACATGTGTTAACAGCAGACAGTTTCAATTTATTAAAGAACAATAATAGTGACTAAGTTTCAATTAAACCTGAAAAAGTTGATATTTACGATGGAATTAGATGGTTTAACGGAAATGTCTGTTTCTTCAACTTTTAAATGTTTTTTTTTGCATATTCGATTATCAAAACGGATCTAATGTTAGAAAAAATATTTTTGTATGTCTGCCTGTACTAACGGATTTAATTCGAAAACTATTGAAGCTGTTGGTTATAAGTTTACTGGAAGTTTCCTAGAACTAACTTAGTTTTTGTTTTAAAACAATTCCGAAGTTATGATGAGGTTGGTATCGCAGTCTAAACAAATCCAAAAGTCCACGCGGACAAAGTCGCGGACACAGTTAGTAAAATTCGTTATAATATAAACAATGTTAACAATTTTAATACAATAAATAATTAAATTATTAAAATTTTACACAGTATTTACATAGCCCCAATGATAAAGTAAAAATGGAGAATGTTATTAATTTCTGTAACAAATAACAAATTTTTAGATGCGTTATCGAATCCTTTTATTATTTTCTACATTCTGTTCTGTTAACTGGAACGAATGAAACTATTTTTATATTAACCAGTTAGTTTTATTCGTTCTTTTTTATTTCCAATAAAACAGGAGGTACCGTGAGATTTCAACAATATTCACAAGGTATTTAGCAACCAGCTGCATTAGAATGTAGTTTTGTCTAATAACCAGCAGAAGTAAATCTTACCATATTTGAAAACTGCCATTTTAAAGCATATGCATATTATTTCTTGTATGTACATATATACATCTGTTTCGAAAGATTCTACCTTATACACTTATATCAACAAATGATGTCATTTCGAAAACGAAACGGAGATATGTTACAACGTATTGCTGTATTTTTAATTTGAATGCACTGTATAAGTCTGTTTATACTCGTACATAGTTATATTTTTAAATGCATTTTTGCATTCTAAACAGGGTGATCAAGATAAAATATTGAATAACAAATACGTAAAATAAGGGCCCAGTTGATATTTATGTTACCATCTTGAACTGTTCTACTTAAAAGAAGTTCGATTTAGATAGGAAAAAAGTCAATTTTTATATTAATATGTGATGTATGTTTGTTTTTGGGTTCTTGAAGTTCATATTTTTTTACAAACCATTTCTGGTCATATCTACCACGGATATTTCTTCGAATTCATCGGTTAAGTCGAATATTAATTATAACTATTGGATAAATTGAATAGAATAGTACTTTATTGTAATAAATTATATCTCACAAAAAACGCCGGGATACTTGTGCCATTTTTACCCTTCAATTGTTTATTTTAAAAGGGAGCTTTGTATTTTTGTTTTTAATATCGTTTCAAAATTAGAAGCGTCTGCGTCTTTTTTTAAATTTTATGGGAAACATCCCTATTTAATGGTACGATATATTTATCATAAATAGAACACAACAGAAAAAATGAATTCGTGTGGAGTATACAAGTTAAATGCACCACTTATAATGCGCTATGTATTGGTCAGACGGGGAGATCGTTCAAAGAAAGAACTCGAGAACATATTAAGAACTACAGTAAAAAATCAACATTCATGAACCACATTGAAGACAACAAACATGAATTTAATTTAGAACAAAATTTCAAAATTTTACACAAACATAATAAAAGTAAAAAACTAGACATTTTAAAAACTTTCGAAATTAAAAAAGAAATTTAAAATAACCACAATTCAATAATTTTAGACAAAATAGTAGAAATTTCTCCCCACCCTTTAGACTAAGATAGTAGTAATACATATAAGACAAAAATTGTGGGGTGAAACAATTGTAGAGAAAAATAAAATTGTAGTGGAAATTGTGTTTCATTAATTTAAAATTTCAATACTTATATGTATTACAATTGTTCCTGTTGATTGTGAATAATCAAATTTCATGACCAATATAAAAAATGTCGCTTTTTTACTATTTGATTCCTAATGACTTCTCAATCTCTCTACTGGTGAATATTCAACACTGCTCAACAGTGAATACATTGGGTGACGAGTGTATAAAAACGTCAAGCAATCATTCTGATTCTCAGATTATTCAATCAAACGATGGCTCTGTTGGTGGCGCTTTTATACCAGATCTGCCAGAACTACATGTACTACTCAAGAAAAGTGGTTGACTTGATTTCAATTAAAAATTTTACCCTCCTCCGAACTGCACCTATATAACTCTAACTCAGTAATGAGAAAATATTAAACTTAACATTCAAATTTTCTCAAGCATTTCCAACCACCATCCCCTGCGTTCGCGTCTGTCTGAGAGACTAACAAATGGACGGCGTTGCCATAACAATAGGGTTCTCCATTGAACCCCAAAAATAATGTGCAATGCAATCAATACATTTATATAACTAACTAAATATTTATATAAAATGTTTTATGTTTTCTACAGCTGTACAAGTTTACAGTTGTTGCTGACTCGAATATAAAGGAGTCTGAAATTTAAATAGAGAGGTAGGTATGTAGGTAGGTAGGTATTTGTTGAATTAAAAAAGGTGACCAATTACTTTCTGTACTATGTCGAAGTCATAACTTTAAAAATCTGTGATCAAGGAGATCATTTCGATACAAAAAAAATTTCCAAGCTCGTTTGCGTTAGAGATAAAATGATTGATAATTTCAATTACATTATATAAGTCCTAACATATCTATGCCAAGTTGGTTTGGTACTCGTTAAGAAATAATTTTATGCAGTTGTCATTTTATTTTATCTCTGAATAACGGCAATAAAAAATGAATCCAAGACAAAAAAGCGATCCATAAAGCGACAAGGTAAACAACAAGTAAAATATAACAGGTGAATTATAATTAAATTGAATTATTAAACAATTATGTATAAAAATAAGATGGGTATGTTTTCTTTTTTAGGTCCTGGTTATCGTTTTGAAGGCACAGTTTTGGGTATTTTGAATGTATTGTCAAAATTTTGAGCTGTTTATTTAACAGAAGGAGTTCTAAATTCTGTGTGCTATATAAACTGCAACAAGTTAACGACTAACTGGCGCCTATAAGTAATACAATATATAGGAAAACCTGACACCACATTCCAATACGATAGTAATTTGCATGCGCCCACCATCTTATCATTAAATATATACAGGGTGGAACTTTCAAATGGAATAAATTCAGTAAAAATTTAACGCTAATATCTGATCAAAATTTTTGGATATGTTAGATTTACATATTAATTGTGAATAATAATAACAGGCAGCTGCATTCTTTTAAACAGAAAGGTATCTTGAATTTGATATCGTTGAATTCGTCCTATTAATAATAATTATTATTGTTAAAAAATTCCAACAGAACGCTGTATTTATTTATTCATAATTAATACCTAGTAGAAAACAGCACCAAATTTCTCTGGAAGAATACAATATTTTAACCAGTTGAGGATTTTGATCAAATAATATTTTTTCCAGTTTTATTCCGTTAGCAATATCCACCTTGTATCTATACATATATGCATGTGTAAGCAAGTTTATTATATTAATTTCTAATGTGAAAGTTTCTTTTCTTGATTGAAACGCAAAACTATTATCGCGAGAAATCAAACGACAAACACCATCAGTTTCACAGTTTACATCGATCTTTTGTATTAGTTACAATCCGCTGTATTTTTTCTCGTTACAAAACGACAATAAAGTAAAATAATTAATGAGGTGGGTAGTCAATTAGTAAAAGTGATTGTTTCACAAATTATTTTTCCTTGGTATTACATGGTAATTACCATCCATAAAAAATGTTAACAAGGAATATTTATTTAATTTTGTGGTTTCGGACTAAGCATTTTAGTAATTGTTCAATTTATTTTTCGAGCAGCTTCAGTAAAATAACTTTTCTTATGGCTTTTGGCATGTGTGGCATTCATTGCGTCATAAATTCAGTAAGCTATAACTTCCACAAGCCTGCTTGTTAACCATAGGGGAAATGTTATGTACTTCATTTATATCTGCTAATTATACACCAAATGTTCTAATGTGCAGTCGCTGATATATTGCAACATTAAATAATTATGAGAACGATTGAATAAAAAGAAAAACTGGCACCTTATTACAATAATTTATGTTTCTTTTACCCTCTGCTAATAAAATAATTTCTATATGGTTCCGTATTAAAAAAAACAAAAGTTTTTTCTTTTTGATTTGTGAAAATGAGTTTGCTTTTTGGCCAGAAATTGTTGGCAAACAAGAAAAGTTGGCTACCCATCTCATTAATCAAATACCAATTAGTTATTGACTGAGACGACTAAACACGTTAAGGAGAAGATAATGGATTTAAAAGAGAAATAATGGAGGTCAAGTCCACCTTTATAACCATTAAAAAGTGTCAATTTATTAAAACTACACATGATTTATTTATATGAGTTTTCACATAATTGTCAGGTATTGTCATATATTTCATTGCGTCTTACGAAACTAGAAATTGTAGGAGTATATATTAGTCTATTTCTATGTTTGGCTTAATTATTGTATAATCAAAATTAAGTAACAACTTATAGAAAATCAGTTGTGAAAATGCAAATTATATTTTACAATCTGATGAAAGAAAAGACATAAAATGACTAGATTAATTTATCGGTCATATATATCCCAGCACATTATTCTTCGTAACTATGAATTTCAAAATAATTACGTAATTTAAATTTTATAAACTTTACAAAATACAAATACATACGTTTTCAACAAAATACTACAATACCTGATTAAATAAATTAAATGTCACTTTTAAAATCAAAAGGCCGTCAACTAACTAAATTCGTGAGTGATACTAATTAAATTTCAATTCTTTATTTTAAAGGGAAGTCTTTAAATATATTTTTTTAATTACTTTTAACTTCTTTTCTATTATTTTCAGTATCTGGTGTTCAAATACAGGGTATAAGTAATATTGTGCATAAGTTGCTGATTCTTATGTAAAGTTGTTTTTTAAAAATACTTGGTACGAAAAACCATGATTTTGACGACCCCCAAAAGTTTTATTTTAAGTTATGTCAATATCACATAACACATGAGCGGAAAAGTCCCGGGTCTAACACATAGATGGCGCTAGTTTTATTGCATTCACCTCTTTTTCAGTTAGTACTAACCTTCAAAAGACAGCTGTTAAAATTTCATGATATTCTATTCATTAGTTTATGAGTTATTTTGCTAAAAGAAAAGTGTTATAGAGACTCCGCTCCATCGGAAACAACAGAAACAAAATAAAACGTTGGTTTGTTGACTTCAAACGTGGTCGTGGTCGTAGAGACACTGATGATGCAGAACACAGTGGACATCCAAATGAGGCAGTAACACCAGAAAACATTAAAAAAATCCATAAAATCGTTTTAAATGATCGAAAAGTGAAATTGCGTGAGCAAAGTAAAAAAAAAGTAAAAAATTTTGTTTCATCAAGACAACGCACAGTGTCACAAGTCATTTGTCATCAAAACAACGGCAAAACTGGCAAAACTACATGAATTGAACTTTGAATTGCTCCCACATCCACCGTATTCTCCAGATTTGGGGACTACTACCAGCGACTACTGGCAGTTCGCAGACCTCAAAAAAATTCTCGCGAAATGAAAAGGTTATTAAGTTTAGTTATTTATGCTCTTCTTGCGAAGCTCTTTTCAACGATGTCCCACAAGTATAGCTACAATTAAAAGTTATTTTTGTTTTCTATCGATATCTCATTTTGTTTAGAAACTTATTCTGATAGACAGTGTTGCCACAACAATAGGATTTAAATACCTAACTAACTTTTTATTGATATTACTTAATACATAGATACATTTTTCGTCTTATCAAATTGTCATCGGGAAATAGATAATAGAAGACTGAAATGAAACAAAATAGTGTCCCTAATTGGTACCAAATGCCTCAGAAAAATTGGGCGAAACACAATTCCGCTCGTTACAGTAATCGAGGGCTAGTCTCCATTAAATTGTATCATTAGGAATACAACAGTGTACATTTACAAACTATGTCCACAGCTTTAAAGTCAGTGACGTAACTTCCCCAGGGCAATATAGAGCAGTACCCAGAGATTTCAAAGTTTTTTATTAACTTTATCAAACCTATTATTACCCACAAAGTACAAATCAACTGTCCATTTAAAAAACAGAATTTAGATAGATTATAGATAAAAATATAGGTAACAGTTAACCACTAAAAATGTGAATAATTAGTAAATAAAATAATAAAATCCGACTTCAAAAAACTTTTTTAACTAATAAAAGTAGTTAATATTTTATTTTAGTGAATATAAAATAATTCAATCAAAAATCAACTAAAGTAAAAAAATACTTTTAGTATTACCTAGTTTCATAATTACTTACTAAATATTATATCTAATCCTTAACCGTTTTTCATATAATTTCGTAAACAATCATTATTAAAAATAAGTAGATATAAAGTAACTGATACTTGATGAAAATCAATTATATACTTAATATATTTATATATAAAGTATTTAAAAAAATTAGATAAATACAAATATAAATATGGAATCAACAGAAACAACTATAACTACAACTTTCGGTGCCCTGTGCCTACTGTGTAAAACACGTTCGAAATGTGGGATCTGTGATCCTTAAAATTTAGACGAAAAAGGATTTTAATGCCTTCTTTTTTTTTAATAAAAAAATTTAGTTTTCAAAACAAGAAAATACTTGTTATGAATTAATTTTTATTAGGTACCTATATTATATTATGTATGTTTCCAAAACAATTCTATTTTTTCCTTGCTGTGAACAGATGCATAGCATAGATATTAGGAACAACTAAAATAGGTACGTAGATCACCCCATATAAAGACGATAAGTTACGATGTTTGATAAATATTGTGATAATATCTGTATATTATAGGTACATACACTACGTTTAAGAAACGGTTAAAACATTCTGTAGATGTAGTGGTCAAGAATATATGCGGTCAAACGGTCTGAAAATGGAGAAGTTATTTGGGCTGCTTTGGTGTGAAATTTTTACCCAGTACTGGTTAATAAACAAATAACACCAGCTGTTCGTGCGTTTAACAACTGATAACTTCTGCAGGTTTTGCACTGGTTTGTCCTTCGTTAAAATGAAATGTTCCTTTTTTCTAACCCACGTCCATAACAGAGCTTGATACATATGGCTAAATTAAATTCGTTTAACACTTTTAATGGTAATTCAATACCATTTAAAATTGTACGATGTTATATTCAGGGTTGGAATGACCCTCTGAAGAAATTTCTAACATTTTTCGCTACTATTTATCCGGTTATTTGAATAAATTCGATATTTCGTGGGTGGTCAGACAAAATACATTATGTTTTCCTTCAAGATGTTAACGCTTATTTACAAGCTTTGTTCAAGACGTTGTTTTAGATTTTTATATAATTAATTATTTATACGATTATACGTATTTCTTATCACGTTACATGTTGAAATCAAATTGCTTAATTAAGAAAATAGCAGCTGCATAGACATTCAATCAATTTAAACATTCCGAGAATATTATCACATACATTTCCGCAACTGTGATCTTATCATTTCTAACGAAAACGTACCTACATGGTACATATATAAACAAAATAAGAATTATTTTATCAAAAACAAAAAAAAATCCCCGAGAATTTATTTACATGCTACATGTATATACATAGGCAGATATCTACTAAATAGTACATACCTATGCAATGTTATTTTTTACTGCCCTTTTTATAAACAATCTTCATTTGTTGGAGCTCCTTACTCTTAAAGGAAAACATAACCCTTACGAAATACAGTAAAATTCTAGAAGTTAAGCAATTTGAAAAACAATTTTTTTTAGTTTTTCTTTTTAAAATAGGTATTATTAATTATAAAATATATTTTCACTCTTATGTTGGCTTGGTCCAAATTGCCACAATACGCCAGATGTTGAGATAATCGAACCTCAAATTCCAAAAAGGCTTTTTAGGGATAGGTTAAAATCATAACGTATTGAGACAATTCGAAATTATCCTAGACTGCCCCTTTATTTTTTTGTTATCTAGAATTCTAACAGTTGATATATCAATTCCTACAAATTTTATTCGACTAAATTCATTTTTATTTATAACTTCAAAAAGTTTAAATACTACTTTTGAATTCTCCCGTCCAAAATAACTACTTAATACGTACCTATAAGTATAAAAAATAGTTTTGAAAAAAGTATATAGGCACCTTTTTTCTGCATAATCTGTGCAAATAATGAATGATTTATGTTTAAATCGTCTACAAACTTTTCAACTGTTTACTTGTTGGAAACTTCGATTTTGCCTACCAAAAGTTCTTCTTCGAGAAGTAATAAATTTATGCACAATTTCCTTTCAAAAATAAATTCTTCGTTAATAAACCATTGCTATTATAAATATGTATATCTATCAGTCAATTTATAGTTTATTTTTGCAGATAGGTATTTTAAAAATAACAATTTTATAATGATTTGATACAATACCATTGTAATTTTATGATTTATATGCAAATGACAATCATCGTTGTTATTAGTAATAAATCATTTTGTGCGTTTTATACGATTTTATTGTTAATGTACTGTGAACATGTAAAAATGGTATTCATTTGCAAATTCGGATCCAAGCCGTCTGCTATTATATTTAAACAAGGTAAGTATATATGGTAAGCATACGTATATTTACATGTACATAACAGATAAATGTATCCTATGTATGCTATGTATGCATCTATATAGTTGCAGAGTGTTGGAGTAACAATTCAAAAAGTTATTCAATCATAAAAGAATATAAAATTGCATCTTGAATTTATCTTAACATAAAATTTTCGTGTTTTTGAAAACTAAGTACACACATATGTAATTGGTTATAAAAATTTTTGTATTTAGACATAATATAAGTGCCTCACAGCCGTATTAGTTTCTCTTTTTGCGTTTAGAAATGTGTGAAATAGCAAATTAAACACTGAATGTATGAAAGTTTAGCATAACATTTACTTATGGTCAAAGTATGCTTTAGTATTTCAATATTTTAATAAAATCCGTTCATTTAATACGTAAACAAAAAAAAAATGAAACTGTTTTGGTCACGTTTTTCCGATAAAGCATATGAGAAATGATGATGTGGTGTTTTAGGATTATCATATTTATTACAATAAATTAACAGCGATTCTTTCGTTCTAGTTAATTAAGCTTTCTCAGTGAAAATGGGTAATTTAATAACCATTTGTTAAAAATGTTATTGTAACAATTACATGATATTCTATTACCAAGCAAAATGGAAATAAAAAGCACCTTCACAATTGAAAACGAAACGAAACATCTGGATAATTAATTGAAAATAGATCACGATAGCTCAACCCGAATGATTTTTTATGTTTAATATGGCCTGTGACATTTCTTTATTTTTACAATATAACTCAATATGAAGATAATCGTATTTTGTGTAATTGATTACCCATGTTATAAATATCAAAATAATATAATACTTCTTCGCCGATTGTTAACTGATACTAATGATTATTTTTTAAGAAATAATAAAACGAATAAAACACTTGGTATATTTTTCACAGGTTTATTGACGGAACTCGACAATTGTTTCGACAAGGGTCTGTCATTATTAAGAGTAAGCAAAATTACTAGTCTTGATAATGACAGACCCTTGTCGAAACAATTGTCGAGTTCCGTCAATAAACCTGTGAAAAATATACCAAGTGTTTTATTCGTTTTATTATTTCTTAAAATGTATTTTCACCATCGATAATTTGATTCTTTTTTTATTGAATATGCTATATCTCAAGGGTGGTCCCATTTAAATTTGAAGAAAATATTCCACCTCTAAGGGTGGAAAATTAGGGGATGATTCCCGTTTATTAGTTTAAATTTGTACATATAAAACATACTTTATTACACAATCTTGGCCAAAAGGTAAGACGTCCAGGTTGGTTTTGGCTTTGATTTTGAAATTATAAGAAAGGGAAATTGTATTGAAGGTAGTTAGCTACTTATTATAAATTTTAAACTGTAGCAATGTTAATAAGTTTTGTTTTGTGAGACTTAGTCCAAATTTCATTCAAATCGGTTGTCTTTTTTGAGAAAAAAAAAGTTTTCTGAATTTTTAGACACCTACGGTTGTCTTTTTTGAGAAAAAAAATGTTTTGTGAATTTTTAGACACCTAAAACTTGCAGGATCAACGTATCTAATTAAGAGCAGTTTTTAGAATGTTTATTAACTTAATCGATGAAAATAATTTTATATTTAAGTATAATAATGATTGAGTAATGAACAGCGTATATTTTGTTTTCTGATTTGATATGTAGACAGTTTGGGTCCAAATTACAATGATTGGAAATGAAAATATCCACAGTGCGCAAATACCAAATGATAAAGTACAGATGTACATGAAGGATAAATTACATTGGCCTAGAAAAGGTCGTTTTTACCATATAATATTTCGTTGTAAACGTTAAGGAAATTCGCTTGAACAGTAGGCATTATCGTTATCAATATTTATCGTGGGTTATTATGAGGTTACATAGTAGATAAGATTGTTTTTGAGTTCTGACACGACTCTCCAAGTATGTACGTTAAAATACTAGTAAGATATTGGCAAGTATTCTGTAAGTATCATATACAAAACGCGACTGGAAAGTTGGTGAGATGGAAACTAATCAAAATCAAGATTGACTTTACACGTTATAATACCGACTCTTCCAACAACAGTACGAACGAACTATCTACAAACTACTGCTATATAGGAGCTTATTATTGTATGAGTGAGCTATTGCCTGAGGCAACTATATACTCGATAGTTGGTTCGTGTAAGACACGCATACATATTTAAAGTACACAGTCCTATACACGTATACGTCCTACATGATTCGGAAGCAAGGCAAAACCAAGATCTGAGGTTGGGGACTTAAACGAGTCGGCCAACTTGAACAAACCACTTCGTGTTGCACTGCAGAACACCTATCGAAAGACTGTTTATAACGAAACAACCTTACAAGCTAGACGTCAAGGTCGTCACCAATAGTTACTCTAAATTACTTCTTATTCGGTGGTGGTTGTTGAAGATGTTGAGTATTTTCAATAGAAGAAGAATATTCGTGCGTAAAATTTTCGGGAATTGTGTGCCGTTTATGTGTTATTCGACAATTTTTGAACAGATTTGAATGGTGATGGAATCGTGCAACTTTTCTCTTTGCAGCAGCAACAACGTCAAGATTCCTAGTAAAATGTTGCTTCCAGCGAAAAGAACCTGGTAAGCGTTACTACAAATACTTGTTACTTTTCTCCTAGTTTCCGGATCACAATTGTCATAACACTTGTTTACGAAAAACACTCCGCTATTATCTTTCGTTCTTTTAGCTAATCTTTAAATGAACTACTATCAAAACAATGTATCATACTATCAATTTCTATTCAGTAAATAGGTGAAATATAAGCTTTTTCTAATATTAGGAATAGATACATCTACCGAGAAGGTTTGTGAATATTTTTGTAGATTAATTTAGCGACTAATACTTTAGGGAAACTTTTAAAATTTGAACAGTAAACGTCCAAAAATTTTCTGTTTCATATCTACTTAATATTTCATCTAAATTTTTACTCCTTTTTTCTAATAAAACAATACAATATCGCACTGACAAATTAATATTAGATATTCAGGGTAACTATGTTCAAATTACAATTACCTATGCAGCATTAGTAAAACAATCAATACATATTGAATGTTTTGCTGATTGCTTGAAATTTAAAAAACCTTTTTGTAGAAATGCACTGTCAACATAATATGATAAAAAAATAGTACATCAATTTTTCAAGTACGATGCTCTTCCGGTGTCAAAATTGTAGATCGAGCAAGTTAAAAACACAATGTTGAACTGCAATTGATAATAAAAAATTTATTGAACATTTTCGTTCTATTACAAAATGCTTTATTAACAACAGTTTTTTTGTTGATAGTGAACTGCACCCGATCTTTTAGCGTTTTATCAAAGAAAGAAAATGTAATTTTTCCAAAGACATTAGTAGTAGCCTAATTTTTTGAAAAACATAGATTTTAAGACCTTCATCGCCATTAATGATTAACAATAAACTTTTGTTTGTTTTGTTTATCCTTCAAAGGTTTGTTTTTATTCGTTACGATTTTTCTGTAGGTAGTTGTAGGTTTCGACTAATTTGTAATTTTCATAATTCGATACGAACACATTTTCTTACAGTATCCAATATAAACAAACGCCAAATAGAGATGAAATGTTGGTGTAATGAGCCAAGGTCTATAATTTACCTACTTACAATTATTTTCACACCTACGATACACGACAAATGTTTTTTATTTTAAGATTATTTTGGAAGCTCGCTTTTTATCTTTATTACGTAATAATAATAATGAATAAGTAATGAAGATACTTTTATCAGTGCTGTTGAAAATATTGTCTGAAGTTTATTTCTAAAACCATAGACATTTTTCACACTGACTTTGTTAGGATCGTTCTTCTAATGATACGAACACAAAAAGTCAACAAATACATGCATACACGTATATATTTACTATTAATCTGAAGTAGACATTGGTACACATGTGTGAGTATATTCAAAGCCATCAGATATTATATTTCAGGTCCTCTAGTATACCTGTACACACATACATATACATAAATATATATATGTATGAGTTCGTCTACCTTAATTTAATTCTTGTCACGCCACACCTACCGTAAACATTTTAGTGGTTGATGTTTAAACCGGGATAATATTTTAACTTTTCTAAATGAGACCTTTCAAAGTAGGAAAATTCTGCTAGGAGATAATAAACATTGATGGTAGAAGTTAACACTTGTCGAAACTTATCCATAATGTAATAAATTGTAAAATAATCACGAAGTTTCAAGAAGAATTATTATTGTATCACTACAATTGTTTAATTAATAAATTAATTCATCACTGTGTGGTGAAACAATTGTAGTGATATTCTTCTTGAAACTTTGTGGTCAGTTTACAATTTATTACATGATAATAAACATAAAAATGTTTTTCTTTTTGTTGTATTTACGTAATGTTCTACGACCAAAATATGAGATACCCTAAAAGATGCAATTAAAAATCTATTTAAAAAAAATGCACTAAACTCTGTAGCGTTGTAGAACATGACTTTTTTACAGTAGGTATACCATTAATAAATGTGGAAGTTAAATAGAAAAGAAAGAGCTCAAAAGGACCCCATACATTACAAAAGAAGTTATTGTTTTTAAATAACAATTGTTCTTTTCTTATAGACGTTGCTGTAAATCACTTTTTAATAAGTAAATTCGTTCAATTTTGACAGAACAATGGTTTCTCTCAGAAAAGAAAACTAACGAATATATTTTTTATGTTCAAAATGTATTCAAAGTTTTTTGTTTTATTCTTTCCAGATTGACACCATGTCATTTAGGACACTATTCTTGTTATTTCTAAGCCTCTACTTAACCAACTGTGATAGTGACTTTAGATATATTAATTTCCAAGGTAAGAAAATTAAAAATACACCTGTGTGTTATGTAAATGACCTCAATATTTTTTAAAAAACAGCTCAGTATTAACTTGCGATGTAAACAGATCTTAATCCTTATCTTTTAGTTGTTTGCTTTGGAGACAATTTTTATGATAAAATTACCGTTTTCTTCTAGATAGTTGTTTGCCAACCTCTCTTAAACTTTAATATTTACTAAGCCTATCAGCAGCGAATTCTTTACATTAGTTTAGTCTGTGTGTGTTTTTGACTTTTTCATCATCCTCGACATTTATTATGATTGTAGAATATGATTTTCATAATTTTATCAACACTGGCTATAGCAGCTTTCTCTTAACTAAACCAATTCTTAAATAATGTACCAATGTGATTAGAATGAATAGACTTATTTTAGTTTTAGTTTATTAAATTTTAAACCCGTGGAAAATCATAAAACACAGCTTATCACTCTTGACAAAATTATAAATCCTACTTAATTAGTTTAAAAACTTTTTAAGCACGTAGAAAAACTATCTTTTAAAAAAACAACATACACTAAATTATATTATGTGATATTTATTCGTCAAATTTTTACAAAAATAGATTGTGATGTAAAATTTTTTGATTAATAGTTTCTAAATTAAAATTAATTGAAATATATTGTAGCTACCCATTCCTTAATTATTTATTTTATAATTTTTAATTTTTCAAACATGTGATATCTACTAATTTTAGAATCTGTTTTGGTTTAACGAAAGTAATACAGAAAGATATACAATTTGGCATTCAGAAATTAATTAAAATCAATTTCTTGTAAATCGTAGAAAATAATTATATTAGCGATGTTGTTCAGTATCCTTGTAGAGAGTTTATATTCTTCTTATATTTGGGTTGAAAAAAAGTGGAAAATGACTTGGGGAAAAACTGTCTAGAAATGCTCTTAAGAATATAACAAAAGGGAAATATAGGGAACGTAGCTAATTTGAATACTTTGGTAAGCTACAAGTTATTCACGAAATAATATAAAACAACCTGTTCCCTTAAGCAAATTATATAATATTTAAACGCCTTAAACAAAAGCAAAAGCATTTACGAAATTTACTTTTACGATTATTTCTTAAATTCGTAAACCATACACGTGATTAGAGAACAAATTCTGTAAAATATTCTTATCACTTCACATCACTTAAGTATGTAGATACGTTATTTGTAAAGTCACTTTATTTATTTTGATGACCAAGTAGGGACTATGAGACATTTATGTGTCTGATTATGACTTGTAATCAAATAATAATTAAAAACTTATTGTGTTACAAGTGTAATTAATTCCGAAAGTTTTTTTTCACAGATTTGAGACTTTCGTTACAAAAATTTTCGGAACCTGATGTAAGTTGGTATTCTCAGCTTCTGTTTGATGTAGCAAGAAATCAGGTTCTAGTGGGGGCAAGGTAAGTCGATTAAAAAAAAAAAAACGTAAACAAATGATTTAAATTCCGTTACCCTACAACAGTGTTTTAAACAAAAGGAATAAAAACGCCAAACAAATAGATTTTTACAAATTTTATTAAATAAATCATGTAACATGTTTCGCCAAACATTAGCTTCATCAGACATGCGAGTATTTACTACTAAACCTAACAGCGTAACAGTTTAAATAGTTGACTAATAAGGGTGGAAATACATTTAAAATAAATTTAGTAGGGGGCGGGTTATTACCATCTATTTGGTCGTTCAGTATTAAATTGATTTTTTTTATATTTATTTCTAAGATTATATATTTATTGTGTAAAATTTCTAATTTATCATTAAATGTATGATTTTTTCTACTATATGGTTAGCAAAATTTGAATTTTTTTATTTTTATTTTTATTTTTTCCTTAAAAAAAAGAATTTTTAATTACCAAATAGATGGTAATAATTCCCCCTACTAAATTTATTTTAAATGTATTTCCAACCCCATTAGTCAACTATTTAAACTGTTACGCGACACTTTAGGTTTAGTAGTAAATACTGGCAAGTCTGATGAAGCCAATGTTTGGCGAAACATGTTACATAATTTAATAAATTTATTCCTTGGATTATGGATTTTCGTCAAGTAAAGGTCGAAACTATTAATGTTTTAAACACCTTAATTCCTTAACCTAAACCATTAATACCTCATAAGCCCCCCATAACCTAATTTTTTTAAACTCCTTAACCCAGGTGGCAACTAGTTAACGTATTAAAGCGATCCTCTGGGTTATGGGGTTTAAAAATTTTAAGTTATGGGATGTACATGGTTTAGGTTAAGAAGATTAAAACGATTAGGTTATAGGGTTAATGAGTTTCAATCGCTTGGGTTTAATGCTTTATTTTAGATGTATTTACCCTACTTTTAATTATAATCCTAAATTACCAATAAGCCATTTCAAAATATTAGAATTTATGCAGATTACGTCACTAATAGCGCAATTATCATATTTATTGTACAGCTTTTTGCAGTTAATGGCAAATAAAATTGTTTTGTTTTCGTCAAAATATCGTGTTAAACCTCACGTAATACATTAAACCTTTTTATAAATAAAATATGAAATAAGGAGTGATATCATTTAATATCTCTTATCAGACCTCATTAAAATTGTTAGTTTCTACAAACATCGTCCTTAATGATTAAAAAACTTGAGGGCGTACAATTACCCATCTGATTACTTACATCTTTCTATCTATCCCTTTTTTGAACTTTACCTGATTGTAATTAAAGAAAATAATTTAAGTACGTACTTGTGATTAATTGTAGTCGTTTTTTGGAGGCGTTAAGTATTTATATGTATGCAGATTTGTCTTTTATCAATCAATATTAATTTTGACGATATAAAATTTCCGACATTATATCGCTCTCGAAGTAGGTATATATAGAATATGAATGTGTAACACAACAAAGCAATCAATGGACAAATTAAGTTCCTAATAAGTAAATAATAAGCAAGCGTGTCTTATAACACGTGTAGTTGTCTATCAGATACATTTATACATACGCTTGTGTGTTTTGATTTGAAATGTCGTTTTATATCATCCTACAACAACGTTTACCAGTAACCATTTTCTAACACTAACTCACAATAGCTCGAAGAAGACGAGGATCGTCTTTAAAAAATCTCAACATTGTAAATATTGGTGTTACAAGGGAAATAACGTTTAAAGAGGATGTAACGAGTACCTATACATCGACAGCGAAATATTTCTAATTTCATTCAATAGGAGTTGAATGTCCTTCTTTTTATAAAAAGAATACCTTTAAAATGAGTTAAATACTAAAATTTCTACACTGTGCTGCTTTAAATAAACTTCTTTAAAAACTTGTATATATTTCATAATGATCGTTTAAACACATACATATATATTTAAAATTATAAACCCGAGTTAGTATAAATGGTATTAGCAGTAAGAAGTATATTATTATTGATAATTCAGTTTTACTTACATTTTCTTTGTGTATATTCATTGTTTGGCATTGTCCTAACCTTTATTACGATTTCGCGCACGGTTGTAATAAAATCACTGAAGTTATTGGTTTACGTTCACAATTAAACAAAATAAATCTGTAAGATGACAGGCGATTAAGTTCACTTATCGTTACATAATTGTAAGGACCGAAAAATGGCACTAATAGCACAATAAAGTACGGAAATACTAGGATTAATATCACGAAACTAAAAACACTCCGGACTGTATACAATACCGCACTGAACTCCGGAAACACATTATTGGTTAGTACTTCGCACAATATACGTATTAATATACAACTACCATAAACTATACAAAGATTTAAAATCCATACTTACAAATTATTAGAAATCAAGAAGAAGAAATAGTATTTGAAATAAAGAACGGTGGAAACCGTGGAGGACTTTTAGCGCTATCTATCGGAATTATGTAGCTTTACACTAACAGTTTATGTTTAACTTGTCAGATGACGCTTACTTCCGCCATTTTCATAGTACTTCAAATTTTGAAAAATGAGGGTAGTAAATTTGGTCAATTATTTCAGAGATGCTGTATTCCGGCTATCATTATCGGGTCTACAGTTATTAGAAAATGTCACTTGGCCTGCAACCAAAGAAAAAATTCGATTGTGCTTAGCCAAAGGGCAAACTGAAGAAAAGTGCCGCAACTATGTGAAAGTGTTATTATCTAATGGCAAAAGGATATTTGCCTGTGGAACTAACGCTTTTTCACCGATATGTACTTGGCGAGAGGTAATAATTACAGTAATAATGTTGTATAAACAGTTTTACTAATATATATTGACAAAATTTTAATTCTTTGACATATGAAATACTTTAGATTGACAACTTATCATCGGTTATGGAATGGGCGGATGGTATAGCAAGATGTCCACATAATCCTATGGCCAATATTACAACACTTATATCAGAAACAGGCGATTATTATCTAGGTGGTGCTATAGATTTTCTTGGATCCGATTCGGGTATTTGTAAAAGCAGTGGAAAACATATTATTCGTACAAAACAGTACAACAGCTTATGGCTCAATGACCCACAATTTGTAGGATCGTTTGAAAGTGGCAAATTTGTATATTTTGTTTTTAAAGAAGCAGCTGTAGAATACATCAACTGTGGAAAGGTAAGGTATTACTAATATGTCTGTTATTCTTGTATAGAATAGTTGTTTGACACTTATTTATACGTAACAACAAAAGCGATTTTTATCTTAACTATATTTCATAGATCATTCTTTAATGTATTAATAATTGTTAGTTGTTGTTTGACCTTAAAAGTTTTGGCACGTGAAATTATTATAAAATATATGTATAAATATGCATAACTATTCAGATACCGATTTCGCCCCCGTAGATTTTTTGACGGATACCATAAATAATTGCAATTCTCACTCTCTCTTCATAAATTTTAATACATTTTTTTAATTGAAAATGAGCCTTTGTTTGCTTCAGATTATTTATTCTCGAATAGCAAGAGTATGCAAAAACGATGTTGGCGGCCAATCAATGTTAAAGGACAATTGGACAACCTTCCTAAAAGCAAGACTAAATTGTTCCTTGAACGGAGAATATCCATTCTATTTTAATGAAATCCAAGGAATTTCCTTCGTACCAGAAGAAAATTTACTTTACGCAACATTTACAACACCCGTAAATAGCATAGCTGGATCGGCTATTTGCGCTTTTAACCTTACTGCCATCAATGAGGCCTTTTCAGGTCCTTTTAAGTATCAGGAGCACGCGGGAAACGCTTGGGATAGACATTATTCAACATATCGAGATAACTTCGATTGCAGTGCACCTACCAACACAAAATATCTAATGGAAGTCTCAAAATATCAACTTATGGATAATGCTGTTCAGGCCAATACATTAAATCCTTTGTTTATATCTGAATTGGAACGATTTACTCACATAACTGTAGACATTACTGCTACTAAATTGCATTCTTCTCTACATGTATTATATGTGGCCACTACAGAAGGTTTTGTAAAGAAGTTGTCTGTCCTACCAAACACTCACGAAACATGTATTGTGGAAGTTTGGCAACCCGTAGTTAAAGAAAATATTTTAAGTATTCAATACTTAAAAGAATCGGATTCTTTATATGTGGGAAGTAACACTGGTTTATTAAAAATACCTTCAGATCACTGTAGAAGACACGTATCCAGAGAAAGTTGTTTGAATGCTATGGATCCTTACTGTGGGTGGAATGAGTTAGAAGATGCATGTACTGGTGTTCCTAATGGAGGGCCTTTAGTAAAACATTGGCATCAGACTATTACTTCATGTCCAATCCTTAATGCTCCAGTTGACGGAGGTAAGTTTATTATTACCTAAATTACTTTTTGATTTTAATTCGTTTTTGCATGTGATTTTTTAGGTTGGAGCAGTTGGTCTTCTTGGGCTCCTTGTCAGTTCCGAAGTTCAGAAAATGTAGAATCTCCTGATACGTGTATGTGTCAGACAAGACAGTGCAACAATCCTGCTTCACGAAACGGTGGTTCAGAATGTGTGGGTGAATCAATTGCGGTAATCAATTGTACCGTACATGGGGGATGGACTCCTTGGTCAGCTTGGTCGGCTTGTTCTGCAACCTGTGGAATCGCGGTAAAAACAAGAAAAAGGACTTGTTCAAATCCCACTCCTGCTCACGGTGGTCGCGTTTGTGTTGGTCAAGACAGAGCTGAAGTTCTCTGCGCTGAAAATCCTCCATGCCCTGTGCCAGTCTTGCAGGTAAGAGATGGTCAATGGAGTGAATGGGGAGACTGGGGACCGTGTTCTGTACCATGTGGAGGAGGATTTAGAAAAAGACAAAGACGATGTGATAATCCTCTACCATCCAACGGTGGATTAGATTGTATAGGTTGTCATTTAGAATATGAAACGTGCAATATGCATTTCTGCGCTGAACAAAGACGTCATAGTCATTGGACTCCTTGGTTATTAGCTAATAAAAGCACCGACATTGGTGAATACATAGAGAAACGATTTAAATTTAGCTGTCAAGCACCTGTGCAAAATCATTCTCAAATAAAAATAACTTTGTATAAAGAGGATGAGCGAGTGTGTAGGGATAGTATGTGCGCCCTTAATAGCCTGGAAACTTTAACAAAGTGGAGTGCATGGAGCCAATGGGGTGAATGTTCTGTAAAATGTGGGGAGGGAGTGCAAACAAGGCATCGTCGTTGCAAAGGAGGTTATTGTCACGGATCTTCACTACAGACTAAACGTTGTTTTAAAAATTCTTGCAAAGATGAATGGGGATGCTGGACTGATTGGTCTCCATGTAGTGTTTCATGTGGTTTAGGGGTTAAGAAGCGATCCCGAGAATGTTTGGGGAAAAATTGTGAGGGAGAGGCTGTGCAAGAGAAGTCTTGCGAAGAACCACCTTGTTCTTGTAAGTATAGAGGAGCCTTTTGTAAAAAGAAGTTCTGTAGCGATCTATATTTAATTTTAGCTTTACTTGGATGGGATGGTTGGACAGTTTGGTCTGTCTGTGATGAACATAACGAACAACATCGAAAAAGAAAATGTCGCACCTCAAATCCAGGTCCACATATGTGCAAGGGACCGGAAAAAGAAACAAGAATTTGTATCCCAGAATATCCATCTAATGGTAAGCAATATCTTAACATGGAAAAAAGTAAAAATTAATCAAACAATTCTTTTTCTTCATTATAAAGATTTTGCTGTTAAAGAAGCGGAACTGAAGACTGCATCATTAGGAATTGGAGGTGGTATAATAGCAGCTTATATAATAACAGGTTTTGTTGTTGGAGTGTTGACATGTTTTCCTACAATAATATTTTACATGTACTTAAAGAAAAAGAGACATAAAGTTCCTAGTTCCCCTCATTACATTAGTGCAAAAGAAAATCCTTACATACCAGTGCCACTACAAGACTTATCAACTAGAAAACAACATGGTGCATCTTCATCTCATTCCGTTTTGAACAATATACACTGTGGGACGATCAAATCAAATAAATTATTTGATTTCGATACTGCAACAATTAAAAGAAATAGCCATGGACTTAACAACGGACACCGAAAGTCCGATAATTTTTATTATGACTAAAATGCGACTGATTAGGTTTAAGGAGTTTACGTTGTGCCAGTGAAAATTAAAATCTTACCATATTGGAAAAGATTTTAGACAAAGTACCTGTAAAATTAGTTGTATAAATAAATATATAATTCACTGTTACAATGCGTTACCTTTCTATATCGCGCTAAAAATGTAATAAATGTTGCTGTAAGATATTAAGCCATTTGTCCAATTGCACAAAGAATTATATAAATAGAAATTATGCGCATAATTGTGATGAATATAAATAAAGAAATATTTATTTAATGTACAGAGTACTATACCTCACATTTAACCAAATTCATATCACAACTATTACTATATCATAATTAAAATTCCCATTCTAACAGTTTTTTAATGTTATATATTTTTTTGTTTTTTTTTTTAATACTATTGACTCATGCAATAACTGTGCTGTACATTTACTTATTTAATATATATAAATAAAAAATGACGTTTTTGATTTAGATAAAAACTTAAGAAAAACAAAACTTAACAACTGTAATCAGAAATTTTTTGGTAGTTAAAGACTGTGTGAAATTTAAAATTTTATTTTGAATGCTTTTATGAAACAAGCGAAAATAAAATGCGAAAATTAAAACTTCAACAATACGTACTATATATATGTAAATAGGCTTAATATGTAAAGGAGCCCTAGAAACTAAATATTGAATGTTATTAAGGATTGAACTAAAAACATGGCAATTATTTTACTGTATATGGATGAAATTAAATAGATTCACCCTAAATTATTAGATAAACAACAAATTTACACATACATTTAATAATTTATGCAGTAAGCAATTAATAAATAAATCAGAAAATACAGCGTATTTTCTAAATGTGAAGTGTTTTTAATGATAGTATAAGCTCCTATCATTGCATTTTTTATATTCAATTGTGCTTTTAATTTTTCCTTTCTTGACTAGAGCTCAGCCAAATAAACAACAATAGTTAAAAACACCTAAGATATACAAATTACTTCTTTTTAATTTTTGGTGAAGTAGATTGGAAAACACTAGAAGCTGACATTAGGTTTTCAATATACTGACCCAACACCTGATTCTCAGATTTTAATTTTAGATTTTCTTCTTTGACACTATCCACTCTTTGAGAAAGATCATCGAGGGTATTTTGCAGCTCAAGGACTTGGGCAATTAATCGTGCTTTTTCTTCCTGTTCATCAGGACTTATATCTGTGTCTAAGCTATTATGCTGAGGACTTGAACTATCATTAGTGAATGATGACTGAATAGAATCCATGCTTTTTCCATGAATCATGTTTGATGAGTGTATTTCAGACTCTATATTGCTGACATCTTGATCTTCATTTATAATAACTGAAATTAATGAATTCATTACGTAAATCGTCAAAATCTATACAATAAACCAACGCAATTAATGATGTACACTATAAAATAAATCATCAATTAATAAAAGTACTTTTGCATAACCAAACATTTACAGAGGTACAAATACATGTTTGATATCGAGTTTAAAAACGTTTAGCAAGTATTTTAATAAAAATTACCTTGAGGATCATCGTCAGCTAAAGGAATATTGTTAATATCTTGCAATTGTGTGCTGGCCATTTCAAGTATTATAGGAGAGGTATCAAAGTGGTTCACTTCACGTCTACAGTTCACTAATAATGTTGCATGTAATTAATACTTAATGGAAAATGATCCTGCATGTAATCACATTAAATAATTTCAAAAGATATTTACATTAAATTGAAACAAAGAAAACATCACAAAACATCAATAATACCTCATAAACCTTCATTTTAAACTTAATTAATAGGCATCTCTTGTTGAATTGGTTGCTGAGGTGTTTGGTAGTTTCATTTAAGTGAACAGAACAATTGGTAGATATACTTAAAATGATACACAACGTAATGAAAAGAAAATTGTAGCAGCATCTACCATTTTTCATACTAGAAATTATTATGGAACTAAACCTGAATTGATATTATTAAGTAAATAATAATTAGAATGGTATAATCGGTATAATATTGGTATAATTCCTATATATAAAATTTGCCTTAGAGAAAAAGATACCTGAAATAGATTATTTTTCCAGGAACGTATTATGAGAAATATATTTCTATGCAACTAGTACTTGTCAGATGTCAGCACTTATCTGTTCTTGATCATAATTTCATAATAATATTTGACAATTAATGTCAAAAACACATTTTCACTCAAAATCATTTGTGTTTAGTTATTTTGATATTAAAAAAGATACTTAAAATTAAATAAACAAGGGAATTTTCAAATATTTGTGAAGTTACATCTAAAGATTTCCTTAATGTTTGTATGAAATGTGGTCATACTAAATTGTTGTTGGATTTTTATATCCTTTTTGCTGTTTTTTTTTTTTACATTGAACTAATGGAAGGTGTTGATGCAATTTATTACGAAGAAGACGAAAATGCAAGCGATGAACATGCAAGTGTTACCCTTATACCAGATCCTGTTGTTATTCGTGGAGCTGGGAACTTGACTGTGTAATTGCATTGCACTGTTTGGTATTTAATTTTTTTTTCATGAGTTTGTTTTCAGATTTGGTCTAAGTAATAGGTTTAGCACAGAATTTCCAAGTGGTTTAGTATCCCGTGTTGCCCCTGAAGAGTTTAAGGAAACTGTTGTTAGAATCAACAATGTTCTTAAAAAAACTCTTCCAGTTAATGTTAAATGGCTATTTTGTGGATGCTTATGCTGTTGCTGTACCTTAGGATGTTCATTATGGCCTGTAATTTGTCTCAGTAAAAGGGTAGGCAAATATTACTAATAAAATTATTGAAGCTTATTTTTCCTTTTGTTATAGACTCAGCATTCACTAAATAAATTATTAGAATGGGAAAATAGTTACTTATACCATAAATTAGGGTTACATTGGAGGCTTTCTAAACAGCGATGTGATTCATCTTCAATGATGGAATACGTAATATTAATTGAATTTTTACCTAAGCTGCCAATTTATAGACCAGACTAAGAGTAATGGTTTCTTATTAATTTATTACTGTAATAAGTAGTTCCATTAAAATGTTTAAGATTTTTAATTATGTGATCAACTGACTACTTGTTAAAAGGATAAAACTTATTTTTCAGTTAATAATTACTAATTATTTTTAAGTAGGTAATATTACTCTTGTCAATTTTATATTTAAATTATAAGTGTATTTAGAAAAAATCAGGCACATTAAATATAAGGATGTGTTAGCTGGTTTGTTTAAGTATTTGGTTTTCAATTTTACAACATTTATTACCTGTGACTTTTATAAAGTAAAAAATCATAAATAAATGGTTAAAACGTATTTTTGTCGTTTCAAAACATTTCTGTAACCAAAGTAAGGTAATTTAGCTCTCGCTGTGTAACTTATCAATTGCTGATAAAATTCTTAATTATTTAAAAAAAATGATTGCAATTTGCATTTTGAACTACAAAACACATTCTTGCTTTCAATAACAAAGAAAAACTGAATAATAAAATATATATTATGATCATTTGTTAGAATATATACACCATACAGGCACAGCCTGTGTATCACATTGAATAAATTACAAATTACTTTATAAACATGTACAGAGATTAAAAATCAAATATTTGAAGGCACTTTATCAATGAAATTTGCAGGAAATTGACCCCTTTGTCCTTCAGATTCACCAATTAACCAATCTTTAGAAATTCTACCAATTACTGTAACAACTTTACCTGGATAAAGGAGCAAATCACCTGGTAACTGTGGGATAAATTCATAAAGAGCTGTTGCATTGTTATCATTATTTTCTAAAGGCACTTGAATATCAACAAAATTGGCCGGGAACATGCCTTCTTTTTCACCTACACGGCCATAATACCACTCATCATTCATTTTTCTTAACAAAACAATAACATCATTTACCTGTAAAGAAACAGTCATAATCAATAAATTAATTACAAATTTATCAACCTAATAAATAGTTAAATTTATAAAAAAAAAGATAAACATACCTCCAATTCGAGATCACCTTCATATGGGGCAGGATAATTATATAAAGCAATAGCAAATGGTGTGTTAACATCAGCAGTTTCTTTAGGGGGGTTTGGGGGAGGGATATTTGGCATAGGAGGAGACTCATTGCCAGGGACAACTTTCCTAGAACTATTACTTGTACTAACTTTACTTGGTTGAGCTCGAATTATGGTGGGCATTGGCATTTGTATAGTCGGTTTATTAATAGCCTTTTCAGATTGCTGGGAATATATAGGAGACTGTGAGGCACTAAAATTATTAGATAAATAAGTTTATATTATTATAACAGGTAATGATTCTATACCTGTTTGATTGCAATGACCATGTATCATATATATTATTATCCAATTCAAAACTTTTTTTGCTTGATGCTAAGCTGCTTGTACTGTTACTAAATGAGCTGGAAATGCTTCCACCAAAATTATAATTTCTATTTGAAATAAATGTGGCAGGAGAGCGAGGTGGACTTAAGTCTATCAAAGAGACTTCTTCATAAGGCTGGTTTAAATTCCAGGCAGATTTGCTCTTCATTTTATTAAAATTTGGTGGAGGTGGCCGAGGGGGCGGTTTCTTCTTTTCTCGACTTTTTAATCTATAATTTTTTCATAAAATAATTTCTAAGATTTTAAAAAAAATAAACATACCTTTCCAAAAATGGTTTATTTTGTTGCTGTTGTGGCACTGGGGGTGGTGCTCTGGTTGGAACTCTCATGCCTTTCATTGAGTAATTTAATACGTACTATTTTCACAGGCTGAATTACAACTGTTTCATAACAAAGAGTACTTACTGTCTGCTTTTTCTTTACAACTGCAACAAAACAATGTTTATCATGATAAATAGTATGTACCATTTTGATTACCTTAATAAATTGTAAATCTTAAATAAGTGGTTAATAAGAAAACAACCAAATAATTAGAAAATCACTTCGTTTAAAGATAACGACGTAGGTGCTTGTCACCAAACGTACTTATTCCACTCCCCCACTGTACTAATTGTCAATACCAAAAATAAGATAAGAGGTAAGTATAGATTATGCTCTTACAATGTTGATTCATAACTTTTACGTTTTAAAATATTATAACATGCTCAACCACTTGTAAACTAAGAAAAAATCACACAAAACATAAAATAAACATAGTATATGCAATTTTAAAGCAAATATGACAGATGAAAACGTTAATAATAATATTAAAACATATACAGGGTGTATAAAATATTTAATATATTTTTTGATATAACAAGAAATACGAAATAAATGAAACAGCATTAACAGACTTTTTCTTTTTATAATATTACGATAAAATTCTTAGTTTAACAATAAATTATAGCTTTTTGTGAAGATGAATATTTTATTAAATAGCTTAGGCATCCCACATAATACCTGATTAGTGCTGTTGCCTACACATGTATCAAATGGGATTATAAATACGGCTTTGAATAGGGGATCGAGGGTAACTACGAGTGCGTCGGCGTCTTCAGCGTCGCGACGCGAGACGCTGGCCCAGATCGTCGTTGCGCGTTGTTAAAGAGGGATAGGCTAAATTTTGATGATGTGAAGAAATTGCACATTGTTAAATACATAGTAGTTTTTATTTTTGTAGCAGCTCTATTTAAACCTACCTCATTTTTGCTAACAGTTTCTTCAAGAGCAAGGGGTAAGTGAAATTCAAAATTTTAAATATTTTAACATATTCAGAACTTAAGAGTAGAAGCCGGATTCATAATCTATGTGGTTGCAGCATGGTTGTTTTGTTTTGAACGTGGGTCTGAGTTTTAAGTTTTTTTTAGGTAAATTAATTAATTATTATTTTTTCAAAATGTTAGTCTTGAAAAACTAATGAATACTTTTCTATTTTTATTTTTCAATCATTATTAGTACTACCTACAGTTAAAAAAAACGATAAATAGTATTTACTATTTAAATTATAATTACAAATAATGATATTTTTGCCATTACATAATTTATTGTGGTACTCCGGAAAAAGATATATAATTGAATAAGGTATTACTATCTTATCCACGAAATGGGGGTGATTTTGGATTTATCTTTTTTTTAATAATTTACAAACGAAATAAAAATAAATTAATATAGTTTTTTAATGAATTTGTTGTTTTACATAGTTTACCTGTTGTGATTCGTAGAATTTCATAAGAAGTTTAAACAAGCATACTATTTTATTAATAACTGTATTAGTCAATGTTCAAATCAAACTGATTCTAGATTTCTTGGAATCTACAAAGTTATCTATTTTATTTAATCCCAACTTATTAGTAACTGTTTTTAATAGAAATCAAAACAAGTTACCTTTTTTCATATCAAATAATCCATTATAAAATATCTACAGAAAGTAAATATTAACAAAACCGAAGATGAGTTTGAAGGGTCTGGGTAAATATGTATTTCATGAAACAGTTTCTTTCAATATTGACGATCCTTACTGGTGTTTCTCGCAAACAGGAGCATCAATCATTTTTGTATTATATCATCATTAAGTGTTACAAATAAAGTTCCATTCTCTATTTCTCTATGATAAGACATCGATAAATTATTGTCAGATGATTTAAAGAACCGAAGAGTTGATTACAAGTTTCCAGAATTAAGGGAAAGATGTATCTAATTTGAAGGGTTGAGACATCTCCTAATACAATTAATATTTTTTTCTTCAAAATACTAAATACCTACTAAAATTAAAGCATATTTCATGAAACTTCTCTAAAATATTTCTTAGGTGTTATTTTTACCCTTCCAAGATATTTCAAAATTTTCGTTTAAACAATTAGTCCTAAAAGAGCTATGGACGAAACAATATAGATTTTTGTTTTATTTGGCAATTTAAAATAATTATGTCATGATTTTCAAACTGTTCGGAGTATTGATTTCGGTACTTGTCAAAATTTACAATTGAACTAATAATGTCATGATTTGACTTAATGATGTAGTGCTATCAATGTCCAGCTAAATTAATCAATTGTTCATTAGTGTTCAGCGGCCATTTGTGTTCGATAGCAAATTATTCCTAATTTCCATCAATTACTATGCACTATTCACTGTAATTAAATGTTGCCTACAGTTAGATGAATTTATTGATTCATTATCGCCTCTCAGTACCGTATAAATATCTTTCTTATTTTCTATTTTCATTTCTACGTAAATATTACACGTTTTCGCGAAAAATGTCCTCAAATGTTTCAAGGTTGTAGAGCTGAAATACTCGAGGGAAATTTATCTAACAGCAGAGGAAAGTTATCAGGGGAATAAAATGAATGTATGTTGTATCCCTGCCTGGAATATTAAGGATCCCTTTAGGACTTACGACAAATATTTAAAAACAACCCTAAAGTAAACGGAAATTAGATCTTTGCACTCTTTAGAGTAGTGTGAAACATTATACCCATAAAAGATAACAGAAAAACAAAACTTGTATAACATGTCTCCTACACTTTAATTTAATTTTACTTTACTAATTATTTTATGATATATGTACTTATTAGAAAGCATACAAAAACACCTACTTTATTCTAAAAATTTACATAAACAATTCTGATAATTGTCTTCATTACTAAGTCATTCTTATACTATAAATTGGGGAGAATGACAAATATCCAAATATAATAATTGGATTAACTTGTTTTACAATTTACTATCTATAATTTATGAATATAAGATAGGATAATTTATGAAATTAGGATAGGTTCAAAAGATTGCCATCGATTTGATCATTCAAAATTATTTCTAGATTTTTACATCTATTTATTTCTAATTTTTCTAACTGTGTCAGTTTTTATAATAATAATTAAATGCAGTATGCAGGTAATATAGGGCTATTAAGGGTGATCGATATAAATCTGTTTGCTCATTTAATAAGATATTTTCTGGATTTTTAATTTAAACAATTACATATTGTATGTATACCTGACATTGTATCTCTTGAAACTGGTACATATGTACTTTTAGGATATAAACTGTACGTACATTGTACATGACAAAATGAAAATCCTTTGAAAATGTTATCTGTGTTTGGCCTAGAAACATTATTCGAACTATTCATGTTGGAACCAGGCCCTATTGTAATCTTCAAATGTTAGGCTTGAATCAAGACAATTGTCATGTTTCAAATCTTCTACATTGTTTTAGGTTAAATTAGTTTTAGAACAGCTCGTATTGCAGCTCGTTAGAAAATCGAAGCAACCTTTTGTTCAAAATAACTCATTTAATCCACATTATTTGCACATGACAAAATATATTTGAGTTTAATGTGACTGAAAATTATCGAAACTTGAAACTACAGAGTACAGAGGCTTCTCTACTACACGATATAAACAGGGATAATATATCTAGAAACAAGAATGCAGAACATTTATTTATTTAATTATTTATGTGTAGTATCCATAGCGTAAATCATTATTATAAACATTTAAGAGTCGTAGCTGTTACTTGTTGAAATTTATCCATAATATTTTACAAAATAAAATATAAAAAGTTTCACCACACACTGGCATCATCAGGTGATGAATCCAGATGCTTCACTTCATTATGACTATTTATATTATTTTAGTGGATGTGTGGTAACTTTTATATTTAATATTAAGTAATGGGGAATATCACCTTCTAATTGATCATTTAAAATCGCTGCCTTTTTATAATATCTATTTATTTCTAACATTTTAAGTAATTTTCGTTTGAAACCTTTATATTATTTGTGTAAAATTTTGTAATTTGAATTAAACTTATGATTATTTTCTAACAAGTGTTCTGCGTAAGTTTATTATCAATACTTTCATTATAAAAATAAAAAAATCAGTTATAATATTTTAATGAATTATAGATAGATAACAGGACGGTGTCTAGAACAATTAATTAATGCTCAGGGGTGGCGGAGTATGTAGGGATGAAAGGAAAACAGCACACGTAGAAAATATAAAATTCTGTTAATAGAAGCAGCTTGTATTTAACTGTAAAAACGGTTCATTCTATGATAGGGCTGGTATTTTTTGTGAAAAAAAATATCTAGAAGAGACAACAAGTTCCAAATATTTTACGTAAGATATGGAAATAAGTTTTTTTTTATGTATGTACAGTAAATAAGAATTTTCTCCATATTAAGACGATTGATAATGACAAAACAATGTAGAAAATAGGATATAATTAATTATCTCACGTTGATAATGCCCACGTGTGAAGTGGGCGAAACACGTGTCCGCTCATATAAAATTTAGTTAGTGGTAATTAGGGTGAGTCTCTTTATTTAATGACAGGACAAATTTTAAATAAATATTACAGAAATTTTAAACAGTTACAGGGAAGAATATTGAATTTAAATGAAGTTTTATTTAATTATTTAAGATTGTAAATGAATTTTCATATACGAAAACTTATGTATCAAGTTTTTAGTTATTAACAGATAATTCGAAAAAAACAAGGCAAATTGGGATGAGAGAGTATTTTATTCTAATACCTTTTTCACCCCAATGTGACTTGTATAAAAAGGGGCAGAAATGGAAAATTTACTAAATAATTGGGTTGAAGATGTTAAAAACGTCAATGTTATAGAGTTGACGATTTGAAACAGTTTAGGTTTTAAGTAAATATTTTTAATTATTGATTATTCATTTAGTGCCGTGAACATCCCCCTTTTTGTCTTGTCGTTATTACTTTAATTCTACCGTAAACTAGATCCCCATCCAACGAAATTGTACTTGGTCGCCCCTGATACAGGTTATCCTTTTAAGGGTGCAAGGGCTTAAAATCACCTTCTCTTGCGTTTAATTGCAGTCGTTGTTTAATTACCATAAAAACGAAATATACGAACGGCAATCAACATGTATAATACAACCATGAACAATTAAATTTTAATACACGTAAGGAAGGTACTTTAACAAATTCAAATTACCTACGTATATTGTATATCTGTGTGTTGCGGAAGTATCGTCTATGGTCTCTTTTTATGTCTTGTTCTTCCAAAGGAAATTAATTTTAGGTGACGATGTTTGGAAATAAATTACGATCATGGATGGATGCAGTGAGGCCTAAAAAAAAGCAACAGCAACGCAAAGAAAAAAATTCAAAAAACGGCTGTCCAAACACTTCCGCATTGTATGTTACAAATATCGATACGGTTTGCAATTCAAGATTTTCCGAAAACGACACAGTAGTAAGTTGTTCATTAAAATTTTTTGAATAGTTTATTTTCTTTTTGAGTTCGTTTTCGATATATTAAGTGTTTATTATATTGTGCTTCTTATCCACTGGTCGTAGACTATATTTGAACAAGTAATCTTTATAATGTATTGCTTATCGTTAAAGAAATGCATAGATCAATCGATTAATATTTTTGGTATCGATCTGTTAGTTTTTAACGGTTTATTTAAATCGGGAAATTTAAATTTAAAACGTTATTTAAGGATGGTTGTCGTTGTTCTGTTTGTGTACAGTAATTAATTACCTAATTTATATAAATAAACAGAATTGCGTTCTTTTTGCGTAGAAAGAAATTGCAGTGAGAAAAACGATAATTGGCAGCGAATGTCGATATTCTGGTACTAATTTGTCTTCTCCTGAATCTGCCTACTCCACCGGTTATTCTACAGATGGGACTTCACCTGGTGCTCCCCCAGAATACTACGTAAACATTAGAACAGGTAAATAAACAATTGCTTTTAAATGTAGAAATATTTGAAATACTTCAACTAATTATATTACCATTAAACAAAATCCGTGTGCAATAGTTTGACTAATAGTTTATAAATTTTCAATTGGTTGCTTTGATACTAAAAAGTTGTTTTGTATAAACCGTATAGTTTATAGTTTTCTACAGGTGCTGTTGATAACGACGACACTTTCTTATCTATTGAAACAACTAAAGTTTATTTTTGTAATTTATCAACTTATCCTATTTTTATTAAACTGCTTCACAATGGGGTACAAGTATTAAAATATTATCATATTACTTTTTGTTGTGAAACAACCCTTATCCAAAAATAATGAAATAACAAAGGTTAGATATTTATTTATAATGTAATGTAACTGTTAAAGGTACAAAGTACTTCAGAGATGGAGAGTCTTGTCCGGGTTATAGATTAATTAATAATAATGCACAATCTAATGGAAATAGTACCGTTCTAAGAAAAGAACAACTTCCTATATCTCCATATCCGAGCAGTAGCAAAATTCATAAGGTAAGCTTTTCAAAAATAAATAAAAAGAGAAAGATAATAGCGACGCAGTAACTCGAATTCTGTATAAACATTTTTTAAATGTGTTTAGTAACAATTTCCGGTACGCAATGCTCTCGTTAGTCTTTTAAGGTTGTTGGCTTCACAAGCTGCGAAACATTTGGTTAGTAAATCAGATGCTAATACAATTGTAATTAGGTCGAAAATTGATAGATATTATTTTGTTTAAAACAAAAAAGAAAGTCATTATAATAGGCGGGCTGAAAAGTTCGTAGGATAGCATAGAAAAAATTATTTTTTTTGATTTTATTATTCAATATAGTTCCCTTGGAGGGCGATACAACGATTTTAGCGGTCATACAATTTTTCGATACCATTTTTATAATACGATTTGTCTTTAGCCTCAAAATAGGTTTCAGTTTTGGCGATTACCTCTTCATCGGCGCGAAATTTCTGTCCAGCGAGCATCCTCTTGAGGTCTGAGAACAGAAAAAAGTCGCTGGGGGCCAGATCTGGAGAGTACGGTGGATGCGGAAGCAACTCGAAGCCCAATTCATGGAATTTTGCCATAAATTTCATTGATTTGTGACACGGTGCATTGTGCATTGTCTTGATGAAACATCACTTTCTTTTTCTTCAAATGAGGGCACTTTTCCGCAATTTCGTCTTTTAAACGCTCCAATAACGCTACGTAATAGTCGCTGTTTATGTTTTTCCCCTTTTTAAGATAGTCAATGAAAATTATACCATGAGCATTCCACAATACAGAATACTGATGCCATAACCTTGTCAGCCAATTCATCACGTGCAGTTCACTCGACTCGACTGACTGTCGATTGGACTCCGGTGTGAAATCCATCATTTCATTATTATCCGTGTTTCATCCATCGTCACATATCGACGCAAACGCAAAAATTAGGATTTATTACGATTGAGCAGCTCCAAACACTGCTTAGAATAATCGATCCGTTGTTGTTTTTGTGAGCTCGCGCGGCACTGTACAAAGCGTACAGAGCTTTCGTATATCCGAATATTCATTCACTATATGACCAGCACGTTCCTTTGATATCTGCAGGGTCTCAGCTATCTCAATCAACTTCACTTTACGGTTATCAAAATTTATTTTGTGGACTTTTTTGATGTTTTCGTCGGTAACAGCCTCTTTGGGGCGTCCACTGCGTGCATCGTCCTCGGTGCTCATTTCGCCTCGTTTAAATTTAGCAAACCATTTTTCTACTGTTGATTTTCCTGGTGCAAAGTCCGAATAATGTTTATCAAGTCAAGCCTTTGTTTCAACAGTATTTTTTTTCGCCAAAAAGTAATGCTTCATTAACACACGAAATTCATTTTTATCCATTTCTTCAAAGTAACAAAAGTTCTTTCACTAAAAATGCTATAACGCTATATACGCGTCTTTTGAAGGTTAGGGTTAACTAAAAATCATATGGATTTGATACTAGTAGCGCCATTTATGGGTCAGCCTGCGAACTTTTCAGCCCGCCTGTTATATAGAACGTGACGAGATTTTTGCATTGTCCCTTAAATTTTAGAAAGATGAAGAAATAAAACAGAAAATTTCGGCTGGTAATTCGATAGAGGTTAATTTGCCGTTGCGCAAGGGTGTACCCACCCCGGTATCATCACCACCTTCTGCCAGACTTCCAGAAACTGTAGTCACTTCTAGTATAATGTCCCCGAGACAAAGAAATAGAATTCGCACAAATCCATGGCTACCGGGGAACTCCCTAAGTCCAGGAACAAGTAGTATTACTCTTCACCCTTTACGCCAAGAACCATTCACATCACCTCTTTTAAATAACTCGTATGAATTTTATCTTTTGTACGAAACTATGTTGATATATAAATAAGTTATATTTTTAGTTCCAATTCTCGTATAATGGCTTTTCAAAAACAAAAAAATCCTTCAAAGCATGGAACTTCAATTCCGGGCGAGTCGTTATCATCTTCATCGTGTTCATCTTTGAGCGAAGAAAACAACCCTTGGGACTCGAATTTCCTTCAAATGAATACTCGGTTAGATATGGAAAGTGACGAAGATGATGAAGAAGATTGTACTTTGAACGAAATGATGGGTAAATATGACGAAAGTTACGTTTACGAGAAAGAAACGGATATATTAAGCGACAGCGATCCGACCGATTGTGAAACTGATATTGACACAGGACAGGACGGTGGTGATGAAGGTGAAACAACCGAACGAGAATTTGACTTCATCGACAATGGTTCTCTAAAAGAATTTAGCCATTTAGAAAAGGAAATCAAGAACACTGGACACTGTGTATATTTCAATTATGAAGGCCATATTAAGCAGACTTCTCGCAGAAGAACCGTGCGTAGATCTCAAAAGACTGATAGTAAAAACGCCAATTTCGAAAAACGTAAAAGATCAAATTCTTTTAAGAAACGACCTAGACATCCGGAACCAATCCACAACAGGTCCGATACTGAACAAAAGGCCGTTAAAAACGGATCCAGAAGTGCTGGGACAACACCCATTTCTATTAGAAAAACTAAACGACTAACAACCAAATATCTACAGGAAGAACAACAAAAAAAGCGCTCAAACTCAGTTAGTTACACTGAAACTATAAGTCTCATAGATAAACGCGATATAGAAGCGGAGAAAAAATATAAAGAACTCATAGTGGAAGCTGAACATATTTTAATGACAATGAAAACGAACGGTATTTCCCCAAGAAGACTTCCAACCCCAACAAACAAAAGAGTAGAAATGTTACGAAACGGGGAATCTCCTATTAAATCCGATGGTTATTTGAGGAATAGACTGATTGAAGACACGGCAAATCTTCATTTGTCTAACGTTCCGTCCAACCTGTTTAATAATACCATGTGTAGTCCTAAAAAAGTTAATTTTGTCAGTAACAATTCGCGACATTTGACGAAACGAGCGGTCGAAATTAGACATTCGCCTTTAGAAATTGCCAACTACCAACAAAATACGATAGTAAAAAAGAAACTTCTTTCACCCAAATTGTCCAGGAAAAGTCCAAAGTTTCGTAAAAAGAACAGCAAAAGTTTAAGTGTCAGACGCGGAAGTTCTTCATCAGACGATGAAAACGAAAAAAGGCCTAAAAGAAATCATGTTTTATCTAGAAAAGATTTCGTCTGTCCGCAAAGTGAACCAGTCAAAAGGAAAAACTATTTTACTAACGACAAAATATTTGTTCATTATAACTATAAAGAAGGACAATTAAATCCAGGTACGTTTCGTTGATTGTTTTTTGCACCAATAATAATGATTGATTGAGTTGGCTGTTACTTGGTGAAAGTTTTAATCCATATTGAGTAAAACACAAAATTTTTATTTTCACTACTATAGTTTCGCTACACTGTCTGTAGCTTTTTCAAATGTGTAATACATAGTATGTACTGCTTAAGTTTACACAAAACATCCTATTTATAATCTAACTTAACTTAAGGGGTGGGGTTTTTTATTTTGAATAAGTTTAATAATGGTGAATTATTTAAATCTATCTGGTCGTTTAATAATAGGTCCGGATTATAATTTTTTATTTTATTAATTTCTAATGATTCTAGAACATTTAATTTTGTACTTTTTCTTAACACATGTAAAATTTTGAAATCTTGATTGAAATTGTGGTTTTCGGTTAGTAAGTGGTTTGCATAATTTGAGTTCTTTTTATTGCATTCAGAATATTTTAAATGTTCGTTGATCCTAGTAATAAACGATCTGTCTGTTTGGCCTATGTAACATTTTTCACATGAACCGCAACTTAATTTGTACACACCTGATAGTTTATATTTGTCGGTTTTATCTTTGTTGTTTTTAATTAATTTCCCTAATTTATTTGTAGTTTTAAATGTTATGTTTATATTTAGTTTTCTTAATTTTGAAGCTACACTATTAAGAAAACAAAATATAAACGTAAAGCACAAAATTAAATGTTCTAGAATCATTAGAAATTAATAAAATAAATAATTATAATCCGCACCTATTACTAAACGACCAGATAGATTTAAATAATTCACCATTATTAAACTTATTCAAAATAAAAAACCCCACCCCTTAAGTTAAGTTAGATTATAAATAGGATGTTTTGTGTAAACTTAAGCAGTACATACTATGTATTACACATTTGAAAAAGCTACAGACAGTGTAGCGAAAATATAGTAGTGAAAATAAAAATTTTGTGAAAAGTTTAATTGTGTTTTACTCAATACCAATAATAATTTAATTTTTAGATTTAAACAAGCCTTACATTTGTAACAGATCAGGGTTAGATATAAACAATAGTGGCGAGAGTCTTCGTCAACAAGTTTTATTAAATACTATAGCCAATTTAAAGAGAAGTTTAGAAGATCAATCGGCATCGCTGAAGCAAGTCTGTCGAAGTTCGCAGAATATTAATGTGTGAACTGTTTATTGTTACTACGTCTTTATATTTTTAGGTAAGTACATACCTACATTATGAAATATCAATTATTGCTTTTACGTAGAAGCAAAACTAGTTAGTTTACATTTCAAATGTTTGTCTTCCATTGGAGAGATTAAACCGAATCCACAAAAATAATAAAACAATCAGAACAACTGTAGATTTTAATACTTAATGATATAAATCAGTTTTTTCGAAAATTAAATCTATTATAGTTTTTACTATGTGCTAAGTACATAATCAATAAAAAAACACGTCGAAAATCGTCAGAATGTAATTCTGATTATATGTGAATTTTTAAAGTTTGAGAAAATTCATCATAAAAATAATTAAAAAAAAAAAAACAAATATCATAAGTGAAAACAATTGTAAACAATGATACTTTTTGAAGAATTGTCACTTAAGTGGACGTTGGTCAAATGTTTATTAATCTTCCTTTTAAAACATTTTTTTTTAACCTATGATAATGTATGTATTCCGATTACCCCAAAATTTTTTTTTATTTGAAAGGGGATGCCCTCGAACTGTCTCCGTGTAAATTTTATCAAAATTGGTTGAATAGTTTTCGTAATAAATTTTAATTTGATTGAAGGCAGTCAGGAACCTTCTTTAAAAACTAATTATTATTTGTATGTATTCATTATTAATACAAAATAAGTAATAATAAATTTTACTTTTTTGTGTTTTTGTGATTTTTTTTTTAAATATTCGCTGTAGTTTCAGGTAAACAACGTACGTGTATATCCCCCGTGTAAGCTAAAAAAAATGTGTTTCGTTACCCTTTTATTTATTTTCTCTTCGTCCACTTTTTCACTATCAAATTATTTCTGAAAATTGTACTTTTATTATTTTTTACTATATTACATGTTTATGGTTGTTACATGAATACACAAAAGGTGTTAAAAACCAAAATAAATTATTCATTATTAATGTTTGATATAATTTATAACAATACGAATATGATACAGAATTTAATAAATTTCTCATGTTCTTGTTTATACCTAAAATGCAAAATACATTTTTAAAATGAGGCATTTGTTTAAGAAATATGACTCTTATTATGAATTTTATTTTGAAAGTTTGGGAAACATTAGAAATATATAATTAATACCTAATTACGACTATAATATTATGAAACAAGTTAGTTTGCTCAAAAATACTTAATTATATGCCTGAATAAATGATCTGAAAGATTTTTTTTTTAATTTTATTAGATTCTTAGGGTTTACAGAATAAAATGGCAAAAACCACAGCATAAAAGACCAAAAAGATATCGCAGAAAAGGTAAACAAGTAAAATAATATTATTTTTAAAAGGGGGAAGTGCAAATGAAAATTTTAGTGTTAGTTATTTTGTTGTTAAATTAATATGTACTTATATGTACGAGTAAATAGATCGATTATTATTATTATTATAGAATTTAATTGCTCAACATTATTATCTATAATATATTATCTATTAAATATTATTATTATTTTATAATTGTTTTAGCACCTTTTGTGAATAATAAGTAGAGAGTAGATTAGATAATAGGAAGCTGTTATATAAAGTTAACTTGTCGTATATGTTGATTATTTATAGAAACGTTAGACAATAGATATTAACACTGCATTATACTACAATATTAGAAAATACATAGCATTTTAGAAGTAGCGTGTTTTATGTATTATATTTATGGATAAAGTAAGTATTTTCAACTAATTTTGTTAATAATGAAATACTTCGAGAATTTGATTTTTATTTTGTTAAGTTGTAGTTTACATTTTTAAACTTTTTTAGATCTACGCATACATTTTTTATAAACAATTGAACTTAAATGCGTTCTTTTTTCAGTGTTAAAGAAAACAGTGTTGACCTAAATAGGCTTTATTTTGTGACAAAATAAAATTAAATGTTTTAATTAATGGAACAGTTTTAGTTGATTATATTGCAATATTCGGATTAAAATTTTTAGGTAATTAATTAAATTAAATATAAATTTATTCTATAAGTGATAAGAAATTTATGATTATTATTATTTTTATTTATATATGTATATTTTTAATGTAAGACCTTTATTGTTATATTTTAATGTTGTTATTTAATTGAAAAGTATTACTTTTTGAGTCTCTTGAATAAAAAATTCAAATAAAATTGGTTTAGTTACTCGTTTAGTTCGTATTATAATGATTTATAAAGATTTAATTACCTTTTTTTTTTAATCTTCGCATTATATATAAGGACTAATCCTAAATCCTACTTTGTAGAGGTTTAGAGAAAATTTTATAAAATCTAAACCGTCTAAAATGAAGCATTGCCGTTTGGGGCTCTTATTTTTATTTTTTCTGCGGAACCAAAAATGTCAGAAACAATTGTTTTTCTCAGTAATATTTGTCTTAAAAAAACTCAATTTTCCTGAATTATTTTAGATTATTCGGCTTGTATATTTCAGAGATAAAGGGAAATGTTTTTGGCACATATTTGATCATAAATTAAATTAATTTTAATTGTTTCGCATATATAAAATACACTTAAATTGAAAATTTCTCAAAATGTAATAAATCTAGGATAATAGCTATAATTTTATTGTAATAATTTTATAGGCCTTTAAAACAAGAAATACTCGATTTGTCCCCTCCAAAGGATCAAGTTTTATTGCTTAATTGTTTCCGGCTGTCACCGATGATATTATGGAAATGTCGTTTTTTATTAAAGCTACGAAATTTTAAAAAAACACCCAAAGCATTTCTAACGATTTTTATTTTTGATTGTGATTATACATAGACATACAATACGTATATATTTTATATAACATGTCTACCATTGCTTCTGAGATAATATATTCTATTTTGTTTCACTAAATATTTAATCGGCGACTTTCATAGCGGTTTTGAAAATATTTTCATGTATGCGATGCAAGTCATTCAACACCTTGTAACAAATGTCGCACGAAAAAATAAAAGGAAACTGAAAATAACATTGATAAAATTGTTGTGAATTGCAAAAGATCCTTTATCTATTTATTTATTTTTAATTTTTTTATACTTACAGTCGATTGAGAATAGCCAAGTAGTTTATTGACAATGATACGTTTGGAATCAATTTCCGACAGACGTATTCTACGAATTTTATCCGTTATGCCACAAAGAAAGCATTTTGACAAATTTTTGTTTGCCAATTTATCTTTTTTATTCAAATGTCTTGTAAGAGATATTTTATTCAAAGTTTCAGAACATTGATAGATCTCCCCAATACAATTGGAACATACATAAGATATAGACTCTTTTGGGAATGCCTAAAATTTTATAATACTTCAATCAATTAATCAATCCAGAAAAATTTTTAAAGAAGTGCATTTTTTATAATTTACACAATGGGACAAAAGTAAAACAACGTTTAAAAATAAGATCCCGTAGATATCTTCGTAGGTCTTAAATATTCGGCAAAAGGATTTTCCTTACTTTTGTATCGTATGTAAAATTTAATAAAACATTTTCATAAACATTGGTTGATATTCACGTCTTTAAATATTTTGTTTAATGAAAATAAGTTAAATTATACGGGATATATATTGATATTATGCAAAAAGGAAAGGTAAGTTACAAAATTTTGTTTAAGTTTAATTAAACGTATTGAATTGGCTGTTTTGTTTTACAGAAATAAGTATGTCAAAAGGTAAACCAATTTGAACAAAGCTAAAAAAATTGTGGGAAACGTTTTCATAGAAGGACAAAGTGCAACTACCATTCCCAAGCAGCTTCCCTTACGTAAATTGGGTATGTACAAAAAATTCCGAAATCAAGACGAAAGAACCAAAAGAAGTTCTCATAAAACGGAATTAAGAGTAATTATGGAAATTCCGGAATTACAAATAGTTGAAGTGAAATTTTACAGTATGCGTCCAGCTATGAAATGTTTGATTTCTGAAAGAAATCGTTGTACTAATACTGAATTTGTAAGAAGAATTAGGTTGAAGACTGGAAAAAAATATTTGGCGATGAAACTCGTAACAAAATTTTTAATTCTTTAGGGACTAGATGTGTATTAAGATGTCCAGTTAATACGAGATTTTATGTGTATTATTACGGGGTTGTTTTTCGCGGAATGGAGTAGATCCATTACACTATGGATCGATTGGTAATCATCGGACCTCAACCCTATCGAGAAGGAAGAGGTAAAACACCGGATTCGAATCACAAGAATCCCAAGCATTAATTTAATTAATTAATTGAATTGGTTTGGATGAATTTTCAAATTATTAAGGACCAAAATTTAGTTTCATTAATGCCGTTTCGTTGCTAATAATGCCTATCCTATTATTCATTTTTTTGATTTTGCTCTCTTTTGTTAAATAAAATATTTAATATTCATTTTTTATTTAATTTTTTAATATAGTATATAAAAGATCTACAACGATACCGTAGGGATCTTTTTTTTTAATAGTTGCTGCAAATTGATTTACAACAAATTTAATTAAAAATTAAAGTAAAAATACGAATAGAGTTTACAAAATTGTTTATTGTCGCCACAATAATTACTTCGGCACACAGTGCCTTCTTCAGGTGGAGAAGTTATATAAACTAAAAGCTATTACATTTCGCATAAATACTAAATAATGAACTAAGAGGAAGGGGAAATTACAGAACAATCTTAAAATTAAATGTTTAGTAAGGGAGAGTTTACAATGTTAATTTGGTCATTAAGAATTAAGCCTAATTTATTTAATTTGTTAATTTCCATAGATTCAAGGAGATTTAGTTTCATACCTTTTTTCTCTATATGTAAAATTTTAAAATCATTATTAAAACTATGGTTATTTTGGAGTAAATGTTCAGAATAGGTTGAGTTTCCTTTTTTATTTTCAAAACATTTTACATGTTCGTTTATTCTCTCCTTAAAACTCCTGCCTGTCTGACCAATGTAGTATGCTTTGTTGCATGTTCCGCAATTAAGCTGATATATACCTGATTTAAGGTATTTTTTTGTGGAATCTTTATTATTTTTAATCAACATACCTAACGAATTATTAGTTTTAAAAGATACATGAGTGTCAGTATATTTATATATTAATTTGCTTAAAGTAGATGAAATATTTCCTAGATATCCAATTGAACAAAATTTTTTTGATTGGTTATGTGTATTTAAAGGGTAAATCATGTTTAATGTTTTCTTATAAAGTTTTTTATTTATCATTAGGTTGATTAAGGAGGGATCATAACCATTATTGATCACAATAGCATAAATTCTATTGAGTTCTTTATTGTAGTTTTTAGTAGACATATGTATTGTTAAAAGTCTATGGAGACTAGAGTGGAAGAGTGGCTAATTTTTGAGAGGTGGGGTGATACGATTTGGAATGTATTATGGTGTATGTTTGTGATTTTTTATGAAAAATGGCAAAAGAATGTCTGTTGTTTAAATTTTGAATAGTTAAGTCTAAATAATTTATAGATTTTTCCACTTCTATTTCTAATGTGAACTTTATTTTTGGATGTAAATTATTCAAAGCATTGAAAAAGTTATTCAATTGTCTATCTGTTCCATTAAAACAATCTAAAATATCGTCCACATAACGGTAATAGTATAAACATTTATTAAACAAACTATTTAGTAGTTAATTTCTTTTCCAGTTCGTTCATAAACATGTCTGCCATTAAAGGACTTAATGGGTTACCCATAGCTAGCCTTGTTTTTGTTCAAAAAAGGTATTATCAAATACTAAATAATTTTGTTTGAGGCATGTAGTTAGGAGATTTATTATTTCATCTATTATTATTAGATTAACTTTATTAGTCTGTAAGAAGGCACTGTGTGCCGAAATAATTATTGTGGCAACAATAAACAATTTTGTAAACTCTATTCGTATTTTTATTTTAATTTTAAATATGGAGTTACACTACTTAAAAACTTCATCGATTCAAATTTAATTAAGAAAAACTCGAGATATTTCGTTAATATCTATTAACTGTATGTCTTTTCTTTTAAACTGGTAATTGTAGTAATATCTATACTCTTTAAAAAAAAATCACTTACATCAACGATCATGCACATTTGAAGATAATACAGCAGTGAAGAATCTTCAGGAGGACCCTTGACTGCAGTTGCTTTAGCTCTGCAAACTCTTGAACCACAGATAAGGCACAACATCTTCTTCACCAACCTTTAATAAAATTGCCGAAGTACTTTCGGCCAACAAATGATGATTCCTTTTATATATCGTGCACATTTTATTATTAACAGGTGTTTACCTGTTTATAGTATACAGTGTTATTGAATTACATGAATATCCAACCAATACACATAGGCCAATAGACAAAAATAAATAAAAACAATAAAAAATATGAATGTAGTTGATTCAAATACACGCACATACACTTATAGGTGCTTGTGTCTGTATTATGAAAGTAATTTTAAAATAGTCTTTCCTCGAAGTTTAAAAATTCTATCGCTTAACCATTGTTTTATTTTATTAAATATTTTGATTATTGTAGATAGGTCGGGTTAAATTAAAATTATGCATTATGTATATAATGTATAGGTATAACATAAAACAAACTTACCTTAGAGGGAGGATTTACAAGACTGATACCAAGACTCAATCTGAAAGATGAAAAATAAGACTATGTCTTCAAGAACAAGACCAAAGTTAGTCTTTCTAATTAAAGAAAAATCTAATAGGTTAATGTTGATATTAATTTTTGAATTATTTTTTAACTACTACAAAAATTCACATCCAACCCAATGGTCTAACCACTAAGCTACGAGAATTTTCTAAATATTTACGTAGAGCTTTCGAAAGTAATCTGATTTAGCGATAATAATAAACTAATATACTTTTTTAAATAAATTAATGATATTAAATTAATTTTCATATGGTTTTATCTCGAAATAAAAAATGTATAAAAAAAGACGATTGTATGTAAGTCATAAATTATTTACCGTGAGACTAATAATAATAATCTTGGTTTTTGATTTTAAAATTTGATTTCTTAACTCGTGGTCGCTGTGCGGTTGACTAACGACGAGGAGGACATTGTGACGTAGGTGGCGGAAAAAAATATAAACAAAAAAGTTTATAAATTAAGACAACAAACGTATATTTGATATTTATTTATAGTATTTCACAGTGTGTCGATTATTAGTGTACTATGTTAACGGGGTACATATTAGATCAGTGCGCATAAAATGTAGGGTTGTTTTTATGGTTATAAGTGGTTGGCATGAAATGAGTGAACGTTGTAAGAATACACTGGGATGTTTCTTCGTGTGCGGCATGTTTTTTATTAATGTGTTGCATATGTGTTTTGTTGTGTTGTGTTGTGTTGTGTTGTGTTGTGTTGTGTTGTGTTGTGTTGTGTTGTGTGTTATAATACGTGAACGTGTTTGTTTTGTTAGATGTATTTTTTGTGTTGTGGTAATCGCGGTGTGGTCGAATCACTAACGTAAAGATTAGTATATATCACATCGTCATATTGTATGGTGGATCGAAAGGCCCACGCAGGGACCAATGGCAAGAGGGTGCTATGTCTAATTATTTAACTTATCTCGTCATCTAACCTAGTTTAGTGAGAGATAAAGACCGTTATTTCGTCATTACTTTTTTCCATATACAGACACTTGAGTCAAGTGAGCAGGTCTCTTATTACGGAAAAAAGTTATTGATTGTGTAGTTAAGTAATAGTAGTTATAGTAATTGTAATAGTACTAGTAGTAGTAGTAGTAGTTAATAGTAGTAATATTAATAATAGTACAGTATAATTATATATTACAGTAATAACGCAATATTCACGAAGTAACAAAATAACGACTTAAACATGATCACATAGTTCGTGGTCTTGAACTGGTTTTTTTTTTCTTTGGTAAGGAACAAGGAATGATGTGAACAACTTCATTCGGCACGCACGAAAATTTCTTTTTGATTTTAAATAATTTTTTTCGCACGCGTTGGGTCGCTTCCGTACGAGTTATTGTCATGCCATTGCGCCTCTGTTTTCTTTAAGCACATCCATTTTTTTTTCTTTTATAATTTGTTGTATTATAAACAAACAACTATGAAAATGAATTGTGCGTTCGGGTTAGGAAATAGAACGGGCGCGAGGGGTCATTTAGGCCGACGATAGGGGACGCAGGCGCTGAAATTTCTTCTTAGCCGTGAGACCCTTCCGGTTTTGACTGTGATTGTTGCTGCTGCTGTTGCTGTTGTTGTTGTTGTTGTTGTTGTTGTTGTTGTTGTTGTTGTTGTTGTTGTTGTTGCTGATCCCCCGTCGCCCGACCTGGGTCCGGTCCTGTTTGCTGAGCCAAATTCTTGTACAGAGTCGAATTTACAAAACGGGGGTAGCTATCTCGATGCATCAGTGTATAAATTTGTAGCTGAGCTTCGTCAAACGTATGGGGGGTAGGCCCTACCATATTGCGGTTTATAATTTCACGAACACGTGAGTCCAATGACACCTACAACACATTAACAATTTCGTTCACCACAAAAATAAAAACTGAGAGCATTTTTTAATGTTTTTTTTTAAAGCTTTGTTCCTTTCTCTGTCCACTTCTGTATTTGAACAATCGTTTTATAAAAGCTAGTTCCATTCAAAGTGGTATTCGTTCACAATTAGTGCATGTACTACGCTTCAAAGTGATTTAATTAAAGTTGTCTCTGACTGTTGATGTCCTTTAAACTTTATACGTGCACTGCTGCAATCGGACAATGAACTCGGATCAAAAATAGATTTCCTTGAGTAAATATGATATTTGTAGTCGTAACGAAGCACTTTTGTGAGAAACTCCTTACAAACTCTATGAATGAAGTAAACTTTTTGAATTCTCTTTCTATTCTTAAGAGGAACTGCAATTTCTATTTATTTTCATTTTTTTAATAATGTATACAGGTTTTTATTCTTTGCGGTTTCAATTTGAAACGGTTTTCCTCGATCTTTTTTTTGTACAAAGAGTTTAATGTGTTACTACATAACCAATTAAAATTATGTAATATACAATGGAGACTAGCTAATATATATGGATCAGTTAAACCATAGACAAATACGGATTACTAAGTCGTCAATAAAATAAATAAAAAAATTGGATTTTATCCATATTCCTTTTTATGTTTTAAATTGTAGACTTAGCAACACCATATTCTTTGGCCAATAATTTGACATTACAAAATCTCACGTTTAATCGATTAGCGTCGATGTATTGGTTTAGATTTAGGCTATTTCAAGAATTCCCCATCCTAATAGTTTTAGCAAGGACATATCTACGAATAAACCACCGTCCTATTGTACGATTGCAATCCGAATTGCCGGGACCCTACCGATCCGGATTACAAAATACCGAATGTTAAAGTGCAATATTTCAATTTCGGATTACTTATGAGCAGCCTAGCAAGTATTCACTCTATGTAGTAACTAAAACAATTTGGAAGTAATGTTTGGGTAAGATATTATCTCTGATATTAAGTGGCGGGAGGGGCTTTTACAATTTTTGTCTGTCTGTCTGTTTGTACCGGCTAATCTCTGAAACGGATGGACCGATTTTGACGCGACTTCCACTGGCAGATAGCTAATATAATAAGGAGTAACTTAGGCTACTTTTATTTTAGAAATTAATAACTATTTATTAATAATAATAAATAATTACTAAAATAAAAGTAGCCTAAGTTACATTAGCTATCTGCCAGTGAAAGTCCCGTCAAAATTGGTCAATGGTGTATAAATCCATATGTATTTAGTAATAAGTGGTTATTTTAATATTACAAACAGACATTCCAATTTTATTTATCTGTATAGATTTCATTGATACTAATAAAGTGACAGGACTCAAATCTTTGTAATGACCAGTTGGTTACCAGATAATGTTGGTTTAAAACCCTATTATTAATTATCTGTTCCAGATACAAAATTTGACATTCCATGTATATGCATACCTTCATTTCTGTGGTTTACTAAAATAGTATCATTCAATTAGATTTCGAACACATGTACGCAAGTAGTTTCATTATAATTAATAAATTGACAATGTGGTGTCTATTATTCATTTATGTCTTCCAATATTCATTAATTTCTAGTGCAAACGACAGAAATATTAAAATTTAAATAACCCTTTTAAAATTTCGTACGATATTTTTAAAGTAAAAATAAACAAATAATAATAAAATAAATTCCTTAAATCTAAAATGGAGGAAGAATTTTATCAAAAGAATTTGGTTTTCCTTGCAAGGAATACATTGCATCTTTAGAAATCCTCTTAAATTGTTACATGCCAGTCATATTCTGTATGCAGGTATTATATGCTTACAGTTTCTGGAATTTTAATTTATCTATTGTAATTACTAATGACAAAAATCTTAACATTCTTCAGAAGGTCATACTTAGGCGTGGATACAAGGGGTGGGGTGGGGGAAGGTTGCAAATCCCCCACCCCCCTATGACTCACGGCCAAAGCATCTTATTTTGACCAATTATTTCAAATTCTTGAAATCATTGTAAGGATATCACTAGTTTAATATTTAGTTCAAATTAAATTGTGTTTTGTTTCTACGAGGGTGGATCAAATATAAACGAGCCTTTTTAAATTGCGCGTCACATAGTTGTTCAAGGCGCATCCGGGCGTTAGGGACTTGAAGTGAAACGACGCGTCGTATTGCTGCGTTCGCTTGGTTAATAGCTATCACAATGAGTGAGAAAGAGGTGCATAGCATAAGGGTGTTGCGCAACGAATTATTATTAAGTTTCTTACACGTGCAAACGTGAAACCAGCTGAAATTTTGCGCAGACTGCAAGCACAATTCGGAAATGAAACGCTTTCTTGACCACGTGTAAAAGTTTGGTGCAAAGAATTTAACGATGGGCATAGTTGTAATCGTGTCGAAAATGTAAATCATCCTCGTCGTCCGCGCACCAGAATTTCGCCGGTTAACATTGTACGCGTTAGAAACCTTATTGAAGGGACCGCCGCGCCACTGTTCTTCAGATATCTGGTGAACAAAGTTTTAGCCACGGTTCTTTGGGACTGGAGCGGGGTGCTGTTGGTCGATTTTTTGCACGAGCGAAGAACCATTAATGCAGCTTACTACTGTCTGTACTACTGTCTTGCGTTGATAATGCCCACATAAGTGGGCGAAACACGTGTCCGCGGTTTGTAGTTTTTTGTGGTAAAGGGGTAAGTCTCTAAATTATTTTTTGTAATTTGCCACAGTCTCCGATAAATATGCTCATTTAAGATATCGTAGATTCATTCAAAAGTGTTAAAGATGACCATAATACAATAAAACCTGGCTCTTAAACGGTCAACTATTGAATGTTTGTAAATAGGTCATTAATTGGAAGGCGATTAATACAATAATATTCTTGGTGTTGTAATTTGATATAAAAACCACTATCAAATGAACTATCTTTTTTGTTAAAGGAATGCGGCTTTCTTATCGAAGGTGAATGCATTGTATCAAAGAAGTACTCTTAATGTGTTGCATGTCTCTCATATTCTGTATACAGCTTGTTGGATTGATTCCTTATTCTTTTTACAGTAGTAACACTTTATTATTCATGAAAAGGAGCTATCCAAAATCGCCACTAGAATAGACGTGCTATAATCAATCATCTTCGTGAATAAATCAAATCTCTTTAAAAGGATATTCTTATTGAGCTTTATTAAGGGTTAAGTTAAAAAGTGCATTGAAAGCATAAAATAAATTTCTATTTATATGTATTATATTTCTTTTTATACCCGAATACCTATTGTTAACAGATATTTTGTATACTTGTTTGTTAATTTAAAGTTAACTTATGTATAGTGTAGGTATATACTATGCATGTTTGGTTTAATCTCTGGAGATATAATTTTTATTTCATGATTGTATATGCATCAGCGAAACACATTGTCCTTGGAACGTCGTATCCACTGTTGAAGGATTTTCTAACAAGTTCAGAACAACAAATGCGAGAGGTGATTTTAACTAGAGATATTCTAAATGAGAAATAGTTTTCTCGGAAAAATATGCTGTTCGACGGTGGTCAGTCCTTCAATTATGATTTGTAGATGTTATGTTTCATAGAAACAGTAAGCCGATTTGGAACGAACAATATTTTTTTTTATATTACTCGTCTTTTGAATATGTATAATAAGGATAAAAATTGTTTACCTCTTTCGGAGACAATATAGAAATGTAGTCTTCATAAATAATACGGGCTTTCTCTTCAATAACTTCGGAGTTGTTTTCTTTTTTTAAATCTTCACATGCTTGCCAGAATAGTATATTTTCTTCTGAATATTCACAACGGAGAAAATCCCGGAACACTTTACGGCCAGCTTTAAAAATTATTAAAAATAAATCAATTTTGAAAATACAACATTACGCACAATATCATTAATTCGTTTTTAATATGAATCAATAAGGCAATTTACAATTTTACCTGCACTTTTCATTAATTTATCGAATGATCTCCCCCAACTCCTTATTTCTTCAAGCGATGCCCTGAAATTTACATAAATTCACGACCTTTAAATATTACTAAAGGGATTGTTTTCGATTATTAATATGAATGGAATATATGAAATTTGAAAAAGTAATAATAATCATTAAAACATTCAATCGGTAATGATATCATGTTTATTTCATTTTTCCAGTTTTATATTTTACGAATTATTAGACTCTATCGTAAACCGGCTGATATGGAGTGATATCATGTTTTATCATCAATATATAAGTACGTAATTAAATATAAAATACCGCTTAAACACGATGCAATATATTGTTTTTATAAATATTGTTATATTACACACTTATTTTTCGATCGTTAACTTTAATAACTTTAAGATGATAGATACAATTTCTTATTTTAAATTGAATATCCTGAAAGTTCTAATTTAAACCGGCTTATATGTATTACAGATATGCTTATTTCTAAATTTATGTTTCAATAATTATTATTTTTTATTCCTGAAAAATTTGGTGAGAATAAAACATCAAACTTACGGAGGATCTCCATTACAGTTAAGCAAATCTGCATTACTGTTGTTTTTTTCTTGTCCATTTTCTTCGTTTCCTTTCCCTGGAGTAGAACTGGAAATAAAAAAAAAAACAAGAAAATATGTACTGGAAGTTTAATATAATTTTGAAAAAAAGGGTGCTGTAAATGCATAAGTATATTACTATACTATGTACCGTTTCTTTTTCATTTTGAATAGCTTTGAGACGACCGTCAAATAGTATTTACTCCAATTCATTATTACAAAATGTCGCGCTTTTAACTGAACAGGTCATGAACAAAATTAAACACTCATGGACGTACAAGTAAATATTACTTGTTAGATAAACATGTGATCAACTATTATTAAACTTATCTCATTACAATCTTTACCCCACCAAACCGATAAACTTTCGAACGATAGATTATTGAACAGGTAATAATTAATTTAGAGGGGTCACTTCCAAAATACGATCCATCCAGTTTTAGAACGATTAAAACCATTGAATACAAACTTTTGCTATTACCATGTGGTTTTTCTTGGAACTGATAACAATTTCCTTGATAATGCAATTTTCCGGTTAATTTGATTTTTTAAACATGAATCAGAATTCAACAGTTTAAGTACAAAAATGACTCCTTCTTTTATATTTTATTTGATAGAAGAAAACAGTACAAGAATTAATTCCAATAAAGGAAACGTTCAGTGAAAATGTTTCATTTAATAATAGAAAAATAAATCCTCTGATTCGTTTTTCCAAGAATAGTATATCGAAATATATAGGTATAAAATCCGATATTTTGTTTCGAAATCCGCTTTAGTAAGTAGGTAAGTAGAGGTATGTATTATATTATATAGTTTCGTTTTGAATATTGTTACTTTGACAATAAAAGAGCCTAAGTTTAAAATAGAACCTCATCGAGAAAATCCATTACCATGAGCAGCTGCAACAACAGCACCAACAAAGACAACAAGGTTTCTGCCTTAATCCCCCTCCTATAGCCGCTGATGTAGACCCACCACTACCAAGTCCCGTTGAACCACCCCCAGTGACTGATGCTTTAGATCCAGGGGGGCCAGAAAGACTACTAGAAGAACCCCTCAATCTACAGCCTCCGCCTCCAGTTCCGGGTCTACTTTCAGGGACCCTCTCAGTCACACTACAGGACATCTAAAAATAACGGAGAACACACTGTATACAATTAAACTACCACAAAAACATATTCATCTTCCTGAAACTTTTATTCACCAAAAAAAAAAAATATATTCGCATTAAATTATCTCCTAATTATTTAATTACAATTTTGAGATATTGGTAACAAATTCTTACAAATAAAATTTAGTAAAATATGACTACTGTTATTAAACAAATATCCCAATGGAATATTTAAAAAAATCAGTAAATTTGAATGAAAACCCAGAAATTTATATTCGGTAAATTTACAATTTAATGAACAGGAGTGTTGTGGAGTAATTAATAAAAGTAAAAAATAAGTTTAGTCACTAATCCAAAAAAACATTTATTGAAATGCAAATATATCTTCAGTGTGAAGATGACCACATAGTGGTTGAAACGCATACATTTTTATTTAAAGAAATTCTACGTTAAGTAAATTTGAACGAAAACCCAGAAATTTAAATTTGATAAATTTGAATGAAAACCAAAAATTTATATTTAATAAATTTGAACGCAAACCATGAAGTTTATATTTGATAAATTTGAATGAAAACCAAAAATTTATTTTCAGAGAACTTGAACGAAAACCCAGAAGTTCATATTTGATAAATTTGAATGAAAAAAGAGAAAATTATAATCAGTAAATTTAATTAAAAACTAGCAATTTATTTTCAGTAAATGTGAATGAAAACCAAAAATTTATGTCCTGTAAATTTGAAGAAAAAAACAGAAGTTTATATAATATTTGATAAATTTGAATAAAAAAACAGAAAGTTATATTCAGTAAATTTGAATGAAAAATCAGAAATTTATATTCAGTAAATTTGAATGAAAACCAAAAATTTATGTTCAGTAAATTTGAACGAAAAACCAGAAGTTTATATAATATTTGATAAATTTGAATAAAAAAACAGAAAGTTATATTCAGTAAATTTGAATGAAAAACCAGAAATTTATATTCAGTAAATTTGAATGAAAACCAAAAATTTATGTCCAGTAAATTTGAACAAAAAACCAGAAGTTTATATTTGATAAATTTGAATGAAAACGAAAAATTTATATTCAGAAAATTTGAACGAAAACCAGAAGTTTATATAATATTTGATAAATTTGAATAAAAAAACAGAAAGCTATATTCAGTAAATTTGAATGAAAAACCAGAAATTTATATTCAGTAAATTTGAATGAAAACCAAAAATTTATGTTTAGTAAATTTGAACGAAAAACCAGAAGTTTATATTTGATAAATTTGAATGAAATTCGGTGAATTTGAATTAAAAAGCAGAAATTTACAATAAGTTCCCAGATAAAACACTGTTGTTGAAATGAAAACATTTAATAACGATTAACAAAAAACATCCAAAGTCGATATAAAATGTGCTACAGTTTTAATAAAAAATAAAAAAAATCTTTTCTAGCAACATCGAACAAGTATCGAACCTTTTCAATTAATTTTTCATCCTTTTTTGGATCGTTCATTTTCGAATGAGGAAATGTACTTTTCCTCTTCGTAACACCTGTAGAGTCTTTAACTGCCGAGCGTTCTTGTTGAACGCTCCTACACTTGTACCGTGAATATCAGAATAGAATTAAACGCACAATATGAAAAGATGAGATAGTATTCAAATGCTCAAGCGCAGCCTGGAGCATCCAGAGAAATTACCTTCATTTTAAGCGCATATAAAATTTTTTAATTTCAATAACACTACACGAGCCAATAAGGATTATTTTTCATGGAATTTATTTAGACTCTTTCAAACAAATTTAAATGAAGAAATGTGGTTCATATTTTCAAAGGTCAAGTTCATTCGAATGTCGATGAATATTTGATAAAACAACAACCAATTAGAGATATATAATTGCCTGTATCTATTTAGATTAGGTCAGGCAGATATTCAATTACAAACTCTAATTAAATCAGAGTTGCAATCTGATTATAACTTGTTTATTACAAATTTGCAGTTGCACGAACTGTTTAACAAAATTAATTCTTCTAGTTTGTCTCTAATTAACCATTGGGTAAACTGGTTACCCGCTATAATTATCAACTAGCATACGTTTTTACTTCAAATTATTGATTTCTTTATTAAATTACTGAATTTTTGCATTTTGCTATTAAGTTGTTTAAAATTAAACCGGAAATGTTTTCACAAAATTTATTTCCATTCTCAGAGAGACTACTCTTGTAGTTCTCTTTGAGAATGGCCGAAGAGCTTGTTAATAAATTTTGTGAAAACGTTTTTAACAACTTAATAGTATTCAAAATGTTTCACAATGAACCTACCGCAAAAACCATGCGAATTATATTTATTTGCAATTAAAATTCAAATAATGTACCAAAAAACAATAACAACGTTTTACAGAATTGCGATTTGATTCAAGCATACAATTTGACAAAAGTTGCACTACCGTCAATAATTCAAATTATATTTAAATAATGTATGTAAATAATTATATATACATATCCTATTATTTACAAAAGTTACAAACTGCCGTTCAAAGTAATTTATATACGACTAGTTTTGTACAATCAAAAATTATACTTGTACGTAGACATTTTCGTAATTATCTAAAAGTTTTCATGAATGAAAAATCTATTCCAAATTCTGTACCTTCATTAAAATATTCTTGAAGAGGTCTACTTACATAGAATTAAATAGTTAAATTTAGGTGTTTAGGCTTGCAGTATCGAACGATAAAACCGAAACTATAGAATAAACATATACTGACCTAATTTTTCTGTTTAAAATTACTCGCTTTATTATTCCTGCAATAAAATTGCTGGTATGACTAATTCTAGAAATATTTAAAAAGAAGATTTGAAAAAAGAGGGCTCATAATGTCTTTTTTGTTTAATAAAAAACAAAAATAAAATTGGAAAATTAAAATATGTTTATTGGAGTTCCATTTTTTTACTGTTACTTACAAGAAAGGCATCAAACATGGCAATAAAGGTAACTAGTATAAATATATAAATTTCACTAATTTTGAATAAAACACTGTTTTATAAATTTTAACAGATTTAATTATCACTTGACAATTGTTCCCCAAACTTTGGCTTCTTTGGAAGTTATATTTGAACTTAAATTAATTTAGCAACAAATTGGATTATATGGTAGTTGAGGGAAGGGGTAGAGGGTACAATAGCATACAAAACTAACAAAAATTTAAGTAAATTTATTAAGAATAATAAAGACAAAACTAACAAAATGAATATTTCTGGTATATACAGATTAAACTGTAATTCATGTGAAATGTTTTAAATAGAAAAAACATGTAGAATTTTTAAAACAAGAATTAGTGAACACCAGAGAGCATTTTATAACAAAAACATTGATTCTTCCAAATATGCAAACCACCTAATCACTCATAATCATCAATTTAATGAAGATTTTAAAATGTTAAATATAGAAAATAATAAACTAAAACTGACTCTTTTAGAAATTTTAGAAATTATAATAATAAATTTAAAAATAGCGATATTTTAATAAACGAACAAATATAATTAAGTTGTTCTCCACTACTAAATATTTTTCTACTACCCCTTCCCTCAATCACCATATAAGCCAATTTGTTGATAAATTAATTTAAGTTCAAATATAACTTCCGAAGAAGCCAAAGTTTGGCGAAACAATTGTCAAGTGATAATTAAATCTGTTGAAATTTATAAAACAGTGTTTTATTCAAAATTAATGCAATATGAATTTCAACCAAGTAACTGTAGACCGCATCCAATATATAAATTTCATCACATAGTGAACATTTAATGCAATTCACATTATTACATTTACAATTATACATAACTCATTCATTCATTTTCATAAATGTTTTACTCTTGTCAAACATTTCAAGAATTTTTGTTAATGTTTCATCAAGTTTGCACCAAAGATAACTTATTAAGTATTACTCTATAACATTTATTCATTTCATTAGAATCCATTATGTTTGATATTTTACTTGTTAAGTCAAAAAATGTTATAAAGGAACTTCTTCATTGGAACAAAATTACTAAAATTGAATTGATAGAAATCAGAAGGTTTTGATTCTGTTACAATTTCCACCTTTAGATTTAATATGTATGTACTTTATTTCAGTGAAAACAATGTTAGTAAACTTTGAAATTAAAAAAATCCAGTTTATATATGCAATGTATGGTATTGCAAACTATTTTTTATCGATAATTTTTGTTCATGATTAATTTTAGTACATTTTATTCTCTGTAATAGTTATTATGTTATTGATTATTTTTATAAAAATGAACAATTTTTAATAGTCGGAAGTTTTATTTCTCATGGTTTTTGTCGGGTATATAATACAAACAAAGTTCTAATTTTAGAAGAATTGCTTTCGGGGCATCAGCCCGAAATAATTTTTAACAGAAATGTACATATGTAGGTACTTCATTCTAATTAATAATGGAGGTAATACGTGAAAATTCTTTGGACTAACATTTTATATTTATATTTTTTCCACGACTTCTTTTAAATATGTATAAAAAAACAAAAAAAGGTTCTTTTTCCTATTTCTCCTAATAATATTACATTTTTAACAGTAAATGTTTGAACAACACAAGGTAGTTTTAAACTTATTGATCAGGTATTCATTACATCGTAACCTAGTTTTTAATGTGAAGGTACCAATTTAATTAATTATTTTATATTCTATATATATTGTAATAATTTTTTGCCACTAACCCTTATAAAAGTCGGACATTAATGATTCTTGAATTACATTTATACAATCGTTTTAATATATGGTTTTGAGCTGTAATATTGTAAATATTGTGAAACCAAAATTAACGGGGGAAATGTACGTGAGGAAATATATGAAAACGTGTTGCTTTGTTACCTTGTTAACGAAAATCAATGTTAAGAATACCAACAATTTGGAACTACGTACTAAGACGCAATATACGACAGAAAAATGTAATGTAAATTATTATCATGAAAGAAGAAAGACAAGATGCATTTACATCATAAGATAAACTAAACACCAAATGGAATTGGTATGAATAGGTATAATAATGAACGAATAAGAATTAGCAATAATGTTTGTGGAAATCATCAATCCTACAATGATAATACGCTTGAACTTGCGTGGTATTGATCTGAACAAGCGAGATACCTTTCATCAATGGCCATGAAGAAGTCGACTTTGGACACACGTGGCCAGTATCTCCTCGGAGCTGGTCATGGCTCTAGGTGACACCTCGTCGACTCTTGGGGTTGCATACAAGAAATGGCTGTTGGTGCCGCTGCTGTTTGCTGCAGGAACGTTTCTCCTGACTCCTTCTGATGCAGTCCCCGAAGAAGGTTGAGGGACACCACGACTACGCACTGCACTCAATACGACGGTCCCGGTGCTGTGCCCCCCGCATCGTGCACTATTTTACCTTACCGCCTACCGCAGGGGCCCCGAACATTCGGCTGTTGCCCCCATTTCCACAAATTCTTAGCAAGGAGCAAAGACGGTGGAAGCGTTGGGCGCGGGCGCTCCTTCTACCAAACGGCGACTGGTAAGCGCCGCGGCGGCGGCGCCAAAGCGCGACGCGCGCCGCATCTCCGTGCGGGTATCATGGCCGCTGCCGACGCCACTCTTATTATACACACAAACACATAGATATACAACCCACAAAATCTAAAACTTATACCCGGTGAATAGAAACATTTCAAGCTGCAACTTTAATCGATTTCCACAACGTAGAAAGGAATCATCTTGTCATGTCTAGCAATGTGCATATTCCTACGTCTTTGTAAAATGATTACACAATAAAAGACCTGCCCAATCACATAACGTCTACCATTTATCTGACCACAACGTATATGTAGGTATATTTACTGGACCACATTAAATACTGGCGAAAGAATTCGCTTTAAACAACATTTAATAAAACGTTTCAGCCCCTTGGTTATACCATAACTTCATTGGTCTTCTCATTTCAAATCCCTTTTACTGAATTTATGATAAAAATAACATACCTAACAAAGTAGTTTTATTTCAAATAAGGTTCATAAATTTATAAGATCCATTAGATAAAATATATTTTTATTATAAATTCTTTAACTGTAAGCGAAATGTCTCATGAAGTCAGTCATGTATCGGTGCTTTTTGTTGAGAGAAGTTTTATTTCGGTGTTATTATTTCGTTCGTTTCAGTATTCCGCAGCGTTTCATAAAACGACCAATTATACTGCAACAAATATCAGACCGCAACGTAAAATCACCAGCCACAACGTATGGTAATTTTAAGCAATTACCAAATACTGTAGAATTTTCGAAACCACAACGTATACAAAAGTGAAAGTATTATAATCCCATTTTATTTAACACGACGAAAAAAATGATAACTAGATATTCTAAATTTGAAAAATGTCCACCCTGTTTATATATTCACCCGTATTTCGACGACGATGCTTTTCCATGTAACCTTGTCATGCGTCTTTCCTATTGAATAGACGTGACGGGAACAAAGCAACTCTTTTAATTATTGTTTCTAATTTCCGACCTACAAACTCTTTTATTACTTCTTAACACTAGATACTTAATTATATTTTGCTCGTCAGTATAAGATTAAACTTCATCTACAACGGTATTTTTTTGGTATTTCTTTTTTTTAGAAAATGTTGAAAGCACGCTTTTTCAAGGGCATGTATCTTGTTGTAAATTAGTTTATAGAGAAACTTCTTTAACATTTACCAACTCAAAGTTAAATGAAATGCCTTTTTCTGCATATCTTCAAACAAAAGAAAATTTCTTGATGTCTTCATTATAAAATATAATTTCACCTTAATTTACCTATTTACGTTGTATATTTATTAAAATCTGTCTAGGTCATTTTAAACAACTTGTATGTATAATTGACTATCCTTTATGAATCCTATATTGAAAGGTAAATTAAAGTTAATTTGAAATCATTTGAGATATGTCGTACGGAGAAGTAAAAATGCACAATCTCATTTCTTTTTGTCCTCCTTCAGGAAAGAAAAGTGTAATTCAAGGCGTTCAAATACTTCATTAATAAAATACTAATTAATAACTCTGATACGTTATATATTCTCGTTACTCTGTACTTATACAGTATGTGAATATATCTAGGTTTAATGTGTACGATTGTTTAAAGAATCGATTGAATAATTCTTGACTTGCGCTCTTCTTACATTTTGATATCTTCCTTTAAACTCAATTAACAGATAAAGGTACGACGATAATGTTTTCCTGAATTATTACTATTCAAAACTCTATTAGCATTCTTCGTGATTAGATGGATAAGTTTGTAGTTATTTATTAAATATATGAAAACGATTTTGTACACAATATTTTAACAATAATGACAATATAATTTATCCAAACTATGGTAACGAAGCTTAAAAATAAAAATGTTGATTTTATTTAACGTAGTAATAATTTAACACTCTGGGGGGTGTGCATTAAAGGTAATAATTCCTGGAAAACTTTATTGAAAATTATGATCATGTAGCTTAATGTCTTTTGACCTTTTTTATCTGTCTGTCTGTATTAAAAAATTATAACTTTAACAGATACTTTTTAAATTTATTATAATTTATTCGTTGTTAAGAGATAACCTATATAAAATGTTTTAGAAAGTATGTATTTACATCTCAATACGAAAAATAAGTCATTTCGTTAGTAAAGTACATGTCAAAATATCTTTTTAATTCCAGAATCAACATAAATTATGTTTATTCAGTGAAGGTGTACTTAAAGGTCCATTTCTTATTTTAATTTTTTTGAAAAAAGAAATATTATACATCTCTCAAAATTAGCTTTAATTAAAATTCCATTTTAGATCTGTAATAATAATAATGTTGTTTTTACTCTCTTTGACCATGGAAACGTTAAAAAGTTCATTTGTCATTACATTACGGAACGGCATGTGACGTGAGGCGACAGTTTTACCTAATACGCCCTTATGTCAGGGGTACAAACCAAGCCGTTGCACTTTTTGCCGAGAAACCTAAAAATAAATTTTACATGTTTACTTCTAAACTGATAATTATAGTAAGAATGCAACCGAGTTGCGACACATCAGTGGACTCACCCTCACGTTTCTGGTTGCTTGGCAACCCCTGTTTACCTCCCTACACCCACGCCACCCTCTTATATACCCCACACCAAACGTAGTTACTAGTAGAATGTTTTTATCCTAAGGACCAGAGGCGCAACATACATGTTTTAACCAATCACTATTTGAACTTCAGCATGCACTTTTTGAAATTCAAAAAATTCAATGGGGAAATACAAATATTTTAATACAACAACGGCAACTTTGAAATTTATCTATGGTCCATTAAATGACAGATAATGTTTTCTGGTGATCTTTATATAATTTCCACGAAAATTAGCGCCAGTTATAATTGTATTATAATCATAAGATCGGTTGATGTTCGGATTACAGAGTAGCACACTATTTTAGATTTCGTTGAAATTTTTAATAAATAAAAAAAAATCTCATTAAAATCGTTACAAAAAATATTGAATCAACACTTTAATAAAATATTTATGAATTGTGATTATAATTTATGGTTAGTAAGTAACATAATATAATAGTAACATAACTTTGTTATTGTGAGGTAATTGAAATGTGGAATTTAGTTTTTTGATGATGGTATACAGACTATTAACTCAATGATTTATTAATATCGATATAATTGTCAGTAAATGCAGAAATCTTGATCGGAAAAATGTTGAAAAAAAAATCTAAAAGGGTGATTATATTTTTGTTTCTTCGGAAAAGACGAACGCTTATGTTTCAACCCTCGTAAGGGGTTGTGGAGGGGGTTGAAAGGAGAATAGTGCCCCGGGCAGCGGGTGCTGCATTGATGGGTGGGTCAGATATCTCATACACTTTGTTGGTGTAGGTGTCATCAGTTGATAATGCTGTGATTATAGCTAAAACAGGATTTTCGTGTCAAACTAGAATCAATTAATAACAGTTTATTAATAATGTGGTAAGTTTATGCATGTTTTATGTACCTGGCATTCATGAGAATAGTGTGTTAAGACTAGATTATAAAATGCGGTCATCCAAACTGGCGCTTCACTAAACTACGCAAAACTAATTTTCACTTTTTTCAAGCACGTCTTTTTTTTATATCTAATTGATTGAATCTCACAACTCTAGTTTGTTACGAATTCCGAAAGATGTCGAAATATATTTATGAATCTAAAGTATTGTAGGAATTTGTTTTACACACGAACGGTCAAATTTTATGTGCCATAAATCAGAAGGCATTTATTTTTTTAAGAAATTGACATTTCAGATAAATAATCTTGGTCTTTATGCACACATTACAAACAAGAGAAATAAATAATGAATACATTTACAACATTTACAAACGTTAGCTGTCTTTCTTTTTGCATCGAACATTTCACAAAATGCTTCTGTTAGCAAGAAAAAAAAAACATTTTGTTTATTAATTAGAAAAACATATGCTTGATTATGCTACATATATTCAAAAGTTGATATTCCTGCACTCAAATTTAATTTATCACTGAGCTTTCAATGCAGTATATTTTTTGAAAAGTATGCAATTATAATTAAAGCTTTTTAAATTGTAGCAAGTTTAATAATCAAAGGAGGTGAGAGGAGAGCTGCAGTATAGCATGGAAGTGGCGATGCCTGTGACGGGAAACACCGTCGATTGTTACGAGGATATGTTTAAAGAGATAACTAGGAAGCTATATGGAGAAGATGGTCTTTCGGATATAACATCAAACGACCGATTTGTACCTCCTCAAGATCGTTGTCTTACCCCCGTAGACTACGAAACAAACGGTCCGTTACTTAAATCTGACGATCATTTAACTGCTTTTGGGTTAGCAGCCCTGATGCAGAATGGATTTCCATCAAACGGTATTTTTAATACAACATTTCAACAACACAAACCGAATCAAAACTTTGAAGAGAAATGGATAATTAGCGACGATGATCTTCAATGGACCCGATCAAAAATAGCGAGTTATAATCCAGCACAGAAACTCTTTCGATGTGTTGAGTGTGATTGTGTTGGATACCTTCCGAGGGTTGCTGAACATTGGTTGGGTACACATTCAAATTTGAGGACTTTTCGGTGTCCACAGTGCCCTTATGAGAGTGCTTGGGCCAGATGCGTACGACTTCATTTAACCAGACAACATAATATAAGCACTGAAGAAACTACAGATGTTCTTTTAAAGAACAACCCAGTACTTCATGAAATTTCTAGGTATCTTCAAAGACTAAAGTCTAGACTTGATGTTGGTGGAGGAAAGAATTCTTCTATCCATGGACCTGACGACTACCATTCTTCATCAAATAGTATTCCATCTACGAGCGGTTCCATGTCGACAAATCGGACTCAATCGACAACCAATTCCCAAAATACAATAAACAATGATTCCACTAATATATCGACGACAAACAAAAGGTATAGTTGTTCTTTTTGTCCTTATGCAACTGATAGAAGAGATTTATTCACAAGACATGAGAACATTCATCGCGAAGAAAAGCCGTTCCAATGTTACGTATGTCAAAAACAGTTCAACAGAGCTGATCATGTCAAAAAGCATTTTCTTCGCATGCACAGAGAACATCCATACGATTTGAATAGAATAAGACGACATCCTCCGAAAAATGCGTCAGGAATGTCCTTTTACAATCGATATAATTCAAATGAAGTATCATCGTCTCAATCTTCCGACCCAACGTCTGGTGATGTTGTATCACTTGGTAGTTCTTTGACAATTCCCAATGGACTTTGCAACATTGCTAAAACAATAAGTGGAAAACAATTCGGAAGTATAGACTCCAAATGTTCTACAAATCTGAAGACATGCAATTTGGGAAAAAATATCGGTAAGAAAAAAGGAGACAAGAGGTTTAGTTGTTGTTATTGTTCTTGGACGGGTGTCGACAACTGGTGCCTGAAGAGACACATGAATACTCATCTGAAACCTTTTGTCTGTGGGCTTTGCGATTATAAAGCTGCTAGGTCGGAAAGACTCGCCACCCATGTGCTTAAAGTCCACAATAAACGGGCTTGTGGAAAATGTAATTTCCTTGCTGATGATCCTGCTCAACTTACAATTCATCAACAAGATCATCAGTACGTATAACAAATGAAATCATTGGAAGCGTTATAAATAAACTGACGTTTAATTGTTTTTTTTTGTTGCAGTCCATTAGACCAGAGAAACAATCGTTCAAGTCACTCTGTACGTTCTTTTTCGTACTCGGCAAACAATTCGAGTAGCACAAATACGGGTGGTAGTACTACAAATACTTGCATAGCATCTCTAAGGCAAGTAGAGCCCTTAGATTAATTGGTAAACTTGTTTTTTCTTTTCCTACCTTCCACCAAACTTCTCAATTTTCTGCTAACGCATGATTCAGGAACATTTTCTAGTTTATTGGCTGTTTTTGTGTAATTTTCAATTTTGTATCAGACGTTTCTTTAAAAAGAAAACGTTTAAGTTTGCCTTTTTATTGCAGTAACAATCAAAATATGAACAAATCGTACGACACAAATACTGCTGCAGCTTTAATGCATCACAGTGTTCGATTGCTTCAGCCAGATTCCAGCAAATCATGGAAACAACACACACCAAAACAGCATGGGGCAGCTAGATTGTTCAATTATATGGAAGCTAGCGACAGTTCGGAACCCGAAAGTGATTCAAAAGGTCCAGAGGAGTCAAGTCGAACCAGTATTACACATAGAATCAATTCGGATTTTCCTGAAGCGGGAGATGTTGCAGGTCATCTAAAAAACACAAAAGAGGTTGAAAAGGAAGAAGTAGAAGTTCCTCTTTTCGTGTGTAAAAGTTGTGGCTGCGAGTTTGAGGATGACGCATCGCTCGAAACGCACAAATTTGTTAAATGCCACATACCAACATCTCCCGCGAAACAACCAGAAGAAACGAAAGAAAATGTCAATCCGAAATTGAAGTATCAATGTCAGATATGCACTGAAACGTTCTATAGTCAGTTTTCGGTAATGTTCCACATGTCTACCCACAGTATGCTCTATCTCCAACATTCTACAAACGAGTCTGTTCAGGAAAAAGAAAATCACAAGAGATCAAGGAAGCAAACAAAACCGAAAAAAGTCGTTTCACCAACCATGGACAATAAAGAAGATCCACAAAACAGTAACAGCTTTAAAAGACAATTATGCGAGAAATACATGATGCAGTTCCTTCAAAGAAGAAGATACTCATGCACATTATGCAAAACTGCAAAACTCAGTCAATTCCGTACGAAATCGAAATTGATTTTGCATCAATTTTGGAGACATAGCAAAAATAAATTTCAATGCGAACATTGCAATTTACGATTTAGACATAGATACCAAGTTGTCTTGCATTCAAGTTCAGTGCACATATCTAAACTCAACAACAACAATAACAACAATAAAAGTCAGCAGATAGCTCCTACCAAAGAAATAAATCCTAACCTCCCGAATGAATCCTTGGTTGTATCTGGTACTCAAGATCTGTCTCATGGTTACGTGAATCATTCTTACATCACTGGTGTACCTGATATAAATAACTCAACCACTCCCATACATAAATTAGGTGTTTCTTTTTTAGATCACACCTTTTTACATTCAAATCCAAATTTGAATAGTCACATGCCAATAATAATTCCAACATTTCCGCCCTGTTAACTAAATTCCTTTTTGTCTGTGGTTTAAATAAGATGTTGGTGTTTTAAAAAAAATTCTACAGCGCAGGATCAGCTACAAATAAAATTTAAGTGACCTTCGTAATATTAATGACTCATAAGGCTTTCAGATTAAAACGCCTTTTACTAACTAATTTTATACAAAATTAATGTAGACTATTTTGTGTACGTATTAAATATGATACATAGATTAGAGTAAAATAAGTTCAGCAGTCCATGTTAAAACTTTTATATGATAATGAAAAAGAAATGCGACAATTTTTTGCTATTAATTTCAATAGTATTTGCATAATTACATATTACATGTTTTAATTATTTCTTAGACAAGTTATTATTATATTTGTCAAGTATTTTAAACTAATCGTACTGGATTTTTTGTGCAATAAGTATAAATAAACATACGTTGTTTGTAATCTAGTTAGTTTTTCAATCGTTATATTTTGTTAATTGTTTCTTTGCAAATGTTCATTATTGTAATGTACTGTGGTTTTGTATTTCCTAATAAAATATCCCATTACATAACATTTTTCGTTTGTTTCACTTTCAAATAAAAACAAAAATAAATGACGTTGTTCTAGAATTTTTAATAACAACCTATTTATTTACTGCATCACTTTAGTCATACTTACAAAGTTATATTTTCTTCTTGGAGTAATAGCATTACCATTTATTAATAATACTTCACAGAAGTTCTTACAAGAACTACAAAAGAAACGAACTTTTGTAGTTTTACATTTTTTACACACATATATATCACAAAAATAATTAACAGTCAATTACAAAAAATATATTGCATATCTTAGTTTATTGTAGCTTTTTAATCATCGTTGTACCTATTTTCTTGTTGAGGATTATTGTGAGATCCTTGTTTAAGAGCCATCCTATATGTGCTAGCTTTATTTTGTCTGGGTTCGGACATTTTATTTTTCATTTTATCATTTGCTTGAATTTTCTAAAAACACAAAATTTGTAAAATCATTGTGGACATTCGCTATAGGCACATATCCATACTTGTTTTTCGATAATTTTGGGGAGATGTTCAACTTTCTTGTGATTATTATCGGATTCTAAATCTAAAAATGTATTATTTATTTACCATGATCATGATCGCTTAAGAGTTTTGATGCTATACCAATCTTTTCGACACTTTGATTGCGTTCTTTTTCTTGTAAAGGTGGAAATTTTATGTTCCGGTCGTTTGGTGTACTTTTAGGGCAAGAACATGTATGATGACAGTTTTGACATGAGTTTCTTAATACTTTAAAACGCATTTGTAGGTTTTCTGGAAATTTGCCATATTTACTAGATGTGCTGAAGGTCAGTGACCAACCATCTGTAAAACAAAAAAGTATTAATAATTACAAATAATAATGGCACAGTTTCGATGAAAAAATTTACCTTCGCTTGTTGCGCTATCACTGTGTTCAACGTTTGTCTCAGATTCTTCCCTTGATGGTCTCTTATTGCTATCCAATTTTGTTAAATATTTTTCTTTTGATTTGTCGTGTTCCTTATGAGATTGTTCGCTTGACGAATTTTCGGCTGTTTCCCCTTTTGATTTCGCATGAGCCACGATTTGTGCTCCTATGTCAATCGTTGTCTTTTTTGATTTTTTCTTGTTGCTCTTCGATCCTAAATAAATAAAATTGAATAGTAGATCACTGGAGTTGGTCGCTATTACGGAAATGGTTGCTATATTTTATATTTTTGACAGATTAATACCTTCTTCTGACGTACTTTCGGGAGAATCAGGACATTTGTGAAGCATGTAGAATGTAATCCATCCTTTTGGGATTGACGTAAAATTATCATCCTTGACTCCTGCAATTGCAGCTTTTCCTTTGTAATTTTCGTTCGTTTTGGATTTGTTGCTGTTATTACGAGAAAGCGGAGGTTTTGTATTCATAGACGCGGGTACGTTCAGGTTTTGGTCCTTTTGGACACTTACGTTGTCTATGGATTCTTCATTTGATATTGTCGACGAACTCTTTTCTTCTGGAATTGCTTCGAATGTTTGTTTATACTTTTCGTTTGTTTGCCTGGCTGATGTTGGTAATGTTTCCAGTTTGAATGTTGTTTTTACTAATTTGGGACTGTCAGGATGGTGAAAGGTAGTACTTGAATCATTTTGATTGAGAGCATCTATCAAAATGTTCGCGATTAGCTGGTCTATTTTTGAATCTTGACTATTTCCTTCCGTTGTAGCGAGATACACTGGTTTTTGATCTATTTTCGGAAAATACCCTCGCAAATTTTTGGAAAATTTAGGAGCAACCATCACAGGAATTTTAGACTTTGAATGTTTAGAAGATTGATTATCTAAACAGACGCTGTCGACGCATTCAACTATTTGTAAAATTTCTATACGTTTATTCAAGCTTTCAGATTCTGTTTTTTTATTCTTATTTGAATTATGAGAAATGGAATGACTGGAGTTCTGTTGAAATATTTCATCAGTTTCCTTCTTAATATTTTTATTTTTCTTAGACAGTCTTTCAGATCGGTTCCTTCGCATAAAGTCAATACTTGGAAGTTCAGGTTTACGCCTCTTTCTTACAAAATTCACATCCGACTCGGATGGAATATTAGAGCTTAAATTATCATTGGCAGATTTGTGACGTTCGCTGTAATAAATAGTTTTACCATTTTCACTGGCGCTTACGTAGTTGCTATCCGATTTCGATGACGTATAATTCCGTTTCGATTGTCTTTGTTTCTGAGTCCTTCTAAGCTGACGTCTAGATAGTTTTTCTTTAACTTTCTTTGGAAGATGATCAGCTACTGATTTTGTTTCTGTCGCTACCTTTCTATCTGTTCCCATTGGTACGAAAAAGGAAGCAGATTTTTTTTTATTATTATAATATTTATGACTGTTATCTGGAAGAAGGGGAGAACATTCTTCACTAGTGTATTGACTTTTTTGATCACTATATTTTGAGATTTTTTGCTCCTCTAAACTATCGGCAATGCTCAATACATCTGAATCATTATCGGTGAGGTTTTCTTCAGATGAAGCATTAACATCCATGGAAGAAGTTTCTGGAACAGCCGAATAACGAGGTACGGAGGTTCCAAGTGGTTTTTCATCTGCGAAATTCCTTTCCAGTTCAATATTAGTTAGAAGATACTTGTCTTTAGCTTTATTTTTTGGTAGAGGCGACTTGATGATTTCCGGCTTAACGTTGAAAACAGGAAATTGCTTAACGTGAATTGTTTTTGGAGTTGGATTAACTAATTCAGTTTTTAATGGTACAGTGTAAAAAGCAGGTGTAGTAGTTGTACTGATAGTAGCAGATTTTATATTTTGGACATCTTTCAATACGTGTGTAAAAATTGCTTCTAAAGTACCTCGACTTAATTGTACATTTGAAATAACATTAAGATTAGTTGTATCGTTGGTTTGAGTGGATGATTCAATTAGTTCACTCAAGTGTTCGGTTTGGTTATTGTCAGTATTTTGAGTTTGAATGGTATTTTTGTTAGAGTTTATTCTTGATGAGTAAAATGTATCTTCATTTAGTGTTTCATCCTCATCATCAACATCGTTATTATTATTATTGTTGTTGATGTTGTTGTTATTGAATTTAGGTAACCGAAAAGAGAATATGGAGGTGTTTGAGGTTGTTATAGAAACATCACTGCCTGTTTCTGCTGTTTTTGTGTAGGCTGAATCAGATGTACCAAAAGCACTTGTACATTTGTCCATTTCTACAGAATTTTTAGGAGTTGCTGTTGTTGAGTAATTTTCTGTAGATGGTTTGCTCTGATCTTTAGACGAAAAGTTGGGAAAGTTTGAGGAGGAAGCTGGACTCGAAACTTCTCTGTTTGTACCGACAGAGCCAAATTTTTCAGGTGTTATTATCGCAAAAGGTTCTTTTTGTTTTGAGTTTTCCTTTGTAACTGTTGATAAGTTATTTAGTGAAGTTCGACTTTGCGACTTAATTAGTTCTTGTGAACAATAAAATGAAGGTGGACTGCGAAGTTTTTTTCTATTTCTGTAAAATTGCCATTCTGTGGAACCGAAATTTTTTGTCTCCGGAAATTGCTTTATCGATCCGAAAAACCTACGAAGAAGCGTACTTTTTCTCATACATCCGCTAGTATCTTTTTTATTTCTATTCAATAGCGGGTCACTGCTACAATTGACTCCTGAAGGAAAGCTGTGTATTCTAGAATCTGGAACGCGGACATTTACATTATCCCACGAGTCAGATCTTTGTTGAGCAAGGGAATGTCTAACAAGAAAAGAGAAAGTAAAACGTTTTATAAAGGAATTTATTTTTATGGTGAAAATCTAAGGGTAATTGTTTATAATAAGGGGCCCACGGTCAAGTGTTTTTAAGTGGGGGCAGGAATATCGAGGTGCAAGGGGTGAAGATAAGACAACATCAGTCGGAGGACAAGGAAAGGGGTGGAAAAGGATAGGGATGATCTTGTAGAACACTTAAAAAGTGTTTTTAGGCGGAGGGGTAAGGGTGGAGGCATGGGGTAAAAGTAATCTAACCTAACCCCATTTGTTTTTTTTATTTCGGGTTCTAAACAAACATCACTCCAAGAATATTTTCCTGTGCTAGAGAGGATACGTTGGTTTCGTTTTAAAAAAAATGAACTTTTATCTCCACCCTCTGTGCCTCCATCCCTCTGTCCCCACCGAAACACACAATTTTGGAGTTCTTCAAGATAATATATACTTCCCTCACCCAATGTCTCCCCCAGCGACCGACGGTCTCTTTATCTACATAATTACCATTTCCAACTTTCAAATCCACCCAAAAAACAAAATATTTAATAATTATTTTTGTTTTTATTTAAAACAATAAAAGTTCCTACAGTCTATTTTTTGTGATCTTTTGGCCATTTAAATACCTTCAGTATGAAGGGATATGGTGCCTAATAAAAATTTGCCTTTGCTTTGACCTCTACTTGCTTGCTAAACAAACAACACAGAATATAAGCAAAAAAGGTCGAGATATCGTCTATTACAGATAGTTTTTTTTACCTCAACCATATGTTCTGTGTTTATCAGTTTCTGACATTCACACTTAATCTGAAATATTTTAATTTTCAGACCATGAACTATAAGAATTTAGTATAGCTCGGACGATATATTGTTTCAGACGTGTTTCCGTGTCGCGATTCCTATAATAGTTCTTGTGGATAATACTGTTTCATGAAACAAATCATTATACATAAATTGTAAGTTTTATCCTTTATTTATCACAGTAACTATTACTAATAGTTATTTATTTATTTTTTACTGGCTCACCGGGACGCCAGGAAGTTTTCCTGTGGGTTGGTCGTATTGCACGATAGTGAACAATCGATAGTTAAAAAAATACTACAATCGAAATAAATTCGAAAAAAAAAATCAATGAGATAATAGGCCGTTGTTCTAAAACTTCGCGGTGCAATTTGCATAGCCAGTCTAACCCTGCATCTAAACAATATTAGTTCTTACTGAGAATTTGTGTACTCTTGAGAAAGGTATAATTATACCGAAACAATTGTAGAGTTGTAATAAATTATTCTGAAACATTTAAAAGTGGTTTTACTTACTTATTTTGCTTATTATTAAAAAATGTTTCATAAAAATCCGACCAATATATCAATTAATAATATAATTAATTCGTTGTTTGTTGAATTTCACAAAAACGAATTATTGTTTAGGCTGTTATGCAATTATCGTATAATACGTTATTTATATAAATGAGACACCCTCATGTTTAAACATCAAACTTGTGCAGTGTTAGTATCATTTATGAATAATAATGATTTATCTTTATATAAAACTCCCCATTTCCATTGAATATTGCCATAGTTGTTTTCGTTATTGCTTTGTATTTTGATGAGATATTGATATGGATACGCATAATTTTTAGGTCAGATCACTTGCGTGAGGGAGGGAAAACAGAGGGTTTTGTGTAAATATTTTTTTGCACGAAGCAAAATACCTTCTCGCAATTCCCTAAACTTTCTTATACTTATATATATATAACACAAATGTATACATAATGTAGTAGTTGTCAAGTGGATAGAATGCGTGTAAAAGTTTAATAAAAATCGATTTACGAAAGCATTGCCAAGAAAAACCTACAGGTCAACTTTCTTACGTATGAGTCATACCTTTTTCTTATATACTTTACACATTATACATAGTATGTGTATATTACGGCCAGGGACGTAGCCAGCATTTTTTTTTTTGATGGGTTAAGTGTGGATCACAGCGATGCAGATTTTAAGCTCCATGTAACCCATAACGCCTTAAATGAAAAAAATGTCTTAGACTGTATATTTATTTCCTCCCCTGGTATATATACTACTTTTCATCACCCTTTTGCCAAGAAGTGAAAATTTCTTGAGTGTATTAAAAAAGTTGTGGTGTGCTTCGAGGGTGATGTACAACAAGCAATTAAATAATGCAAAATTTATAATATTGCAAATTTGATAGAATAACTCCGTTTATTTTAAGACGATTCAATAATTAAATTACTTAAATTAAACTAACAAACCTACCAAATAAGACGACATAATTTTACTGAACAATTAATAGTTTTTCACCAATATGCTGCATTTTTTGTTACACTTATTTGAAACTATAACCTACTATAATATAGATGGAGATTTCTTGGAAACTAAATTGAAATTAATTCCAAAAACTATCGAATTATGTAAAAAGAAAAAAGTAAAAATAGTATCTACCATGATGTTGTTAGATTTTTTAAAGATTTATAAAAATTATTTTTCACAAACGTACTTATATTTTGTGCATTATTTTTATAACATGTTCATCGAGAGATAAATCGCAATAATTCTCGATTTGGACAAAGTCATATATCATTTCGCATTATTAATCTGATATGGTCGACCCAGAGCTACGTCCCTGGCGTTGATAATAAAATGAAACTATGAACTAACTGCATAGTTTATACTTAGTTTTTAACTTTACGGTTTTGAGTATATTGTCCAATAAGATAAAAAAAATTGCGTCCATTTCTATTTTAATTAGTAATTAATTACCAAGATAGCCCGAATTCTTTTACTATAAAAATTTCCTTACTTTCTCATTATAGTTTCTGGAGCACTTAACCTTCTTCTTAAAAAAACCGGTGATGGTAAAGAATTTGGTTTTGGGCTAACTTTTTCTTCCATTTTTGTATTCGCTGATCTATAAAAAACACAAAGACCATTAAAAATTGGACTGATTCAACCGTTACTTTGTGATAATTCATCTTAATTCATTTATCATTACAATGACTTGTAAAATATTCATACTTTTTTCACCAATATGGAGGCTTAATTAAGTTATTGCTGATTAATTAAAAATATGAAGTTGATTTTGAGTCTTTTATTTCTTTTTGGCTTTACTAAATTGTAGTTCTTTGTTGGGAAAAAGCAAATGGCCAAAATGCACTTTGTTAACTTTTCCAAGTCTATTTTTAAACTCTTCCTAGAAGGGGCTACATTTGAAACAAGATATAGTATCCCAAAATATCATTTGCGACTACGTTAGAAATTAATACCATCTTGAACGCTTTAGCAACTGTCGCATTAACGTCTTTCTTAAGACTCCAAGAAACTTTGTTATTTTTGTCACTATTATTAGTGTAAAACTTTTATCCAAATGTAGCATTTAATGCAGATCAAAATAGTTTTAAATAGTTTCTTTCAAACAAAAGGAAATTATTTAATAAGCTATTAGAAATGTTTCAACAAAATTTATTAAGAAATCCTTTATTTCTTATTACTCTTTGATAATGACAGATCTGTCGAAACAATTATAAGAGAATTTTTCTTAATAAATTTTGTTGAATGATTTCTTTGGTTTTTGTTCGATTTAAAAAGGAAATTCATTAACTAATTAATTCGTTATATTTATTTGTAGTTAATTATATTAATAAATGGTGATAATAAAATTTCGAATTACAAATTTGTACCTGTTATTTATTGAAAAGTAACTGTATATTATATATTTTTTATAAGTGTCGTCTTTAATTAATTGATAAAGTTGACTTACTTTCTATTTGTTTCTTCAACCCAGACTTGTTGAATTGTGTCCAGAATTTCTTGTAAACTAAGCAGCCTCCTATGGGACTTTTGTCTGTCTGTATTTCCCAAAATAGTCATATAATAGACAAAGCAGTTTGTTAAAAGACGAAATTTGAATAATATTGATAAAATGCTGAGCCTTTAGAAATGGAGCAATGTACTAGGTCGATATTTAGTAAATATGTTTGTACTTACTACAATGAATGTACAGTACATGTAAAGCTACTAATTTAAATTAGCTGACTAGGGCTTAAAAAGTAGGATTCATGTGCACCTTAGAATTAATTTTATTTAAAATATTAATTCAATTTGTCGTCATTTTATAGTAAATTGTTATAATCAATATGTGTAAGAGTTAAATCGCGTTATTATGTATTTACATATTTTTAGTCGTAAACATCAGATATGTGTTTGAAAAAATATTGATTTAAAACCAATTTTATCATACAAAAAATAAAATACGATAAAGACCATTTTAGTACAATAAATGTTTTCTTAATTCTTATGTACGTTTCAGTCACTTTATTATTTAACTGTACGCGTTAAACAATTTCATTGCATTTATTTTAATGAATCTGTTTAACAAATATTCTATATAGAGCATAAAAAATAATTTAAAAACTGTATAAATCGATTATATCGTTGACAGGTTTCTTAAAAATTAAAGAAAATAATTAATAGATTTTTTAAAGATTAATTAAGTGCATGAATAATTATCTAAGTTTTACATACCTGTTAACAGGCTGATGAGGGTATTAGGGTTTTGTTCAAAAGAGTGTTTGAACCGACTGGTCGTTCGCGGGATACGATAGGCGCCGCGACGCCAGTGAGGCGTCAGCGATGTCGGATTGCTACGACTGTGAGGCCGAACTGAATACGGCGGGGATAGCGAATAAACACATAGTGGCGTTTTCTTAGCCTAAAATTCTTTATTTGTATTTTTCATTGCTAAAACTACGTCATTTCGTTAGTAAATTCCACCCCAATACTGTAACATATGTGTTTATATTGGGCGCAAAGTTTTAAAACGATCATTGGCTTTGAAGGGTAAAAACTCAGGAGGTTGATGTAAAAAATTGAATATTAAAAAACAGACTAAAGTAACCCCACTCAACCACAACCTACCCTAACCTAATCGGACATACTTGTTTTGAAGTTAAAATCGAATGTTGGAATAGCTGTAGGTTTGGAGCTTTAAAGAAAAATTACAAAAAAAAAACTTTTGCAATGTTGATTATATTAGATTACATTCATAGGTTTGATCATTCATGGACATTTCTGTGGATGGAAAATATTGAATATTAAAAATAATAACGACGCTTTTCAGACTTTGCACCCAATATAAACATTGATAAAATTTATAGTAGAATTAATATTTGGGCTAAAGGGCTGTGATCTACATGAACGACTAAGTTCAGATGTTTCGTCGGCTGGAATCCACTTTGTTAACGTAATACAACTGAAGATATCAGCGGCAGATGCCGACGAAACGTCTGAATCTAATCGATCATTTAGACTACGACCCTCTAGCCCGAAGCTTAATTCTAACAATAATAGATTCCGTCCGTGAAGACCTTTCAAATTATTTCAATAATTCGTATATTAATATAAACTACTTGTATATAATTAATTAACGTTTCACTAATTAATATGGCTAAATAATACGAAAAAGCCGATAATCTTACTTAGTTTTCAAAATTAATTTAGTAACTTGTGAAATTATTTTGAGGAAAGTATAAATTCAAAAAAAATAAATTAAAATTACGTAATAATACCGTTTTTTACGTGAAAATAAATAAGAAGGACCAATTAAATTAGAAACATATGTATAGAAAACGTTTCTGTCACTAATGTTAATAACATATTCATAATTTGTCTTTTTATAATTAATTTAGTTTGATTGGAGACAGTGGCAAATAGCAATTAATGTAATTTAGTGAAATTCAGACTGTATTAGTTATTTTTTTATTCTAATTTTAAGTAAATTTGTCGCATTAAAAAAACCAAAAATGCAAATAATTATTTATCTAAAAATGAGTTTAAGTGATTTCTAATTACTTATTATATACAATATATCACCTCATGCAACTCTTCTTTGTCGAAAGTTTTCATTTTTTAATCACCGAACAACAAAAGCAAACAAAAATTTGAATATTAAACACGATACCAAAGTTTTTCTGTATTTACACATACTTTATTCCTAAGTTTTGAAATAACTGATTTTGGATGTTATGTGCGCTACAACTTCGTAACAGTCGGTACTTTGACATGGTTTTGTTATATAGGTGAAATCAATAAATCTATTCCTTGCCAAAGGAAATTGTTTCTGAACTAATTACACTTATCTATTGTAGCAAGTTCAAAATCAAAGATGGTTAAACAGTTTCACAAAGCATTGCATATATAGTTAATTAAAATTTACATCAATGTTTACAGACTTGCTACTAGCTTTTTTGTTTCTATTGTAATATACGATATTTGTTCAAAATTGTTTAACATTAAATTAAATCGTATTATTTGTATTTATTGCAATCTAAAATTATGGTAGGTGCACCCTTTATTCATAAAAGAATCGTTAGTTCATTACTCCGGAACTGCATTAAATTTTCGAGATTTATATTTAATTTTTGTTTTTTAAGGTGTATAGTAAATATTATTACAGCAGGTAGTTCGCTATAATGTTTCCCAGGTAGTTTTTACTTCTGTTATTTCATTGAAATCTTTTTCTTTTTTTTTTTAAACAGGCGTTAGGGCAACTAACTTATTTTTATCTATTTCAATAAAAACGGTATAATTGTTTATGTACAATGGTTATGGATTAAATTTTAATATTTTTAAATAAGTTCATTATTCTTAACGTATTTAGAAACATTACGATTATAATAAGCAAATACTAGGGAATATACAGCGTTGCCCCAAAAAATACGTAAAATGATGGTAAGTTCAACTAAAATAATTTTTGAAAACGAAAAACTCGAGACTAACATATTTTGTTGGATTACATTACCTAGTAATATAAATAATAATCCTTGTTTTGTTCTTATTTCTGTATAAAATTGTAAATAATAAAGATAATAATTATTTGATTTAAATAATAAAAGCGAACTACTACAAATACTGTGTATTACTAATCGTTTTTGGTTCCCCTTTAATGTGAAAACATCAAAATTACGAAATAAGTTGTTTGTATATTGTTCAAAAATTCGCGCTATTAATTTTAATTGTGGTATTGTTAGCGGTTTACAGATGTCGCTCTACATAAAGAAAAGTTAAATAAAGTATACAGGGTGTTCTTCGCTTTCTGTATTTATTTGTGTAGATAGAAGTATATACTTTACTACATATTTATATTAATTATAATTGTGAGAAATTTAGTAGAATACTAATTTTGTAATAAATAAAATATTTTGCCTTTTTTTAAATGAGTAGAATTGACAGATTTAAATATTGTCAGTGACATTGACTTGTTTAAAATTAATATTGAGGGTTAATGAAGCTTATTTGGTTTATGAGGAAGTTAATAAAAAATGTCTACCTAATAACGAGAAACAATATTTCTGTACTAAAAAAATAAAAGACATTTGATTTTTATCAAAAGATATCTATTGAATTATTTACAGAATTTATAATACAGTGAAGCTAGGCCACAACATCAACTTCACATTGCATGCCACAGCCTTGTTTAAATAAACTCAGGTTTATATTCTGAAAAATATAAAAATCTGGTAATCAAATGCAATCAATCTATTCACCAATATCACCTTTACTACAATCGGGAATATCACCATCATGCACAACACACAAATTAAATTAATATAACTAACTGTACACTCGTTCACATTCGTCTTTTTATTTGTTTTGTTCTCTTGTACACTACTTTGAATTAATAAAAATTACCATAACTTAACAAAATAACGTTCTTATTAAGGTTGTCTTCGATCATATTCTCGTCTGTACTCTCTTTCTGGCCTCCATTCGCCCGGAGAAAATCTGTCCCTGGGAAACTGTTGATCTCCAGGAGCATACATAGGACCGCCAGGAACAAATGGAGGATAATGAGTAGGATACATGGGTCTAGCACTAACTGGGAGGACTGGAGCATCACGACTACGTTGAAAAGGCCGCCAATCATCCTTACACGGTAATCTATAAATTAAAATTTTAATAATATTCACATTAATTATTATTTATAATCGGTTATCAAACCTCTTGTCAATTGGTCTTGTATGTTCCCGATCTCTATGGTAACCTGGATTTCCTCGAGAATAATCAAATCTATCCCTTTTGTTGTAATCCATAGGAAATCTATCACGAGATTGTCCCACAGACCATCGATCGTGATCGGTGTGAGATCCTCTTTCTGGTTGATCATGTCTAAAATTTGACCTCTGACCTGAACTCTGCTTTCTACTCATACGACTTTGACTGTATCTACTAGTATATTCGTGACTTTCATCGTCATTTTCTTCCCTTGATTTTTTTGGACGATCTTTTTCTGAGCTTCTATCTTTTCTTTCTCTCCTACAAATCAATAGCAACAAACTGAAATGAATTCGAATTAATGTTACTACATACCTATCGGAATGATGTTTTTTAAAGTCCTTGTCATCTCTACTATCACTTTCGTTCTCATGTTTTCTTTTAACATTCGTTTCTTTGTCTTCTTTACTATCTGACTTATCTTTTCCAGACGAACTTGTACCTTGTTGACTCTAAAAATAAATAAATATATAATTGCATTATAAACAAAAGTTATATAAATATATTTTATTTATTATTTACATCTTCTTTTTTCTTTTCGTTCTTCTTGCATGCTTTTTTATACAGTTTGTATAACTTTTTGGCATCGAATTCGGTAAATTTAGACACAAAATGCCATAAATTGCTATAAAAAAAAATAATATTAATGATACTATTTTAATTCTAGTTATGAAATACAAAAAAATACCTTCTCCATTCTTTAAGTTTTTCAGGATCTGTGTAATTTGCTAAACAAACATTTATTTGTTCCCCTATTTGTAATAAACATAGCATTGTATGATTAACTTGCTCTGCTTCTGAGAGAGATTGATCAGGATTATCAAGAGCTTTTAAGGCCTTTTTAACTGGCCTCATCATTTCTTTACACTAAAAAAAAAAATTATATTAGTTCCAATTGTATATAAAATATTAATAAAAATATCAAATATAAAATAAAACGAAACAGAAATTAAAACTTACGTCACATAACCGTTGGATATTAATTTACTGTAGGGTTAGAAGGCAGGATTTCGGAAACTACTAGGAATTATTAGGGCATTGTCTACATTACACCTCAACAATTATTTTATTCTTTTACTAATGTTAAATTTATCGAAATTCTAAATTAAAATAGTTTAGTAATGGAGTTTTAACTTTAACGCAATTTTTTCTCAATCATGTTATAAAAATTACATACTGCATGCAAATTAGAAATATTTTATCACACAACTTATTAACCACTTGGCTACAAAAGTTACAAAATAATTTATTTTAGAAGATTCACAACAGCAAATACAAAAAAGTACTCAATATTCATATAACAATCGATTCAACCAATGGAAAAAAGGAACTTTAAATACTTTTGTTAAGGGACAAAATATTTGAATAATGGTTAAGCACAACTACATTCTTCTAACCGTAGATACAATGTTTCCTCATCAAAAAAGTCAAAATTCTCAATATTTTCAATATCAGAATCAGAAAACCCTACCTCATGGAAGATAGAAGGATCTAAATCTCCTAAAATATCCAACGCTCTTGGTTCATTATTTGCTGTGAAATGCATTGGACCTGAATTTTTATTTTTCTTTTGCTTTTTCCTTTCTTTCTTCTCCTTGACACTAGTAGACGGTAGATCATCTAGTTCTTCTTTTTCCTTTTTTGAAACTTTCTTTGATGAGGTTGCAACTGCTACAACTGAAGAACTACCCACAGTGTTAGAATTAGAAGCATCATCACCAGAACTAATATCATCATGATCAATTATTTCTTTGGTAAGAGCTTTTGTTTCTCTAGCTTTCCGTATCTTTTTCGGCTTAGTCACGCCTTTCTTTATGTCCAATTGCTTTTTTAATATTTTCAACAGATACTCAGATCTTTGTTGAAGATGTTTAGCTTGTGGTTTCTTGTCATCATTGGATAGAATTTTATCTCCAATTCCCAAAGAAGGATCCATTTTTATTTGTTCCCATGAACCCATTCCATATTGGTAAATACCTTGCAGTAATTTAGAATCTTCCAGTGCTTCCCATTCAACATCGAAATGAGCTGGTTTTGTACGTGTATCAAGAATCCATTTACTTCTTTCAATGGGATCAGATGGGAGCACTTCATCTAATGGTTCTAACTCTTCTTCACAAGCTGTCATGGTTTTAGCATTTACCGAAACTCCTCCAAGTTTAAAGGAAGGTCCTCGGGAACGTCTTCTGCCTTTTGCACCAACATCTTCATTGCTTGTTTCAGTATTTTCTTTTGTGTGTTCTCCCATGTAAGCCCGACAACGTTCGTGAAGGAGTTCTCCCAATTTTTTAAGTTCCGCAAGCGGTTTCTCTTGCAGTTCAGCATCACAAGCAACCGCTTCTAATCGTTTTAAAGGATTGCTGAACTTCTTATAACTCTTTATGAATTTTCTTATATCAGCATCGGTGAAATTCTTTATTCTTTCTCTGTTGGTTAGAGGAGGTCTTCCGCGTTTACGGGGCCGTTCATCGTCACTCTCTTCACCTTCTCCAGTACTTCCAGATTCTTCGGTTTTCTTTCTTTTTCTTCCTCTTCCGCCTTCTCCGTCACTCTCAGATTGATTAATCTGCTGGAGAGTTTTCCTGGATCGTGGAGGAAGATACATATCCTCCATTTCCTTACTTTTTTCTTCTTCTTCAACACGTTTTCGTAATGTTTCAGGAATAATTTCATCCCAATCTTTACTTTCTTCATCTGGTACCGCAGCTGCAGCTGGAGATGGTTCATTTTCTTCTTCAAATGCAGCAAAACTTGCTACTTTAAAAGCTGATAGTAATTCATCTCCTGCCATTGTTGGTGCTTCGTCCCTTGTTTCTGCCCTTCTTAATATTTCGTCAATATCACACTAAAAAAGAGAACATTCGTTCATAACTGCCAGTTCTCATTTTACAAATGAATGCTTACATTTGGTTCTTCGTCTTTGTCTTCTTCATCTTTAAATAATTCTTCAGCCCCAAATTTCAAAATGGCTGTAAGATCTTCTTTATTGAAAGGATTATTGTTTGAAGATGCTTTTTTATCTAAAACTGTTCTCCCTGTGGTATCCATACGTTGAATGACCAAATGGTCCAGTACCATCTTCTGTTTTGCACGTTCTACTATTTGCTCTTCAACTGATCTTGCTGTAACTAATCTGTAAATATTTACTTGATTCTTTTGTCCAATTCTATGTGCTCTTGCTTGAGCTTGAAGGTCATTTTGGGGATTCCAATCAGAGTCAAAAATAATGACGGTATCTGCTGTTGCTAAATTTATTCCCAAACCACCGGCACGAGTGGAAAGTAAAAAGCAAAAATCTTGAGAACCATCGGCGTTGAAATGATCTAAAGCTTGCTTTCTAAGTTCTCCCTTAATCCCACCATCGAGACGTTGAAACGGAAAGTGTCGTAGTTGCAGATATTCACCCAGAATGTCCAACATGCGAACCATTTGAGAAAAAATTAAAACGCGGTGACCGGTTTCCTTAAGTCGAGTAAGTAATTTGTCTAATAATACAAGTTTTCCTGATCCTCTCAAAAGTTGCTAAAAAAATGTATAAATAAGAGTATGTTTTACGTATATATATATATGTTTACGTTTTCAAACAAGGCTTATACCTGCAAATGATCTTGCTGGGAAACATGCGAGTCATATTCAGTAGGTTTAGTAAGGAGGGCATGGTTACAACATTTCTTAAGTTCAATTACAATATTTAAAAAGGTATTTGTTGAACCTTTGACGCCTTTTCTTAATGCGTTATAATTCTTTGTCAATATCCATTTATAATACTGCTTCTGTATGGAAGTCATTTCAACACGAAGAATTTGTTCTACTTTGGCTGGCAAAGATTTTTCTACATCTTTTTTAACTCTTCTAAGAATAAAGGGTTCAAGTTGTCGATGTAATTTACCATAACCCTTCGTAGATGCGTTTTCATGTTCTTTTTCAAATTCTTCCCAAGCTTCAAATCTGTAAAGAGTAAAATTGAAATATTGTTAGCATTTTGTTACTTACCCAAATCATACTTTTGCGGCATTATAAAATGTAGCAAAGCCCACAGTTCCTTCAAACTGTTTTGTAATGGAGTTCCAGTGATAAGAAGTCGATGATTTGTATCAAATTCCATCAACGCTTTATACAATAGGGAATCATCATTTTTAAGTCTATGAGCTTCGTCTACTAATAATACAGCCCAGCTGATGCTACCAAGAAATGCTTTATCTTTTAAAACAATTTCGTAAGTCGTTAATATAGCATTAAACTTTAATCTTTTTGAGCTCTCGTAGCACCATTCGTATTGACGAATCTAAAATTAATATATGTTACAAATGAATAATTTACTTACAAAAAGACATACGATATTTCTTGAATTAACGTCACCCAAGTATGTGACAAAATTCATTTCAGGGGCCCATTGAGTGAATTCTCGTTGCCATGAAGTCATGGTCGATAACGGCACGACACACAGGAAAGGTCCGTAAAGTTGGTGCGTGTTGAACATATAGTAGAGGAAACAAATGGTCTGAACAAAAAATATTTTCCATTAATAATCTAAAAAACTAGGTTTTGTACACACCCGACAATTTTCATTACCTGAATTGTTTTACCCAGTCCCATTTCATCAGCTAAAATAACTGAGTTTTCTTTTGACCAGGAGTGAATTAACCAATTGAGACCATCCATTTGATAATCTCGTAATACCAAGTTCTACAAAATAGTAGAACAAACATTTCATACATAAATAAAGGGAATTTCTATGTGGCTACCTTTTCTACTCCTGTCATGTAAGAAGGTTGTGATTTTACTTCATGAAATTTTGGTCTGTATTTAAGTGCTTTACAGTGCTTGGATGGAGTTCGTTTAGAGTCTTCTCTTTCTTGGAATTCTTCAATTTTTTTGGGCCATTTTCGTTTTATTAGTCCCGAATCTTCCCATGTTGCATCAGAATATGGTAAACTTTCCCATTTTACATAGTGATCAGTTCCTCCATCAGGTTTTTCATATTTGGCTAAAATGTACTTATTGAAATTCAATAGTAATAGAATTAATAATTGAAGCTTACCAATTATTCTTTCTACATTTGTATAGCTTTTAAGTAACTCTTGCTGTAATTCTAATTGACATTCATAATACTCTATATCTTCAGGTGAGGCATGTCTCTTCCAATAATTTATTTCAAACTCCTTCTTAATATAATTTTCTAACTTCTTTATTCCTTTAACTTTTTGTTCTTTAAGTGAGTTATCAGATTCCCATGTATTATGAATATGAGCCCAATCTTTCCATTTAATCAGGTACTGTATCTCCGTATTTTCTAAGTCTTCAGGATCACACCCATCGTTGGGATCCCCATTTTCCTCTATTGCATATAAGGTAGTAATATTTCCTGTAACTAAATTTACAAATTAATTATTCCGTTAATTTTTTATACATTAGAAAACATAAAAGTATAAGATGTGATCTTCTAACCTCCTTTCTTTCCTCTTCTTTGGCCAAGTATTTTTTCAATAGTTTCACACTTCTCCTCACTGACAGGTTCTACAGGTACATCTTGTTCAACTTCTAGTAAATCATCCGTATCAGTTTTGTCTTCACTATCTTCTTTATAACTAATAGTGTTTGTAGTTTTCCTTCTGGTTACAGATCGCTTTTTATCTTCCTCACTATCTACACTAGAATCTTCTGAGCTGTAATGTGTTTTAGTATGAGTTCTTTTTGTAACAGCCCGTTTAGCTCCAACCCTTTTGCTTGGGGGCGGTCTTTCTTGTACGACATCGTCCTCAGACTCTGATGAAGTATCATCTTCATCATCGTCATTGTATTTCCATTCATCACTACAAATTAATGACAATACAAAAATGTAAGAGACAAATTCATTCGATTTACTTCGCTCAGAAAAAAACGTCCCAATATAGAATAATACGTTTTTTTCTATTGTTCTTTAGGGTTATATATTTATTTTATGTATATATTTAAGATAAGTTGGTGATGAATAAGTAAATTGTAAATAAACCTTTTAAAATGACTCTTCTTATCATTAGATTCACTTTCAGAAACATTAAGCCTTGAAGGTTCTTTTCGAGCTCTTCCTGATCTTCGAATACCATAAATATCTGGGTGTTCATCCCACTAAAGCAACATAAGTATTAGGAACGAATTAAGACTATTTTAAATGTCATACATCTTTGCTATGGCTTCTATGTCCACTTGACTTGTTGTTTGATGAATGATTTGAGGTAGATGAACGCGTGCTTCCTGCTTTTGATACTCTTGATCGACTAGAGTCAGTGGAAGAAGAAGACCCTGTATCACTTTAGGGAGAACAATACATTTTAATATAAATAATAACACATATTTTAGGTATATTTATGAACATTATATCAAATTATTATTGATTACTTCCCTTTTTAAAAATAAAATTTATTTATAAATGCTTACGGTAATCTTGTCAGAACAACTTTTGGAATAAGAACTAACAACTGTTCAATTTGACCAGGTTCTAATGAGCGACATTTTATAGTTCGTAATGTCTTTGGACTAAGCTCTAAATTCTTTCGTTTTTCTATTACCTTCTGTGTACTTCTACTAATTGGCGGCATTTTTCACTTATACTTATTTGACAAATACAAATTCGTATATATCATGCGAACAATGCGAAACGAAGTTGCAATTGTTTTAATTTTTGAATGCAATGCCACCTTTACTATATATTTCCAATTTTTGTCACGATGCATCGAATTTAAAATAATAAATAAAAACAACTTCTTACTATAATTAATACGGAATAATGATTTACTTTATTTTGATAAATGATTTTTTATCTTAAAGATGGTTTAATCTTTTCACGAAGTTTTTTTGACGTTAAAATGTTAGCATATTTTTGTTAAAAAATTTTTTTTTTTGAAATTATAAAAAATTATTAGTTCAAAAAATGTTGGTTTTTAATAGTAATACTTAAAATGATGAGTAAGAATTTTCATGAAAATTACATGGAAAAATTAAATCTTTTGTCGGTATTTTATTTAAGTAGCCTCTTGTAATTTGTACATAGCTATATTATAATGTACTACATATCGGATTTTAAAAATATTCTTCTTATAAGTTTTTTTTATCAGCATATTTAATGTAAAAATTAATAAAACCTTCCTAAAATTTATACGGTGTACCTAAATTTACACCAATATTTTGTTTGGGTATGTGAGTTATCTCTGTACATGCTTTAATCGTTTCGTTTATTATTTTTATATTCTTAATAAATACCGGATAGTGCAACGATCAATTTTTTGTTGCTAGTATTATTTATATTGGGTACCCCGCAGCATTCTTGTTTATTAAATATGATCAAACTGTCTTTAACATATATTTTTTCAGAATTGTTAAATAAAAGAAGTAAATATAAACTTGCCTTTCTGATCCTGAATTATTCGAAGATGAATCACTTTTGCTTTCATTCTCTGGTCCAGATCCAGAATTTTCAGAATCTGACTGTTCTTCTGTCTATAAAGATGAGATGTAGAGATAAAAAGCACTGCTTATTAAATACTTACCATTTTTCCTTTGCTTTTATCACTACGTTACTCAATAAGTATTGATAAAAGGGTTGCTTCTTTTATTACTGTTTCTATTTATTTTGTAACACGAATTAAAAAAACAAATAAGTGACTAATTAAAATTAAACAACTGATTTTTTGTCATACTAATCCCCTAAAAGTCGCAGCTCAATAATGATACAAATAACTTCATTATTCGGAAAAACTACTAGGGGCCCCCCCTCATATTTTTTATTTAATTAACCATTAATTAATTTTCATGAATATCAAATTACTGTCAAGAATAATTTAAAGACATAGAGTTACTCTTCATACTGTACAATGGAAAATACTTTATTATTTTCAAGAAATAAGCATTTAACTACAAAAGAATGTATATACCTAAAAGTGTTTATCCTAAAGAAAAAACGAAATAAAGGAATAAATATTTTATTACAAAAAAATATATATATACATACAAAAAGGGGGTAACTACATTAAACAGTAGCAGATTATCTGGAAATGCATGAGTTGGTTTAATAGTTTTTTTTTTATTTCTTCTCCAGTTAGCAAAATTTACAAAAAACAAAAATAAACCTGAAGAAACCCCTTAAAATATAAACTGATTTCAATATTCTAATCTCAGTATTAAGAAAAATGGGTAAAATATGATGAACTTAAAGGTGTTTCACCTATATAGTTGACAATAAAAGGTGAAGAGTAGATAGATATACAGCTAACTACTGCAACCCCTTATTTAACAATACATAAAAAGGTATTTAATAGCATATTTTACAGGTCAAATTATAACAAGAGAACAGGAGGTTATTCTACCAAAAAATCCTACATTAAAGAAAAAAGAACTACTGTAAAACGTTGAACAGGTAGTCTAGGAGATGAGAAAGCAAAATCTCCACAAACTACCTCCAACTTTGGCTTAAAATTGCAAAAATGGGTCCATCTAGAAAATTATTATTTTTTGTTTGAAATGATAAAATGGACCTTTAAGAATCACTTAGAGCAAAAAAAACGGTGGAACACTCCTTACTAGGGGGTGAAATTTATAATAATTCGTTTGTAAACATTAAAATCATTGCAAAAACTTACAAAGTGTTACAGCCTAAGCTGCCACGCCCTTGACTTCACATTGACGCAGTAATCAAAGAAAGGACAAAATATGAAGCGAAATGTGTTTTTAGCAAGAAACAACCCCTTAATTAGTGTTTAAAAGTAAAATCTTACCTCTGGCATTATGTTGAGAGTACACAATAAATTTCTCCAATCTGCTACACACAAACAATTATATAATATAAAAACGCGAAAGCATAAATATCACCCGAAACTATCATAACTAAAAACTACCCTTTTGTTATAATAAATTTAAAGAACTGCACAAATTTTCCAACGAACTTGGTCAAGTCTGTTCGAGTACGCCATCTTGTATAATTAATACAACAAAATTTAAAAGACAAAAGGATTAATTTCAAAATTACGAGTAAAATTCAATAATAAAGTAAACAATTACTTAAATGTCCGAATTATAGGTTAGTTTATCACAAAGCACTAGATATGGTTACCGTAGTTCGACATTGATGGCACCAGAATCACAACGAGCGTGATCAGCGGCCATTTTAACTTTCTTTCTGAATCGACAACGTAACGTAGACGGAACGCAAGATCAGGTCGTCCGTGGATGGCTACGCGACGGTGCGGGAGGTGCGAGGAGAACATGTAACGTGACATTCGCAGTGACGTCATTCAAATAATCCGTAGGCAACCTCGTAATAAGGCGAATTTCGCAAGTAAACCGAACAATATTTTAGGAGGCGTTTGGACAGTATTAACCAATCGGCACACGTTAAAATTGTTGTATTCCGTTTCCGGAGAACACGCGGGAAAACTGTCGATTCGAAATTAAACGTGAAATGAAGGAAATTTCAATAAAATCTTAAAAAACATGCAAAAAAGCTCTAAAAGACCTATTTTGTGTAAAAAATATTATATGTAATTTTTGGGAAATGTTTCTTGCTAAAACATTGCTAAAAAAAGACTAAAATTGATAAATCTGCATCTTTAAGTTGGGTGTGGCAAAGAATATTCCATTATTTAACGCAGATATCGCAGTTTAAACGAACTACATAAGTTAGATTTAGTAAGGCAAATGTTTGCAAGTTTAAGGACACTTTTTCAAAAATTTCAGTGGCTATCACCACTGACGATAAATTACACATGTAAAATAAAGTATTTAGACTCATACTTTCTAAATTAATAAACTTACAAACATTAGTGTTATGCCATAGACAACAGTTTTTTAAACTAAAAAATGGGAGAGTAATTAGTATTTCTTTTCAGTAAAAACAAAATACGAAATTAATTGTGTCCTAATTTCCAATTAATGATTGCGACGCGAATTTATTTTTCCAAATAATCTGGTAACTTCACTTTAAAAATACGACTAAAATAAATTTAAAGCTGATAATGTTAACTAAAACGGCACATACAATCACATTTACTGATAGTTAACTCAGTTCTGATTTTGATTTTTCAATATGAAATAAATAAGTTTACGAATAATTTTCCATGATACATATTAATTTGACAAAATGGAAGGAAATCGTAAATAAATATTTTATAGAAAATACCTGTATCACCATAGTGTTTGCTCACATAAAAAATGAATTAGCGTTTTTATATTAAACTGATTTGATTTTTAAAATGCATTCATTAGAATCACTGTGTATGTAAACGAATTTAGAAATTCGATTTTCACCTAGTTGTATCATATATTTTGAATTGTGGAATTTTATTTAGTAAGTATTATGAAAACAGTACGTTTATTTAACATTAATTATATATAAAATAATATAAAACGGGAAAAAGTACCACACACATAAACTGTGGAAAATGAATAGATTCAATCAAATCAGAATAAATAAAGAATAGCTAATACATATTTTTTAATGTAATAGAGATCTCAGAACTTTAAATGTTAGAAAAAATGGAATGCAACTGCTAAATATGCATTGTGAGCAATATATTAAGAGTGACAGCATTATTTATTTAATATTTTAAAATGCATCTCATTTTTCAACCATACAGTCGTTCTCTCCCACTTGAAATTTATGTATAAATGAGAATAAAGTAAAATTTGAGATAAAGACTAAGTAACTTAGCTTAGCAGGCACGTGGTACCGGATTTCGAAGCACAAGGGCACTTTCAGCAGATATTATTGGAAGTGAGTTCTCACAGTGGTAGTTGATAAGATGACTAACACTTTGAAACATTCTGTCTTTTGTTCTAACCTGTAAATAAAAACAAAATAAGTAATAGGAAGGTACTGTAATAATTATTAAATGACTAAAATTTGAGGTGAAAACCATTAAATATACAAGAAAAATGAAATAATATTACTGCAAGTTACTGAAACAAAACACTAAAACCAACGTGGAATTTTAGGATTTAGTGTCTTATTTAGTTTGGTTCTATAAAATCGATTTAATTTTCTTGTATTACCTAACTATAAGTAACAGACATACATATTCTTTTACTAGTACATGATAAATTTTGATTAAAATAAAATTATTCAACACTTACCACTCCTTCAGGATCAATCAGTAAAAGGTGCTTTTTAGCATTTTCTTGCATTCCAGAAAGAACATACTGTCCCTCAGTATTGGGAGATTCCCTCACCAAGAAATCACCATCTCTTTGTAGAAGTCTTTCAGCTTCTGCCCTGCTAATTTGGCCATGAAACCAAACTTCTTTCTTCAATTCTGCAACTTTTTCTTCATCTATTTTCTTTGAAATCAATTTTGCTTGTGTAAAAGGTTCTGTAAAAAACCAATTAGTCATTAAGTTTATTTAAATTGGCTTTATCTATTATAAAAGTAAACAATCAAACCATATATATAACATATTAAGACAATTTGTATTACTTTTTACAGAAATTTCTGTTTTCTAATGCTGCGGCTAACTAAAAGTATATTAATTATTTTAGAGTATACTTACGCATATCAAATATATCTCTATCCCTGGAAAAGACCATACATTCATTGACATATTCATGTTGCCTTGTATCTACTGCCATCAATGGTTCAGCACTTAAGTCAATTAAATTAGGACTTTGCACAGGTGGCAAAGTGGTGAATGGAGGCACAACAGCTGGTAATGGAGGTACTGGTGGTGGACCAACATCAGGAGGAACCTTACCAGGAAGATCATTGTAATAATCTTTATCAGCATCTCCTCCAGTAGAAGTTCCAGGTTGACCCATGGCAAGTCTGCAAAAGAAGCCAAATTATGAATATGGGTAATAGGCATCAATAGTTGCTTATATAATTTCTACATACGCGATTTGAGCAGGCTTCATGTACTGTTTGTATCTTAATTCAAATGCTTGCCCTATAGTGGAGATGACGTCCTTTGTTAGTTCACCTCCACATTCTAATACATAACAAGCACGCCAATCATTCATGTCTTTGGCTATGTAGGCTACAAAGTCCAATGTATCCTGTTAAGAAATTTTATATTAACTACTATTGTAAATTAAAGTTAAGTTGATTGTTTCATACCGTATCACCACCTGATGCAAATGAAATACGTGGCATATCATGACTAGCTATAACATGACCAGTTTCTAATGATGTTAATGTTAAACTTGAACTTGATATGGTAAGATCAACATTGGTCCCAGCATAATCCATTTTTGGAGTATCTGCTATACATTGCAAAACTTTTTTATCAACTTTTTTTTTTTTATCAGCAGTTTTTAAACCAGCAGCCTCACAAACTTTACTAATACATAATCTAAAAAATATTTATAATAATTTCAGGTATAACGTTCAAATTTTAATGTTCTTACTTTGCTACATTTGATCTATTTTTAAATTCTAGTTGTTTCATTGAAACCTTCACTTCTAAACATCCAATATACTAAAAAGGAAAGACATACTTATGAAACAAACAAGGAATTAAAGCATTTATTAAACTGTGTTACTACAATTGCATAATAAATTTATATATGATGTTTATCTAATTAATAAATATAAGGGACTGCAGTAGTAGTAATGAATGATACTTGGAAGGGTCAAAAAGGTCGAGCAAAAATAATTTAGATTATACTTACTCTAATAACATATGTAGCTCCTTGTTTAGATATCACTTTATCAGAGTGAATCCACCCTCCCGAAGGCTTAGTAATAAAGGTAGACATGTTCTGAGAAATGTCTGATTAATATCACAGGTTTAGCATTGGGCGTTAACTTTTTTCGTGTCCATGTTCGTTTAATTTTGGCTTCTACGTCTAAACTGCAGTCTTTTTTTTACTAATAATAAGTATTCGTTCTTCATAATTTTGCAACTTTTAAACTAAGTAATGAAACACACAATTATTTTTACCAAAAAATATTTAGCAAAAACGAACCTTTGGCAGAAATCAGCCTTCCATCTTGAAGATCCGCCTAGAACGCAACGATATCCGATACCCATATAGCAGCCTATTATTATTTCTACAGTAATTTTAGTACAGCATTGCACATATTATTAAAATAAACTTTTAGGAATGTTTTACATTTTTTCTAAAGAAATATTTGTAGTAATCTTAAATTAAACGAAACATGGACAAGCCCGACAACGAACAATATGACTTTAAAACTAACGAATGAAACTGCAAAACTAAATACAATTAACAGACGGAAAGGAACAAGTTTTGAAGTACGCTGGGACATCTGTAGGTGTACGTTGAAATCTATTCAAATTTTATAAAAACATATTAGTACTATTACTTGTTGCTTTACTTATAACCAGTCTCGTATAATTACTTCTCAGTTTTATTGAAATAATATTTGTATTTTGATTAATTTTTATAATTTAGCTTACATTAAATCTAAATGCGTTATTTTTCAATAATGTAGCGTAATCTTACGATAAGTAGTCTAAATTTATTATTAATTTATCAAACCCCTGATGGACACTGTAAATTTGAAGTTCCAGTTTCAGATTCTTTTTGATAGCTGGCAATATTGACTAATTACTCATAGCTGTAGCATGTTATCTGGTGCATAGATCCAGTCGTTACCGGTTTTTGGTCTGTGTTCTGCACTAGTCTGTGTATGTTTTCATATCAGTATATTATCACATTATATTACTTTAATTATTATTTAAAATTACGGTATGCTTTGTATAAGTGTATTGAGCATCTATGTTCATTTCTTTAACAATTATCTATGTTCACAATTTGACAACGGTGACGTCAGGAAGACGAAGATTTGCCCTTATCGCCATTTTAATTTTGTACTGTGTTATCTGCTTATCGGTGCGTCTTTTTATTTTATATAGATTTTATTTCATTAATAATGCAGTTAATTCGTATTTCTTTTCGATTTTCAGCAGATTAGTCGATCTTCAGAGAAAAAGAGACAGCATGGAAATTAATTTTAACGCTAATACTGAAAACAGGAATCGTCTACTGGTGTATTTTTCTTGATGTAATTTCACTTTGGATGTTTTTTCAATTTATAAGGTGAGAATGCTTACCCATCGGCATTACCGTGACATTCCTTTATGCACGTTTTGTACTAGGGAAGTTAAATTAATTGTTTTTGAATACTCTCATAAGATATCATTTTACAGGAACATTATAATAACTGTGGATGCTATCTGATATGGAGCATTGGTCACACATCAGCCTTTTCCTACTTCAGATGTAGTAGTACCTGAAGGAAGCATAAAAGTGCCTTTTTTCCACTGGAAACGGAGGCAATGTTTAACTGTTGCAAAAGGAAGGATTTATGACTATGAATTGGTAAGTAATAACATTAATTGAAGATAATGATTGTAAAATTTTCACTAAATTATCACAAAAACCTCAACTTTTTATACATTTATAAGGTATAGAAATGTCAAAAGCAGAAGAAAGTAGAACATTCTTTTTTCAAAGTTAGCATCAAATAATCATAGATAATACAGCATTTACTTTAGTTGTTATATATATTTTATTAACCATAATAGAAATTGGTTAGTGTTCAAGTAAGTGATTTGTTTTTCTTTGCTGTTTCTGTAGATTGGCTGACAAATAAGGGAGGATTGAAGTACAATGGTGTTGTTTTTCGTGGACTTAGTTTCCTGTTGACATCTTTACCTTATAGCAATATGCAGATGATTTTTGACTGATTTGAGTGAGAACACCTGGATACCACTGAAACAAGTTGTCTGCAATAGTATCGTTGGATTTAGTTTGGTTTTCACACTTGTAAACTTCGGAACGTGACATTCTACAGTTAATTAAGGTGAGAATACATGATATTACTAATATTAATTACTCGTTATTAATCTGTTACCACCGTATATGTTTCAGGTCGCCGCTGGAGAAGACAAAGAAGACCATAGTTAGAATGTTTCGTTATTTTATTTCAATCAAGTTTTTATTTTGCATGTAGTTAGTTAATTTAATTGAATTCATATTTTATTTTGCATGTTTTTAATATCATTTAGTTGAATTAATCTTTTATTTTGCATGTTTTTAATATCATTTAGTTGAATTCATCTTTTATTTTGCATGTTATTCAGTTTATTTTGTTTGAATTCGTTTTTATTTTGCATGTTTTAATTTTTTTAATATATTTTGCATGTCTCTTGCTTACCTCTTCGCTTTGCTTACTGCACATTCTCGCTATTCCGCTTCGCATTTACACTACGTCTTCTACATGATTCAACGTTTCGTTATCGTGTTCAATTCTCTTCTCAGCTTTGTGGGCCTAGGGAGGGCCTCCCCGAACGAATCCCCTTAGCCTTAGCTTTTTAGTTGTTCTTTTAAGGTACCTTAGGTACCTTAACGCGAGTCTACCCTAACGTTACTTCATTTCAGACGGGGTACAGTGGGTTATCTGGAATAGGAGGAATAGCCGACTGCCCAGCTTATTTCGTCGAAATCTGTCCGATCTTTTCTACCAATCTATTAGTCTTTGTCGTTAGTCCTGCTAATGCTCTATTCGCTTTCAGATAATATGGTATTTTCTAAGACGACTGAAGACATCGTATTTCTTTTTTTTTTTTGTTGTATTTCCTTTGTTTTCTTGTATTTCTCTTACAGGTATTTTTTTTTTTTTTACTTTATAAACTGTTATATTAATGTAATGTAATTTAATCTGATAATTAGCTCTTCCAAAATCAGTTTTTGCCATAATTGTTCAAACCAAATTCAATTTTATTAGTAATTTTATTCATTAGAAGTAATTTGGGTGGATAGGGTGGCTATAAGGGGAGATGCGGAGGCCACAGAGTGTTAGGGGGCTTTTTTTCCCCTAATTTAATATTTTAATGTTGATATAACTGTCTATAAAGCATTAAATTTAAGTAATTATAGCATTTAATCCCAGTAAACTCTTCTCAATTTGTATTAAAAATGTATTTGAGATTAATTAAACTACTTGTGTATTGATTTCAAATTAAGCTTTACTGTATCCAATATATATTGTAATTAATAAATTTGTTAATTAGTGGTATTATGTTAAAATATACAAGATTACATAATGGTATTGTGTTAATTTAAAAGAAATTTTCAATAAATGTGTTACGATTAAAAATGTTTTATTTCCCCATTAATTAACGATTTAATTTAAATAAATTGTGGTGATAAAGATACTGAATTAGTATTGGCAGTTAAAAAATTTTGGCATCATACAAGAAATTAACTTAAATTCCATAAACTGATCTAAAGCAACTTTAATAATTTTGTAACTTACGAAATTAATTTAATTTTTAAAATTATCTTTATCAACTTATGCTCTCCTGATACAAATACTCGAAATTTAGAGAAAATTTTAGTTTCGAATCCTATACGAGGTCTGTCCAACAAATAATTTGACTACAAATTTTCACTTTTAAATTTTGACTTGTCGCGTTATTTGTTGATCAGACCTCGTATAAGACGCGAAATTAAAATTTTGTTTAAATTTCGAGTAATTGTATCAGGAGAGCATAAGTGGCTTCGTGTAATTTTTCGTCAAAATATTTGTGGATCGGACTTTGTATGGGTCGCGTGTTTCAAAGATTTAGATTTCTGTACTAAGTTTTGCTATTCTCCGATAGATGCTCATTACAGATTTCTTTAATGAAAAATAAAACGTTTTAAAATAATCGTTAGATGGACTTACCACCAACATTCTTTGGTTTATAAAATTCAAATAATTTGTTTGAAGAATTAAAACAATTTCTAACGTTTACAAATACATTTATTGATAGTCTTATTGAGAACAAATAATTTATTACATTATTTATTCATATACATGTTAGCACTATACTATTAATCAAGTATAAATACATTTCAACAAGATCTTACTATAATCACAACAAATTTCTACAATATATTCTTTATAAACAGTTATGTTAATATTTAAAGAGTGTTTTAGAGTGAAAAAGGCTCCCAAATTACTTTTTATTATTAAAATTACTAATAAAATTCAATTTAATTGTAACAATTACGCCAACAAAAAAACATGAATTTAGAAAAGTTAACTATCAGTTATTAAAAATACTATTGAAGACAGAATTTTGTTGAACTCCGAAAGCTATTTTTGAACGGCAAAAAAACAACAAATACATAATTTTTGACACGGTCAGATTCCAGGAAAATTCCTTTAGTTACTCCAGGTCTGTTTGGTTTTTTCGTTCCTTTATACCATTCAGTTCCATGTCCAGTAATTCGCCAGATGTACCTAAAACAGAAAGATAATAAAGAAAAAAATATTAGATACAGAAAAAAAATAAAAATAAAAGTAAAAACCAATATGTACTTACCAATTTAATCGGGACTATTTTGCAAAATAGGGTAGTAGATATAGAGATATAGACTTTTTTGTTTTCGTAACGATTTTATTTAACGTAAAATTAGATTAGGTACATTCTTGCCTTATCTAAAATACACCAATTAAACATCAAAAGGAAGGTAAATTCCTAGACTAAATGTTACGAAGTATTTCTTAACTGTATTTTGCATTTAGTTTCTTAACAGTTAAGTATGAGTACGGTTATTTGGTTTTCGACTGATGCAGGAAAAGAAATACAGCAGCCGTATTACATTAAACACTGGCGATACATACATTTCTTTTGTTAAGGTATATTTAAAGGGAACATAGACTTCCAAATATCAATTTAATATAAGTTGTTTTTTATAAATTCAATGAATTAGAGCTTGTAAGTCTTTCAAATGTGACGTAATTATGGGGGGCGTATTTAGGGTGTTAAGTTACTGTTTGTGGAGATCGAAGGGCAAACACATACAGTTCATAAAAGTGTACTGCATTATTCTAAATCTGGATAATTGTTCATCCAGTTTTCCACCGTAGTGGACACGACACATTGACAAACAGAGGATTTTTTAAAAATTTTATTCCTGCAGATAAAGTTTTTACCAGCGGCTTTTTTCAAAGAGACCATGTCTAGCTGGGAACGAACGATCGACATGAACCATAAAACAAGTGTAACGCCTGCATGTCAGATTTCAAAATAAGGAATATTTGACTATTATGAAATTTTGATCGTCGGCTTAAGTACGGACCTCATACCAAGGTTATAAAAGTTGGATATTTACATGTTTTCCTATATTCCCTTATAATATAGCTTGTATTTATGACTGTATGGAAATATAGAGTGTCTGTTAAATCTACGATAACAGGATACTTGTGTAATACGTATGTATGTAGTTCCAGAATAATAGTTATACAGTAACTATTTAAAATGTAAACTTTTGGAATGTGAAAAACCGTTCAAATTATAAATGTTAACTGTAACACAAATAAGATAGATAGTACGATCGTAAATTTAACAAATCACCATAAATATATATCAATGAAGATGCCATTTGAGGGCAGAGACAATTATTCTACAGTAAAAACATCTGATGTTTGATAATACCAAATTTTACGACGGTTAAGGACCACAGGAAAAATAATTTCCGATGTTTATAAAACTTTCCAATTTGGTACATGGTGCTTTCACAATAGTTACAAAACGTTCCATTCCTTTTTGGGATCGATAAGGTAACAGCAACATTTTTAAATTTAAAACGTATTGATAGTTTGGGGAAATACAGAGTACATTACGTTACAGGGAATTCCTTACGTAGGTATGCATGTAAAATAATTTCATAGATATAAATAGTCCCAAAACACAAAGATTCTGTTTTAAATCACAAAAGCAATTTGATATTTATCTATCACTAATATATAAAATATAATATAAATTTACCTAATTTCAAGTTCGGTGAACTTCAAAGTAGGTGTATAAAATTTAATAAGAGGCAACAAAAAACGATCATTATTATTATTTTTATTATTATAAGCACGACGGAAATTTATTAGCCTTACTAGTAATTTACGTGATGAAAAGGTGAGCCAGGACTGCGAGAGAAAGAGCAACAGTCATAGCAAACCTGGGGGGCATACATGCAGTTAGGCCAAGACCCATTGACAAGTGGGGCCAACCGGGAAGGGGAGAAGCAGAATTCTTTCCACGTTGCATGGCAGCTGGATGTTCACCTTTTGGAAGATCGAAAATTATATTTTTTACCTTCACCATAACACAAAAATATAATTTTTTTAACAGACTAATTCCATAAGTTTTTATAAATTGTTTAATAATTAATTTTTCGAAAAGGCAGAAATATACATGTATGTAAAAGTTAAGGGTCTGTTGGTAGCAAGTTATTTGCATTTTAAGTTGTGTTAAAATTAGTTTAAAATAGTCTTATATATGCATACCATCAGTTCTGTTTAAGAGTAATTATTCAGGGCATCTTGTGGAATTTGACTGTTATGAGCAGGAGGATTACGTAATAGTTAACAAGAATTTGAATTTGGAAACTAACCGTTAAGAACATGTAGGAGTACACTTGCAGAGTCTAAATTAGAGGGACTGCATGTGTAGTTGCCGGAGTCTTCCGGTCTACTTTGATAAATAAGAAGAGTTCCCATAGTTGTGTCTGAATCCACACGCTCCATTCGAATTTCAATTTTGGTTCGATCGAATGCTAAAACTCTTTCTCCATCATGGTACCAAAAGATGTATGCAGGCTCTTCCAATGAACGAGTTATCAAACATTTAAGGATTGCTTTGCTACCAGCTTTCACGTATTTATCGGATTCACCAAGGATTTCAATTTTAGGAACTATTAAAAATACAATATTAATATTAGAACTGGCTTTACCAACAATATAAATATATTTAACAAAGAAAAGAGCAAATGATGAATATTACATTTATAGTGTTGGCGCTTTACTAAAATAGTGAAAATATTAAAATGTGGAAAAAACTTTTCGTGTTTCATTCCCACCAGCTACTCGTGCTGGTGGGCGGGCGGTCCCCCCGACCTACACTGTAGTGCAAAGCCGGAGGGTAGGGCGTAAGGAATCGTGGAAATGGATGGGTGGTGTGGTTAGGGAGAGAAAGATGAGACAGACAAAATGAAGACAGAAGAGAAGTGAAAGATTATCTGTGGAATATTACTGCCCAAGGAAACCATGTGGGAATATAATCATAAGAAATACAAAACTTTCTATTATACAAATATCGATATACGTGACAATATAATTCACCATACTGTGGCTTCTTCATAAGTTACAATAAAATAAAAAGTCTGTTGTAGACGGCCTTCCACCTTACCGTCCGGCTTTGTATTATAGTGTAGGTTGGTGGGACTGCGCGCCCACCAAAATTAGTGGCTGGTGAGAATGAAACACGCAAAAGTATTTCATTTAGTTTTTGTTTAAGTTACTATAAAGCTTTGTGGTGAAACATGTGCAATTAATAATAAAGTATGTGCTGAAATTCACGTGTTTTTTTTCAATTTATTGAAACTTCAATAACATTTTTAAAAGCCTAAATGGAGCTTTTGAATTTCCTATTACTAATATCTTCAGAGGGTAGATATTGTAATTTGTTAAAACCAATATATCGTAAATGCCGCTTAGCACCTGTTGCCAACATAAATTAGAAGAGTAATACACAAAGTGAAAAGAAAAGCAATATCCAGATGCTTCAGAAAGCTTTCGCCTATTTCCACGATGTTGTTAAAACCGGATTTCAGTTAGATTGCATGATAAATATTCTCGGTTTTTAAAAATAAAGATGCAATAGCTTTTTTTTGACAAGCACATTTTAAAGTGTTTGACAATACATATCCGTAAAAACTGTTTTGAAACTCTGAGTAGTCATTTTAAACATTACACAATTAATTCTCTAAAGTGCCGTGTAAATATCGTGTTTCAGAGGTAGCAAACTTTAAGTTTAATTCACAGTTTATCTCATGCTTTTGAGCTTTAGTAGAAAACGGATGGGCTAATCGGTTCAAGAACAAAAGTTATATTTTTAATTACCTAATTTTTTAAATAAGAAAAAAAATTGTTCATAGCATGTGATATATCCGAATTAAACTGCATATACAGGGACATTCAAACTGAGTGGTACATTAGAAGTTTTAGAGAAACTAAGCATATTACAGATTTGAAAATTTGGGAGTTGGGAGTAGGGTTATCAAGGATGATCTATTTATCTAAAATAATTTCAACTGTCGGTCACTTCCGGTTAAAGCGGAAGTTGATGTCAACTTTCTTATTTTAAATGGAATGGCATATTTTTACGATGAATATGTATGAAACATAAAATTTTAAGGTGACTTTGATAATCAACTTGTATACCTACAATCAATAATTTCTGAGATATTTAATTATTGGAAAAAATATTACACCGCAACCCAAACTATAAAAAATCATAACTTCCATTAAAAATGATTTAGAATGTTGAAATTTTTACTAGTTATAGCCAAGTCATAAGGCTAACGTCATGCCAAAACTAAGCTTTATTATTAGTACAGGGCGATCAGAAAAAAAGATCCAAAGTTTAAAAACTTCAAACACAAATAACTTCATTTTTTCAAATACCATACCATTCCAATTAAAATAAGAAAGTTGACATCAACTTCCGGTATAACCGGAAGTGCTCGACAGTTGAAATTATTTTAGATAAATAGATCATCCTTGATAATCCCTACTCCCAAATTTTCAAATCTGTAACATGCTTAGTTTCCCTAAAATGTTTAATGTACCACTCAGTTTTAATGACCCTGTATAGATGAGATTTTTTACCTCGTAGTAACTTCAATAATAACGGAAAAACAGAACACAATTTGGAGACAAAAAGTGTTTGTTAGTTGCTGTGGCTTCTTCAAGTAAAAGAACACATTTATTAATTCATTTAATTTTAAGAAGCCACAGTGTGGATAAATAATTATTGGAGGTAATTAATAAAAAGCTTTTGTAACAAACATTATGTTGTTTGTGTATTTCCATTAGATAGAAAATATTGATTAATTTAATTTATCGAAAGGGCTGAACAACTGTCGTGGTCGAAAGGACAAACAGTAGATAAAATCATCGTTAGTATCGCTAACAGTTGATCTTGATAAAAGAGTATTTATGGCTCTAGCAAAAGATTATCTTATTAGATCTTTATGCTGATTCAATGAAAATCCTACATGCTTAGGTAGGCTCCAAAAAAATTTTGTCCAATAACCATTTCTTACATAAAACAAAAGAAGACTGTGACGCAGAAAATAGGCAAAAATTACATTTATATACATATTTAAAGTTATTGGAGTTCGTAGAGTTGTTTGTTTGTATGATTATTGTCTGGTAGTGAATATATATCAAGTTGATTTAGAACTATAGAAAGAAGGCATTAGCGTTTTTTGTTTGAAAATTACAGCCTTAAGGACTAAAAATCCTCTACAACCTCTGGGACACTGCAGACAAATTACTTCACTTGAACTTACCAACGACGTTGAGAGTGATAAAATGGCTCATTTTAGGTTCAGTGCTGACTTGACATTCGTATTCACCAGCGTCTCTCGCCTGGACATACTTAACTTGTAGCGTCCAGGTGTCTGTCGAGTCGACTAGGAATGCTTGGAACCGATCATCAGCTATAAATGTGTACCTGTTGACAATCAACATAAAAAGCATATTCATCAAAACTTTTCAATCTTAAAAATGCAATCATTTAGACATCTAGTCAGTCATTGATTTATATTTTCATATTTACAAAACAATTTCAAAAAGTAATTTATTTACATCATATTTGCATTATTTTGGTTTAGACGCTTTACTGGCTTGGGGGACAAAATTTTTAGATATTAGGCATTTTAAATATGATAAATATAAATATGGAATCAACAGAAACAACTACTCCGAGGGCTAATACCCCTACCGGCATTGAATTACATTGTTGATTCCGAAAGATTCTTAGACGAGGGTAACATATCCAAAAAAGAAGGCATTAAAATTCTTGTTCGTTTAAATATTAAGGATCACAGATCCCACATTTGGAACGCGTTCCACCAAGCAGATTTGTATTAACAATAAGATAATCAACAAATACGATTTATAATTTATTGTAGATTATTTTTGAGAAACAATGAGTTCAAAAGAGCACATTTTTATTTTGATTTCAATGTCCAACCCCATACTAAAATTGTATGTAAGATCTTTTATATCACGAGTAATTTGTATGGGATTAGTGAATTTGTATTGATATTCTATTTGGCGATAAACAAGTTATTGTGATTTAATAAATGCATTTATAATTAGTTGTGTCAATGCAGTTATAATTATTTGGTTAACATTGATGATTACCTGGAAAGTTGTTGGAAACAATAATATGAATCACCTTATTATTTAGATAAACGGTTTGCTTTAATTGATGTGTTTGCTTTGAACCTGGCGCAAATAAATTATCATCGTGTTATTATATAGTGACACGTTAAAACAGTCGAATTATAGTAGAAATGTAAATCAGTATAATATTAAATTTTTTCTTTAATATATGTACCTATTATGGTTTTTAATTAAAACAAACGAAAAGGTTTATAATATTACTGATATTTAATACTACTTCTAAAATTAATTCTTACATTTATACGAAAAATTTCGTTTTGAAATTGAAATATCAAAAAGAGAATTGAGAATATACAATCTCATAAAAAAATAAGGCATTATAATAAGAAAACTCAATATGAGGAAGAAGTTAATAAAAGAAACAAAGAAATTTGGATAATAATATTGAAGAGAGAAAACAGCGGCCCACACTTTTGGTAAAAATAAAGAATTTCCCAAGAATTAGTGTAAAAATATTGTAAACCAATTGTTTATTTTAGCAGGGTCGGACAAATAAAATAAAGAGCCAAAACGAAGAAATTTAAAAACAATAATGTAAATTGTAAATGTCTATTAGGATAAAATACTATTTTATTTAGAACAAAAATTTTCTGTTTACACATTTCTACTTATACATTGTTTAAGACATTAAATTGATAGATGAATAAATAATCAGAATTGTTTTAGGGGGTTGGTTAGCTAACCAAGGGCTATTGTAGTTAAATAAGCTTAGTTTATATAGGGTTACGGAGTTTAAAACGCTTAAGTTTGATGTTTTTGAAGATTGTATGATTTTTTAAATTTTTGAAGAAGAATTAATTTGGTGACAAATCAGGACTGTACGGAGGATGACCCATCAATTCAACGTTTTGAATAAATTAGGTAGCCAAAATTGGTTCGAGCTCATACAAAAGTGTATTTATCATCATGGAGAATACTTCTAAAAGCAATAATGCCATTTTCGATAATAAACTACTGCCTTTTCATTATTCGGATCAAAATATAGACAGCAAACTTCATACCTAATAAAAGATTTTTTCGGCAATCTTCCTACCAAAATCATTACCTAAACTTGTGTTTTAGCTTGTTTTACTCTTCCCTTATATTTTGAGTAAGGTTTTGTTAAATTTTCAAAGTGTTGTGAAAGCGATATGGTCCTATTATGTTTTGTGCATAATCTTGAATGTTATATGATCGGTTGGGGGGTCGCTGGTCGCCATGGAATTATAAATTCTCAGTTATAATCCATTGAGACTCATATTATCAATCACGACAAATGACTACTTACCTGTCTACAGTAAGTATATGAGCATCCCTCTTTCTGATCCACGAGACAGATTTGTTACCAAGCTGTTTCACTCTGCAGGGAAGATAAGCGTGAGTTCCCAGCTGCGTCGTTATGTTTGTGGTTGTTGTCGGATCGAAATATGGACCAGTGTATAAGCCTGTAAATCTTTTAACTGTATGAGCTGCCTCTCCTCTCGAAAACACTGAAACAAAATCACTTTCGGTAATACCATGTACTTCCACTTTATTGTTGATTGTTTCACTAGTCACTTGTTGAAATTTATACATAGTAATAAAATAAATGAAAAGCCGTTTCGCTATACTATAGCTCTTCTTCAGGTGAAGATCTACAAATTAAGTCTACCGAAGCAGTATTTATAGTTAAGAACTAAACTATTTGGTAGAGGGGAGGATTTTGAAATTTAAATTTAAAAGTGTGTTGGAAACCTCTAACTGATCATTGAGAATTACATTTTTTTTATTATACCGATTTATTTCTAATTGTTCTAGAAAAATAAAGGAATAAAATTAAATCTTCTAGAACAATTAGAAATAGGTATAATAAACAAAATGTAATTCTTGATGATCAGTTAGAGGTTTCCAAAACACCACTTTTAAATTTAAATTTCAAAAACCTCCCCTCTACCAAATAGTTTAGTTCTTAAGTATAAATACTGCTTCGATACACTTAGTTTGCAGATCTTCACCTGAAGAAGCTATAGTATAGCGAAACGGCTGTAGTGTTACAAATAAACAATTTTTGAAACTTTTATCGTTTTTTTATTTATTTTATTCCTCTTTATTATTTTCACAACATAATAAGCACAAACAATCACGATTAATTCTTTCTGAATAAAACAATCAACATTTTTGAGGAAAAAATAAGAAAGGGCAATATATATATTTTGTTTGCTGTAAATCGACATAAAATCAGCCCGGGGTGTAATATGGCAACTGTCCTTACATTTGAATATTAATTCTAATTATTAATTTAATGTTCGTCAATGTCATCAAATATTACTCAATATTTTACTTATTTTCTATTATTAACATATTATTGGTTAATGTTTTCAATTATAAGCATATTATTGCTTATTATTTTTTTATTATTAAAACATTATTGGTCAATATTTTCAATTATTAGGATATTATTGCTTATTATTTTGGATTATTAACATATTATTGGTTAATATTTTCAATTATTAGGATATTATTGCTGATTAATTTGGATTATTAACATATTATTGGATAATATTTTCAATTATAAGCACATTATATCTTGACATTATTTTAAATTATTAACAAACTATTGTAAATATTTTCAATATACCTAATTACAGTGATTTTGTTATTCCTGAGTTATAGGTTTCAACATTTCTATATCTAGCTAAATTTGCATTAGTTCTTAAATTACGAAGCATAATTCATCATTCAAATTATTAAAGAAGAGATCTTTCTATCTATTGTAACTTAGTAATATAAATTTTCCTCCTATTAATAGTGTACTACTGTGCGTGCTATTTCAACTTTATAATGTTTTTTTTTACTTACTTGCAATTAACATCAAAAGAAGTAAATGATACGGTAGATTTAATCTTAACGACTGAAGTTTACATAGTTTGCAACAGAGAATCCAACTTCAGTTTTTACGACACCATAAACTTACTGTTTTGTAGTGAGAATCAAGGGCGGTAAAGGAACTAAATTAATGGCAGAAGTCATTAGAGACTTCCTCTTATTTCGATAGCCATTTCTATGTCTGGAATACGGTAGGTATATAGGTGATTATGATTTTTTTGTAACAATTTTCTTTGAAACTACCAAAACCTTTCCATTTGTGGTTTTCATGAAGACAAATAGGTAAGTAGTATCTGGGTTCCACGATAGTTACTTTGGCAATCAAATAAATTCTCTTCTCTTTGTCTTCATTTATTTGATTATCATAGTTATCATGTTTTAATATGACTTCCTGGTTAGAAAAGCCTTTAGCTTTAAGGAAACCGTAGCTGTATTCAATAACACAAAAGAAAATCAAACGTGCAACACATTAAAGTTTATGAATATAATATGTAAAGCAAAGTTTACGTTGTAGTTCTAGAAAGGACAAATACATGAAAATTTGGTTTGTTCGCCATAAGCTTGGTCTAAATTGGTTTGTACAAACAAGTTTTAAGTTAGACAAGAGATTTACTTACATTAAGAAACATTAGTCATTAGGTGTTGAACTTTTTAACACAAATTAGCATAAGTGTTTTGCACATTCCTTTCATTAAAAGGACAAGTTACGAAACAGGGACGTTACATCCTTGCAATTTCGGTCTCTCTTTGTTAATTAATTAATGTGAGATCTTCGTGTGAAAGTATTAACCTAAGGAAAACTTTAATAGCTTATCAAGTACGAAAGCCTTTGTAAATACACAGACTTACAACAAACTTATCTCTTTATAAACGTACCACCTTAGCTCATACCTGCTTGAAACAAGGGTAAGGTAATTCTTGCAAAATTTAGTTAAATCATTACGAAACATTTCACTACAACACACTATTCGTATCATATATTAAAATTGACTTACACTAAATTCCTTTTCACTAGTTTTACTTTTTACTAATGCCAGTACAAGTTTTTTTAAGTGAAACATCTCGTATTTGTTCCTTTATCCAACTCTCCATGTTGCGACCTGTCTGACCAACATAATGGGCCTCATAATTTTTGCAATTCAGTTTGTATACGTCACTCTTTTTATTTTAATTATATTTATTGTATTTATATTCAGTTTATGTATTTGTAGTTAATATAATTTTATTTTTTGGGTAAATATCATTTATAAGTAGTTTTTCCTTTTTATTTGTAATTAATTTGTCAATCATTTCCTTGTGTAGCCTTTGTTTACTTCAATGTTTAAATTAACTTTTGGTTGCTATATTGTGCATCATTATTAATCATTGTCGTTACTACAAGATCTAATCTCGAAACATATACAAAATACTTTTTTTTAAAATAATGTTTTCGCAGTCAATAAAATGAAAAATTCACCCCGAAAACAGCAAGTTAATCTTCATTTATTGATTATTTATTACCTACAATTTGTCGTTTTTTTACATGAATGAAATGCTTTTTAATTTATAAAATATTAAGCGTTGTTTTTTTTAGAGACTTAATGTTTTCCGAACTGTATTGGCACAAAAAATCGAATCCAATTGTGCATTACAATAACTGTTTTATTTTGCAAGTTGAACTTATTTCTGAATGCATTTTAGCGATGTTGCTCGATTGGTATCTGGAGAAGTTGGCAAAACTAATATTCATACTTTCCAGTCAAATATCCGGTATCGAAAATAAGTAAAACCATTTCGCTTTTTGCATTTTTATAGGTTTAGATGTGTTAAATTCCTGGGGGATATTTTTGTTAAGAAATTTATTCGATACATGTTCGTGTTATAGTCTCTCCCGGGATGATTCCCATTTTCTCCTTGAAACAAGAATTTTTCTAGTGATATATTTTTTTTATACCAACACACTGATCAACAAAACGAAAGTTAGACTGTTGAAGAGAGACTACAAAAAAATGTGCAGTATGTACATGCAAAACAGGAACATAATTCCTAGAACTGCTCTTGTCAAGTTCTCAGCAATCAACGAGAAAGAAATTTGGAAAGACCCTGGGGTTCCCCTTGTACTTTGGGGTAGAATGTCCGTGCCAATTTTCGACGAGTTCTATATTCACTAGCGTACATTGATAAAAGAAAAGAATTGGAAGCAAAACGAACACATAAAACAATAACGATTAAATAATTGAATACGAAAAGTAATGCAAAAAATAAATTCAAATGCGAACGTTATTAGGGATACGGAGAATGAATGTGTTGGATGCAACGATGACTACAGTAAACCAAAGAGAAAATACGATTGAATCGAATGTATATTTGTGTTTAATTTGACTGGGTGATGATTGTACGAGATGCTCTAACATTTCTCAGACTTGCGACGGCAGTAATAACAATACCAATAAAGAGGTCAGACAGGGCGTACTTTTAAAGAACGATTAGAAGAACATAAAAAATCTTATGAAAATAATAAACTAAATTCGAACTATGCTAAACATCTAATCGAAGAAAACCATACTTTTGACGATGACTTTGAAATTCTTCATGTTGTAAATAAAAGCCTAAGATTATCATTATTAGAAACATTAGAGATTAATAAATACAAAAATAAAAATACACTGTTAAACGACCACGTTAGGCGTAACAATTGTAAAGTGTGAATATACTAATTTTGTGGAAACTTTGTGTTTTTATTTATTTCATCTATTATTTTATATTATCCATCGGTATTTTTTGTTTTACCAAAACTTGCTGTTACTGCATATCTGATATTACCCCCAACCTAACCTTTATTTGTTTATTTATTTATTTCACTTTTGATGAGAAAAAATTCTAGGACATTGTTGGACGAAAACCGGGGTTTTTCGACAGGTGGTAGACAGGTGTAACAAACACGTGCATATCTTGAATTCCATACTTAATTAGAAGTTGAGACCAGTATATTATTAGTAGCATATTTGCCTTAATGGTGCTGATCATTACGGAATCCCCGACCTAACCTAATGAGTGATAAAGCCACAATGACCGCCATGCTGGCAAGCTCCTATTATCTGGATCGATCTGGATATGCTGTGCTCTGCTGTGCTGCCATTTCAGGGACCCTCCTCTCTTCTCTTTGTTGGCTTTATTGTTCCTACTGATTTACGAGCACCAAACGATTCGAATGTTTTTATCCATGAATTCATGCGCCTCTTTTAAAATAAAAGCCAAAGAAGTTTTTTGTTAACATTCAACATAATCTGAGAGCATAGCCTTTCATCTGGTGCCTCTAATATTGCTTAGACAATATTAAAAGGGTAAGAAACGAAAAAAGAAAAAAATCATCCTCTTTCTCCTCATTACGAACAACAGCTTTACGAAATTATTTCCCTTACCTACTAACTGACCCGTACCTTAACCTTAATAAACACTGCGCCTGCGTTACCAACATGGGTTCGTTTTTCGACTGTCCATATTCTTTATTTCAATTAATGGAGAAAACGAAACATAAATACAAAATAATCAATAATGATTATACTACATTAATATTTTTTCATTGGAAACAAATGTTGATTTAAATTTGAATAAAGTTGCTATTTATGTAGGTAGGGAAATCTATTTTTAACTGCAAATTATTCATGAACTCTTGGTTGTACAACGTGGTTCGTGAGTATTATCATACGGCGTTCTTCCTTATTTAAAGATAACACTTTCAATTCAAAGGAAACAAAAGTAAATCCAAAACCCAGCTCACACCTTCAAGATTTATTGTCGTAAACAACCAACTCCCAAACAGATCAATATTGATTTTGTGATAATCAGTTCAATCAGAAGAAATTAAAAATTTGCGTTACTAGATCGAAATGGTGACGGAAAGAAGTCGTGTTAAGTGCCAATAGAAATTTATTTTATTGCATAAAATTCAATCGTAATATATCTTCTTTTAGTTTGCGTCTAATTTCTCACATTAAATCCAATTTGCGACGTCTATTCAGTAATTGTTTCTGGCAGGAAGACTTTATGTAAGAGCCTACATGCATTCATTGAATATCTCATAAAAGTCGCGGAAACCCGTTTATGACCAGTTGAAGGAAATAAAACGAGAAATAAAACTTCCACAAGTACTTAACAATTACGCAGGCCAATGTAAAAAGGCTGCTTACTTCATAAATGTATGCAAGATTACTAAGAAACTGCACAATCGGAAAACATTACCTTTATTGTTCCTATTATACAATAATTGAGCCTTTATTTATCCATAAAACTCAAATAAAAACCAAACAAATTATACTCAGTAAAATAATATAGCCACCACCACTTAAAGCACCTTGTCACGAAATGCTAACTGACAACAACGTAACGATCCCATAGAAATCCACACCCAATAAACATGCTGCTTAAACACAACACAAAGCAGCAAGAATGTAATAACAACGTAAAATATTATAGCAACAAACATACGCGTTTCAATACATATCACAACCACAACATTTTAACACAATTGTTCCTTAATTTAACCACAATGTACCATTTGTATACAACACATCTAATCTAAACCGCAATAATTTAACCACAATGTAAAATGTTATAGCAACGAGAAGTAATAACAATTGGACACGTTTTAACTCAACACATTTATTATTTAATAACAACTTAAGAAACGATAGCAACTCGACATATTAACCACAACGCAAAACCCCCTGAATAGTTTAACCACAACACAATGTTACAATAATTTAACTACAACGTAAAAATATGTAGTAACGCAACACATTTATAATCTAAGATACAACACAAGATGATATATAATTCACAGTATTACCACAATTCTTTGTGCGATTGTCAGTGTGTTTGCTATATCATTATGACACAACGTACTGTTAATTGAACTAAAATGAATATAGAAAATCCAATACATATTTATTGTAAGACTGTGTATGCGAAAATAATTTAACTAATTGCATTGTGGGTGCATAGTTATAGTGTTGTGTAGGAAATAATTTTGTGTATTGGTAAATTTATTGGCAGCTGTACTGTCACTGTCGTAAATCGTCTCTTTAATTAAGTATCTACAATAATTCCTCCGCCTCTGATTCTTTTACCTGTTATTTTCGAAAAGCCAATTCAATCTGTTGGATCGTTACAGAAAAAGCGAGTGTTCTTTCCCTTTCTTTTCCTATTCGTACGGAATATCTTTAAAGCAATGATATCGTTCTTTTATTCTAAAAGCCACCCTTTATTTTATATGTATGAAGACTGAGAATCAGATTGAAATGGGACGGTAAAACGTGTCCATTTGACAAAGAATATTACCATTTTTACGTCCTTGAATACAAATTCTACTTTTCTACTTTCTTATAGATACCTAGTGTCATCAGTTAAAAAAATTCAATACCGCAATTGCTAAATATCTACATATATAAATATATAAATTTATCAAGTCCCATGATGCAGATATAAACTTAGTTGATAGGTGTACTGCTTACTGCTAAAGTATCATTAAGTTTATATAATCTTTTATTAGCGCGCCATCAAAAATAATAGACTAACTTCCTTTAAAATTAATCTAAAGTTCATTATTAAGCCAATGGAAATTTAATTACATCATACGGCTCGAAGCAACTTTGGTTTGTCTAATTTTAAATTAAACATCCTTAAGATATCTTCTTATATTTACTAGTCATTGTTTTAATTACGTTAGAAGATATTCTAAATTTACTTTTCCATGATGACATATAAGATAACATGAACTGGAGACAATTTTCAGTCACTCTTAAAACCTTTAAATACCAACATTAAATGGTATCTATCAGAAAATATAAAAGGCATTTTCTCATAGTTTTAGTGTAAGAAACTCTAATAAATGTTAACACTTAGGTAAACTTTCTTGAAAATTGCATGAGGTTGTTGTTCTAGCAAACTTTTCATTTAACTTTCCTATTTATTCTACCGAAGTTCATCTTTTGTAATGACTCTATTCTTAATAGGAATTTACTTAAAAGTGTATAAAAGCCTTTTTTAAAACTTTAACAACGTTACATCCAGTTTTCCATACCATACCAGGGCATAAATTTATTGCATCTTATATAAGGTTTAAATACTTAAAGGCAAATAAACAAGACCAGCAAAATTAGTATACGTTCAAAATTTATTTTTCTATATTAAAATAAGTGTCAGTCTTAAGAAACAGCCACAAATCCTTGATGTTTTATATAGAAGAACAATATATGATTTATATAATGAAAGTTACATAAATTTTAACAAAATTTATTGATTATCTCCACAACAATTGTTTACTTATATATATAATAGATTATTTTTATTTATGCAGTATAAAATAGAGTATAAATTATAATTAAAATGGTGGTTTTCTTCTAATAAATGTGTCGAGTACATATCTTCTTTTTGTGTTCTTTTAGGCATGTTTAGAAGTTCCTGACTTCTTAACCCACATAAACTTTTTTTTACTTTTTCTGGTTTTGAATTGCTAATACTAATTGAGATTGAGATTTCCTATAACAAGATTAATAAAAATTCAAATGTTGTTGCATACAGTACTGGCTTATGTATTGGTTTTCGATTTACATATTGTTACAAGTTACAGCCGAAAATCTTAGCTGGTTATTAATTGTGTTCCATATTTATGAAACCATCGGAAGTACTAAAATTCATTAATTTGAAACGAACAGTAACTTCATCGTTATTTTAGACGAAGAGCTGTATAATACCAAGATTATACGTAATATTTAGTTACACATTAGCATATGGGTACATAATATGAAACTGGTCCCAACGCAGTTGGCAAATATCCAATAAAATCGCCACTGTGTCGGATACACGTTTAAACGTTCTGCTTTACTAATAATATAGCCATCAAAGGAATTTTTGTTAATTTGTAGAGAGTAAATTGGGGATGGAATGCTACCTTTTGCAAAACGATGCCAACTTGTTTATTTATAAAAATAAAAAATATAATACTGTAAACTACAAAAACACACATTGTCGTACTGTAAAAAATAAAAATTGAAGAACGAAACTAATCCGTTTCTCAGAGATAGGGAAGAAGAATTTGATGACTAGAGGTGGGACAGAGCGTTCTCGTATTTTTGCTGTTTTTTCTTTATAGGTAACACTGGGGACGTATATCAGAAAAATGTTAGCAGATGTACAATCATTGAGCAGCCATATTAAAGACAATAAAAATCTGATTCAATAGTATTTTCTATTTATTGTATTGTAGTCTTTGTTGGGTTCAATCGAATTTGGATTAACTTTTTGCATTACTCTTGGTATTCTGGTATTCTTTGATTTTATAACTTTTTTCTGTCTACTTAATATTATTTTTTTTATGAATGTACATTGGTGAATATAGAAGACTCCAGGGTCTTTCCAAATTTCATTCTCGTTGATTGCTGAGTACCTTGGTCGTCGGGAACTTGCCAAAAGGAGTTCTAGGAATTATGTTTCTGTTTTGTATGTTATGTACTCTACCAAAAGAGTAGGAGAGGTGGATAATGCAAAATCCATAAACTTATGCGTTTACACCATTGTTAATTGATGAATTTCAATCAAAACCTTTCATAAACAAATTTATTAACAAGTGTGTAATATGTAAGTATCTAAGTATATAAACGAATCCAGAATTGTCGTTACAGAATGTCAGCAATTTTGCGAATTGTAAGTCTCTTCTAATAGTTCAGTTCTCCTAGTTTTACGGTATATAAAATTGTACGTTTTCTATTAAGCACATGTAGAAATGGTTACAATTGTGTCGTAAACAAGTAATTAATTAATTGTCTTTAACTGCGTAGGAAATATAGCTGGCAAAATCAGCATTTCCAAATGTGCCTCTGTTGACCTTTTAGCTTTTCAATGGTAATTGGAAGAAATAATGGTGGGTAATTTACCTCGACTTTTTAACGCTATTGTTATTCTTCAGGTTGTTTGTTTTTGCAGTGGCTTGATTTTAGTTTTAAATTAGCAAAAAAAAAGGAAGACTATTAATCACAATTTGAGCGGAATGGTTACAATATATCCCCAGTTTTCGTTCTAATTTGCGGACGGGAATAATTTCTTCCTAAAGGAAAAATGAGACCACGTCAATTTTTTATTATTCGTAAAAAGGGTCCATTAGCTTTCGGACCTACGCCCTTTCACTTTATTCTGTTTGTTCAAATTTACTTATGGGTAGGTTAATAGTAAAAAATAAATAATACAAAGGAAATCATGTTTTTCATGAAAAGTGCTTTAGTTTTTCTTTTCTGTCTAAAAAAACAACAAACCAATAATAATGATATTTTTTCATTTTATTGAACATTAGATTAGAATACGTGGATCGGTTGGAAATATAGAAAATCGTTTTATGTTTATCGAAAGATAAATGAAAATTATTATAAAGTACAGAAGTTAAATATAGTAGAAATAATAGATGTAAGCAAAAAACAAACTTCAAAAATAGTAATTTCGACATTTTTAGTTCTCACTAGCACACCATACATACTCTCGATAAGTAACCGATCAAATCGAAAGGGCTCTTGAACAACATCTAGTTAAGGCAGTATAGTCCCATCTAATAATCCTCTGATGTTAATTGAAGTATTGTATTATATGTTAGACGAGAGTCTTACATACTAAGGCATCTTCTTGCTCAACTGATTTGACGACTCAGCTGATATACGCGATAGACTTCTGTTTTCAAAGGATATCAGTCGCTTGATATTAATTTAATTCGTAATCCACGGGAAAATCGATAGTTATAAGCAGTTTATTTATGAAAATAAGATGCAGTATTTGATAAATATGTAATTACCTGTAAATCAAATAAAGAAGTTTTAGTAAAATAGTAGATAGTGCTCTAATACATGAGGATTGAATACAGATTAAGGTAATTGGGTTTTCGAAATTGGTCATATTAGGCGAGACAATATCACAATACATTGTTATGGTAATTTGGTCTGTGTTATTTTATCAATGGATAAATGATATGGATTTTAATCCCCTTATTTTACTGATCGATTTGAACGCAACGTTTGCGAGCAATTTTCTCGTTTAGTAAAAATTACGATAGAGCCATAAGAATATTAGATTTACACAGTTGTTTATATGTTATACCTAGCCGGAAAATTTATGTGCGTATTTAAAATGTAATTACTAATTACATTTAAATCCTCCAATATACGAATCATGGTCAATTTTTAGCCGGGTTATTTTCAAAACAACATTTAATTAATATTTTTCGTTGGTAGGTGTATTTCGAGATTTCATTCTGGCCTGTGTTGGTCCAGTTCACAAGTTCCAATTTATTCAGATTGTAAATGCGTTTGGTTTTTAATTTCCTGAGATATAAATTCTCACAATGTTTTTCGTTCTGTTTATTGCACAAGGGTTTATTGAATTTTTACCTGGAAACTCCAATACATGATCAACAACTCGAGCATAAACTGATATTTACCCAGGAATTATAATAATTTTTACCTTTAAGTACTTCAATATTTTTTCCAAATATAGGTAACCGAAAAGAAAAAAAAACCGGTCGTTAAGGTACGTAGTTGTTTTCCACTTGGGTTTCAGCATCTGCAATTTTCATTATGTAAATATTTTCAGTTTTTTTCATTTATGTTCATGTATATGTATGAAAAATATGTAAATTTTGGTGTAAACGCTGTTGTAATTCCGGTTATGCCAATGAGGATTACTTGTTAAGACAACAGGAACGATAAATAAAGACAAACTGCCAGTTTTGGAGGTACTTTTTTAAATGTTAATAGCGCTTCACAAAAAAAATAACTTTGAAGAATATTAATTCGTCAAAATTTATAGTATACAGACTTTGTAATGCAAATTTATGGAAGGAAAGTAATCAAGGCAAAAAGTTTTCCCTTCGTTATCACTTCAGTAAACAAACAAACAGAAATTTATTTGGTTTTACGATAAGTTAACTGTTTTTATAAAGTTTGATATTTGGCGGTGGACTTAAAAACTAAGTACCAAACGAAAAGAAACTTTTTGGTCCTTTAATTAAAAGAAATCTCATCAAACAGAAACATGTACTTGCCCTGCATCATTACATATACCAACTTAGAAATAATACCTATTATAAATAAATGGGAAAACAACTGAAAGATTTTCGCTAAACTTTATTTCTTTTGTTACAAAACAAAAGCCATAACAATTATTTCGTCAAACTTTGGCTTCGTCAGATGGTGCCTTTCCCAATTGGTTATATAGGTCAAACAGGGATAAACATTAACACAGGTCTAAACGAACATAAGAATATTTTTTTTAAAATAAAAATGATTCCACATATTTTAGAACAAGGTGGTAAATTTAACGATAAAAGTGAACTTTGACATTATGAAAATGAAGTAGTCAATCACAATAATCGATTATTTAAAAAAGGATCTATAATCGATTATTAAAGAAGCAATCGTTATGATTCTCGTTTTGAAACAACACAAATGAAGTTTATTAAATGTTTTCATGTTGTTTTCCTATTTATTTATATGTGCTATGTATTTTTATCAAGTAAGGGTCATTTATACCTAATATGATATTCTTTTTGATTGTTTTTGAAAAAATATGTTACAGAAGTATGATTTTTTGTTGTTATAATGATTAAAGAAAGGGTCTAAATAACTAGCTCGTTCGTTAGACTAATGACCTAGTGTTAGATATCGACAAAGCCGTCTTAAACCTTTAACAAATTAAGGAGAGGGAGAGGGGTTATATTAATTTGATTTCTCATTTTCAATACTCCTTTATTCCAATGGGTAAAGGTTGAACGAACTTAAAACAAGACAAGTTGTTATAGAAAATGAAAAGCTAAGACTGTAATACGATTTACAGAACATCTGGTAATTTCTATAAATTTTTGATCAAGAACTAAATGTTCTTTATTAAAATTCGTTTTTCTTCGATTACTTAAAAATGCTTACATTTATATATTTACAAAAAGGGTTGCATATTGATTAGCCATGAGACACGGATAAATAAACACTTTTAAAGATGAAAGTATAAATAAAATCGCTTGCATCAATAAACCGAGAAAGTTTGCTCTTTCGATTGCCTAGAAAGATATTGTTAGTAGAAGAAGTATTTGAATAAGTCAATCAAGTTTGTGTCATACTCTACAAGATTATCTCGAATGGTATGGACTGCAGGGTGTAGTTGACATTTCCATTCAAACTGAAATGAAAGCTGCATCACAAACAATTCAAACAATGAATTTAAGTTAATGATGCATTTCAATAGATGCTTTATTAAGCGCAACGTGTTTTCAATAGTAAAATTTGTTTATGCCATTTCAATTCATATTCATTTAAACCTACTGAATTTATAGTAGGTGAACCAGGAAGTTGTGCGTTTTGTTTTTTCTGCAATCATTTTTCGATGCTCTGCACGTCAAATAACAGAACGGCCATCTGTCAAATCTCACGTATACTGTATTCGTATCATTTTTTTTCTTGTCAATTGATTGCCAATATTAATTAAAAATTTAATAATACCTATCAAAATTAATTGTCTAAATGAATGAGATAAATTATTTCAATGAAACGGAAATATTTGGTTGGAATTGATGAAAATATTTTTTATCTAATGAATGAAAAGAATATGACTTTTATTAGAATATCGATAACCGTGACAGCAATTCAGGTGTATCCCTGTGAAATTCCACATAATATTTGAGAAGAACGTTAGGTTATAGCGTGCACATAAAAATATAAGTACTAAACAAAAGGATATCTATATTCATTAGTTTGACTTCCTTTACTGCTGGGCTATTTTATTTTACTGTCCTGAGATAAAGGTCGTAACCGTTTAGAAAAGATAGGCGAGAAATACCAACATCGATTTTATACTATTGTATGTTAATTCACAGTTTTAATAAATAGCCTTTGGGTATACATAGATATATTCGAAACCATCGTTACCATCAATTTTTAAGGAAACTGTGTAAGCTTGTAAATCTGCCTGAATGTCACAAAAGTTACATTTAACCGGAATCTACCGCATTTAAAATGTTTTAACGAAAATTTTTGAAGGAACAGTTAATAGCATTCCCTTAATTATTTTCTTTTGTGGATTATGTGGCATATAATTAAAAGGACCCAGTTAAAAGGAATTTACAAATATATATTAATTAATATTAACATTTAATGGTTCCTGAACGTAATTTGCTGATTTTCAAACTAATTACCACGGGAAAAATTGTTTAGTTGTTTTAGAATTTTGTAGCTAGTAACGCAGAAATATGCAGAAATGTACATTTGTATACGATATTATACTGTAGCTTCATCAGAAGTATACATGATTACTTAATTCTAAAGTGTTGAAATTGTTTTTAAATGATCTTTGAAGGGGTGGTGATAGAGATGGGGAGGATGTCTAACAAACGAGAATTGCCTACGTCGATTTGTTCATTAATAAGTAAATTACAATGTTTAACGCTGTAAATTATTCATTAAAATTATGATTATAATTAATTAAATGGTTTGGATAATTTAAGTTTGATTTGTTATTAATATGTGGGTTTGTATGTTTATTAAGTATTTAGAAAATGAAGAAAATTTATACAAAGAAACAATTTTTAAAAGAAGTTGACGTTTTGATTTGAATTTCTATATTTGATACGGATAATTCTGCTAAAAGGGGGCTTAGGGGATTACCCATCATTGGACCTTCATTACCTGAATTAAATAAACATCAAAAATCCACAAAACGTTTAGAAACCTAAATTTTGGGTGTTTGTTTCATTCAGTTAATATTCCACAATACTCCTTCGATTTTCTTGTACTTCATTACTTGTATAACATTAATTTTTAATTCTAATTGACTATTAGCAATAATATCATATAAACTGTAGCATGTAGGCTTTCACGGCCGGCGTCAATCGAATTAAGATGATTTTCCGGGCTTGTGGGCCGTGGTATTATATATAGGCTTTTTTGGTTGCCTGGCGTTTCGTCAGCGACTGCGGCTGACATCTTCAGAAGCGTTGGTGGTTTGGATGTTGTAGCAGCTTTCGATCTCGCTGTAGTCTGATGACCACGGCCCACAAGCCCGGAAAATCACCTTAATTCGATATCATATAAATATAATAATAGGTTAGGGTTTTGTCGTACTGATTTGCGAGTGTGTTTATGGTGTTGGGGGGTGAATGTCATGGGGTTTTTTTGTTAATAGGTAGCGGTGATGTATTTGGAGTTAACGACAGGAAATAAAGTTGGCGATAGTTTCCGTAAGGATTCTTTAGATTCCACTTCCTGTTCCAGTCGGTCGTTGAGAATTCAGGGAAGGCAGGTAAGAAGACATAAACCTGTAATACATGTCATACGGCGGATAAGCTTCGCAGCCAACATTCCAAACGTAGCGAAACTAAAGATCTCCCTGTGGGCCGCCTTAAGTACAATTTCTAGCAAAATACCTCCGACGGCGCACTATGGATTCAACTGAAACTATCCGGTTCTAATGAAGTAACCTGAGAGATGCAAGTGACGCGACGCGACGCGACTTGACGCGTCGCGTCCTTTGCGACAACGAGTCGTTAGCAATAGGAGAATTGTCACTTGCCCTATATTAAAGACGAATTTCTATTGACAACGCCCTTACGGAATTCTCACATTATTACTCTTTGAATATCGATACCTTTATTCCTATAAACGCTATCTACGTATCTGCACCTTAACATTTGAAAATTATGTTTTCATTTTAGTAGTGGGAAGATGCTACATTAGGCTTCGTCCTGTATTGTTTTGATAAGAAAATGTATTGAACTGATGGCTGTAGAATGTGACTAGTGCAACATATTGCTGCGGGTAACAGTAGTTTGTCATTATTATTCTTCCCTTTAGAATGTTGAACTAGTTTTTTGCGTTTGCATTTAGGACACGACGTCATTTTCCTCTACTCGCAATTTTGTGGACGCTTTCTAAAACGCGATCATGACAAGGTCTTTGTAGTAAAAATTCCCAATCCAGCCTAGAAATTCGTTCATCAGGGACGAACAAGCGAAATTTACTGGTTTTAAGAAAATCCTTGGCTTTATTCTTCTATTCTGAAGAAATTTCATTCACGTCCTGGCCGTGATAATTTATTTCCGGGAATTATTATTTGACAGAATGTTCATTTTCTCCTTTTTAAAATATACGTTTTTATAGTTTTTTCCGTTCTTTGTTTGCCTCCTTCCTTTGTCCTTCGTGGCGCATTCTCTTTTAAAACAGCAATAATAGCATTTAGAGAATCCTTAACAAAGGAATCTAATTAACGAGCTACATGATAGAAACCTATTTGTGGTTATAATAAGACAAAAATAAATTACACTACCGTTTAATGAAATATTTTTCTGCATTTGTATAATTGTTTCCACGTTTTTCTAATACAACAAAAGACGTTTTCGTTTATCCTACTTATGATAAATCCCTTAAATGTAATTACTTGGTAGTCACACACAATAAAAATTGAAATGGTAAAGCTTTTAGATATTGTAACCCCATTTTAATGCAGAAAAAAAAAACACAAACCCAAGTCACAAAGATGTTTATTGTACCACAATATACATTTCGACACACAGTAGCTTCTTCAAGTGGAAGATGTAATTAATTTTTTTATCAGATGGAAGAAATAATTTTCTTAAATTTAATTACAAAACCATTATTATTGTAGTGGGGGACTAAACTAGAACTAACACTAATAGTTGCTAAACATTTAAAAGTGGAGAAAAATGTATATCTATTTGATCATTAATAATTAATCCTAATCTATTTAATTTATTAATCTTTAGACTTTCTAATCGGTTTAACTTTAGTCCTTTGTTTTCAAGATGTAAAATTTTGAGAACTCATATTAACAGCAACTTGAAGGACTTCTTCCACCTGAAGAAGCCACTGTGTGGCGAAATGTACATTGTGGTACAATAAACATCTTTGTAACTTGTGTTTGTGTTTTTGTTTTCTACATTAATAATTTTTCACTTATTGGAAACGTCAAATTACTAAAACCTGAAGCTGTTTGAGCTGAATTACTATACACCAGCTGCTAAGAATAGAGATACAACACTATACAAATGAAAATAGCAAATATGTCACCTTACAAAAAGTGTTTATTTAGCATAGAAAATACTTTGCTGATAACAGATTTCATGAATATTTAAATTTGGACGAGCCGACGCTTTTCCTTAAATGGACTTTTTTGGAGAGCTGCCTCTAAATTGCTTGTTGAAGTTTTTTTTCTTCTATAAATTTTGCCTTCCGTTGTCATCTACATAAGCAAACAAAGTATAAGCGCGAACAGGAACGAATGCCTTCATCGCCAACACATGTTATATGAAATATAACTTTAAACGGAATTATATTTTACTACTTTATTAAATATCTTTATTATTTAATGACAACTCGAAGTACATAATAACATACAAAAATTGAATTCAATTTTATTTAAAATGTTTCACAAAGAATGCGATACACAATTTATCAACTTTCCATACACATTGGGCTATATGATTTCGATGGCCTCCTGATGGAGAATCAGGTTGGTATTAATTCAACCACCAAATAAAATTACAATAATGCCTTAACTAATTGTGCTGAGAAACCTCTATTACAAAACACAGAATTTCTAAAATCTATTCAGCAGATTTCCTTATCGAGTTCAACTTAGGTCAGAAACGGTTCATAACGGTTATAGCCCCTTATTAACAATGCTTGTCATTGAAATTTGCCTGAAACGTTTCCCACCTTGTCTTATATCACGTAGTAAATTAACCTTGTCATCCACTTTTTCTTTTATTGGTCGTGTTCATTGTTCAAATGCGGTGTATTGTTTTCCATATAACAAAAATCAACTAAGACACAGAATTACGTTACATTATGGATTGGTCGGGTTTTAAAAATTATTGGTTAGCAGATGATTTGCGAAAGGGAATGTGAAAATTCAATTGTTAAGGGTATTTACAAGACTATTTTAGAGCTGTACAGGCATGTAAGTGACGACCAAAACCCATAACAATTGAAATTAAATAGGTCATCAAAATTCCTACTATTATGCAAATTTTTTAAACTCGGATACCTATTAAATAGGTTTTGTGGTGTATACACTATTGAAACGTATTTAACACCTCTTGCATTTCCTTTATATGTAAATAAGGGCAACTGTTAACATGGGGTGCCGAGGGAAGTTCCTTTTGAGTTGATGGCCGTTGTATCGTGCAGCTATTGATTACTGTTACATAAATTTCAAATAAGCTGCAAAATTTATTATTCATATTATACATAAACGTAGACATGAATGTATGTACCTATAGACACACACACACACACACACTCACATATAAATGTATAAATAACAGATGCCTTTGGCTTCTCGTATTTATTTGTGTGTAGGTAAAGAACACCAGTGTATAAATTTTATGCTTGGTAAATCAAGGCAAAATACTACATATGTATATATCTGGCGAAAGGGATGCAACATTAACCAAATTCTTCTGCACCATAGAACGTGTTATAGTTTGATAATCCCACGGGGTTTTAACTACGATAAAAGATGATATGTAAATGGTGGTGACCAGTTTAATATATGTATGTTTCACTGTACAGAACAGGCTTAGAAGCCCCGTAAGATATGTTATTTGTACCTTTAATTTTATTATTTAATTAGATTAGTAACTGGATTTTGTATCAGATGTACAATCCCTAGGCAGATACTTAAACGAATTAATTAAAACTGTTAGACATTATGTTTAACAAACATAACTTACGCTGTTTTTTTTTTGAACTAATTATAAATTAATTTAAATTTAATTTAACTTGTCTTGTGCAAATCTTCGGTATAGTACATTTGGAATGAAATAAATATTATTCTTATTGTTTTATAAAACGTACAAGTTTCTATGTTCAGGTATTCATTAATATTATTAACATATTGCAGAACATTGTACAACTTTTAATCATTCAATAAATCTTGACAAATAATTTTTTTACACAATATTCCACAATACAGAAAATTTGGAAATAAGAAAAACAACTAACAAAAATATAAATCTAGTTAATAATAAATTAGAATTAGTTCATATTAGTTCTAAAAAGGGAACCTATGATCCCTAAAACTCCATCCATGTAATTTATATTTAAAGGTTCCATTTTTCTTTTAAGGTACAAAAACCTAAAAGGTTGTTTGCAATTGACTATGTAGTTCCACACAATTCTGTTTAAAACTTCTCTAAGTGCCATTAAAGTCACAACTTTTTGTCTTGTAAACTTTTTGAAAAGACGAAAGAATTTGAAACAAGACATCTCCATTAAACATTTTAGGTAACGGTCAAGTTTAATTACAGTTAATTACATTATTAATTTAATTAACTAAACTTTGATCTTGTCAAATTAGCAGTAAGTTTAAATTGCTTGGGGAATTTACTAAATCTTAATTTGTATAAACATTTTACATACAATTTTACAATAGATAATAAAGATCGAAAAAATTTTAAATTTTACTTAATTACATTAAACAATCAGGTAAGAAGAAAATCTAGAAATAAAAAACACACCCGTTAATATGGTTTGAGACTTTTGTGGTTTTGTCAAAATTACACCCTGTTATTAAATATTTTACGTTTGTCAATAAAAATCAGCAACAATTTTTCTAATTTTCAGTGATTTTTGTCTATAATTTTGCTGAACCGTTTGTTGTTCGGATTCAATATTATAATCTCGTCGTGTAATTAATTGTTTCAGTCTAAATACAAACGTGTTATTTAGGGTAGCATTGTGGAGGTGATGTCATGTTTGCAAATGACTACTGCACACAAATTTTGCCTATAGTTAGAGTTATGACATAATAAGATGCAAATCTGCAAGGACTGTGCAGAATTTAAACGCCTCCAAGGCATGTTACACTAGCTATAAGATTATTCATTGAATTAGACATTTGATTTGACGAAGCTTATGGTAACTTAGACTGTTTCATATTCCTTAAAGGTTCACCTAAGTAAATTTACTAATATCATGTTTGAAATAAAACAACTTTGAAAACTTTCACTGTAATTTATTAATTAAACTCTATACGTATTTCGCTTTATAAGGGCATCGTCAAGAGTATAAAATTACATTACCTAACAACGCAACCTATTGTGTTTTATTTCTGATATATGAAATTATTTCCTGATCTATATCTGACAATAATAATGAATGTACTAAAAAGCGTGTGGCATACATAATAAGGTAATTATTATTGAAGAAATCGATGAAAATAAATTACTTATTAGTTTTGAATCGACCACTATTCAACAATGTTCTCGCTTTTTCCCAATTCTATCGTATTTAACTAATACAATTTATATTTAGTATTTATTACAGCAGTGTGTATTAATAACTCACATATAACATATTCTTATTTTGTATTTCAGTTATAGATCCCATTCTTGTAGCACGCCTACCTACGAGCTGCCAGCGTTGCAAATAAAAAGTTTGAAATGATATTTTTATGAAGAACATAAGAACGTTGAAACAGAGTAAAAGTTGGTAAAGATGTATCTGACCATCAGATGCGAGTATAAAAACAATAATTCCCTTTTTCAAGACAATCCACAGGCTGTCAGTCTGTTCGCGAGTAATAAAGCAATTTCTATCGTTTTCAGCAGAGAAACCAGAAATAAGATAAGAAAGGAAATTTCCGGTGACTAGTTAAAATTAAGAACCATATTGTAAGAGGATTATTACTGACATTAGTGAGAACAATGGATTCCCATAAGACATTTAGATGAAGGTAATTCTTCTGTTTATGGAACACGGCGGTTGATCTCCTGACAATTTACTGCCTTTATTTCAAGTTCTGGATTTAATTCAGTTGAATTCAAATATATGGTATAATGAAGGTAATTTATTAAGGTAATTAGGGGACTCCATAAAAGTGGCCGTTATAGCGATTCCGAGAAAGACAAGCTGCGACCGCTAAATAAACAGTTAGTCAGTATGACATCCCTGATGAGGTGAAACAGAGTATATTATGCAATCATAATTTCCGCAGATTTTAACGACCAATTATTAATATCCTTCATTAGCATTTTTAACTAAGGCTCTTAATTATTTTTGGGTTTTAATCATGTCTTTTCATAGCAGTTGTACTGTTGAAAATTTAGTTAGTAAAACAGAGATGCTATCAATCTCCATGTACATGAGTGTATAAAAACCAAAAATCAAATTTTGTATAGAGAGAATACGTTAAATACAATTTCCAATAACTTAAAAAAGAACAATACATTTTACGTTTCATTTAAAACTTCTAAAACACAAAAAGTTTAAAGCTTTATATTAGTATTCACTATAGTTGTTTCGCTAAATTTATGCTTCTTCAGGTGAAGATATAACAAAACTTGTGATTAGAACTACCTATATATACCTACTAATTATTATGGTGAGGGAATTAGATATTGACATTTAGTAAAGGAGAACTTTTTACATCTAATTGGTCCTTCAAAATATTATTATCTCTATTATATCGATTAATTTCTAAACCCTTTAGAAAATCCAATTTTTTAACTTTATTATGAATATGTAAAATATTAAATTCTAGATTAAAATTATGGCCATTAGTAATTAAATGATCTCCGTAAGCCGAGTCGGTTGTTTTATTTATAAAACTCTATAATGTTCGCGAATACGAATATCAAAAGAACGCCCAGTTTGACCTATATAGACTTTCTCACAGTTGGAACAACTAAGTAAATAAACATCTCATTTTGGGCTATTAGGTGTTTTACATTTGTTATTTAAAATAAATTTGCCTAAAGAGTTATCTGTTATAAAAGTATTGTTTGTTTTTTGGAAAAAAAATGAACCTATATTGAGTTTATAAAGTAAATTACAACACATGTAACGTGTTATATATAGGACACAATGTAGATCATTTAAGTAGAGTACAAGGACATATCAAAATTATAACGAAAAAAATCAGCGTTTATGAATAATATTAAAATCAGTAACATGAATTCAATTTACAATAGAATTCGAAAATTTTATATAAACTATAAAAAGGTAAAAGATTAGATATTTTACAAGTCCTATAAATCAAAACTAATACAACAATTTTATATGAAATAGAAAATGTATCCAGTTCATTAATGTACTAGATTAAGTCATAATATGACAAAGGCTGAACTAAATTGTAGATAGTAATACTTTTTCTGAAGATGCCCATGCCCTAGTAGGGTGAAACTATTGTTAATATACTCAAGTAATTAATCATTGCAAAGATACATACTTCTATTCTAATAAAATCAAAATTTGTTTGAAGGAACATGGGGGCAAGTTCTTAATTAGTACAATTTATTTTATTTGCGGGTTTATGCAAAGAGATTATTCAGAATTCGTGTGCTTACAGACTTACGAAACATAAACGTAACTATTAAATCACAGTCCGGAATTTTACAACTTTGTATATACGCATTTCGTGGAATATTTTATCTCATCAGTTAAATTAGATTAAATCAACTATTTGTGGTGAATCTAGTGAAGATAGATGTAGAAAATAGTTGTACATACTGCAACCGTTTTTGCAACTTTGTTGTACGTTATAAAGAATGCAAAATACTTTTTTATTAATTATTATTACTGGCTCTGAGAGTTCTGTACCGTTAAAAAGGGTGTAAAAAATTAGTTCTATGAATTTTGTGATGTTAATGGTGACCACTACTAAATAGTATTAAACAAATAACGGTTTTATAATTGTAGAAAATTTGATTGGTGTATAATCAATTCAAGGCAGGTTTTATAATCAATAAATCGTTATTTTTATATTGGAAAAGCCTTACACACCTAAATGTGTAACGTCGATGTAGATATTTAAGAAAATAAAATATTTTTCTGCATATTCTAGAATCAGAGGAAGACAAATTATATCCTAATTATTTGATTATTGACGTTTCTTGTATCATCCTCGAGACCCATTTAAAATATAAATTGATTTCTTCCGTGCTTCAATCGCCTATTTAACGATGGTCTTTTGTGTATGGCTTTCTACAAAAACGTTGCTGTATAGATAAAGGAAGAAAGCTGGTCAGCCGTAAGATTATGTGCCAACTAGTGGTGTTCTTAAAGGAAAATGAATCCCTTATTTGAAGGACGAGCCCAACAAAGGACCACAAAGTCCTCTTCTCTCTAGCCATTTATGTATATATATATAGAACTTTTTGTTGTCAGATGTATCAAGAATAAGAAAAATAGGAAAATTTGAGTGACATAATATTATAGCGGAATAAAATTGAAAACAGTATACTTGCAACTCTATGATAATCACACTTTAAAATTTACTTTAGAAACAGAAAATGAAAATAAATCCATAAATTTTCCAGATTTAACTATAAAAAATATAAATAATATCCATCAATTTACTATATACCACAAACAAACCCAAAGATAGATTTTCAAATAGAATTAAACCGAATCTATCAAATAGCAGCCAGTAATGGAGATTAACCCGATAATAATTAAAAATTTGTTAAACAAAAAAGTAAATAAACAAACATTAACTTTAGTAGATATATCCACAAATTAAACCTATTTCAAAATTTAACTCCTTAACTTATTTAGGAAAATTTTCTAGCAGAATAGGCCATTACATTTCTAAATTCACTAATAACAAATTTTCAAATAAAACCAATACGTCATTAGGAATTATTTTAAAAAACAATAAAGATAAAACTAAAAAAGAAGAAAAATCAGGAGTGTATCTACTTAACTGTGGAGATTGTGAGAAAGCATATGTGGGACAAACTGGGAGATCTTTTAAAGAAAGAATAAAAGAACATTTAAATAGTTTTAACAATAAAAATAAAAAATCTTCTTACCCAGAACATTTACTCGATAAAAAAGATCAATTCAAATGAAAAGTACTACATTTTGCAAATAAAAGAATAAAGCTTAATTTTTTAGAAAAATTAGAAATAAATAAATTGTGCAAAAATGTAAACATCTTGAACGACCAGCTGGAATTTTGTAATTCACCTTTATTAAATATTTAAATCATTTTACCCCTACCCTTCAGGCTGTAAGTTAGTATCTATATATAAGAGTTCTGATTGTAATTTAGTTTGTAAAATTCTTCGACCTGAAGAAGGCACTGTGTGCTGAAATAATTATTGTGGAGACAATAAAAAATTTTTTGCAACCAAAAAACGTGCGTTTTTGTTTTAACCTGTGATTATTTTATACAATGTTGAAAGCGAGTTACTGGGCCATGTGTAAATTGGGTGTGTCAATTAAAGTCAGTACTGTAATTAAAATTGAATAAAGTTTTTTTTTTTTTTTTTGGGAAATAAAAACGAAACATGTATTTGGTCAGTATGATTACGAATAGCGAGCTGTGAGTGACAGGGGGCAAGAACAGAGTCCCCAAGCTCGTTACAGTAATGCCGAAGTGGAAGTTGGGTTGATTGGTCTGTAATTGTATTCAGATAGCTTCTGGTTAGTTGTCGTGGTCTGGTAGGTCCTGCTTTATTGCAACGTTCACACTCGTGACAGGGTTTAAAGCGTTGATTATCTGTTAAACTCGACGAATGCTTATCCCCAAGTGCTGTTATTTGAAAATAAAAAGCTTTGTTTCTGCCTGCTACGTTCGAGTACAAGAGGTAATCTAATGACTTCGTTAAAACAGCTTCACTCTAACGATTCGGCCGTTTTCATTACATTGCATGTTATTTACTTTTTTTAATATTTATATTCTTTTTGCAAAACTATTAAATGGGTTCATACGGCACACGAACAATTTCTAAGTAAACTTAATTATATAATTGAAATTGTGTTTAAGCTGATCTCTTGGTGAAACACTCTGAATAATTTGAATAAAAGAAACAATTGGTTGTTTATTTAGATTTCTCTAACATCTATCATGTCATTTTCAAAGAGTATTACAAACTGCCAGATGATGTACAAAAGAAAAGAATCTCTTTTGTGTTTCATTCCCATTAGTTACTCGTGCTGGTGGGCGGGTAGTCCCTCCGACCTACACTATAGTGCAAAGCCGGAGGGTAGGGCGTAATGGTTATATAAATTGTAATATCAAAATTAATAATTTCATTGCGATAAGAAATTGTAGATTGTAACATTGCTTGTATTGAAATGAAATGATTATCTAATATGGTCAATAATCAATAAAAAAAAGCAAAGTTTTCATAACGAAAATACGATTTTTATCTATTTTTATAACCCGATTAGTTGGTATTTAGTTCGATTTCAACGGAATATAAAACGTTGCCTTTATAATAAGTTTATTCACTTTGTATACAGCAGATTGGACTAAATGAATTCTTTTGTCTGGCTGACTAATGACCTACTAAGAGGGTTGAGTGCCTTACTTGTAGGTATATTTACTGTTAACGTCCTGGTGAACTTTTTTTGCTTCTAATACTTATTTTCTACCATTAACCTCGTTTAAACATGTACCACTCAATTTGTGTTTTTTTCAATCAGAAGTTCAACATCGCCTTTAATGAATTAGCTAAGTACCTCAAATAAACAAATTTGTGTTATAAACCCTACTACTCTTTTCGCTTATTACCAATTTAAGAAATACGACAACCATTTCTTTTCTCTTAACAACTGCTACAACAGAAATGCTCTCGCAAAAATTAACAATAAGTTCAATAAAAATCTCCCGCTTCTAAATTGCCTAATATACCTTAATTGGAAAACCTACTTTCAGAGTCTGTCATTTGTCCAATTTATTCCAAATAAGATAAATTTTTTCCAATAATTTATACTAATTTATACTAAATTCCCTTGTGCGTGCTTGTGATTTTAAAAAACTGTCGATATGAAAAATATATTACAACTTATGTTACATTACCTATAGTTAATGTCATTGTTTGTGTAGCAGACAAAAGTGTCCTTGGTGTCAGCTATATTTTTTTTCTTGCTTTTTGTTAGAATTCCTGAGTTCAAAAAGTTTTCATGAAAACCCTACTACAAGCACACGTTTGGTTTGTTGGTGAAAAATTATATACAAAAAGTCATGTTTTTTTAACAATGGAAGCCAGTGGTCTAAATAATAGTTAAATATTTGGAAGTTCACCGATCTCTCCAATCACACTCATTTTTACGATTGTTAATAGAAGATTGAAGGGCTTCTGCCCTATTCTCCGATTTTGTACTACAGTGCTAACCAGCATTAGTAGCTGAAAGACGCAAGCTTTTTTAAATTGAATAAAGGAGATCTCATTGAGGTTCTCTTGTAAGTTTTTAGTTTTAATATATTTTTGTTAAAGGTGAGTGTTTATTATGAAGGATAATTTTGGGTTGAAAGAACAAATGATTACAGGTGACGTATGATTTTGTGACATTAATAATAAATGCATCTCCCTTCGTGTGGACATGTAACTTTTTGACATTTAGACTCATGAGCGCGATTAATTCGCTTAAAATAGACAGCTTATTAGTAATTAGGACAGCTGGAGGGAAATTCTGACACTACTATAATCTATATCTTTTCACACACGTATATTTAAACAGCAAATGATAATACCCTTTACATTTTCTACAACATGTCAACTATTAGAAATTATCCTCTTCTGTTAATTAAAACGTCTACCACATTATTACTGATAAACTGTCCGAAATTGTAAAATATCAAAAACAATCTGCCGCAGCTATTACCCACCTAATTAAATTTAGACGAAAGTTTACGGTTTATTTAGTTTATGTTGAAAAGTCAAATTAAACAATTGCTTGCTGTTCATTAGAAGTTGGTTATTTGAAATTTAAAAACGTAGCGGTAGCAGACTGGTATAGGGATGGAGTTGATAAAATGCGAAACTTTGGAGTAAACGCTATTTTCTAAAGAAAACTTATTACGCTCATTAGACAGCTTGAATTATAGCATGCACTTTGTCTGCTTAATGTTTGGTACAACCAGTTTCGAGACTGCACACCAAAATTCACCTCAAATTTCTTCAGATCTTTTACACAATCAAACTAATGAAGCACTATTACAAAATTTTAATTCTGATTCTAAACACATATTCAACAAACAGTTGTCAATATATCCTTAAGGTGTATACAAAACGTTAACACAGAGCAAACTTACAATTCTAATTGACTAACCTTTTGTACCAAAATAATACTATTTAAACTGTCTATGATGAAACATTTTTAAATATTTTAATAGAACACAAATAAAGTTTCAACAATAAGGTTTATTAAACTATTACAATTGTTTCGGCCAACGGGCCATTTTCAAAGAGTACAGGTTTGTTATTAAAATTAAAGAAATGCAGCCGATCAATATAAAGGGATGAGGGTGGGATGTAATAGACTATGAAAAACTGAGTGTTTGATTTGAGCAGATTGATACGCGTTAGCTGGGATAATCGTGTCGGTGGTTGTTGGTTTTCAATAAATACTGAATGCTATTTTGTTTTGGGTTCTGAACACTGTAAGATTTAAAAAAATTTAAACAGCCATTTTTTTCTAATTCCATTGTGAATTTAACACTGTTATTGATAGAATTTAAAAAATTGAGAAAATTATCTAATTGCCTTTTTGTGCCTGACTAAATACAAAAAACGTCATCGACGTAACGGCACCAGAATAAAACGTTTTTAATTAAAAGGTTATTGCTAGAAAAACATTTGTTTTCCAAATAAGTCTATTTTTCATCGATCGGCTGCCGCTAACTAAATGTGTCATGGATGAATTTTTAAAATTTTTAAAAATCGCTCATATTTCAAAATTGCGGTGGAACAGAAGTTGCCACTAAAAATAAAGATCTACCTGCTACAAAATTGGGGTTTTAAAAGTAAAAAACCAATCTTGCCACCATGTTATGGATATGAAATTGGTCACTATGTGCCTTACATGTATTGTTTATTGAGAAATAAACAATCACAAACATACGAAAAAATTTAATCTGTTAAAATTCAAAATTTTAAAGAATATTAATTTAAACTTCTATCCTTATTAATTACTGTTAAATAAATGCCATAAAATATCAATAAATTATTTTCCTTTCTCATTAGAATAATTTCTACCTATTAGGTGTTAATGGCAGAATCGGTTGTATCTTTTCAAAGACCCTTTTTGGTCAGTGGCAAGATCGGTTGTACCTTTTTTGGTCAAGTATAATTTGGTGACACTTTCGGCTACGTCCCAAAATTGCTATGGTCCATGACTTGCATACTGTAGTTAATTTTCAGTTGGACTTGTTATATTTACCAGATACCCTGTAATGTTTTGTTAATAACCATGTTTTTAAATTTGAAAAGCCTGGCGAAAATTGCAATTTTTTCTATTACAGTGTATAACAAAGGAAGTAGATGTACGAGATATATGAAAATATGTTATATGTAATATAGGAACTGTACGGGTGTAATATCAAGTGCAAAGTAGGATAGTTTAAAAGGTGAAATGGTGGTTTTTATGAATGAAATTAAATTTTTCCTGTAAAACTGAATCGTGCTCCGAGCTCTTTTAGAAGATATTTTATTTAGGGAGGTGTGGTGAATTTTTAATTTAATTTTAGGGACCGTTCTTTGCCATTATGAAAACAAGAACAGTTTTTCTCAAAACCTACAACTCCTTTCATCCTTAATTTTTGTGGAATGATCTTTTAATATCTCTTCTGAGAAGAGTGTCTGCTACTGAACCTCCAGCTATCATTTAGCTTAATGAATTCCTTCTGAGATATTTTACTCTTATAATTTCTTCTATATTAAAAAAACTGGATAGGTCCTTGCAACTCATTAATACATTTCCGTCACATTAAAATGCTTCATTCGACGACGGAATGGTCCCCGTGGCGACTTTTAGCTAGTCATTCATTATTAATACAGAACTTTCGATAATATTGAATTAAAAATATCAAGATTTATTTTAATGCTTCAACCAAAAGAGGTCGGTCATATTGCCTGTTAACTTCACATGAAGTACAGTGGCCGGCACGTGAGGAGATTCAAAAGCCAGTGGCAAAGTCTAGCCACTTTAGGGCGGGGTTAATCGACCGGTAGGCAGAATGATAACTGCTTAGCAAAGTTCAGTAGCGTAGTGGCAAATAGTTGCAAATTAACAGAGTGGAGAAGTGGTTGTTTGTAAGGAAATAATATACTTACAACTACTAACCACGATATTCTTTTATCGCCGCCAGCGAACCTGATACCCAGACTAAACAACATTATTTATGAGATCTGGTACATTCAGAAATCGTAGAACTATAAACGAAACTACGAAATATAAAAATAACAGATATAAAGATCGATTGTACAAACTATGTTTTCTAACAAATGCCTTAACAAATAGACCTGGGTAAGATACACCACATAATTCATATTATTAAGTTTTGTTCATTCGACATTATTTTGTTTGTCAACAACTTATTTCTATGCATCCCTAATAATCTTTAAATTAGCTATTATTCCTAGATTTATATAATTAGGTACTTATAACCGTGATTTTCTCCTTATGTTCATGATGATAGTGAAATTTTAATTGTTCACTTCGCATACATCATTAAAACCCCATTAGGGTAACTAAATCACTTGTGTTTAGTGTTCAGTACTTTTTCTCTCAGTGATACGCGCCGCTGAACTACAAGTTGACGTTTCGGTCCAGCTATATTCTTATTGGCTCTTTAATTTATTGCTATGCTAAAAGTCTCCGCCTACCTACCTGTCAGTCTGACTGTCGCTAAATCTCCTTACGTGCCGGCCACTGTAGTATGTTAGTCGTCAGTTTTTATGTTGCTTCCGCAAATTGAAAAGTCGAAGTTGTGAATGAAAAGTAAAAAGAAACTTTTCTGTTTCTGAGGCAAACGAAACCTTCTGTCGATATTTAATTCGCCCTAATGAAACTGCAAACGGATTAAGATATGGTATTTCCACAAACAACATACGTGTTGTTTGAAGAGTAACGTGCATAAAACAACACGCTAGCTACAATATAACGGCTAGTGGGGACTAAAACACATCGAATGCATTACATGATTGAGTTTCTTCATCCGACCATTACGATTACACGTTTTGATCAAATGGAATACAAGCAAAACGAACCGTCTTTGTAAAAACTTCGACGTGTTCATTAAACATAAACTGTTTTGTTCCCGCAATCAAAAATAAAATACATGGAAAGTTTTTTTTTTATGTTAGGAGTTGTGAAACACCTAAAATACGAGCTACCACAACTCTTTGATTATCAGGATGTACTAAACCGGTTGGCACATGAGTTTATAATTTTTTAATAACAGTTTTTAACATAATATTCTTACCAAAAATACCTAGATTACGAAACCCTAGTCTTAAAAGTTCCAATCATCAAAGGCTATAGCTTGCTCGATTGTAATTTCGAAAGGACATAATTGAAAACTCCTTCAGCTAAATTTTCAGCCCTCTATGTGGTCACAGGGTGGAGCTATCGTTAAAAATGTGTTTTTTCGAAATTAATTTCTCCTGCCTCACTGTTTACTTTAAAAAATCTGAAAGAATTAATGAAGGTTAGTTCTTCAGAAGGAAACTAGCCTGATTTTTTTTAAAAATTTTTAGGATGCTAGGAAAAATATGCCAGTAAGTATATATATTATACTATTTAATTTCAAGATTATGGCCCAAAATTATCGAAAAAATGCGAAAAATGATATTTTTGGGCATGTTTCGGTCTAAAAATGAAAATATACTTACCGGCATCGTAAAGTACGGGAAAAGATGTATGAAAAACTGTTATTTTTATTTCTGCCAAATGGAACCTTCATGTCCTAAGAAGCTATTGAAAAATTAAAATATTTTTTCCTAGCTTCAATTTAGGTTCTAAAAATCTGAAAAAAATCAGGCTAGTTTCCTTCTGAAGAACTAATCTTCGTTATTTTTTTCAGATTTTGTAATGTAAGCAGTGAGGTAGGAGAAATTAATTTAGAAAAAACACATTTTTAACGATAGCTCCACCCTGGGACCACATAGAGGGCTGAAAATTTAGCTGATGGAGTTTTCAATTATGTCCTTTCGAATGGCCAATTCGAAATTACAATCGAGCAAGGGGCAATTTTCGCTATTTGATCTCGCTATAGCCTTTTAAGAATTTATAAAAGTATAGGGGGAAATCTAGTGAAAAGATTGTTATTGCATGATTTTGGTTGTCCCATTTTTACCAGATGTTCTGGATCCCTGAGAATCTTGGTTGAAGGGAATTTGACAGAGCACTTTGTGTACTGGGAATAGCCCATTATCTCCTACTCGTTGATAGTCTAATTCTCATATAAGGATAGGAAAGATGGATCAAGCAAATTCATATAATGAAGGGTTTAGACCATTGTTTCTGTGTTACATCGTTTAACTATGGTAATTTATGAATTTCGATTAAAATATACCTTAAACAAATTGAATTTGAAGTCGAAATATTGTTCGCAATATTATGCGTATCAGAACACAGAATTTTATTCGACAAACCACGATTTAATTGTGAAGTAGATAATTATTTTTTTGCTTGTTACCATAAAAGTAACTTTGAACTGGGAAAAAACGGTTACCTTGTTACGTCGCAAAGTTCTTTTCGCAAAGGATACACTTTAAAATGAATTTTCCTTATTTTCTTGAATACTAATGTAATTAAAACTTTAAGGCAAATTAAACCTGAGGGACGAAACTTTTAAATAACTTTCTTAAGTATAGAAGCATCTTGTTTATTAAATCGATTGGATTCAAGTTGATTATTCTGACATCAAAAAGATACCGATTTTAGTTTACAAAAATTCTCTAACTTTGGAAACTGAAAGTGTAAAAAAAATATTTAGATTGTGTCAGTTTTTCGTAAGTAACGGGTAATACTTTATTGATGAATTTTTAGTAGGGGTAAATTTTAAGTACATTAATGCGATATTAATTATTGAATTAGTTTGTACCCACTACAGATTACCCCATATTAATGAGGGAAAAATTGTTACTGCTATCACGCCTTCGCCGGGATTCAATCCCGGGATCTTTGGCTTTACGCTATAGATCCCGGGTTTGAATTCCGGCGAAGGTGTGATAGCAGTAACAAAATTTTCCTCGTTATTTATAATTATTTACAATAATTAATATCGCATTAATGTAAACGACTTGTAACAAGAAACACAAAAAAATAAGAAAAAAATTGAACCCTCATTCTCTAAGGCTGTAATACTTGAACTATCCTGCATTTTAAATAGAACTATTTCAAATAACATGTGGCAAACTAAGAAAGTTCAAGTTTACTCTGTTTTTTAAATTGTGGTCGCAGCTAAAAGTTGCGAATCATTTAGGTTGCAGTGTGATGAATGATGATATTTTTCTCGTTGACCTGTAAACTCGCGAATACTCTTTTAATTACCATTGGAAAAAAATGGGCAAGTAAAATCAGGAATGTAGTAGTTTGCATGCTACTTCGAAACAAATGTTGCGACGTCCGACTGTGGATTTCTAATAGGAAGTATAAACGAACTTAGGGCGTTGTGACACAAAATTATGGTAGGTGAAACGTAAAAAATATGATTGCATGACAATGTGGTCGAAGCAAGACAACTAAAATGTAGAAAATGCACGATTATTTCATATCTCATTCCTACAAAGGGCTACTAAACTACTCATGGTGGTCTACTCCGTAACGTCTTCTATAAATTGCAGCATGAATAACATGCTAAATTAATGATTTTCCAATGAAAAAATATTTTGTGTCTCCACCGCGACAATTGCAGTAAATTTAAAATTATAAAGCTAGACAAGTTTGATATAAATACAGTAGGCATCAAAATTAATGTATGAGGATGGATCAAACATAAACGAGCCTTTGTTCATAAAACATTTATTTTGAAAAGTTTCACAAAAACACAAATTTCTCTATTTTTCGACATATCCCCCTTGTTTGTCGATACATTTTTCCCAACGCATTGGTAGTTTTTTCAGGTGTACGTACGATTGGCAATAAAATGTCAGTAAGAACCTAAAGCAAAAAAACAACCAGAAGAATCTTGTTGTTGTTTTTTAATTTTTGTAAAAAAATGATATATTATAAACAAATTTTGTTACGCAAGACGTCCTCTTACAGCAGAAAGACTTATTTGGACTGTTATGTTTTTTTTGTTCTGAAAACAGAAAAGTTGTACAGACAATAACATTTCGCTATTATGTATGAAGTTTGGGTAACTTTTATGTTATCCTATGCATTTTCGTATCATAAAATTCGCAAAAGTCTTCAGCTTATATAATTACTGTACAAACTTTAAGTACAAAATTGAAGCATATTAATTCTGCAAGCTGTGATGAATATTTACAACCCCCATTGCGGCATCTTATGCCGCGGCAATGCGAATACTAAAACATAAAGAAAACCAAAATTTAGTTTAACATACCCCAGATGTTTGGTTAATTATGATAAGGCGTACACTTATGTTTACCAACATGTCAACAAGATTTTGACGGTTGACTTTGAATTATTAAGATTAAACTTACTGCACATGCCTATATACAAAAATAATTGTATTATTGTATTATTATAATTAAAATAAATGAATTTAAGTGGTTGCTGTTAGTGACAAACACCGACAAAAGAGTCTTTGATAGAAGGTGCCGTTTTTGCGAGCGAGAATCCATAGGCGAATAATCATAGTTTTGAGGACAATTACAAAATTTTACATCTTGAAAATAAATTAAATAGATTAGGATTAGTTATAGATCAAATAGATATAAATTTTTCTCCATTTTTAAATGTTTAGTAGCTTTTAGTGTTAGTTTTAGTTTTGATCCCCACTACAATAATCTAGTATATAAGTTTTTTTTTTTTTAATTTTAAGAGTATTACTTCTTCCACCTGAAGAAGCAACTGTGTGGCGAAATGTACATTGTGGACCTTAAATTGAACAATAAAAAAATGCAATTAACGGAATATCTTAATTTTAGCTTTTACGATGTTGTTATTTAAATGGAATTTTTAATTAAAAATCGTCAGTCTTTTGATGATTGATTGAAATTTACAGCGGTGCTCAACCGTCCAAATTTGGACAGGTCTTAGATCCTTTTTGAAAATATTTAACATTAAAGGGAATTTTATGAAAATGAAAACAATTGTATAGTAACATAGAAATTGTTAATTAACTTTTAACATATGGAATTCAATTTTAACAAATAAAAAGAAGAAAACTCTTCAATCGCATAAAATAAATACACAATGTTTTTCTTTCTTAATAACTATGGTCACTTTTTAATTGCCATTTTGTTACAGAGAATGTGTGATGAGTTACAAGGTGAATTAATCAAGTTTAAGTATGATCACGTTATAGGGAGTTATTTGTTAACAAAGGGCATTATTATAGAAAGTTTGCACTGAATTTATTTATAAAATTATTGAAATTAACTTTTGTAGGGTGAAAATATTGTTTATTGTTTCGTTAGAATTGAGAACAACAGAAATACTGGGTTCGTTTTACGTTCCATCTTAGGAATTTATGGGATTGTACAAAGTACGTTTGTAATTTAAATTTTTGTCGACTTCAAACGGTCATAAGACCGACGCACAATTGCATATTTAATTTAACGTTTTACAACAAAAGCAGATAATAAAAGTAACAGTTGAAAACGGAAGAAGTTTCAAATGAATTTGCAACCTTCTCAATTGACTTCAAAGTAACTGCAAATTAACGTTCCTCTTACAAATTTATAAAGGGATAGTTAAAGGGAAAGAATTCCTTTCAAACTATGTGCAACTCGAAATATTTGGTTATATTCACAAAGAAATACTAAGTACAGCTAACAACTAAAATGCATTTATAGCAATAAAGTTTTGCTTTATGCTTTTTGCTTTTTCAATGCTTTACAGGTTATATGTCATGTGTAATGTAATAATTAAATGTCCAAATAATTGTTTTATGCATTTCTTTTGTCTTTATAACTTCAGTTGATGGAACTCATTAAGGAGGATATATTTTTTTTAATCAAGTCTTACTTCAGCCACCATTTATATGTGAAATGTTTATGACATTCAAGATAATTTTTACAAATCCAATAAAGTTCCTTATTCGTCTAAATATTAAGATCAAAGATCCCACATTTGGAAGGCGTCCTACTAACCTGGTAATGCAATCTAATAATATCGAAAACGCGAAAAGAATTGTAATAATGTAATTGAATAAGTGTATATAAAATATTAATTGATTAATAGAAAGATTGTTAGGTATTTGATATGGAGTATGAAACTGAAACATTTTCGAAACAAAGTTCCGGAATATTTGATGGATTGAAAAGCCTCTCGAAGCTGAAGGAGGTTTTGGTTTTGCGGTCTAACTAATTACTTTCCTTATTGTCTAGATGTAATTAATAGCATATTATTTGCTACGGGATCCCATTTGTTACACTGACTATTATACCCATTTCCCCATAAGATTTCATGTAGTTACAGATGGGATTTTACTATTGATTCGTCCATTGCAACTTCGTTATCTTTAGTTTACTTTATAGATAATTATTTATTTAGGTGTTTACCTAATAAAAAATTATCTTAAACTGAGTAGGTGTAAAAAAAAAATTGAAATGGTTTAGCGTGTTTTTTTATTCATCTTGTGTATAAAACAGAAGCAGCAATCAAACGGTAAATTGTAAATTCCTTTTATGCAAAAGAATTCAGAATTATTATGCTTGATAAACGTAACATAAATGTAGGTTAAGCATATGCAACATCGATTGCGTTTAGAACTGACAATTAAACATTTCGTTTTGATATGTTACCCTTACATAATAATTTTTATGTTTTGCACGACATTTGATCAGGGAGTAATAAAAATGATTCATCAAAATAGTGGCAGGAAACGCGAAACTCAAGTCAGTAATCAACATTAGTTAAACATATATGACGAAAAGAAATGTATGCCTATCATTACGAGTCTGTCCGATATCATCAAAATAAACAAATTAAAGCGACACCATACTTGAGGGTTTCCCCAAACAAAAACGTCTGTTTATCAAAAATCTTTTTTTGTGGACTGTATTTCCTTTAAAATTTGGTTCTTCATGTGAACAAATCGAATGGGGTGCGATACTTGGAAGACTCAATTTATAATTGGCAATCTGTCTTTAGTTTTTTAGTTTTGTTGTCTTTAAGGTGTAAAAAATATAAGTATATATATAGAGATAGGTATATAAATAAATATAAACTTTCTCAGATACTCCGTTGAGATGTTAAAGACTATAAAAGGTTCTACAAATTAGTATTTTTGAAAATTAAATTTTGCGGAGCGTTCAAAAATTTCAAAATTGCCACTTTATATCGTTATTAAAGGAACAAAATGACAGGTATTTATTTTCCTTTAGATGTTATGTAATTATAAAAGTCTTCTTATTTTCTAAATTGTACGTGGATTGAGAAATAAAATTTAAAACTTTCGAAGTTTAATAAAAAATTTTTTTTAGGTAGCTATCCTAATATTTGGAGACAACTTTTAATATTAGAATTACGGAATAAAAAACTATTTATAATACTTTTTATCCCCAAAAATAACAACAAAGAGTAGCAATTAAAGATGAAAATTGCTTAAAATTTAAAAAAAAATGTTACTATGAAAACATGGGAAAGGGTTTGAAAAGTGACATTTGTAAGAAAATTGTTTTGAATGCTCTATGTCTATGCATTAGATCCTTTTGGGGCACTTTTGTAGCTACCTTTTTATGCTGTAGAACCTATTGTTAGAGTTATAACTTGGTGAAACATGATTCAAAATTAAAAATTAAAAATTAAATCAAACAAATTTGGGAATTTCACTTAAAACTTCATTAAAAAACTCGATACGTATTTTGCCTTATAAGGGCATTTTCAGGAGTAACAAAAATATATTAAGTAACAAAGAGCAAATAGCAAATAAATTATCAACACACAATCCAGAAAAGCAACAATTGCAGCAGAATGTACTATAAATTAATTTATTTGCTGTTTGTTACTTAGTATATTTTTGTTACTCCTGAAGATGCCCTTTTAATAAAGTTTTAAGTGAAGTTCGGTTTAAATTTTAATTTTTAATATTGAAAATTCTATGTTCATCTTTTACTTAAATTCATAAGAATCTTAACGAATATCTTAACAATATATAGAAAATAAATCATTCTAAAAATATGACTTAAAAGCAATTAATTTTTATAATTAACAAATCTAGAACAGACCTGTAGTTATTATAATTAAACAATCGTGTTTTCGACAACGTTAAAACGTAATAATTTTAATTTAGTTAAATACATAGTAGGAAGTTTTATCCATGTGTCTTTTGTTTGTGTGGTCGATTAAATTCAGTGAAAGAAGTGGATAATATATATGTAGTTAGATTTCGGCTCCTATCTAACTCGGAAAGCGTAGGAAAAAATAACGACCATTGTCACTGATGACAGATTAATCCTTGAACGTCATTTCGTTGTAAGAAGGAAAAATCTTTCGAGCATGTCTGCCTGTGTCAGGTTGAAAAGAACATATATAAAATCATATTCCTCTTTGTGTCACTTCAGGAATCAACAAACGCCTTTATTTTATTTTATTTTTCCTATATATATATATATATATATATATATATATATATATATATATATATATACGAGGTATAAAAATATAAAATAATGAGACCGTTTTAATAACTACAAATTTCACAATTCCATTTTATTACTTTCAAGGTAATACACTTCGCACATAATATATCAGATCCAGCAATATCATTTGTAAGGTTGTCTAATGCCATTATTAATTTCACGATTGCAATGTTTCCAAAAAAGGAGATTCCTTGCACAGGAGAAGCACTACATAGTACTATGCACTTTTACAGATATCTGCTTCCTTTAAAGATTGGAATTTAGCTAAGGACGATCGGAATTTTTACCTGATATCTATGAAGTCAAGATGGAAAAGGCGATAGAGAAAATACAAAGAATGTCATATTGTCGATTCGCTTTTAATAAGAAGAAATCTTTTTGTGTTTGGAAGTTCAAAACAGATAGTTAATTAAAAGTGTATGCTTGGAGCATGGCTCTACAAAGGTACGGATGGCGTACAGGAAAGGGAAAAGATTTGAGATGTGGTGTTATAGGAAGATGATGATGAAAATTCCACGGATAGAAAATGAAGGGGATATTAGAAAGAATAGGAGAACAACAACATTTACGTATATTTATATTGCAGCCAGTTTATAAACTGCGGAATTAATAAAATTTATAGGGGAAATTTGTGTATTATTTGAACAAAGGCAGTGGTCGAAAGGAACATGTAGATCCAAACGCTTCAGTGGGCAACTTGATTTATTATGAATTATATTTCCATAAAATAAAGGTTGGAACAGTTAATTGCTTATCCAAATGGTTGTGACAAAGTTCAAACATTTTTTTTAAATGGTATTTTATATACTATTCTTAATAGTTCACAGTAAAGCCAATTGGGCTTGTCAAATCTAATTTATTTAGAATCAGACTGAACGTTTTATAAAGTTCCGCTGTTCTGTAAAGGACCTAGTCGTATTTGGTAACGCCCGATTTTAAATATTGGCATGTATTAATAAATTTGTATCTGGATTAATTATCAAAATTACAGTTAATTTACTAATTTAAAAAGTGGTTGTCTTCCAATTATTTTGATGCAAAAGTTGCAGTTACACAACAATATGTTGGTACGTATTATCCACTGAATTTAGGTTTAATTGTTTGGTTAAAATTCGGACGATAAACTAATTTTCAGTACAAATGCAAATTATTGTCAAACATTTCAGAGGCTACTGATAACTACCACTGTTTGAAATAACTTGCTTTAATGGACCGCCTAACACCTGTAATTATCGTTGGTAAACTGTCATTACCAAACAAATCGATTTCTAAAACAGACTTTGTCATGTAGTATACATTTTCAGCGGCTAAAGATAGGAATTAAAATAATATAACATACTTTGGTGCACTGATTCCGAATCTGTCCTCGCAACTGTTACATCAACTCCAGATTTTATGAAATGGTTTTGTGAATACTACTACATGAAATAAAAGGCCAAACAACCAATTGTGTAATCAATTTGACGTTTTTGGAATTTCAACAATTTAGGGAAATTCTGAAGCCAGATTCCATTAGGCAAACTCAAACGTGGATCTAGAAAAGTTTTCTTACTTTGCAGTTTCGGGGAATCCTAGTCCCAAAACCAAAGAAGCCAAATTAGCATTATTCAAAACTTTAAATTAAGATAAATCAAAATCCAAATATGTTAGGGAAATTTTGAGGACAGATTCTAATTTAGATATTCTCTTGGTTATTGTTTTTCTTTTATTTTATGTTGTAATCCCCTCAAAGAAGGGATTAGTTAAGATATCCTCGAATGTCCTCACATCCTGAGGCAATTGGAAAATTATACCTAACGACTATCCATTTGTTTCAGCTTTTTTCAATTCTTTATTTCAGTGGTTTGCCCGCTAATTGAATTTGTGTATATCGGAGTGAATTCAAAATCTAGAACGCCTTTTTAGATAATATCAAAGCATCACTTTTGTCAGGCGTCCTGTGATGGCTAAATATTTTTTTTAGCTCATTCTGAACTCAAAAGTACATATTATTCTTAACCTGACTGAGTACTTTTGACAATAATTCAGGATATGTTATGTAGAGACACATAATACTTTTCATAAACAAGTAAAAATAATCTAAAAATTCTGAAAGCATCTTTCCATTTTGTGAGTTTCTGAGTTTTTTTAAAAGAAAGAAGGCATTAAAATCCTTTTTCTAAAACACAATGGAATGTGTTCCATTGTGTTTTAGTTATATTGTTTTTAACATGTTTCACAATAAGTGAATTAAATCCTTTTTCGTCTAAATTTTAAGGATCACAGATCCCACATTTCGAACGCGTCCTACACAGTAGGCACAGCGTACGGAAAGTCATATACCACGACCGGTTTCGACCTATCGGGTGTCATTAGGTGGGCGCTGGCAGAAAGGCCTTTACAGGCTATATGATATATATAAATATAAATATGGTATCAACAGAAGCAACTACTCTGAGGGCTAATACCCCTACCGGCATTGAATTACACTTTTTTGAATATGCTATATCTTCGTATTAGAATCAACAGTGTAATAATTCAATGCCCATAGGGGTATTAGCCCTTGGAGTAGTTTTTTCTGTACTTCTTCTGTTTAAGTGAAATAATTGTAAAGAAAAAAACTGATTTAAAATTGAACTGTATTTGTTTTATCTGTGACAAAATATCCATAATTCAATATTCGTTTTTACTTTTTTGTTTCAGAACATTGCTGAAAAGATTTACCGTATAATTTACTTGAAAGATCCACTCTTGTACAATTGTTAATAACAAGGGAGTATTAGAAAGGCAGTAAAATTTGTAAATTACCCTACTAATAAAAGTCAATTGTTAAATATGGATGGTGGAAGCAGTAGGTGGCTATGTCAGATTGGAGTACGAGAATGTTGCTCCTGGTGGTGTAAGTAATTGCAGAGTTCACTGTTAGGTGCGAAGGCACTTTTAGGATATGTTTGACTTTAATACTACACATAGGGATTAAAATTGGGGACGGTTGCCGTGCCATTAATCTGGCTCCTCAGGTCATTAAAAAATCATTTGATGAATGGCCACTTTAATTTTCAATTTAAACGTAACGAAGGTTTAAGCTAAAGCCCAAAAGTAACAATCCCACACACTTCCACCGGGAAGGGTTCGAAAGGAAATGCATTTATTAGCCTCCCTCATTCTCTAACAACGTTAACCATTAAAGTGCACTGTTATACATTTAATACAGACTTTTTACCCCTACACATAGTAGACCTATTGTTTTTACCATCTCTTAACAAATTTATTGTTAAATGATGTTACCGAATTATTTATTACTGCTATATTTTGCACGTTCGTATTTAAATTAAATGAGTAGGGTAAATAATAAAATAGATAAAAATGTGGTGGACACATCTTGACGACAATTCTGAAAATAATATCAGTTTAATGATGAAAGAAATTAAATGCTTTTAAATGTTTCAAGATTTTATTGTAAAAAACTCTACAATTGTTTCGGTTTGTTAGACCTTTATCAAGAGTAAGTGATGTGACTACTACAATTCAAAGTTTACATTGGGTCTTATATATACTACTGGTGTGTGTGTCAAGGTGGATTTGTGTGTGTGGGTCTATTATTGGAAATACCCAAATATTTATCTACTATAATTGTCTCTTTAAAATCTATTTGAACATTTATTTCTTTGGAGCGCTTTCTTAATTTCTAACCAACAAGGAAAATGATTAACTTATTTAGGTATGTTATAGCGTGTTTTTCAAGAACACACCGACAATTATACTCCTTTTTAAATTTTATTAATACAATTCACCCCAATATAAAATTTACTCTAGAAATTGAACAGAATATCAAACTCAATTTTCTTGACCTCACCCTACAATATTCAGATAATAAAATAAATTTTGATATTTACAGAAAACCAACATTCACAGACGTAAAAATTCATAATAATTCAAATCACCCTCTTTCACACAAACTTTCAGCATATAAATCTATGATATACAGAGCTTTTTCAGTCCCCCTTTCAAACGAAAAATTAAAACATGAACTAAACATAATTCTAACAATTGCAAAACATAATGGTTTTGATCCAAGAACAATTCAAAATTTAATACCTAAAAAACAATTTAAAATAGCATACCAGTGTATATACCCATACACAGAAAACAAAGAATGCAAATATATATCTTTGACGTACTTTGGTAATATTTCAATAAAAATCGCTAATGTTCTATCTGCAAACAACCTAACAGTTAGTTTTAAGACAAACACATATTTAAAACACATACTTTTTAATTCAAAAGACAAAACTCACAAATTTGAAAAAACTGGAGTCTATAAGCTAGAATGTACAGAATGTGATTCCTTTTACTTAGGCCAAACTGGAAGGTCATTTAGAACTCGTTATAATGATCACTTTAGATCATTTAGATTAGGAAAAGATAATTCCAATTTTGCAAACCATTTTTTAGAAACAGGCCATCAGTTTCCTACTATAGAAAATCTTAAAATTATTCATAATCTAAATAAAGGCTTTTAACTTAATATTTTAGAATCCTTAGAAGTATATAAAGCATCAAAATTTTCGAAAAATAACCTGCTAAACGACCAGGTAGATTTGTACCACTCAGTACTATTCAATACATTTAATAATTAATGGTATTTCCAAAAAATATATATATAAACACTACTGTACATCTGTTTATATTCATTCAATTTGTAATCATTTGTTTTGACAAAAGTGTTTATATTCATTCAATTTCAATTATTTGTTTGGCAATGACAAGCTTTTTTGTCGAAACTATAGTCAACAGGATTTGTAAATAAAAAAGTGATAATAAACAAGGTAGTGTTTATTCATTTATTGTTAAGATGAATTATCACAGAGTAACGGCTGAATCAATCCAATTTTTTGAATCCATTTTTGTTATTAATATCAGTTTGGTGATTGTATCTATCAAAATTCTAAATTGATCAAAAATGTTTTGATTTTTTAAGACTATTTCAATTTTTTCGGTTTGTCAACTATTTTTGTTTTATAGTAAAACTGCTCTATTACACCTGGAACATATTTAAATTTGAGCCAAATCGATGAAGCTGTTATGTTGTGATTTTTTCGGAATATTAAAAATTAATTTTCACCCGAAGGTATATTGAAGGGTTGAAACTTAAACGTAATCTATGTTAGGGTACTTTGGCAATGCTTATCTGCCGACGGCCTTTATCGCGTAACTAACAGTTGTTTAGTAAACTAGTACTTTGGTTGTGTAACATTCAATTAATATGGGCGGTACAGGCGTATCTATTTTGATTAAGAAGAGCAACAGCGATTGGTGGTTGGTTATATAAGATTTCGATCAGTCACTGTCGAATTGAACGCAGCACGGACGTCGATTTAGCCTAGAGGGTAGTTTTATCAAATTACTTGTTCAGGATTAACAGACAGATTTGCAAGCACGTTTGTTTAGAGCTGTTTGCTACTTACCGGCAATTCAACGCGATCATCTACAACAGAAGCCTTTTAGTGATTCCAGCGTAAGATAGGAAACCAAACTTTACCGACAACTTCCATTAACGATTTAAGTAGGCATGTATAATGAGGAAAAAGGCCGTCTTTCGCCCTTATTTCTTATTCCATTCATAACATCCAACCCCAACTCAGTTTGTTTGTACGTTACAGTTGCGACACAAAAATATATAATCGCATTAAAGTGACCGAAAATAAATTTAGAAAAAGTAACGTACGAGACAAAAAAAAGGGGCGGTCGTAGCATACGATTTAAAAAAGAAAGAAGAAGTAACAGCAAATCGCGAAACAGCACATCCTCGATTTCCCGAAGACTAACGATTTCGTTGTCAGTGAATAAAAAACGTACGATTGTTGTCTTGAATTCTTATAAAATCATTGGAGCAAGGGCAGCAACCTGTGAACGAAGAAAATTACATTCTATTCTAGAGAGAACAAATTTATTCTGCACAGACACGCTATTGAAATGTCTACATAACAATCACATAAACCATGTACTGTTAATCTGTTAATATTTCCTAAAACAATATTTAAACTTTCACTGGTGTATTCTCGATGAAACATTTTTAATAAATTTATTTGGTAGACCCCACTTCTTTTTTGTTTGTCTATTTCTAGATTATTGTTAACCAATATTGATTTAAGGTTATTTTTATTTATTTCGATGGCGTGTATATTAAAATGTTTCAATTTATTTTTAATTTTTTTACTAGTGTGTCTTATAAAGTAGGTTCTCAATTAATTCTAATTTGTACCCCTTGTTTATTGCAATCTCCTTTATAATACCTAATTATAAACTGTGAACCAAATAATTTGCGAACATTGTGATTTGCTATTTACACGGGTCAGAGTGGTCGTTCTATTAAAACACGCTTAAAAGAACATTTTGATAGCGTAAAAAACAAAAAATACACAACAGGCTTAGCAGAACATTGTACCACAAACAACAATAACATAGATACTAGTAACGTAAAACTACTACATATTCAATCAAAAGGTAAAAAACTCACGCTGCTAGAAAATCTGGAAATGCAAAATGCCATCCTGAATTGTAGAAATTTAGTTAATAATCAAAAAGAAATAAATATATACAACACATCATTAATAATCACACAATTCTAATTGTTTTTGTTTACCCCCACTTTATAATTTATTTATGTATAAAAGCCCATGTTTAACATCTTAGCCTTAAATACTATTGTACTCTTAAAAAGGACCTTTGGAGGACACTTAATCTCTTGATTTGATTTGAAGAATCAACAATTTTTTCAAAAGTACAAAGTGATTCAAATCATGACTTAAATTTGTTTAACTACGGTTAAATATATGTAAAAAGACGAAAAGTAGTTGCTAATTGTTCTAGGATTATTCTTATATTTTACTTAAACATTTTTTACTACACAATTTTTATTATAAGCAATCAAAATTAGGACGGCCAGTAATTGTAGTAAATTATTATGTGTAGTAATATTTCAAAAGAATTTGTATAATAAAAAAATAATTTCGTTTAAAGGACTGTTAACCGTTCTTGAAAAGAAATTTTTTCTTTCGTTGAATTTAAACCTTGGAATGTTTTCATCTAATTTCAACGAAGTAGACTTTTAGGAAAAAGCGGGCAGTGTCAAGCTTATATAGGCCTAGAATTTATGATTTAAATTACACATTTTCCAAGTAAGAATTTACGTGATTTATTATGTGTTATGTTTAGGGCCATTTGTACACTCTAATACATACATAAATGTATATGAAGAAATGTAGGTAATTTTCTTGAATGTTTTGCGTGTGACGGAACATTGTATTTTTACAGAATGTGACATTTTTAAAGGCAAACCTGTTTTCACGTTTTGAATTTGCTCCAAAATATAACTTTTCTAACTACAATAACAATTACTTTTCAGATCCACAATCTTTTAATTCAAATAAAATTCTAAAAAAATATATTAACACCAAAATCCAAATAAAATGAATTTGGGTTAGATTAGAATATCTTGAAAGTTCAATGTGTTATGGAGCTTTTTTGGAGTCAAATTCGAGTTCATTAAATTTTATCGTAATGAAAAGGACAACGAAAAAGAAAATAAGAAAAAAGAACAACGTACATGCAGTAATTCTCACAAAAAAGTTAAAAATTGCCGTTTTGAGATGTTGTTGTTGTTTGTGTTGTTTTTTTTAAACTCCTGATTTTTTCGAACTGTGATAATTTACACTTAAAAATAAAATGTTCAAAAACATTAATTTTAAATGAATTTTCATTTTGTATGGAAATAACGAAAATTCACGAACATTTAAATGCAACCGCCTGTGAAAAAGTATGAATAAATATAAAACATTTCCAGCAATTGAAATGCTGCTAGTAATATTAATTTCGTTTTGTATTATTAATTTTCCTTTTAAAGTGACATACTTACTACAAACGGTCACATTTGACGATGCGACTATATAGAGTTGGAAACCCATCTTCTTCTACACTATGAACTACGTTAGCTATGTTGAATAGGTCACTTAGTCGAAATATTCACGAATAGAGAATGCTATTCTATAGAAATAAATGTATCACGACGGCAAGCACTATCTATTTCAAAGGAGAAAATATTATAATATCCGTAATTCACATTTCACATTATGTTCTATGGGCCAATATAATTCACAGTGAAATTCAAACGGTTCTCTTCTGTCGTAGATACTATGATTTAAGACAAAAGGTAAAATTTTTAGGGTGGTAAAAAAAGAAGAATACCGTTTTTTAAACAACGCATGGATTTTGTATAAAATTTTATTGTTATTAGATTTTGAAAACGAGTTCTGTCAATGTCGCACAATGGAATAGGAGAAGACTAGGTCTTTTGTTGTTTACCCCTTTTGCTGCGGAAAACTTATGGCAAAAAAATCATCGGAATAGAAGGGAAGTAGAAAATTACGGGGCTTTTACGAGAAAAACCAACCATCTTGCGCTTAGAATATCTGTGGAAATTTTCCCGTTGATAGCTCGCTCTTTCATCCCTGAAATAGCCCTGAGGTATTTTCTCAAGAGGAACTATATTTATACACCCCCTCTATCTCCTAATATCATATACTCATTATTGATTCGGGCTTCTACAGTATATAACATACCTAATATAAGCATACAATATAAAATAATTGAAGTGTCTGTCTATTAAAACAGAAACGACCATCAAAAACAAAATAGATTTGTCTGTCAGTCTGCCTGGGGCAAATTTTCGAAACGATTGAAGCGACAGAGGAGGGGAGCAGGTGGAAAAAGTCGCGGGGTAAAAGCTAGTTAGCATATAAAGAAATAGAAATGAGAAATACATAACATTGAACTCCGACACATACAAATGCCAGTGAGGCTGCTAAATAGGGATACAGGGGCACGTGTCCACTTATTTTCTTAGAAAATTTTACAGTAATTGTAGGGTTCGAACCCGGGTCTGGCTGCTCTGGTCCAAGTTTTCTGTGGTTTCCTTGGATCACTTATCACGTAATATTCCACAGATAATCTTTCACTTCTCTTCTGTCTTCATTTCATCCATCTTATCTTTCTCTCCCTAACCACACCCTCCACCCATTCCCACGATTCCTGCAAGGAGACTGAAGAGGGACTTACGCCCTACCCTCCGGCTTTGCACTACAGTGTAGATCGGAGGGACTGCCCGCCCACCAGCACGAGTAGCTGGTGGGAATGAAACACAAAAAAGTTTTTTAGTTGATGATCATTGTAAAGACGTCTAAATATTCTGTAATGTTAGCGTATAGGTAGGATATAAAGCTGTCTTACGTATTTATTCCAATGTTTTCAATTCTTTTAAATATAAAAGTATAGAGCTTATCCTTTCTGTAGAAATTTTTAGTGGGCATGTTTTATATCTTACTGATTTGTTAACATGAGTAAATTCATGCATTTAGAAGTTTATACACGGTTCCCGTAATGCCAATTTATTCTCAGATATTGAGTCGTTTCTTTTAAGGAACATACGTTACATTTAGATTCCTTTTATCGGGAAAACAATATTATTCATATCGTAAAAATTCGCGATTTCGATAACAGATCTTTTCATTTTCTCATTCCGAAAACAAATTTAATACGTTGTATGGGGTATGTAACACATGTATATGACATTTATGTCTTTATCGTTCCATTGTATTAAACTTTTACATTAACAAAATTACTAATTATATCATTTACCTTTTTGTAATCATCGAGTTGAAACAATTTCATACCAGCACCATTAACTCCAGCTGGCTGTGTTTTTTAGCCGGCTTTTAATTAATTGTAATAACCGCGTATAATAATGGCTGACATAACCACAGCTAAGTATTTTACACGTTATAGGTAATATTAGTAAAACAACAAAAATGTAATGTAAACTGCATATTGCGGTTTTGGCGACGCATTACATTCTGACTGTATATTGTGGAGGACTAATCCATTACAATTTTTATTCGTGATAAAATCACTTTATATTGGTGTAGCTGAACCAATACCGGTTTATGCGATTTGGGGTATAGGCTATATACCGAAATGTGTGTACGAAATGCTGTGATTACTAATTTAATTGAATCGGAACATGTTATGAAACTTTTACATATGAATCCTATACATATTTCAAACCTAAAATAATGACTTTTACAAAGACCAATTTTGTATTTGTTTCATACAATTTCCAATATTGGCCCTGGTTTAGAAACTAAAACAAATCAATACTTTTAAATGCAACTAGAACTGTTCACTTTTATTATTTGATTATCATAAGGTAAACTAAGTAACCACGCTGTCCTGTCTGTTCGTCGGTCAGAGGTTTCTAACTTCAATTTCACACATGATATGTAAATCCGTAGTTCAGAGAAATAAAAGGTGGCACTATCACAGACAGGCAAACAAGCCTATGTAGATGGAACAACATTACTACTGAAGTTAAGAAAAGCTGCATGGCTATCAAAGCTTTCAAACACTTACCATTACGACGAAGAATAAATTGGTTTCAGAGGATTCTTTAGCTGTTTCCACAATTGAAAAGTTTTGATTCATATAACAGTTAACATTAACAAACACATTCTTTCTTATAAAATGTTCGAAACACGACCAACAGTTCAAACAAACTCCATCGCGATTATTTTATTTAAAATTTATCATTTAACATTTATCTTTCAAAGTTGTTATTGTTAACGAAACGTTACAATAATATCAGATAAACAACGAACAGAAATATTTTATATTATCCGTGTTGTGACAGTTTTATAACGCATTCTGAGCTGGAAATTGAGGGAAAAAATCATGAAAATTGTGCAGCAAATATCCAATACCATTGATTTTTATGGGAGCAATTTCTAGCTATGACCTTTCGAACAATGCCGGTCGATTGTCGTTTTGTGGACTCTCTGCTGTGCTGAATTATGACAGACAGGGACAGTTTGTAAGCGCCGTGAAGAAATATGGGGTTATCAATTTCGTTGCCTTCAAATCAAACACTCCAAAGGATTTCAAAATACACGCCAGCATGAAAGAATGTATGAATCGGGATTTAATAGGTATAAATTTACAACCCATATCATTTCTTGTCCCATTTGGGTGAACATATTTCTCAAAAATAAATCAGAAGAAGATTTCCGAAACTGTACCGTACATACATACTTATCTTTTTCTTTTTTTCTAAATATTATATATTATATTACTAGAATTTAGTAGTTGTTGTTATAGATAACAAGTATCTATTTACTAAATGATCGAATAGACTGTAATAGGAGGTCTTTAAGTTTAAAGTGTCGTCACAAATCATAGACAATAACATAACATTGTGAATCATGCTAGTTCATTTAATGGAATGGCATAATAAGTAAAATGTATTGTTCATATCACCAATTTTTACATAGTGTAACTGTAATAGAACGGTCTAATAACCGAAACAATATTCAGAACTTTCAAATAAATGTGTAAACACCAATCAAGCATTTTAATCTTTAAAAACGTTTGAGAAATGTTGTTATAAGATGTACAATCAGTACACAGCCATGTTAAACATAATTTACATTTAATTCAACCATATTTTCCCTAGAATTAGAAAATACTAATTCTTTAATTGTTTTGGATATTGTCATTACAATTTGATATTTTTAGAAAAACCACTTTTACTGACACTCTAACACATGCTAATTCCAATCAATCAATCAATCAAAAAAACGTTAAATTAACTTCATAACAATTATTTTGTCCTCCGTTTACTCACAATTCCTTTAAACAAAACCAATTTTGAAAACGAAGTTTCAATCTTTAATCGATAAGTGTCAACTCATTGAAAATGGTGTAAAAACCGAAACATTTGTTAGAGAATCTAATAAATATATGTGAAACAAGTACAAAGTGTTTGTCTATATTGTTTTTAACTCTTTTCTCTGTTTTATTCTGTTGTAGTCCCTGTTGCGTTCAAGACATTCGTATTTGGATTTTCTTTTTATATAACTTCTTCTTATTCTTCGATTTCATCGCTTTTATTTTTTGTCTTGCTTCCAACACTTTTATTTTTGGATGATACTGAGACACAAACAACCCTCAAAAATAATTTTGACTATCTATCTGTATGGGTTAATCATCAAAATGGCTGAACTGATTTCGATGGGACTTTACAGATATGAAGTGGAGGTTGTTAGGGATGCTCTACAGGCTACTTTTTTAAATTGTTTATTGGTTATAACAATAAATTGTATAGCTTCTATCAACAACACTAGATATTATTAACATTGATTGAAAAACAGAAAGGTAATGGGAGAAATGAGTTCAAATAGTTGTTGAACATGTCACGTTTCATTGTGACATTTAATTCATGTAAAGAAAACAATGGAGAAATGTTGCCATTGTTCTTGAATAATTTAAACTATGTTATCTGAGCATGCCACTTTTCGTTAAAATTGTAACCAACAACTATAAATGTACCGCTTGCATGTTGCAAATACCATCAAGTATCATAAAACACGAGTTTTGCAGTTCTTCATACAATAATGGGCTTTACATTCGTTTTCTTTTATAGTCGTAAAAATAAACTTGGTAATATTTTTTGATGGATAACCTAACCGCATTTTCTTGATAGCCTTTATACCTATGTATAAACTGCCTACGCTCATGTCGAAGGCATTCTAAAATTCGAACTTTTTGTGTGCCTAAGTGTACATCATCGTCTTGAATTCCACTGATTGTTTTAAATACAGAATATTAAATCTATAGGAAACCTACCACTACAGATACTATCATCCCATCACATTGATTCCTACCACACTTTGCAAACCAAATATGCAATATTTCATTGTTTACTACACAGGCTAACTTTTATACCTCTTTCTCTTTCAGATTTTAACAATGAATTAATGGTTATCATTCTAACTTAATAGATAAGATGTTAGCCAGAAAAACGAAAAGTCAAGCTAATATATTATTACATAACAACGTCGTAATTGATAAAACTATCCCTAAGTTTGGTAGTGTAAAATTTGTTCAAAATATTAGTAATAGATTGAAATACAAACTAGAGAATTCTTTTAATCATAAAATCATAGAAAATAGTCCAGTTAATTTAAAATCCATATTATGTAAAAATAAAACTATTGATACCTTAGAAAAAAGTGGTGTTTATCGTTTAGGTTGTAATTCGTGTAATGATATTTATATTGGACAGAGTGGCAGGTCTATTAAAAAACGCGTTTCCGAACATAATAACGCCATTAACAAAAAGTATTGCAAATGTGGTTTTGCTGAACATTGCATTACTAATAATCATAATCTAGACTTCGATAAGATAAAAATTTTACATTGTAACATCCCAAAAAGCAGGAAACTACTGTCTCTCCTTGAAAATTTAGAAATAAGAAAAGCTGTTCATAATAAATGTAATCTTCTAAATAACCAACTAGAATTAGTATCCCATAATTCCCCTTTGATTTTGTATAAATTACAACTTATCCTCCCCACCACGTTTCTTGTAATTTAATAATAGATATAAATAGTTTGACCACATTTTACATATTTAGTAATGTTTTGCATTCTCTAGATAATGGTCAAATCGACCGAAACAGTATTGTCGAGACAATAAAAATTTCGTGAAACTAATTTGTTTTTCTTCTTTTCTCTTTGATACAGAATATTGTCTTGACGATATCGCTATAACATTATTAAATATTGTGCCCAGTTGTTTCATGCCACGTTCATTATTTTAGAAATTTGATTTCAGTAAAACATTTAAACTTTTAGACTCAAGCCTTATCGAATAAAATAAACATGTTAATTATATTTGATTGTAAGTTCAGTTTGAAAAATAACCACTTTAGTGGAAGGAACATAGTCACGGAATGTTCGAGGTGATATCACGTGCTTATTTAACTATTTACTTGCACGAAAAGTGGTCATGTATCGATGTTTTTACTTTGATGATGTCGTTATCGCCAACAGTTTAATGGACGAAAAAATATGAGTTCAGGAAATAATTGAAAAAATCTTATCGAATCAGTGAAAATTATTTATGGCTATTTTAACACATTAATACTACTGCACCCACCACTACACAGGGTTATTCAAACTAAGTGGTATAACTAGAGACGTGATTATAACTAGACTGCGCCTTGCGTTTATAAAGTGATACCATTTTGGTAGGCAACCCATTTTGCGAATTAAGGGACAGAAACGCGAGAATTATTAAGAGCGCTCAGAAAGTTTGAGGCAGTTGAGTGTAGTTATTTCAAATAAATATTGTGCGATACTATTTTTCTTGTACATAGGGTTTTGTGAACACTTTTATGAACTATTTTCTGTTAAAGTAATATTATTACATATTGTTGTGCATACGGTTGCCGTGAAAAGAGTTCTAAAGGTTCTTCCGTTTCATTTCATCTATAAGTACAATTTAAACATAAGACACACTGATACATTTGTAATTTCTTCGAAGGTTCCTTTGGGATCCTGATATAAAGAAAAAATGGTTGAACGAAATAAGGCGTGAAAGTTTTACACCGTCTCACCCCCATTCCTAAATTTTCAAATTCTTAACACGGTTAGTTTTTCTAAAACGTCTAATGTACCATTCAGCTAGAATAACCTTGTATAATAATGTGCTAATATTTATGGCACACTAGCATAGGTAGTCCGAAGATTCAGTATTGTGTAATCAGATAATATAGATTTTTTGACGATAGTAGTAACTTCCAAGTATGTTATATTAAGATAGAAATATAATCAATGGTATAAAATAGCGATGATAGAAGAAACATGCAAAGGCGCAGATGTAAACGACTATAATAAGCTGGGCACAAGCAGCTGCTTCATTTGTTTACTTGGTACGTATTTATGTGAATCTTGTTATTAAGCGATTATATGGTTTTGTAACTTGAAATGTTTGCTGCAGTTACTAGGTAATTGTGGTTGCTGCTTTCGTGACAGTTCGAGTTACCTTCGAAGGCAATCATTTGAAGTTAGATAATGGTGTTTGAAAGAGGAATCCTGGATGGTATTTTCTTTCAATTAGAAATAAGAATCGCCTAATTTAGTTTTTCGTATCGGAATTTATGGAGCTTCGAGATTTGCCTTGAAAAGGCTTGACGCACGAATTAACTGAATAAACTGAGCTTGATTACTGACTATCAAATTACCCGCTCGTAGTATAAATCCCAATTAAGTGCATTACCTGTCCGACTTAACAGTTTATAGTTCACAGTCACGTATTTATTTTTACAATGCAATTCAGTACGATTTATACCAGGTGACGACGATCTAGCAATCGTAAAATAAATCTAAGTACACTAACAGCAAATAATGAGAAACACTTGTCTGTTATAAATTATATTTTTATACGACACACCTATTTATAACAGCACAACTGAAATTGCGAGAATTACGTAGTTGCACAGGTACTATATTTTAAATGATTTATGTTGATTTGGTCGTTCAGAAAGCGGTCGTGCAGTAGGACCGACATATAGATAGTATTCTAACGGACAATGTGTTTATCAGACGGGAAATAAATTCTTGATATTTATTTTTCGTGAATTGCCCTTTAAAGAAAATAAAATTGGTTGAATTATTGAGATGTCGGAAACGGAACGTTCCGAGTTCTTGTTGGATTTGAGTGAAAAACGGTTTTCAATGTGAAGTAGTGAAATATAGGAGAGAACAAGCGGCCATGACGCGATGAAAATTCAGTTAGCAGTTCTTCATTAAACATATTCAAGTAGGTAGGTATGCCTACACGTTAGGCAAAGGGTGGCTTGGATATAACGATGGAGACATTGCTATGAGATGGATGGACAGTGTGGGGTTTTCGGTCTCGAGTAATTCGTATTCGTGGATGGTTATGCGGCAGACTGGGGTCCAGGTCCAGCTAGGATGATAGAGATTTACGAGGTTTCCGTCGCACACACGTTTAGTCATAAAATAACAATTTGATCCTTTCATATCCTCGCTTCGCAAATAATCCGCATTTCTACTGTCAATACAAGCAGGTGTGGGCAAATGCAAAAATCCTCCATTATATATGCGACAAAAGCCAATATTTCATCCGTGACTAATACACTTTGAATACCACATCTGTAATTATTTGATATAAGCACGGCAATCATAACAGGCGAATAAACAAACCCAAAGGAACAATTTTTCAAACACTGATCACCAATTCTCCGATAATTTGTACGAACAAAATTTTTTACGCCATCTTTTTTGTTGCCGTTTCCGAATGTCCACTGGTCCACTGTTATGTAAAAGTCCTTTATTCGAAACTACACTAATGATCCACACTCATGCACGAAATTTCTATTGCGACATTCACACTAAAAAATTACAATTACATCAAAGTTCGATTTCCATACACAATAATCCTAACAGATAGACAAACAATAGTTCAATTATACTTTACAATTTTTATTTGGTACAGTTATACTAGAAAAGTTGTCACATAGTTTGTATAGAGAAATACAATTAATTAAATATGTAAATTGAAGATGTGATTAATATTATTATGAAAGGCAAAATAGCTTTCGGGATCGATATACAGACTCCTTTGTATCATTCAAAACGGATAATTCTTTAGGCAAATTTATTAAAAACAAAAAAAGAATATAAATCTGGAATCTATAAGTTACATTGCGATAGTTGCAACAAATATTACATTGGACAGACTGGAAGAGCTATTAAAGATCGTATAAAAGAACACAAGAAATGTTTTGAAAACAAAAATGATCAGTCTACTTATTCTAATTACTCAATTTATAACTCACACAACTTTAATGATAACCTTAAAATACTACATACTGAAGCTAAAGGTATTAAATTGAACTTACTAGAAACTCTGGAAATAAATAAATTAAATAAATTAGGATTAATTTTAAATGACCAAACAGATTTGAACAATTTTCCTCTACTAAACATTTAAATTTTTCATCCCCACTCTTATAATTTTGTGTTGTTTTAGGTTTTAGGAAATGCAAAGATATGCTTAGGATATTAGGAAGTACTGAATGTGCCTGTCCAACCAGTTTTCGGACTAATGACCCTTTGAAAATGATGATCTATGCCTTAAGTTTTAATAAAATTAACGTGATTTTATGTTAACGATAGGTAAAAGTTTTTGACTGTAAGTGTGGATTTCATTAAGGGAAAAATTTTATAATGATGAACGGTTTTGAAATTCCCTTTGAGTTCCATTATTTTGAACGGAAGGGCGGTGTTCTTAATTGTGCTCTTTAAAAAGTGCACCATATTTTTTTAGATTTATATTTTATCAAGCAAAAGCACGGAACCACGAAAAACGTTTAACAAATTCGACAATTTAAACTACCGCATATTTTATATATGTATAAACAAAAATAACATTTTCATATTCAACTTCAAAATAGTCAAAAACACTTGGTAAACTTTCAGATAAAGGAAAATGTAAAAATATTACACCGTAATAACAAAGGGTACAGATTAAATCTCCTCGAGAGCTTGGAAATAAGCAAAGCAGTATATTTAAAACTAAATATTGTGAACATTCAAACTTAAATGTTTGCTAACAATTCACCTTTATTATTACATCACATAGGACATCCATTAATAATATATAATAAAGATTGTTCAATTTTGTCAGTTTGTAAACATCTTGTAAACGTCTAGTTTTAGGGTAGTTATAATTTCCAGGTATAAATAAGGTCAACAACGGTAAACTTTTACTCTTGATAATGTTAGGCTACTGTCGAAACAATTGTCGAGTTTTTCAATAAATTTGTGAAAATGACACCAAGTTAATTATTTTTTATATTTTCTTTATTGATTTGGTTCATGTTTCACTATATCAAGTAGATATCTTCATAAGGCCTGGTCAAGCATTTGAAATATCACAGTTAGCAGTAAAAATACCTGTCATTAAATTTTATATGTTACTTTATCTGCATTAGTATTTTTTTAAATAATTAATATCTAATCTATATGGAGTTTTTACATGAATACTTTTATTTATATCTACTGGTGTATTTATCACTACGAGCCATTTATTTATTTATTATTAAACAGATTTAATTTAATTTTCAAATAAAAATAACGACTGTTTGTAGCAAACGGTTATTTTGAAATACGATAAAATAATATTTAAATAATTATAATTTTATTCGTGCATTGCCTTCGTTTTTGATGCGTAATTTATAACATCCTCATTAACTGTGTAGAGTTTCATGTGCATTTGCTAGCCCTACTTTTTATCTATTTACATTTTTCAATGTTCATTTTTTTGCTTTGTTTTGAATATTAAACGTTCCCGTTGATTTTGAAATTAATTAAAAACCAGAGTAAATATGAAAGTATGCGACGGATACACGGAATGTAATTTTCATAAGTCCATTTCATATGCAACATCGCCCATATTTCGAAATGTATATATATATATATACATATATAATAATATATATACATGTGCATGTGCAATTTTATGCCCCATAAGTCTCTTATTTTACAGGCCGAGTAAATCACTCTGTAAAACTGCGACTATGTTATACAGTTTTGTATTTACTCTCTTCGGTTACAATTTTTCAGAAACTGCATACAAACGAATGCACCGTTATTTAATTTACCTTTAAAGGAAAGCGGGAAAAGATCCTTTTAAAAGATTCTTAAGGTATCGTAGCTACATTATCAAAGAAAATATTTTTGAAACTCTAATAATAATAAAATGTAAACAGAAAATATACTAGTAGAATAATTAAAAAAAATAGAACAAAGGAGACGTGGTACAATCAATACAGTAAAGTAAAATGAAATTGGAGACTCATCCCTAATACCACACACTGTTTAATAAACGGACACGTGTTTCGCCCACTTCTACTGTGGGCATTATCAACGCGAGACTGTCTAGTCTCTAGAAGTCTCACAGTAGAAGTGGGCGAAACACGTGTCCGTTTATTAAACAGTGTGTGGTATTAGGGATGAGTCCCCAATTTCATTTTACTTTACTTTAGTAGAATGATGATTCGGGCTTGTAGGCCGTGGTCATCAATCAACTGTAGGTACCTTTGTATGTATTATCAGTTGAAACATTCTTGTTTTGTGTTTTTCTTCAAATTCATATACTACTATTATCATCATATTTTATAAAAATATTTAGGTACGATAAGCTTCGGAAGGTGTATTATGAACATGGTACCGCGAAATAAATAAAATATATTTTGAAGAAATTGTTTGAAGCATATTTACTATATTTATTCTAGAATAATTGTAGTACCTACTTGATATTGATGTAGACTGTGGCTCATTTTTTTAAAAAGATTTTTGATCCGTTAAAGGTTAGATCATGGCTGAGAGGGGGGATGTACTAACGTGAAATTTAAACAGAACAACCCAAATTAATATTTTTATTTACTTTATATATGTTTCCAATCAATGGTTTGCAATGGAAATTGGTACAGCTATTGCCTCTGATGATTCGACATTCTGAAACTAACTGATTGTTAAAAAAAAGATGATATTGTGCTTAGGTATACTTTCGATATCCACACTATGTTCACATTTTACTGAAACTCGCGAATATTTGGACATGTTGGGGTGTTTAAATTAATATTTTGTCGCATATAGATGTGTATGAGCTGTGGCTAATATTACTATTGCAACGAAAAGCAATAAAACTGATTTACATGTTAATTAAAAATATATTTGTCCGGTATTATTTGTAACAGTGTCAATATTGAAGCAACTTTTTGAAAACGTGTACCTAGAAATCATATTAATAGATATCTATTTCTATATATAATGTGTTTGGAAATGTAATTACCTAATCAATATTTAGGTAGCTAAGAACCCATACACTATATATATATATATGTATTTATTGAGGCGAATAGGTAATATTCAGGATAACGTTCTCATATTGTATAGTTCCCTTAAAATATATATCTGTGTACATTATAATAGCCGAAAATCAATCTGAGTACGGGGTGGAAAAGCAGGATGTATCAGCTTTGTAAATAGAAAACGATAACTACATATTTTGTTTCCTGTTACAGTATCGTTTTCACAAACAAATTAATACGCTGAAGTCTAATGGGATGGAAACTAAGTACTAGTTTATCCTAATATGCAAAATAATTAGGGCGGGTATTAACTATAACTCTAATAAAAATGAGAAACACCCAGTTCAGTATCAAAAGAAAACGCAAATCCAGTAAAATTAAATGTTAATGTATCAATAGGATTTTTAATAGAAAATTTACATATGTTTTGGCTTCTCAAGCATTTATTGAAGAGTAGCAAAATACACAATGTAACATGGAGTCATGAGCATACTTAGCTTTTAGTATTTTCAAAACTAACACCTATAAAAAAGATTCCGAATCACTAGGTTTAGATTCATAATTAGTATTGAATAGAATAATGGAAAAAATAATGTTGAACAGCTTTCAGAAATTCAGAAACATAAATACATTTTTATTGATTTAATTAAAAAGGAATCTAAAAAATTAAAACCCGTTAATTTTAAAGAATTAATAATCTACCTATTTAAAAACCATTCAAAACAAATGTAGATTGCATAAACTTGTCATTACCAAAGCAGATAAAGGAAACACAGTCGTCATTTTAGACAGAACCATAAATTGAATTCACTTTTGCATAACTCATTCTCTCTCTTAAAAACAGATCCCACTAATGGAATTCCAAAAAGCTGTTTATAAGTGTATTTCTTCGAACTATTGGTTAGATCCTAAATTAAACTATTTTTAACTATATATATTTATATATACAAAACTTTATAAAGTAAAAAAAACAAACAAACAAAAGGAGTAGAGTACAACAAATACTGAAAATGGTCGCGTTGACCGAAACTTGTTTTTTTTTTTTTAATAAAATTTGTTTGTTTGTTCTTTTTTTTTACTTCATTAAGTATGTTTCACAACAGTTGTACCCCACAAAGTGTACAGTTTATCACAACTTTATAACTATTTTTATTTATAATTCATTATTAAAATATGTTTCACAATGGATACAACCCGCCGCAGTATTAAGAATATCATTTCATCATTTTCACATAGTTCTGAATAGTTCTTTAATAGTTATCAAACTAATTTTGAAACTATTAAGTTTTAAATTTTCCATAAATATTCGCAATGATATGCCTATTTTTCGAAGCATGCTGCAAATATACTGTATTTGCTTATAAACCCCTGCGCAACGGACTGAAAATGGTCGGTCGAAACAGTTAACGTTTCCGGAAAAATGTATTGAACTTGTCTGAAGTATTCCAAGTCATATGCAGGCATAGAATAGCGTATGCATGTAACGTGTAACGAAGGGGTGCTCCTCTCTCTCTCGCTCTTATGTAACAGGGATGTAGTAGACACGTAGGGCACCTACATGCACTTAGAATTTTCGCTTTTGCGCTGACGCTTTAGTAGTTGGTCCCTCCGAGTTCCACTGGGCATGCAAACAGAGAAATTATGGCTTACGTAGCTCGAAAGTTTTACAGCGGGAACCGTATAATTTACCGGCCGCTTCTATAAATTTCGAGTTTTAAGTATTGGAACAAAAATCGCCGCCCATGATAAAATAGCACATACATATGGAAGTGACGTCTTCGGGCGGATGCTGGGGCCTACTGCCTGCATAGCGACGGTACCCACGCTAATGCTTGTTGCACACGACAGCTTTGATAAAAAGCATAATTACAGACTTCATTCTCACCACCAAACTATCATATGCACCTTAAAAAATTTACAGGAAAAAGACCGAGAAGGACATTCTTAACCCATGAGCACTCATCTAACATAATTGTAACTGTTTTGACATTCACACTTCGAAAGGTGCAATTTATTTTAAATACCAGTTGGACGAAATTACAATTAGCCCACCTGGACGACGCTAACGGAATTAAGCTTAGGTATCTTTAGAGAAAGCACTATAGTATTTGTGTTTTAGAAACCTGTCGTCTCAGTCGGTGGTACAGTAGTTACAGCGGACATTTACCCAATTAGCTCAAGGTTTGATTAACAGTTAGAGAACATGTAGTAAATATCACGACCACAAATGTTTAACTTAAATAGAAACTCCACAATCCGCACAGATTCTCGATTCATACAACTTCGTGTTCGACCTAGTAGTTATTTAGTATTAGATACAATTATACAGTTTTATGATATAGAAACAACATATATTGTTATATATAATGAATTGTGTATTCGAAAAAGTGTTTTTTATTCATTAAGTATAATGGAATTTCATCAAGTATCAGTAGACAAATCAATTACATATATAACATATTCAAAAATGCCAGCGCCCACCTAATGAGAGCTGTTAGGTCGAAACCGGTCGTGAGATATGGCTTTCCGTACGCTGTGCCTACTGTGTAGGACGCATTCGAAATGTGGGGTCTGAAATCCTTAAAATTTAGACGAAAAAGGATTTTAATGCCTCCATTTTTTGAATATATTACATCTTCGTCTAAGAATCCATCGGAATCAATAGTGTAATTCAATGCTTGTAGGGGTATTAGCCCTCGGAGTAGTTATTTCTGTTGATTTCATATTTATATTTTTAATTACATATATAATTAGTCATGACTATATAGGTATAAATTGAAATCACCATAGCGAAGTTTACTTTAAAAACCAATGACCTAGTTTCCTTTTTCATTAAATATCTATCTGTTTATTTGAAATTTACCTAGTAAAGGGCTTAATAAACTAGATTGTATGGTTGCTACAGTATTCTCAACCCGTTATTTGTTTGATGATAACAGGAATTCCCTTAATCACTGTTTTTGCGACAAGCATCAAACAAAACTTTGCTGTCATGTTAGGTTTCCTTATTATGGAATATTGTACGTAATTATTCGAGTGCTTATTATAAAATGGCATTTTTTTAAATTTGGGGTTGAAATATTAAAATGTTATGTTTGAAAACCAGACTAATAATAAGGCGAAAAGGGGGAAATAAATTACCAATTGCAAAATGTTTTCTAATACCTAATTTAATTAAAAAGGAAAAGAAAGTAATAAAATCCTTTTACGTCTCATTATAAAGGATCACAGATCCCACATTTGGAACGCGTCCTATACAGTAGGCACAGCGCACCGAAAGCCATATCCCACGACCGGTTTCGACCTATCGGGTCTCATCAGGTAGGCGCTGGCAGAAAGACTTTTACAAGCGATAATATAAATATAACTAATAATCTAATAATCGTTCGGAATCAGTACTGCAATTCAATGCCGGTAGGGGTATCAGCCCTTGGAGTGGTTGTTTCTGTTGATTCGATAGTTATACCTAATTTAATCCCTAGTTTTACGGACATCCAGAAGTTTTTCTATTTCTGGTAAGACGCAAGGATGTCTCGTAAATCTGGTGATGAAACTTTGAACTATTGAGTCGATTAATACTCGGAAACCAGCCACTTCAATGGATAATAATATCTGCTAGGTTGCGTTCTTGTTGTTTTAGTTTTTGTTTTTGTTTGTTATAAAGATGGTTTACTGGAAGATTGAAGGATATTGAGTTTGTATATTTATTAAGGATAATCGTTGAGGAGTGGGTATCTACCGTTGTAAAAATGTAGTTCAATATGGATGAAGATGTTCCAGGATATCTGCAGATGCACGTTTTGTTATTGATTTTTCTATTTGGTGCCTACCACGTCTTATATATTTGTAAAAGCGCTTGGTACGTACTAAGAATAATCATCGGGCAATGCATCGAAAAAGTATTTCCAAACAAACGGGTAAAATTAAAGCGTCTTTAGATTTCTGTATAAAACTGTCGAGTGCTTCAACATAATTTGTTCCGATTTCCATTAAGACGGCCTTTTACTTTTTAGATAGATTTAAGTACATAAAGCAGCCAGTCGTTAGACAATCGAACTTAACGACACTCTGTCGTTATTAGTCATAGATTCAACGAAGCGATTTTGGCTGGCATCCAAAGCTGAACGTGAATGTTGGCGAGGTGGTCAATACCGTTTTATTTCTTCTGAACATGCTCGTAAAAATAACGATGAAAATGTAAAGCACTCGACCTGAAAATTACTGTCGCACCAATACGTCACCCACCTATATTCGAAACTGTTTTACCCTACAGTTAGTTTTATCTCATCAATGACTTCTCGCAACCCCCTCACATGTTCGCCTACATACACTTCTAATCCGACCCTGTACGCTTTTATCATCTCATTTTAAAATCTACTTTCTATGTACATGTTCGTTCAATTTGTCGGGGAACAATAAATGCGTTTATCAATAACCTTTCAGGTCATCTATGTATGATCTTTACAGATAGTAGGCAGGTTGGAGGGATGATAGCTGAGGGATGCCCCTATGACTATGTAAGCGGTCTGAAGTGTTGAAACATGATGATGGATGGCTTGCCACACACGTACAAAAGGGCGGAGTAAGACGTCTCAGTCTTTACGGACGATTTACTTGGGTTGGTAAAAGGTAATAGTCGAGGAAGCAAGGCGCCAAGAAAAGCGACATTAGTTACGACAGGGAAAAGAAAAGAAAGGTTCAAATGGCCAACTGAATAGAATAGACTAAGAACATTCTTCCATCGTAATCTTTAAAAAAAGCATCTAATATTTTCCACTACGTACGTACCTATAAAAAATTGATCAGTGCGTATCTAGAGTAAATGTATTAAAAACAAAAGTATGTTACTTCATGTTTACGTAGGAAAACTGTTTTACCCTCATGTCTCATGTGAAACGGTAGGGGGTAACTTACTGTCCACGACTCCGGCATTGCCCGACACATTATGTCCTACAGTTGTTTATTTTTACCACCCTTAACGTCTGACGCGTCAACCGTCTGGGGTGACTTAAATAGTGCATTTTGTATGCGTTTAAGTTACAAATGCAATGTAATTTGTATTAGTTAAACCAAATTCGATTTAAAAGACAGACAGATATTAGTTCATACAAACTGTAACACTTATTTATATTCAAATTGAAATTGATAGAATCCATATTAGATGTAAACAAACAATACAGTTTCACAATATTTTTATTAATACTACAATTAATTTTAATTTTATATATTGTAAAAATATATATGTAATTTTACAATATAAGTTGAGTCCCAATTCTTCCCCCACTGCTGTTCCTCAAATTTCACCGTATATAAATATGTATATTTGTCTTATTGCTGTACCATTATTTACCTGACGAAGCTGCTGTGACAGCGAAACAATTGTTGTATTAATAAGAATATTGTGAAAGTGTATTCTTTGTTTACTTCTAATATGGACTTATTTATTTATGTAAATGATATAAAAATACCAGGGGTGTGCAAATATTGATGCAACAATTACAAAAAATGTTTAACCCCATCTGACACCAGCTGTTTTACGTAAATTAATTTATGACGATAAAAAGTTACAAGCTTTTAGGGTACAATTTATATAAATTATGGACATACCCATTCTTTAAAGAGTAGTACTGTTTCAAAATTTAAAAACAAATACAAAATAATTAATAGTTTCGACCTTTCCTTGATGAAAATCCACAATCCAAGGAATAAGAACACCAAACAAGTAGATTTTCACAAATTTTATTAAATCATGTAACATGCTTCACCAAACATTGGCTTCATCAGACGTGTGACTATTTACTACTAAAACTAAAGTGTCACGTAACAGTTTAAATAGTTGACTAATGGGGGTGGAAATACATTTAAAATAAATTTAGTAGGGGGGAATTATTACTATCTATTTGGTCGTTCAGTATTAAATTGAGTTTTTTATATTTATTTATTTCTAAAATTTCCAGTAAATTTAATTTTTGACTTTTATTGCAATAGCCAATGTTTGGTGAGATATGTTACTTAATTTAATAAAATTTGTGAAAATCTACTTGTTTGGTGTTTTTATTCCTTACAAAATAATTTTCCTTATCAATTCCGATAGAATTGTTTCCACTTTTGTACGTTATAGGTGTATCATATTAAAGTTGTAAACGGTTTAAAATATATAAGAATTGTTTTGTTGAAAGCGAATAGTTTTAACATTAATAGTTGTCAACATAATATCCAGTGCGAATAAATAATTGTTTCAAATGTTTAAACAATGACTTTGTTACTATAAAATAAATAACGTTTTCGTTGCCAGTCAATACAATTCAGTAGGTGTTTGAGGTAACATCAATTTCCATATTTAAATTAAAAAATTATTGAGTGTAGTTTGTGGTTTTGTTCGAAAGAATACAGTGTTTATCAAACGTCAGAAACCATGGATGGTGAATCTTCGGGGGTTCCTAAGAAAATCGACATGGGAAGAGTGTTAGCTGACAAGACCAACATTTTTGTAGAACGCCCTGGACCACCAAGACGAGTCTTGTACGTCTCTTCACTCGTACTCAAGCAAACAATGCAAGCAATGATTCGTAAAAAGGAAGATTCCGAAGAGAAAACAACTCGCTTTAAACAAATTAGAATTTAATATGTGTTTTCATAACACACGTTGTGTACGCATTAGTTGTAATTTGTTCAATAAAGAATAAATTAATTAACAGACTTGGTGTCTCATTAATTAGGTATTTATTGAATCGATGAAGTCTTCAAATATTGTAACTCCATAATCACATTTAATAAAACACAGATGAGTTACAGAAACTTTTTTATTGATACCACAATAATATTATTCCACCTAACGAAGTTATCGATTTAGTTCAAAGCCATTTACAAAACAATAAAATAAACCCCATTATTATAAATGAGGTTATTAGTTTACTTAGTGGGTATCTGCCTGAAACAGAATTATCTGGTTTTCGATAATAGATTCTATGTACAACATAAAGGATTAGATATGGACAACCCCCTGATGGCTGAAATATTCATGGATTCACTGGAAACCGAAATAAGTAACAACAACTTACTTAAAAATTGTTTATACTACTACCGATACGTAGATGATATCCTAATTTGTTTTAAAGGAACAAATAGACAGCTAATTAACCTATTTAATAATTTAAATAACCTACATCTGAACATAAATTTTGCCATAGAGAAAGAAGTCAATAGTTCCATAAATTTTCTTGATTTAACCATTAAAAAAGTAAATGATAAACATAATATATAGACTGTTATGTTATGACCTATGTCACAAGAAGACTACGACACAGAATTATATAGAATACATATTATTGCAATTAACAATGGCTACATAACTTCAATGGTCACAAACTTACTGAATAAAAAAAACCTTAACTTAGTTTACATCATTCAAAACGGATAATTATTTAGGCAAATTTATTAAAAACAACAAAGACCCCACTCAAAAAGAATATAAATCTGGAATTTATAAGTTAGATTGCGGTAGTTAGAACAATTATTACATTGGACGGACTGGAAGAGCTTTTAAAGATCGGATAAAAGAACACAAGAAATGTTTTGAAAACAAAAATGATCAGTCTACTTATGCTAATCACTTAATTTCTAACTCATACAAGTTTAATGGTAACTTTAAGCTAAAGGTATTAAATTGAACTTACTAGAAACTTTGGAAATAAATAAATTAAATAAATTAGGATTAATTTTAAACGACCAAACAGATTTGAACAACTCTCCTCTACTAAACATTTAAACTTTTCATTCCCACCCTTGTAATTTAGTATTTAATAATATTATTGTGGTATCAATAAAAACTTGGTGTAACTCATCTGTGTTTTATTAAATGTATGTTAGGTATTTATTGATTAGCATTCATTCAACAACTCTCAACTCTCTCTTATATATAGATATCTTTTTTTTTGTGAGGTATCTCTTTGTAACAGCGATAAATCTTAATTATCTACTTTTACTTTGAGTATGTTATGAATGCAAAAGCATGTTAACAAGAAGTGATATGTCACGACATGCTAATACTGCAGTACGAAGGGGGCGGAGTAATGGGACGCTTATGTGTTCAGAGCAATTAGTGGATGATTCATAGCGAAGTTGCAAAGCACCCATAAAGGCCCCATTGATTTATAAACTAATTGTCAGACCTATGCAAAAGTACTTACGACCCGTATATATGAATACCATTACCTAATTTATATCAGAACCACCCTAATGTTAAATCACATTACACTTCATATATGTTAAGATAGCCTCAAACAAAGATAAAATTAAGACAAGTGTTGTAGACCAATAATTAATAATTATAAATCTTTTGATACAATTTAAATATAATATTATTTCGAGATTCTTATTCAATATTTTCCTTTAATTTATTCTTTGATCGGGTTTCGTTTATTGTTATAGTTATAAAGTTAAAATTTATATTAAAAGTGGTTATCAATTATCGCAAGAAACACACTAATTAATAAATAAGCAGAAACACCCTTAGATTTAAAGAGTCGTCTCAACTTCTGCATCTCTAAAGGAAAAACAAACGTAAATTATGAACACTTCAAAAATATTTATTATACAGAAATTAAGAATAGCAAGTTAAGTACATATTTTGTTTTTCATTTATCATAAGGGGCTCGTTCGAAAGGAATTCAAAAATATATGTTAGCCGTCATCTTTTTATAAATATCGCTAAAAATATATCACACCAACGGCTTAAGCCAGCTCCGCCAGACATGGTCATATCTCTATAAATGTTGCTGAGAATATACCACCAAAATATATAAATAAATGTATAAATCCGAAATTCCAACTACCATCCCCTAGAATTACTTTTACTGTTGTTTTATTTTCTTACATTAATATGGAATGTCACAAAGTGCAAACCAAAAACGTAGATGTTTTAAAAATTATGTATTATCACTACAATTATTATTTCTATAGTAGTAGCTTCATCGGATCAAATATTTTTGTTTACAACTTATATACCTTATTAAATTATTGAGGGAAAGGTAGGGGAAATATATTCACAAGTATACAGGGTTGATGGGCTCTTAGAAGTAAAAATCTTTTTATCCAAATGCTGCTTAATTTAATTTAATTTAATTATAGCATTTATATAATCCTTCGGTGCGTAAGTTTAACCAGCATTTTTGCTGTTTAATGTTTAAATAATTAATACTATATATAGTACTTTAAAGTAAGAAGCTCATTTAGGCATTAGCGTTAATTTAACAGAGACAAGGGTAATTGATATAGTTCGATAGATTTATAATCGAGTCTATGATGTATTTATAGTTTGAATGTATTAGTATTTTCTAGTGGTGTTAAATTAATTGTCGTCTTAACGTTTTCGGTGTGATAAATTATATTGCCTGCAATGTTGCAGATCTCGGTATAATTTGTCTACTTTATCTTGAATCAACGGGCGGCAGATAACCCTCCGGTTCTTCTCGCAGTTTTCGTACCAAGAACCAGCTTCGAAGCGCAAGTTCATTACAACTTGATACATGATACTATCATAACAAATGAACGATTCAAACATGCAAGGTGAAGGAAATGTCTGACACTCGATCTCGTACATGCGCGTTTCCCAGGACACGATCTTCAAGAAAACGTTAAATGATCGAACCCGATACGGTAGATAGTCGTCTACACTATTGCCTTTTATATCCAAAAATGGATGATGTCATGCCACTATACCACGATCAATAAAAACTTTATCTTTAACGTTCCATGATAGAAATATCTTTTCACGACAACTTTAAATAAAATTATATATATGTTACTTGTGGTTTTCTTCTTCTTTTTCTTTGTCTGTTCTTGGCATTTATATTTGTAACTTAAGATAATTTACCGGGCTTTTGGGCCGTGGTCTATAGGCTTTTTGGTTGAGATCGAAAGCTGCTACAACGATCAAACCAGAAACGCGTCTGAAGATGTCAGCCGCAGCCGCTGACGAAACGTCAGGCAACCAAAAAGCCTATAGACCACGGCCCAAAATCCCGGTAAATTATCTTAATTCGAATGACGCCGGTCTTGAAAGCCTACATACTACAATTTGTAACTTAGTTTGATTGATGTATTTGGTACCTATTTCTATTATAACTAACAATTTGTTAATGCCTATTATTTATACTTTTTCAAATGATGTGAGAACATCTGAAAATAATAGCAATGAATATATAATACATTAACATGCCTAGCAGTGAGTAATATTTTTCTGGGCACTTGGTGAAACATATTTAAATAATCAAATGATTCAAATAAAACACACTTGGTAGGTTTCACAACAAACATCTATTAGAAAATATCTGACACGTGTTTCGGTAGTTACACCATTATCGAAGAGTTTAGGTCTAAAGTTCGTAATGGGTAGGTCGTTTGTGAGGGCTAGATTTATTTCTAAGATTTCTAGGTAGTTTAGGCGTTTACCTTTGTTTTGGTTGTGTATAAATTTTAACGAATGTTTCAGGGTTATGCAATGGTATATTTGTTGCCATTTTTTTTAGAATTTTCATGTTCATTTACGCGTTTTTTAAGAGCCCGTTCAGTCTGCCCAATATAAAAAGCTGCACAATCGTTACATTTTATTTGGTATAAAAAAAAGTGGTGATGTATTCCGTAAGGTTTAAGGTCATAAATTTATGTAATATTGCGTTACCGGTAGTACCGAAAGTGTAAATTTCATTAAGAGAAAAAAGTTTATAATGATGAACGGTTTTGAATTTCCCTTTGAGTTCCGTTATTTTGAACGGAAGGGCGGGATCCTTAATTGTGCTCTTTAAAAGTTAGATTGCAATTTAGTCACGAAACTTTTCAATCACCGTATGATAACGGACAAGTAAATCTCATTACAATCAAAGTAACACGAACCTTGTTGTTGCAAATTAAGGAAATGCAGTCTAATGAATCTCCGTCTTAACGGTAATACCAAAGTCAACGATAAAATTCATCCACTGCCTTTAAAAACCATACCCTAATAAGTAATTTTTATAAACATAACAATCAGTAGTTGCAAACCATAAATGTAGGTAGATTTGCATTAAATTGTATTATAAATGCACTCTATCTTTTAATTCTATTCTTCTATAATTATTTTACCAATATTTTTGATGAACGGACATGCAAACTTTACAGTTCTTAGCAGAAAACAAATGGCTTTATAGATCAGCTACCACTGGTAGGTAATGTAAACAATAGTCCGCATATTTGAGTTAGTTAGTTATTAGTCAATATACTATCCATAATTTAGTTAAGCTCTAAAAGTTCTTTTATAAGCTAACCCATGTATCAATTTAGTTGGTATCAACCACAAATACCTAAAGTGTATTTATAGATGCCAGGGCACGTTCGCACTATAGGACATGCCACCACATGCTTGTATTCTAACATGAATCCAAAATCATCCCTTCAACCAATTTATCTAATGCACGACGAAACAAGTTTCATTAGTTTCAGTCCTGATTTTGAATCAAATATAATCCGACGATAATTGTCCGATATCGATATCCATGTAATTACAAAATGCGTGTGTTACTACTGTAACGAGATTGTCAGTCAAATACAAAAAGTACGTATATCAGCGGCTAATACGTAAGAATCGTTTCACCCCTATCGAAATAATCAACCCTATACATAAAGAAATAACAACGAATTGAATGGCCAGTGTTTAAAAATATTTTCGATCGATATATAAATCAAGTTTCGGTCAGTATAAAAATACTAATCGACCATTGGGGGTTGGACTTTAATTGAATATTTAAATACTGATACTGGCCATGTCGATATAAAACTTGCTAAAAGGGAATAAAATACAGGTTAAAATAAATAAGAATTTTTAATTGATGCTGTTCCTAATGCAAACACTGTGAAATATTTTGAATAATTTGGTATTGTAAATACAAAAATACGCTGGGATTATTTCACAAACTTTATTCCGGATTTTTGACAACTGTTTCGGCTGTTAAGCCATTTCCAGAGATACAGAATTTTGTACTAAACTTAACAACGAAGTTATCTGGTATATATGTCATAGTAATGTAGACCTGTAGGTCGGGGTAGTGCACTATTAGGAGGTTGTTAGTATTGAGCTTTATGTGGTTAGTTAGTAGATTTCTAACGTTTCATATTAAAAAAAAATAATAAAATTAATAAAATAATTTCTAATAGTAAATTCAAGTTCAATAAATTAGACAAAAGCGATGTTGATGATATAAAATAACATGTAAGGATTGTGATATGTTATATATAGGGCAATCAGGTAGAGCTATTAGTACAAGAATAAAAGAACACATTTATGCAATAGATTAGGACACAAAATCTACAGGCAATTTACAAGTTTAAAATAAAGATTCAATAAAATTATTGTAAAAAATTAAGCTTGTACTAAATGTTAGAAATCAAAAAATGTCGAAAAGACAATGCCAGTCTAGTAAATAATTAAATAGAGATCAATACTAACAACTCTACTAGTACATTACCCTAACTTACAGTTTTAAGAACATTACTATACATGTTATATCAGCTAACTTCGTTGTTAAGTTTAGTATAAAAAAATATATATATATATATAAATTTATTACATGTTAAATTTAATTTTTCCAGTTAATTATGTAACAGTTGTAAAGATAACCGGTCGAATCACGGACTGGTCCGCTACAGTCGTAAACATGGCCAACAGTTTATATTTTGTTGCAATTATTTATTCAAAAGCAGAGGCAGGTGTGACTGTTTGCAACGATAAACTTCATCCGCTTTTCTTTCCTGTCTGGGATTATGCATGAACAAAACTTCATATTACCAGCAATTATTTTTTATGGCCACTATTTTGTAGCCTTCTGAGGGCGGAAATAAGTTTTGCAATAATACTATAAATCATAAATTTATTCTCAGCTACTTTTACTAACTTTTACGAGTCACTTTCGTATAACTTTAGGCTCACCAATATATCTTTATGGTCGTAAGAAATAACATTTTTATGCCTCCGACAATAAGTAATTTAGGCGGTTTAAATTGATGTAATTTTTCTTATTCAAATGATATCGCACGAGAAGGAAATGTTGGGGAGTCATTATCGTCAAAAAGGGAAAATTTTAACCAAACAAAACGGGGATGAATCTCCTCAACTGTATAGACTATCAATTCGTGTATCTCATTATACGGAGATTTCCTGAATGTGTAATTTTTGAAAAAGTAATTTTCTGAACGAGCCTACTCATACATAAAACCGATGGCAGAAATTTATTCTGATGAGGTTATTTGTATTTGGTTTATATTCAAATAACTATGAGATTGTGGATTACTGTACATTCCTGTGAAGGATTTCCAACAACAAAAAAAAATATTTACAAACAGCTCAATACCAGTAATTTAGATATATAATTTTTAAAAATAAAACGGAGAAATAATATATGTAAATACACCATACATTTATATCGTAGAATGTTATCTACGCTTGAAATTGAGTGAAACCCTAAAAAATATATCTTTCGATTCAGAATACGGAAATTGACGTTAACTTCCGGTATCGTCGGAAGTAGCAGGAAATAGGAAATATTTTACGTTAAAGTAAAGAATACGTTGGAGTTAGATTAGGCGAATACGAAATTATAAGCAAGGAACTTTTTGGGGCGAAGATTACATATAGTAAAATTTTTCTTTCAATAATTTTTTAAATATGTTTTTACTATTTTATAATATCCTTTTTATTAAAAAAAAAAACTGAAGTAAACTACCTTATCAGTTTTAATTGTGACCGACGTTGGTAGAAAAATTTACGAGCAAATCAATCTTATTGATTAATTAACATATGATTAAGGCCTCATAGAAGAAACGAATTCGTTAAGAATAGTCTGTGAAATTTTACCCAATGTGTTTTTGTGTTCGTTTTACCTTATATCACTTTTATTTATACGAGGATGGATTAAATATAAACGAGCCTTTGTTCATAAAACATTAATTATAAAAAGTTTCACAAAAACACAAATTTCTCGAGGATGATTTACACTTATCAACCAAGCGAAGGCAGTAATATGACACGTCGTTTCCGTGCCACCTAATGTACCCACTTCAAGTTCCTAACGCCCAGATGCGCCTTGAACATCAACAACTATCCGGCGTGCAAAGGCTCGTTTATATTTTATCCACCCTCGTACATAGAAGTACATATTGTTTTCTTTCTTGATCTTGCCCGTTTCTGGTTGCAGTTTAACAACTAAATGAAGAGACGTAATTTGAAATATCTGAAGAACAGGAGTAAGATTGGAAGTTAAAGTTTAAATCAGTAGGTGCTCAGGTGCAAAAGGTTTTTACAGCTGTCATTAATTATACAAAAAAGCTTTGACAGGCCGAATTATTAGTGATTGAAAACAGACCAGCATCGCAATAAATTATAAAATTGTCCCCCTTGAACGTGACATTTTGCCGAAACAGAGGCGTTTTTAATCCGTCAGATCAACAGAAATAATAAATACAACCAGATGGTGTCGACTTGTTTTTAGAGCGGCTGCGAAGTGAACGATTTTCAATTATTTTCAAATACCAATTCAATAATGTGAACTTATTCGATAGTCATTGTAAATCAAGTTTTCGTTTTTGGATTCGGTATAATTTCAGTAAGGTTTACAAAGTTCATTACCTAGTATTACTATTACCTTATATTTCTGAGAATTTGCGAAATCTCCAAGTATGAATTTACAAAATTTGACGTGTAATACGATAATAATGGCAACTAACTGGGTATATAAATCAGGTTTACTGGAGTAATTCAACTTCTCGTAAGTTTACTTACTTCATTTTATTAGAGACCATTTCTCACGTACAATTCCGATTAGAGTTTAAATTAAATCTCAAACTTTGAAAGAATATTATCTGGATTTGTTACCACATGAATAACAATCAAAATACTACATAAAAAACCTCTTAGTGTGGGTAACAGTTTTATTTGTTGAATATTATAATTTAATTAAAAGTACACACTTTATAATTACCTTTTATCCGGAAATTGTTCAGGATTTAGTATATATGAATCAGTTTATAAACTTTTCGGTTATTGTAAATATACATAAAAAGTTGACATTAACCATCAAGCTTTTTAGTGTTGTTCGTACTAAATCAAAAGCTGTTTGCCTCTGTTGAAGTCAATAATAAGTTTGACTTTTAGAATTGTGTTTGCGATATGTGAGAAATTTGTCGCCAAAAATAGACATGTACATAAACGACGACAATATCAGTCAAATGGGCGCCATATATCCTGTTCCAAGTCCATGTCAACCAATATTTACGCTACACTAAGGTGGTAAGAAACAAATAAAATTCATAGCCCTACTATAGAAATTTTAATGAGACCAAAACACGCTACATATAAAGGTATCTACATAAATTTCTTTGAACGTTTTAAAAAGTCAATGGAATTTTAACACAGGAAAAGCAAATTCAAAGTTATTTAATATTATTTCAATAAACACCGTTTTAACTTTAAAATAATAAGAGTAAATGGCATAATAGTGATTCTTCCTTGTTGGTAGTTTATCGTTTAGTAATGAGACAGGGGTCTTAAGAATACGACAATAAAAACGGTAAGAGTGATTCATCAAACTGAGAAGCACTTAAAGCCTTAAAGAGCTTTGAGAATCTTTCGGTGTCTCTGGTAATGACAGCAAAGGGTTTTTGAAACTTAAAATCAAAGCGGGAAAAGCAGAGCGATATTCTAAATCCCCGAAGGTATTGTAATGTAATATCCTTTGCGCACTGCAATTATTGATGTGTTTAAAATTGACAAACTTCCGCGTCTGACACACAATTATGGCGAACAAAGATAAACGTCATTAGAGGGCATGCAGAGCATCACCTCTTTTAACCAATTGTTTCAGTTGGCGTGATTAAATACAATATTAGATTAATTTACTGTGAATTTAATTCAGTAATTTTGTAATTATGTAATATCAATTTGGAAATTTTATTCTGGTTTTGTGGATTGTAAAGAAACTCAAGAGCATCGTTGGAAAATCCGTTTTATTTAAAAAAAAAAACTCAATTAAACTCAGAAACAGTTTTAATTTGCATTCAAGTTGGTAAGTAATTATCTTTATAGAAGAACGGTTTGCTCGTTCTTGCAGAAATAATGAACAAAACAATAACAATTTGGAACCTTATTCAGCAAAGTAGATAATTATATTATGTGGTTAATTCGTTTGATTAAGTAAAATAAGTGATTAAGGCAGCAGTATTGAAGTAAATCTAATTTCAAGTTCTATCCAACGAATCTGCAACGATGATATAAGTACAAAAGGGAACGAAAGAAAAGAATAGAAACCGGGCAGATTTAGAAGAAGCAGTCTTGTCTTTAATATCCTCGAAAGGATTTTAAGATTTATTTCAACGTGATGGTAAAAAAAATTGTAGATCCAAAAAGCTCTACTTTAATGTAATTATTCAATCCCATTTCCTTTATTTATCAATGAAAGAACAATAAGACAAAGTGGAAATTCCTAAAGATTAACAGCAGCCTTTATCCCCTTTTCAAAAGAACAATCGAGAAAAGGTTTAATTGTTTATTAACGAAGAATAGGAGACCAAAACTTCAAAACAAAATGCTTTACATGAAAAAATAAAAACGCTATCACAGTTTTTGTTCCAACGTTGGTAACAAAATCGATATTACGCCTATACAAATAAATTTTTATTTATTCGAAAGCAAAAAAAAGTTGCACACCTTCGAGATCTGATTGAACAAAAATTCCTATGTATATGTAAATGGCATTCAATCGTCCTAATCTGTATACGGGAACTCACGACTATTTTTTGCTAGCAACGTAGTAAGCAAGAGATATAAAATACGATAAACCTGATTTCCTCTCGATGAAATGCATGAATTCTATTTCTAAAGGTAAAATTGAATCAAAAATAATAAGATCCACCGTCAATTTTCCGAAGATGTTATCGAAAATAAATACGAATTCAAATTGTTAAAGTGATATCTATGGCTCTATTGGTAATACTTTCCATAAGATAAACCTATTGGATAATATATAATTCATTATTAATTATAACTAGGATTTAGATATACGTGTAGGGGTATTATTTCCAGTTATATTGGCTCAGATTTTCAATTCCAAACGTCTACCTCATAATATAGGTAGGTAGGGTGTTATGTCAGTTCCAGAACGACGAGAGCAGAACTAGCTAATACAATAATCTCGTGATTTTGCTTTTGAAATTAATTGAACCAATTGCTACGGTGCACAGAATAACTACCGTGTCTCAATTAGTACCACTGAAATTGATGCATTTCTAATAGATTATCATAACATCAAACGATTTTTAATATTTATTCTCTGGAAGAGTTACAAAACACTCAAGAAATGTGTTATATAACACACATAGCTGCGTTATTTCTTACTCATAAGTGAGTAATAGAGTTATGTGTGTTGTGTTACATTACACATTTGATTTTCACAAGCAAACACACATAGATAGGTGGAGGAAAGGGTTGAGGATGTATGTGTGGGTTTTGATCTATCAATGGTGTACACACCACCCCTGAAAAGTTGTTGTTGTTGCATGAACCTGATCGTGTGTTTGGATTAAAAATATATTATATTATATTATATTATATTCAAGTACGATTTGTATAATTATTTTATTTACAACATCCATATTTCTTCCTGATTGTTATAAACTCATGACATGACAACTTATTTCTGGTGAATAATTTCTTATCATTAAACTCAACGTATCGTTCAAAGGTTTAGAGCTTGTTCAAAAGGGCCAGATAGACCAGATATAATTTTTAATTACATAAATTAATTAATGTTGTAATGTATTTACAATCGTTGCAGTCAAACATGGTTATAGTAAAGGATCAATAGTCTTCCTTATAGAGAAATATTCATGCCACATGTTCCAAATGTATAAAATTATTGCAGGATTTTCTGTATGAAAGTTCAAAAGGAAAAGAACAGGGTTGCTCTAGCATATTCATGTGTAAAAATTGAAACTGTGTTAATTTTGCCTTATTTGGTTTTGCGACTAGGATTTATTGAAATTGCAAAGTGCTAAAGCTTTTCTGAGATTATATTTGAATTCACCATCGAAGAATATAACGAAAATGATTTACTTTCATTTTTGATAAAGTTTTCAAAGGCAAACTCGAATCTACATCCTACTAAAATATTGCTTAAAAAGGAATGAAAAGTTAAAAGTTAAAAGTTACTATATAGTACAGTAAAATAACGATTTTGTTATTTTAACATAACTGACAAATTTATTTATTTCGAAAATAAAGAAGCACTCGATAAGTCTTAGTTTTATCAGTTGGTAATAAATTAGTCTCATATGCTTTTACGAGGGTGAATCAAATATAAACGGTAATTTTGTAAAATAAATTTATTGATTAATGGTACCTGTTTATTCGTTTTGCGCTGATGCGCCACTTCTTTCTCCTGTGATGGAGCACCCGAAATTTAATGTTCGGAGTTAAATGTGCAAAAAACTTATTATGACGAAGAACGGCGAGTAACTGTATTTATGAATATTTATTTACAATATGACTGCAGCTAAATATATACATAATTATTACAAGACCCTTTCTAAGATGTTCACGTTAAAAAATGCCTTTTTTTTGTGATGCTGTACGATCTGAGTACGAATGTGTACTGACTATTCAAAACCAACCACTCTCCAGCGGAGTAGGAGTGGGTGGTGACTAATAATTGAGAAATATATGAAAATCTGATTGTAATTTACCGACGACGGCAACTATCCCGCAAAGATTGTTGCCGCCGTTATCGCATGCTTACAAAGGGTCGGCACACATCTAAAGTCAAAATGCCACCTGCAGGCAAACGCATCATTCTGAATGAACTGACAATGCATGCTAATCTTTTTAAATAAACATACTCTAAATCTAAACAAAGTCTTTGAGAGAACTGAACATGCCGTCCGCCTTGAGAGAACCGAACAGTACCCACAAAATAAACATTTAACATTTGACAATATATTCCTTCTTCATAAAAAGTTTCAGGGCGAGTTGTCCAGTTGAGCCATTTGCGCACATACTCCTCTACAAATGAAAATTTCCGATTTTCCGATGGTTCATTGGTTAAAAACTTTATGATGATGCGTTGTGCAACAGACGAGGGTACCTTGCGCTCAGTCATGACTGTACTGCGGATAGAACCGAGCGCAGCTGCTACCTAAGCCGGTTTCCCCCTCCTCATAAACCAAACAACACTCGAGTATCGAATCTTCTAGATCGGAATTACGTGCTAAGCTAAATAGTCAAATTACCGTTTATTTTTATTTGATTTACCCTCGTAATTTTACTCACAAATTGAGGAAGTTAACATTCGGCGAAAAAATTGTTATGGATGTTGTTAAATAACAAAGTAAATAATTTTATTAGTAGAAATCATAAAGGTATTTGTGTTTATGTATTTCATTATGTAAGGATCAAGTCAATTAACTATGAAAGTAATTAATAAGGGTTCATATTTTATAAATACATCTTTTCTTATTATTGTATCTCAAAAGGTGGCAATCACATAAGTTATGCTTTCGTTGTTTGTTTGACTTTTAAGAAATTTGATGAATTATTTATTATCAGTTGTTATTTAGTTTGGCATCTGTTTTTCAATCAAATGCTTTAACGAAGGAAAGAACCTGTAGCTTCACGAGAAAGCAGGAAATTAAACGCTCCGAAAAACGCTTATTTTATAACGACCAAATACTAGAAGGGATTGTAAAATATAACTAACTGAAAATGATTTTCCAATCTGTGGAATTATTGATTATGCTTGAATTGGTACGTATCAATCACTGTTCAAAATGATAATTTCGAAGACGGCTTTTTATTATTACAATTGACAAGCTGTCAATACTAAACAGCTATTTCTTATCAGAATTCCATAAGAAAAGGAAAAAAGAGGAAGCATACTGAATGCTTGAAATTTACAATGTTGAATTGTAATACACATATATGAAGTTCGCATACAGGTATCTATGTAAAATTTTGATATCTTAGTCTTTAGAATTGTTGGATTCAAAAAAGAAAAGTTAGCCGTCATCAAAGGGTAACAAATTGGCAATAAATCATCGCGTTCTAGTTTTCTTGTACGTTATTGGGAAAGCACCGAAATAACTGCGAGATTCCGGTGACATCAAATAATTTCAGCTCACTCTTTCTTTAAATAAAAAAGCGCAAGGGTTATAAATTTCAAACTACTGATAATAAATGAGTCTAACAATTGGAGTTTCTTTTAAAAATACGTTATTCTATTGTCATGTGAAAATTTTGAATCAAACAATGATGGTATTCCTGTATAAACTGTGTAAATAATATTAATAAAAATTAAAAATAATAAATATTAATACAAAATTCATCCCTTCTTGATTTTTAAATTAAAAAAGAAACTTTGGAGAAGTTAATAATCAAATTGAATTGACCATAAACAATTCTCCTCTTCTCCTTTGTAAAATGATTTGTAAACGACATGAATCGAACTTCGAATTGCTTCCACATCCACCGTATTCTCCAGATTTGGATACTACTACCAGCGACTACTGGCTGTTTGCAGACCTCAAAAAAATGTGCGCCGGCAAGAAATTTCGCTTGAATGAAGAGGTTATCACTGAAGCTGAGGCCTGTGTTATTTTGAGGCAAAACATAAATTGTTCTACAAAAATGGTATTGAAATGTTGCTGGAATGATTGTGTTGCTCTTGATAGAGATTACGTTGATGAATAAAGCCAATTTTGAACAACAAAAAAACGTGTTTTCTTTGTTATGCCCGGGACTTTTTAGCCCATGTGTTATTAGAAAGTAAGAGGAAACTTCGGTTGATTTCCACGCCTAGTTTTTGTTATGTAATCTTTACCGGATATTCCGGACGGATCTCGTCAAAAATACGGTAGTCTTTCAAAATTTCACTTTGATACCTAAAGATCTTAGTGGAAGAGAAATTGACACACCAGTTTTACGAATTATGTTTCTCTTTGGCGTATACGTATTGGACAGTTTTTGTAACGATAAAAACATAAGTCCATATCTCTCACCCGTTGCTATTCTGGCCCTCCGAAAAGGTAGATAGGAGAAACGAATCAAGCAATACCCATGAAACGAAGCGCTAGTGACAACAGCGCAGCTTCCTTAGTTGTTCATCCGTATCCCAAATTGTCTAATTTCACAGATTGGCTTCAACATATGCAACATTGTGGCATTAAACGCGAAACGTTCTCGGTAGAGTTTGACGTTGTGGCAAAAACGTTGTATAACGTATGAAAATAAATCGTTTTGTTTTGGTGGCACATGCACAAATCATATATGTTGCATGCACCTTATCCGATATATAAATTACGTCTTGCGTGAATGAATGTATGTGTTTATGTATCTTTGAATACATTTTGTGTTTGTGTGTGTATTTATGTATTGATGTGGGCTTGTATATCTGCGGTCCGGTGTACTGGTACTGTTGTCAGTTGTTCGACCCGAACCAATACAGTAGAACCGATAAAATTGTTATTTATGTTCTTCGAGTTATTCGAATGCTACCCAGATTACTGCATGCATCATAATATGGAATTAGAGTAATATGCGCACTATTGTACTGTGCAGTAATGCTACCCTATACTTTCCTTACTTCATTCGGTCAAAAAATCCTATTCTATCTATATCATCTACTTGTAAACACAGCAAACTATAAATAGATGTATGAATGATGGACAGAACATTACTAACAAAACATTAAAGAAACTCGCTACATGTTTTAAAAAACAAACATTTTTTAGATTTCATGTTTAGAGGGTTGTGTGTCACATGATGAGACAATTATAGTCTTGTTTCAGACATTTCCACAGTAGTTCCCCAGATCAACAGTGTTTGGATTTAATTCAATTCAATACATTTGTCACATGATAAGACAATAGCCATCTCGGCTTGTATTATTCTACAGGCCTTTGTCTTCAATATTGAGACTTGTATTGGTGGGTATAGTCTCACTACAAGAAATGGTAATCATAATTTCGCTTCGCACAATTTTGTACCAATTAATTTTCAAAACCAGTTATAGTGAGCCTTTATCTTATCAATAATTTTGCCCAGTGATGAGATAAATATTGTCTATTGTCTTTTTTTACTACACTTTATCTAAAAGTAGAGAAATCTTCCACAGTATTTACTTAAAATTACTTTTTGCTCGATGTAATTACTGTTGTGATAAAAATAAAGAATATTTTCTCGTAATATTTTGTGAAAGTGAAGAGCTGCGTTAACTAACACCTCGGTATACAATATGACAGTTTACTACAAAATGATGCGGCACTAAAAAGCTTTCATAAGCGGTTTATTTTAAGTAAGGGTTGCATCGTATTTCTCATTTACCTAGCCATTAACGTCGAAAACACTAATTAACTTGTAATACAAACATTATCGTGTTTACTGCAACCAAAAACTGGAAAAGAATATATAAGTGTTGTTGGCGATATTTTGTTCACTTTGTCCCATATCGTTTACCTTCAATTTGTTAAAAGCATATAAATAATAATCATAAATTTTACTATTTTCCTTTAAAATTTATAAACCGCGAAACTTGTGTCGAATATGCTGTAACATTTACGTTTTCTTTTGCAAGTTTAGTTTATATGCTTTCAAAACTGTCTTCTTTTCAACATAAAACTACATAAACATATACAAGTAGTAGATCGTTACTTCCAGGCCAAAGTTCAATTTCTGGAAATGTGGCAATATCTGTCACACTGAAAACTTTCCATTTTTTTCAGCTGGAATATTACTATATATATGTATTTGTGGAAATTAATAAGTATTTTAATAATAATAATAATCAGATAATAAAACACTTGGCTATGTTTTCACAAAAATTATTTATTTAACACACTCGACGTACGTTTCGGCCGTAGGCCATTCTCAAGAATATAAACGTTATAAACGTCACTAAAGAAAAAAAAAAGGGTTATTAATACTCAAAGTTACAAATACATAGGTAAATATATACAAGCAGCTAAGTAAATTACATTATATAGATACAATTCTTATTTCAATACCTGCATTTCTAGGTAAGGATATATTTGTATATATTTATCTATGTATTTGTAAGTTTGAATATTAATAACCCTTGTAACAAATTTTTTTCTTTAGTGAGGTTTATAACGTTTATACTCTTGAGAATGGCCTACGACCGAAATGTATGGCGAGTGTGTTAAATAAATAATTTTTGTGAAAACATAGCCAAGTGTTTTATTATCTGATTATTATTAATCATGTTTCACAATGATTTTACAACTAGAACTTCTGAACTTATTAATAAGTGTTTTATTTATAAAGTGATCATGAATTTCCATCAAGTAAAGTAGATGCTGTGAGTCACGAAAATTTTGGGTTTGGCTTTTTAAAATTTTCTAGGAATAATATAACATGTTGAACGATGAAATAAGCTTTTACTGAATTACAGCAAGAGCAACTACTTTAGAAATTTAATTCCACATATTGCGTACCGACAAATTGACATATTTCGCTCTAACTGTTAGAGAAGTGAATTAGTTTAACTTTACCGAATGGCAAATCGTGGTGTTAGAAACAGATTTAATAATCATTAGTCGTCGGAGAGACAGAGAGACAGAGATGTAAAGCAGTTTCCCTCGATGATCGGTTTAAATTATAAATAAGACATATGCTGACATTAAATGCATGCTGTGGTGGTACGCATTTCGAGACAAATTAAATATTTTCTGTCATATGTCGTAAATGTACTAAAAATCGATTACGGTCCTAATTTATCAGTATTTCAGATACAATATAGAGAAACTTATAAACAGTTTAAGACTTGTGCGGCTTGTCTTTCTCTCCTATCAGAGTGTAGGTTAGTAATATAGTCCATTCACCAGCGTTAGCTGATGGGACTTTAACAAAGTTTTTTTTCTGGGCTCATTAGGTGTTGTTAGTACCAGCTTTGGCAAAGTTGTCTGTGTAATATCAATTAATAGTTTACCAAAATGTAATCCTATTAGTTTGGATTTTAAAAATACCCCTTCCCTATTTGCACTTTCATAAAGGAAATAGGGAGATATTACAAGATCACTCCTGTGTCCATAAATAAATACGATAATTATACTGACCCTTCTAGATATTTTTCAACCATTTAATATCTCATTCAAAAATACAATAAAGAGTAAAGAAAAAAGAAAGAACATTTAGTTCTTGGTAAAAAAATTATTGAAATTACCAGATGTAATAAACCATAATTAGTAGTAAATATTAGTAGATACGATAGTAAAGAATGTTTCAAAGTTGATTGAATGAAGGTTCCATTAAACGTTGGAAAATGTAAAAGCGTCACCAAAAAATCTATTTCTTTTATTAAAATTCAAAAAAATATTTTTTAAGTCAAATAAATTAATGTATTAAGATGTACACAAAAGAATTTATCAACTGATTTAGATGGAAAATCAAGATCCCAATGGAATAATTTAATATTCATAGATAAAGGACTTTAATAGTGGCTTAGTTGTAATTTAAGAGGAGATTTTGTGGGGTGGTCTCCTTTGTTATTGGGCATTCGTGCACTTAGCTTTACTTAAGGAGGTAATCTAACAGTGAATTTCAATGATTTCTAACTAAATTGATTAATGTTTGCTTTCCTCAAACACTTTAATCCATTTTATGCATATAATACACACACAAACGCACACACTTTCCCTCTCTTTCTATAATGTCATCAACCATAGACTAATTTTCAGTGTAAAGTTCGTAGGTAATCCGGAGATTTACTTAATCTGATTAGCGTAAAAACCGTACACGTCAAACCCCTATTATTTAAAACAAATGCGGTACACAAAAAAATTACGGATTAACTAGATTACGTTCTGATTGCGCAATAAATCGTTGTGTTTAATGTATCATCTATTACGATTTTCATAAAACTTGCAAAAGAAAAATAAATTTACCAATTGTGTATCTAATAAAAGAAAAAAAAAATACTTCTAATATCTCGTATTTATCAGATAAATTTAAGATAGGCGAAGTTAGTAAAGGGAAGATTTAAAAAAGACAGATAGGGTCGTCCATCGTGGAACTTTCTACCAAACAACTAGCAAATTAAATTATTTCTTCATCTTGATCGATGCACGATGAAGAAACTTTAACTTACTGTAATGTATCTTAGATAACTGACCTCAAACAAACAAATAAGAAACTTGAAGATCCTTAGGAAATAAATATCTAATGATTCTTTCCACGAAACTAAATATTGTAACGTTTCTAACGTTTACTTGTACAAAGTATAAGGGGATTTTCGTAATAAAAGAATCGGAATAATACAATGTGCTCCTTATATTTTTACTTAGAAAAAGAAATTTGTTACCGTGTTTTCTTATCTTTCCGCAAAAATAGGATCGACACCTTTGGCAAACTAGGTAAGTATAACAAAATGAATAATCTCATTGAGTGCTATTTTCTAGCGATAACAAAATTGACTTTCCGAAATAGAGAGTTTAGTTTAACTAATTTTATTCCTTTATCCTGTTGTCCCTCAAACGAAACTGACTTCTAATAAGATTATTCTAAATTGAGAAATCTTTAGCCTACAACCGCCAACGTGATCAAATTCTAAATTCGAAATTTTCATTCATCCCTTTACGAAATTAGATTCTCCTGTTCTTCAAATTGAATCGTACCTACTAATAGCTAAGTAAATCGGTTTAGATATTTGCCCGGGTAACGATATCTAATAACAAAAATTTAATTAATTTTCTTAACATTCGGGTAGCTCATGCATTTGAAAATAAATCGTAATATATGCACAGACAAAACTGACTTTTTGCACTTTATACGCTGGCAATCAGATCATTCCTTTGTAGTTCAAAATTTTCACTATAGAGATAATGTGTTATGTATCTATCGTCTGTAGGTTTGTAAAGGAAATCGGAAATTTACTGTCTATTAAAACGCCTAATAAAAGAATTGAACCAGCTAAATGACTTTCATTCGATACCTAGGATTTTTTTTTAAATTTTAACTGATTTTGTTGGACGGGTTCAACTAGTAAAATATTATATGTGTATTAAATAAATAATTAGGTCTCAACACCATAATTATACTATAAGGGGCGAAAGGGGGTGTATATATTTCTATTTACTATAAACTTGGTATTCTACATTTAGAACAAATAATTAAGCACGTCTATCAGGGGCGAAATAAAGTACTAATGTTTGTGTTGAGATAGAAGAAATTCATATCTATACCTAAGGGGATGCGTCCTAACTGGTTGACTGATCAAAACTGAGCTGGAACTACGTACCTATTTGAGATGGGAACAGGAAATTAGAAAATTGTTGTGTAAGAAGTTTTTCGAAATTCAATTTCATAGAGAGGGTTGAAGGAGAAAATAATATAACTCGCATATTAACCACAAACGTTATATAACTAATCCCCTAGCAACGATATTAAAAAAGTGTTTCATAACTGATTTTTAACATTTAGCAGAATTATTTTAAATTTTCTATTTTTTCCTCTTACTTCAGAAATCAAAGCCAGCATTCAACTTTTTGCTTTTATCAAGGTAGGTTAAGTTGTTTCGTCGGTAAGTACAGTTTCTAACTTGTCTTAGCTGGCTTTGATTTCTGAATTGTTAGAACTATTTCAATTTTACGGCTCTGTATAATATTCATTAAATTATTTATAGAATAAAATAGCTTTCCGACTAATTGTTTTGCGGGCTTTACGTTTAAATTGGATTAGTCTTATATCGTAAGGTGAAAATTCGGAAAAATATAAGAAATTTTAATTAATGCAAGACAAGCGAGAGAAGAATTGATATAAGAATTACACAGTTCTTAAATAAGAAAATTCAATTTAGTCCAAAGACTCATTACATTGTCGGATTTCCTCTAACAAACGAAGGTTATTAAAATTTCTCTCACAAATCGCCAACTTCATTTTAATTACATTCACCTTAGTGAAAGCAGTATTGATCCATGGAAGAAGAATTTTAACTAGGACAAGTACGCCGAAGACATTTTAAAATGTATGAATTTATTCTTACCGTGTTAACAAATGGAATTCGTTGCGATGTTTCAAATGAAAAGTTTCTGACTCACCTGGAACAAGAAAAGAAGAAAAATTATTAAGAAAAATAAAAAATGAAAGACTTGTACACATTATTTAAATGAAAAGTACAGTTATTATATAACTTATGTAAAAATTCTACAAAGTAGACATCTACATCAGAGAAATAAATAGAAAGTCCTTTATACTTCTATAGTTAATTTAACATATATACATAATCCGTTTTCTTATGCAATTTCTATTGTTTCTAATCGCGATATACTATATAATACAAAATAGGTTTTGGACAATATTAAAATTGAAATCAGGAGTCGTAACGTTTTATGTAAATAAATTTAATGAATGGGCCTTTTTGAGTGAATAGCATACATGTTTTGTTATTATTACAGTGTGCTTCGCTTATGACAAAAGATATTAATTAGGTCATGCACAAAATAAGTAGCATTATTTCACAGAGTTCAGTATCATACAAAGTTATTGTATGGAACATGTATAGGCTTCTAAAACTGCATGCTACCTCATTAACAGTACTCTAGATATATTTAACAAGTTCTAAAAATTTGACATGACGACCAATAAAGTGTATGGAGTAGCCTGTAGGCTGATCAGTACCACCTTGTGGTTAATTTATAATTACACTTCAAAACGATTATTATGTACTTATTTCAATGATGGGAACATGGTTAAAAGGTCTGTAATGAGAACCCTTTTGAAAATAAGTTACAATATAAAAAATAGATTAAAATGCTTTATAACAGTACAAACAATGTTTATTGGTACAACCAAATGTATACATTTTCAATGGTGATAGTAAACTAAGATTAAGAAAAAACTTTTGTGTTTCATTCCCACCAGCTACTCGTTCTGGTGGGCGGGCAGTCCTTCCGACCTACATTGTAGTGCAAATCCGGGGGGTAGGGCGTAAATCCCTCTTCAGCCTATTTGCACGAATAGTGGGAATGGGTGGGTGGTGTCGTTAGGGAGAGAAAGATGAGACGGACGAAATGAAGACAAAAGAGAAGTGAAAGATTATCTGTGGAATATTACTGCCCCAGAATTTGTCTAAGTGATCCAAGGAAACCACAGAAAAGTTGGATCAGAGCAGCCAGACTCGGGTGCGGTATGCAACTGCTGATTGCAAATTGATATGCATACTATGCCTTAAACACGAGATGTAGTAAAGACCACAAAATTGAACTATTAAAATCTTGTCACAATTACATCGACCTAAAAGTTTAGGAGTGTATTTGCATTCATAAATTCAGGGATACTTTGATAAATTTTGACCTGCCGTTCATCAACAACCCCGTGTTCAATGGTCTTCATAAGTTACAAGTAGTTATTTAGAATATATTTAGGTATAATACTTTCTTAATCTTAGTTTACTATTAACATTGAAAATGACTACTTCGTAGTCGAAATGTATAGATTTGGTTGTACCAATAAACATTGTTTGTAGTGTTATAAGGCGTTTTAATCTATTTTTTATATTATTCACACTACAAGTCACTCGGTACTCATCCGTACCTCTAATAGAATGTTAAAAACACTGATGGTACTGATGGTTTTAGATAGATCATCATGCGAGTTATAATGGGATATAAATCAACCGTAATCATTTTATTGGAACGTCTCTTTTTCCCGTTGGTGATACTGATACTTGTATTTAACCGGCGCGCATGCGACTAGCTGTTTCTGTTTCAGCGCCGTTAAGCATGAAAAGTTCACATATACAAGCTTACTAAAGCTTCGTGTATATGCAATGAATAGAAGGATAGCGTTTGAGAATCATACGGAGAGATAGTTATGTGAACCCATGTATGGTTGATTGCACAACCTGTATGGATTCAAAGTGGTCAAGAAGAACGAACTGTAAATCAATGAATACGGGAAGATAATATCACTAATTTAATGTTCAAAGCAGAAAGTTAAAGTTATGCAGCTCCGCACCTCTTATGGCGAAACTGCCACTGTTAATGTGTTAATAGGTAGTATGAATAAATCGCTCTGTAAAGTGTAGATTTGTATAAATATCAACAGAATCAACAGAAACAACTACTCCGAGGGCTAATACCCTTACCGGCATTGATTTACACTGTTCATTCCGATGGATTCTTAGACGAAGATATAGCATATTCAAAAAAGAAGGAATTAAAATCCTTATTCGTCTAAATATTAAGATCAAAGATCTCACAATTGGAACGCATCCTACCAAGTATTTATATTTATCATATAGCCTGTAAAGGCTTTTCTGCCAGCGCCCACCTGATGAGACCCGATAGGTCGAAACCGGTCGTGGGATATGCCTTTCGGTTCGCTGTGCCTACTTGGTAGGACGCGTTTCAAACGTGAGATCTTTGATCTTAATATTTAGACTAATAAAGATTTTAATTCCTGTCATGTTATGTCATAATCATAATTATTGGACTCATCAGAGTAATGGTTCAGGTCGAGTATCTACAAGTATACTTGGTATACCATATTATCACTGAGGAGACATGAACACACATGGACTAACTGTTCAAGCACCTTGATAACACTGACAATAGAATAATTCAATGCTTTGGACACTAGCTACGTTTAAATCTCTGTTATCTCTCTCTGTTGTTGTCATTCGTGCACTTTCTCTTGAGAGGTCAATTTCACTAATCTCATTTCATTTGAATTTGAAATTAATTAATTACTCTAGTCATTATGTCGTTTTGAGCGTCAATGAAACGACAATATATGGTCGTCGTTACAAAATAAAGGATTTGATATAATCAAAATAAAAAAGTTGGACAAGTTCAACTTTTTCACGATGAAAATACCGCGAATAAGAAGGGTTGGAAACTAGGAGGTATCGAAAGGGGTATATTATATTACTGCTCGCAAATAGTTAGGGATTTGTTAGATTAGGTTAGGTTTATTTTCTTTTTTTCGAAGCTAGAGATCATGTAAAGAAATAGTTTCCATACCCAACATACCGGCTTATACTAAAATTTCAATGAAATCAGAGATGAGGGGGTTCAGCGATACAATTACCACAGACTCTTAATATTTAAAAACTGACAAAACAGGATTATAATACTGACCTATAAAATACAAGAGAACTATGATGTTGTTTATAATGGAAATATGTATTGTTTCTTGAAAATATTTACCAACTGCAGATAAGTAAATTAATTGGGGGAATTTAATTGCGTTGCATTTCCACAAATTTTGTGATCGGTGAGCGAGTCCTTGATGATGTTCATTTAAAAGAGAGATATTTTGTTTTTAATTTATAGTGGTTTATAGAGTTTGGCGTCCGCTGTCTGTAACGGTTACGCTGGAATTACTCAAATGATTGAACCATTCAGGAAAATTCAAATACAATGCCTTTAATAGTGAACGCAGACCGTCGGGTGAATTTGCCAACTGCAATGATCCCTTTGGACAGAATCAAGAGTTAATTGAACAAAAATTGATATAATTAAACAATTTTACGGGTTATAAATTCCAAAACGAAATTAAACGTCCAACATTGTAACAGTACATAATCTAATAAATAAACTTTTTATCATATGTACATATAAAATTTTATCAATATATAAACTAAAAATGTAATGTTACTCTTATTTATTGAGGAAAAACTTACATATATCTTAATTATAAAATAAAAAACAACGTTTTATTACTGTTCAAATACCTTGATGTCATTTTTAAGGTTCAACTTTTAAATAGGAGGGTCATTGTCTATTTCGAAAATTTAATCAATTTCACTCTAAACGGAATGTTTTGTCTCACCTGCTACGTACCTTTTAAACTCATTAAAAAAAAAAGAAATTGTTTCGTATTTTATCATCGTACTACCACGTATCATTCGACACTGAATCCAAATCTATGAAAAAACCTGTGAATCTTCATAAATTAATAAACATATTTAAAAAAAAACTTAAATAGGGATTGAAAAGTGTAAAATTGCGACGATGAGATACAGGGTAGCTATCAATGAATGGCACAGTACATATGTACGAGATTAGGAATACCCTGGAAGGGTAAAATGTACCCCTACCAAATAAAAGATCGTATAAAATAGTGTGTATGAATTTGACAGCAACTCTTTGCATAACAAAGCTTTATTTCGGTGGGTACCATACATGCAAACAAGGAGCAATTGTGTTCTAGGGGGCCATAAAAATCATGGGTTTTGGAATCATTTGGTACCAGGTCTATCAAGAGAAGCTGCAAATTATGTATTGCTTACTAAAACCTAGTTTATTATATTGTACTTGTAAAAGAATAAATGTCTGATCGTGATTCAAATTTTTACTATAGATATTCTTTTGGAATCAAAATAAATAAAAATAAAACAAAAATACTTGTATGGAAGTCGCTTTTCGATATTGAGGAAGTTAGATAAGAGAGGATGGAAAAAGCGGCAGAGGCCTAAAACAAAGAATAGCACAGAGTCAAGATTACCAACTTAGATACCTTTTCCTTCTAAACAACTGCAGCAGTGTAGGACGCGTTTCTCTGTGACCAACCACCCTAGTTTTATAGAGAAAGAATTAATATTATTTATACATTCAGATCGTGATAAAAATACTATAATTAATTAAGGAAGGAAGGAAAATATGGTGTGACATAAATAAAAAATAGTAAAAATTTGATTAAATGTTTAGCGTGTAGAATATTGGGCGTATACTTTGGACAAGAACTTTATTAAGAGGAGACTAATTAAATCGACTGGATTCGTTGGTATACAATGCAGACAACTGGTCCTGTTATAAGGGCCATACAAATTGCTTTAGAGGAATTTAATCCAGTTATGTTCTCCCTAACCCTGCTTCCGATCTCTTTGTTCCGGAGCTTAATGTGTAGAAGCCTCATTGCCAGTATTCGTCTTCCACCGATTTAGAACCGTCACCAGCCTTTTATGCTCTAATAATCAACCATTCACCGTGACTACTACCACTAGCACAATCTTATTCAATTTACTTTTCCCGTAACGTATGAAAGCCTTTCACTGAACAATCACAATTGCAAAAATTGTTCGACCAACCACAACGGTGGACATCTTGTCTATTAAACAGTTCAAAATCAGTCGCTACACTCGTCCCGATACCATTCTCAATTCAAACCGTAAACCTCTAACCCGACAAAACACTCACGCGATGTTCTTACCTACACAAACATCTTTTACATTTTTACCATTCTCCCTATTTTTAAATTCTTCAATAATAAACGGTTTCCATATTAAAGCAAGAGAAAATAAAAATATCCAAAAAGAAGGCATTAAAATCCTTCTTCTTCTAAATATTAAGGATTAAAAATCCCACATTTGGAACGCGTTCCACCTAGCAAGCACTACGACTACGGGTCTCATTAGATGGGCGCTGGTAGAAAGGTCTTTACAGGCTATATGATAAATATAAATATGGAATCAACAGAAATAACTACTTCGAGGGCTAATACCCCTACCGGCATTGAATTACACTGTTGATTCCGAACGATTATTAGACGAAGATAACAATTCAATGCCGAATGAGGAATTTTTATCAGTTTCTCCAAATTTGTCCATTACAATGGAGTGGTTCTCCAAAGCTTTTATATAACACAGGTAATCAAATCTGTCGCTCTTACAGCTATTAAGTTCATCATTCTTTCTTAATACAGTTTTTAGAATCTTCCATTTAATAAGAATTTTAGACAAATTTCATTGGGCAAAGTGATAAATTCTTTTGTGGATTGGTATACCTGCTTACGTGTTTTGGTGGAGGTAGCCTGGGCACAGAAACGTAACTAATGGTAAAGCGTTTGCGTTTCCTTAAAAAGTGTGAGTCATGTAATTAATCTCGACTTAAAAGGAATTAGAGCCAGGCAGATAAACCGCGTAATTGCAGCATGAAGTGCATTACATAATTGCAGACGAGTAATTGCCAGTAGTAGGGTAAATATCTGTCTGTGCGGTTGGTACCGCCATGCTACCTACAGCAAGCAACATCAGCCTTGACACGTGCAGGTGTCGGATTGATGTACTCTTCAAGAATCACGCAATGTTCAAAAGCTTAAGGAACGGTCGGGAAGAGTTTTCAAGTTAATTCATGCAAATTAACTACCACGACTGACTATAAACTAACGCTTACGTTAAAACGTTTACTGTCATTATCGACATCGGGCAAAGAAACAACGAAAAAGGAACCAACTTGTCATCAAAATCCACGACTTTACTCATTTAAAGGTACTAACATATCTATTCTGTAAATATTATTGACATAGTCCGTAAGAACCAATTCAAAAATAAATTGTTGATTCTAGAAGCCTGGACTTGTTGAAACTGGTTGATAATTTTAAAAAATGAAAAAACATAAAACGTTTCAAGAAATATATTTAATAATATAGCTTATGTTAAGTGAAACAATTGTCGTGTATTAAATATATTTCTTGAAACGTTTTGTGTTTTTTCATTTTTTAAAATTCAGAAATAAGTTCATTGATCATTTTTATTGAATTAGCTGAATTAGGGGATAGTCTAACATATTAAAATGAAGACAAAAACACACAGTTGTAACATCCACAATTTAAATTGTAAATCTAAATTGTGGAAGTTACAAGTTCATAGATGTTCACCTCAAACAGTTTCGACATTATCACGTACATAGTTACGCCATGGGTTCAGCTTGACAAGTCGACAATAATTTAATTACTTTTTCAAATTTGTTCTCACGTAATTTTTTTTAAGAATTTTTTTGTACCTATCTATTCTTTATATATTATTTTGTAATAAAGTAAAAATAACCTGTGCAGGCAGTCTTTCCTAAAGTTTTTTGGATTTTACACTGTCGTATTTAGGGGTTTTTAAAGTTTAAGTATTGAGTTTGGCTTGGTAATAAATTGGACTTCATAACCTTTCCACCGGAGTGTATTTCATTATTCTACTATTATTAGTTCAGGACATATTAAGCTTTCAAAGAGTAATATGCCTGTATTGCTATATTTCACCCCCGATAGATATAAATTTGGCAAGAACGTACGTATCTTGAAATAAGGAGGTCATAGAATACTAAAAGTACATAGGAAAAAAGTTAATAGTTTTTAAAAATTGTGTTTTATTATTTATTAAATTGTACAGTTACTTAATGTTGCATGTATTTCTAACTAACATATTACATTTTGTAATTGTAACAGAAAAATATTGATACATCCATTGACAAGTTGAAATTTCTAAAGACAATGTTTGCATTCTTACATAGGATTTATGAAAGGGCCCGAAGGTTGCCTGTGGTAAATAGGGGTGCATCTCTATTCAGTTTATTTCCTTATCATAGTTTCTATTATTATTCTTTTAGAACTGAGCAAGAAATAGTAGAATTAAGTGAAGCTTTTCATGTTATTGTCAAAGAAAAACGAAAAAGAAAACATTGTAGAGGTATATGGATTTTGTAATAAATAAGGACATTGTGCAGAGATTTTATTAGAAATTATGATGTTATGAATTGTAAGTAGGAAGCTGTGCAAGATTTTCCGTTTAATTAGTAAGGAAGAAGTTATAAATTTTGTTGGATTTATGTATAAATTTAAAAAAGAAACAAGTAATAGGAGAAACGGAATTAAACTAAGCGATATTCCTGTTTACTCTAGGGAAAGAACGTGCGTCAGGTTTTGAGCAATGCTGCTAATGCGGAAAAAGGAAAATATATCATTTATCATTTCGAAGTGAAAAACGTAAAGTATAAGCTCGCCTAGCGCGTTCCTTATCAACGACTCGCTGATACAAAATATGAATGATCAGTTGTACATTTTCGGCATTTCTAAATTGCGTTTCTCTCGTTCTACGGCTCTAATAAATTATTTTTGATATTTTACCCGAAACTATTAATAACTCGAAAAATTAATGAAGACTGCAACCTTCCCAATCTACCCGACATTCTAACAGACAGACATGTTTAATAACAACATCCTTCTTCATTCGTATTTCAATACTATTACGAGGATGGATCAAATACAAGCGAGCCTTTGTTCATAAAACATTTATTTTGAAAAGTTTCACAAAAACACAAATTTCTCTATTTTTTGTTTATCTATACATTTTTTCCAACGCATTGGTAGTTTTTTCATCCCGTTTTCATAAAAAGAAGCAGGGCGGGTGTGTATCCAGTTGCCCACAAACGCCTCCACCTGTTCATCGGTCTGAAATCGCGAAAAGGCTCGCCTCCTAGTGATTCCTTGAGGAGCCCAAACATGTTGAAATCACAAGTAGATAGGTCTGGGCTATATGGAGGGTGTTCCAGCTGAGTCCAGTGCATTTCACCAATTTGGGCCTGCGTTAAAACTGCGCTATGAGGCCTAGCGTTATCGTGCAAGAGTAACACGTTACGAATGGGGTGCGTTCTCCTTTTTCGGCGATAAGCAAATTTTGCCTAACTGAGAAGTCAGTAGAACAGTCACTAGTAGGCTGCATTAATGGTTCTTCGCTCGTGCAAAAAATCGACCAACAGCACCCCCTCTCCAGTTCCAAAAAACAGTGGCTACAATTTTGCCTGCAGACAGACGTGTTTTCGGCTTCACTGGGTTGGATTCATCTTTGCGCCGCCACTCCATGCTTGTTCGTTTTGATGTTGGAGTGTAATAGTGTACCCACGTCAAGACGTGTCGCAGGTTACAATGTTGTGCAAAAAAATTCACCTTCCTATCTAAATCGAGTGAGAAGCGTCTGAGAGAGACGAACTCGAGCAGCTTTTTGATCTTCACTCAGCAACCCAAGTTTTTCGTTATAATTTTGTGGACACTCCCGTAGCTGATTCTGAGTTCACCAGATATCTGAAGCACAGTGGAGGATGATTTACATTTTCGACACTACGCCCATCGCCATTGTTAAATTCTTTCCACCAAACATTTACACGTGACCACGAAAGTGTTTCATTTCCGAATTGTAATTTGTACTTGCAATCTGCGCAAAATTTCAGCTGTTTCAAAAACCTTAATAATAATTTGTTGCACAACACCTCTATGCTATGCACCTCAAGTTCCTAACGCCTGGATGCGCCTTGAACATCAACAACTATCTGGCGCGCAATTTAAAAAGGCTCGTTTATATTTGATCCAGTCTCGTATGATAAAATACAAATCACCGACCAACCTACCTACTGCCATTAAACTAAGTTTAATTAATAAGCACAGATAGCGTAGTGAACGCCATCTGTAGAAAACAAATTTCGTTACACTGTCTGTACTTAAGAGCTACAATAAGATTGTTTTGATTGTAATAAAGCATATATATATATATGTGTGTCAGACAGGTAGATTCTCCGCAGAGAGAACTAAACAACACACGAATTGTTTTGAGAATAAAATATGTACTTTGAACATTTAATTAGCAATAAATATAGGCTTAATAACAACTTTCAGATTTTAATAATGAAAACGAACGTAATAGAAAGCTGGACCTATTAGAAAGTTTAAAAATTTATAAATAAAATAAGAAATGCCTTATTTTAAGTAACCAATTCAGGGAAACGAATGGCCATTTTCTCACTATATATTAATAACTCAATTCTTTGCTACAACCTTGTTACTTCTGTTTAAGGTATGAGACAATTTGTATTTGGTTTTATGTTTATTGTGGATTACAATAAATAAATGTTTTGTTACATAAACCTTAGGAAATTATTACTTAAAGATGGTCGCTGTAAATGAGAAAAATGTTGCGTACATTTCCGGGATGTAGTTTTAAATAGCGATTCGTTGTGTAAATTATTTATTCAGTGTTAGAATTGGATTAAGTAGGACCATGGGTTTACCATGTTCCGGTTGCATTAGTCAAATGGCGGAAGAGAGCTGCAGGGGAGGTTTCTACGTTAATCCTTTAAGCACATGGCATATACTACACATATATCTTTGGCAAGTGAAATAATCGATAGCCATTGTCCCCCTTGGCTCGCAGTTTTGGGCTAGCAGTTATTTTTATGAGTAAGCAGGAAATATTTTACTGGTGTCCTTCTGACACCAACACGCAACATTAATTACATTACACCCTCGTTAGTAACATAAATTATACGTTTTCAGACCATGTCAGTGCAAGAATCGAGAAATCTTTACAGCACCCCAGCTACACTTTCTACCCACAATTAAACCTAAATGCGTTCGTTCATTCTAATTGACTTTAAACATTAATTAACAAATACAAAAGCTCAACGACTTTGACCAAATTACCACTTCGACTAAAAATACAAATGCTAAACTTTTTATTATAAAATACAAAAAGCAATACGAAAAATAAATATTAAACAATTCAATAAATAATCATACGTAATTTACTGACAAAATAAAGTATACAGGTAGTCGTGAAATATTACATCTACTATTAACCCTAAATAAAACGAAATTACTTTTGCGCTCGCGATCGTTTAATTTAGGAGCTCGAAAAAATTCTTCTACCTGAAGAAACATAGTGTGGCGAAATGGTCATTGTGGTTTGGACGACGTTCACCGTTTTGATTCCGGAATGAAGTGATGGATACATGTTTTTGATATATCGTATTGAAAATAACAAGTCTTACTCAAACTCTTAGCACAATAAGTCACAAACTAATGAATAGAATACCATGAAATTTTAACAGCTGTCTTTTGATGGTTAGTACTAACTGAAAAAGAGGTGAATGCAATGAAACTAGCGCCATCTATGTGTTAGGCCCGGGACTTTTCAGTCAATGTGTTATGTTTACGATTAGTTTTACATTATAATTTACGATTTGTAACGAAACAATATGCCACATTTTGTGAACGGTAAAAATATTGTTTGTAGACGAAAAAAATTATTTAAGCATGTGAAAAGAAAGGAGAGAGAGGGAATGAGAAATACTGAAAATCAGCGACTTATTTAACAAAAATTTCTACTACTCTGCAAATAAATAGCAGGTTTATTTGGAGAAAATACGATTCCAAACATTTCCACAACGCTATGGAAATGCCATCGAGTTGTTTCATGTTAGTTTCACTTTATAGATGTTAATCTATAATTGTTTCCATTGGCATTGACTTTTTTGTGCAAATACAACCCACGTTAAACTGTTTTAAATTAGTTTTTATACGCATGTAGTCATGTACAGTTGAAGTGTAATTACCACCGGTCGTTCTAGTAAGTACATACAGGAGTGACATCGGAAAATATGGTTTTCCGAGTTTTCTACAAATTTAATACCCACCTCCCCTATTACCATAAGGATGTCCTGACAGGGTAAAATTATAATCTTATACATATAACAGCGCTCGCAAACTTACGCCTTCGTAAATAAGGCTCTTACACAGGGGCTTCAAATAACTTCTCCCTCATCCTTTATAATATTTAATTTAAACATGGTAGTGTATTTAAAAAATCTATTTTATTTATTATTGATAAATTTGTCGCGGCCAATACGGCTGCTACTAGATAGAGAAAAATAACTCAAGAACTTAAGAACCAACATTTGTACTATTTTAATTTAAATATCAAAAATTTTAATTTAAAAATCAAAATCAAACAGAAATGACTGTCATCCTTTTAATTAAATTGTAATTAGTATAAATTATAGTCCTTAACTTTAACAGTCTTTTGTATTTTTCTAGTTAATAGCCGCGTTGGTCAAATTGGTTCAAATGTTTTGTATGGGAAAATCAAAATAATATAAATTGATTAAGGCTTTCGCGGCCAGTTGATGAAATGATGTTGTCATTCTTCGGGTGTACAGGCCGTCGTCGGTTGGAATTGCTTCCTAACGTTTCGCTAGCACGAGTGGCGAGCTTCTTCAGAGGTCTATCCATTTTGTAGTCTACAACCAACAGCGAAAATGGATAGACCTCTGAAGAAGCTCGCCACTCGTGCTAGCGAAACGTTAGGAAGCAATTCCAACCGACGACGGCCTGTACACCCGAAGAATGACAACATCAAAATAATATACATTTGAAATTTATATACGAACGAATTAAGTTCCACTTTTGACACGTTTACAAATATAAAATTGAAACAGCTCGTATGTACGGGCAGCTTCTTTTTTTACCTTCCTTTTATCTAGCTACCTACATGCAATTTAGTATCAAATATTTTCTTCTCGTTGGAAAATTAATTAAACTAAAACCTTCTGTATTAAATTAATATGATAGTGGAATAGAAAAAAAAAAACTTGTTGTGACATAAATAAATTTATAAAGTTTTTCAATTTCCGCAACGTGTTCGAAGTATGTGGAGGTATTGGTATATCCCTTGGTTCACTTCCTTTAAAACTTCCTAGAAAGGACTATATATGTTGTATGTACTACCAAAGGCATAAATAAGTGCCATTTCGAATTTAATTTTCAGTTTGTTAGGGCAACGCATTTGTTTTCAGGAGTAGTTTATAATACCTAGTCCTCAGTTGTTTTCCGCTATAACACTATCCGTTACGGACATGGTTTTCTTTACTATACATCAGCCGACACATTAAATTCAATTTGATACCCACACAAAGGAATTATCACTCGAGCAAAATATGTTCAGCGTTGCGAAAATATCACAAATTAATTGCAATTCTATTCGTGTAAGGTACATAACACTGGCCATGCAAACTTAATAACGCTCGCTTTTTATCATCTAATTGGTTCACTGTAAACCAAAAACCAAATTTTAATAAACACCACCTACTGTAATAAAGCTACTAACATCTTCGAAGTTAAAATAAAATAAAATAATAATAACTACAATTAGCAATAAATGATTATTACAATCGTAAACTTAGATAATAGATAATTTCATCTCAAAAAAACGCAATAAACTTCTATTAAGAAAAATACATGTATGTAATTATAGATGATAAAATAGATTAAAAATACAGCTATTTAAATTATAAGAAAAATGTAACCCCAATTAGCTGTAATAAAATCCATTTAGGGACTCTAATAGTTAATAACTTAGAGAAATAAAATATTAGGGAGGAAAATGGAGTGTATGTACGTCGTGTGAGTCTATCTAAATGCATAATCGAACACTAAAAACTGATCAAAAATAATAAAAACGTTACTGAAAGTTAATCGATTAATTCTTAAATCCAGAAATTTTAGAAATCCAAATACGTCACAAATGCAAGACTGAAACAGGCCATAAGGAAATGCTACTTATTAAATCTGTAATAAATTCAGGATACAATAAATACACCCTCTGCTTTGCTAATGATGTAGCAATCGAAGCAGTTGACGACACATAAATAAATAAAATTTATGAAACTTTACCAAGTGTATTCGTTAAATTTATTTTTTTAAAAATGTTTCAGGAAAATGTTTGGAATTGTTTGTAAAAGATGTCCGTAAATTCTTTAGAAACAATGACGTAGTTTTAAAGGGTTAGTAGAAAGAATAATTGTACCACAAACACAATACTTGTGCCACTGATGGTAGCTAATTTCGGACGCCAGAGCAGCTAAAAGATAATTTACAAAATTTATCATTGTGTCCGGTGAAGCATTCACAAGGTAATGAATTTTTACACATCAAAAAGTTTAAAATATTTTACACAAAGTGAGCTAGCTAATGTATACAAAAACGAAAAATTAAGCACGCGTAAACAGTTTGTGTAGAAATATAATCGCCAGTTTTTATTTTAAATAAAAATACAAAGTACCTATATTACATGTAACAAAATAGTTGCATTTGTAAATCGATCAGTGTCATTAATACTAAAGGTAAACTGTAAACACCTGAAGAAATAATAATTAATTTTTAATACAAACTAATTGTCATTGAATTGATATTTTATGTTAAACGTCTTTGGTTACAAGATCAATTTTAGCTTTCTTATTACTGTTATCTAACTAATAGCGTTGATAACTTATAATAAATGATAAGAAGGGGGAGATTTAAGTATTTTTTATTTTCGTTGACAAGGACCAAGGACAATTGATGGAGAGGGAGTGGGAGACAAAAGTATTAATTAAAGCAGAAACTATAAAGTAAAGAATAACATCAAACAATTAATTTTCTATCTCTATATCAGATCTGTCTTCATAATTACAAATTATGTACTAAATATTAAGTAGATATATATTGTTTAACGAAATAATGACTCAAATTAGGGAAAGTTTCTTTACATTGTCTTGACGACAATTTTAGGAGAAATTTGAAGGTTGTATGAAATTAGGAGTGTAATTCGTGGTAAAGGAATGTTGACTTATTGTCAATGTGGTATTATATTGAATATCCTTTTAAAGAAAGACGTGGAGAATGTTGTGTAAAAGGCTCAATGACTCGTTTAGAGGCCTTTTATTCGAAGAAAGACATCCATAGAAAAAGAGACAATGTGATACGATTTTCCCGACGTTATGTCATTCTAATCGTCGTCAGGAAGAATAAAATTCGTTTCGATACCGCCTTTCAACATCGAAGGCGGTAAAGCAGCGTTTAGTATCGATAGAATTGCCACCATGCCGCTTGCCTCGTTTTCACGTGTAAAATAGAATACACAATGCAAAGTGAACCAACAGGATTATCTATAAATGCACTTTATTCAAATATTTACGAAGATTTCTGTTAGTACACGGTGTCAAATATTATATTTACCTAATATTTTATGTCTAGCAATGACATTCCTTTAGGAGGAAACACATCAACGCAATAAACATTAACAAAAAGTCCACAAACTCTGCAAATACGATATGGAAAATGCGACTTCAGTGGATATGAAATAACAAATAGAATTATAAAAAATGCGTACAATTAAAAATTAATCACCTAAAGAAAGTTCAGAAATCCTTTCAACATAACATAACAATCATCTAACATAAATAATAAAAATCGGATAAAGAATATATTTTTAGCAACTTTAAAGTTCGTGATTTAACTCTTTTATTTTCATAGGTAGCTGCAATTAAAAAAAAAAACAAATATTGCAGATATCCCGTAGATTTAGTTATTTTTGCGAAAAACTAATTTTTCTAATAATTTTTTCTGACACTAAATAGTTCTAGATTGTTCGAAGTATCTGGTATATTTTCAGTTGGATCGGTTTTGGTTCCTTATTTTTCTAGTTTTATCTCCGGTTATCTTTAATACTTGAAGTTTTATACAAATAATCCATATAGCTTTTCGGGATTTTGAGCTTTCTGGTGCTAGCGAATGTAACATAGGATCTTCCAACTCGGGAGGATAACATGCGACAATTGAACTTTAAACAACCCTTACTACGTTTTTCTCACCTTATTTATTTTCAATAAAGTAATAGGAAACATAGCAAGCGTTATTAAATTTATCGGTACGATGGGTACACAAAGTAATAAATCACAGTCGGCAAGTCCATTCAATATTTAATTGAATTTATGGTTTAATTTAACTCTAATTGGTTATTATTTACCCCCACTTTATAATTTATTTATGTATAAAAGCCCATGTTTAACATCTTAGTGTAGTGTAGTGTAAACAACAACAAAATAGAAAAGCATTTCATTTTAAATATTATTCAAAAAAAGAGTTATTTTGCACTTTGCATTTCCAATGTATTTTTCAGAAGAATTTTAAATTTTATTTTATCAGTATTACAACGACAATTTTTAACACTAATAACTGTTGATAATGACTTTGTATGTCGATTCCGGCCCAAAGTTAAATAAACTAGTGACAGAGCAAATTTACAGTTTGTTTTATTTTTTCATTAATATGAAATGTCATAAAGTACAAACCCAAAAAATAGATTTAAAAAAAACAATTTTCACATTTACGATAGGTAATGGTATAGATTATAAAGTGCGGGTAATTATTTTTGGTTTATTAAAAAATAAAAAGTTATCACGTTAAAATAAACTATGAAAGCGTAATTGCGAGAATCACAATTAGATTAATAGGAGTTGAGTTTTAGACACTCACCACTAAATTTCATTTTCTTTTCTTATTAGTATTGTTGTTTTCGAAAAGAAAATGTCCGTGTTATTTCAATTTTTCAATTTCCGCATAGTCCCGTTGGAGGTATGTAAAGACAGCAAAGGATCTTTTGATTCACTTCCTTTCAAATTTCCTGGAAGGACTTCATACATCCCACCGCTAAAGGCGTGAATTACCGCTACGTCGAATTTAATTTTCAGTTTGTAGGAGCAATGCATTTGTTTCCGGTTTCGGAGCATCCAAAACTGTTTATACGTATGCCCGACTACTACTGACTGAGTTGTTTTCCGTTACGGCAGTATCCCTTACAACCATCATGTTTTCTCTACTTCTCATCAACTGACAAGTTAAATTTAATTTGATACACAAAGGCATTATCACTCGAGCAAAGTATGTGCAGTTCTGCGAAAATGTCATGAATTAATTGCTATTCCCGTATAATATGTATGTACATACCCATGGTAGTAGGGTAGTGTGCATACGGTATTTCTGTTAGTATTATCGACTTTTGCGAAAAGTTCAACTCTTTCATTCATATACACTTGTCTAATTAGCTTAACTTACTGATTTAAACAAGTTTCTCTGAATGCTGGCGTACGTTGGTATACATTAAATTTTAAATGAAAAATGACTAGGTATATAGAACCTATTGAAAAATTTAATACAGTTCCCTATGTTACATCATGAGATTGGAAATAATCATTTAAACAAGTCAACTTTGCCAAGAACAAATCTAGTACCTTAATTAAGAAACCAAGTTTCCAGTAAGGGATATCAAGATAATATTCAAAACTTAAGGTAATTTTGGTCCAATTTTTGTGAAACTGCATGTTTACAAATATAAGATTGCAAAAATTAAAAAAATGGATAGTTACATTAATGCGATATTAATTACAAATTAAAAAATTTGTTCTGCTGTTTCAACAATAATTTATTAATTTCAACAATATTGTTTCGACCACTATGTGGTCATTTTCAAGAGCATACAGAATACGAAACAATATTGTCGAGATCAATAAATTATTGTTGAAACTTTGTTCGTTTTATTGCTATTATTAAATAATATTTCATCAAACGGTCACTTTAGAAAGTTTGAATTAAATAATTATCGCATTAATTTATTTAAAATTTACCCTTACTAAAAATTATTCAAATATTTTATTAACAATGGATAACCTTTCACTGTATATTTTGGTGTATTTTTACTTTTCTTTTTTAATTCTAATTCCTACTCGAATGCAAGGTAACCTTTAAATTATTGGAGATAAAGACTGAGTGAGACTGAGACAAATTAAAATTTGTTACTGACACTTTCCCTTTCGAGTATTTAAATTTAAGTACAAGTATAAAATTTAATTGTCTTGAACGTTTTATTATAGGAATGCTATGTGGCACATGCTGACAAATATATTCATATAAAATTTACGATAATTTCACAATAAAGGTGATTTGATTACTTAACATGTATACACGTTTATAAGATACTAGTGAAACATACTGGCATATTACACACCTTACGCTATTAAACCATTTCATTAACGGATATGATAACCATATTAAGTTAAATTGGCATAAAACGTTTTACACGAGTGCTTTATGCTTTCAGTATTTATTCGTTCATGTACGATTTTAAAATCAAACGTAAGGTGGAAATAACCTATTAAAACTCATATACCTACCGATCATATTTATCTTTAAATGTTACTGTCAATTAAGGATATTATGTGGTCGTTTATGGGTTGGTTATGGTACACCACTTGGTACAGCATTAGGTGAACTAAAAAACCTATTAGTTCAAATAATACATCTTATTATAAAATAATAACATTGCAATAGTGGTTAAGTTTGCGCCGGAAAAAGGGTGTCTGTCACTTCTCTTCTGCCTTCATTTCGTCCGTCTTATCTTTCTCTCTCTAACCACACCACCAACCAATTTCCACGATCCCTGCAAGGAGGCCGAAGAGGGCCTTACGCCCTACCCTCCTGATTTGCACTGCAGTGTAGGTCGGAGGGACTGCCCGCCCACCAGCACGAGTAGCTGGTGGGAATGAAACAAAAAAAAGTTTTTTCTGTCTTCAGCGTGTGGTCGCTTCCAGTGGTGACCACCAGTGACTAAGTGTACGATCGATCTAACACAAATGGCTGAGTTTGCAAGGGGTCTTAGGTAATCCTTCCGCGTGGAGTAGTCTAGTGGTTTATCGCTTGGCGTTTGGGAGGTCACCGGTACGATTACCGATCCACCTGGGTTGTTTCAAGTTTACTATGGTTTGCTTGGATTATTTAGGCAATTCCTTCCACAGATAATTATTGATATTGCTGTTGCTTTTTGGATTGGTTTGTATCAACACGATTTTGATGCAATAATTTTTCAGTGGTCATAAACATTAATTTATTATAAACTAGATGATTTTCTCTTATGTATAAACGAAATATGAAGGGTGGAAAGCGATTATTTTTTTAAAGGGGTCGTGTAACCACTAACCGGTTAAAAAGGACCGATAATGTGATTAGGTTCACACAAAGTACTTACTTTCAAAAATGCGGTGAGATCGATTGATGTTAAGAGCTCTCGATTTTTTTTGTGTAGTTAAAATAAAAGGCGCCACAGCCTTTTGACCGTTTCAAATTAACTTCACGTTAAAAAACGATGAGGTGGCGATTGCTTTATTAAAGCAAAGCTCCTTGAATGTTCAGGGTCCTGTGAAATTTCAATCGGTACTTTCAGTTTTTTTATAAAATCAACCCCTTCATAATTTTTCAATATTATTTTATCTTCTCCTTATTCAAATGTCTTGTAACTTTTAAACTAGTAAATAAACTTCAGAAATGAGAACATAACAGTACAAATATTATTGTGACGCAACTTATTGTTTGGTTAAGAGATTTAAAGGAAAACCGAGGACATGCTTTGGAAAAGGAAAAGAGACCCTAGTGACTGATATCTTATAAAGTTTAAATCGATTGTACGTCAATGAACTAGAAAATATCATTCTCTTGGAAAATTTCGAATAACAAACAGTGCGTGTTGATGGACAGCCATTTCCACAAAAAATAACAAAACTTTTTTCCTCTATTCACGTATCAAACAATGAAGAAGAAAAGGTACATTCTAGTGTAATATTTATTCCGGTTTTAGGAAATATAAGCATAGAATCTAGGCGTTGATAAAAAACTAACAAATATCCACAAGAATTATTAAAGTTGATAGATTGCATATCGTATTCTTTGTGAAACATTTTAATAAAATTGAATGTGGGTATTTTGAGTAACAAACAAACACTAGGTTACGTTTCACGAAAAAATTTATTTATTCTTTTCTACAATATTGTTTCAACCCTTGCGGGTCATTATCAAGAGCTATGGCGTTAATGACAAACGTAACTCAGTATTTGTTTGTTACTTAAAATACTCATATTCAATTTTACAAGAATTATTATTTGCTATCCTATGTTAGGTGAAATAATTGTTGTGCAATTAAACTATTCCATTCAATCAAGTCTTTTAATTTATCTTTCATTATAGATCCTTCAGTTGGAAAATCATTAAAACTTTGATAATTTTTGTATTCCAGTGAAAAAGGCGTTTCGTTGACGCTTTTTGCATCAATAATAATTGTTGTTGTAAAAATTTTGTTTTATCTGCTACTGAATTAAAACTTTGTTTCAAAATCTTCGAGAAATGATTTTTTTTATACTGGGATTATAGATTTATTTAAAACGCATTCTATTTTTGTGAAAGCCTAAAAGTTTAATACAACAACGCATGCCGTACGTAAAGTAATACAAGATTATCTCTCCCTTGAATCGAGAAAAATAAAGATTAGACAAAATGAATTTTTCATCACACATAGCCCTGCAGTAACATTTCCCTACACACACTTTCCCGAGTTTCTGAAAATGCTTTTACGTATACTTTAAAATGCTCTCCTGTTGGTTAGAAGCCCACATTTCATTTATAAATAATAAATTACAAAAATGTTTATAAATACGAGTTCTAGCTTTCCAAAGAGCTGCACGAAAATTAAACAAACCTTAAGACCAGTACGAAAGGTTTAATTCAAAAATTTGCCTTTCGATACCATATACTATCTATAACATTGTTTATTTCCAAAAATGTAATGGAAATGTATAGTCGCGAGAATAGAACTATACTAATTGTTTGATCAAAGAGTTGATAATGGCCTGATAAGCCGAAACAGTGTGTTTGTTTGATTTCTATCATTAGTACTTCATCTGTTTAAGAAGCCAATGTTGTGACGAAATATATGTTACAAATAAAACAAGTTGTGAAAATCTTAACGTGTTTCCTCATTCGTATTTAATGGTTTAGACTTAATACTATATAAAGTCGTATTGTATACGTCGAGCGCAAAATTTATGCTGATACTCAGTTTACATGTTTGTTCAATAAGACGAAATATTTGCGAGAAAAATCTGATAGTGTACAACAATATTTACATAGAATATTTATCCTGTGAAAAATTGGGTAAAGTGAATGCCTTATTACACATCAGAACTAGTATCAATAAGCCCGCTCTGTTGGTAGAGAAGCTAGAAAATTGTTAAACAGATAGACGGAAGGAAAATCTGCAACATTTTCCCGCCGGTAAACAAATTTAATGTGATAGCAAAGGAGAGCCCCTCTCTCTGTCTTTCTCTCATGTAATAAACTGTAGATGTGTTTACTTCATTCTGAATGATTTGGTTTTAAAACTGGAAAATTTAACAATAATTTTAATTTTCAACTTGTGAACGATTTTCTAAAGAACCGCCATGTTAGATTTTTTAATTTCGAGTGACATGGATTAATGAGAAACTCACAGAATAGTGGCGCGAAGAGATTCAATCAGAATCCATTAGGTTACTTTGGTATGAACTAAAACAAAAAAATATTTCTCCCTCATTTCTGCAAAGAGTAATAAAATTTATATTGAATTGAATTGTTTCAATTTTTACTTGATGAATAAGTAAGCACTTAGAAGATTTTCACAACTTTTTTATTTTGTAACATAATTCTTTGTTATTATTTAATTTCAACGAAAGTAAAAGTATATAATTTTGAGTATTAATCTCAAACAGTAATTTTTAAGTTTTCGAAAGGAACAAATTTTCGAAAAGACAATCAATTTTATTAGTTTTCCTACACGTGTCAAAGCCACGTGCTATAGAAAATTAACAGAAAAGTTGTGTAATTAAAAATGGAAATGGATCGATTAGTTCAGCGTAACGAGTAAACTAACGACGCCAATATTTCAAGTTCCAAACGACAGCAGTTAAATCAATTATTAAACTTTTCCCAGTTTTTACGCGACAATAAGAGGCAAGTGGGCATTAACAGGGACAAAAATACGAACTCGTTCATTAGTAATGTCTTAATTTCATTAAACTGCATTTAAAATACGCAAATTACACTTTTTTTCTAACTACCTATTATTAACAACTGTAACTAAAAAGCAGAATTTGTACTTTTGATTGCACTATTTACTGCTCAATTTAAACAATAAATCACCAATTTCAGTAAGTACAAACTGTGTTGTCAACATTTCAATGTTTCACTTATTTAGTATATATATACAAATATGTATAATTATTTTATTTACTTTTTTATGTATGAAGTATGCAATATGATTATCGCTATTATCTATGTAAATTTTAAAATTAAATATTTAATTATGTTTTTATTCAGATTTATTTATGAAAAAATATTCTCTCGTTTCATTGTATTATTGCCATATTAAGCAGAAATGATGGAGAAAAAAATTTACTCCAACAAAGGGAAGTAAATTCACAACAATAGATTTGATCTCCTCTCTGAAATAAAGAAAACCTACACACATATATCAACTTAAAATTTTATGCTTAATCGATTTCTGAAGTCAATTGAAGATGATAAAAAGTTTTGAATATCGCCGGAATATCTTGACATTCTGAACCTTTTTCCATAAGTTTTTCCGATTGAGTCCATAATTAATAGCGTTGCCTTTAAACTAAAACTTCTTTTTTTACACTCAATGAAATTACGAAGTTAATTTCTACAAAATTTATAAATTTCATTTGACAATTGCTTCGTTTTGTTTAAGGCTTCATCGGAAGTGTTACAATAAACTAATAACTATACCAATGTTGTTTATATAGTGTTTATAGGGGAGGGGGTTCAAAAATGTTCAGCAATGTTGAGCTGTTTTGTGTTTTTATGTTGTTGATTTCGAATTTCGAAGATTTATAATAATGAAACTTTCTAACGTTTTCACATTGAAATATTTGGCGTAATTGGAATTTAGTTTCTTTTTCGAAAGGTTATTTATGTTCTTTTATCCTTTGTTTAAAAGTACGCCGAATTTATCTTACTTTTTTCTATTTTTAAACACCCTGTGTGATAAATTAAATTTAGCTATTGCAGTCAATATTGTAATAAAATAGGGAACAAGTTTTGTTTGAAATTTTTTTGGTTAAATCGATAGTTTGGTTACAATGAGCATATTGAGAATTTTTTGGGCCATACTGTACATATATATATATATATAGAGAATAAGACACTGTCGCTTTTTGTAATTTAAACCTTTTTACTGTCGATTTTAAGAATAGATTGCGTTAACTTAAAGGAAACTAGTGAATGCGAGCCTATCCTTTTAAATCACTTCTGGGAACTGCTTCATAAAATCAAATCCCTGTTTAGTCTCGATCTGATCGCTGGAAAACGTGTACGATATGGGTCCCCAGTCTGAATAATGAATATCCCAAGAAACACGAATTTCCTTGAAATAACTTGAAAACGTTTGTATTCCAATTTAAGAGACCCTTTTGAAAATTTCAAAAATACGAAAAACGAAATTATTTTTTGTTTTAATTAATGAAACTAACTCATGCGATCATTTACCGTAACAAAGTAATACATAATAAATTACATGTCAAAATTATCCCACCATTAAACCGATATTTATGATCTTTTTAGTCTACTTCTTTCATAACAGCGACGTATTTGAAATTATTTTTGAAATTTCAGTCAGTTTTGATGCTGCAACTCCATCTTCTTCGAACATTCTGCTTTTTATTATCTCTATTAATAAAGCAGATACGTAATAATTAACCTAAACGTATACCTTCCAAAAAAATATGATTCATGTTAAGCAAATTTTGCTCGTGTAAAGGTTCTAACAGTATGCAGACTTGTACGAACATTACAATAGTTTTGTTCTGTCGGAGTGGGCAATATGATTCTTTATGGTGAATCGATTCAAACCATTTAATATCATAAAAGGAATCGATTCCACCGATTCGTTCATTTGAACGACGATGGTTCGTGGAACTTGTGCGCTGCCCTGAGTGCTGTGGGGGGTAGTTCTGTATTCACTACGACTCGATTCATTTGAACGAGCTACACCGTAAGCAGTGAATCAATTCATGCGATTCTTTTTAAGAGTCGTTCAAAAGAATGATTCGTTCAATCTAATGAGAACCAGTTAGTTAGAAATCGTGATACACGTCTGACAGTGTTAACATAAATACTAAACAAGAACATATTTTTGTTTTTATTTTATACAATTATTCGCCTGTCATATAACATTTTTAAATAATATTGATAGAATCATGAAACATGAAAATTACATTTTTGCTTTCTACCTGTTTTAATTATTTCATATTCGACTATTTTTAAAACATGAATATCTATAAGCAATATATTTCGAAGCTGTATTTGGTTGCTCATTAATTAGTACTGCCCTTGTAATTTTCCAGTAGCTACCTTTGTTTAATAATTAAATTCAGGCAACATTGTGCCGTAATTATTTGTTCTTTTTCTGTTAATATATATTTAAACCATCCCCTAAGGGAAGTTACTCTAAACTATGTTATGGTATTGAATGCAATGTAACATTTTCCTGATCGTTTTAATCAAAGTTTAAACATTATGGTTTTAAACAATTTTTATGAATGGGTAGATGTTTTCTTTTAATGATGGATTTCTGAATTCATTTAAACTAAAAACAAAGAGTTCAGCAGTTTTTAAAGAAAACAAAATTATCTTTCCTAAAAACTGGAAGCAATAGTAGTATATCTTTCTGGTCCCAGTGGATCGTTAGGGATAATGCAAGTAAAATCCTATGGTGCATTGCACACACAACTCCCTAATATTTACGTTTTGTTGCAAGCGTAAATTTACCGAGAAAAGGACTAAATTGCACCAGTACAAAATCGGCTTGTGAATCCTTTATATATACATACATCCAGTCTATACATATAATGGACGATGTACAGTCCACATTTTCGAAAGCTTCAACTTAAGTAAAACTTTCAATTGCAACGGTAAAATATTATTACATATTTTCAAATCAAACCGATCATTTCTGTACCTAAAAACAAATACGTCTTTAAATAAGTTCGCATTGCTTATTTATTTTCCATTTGAAACTAAAACATCTGGCAATCTAATTAAAATACAAAATAATAACGACTTCCAAGGTAAATAAAAACAGTAAAACTCAAAATAAAATGTTTATGTAGTTAGTTACACATAAATCTATTTGATGTTTTGTATTTTATTTAATACTTTATACCAAATACCAATCAAACTGCTAAACGCTATATGTCAGAAGAAATAATAAATTTGAGAAACCTACACCAAGTGCTTTCTATTTATTTAATTAGTTATTAATAATGTCTCACAATGATTGCACAAAAGACTATATTGAATTTCAAAATATGAAATTACAACAGGCCTCAGAGTAATTGTTTCTGTTGATTCCATATTTACATTTAAATTTATCATATAGCCTGTAAAGGCCTTTCTGCCAGCAACCCAATAGATCGAAACCGGCTGTGGGATTTGGCTTTTTTTAGTGAGACGCATTCCAAATATGGGATCTTTGATCCTTAATTTTGAGACGAACGAGGATTTTAATGCCTTCTTTTTTGGATATTGTAACGAACGTGTCCATGTGTGCAGTAAATCGATTAATGCTGACGCTCTACGAGTGCGGCACGTTTGATCTCGAAACCGATCGATGCCAGACAATAGACGCTCGAGAATATTCTGTTGTCATAACAAGTCGTTTTCTTTATATATATATCCTTGTCTCCGGGTCAGCCAGACAGTTGATTTCAGAGGAGATACAAAGGGATACAACTAATGTGCATTATTATTTGTCAGATAAATAAGTAGTTTAAGTTTGTTAGTAGTGATTAAATAAATAAGTGAACTAGAAAATTCGTTACAAAATATTATCGGATTGTGATGAGCTACTTGAGTTGTTTTTTAATAAAAGCTTTAGTGAAAACATAAGCCAAATGTTTGATTTGTTATTTTGTTATTTAATCAATGAATTCATCATATAAACTTTGGAACTCTATTGGATTGATAAATAATAATTAAAGTAATAGATCCTAACATTCAGTGTTAATATGTACGGTTGTTCCGAGTTGTCTGAATTTAAAATGAAATGCTACGAAAACATTCAGATCAGCTAAAAGTGAGTGTCAGAATAAAAAAAGAGTCCATTGAAAGTGTACAAATTTCCGGAAGTGCAGTTGGTGTACAACGGAGATGACGACAGTCCAGTAACAAAACGTAACATATCAGAGCGATATATTGTTTTTGATAAAGGGGAAGCACATCAGTAATTGTGTCCGAGTTGAACTCGTACAGTTTTAACTGGCAGCATTTCTGGCAGGATTCCCAGAGCTTTTCTCCGTCTTATTTTTAAAACCTGTGATCCACAGAACCAGTCTGGATGTAAACAGTTACGTTTTATGAGACAGGTTAGCCTCATTTGAAAAACTATCACGTCTTTTCATGGTCATACGCGTAAACGAACACCGTACTACAAAAATGATTAATGGTATTAAAAATTCTGAACTTGCCCTTGAAAATTTCAATAAACACTGTGTGCTTCTGCCATCATTCACTCGATAATTCAAACATTTCTTCATGAAAACAATTATAACAGAACATTTAAGAATTACACATTTAAGAAAATAAATAAAATTAATAACAGTTGTGGATATTATGTTATGTAAGCTGTGATTTATTAATTAAGCAATTAAGTATATTCAACTTAAACTTTGTGGGGTGTAACTGTTGTGAAATGTAAAAAACAAACAAATAGTATTTGTTGTACTCTACTCATTTGAAAATGGTCGCGTTGACCGAAACTTTTTTTAGTAAAATTTGGTGGAACTTTCCTTTTGTTTGTTTTTTACTTTATTTCGGAATTACGCTCATCATATCTTGTAAATTTACTTTAATTGTGAAAAAAAATGAAACATATGCTGTACGAATAATAATATTTTGTTTATCATATCTATTCATTTCAAATTGTTCTAAAAAAATAATTTTATTCCTAAATTTTGAAAATGTACGATTATAAATTCATTATTAATATTATGTCTGAAATTGATTAAATGATTTGCGTAAGTCGAATCTGCTTTTTATGTTTACAAAGCTTTTTTAATTTTCAGAAATACGTTAATTAAAGGCTCTACCTGTCTGTCCTATATACACTTTTTCACAATTGTTACAATTTAGTAAATACACACCTGATTTGTCACCCTTAAATGTTTTACATTTATTACTACTATTGTGCTATTTGCAACTTTAAATATGTGAAACAATCAAACTTAGTATTTTAATTTTTTATAATAGAAATAATACTAAATATAAATATGGAATCAACAGCAACAACTGATCCGAGGGTTAATACCCACCCCTACCGGCATTGAATTATACTATTGATTCTGAACGATTATTAGACAAAGATAACAATCCAAAAAAAGGTATTAAAATCCTTTTTCGTCTAATTACCTGATGAGACCCGATAGGTCGAAACCGGTCGTGGGATATGGCTTTCGGTGCCCTGTGTCTACTGTGTAGGACGCGTTCCAAATGTGGGATCTGTGATCCTTTGTAATTAGACGAAAAAGGATTTTAATACCTTTTTTTTGAGAATAAATACTATTTTAAATTAACGTAAAAATTATATTATCAGAATTGGCTGCGCATGTTTACCTGAATATCCCTGATAAAATTTAAATGTCACGTTTTCCGACACTCAACATAATAATTATTATGAGTAAGATCAAGTAATCATCATAATCGTTAAAAGTGAATTTGATCTGCAATAAAATGTTTCACGTAGGAAGCAAACGATGCTCAATAACGAAAGTGTCGTCTTGCAAGTCAAACAGCTTCGATTTCAAGATGCGATATTAATACAGCAGTGCTACTTGTATTAAATTTAAACTGAACAGATTCGATTCATGTGCACTTATGCCCTAATCCGACTCGATTTCATACCTTAATTACTTGTTATCTGGTCGCATTTACCACATCATTTAGAAGTGAACGTAACATTAGAAGCAGTCGCCTAGTAATTGCGGTGGTATCGCTGGTGCTACCTCCCCTAAAACCACTTACACCTCCGAAACCATTATGTTCTTCAGTCGTGCGCAATTTTATTTTAAAAACTAGCTACTATACGGGGTGCACAAAGAAAAATCAATACCGTTAATTGCTAAACGCTTAATTAAAACATTCACAGAATTAAACGGCGCTCGTTCTTTTCTCTTCTTTTAAGGATCTTACTTCAAATGCATTCGGCAAAGAAGATATTTAAAAATTTAACAGTACAGCTGGAGAAAATGTTTTGCATAAATGTTGAACATCTTTTTTCCGGGTTTAATGTATTTAAGGATCCTAAAGGACGATCTGCAGTACCGATATTTACATAACATGTTTGTGTAAGTATTTTCTCTCCGCAGAACAAGGGAACATAGCAATTTTAGGAACTGCGGCAAGGGATTTTGTGTCACCTGTTTTACTATAATCCCTGTATTAGTACCAATGGTGGAGGTTTCAGCTTAGCTTTCACAATTTCCTTCCTTTAAAATATATTTAATGGATTTCACTTCTACGATTTGAAATTTCGTAATACCACGAACAAAGGAATTATGATCATCCTCTACTAAATTTGTAGGTCATTAGTACAGATTGTAAACATTGTAGAAATAAAAATATATTTTTTTCTTGGTAGTTGCTGAATGAAACTATGAAACAGCAAAGTTTATTATTATCGATGATTTAAAAAAAATAATAAAACACTGAAAACTTTCAACAATTTCTTTAATCAACAATTGTTTCTCAAGAAAGTATATACATTACTAAAGTATGCCATGTGTTACAATGAGGGATATAGGTGAGAATTACAGTTTGTGTAAGATGAGTGGGGAGTTACAAGTCCATAACTTTTTTTGACTGATTACTAAATTTATCTTATTAGTAATGGCGGTTTTAATTTCTAAATTTTGTTCATTAAGAATTTTTCCTGCTTTTTCGCAATACCACAATATTATTGTGCAATATCTTTGTTTTTATAAATATAAATAATAAATCAACAGAAACAACTACTGCAAGGGCTAATACCCCTACAGGCATTGAATTACACTGTTGAATTCTAATAATTCTTAGAAGAAGATAACATATCCAAAATCCTTAATATTTATACGAACAAGAATATTAATGCCTTCTTTTTTTCGATAAAAACAAAATCCGACATTCCTGTGTTGCAAACTTTTTTATGGATGGCATACATTTGTTCGTTAATTAGTTGTTTAATGGTCCTGCCGTTTTGGCTAAGTATATTGATTCACACGAATGACAAAAGATCTGAAATCGGATTTGTTTCTACTATGCGACAATCAAAGGTTACTTCTAATTGGTAAGTTATTAAAATAATACGTTGATATGGCAGTACGTCGTCATCAACCTGCTTTTGCTGCTATTGCCGCATTACACCAAGCTCCTGCGATTTGGTCAGTAATTTATCGAATCTGCCTATAGCGTGCTGATGAGATCTAGAAAGATCGAAATCCCGATACACGTCTGGTATCTTCGATAAATTACTTGACCAAGAACTTAACTTTGTTCTTAGTGTTATTAGTTAATCGAAAAAAGCTTCAATGTTATTAATCGAAGATTTTGAATGTGAGTATTCTAAGTAAAAAATTTGCAAGCTTGTGGAATGTGCTTATACAATATTGGAAGAGTTATAAAATGCATTCTGTGCACAGAGCCGATGTAAGAGATGGCATTTAGTTAAGCCACACTTCCGGCTTTAATTCTTACCTTAAATTCAAGCAACGTAAACGTGGCTATTAACTTAAAACCTTCGGAAACATCTTCCAAAACAAAACCAGTAAGTCATAAAATTTCCCGATTTTATGGTTTATGAAAGTCAACATGTGCATTTTATGTACACTGACTTTTGATTTAAAATATGAAATTCAGTTCGTTGGAAATTTATGTTCAAGTTCCCTTAAAAATGAATGAAAAGTGTGCATCTTAAATGACAGGGAGATAAACAGGAAAAGGTAAATTTTATTGGATGGAATAATCGGAAAAATTACTTTAATCTGTAACTGTCATAAAATCAATGGATTCATTTCCTATATAAATATACTTTGTAACAGAACGCCGTTACTTAAACTCTAACATTTACAATAGTTAGATCTTTACGAATTAAAATTTTTGGTTAACCGAAAAAATAATTTTCAGTTAATAATTACTGATTAATTTTGTGGATCGTTTTATTATTTTGATTTTTGGAATAAAGCATATTAACGAACATTCACTTATTTTATTTAATCTCTTCTGAAGATGACATTGTAGGTCAAAACAAATTTGTTAAGAGAATAAATAAAATAAATGAAAGTTTCTTAAGGTTTTTTATTCCATAAATGAAGGTGATCAATTATCATAAAGGAGAGGCCTACTGAATCAATTTTTTCAAAACGTTTTATTATTATTGTAATGGCTTTAGCCCATATACTTGAAATAAATAGATAAATAAATATATTGGCATACGTGATTATCAATTTTTTTCTTATTTAAATATGAATTCTTCATTTGGTGCGAAATTTTACTGGTGGTACACCTGTTAGAAACAAAACCGATTACAGTAATTACATAAAAACGTCGTACCAGTTAACTAGAACTGTAATTCTGGTATTTTTCATAACTTAATTTACTTTATTTTGATGTTACCAAAACATTCTAATGCTTCCTTTAAATGTTCTACAATCTTGTAGCGCAACAATAAAATATTATCCTATCATGTTGGCTCCACAGGTTCTTATAATATTAAGTTTTCTATCAAGTAGAAAAATACAATAAAATTGTATTTCTATAATAGCCTACCGATTACTTTTCATCAATTTTTGTTGTATTATTTTTATAAGATGTAGCGATAATAATGTTGTCAATATCAGTAGGTAAGACACACGTATGGGATGTTGTAGCAACTTATTTAATGAGACTTCGACGAGGATTGACGCTAAGTATCGTGGTTTTGGCAGCCAAACGTAACTTCCGTCTGCAAAACTTAAGTAATTACTGACAAAACTGGAAAACTCCGCAAATGTGCTCAACTGTACAACGAATAGGTATGTATAGGTTTCGTAAGGATGTTATTTCTCGGTTAAGTGTGTTTGACACGAACGAAAACTCCTTCCTGTCACTTCTTGAACCAGTCAACAAATAGATCGGCAGTTTAGCCGGTATAAAACGCGAAAGATATTTCATTTTCAGGAAATATCAGCCTCTAATACCTTTTGGGATACGTTTCTTACATACTATCTGACAAACCATAAAAAAACATTTGGGGCGATCAACGTAATCAAATTTCAATACCTCAAAATATACGTAACACATATTACGATGAGAGCATTGTCAAATACTGCTTTTGCCCTCAATAGTACAGATTTACATAAGGGTACAGAAACATTAAATTGAACACAATGGATCCATTTTTTTTTAAATAAATCGTATGTAAAAAATTCGTCATCACCTCAAAAATACATAACAGGGAGGCTGAAAAGTTCGTAGGCTAGCATAGAAAAAATTATTATTTTTTGATAGAATTTGATTTTATTATTTAATATAGTTCCCTTTAAGGTCAATACAACAATTATAGCGGTCATACAATTTTTCGATACCATTTTTATAATACGAACAGAAAAAAGTCGCTGGGGGCCAGATCTGGAGAGTACGATGGATGCGGAAGCAATTCGAAGATCAATTCATGGAAATTTGCCATCGATTTAATTGATTTGTGACACGGTGCATTGTATTGATAAAACAGCACTTTCTTTTTCTTCAAATGAGGCCGCTTTCCGCGATTTCGTCTTTTAAACGCTCCAATAACGCTACGAATACGCAGTCGCTGTTTATGGTTTTCCCCTTTTTAAGATAATGATTTAATGAATATTATACCATGAGCATCCCAGAATGCTGATGTGATAACCTTGCCAGCCGACTCGACTTTTGCGTCTTTCCACGCTTTGGAGTCGGTTCATCACGTGCAGTCCACTCGACTGACTGTCGATTGGACTCCGGTGTAAAATGATGGAGCCATGTTTCATCTATCATCACATATCGACGATTCGGATTTATTACGATTGAACAGCTCCAAACACCGCTTAGAATCATCGATCCGTTGTTGTTTTTGGTCGATTGTGAGCTCGCGCGGCAACAACTTTCTACAGAGCTTTCGCATATCCAAAAATTCATTCACATTCACGATATGACCAACACGTTTCTTTGATATCTTTAGGCTATCTCAATCAACTTCACTTTACGGTTATCAAAAATTATTTTGTGGACTTTTTTGACGTTTTCGTCGGTAACAGCCTCTTTGGGGCGTCCATTGCGTGCATCGTCCTCGGTGCTCATTTCGCCTCGTTTAAATCTAGCAAACCACTTTTCTACGGTTGATTTTCCTGGTGCAAAGTCCGAATAATGTTTATCAAGCCAAGTCTTGGTTTCAACAGTATTTTTTTCGCCAAAAAGCAATGCAATGAAATTCGTTTTTTCCATTTTACAAAGTAATAAAGGTTCTTTCACTAAAAATGCTATAATTCAGATACTAATAGTGGAACAGCTGTCAAATTTATAAACGCGTCTTTTGAAGGTTAGGGCTAACTAAAAATCATATGGATTTGGTACTAGCCGCGCCATCTATGGGTCAGCCTACGAACTTTTCAGCCCGCCTATTATAACAATTCCAATGGACAAATACAGCATCCAGAGACCTTTAGTCTAATAAATGGGATATGTACTTTTGACCCATACAAACACTACTTTCAAGTTGCCATTAATATTGTACATTTTTTAATTTTTAAAAGGTAGATGCTATTTTCAATAAGCTCTATTCCATTAGAAGATTCGAGAAAGATTTAATTAATTCATGACCAATTTCGAAACGAGCAGACCTAATTATTCTGTACAGGCTGCTACAATTCTTGCTCTCTCCTTTTATCTCTCTAGCTCGCTCTTTTCCTTCCTATACTTTTATGGAAATGCAAAAAGAAAATAGGCAATAATTAAAAAAGTTTTTAAATTGAATAAAGTCAATTGTCACGAACGTACCCAACCAGCTAGCTAGATCAGTATAAATTTTAATAACTCGAGTAGTTACCATTCTATTTCAAACAAATAAAAATTTTAAATCGTGTCAAAATAATATTAATCAACGCATTGCAGTTTAAATTAAATATTAAATGACTGAATTAGAAACGGCCTAACAGATGAAACATTGAATTATTAATACCGATTGTATTTGAACAACGACTGATGTAATGTTAACAGAACTAAATGCTTGTTCTAACAGTCCAGTTTTGGATTACACTATCCCTAAGGAATTGTACACCACAAGCGGTGTCTGATACGTTTACCCTATCATTATATGTAAACTGAACAATAATTAACACACTATAAGGACCTTCTCACATTGTATACAAGCAGAAACTGCTTCAAACATCACGGTGCAAATTATAGCAACCATCATATTATGCAATATAAAATACAGAAAATAAACGCGTATACGTATGCATATTATATTTTGTTTAGTACTTTGTTTTTACTTAAAATTATGAGAAGAAATTGATCAAAAACTGCCGAAGGTTACGTAGGTGTACCATCTGTATAAATTTTCCAAAAACATATTTTTAAATTGTTGATTGTGGAAGACTTAACTTAACACAAAAACTTTCAAGCTTTATATTTGATTCACTACGATTGTTTCGCTTAACTTAAGCTTCTTCAGGTGATGATATAACAAAACTTGTGATTAGTAATTACCTACATCTAAATACCTACTAATTATTATGGTGGGGGAATTAGATATTGATATTTAGTAATGGAGAACTGTTTACATGTAATTGGTCGTTGAAAATATTATTATCTTTATTATATCGATTAATTTCTAAACCCTTTACTAAATCCAATTTTTTACCTTTATTATGAATATGTAAAATTTTAAATTTTAGATTAAAATTAAGGCAATTAGTAATTAAACGATCTGGGTAAGCCGAGTCGGTTTTTTTTATTTATAAACCTCTTATAATGTTCGCGAATACAAATATCAAAAGAACGCCCAGTTTGACATATATAGACTTTCTCATAGTTGGAATAACTAAGTAAATAAACACCTGATTTTGAGAAATTGGGTGTTTTACATTTGTTATTTAAAATAAATTTGTCTAAAGAGTTATCTGTTTGTTTTCTGTAAAAATTTTCTCCCCCCTCCACAATCAATCGCTTTACCGTACCCAACATTCTCAGGGATGCATAGCCTACGGGTTGACCTCCCTTCTCGAAGAGGCGGTTTAGTCTTTTGATAATTTCTCCTCCTTGAGAAAAAACTAAAAACAAAAAATGAAGTTGTGGTCCCTGACCCCTTAAAATAACCCCAACATACAAACCCATTCTTACCCTACCACACACACACACCCAAAGTAGTTCCACACTTCCTATTAAAAAAACAACATAAAAAAAATTATACACACAACCACACACCGATAAAGAGGGCCGCAGTATTTTTATTTTTTGAGAAACTATATTGTTGGATAAAAATGCTAATATAGATATAGGTGGCACATTGATGTGCGATTTCTAATGAAAATACTGAACATGGCTGTAAGCTAATAATTTCGTTATCAAGTGAATTTATCTAATGTGCTATTCAACCAGTTGGTGGAATTTAAGATATGTAGCTGGAATTCGGTTGAATATTGTCCAAATACATTTGGAGGAGTTGTGGAAATTCTATCAAATCGAAATATTTCAATGAAAACAGATGATGGATCATGTCTGAAAAGTCAAAATTGATAAATAGGAATGAAATGAGTAAAAAGTAAAACACCAACAATTTTAATAACTGGATCAAATAAATTTTAATTTGCAGCTTATTATGCTTTTTTGTATGGGGGAAATAACAGTTCAGGTCAAATAGAAGTGAAACCTTCCAAATTCTTTTCTTTCAAAGTCATTTTTATGAGGATTTTGATACAGCAAATTAAAAGTTGGGAAAAAAGTCACATTGTAAGGTATGTATAGGTGACATAAAAAAGAAAAATACTTGAGTAAAACAATACAATTCCCGAAGCCGGTTATCACACCCTTTGTGTTTAAAGTTCGTTAAAGTTTAATAACCACTTTTATGGTTTAAGAGAAACGACAAAACGTTATGAACTTTACAATTAAAAGACGTTGGTTGCCTTTTCACAACAAAGGAAATATTTTTGTATGCAAATTCCTATTAAAGATTTTACGACAATTTTCGAACGGAAAGCGGGAGAAGAACAGGAAGAAATTCACGAATCAGCTATTCTAGTTATTAAGAAAGTTGTTGTAGCAAAGAAGTTGTGCCAGTTGAACTAGAATTGTAAATCCGACAACTTTCATAACTTGATTTATGTATCGCTGCATGAGGTAGTAATACATCGTTCTCGTGCATTATGAACCAGACTTTAGTAGATTCAGAAAGCTATAGTTCCGGACTTCTTTCGAAGATATAACTAACTCGCCAAGGACATCACGCAACTCTTTTAAACAAACAATTCATATATTATTTGTGTAGAGTAATATAAAAGTTCCAATTCGTACTATAATATAATTTCGTTTGAAGATTCAATTACATAAAATAAACGTCTTCCATTGCGGCTATTAGGCACAATAAGATAATGATCATTAACTGATGAGTTACATTTTTGCTTCTTTCTTCATAAAAGCTAAATTTATTGGCAAATAACAAAGGAGGCTCGTAAAAAAATAACACGTAAGGAACGCTTTTTATCCCCTTTTAATTAATTTTCGTTATCAGAATAAGTACACAGTAATAAAACTAAGAGTTACTTTATTTCAACATCCACTTCATAAAAAGAAACAATATTAAAGAGCCATTCTTTAGTCGTTACTCATTCTCATTAACCAGGTAATTTCATTCAATCCTTACATTTTCTGCTTTTCCTGCTTGTTTCTGTTTAGTACTTTCAATTGGTTTCTTTGATACGATGATTTAAAGAATTTGCTTTCCACTGTTTATTTAAATTTTACCGAGGTTCTCAATTTTGCTCATTAATTAAGCAAATCCTCGTCGCCAACAGAATAAGAACTTAAATCTCTAGTTGCGATCTTTATGAAATAAAAAACAAAATCAAAGGTATGTAGATGACATACTTGTTTGATTTACAGGTTCTGATAGGTTACTTACAAAATTTCATAATTTTATCAATAGTTTAGATGAAAAAATAAATTTACTTTAGAAATTGAAAGCGAGAAATCTATCAATTTTCTAGATCTTAATATTAAAAGAGCTTCATTCAAAGGGATATAATAAATTATTAACGTTCAACTTTAGTTATTTACTAGTAAATTTTAATTATTTGTCCATATGTTTAAGTTAATTAGAAAACATAAATTTGAGAGAACTGAAGCATTGCCAGAAGGATAATCGTAGAACAGCCGAATTTAGATGCACGTCTCTTGACTATATTAGGACAAGAGGAAAGAGAAATCGTTTACAGCAGTTCTAGAAGACTAGGAATTGCTTTTTAGTTTCGGAGGTAATGAATCTCACAACAGATTCCTGTTTCTGTCTTCTCGATTATCCAAATATTCCACAAAATGTTCCTATTCATGTATTCACGACCCTTACTTGAAATACACACTTCCTTTCTTGCCAAAACGTTTTCTTCATCTTGATTTTCACATTCCCAGGAAATCAGTTGTACACCAATTCTTTATAATTTTCCACTTTTAACGTATCGTAAGAATTTTCAACTGTCTATCATCGACAATTTTAATTCGTTGAAATTACGTAAATTAACATTCAAACTTTGTTCGCTGAATAGGTTGTTATACAAAAAATAATAAGTAAATTTTATATAACGTTCCACCCAAATTAAATTAAATTCATCAATAAAAGAAAATACAAATTAGATAAAACCATTCATTGCCGCATAGTAGAAATAAAAATAGTCTTAGTCTGGTCAAACTTCTAATCAACAATAAAAATAAATTTATCTTACACAAATTGTAATCTCCGCCTACGTCCCTTATATATAGTATTGTAACACATTGTATACTTTAGAAATCTTTTATACTCCCTTGAGAATGGTCGGTTCGACCAAAATAGTTGTTTTATTTGTTCTTCAACTAGAAGTAAATTAATGTAATTTTAAAACATCGTTACCGAAACTATTATTATCTTTAGAAATTGCAAATCAAAATCAAATTTTCGGTTTGCTAATAATCTTATCATATACAAAAACGTAGACGGTAGCGTAGAAAAATAATCACAAGATTTAGACAAAAGTGACGATACAGAAACAGAAAGACATCTAAAAATACTTACAATCGATATATAATGATATTATTATTATTCCTGTCTATTTATTTACCATAACTTAAGTGACAAAACTAGTAAATTTAATACATATTTAAAATGACATTAACAATTGAAATAAAAACGCAGTTTAACACGGTATTAAATTTTCGGATTTTCGCTATATAAAATGAATTTAGTTTGGAAAGACTGAGGAAAAAATTGACATTTGCCTAGGGTGAGAAAATAATTATTAGAGAAGTAAACATTTCAACAAAAAACTCATTAAGGAGACTAAAATAAAATTTTCTCCAACTCGACTTATTCTCTAAGATAAATATGCTTCAGCTACCTTTGTTTATGCTGAATCAATTGTTCTTATTCGTACATGTTCATTAAACACCACAATATGGCTGACGGGAATATGAATAGCTCTTTTGTAACACAATAACTCTACGAAAATTCTGCAGAAGGTAGAAATTCCTTCGTTGAATTTTAACACGACCGAGTTTAAACCAGAAATTATATTAAAATTAAAAGAACATAAGAAGAACTAGCTACACAAGTAATTAAAAATAATATGTACTTATATTACACTGGTTCAAAACAATCGACTGATGTTTTTAAAGTCACACGTTTTATGGTCGTTCGAGGAGGATATGAGACGCCTGTATTTATTTGAGCCCTCAACTTTAAATATTTAGATATTCCTGAACGCAATTTTCCAATTTCCATTATTTAATTACCGTAAGGTTTTTAAATTTTATCTGAACTCAGTAAGGAGGCAATATACATAAATCTTTAATATATATAAATATAACAAAACATGCCGTCTTTAATTGTTGTATACATAGATTACGTAATATCCCACTATCCCCAGAAGAATTCAACAAAGAACTTGATATTATAAAATGTATAGCTTCAAAAAATGGTTATACACACAAATTAATACATAAGATTTTGAACAAAAAAAGAAAATTATTTAAATTATACTCAGAATCATAAATCTTTCAAGCATTCGTTTTATTGTTAAATTAAGCGCGAAAGTTAAATACAAAATACAAAAATGTTCTGAATATAAAATTATTGAAACTTCAACCTAGTCTCAGTATTAATTAATAATAAAGATAATACAGACCTAGAGACAAGTGGGGTTTATCAAATGTTCTGTGATACCTGCGATGCAACTTACAAAGGTCAAAGTGGCCGTTCTATTAAAAAACGTATCAATGAACATATATATTCTATTTTAAATTTTAGTAATCTTTGTACTTTCTCTTGAGAATGGCCGAAACAATATTGTTGAGAAATAAAGTCTTTAAAAAGTGATACCCTCCAGTGTTTAATTTAATTTTATAAAATAATATTTATAAAGAAAGAAAATATTTCGGGTAATCTTTGGTTGAATTTAAATTAATAATTACGTGTTAAATACCTTAAAAATAAGAAAATAATTAAAAAATAGTATATGTAGGTATACGTGTGAGTATGTGTGTGTGTGTGTGTGTGTGTAGGGATTCAAAAATGGTAAGAGTTGTGAGTAAATTAAATGAAAGATGATTATGGTATTTTTTCTGGATAAAACTTCTCTCTCTGTGTATGCAGCTTCACCTAGACGTAAACGTAAGGAATACAAATGAAAGCCAAAACCCCAAACTGCAAATGCATATCCGCAAGAACCATCAATATCTGTTACGTCAGTCTGGAATTGCTTCAACCATTGTTAGAGCGACCTACAAAAGTTCTTATTGCCACGAATTGCTTTCGCGCAGTTAATACGAAAAAATGAAACGGGAAATACTAGAAGCGTTCTTTATTTTCAGGTACCCGTACCGATGCGATGCAATGGTTGCTATCAGCAAAACGATCTTCGTCTTAAGATGCTTTCTTTGTAGGTCATCTAAAACCGGACTTTTCTAACAATAAAACAACTGTCAGCTGCAACTAAAATGGGAACAATTGCACTTTCATTAATTTTACGAGAGGTACCATTTCGTTGGCCACAAATTAACAAAAACAATTTACCAATAATCAACACACAAACTGAACTACTGTAAAATTATTTACAATTTGCGCATAATTTGTACGAATGAAGGCATTTTGTGTTTCATTCCCACCAGCTACTCGTGCTGGTGGATGGGCAGTCCCTCCGATCTACACTGTAGTACAAAGCCGGAGGGTAGGGCGTAAAGAATCGTGGAAATGGATGGGTGGTGTGGTTAGAGAGAGAAAGATGAGACGGACGAAATAAAGACAGAAGAGAAGTGAAAGATTATCTGTGGAATATTACTGCCCCAGCATTTGCCTAAATGATCCACGGAAACCACAGAAAACAGAAAACACAGTAGGTATATCCTCATCTACTGACTTCTACTGCTATGGTATCTAGTTGTCCAACTGAACTGACGACGCAGCTTATATACATCATAAAGCTCCAATTTAGTGGACGATTTATCGAGACTACCTATGGCGTCCTGATGAGGTTTAGTAACATGAAAATCACAATCTACGTCTGGTAGTTTCGATAAATTACTAACCGAGAACCTATACTAAAAAGTTCTTTGGTTGTTAAATGTCCGCATTTATTTTATTTTGACTCCTTTTTACTCGACCGAAAAAAAACCTTACTACTTGAGGTATTTATGTTATAAAAACATAAATTTTTATTATAAATAAGCCAGATGGGATATTGGAAGCATATCTGCCCAAAATTTTGTTTATCTACATGTCTGAAACTGAGAGAATGTAACAGATAAAGAGGCATGGACGAAAATAAGTTAGTTCTGGTTAAAATCCAACGTAAAAATTAAATCAAAAAGAAAATCTAATATAAACTAAATTTCATTTGGTATGGAGCTTATTAGCGTTTATTAAAATACATAAAAATTAAGATTATTTTTGCTTTGTTCCCTCTAATGCACGAGGTAATTAATTAATTCGGCAAAATTTAATTAAACATAAAGAAGTCTATTGACTGCACCATCCATCCCACTTTACGTGAAGAGTATACTATACTATATACTACTCTTTATTAATGTAAATATTGTAAAATAAGTGAGTATATGTTTAGGTAAATTTATGATAAAGGGTTGTTTCAATACGAGCCATTAATTAAATAAGTTAAACGATGAAATTGTGGAGAAAATTAAAAGCCTTTGTATAGAAAATCACATTTCATATGCACGGGTAATTTCATGTAACAGAGGCTTAGGACGAAACATGGCTAAATTACGTATTTGAAAACAGCCAAATTAATATCCCTCTCTTCGAATTATTATTTAAGAGGTTCCATCGTTGGTAAGCATCCCATATCATAAAACAGACATCATCTCAATCTAACACCCGTACAACAAGAAAGGCGTTTGTCCTAATTTCGTTTCGAAAAAGGTTAATTATCCTTTTCTCCTTCATATTCTCGGCTTTTCGTGTCTGACTTGTTACGCGATGACAACGATTTCATCATTTAGTTCGAACTCCAACCAATGTCGACGTTTCAGAAACAATTCATTCTATAATTCCAATTCTAACGATAGTTAACGAAGTGCTGTGCGTCTACCAGCCACTCGATTCCTTTATGTTTGAACAAAACAAAAATAATCAGTAGGGTTTCATGTCACAAGTCATTTTTACTATAGGTAGAAGCAATTCTACACTAACGTAACAGATTTGGATAGTTCTTCCGGATATTCATTTTCAGAACTATGTATAACTTGTTTATTTTTAAAAATTACAATGTGCATAAAATACCCAAGACTAATAAAAGTTTTGAAATTACTTTAGTATAGTACAAACTACAAAAAGACATCTTGTCATGTCGTAATTGCATTGCACAATTGATTAGGGAATTCGGGAAGACTATTAGACGAATATACAAAAGATATCAAAAAAAAAGAAGGAACTAAAATCCTTATTCGTGTAACTATTAAGGATCACAGATCCCATAATTGGGACGCGTACTACCAAGTAGGCACAGAGAACCGAAAGCCATATCCTACGACCGGTTTGGACCTATTATATCTATTCTTTTTTGGATATCTTTTGTATTTTCGTCTAACAATATTCCCGAATTCCCGAATCAACAGTGTAATTCAATGCCGGTAGAGGTATTAGCCCTCGGAGTAGTTGTTTCAGTTGATTCCATATTCATATTTACATTTCTGACAGATGGATCTAAACCGGTTGTGGGATCTGTGATCCTTAATAGTTAGACGAAGAAGATTTTTAATTCTTTCTTTTTTATGGATGTCCTTTTCTATTTCTTTATAATACTGGCTTAATCAATTGGAGAAATGTTAGATGTTAGATGTTAGATTCGTTGTTAAAATTTATCAACTTCTATGCAATAGTTTCATACCAAATGGTAAGTATACATCAGTAATCGTTATTCGGGACAACACTAGTCCACTTCGAAAATCAGATTAGAAACCTTAGTTAGACACTGCTCAATTATAAATTAATATTTCTCCATAATAATTGCACCTGTTTGCTTTCAAACCCCCTGTTCTGACAGTTCATCGATCAATTAAACGAAAATGAAAGATAAGGGTGTATAATTTAGACTCGATGGGGAAAGCCGAAATAAAAAATATAGCGCTGACAATCAACGATGAGAATTATGCTGCCTTGACGATGATTATCTTCAGTGAATCGCTTCATTAAAACTTCCGAAATAATCTAACTAGCGTACGAGTAATTAAAAACAAAAAACAGACTAACAAAAACTTCCAACAAATCATTATAAACAACTATAAAGAAAGTAATACAAATAATTTCTATAGTCTGTCTTGAAATTACCTTTGAAAACGGCTTTCTTGTATCTTTGAAACATCTAGGAGAAGGGAATTGCAAACAACGATATGTAAATGAATAGATGTTATGTCGGCAAACAATTCCTGATAACAAATTGTTTATATTTTGAGAACATATACTAAAGGAGCATCAAATGAAGAAAAATACTATAAATAACTCCAAAGGAGATAAATCCAAACGTGGGATCCTTGTTCCTTAATATTTAAACGAACAAGTATTTTAATGCCTTCTTTTTATTCTATAGATTATCACTATTATTCCAACTAATTCCGAAGCTATATTAGCCATCTGCATTTTTTGCACATTTTTATTTTTATAAATAAACAAGTTATGCACTGTTTTACAAAATGTGGTCTATCAATCATCTCTTTACCCTATCGTAATTTTTATTTTGCATGTAAGTTCAATGTGCTATTGATATCAACTTTTGGATTGGTTCTTAAAGACCATATCGACGACGTAAACAGTTTTTAGAGGAAAAATTTCGATTATTAGTTTATATAATTATGAAGTGCAATTTTAAAAACGTTTCAATGTTCCTGAAAGAGCCTGTGGTTCGACTGCCTTTTTTTCTTCATTCGGATAAATATTTAAACAGAAAATGTTCCTTTTTGGTTGGAATAAACTATTTAGGATAACTGGTTGCGATAAATTATTTAGAGGCCGGGGTTATCATGTGCAATATAAAACAAAGTGAAAGCAGCAATAACAAAAACAGCCCTATCGACTGTGCCAACGCCTGTGACGAATACCTAAAAAGTTTTTTGTAAAACAGACGTGTCGGAAAAAGCTTTACCCTAAACCATCAAAGATAACTGCGCCGAGAATACATTACACCATTATAATCCTGAAGGAGTAACCAGGAAACATGTTGATTCTATAAAATATTTTCACTTTCTTTTTTTCATGTACATTCACTAAAACATACAAAGAAGATTGGGCAAGATTTATGTGTAGCTACGAATAAGTAGAATTTTATTTTGTCTGCCCTCTATTGGAATTAAAAAAAAATCCGTTTTAAAATCATGATATACAATGCTCAAAATAATTATATCAGGTTGATATCGCGACTAACGAGAATGGGCATGAACCGTAAAATTTCTCCAAGGAGTTTCAGACAAAAAGCTTGTATTTCTAGGGATTTTCTGTTCACAATGCGCAATACTTATTTGCAGAACATTCCCCGATTGTTTGTTTGCCTGCGGAAATGAAATGCCACTTTCGTTTTTTTTTTTAATTCTAAACTCCATTTCATTAAACTATTTAATTTTACAACCTAAAAATCAATTTCTCTTTAAAAACTCATGATTAAATATTTATACATAGATTAGAGACTGGTTTTATTTGGAACACTAGGTTGTAGTATTTTACTTAATTAATTACTCCTAGCAATACAATAAAGAGTAAAAAATGCTCGAGTAACGAATTACTTATTCTTGATAATAGGTTAACTACACGGTGAAAAGTGAATATCAGTTTATATTTATGTAAAAATTGTAATTTTTCATTATACCTAAACAGTCCAAGATAATGTAGTAAGTAAATTGTACTAATATTCTATTTCACGTGATTTACTTTTTAGGCATTTCATGTTTTTCAAATATTAAAAATTAGTATTTACTACCAACAAAAGTCAATTTGTTCATATGCAATTAAAAAGTGTAATAATTAACAATTCTGATTGACTTTGTAATTTTTATCATTTTTGCTTTCGAAGCGACGAGCTTTTGACTAAATTGTAAATTTCGCGTTTCACTCATTTCAAATGGGGAAGTTTATCCCTTTTCTATTTTTTAAACATTATTATTTATAATTATTATCGGTTATTATTGACGAAGTCAAGGGAATATTATTAAACATTTTTTAAATAATTATCGGAAACACCACTCTTTGTTTGTTTATTTTTTTGTTTTTTCGTTTGTTTTTTTTGTTTTTTTGTTTGTTTGTTTGTTTGTTTGTTTCTTATTTCATAACAGCATTATTGTTATTGTTATTGGGAAATATATAAATTTGCTATATACAGTAGACAGAAAAATAACATTTACGTAGCTTATAAGTAAACTTACCATACTAATTTTTCTAAAACTGCAGACAAGCTTCTAACATATTACATGCATTAAGGTATCATTTTTCAAAAATAAAAATAGAATGCACTCGGAGATAAAGAACATGAGGTGAATACAGGCTTGATATAGAATTACCACTCTATAAACGAATAACATGTATCTACACGGAAAATATTAAGACATATATATAATAGCAGTGGGTAGATAATGTATTTTTAAAAACGTAATCGATATTGATTTAAAATACAAACATAGGTACCTACAATACGTCACATCAGCTAAATAATAAATTCAAAATAATAAAAGAATTAAATAGTTTGTCATGTTTTGAAACATTATTCTCTCGGCCAATCGGCCATTCTCACGAGAGATTACATTGATTACTAAATCTTAAAATATAAAATATGTAACCCTAATTTGAATTTTTTAATAGTATTGGGTGGGGTTAGTTACAGTTCGTGGAGGACAAGGGGGAGTTATAGATAAAGAGTTCTTTCTGGTTATTAACATTCTTATGGATGGTCTTCTTAATTTCTAGGTTTTCTAATAACTATAATTTCCTACTTTTTCCTATTTTCTATGTAAAATTTTGGGTCGACTTATATTGAAATTGTGGTTATTCAAAATACAATGTTCTCCCATATCTGTTTTTGCAATCTTTTTTATTTATTGAATATACATGTTCATTAATACCTCTTTTTATAGAACGGCCACATTGACCGATGTAAGTTACATCGCAGGTTTCATAGAACAGTTTATAAATCCCAGTTGTTTTCAGAGGATTTGTTTTTCTTTATCAGTAATTAACACTGAGGCTGTATTGAAATTATTCCTTTCGATTATTCTATATTCTAACCATTTCTGTAGTTTATACGTAAGTTTTGCACTTAACTTATCAATAAAACGAATACTTGCAAATTTGTAAGAAACAATAGGTATGTTATATATTTCCTATATGGTCACGTAATAATACTTATAATACTGTTTAGTTGTCGTCGAAAATTTTGCTCTCTGATATATAAATCTCTATAAACGCATTAGAATTTGTTTAACAATAGAAATCCTTTTAGTCGATGACCCGACCCTTTGGTTGGAATTTTGTATTTTGTAGAGTATTTGAAATGATAAAACATGTAAATAAGTGTAAACAAGTGGATCATTCGATGTCAAAGTTACAAGGCAAGCAATAACAAAAATGAAGGTATTGTACTGGCGAGGGAATGTCAGGAATTTATTTATTCAAGTGCTTAGGGAGAATAGTATGTTCATCATTGTATCTTTTAGCCGATGTCACTGGTATGTTAAAGTCTCAGAGGTCCACTACAACGAATGGACAACCACCTGTCGCTTGAGGCTTAACGTTCAACATTTCTTTTTATTTTGTTTTTCTTTAGATGAGAAAAGAATTAAATAAATTATATATGTATATATAGTTTTATTTTGCAGATGTATGAATGAAATATTATATTATAAACTCATTCATCAGTTAAAAAAATGAAAATTTAATACAAACAAGAAATTTTTAGCTAACTTCTTCCAACCTACCTACATAGCTAGTCAGTTTGGAAGTGGAAGAAAAATTCAACAACACCTGTAAATGATCATAGATGAAGCTTACAAATGGGTAAACTTTGAAGTTGCCTTTTGACGAGCTCTCAGCTCAAACTTTTCCACAATTCGCCCCAATACTTCCACACTGTTAAGAATTTAACAAACGCTTAGACATCTCAGAAACGTCGAAATTTTTACATTACTTTTACAGTAAATTAAAATAATTACCAATTACAACAAAAAATAATAATATACATATATGTTCTATAATATCACGGATCAAATGATTCAAGTACTTAATGTAATTTCTGCTTAAAAAGTACGTACTAGTTAATAAGAAAATTTAATTAAAACGAAAAGCAACGTAAATCAGAATTAATTTAGGGAAAATCTTCAAAGCCTAATCCTTATTACTCAGCTTGTTTAAAACGCTATTAGTCTAAATTAATTTCGGACTCTTAAGTGCGTAAACATAGCGGTAGACTCAGCCTTCTCGTTTGGTATTTTAATAAGACAGTGCTTTGTAATAAATATATACATATATACATATATATATATATATATATATATATATACATTTATATTTCTTTATTTGGACTTTTAGTATTAGGAATTTCTCAAAATATACAAACACACACATGCGATAAAAGACAAAGTGATGTTGCAGCTATGGTAAAAGAATTCAAGAAATAAAGCATGAGAATTTTTAAAAGGTTGAAAGGTCCAAAGCTGGAGATGTCACAAAGGGCAAACCATAAACCAACTCCTGTTTCTTTTCAAAAAGCTTTTCGCTATTTGTCTAAAAAAAGAATCGTCTGTTCCAAATGTATATGACATACACCGGTAAAGATCCATTAGAACGATCCTTGTTTTCGTTATTTTTGAGGTTTATATTGGGAGACCCTGAAGGAACTTCGGAAATATATTTATTCAAAGAATTGATGAGTATTTAAAGAAAAATGTGATATACCTATACATTTTGTTCACTGAATTTTGGTTTATAATCCTCTGTTCTAAAAATTGACACGTTAAGTGTTACAACTATATATGATAAAATACTCGATTTGTTATTAAAAATTTGACATCAAAGAATCTACTTAGTATTGATTATTATCTTGATTGATTTATCGAAATATTGTTGATATTTGTTTTCTTTCGTATGAGCATGTTAATTTTTGTGGTTTAAAAAAGGGCGTTTTCGGCATCATCTTTCACACATTTTATAGGAGGGGTGCTTTTAAGGTTCTTTCGCTTTTCCGCAATAAAAAGCGCCCTAGCATTTATTATATAACTCGAATAAAAACAAATCGTTTTCAGGGTGAGGCCAAAGGAAAGATTATGAAAGAAAACTGTAGTAAATGTAAATCTTATTGATGCGAAAAGTTTGAAATAACCATTTCGAATAATAATCGTTTCTTCGCCAAGCTTGAACTTTGTGATTATGACAAGGAAACGTTTTTAAAAGGAAACATTCTCGCACTAACGAGCCAATTTCGCACTAGAATTTTGCTCACTTTCTTTAATACTGAACACAGAACATTCTAGTAATTGGCCACTTTTGCTTAGTGGTCAGAAATAATAACAGTCAGAATAGTATCCATATATATATATATATAATATAATATCCATATTTTTATCATTTATCTTAAAAAAAATTACTACTATTCCGAGGGCTAACACCCCTACCGGCATTGAATTACACTGTTGATTCCGATGGATTCTTAGACGAATATAACAATCCAAAAAAAGAAGGTAATAAAATCCTTTTCGTCCAATTATAAAGGATCACAGATCCCACATTTGGAACGCGTCCTACAAAGTGGTACAGCGCACAAAAAGCCATGTTCCCCTGCCGGTAGGGGTATTAGCCTTCGGAGTAGTTGTTTCTGTTGATTCAATATTTATATTTATTATATAATTTGTAAAAGCCTTTGTGCCAGTGCCTACCTAATGAGACCCGATAGGTCGAAACCGGTCGTGGGATATGGGTTTCGGTGCGCTGTGCCTACTGTGTAGGACGCGTTCTAAATGTGGGATCTGTAATCTTTTATAATTAGACGAAAAAGGATTTTATTACCTTATTTTTTTTTAAATTGTTCTTTCGTCTTGTGCATTTTATTACAAATCGATAACGGAAACAGTGATATAAAACAATACCTAATAATTCTTGATTAGATCTATTTTTAGTTTCATTTATTCATCTATCGATGTAACCAGTATTTTACGTTAGTTTTTACAAAACAACCCCCAAAGTGAAAAATTCACTGTATGCGAACTGTTGAAACAACTAATAATATTATATTAAACATACAAACTTAATGTATAAGAAATATACCTAACATGTTTTTAAGCAAGTTATTTTTAATCCAAGACAACAGGGGTTTCGCCAATATTTTCTTAACAAATTGATAGTTCTTGATGCTTCTTATACAACTAATTTTATCACTAATCCATTTATAATAATATAATAATTGTGTGGTTCTTTAAATTAAAGAATGTAATCAGTTTTATGGTAGCAATGGTTATCATAAAAAGTCTTGTTGACAAAGCCTTTTTCGGAGCTGAAATTGTGTAAAAGAATTGAGAAAGTGGAAGCAATGGTTTTGAGGATAACAATAAGTTCCAAGCTGGTTTACAGCACAATTGATTTTTCTTTCGGTAATAGTAATGTCTGTGGCGAGATTTATTCGACCGTATCTTTCCAACTAGTGGAAATCTGTGCAACAAATCGAGGCGGACATCGCCGAAGCTGCACCTAGCTCGAGAGAGTTAGATAATCACCAAGAGTATCTCACAGTTAACGTTAAACTTGATGGACAAGGTCTCTTTAACGTTACAAAACGTTAAACTCGTTAGTTCATTTGACAAAGGATTGATCAAATTCTTCCCGAATAATACATACCTACATTTGACTTATTGAATACCTTAATGAAAAGCTATTACTAGTAAAATACAGTGCAGAACTAAGGCCCGGCTCGACCTGAATGAAGCCTAATCAAACAGTCTCAAATTACGACTCGTCAAATGGTCTTCGCCCTTTATGCCTCGTGTGCACTGTGCTTTTCTTCTTCCTACAATCCTCGAGAAACTTCATTAGATACGAATAACCAAGGGAACGGAATTTGATTGACGTCGATTTCTAAATTGCCTCTGTCTCTCTGACTGCTATCCGTCTTCGAATAAATAATCTTCTCGTCATTATCATCAACCAGCCAATTTCCAAACACAAAAATGTCACACGGATACAGTCTACATGATACATGATTAAACATAATTAAAGAAATAAGCAGTGTAACATTACAAGTAAATAGGAACTTTCTTATTTAGATATTTTTATTAATTGCAAACGTTAAAAAATCCATTTATTTATTTATTTTATTTTAGAGACATCGATGTATTATTAATATTAATTTTGAAGACGTTTAGTTTTGAATATTTACATAATTCATGTTTAAAATATACCGGCAAAAAATAATATTATTTACGTAAAATAAGAAATTTAATTGAAGAAACTTTCAATTCTCGTAACTCCATATTAAACACAACAGAAACACAATTATACTTCCACCTGAAGAAGCCACTGTGTGGCGAAGTAATTGTTGTGGGCTTTACAATAAAATATATTATAACCAAATAAGAAAAACTGTAAAACTGTTAGTATTCTTAGTAGAACGATGATTCGGGCTTGTAGGCCGTGGTCGATGTGAACGGTTTCGTCCAGACGTTTCGTCGGCAACTGCGGCTGACATCATCAGTGGGTGCTTTTTTCGTATCATCTATATTTCCGGATAATAACACCATCGATATGAAAATATGTCTGTCTATATAATTTTCGAGAAAAACTATTTATATACTAAGTGCATTTTGATTAAATTTGACACAGATAGTCTAGAACTTGGAAGAAAGACATGAAACAGATATATGTTAAGTAATCACAGTGTAAACTCAAGACACCAAGAATTTTCTTTAGTCATAGATAATTTTCCTTTTATAGAGTATGAAAAATATAGAATTTGAATTGAATGGATGAGACTTTTAGCGCTTGTAATTCCATTTTAATAAAATAAAACACGTAGTTTTTAGTGACAAAACTTTTATTTGTTAACACACAATAATTACGTATTTCAACTCAGATTAATCATTAATATTCACCTGAAGAAGACTCTGTGAGTTGAAATACGTAATTATTGTGTGTTAACAAATAAAAGTTTTTTTACTAAAAACTAAGTGTTTTATTTTATTACAACAGAATTTGACAAATAAAATTTGTAGTTTTTGCCACTAAAAAAAGATAATAATGACGAGTCCGAAACGTTTGCCGATATCACTTTCTCTCTCCGTTATCTGTCGCAAAATTTTTCTTTTAGTAGTCACTGTATGGGTTACAAGGCCAGGCCAACCAATTAAGCTCACGTAAAGTCTACATAAAAATTTTGTGAGTTAAAAAGGTTAAACGTAGAGGGTAATTTTTCGTCATTTAGACGGCACCCCAGTGGTTTCTCCGTTATCAAATTCCCATTGACATTTCAAATCCATTTGAGCTACAGGGGCAAAGTCATTATTAAAATATGTAGTCGAGCCAGTTATTTGATGCAGGTAATGCAGTGGAACATTGTCAGCTTTTATGAACGGTTATGTCGCCTTGTCGCATTCTGTTATAAACACAATTGCCTGATATAAAATGATTATCTTCAGGAATATCTAAAGTACATCATCATAACAAATGACCGAAAAGTCGGCAAATGGAAAAGAACGTCAATAATTGATCAAGATACATATTGTCGTGCTTTTCTATTGAAGATACATATTGAGAATAAGTCAGAACTGTCACTTCTACTTTACTTTCGGCAGATGTTCAAAATGGAACGATATTATATTTCGGGAACAATCGATATGGCACCCGAGAAGAAAACCTTTTCGAACATACAATTCCCAAATTTTGTTAAAGTTAATAGGCCACAAAATGTATCCTTTATTTTTCAGTCTTGCAGGAAAATACGCGTCGAATTTTTAAAATATTCAACGGATTTTGATATTTAAAACTCTTTTTCAACGAACGAAAATATTATTAAAATCACAAAAATCAATCTTTTAATACTCTGTAGCAGTATAATATTGGTAGAATCTAATTTTAGGATACATTTTCATCATCGTTAATACATCACCAATGCTATAGCTTCAGTTGTTGACTTCGATTAAATAGGAAATAACAGAACAGAATTGAGATTTTTAATATTTCAGAGAGACATAGAGACTTTCAACATACACAGATTTCCAACTTCTAGTTTACATTTTCTTTTGCATATAGGTACCTCCATAAAATTTCATTTACTAATTAAAATCAGTTCCAAATAATTTAGTTTATTGAATTACAATTGTTACGCCTTTATATATATTCAGATTCTGAATGACTTCAAGGAAAGTTTACGAGAATAATACAAAACCAATTACCCTTTATATTACGGAATGCAATAAGGGCCAACAAAGACATAGCATTCGAATTCCTATAAATAAATAAGTAAAACATTATTGAAAGCTTTTGACAATTATTTATTGCCTAATTGAACTACTCACGCTTTAGTTAGAAGCAGATGACGACACGTCCTTCTTGTCAATACAAGTTTGTGAATATCCTTAAACGTTGCATTTTGCAATGATATATTAAAGAAAACACTTATTAAAATTCACAATTATTAATTAGAAAACTCTAACACATGCGTTTCGACCTTTCGGTCATTATCGAAGAGACAATCAGGGTGTACTAAAATTAAAGAGTCTTTATTTGCAGGTATACAAGATAATGGTGTACCTAATTTTCTAGATTTAAGTTTGCAGGTTATTAACAATAAATTAGAGTATAATATTTACCGTAAGAAAACATTTACAGATGCTATTATTCCCGCCGATTCGAACGAAAATTCATCTATTAAATTGTCAACTCTCCATAGTTTAACACATAGATTAGTAACGTATCCTCTAAATGAAATAAATTTTAATAATGAATTATCAATCATTAAACAATTAGCGGTAAATAATGGATATAATAAGAATCTTATAGATAAACTACTTAAAAGAAAACGGAAAAAGCTCATTATGAAAGAAATTTATAGTACAAACACCAAAGAAATAGAAAAATTGCATTCTGTAGGTTACCTTAATAATTTAAGTAAAGAAATCTGTAGGTATTTAAAAAAATAATTAAATCTAAATATTATTAGTTCAAACAAAAGTAATTTGAAAAATATATTAGTTAATAATAAATTACATTATAATTATATTTAAAAAATCTGGTGTTTATAGAATCAACACATTGTTGGTTGTAATGGTGTCTACATTGGGAAAACGGGCCGAAATTTGGATATTAGATGGCAATAGCACGAAAGATCGGTTTTACATAACAAAAATATACTGGTTTATCCAAACATTGCATAGAAAATAATCACACAATAAACAAAAATAGTTTTTCAATCCTCCATATTCAAAACAATAGTAAAATAGATTACTAAAACATAATATCAGACCAATAGTAGTAAACAAAAAGAATTTAGGTCCTCTATTAGTAAACAATAAGGAGCGACTAGAGAAAACCTAAAAAAGTGGTGTATATGAAATAAAATGTAAAAATTGCAATTCCATATATAGGACAAACTGGTCGTTCAATAAAAACACGTTTAATTGAGCATCAAAAAACAATAACCCATCTCTCAAAAAATTCTAACTTTGTAAACCATTTCGTACAAAACAATCATACATTAGACATAAATAATTTCAAATTGCTACATACACAAAATAAAGGTAAAAGATTAGATTTACTGGAAATCCTAGAAATTACAAGAGCAAATAACAACAGCGAAATTTTATTGAACGACCAAATAGATTTTGGGGTTTCCCCCGTATTAAAAGTTGTTACAGGTAGAGAAGACTTAGAATAATATTATCACTAATAAAAATCCAGGTATTTCAGTCTATTTAAGAAAAAAAAAATTACCCATTCTGATTTAGTTACTTTAAAACTCTTTGATAATGGCATAATAGCCGAAACATATGTTAGAGATTTTTCAAATAAAAATAGTGAAACAAAACCAAGTGTTTATTTTCTTGAATTTATTTTCAATAGTAAAAAGTTAAATTTCTTGGAAAAATTAGAAATTCAGAAGTCTTTGCTTTCGCCACTCCAAGCAACGTTAAACGACCAAATTGAAGGGTACAATAGTCCTATATTCCGTGCGATTACAGGTAATATCGGAATTTCCAGTCATTAATACTGCAAATAAATACTTTCGCAGCATTCTTTAATTTTAGTACACTCTGATTGTCTCTTTGATAATGACCGAAAGGTCGAAACGCATATGTTAGAATTTTCTAGTAAATAATTGTGAATTTTAATAAGTGTTTTCTTTAATATATTATTTATTACAATGTTTCACAAGGAACCAACCGCAAAATCTATTGATATTATTAAAAGTGGCATTTTGCTGATTTATTGATTAATATAGATTTTTATCAAGTTTATTTGAAGTATGAAGATGTGAATGTGTAAAGTCTAGTAATATGTCATACGTTTGTGGGTAAATTGGATGTATCAATTTTCGGGAAATGGGGTATATATAGAACAATAGTGAAAGTCGAGACAAAACCACGACAGGCATAACGCTCGGAAGGGCTGACAGATTTAGAGAAATTAACGTTTCAAATGGCGCAATACAATCACAGAAAGAGATTATGTGCCGACGAAATTGAAGTAAAGCGCATGTGGTATTCATTTGCGCGAGAAGAGCCAGTAAGGGTTCAGCTAATATTGATTTCTATTCCCTTGTCCTGGATTTGCGCCGATCAAAAGATTATAAAAACATACCGAGTGTACCAGCAATGAATCCACGTTAATATTTGTTCACTACTGGTAAACAAAATTGTTTATTCAACTCTCATGAAACGAAATCCATCACTAACACTCACTTGACAATCCAACGTATAAGACGAATACAAAATTTTAACAACACATTACGTTGTACTAGTTCAACCCGTTCATACTTGGACGGATGCCTATTTAGATACCGCAACACCGTTTTAGGGAAACTAAGCATGCTATAGATTTGAAAATTTGGCTTGACGTTAGCCTTATGACTTGGCTATAACTAGTCAAAATTTCAACATTCTAAGTCATTTTTTACGGAAGTTATGATTTTTTATAGTTTGGGTTGCGGTGCAATGTTTTTTCCAATAAATTAAATTATCTCAGAAACTATCCATCGTAGGCATATAGGCATACATGACCAAAATCACCTTAAAATTTTATGTTTCATCTCATCGTAAAAAAATATACCATTCGTCCGGTGTAACCGGATGTGCCCAACAGTTCAAATCGTTTTAGTTAAATAGACCATCCTTGATAACCCCTACTTCCAAATTTTCAAATCTGTAACATGCTTAGTTTCTCTAAAACGTCTAAGTCTAACGTACCACTCAGTTTGAATGTCCCTGTATATATTAACCTAATGATTCCGTCATCGGTCGTATAGCCACAGCCACTATTATGTCCTGTTTATGACCCTACGGTCTACACGTCAAAAGATTGGTGATTTACAATTAAAAATTCCAATTGAACGAAACTATCTTGAACATCAAAAGTACCCCATTACTTAATTTCATTCTTTTATTGGATATTCTAATCACTTACTGATTCCAGAATGTCCTGTCATCAGTTATCTTAGCTCCACCAAATAACCTTACATATGTAAGCTAGCACATTATTATATAATAATAATAGTGTAAATGTATAAACATCGTCTTCAATTAAAGATCAAAAATCACATCAGTGATATTAATTCAGCAACAAATGGCGTAGAACTTTATTATTATTATATTTGTTACATTGGAGTTAATGTCAGTAAAAACAGAAGTAACAAAAACAATGATTAAATTGCTTATGTAATTTCGCTGGGGTTGGTCGAAAAGGTGTAACGACATTATAAAAATTAAAAAAGTAAAGCTTGACAAGCTCCTCCAAAGCAACGACTTGACGTTTGCCATGATTAATACATAAATATTTTTAAATTACCGTCAGCAAAAAAATTCAAAAATTTCCCAATTTAATGGCTCCTTTAAAGCAAATCTCGATGAAAAGAAGCCAAGCCATAAAAAATGTGCTTGGAAGATCCTTGCACGGCCTACTTCAACGCTTTCTTTGAGTTTCTTTGGGATGTCAAAACAATCAATTATAGGTAATAAATGAGCCGTCTATCAATTTTTGTGGAATTTTTGTACGCCCGAACTTCCTTAGGGCCTTTATAGATTTACAAACACTGTTTCTCATTATCATGCGATACTTTTGACCAAAAAATTATCGACTTTAATTGTATTTTTTCACGCCGTTTCAATGGAGCAAATGCTCTATTGACATTTTAAGTAATTGACATTAGAAACATCACGAACAATAAGGAAATTACTTTTTCTCGACGGTTTTCTTTTTTTTTTTGTTTTTGATTCACCGAAACCTTTGAAAAACTGGAACAATAGGCCGAAATTCTTGTTTGCAAAATAAATATTTGCGCACAACCTATAAAGACACAAAAGGAATAAAACTGACAAAACCGAGACTGTACCATATCGGCATAGCAGAACATCTATTTTGCAACTTTTATTTATTTTAGTAGGTGAGACATAAAAGGACGTGAACATGAAAGGGGAATCAGGGAATCAGGGAACCACGAACTATATGATAATTCTACAGTCGTACGAAATATTGCTTTGTATACGTTTCTCATTTAACATACATTCACAATCAATTAAACTTTCACAAGTCATCTCCAAGTTTGATGGGATCATACGCCATGCCAAAACACATTGAATTGGCCATGGATCTGTTCCTGTTTAGTATACAGTCAAATATTCACTCCACTGTTACACTCCATTTGGTCAACAAGTACTTGTATAGTGCAATTGCAGCAATTCTATATCAAGCTGTTCGCAAAACAAGCACAAAACAAAACCTATTAACTCAATCATTCATTTATACTGGCTGCTAATGCTTTCAATACATTTCGACATTCACTCACAATCAGTTGAATATTACTTACAAAACGTTCCTATACCAATTCCAACTTAAATTTTATAAGTACTATCATACAGAGGATTAAAACTTAAAGAAAACTAATACTAATGACATGGCTCTGCATTGTATCAATATGAGCCATTCTTTAATTTTTAGACAGTAATATTCCCAAATCGAGAAAACTATCACTCCTATAGAATTTCTAAATTAAGAAAGCTCTGTTCAACAATAGTAATTTAGTTAATAGTAAAATTGAATTGACCACATACAATCCCCCTTTTTCTTCTCTGTCATTTCTAAAATTTGTTCGATAATTTGATTCAGTCAACAACCGTAAAACCTACAACCCCCTCTTTTCCTTTCTATAATATGTAAGAGCTTATTTTTAAAAAAAAAACCACTTGGAAAGTTTCACATAATTTATTAAATCTCGATACGCATCTCGCCTTATCAAGACAAGAATTAATGCAATTGAATGAATAATATGAACCTATAGAGAACCAGTACAGAAAAGCACTTTGTTTCAATTTTATAAGTACTATCATACAGAGGATCAAAACTTAAAGAAAACTAATACTAGTGACATGGCTCTGCATTGTATCAATATGAGCCATTCTTTAATTTTTAGACAGTAATATTCCCAAATCGAGAAAACTATCACTCCTATAGAATTTCTAAATTAAGAAAGCTCTGTTCAACAATAGTAATTTAGTTAATAGTAAAATTGAATTGATCACATACAATCCCCCTTTTTCTTCTCTGTCATTTCTAAAATTTGTTCGATAATTTGATTCAGTCAACAACCGTAAAACCTACAACCCCCTCTTTTCCTTTCTATAATATGTAAGAGCTTATTTTTAAAAAAAAAACCACTTGGAAAGTTTCACATAATTTATTAAATCTCGATACGCATCTCGCCTTATCAAGACAAGAATTAATGCAATTGAATGAATAATATGAACCTATAGAGAACCAGTACAGAAAAGCACTTTGTTTCAATTTTATAAGTACTATCATACAGAGGATCAAAACTTAAAGAAAACTAATACTAGTGACATGGCTCTGCATTGTATCAATATGAGCCATTCTTTAATTTTTAGACAGTAATATTCCCAAATCGAGAAAACTATCACTCCTATAGAATTTCTAAATTAAGAAAGCTCTGTTCAACAATAGTAATTTAGTTAATAGTAAAATTGAATTGATCACATACAATCCCCCTTTTTCTTCTCTGTCATTTCTAAAATTTGTTCGATAATTTGATTCAGTCAACAACCGTAAAACCTACAACCCCCTCTTTTCCTTTCTATAATATGTAAGAGCTTATTTTTAAAAAAAAAACCACTTGGAAAGTTTCACATAATTTATTAAATCTCGATACGCATCTCGCCTTATCAAGACAAGAATTAATGCAATTGAATGAATAATATGAACCTATAGAGAACCAGTACAGAAAAGCACTTTGTTTCAATTTTATAAGTACTATCATACAGAGGATCAAAACTTAAAGAAAACTAATACTAGTGACATGGCTCTGCATTGTATCAATATGAGCCATTCTTTAATTTTTAGACAGTAATATTCCCAAATCGAGAAAGCTATCACTCCTATAGAATTTCTAAATTAAGAAAGCTCTGTTCAACAATAGTAATTTAGTTAATAGTAAAATTGAATTGGCCACATACAATCCCCCTTTTTCTTCTCTGTCATTTCTAAAATTTGTTCGATAATTTGATTCAGTCAACAACCGTAAAACCTACAACCCCCTCTTTTCCTTTCTATAATATGTAAGAGCTTATTTAAAAAAAAAAAACCACTTGGAAAGTTTCACATAATTTATTAAATCTCGATACGCATCTCGCCTTATCAAGACAAGAATTAATGCAATTGAATGAATAATATGAACCTATAGAGAACCAGTACAGAAAAGCACTTTGTTTTTTAACAGACACTGGCAGTAATGTAAACAGATAAATAATATAAATTAGTCAATTTCAATCAAGCATGTTGTTTGTAAACAGTAATTGATTTCACCTATTTATAAAGCAAGTGAATTTCTCAGCCGGAATGAACCATTGCCACTTGCAACATCCCCACACTAACTCAAACGGCTTTCTCATTTACCAACTGCAAAGTAGCTCATTGGAAACAACATTCGTCTTTATAAAACAAATTTTTATTCTACCTATTCCTTACTTTTACAATCAGGCAGTCTAAAAGCAGCCAATTTTAAAACGAAGGAATAAAATATTTACGGTTTCTTGAAGCAACGTTTTCAAGTCCGGATCTGCACAGAAAGCATTTTTGCAGTCGCCTTTTTCGTTCAATCATTTTGAGTTAGTTTAAACTTTTTGTTTAAAGTACGGTACAGTTTTTCTTAAGATAAAAAGGAACATTTTAAATGTGAAAACCATTAATTCTTTGTGTCAATCCGCACTAATGTGTAGGGCTTTTGATTTTTTTTTTTTTTTTTAATTAATCCTCTAATTGCACGTCGGTGTTTAAAGTGTGTTTGCAAAGAAATTGAGGAGAACTTAAAGGTTTTCCCAACCTTCTTAAAAAACTGCTCTTTGTATTACTATAAGAAGTGCGTTACGAGTTAAGACACTACAATTTAGGATAGGAATTACTGACTTTTCTTAAAAAACAGTTATATATATATATATAAAATTTTACCTGAACTCCAATCAGGATTCAAGCCAAACTAAGTCACTAAAATAGTTGATGATATACTTAGAGCTTCTGATACAGGATATTTAACAATCCTAGTGCTACTTGACTACAGCAAAGCATTTGATACAATAGACCATAATCTTTTAATATCCATACTTCATTACATAGGTCTCTCCGTAAATGCAATAAGTTTACTACAAAGTTTTGCCTTGCCAGTAATTCATGATGTACCGCAAGGTTCAATTTTAGGGCCTTTGCTTTTTGCTATTTATACTTTCAATCTACCTACAATTATAAAATATTCGGTACCTTATTTCTACTCTGATGACACGCAATTATACATTTCCTTCTGTCCAAACCAAATAAATGAAGCCTACAATAAAATTAATAGGGGTCTATCATTTTTGCTAGAAATGTCAACTAAGCATTCTTTATGTTTAAATCCTTCTATACAATTTGGGAAAACAAAAGCTAGATTATGTTATAAAGAACATTTAAATATAAAACTAAATGCACAAACTCGAATTACAAAAAAAAATAAAAAATTTAGGGGTCATCATCGATGAGGATTTGAGATGTTTCTCGTTGTGTTCAAAATGCTTTTCTGTCTTTAAAAGAAATTTTTCGCTAGAGACATTGTTCAACTCAAGAAACAAAAAAGTTATTGTGTGATACTCTGGTTTTGTCAAAGTTCAATACTGTGATTCTGTTTATGGGCCATGTTTGGACGTAAAAGATGCAGCTAGAATTCAGAGAGTTCAAAGTTCATGCCTACGATTAATCTATGGTGTACATAAAAGGCAACCTATTTCAGATAAAATTAAAGTTGCTCATTGGTTGAAAATGAACGAAAGACGATATTTACACACTGCCCGCTTTTACCATAAAATCATTTACACTAAAACGCCCTCATACTCATATAACAAAATTACTTTTCGCACAGACGTACATAATTTAAATCTAAGGTTTAGAAATTTGTTATCATCATCTACATTTAAAACTTCTCTCTTCAAACGATCATTCACCTAAAATGTTGTAAAAATATACAATGCCTTAGATTTGGATTATAAAAGTTTGTCTACATCTAAGTTTAAGGTAGTATTAAGAAATGCACTGCTCAATAGATAGTTATATGTTAAGTTCTGTCTCGATGGCTTAGTAGCTCTTGTAACTCTTTTGTAACTCAATAACCCCAAGAAAGCGATTACTAAGATGGTAGTACTTTTTCTCTCTTTTAGAAATAAGTTTTTTATTATTTTTTTTTTTGGTTTTGTGGTTAAGTGGAGCAGTCCTTATTTTTTTTTTAAGTGGTTGGACTTCGGCGTTTGTAGGAATACTCCTTTTTTATATATTTATTATTTATTATATATATATATATATACAACAGTAAAACTACAATTTCCCAAACAGAAATCAGTGTGGATTTAATTAATGCATAGGTGTTTAATTACATATACGTGTGTATATATATGTACATATAATGATTGCAAGTGGACAGTTTAGGTTTAACAGGGTGCATACATATCTTTATAAGGATATATATGCATACATACATTTATATCCCGTACACTATTGACCAAACCTGCCAGTGGCTTGTTTTATATTAATTAGTTAAATCTGCTTGCAGCGGTAGCTATTTGGATAAGGACCGAAAACCAAATTTTGCTTCAAATGCAAATTATACTGTACATGTGCCATATGTTTACACACTGTAGAACTAATAATTACTTACGCCTCCTTCCTACTCCTAGATAGGATTACATAAATTGCGGTTTGGTACCCACCAAATATGCAATACCAAACGTTAGATAAGCACAGAAAATATCCAACGATGTTTTGGAATTTTCATTTCGTTTTTGTTTTACACATTAAAATTAATTAAGAACCACATCTATCGGCCTTAATGAACCCAATTAAAATTCTATCCTATCTGTTCTCTCCGTACAGCCCTGATTTGTCACCTAGTGATTTCTTATTATTCCCAGATACCAAGAATAAATTGCATGGTTACCGTTTTTCAGCGCCTGAAGAAGCCGTTGATGCATTCTAAAACCATATTTTGAAGGTACCTCAATCGGAGTGAAAATTGGTTCGGAAAAACAATAAAGTCATTTTCGATAATAAATTACTGTCTTTCGTTATTAGGTTCACAATATAAATAGCAACCCACGTTCGGACGATACGAAAAAATAAAACTGCTAACGAAATTACGACTTTTCCTGTTTTATTTAAATAATAATCATTTTATAAAACCAAACGTCACAATTATACTCCAAATAAGTAACTCGTTCCCTTGAGATTCGTTATACAAAGTCTACACCCTACTTAGAAATAGGCGTGCTGGCCTTTGGCGTATAAAGAACTTGATTACACGGTTCCCTATCAATCAAAAATTAGGCATTTTTTATCTTGATCTTGAGTATCTTTTAAGAAACGTTCTCTTAAGCACGCGTGCTGCTGACTGGCCAGAAAGATTTACCCGATTAACTCTGATACCGCAAAAAGGGAAACATTTGGCACCACAAGCTATTTGGAAAGTATAAAAAGTGACAATCAGCTAAGGGTGTCAAAGTAATAAATTAATTAGAGTGGCAACTCAAGTAAAATACTTGTGGCTCTAAATGGTCCTTTTATATCCGTTTTGCACACTAAGACTACCCTCTATCGAATTGACGGAGAAGACAAAAATGAAAATGAAATCACTCAACAATTACGAAAAGATATTTAAGAATTATTTCTCAAAATATTTCCGCAACAAACAATCCGACATTTTAAATTAATGATTGTATATTTTTGTATGTCTTTGCAAAAATGTTTGTTTTTTTTTGTATCAAAAATAAATTTCATACAAACACGGTCCGGTTACATCTCACAAAGCAATTTCTACTTGAATTTATAATTGTTCCATTCACCCTAACCGAAGTAGCTCCGTTAATCATTTGTCTTATTTAATGATTCCTTTTGCTACATCGTTTATCATTCAGGTTTGGCAGTCAGAACTGCTATCTACAGATGCTTGCGTGTATCAAATTCTTCCTTGGTACGCTCTGTATTTATCAAATCTACGAACCTAAGGCATAGTCATAAATTAGAGAACTGTTTTTCCTCATATGATGTTTCCAGATCCGACTCGAAAATGCCATCACATATATTTTTCAAACTCTAACAGAAAGTAGATGGCATCAAACAGATTGAAATAATACACTTATCACAAAAACACATAAAATGGACTTTCAAAGTTTGAGTAAGGCCGTAAAAAGAATTTCTCTACATCTTATAAACAGTCTCCTCACTAGGTGTATTATTAGGGAACATCAATAAAACACGTGGCTCATGTTAGGAGCGGCGGGCGATGAACAGCTAAGTAAAGGCCACATGAGGGGGAAGGAGTTGGTGGCGTAGGACACGTCGTTTTTATAAACATTTTATTAATTGGATGTCAATCAGAATTCTTCAGTTTTAATTGATTGGTTACTTCTTTGCGTTTTGCAATGTTAGATTAATTTAGAATTTATGAAAATAAATGAAAATATACATTATTAATGTATATTTTAAGACCTCCAAATGCAGTATATTTATTCTTATATCAATATTACATTTTAATTTAAATAAAAATATTGAGTTAGTCTAAATATTAATAATTTTGTAATAAATTAAAAACCACGTGCCTTTGTAAAGGTAGAAGGGAGGGGAAGAGCGAAATGCTATTATAGGGAGGAGGGAGGGGGTATAAAATACACTGAAACTGGCCACGTGGTTTATGGACGTTTCCTTAATAAATGACAATAAGGAAAAAAAATAAAGCGAACCAAGCCTGCGACTTATATTTAATTTCACATCACCTCGCTACAAGTTTCTCAGGGGAAAATGTAAAACGTAGCGTTTTCTATGCTAATAAGAATCCCATGACATTCTGAAATATAATAAAGTTACTCCGTTTGGCTTGGGTCTCACTTTAGTCGCTGATTAAGATTGATAATTACGGAAACCCACTTCCATTATTCATTCTTACTATCGTACTCACCGAGTTTAATAAAGTATCACACAAATTATTTGAAGAGTAACTTCGTATTGAACAACCTTTCAACTTTATTATATATGTACATACATTAAAAATTTATATTTCATTAAGAGTGACATTAGCTCATACGTCATTAAATGCTAATAGAGATGAGAACTGACTATTTCTGATCGGAAAAGAAACTTCAGCGCGTGTGAGAAATCAGACAGCTTACGAAAGTCGTGGTATTACTCAGGGGCGAAAGCAGAAAACATTTTGGAGGAGAGTCTTCTCATAAAAATATTATTTAATCTCTATGATAATAGTGTAAACATGTCTCAAATTTATTTTGAAATTTTATGGAAAATGTAAAAATTTGCAAGGAAAAGAAAGTCTGATTGTAAATTTTCATAAGTACAGTCTAAGGGGTAGGTACTAATTCTTCCAGTGATATTTAATATTTCATCACTGGTGACTTCCAGATTGAATTGATCTGAATATTGAGAGGAGATAATTTTTACCCCCAACGAGATCCACTGAATTGTAACTCAGCAAAGGGAAATTGTTGAATTTACCTATCAAAATTTCCCATACATTTAGGGGGCGGGATAATACCGCCAACTCCCCCCTCCTGCGTTTTCACCTGGTACTACTAGAACGCAAGGAAATAATAGAGAAGTCTTGTTGTATTATTAAAAAAAAGAGAATTTATATCGATAGTGTCTGAATAAAGCAATAAAATAATTGGGATTTTTTTCGAAACAAATTAGTCATAATGGAGTTCGCAAAGCTTGAGTTTTCTTCCAGAGAATTTAATGTGATACTTCCAGACGTATAAGTGTGCAGGATATTAGGAACGCTGCCGTCGCATCGTTTAGGTTGGAAGTAATTTCCATAAATGATATAGACATAATCGTTAGTATACATAAGTAAGTGTTTAAATTTAAATGGGCGTTTACATCAACTACGGCAACTTCCAGATTTTGGGAGACGATGCAATGGATTGAAATTGAGGGACGTGCGAGGGGATGGCGAAGCCAAGAAGTAATTTCTCTTTACCGGGCATTCATTCCTTCGATTATACGGTTCGTGGATGCTTTTAGGCAAGCAAATTGGTCACTAATAGCGGTGATCTAGCGTATGTAATTAGTGCTGTACCGCTAGGCTAACTATCCGATATTGTTCAAAATCTCGTCACGCCGTCGTAATCTGTAGTGTTCGTGACTCGAGATTTTACACGTAACACTTGATCACGTAAATTCAAACTGTGTTAGGTCCTGTTCCTCTTTCAATTGTTGCCCGCGCTGTGGACGAAATGGGACCGACTCGAACACCGAAAATGGACAAGGCGGACGGAATTTCATTAAAACACCCTCCACATAATTATGCACGGCAAATATAATAATATAAACATCTCAATTACATTTCGCAAACACCAAATATCATAAAGATAAGTATGCTAAAGGGTCTAGCCGGATAAGATAGTTAAAAATGCCCTAAGCCGTTTTGCAACAAAAAAATACCACTATATTTATCATGAATAATAAGTATTTTCAACAAAATTTCAGACCCCTACCTAACCTAACAACTACCTTCAAAAAACAATCGTAAGAGTTTCTTACTGTTTTAACGATATCTACGTTAATTTTTGATGAAGAATGAAGTATTTTTTTTTTCTTAATTGAATATTTTCCAGTTTCTATAAAGAGATTTTATTTTGAAATGTTGGCGCGAAATTTAATCGAAAAAAAAAATGGTAGAATGATGGTTCGGGCTTGTAGGCCGTGGTCGATGTGGTGTACGGTTTCGTCGGTAACTGCGGCTAACATCTTCAGTGGGTGCTGTGTTGACTACGTGGGGAAGATTATACCTCAAAGTCTCGGCAGCGACCGAGCCATCATTCTACTATGAACCCCGCCGTGAAAGCTTATGTTCTTATATTGAAAAAAAAATGATTTTTGCAGTTATTCTACACGTTCCCCCACTTCTAAACATCTAAAAGAATTTTTTTTCGAAAATATACCAAAAAAATGATAAAATATAATTTTTTAAGAACTTGATCTTTGTTTCAATCTATTCACAAATTTGAAACTGTTATAAAAAAATAAATTTCGCGCCAAAATAAAATCTCTACCGTCGTTTCGCCTGCTGCTACGACAGGTATTCTCAAGGGTCATTCTCAACGCCAGAAATACTTTTAAGAAATAAATTATTGTTAGAAAGTTCAAAAAATGTTTTTTGTTTTGAGTCATTCAAAGAAAAAAGTCTCTCGACATTCGAGTTTTCATAATCAATCGCATTTAATATTTAAAACAAAAAACAATTTTGAGATTTTCAAACTGCTTCAACATTGTGAATTTTTTATTTAACTTACTTTTTAATTATTAAGCTCTTAAATTGTTCTTTAGAAAAAGGACTTTCGATCAATAGTGTTGAATTTCCTATAAACCAAATCTACTTCTACATAAAAATCTCGCCTCTATGAAAACTATTACTTGATATCTCGTATCTATAAGTACGATGTTTTATGAAGTTCCTCATTATGTTTAACATTCTAAATTCTTACAAATACATTACCTTTGTCTATTAACAGTAACAATAATGAAGTGCTAGTAATCTAGATATTTAGGTAAATCGAACAAAGTTACTATTTTATGTAATATAAGTACCTATGTAAATACGTAATTATTTATTTTTCCAATACAACAAATGTTAATCATATATCTTATTCGACTCACCATTTCTATGTGACAGATATAGTCCAGGAAAAGATTATATAACACCATTTCACTTGAAATAGTCTCACAAACTTTCTTAATTAGTCGTTAACATTACGAATAAACATGTTATTGTTAAATTGTTATGTGCACCATAAAATAATCATTATCACTGCCACGTATTTAACTCCAACATTACCCCCAACTATTCTAAATGTTTTAATGTAATTAATGAATTATTCAAGTCTATAAACAGAGAGAATCAAAAAGCTTATTTTAACGGCAAAGGCGATGTTCACGTCCGCGATATCAAACTATTATAAACCAACTGAACAGTCGACCTGTTGGCCAACCATCAACCTTATCTGTAAAGCAAAAAATGTTAGCTTTTTGTCCTTGACTCTACGTCGAAGCCATCTGCAGTTTCTATACACTGTAAAAACGTTACTTTCGTGTTCTAGAAACGTGATAAGGCAACACTGCTTTCATGCTGGTGATATTAAATGACCTTCTCGAGAAATAACAGCCATACAAAACACTATAAACCAGTATTAACAAACCCAACTGTTAAAATATTACTGAATAACAGAAAATACATGGAAAAGATAAATAACAAAAAATACTGTCATTCTTAATAATATTAAATTGTTTAAAATTAAACCAGAAACGTTTTCACAAAATTTATTAACAATCTAAATTAATAATTAAGAAAATCAAAATTAAAACCCGAAAATTTCTTTTCAAAAATGTCCCAAACAAACAGGAAGAACCTTCTTTTTATATCTTAAATTACATCCAAGGCTGTAGCTTCAAAATTAAAAATCAAACCCTGATTGTAACATTATTGAGGCCAATAAAGTCAATTTAGGGAATTTGTTAGTCAATAATAAAGAAAGGGTAGATACATTTTCAAAAAGTGGGATTTATAAACTACATTGGTCAATCAAAAGAAAGGAAAACACTTGGAAAAGTCACTTTTGGCTACTTATCTAAATTATATATTGGTCAGTCCGGGAGAGCCATAAAAAGCCGCGTTCGGGAGCATGAACATTCCATAAAAAACAAAATTAGCAGTACGGGTTTCTCATAACATTGCATTTCTCATAGTCATGTATTGGATGAAGACAACACCAAGATACTACATTTTCAAAACAAACAAAGGCAGATTGCTTAACCTTTTAGAAAATTTAGAAATTCAAAAGGCCTTCAAGAATAAGAAATATAACTTAGTAAATAATCAAACCGAAATATATTCGCACAATACACCCTTGTTGTTGTCGTCATTATAGTTAAGTAAAGGTTTTTCCATATCTGGTAGCCGTAAGGTAGATAAGGTACAACATATATACTCGTGTAATAACTTCTAATCTTAGCATTTCCACTTAAAACTGTCTCTTTGATAATGATCTGTTGATCGAAACAATTGTAAGAGTTTCTTATAATAAACAGTTGAAACAAAACGAATTTTTTGTCGTTATTTTATTTATTTATTGGATGCCTACTTAGAAAGTACTGCAATTGGTATGTGTTCAAAATAAGGGGCTGTTGTGCCTTCGGTTTGATCATTTAATGTGATGTATTTTGTTGAAAATAAAGATTTTTGAATTTCTAATTTTTCCATGAAATTAAGTTTTTTGCTATTATTAAGGATATAAAGAATTAATACATTATTTTTACAAGTGGTGTGTTCTTTATCTATGCAACTTTGGGATAAGCCCGTACAGTTTTTATTATCTCGAATGGATTTTACATGTTCATGACCTAATATCGAAAATTCGCCCCGTTTTTCCTATATGTATATATATACTATTATACTGTCATTTGTTTGTTTGTGTCTATTTTGTAATTAATAATGCGATCAAAGCAGTAGAAGTTTGAAGTGCGGAACTGAAAAATGAAACCATTGCATTTAATATTCTATATGAAGTGTATGCATTACATTTTCGTGAAAAGAATCCTATTTAAGTATTTTTATCCGTTGCACATCACGTTTCATAGATATTTTTATTACGAACGATATACCTCCAACGGTCATTAGATTTAGAAAACGATTTTATCCCAGTGCTAGACTAGTTCCGGATTATCTCCTTGGTAACAGATTAAATACTGCACCATGATTGAATGGCAATGTTTCCGATTAATGTAATCTACATATCCAATCTGTAAAACTCCAACTCCCTCTGCACTACTCTAAATCTTCCACTAACAATGTTATTCATACAAATTTATCAAATTTTGAGATAATTTAAACTCTGCTTAGAACGATTCGGTGTAAATCTCCATATGCGATCTCATACAGAAACATTTTCAGAATTGGATGATAAAGTATTTATGCTTTGGTTTTTAGGGCATCACTTTGAAGAATTATAATTCCTCCACATTTCGCTAACGTTTACACATACCATCAAAAGTCCTTTTAAAGGATTTCATTGAGTTGGCTGATACCTGGTGAAAGTTATTATCCATTTTCAATAAACAAGACACAAAACTTTTCACAGAATTTATTTATTTAACACAACTATAGCTTTATCAAGTGAAGAATGACTGTGGTAAATTGATTGATGTTTAAAGAAGATTCCCATTTTAAGGGGCAAGTCCACAAGATGTTGACTCATTATTTATGATTTAATAAAAAAAATTGATTAAGTATTTTAACCATCGCATCATGTCATCTATATAAAAACAATGTATGTAGTAACAGAGAAGTATATCGTCATTATATTTGTGGAAATTGGTTTGGATTAGTCAATTGTCAATTACTGAATGAAATAAAGCGTTTACGAAGCGTCTGTCCTAAGTCGGTATAATCTTCATTACTTTCTTATTTATTTTCTGGGAGCCTTTTTTAATTAAGGGAACATAAGCTGTAAGGAATACTGTCAGCTGGCGACGATCTGTCGCTAAACCAAAACGATAGACAGCAATATGACTAGGGGGCGCTACGTGATCTTCGCGATTGATCCAGCACCGTAATATCCTTGGAAAATCTTAAAACACATCAAACCTATAATCTTATCAGTACAGTAATCAATTTTTCAGAAATTTTGCTTTCATGAAACCAAACTGATGTATTACTGTATGATCTGATCTCTTTAGGTACTTTCGATTGTTTTTCGGTTGTTTAGATGAAATGAATGAATTTTGTATTTAACAGAGCCATTTTCTATAGTAATTTCATTTCGTTGGTGAGACTAGTTCAAAATACAAGGTAATTTGTAGTGCTTGTTGAATAGATGGTGCGTGAGAAAACTTATGTATTAGATGCATGAACTGAGTCTAGAGTTGCATATCTAAACATGTATCCACAACAAACCTGGTTTGAATCTAAAATTGTGTTAGTCTACACACTGTAGAAGATGCGCTCGTCTAATTTACATAGCATCAGCACTCTATAAATCATATCAAAAATGGGAAAAAGAGACACATTTATTTATCAAAATGTAAAATATCAATTTCAATATCTGTATATACAAGAAAACCAATTCACAAATTGAAATGGTTATCCCATCTTATTCTTTGTTATCAATAATATGGTTTGTCTTAAGACAAAGCAGAAAAATTATTTCCAATATTAAAATACATTCTCACTGTTGTACTAATTCTAAGACGCATTTTTAAAATAGACAAAAAATGTTAAATTTTATTTGCAGTGGACATTTAATTTTATAACTAAATAAAAATGCACCGATGATTTTCAACTTTTTTATTGATCATTTGACGATCGTTTCGCCAAACAATAAAAAGCAGACTCCAACTATGCTAACCACCTCATTTGTAACAACCACAATTTCGACGATAATTTAAAATTTTTACATATAGAAAACAAAAAACAAAAATTACCATTTGTGGAAATTGTAGAAATTAATAGATTTAAAAACAGAAATAGATTAATCAATGAACAGACAGAATTAAGTAGCTCCCCACTTCTAAACTTGTTCCCGGATACCACCCTTCCAGCTAATATTTAAGACCAGATATTGTTAATAGTTTTAAGTTGACTACAAACTTCCGACGAAACCAAAGTTTGGCAAAACGATCGTCAAGTGATCAATAAAAAAGTTGAAAATCATCAGTGCATTTTTATTTAGTGATAACATGAATTTCAACCACCAAGTAGCGGTAGACTGGATTACGTATATTTAATTTTATTTTTAAAACGTAGAAAATAAAATAGGTTTTATGTCTTACTATTATTATAAAAGAATGTTTAGTTTGAGAGTGTGGGAAGAAGTCGTTTTGAACATAATTTTTTATATATTTTGAATGAAAATTTGATTCGTGATTGATAAAAATGGACTGTGTTTTTATTGTGGAGGCAATTAAAGTAAATATTACTCTCCGCGGACAAAATAAACATAGAAATAAAGGGAAAATGGGAAATTCGATATTTAAGACGTTATAGAGCTGCTGCTATCAAAATAGCAACCAACGGTCAGAGGAATGAAAGAAAAACAAACTGTATACCTTCGATAAACATAAAATGTTGTTATTTTCATTTTATGGCCTTTAATACATAAGACGTGTTATAATTTCCCATGGCATTTCTAAATATGTATCGGTAACGTTAGATTTTAAAATATCTAAATAAAAAATGTGTTTATATAATATTAACAGATGTATTTGAATTAAAATTTCGTAATAAAAAAGAAAGGAATAGCTCTGCGTGTAATTGACAATGTAATTTTACCGTTTAAACTACACTAGGCAATTTACAGTTTAGTAATTAACATTCTGTTTTAATTAACTCAACAAACTTATACATACATGAAACTAAATTACCATCAAACAGCCAAAAGTTTTTCATCATTTATTATTATCATTATTGATTATATAACATAACACTAGGAGTTCTGTTATGTTATTTTCCATAAAAGCAATTTAATACAAAAGTCTCATATCAAATGTTAACTTCAAAGGGTTCTCATATTTAAAATTCAGCGGTAGGTAATTTTCATGACATGTAAGACCATCACGAACTTGTATTTTTTTATTTACTCCACGAATATGCCACGGAAATGAGGTAGTCATATTTAAAATATTTTAAAGTTCCCATCCAGTGCCTCTAGAAGATTTTTCAACATATTACAATTTTAATTTAGGTCGAAAGATTAAACCAATGAGATAAAGGTGAACTGTAGGTTAAACTTCAATTATAAAAACGTTTCTCGTACATAAGCTGAAGTTAACATAGTAGTAAATAAAAAACACAGTTTCAAAGAAGTTTTTATAAATTACGCCATGCAAAGGGTTCTTAAAGTGAAAGAAAATATGAACAAATACTAGGGGTGAATGGTGGGAAGACAATTAGTTTTGAAATAAAAAATTTAATAGCAAAGGCAAAATATAATATACTAATACTAATTAAAAATTAATTTTAACAAAGGCGCCATCTTGTATATTTGTTACTGTGTAGCCAAACAATTGTCATGGAATTGAATAAATATACATTGTAAACATTTTAATGTTTAGTTTTATATGTTTATGATTAAACTACTGGTTGGTTTCTAACAAATGGTTGAAATAATTAGAACTTTATTTTTTGTGTTTAAACAACTAAAATGTTCGTTTATTATAGTTTTAAAGGCTCTGCCTATGTGTCCAATGTAGCATCTACTACAGGAACCGTAATTTAATTCATAAACGCCTGATTTTTGTGAATTCTATAGTTTATCTTTATTCATTTTTATAATTTTGCCTAGTTTGTCACTTACTACAAAAGTAATATTAATATTTTGGTTTATTAACTTATGTGATATATTAGACAAATATTAATATTTCTTTTTATCATTATGTATTGGATTAACTAATCTAATTGTTTTGTTGATCACTCTTTTATTCAATAACTTTTTATTATAGTATCATTGTAGCGATTATTATAGGCAGTTTGTTTTTCTTTAAAATTATTAATAGACAAAGAAAAATAAATAGTTTATGTTGCATAGGACCAAATGAACAAATCAAAATATTCGATCTTACCATTTTATGTCTAGCTCATTTGATAACAAGAATTGGGAAAATCTTACCTGAAACAAAAAATATTACGATTAAAACTTGTACAAAATGAAAAATCTGATAGAGTCCTTTATGTCTTTTATAATTGTCTTGCAGTGATATGAGAGTTTTTCAGTAAATAATTGGAAAAATGGTGTTAAGCAATCACTTTTAAGCTGTTTATTCGCACAAGCCAGTGTATGATCTGCTTTTTGAAGATTTTTTTGCAAAACAGAAATGGCTCATACAAAGAACAGTTGATTTCCCAGGAGGTCTAAGGTTCGTAAGAAGCAGAAAGTGGAAAACTTTTTATGAAATAGTTCATGGTATTGTAAGCTTGTTATGTTCTACAGTCTCGTCAAACTACAGCTTTAAGTTATTAGTTCAAGTCACAAAATTTTTCACTTCACTTTACTATTTATTACGTCTTTTTAAGAACGAACGCTAAGAATTTATAATTTTCTCTATCTACTTTATGTATCTTCAACCCTTCGTGTGGTATAGTACCAGAGTAAATAATATCACACACAAGATATTATTTTACACTATTTTATTAGAACTACTCTAACAATTGTTTCAACTGATTAGGTCATCATCTGAGAGTTGTAAAGAAACTAACTTAAGATTAAACAGTAAGGTCTATTTATGCTACCCCTCCTAATTAGCTAAAGTCTGTGATAGATTTGAATATAGGACTATTTAGCCCTTCTGTTAAATCATTTGTGATATTTAAGTTTGAATTTAGCGCTTTTGAATTTCAATTTTTATTTTCTAATTGAAACCGATAATTTATTAATAGAAATACTGTTTGTGGTGCAATCTTGATGAAACATTGTAAATAAATTGCAATGAAATACTTGTTATTATTTCAACGTTTATTATAGAACTTCTGACATATGTTTCGACCTGACAGTCATTATCAAAGAGTATTACAAGTACTAAACTTAAAAGTACATTCCAATCCTTAAATACTAATTACCTATGTGACATTAATGGGAAAACCTAAAATTATAATTCTGATAAAAGTAATGGAGTTGAATTGGTACAAAGTTCTGTTTGATTATTCACTAAAAATTTATTGTTATGAATAGCTTTCCTTATTTCCAAATTTTCTAGTAAAGTTAAAATGTGATTTTGATTTTCTATATGGATAAGTTTTACATTATTAATATCTAAATTGTGATTTTTTTCCAGACAATGTAAAACCTGTAGTTTGTTTTTTATTATTTATGCTATAAACGATAAATTTATTATTATTAATAGAGTGTTTCAATGTAATACAATGTTGTGACAGACCAGTAGATAATTTGTTGTCTAAAACCTTAATACCTTATTATTCTATTCAAGACTCTAATTTTAAGTTATCTACTTTCCATAGTCTTCTGCATATATTAATTAATTATCCCTTAAATCCTCAAAAATTTAATAAAGAATTGAATTTAATTAAAACAATAGCCATAAACAATGGCTATAGTTCAATCCTAATGGATAAATTATTGTAAAAAAAAACATAAAAAGAGGATACTTAACTAATTTTACCAGTCTCACCACCACACAAAAGTAAAGTGGTTAGTCCAAAAATATGTAATAAGTTAATAAATGTTAAAATTAATAGAATAAGTAGCAATATAAACACTTAAAAAAAATGCTAATTAACAATAAAATCAATAAGATAGATAAATTAAAGAAATCGAGTATATATAAAATTACTTGCGATGACTGTGAGGCGATTTATATAGGACAAACTGGTCGTAACTTTGAAACAAAACTAAAACAACATAAAAAAATCAATTTTAGACAACAAATTATCCACTGGTCTGTCACAACATTGAATTACATTGAAACACTCTATTAATAATAATAAATTATCGATTATTCACTTAGAAAATAAAGGTTACAAATTAAACTATTTGGAAAAACTTGAAATTCAAAAATCGCTAAATTTAAACTTAAATATCACAAATGATTTAAAAGAAGGGCTAAATAGTTCTATATTCAAATCTATCACACACATTAGCTTATTAGGAGGGGTAGCATTAATAGACTTTACTGTTTAATCTTATGTCAGTTTCTTTGCAACTCTCAGATGATGACCTAATCAGTCGAAACAATTGTTAGAGCAGTTCTAATAAAATAGTGTAAAACAATATCTTGTGTGTGTTTTTACTTTATTGAAGCTGTTTTAGAATTAATCAACCGCGTAATCAATTAATATTAATAAATAATATCTATAAAATTAACTAGATGTGGCAATATACATATAGTTCCCCCCTTTTCCATATGCGCCCTATTTAGTATATAACTTAGATAGACCTTCCGTACAAATGCGATATTAAATGGGATAGAAACATAAAAGCCGCCAATGTTTCCGCCAATATTCTCACTGAATTTGCGTAAATCTGCCTTGTACGCGCAAGTATGTGGAATCGACAAGGCAATTGTTTCTGTTCAAGCATCAGCCCCTTTCTACCAGTAAAGTCGGGTTTTCTGATCTAGAACAAGTATCCTAGAAACTATCTAAATCAATTTGCTCTCGCACAACCAACCATTTACCCTCTACCTCGTAGATTCCTTTTCATCTAGCAAAGAATGGAATAAATATCCTGCTACTGTAAGATAGATGCACATCGCATTTATAAACCACAAGAGCAAGGACGTACAATTTGTAACAGATAGTAATTTCAAGCTACTGAACAGAAAAATGATACAGGCTGTCATACCTAAACTCTAAATACGATCCCCATTTCTATTAGCTACTTATTTCAAACATTTCTAAAAGTTATCGTAGAATTTCAATACATTTTTTCAATTTCATCACAACTTCAAATAAATAAAACACTTGTAATTTCTGTAAAATTATTCTACAATGAATTTCCATCAAGTAAATGTAGATTCAGTTAATTATATATGGATTAAACTCACATGGGAGAAAAACTATTGTTCTATCAATAGTATGGTCCTTATATTGTTTGAGAATTAACGTTTTATCGTCAGTATATCATAAACTGAAATAGAACTATTCCAAAATAAATTTATCGTTTGTCAAACATTAATAATGTATAAAAAACAAAAAGCTTTATTGAAGACCACAATAATCATTTCGCCACACAGTGTCTTCTTCAGGTGAAAGAGATTAGTTAGTAATTCATTGATAAATTGAGTAATTTCTTCCACGTGAAAAAGTCACTGTGTGGTCCTCATTAAAACTTTTTGTAACCTAAACTCAGTGTTTGTTACAAGAATTGAATGTTTCCTCGATTTAACATAAATTAATAGATTAATTGTTACAAGATGATCGTAATATTGGTGATTATTAACAAAGCTTGTCGCTTTAGCTCACGATCAGTTGAAGCAGACAAAAATATAAAAATTTCAACAGTTGGAACCAGCATGAAACTTTTACGAGTAACTGCATTTGAACAAGAGCTTTCTCGGTATCATGAATATTTCATTGTTCGACATTTAAAGAAAAACTATCGGGATTGTTCAAAGATGAAATGGGGATAATATCGTTATAAAAACATAGACAGAACATTGTAAAGGCATTTGACACTAAATCTTCGACTTCAAACTTTATTTAACTAAACAATCTGGTGTTGTTATTATCAGGTATATTAACCAAACGGATTACCTATTGTAGCTAAATTATCTCTAATTTAAAAACGATTTTGAAGAAATAACCGACTACCTATGAGAGCTGCAAAGCTGCCCATGCTTATTAGAGTAAAATCGTATCTTTAGTCGTTAATTGAATGAAGGGGTCAGTTTGTAGTGTGTAATCGAAATGGACAAACGAAGTGTTAAGTGTGTCTTGCCATGCTTGACTTGCTTTTACTCCCTGGTTGTCCCTAAAGATGTTCCACATTAAAACCTCTGGCGATTGCTTTGGCTATGAAGCTGTTCTCGAAGAGTTGTAACATAGGTACTGCAAACTGGTGATTAAATTAAATACATCAATACTATAAATAGGGTGGTGCATCTTCGTTAGAGTGAGGGAAAAGATTTAATAGTGGTGAGAGGTTTATATCTTTGTTACTTGGTCATTAAGTAATATATCTGTATTTTTATATTTAAATCATTGATAAAAAAAAAGTTTAAAATTTACACTATTAGAGTCTAAAGAAATTAACAAATATAAAAATACAGACATATTACTTAATGACCAAGTAGATATAAACCCCTCACCACTATTAAATCTTTTTCCTCACTTTAATGAAGATGCACCACCCTATTTATAGACATCTACTCTTAGGTAGTTTTAAGTAGATTTTATACTTCTGAAGAAGCCACAGTGTTGGCGAAACACGTGTCAAGTTTATTTAATAAATTTTGGAAGTTATCAACTGTGTATTTATTTCAATATGTTAGACTTCCATCCATGCTAATTTAATACAATTGATTAAGATATAGTCAAATTCAACATTTGTGAGCAATAATAAGTCGCAAAATTATAATCTCTGACCTTAGCAACCTGATCCATGTTGACTTGTATTACCTTTGTTTACAATATTTAAAAAAATCTGCTGTAAACACAGGCAATAATTTTAGTAACTATTGTACTCCTGAAGATGCTCTAAGAAGGCAAAATTCGTATAGTGTCTCATTTTATTAACAAAATTTTTAGTGTTTGACACGGAAATAAAATTATGATGACAAATTTTGTTGTAGTTTGTGTAAATATAAAAATAAAAATAGTTACAAAGTTACCAAAGGCAACATTTAACTTATGAGAAGAAACGGGGTAAGTTTTGATGCATATTTAAAAAGGACCGGGATTGAAATGACCGTCTCCTTTTATATTGTGACACGAATTTTATTAGTTTACCTTCAGGATACCGCTGAGTTTTGCTCAAAGTTACGATTGGCAGAACTCTCAGATAAATCAATTTTCCTTTTCAAATTGTATCAAATCTGCAAACTCAGCGTCGGTTACTTTGTTTAACTGTAGAATACCTTTCAAAACTTTTGCCATCAAACTAGTCAAAAATAAAGTTTACTAGTTCAAGCCTCGTTTCATTTTACAGTGCAACAGTTGCCCCCAAAAGTGTTTGCATTCTTAATTCCCTCTCGTATTAATTTAGACCGCAAGCGCATCTCACTGCTTCCAGTGAAACTCTCGAAGCACTTGAAAAAAAAACAACGTTCTATAATACTCAATTGCATACCTGTAATAAAATACGTAAGTATCTAAGTATGTAAGTACAAGGAACCTCTTTATTAATAAACTTAGTTACATATTTAATTTCTAATTGCATCAGAGACTTGTAAGGAAAATGGGAAGTCAGTCAAGTAAACTACTACTTTCAATTCTAAACTTGACTGTTTGTTTTAAATTTTCTAGAGAGAAAAGTAGAACTACATTAGTGCACCCTCATTTTCATTAATGTTAAAAGAGAATGTTCAAACGTATCCAGGTAATTTTGTTTAGATTTCCGAATAAATAATTTTATATAACGTTTATTGATTGTGTCGCATTCGTTGTGAAAATTGTATAAACAAATAAATTATAACGAATAAGGAAACTTTTGAGTTTAGTTTCACAAATTTTATTATAAACTTTTACAAGCTGGTTTCGGCAGTTATGCCATTATTCAAAATGAACACAGTTTTTGTATAAATTTAAATTCACTGTAGTGCAAAGCCGGAGGGTAGGACGTAAGGGCCTCTTCAGCCTCCTTGCAGAAGAGAAGTGAAAGATTATCTGTGGAATATTACTGCCCCGCATCATTTGCCTAAGTAACCACAGAAAACTTGGACCAGAGAAACCGGACCCGTGTTCGAACCGGTGACCTCCCGAATGCTAAGCAATGATCTAGAGCACTAGACCACGCCGCTCGGTTAAAATTTAAATTTTCATTCTAAACTATTTATAGCCTATTTGTTGGTAGGTATAACTATGTACCGATGGAGTGGTTGGGTCAGTTGGAAATTCCCGTAATAATGAGGGGTGAATTATTTGTCGACAAGTCGATTTGGTTGTTTACTATGTTACAATTTTTATGTATTGGCTTTTTAATTTCTAAATTTTCAAGTAACTTAAGATTTTTGCCTTTTGGAGCGAAATGTAGAATTTCGATAATATTTGCGTTAATGTTGTGACCATGGTTAATGCAGTGTTCCGTTATGCTTGTCGTGTTTTTGTTTTTCTCGATAGCATACATGTGTTCTTTTTGTCTTATTTTTATGGCTCTCCTCGACTGGCCAATGTAAAAGGCATCACACATGTTACAATTAATTCTGTAGACTCCGCTTTTTTCCAGAGGATTTATTCTAGTTCGGTTTGTATTTGTCAGAGGCCTAATTTCTCTAATTTACTGCAAATTTTGTTATTTACGGTGTCCACAAAATTAATTGAACAGTATTTAACATAATTAATGTTTTGTGTCCCATTGTATAATGATGATTTAACTTTCGAGCGTTGTTTACGTCTTAAAATAACGTTGGGATTATAGTCAACAGAAATAGTTTTATTCTCTTTAATCACCTTCTTCATTTTTTTGACCTTATTGTAAGTGTTTACCGAAAACAGAAAGCTGTAAATGACCACTTTAGATTATCTGTCGAACCACGTATTGTACTGTGCAAAGCATCTTTGTTCTTTCTAATTCGGAACTGTCTTTTGTCAGTTTTGCACATGTCGCTAGTGCAATCGTATAGGTTGCTTCCTATCTATCTTTTGACGGAGGTACACATGCGGATGCAAACATGGATCGCAACGGATAGGAAGCGACAAGGATATTAGTTTGCCAAACGATTCAGTTCTGCTCGTATTATAACTTTTGGCACATCCTCAACTAAAGGATTTTTCGGAAACGTGCACCACGCCAAAAGAAATTCTGTTTCGCAGTCACTTTCAATATCTGACATATTGAAACAAGGACAAATTTCCCATAAGAGTCAAAAATTCTTATAAAACACCTATACAAATTTGTAGGTTTTTTTTTTATTTACAAAAAGTTGTCTTTGAAAACATGACCATGTTTTATCGAGGAAATGCACCATTAAGTAAATGTTGAAGACCAATAGCGAAATCGAAAGTTTCAATAATAATTATAAAGCAAGTGGCTATGATATACGAAGGTGGATCAAATATAAAAGAGCCTTTTTAAATTGCGCGCCGGATAGTTGTTCAAGGCGCATCCGGACGTTAGGAAATTGAAGTGTGCCTCAGATATCTGATGAACTCGGCATAAGCTATGGGAGTGTCCACACAATCATAACGAAAAACTTGGAATTCCGAAAAATGTTAGCTCGTTGGGATCCAAAGTTGATGAGTGAAGATCAAGAAGCTGCTCGAATTCGCATCTCTTAGACGCTTCTCATTCGATTTAGAGAGGAAGGTGATTTTTTGCACAAAATTGTAACCTGCGATGAGACGTGAGTACACTATTACACTCCAACATCAAAACGAGCAAGCATGGTGATGCGGCGCAAGAATGAATCAAACTCAGTGAAACTGAAAACACGTCTGTCTGCAGGAAAAGTTTTAGGCACGGTTTTTTGGGACTGGAGAGGGATGCTGTTGGTCGATTTTTTGCACGAGCGAAGAACAATTAATGCAGCGTACTACTATCTGTACTACTGACTTCTCAGTCAGGTGAAACTTGCTTATCGCTGAAAAAAGAGAACGCACCCCATTCGTGACATGTTACTCTTACACGATAACGATAGGTCTCATACCGCAGCTTTAACGCAGGCTCAAATCGGTGAAATATACTGGACTCAGCTGGAACACCCTCCATATAGCCCAGACCTATCCACTTGTGATTTCAACATGTTTGGGCTCCTCAAAGAATCACTAGGAGGCGAGCGATTTCGCGATTTCAGACCGATGAACAGGTGGAGGCGTTTGTGGGCAACTGGATAGACACCCGCCCTGCTTCTTTTTATGAAAACGGGATGAAAAAACTACCAATGCGTTGGGAAAAATGTATAGACAAATAAGAGGGATATGTCGAAAAATAGATAAATTTAGGTTTTTGTGAAACTTTTCAAAATAAATGTTTTATGAACAAAGGCTCGTTTATCTTTGATCCATCCTCGTAATATTACGTTACTTTTGCCATCTTCTGATATTTTCTGCTAGTAATTATTGACAAGGGCCTTACGAGGGTCTATACATATAAAGTGCATCGACGGGGCACCTCACAACGATAACGAACATTAACTTCATAGATAGTAATTTGTCGAAATTTCGACCTTATTAGTTCTCATCAGCATTCCCATGAATCATCAAGCAAACCGAAATTGCTCCATAAAAGCAAGTTAATATACGTAATAATAAGTTATCATTTGCTTCTTTAAAACAATAATCAATTTTGCTCATCCTCAAAATGTATTGTACAAATTCTTGAGAACTTTGGCTTTCACGATTAGAAATAATTATTGGTTGCAATCATTGGTAATGTGTTTATAATTTTATTAGCAAAATGTACAAGTATAATGTTATGTATATTGTGTGTTTCTGATTCGTCGAAATAGTATGCGTGTTGCTAAAACGACTATCGGGACTAATTTTACGATTACATGTTGGAAATGGGGGTTTATATTCGCATCCAAACCGACGAATTTTTTTAACCACGGTAATAAACAATAGAATGAATACAATCGTTGCATCATTTACATCGAATAACACTTGCACATCGAACCATTTTATAATACACCATATACTCATTACACATATACTTGCACACACTTTTAATCAATACCATTTCCATTTCATCGACCCTAACAAATATAACACGATATTTTACTTTTAACACTATCCTATATGATTTGAAAATCAACCCGGAAAAAATTTACTTTACTCTGGTTACAAAACGTCGAAAATTATTCTAAGTAATGTAAATTGTTGTTTATGTTACATACTTACATTCTAGTCTAAAACGATAGTAAATAACAGATATATGTCCATCCATTGCAATTGCTAATACGTAATTTTATTCAAATGAACAAACAAAATTTTCTAAAATACTAGCAATTTCTTCATGGATCCTCAACCAACTGTACATATTTTTACGAAGAATCAAAACAAAGCTAAAGCAAATTATACAAAATTGAGCTTTGACCTTGCGAGATATAGGCTATACTTGGGTATTTGTTAATAACGGACGGGATTATGTTGCTGCACATTCCAAAATCAAAGCTCATAAGACTTGGAAATACTTTTCCATAAAATCAGTTAATGCTATTATATAGAGATGCTGCCGAACTGCAGAATTTCCAAAAACATGGATATTTATTATTTTTGCAACTTAATTCTTAATATAATAATTTAGTGTAAGACGGTTTCACCTTTTGTCGGCCGTCTTGGGCTGTGTAACAGACCAAATAATACTAATTTAGTCGAGCGCATTTCGGTATCCTTTATATTATTTAGACAGGTAAGGGAGCTGCATTTGATGCAGAGAAGATACACCGACATTCCGAGACTCCCTCCGAACTTAAGCTGCACCTTTGGGTATAATGATTCAAAGCGGAAGTAGAGAAATAAATTTAGTTCACATTTCAAAAATTAAGCACTTAGCTAATACTGTTAAATAAAATAATATAAAAAAATTAGTTGGAAAGTCGATTTAGGTCAGAAAGACGTCAAATTATGTGAAGAATCTCATATAGAAACAATAGAATAAGGAACAGGTAAAGGTACTAACTTGCCAGATAGCGTGACGAAAACATTTTATTTCATTTAATGAAAAACATTGCGTGTTTATGTTGCCACAATTTCTATTCCGTTTCGGGGATTTACCTGTATATGTAATTCCGATTTCATGTGGAGCACCTACTTACCCACTTGTTAGAAAATTAAACGTTTCAGGCAAAAAAATATTCACGTACAGTCGACGAAGGGCGGGACTATTGCGAACAAAAAATCTGACTATGAGTTCAGGACTTTTAGAAGATAATTTAATGTAACTTACATAAGGATAGATGCCATCATCAGTTACTTAACAAAATTGGAAAAAAAATGTAATAATATTTAAACTTTTACTGGTGTATTCATTTTTAATAAAGGAAACAGAAAAAGAAAAGAAATGTTCCTACAAAATTGTTTATTTCTCGACAAAGGTCATTTTCAAGAGTACAATAGTAACTAAGGCTAAGATGTTAAACATGGGTTTTTGTACATAAATAAATTATAATGTGAGGGTAAACAAAAACAATTAGAGTTGTGTGTTTATTATGGTGTGTTGTATATATTTATTTCTTTTTGATTATTAACTAAATTCTTATAATTCAGGATGGCATTTTGTATTTCCAGATTTTCTAGCAGCGTGACTTTTTTACCTTTTGATTGAATATGTAGTAGTTTTACGTTACTAGTATCTATGTTGTGGTTATTTGTGGTATAATGTTCTGCTAAGCCTGTTGTGTAGTTTTTGTTTTTTACGCTATCCAAATGTTCTTTTAAGCGTGTTTTAATAGAATGACCACTCTGACCAATGTAAATAGCATCACAATGGTCGCAATTTGTTTGGTAGAAGTTTAAAAGAACATTTGGATAGCGTAAAAAAACAAAAAATACACAACAGTCCTAGCAGAACATTGTACCACAAACAACTATAACATAGATACTAGTAACGTAAAACTACTACATACTCAATCAAAAGGTAAAACACTCACGCTGCTAGAAAATCTGGAAATACAAAATGCCATCCTGATTGTAAAAATTCAGTTAATAATCAAAAAGAAATAAATATATTAATAATCACACAACTGTAATTGTTTTTGGTTACCCCCACTTTATAATTTATTTATGTATAAAAGCCCATGTTTAACATCTTAGCCTTAGTTACTATTGTAGTCTTGAAAATGACCTTTTAGAGGGCGAAATAATTGTCGAGAAGTAAACAGTTTTGTTGAAACATTTCTTTTCTTTTTCTGTTTCCTTTATTAAAAATGTAATAGCTGAAAGTTAGAAAGTTAGGAAAAAGTAGGTTTTCCAAAGATGAAGAAAAATAATAATTCGTCATTATATTCTTGCAAGTTGTTCGAATACTGCGACTTCCATAAAAGCTGGTCTCTAAGCTGGTTTTAAACGGCGGCTCCTAATGATCGTCGATCACCATTGAACGCTTAATGTATTTTTGATCTTTGCGGTTTATTTCTACACTTTCAATGGGAAACCAAACGGTTTCGGACAATGAACGGAAGAGAACTCTTATTTAGCAGCCTTTTCATATCCGCCTTCAGCTTTTCCCTGCTTTTTTTCACATCCTACATATGAACAAATAAGAATAAACCTTTTTGAAATTTAAATCCGGAAAAAAGGCATAATAGATTTAGTGTTTAGAATGACCCCATTTTTTACTGGTATCCTAGACCTTCGGTAACATAAAATCTGTATAATTTAAGAAAGGCTAATGTTCTCACCCCTTCACGAACGCCGTATATACATATGTAAGGATAATATTACTATTGCATGTTTTAGCTAAATGAAACTTGAAAGAAATTGGTAGAATCACAAAAGTTCGTCTCGGAAATAGAAAGTATTTTTGTATAACGCTTTTCTTATCAGTAAAAATGAAGTTTCATTGTGCTACTGCTCACGTACAAGTTGGCGAAATTTATTGCAAGACGAAAACAATCTTTAAGGTGCTCTACAAAGAGACAGAACGAAAATTTCTCAAGCAGGGAAAACAATTTCGAATGATAAGTGTAGAGAAGAACGATGCCGTTTCTAAATCGACAGTTGTACAGTAGAATGAAACGGGATTTTACGAAAAGATGCAATTTCATCCGATGCTGGAAAACATGAATATTTAACGGAATAAGTTCAATACACGTTTCCTGGTTGAAAGGTCCTTAACAGCAAACCCGATACTTCGAAAAATACGTATATTCACAATCCTTGTTTACTAACAATCTTTTCCCTTACTACACTTACGACATAGAATACATCTTTGGAAGGTTTGCAAAACAAAAAAAAAATAATAAACAGCAGTAAATAACAAGAATCTACAAGAAATAATAGGCTTCTTCACTGCACATCACTTTCTTGGATAAGCGTTTTTAGGGTTTAATATCCAACTAGGAACCATTATAGTTTCGATCTGTCTGCCTGTATATTACAGCTCTCTCATAACATATATTCACAGAAATTATCACCTGTGAGGGAAATAATCGTTAGAAAACATCTCCTAATACTCGTAATACCATATGGGAATCTCCATTCATACAACTCGATTTATAAGAATTATAAGTACGATAAATAATAAGTAATCATGTCACAACCGACCCCACCGAGAGGCGTGGTCTAGTGCTCTAGATCATTGCTTAGCATTGCTGGGGTAATAATATTCCACAGATCTTTCACATCTCTTCTGTCTTCATTTCGTCCGTCTCATCTTTATCTCCCTAACCACACCAATCACCCATTCCCACGATTCCTGCAAGGAGTTTGAAGAGGGCCTTACGCCCTACCCTCCGGCTTTGCACTACAGTGTGGGTCGGAGGGACTGCCCGCCCACCAGCACGAGTAGCTGGTGGGATTGAAACAAAGTTTTTTTTTAAACCGACCACGTGGCTCAGGGGATAGAATTCTGGTCTTATAATTAATTAGGTTCTAGGAATCAACCATTAAAAGACCAGTCGTGATAACCATGATTGTGCCGGACTCTTAATTATCTGGTACCTAATGCTGGCCCAATTATTTTGCTCTTTATATTAAATATCTACATAAAGTATTTCCTAATCGAGCCACCCTCGTACCACAAATTTCTTTGAATAATAGTTGTGTAAAACGAAAGTTAGCAAATGTGGATTAATAATGTCGAAAATAAAATTGTGATTTTAGTAAGCGCCTCGAAATGGTCGGTAAAAGTCAGAGAACAAAATAAATTACCAACTTGATGGAGGTATTTTCTTATCGCACATTGTAAATCATTCCATTATGCGTAGAAGATGTCAGAATCGTGTGAGGTTGACACCATGCCCCACCTAAATGGAACAAAGAACATTCAGACCATCCCTTTAATATTGCATCGCCTTTCCTTTAATGCTAATTTAGAATCGTATATTTCATCTTATACCCTACCACAATGTTTTGCTTAAAACATTACGAATGTGTACCATTTTTTATAATCCTATTAATTATTTATCATTGCAGAATCATAATTACATTAAAAAGATACAGTTGACTACTGCAGCTCTGTTAAATAGTAAATAAGTGTTTAGAAAGCATTAAATGGAGTTCTGTAAATGTGTATTCAGGATTATTTGAATGCAAAAGTGTCTCTAGGAACAAACTATTTTATAACGATTCCTCTATTTTCTCTTTGTTTATAATAACGGAATACAAGAATTTTAGGGATGTAATATACAGAACGTCAAAATAAAGAGCGTAAGATATGTTTCCTGTTCCCGTTTATATTCTTGTTTCAAGGTGCGCATTTACGCAAGAAAATGATATCCGCACGTCTAATTACAAACAACACACAACAATCTTCCGCTGCTTTCAAGCAAGCAGGTCAAACAATAAAACCAAAACTTCGAGAAATTTACGTTTTACTTTCTCTACACCCCGTTGATACTCAGATGCGGGTATTGATTAATTTCTCTCCAACATACCATCTCAGAAAAGACCTTTCTTTATTATGTTAGATACCTCTTCCCAAGAATATCTGCGCTTGAAGTACAATTAAGACTGATTAACTATATCACATGGCTAGTTATATCGTGGTAAAAGCAAAATTAGGAGAGATAATGATATCAAATTACAAAGGCCCCTTACGAAATTGGCAACCACCTAATTTTAAAGTGAAATTGACACCACCTAAATTATAATGATCAAACTAACTTAAACTACGTATAAGAAAATTTATTTTCATGAGGTAATAAAAGATTTGTTAGAGAAAAATATCCTAATTAATTTAGCCCTTTCAGTAGAGTAGAAGAAGTAGCAGTAAATACTCGATTTATACATTAGTAATATTATTTAGGTCTGTCACTGTCTGAGAAACTACAATAAATAATTATAATGACGAATTGAACTCGAATTTGTTCATATAAAAACCGTAAGGCTAGTAAATAAACAACGTTATCTTACGCTGATAAATAAATTTGGTTAAACCGAGATTTTCTATTTTTTAGTAAAGGCAAATTTTAAAAACGTTTCCAAATTAATGAGAATTAGCAAACCAAAGCGAAAGTTAAACTAGGGAATGGAACAATTTAAAATCACGGTCTACGTAAATTGTATTTCGTTTTCTAGTAAAGTATCGCACATATAAAAGGGTCGGCATGTATGGAAAAGGAAAAGACAGGGAATTTAGCTGGAGGATAATGCCGTTGTCCGGCACGCTTGTAGAAAATTTTACTAATTAACGACGGTTAACTGGGAACTGTTGAAAATGCGACCGAAATAACAGGAAATTGGTACATTAGCGGTAATCTCGAACTCCTACGGGGGCATCAGCAGTACTTGATTTAGACAAAAGCTTATCTCCACCTAGTCCCATTGCCCCTGTTGCATTCGCGTATAGAATACTAAAGCAACAGACGTCTTGTCTCTTGCCGACCACAGCAGTCTTGCAAACAGGGAAAAACCTTTTAATTTTCTTCCGCTTCGGAAAACACGTCCTGAAATAATTATTGTAAAAATAAACTTCACCTCAGGGCTTATTCGCTCTTTGTAACAAGAAACGACCTAACAACTACCGAACGAATTCTTGATGAAAGGCTAACTCACCCGTACCCGTACCGCCTTCTTCACATACACGACTGACCGACAGCAAAAAATACATAAGGACATTATAATCTCATCTTATCTTTCTTACATGACAAATCTCATACGAGGTAACCAATATCAATCTACCTCTACTACTAAAAATAACAATGGTAACCACAAATTTGCAATTTTTCATAAAGAAAACCCAAACTGATACGATAATTCATGCGTAATCATGTCACCCAATAACACATATTGAAGTCTACACAGATTAATTAATTTACCACTAACAACGTCAAATTATAAAACCGAATTAAACAGAGTATATCAGATTCCTATTAACAATGGTTACAATACGGATCTAGTAACGAATTTATTCGTTATATAAAATTATGTAAACAAATATATCCTATTGTAACACCAAAAAATATTTCCAAACACGAGTCCATTACTTTCCTAGGCTACTTTAGAAATAAAATAGGAAAATATATTTAAAACCATACTTAAAACAATTTTTCATTCAAAACTAACAATAATTTAGGTAATATCATAAAAAACAACAGATAAAAAGATAAAACAGAAAAGACTTTAAAAACAGGAGTGTACTTATTGAAATGTGGGGATTGTGATAAAGCATATGTGGGACAAACATTTCTTAAAATTAATTGTGTATTATGCTATTGAATGCTGCTATTTTTATCCTGTAAAATTGGTTGGAGTTAAAAGGTATTTTAGTGTCCGTACATGTAACTTTTCTATAAATATTAAATTCTAATTGATTAGCGTGTTTGGTGATTTCTAGATCTAGAAGATTTAATTTTTTGTTGATTGATTGTTGAGTTGATTAATTTCAAGAAGTCAGGTAATTGTTTATTTGTACCATTCCATATGCAAAAAACATCGTCTACGTAGCGTGTCCAGTAAAAAACATGTTTTATTAAACTATTATTCGAATTAAAAAAGATTTCAGCTAATAAGGGGGAGATTGGAGGACCCATTGGGAGGTCATCAGTTTGTTTATAAAATTTAAAACAGTTTTGTGAAATACATAATTTAATACTTTTTAATAGTTGCACTTTTTCATCTATTCTGATATTAGAATAAGTGATTAAATTATTTACTATGATCATTAATTTATTTACCAGGACTAATGAAAAAGGGCGTTTAATATTAATATTGTAGAGTTTACAATAAAATATTTAAAAGTGATTTTCATTCCTTCAATTATTAACTTCAACTTGTTCATATTTGAAACATTTGTCGTGTTTTGCGCGAATTCTACAACCACTTTATCCATGTATTCCATTTCTATAGCTAGTAATTAAAAGAGGGTAGAAGAATAGTGGTTAGTAGCGGTTTAAAGACATCTATTCTCGACTTTTAGCCTTTTTTCTGCGAAATCAGCGTTCAGCTTAAACCCACGAGTGTTACAAAATGGCATAATAAACTTCTGAACTCGAAAAATGCTACCTAAACTTTTCCCTTAGCTATATAATTACAAGAACTTTATCACGTTTGCTCTTATACAGATGTGCATCACAGCAAAGTAATGTTAAAAAAAAAGGAAAAGTGTAAAACTTTTCAAAGGCAACTTTCTCAGTAGATTTTCATTTTCAGTTAGTCAATCACGAAAAAAAAAACACAGAATGACACAACTGATTCCCTACGGTACGTGTTTAAATATTTATTTATAAATAGGAAAACTGTCGAAACTTTGGCACAAGTTCATTAAATATTCAGCCCCCATACATAAACCTAAAACTTAACAAAGTTCCATATAAATAAAATGATTCTATTACAGACGATATATAGACTCACATTCTCGTAATAACAATGTATGTTAGTACTTTGTGAAAAGAATAACAAAAGCAAAACAGTGTAGTGTAGTATATTTAGACTAATATCTTTTTAATGTCGTTAAATATTAATATTTAGGTTAAAATTATTTCTTTCTCTTGAACGTACTAAAAGCATAAAATAGTCCATTCGTATAGACGTCTCTAATGTACAGTAGCGAAAAATTATAGGATCCAAATGAATTAACATGGGTGGAAATATAGGGCAAACGTATTTGTTCCACAATTCGACGAGGCAGCTAAAAGCAGGGCAACCATTAATCAACGGTATTTTTGGTTTGCATAATAAAGAGCCTTATGGCTATAAAATCCATTGAATCGATCCTACGATTAGAGGCAACGTCTTTCTTCTTAAGGAAATGAACGAGAATTTCTTCAATATCAGAATTCCACTCTAACGATTTTCTTAAGTCAGGAAGCACCAACTTTCCACTAATATCATATAATTACACGTTTTAATATAAAATTACAAAATAACTAATATTCTGTTTGAAATATTTAATTAAATACAGATTACGTTACTATTACCTATTGATTACCTACTGGATATTCAGCTTACATTTATAATTTCGTGGATAATGGAACCGGGAGTTTCCCAGACAGAATAAAAATTACAAATTCATCTAAAGAAAGTCATATTTTATCTTGGGTAAATTAATTTCATACATATCTTCTTGCACCTTTTATTAAACTCTAGGTGATAGATTGCGTTGGCTGTTACTTGGTGAAAGTTGGAATCCATTTTAAGTAAAACATAATTAAAGTTTTCACAAAAATTTTTATTTTCACTACTATAGTTTCGCTACACTGTAGCTTTTTCAAGTGAGTAATACATAGTACTATGTACTATGTACTATGTAAAATAAACTCTAGGTTATGACAAATGAAATTAAACTAATTTAGAACCAAGCGAAAGATTGGAAATGTATCTGTCTTTCTTTAATTATTTTATATCGCTCACAAAATTGTTATACAATTAACTTGTTCTGTATCTGTCACAGGGGTAAGTAACTGTAAGTATTCTTATAGTCAATAGCAAACAAAAATTAAGTAAACTTCAAAAAAATGGCATTTATAAATTCAATTGCAACAAATGTGATGCTCTTTATATTGGCCAATGTGGTCGGGCCCTAAAAAACAGAATTTATGAACCTGAATTAGCCATAAAAAATAAAAATACTAGTCCAGGTTTTATATAAACCTGCATAGAAAACAATTATATTTTAGATATCAACAATATTCAATTAATTCACAACGTTGAAAAAAGTAGAAAACTTAACCTTCTAGAAATTTTAGAAATCAAATTAGCAATTGCAAAAAATGATAATATAGTCAATAACCAAACTGAAATACTATCGAAAAATAGTCCTCTTCTATTAACCAATTTATGATGGTTTCCCCTCCCCCTATTTAGGCTTATATACATCTGTAACTTTGTACTTATTTGTTATCTATTTAAGGTTTGAATTACTATTCCTCAGGTAGTAACTACAATACTCTTGATAAAGACCGAGTGGTCGAAACAATTGTCGAGCTTTTGACTAATAAAATCGTTGAAACATTTTGTGTATTTTCTTGTTTTTACATAGCTAACTGAAAGTTGTTTATCAAATTAATTGCTTCCACAAAAGTAGCTACGAAATTTTTAAAGGAGATATTCTATTAAATATTGAATGTTTACCTAGTCAATATAGACGCATTACAGTTATTAAAAGTCATTGAGAATAAAACTGACCATTACTTTTAATTAAGACTATGCGAACTAAAGTAAACATAAGGTGATGATATTGGCCGGAAAAGAATATAAGTACCGAACAAATTTGATACTCTGTAAAAGTTTGCTATTTTGTTTAAAGTGGTAAAAGTAAAATTTGTTTCGTATTTCTTTTATTAATCAGATAAATTTTCAGTGTAAACTGTCTTTAAATAAAATCAGAGGCTTCCGCTTTAAACGACTTTATGTTTTACGATATCGTAGTAAAAAACGCGCATAAATCTTGCCATTTAAGATCGAAATTTGCCGATAAAGAAAAGTCGATAACTGATATATATACACGAGACAGGCTCTGTCCGTCAGCTTCTAAAGATAACCCACGGATTTTGGCGTATTACCTTATGCAGCACACGGGCAAAACCTAGCAATAACGACGTCATAAAACATTCGTTTAAAGAGGCGCGATAAAGAATGTATACGATAAATCGAACTTTAATTTTCCTTTCCAAAAACTTGATTCCAAAAGGAAACTTGAAAAATCCCACACGTCTTTCTACTCACATTAAAGGAAAAAATGTACAATCTATAAAAGTAACTATAAGAACCGCCAATTAATTGTGGGATATCCAAATTTCGAACGCGTTCTACATAGTAGGCACAGCGTACGAAACGCCATATGCCACGACCGGTTTCGACATATCGGGTCTCATCAGGTGGGCGCTGGCAGAAAGGCATTCACAGGCTATATAATAAATATAAATATAAATATAGAATCAACAGAAACAACTACTTCGGGAGCTAATACACCTACCGGCATTGAATTACATTTTGATTCCGAAGGATTCTTAGACGAAGATATAACATATTTAAAAAAGAAGGTATTTGTATAATTAGATGATGAAATGGATTATTTCACCTTTGCACAGATGTGCCACTTCTTTTGATTCCTATGGGGGAATCGGTGCAATAAACTGACTTCGTGTTTTAATTGTTTATTACACCCAACTATTTACAAACTATATACACTAATTTTATGGAACGTCGTGAAGCCTACTTATTTACGAAGATTAATTGATTATGATAGATTGATTGAACTATATGTTATTGCTAGTTTATAGAGATCTTGCTGTAATTGTTGCTATATGTTAAAATGTACTAAAAATGATCTCTTATAAACGTTTGATGTTTTTATCTAATGTGAATGAATGAATTGATTGGAACTGTATTTACTGTATTAAGTTAACTATATTATATATGAATTTAAGAACCGCCCCTAGAGGAGGGGTGGTTCCGATGCACCGACACTTGAAACAACAAAACAAACAAAAAGGATGGAAAACCGTAAATACAAAAAGTGCAACATTGTAATCTATGTGTCGGTGCATCATCTACGTCCTCGAAATGGACCGATGGGTCAATTACCCCTAATAAATGTATAAACTAACTTAAACTCTAGATGCACATTTGAACACAAAGAAAAAATAATACAATGGGAGACGGCAATACTAAAAAGGGAAAAAATACGATACATACTATTATAAAACCATAAATAACCAAAGAAAGAAACGGATAGTAAATACACATGACAATACAACAAAATTTTGAGAGGTAAAAAATGCGTGACCGACCAGGCCAATAAATTACAAACAAAAATGAAAAGATAAATCCGAACAGTATTAAAATACTTTTTCGTCTTAATTTGAAGGATCACATATCCCACACTTCGAACGGGTCCTACACAGTAGGCACAGCGTACGGAAAGCTATATTCCACGATTGGTTTCGACCTGTGCCTACTTTGTAGGACGCGTTCGAAATTTGGATCTGTGATCCTCCAAATTAAGACGAAAAAGTATTTTAATACCTTCTTTTTTAAATATGTTATATCTTCGTCTAAGAATACTTCGGAATCAACAGTGCAATTCAATACCAGTAGGAATATTGGCCCTCGGAGTAGTTGTTTCTGTTGATTCTATATTCTAATGTTAGACTTGAAATGCTTTAATTTTTATAAGCAATATTTTACAAAACTAAATGGAGTTTTCTTCAGCTTGACAACTGTTCTGGGCCTTCAAAAAAATTGGGATGATCACCATTGCTCTTAACAACGACTTTAGAATCTTCCAATTGGCACATTTTCTCATTCGTATTTAACCACTGGGCCATTCTATTTACCCATGCATGATAGCAACCGTGAATGAATCACTCACTTATGGTTGCCAGGCTAGATTACCACCTGGCGCCCAAGACTGGCCCAATTCCTGACCGTTCATAAAATCTTTGTATGTGTTAGGGTACAAATTAAAAATATAACATTTTCTTCTTGTTTATTTAGTCAGAAAACGTTTAGATTTGTTCTTTTGTCTGTCATAGGTAACTAAATAAGTTGAATGTATAATTAAAATAATCGTACAAGATGAAATTTCATCCGTTTTGGCGTTGTAGCATTTCTGGAAGCGTTTATTTTGCGTCAAAATATCCATCCATTACCTGATTAGCCGTCTTGCCTGTACGAATAATGGCCATTCAAAAGACGCCAGAAGGAGGCACAAGATACATGCACACCGAGTCTTGAGGAATTTCAGAATTATAAGTCGTTTGACCTAAAAAGCGAGACATGTCTGAGCTCTCATGAAATTGAGAATGAGCAACGGAATATGAAAAAGACGCGATTAATTTTACCGTAACTGAACTTCTGTCTGTTCCATGCAACGCTATATACCTAGGTATGTTCTACATTTTATGTCCTACAAATGTTCTTTTTATTTTGCTTATAAATACCTACCTAAAATAAAATCGAAATGAAGCACATACTAAAAGGAAACATTTTTCTCAAAAACCGTTTGCTTACGTTTTATAAACATCGTATGTAGTAGTTTCCTGCATATTCCCTATTGTTTTGTTAATTAGATACATTTGTAAACATCAGTATATAAATAAGTTCTTAGATTTTTAAATATTCTATTTAATGTAACTACGCTACATCCCATTAATTCCAGAAACAAGTTGATCGCACTAATCCAGTAATTGTCTCTTTTATGGTGTTAATAGAAATTATTTCTAATTGTTTATAAGTACTAAATACAATTTATTGTAATAGCTAATTAATAATTAAAAAACAAGTAGCTTCAAGATCACTTTTGACAACCTTATCTAATCGGTTTAGCCATTTCGAATATTAACCCGTATGAACAGACAGACAAGTACACAATTTTTGTTAAGGGTAGTTTGTGTCTTAATAGCATAGAAATAATCACATGAGCTTAAAGAAGGTAGATGTTTCGATATTACAGATAGAACACCTGAGTTTTATTTTTATGTAGTACTTATCTAGATTACGATGAGCTTTTCTGAAAATGGGACTTTTGGCCTATTTTGTGAATTTAGTCAACATCGGTAGAGAATCTATTTACATCCAAAGGAACTCGTATTACATTTTCTACTAAAGCTGCATGGAAACGATTTTTCAAAAAAATAAACTTGATTTAATGGAATTCTATTGTATTGAATTAGCGGATACTTGATGGAAGTCTAACATATTGAAATAAATACACAGTTGATAACTTCCACAATTTATTAAATAAACTTGACACGTGTTTCGCCAACACTGTGGCTTCTTCAGAAGTACAACATCTACTTAAAACTACCTAAGAGTAGATGTTTATAAATAGAGTGGTACATCTTCATTAGACTGAGGGAAAAGATTTAATAGTGGTGAGGGGTTTATATCTACTTGATCATTAAGTAATATGTCTGTATTTATATATTTGTTAATGTCTTTAGATTCTAGTAGTGTAAGTTTTAAACTTTTATTTTCAATCAATGATTTAAAAAAAAATTACACATTTTATCAGAGCTAACAAAATATTATAAAAGATTATAAAGATATTATTTAATTTATTCTGATTTTGCTTTCATCATTCTAACGTTTTTGATACAATTCAAAGAATATCTGCGTTCGGAAAGTACAAGTATTTAAAAGCATAATTGAGATTTCGTAAAAAGTACTTTTCAGCTTTTAAATGTATAAAGTTGCATTTTTACGAAAACTTTTTAACGTGTTGCGATCGTGAAAGTTGCTGGCGGTGAAAAGTTAAAGTAGTTATGAGGAAACTCATAAATTCAAGAGACAATAACTATTTCAGGACGTTAAGCTTTTAAACTGTTTTTCCTAAAGAAACGTTGCTGCATTTATTAATGCGGTTAGATTAATGAATTGTTGTACATAAACAAAAACTGACAAACTTAAACAAACTTTAAACTATTGTAATTCAAATTGTATTTCATCAAAAAAAAAGTAGAGCTATAGAAACAAACTAAACATTCATAAAAGCATTATTTGTTTTCAAATTTTTGTCAACATCATCACAATATTTAGCAGTTATTATATTATTACGAATTTCATATGTTAGTGAAACTTAAAGAGTTTGTGGTGCACTCGTTGTGAAACATTTTACTAAATCAGTAAAATTGGAAGGTGAATATTACAAAAACACTGTTGGACAAGTTTCACTTAATTTATTATAAGACTCTTTACAAAATTGTTTCGACTATTAACTCATTTTCAAAAGATAGATTAAATTGTATTAAAGTTAAATAAAGTTACCAAGCTATTTATAGAAGCATTTACTTATTTGGTAATACCTACAATTAAGAGGGGGGTGGTTATTACTGAGAAGTTCAGTTTGGTTGTTAACCAAGGGTTAATTTTGATGTACAGCCTTCTTAATCTCTAGATTTTCTAATAAATTTAATTTTCGGCTTTTGTTGGCTGAATGCAATTTTTCAACAGAGTCTATATTGATATTATGTTCGTTAATGGTACAATGTTCAGCAATCCCTATAGTTGTTTAAAAAATTTTTTAATACTATTAACATGTTCAATAATACGACAATTTACAGATCTACCTGACTGATCAATGTAAAAAACATTACAGTCTTTGCAACAAACATGATAAACTCCGCTTTTTGCTAAGGGGTTAATTTGGTTTTGTTGTTAACCAAGAAAGAATGATTTCAATAGTTGAAAGATTAAATTTAGAAAGTTCATTTTTGACGTGGATGCTAACATTTTTTATATAATTTAAACAGCAATAAGTATTTAAATTCGACTTATCTTTTGTAAAACTATTGTAAATCTGTTTCCTTAGAATAAAGCGTTGTTTATGTTTTAACATAACGTCTATCATTTTAAGTTTGTAACCATTATTTTGGGCTATGGTTTTTATTATATGTAATTCTTTATTAAAATGGTAAGGGCTTAAAGGTGTAGTTACTAATCTATGGATGAAGGAATTAAAAGAAGCCACAGTGTCGATTGTGGTACGTTTTCTATAAATTTCAAAATCGATCTTCTTATTAATTTTAGTAATTTTGAGGTCTAAAATAAAAATATTTAAGTTTCGTTCAAAAAATACAGCCAACGTGTTTATGGAAACTAAACATGTTTTATAAAACGAAAGTTAAATAAGGTAAGGAAATGAAATAAAGTTACTTTTAAAAAAGTTTTTATATTCTTTACGACCTATATTTTCTCACTTAGTATTCTACGTTGTCTTTTCCTTTATATTATGTTTCTATATCTGTGGTAATAAATGTGTATCACAGGAACAAATCTTAAATTCTTAAAAATTAACACTTTCCCACCCTCGTTCGTGACTATGCATTTGTTTGACATTTCAATTATAACAAAGGTTTTCTACTTAATTTTCATATCGGGTGCGTTGCGTTATCAATATTTAATCGTTTCGTAGACGAGAATAAAAAGGAATACAAATGAAGGGCGTCGATTATGAGAATTTCGGTTGCAATAAAAAGATCAAAAAAGTTTGTCATATAATTTTAAAGTTAGATTTTCCGAGCGCTTACAGTTTTTGTTATGAGTCTGTTCCAGACAGAGTAAAATACAAGGGAATACAAAAAGTAGGTGACTGACACGTCCCATCTAAACGTTAAAGCAAAAAAATACAAAATTTATATGTATCGCGCTTTTTTGGCCATTTTGATTAAAAGTTACCCCACTTTAGTGTCTCCAACTTCAATAACAACCATTCCATTATACTCCTAGCCTAAACTAAATGGACAGGTTCAAACATCTTATCCACATCCATTTATCATATTTAATCACATTCAACCACCTTCAAAACTTCTCTAAATTATGGCTACCATTAATTTAATTTGATTTGAAAGTAAAGTTACACAATATTTTTTCATATTACAGTCAATATATCGCCACTTATTGATATTTACTGCTAACTGTATACTATATCATATGTTTTACTAGAACTAAAAGAAGAGTTCGAAAACATCTCCTGATGATGATTACGTAGTTAGCGAAACGTACGTCAAGTTTAAGTGTTCTCAGTTCTACTGAAAATGTTCTTCAAATATTAAACCTCTATATTAAATACCTAAATACATATATCAAGTACAAGAAGTAATAAAAAACGATCAGTATAAAATAATAATCTAAATAGCCATAAAATTTTGTCATAAATTGCTGTAAATCCCTTTCTCGTTTGTTTTGTTCTATTAGATAAAGGAAATCGTTTCTGATTTTCGTTAGAAGGGAAAAGGAAAATTTACTTGATATTTACTCCGGGTTTTCTCATTCTCAGTAAATCGTTTTTCCGCCTGGCTGACCCCAAATGAATCAAAATTTGTTTTAGTGCGTTTACGCCTGTAAATGACTAACAAATATTAACTAGAATGTATTTTCCGAAACTCCATATATCAAGTGTACCGCAACAACCATTAACTTCAAGAGCGTGTTCAATAACAGATTAGAACCAGTTGAAGAATTAACCTACTTTTAAACAATCTATGTAGTAGTATCAAACTTAAGAATCGCATTACTGTTACATTCAAACACCGAACGCTAAACAATTTATTACAAACTCGAACCGTTAAATCAATCAAAAAATTATACAAAATAATCTAGGGAAAATGTTAGTAAACAACAAAACCAAAATTGACATACTAGATAAAAATGGAGTTTATAAATTGAAATGTGATAATTGTGACGCATATTATATAGGCCAAACGGGTAGAAACCTAAGAACCAGATTTGACGAACACAAAAAGGCTATTTTAAAAAACATTTGTAACACAGGATTAAGCACGCCTTGTATCGACCTCGCGAATATTCATCATCATCGGATATGAGCAATTTCTACAACACCATTTGAATTAGAGTCAGCAGGAAAATCAGGAATAGTAAGTTTCGCATTTTCAATTTTAGGCAAGTTTTTCTAGTTAATTTGTTGAAATTTTAAGTGTTTGCATTGTGAGGATTCCTCAGAGGCGCAAGTTCGACAGTTCTATTAAATTTTAATTTAACCGAATTAAGTTTGTAAATTAAAGAATTTTAAAAGGGCAGCAGGTAATGTCAGGATATCAGATAATGAAGATTATGTTGTAGAAGGGTATCTAAAAACATAAAAAATGCTTGTTTTTGGAGAGGCACACAGCAAGACAGGAAAAAAATTGGTTCGCTGTAAAATACGGACAAAACTTTATTGTTAAGTTTTAAAGTGGTTGCTTAATGTCGTTTGCGAGTTCTTTTGAAGACGAATAGAGGTTGAAAGAGAGAGAGAATATTACGAATGGTTGGTACTTAAATCGGTACGTTTCAAGGGGCCGCTAGACCCTCCGAATTTATTTTGATGTTTTTAATTATAACGAGAAAGTGCCTTTTAAAAACAACATTCGCGTTCATAACTTTAATTAATATTCCTACGCTTACCTATACGAAACGGGTCTGACAATAAATCGCCTGGTCTTTTTGTGTGTAAAAATTGTACCATTCATATCAAGTTTTGTCCAAGTTTACAATGTCCTAATAGCCGAAATATATATATAACATAACTTGCGCAGATCTATGAAAATTAAGATCATTTGTGACGATCTGTATATAATTTTAAAGTTTACAAGCTCTTTATTCCTAAAGCACCTTCTTTAACAATACGCTTCAAACAACTAAGTGTATTCTAAGATAAACATCCTTTCAATTAAATTTATTTTATCTCCTGCTGAAATGTTCTAAAGTAAATTTATACAAACGAACATTGTATTTATTGTCTACAACAATTATTTCTCTATACAAAGACCTCCATGGTTAGTTTTTTTTAACATTATAACGATATATTTCAATAGACGACATATTTTGATAAAAATTTTAACAGCAATTCGAATATGCGACTATATAAAGTAAGTTTCAAAGAATGAAACATCAAGAATGGCCATGACAAAAGCGGTCCATTTTTTAAAACAAACGTTTAAACGTTGAAACTTGCAATTTTGTTTCGTTTTCCACATTTATTTCGATTCGATTCGTTCCAGTAAGAGAATATTTAAAAACTTGTAAGACCTTTAAAACAGAATCATTGAATTAGTGAAGTTATGAACTTTTGGAAATCTCCAAATGTATTCGAAATAAATGCGAAAAACAAGACAACATTTGTTTGAGCAATTTTTCAATTTTTGATATATTATTACATTGTGGTGAACAGGGTTGTTCAAAAAATCTATTTACACTGGTCTATAAAGGTCTTCCTACAGGCATACCTATAAAGGTATGTTGTAAGGAGATGAAAAGGAGACGACTAAATAGAAGAAACAGTCTTATCAATATTGGAACAGAAAGTAGATTTTCTCTTGAAACTAGATTTCCTCAGTGTTCTGCAAACGAATTGTCATTATTTCCAAAATAACGTTTTCAAACGGACATGAGAACAGATGCATGGTACAAAAAAAAGTAATCAAAGTGTTATTTGCAAGAAGACGCACAGACAAGTCCTACGAATAATTGATATAAAACAAAAGTCGATATACGTGACTACCAAGCAGGTATTGAATATAAAAACAACTTTTGGGTGAAGGTTTCATTAATTTATTGATAAATTCTCAATAATATTATTTCGACAACTACGTAATTTTCAAAAGTATAATTTCTTATTACTACTGTTAAACATGGTGTTTCACAATAAGTACAACAAAAACAGTATTTTTCTTATACGTGATCGACACCGTCTATAACGCAATTCCCCTAGATCAATACTATTTTTCTTAATAATATTTTTGTGTTGTTTCTAGACTAATAGGCAAATAATATATATTCATATTCAGAAAAGAAGGCATTAAAATCCTTATTCGTCTAAATTTTAAAGATCACAGATCCCACATTTTGAGCGCGTCCTACACGGTAGGCACAGCGCACCGAAAGCCATATCCCACGACGAGTTTCGACCTATCGGTGGGAATCAACAGAAACAACTACTCCAAAGGTTAATACCCCTACCTACATTGAATTACACTGTTGATTCCGATGAATTCTTAAACGAAGATATAACATATTCAGAAAAGATCATAGATCCCATATTTGGAAAGCGTCCTACACAGTACACTATAGTAATTTATGTAGGAAGCGAGATATTATTTATCGTAATTTATTTTGCAAAGATTCGGAAAAAAATCATAAAATATAAACTACAGCTTTATGGTTTGAAGTGAATCTTCAACAAATATCAATCTATAACTCCTAAAAGCACAATATGAGACATTGTCCAATTTTTAAATTAAGAAACAATTTTTCAGCAAAATCGGTAACCAAAAGTTTTTTTTATAAACTTTTTGATAAGATAGGAATTACAAAATAATTTTTGCTCCATAATTTTGCTAATTTTAACACGTTATCTGTAGAAATTTGTTTTTTAACAAAATTCTTATCAATTAAGGATTAACTATTCAAACTTCTGTTCGAAGTATTAACTCTACACAGCCTGCTGATTAGAATCAAAGTTACTAATATGTTGTGTGATTACTTCATATGATATTTCATTTCAGATATTGTTTCGTGAAGTACGTATTTAATTAAAAGGTAAAAACGGAGGTGTCGTTTGATAACCAAAAACAATGCTACCGGAAACGTTTTGGGTAGAAGATTGACGCCTGAACGCACTTATGTGATTAAACATTTTATCTAAAAGTCGTTTGTATTCGCAAGCATATAGGCTGCCGTTTCCAAAACATAAAGGCAAAATTATTAACGCGAAAATACGGAAGAGCGCAGTGAATTGTGCTCTACTTGACGCACAATCCACTATAGCTTCAAGCAGTTGCTTGATTCTTCTTAAACGCTCGGTTATACAATCAGTTATCGCGTACGTCGTCATACAACCTTCACAATTCTCACCAATTCCATGTCCCAACTAAAACTCCAATCATTCTATGCTTCACTTGAAATATCAGAAATTCCCTTACACCACAGATTTCGAAAACTAAACTACCAGTCATTTTTTAGTATTCATTCAAGGGGAAAACAAATCGCTAAAAATACCATATGCCACGTGGAATATTCTGAACACGTCTCGTTAAATTTACTATTATTTACGCTTAAACGAATACAAGATTGTCCCCTATTCATGAAAAAACATTCCTTGGCTACCCATCAGTGGCATTTTCACCCAGATATTTCTGTTTTTTAACCACTGAATAAGCATTAAATTTTGCCATCAGTTGTATTTGATAATGTAACAGGCGGGCTGAAAAGTTCGTTGGGTAGCATAGAAAAATATATTTCTTTTAATAAAGTTTGATTTTATTATTCAATATACAATTCAATTCACGATACAACAATTATAGCGGTCATAGAATTTTTCAATACCATTTTTATAATACGATTTGTCTTTAGCCTCAAAATTTGTGTCCAGCGAGCATCCTCTTGAGGTCTGAGAACAGAAAAAAGCCGCAGGGTGCCAGATCTGGAGAGTACGATGGATGCGGAAGCTCCAAACACTGCTAAGAATCATCTGTTCGATCCGTTGTTGTTTTTGGTCGATTGTGAGCTCGCGCGGCACCCACTTTGTACAGAACATGAGCTTTCGCATATCCAAATATTCATTCACGATATGACCATGACCAGCACGTTCCTTTGATATCTTTAGGATCTCAGCTATCTCAATCAACTTCACTTTACGGTTATCAAAAATTATTTTGTGGATGTTTTAGTCGGTAACAGCCTCTTTGGGGCGTCAACTGCGTGCATCGTACTCGGTGCTCATTTCGCCTCGTTTAAATTTAGCAAACTGGACTCTGACTTCTTCCATGATATTGCGTTCACAATGTGGACGAAGGTTATTATATCTCGAAGGAAGACTGAGTCTCTAACCGAAGATAACACCTTGGATGTTGAAACAGCTTTTACGTTTTTGTGTAATTTCGAGTTTTAATGTTTTAGTCATTTAATTTGTGTTTTGTTTTAAAAAGCGAAGAATCTGATACATAAAAACGCATAACGTTCAAGAATTTAGACATTATCTTCTAAACGAAGCGGTTAGTTATTGATAAAGTAATTATATTATATTATATTATAGTATATTAAAGCGATAAAGAAAGTCTGTTATTGTTCACATTTTGTGTCGAACACGCGGTTCAGCTAAAGGAACACTGTTTCGGAATAAGATCGTTTTCCAGCGAACTTGTTCCCGTCTTCGCATCTGTCTCCATTATATTTCACATTGCATGTCTTCATTTCGTAAATAACGTCCGGAACACGTGCTGCGGTTCCTCAGTCAATCACCTCCGCGAACAGAAACGATTAGGGGATGTTTCTATGCTTCCTAAAGAAATTCATCAATCCCTACAAAAGGGATATTTCTCTCCTTTATCCTAACAAAACTTCCAATTTTTTCTATAAGTTAATAACATAAAAAAAAAACATTCCCCAATACAGAAAGCACAAGTTCAATTATCTAATTGTACAACACTGATCAGACGAATTGATTTTATAAATATGGAATAACAGAAGCAACTACTCCGGCATTGAATTACACTGTTGATTCGGAAAAATTCTTTATTATTCTACCCAATAGGTCAAAACCGGTTGTGGGATATGGCTTTCGGTTCGCTGTGCCTACTTGGTAGAACGCGTTCCAAATGTGGGATCTTTGATCTTAATATTTAGACGAATAAGGATTTTAATTCCTTTTTTTTGATATCTTTCGAATTGATTGTATTTGAAATAATCGTCCACAATACCAGATTTAAATAAAACTTGTTCTTTAACACCTCAGAATTAAAATATTTCAGTAATGTGCAATTTAAATTGTGAATTAAGTGGTTAAATTGATTACCTACCGAAAACTGGATAGAAGCAAAATTAAGGGTGGAACATTCACTACGTTCACCCACGATCGAATAGAAAATGACTTTCTAATATCCTATTATTCTCTTTGCCTGTGTTCCCTATACCTAGAGGGAAATTTTATTAAGTATCAGGGTATTACCTACAATGTACTACATCCTGGATTCACGAAATTTTCAACATGTTGAAAGTTGCGTAACGGCATGTACAAATCAATAATTTGTTTTCAATATTTCACTGATGCGGCAGTTATTTGTCGAAACTCAAACATAATTTAAATTTTAAATTTAATAAAACGAAAAGGTTTCGAAGAAATTTTTTATTGTACACTACAATATTTGTTTCACCACACTGTGGCTTCATCAGGTGTATTTACATTCTACAAACTTACAGTTACTTAAATACTAACTTAGGTGGTAAATTTAAATTAAGGAGAGGGGAAATGTTTCCTTCTAATTAGTCATTCAATATAGTGTTTGTTTTTAGATATCTATTTATTTCCAATTGTTCTAACAAATTAACTGTCCTGCTTTTATTATCAGTATGAAGAATTTTAAAATTTTCATCAGTCATGTTCTAAATTAATTAAAACTAAATTAAATTAAAATTAAAATTGTAAAGACAAAACTAAAAAAAGTTAAAAAATCAGGTGTTTACTTACTTGCATGTAAAGATTGTGATAAAGTGTATACTGGACAGACAGGCAGACCTTTTTATGATAGAATAAAAGAACATAAAAATTATAAAACAAAAAACCTCAGCTTATTCAGAGCACTTAATTAATTCAGAACATAACTTTGATGAAAATTTTTAAATTCTTCATACTGATAATAAAAGCAGGAAAGTTAATTTGTTAGAACACTATATTGAATGACCAATTAGAGGGAAACATTTCCCCACTCCTTAATCTAAATTTACCACCTAAGTTAGTATTTTAGTAACTGTAAGTTTTGTAGAATGTATATACACCTGTGGTAAAACAATATTGTAGAGTACAACAAATAATTTCTTCGAAACCTTTTTGTTTTATTAAATTTAAATTTTAAATTTGTTTTCAGTTGAACCAACTATTACCAGTTGTAATAGATGCGAAATTATTATTGACTGTTTCTTCGAACGTTGTAGAATTAAAAGCAGTTCTGTTTTGTCAAAAAACCTACCAACGGAAAGAGAAATCCGTTTCCGTTTATTTGAGTTTCAGTGACAAAGATAATCGTTAATTTCCAACACAAATGAATAAAAGGAAATCAGAAAATAGGAACTATTTTGAAAGAAAATGCAAACAATTACTTGAAAAAATACGACATCAGAAAATGAAACATCAGGTTGTCACTTTTATAAACATTCGTAGGATGTGTCAAAGCAAACTTTTAAAACATTTCCCACACTGATATAAAAAGTTCTTTCCTCCCTTCTTGTTGCGATACCGTGGGGACATAAAGCCGCTCGCATTCTTAAGTTAAAAAATTTTATTCAGACCGGAATACTAGTAAAATTATATATATGATCATTCTCTTTTTTTTGTAACTCAACCTTTCCTCGACTTATTTTTTGTTTAAAAAAGAAACTCCAACTATTTTCTTTGATGTACCGCTCATATTTTTCTACGTTAAGTGACGAAAGTTCTGTTAAATTACCCGTCACTAAAATCTACCTCCATTAAACTTTTGTAAAAATGACTCATTATTATCCAAATCTATTTTATGCTTGCTACGAGCTAAATAGCATCTGTTACTTACTCGTTTAAAATTGCATAACTTAATGGAATTTCAACCACAACTTAATATATAACAGAATTAGAGCACTGCAAACTCTTTGTGGCAATGACAGGACATAATTACAAAACAAAATGCATTTCTTAAATAATTATTATTTCATTCCATTCAGGTTTTTCGTGTCTATACGTGCTTGAAGTACCTTAAATTCTGTTTTCATTAATTCATAATGCTTGTCCATGACTTATGCGATACCACCTGTGCTATTGTTCTAACAAATAATAATTTTTATGCTTTTATTTCTTTTTGGATTTTATTTGGTTATTATCTTAAACTATACTTTCAGTAAATGCATTTATGGCATCTTTGATTCCTATTTTGCTTTCAATGTTACCGAATCCTTCCGCCGAGCTGTACCAAGAATTTTTGCTGGCAAGCATAGGTAAAAATTTTTATTTATCTATGCTAAACATTTAGTAAACATTTGCCGCTGCAGTAATTAATGAAATCAAATTAATAATTAAGAACAATTCGGATACACTTGGAATTTCCACGATAAATAAAACTTCGAATTCTATGTTTATTATAATTAATTTTAGTAATTGAACATTAAAATAAATGCGTAAAATAACACATAATACATTTCCAATACGTATCATTTTAATCCAATATTAACTGTGAACAATTGTGTGTATATTGAATAAAAAAATTAAGAAGTTCGCTGAAGCCACACAAAATGAAAATCAATGGATTTGGTCACGCCAGATCCCAAGTGTATCATCAATAGCATTCCTTTTAACAACCTTTGCTACACATCCAAAACAGTAATCTGTTTTTAGGTCTCACATAGTTACTTATTAACGCTGAATCCGATGAAAACATTCCCAGGTTGATAGGTGTCCTGAGACTCCTTGCAACGCTTGAACTATCGCTTTTTTTTCAAATTCTACATCATCAAAAGAAAATGCCCACATTGTAAAACATACAACTACAATAAAATACTTACAACTTGATTTATAATAATGAATTAACGTCAAAAAGACAACTGGCCAATTTTTCAATTTTTTAAACATCATACATCCAAAAATCCAATTTACTATAGAATTAGAAACCAATAATTCAATAAATTTCTTAGACCTTACAATAAATAAAATCAACAATAAACACGACCCACTCAAGCAGATATGATAATACATTTAAATTTATTTGATCTTATCACATAAAAATTAGCTTTTTTCATTCGATGCTCTTCAGACTTTTAAACATCCCCTTTCAAAAATAAACTTTAATATTCAACTTAATAGAATCTATTGTGCAGACAAAAATAACGGATTCAAATTTAAAAAACAAATTCTATAAACAAAATTGTTGTGTACGAATTAACGTAATGCATAACCTTATTTTCAATTTTCAATCAACTTAGATAATAGGGATTTTCAACGTTTACAAGGTATAGATAAAATATGTTTTACTAAACATCTTAATTAATTATCTACGATCACTTGCGTAAGATCAAACACCAAATGATCTCGAAAATAAATTGGTATAACAACTTAATTCCCAAGGAGAAGTCCCCAAACCACATCACCCTATAGAAGGAATAGTCTCGGTTGGGCCAAAGTCCCCTTTATCGCTGTACAACGACTCCAGTAATTTCCGCACATTCTCGTACCAGAAATACCGTCATTTATAACTATAAAACCCTCACTAATCAATACTTTCTAATTCCTCAAATTAAAAATTTTACTGTACCTAATTAACTATAAGTAGGTATATTACGAAGTTATATTTTCTTAAAAATCACTTCACTATAATATAACAAAAAATTTACTTTTAATGAATGTTTTTAAAAAATATTGGCATATGTTCTAAATATTTGTTTTAAATTACAAGCCGATAGTTGAATGAAGAGTGGTTCAATATTGTTGTTGTTTCATAATAACTGATATTTGAAGTTAAATCATTAAAGTTTCAATATATTATGGCAACTCTAGAGCAAGATTCGAATAACTTTTGGTAATACATGAAAAATGATTACAATCGTAGTGTTTTTGTTTTCAAACACTCACAGTATTTCTTCTTTTTCGAGAACCCTCTCTTTTTCAAGGCACTACTATGGACAATTAAAAACAAAAAGCATTTTTGTAATTTAAGGGTTGGATTTCTGAAAATCCAGTCGTGGTGTGACAATTCTGAGACCAGATTCGAAATCAAAATACATTGGAAATGACATCTATGTGGTATCAGCTTCCTCAACCACGTTGACCTGTCTAATTAATCAATCTATATAATTATGGATTAATCGATTGATTGGAACCCTATTTGGAGTATAACCACAAACTCAAGAAGCTCAGAATTATTATATTATCCTATATCATGCAGGAAAAAGTCAAAAAGAAGAAAAGTATTACACTTAACATGTTTCGCTACACTGTAGCTTCACCAGAAGTAACTATCCTTCTGAAATAATTAAAAATATATTAATTAAAAACAATATTAATGTAGCTTTCAAGACAAATAAGTCAGTTTCTAGGTTGTTAAAAAATAATAAAGATATGTATATATATATATATATATATATATATATATATATATATATATATATATATATATATATATATATATATATATATATATATATATATATATATATATATATATATCTTATTACATGATCATCACTTCAATTAATAAATTCCTGATCTTAAATATTTATCGTACATATCTTTATTATTTTTTAACAACCTAGAAACTGACTTATTTGTCTTGAAAGCTACATTAATATTGTTTTTAATTAATATATTTTTAATTATTTCAGAAGGATAGTTACTTCTGGTGAAGCTACAGTGTAGCGAAACATGTTAAGTGTAATACTTTTCTTCTTTTTGACTTTTTCCTGCATGATATAGGATAATATAATAATTCTGAGCTTCTTGAGTTTGTGGTTATACTCCAAATATATATATATATATAGGTAAAACAAAAAGGAATTTCAAAAAAAGAATTAACGAACATTTAAGGTCATTTAAATATTAACAACTCGATTCTAATTACGCTAAACGTTTGATTTTAGAAAACCACCAGTTTAATAAGGAATGCAGAATCAAACAATAATAAATTAAATATTTTAGAAACAATGGAAATAAATAAATTTAAAGAAACAGATTTACTTTTAACCGATCAGTTAGACCTAAATAATTCTCCTTTACTTAACCTGTTCCCCCTCCCCAGTTGCAGTAACCTAACCCATATTAATATAAATTAGATAAGTTTCGTTCGTAAAATTAAGTATTTGTTTACTTCTGATGAAGCTACAGTGTAGCGAAACATATGTTAAGTGTAATAATAAATTAGTGAAAATTAAAAATGTATTTCTTCAACGTTGATTATTAATTTTCATCAAGTGAACCAAGACACAATTAATTATAAAATTGTTCAGTTATTATCACCATTCTTATCACCGAAAAATCTACAAAAATCAATAGTCAAAAGTTAGGGAGAGAACTTGTAAGTCTGTGTAATTAATTACACGTTTCGGATGTTTTGGTAATGTGGAGATTAAATAAATACCTGGATACATGCATAAAAGATGAAAAGCCAAATTTTCTTAAAAAAAAAGAAAAAGAGAAAGCCGAGATGCTTGCCTTCAAGGAAATAGATTCATAACATTAACCTTAATTTTATTTATCCGAACTTCGGAATAAGAATCAGGGAAAGAATGATTACACGGAGAAATGTTCGTAAAACAGTGGCAGCGCTAAGACAGATTCATTCCGGCCCTTATGCTGCTAACTTCCAATTTAATAAAATCTAAGAACATTAGGAAGTAATGGTGTATCAATTTTTCTTATCTCAGTCAAGGTAATAGGCAGTATATTCCATGTTATACTTTAGCAACAGTAGTCTCCTTCAGGTAAAAAGCTGACCGTGCTTTAAAATCGATACAACATATGCTGACCCACTTGAATATCTTTTTCATTTTATTTACTTCTATCCAAAATAATTGTTTTTTATGTATTTTCAGTCGAAATTGTAATTGCTGTGAAAAATCGTAAATAGGCCAAACAGACATAAGTTTTACAGAACGCATAAAAGAACATACAAAATGTTTTGTGAATAATAACTCAAATTCAACTTACGCCCTTCATTTGATAGAAGATAATCAAAGTGTTGACGAAAATTGCAAAAATTGTAAAAACTAAATGTTATTTACAAATATTATGCAATTGAGTCCCGTTTCCAAGTATTTACTTGCATCTCAAAGGAAATAGAAGCAATACGAATGTAATGTAATAAGAACTGTATTCAAAGCAGTCTAACCATAATAGTTGTTTTAACGCGTTGAATTTCGAATTTTCGTTCCAACAAGCTGTGCAACAAAATGCGCAACCGATGTTATATCTAACTTAAATGGAATAGTTTATTTATGTTACCGTCTGAAATATGAGGCTAAAAGAAAAGACTGGCCTCAAAATGAAGAATGGCAATAAGAAAACCGATAACTGTGCCATCTTCTTTTACCGCTCAGATAGTATAGAACCTTTGATTTAGAGGCGTACATAAGAAATACGTCCAACGAAAAGATAGCGGGAGAATTTCTAACAAAAAATCGGACCTTAGGAGTATAAAATTACAACACAATGTATATATCCTACCATAAAATTGAGTATCATATTAGGTAAATATCCCAAAAGGTCGCCCGGATTATTAGCATATTATGAACATTAAAACTTACCCTTCCAACAAAAATCATTTCATAAGGATAATGTTTTCAATGAAGTCGTACCTGAAACAAAAATATATAATAAAATACGTATTGAGACGTCAATGAAAAACTGTAAAATGCTCAAAAAGTTTCTTGTTACAGAAAATTTCAAACCACATTGATTATGATACAGTATAAAAATTCCAAAAATTATATTCAAAATTTGCAGACGTATACATATATGTATATAACTGAAATGTGAGAAACAGGAACAGTTGAATTTTACTTTTATTATTACCCATCTATGTAGAACGACTAAATCAAATCAGTTTCTGTTTACAATGTTTTTTCCATGAAATAGTGGAAAATAATTATTTCTTTAAAAAAATGGTTTACATTATCGAAATGTCTAAATCCATTCGATACGAGAAATTTGCGGTTCAATGTTACCAAACGTAGCACGGGGTGATTTAATTAAAAAACAGGAAAAAAACGAGGTCGGGCCTACAAGGTAGAAATTGGACCAGAAAAAGCATTACAATTATTATTCCTCAAGTGTTATGTAATCTTCTGTTACTTTATCTTCACTATTATTAAGCTAAGAAACAATCAATATTTCTACAAAATACTATTACAATGACAATAAAATACATTATAAACTCTAACAGGACTAAGCAATCTTGTTCAATAAAGTGGATTTTTATTATATAAAGCATAAAATGTCTAATGTTGTAAAATATATTCTGAAATAATTAAAAGTGGTTTTACATATTTTAATTACATAAAATGCCGACCAACACATCGATTAATGGTTAATAATGGTTTTATACAATTAGACGTCAACGTTATATGTTTTCTTTCCACTAAGTAATTGGGCAAGCGACAGTCGCGTGACATTTGCGCGAGCGACAAAGAAGTATGTGGGTTATCAGAAAAAGTACTTATAGCCAGTTTTTCGTAATAAATGGTTTTCTTACAGAATGTGTGAGGAATATTAGTTAAAAAAATTGTCATTCTAATTGTTGCAATATGTTTTCTTATCTGATAATATTTACGACTCTTACAATTGATTCTATAGTTTTATTGTAATCGGATGCTCTTAGAGACATCGATAGGGTACATGATTTTTTTTATTTCAGGGTAAAATAGCAAAAAATGTAAACAAACCACGATATAAAAGATATAAAAACAATATAGAAAATTTTAATGCCTAAGTATTTTTCATTTCCATTTTCGATATTTTCTTATGGTGTAAATATTTATTTTATAATAAGAAAGGAAATGTTATAGTTTACGTGTTTATTCCGATGCTTTTTTATCTGTATATAAAACAGTTCGAAATAGGGAAAATATTTCGAGAGAGCAGTTTTCGGAAGTTAAACCAAACTTTCATTTTTATGGGCTGCCATCTTCTACTATTTTAAATAAAGTCAAGTATCCAAGCTATAAAGAAACAATAAAATGGAAATCACCTACTAGTTGACTTCGAATAAAACGACTCTATCGCATTTTCCATTGTGTTATAATCAGTATTGGAAATTGTGAAAGAAAAAGGTATCCGAAAATAGCCGCTAACCCTATAATACAAAGGTACCATATACTCTTTTATACAAACATTCGACAAACGATGTAATTAAATTCTATAACATATATCTATCGCACATTAACACCTCAAAATATGTTACATAATAGAGATACTTTGTTATGTTGTTTGAAAACTGAATTTTGGCGACAAATAAACTCACTTGAGTTAAAAACGAGTTGATACAACTGAACAATGTTCAAGTTTTGTCAGAAATATTTCTTCGATGATTGCTTCAGACAGAAGTTTCACCTAAAAGATAAAGAAATACTTTTCATTCGGTAAACTAGAATAGGACAGAATTGTTATTTTTCGTGTAGAAAAGATAAATAAGAAAAGGTGTTTTTGATAAGTTCGCATCACCTGTAGAAGGCGTATAAACATATTTATACGGGTAAACGTGTGAAGAAACAATAAAACCTGTCAAATATCATAAGAAACTCGTAAAACATGTTTTATTCTATAATATCGAGCTCGAAAATGTGCAGTTTGTTTTGTTCTGTATATCAGCTTTTTCGCTAAAGGAACGGCATAGACGTCTAAAATGAGTTATCTTGTAAACATTCATTGAAAAATTACTACATGAAAGATATTATTAATAATATATGATGTTCATTTGTCCATTTTAAACGACAAAGCAACATTTCCACCGGTGGAAATTACCGGGCAATATATTTTATACTGCAAGGGTAAAGAAAAATCAGTAGCGTAACCATTCTCTTATATCTATGCCCTTCTTCCATAACGATAACACTCTACATATAAAAAACTTGTCAAAACATTAGTAAAAATTTCAAAATCGTTAAGAAAATAGCTTAAGTTTTAGTATTTTAATAGTTTAACATGCCATCTCTCTAATAAAATGATGATTCTAACGTTTTTAGTTAATTAAAATTGTTCATGTTTCTCTCTAAATGTATTTATTCAATTTGGACAATTTGAAACATCGAAAAAGTTTGTTAAAAATGTAACAAGAAAATGTTAGAAGCATTTGGAATGTGGTGTTATATGAAAGGAATATTATTATATACCATACCATTGATTTCGTTAAGAAAAAGTAGAGATAGTGTGGTAGGGCACCTTCTGGCTTAGTTAGGGACATATTATAAACAGAAACAGGAATTAAGAAAGGCACAGGATGACGTACATTAGATTACAATTACTGTTCGAAAGTAGTTAGAGATGTACCATGTTCTACTTTTTTGAAAGTACTAATATTGTCTCTGTATAGGAAGAAATAGGAGAATTTAAGGAACTACGTGATTTCAAATTTTTTGTGTTTAACAACACCGGTATTTCTTATAATTACAATAAAAATAAAACACAACTTTTACTTTAAAATTTATACACTTATTGTCGATGAATACGTATATTTTCTATATTTCAGACTACCTTTGCCAAATTTCATTGAAATCGGTTTAAAAGTTGAGTCGTGAAGTGTGAATGACACAAAAAAGACAGTCTCGATAAATGACAACCAAACAAAATACGAAATAACAAGTATTAACGAATTTGAGCTTAAATATTTACTACATTTGCATAAATTTTAGCTGATTTAGCGTTCTGAATATCGAATTTTTCAACATGGAATATTAAATTCCGTTTGCTTGTGATTCTCCTATATAACGATGTTGATACCGATGTATGTTTGCACCCCTAAATATAGGTTTAAAATTAATTCCCATTAGTTCCGAATATTATTTATGTTCTTACCGTTTCCTTTGGAAATTACGTAAAGTCTCTTTTCAATTATAACTCAGCAAATTATATCCTGGGTGAGATATTACGCCCGAAGCTGCGTGCAAAGAGCCCAGCTATTTGTCATTTTTAATCAGATTAACGAAAACAATAAGGACGAATACAACTCGCATTTTCAATTCAATTCATTGCCTGCTCTACCTAATAATGCCCTACTATCTCATAGAAGATTAATCAACTTTTAATCGAAAAATATCCGAAAAATACATGTTAAACTTAATTATTGCCCCATTTGCACCAAAGTACAACTTATCTTTAGTGGTTCTTAAAAGATTTCGATTTCTATTTCTATTATTTATGAAACCCAAGGGGCAATTAACCCGGATGGAAATATTCAAACCGATAAAACACACCGGAATTGATACCGATTTGAAGTCTAATAAATCATTTCAAGGATCACAGATCCCACATATCGAACGCGTCCTACACAGTAAGCACAGCGTACGGAAAGCCATATCCCACGACCGGTTTCGACCTGTCCGGTTTCATCAGGTGGGCGCTGACGGAAAGGCCTTAACAGGCTATATGATAAGTATAAAAATAAATATAGAAGAAAGATAGGTCGAAACCGGTCGTGGATATGGCTTTCCGTACGCTGCGCCTACTATGTAGGCCGCGTTCGAAATGTGGGATCTATGATCCTTGAAATTTAGACGAAAAAGGATTTTAATTTTTTTAAATAAATCATTTTTAATTACCGAATAAATGTCTATTTAAAGTTATACTTCTTTTGAGGCGTTGATAGTATCACAGCGCACAACTGTCAACTGTTAACGGTAATTAAAAATATTTTAAAATTATTAATCAAGTTTACTTACATTAAAAATTTAAAAAAAAATAGTATAAAATTTTGTGAGTTTTAATACATTCCAATCCGTCACTTCTTTTCATAATTTAAAGAATGCAGACGTCTTTCGCAAATGTAAAGTAATTAACGTAAAAGAACCGATTATTTGTCCTATTCTAAACTTCAGAAATGCAGACATCACACGTGTATTTTAGGTCATGTCGATCGATCGTCGGCATGTGCGTAAAGCTTTGAGAAATGCCGGTAGCAAACACATTCTTGGTGTCGGCGATCTGAGACCAATAGGGGATGAACACATTTAAATCACATACAAGCCAGTCGACTTTTGCATTTGAATATGTACGTACTCACGTTGTAGGTTGTTCTGTAGATTTACGTCAATTAATAAGCAGCTCTTTTAAAACTAACAGCACAAATATTCCCAGATTTCTAACTATACCGTATAGTAGGTAGATATATTTTAGCTTAGTGTCCTAAATACGCTCCTGATGAACGACGTCCGTTCCTTATTAATTTCTCAACATTCTACTTCTCTAATAATGGCCCAGGTTCAGTCATGCTCACTACTGTTTGAAATGTTTAACTTTTAATAATAAATTATAGAATAACAATTATTGAATTGTAAAAGATTACGTAAGATACAATAAACAGTTGAAGTACAGGTTCGATAATATCCTCTAGTGCTTGCGAATAACGCAACGGAATCTTATGAAAGTTTTCATCTATATCATCTTCGGTATATATACGTATGTTATATCTTCTGGTTAAGGTTAACCACGACCTAAGTTAGCATTCGTGAATTTTGATTGCTGCATTACCGAGGAGGTTCCACTTGACTATAGCCCTTAATTATCATACAGATTCAGCAAGACTCTCAGGCATATGTATATTATCGTCCGTATCGTGTTGCAAAAGAAAATGTTGTTTAATTACATTATGAACATTCAATTTAGAGAACGAATTCATAAAACATCTTTTAAGATTTAATTATATCGTTTCATTTTTGGACAGAATAAAAGTGTTAATGTCATTGCTAATGATATTGTCTCTATTCATGGGTTAGTCGGTTTAAATCAATTAGACTATTTGTATGTAGAATTACTGACCGCATTGTAAATTGTAATTGAAATTTGGACATGCCATTTTATGCACAGTACACATAAACAAATCTGCTTACGTGTGTGCAAAAACAATCTGTTTAGATATGTCGAAACCAATCAATAACATTCAGCATTTTTGAATACAGTTTATCATCTAAGAAAGCATAATTATAAATTTTATACAAACATTTATAAATACCCCTATTAACCTATTTATTTACGATTGTAAGATATAAATTCCAAAATAACCAATCACTATTATATATTAACTAGAACAGAGTTACAGTAATTTTACTTCTTGTTCAACAAATTAGTTTAAAATGAAATATTCGTTATACAGACTATTCAAAAAACAAAATGATTTTAGAAATGAATAGAATTAATTATTGGTTCTATTAGGTTAGGTTGCGATTGGTTAGGTTCGGTTAGGTGTAAATAAACTCTCTATAAGAAACCTCGATTGTCCTTATCGTTATATTGTTCGTTATACAGACTATTCAAAAAGCAAAATGATTTTAGAAATGAATAGGATTAATTATTGGTTCTATTAGGTTAGGTTGCGTTTGGTTAGGTTCGGTTAGGTGTAAATAAACTCTCTGTAAGAAAACTCTAGGGACATTATCGTTATATTGTTCGTTATACAGACTATTCAAAAAGCAAAATGATTTTAGAAATGAATAGAATTAATTATTGGTTCTATTAGGTTAGGTTGCGTTTGGTTAGGTTCGGTTAGGTGTAAATAAACTCTCTATAAGAAACCTCGAGGGACCATTTCGTTATATTGTTCGTTATACAGACTATTCAAAAAGCAAAATGATTTTAGAAATGAATAGAATTAATTATTAGTTCTATTAGGTTAGGTTGCGTTTCGTTAGGTTCGGTTAGGTGTAAATAAACTCTCTGTAAGAAAACTCTAGGGACATTATCGTTATATTGTTCGTTATACAGACTATTCAAAAAGCAAAATGATTTTAGAAATGAATAGAATTAATTATTGGTTCTATTAGGTTAGGTTGCGTTTGGTTAGGTTCGTTTAGGTTTAGTTTTCTTTACGCCAATCTATAGTATAGTATATAGTAATGGCCAAGTTACAGGATGTCTATCAAAAAAAAAGTGTCGTTATACAGAGTTCAAACTCTGTATATATACATAATTAATTGTTAAATACTCAATTAATAAGTCCAAACTGTAGTTCAAGATGTGAGATATAGATACCGGAAATCCGTTACCTTAACTTTTTTCAGAAACAAACTCTTGTTCAGAGAATGCTTGAGTAGCTCGGTAGGAATAATTTCTCCCATGGGAACAGAGAGCTTATCAAAGTTGATTTGAATGAGCAACATATTAATAGAAGCGCAGAAATTTGAATGATGATTCCAGTTAGGAACAATATTATTAATTTGCTTACATACATTAGATTATTAAAGTAACCCCCTTTGAGAGATCCTATAATAATTAAATTCAAATTAAGTTTACTCGAAGTAAGTATCTAATAGAAATTTAAGTCTAATTTTGTCATTTGCTTATTGACATGGCCTATATTTTTATTCTAAGATTCGACGATTGTTTCGGGAAATGTCCATTTTCAAGGGTATATATATATACGTACCAAAGTAAATGCATGTAAATTACTTGGTTATATACAATTACAGATTACTAAGTAACAGTGGGGATGAAATCTGTCCTAACTCTAATTGATTGTTGACAAAATTGAATTTATTATGGAAACATTTCTTAATTTCTAGGTTGGTTTTCTAGCATAGTTAACTTTTTGCTTTTAACAATATTAGAGTATAGAATTTTAACATTATTAGTGTCTATGTTATCATATGTTTAAATAAGGTACATTTATGCTATATAAATGTTCCTTAATTCTTATCGAAATGGATCTGCCAGATTGGTCAATGTAAATTGCATCACATGATTAACAGGGTAACTGATAAATACCACTTTTTTCTACGGGATCCGTTGTCTTTTTATTATTTAGTAGTGAAGTTTTTAAGGTCAAATTTTTATTTTCTACTACTGTTAAATTTAGTTTTGTAGAATTTTTCCATACTTATTACTAACAGAATTAATACAATGTAAGGATCCTTATACAAAAGTTTTCTGGCTAATTGATGTTTCTTACAGTTAATTAATTTATTTATTTTAATATTTGTTTTATTGAAGTCGAAAATTTATGTTTGATATTTTTATTTTTAATAAATTTTAAAGTTCCCCTGTAAATAATGAATAATTAATGTATAAAAAAAAACATTTTGGACGCTAATTTAATTGGAGTAAAGTTGTTACAGAAGTAGTTACAAATATAAATGAATTCGCATATTCGAAACCACGGTATTTGCAGTTTCATTATTTAGGATTCAGGACTATTCAGTTTATAAAAGCTAGCAAAATTAATTAAAACTTGATTTACAGATCACGAGCTGTTCAGTATGCCACTTCGACCAAGTGAACATAAATATTTTAACAATGTGCGTTTTTTTTATGATAACAATTTCAGTTAAAATTTAATTGTCCAATAGCCCGTAGTGTTGCGAACAAATTATTATCAGGTGTCCTTAACGTGTGCTTCATAAATACTGAAGTACCTTTACAATAACATGGCTCAAAATTAGAAACGAGTAAATATTTAATTATAATATTATATTTGTACTATTGATTTGTAAAATATTAAAAGTTGGAAAAATATGGAAGGTTAACGAAAATGATTTTGTTATTAATCTAAAGTCATTCTAAGTTAGTTAGTTATAAGTAACGTGCGTCTGTATGGCAACACTAATGGATTTTAACATGATTTATTATGATCATATTACAATACCAGTTCTGTTTGAATGCTCCAAAGTGTTCAATACTATTAATCATGCCGTTTTACTACTTGCATAATACGTTATTAGTTTAGTCACATGCTACCAATTGCTCTACACATTTATAGGTGTACCTATTAGCGTTCAAACATGCCATTCCATTACTAAAACATGTCTTCAGTATCCAATAGTTATGTAGTTAATAAACGATAGACGTTCAATCAAAGAAACCATCATACCTCCATCAGTGTGACAATCGGCTTTTTAATGGACAGTTTCACCCTTTAAAATTTCTTACACCGTATTACGCTACATCTACAGTACACTGCAAATGTTATTTTTATGTTATCTTGGCACACCTAATAAATGTTTAATTTTATTTTAGTAGTTTGTATTCCTATCTAAAGCTATGCTTTACGCTCTGTATGGTGTGTCGTTTCAACCTCTTAAATCTATTATTTGTTCAAGTAAACATGCTTTGTAGTGTTATAGTGTTTCTTACAATATACTAATCAAATATAAAAAAATTAATAATATATTACGTTTACGTTATCAATTAACAACTAAAATTAAATTAACTACAGTTCTGATTAACACAAGTCTACACAATTCGCCGTATTCTTCGCCACTATTTATACTCGCATTCAACTGCCGCCACTCTATGACCATCGCCTGTCTATCGCTCCTGTCATTTGTCAACGCAAGATGTAAACAAACTAACTCGGTCCGCCCAATGAACTCGCATTTATACTCGTGTTACTACTGTCTTTTTATTGATTGTTGCTAGAACATTCCAGACGTATCTAGAAAGGCCGAGAATATCCATTATCTTCGACAGGAAGGTGTTGTTAATTAGGACTAAACCGACACAAGTACAGTTCGTAACAGTACAGTTTACTTGTTCGTTGTCATATTAGACATAATTCGTATCTATTGGTAATGTTGATACTTACTACTATCTTAAAGGTTAAAATTGTTTGGACATAATCTCCATTTCAATTCTTTCTTATGTTAAAAAGTCAAACTAGCGAAGTGTTTTAATGCTAAAGCAAATTTATACCCGGTGGCATGTAATTTGTCTTAGTGATAAGTAGAAACTATATCTTAAAACAAGAGAGGATAGTTCGTGTTGTAAGTAATTGAAAACAAACACTTTATATTTACCGAAGCGCTTTCCAACTCCAAAAGTTTAACTTCGACTTTTCTCTGAAGTTGTGCCGCAAAAGCTCCAAGATTTGTCAATAATCCAAGTTTCACAGACGAAAATAGGAACTTCTCGAAGCAGTGATAAGCGATTAAAAATTTTTAGTATTGTACTAAACCGATTTTTCTGTCTAGCCCTTGTAGAGTCGCGGATTTTCAACTTTAAGTGTAGTTAGTATTTCACCTAGTTACTCGAAATGACTTAGTACTTTCTTTAACAGAAAGTTTACATAATCGTTACAAAAAGCTTACTATTTACTCTTCTCTTACTTAAACTATCTATTCCTTCGTCCGTTTTTGTCAGGAGTTTCTAACTTCTAAACGAAATAAGATATCAGATTACAACAAACTTTGTTTACATGCAAGCAGAAAATAAAGAAAATTTCAATGCTATCTGTGCTTGTAGTATTTTTTGACACTTTGAGGGGACCCTAAAGTCATGGTTGTTAGATAATTAATTATCAGATCTATCACAAAAACGACTTTACGTAAAAAGTTAAACAACAATCTACAATAGAAAATAGTTACTCACAAGTAATTTAAAAAATATTCAAATAATTTCACTAATCGTTGAGTAAGAAAAGGAAACTTCTTATTACTATTAAAATTTCTAGTAATGTTCTATAACTTCGCTAAATTAATAACAATAAAAGTAGCACTCATGAATAAATTCAGGAAACGACCCGACCAATTTGAAAAACCCTTTCATCCTTCTTAGTTTTAAAGATTTGTAACCACCCCCATAAACTATAAATTACACTTACATTCGTTCTATGTTAACCACTAGGTGGTAGAAATGTACATATCGAAAACAAACCATTTATTGTAAAGTTTTTATTATTTTTGAATATTTTATAATCATTCTGTATATCGATTAAAGATAAACCTGAATACAAAAAAAGTAGACAAACAATTTGTTTGTTTTTTAATTTTTACTAAAAACTACCCTTTTTGTTGGGTTTGTGTGAGCTTCTGGTTTTGCAATGAAGGTAATACCTTTTGTTGGTGACCACGCGACGCGCTTTAGATACAAATGACAAACTCGACGCACATAAAAATTGAGCCAAGGCTGACATTTTTGTATTTGATTGAAAAGAGCCATTAATGCTGAATAGGCTTTATTACAAAGCAAAACTTCAATTCACGGTTGATTGCCTATTTGCCTTCAGAATTGTTGTTATTGAGACACATTTAACAACAGAAATAGAAACGTTAAACAATATTACACACAACACCTGACCGTAGAGAATACAAGAAATGCAGTTCAAAAACATTGCTATAAAGGGTGTTCTATTATATACGAAACGTCGAGGATAAACCTTCAAAGACAATGGCGAGAAAGCCCGAAAAACCACGACTACATAAGGTCTATTGTTTATCATTAAAAAATAATAAATATTACGGAACAATGGCCCAAAGAGTAAACTCTATATTTTTAATTATATCTAACTGAATATGTGGTCTGTTGCTCTATATTAATATTAGTGTTGACAGAATTACTCAATGAATAGAGGTAGGTACTCTACAGTTTCTATTTAGAATTAAGTCGACAAGTGGTTTAGGTAACAACATTGAATTATGAAGATGTACGAGAACGATTTCGGGGGAGGACAGAAGCCGGACCTGAAAAGCACTACATATACGTATATACGAATATAATATGTATACGTATATATATATATATATATATATATATATATATATATATATTTAACGTAGATAGTCTGTTACTGTTTTCTTTGGCTTTATGAGCCTGTCCCCCCATTTCACTTTCGGGATGTCGGATTGCTCTTTCAGTCTACAAGTTGTATTGTATTTGTTCACATAACCATCGGTCATCGTTGACTTGGAATAGCCGTTTTCCTTCGAGAAATGGCCGGATATAATCGCTTAAACTCAAGGGATGAGATGAATATCAACAGCAAACAATTTGTTTATTTAATAACAACAACTGTTAGAAATACCTGCCCATTTGTTTTTTGAAATGATATCGAAACAGCCAAAGCTGTCTGCTTACAGCTCATTTTAGTTATCTATATATATGTATATAGATATACAACCCCGAAAATGCATCAATTTTTAATTTATAACGTCTGTTATTAGCTTTTGCAAATAAATTATCTCTACAAATGGCGGTTTGAATCGATTTCGAAAGTATTAATGCATTTAAATTGAATGCAATTTTCGGACGCTTTTAAATTGAATTTGCAATATTGAAACATGTTTATTGCTTAAGTTCTGATGTTTGATTGGTAAAATCATTGTGAAACATGACGAGGAATCAGAACATGATAAAATAATTGGAGGAATCTTGGCCATATTTTCACTAATTTTACTTTACATAGTTTTTTTTCAATAAAATAAAATAAAACACACGTTGTTGTTAAATCTCAATATAATTTTAAAAATACTTTATAATTGTTTCGTCACTTTGTGACTTCTTCAGAAGTATACGAATTACTTAAGTGCTATTACAGATTTTGTCCTTAAATACTATTTGTAGAAGCGGGGGTGGGGACATTAAAAATATTTAGTAAGGGCGAAATACTTACATCTACTTGTTCGTTAATTAACAAATTGCTATTTTTAAATTTGTTTATTGTTAAGTTTTCGAAAAGTGACAGTTTAAATGGTTTATTTTCTAAATGTACAACTTCAAATTCTTCATTAAATTCATGATTATTATAATGTAAATGATTTGCATAATTCGAGTCAGTCTTATTGTTAATATATGAATGTCTATGTTCATTTATTCTAATTTTAAAATTTCGAAAAGTTTTTCCAATGTAAAACATATCACAGGATTTACAATTAAGTTTATAAACACCTGATTTGTTGATTTTTTCAGTTACATCTTTGTTATTTTTAATATGCTTATTTAAACTATTGTTAGTCTTAAATGCTATTTTACAATCATGTTTGTTTAGTAAAGATGAAACCTGTTTAGTTTTTCAATGTCCATCATCATCTTTATTTAAGAAAAGAAGGCATTAAAATCCTTATCGTCTAAATTTCAAGGATCACAGATCCCACATTTCGAACGCGTCCTATACAGTAGGCACAGCGTACCGAAAGCCATATCCAAGACCGGTTTCACCAGATGCTTCTGTTTATTCTATATTTATATTTATGTTTTTGTTGATTCTATATTTATATTTATCATATAGCCTGTAAAGGACTTTCTGCCAGCGCCCACCTAACAAGGCTCGATAGGTGGAAACCGGTCGTGGGTTATGGCTTTCCGTACACTGTGCCTACTGTATAGGACGCGTTCGAAATGTGATCTGTGATCCTTGAAAGTTTTTTTTTTAAATGTTATATCTTTGTCTAAGAGTGTAATTCAATGCCGGTAGGGATATTAGCATTCGGAGTAGTTGTTTCTGTTGATTATATATTTATATTTATCCATCATCATCATTATTTATAACACAATCGCTAAACAAACCATGTAATTAAAATAATAATTCGCTAATGGCTCTTGGTTAAACATATTGAATAAATTTACGGTAAACAAACACTTTTCGCAATATTTTTATTAATTTACATACGGAGTTTAATATAAACCAAATAGAAAACTAAAAACTACTGCAAAAAAACAATTAGTAAACTTTAGTATCTACTGATAATGGTCCGCTATAGGTGTATGGTCTAAATATTATTGCAAGTTAGTAGAAGTATCCATTGAAGTGTTAATTTTTTTTTTCCTTTTTGTTTTATAATTGGTGCAGAAAATAATAACACGTTGAATGGATTTGTTTGTACCAAATCCATATGAACAGTGTCTAGTATTAGTTTAGTTGACGAGAAAATTGCAAGTTTCGTGGAAAATGCCTGGATAAAATTAATTACGTGTTTATTAGATATTAATTGGGCTTCGTGAAAAAGGTATTAAAATTTACAAATTTACACACTTTGTAAACAAGTTGGGTTAGATAGTTGACACCGTTTTTTATAACAGGTGGATAAACGGCCGGTTCACATACGGTATACGTAAATTACTGTCATGGCTATCTACATTGTACCAAATTTGATTTAATTTTTATTAATCGTAAAGCTAGACCACAGCTGTACTTTAATGTATCTCCCCTGTTCATAAATTAACTTCACCGTAATTTTTGTAGTAGATTTAAACCTCACGTAAATGTGAAAATATTGTCCTTAAATTGGACGTAAATAATATTAACGTGTTCTTTGTCGGCCGCGTAAATTTAAAACGCCCGTTTTATGTGCTCTCGTCTTAACCGCAGTTTTCTTTATATACCAAACCATATCTTAATCTTTCCTTTAAAATTGTTTTAAAATTTACTAAACACATCACCATTAAACCAATCCAATAAAAGACTTCTTCATATTTTACTAAATCAATTTCTAATCACCTAAATGTTTGATTGACTTGATAATTTTTTATTTGTAAAATGTGTTTTCTGAATTAAATATGCTTTTCAAACATCAATGGTCTTGGTCTTGTCATTTATGGTACATCCTAACCTAACCTAACCTAACCTAACCTAACCTAACCTAACCTAACCTAACCTAACCTAACCTAACCTAACCTAACCTAACCTAACCTAACCTAACCTAACCTAACCTAACCTAACCAAGCGAAAGCGAATAAAACGCGGTTTACCTACCCGGTTGAAGACTTTACCCAAGAGTCTTACGCAGTTTACCAGGGGTAAACCTAGGTTTACTCGCTTATCTAACTTTACCCGTAACATATAGATTAAATAATAAGACCTCCGGAATCAAAAAGCGGTGTATATAAATTGCTCTGTAACAACTGTGATGCAATTTACATTGGAAAGAGTGGGAGAGCTATTGGAACGCGATTAAAAGAACACAATTACAGCATAAATAAAAAACTAAAAAAAACAGGATTCGCGGAACATTGCATTGATTCGAACCATTCATTTGATATAACAAAAATACGAAAATCATTGATAGTAATATACACAATAGCAAAAAACTATCTATGCTAGAAAATATAGAAGTCAAAAAAGCTGTTTAATTAGGGTGATGAAATGAATTATTTCACCGGTGCACAGATGTGCCACTTCTTTTGATTCCTATGGGGGAATCGGTGCAATAAACGGACTTGTGTTTTAATTGTTTATTACACCCAACTATTTACAAACTATATACACTAATTTTACATGAACGTCGTGACTGCTACTTATTTACAAAGATTAAATTATTATGATTGATTGATTGAGACTATATGTTATTTATACTATACGTTTATAGAGATCTTGATTTGATTTGTGCTATATGTTAAATGTACTAAAAATGATCTCTTATAAACGTTTGATGTTTTTATCTAATATGTTGAATTGAATGATTGAACTGTTCTTACTGTAACAACTGTGTTATCTATTAACTATATATGAATTTAAGAACCGCCCATAGAGGAGGGGTGGTTCCGATGCACCGACACTTGAAACAACAAAACAAACAAAAAGGATGGAAAACCGTAAATACAAAAAATGCAACATTGTAATCTATGTGTCGGTGCATCATCTACGTCCTCGAAATGGACCGATGGGTCAACAAATTACCCCCAATAAATGTATAAACTAACTTAAACTCTAGATGCACATTTGAACACAAAGAAAAAATAATACAATAGGAAACGGCAATACTAAAAAAAGGGAAAAAATATGATACATACTATTATAAAACCATAAATCGCAGAAGAAAGAAACGGACAGCAAATGCACATGACAATACAACAAAAATTTGAGAAGTAAAAAATGTGTGACTGACAAGACCAATAAATTACAAAAAAAAAATGAAAAGATAAATCCGAACAAAAGCTATATTCCAAAAACTAAATTTAGTTAATAATCAGACTGAATTAGGATCCACAAGTTTATAAAATGTTTCAAAAACGTTGCACTATCGAAAGTTTAAGTTTAAATAATAAGGAATAAATAGTTAAATTTTGTGTTACCGATTGTTTTACTACTTTTAAAGACTTAATTTAAAGCAAGACAAACTTTCTAATATAAGCAATTTTGTGTACATGACACAAACTGTTAATAAAATACGGCAAACTTTCGTATTTGATTGCTCAGAATTCAGAGACGGTTTTAACAAAAGCAACTCTCGTTCATTGTATATAATTATTTCGCTTCCTCCCAGGCATTAATAACTTCAGCCTACTTTAATATTTACGAATAAAACAAATTTAAACGGCGGCAAACTCGTCTCCGCCAATCGCAGGCTATTTAAATAAATCCTCCGTCTGATTTTAAGCATTAGATTCACAATGAACACTCCATTTACATGCAAATTCTAAAATAAATTACCTCGCGTCACAACTTGTCTCTTTTATCTTTTATTATTGGAGAAGAGAAATGAAATACAACAATCGTACAACTTAAGCCCCCGATTGATATGCAGGTAAATCAGAAAAGTCAATTCCAAATCGACATTCCATTTAAACTATTTTAATAAAAACAGAGACGAATGATTTGAGATAGACAGAGCCGCCTAAACGATTGAATTTGATTTAGTAAACAAAATAATTCCGTTTGACAAACTACCTACATGGATTCCTTTTTCCGATTTCGCAAATGTACTTATTGAAAATAAAATTGGAAAATTAGGGGATCAAAAAGAGATAAAAATATTTTACTTATTTACTTACCAAAATTTCTACCTCAAAACCGAAAATGTCAAAAGGGGTTATACGAGTATTACGTAAAGATTTTTACGGAACAACTTTGGTTTGGACAATGATTTATTGAAGTTACTATGGTTTGCTGATAAAAACTAATAAAACAAAAAAACATGCTAGATTTCAAACTTTTTTGTTCTACTTGCCACCCTTAAAGAAAAGGACATTATTGATTTATCTGTATTGATTCATCAAATGCTGTTTAAAGGCAGTAGATAGGTTGGTTGGTGTTCAGAACAAAAAAAAGAAACTTTTTTGTGTTTCATTCCCGCTAGCTACTCGACCTACATTGTAGTGCAAAGCCGGAGGGTAGGGCGTAAGGCACTCTTCAGTTTCCTTTCAGGAATCGTGGGTATGGGTGGGTGGATCACAAATATGCCCTCTTTAATTTTTGCCTCATTAAGTCCGGAAGTGTTTGTTTTAAATGCAGAAACCCTCTTCCATTTCGATCCATAGCTTTCACAAAATTCTTCATCAGTCCCATATGCAATGTAATCGGTCACTATTAGTCCACTAATAAACGCAATATACTCTCTAAATATAGAGCTCGCATCTAATAAACAGGAATAGACAGGTCTTAACATGATAAATGTGCATCATCGCATAAACACCAAGAAATGCACCAATATGCACATGTTACCGAATATCTGTGGGTGAGTATTTGCCCATGTGATCCAAGGAAACGACAGAAAAATTGGACCAGAACAACCAAACCTGGATTCGAACCGGTGACCTCCCGAATACTAAACAATGAGTTATAAATTGACATAGGTTGCCTACACTTATTTAAAGAACTAGCTCTGGTAATTTCGATAAATTGCTAACCAAGAACTAAATGTTCTTTATTGATAACACGGTGCTGGTTCCCATTTTTTATTTTTTTACGTTGATTCTAAAAATAATCGGTGTTTTAAAATAGGAAGAAATAATGTAACTGTGTGATGTAGTTGGCAAAAAATACGTAAAGTGAGGAGATAAACCATTTCAAAGTTTGTTAAAGCAAACAGAATCGTAGAAGTGTGAATCGGAAAAAACCTCTCTGTTGACTCCAAACAGATTCGTTCAGCTGATTGAACAAAATTGTCCTTGTCAGTCAAAGGGAAGCAAGATAAATTTTCCAAGCCGGTGTCATTTTTTACTTTAAAGGTCCTATAAGCGTTGTTGTAATGAAATTCATTAGTAAGCTAAGACGCAAACAGCCTCGCTCTTTGTCACTTAAAACAGTTTCAAATCGCACCAAAATAAAACGATATTGATGCTCAAGTTTAAAATTCCAAACACGATCAACTTAAAATACCTGAAATTTCTCTTTGTCTCTTTCAATAAATAGAATAAAAATTAATTCGAAATATTTAAAATCATTTATTATTAATCATAAATACATTACATTACAGGTAATGATTTATCGATAATAAAATAATTGTTTCTAAAGTGTTTTTTAACTATGTGCCGTTGATGTAAAATTTATATTATTAGCAAACAGAAACTTTTCTTTCCGTTCAGGTAGATTAAGATTTTTAGGAAAAAGTTTGATTGAAAAACTAATTTGTCATGCAACGGTCATATTATAATAAAATTATTTTTCCATTAGGAAAACACGAGCTACGATAATTCTGTTATACTTCGCATATATATTTCAAAAAAATAACATGTCTAGCTTTCACTTTATTTCTCTATGTATCTACCTAATACCCATACAGACAACGCTGTACTCGCTTTTTTTTTTGTTTGTTTGTTTTCAGATGAAACAGCCCAACAAATGCTCCACCTTTGTTATCCCCCTGAGAGAACAGAAAAAAAAGAACACGTTTATTGCTGTAAACAGATTACCGGTTTTCTCTCACATGAGAATATTTTAAAATAACTCCGTTCCCCTTTTTGAAAATGTCACCCAGGCGTTACTATCTATACAATACAATATATTTAGAACTTTATTTTTACAAAAAATAAAAAACATTTTCGAGGTTTTTGACTTTCTCGTCCATATATATATATACACAGACACGAACGTTTCGTTTGGTCACATACTCGTAAGCCGTGTGACCAGTCGGCTCGCACTCTTTTCTAATGTACGTAGGCTGCTAAGACTTAAAGGAAATCTTAAAAAGAATTTTTATATTCATGTTTATTTGTCGATTTGGATAATAAAAGAAATGAAAATCAATCAAAAAGGCAAAGTAAATGTGGGTACAAGTATCCTTGATATTTTTTGACATTAATTTCGCCAGAATAATAATCTTCTGAGCAACGTTTCTACCAACGCTAAAAAAGATGCTTAAAACCAATAAACTTTCCGTAAAGTCAGGTACTTTATATTTTCAAAGACATTTTTAAGACGTTTGAAATTATATTTTAAGTAAACAGAACCTTATTCCTCTGTGTCGAAGTTTAATAAAAAGTACGTAGTGTTTTTCGCATTTATTTTTTTAATTTGTTTGTCGGTTCATTCCACGAATAAAACATAGTTCTTCTAAAAAAAGCACTCAATTTTTGGGGAACTACCCTGAAGCTATTGTAAATCCGGAATAAAACAAACAAAAAAAAAACTGCTTTACTTCCTTCCTTCCACCTCATAAAACTGAAATTCAAATTCACACAAAAATATTTGGAAACCTAAAATACAATAAAATAAAACTTTTTAATTTGTCACGTTCAAACTTTGTTTGATGTATATATATATATATATATATATATAATTATTTATTGCAAAAAACATCAGTGGATAGGGTTGATTCTAATTAAAATTTCTATTTGCGTATGTAGATAAATAAAAGTAACATACGTTTGTAGATGCCTGCCTACAAAGTAGTAGTTATTGGATATATATCAAACGATAAAACACAATCACTGTGATATAAATTTTTTAAATTGTATGTAGTACAGTTATAAAATTGAACTGTTGTACACTGAAAGCTCACAATTTGCAGTAAATTAACATTAGCATTTACAACCAATACAAAATATCGGCACTATTTGTTCGACTAAGCTATAGTTATTTATGTTGCTAAACATTTTATTATCTACATCATCAAAATTGGGACACGAATTGTCGCAGGAGTAAAATAAAAAACATTGTTAATGTACGTACAAATCGGATATTCTAACATGAGATCTGGCATTTCCAAGTCCATGGAAGTGTAATGAATAACACTAATATAACGTTTTATATGAACTTGTTCTAATTTCTTTAATTAGACAGGTTTTCAATTATTGCAAGCAAACAAATAAAAACAAAGAAATACAGTGTTCTATTTATGGAATAGCCGACAGCAAATACAATGATAAGCTTGTAAATAAGACCTATGTTATTCATTAATGCTTCCCTGTAAATTGTAATTAAAGTGTTAGATTCCCTGTTCTCTTTAAATTTTTAAATCAAGTAATAATTAATTTCAAGCACCTGCTTATTATTAATTAAAACAATTAATTTTTCACAAAAGCGCTCAATAATTACTGACCACTAGCATAACGCATCCAAATTTGCACGGATGGGTATCGTTGTTGATGGGGCATAGCATTTATTTACTTAAATTTTAATCATGATATTCCTCCATATTGTAACCTAATTTACCCTATTGACTCAGTCAACAAATATTAATTAGTTATTTTTAATAGTTCCATAAGTTTGTATCATTGGAAGAGATAACTCCACAAAAATACCTTACAATCTTACTTATACGCTTCTTATACGATAAAATTAATATTATACGAAGCATGTTCTTTAAGTAAGTAGCGTTTTAATATTCATCGCAAGATCTGTGCAGTTTACGGACAAAACATTATGAGTGATGGAATGGTAATAAAGTGGGTGAGAGCATTTAAAGATGGCCGCACAGATGTGCATGATAATGCTGGGAAACTGTGAATCATCCTCCGTACAGCCCTGATCTGGTGCCCAGTGACTATCATTTGTTCGTGCACTTAAGGAAACATCTGGGCGGTCAGTGTCTTCAAGACGATGACGAAGTCAAAACAATTAACAAGTTAGGGTATTCAAAAACTGGTCAAACGTTATGACAACTGCCTCATTATTGAAGGAAATTGTGTAGAAATGTAGATTAAGGTACAGGCATTCATATAAAAATAAAATAACTAAGATATCTTTGCGTGTTTTTTATTAATTTCAAAACGGTAATTATTTAAAAAATAATACACCAATCTAACGTAATTTTATTAATTTTAAATGTTCACTGTCAGCGATCAACTAATAATGCTGTGAGTTTTGGTAGGAAAAAGAAACGACACAAAATAATGTATGGCCAATATTTATGAGAAATGTTATTGACAAAATGTAATGTAGTAACCTTTTTCCCATGTTTTTAAAAGGTACATGCATGCAAAATGTATGAGACGTTTTGAGATGCAAGAGCATACTTTTTAAAATAATCTTTTATCTTTACAAAACGACAGAGGAGACGTCAATGTGTTCGAGAATGGCAAAAGATATTATAAAACTATATAAAATTCCACAGAGGTATGTAAATTTGTTCTCGTATAGTCGAATGTTTCTCTCATTACCTAGAAAGCAAATTCTATTGAAATGGCGTGTAGCATGGAACGTTATTGGCCGAATTTCCCGACTTTTGGGCAGCACTATTTCCACATAACGGCACTATAAGAAAAATTACATTTTCTGCCTCATAAAATTTGAAAGCTACCGCGGGGCTCATCGAAACGTTTCAGATTTTTGCTCTCATGTTAGTGGCCACATCACCATCACATAATGGTAGTTTTAAGCTACCATTACGTCGTATTTTACTACGTTCATATTGCCATCTAGGCTACGCCACCAACTTTTTGACCTAGTAATTGACAGTTTTTTTTTATGTGGAATTCTACATTGATTTTTACTTCCCTACATGAATACACGTCTTTCTTTTTATTTTAGAAATGCCTATAGGTGTATATAGGACAATCACGCAGAACGATCAAAATACTCTAAATAGAACATTTAAATTCTATTCAAATTTTATGTTACATTTTCTAAAAAAAGTCAAATCAAAACTTGAAATGCAGAAAAATATTAGAAATAATCAAAATATTGTTAATAACCAAACTGAACTGTCTACTTTAGATTCTCGATTTTTATTTTTCTAATTTCTGTTAAAAATTGGGCATATCTCACCGTCACTTGATGAAAATCTATTATCACCATAAAATAACAAGACTTGGTGATTTTCACAAACTTTTATTAAACACAGTACAAACAACTAGTATATACCACAAGTCTGATGAAGCCAATGTTTGGCGAAACAATTGTTACTGTGTTGAGAACAAACCCAATATTGTTTCGCTAGTCAAAATCTTTAAATTATTTTTTGACTTTGCGCTTGCTTTGTAACTTTACATTTTCTTTCAGAACTTTTTTCTTATTTTATAACTATCGGAAATACCTATCTGACTTATTTCCGTTACGTTTGCATCACATTAAGATCCTTAGTAGCAGGCTTGCGTGTGTAACAAAATAAAGTCTTTATTGAAAGGCTCTAAAAATTATAATCCAATTGACAGCTATCATCTAACCATTAATCAAAAATCGATGCTAACATTTTTAATAACCATTTATTTATGATTACACCAATGTTCTAGTTGGCAATGAAACTCATGCGTTTTAGAAACCAAATAAATAATATATTCGTATATATCAACGTGTTAATAAAAATCGTATCGTTACTTTAAAACCAAATCCTGAGTTGGACCCTAATTCTGACTCTCCTTCATCAATTCCTCTCAAGCTGCTGTTCCTCCAAGAAAAACAGTTTATTATTTCTAAGTTGTTTTTTTTCCTTTCTAAATTTATTCGAGTGTATTAATTTTTATTTTGGTAATTCTTTAGATGTAAGGCTCCTGTCGCAAAGCCTAATCAAAATTAGCTACGATCACAAGCTGTAATACTCTGGGGGTAAATATAATTAACAGATTTCCAAATTTCAAAAAGCAACTTCAAAAAATTAAAAAACAGCGTTGTTTCCAATCTTCTTCTTTATTTGTGTTACATGTATAATATTTAAAGATGTTTTATAATTAAAAAAGTCAGACTCGTCAAAACGACACAATTTCCAACTCTAAAAAAACAGCTTAATTATATTTTTTACTAATTAATGGTTTTTACTGAGCATTTAATAAAACTCAAAAGGCATTAATCCATAACTATAATCAAGTATTATGACAACGTTCCGTATGTCGTTATGAATAAGGAAGAAATTAATATTTTTCTTGACAATATCTAAAAGGATCGTTTTAGAAGTAAATGTATGTCCGTTTCTGTTTTTAAACGGTGGTTGGTTCTTAATTACAGTACATCCCAGGTAAAAGGAATTATAAGTCGATCGCAGGGCGGAAACCGTAAATAAGCCTACGCTTAATTATAGTACCGTTTGTCTTAGCGCAATTAGCGAAGTAGCTGGTGCCGCTAGCACGCCACACCACACCACACGTAATTGTGCGCGACAATTGCAATACATTTATAAAATTTTAAAGTAAAAATGTTACCACTGCGGGGGAATATTTACATATTTTGCATTTCCGCGCCGTGTCGGATAGTTTGCTGCAACGTTTGCCGCGAAAAAATAAATTTCCGCACCTCACCTCAAGACATGTTTACTGCTTCCTTTTTACATTAAAATGCGGCTGCGCTACATAAGGGGCCATCATCCCCTTTCCCCTTTTCCTCGCCCTCCCCCCCAACCTCTTACCAACCCTTCCCAACACCAATTTTCAGGAGTTATTTCTTTTAAGACGCATACCGCAACGAAACCATGATTGATATTCTTAGTATCTTGAATTAACGTATACACAGGGGTGCACACAGAATTTCGGGGTGGGGGAGGCAAGTAAAAATGAATTTATAGAATATAAATTTTCTTACCGTCGGGTGAGAATCAACAGATGATCTAAAATTTTAAAGTGAAACTGAAAAATATATACTTTGACTAAAGCATCGAGGGCTTCGTATAACAGTTTTCAAATATATTTGTTGCAAACGAATGGATACACGTGTGGTAAAGTAGCAAAGCAATAATAACATCAAATAACAACTTAAATCGAAATAAATACTTTTCAGGTATCTACATTAAGAGAAAAAGAAATAACTAAGAGACGTGAAGTTCGGCATATTTTTTTCAGGAAAGATCCGAAAATAAATTAAAATGCTTTACATTAATATCAAAGACCAAAACAATATTCTTTTGTTTTCATAACAAAACAAAGCATTACACGCGAAAAAAAAACTCCTGTTTGTGACGCGAATTTTTCTTTTATATTTCCAACAGAAGGTTTTTCGATTCCAAAAATTGTTTGCTATGTTAAAATTAGTAATTCGTGGGCTTTAAAAAGGAACGTTATAGTCCATCCACAGTTTAAAGGAGTAATTTCAATTTTCTAAACCCAACAAAGTGGGGAAAATGAAATTTTTATAAAGCAAAAATTTCATACAATAACTTCTCATTACCACTGACTTTTATTTTTCCCAAATGGATCCAGTTTTGATTATCAATATTTTCAGCTGTTCTCTGCTCTAATCGTCAACGTATGAATTAAATAAAACGTACGTTCCGTATATTTCTTCCAACATTTGCTGTTACGTATTACGAAGGTGCAATATCACGAGTATATTGCGATAAATGTTTTACAAAGGGCCGTCTCAAAACTATTTTTTTTTTAATCGGGGATGAAATATAGATAAATTAAATATCGTAACATATTTTTTACATTAAGGGATAAGTGATTTATTGATGGATGGGACCGTTATTTTCTTCAATTTTTCAAATTCCTGAACAAGTTTACCATTCAGCACACGTAGCAGTTTCTTTCCTCGTCTGACCGGAATCGAATTATATGATTCCTAAGATAAAGCTTACAACGCCGCAGGAAACAAAAAAAATCTTTTTTGCATAAAATTCTAGAGACGCTAAACCAGACCAACTTTATTTAATGCTCTGTTGGACACAAATTTAGTTTATTTCGTCAGTGAGATGGTAGACATTTGAATAAACCTTTTTCAAGAGAAAAAAGGACAAATTATATGTCTCTCTGTAATACAATATATTTTTAGTTTGAAAAAATACCGCAGGCATCTTATAAACTAGTCAAAATCGTGCAAACATCGCACTGAATTTCGAAAGTCCAGGGACGGGTCCAGTAGTTAATTTATAATATATATAATATTTGTGGTTCCTACCCTAAAGTGTTTATAGATCAATTAGAGAGAAACTTTGAAAAACGTCTGTCAGAGTATAACAATGTTAAGTGTTTACCTATTCGGACTTATGAGGATGTTTAGTGTTTAGTTAAATGATTTAAAACACTTAGGTTATAGCATTTGAGGGGGGGTAGCCAATTTAGCCAATTGCTTATGTTCAATATTTTGTGTTATTGAATTTCAAAAAAGTTTGGAGAGACCCCTCGGATACGCCTCTGGTTATATGGTCGAATTAAATTATTATGGTGTTAATAAGAAATGAAATGATGCAAAAATACCGCCTTCTACTAAAGAACAATTTTAATTGAACTGTCACTTAAATCATGATGACAAGAACTTCCAAATCATAATTAAATTTGATATCAAAGTAACGTCATCAATAACTTAATATAAATAGGTTTTTGTTAGAAAGTACATAACATTCTATCAAAATTTAATTAACCTTTAATATTTACTAAAATATATTTTTTTCTTATTTGGCGAATTCGTTTTTCCATTAGAGATTGAATTACTGTCTTATTAAGTCCTTAATAAATATAAATATGAAATCAACAGAAACAACTACTCCGAGGGCTAATACCCCTACCGGCATTGAATTACACTGTTGATTCCTATTGATTATTAGTCGAAGATAACAATCCAAAAAAAGAAGGTATTAAAATCGTTTTTCGTCTAATTTGTAATGCGTCCTACACAGTAGACACAGCGCACCGAAAGCCATATTCCACAACCGGTTTGGACCTATGTGGTCTCGGAATAGTTGTTTCTGTTGATCACATCTTCATACTTATTACATAGCTTGTAAAAGCCTTTCTGCCAGCTCCCACCTGATGAGATCCGATAGGTCGAAACCGGTCGTGGGATATGGCTTTCGGTGATCTGTGCCTACTGTGTAGAACGCGTTCTAAATGTGAGATATGTGATCCTTTGTAATTTGACGAAAAAGGATTTTAATACCTTCTTTTTTTGGATAATTTCTTAATACTGGACTGGACTATAATTTATAAATAAAATAGCGGAGTTTGATTTGCGTTACGAAATAAAAAAAAACTAATATCAACTGTAATAATTTTATCTTACAAGTAATAGGTATCTTTAGTATATTTTTGTTTAGGAAATTCAGAAAAGATTTTTAAAAGTGTATATTTGGACGAAAGCGTTTGAGATGTGATGTTATGCAAACATCATTTAGAAACATCACGATAGGAAAGATTGCAGTATTTATATTGTGAATTTCTCAAAAATGATCAAATGGAAGTAGATTCTTTTCACCAATATCATCGGAAATATGTTATATAAATTTTAAAAAATATATTTTTAATTCCTTGTTGACAGACCTTTTTTCAAACGACATTTTGAAATTTTTTAAATTTCTGCTAATTGGAAAATATGCCCATGAAAATTTAACAAGAAAGAAAGAAAAAATGGTTGTTACAGATAGATGCATGTCTTCGTAAGTTATCGTAAAGGGGTTGCGCTTTTCCTTCGCAGATACGGAACCTTAAAAATGAATGTAATTTGTTAAGTATGTAATAATGTTTAAACGTAATCCGTTAGGAGAAGTCAGCTTTTGAGTTTCACTGTTGACATCAAAGAGTTGCACAGATTTAGACATGAGTGCTCAGGCTCAGATAGATTTCCTTCAGCCATTCGATTATTTCAAACGTAAGCCTACATACCATCTTACAATCCAATACACCCCTATTTGGCAAACGTTATATGAGAGATGAAACTTATTTCCATTGAAAGTTCCACGCTAGTAGAATTATTAAATCGTAGCTACATTTAAATTAAAATACATAACAATAATAATATCACTGAAACTAATAAATAAGTTTCATCATTTGAATAAACGGGAATTATTAACAGTTTGATGAAACTGGGACAAAAAAATATTATTTTGTAAAAATAATAATCGTGAACTTTTGAATATTTAAAGATATTTATTTTAGAATAAACAATATTCAATTTAAATATATAATTATACAAGAACAAGTAAAACCTAAATAATTAAAATTCCTTTTGTTTATAAAGAGTTCACATCTGCTGTGTATCCTATGAGAAACATGGATTAATAGAAGAGCAAAACAACAAAAAATGAAAATAATGCTATGCCCATTTACTAACCTTTCAGTAGCAAAGTAATTAATTATTCCTTTTAATTTTGAAAATTATCCCTCGTACATGTTCGTATTTCGACTATAAAGTGAATTTTTCATTTCATAAACAGCCGTGCTGCTACACCTTCGTAAAACACACGTACAGGTGTCTATATGTAGCAAACAATGTTTAATCAAACATTCAAAAATCTTGAGTGTTAACAAAGAATTCCGGAACGTGTGGTAAAAACACAAACACATCTATATATAAAGATAAGATGAAGTTTACGTTGATAAAATACACATTTTTAATTTTTACTAATTTATTATTACACTTAACTAATGTTTCGCTACACAGTAACTTCATCAGGAGTAGAAAAATACTTAATTTTACTTACGAAACTTATCTAATTTATATTAATATGGGTTCGAACTACAACTAGGGATTTATTTATTATTTTATTTTTTAAAAACAGATTTACTTTTAAACGATCAGTTAGACCTAAATAATTCTTCTTTACTTAACCTGTTTTCCCCCTCCGTAGTTACAGTTCGAACCCATATTAATATAAATTAGATAAGTTTCGTTCGTAAAATGAAGTATTTGTCTACTTCTGATGAAGCTACAGTGTAGCGAAACATATGTTGAGAGTTATAATAAATTAGTGAAAATTAAAACTGTGTATTTCTTCAACGTTGACTATTAATTTTCATCAAGTGAACCAAGATACAATTACTTATAAGATGAAGTTTATGTTCTTTTTTAGTAATTACCGTATGTGTGTAATTACATAAAAGTTGGAACAATCGATTGAAATAACTAAGTTTAAATAAGTCGGTAACTATTTAATAATCAATACCGTGTTCTAGTCGAGATATTTTCTGACATGAAGCTGGCAGTTTGAAGAACAAAAGTTCCGTTTCTTTGGATGCAATTCATTTGTAGGATAAGAATTTATGAAGCATGCTATCTACTTTTATTTGCCTGAGAAAAGGAAGCTTTCTAGGAATTCTGTCTTCCTTCATCAAGAAGACAGGAACGAAAGACGTTCGCGACTCTACAATTCGCAATCAGATTAAAACTTATGTAAACTTTTTTAACTGTCTACCACAATTTTCCTAAGTTCTAACGAAATGTTCCCGATCAGTATCCTTTTCCTTGTAATGTCATCTGACGCATTTCTGCAAAGTGTAATCCAATATGCAAATGAATCTCGTACAACTTTGCATCGTCGCTCCTAAATACTTTTGAAAAGATGCCTCCCTCAAAACAGACATTTCGCAATAGATCGACAACATTATTTAGAATTTGTGAGATACCAGAAATATGTTACCCATTTAATCACTAAAATTTGAACGATTAAATTACTAGTTGCGAGTGTTTTTCTTGAAATGTAATTAGTAAAATTAGTTTGTACGGAACTGTGAGATGGTCGTTCATCTGACTGATTAGTTTTATCGCACTTGCAGCAATGCAAAACAACTAGGCTAACATCCTTCGAAACTAATCAGGTAATAATCCAGATTTATTACGGCAACTATGCGACTTGCATGAACTGAAAAGGATTTGAATGCGCTTTCCCATTCTAAAACGGCACGTAAATAACTCCAGCAATAAATTAGGCAGTTCTTGCATTCTATACGTCGTTCTATGTACAAAACAAACCGAATCTTCAACTAAGGAGTTCTAACATGAACATTAAGTGAGAAAGTTCTGCTGACTGTTTAACAGATCTCAGCAAAGCATTCACCACGGCTGCAAATCTACCAGCTGACATCACGCAATAACTAAGACATTTCATCCACAACACAATACCAAACAGCTGTTCAGAGAAGCCATGTTTTGCATTACTCAAAACTCATTTCACCATAACAAAGCTGATCTACATTAATAGTTGATTATTATAAACTAAAACGTACGCTAGTGTCAATATGGCACATGAAAATGGTTAGATTAAAGCCCAGTCTCTGTGGACCTTATTTTTAAATTTTTATTTTCCTGTGGACTGATTTAAGCTTTTCTTAAAGCAACATCTTGAAGTAACTCAGAGAAAAGTGGAATGACGAATGTAGATTTCTTAATCTTGATCTTTACCAACAGAAGTTTGAAAAGGAAAAACCTTCTTAGGCTCGGTTTGGAATTGCCAAAACTGAATTCTATGCAGAATTAAATTAAAGAATGACACCTCACCAAAACAGTGAAATCGTTTATGAGTGTCTCACTACAACAATAACCAGCAGATTATCATCTCAGTGTTATTATTATTATCACTCTTCTTTGTTTGAAGGAAAATTGATGGAAAATAGGAAGAGATTAATGTCGTTTGCAGTTTCAGTTGGGGGAAATTCACTCCACCAAAAACATGACGGGAGGTCAGTGTGAAATTTATCTATCAGACAGACGTAACAAAGGAGAAAGTAAAGAGTGAGTTTGAAAAATTACAATGTATAGAGCTGAATTTGGGCCGTGGTTCTTGAGTGTCCGTAGCGAACTGTTCTTGAAATATGAGACCTAAAATTCCATTATCTCGCATCCTCATCTGTTCACTAAATAACTCCACCACAACCGATTCGCAATATTAGGAAAAGGAGCTACTAAAAAGCCAACGAACGATGCCTATTAAGGAATTGATCTTGTAAATACGCAGTCATTTAAAAAGACATTGTTTCTTCCATGTTACAACATAGAGAAAAACTTTTGCGTGTTTCATTCCCACCAATCAGCTATCCATACTGATGAGCAGGCAGTCCCTCCGACCTACACTGTAGTGCAAAGCCGGAGGGTAGAGTGTAAGACCCTCTTCAGCCTCCTTTTAGGAATCGTGGGAATGGATGAGTGGTGTGGTTAGGGAAAGAAAGATGAGACGGACGAAATAAAGACAGAAGAGAAGCAAACGATTATCTGCTACTGCCCCAGCATCTACCTAAGTAATTCAAGGAGACCACAGAAAATTTGGACCAGAGCAGCTGGCATCCGGCTTCGAACCGATTTCTTAGTTATTCCATATTACATTAGCTATCTGCCAGTGAAAGTCCCGTCGAAATCGGTCCATCCGTTTCAGAGATTAGCCGGAACAAACAGACAGACATACAAAAATTTTTAAAAAAGTTACTATGTAATTGATTTATCTAAGCTCATGGCAAAAATCATGTTAAATCTTATAAATAAGAATTTTGTGCAATGATCGAAGTGTTTTTATAATGTATTTGATATAAATAATTTCCCCTAACTCGGTGTTATTTTTACTATTTAGACGACATGAGGTATCCCTAGGGTTTCCTAATCTTGTCGGCAATAAATTTAAGAAGAAATGATATGTATCTCATTGGAAATATAAAGGGTGGTCGAATTCCTTTTTTATTATCTATCGGCTTCAGTGAGAAATATCAATTGACAAATGAAGAAAATAGTTTTCGATACGTTAAAAGTATACCATAACAATATAAGAACAAAGGCTTTTACGGTCGGAATCCATAGTAGAATAAATATTCGGGCTATAAGGCCGTGGTCTAAGCGAACTATTAAGCCGAGACTTCGAGATACAACCAACAACCTACGTTCACGACGTCAACGCAGCACTACCACTGAGGATGTCAGCCGCAGTAGCCGACGAAACATCTGGACTTAATAGTTCACTTAAAGTACGGCCCTACAGCCCCAATCTTTATTATACTATACCATAGAACTCATTTCGATCAGAATAGAAAAGGATACTGCGATAATTAGATAGAATAAAATCTAAGAAAACATTTATTTTGAAAAGTTTCACAAAAACACAAATTTCTCTATTTTGCGACATATCCCCATTATTTGTGTATACATTTTTCCCAACGCATTGGTAGTTTTTTTATCCCGTATTCATAAAAAGAAGCAGAGCGGGTGTCTATCCAGTTGCGCACAAACGCCTCCACCTGTTCATAGGTCTGAAATCGCGAAATCGCTCGCTTCCTAGTGTTTCTTTTAGGGGCCCAAACATGAGGAAATCACAAGGGGATAGGTCTGGACTATATGGAGGGTGTTCCAGCTGAGTCCAGTGCATTTTACCGGTTTTGGGCCTGCGTTAAAGCAGCGGTCCTCCTTTTTCGGCGATATGCAAGATTTACCTGACTGAGAAGTCAGTAGTACAGACAATAGTAGGCTGCATTAGCTGTTCTTCGCTCGTGGAAAAAATCTCCAGTCCCAAACGCAGCAATACGACGCGTCGTTTCCGTGCCACCTAATATCCCCACTTCAAGTTCCCAACGCCCGGATGCGCCTTGAACATCAACAACTATCCTCGTTAATATTTGATCCACCCTCGTACGTTATTACGTAGATATTTGCATGCAATGCATCCTTTGTTGAATGAAAAAATTGGACAATTATCTACGAAAAAGTAAAAAAAAGTATGCGAGTGCTAAAGCACATCTCTGTTTTGTTTATGATAACAATGGTTGCAATTATTTCTGCGGCTAATTTGTACGTTTGTTAGCTAGAAAGTTGCACATGTCGGCTTCAGAGTGTCGGTAATAAATTTAAAGGAGGAAGAGGAGAACGGCGGCGCCCAGATTCTCCAGACACTTAATGAATGTAAAGCGCAAAATGCAATAAGTTCTTGCCGGTTTGTTTATGACAAATTGTAAGTCCAAGTCTTGCGCTTTACAAGATGGCCTCCTTCGGGACCCATAATTTTTGATGTATTCTTCGAGAGGTTAATCTGGCATTGGACAATCCGTTTCTTTGTCTTTGTTGAACGAAGGAAAAAAAGGGGCATACGAAACGGGCGTAAGAACGTAAAAGGAAAAGAGCAAATGTGCTGGCATAAATCAGACTGGCTATACGCTTTCTGGCGCATCCGCGGCACTACTACGTGCAATTCACTGTTACGCTAGATGTACTCGAATTGCACCTAAACTTCAACTTATTTAAACTTCAGCTCGTCCAAACTGCGCTCTGTACTGACAATCAACAAATTTCATTTTGGGTCCCACTACTCGGAAAACGCTACACGCAGAGCAACTTCAGGCATTAAATAGCTACGCCATAGTCGAGTCGCCTCGTCTTTTCTCTTATTATATATAATTCAATTACAACGGAACCAGTTCCCCCAAAATTTATATGTTTCATCTTTCTTACAAACTTACGGCGCAATAAAAGTTAACCCAAATATTTATAACGGATTTCCAGCCCCCTACTACCTATTACGACCATAACGTTCCCAGCTTCCTCATTACGCCATGGTCCGACCATATATGTTATGTTATATAAGATATCCAGAAAAGAAGACATTAAAATCCTTGTTTGTTTAGATGTTAAGGGCTAAAGATTCCACATATGGAACGCGTCCCACCTAGCAAGCATTACGAACCGAAAGCCAAATCCCACAACCGGTTTCGACTTATTGGGTCTCATCAGGTGAGCGCTGACAGAAAGGCTTTTACAAGCTATATAATAAATATAAATATGGAATCAACAGAAACAACTACTCCGAGGGCTAATACCCCTATCGGCATTGAATTACACTGTTGATTCCGAAAGATTTTTAGATGAACATAACATATCCAAAATCCAAATGTGGCATCTTTGATCCTTAATATTTAGACGGACGAGGATTTTAATGCCTTCTTTTTGGATATGTTATCTTCGTCTAAGAATCATTCGAAATCAACAGTGTAAGTCAGTGCCGGTAAGGGTATCATAAACTTTTGAAAATATCGAAATTAGGGGCTAATATGGTGCGAAGGTCAAAAATTAAAGACTCATAAACTGCTAAAGATATTAAGTATAAATGTTGTTGTGCTAGCTTCAGGTGAAGCCTTTATTTCTTAATTAATGTTTATTTACTTTTTACTAATTTGTTTCTTTGTTTCTTCGTTGGTGTGTGCGAGGTGTTTTCTATAGGTACGGTGCGTCAAGCGATCGCCGACAAAGAAGTGGTTGCTGACAATGACGAGCACTGACAAAGGAGTATTTGATGGAAGGGGTGCCGTCGACTTCGGCATCCATGAGCGGATAATAAAAAAACGTACCCAAGAGACGAAAGCGTCTTATGATCAGGCATTCTGACTTCGGTCAGCATTAGAAGTAGGCCAGTATCTGTTACGAGTAAAATTGTATTTTACCACGAACTTTAGTACAAACAGTGCATTACTTGCGTGTGGCAAATACTCAGGAGACTGATATTAACTTAACTGCCTAATAACTATTAGTCACACATTATAAAGTTGTGTTAGCGAATAATTTGTTAATCGTTGTTTAATAAAAATTGAATTATTAGGCGTCCTTTAAAGAACTCGCGGTAATAGTTACAAGAAAGGAATGTCTAGAGATTTTAACAGATTTATTTACATAAAATAATGTTTAAACTTAACTTAACAAATTATCACAATATCTAAAGTAGTCTTGGGTTATCGATACACGTAAACAACCGCATGTAAACAGGCCGGAAGCGAGCGCGACCCAAGGCTGACCCTAAGGATGCAATAGGAGTTGGTCTCTACTAATTTCCAGGCAGACTAGACCCCGAAGGATGTTCAGTCTAGAGGAGCTATTAGGAGAATGACATTTCCCTTTTTTTGTTTAAATTTAACCTGAGGTGGGAAAACCTTATATAGGTACCCTCTGAAGGGGGGTAGTGTCAGATTCTTAATGACTAAAAACCCACCTCGAGTGGGGATTAACTACCAGAAGGTTTAAACATCCCCAGGGTAGATGCGGAGAGGTTGGGATAGGGAAGTTTTTGAGGAGAGGGCAGAGTTTTGGGGGAAGGGACGGGAGCTTTGGGGCGGAACGGTTCGAAGAGTAAGTGACCCACATCTGATGTGAAGGGTAACTGTTATTTCCTGGGGTAGCATCTTCTTATGGTGTTACAGTATCAATTTAAATCGCTCATTGTTCCTTAGTAAAATCTATTAGTAGCAGATGTCAATAAATGACGATATTACTTGCTTTAAAACATTTCCGCGGTCCAGCACGGTTTAGTAGTTTTGGCCACATTGTTGTGTCAAGTTCATTTTTAAACCATAGAGCTATATCGCATTTGAAATTTGTAGAGGCTTAAAGAAGTTTGACTGTGAAACGTATCAGAAATTTATTCATTTGCGATAGGTACTTTTATCGCAATAATTTGCAAGTTTGTTAGCTTAATTCCTTAACTTATTTTTTCCGAAAGTAAAAACACTTATGTTAGGTATAACCCGCAAACGAAAGGGAATTCGCGTGAAGGATATCCGAAATAATTACAAAGCTCCAGAGATTATGTTCATTAACCAACACTAGACTAAAAGGTAATCCATTATGAGAGATTAACGTATACGGCTAAGTTTCGTAATTTTACTGATTGAGTTGCGTACCCTGCGTACCCGCCTTTCTACATCTGAAGTCGCAGAGGTCTCGTAAAAGTAAAATGTAGCCGATGCTGTCGTATTCGCGTATCGTGACGGTTCTCCGGTTAACTATTATAAAGAAGAATGGAACTTCACACTCAAGTTAAACTGAAAACTAACGAAAAACCCCAACCCTGTGGGAATTAAGGTTAAGGCACATTCCCAACAACTTTTGTTTCCATTTCTTGAAAGCGAAACTTTCTTGCTACACACGCTACAGCAAACTGAATTCATCGTATCGTATTGTTGAATATGTAACAAAACGTTGCAATGACCCTTGAAAACTAAAGGTTTCGATGACAACATTTTACGATATTACCTACTTTATATTACTTATCATATTTTTCTTTGTTTAAGTTGTTTCGTTGTATTATCGTCTATCACGATTCGAAAGACTTTCAAGTTAATCGTATAACTGAATGCGGTAAATGTTGAAAATTATGATCGCATTGAAGAACGGTCGAGCAGGTTTGTTAGGCACTATATAACTGACAATAATTTCAGAAACGAGAATTATTGTGCTGTACGTCAACGACTACGTCGAACTAAGTCCGCAAGACCTGCTGCAAGTAAACTAGCGCGGTAAAGTAATTACGGTGCACCACGGTGCAGTAATTGAATAACTCGATTTTGACGATTTACAAACAGTCAGACAGCAGAACTGGAGACGACTATTCTATCCCTCTCATTCTATCTCTGTTATTGAGTTATTGAAATCTTCAATATGTCGACCTTTCATAATTATTTATTAGAAATTGTATAATATTCCCGGAAACTATACTAATTAATATTCAATTCAAAAATAAGGTAATAAAATCCTTTTTCGTCTAATTATAAAAGATCACAGATCCCACATTTGGGACGCGTCATACCCATACCCACGTATGCCTTTACAAGCTATATAATAAATATAAATGTGTGTCAAATTATTGGTAAGTGTTTTGATTAATTATCAAGAATTGAAATCGTATATGAGCAGATATAATAATATAATAAGTGTCGTAACGCTTTCGGAAAACAATAGTGGATACGTGCCGGTGGAAAGCTAATAAGATGTGTTGATAAATTAGTCAAATTTCAATGTTCATAGAAGCGTCCCCTTTAACAAAGCGGATTGATTTATAGTATGAGTACAACACGTTACACTTTAAGCGTTATGATTGATATGTACCCAGCAAATGGAATATATGAACGTTGGCAATTCACAGAGATAGAGCCGATATGTAAACCGCAGCCACACCACGCAACGCTTGTTCTTTCAAATGCACATGAATTTAACCGGCAGCGATTCGCTACCTTTCCATTTATACAGGAACACACACACACACACACACACACAAATTCATATATAGACACCTACCCCCGTACAATATTCTCGTATGAACACAGAACGGTTTTCTATATAAAGTCACTCATCGCGAGCAATTGGCTCCACATCCACCGGTTTTTGTGTGTGTTAAACATTTGACGGCTTTAACGTGGATAACTACGGATACACGACTCATATCCGTTTCCTTTAGAGGAAATAAATCTTTTGTTGATTATCCGTGCATAATCTACTACTACTGATTCGATAGCAACCGATATCCATCCCCATACACACGCAATAGCCCAGCATTCCAGTATCAATTCACATCTCGCTGTTAATAACCGAAAAACTCATATTTCCAATACAATCTCATACCAATTCCAAAGGCTGTTCATGTTCAAATAATTGTAGAATATTTTTCAAAAATGAATACATACTTAAGAATATGAAATTATTATTATTATTATTATTATTATTAAACAAAAATTGAATAATTTTGACTTAAACGGGATGAAAATCTAGAAAACACAAATTCAGAAGGTATTCACAAACTTTATTTTCGCCAAAGTTTGGCGAAACACATGTTACGCTTTAAAAAAGAATGTTTTTCTCCTTACTAATTATTTTAACTTCAAATTCGATACACTAGAGACTTAACTCCTACCTTATTATTACTATTTCTAACTAGAAAATACGAGACTGTGGTAAAAGAATAATTAAATAAAGAAAAACTCACCCTAATTACCACTAACTAAATTTAATGTGAGCGGACACGTGTTTCGCCCACTTCACACGTGTACATTATTAACGCGAGAATGTCTCGCCCAAGTGTGAAGTGGGCGAAACACGTGTCCGCTCATATTAAATTTAGTTAGTGTGTCTCGCGTTGATAATGCCTACGTCTGAAGTGGGCGAAACACGTGTCCGCTCATACTAAATTTAGTTAGTGTGTCTCGCGTTGATAATGCCCACGTCTGAAGTGGGCGAAACACGTGTCCGCTAATATTAAATTTAGTTAGTGTGTCTCGCGTTAATAATGCCCACGTGTGAAGTGGGCGAAACACGTGTCCGCTCATATTAAATTTAGTTAGTGTGTCTCGCGTTGATAATGCCCACGTGTTAAGTGGGCGAAACACGTGTCCACTCATATTAAATTTAGTTAGTGTGTCTCGCGTTGATAATGCCCACGTGTAAAGTGGGAGAAACACGCGTCCCCTCATATTAAATTTAGTTAGTGTGTCTCGCGTTGATAATGCCCACGTCTGAAGTGGGCGAAACACGTGTCCGCTCATATTAAATTTAGTTAGTGTGTCTCGCGTTGATAATGCCCACGTGTAAAGTGGGAGAAACACGCGTCCCCTCATATTAAATTTAGTTAGTGTGTCTCGCGTTGATAATGCCCACGTGTGAAGTGGGCGATACACGTGTCCGCTCATATTAAATTTAGTCAGTGTGTCTCGCGTTGATAATGCCCACGTGTTAAGTGGGCGATACACGTGTCCGCTCATATTAAATTTAGTTAGTGGTAATAAGGGTGAATTTTTCTTTATTTAATTATTACTATTTCTATTAATGCGCACAAGGTTCTCTACTGGGTTCCTTATAAATTTTTACACAACCGAATCTTAATTTGTAATTATTTGTAAATGCATTCTCAAAAAGGTACGTATTTAAACGGTAGAAAAAAGTTTATGATTCGTTAGGAAATGAAACTCCAACCTACCTATATACTCGTAGTTTTTTTTTTGTTTTGGTTAAATTAATCACGAAAGAATCTCGAATTTATGGATCGAAAAGCAGTTATAACCGCGGCCGGGTGAAAGCGGGAACAATCGCAGCGCCACAATAAATTTTCTTTTTAATCGTTTCAAATATCGTTCTCGATCCTATTTTTCGAAACGGAGTTATGTTCTAGTTAGCTTCTGCCTCAGATACGTTTTTACTTGAAAGAAATCGACAAAAATTCTGCAAGCTTGTATCGAATTGGCTCGATTCACTAACTGAAATAATCTCGCAGACTTCGTCGCATCTCTCAACCGAAGAACTTACCTTGAAGGCATATTATAGAATAACAAAAAATGAATTGTAAAATTTCCGTTATCGGAAAGAACTTGAGAAGTAAATTTTACAAATAAATTTTTATTACGATTTCACCAACCCTACTTTTATGGAGATTTGTAACCCCAAATGCAATTTCCAATAAAAATGTCCTCATCCAGAAGATGCATGTGCATACACATAACTGTCTATCCGTTCTACATACATATGTATACTTCAAAATATGTAATTCAATTAATATTTCGATATATAATCGAATCTACATTTACTTGATGGAAATTATTTATGAATATTAATAAAGAAAACACCAATTTGGTTAATTTCCATATAATTGTATCACTTAACACGTGTTTCGCGCGCACCGCGGCTTCGTCAGATGTTTTACATGAAACTTAATCTATTTTCCAAAGTTTGTTGTTAAATACGATTGGGGTGTGTGGGAATATGGAAGAGGTTCAGCAGTGGTGAGGTACTTAATTCTATTTGCTCATTTATTAAATTAATTATCACTATTTTTATGTTTATTTATTTCTAGTATTTCTATAAATAACAAGTTAAACTATTATCGTAAATGGTATGCAAAATTTCAAAATTACCATTAAAAACATGGTCATGGTCTATTAAATACTTTGCGTAATTTGAGGCTATTTTTTGTGAAGGTTGGATTTTTTATGTTCATTTATTCTAATATTGACATTTCGAGAAGTTTTTCGTATATAGTATTGTTAATTAACCAAACTGGTGTTTTATTAATATTCAGAATATTTCGATTTCAATTTTGTCAGCTATTGTTTATATATTTAAAAAGTTTTGTTTTTTCGAAATATATTAAAAGTCTACTTCTCCATCCTGTTTTCTATAAAATTTCATCATCTGTATGCTATACCCCGAAGATATAGGTGCTTTGCAGTTATTGTTACCGGAATAGTATTTTTCCGTAAATTAAAAATTTTAATGTTCATGAAACTCAAGAAGATGAGAAAACAACTACGACAATTGATTTAACGGCACAGGTAAAAGAGTACCGAGCAGACTTTTCTAGGAAATAATTGCTCAACATTACAACAAAATAAACAAAACGATAGCGCCGATAGGCAGGCTTACATAGAAAACAAAATAAACATATAATAGTAACAGTCAATTCAAATAGTTATTAACAAAATTGAATACATAAATGTATAAATTTTTACATTGATAATTAATGCTGGTAATTTTCTCGTTTTCGGTGAAAGAACAATAAGAAAATTATTGCAGAAGTGCTGGCTAATCAGCGAATGGAGCACTCAGTAGTGCCGTATATGTAAACGCCAGAGAAAGATATTAGATTAAGCAGATGCAAATTTCTCAGCTAGAAATATATTTTAACGGGTGGCCCACTGACAAGTAGACTAATGAATTTTAAGAGAAGCATTCGTTAAAAAAAAAAAGAAGAACGAGAAAGATAAAAAAACACCCCTCTCATTTTTAATTGTATTTTTTTCTAAGCGTCATATACATCTGGCTCTTGTTCAAAAGGGGAATTAGTTTGCTTACTTGGAAAATCATTTTAATTCTGCGATTCCTGCTTAAGGAAGAAATTTATATATTCGTCAACATGGAAGAGAATTCGCGCACAATTAGTTAATGTGTAAAATTTAAGTTTATTTCGCTCTGTTTCTACTCTACGACCTACATTTCTAGCCGTCATCATAATCTTATTCACCACACGTATGTTGTTTAAATCTCGACACTTATACATTGAAACCCTTTATACCCTACATATCTTCACGGTGTCAGACAGCTTATCAAGCTATTATAAATAAGAAGTCGTTCTTTGTTTTAACTGAAATAACATCACATTATAAAACACCTGTATTTTGAAAATGAAATATTTCGTACACTCCATCTACGTGAATGCATAGGTCAAAGGTTTCTTAATAAAATTAAAAACAGGCTTATGTTGGTGTACTTTTTTATGTTATCAATTGTTCTGATAAAGCAGAATCCGCCACTCTTTGACGAGAAAAACGTTAATTGATTGTCATAATTCCAACTTATAGTGATGTAGCTTTATGCAAGTTATGAAAGTTAATCTTGCTAATGGGCCAACTCCTGTGTAGAGCTTTACAAACTTAAAGTGAATTTCTGACATATTCTTTTGTAAGACTATGACGTACAAAAAATTTACATCGCACACAAAATATGAACACCGCTTCTCGATAAAACTTCTACATGAAACATTCGATAATCTTTTATTATTTTTATTTTGCAAAAAGTGATGGAGCCATAAGCTAAAGAACACGTTTATAATATTAATAAAAACGAAAAAAAAATGTAAACAATCAAATAGTTTAATTTTTACTGACTCCCCACTACTTCTTGTTAATATTTAACTATAAATAGAGCTGTATTAGTTTTAGGCTTTAGTATAGTATTACTCTACATCCTTTGATAATGGTCGCACTGACCAAAACTTGTTAGGAAGTTTTCAATAAAATTTGGTGAAACTATCCTCAGTGTTTTTTATTTATTTTTCATTGGTTCTCATCAGCATGTAGTAGATAGTTCTGACAGAATACCAACCACTAAATATCTACAAATGACGTTCATTACGTTGTCTGTATTTATTTATCGAACGCTGCTTATAGGCAGCAGATAGGGTCGCTAGTGTTCTATGTCGACAAAACTCTAACCACGATTATATTTTTATTTTTGAATTATAGATATTATTAATCCACTATGTGACACCATAAATAAGAATAAAAAATGAAAGCGTTGTTGTATAACTAATTCAAAGTTTTAAATATGTTACAACGAATGATATTGATATATTGATAACATAATCAAAAAGAATTGGGCTGTAACTTCGATTGATACAATACGTCGTGTTTTTAATCTGCATCAGCAAGAAGACCACAAGGGAAAGAAGGGAATCTAAGCTGCAATTTAGCGAAACCCTAACAGAAGAAGCTTTGTTATCGGCAATTCCATCATCATAGAGGGGTGAAAACGGGCCAATGTAAACTCGCACGAAAAAAAAAGGGAGAACCGTAAAGCAACGTTTTAGGAAAATCCATTTGATGGAAAAACCGATAACAAGAACTGATGTCCCTCCGATTTTCCAAGAAAATTCTTCTTATAGAAAATCTGTTTTCTTTTGTAAATGGCAAACTGAAAATCGCATATACCTATTTGTCAATTAACACAAAATAAACACGAACGAAAATTTTATGACAAAGATGCATTTATTTTATTTGGCACAATAAGTTGTTGAATTTCTGAAGAGCTGTTTATTGAACTCTTTAAAATAAACATTCCAGTTGAAAAATACGCGTAATGAGATTTATCTGGAGCCGTACAGTTTTACAAAAGGAAAGAAATACGTTACAATCGTCTGTATGTAACTTAAACCCCTTTTATATGAAAGAATGTTAAAACAACATGGCGAACAAGTAACAGTCCTTATTCTAATTGATTATTAGAGAGACCCGCGTAAATTCGATCCCGCATACTTGATTTTTTCACGGAATATGTTTCTTCGACTCTACTGGAAAAGGCTAAGCATAACAATATATACAGTCATTCACAAAAGCTAAACTACAATCACGAAAACCAAGCAAAAGGGCAGAATTAAGATTCGGGCTGATGGCCCGTTGTCCAAATGGATGGTTAAGTCCAGACGTTTCGTCCGCAACGTCTGCGAACAGCTTCAGTGGATACTGCTTTGAGAACGAGGACGAAGCTTCAAAATAATTTTTGAGTATATTATCACAAACGACACCGACATTTTGCCTTTGGTGTAATCGACTCTAAGGAATTTGGCCGAATTATGGTGTTAATGTGTTTTCGGGTTGAGATATGTTTTTTGCAAAATTTCGACGTTTGTGAAAGGCTGTATCATTGGCAAAAGAATCAGTTTGTCTTAGAATCGTTTGCCTCCTGATCATGTCCTTGTTTCTCCGCACGTATTCCCTTCCCATTCACCCGGACGTTGTGATTCGGTTTCCAACCGGCACCCCCACACCCCGCCACCCCCCGACTCCGACCAGCAGACGAGAATCTAATCTAAACTTGATGAGATTTTGTCAGCCTTTGTTATAACTTTGCAATTCATTCATAATGAGAAAGTACCATTGGAATAAAATAATACGCAGGAATATCAGCATTTGCTTATTATAGATAAAAATATACCGATCATAAATATTTTGCCCTTTGGCAATTTCTCCGTTTTAGCAGAGAGGAAAAAAACAGACAAAGACGTAGAATAAAGTTAAATTCGACGGCTTTTTACCGAAAAGGTTTTGCGCGCACCTCTCTAAATAAGAAACACAGACGATAGGATTAAATTTCTTTTAGCAAAAAGCATCAGTCACAAAAAAAACACATTTTCGTTACTGTGAAGTTTATAGGATAAAATTCGTAATTTCCAATCCAATGCTCATCAAATTCTCGAAGTATTCCAAGTCTACATTTTTTACAGGTAGCGACATCTATTTTATTTTTAACCTTTTATTCTTTCACAAGTATGTAAAAACGAACATAGAAAATATATCAACAATTCTGGGAACAATTTGCAGTTAAATTTAAATATTTAGAATTTTACAGAAGAAAAAACGTTACGTTCGTCTTTATTACATGATGTCTCTATAAGGACCGTATTTAGACCTCTAAACTACTGTTTGTTTGTACATAGGTGCAAGCACAAACAAACAGAAAAAAACAACATCTTATACATTCATATTAAATTTGCTAGTTTCCAAAACACTCTACACTTATTGACTTATAGTGCTAGAACAAAACTGAATTATCAACAAGTGTTGTAAATGTTGAGGAGTTGGGTTGTAGTGTTTTTATCACCGGTATTTAAAAATTAAAATGTATGTACAGGTATGTTATAATGCCTTCACAAATTTGGCACCTTAATTTTGCCCCGCCAAAATCTAAATACGGATAATTTTTATTCAGTTCCAACTTTAATAAAAACAACTAACAATTTACCACGCTTCCCTCTTGCTACCCTTAGTGACATGTTATTACTTTTGGGATTGGGGCTTTCTCGAAAGCTTTACGCACATGCCGACGTACGACAAACACGAACTATTATGAAATTTTAACAGTCGGCCTAACTACGGACATTATATGACGAAACATTTATTTTTAGGTAAGTTCATACATGAAGTAAATAACTTACAGAAGCACTTTGTACTATTGATGACCAAGTTGGTATAGCGATAATTTGTGTTTAAGAATAAGTTAGTTTACCTGTTATAGTGTATATGCGAATACATATCAATGTTAGACAAAGTGAAATATTCAAGTAACTGAATTCAATACGAATTGTTCATGGAATCTAGCATGCCGCCAAAATCCGTTTCGATAACTTTATAGGATTAATTGAGCCACGATGCTAGAGAAACACGGAGGGCAATTAAATGATAAATCTCAGATATTAATTTGAACAAGCCCGGTCAAATTTTAGCGCAAGCTTCTCTTATACTATACGTCAGCTACTACTGCTAGGGTTTAATTAGTTCTGCGCCATATCGGAAAAACTAATTAGCAAGTCCAAATATATGTACAGAAGACCGTTAAATCCTAAATATATAATAAAAACAAAAACGACCTCACTCTACTCTCTAAAGTTTTAATACGACAAAATTTTCTTTTAAACTTCTAAAATGAACGACTGAAATGTTATCTTTAAAAACTCATCCCATTTTTTCTAATTAAATTTAAAAAAAAACATACAACTATCTTTTCTTTTACAGAATCGTGTGGAAATAACAATTCCTAACTGAATTCTTTCACAGACGCTGAAAAAACCATAAACGACCTCCGTATATGTCAAGAACGATTTCTTTCTGGTGAAAACTTATTATTATTTTTACTAAACAGTTTTCCCTTAATGTTGCAAATAGAAAAAATCTAGGAGTCATTTGTCATCTAAAAAAAACGACGAAATTAAATAAATAACACACGTTGGACGTTGGGAATAATGTCATCACTATGTTATGTTATTGTACCTTTGATGTACAGGTTGAAACGTCTGTAGAGACTGTTATTATTAGTTGAAACTTTTAGATAAATGAAAATCCCCAAAAAAGCAAATTTATAAAAGAAATATTTTTTTAATTTTTGTCTGTCTATCTGTCTGTCTATCTGTTTGTTCCGGCTAATCTCTGAAACGGCTGGACCGATGGACCGATATTGACGGGACTTTCACTGGCAGATAGCTAACGTAATAAGGAGTAACTTAGACTACTTTTATTTTAGATATTAATTATTATTATTAATAAATAGTTTTTAATATCTAAAATAAAAGTAGCCTAAGTTACTCCTTATTATATTAGCTATCTACCAGTGAAAGTCCCGTCAAAATCGGTCCAACTGTTTCAGAGATTAGCCGGAACAAACAAACAGATAGAGAGACAAAAATTGTAAAAGTGCCTCCCGCCACTTAATATCACGAAGGCTGCCTATCGCACGGGGTTAAATGCGCAAGCGGGCGCTTGTGTCTCAACGACTTCGTTTAAAAATTAAAAAATAAGTTTTTTTTAAATAAATGACGAAAAATAAGAATAAAGTGTGTATTTAGCGTATTTGTCATAAAATTAATAAAAACAGAGTAACAAGATATTAGCGAGAAAAGAGTTATCCCTTACCATAGAATGCATGCAAAAATGCAGACGAAATGAAAATTTTATTCCATATTTTGCTGATACTCTCATATGAAGGATTTCTCGTGATCCTACGGGAACTAGGGAACTACTCTATAGCCAAGCCCGATATGAATTTCATTCAGACGTCACATCAAAGCTTTGAGTCTTGACTTGCACGATTTACTTTCCTCCCGTTGAAAACCGCTCGTATCTGTTTTTATTGCCCACTCCCTATCGCGTTTTATATGCGAAGCAATGCCATGGTCTCTCCGTCGAACAAAATTAAGATTGTGCGAACAAAATTAAGATATCTCCAGTATTACGTTCTACAACCACCCTCCCTATCTAATATTATATTTACAAACTGGATAGAAATTATAATATTTCCTGTATTATTCTAAACTCTGCAAGGAACTTTATAAAAAATGGTAAAAACCAATGAACTGTTACAATTAAAAATATATAAGCTATCAGCATACAATATTTCAGAAAATTTGTAGTTGAACAATAGTATTATAAGATCCCCAATGATTTAATTTCATAATCCTAATACGAGGGTGGTTTGATAAGTCCGTGACTTTTAGAGGAAAACATCATTCTATTTTTCTACATAATCTCCTTTTAGCTCGATACATTTAGTCCATCGTGTTTCTATTTTTCTTATTCCTTCTAAATAATAAGATTTCTCAAGGTCCTCAACCTCTCCATTCGATCAAAATCTATTACCGCCCAGCCAAATGATTTCAGGTTTGGAAAAGGAAATTGTCGGAGGGGGTAAAATCCGGAGAATAAGGTGGATGGCGTAGCAGTTTGTAGCCCAATTGATGAAATTTTGTCATGTCGTTTCTGCTTCAAAACAGTGTCAACTCAGTCCAGCAGCTGCAGCTCTGAATAATATTTGTCGTTGATCGTTGATCGTTTTACCTTTGTCAAGGTAATCAATATGAATTACACCGCATGAATCCCAGAAACCCAGAGTTTGATGGTTAATTCATCTCTGGTCTCTAGTGTAGCGTGATGGATCCATGTCTCATCTACGGTAATGAAACGGCGCAAAAACTCGTTTATATTGCAGCTGTACATCTCCTTTGAACTTGTCACATGGTGTTGTTTTTCATAATCCTAATACGAGGGTGGTTTGATAAGTCCGTGACTTTTAGAGGAAAACATCATTCTATTTTTCTACATAATCTCCTTTTAGCTCGATACATTTAGTCCATCGTGTTTCTATTTTTCTTATTCCTTCTAAATAATAAGATATCTCAAGGTCCTCAACCTCTCCATTCGATCAAAATCTATTACCGCCCAGCCAAATGATTTCAGGTTTGGAAAAGGAAATTGTCGGAGGGGGTAAAATCCGGAGAATAAGGTGGATGGCGTAGCAGTTTGTAGCCCAATTGATGAAATTTTGTCATGTCGTTTCTGCTTCAAAACAGTGTCAACTCAGTCCAGCAGCTGCAGCTCTGAATAATATTTGTCGTTGATCGTTGATCGTTTTACCTTTGTCAAGGTAATCAATATGAATTACACCGCATGAATCCCAGAAACCCAGAGTTTGATGGTTAATTCATCTCTGGTCTCTAGTGTAGCGTGATGGATCCATGTCTCATCTACGGTAATGAAACGGCGCAAAAACTCGTTTATATTGCAGCTGTACATCTCCTTTGAACTTGTCACATGGTGTTGTTTTTCATAATCCTAATACGAGGGTGGTTTGATAAGTCCGTGACTTTTAGAGGAAAACATCATTCTATTTTTCTACATAATCTCCTTTTAGCTCGATACATTTAGTCCATCGTGTTTCTATTTTTCTTATTCCTTCTAAATAATAAGATATCTCAAGGTCCTCAACCTCTCCATTCGATCAAAATCTATTACCGCCCAGCCAAATGATTTCAGGTTTGAAAACAGAAATTGTCGGAGGAGACTAAATCCGGAGAATAAGGTGGATGGTGTAGCAGTTTGTAGCCCAATTGATGAAATTTTGTCATGTCGTTTCTGCTTCAAAACAGTGTCAACTCAGTCCAGCAGCTGCAGCTCTGAATAATATTTGTCGTTGATCGTTGATCGTTTTACCTTTGTCAAGGTAATCAATATGAATTACACCGCATGAATCCCAGAAACCCAGAGTTTGATGGTTAATTCATCTCTAGTCTCTGGTGTAGCGTGATGGATCCATGTCTCATCTACGGTAATGAAACGGCGCAAAAACTCGTTTATATTGCAGCTGTACATCTCCTTTGAACTTGTCACATGGTGTTGTTTTTCATAATCCTAATACGAGGGTGGTTTGATAAGTCCGTGACTTTTAGAGGAAAACATCATTCTATTTTTCTACATAATCTCCTTTTAGCTCGATACATTTAGTCCATCGTGTTTCTATTTTTCTTATTCCTTCTAAATAATAAGATATCTCAAGGTCCTCAACCTCTCCATTCGATCAAAATCTATTACCGCCCAGCCAAATGATTTCAGGTTTGAAAACAGAAATTGTCGGAGGAGACTAAATCCGGAGAATAAGGTGGATGGTGTAGCAGTTTGTAGCCCAATTGATGAAATTTTGTCATGTCGTTTCTGCTTCAAAACAGTGTCAACTCAGTCCAGCAGCTGCAGCTCTGAATAATATTTGTCGTTGATCGTTGATCGTTTTACCTTTGTCAAGGTAATCAATATGAATTACACCGCATGAATCCCAGAAACCCAGAGTTTGATGGTTAATTCATCTCTAGTCTCTGGTGTAGCGTGATGGATCCATGTCTCATCTACGGTAATGAAACGGCGCAAAAACTCGTTTATATTGCAGCTGTACATCTCCTTTGAACTTGTCACATGGTGTTGTTTTTCATAATCCTAATACGAGGGTGGTTTGATAAGTCCGTGACTTTTAGAGGAAAACATCATTCTATTTTTCTACATAATCTCCTTTTAGCTCGATACATTTAGTCCATCGTGTTTCTATTTTTCTTATTCCTTCTAAATAATAAGATATCTCAAGGTCCTCAACCTCTCCATTCGATCAAAATCTATTACCGCCCAGCCAAATGATTTCAGGTTTGAAAACAGAAATTGTCGGAGGAGACTAAATCCGGAGAATAAGGTGGATGGCGTAGCAGTTTGTAGCCCAATTGATGAAATTTTGTCATGTCGTTTCTGCTTCAAAACAGTGTCAACTCAGTCCAGCAGCTGCAGCTCTGAATAATATTTGTCGTTGATCGTTGATCGTTTTACCTTTGTCAAGGTAATCAATATGAATTACACCGCATGAATCCCAGAAACCCAGAGTTTGATGGTTAATTCATCTCTAGTCTCTGGTGTAGCGTGATGGATCCATGTCTCATCTACGGTAATGAAACGGCGCAAAAACTCGTTTATATTGCAGCTGTACATCTCCTTTGAACTTGTCACATGGTGTTGTTTTTCATAATCCTAATACGAGGGTGGTTTGATAAGTCCGTGACTTTTAGAGGAAAACATCATTCTATTTTTCTACATAATCTCCTTTTAGCTCGATACATTTAGTCCATCGTGTTTCTATTTTTCTTATTCCTTCTAAATAATAAGATATCTCAAGGTCCTCAACCTCTCCATTCGATCAAAATCTATTACCGCCCAGCCAAATGATTTCAGGTTTGAAAACAGAAATTGTCGGAGGAGACTAAATCCGGAGAATAAGGTGGATGGTGTAGCAGTTTGTAGCCCAATTGATGAAATTTTGTCATGTCGTTTCTGCTTCAAAACAGTGTCAACTCAGTCCAGCAGCTGCAGCTCTGAATAATATTTGTCGTTGATCGTTGATCGTTTTACCTTTGTCAAGGTAATCAATATGAATTACACCGCATGAATCCCAGAAACCCAGAGTTTGATGGTTAATTCATCTCTAGTCTCTGGTGTAGCGTGATGGATCCATGTCTCATCTACGGTAATGAAACGGCGCAAAAACTCGTTTATATTGCAGCTGTACATCTCCTTTGAACTTGTCACATGGTGTTGTTTTTCATAATCCTAATACGAGGGTGGTTTGATAAGTCCGTGACTTTTAGAGGAAAACATCATTCTATTTTTCTACATAATCTCCTTTTAGCTCGATACATTTAGTCCATCGTGTTTCTATTTTTCTTATTCCTTCTAAATAATAAGATTTCTCAAGGTCCTCAACCTCTCCATTCGATCAAAATCTATTACCGCCCAGCCAAATGATTTCAGGTTTGGAAAAGGAAATTGTCGGAGGGGGTAAAATCCGGAGAATAAGGTGGATGGCGTAGCAGTTTGTAGCCCAATTGATGAAATTTTGTCATGTCGTTTCTGCTTCAAAACAGTGTCAATTCAGTCCAGCAGCTGCAGCTCTGAATAATATTTGTCGTTGATCGTTGATCGTTTTACCTTTGTCAAGGTAATCAATATGAATTACACCGCATGAATCCCAGAAACCCAGAGTTTGATGGTTAATTCATCTCTAGTCTCTGGTGTAGCGTGATGGATCCATGTCTCATCTACGGTAATGAAACGGCGCAAAAACTCGTTTATATTGCAGCTGTACATCTCCTTTGAACTTGTCACATGGTGTTGTTTTTCATAATCCTAATACGAGGGTGGTTTGATAAGTCCGTGACTTTTAGAGGAAAACATCATTCTATTTTTCTACATAATCTCCTTTTAGCTCGATACATTTAGTCCATCGTGTTTCTATTTTTCTTATTCCTTCTAAATAATAAGATTTCTCAAGGTCCTCAACCTCTCCATTCGATCAAAATCTATTACCGCCCAGCCAAATGATTTCAGGTTTGGAAAAGGAAATTGTCGGAGGGGGTAAAATCCGGAGAATAAGGTGGATGGCGTAGCAGTTTGTAGCCCAATTGATGAAATTTTGTCATGTCGTTTCTGCTTCAAAACAGTGTCAACTCAGTCCAGCAGCTGCAGCTCTGAATAATATTTGTCGTTGATCGTTGATCGTTTTACCTTTGTCAAGGTAATCAATATGAATTACACCGCATGAATCCCAGAAACCCAGAGTTTGATGGTTAATTCATCTCTGGTCTCTAGTGTAGCGTGATGGATCCATGTCTCATCTACGGTAATGAAACGGCGCAAAAACTCGTTTATATTGCAGCTGTACATCTCCTTTGAACTTGTCACATGGTGTTGTTTTTCATAATCCTAATACGAGGGTGGTTTGATAAGTCCGTGACTTTTAGAGGAAAACATCATTCTATTTTTCTACATAATCTCCTTTTAGCTCGATACATTTAGTCCATCGTGTTTCTATTTTTCTTATTCCTTCTAAATAATAAGATTTCTCAAGGTCCTCAACCTCTCCATTCGATCAAAATCTATTACCGCCCAGCCAAATGATTTCAGGTTTGGAAAAGGAAATTGTCGGAGGGGGTAAAATCCGGAGAATAAGGTGGATGGCGTAGCAGTTTGTAGCCCAATTGATGAAATTTTGTCATGTCGTTTCTGCTTCAAAACAGTGTCAACTCAGTCCAGCAGCTGCAGCTCTGAATAATATTTGTCGTTGATCGTTGATCGTTTTACCTTTGTCAAGGTAATCAATATGAATTACACCGCATGAATCCCAGAAACCCAGAGTTTGATGGTTAATTCATCTCTAGTCTCTGGTGTAGCGTGATGGATCCATGTCTCATCTACGGTAATGAAACGGCGCAAAAACTCGTTTATATTGCAGCTGTACATCTCCTTTGAACTTGTCACATGGTGTTGTTTTTCATAATCCTAATACGAGGGTGGTTTGATAAGTCCGTGACTTTTAGAGGAAAACATCATTCTATTTTTCTACATAATCTCCTTTTAGCTCGATACATTTAGTCCATCGTGTTTCTATTTTTCTTATTCCTTCTAAATAATAAGATTTCTCAAGGTCCTCAACCTCTCCATTCGATCAAAATCTATTACCGCCCAGCCAAATGATTTCAGGTTTGGAAAAGGAAATTGTCGGAGGGGGTAAAATCCGGAGAATAAGGTGGATGGCGTAGCAGTTTGTAGCCCAATTGATGAAATTTTGTCATGTCGTTTCTGCTTCAAAACAGTGTCAACTCAGTCCAGCAGCTGCAGCTCTGAATAATATTTGTCGTTGATCGTTGATCGTTTTACCTTTGTCAAGGTAATCAATATGAATTACACCGCATGAATCCCAGAAACCCAGAGTTTGATGGTTAATTCATCTCTGGTCTCTAGTGTAGCGTGATGGATCCATGTCTCATCTACGGTAATGAAACGGCGCAAAAACTCGTTTATATTGCAGCTGTACATCTCCTTTGAACTTGTCACATGGTGTTGTTTATGGTCAATCGTGAACAATGGTGGCGACAGCTTTTTCATGTCGAAATATTCATGAGATGCCTACAGACTCAGCCATTTCATACACTTTCAACCTTCGATCATCAACGAATTTTAGTGGTTAGGCTGATAACTAGATAAAACGTTTTTAACGGTCTTTCATTTTTCTTCTTGTGTTAGGTAAAATAAGCTGGCCGAATATCGAACACACGCGATAGTAGTATACATAAATCGTTAACAAGAAAGTTGTTTAAAAGTGTTTTGGTTGACAGTAATTGGAATAAATAAATTAGAATGTGTCAACAGTAGGGGCTTGTGAGTTAGAAAAATAATTATTTAGCCGTGGAAGTCATTAGGATTTTCTGTATATTTAGTTCATGGGGCTCGGGTAATTAATTTGCATGCGTTTGCATACATTTTAGATTAAATCTGTTGCGGTTTATTTATAGTCTTAATAACAGAAGACAGACTAGAAGCGGCTGCTGAAGATTGAGAAACTTTCTCCGGCATTAAATTTGATGGACTTGAACGTTGAAACCACCGCCTTGTCACTTTTCTAAGAAGTACCATCATCATTTTCAATTATCGGATTAAAGCAGAACAGACAAAAATAACGAGGTCAAAAGGGCCTTTACTCTAAAATCTATATCCCTCATTCTTTCTAGATTTTCACTAATTCCTAATCCAACAAAACCAATTAAAGTATATCATAAGTCGAACAACTTTATTTTTATCTAACATATAATCTACATTTTCAACAAAATTAATTATTATTTGTGTATTATAAGATTATATCTATACAATATATTTTGGTACCTCTGGTATCTAAAGTGTCGTTTGTTGTTGTCGGAGAGTTAACCAAAATATTTTGAAATAGCACCGAGAGTGGCTGCAGCATGCTGCAACAAAGATTATGCACACCATATTGCCTACTTTCTAGAGAACAAGCACGAAACAACTAAATCCTGTTTTACTGAGCCGTTAAACAAGCAAACCTGGTGCAAAATTACAGAATTTCACCAGCTAGGGCCCGTCCGATAACCGCTTAGTGTTCCAGTTCCGTAGTCGTCCTAAACTGTAATTTGCTAACCGAAAAAGAAAACGTAATCAATTGAGCTTGTTTAAAAAGGACAACGTATTTGTCCTAAACATTCACCTCGTGTTTCATTCTATTTCAAATCCTGACGTTTATCTAAACTTAAACTCACGTTAAACAATTCTCTATACTATTACAAACAAAAGTAACAACGATTTCGGAATCAGCAAATCAAAAGAAAACAATAACTACAACTTAATATAATAACTTCTGACATTACTTTTACCTAATTTATCGTAACAACACATAAAAAAGAAATCGAATATTATAAAATTTCAAGTTTTTTGCTTTTTAGCACATTGTTGTCGAATGTACCCCTCAATTATTACTTTATGGTTGTAAAATATTTCATAATCATAAATATAATACGTTGTGGCTACACGCTGTGGTCGAATGATAGGTCCTTCACAATAATACGTTGTGGTTAAATAACGATCTAGCTGCTCACTGTTATTAAATAATAAAGATGTACCTCATATATTGTAATAGTAATCAGACAATATATCATAATTATACGATCACGTTGGGAAATACTCACGATTTTACGTTGTGGTCGGCAGTAGTTTACAATTAAATGTTCTGATCAAATAGTATACTTCACAAGTCACGTTGTGGTCAGATAAGCATCACTTATTACCATGTGAATTTACTAAAGGATTCATACTTCACATTGCGGTCAACTAATAATTCAGATTTATACGTTAAAATTATGCGTTGTGGTCGGACAATACTTAACATAAAGCTTTAGTTAGTCCGTATGGTCGAATTACGATAATTCATAGTTTTACATTATGTTTGCACGTTGGGATAATTATACGTTGTGGTCATATAAAGTTATAGTTACACGTTAGAGTCAATTAATAATTCCTAATTACACAATGTTATTGAGTACTTTACAATCTTATAATTCTACTTTGTAATTAGATAATAATTACATGCATACTGTGGTCGAATAATACTCCATGTTATGATTACACAGTTATTCACAATCATACGTTGTGGCCGAATGGTAGTTCACAATTATGCATTGTGGTTGGGCAATGCTGAACATAAAGCTGTAGTTAGTCCGTATGGTCGAATTACGATAATTCATAGTTTTACATTATGTTTGCACGTTGGGATAATTATTCGTTGTGGTCATATAAAGTTATAGTTACACGTTAGAGTCAATTAATAATTCCTAATTACACAATGTTATTGAGTACTTTACAATCTTATAATTCTACTTTGTAATTAGATAATAATTACATGCATACTGTGGTCGAATAATACTCCATGTTATGATTACACAGTTATTCACAATCATACGTTGTGGCCGAATGGTAGTTCACAATTATGCATTGTGGTTGGGCAATGCTGAACATAAATCTGTAGTTAGTCCGTATGGTCGAATTACGATAATTCATAGTTTTACATTATGTTTGCACGTTGGGATAATTATTCGTTGTGGTCATATAAAGTTATAGTTACACGTTAGAGTCAATTAATAATTCCTAATTACACAATGTTATTGAGTACTTTACAATCTTATAATTCTACTTTGTAATTAGATAATAATTACATGCATACTGTGGTCGAATAATACTCCATGTTATGATTACACAGTTATTCACAATCATACGTTGTGGCCGAATGATAGTTCACAATTATGCATTGTGGTTGGGCAATGCTGAACATAAAGCTGTAGTTAGTCCGTATGGTCGAATTACGATAATTCATAGTTTTACATTATGTTTGCACGTTGTGATAATTATACGTTGTGGTCATATAAAGTTATAGTTACACGTTAGAGTCAATTAATAATTCCTAATTACACAATGTTATTGAGTACTTTACAATCTTATAATTCTACTTTGTAATTAGATAATAATTACATGCATACTGTGGTCGAATAATACTCCATGTTATGATTACACAGTTATTCACAATCATACGTTGTGGCCGAATGGTAGTTCACAATTATGCATTGTGGTTGGACAATGCTTCACAGCTATTAATTGTGGTTAGATAACATTTCGCATTTATACGTTGCAGTAACAACTTAAATAAGCTCTTGAAGCTAGCGTTGTCTGGAAAATATAAATTCTATACGACAAAGCAAATAGCAACCTACATCCAATTAAGAAATCCAGAATGCCACTTGAAATAAAATTAAGTCACTTTGTTAACTTTTACGTAACATTACGGTTCTATATCGATTAAAGTTGTCGTTAGCGATATTTCATTGTTAGTTCGCGCATTATTTTGTATACAATTACTATTAATAAGGTGTAGGTCAAATAGACAAGATAAAAAGTTGCACCCCATCGGTGATTCATGAGTCACTGCGGCATTTTAAAAGCAATTGTACCAAAAACAATAGCCTGAAATTGCAAATGTTATTCGGATATTCTGAAGCAAGAAGTTTCGAACATTTAAACTCGACGAAAAGCGCCGGAAGCTGATCAGATTGGATAATGTTCTCTCATTGTCGATTGAATACGAATTTTTCGCCTATTAGCGAAGGGCGTGTTTCCTTTAATGGAACATCATATTTGACTGATACACGAACATTTCCTCCATAAAAATATGAGTCACACATAGTAAACGATCAATTATTTTACATAGAAACGCAGAGAATATTTTAACGACTTTACACATAGGACTTTCATGAAAAATTAATTCATATTTGTAGATAATAAAATATTTACATTAAACTGCTGCAATCTCCAGCATTGTTAACTTGAGAATGGGAATGGTAATGGAAAACTTAGCTTAATGATTATTATCCTGAAACTTCTATAGCAAGTATATTTTTAGTTAAGTTGATGCTTGTGAGAGACGTAAGATATACTGTTGAGTAACTGTTTTTTCTTTTTCTAGCATTGAAGTTAGTGTTGACTTGAAATATATAATCTAGTGGTTTGTTGAAGTTGCTCGAGGAAAAGAAAGAAACTTATGAGCACTTTTGATTACTATTGTAGAGTACTCGGTGTATATTCACCGTTTGTTTTCGTAAAGCCTTCTCGTAACTCAAAACCTACAGCCCCTTCTTTCGCTTTTTTAGTCAATGTCGAGCTTCTCGGCTTATTCAGCTCTTAAATAACTTTCAAGATAAACGGCAGGTCTCTCCGAAAAATATCAGTGAAAACGAAACTTTCAAAGGAGTTTTCACTTATCGTCACGTAAGGGGACGGTTTTTCAATGGGTTCGCTCTCTAAAAACACTTTTTAACTAGCCATTTAATCAAAGAAATCCTACGTCAATCCATCAACTTCCTACTTCTACGTTTTCTTTAGCCACATGTCAACCTGCACACATTGCACAATATTTCAAATACTAACGTTTAGTTGCGCACACAAAACCTTACTCCCATATTTCTATCTAACCCAATTTTGACTCTGACATTAACTAAACCATTTTTTAAAATATTCTCATCTATCGATATCAATAAAGAAATTCAGTAAACAATAAACTACACACACTTGAATCATAATGGAAATTTGTGTGTAGTTTTACGAAATTCATGGTTAATATTATGCTTGTGCTTCTGCTTGTGTTTGTGTGTTCTATTTTTCGAATCATCTTGATTTCTTCAGTCACTGCTCAATTCTTTCGCCCTTCGGAAACTTCAGGCTAGTAAAAAAAAAAAAACTCTTGGATGTTTCGTTTCCACCAGCTACTCATGCTGGTGGGCGGGCATTCCCTTCGACTTACACTGTAGGGCAAAGCCGATGAATACGGCTTTCTTCAGGGAGTGGATGGGTGGGTGGTGAAAAAGAGAAAGATGAGACGGTCGAAATGAAGACTGAAGAAAAATGAAAAATTATTTGAAGATCCAAGAAAACCACGGAAAACTTGGACCAGAGCAGCTAGAGTCGAATTCGAACCGATGACCTCCCGAATGCTAAGCGATAGTTTAGATCATTCAAAATAGAATACTAAAGGATACTATGGTAATTAAATAGAATAAAATCAAAGAGATTTAAACCTGTATAACACAAACTTTTTTAAAAATAAGACATGTGTTTTAAAAAGTTTGTGGTATATAGGGGTAAGTCCCTTTGGTTTTATTCTATTCCTGTAAACTGTTTGGAGTTTTTGTTTTCTAATTTAATCCAAATTTTGTTTTTGTTGTATCTTATATCGGTATGCTTGTGTATAGGTTTATTATCCAGGTATTGCTTGTTATGTTTCTGGTATCTCATTTCTTCTCTTTATTGTGTGGTTGTATTTTAGTTGTATTTCTTATTTTACAATGTCTGCTATTGTTCGTGAAATTCTGTAATCTGATGCGCTTTTGCAGTTTACGACGAGTCTGATATGTCTATTCCCTTTATGCAGTTTTTGTAGACTTCTGAGGGTGGGTACAGATTGATTAATTTGTAAGCAAAAATCTTCGTTGTATGGTATTATTTGTGGATTGTTTTTTTAATTTCTATTTGGCATTTATTTGTTGGTTGTTATTCTTTATGAATTCTTCTGCTTTATTCATGTGTTCAAATCACAATGTTAATATTAATTAGTCAATCTTGACACCACCATTCGACCACAGAACGATTGTAATTTTCGGGATAATGGTAAATTTTGTTAATATCGTTCAACTTTCTAAGCGTCGTCAACTTCCCAAGCTCAAATAAAATTTTAATTTAACTGCATCAAGTATCGCAATTAAATTACTGTCAAACCTTACAACGTAAGAGATAAAATTTAATTAGAGCTTGCTAGAAGATATATGGTGGAAAAGTTGGAGGTAGCTCGCCAGCAAAAATTTATTATATTATCGTTAAGAAGTCGCAAACAGTGCAGAATAACTGAAAAAACGATCCAAAGCAGACTTTTCAACCCTCCAAAAAAATTTTCTCCCTCAGGGACTGCGTAACATGAAAAAATCATTAATGAATTACAGGAAACGTATCAATCTAAAATGTTCCTTATTTTACTAAACTACAAACTCTGTTAAACATCCACTTCAGCCTTAGCTAAGTAGATAGAGAGGTAGCAACCAACTCATAGACATACAGGGTCATTCAAACTGAGTGGTACATAAGACGTTTTAGGGAAACTAACCATGTTACAAAAATGGAATCGAATGACAAAATAAAATATGGTAGGTACCATTTGAAAAAATGAAATTATTCGTGTTTGAAGTTTTTAAATATTGTTTTTTTTTCTGAACGCCCTGTAAAAATTATAAAACTTAGTTTTGACATGACGTTAGCCTTATGACTTAACTTGACTATAACTAGTAATAATTCTAACACTCTAAATCAATGAGAAAACTATGATTTTTTTATAGTTTGGGTTGCGGTACAATAAATTAAATTATCTCAGAAAGTATTTATCGTAGGTATACAAGTTGGTTATCAAAGTCACCTTAAAATTTTATGCTTCATTTGAACTCATCGTAAAAAATATATCATTCCATTTGAAATAAAGAAGTTGACATCAACTTCCGGTATAACCGGAAGTGCCCAACAGTTGAAATTATTTTAGTTAAATAGATCATCCTTGATAACCCCTATTCCCAAATTTTAGAATTTAAAACGTCTAACGTACCACTCAGTTTGAATGGCCCTGTATAATATGTTCAGAAACCACTGGGGATCGCCGTATCAATTTGTTTTAAACACCTGGAGTAAAAGCAAAATCAAAGAGAAAAAAATCTAACTCCCCAGTTGTTCAGTCACATAATTATAATGGTAAAAGAAAAGCGTCGAAATTATGTGAAACTATTACAGCTAAGTTTGACAATAAACTTCTAACTTTTCTTGCGCACGGTCGTTTTAATTAAAAACTTGACACTTGGGTTCTCATTAAATCTTAAAAGATCCGATTAAAGTTTGTGCATGCAATATGTACAAGCCCGGTACACGCCAATATTACTCCCAGAACTATCCACCTTCATTACTTAACTGTTATTTAAAAACCATGAATTTACGTATTTTAAATAATAACTGGAACGTACATAAATAAAAAGTTTTCATCTAAACACTTTTAAAATATGTACAAACAGGTAAACATGCTCATGCTAACGATGCAAAAAAAAATTAACCTGACATTTATGTACCTTTTATAGTTTAAATTATCGTAAAGTTTAGTAAAAGTTCGTAAGTAGTTAGATTATAATTATCTATTAAATTTGAACAATATTTGTTTGAAATTGTCAAGCAGACTTATAAATTAAAATCCTAATCCTTTAATCGTGCTCTTACTCACATTTTAACCACGCCGTTACTCCACACCGTAACCTAATGATTCCGGCAACGGACATTTAGCCACAGGCATTCTATCTATGACCCTACGAATATTGATATTTCAACACGCTAAACACATCAAAGGATTGGTGACTTTTAATTAAAAATTCCAATTAAACGATAACATTCTGGATATCGAAAGTAAACGCGTTCATGAGAGGATATATCTTCACAAAATTACATTATAAACCTACCATAAATACCTTCAACATTATTATATATTGCTACATCCCATAACGTCCATAAACCACGTAGCTAGTTTTTCAGTGTATTTTATACCCCCTCCCCATCAATAAAGCCGTGCCCTAGAATTTTTCCCCTCCCTCCCTCCACCTCTAGAATTGCACGTAGTTTTTAATTCAATATAAAATTATTAACATTTACACTAGCTCAATATTTTTATTTAAATTAAAATATAATATTTATATAACAATAAATGTACTGCATCTGGATGTGGTGAAATATAAATTATACGTAGCCTTTAAGTAGCTTTACATCACCTACCGCCCCCCTCCCTAACATGGACCTCGTGGTTTGTGGACGTTCCCTTATTTCCTTTTAAACATATCGGTACTAAAGAAGGATAAACGTACGTCATAACTAACCTTGTATACTGCACGTGTTTCGCCCACGTGTGAAGTGGGCGAAACACGTGTCCGCTCATATTAAATTTAGTTCTTTATTTAATTAATCCATAAATTAATAATTATCGTATAAGGCTGTAATGCTTCCGTTTATCAATTCGAGGTACAGATAGCTAAAAATGTGCTAGTCTGTCAGTCTGTTTATTACTCTACTATATTACAAATCGGATTTCAAGTATATTTGACAAAGACGAGAGCAAATCTAGAGGATAGAGGATTCTAAGTTTGCGAGATCAAAAGTCAGTTAAAGAACTAAAACCTTAAAATTGAGTTTTATTTTTATCGTTTTAATTTAAAAGTTTTCCCAGTGGAAAGTTATTCGTATTTGCGGATTATTATGTTCTAATTCACAGTTTCGTAATGAATTACCCTTTTTGGGGTCAATTAGAAGCACCACTAAATCAAAATCAGGTAATCTAATAAAACGAACGTCCTGTAGGTAAAAGGAAATTATCCAACCCTAAAAATGTTCCCTTCACAGTTGGCGACGAAAAATTTTCGTTTCACATCCGCAGGAACTGCTGATATATCAATATCCCAGTAAAATATTTCCTTTTGCAATCAGAAAAACGGCCGACACATTATCTTTTTTCTTCCTTCCTACACCTGAATGCTCATTTTTCACGTTACAAATATTATTCTTTTTACATCTGTAATTGCGAACTGTCGCGCCAGATCTGAAGAAACCCCGAACCCCAACTAACGATCTCCACAAACGATTTCTTCTATAATTTATCAATAAATAAATATTAATCTCATCTACACAGTTAAATATATTAGTATAAAGTTAGTATATATCTCACATAATACGTATATAAGTTTCCTTTTTTAATTTTTATGATCAGTGTATAAGCATCACCGGTATATATCACTTTTGGCAGAAGCACATTCATATCTGGAAGTTTTCCAAAAATTACAATTAAAGGGGAACCTTGGCCAATTTTTCTCTTTCAAAAATTATTGTTTGTCGAATGATACAATGCCGTCAACAATTGAATAAAAGAGCCTCAACTTTCAACTTGTTATGTAAATTGACCTCTCTTTCTCAAGAGAAAAGGGAATACTGTTACTACTGACGTTTGGAACGAAATTTTGATAATATTTAGCAAGTAACTAATCTTGTATGAAATTCCCTCTATAAGAAAACACTCGGTAGTTTCACAATATTTATAAAAATTTAATTATTCACTAATAACGTAGAAAACAAAGACAAAACTGAACTGTTAAAAAAGGGTGGGGTTTACCAAAAATCTTGTAAAAATTTCCCAGCCATTTATATAGGACAGACTGGTAGAACTCTAGGAGTTAGGATGAAAGAACATCTTAAATCAATTTCACAAAAAAAATCTTTGTAGCGGCTTCGTAGAACATTGTATTGTAAATAATCATACGTTAGACCATGATAATATCAAATTAATTCACAACACAAATAAGGGCAGATTGTTAAATTTACTAGAAATGGTCGAAACCAATAATAACAAATTAGTAACAAATGACCAAACAGAATTCCATTTATAGTAGAATGATGATTCGGGCTTGTAGGCCCTAGTATTTAAAACCTAGATGTAGTAATTAATAGTTAGTATACATTGGTACTCTTTTGAGAATGGTGTAACAACCGAAACGACTGTCGTCAAGGACTGAATTTGAATAAATATTGTAAAACTACCGAGTGTTTTCTTACCTTACTATTTTATTTTGAAAATGTTTCAAGAAGTAGCCAACAATCGCAGTATCTCGATTATGTTGTAAAAATAGTTATTATTAAGTAAAATAAATAAATTGTTTAAAATTTTTCGCTGTACAACTCTGAGAGATAGGGGCGAAGACAGTATTTTTATGTTGAACTTTTCCTCTGAATTTAACCCTGTTTTTACAAACATTTCCTATCCCTATCCCTATCCCTATCCCTATATCATGTAAATAAATACAGCTAACAGCAATTTGGAGATAATATACCCACCATAAACAACAGTGAAAACCGCAATAAAATATAGCGGTTTTGGGGTTTTATGACAACACGCAGACAGACAGATAGACGTCTCTCGGCCACTTTCAATTATGTATTTATTCAGTTCCTAGATAGTAATTATTAGAACGTAGTGAAATATTTTTAATAAACTAACACGTAATTAAGTCTAACGCAATGACTTATTGATTAATCTGACACGTTTCGACAGTTAAGTCATTATCAAACAGGTTTTACAAACGTTTACGGCTTTTTACAGCTTTTAAAAGCTCTGTGATAATGACTTGATCGTTGAAAAGTATCAGGTTTATCAATAAATTCATGTGTTTTACTGATATTACTGTTGAGCCAGTATTCTAAGGATTCCATTAGAATGAGTAAAATAAAAAAGAGAGAGAAGAAAGACAGAAAACAGTCGACAATTTCACAAATCACGCTGTTAGAAGTGTATTTTGGTAAATTGTATCGCCCAGAGTTACCTACACATCCCTTGTTTTCTGACAAATTCATCTCTAGTCTCCAGTCTCCTTTTCACCTGTTATTAATGACGAGCTATTCCAACACGATATAATCGATTTTTCACAGCAGGGTACAGGTAATAAACTGGCCTAGGACGATTCGAAAAGCGCCTGTGAATCCAGAAATTACGTGCTTTACAAGAGCAGACGTTTCTTAGTTTGTGTCAAGTCTCCAAGTAAAATTTACTACGACCAACAAACGCCTGATTGATAAATAGTCTCCCCACAGTCATTTAATAAAAACCGCTTCCTTACCAACGTTATATTACACCTATTTCACTCAAATCACAGCAACTACATAATTAGAACGAAAAGATTAACAAAATTAGCAGGCAAGCAAGCAAGCAAGGAACGGTATTGATTTTCTTCATCTCGGCACAATAAACAACTAAATTTGGGTCGCTTTTCTGCTAATTATTCATTCCACCACTAAAGAAAACCATAGTGGCACTAGTAAAATATAGTCTAATTAACAAACACGCAATAAAACCACAATCAGCCACTAATGGCAATAGGCTATTCAGAGTATATAGGAAATTCAAGATTAAACCACCAGATATTTAATGTTTACCCAAATATAAATGTTGAAGCTACAATAAATCCGTCCAATTGAAAGATTGATAATAGAACCATTAGAGAAGTTTAGTGGGCCAAATGAAATATTCAGGTATAAAAATAACAGCCATTAATTTTCTTTTCTGTCTTTGTAATTTTCGCTTAACTTTTCAACGATTCCCATTATCATTAGAAATACCCCCTGATATTAATTCCGGTAATCCAGTCTAAAATAATGGTGGCAGCTGGCAGCTGTTCACAACGTAACGTTAAAACCATTCAAAAAGTTCCATCTTTTTTATTCGTATCAATTGACTTAATTATAATAACCGATGTAGTATATAAAAGCATCAAGAGAAAGACAGAACCTTTTTTATCTAAGACAAGGAAATAAACATTTTTTTAGAGTAGGTATATATGTTACATATATCTACAAAAGTAGCGATAAAAATGGGGCAGTTATTTCCTTGCATCGCGAAAGGTATTCTCCCTATTCTCTATACGTTGTAAATATGTGTTCTCCATTTCCGTTATATATATCACATCCCTTTTCCAATAAAACGTATTACTACTGATCATCAAACAAGTGGGTGATTGGTGCTACTGTTTGAATAAAATGCATAAAGCTCAATCCATAAAATTGATGTTTACCTTTCAACCCCATTAACTCGACATTAAAGGTCGAAAGTTTTATACGAGATTCGTTCGCATGAGTGTAAATTCGTGTTATAAAAAATAAGTTGCATCAACGGCTACTCTATACTAAAACGCGTCAACGTCAACTGGTTATAAATTTAACCACACGCAGAGAAACCTAGTGGTTAACAGCCAGTCACCATCGTTAAAAGAGAAAAAAGTTACTATAACATTTTTGATACCGAAATGCGAACTCTGTTGTTACAAAACCTCTTGTAAAATCGCAGTTTTATTGCAAGTCCATCTTAAAATAGCCACGCAATGGTTAAAGAGATTTGGCCTTTATTTTTCTCGAGTCAAACTTGTTATCGGTCTTTTAGAAGTCACTAATTTTTTTTGTATTTGAACGGAAACTTTGTCGCGTATTGCCATGGCCGTCGCACGTCATAAAAGTGGTGAGTAAGGTATTTGCGACCTTTTTCTTCGACGGCCACAATTTTCATAAATTGCTCAGCAAATTGTAGAATTCTTTTCTGGATCAATTCCAAGTGAGGTCGCGATGAACTCCAGCGACTGCGCGACAGCACAAAAATTACTAAACGGGTATAACGGTTAGCCAGGAAGGCCGCTTTTTCTTAAAAGAAAACTACTTCCACCCCCGTCAACCCGTTGAGGTGCGCCACCACAAACACACCCACCAATAAAAATAATGTTATGTACTAACGAGAAAACAACAAACTTCAACTGCGGCACAGACATATTGACTGAAATTAAATCAGAAATAGTTTAACAAGTGTTCTCTAATCGAAATGAAACTTCTAAACTTCTCCAATGCTGCATCGTTTCATAAATATGTAAAGCTAATATTCTGACGCCACCTGTCGATATTTCGAAGGATTTCACGGCGGTATTGTGATGTTAAATCATTAGATGTCGTTTAAGGCCGAAACTGAACGTATTCCTTCCATACTAAACTTAAAAAGACACGCAACGCGAAAGTATTACAATAGTTTATGAGAGGAAAATGTAATCATATAATTACTACAGCAATAAACCAGTTTTAAATGATTTTTTTCATAATTTAAGTACCTTTTTACAATTGTCTAGCGAAATGATTGTGGTCGATCCTTATCAAAATCGTTTAGTAGGTCAGCCTATTTAAATTGATTTGTTATAAAGTTACCAGTGCTGAGAAAGTTTCAATTTGCAGTAAGTCTCACAATCAGTCGTTTCCTTTTATTGATTAACTTTTACTCAATTTACGGGGCAATTATCAAAAGTTAGCTACGAATTATCTACTAATAACCTCAACAGTGACGAGTTCATTCAACGTTAGAAATTCTTTCAAGAAAGTTAAACTCGAGAGAAAATTAATATCTCTAACAGATTACTTGTTCGCTAACAAACTACATCCTATTAAGAGCCAAAGATATTTTCATTTTAGGGATAATACGTAACCATTCGGTTATGTATTACCTGCACAGTTAATCCGATTTATTATAGATAACTGTTTTACAAATCTCAAAACAAGTTAATTACTTTCAAAACCTTAACTTAATAATTGATTGTTTCAGCCTTTACATTGTGAAAATTGAGATTCATTATGAATGAATAAATGACTAAATAATACTACTATTATTTCACTTACAATTGTTTCACCCTACTAAGGCATCTTCAGACGAAGTAGCTTAATAAATAGGAAAAACCAAAAGGGTAGTCATTTACAACGTACATTTATAACCTCGGAATATACTCAGCATGTGAGGATTTTAAAATATTTTAACCCCACAAAGTAGAAAATAGGAGACTGTGGTAAACGAATAATTAAATATAGAAAGTCTCACCCTACTTACCACTAACTCAATTTAATATGAGCGGACACGTGTTTCGCCCACTTCACACAGTCTCGCGTTGATAATGTCCACGTGTGAAGTGGACGAAACACGTGTCCACTCATATAAAATTTAGTTAGTCTTCTCATTTTTGGATTCTTCGATGGCTAATTCAAATGTGGCCCCAAGAAAGCTTTAGAAGTTTGCAGTTTAGACAAATCCTGAACTCAAAACCAAACAAGCTGGTACATCGGAAACGGTTCAACGAATTCAGTTATTTATTTGAAAATATATGCAATAAATTCGCTGATACTATTTTTTTAATTGATTATTATTTATCGTTGTACAAACACAAAAAACGTTTAATAAAGAACAGGACTGTTTAGGAATTCAATAATTGAATGCGTTCAAAGCAAAAGATGTTTTTTATCGCAACAGGAGACAAACAAGAGTCTATTTGAAGCCTATTTATATCCTAACAGGATTAAGGACCCAACTTGTTAAAGGCGGTAGCCTTGTAATTATGAGATCCTGTCATAAAATACACCCACGGCAAACGGCAAAGCTTAACGAATTTCATTTTACTATTATTCTCAATAAACTGACTTAAATTTATACAATAAATTATAATAAAACATACACCATTACACAGCTATTAACTGTATATAGGTACAGTAAACAAAATTAATTAATTAGTGATTATACAGCTACCGAATTTTCATATAAAAACATTTTAATTTTTACAATGTATGTATATAGGGTAAACCGGGAATATGATTAAAACTAGAAAACAAGTAAAAGGTTAAATGGCCACGATTTTATGAAAGAACTAACAGTAAAACTCGGGTGATTTGCTGTAACTTCTCTTAAGAAAATAGTTGGGAAAATGTTGTCTTGAAATTCACGGAATCTCGAAAAATGCCTCTGTCCGTTCTTAATTCCTTAAAGATTAATTGCCGTAAAGAGAATCACAGATAATAAAGAAAGTTACAAATTCGCTTGTAGTAACATTACTAAAGTAAAGGGCAATCCATTACGCTTGTAAGTTCATAAAAAAAAACTTATTAAAAATTCTAATTCGTTAAGTGTTTATCCAACAGCGCAATTGGATTAACGCAATGTGAATAAATAAAAGAGACAGAAAACAAACTGTAGCAAGGAAGAAGTCTAAATTAAGTCGATTTCTTATAGTCGCAGGTACCCTTTCTTGATAGCGATTACTCTAAACAGGCCGAGACGGAAAAATAAATTGCTTTCAGCAATAATTGATGTCAGTTTTTCTCTGTTTGTCAACTTGAGTTAAAACTCAACTTGAAACTTCCTTTCTAAATTCACTAATCATTAAAGCAGTTACCTCAATTCACCGTTAACACTTTAATATCTACATAAATAAAATTATATATTAGCTAGGTACATCGATGTGCTCGCATCACGCAAAAGCCACTTAATAAATTTTGATCAAATTTTTATAAATTTTGATTTTGAATACTTAAATAAAGAAATAAAGCAACGTGATACTAATTATTGAACTAATTTGTACCCAAAATAATGAGGGAAAATAATATTCCAAAAAAAGAAGGTATTAAACTCCTTTTTCGTCTAATTACAAAGGATTACAGATCCCACATTTGTAACGCGTCCTACACAGTAGGCACAGTGCACCGAAAGCCATATCCATAATCGTTCGGAATCAACAGTGTAATTCAATGCCGGTAGGGGTATTAGCCCTCGGAGTAGTTGTTTCTGTTGATTCCATATTTATATATATTATGGAAAATAATATCACATCGATGTACGTATTTAAAATTTACCCCTACTAAAAATTCTATTATTAAAATTTTTATGGTTTTATTACTTAGACGCAGGGCCTTTATATCTAATAAAAATTACCACAATGTTCTTTATACAGAATACCTCATTGGCTCACTTATTGTGTACAATAATCTCAACTTATTTCCGGGAGGCTGACGCTATGAACGTTAATTTATCGAAATTAACAGTTTTTGAAGGATGACTTTTTTCAGTGGTTTTTCATGTTTTTCTCAACAAAAATAGATTCTATCGAAACGTATGAAATTTTACTGCACAAGTCTTGCAATTCTCTAAATAAATGCGAATAACGAGCTAAAATTTCCAATTGCAATATTTAAATATTGCTTAAAAAAACTGACGACTTTTGTATGGGCGATTCTTGATTTTTTACTCTCACAAAAAATCAAGAATTCTATTTAGATTGAACTAGTTATTAAATAAAATTATTTATTTTGATAGGTACCGATAAATATTATAAATAAATATAAATGGTAATGGCAAAACTGTTTAACATTTCGGCATGCATAACAAAGAACTACTCAAGAAGGATTAGGAAAAAGTTTTATGCATATTTTATAATCTGTTATACTTTAGTCATTAATACTAATACAAATGTCTTTTTGTCTTTAAATAACATACATTAAGTCTGCAAGCGGAACGTACAATTGTTAGTAACGTTCTAGATTTCTCGTTTTTAAAGTGACTGCACCTGTATGAGCTTAAATCAAGCAGGACTGGCCCAAGGGAGTACTTCAGAAAATATATACCCTAATCTTGACTTAACTACTGTTTCCTCTACAGCGAGTTTAAATGACAAAATATGGCTTTTAGCTCAAATCGACTATATATTCCTACTATCTCCTTTAGTTCTCAAAGAAACGTTAACAATAAGCATTACATGCAAAAGGTTGTTTTAGCTGACAGAAAAACAGGTTCAGTGGTAGGTACCTAGGAGCGATTTTTTTTTTTTAATATTAAATTGCTTCAGCCGTTACATTGTGATATTTCATCTTAACGATAAACACAAAAAACTACTTTGTTTATTATCACTTTTATTTACAATAATAACTATAGTTTCGACAGATTATACTCATCATCATTTTCAAACGAGCGATTCAAATTGAATGAATTTATAATATTTTGAATGACCAGATAGAATTGTTACGACATTTAGGTAACAAGCGACAATCCCAAATTGTTATCTTAAATTTGAAAATGATAGTATAATCTGTCAAAACTATAGTTACAATTATTGTAAATAAAAGTGATGATGAACAAAGTAGATTTTTTTATATTTAAAACATTTTTAATTATTATTTTTGATCTAAATAAATTAAATCAACCTTAATGATCAAACTACTAATCTACTTAAAAACAGATCCACGTTTTTCAATCAAAAAATAATCTTCACAAAATGTTTCCGACAAATTTATTATTTATTTTGAGAAAATGTTCATACATGTTTTATACTGTTTGCTTCAATTTTAGTTAAAAAGCATTTTGAAATATTGCATACAAGAAAATCTCACAGACATATACCTAAAAGAATTTTTTTTTATTAGGTTAGATTAGTTTAAGTTACGTTTCTTTAATACATACTAATAAAGTAGAATACATTTGTTGAACTTTTAATATTTTGCAACTTTGAGGTCGAAATTCAAACAATGGAGAACGAGACTGTTTATTTAATAAAATGCTTCACAAAAAAAAAATGCCAAGGTAGTGAAAAAGGGATTCCAGTTTCGTTCATTTTGCGCTGCAGGCACAAACTTTTTGAAATATTATGTATTCGTGCAAATGAGCAAGCCGACGGCTTGTCTTGAAATATCGAAACGAAAAGTTACACTGGCAACAGAATCTTTTTGCTTGAAATAGACGAACTATTTATTATCAGCTCTCCTATCCTTACGAGACATGTACGTGTCAGTAACGGCTAAACGATTCTTTTTTTGAGTACATACAAAAAGGGCCGATCCAGTAATTATGGGAAAATGATCATCACTCTCAAATACTACCTTCTATGCTTCTATGCCCATAAAATAAATACGAGGGTGGTTTAATAAGTCAATGACATTTTTTTTCGGCAAAACATCATTTTATTTTTACATAATCCATTTTTTTATTCCTTCCTAATAATAAGATTTCTCAAGGCCCTCAAAATAAGAGTTTGTTTCCATGATGACCACTTAACTCGACCCAAATGTTTTACCGCACAACCATTTCTTCAGGTTTAAAAACAGGAAAAAGTCGGAGGGGGCTAAATCCGGAGAATAAGGTGGATGGCATAGCAGTTCGTAGTTGATAAAATTTTGTCATGGTTATTGCACACGCACGAGTTATGCAACCGTGCATTGACCTAATGGAACAACACTTTTTCCTTGACAAAATGCGATCGTTTCTGCTTCAAAACAATATCAAATCAGTCCAGCAGCTGCAGCTCTGAATAATATTTGCCGTTTATCAAACCACCCTCGTATATCAGCCAAAAGAATTCCTACAGTTTCTCATTCGATGTGTTACAAGGGTTATATGAATAAGATCGTACAGTTTAAATCATCCCGAGTAAGAATTGCGAATATTGCACCCCTTACATTCTATTTAAACTAAGGAATAAATCACGAATTATCTACCTCTCCACCTTCTCACTAGATATGAGTGCTTCTACCAGCAGATCATTATTTAACGTCAGAATATACTAATACATAGCATTTCCCCCTCATAAATGTACAAATGAAATGTAATGTGTGTTATACATTTGCACTTTCAATTTTTCACAGAACATGATACCTTCACATCAATTTATTGTCTTTATTGGCGAAAAAATTGAAAGACGCTTACCTGAATATGTGTAACATATATTTAACTGTAAACGACATGTTTGTTTCGTATCGTATAAAATTATGTAGTTAGTTACGAGTAAAACTGTCAATAACAATTTTGCCTACAAATTTTCGGATCTGATTTAATTCTGTCGCTAATCAGTGAACATCAAATATATGAGTCGTTAAACCCATTTAATAACAAATTAACGGAAGGGAAACACTAAAATTAATTCTTCCGATATACATATATTAATTGGTCAATAAAATTACAGCAAAGTCACTTTAAATTTAAATTAAACACGTCCAGTAATTTATTAATAAACTAACACACCCAAATTAACAAATAATGTGTTTATAGGTCCATTATAATAATAAATAATCCTATGTCCAGGGGTAATTCTCAGTTAGAGACTGTCTCTAACTGAGGATGCCACCTTGAGTATCAAAACGTGTCTTGTTTTTAAACGTTTTGTGGAATTTCGGGTTTTAATGTTTGTTTAATTAAGTTCTACATGACAAATTGGTTAAGGCTTTAGCGGCCTGTTGATGAACTAGTATTAAATTTTAATTTAATAGTAGGTCGTTCTTAAAATTATTATTTTTTGAAGGTGTGTTCTAATAAGTTTGGCAAGTGATTAATTTTATGTGGAATATATAATTTTGTTAGTTAACTTATAAAAGACTAAAATGAACCTATTTTACAGTTTTAAGGTTGAAGATCTATTTTTGCATTCAATTTTCGTAATTGCTAGTCCTATGCAGAATGAATATTTTTGTTAATTCATTTATATGCAACTAAAAAGTATTTCTTGTATAATAGTTTTAAATTTTACCGTCTGTTTTTGTTTTTAATGTTGGCAAGCAAATAAGATTTTTTTACTAGTTTGTTTTCAAAATTTAAGCGAGATACCTTATGTATACGCTTAAGACCGTTACGTCATCCACTTTTAGGCCTACTCTTGTGACGTCACGCTGAACAAGTTGCTAGCCTGCTATAGTGCAACTTAATATCTAAAATGTACGTTTTGTTTGCGCCATTAAGCATAAAGAGAAAATTTAGTATCAGTTTTTGGTGGATGTGTAACGTCTTATTACAAAAATAGATAATTTCTGTTTTTGAATATTCCAGTTAAACAAATAGATATATTTTATAAACAGTTTCCGCAAGAAAGACGCGACCGACGGGATGGGTTCGTTTGTGGTATGTGTTTATTTGCATATGTAGGAAATGTTTGGGACCAAGAGGAAAGCCGAGCTGATAAAAGTGCTTTTAATGCACTGTAAAGAATTCTTCTGGCAAGTAGAATATGCAGCGAAAAATGTTATTGTATTTTTCCTCTAAACGTGGAAACATGGGAAAGCGTTAAAACGGTTCGCTTGACATGGTTATGTAGGTACGTTCATTCACAGTATTGCTGTAAAAAATATAAAAAATTCGGAAAAGTTCTACATTTTAAAAAGAAAAATCGTTCTCTGTACTCACTAGTAGAAATTAATAATCCAGTACGTTTAAATTTTTTTTTACCGGCTTTCATTAAATCGCATATGTACCTGCGTCACTTTTTTACTCGTTCTGTAATATCAAAGGTGCTCATATTTTGAATAGATTGCTTATGAAATTGACATCCATCTGTTGATATTACATATTAAAAAGCCGTGGTCAATTTCATGAACCTGATAATTACATGTATGACTTTTGATCGCTTTGATCGCCTTCATGTGAACTATAGTTGACAGTAATTAACATGGAGACAATTAAAATCAATTAATGGGACTCACCTGTACATAATTCGAGGATTATGAAACTCCATATCGCCATAAGCAAAAGTCTCGGTGTCTTGTGTGAATTTAACTTCATGGTGATGCAGATGAAACACTAATAACTATTATGTTAAACGAAACTTTAACGAATAATTTTGCACATCTTTTACATATCAGCACACGTTCTTATTGTAAGTCACAATGCACTATAAATTTTAACTGCGAATAAAATTTATAACTGAGTTTCACAGCCACTCCAGTAGAAATGTTAAAACAACTTTATCTAACGGAGGTGATTTTTTAAATGCTTCTTAAAATTCTCTGGTCTATCTTATGTCCAATATGATTATCTTCTTAGAAGTTCTCACCGGTGCCCACCTATAACAAATTATTCATTAAAGGCTGGCATGCTGTTTAATTAAAAATAACAACAACAACAACTATAAACGAAAACTTGCACACACCCTTAGTGTTTGAATGAAATGTTTTAATTCAATTTTCTATTACAGTGAAAAGTTGAATGTTTAATTAAATATCGAGTTCGATTTGCGACGATAAAATACCCTGCAGGTACATCTACACACCCCTTTATCTCTTTCAAGAACAAGGAATAGCGCCAAGGTTCGACACCTAAAACAAAATTTATATCCGATGAGAAGTTGCGCCCCTAGCAGTTCTGAACAAAATGCAAGCTGAATTTCTCTTTTAAAAATACCATTACTCAGTTCTCATTCATACCTTCATCGCTAGATATTAAAAAAGATGTTATTAGAAACGGATCGTTTTGCATTACTTTAAAACTTTTACAGAGATGGTGTTGCCTTTGGAAGGTAATTTAGTGTGAAATTTTTTTTTGAAATTAACTTTCATAAAGTTACTCGATCTTCTTAAGAATTGTTAACTTAACGATTAGGGTACGGCAAAATTAAAATTAGAAAAACTAATTATTCTGTTAAAATTGTCAAACGTGGATCGCAATTTCGAACTATCTGGTTCACTATAAGAACATAAGCTTTCAAGGCCGGAATTCATAGTAGAATGATAATTCGGTCTTATAGACCGTGGTCGATGTGAACGGTTTCATCCAAACGTTTCGTTGGCAACTGCGGCTGACATCTTCAGTGGGTGCTGTGTTGATGTCAGCCGCAGTTGCCGACGAAATGTCTGTATGGCCTACAAGACCGAATCATCATTCTACTATTTGGTTCACTATTTCACTATGCCTGTAGATTTATTATTTTTCTGCAGTATACATAGGCCAGACGGGGAGAGATATTAGAATAAGATTAAAGGAGCACATTTACGCAACAGAGAAAAATAAGAAATCTACAGGAATACTTGAGCATTGTTTAACGTCCAATCACAGTATATATCACTGTTTACAGATGTGTAATTGTTTACATTTATGGAATTTAGCTGAATAAAACAAGCAATTAGCTACAGTTAAAAATTGACGAATCAGCGACAAATTTCTAATAAACTTGAATGACACCCAGTACAATGAAAAAAGTCAATCAAAACTGTGATTATGACTTATGTGTAGGTATATCTCATGAGAAAATGATAGGAAAACTAATTCGAAATATTAATAATAGAGATCATAACAGATCCGAAAAGAAGAATGAGTTGACGTGAAATAACCACATGTTCCTTAACTCCATTTGTTATTTAATCAGGGTTCATTATGGCAAATCAGATAATGGCGTTCGCAATTGCTAACGACAAATGACCACGTATAATGTTAGTTACGATGGTATAAGTAATACCGACGTTACTACTTACGCTACATTATCGAGTTGTAGATCAAAAATATTTTGTTTCTAAATACACGCATGTTCGTAATAAACTCAAGAGCATAAATCCTAATGACGATGAATCACGACAGGAGTTCAACTGGTTCATGGTTCGACGACGACGATGGAATCTCGATCGAGTTCTCGAAACGTTCTTTACCTTCTTTCTTTTCTGGAAGGGTGTTTATTTCGTTTTTCATCTCCTTCACGCACGCAACTGTTCACTCTTCCAACTACATTAAATGACGACCGCGGCCGTATTATCCACAACTTTCCAAAGGGACTACTGCTATGCCCTTTTCTTTAAAAGCCATACAAATATACCGCCGCTTCTGACGAGGAATAAGGCCGAAAAGAAACGTTACTATTATATCTATTATATTGCTCAAACACTCAAAACACCACTCACTACAACCATAATACACACATCACGAAAATACTTCCTTCACCTGTAAATACTTTTTCATTCGTCCATTTACAAAACGAAATTCAAAAAATAAACGATTACTCCTATCGAAACGTTCTATTAAATAGTTACAACCATTTTACGATTAGATTAAGTTGGAATAAGGTAAAGAAAACGATTTAAAACCCTTCAAAAATATCAACACTACCAGAAAATTATGTCTGAATATGAACAAGGCATGTAAAGCAGGTGAAAACTGAGGAACTAATCAGGTATACCTGATAAGAACAAAAATAAGTTATTGGTCAAGTACTTTATCGAATAATTAGAGGTACGGATGAGTATCGAGTGACTTATAGTGTGAATAATATAAAAAAACAGATTCAAACGCCTTATAACACTACAAACAATATTGAATCAAATAATTGAGTGAAACACACCTAATAAATTTATTAATTTATAAGTTAAATTGCAATAGTTGCAATGCAATATACATAGGACAAACCGGAAGAGCATTCAAAGAAATAATTCAAGAACATGTGAAAAAGAGAAGAAAGGTAAAAAACTAGACATTTTGAGAAACCTTAGAAATCAAAGAACACATGAAAATAGCAACTTAATATTATTAAATGAAATCGAAAATATGTATAGCTCAATAATTATCGATAAAATAGTAGATGCATCCCCACCAAGATTGTAATAGTATTTAAGAAATAGTGTAAGCAAATTTGTATCAATACTTCTTCTGAAGATGCCCTTGTAGGGTGAAACGATCGTAAAGAGTTTAATAAATGTATTAAGTGGAAATTAAGTGTGTTTCACTCAATTATTTGATTCAATATGATTCCTAATTTCCATAAAGAAAAGGCAGAAACAATTAGTTACTACAAGCAATGTTTATTGGTATAATCAAATGTATAGATTTCGAATACGAAGTAGTCATTTTCAATGGTAATAGTAAACTATGATTAAGAAAGACTATTAAACAGGGGTTATTGGTGAACGGCAGGTCAAAATTCATCAAAAAATCACTGAATTTATGAATGTATTTACATTCATAAATTCAGGGTTTCAGGGATTCTTTGATGAATTTTGATTTGCCGTTTACCAACAACCCCCTGTTTAACAGTCTTCATTAAGTTGCAGGTAGTTTTTTTACAATATATTTAGGTATAATCTTTTCTTAATCTTAGTTTACTATTACCATTGAAAATGACTACTTCGTACTCGAAATGTATACATTTGATTATACCAATAAACATTGTTTGTAGTTTTATAAGGCGTTTGAATCTATTTTTTAATAATTTATCGAAGCTACCAGACGTGGATTGCGATTTTGATATTATTAGATCTCATAAGCACGCCATAGACAGATTCGATAAATTACTGACCAAATCGCTGGAGCTCGGTGTAAAGCGAATTTAAAGAAAACTTTGATATGGCAGTACGTCGCCATCTACCTGCTTTTGCTGATATTGCCGTATTTCATAACGTTAGACAAGCCCTTATTACAGGAATGCCTGATGCCTAATTATGTTTTCCTGGCCGTCAATAATAGATCATTGCGGTTTGAAGTGACCATTCATAAGATATCAATCCATAACTCCTGCAATGCAATGGTTTTTTGAACGACGTATCTTAAGAACCGGCCTATGCTTCATATTTTTAGAAGTTATAGACTGATATCTGGATGAGGACTCAGTCATAACGGCAAAGCTGTATTTTAAACGGTTTACATTTTATGAATATTTTGCCAAATCTCTGCAAAATGGATAACAATAAAAACAACTTCTAATTATAAGTCAAAAATCTCACTTCAGTCATAATCGAGCTATTTTTTTGTCCGTTATGAATTCCACGACCACAAATTAGTCTAGAAATAACTTTTTAACAAAATCGGTGACCAAAAGTTTTTTTATAAATTTTTTGCTGCGAATCGTAGAAAGTTAGCACAGTTACCCTCTCGAGAAGTACGACAGACAGAAATTTTCAAATTGTGTTTTTAAAGGCGGTCAGGGACTTGTTCCTGAAAAGGCATACCTTACCAACGCATGAAGAGGTCTTCAAATAAATTTCACCTATGCCAACGTTCGGTTTTTATGTTTGTATTTAATACCTATGTTCTAACTAACTTTTATATTTAAAAATGTGTTAACCTCCTAAATCAAAAGAAACTAAATCGAAGAATACCATTTTATAACACGGAATACAAGGCACCCAGATGTTTCTTCAAATTTAGAAATAAGTGGTAGCCACTATGTGATCGGGTTGTTCCAAGTTTTATGACATTACTCATCGTATCATTTCGCTAGGATATACTTGGATCACCCTCCTTACAGTCCGAATAATGGCGCCTAGTGATTTCCACATATTCGTGGATTTGAAAAAGTATCCGGGTGATTATCCAGGGCCACGACGACGACGATGGGGTCAAAAATTGGCTTATTACAATTGTTGTTATCAAATCAGGCACAGACTTACAATCACTGGAATGCGATTCACAACATTCCCTGGCATAACTAATTCTGGACGTTGACTTTTCTTCGATTTTCTCATAAATGTATTGGAATTAGCAAAAAAATATAACAAGACGAAGTCCTTTTACAATTTGTTTCTACGATTCCAAAAGGAGTTCTCCTTCATAAACAATTTGCAAAACGTACAGTTCCTAACGTGTTTCTGTTAGATATAACGAACAAAGGTATTAAGTCAGCGGTCATCTCGACCATTTCTCAAATTTCACAAATTCAGATTAAATCTTTAATAATTCGACCTCTCCTGTTCCATATTTCCAGGACAAAAGAGAGAGACAGATCCGTACACGTAGGAAGGATCTAATAACTTAATCAAATCTGTGGTGTGCTTTCATGTCCTAGTAATTAAAACAATGGCTGCTTTCACAATAACGATTTAATCTTAACTCTACGAAGGACATTCAAAATTGATACCACAACGACTAGAAGTAACATCCCGAAACTAAATATCTTCGTTCTATTCGCCAAAAAGTTAAACGACCTCAGTTGAACCATCTCATTGTCAAAATAAGATCAAAGTTACGAATCACCGAAACGAAACTGACACTTAATTTTCACTTCAAAGATAATCAGATTTCCTTTTAATCATTTACTTATATAATATGCGCTTTCACATATAAAACGGATTAGTTTTTAATTAATTAAAAGGATGTGTCCGACGCATGCACCATATTTTCTGTAATTAATTTTAATGAATAATTATTTTATTTCTATGCTTTCCAAATACAATTCAATCTGATAATTAATAGTATTGTTTTATAAGCTTATATATTCTACTATAGGTTTTGATAAAATTTACGTATTTCGAGTTGGTTAGGTGAATATTTTTATTTTTCATTAGCATTTTCAAATTAGATTTTTCCGCAATATTAAAATTATTTCAAAATAAGAAACAAGCACTACCCTAATTGCATGCATGTTATAGAGTTCGATCATATTTACAATAGCTACGTAATTTAGAGTTTTGAATCTGCTTTGTGTCAGTGCCTTCGATAAATTTTACTGACACAATTACAATTAGAACACATTGCAATAGCAAACTCAAATTATATATTTTTTTTAAACTAATGTTTTCAAAATGATTTTACGTTAAGGCTAGTCAAGGCTTTTTGTATGAGAAAGCAGAAAGCAATTTTAGCTTCTGATTTATAGTATCTTATACAACGAAAGAAAAAAAGGGAACTAGCCAATACATAATTTATGAAGATTTAGGAAGAAGGGTTTTAGAGCTTCATAGGAAATGAAAGAAAGTGAAATACCTACCACTTAAAGAGTTCTAAAATTTCGTGGGTTGTTAACAGAAATTGAATTTTTCAGAGATTGGAAATAAATAAAAAGAAATTGATTTACCACATGAAATTACGCTGCGATGATGATGGGCTCTCTCAGAAAATTGTTACATTAAAATTTATAGTCTGTCTACTGTTTTGCCGACCGATCAGTTAAAATAGACTTAAGGTCCTGGATAAATAAGTAAACCTCAATTTTTTGTCTAAAAAAAAGCTTCTTCAATAAAACCAATTTACTTTTTGTGCTCCTTTCTAAATTCATTATTTATTTATCTTAATACAAACAAAAGCACCTATTCTTAGTTCACGACAGGATAGTTTAAATAAAATAAAAGCTTCATTTCAAATTTCGTGTGGTAAAAGAAACTAAAAAGAAAAGGTAAAATACCAGCAAGAAAAGGAGGATTGAAAGTCGGCCCTTTAGATTGGAAAGAAAAGAATGCTACCCTCAAATAAACGCTTTGTTTAAGGATCTCCTTAATCCCCTATCTTTCCCTCTTAACTAAAGCTCAAAGTAATTACCGGGTAACTCCATACACATCATAAAAGAAATTAAAAACCCTTTAATTATTCTCAGAATATTTTACAAAATGAAATATATACAGAATGTCAATTAAGAAAATCGTATTCAAACTACCCTTTCATCATTTAGTTAGTGTTGTCGACGTATATCTAAAACTGCTCTAAATAAATGTTGTGAACATCGACATTACGTTAATTTACAATTAGAACTGCATAACATACATTGCTTACTTCTGGGAGTGCCCTATTAAGACAACGTCTTTTGTATATGCGAAACTTTAAACAAAGCCTTGCACCTCTGACAATAGCAAAACATCGGTAGATATACGACAGTCAAACAAAAACAACATGTGCTATTTTAATTTCAATGCAACATCCAACATACCATTGGCATTTGTTTAATTGAATTAACCATTCAATAATCCAAGTTTTATTATATATCATAAGTAAAAATAACTAATTTGAAATACTTGGAAAAAAATAAATAAAATTTCAAAATAAACAATTACATATCTACTCACTTTCTATTTCGTTAAAGTTTGTTTGATAATACCTAAAAGGAATATTAGATACTGTCTCTTTTGAGCGGCGTTACGCGACGGCAAACATCAACGGTTTTGAGTATTACGAAAACTTTTCAGAATATTTGATTACATGATAGGTACGTAACGGTTAGAACACTATGAGGGTCTTACAATTTTTTGAGAAGAACGACTACTTGTTAAATATACATCACAAAAAGGAAATGAGAAGTACCAAAATAAACAAAAAATTATCGTATCTATAAAAGAATCTATTCTAAATAAAATTATCTTAAAGGTTTTTTAAAGACATCGATTACACTTATTTAAAAAACACCTAAGTACTTAAAACCGTAAATGAAGTTGCCGCTAAAAATTAATTAATTCTAAAATTCACCGATTAATTTATGTGATTAATTAATTATAGAATTTAAACGTTTCAAACTATTTTATGAACAGCAAATAACATGCAAACAAACATACAGGTCTAAAATAATAGCTACAAAGACGAAAAACATTATCAAGCACAAAATTTTAATATAAGAAAAAAATTATAAAGAAAGCCGTATTTGCTGACCGGTATCCTAAATTGTCGTTACGTAGTGTACCAAACTGGCGCAAAAGTTCCAACACTTACTGCACCACCTGAAACGTGATTCACATAAACACGCGTCGTCGATAAGATTTCGTATTTTGAAAGGCCGTTGTGTTACCCCGGTTGATATCGACGACAGAGAGTTGTCGACTGGCTGGGTTTTGGTTTCTGTGACGCGCGCAGCTTTAGAAGCGCTTGCGTTTCGACGACGATTATAATTCTTCAATTGTTGTCGAAGCGGTAATCATTTCTCAGTTTTTGGCTGCTTTGACGGGACGTATGTGACAAATCTAACCGAAGATTCCAACCAATTCATTCACAATCCATCCCACCTTCATCATCAACTAACTCACATTTCCAAAAAGCACCCGTGACTCCTAATGTAAAAGAATATCCCGCCACAAGGTCCAAAAATATTTGCGTAGGTACCCACAACGTACAATTAATTACCACGCATAGATATCTACACTACCACAATGTATAAACGATTCCAGAGTATCGTAGAGTAATGTCTCCTTCCAAAAAAAACTAATACAAATATCACACACGTTCTTTCAAATGTATAAAAGTATCGCACAACAGCCTCCAAAAGTACATACGTAGGTCCCCTAATACAATTACACGTAAATATCTCTACCACCACAACGTACATACAATTTCAACATATTGTAGAATCATTTCACCCCTCGAAAAAAACAAAAGAAGTACCACACATTCTCTAAGTTATATAAAAATAACCTACCACAGCGTCGAAGAATACTTGCATAGGTACCCACAATGTATACTTGATAATTACACGTAAATATCTGTACCACCACAACGTATATGAAATTTCAATATACCGTAGAATAACTTCACCTTCCAAAAGAACTAACAGAAGTACCACACAAGCTTTCAAATATATAAAATTATTGTGTCACAGCATCATATAATTCTTACGTAGGTTCCCACAACGTATACTTAACAATTACACCTAAATATCACCACAACGTATATACAATTTCAACATATCGCAGAATCATTTCACCGCCCGAAAAAAAAAACAAAAGAAGTACCACACATTCTCTAAGTTATATAAAAATAACCTATCACAGCGTCGAAGAATACTTACATAGGTACCCACAACGTATACTTGACAATTACACGTAAATATCTGTACCACCACAACGTATATGAAATTTCAATATACCGTAGAATAACATCACCTTCCAAAAGAACTAATAGAAGTACCACACAAGCTTTCAAATATGTAAAAGTATTGTGCCACAGCATCGTATAATTCTTACGTAGGTTCCCACAACGTATACTTAACAATTACACCTAAATATTACCACAACGTATATACAATTTCAACATATCTTAGAATCATTTCACCGCCCGAAAAGAAAAACAAAAGAAGTACCACACATTCTCTCAGTTATATAAAAATAACCTACCACAGCGTCGAAGAATACTTGCATAGGTATCCACAACGTATACTTGACAATTACACGTAAATATCTGTACCACCACAACGTATATGAAATTTCAATATACCGTAGAATAACTTCACCTTCCAAAAGAACTAACAGAAGTACCACACAAGCTTTCAAATATATAAAATTATTGTGCCACAGCATCGTATAATTCTTACGTAGGTTTCCACAACGTATACTTAACAATTACACCTAAATATCACCACAACGTATATACAATTTCAACTTATCGTAGAACAATTTCACTGCTCGAAAAAAACAAAAGAAGTGCCACACATTCTCTCAGCTATATAAAAATAACGCACCACAGCGTCGAAGATTACTTACGTAGATACCCACAACGTATACTTAACGATTACGTGTAAATATCTGTACCATCACAACATACAAACAATGCCAGCATTTTGTAGAATAATGCCTCTTTCCAATTGAACCAATAGAAACTCCACACATTCTTTAAAATACAGATATACAAAAATATCGCACGAAAAATATTTACATAGATACACAAAACTTAAAATTGGCTCCTATGCACAATTACTTGTACTACCGCAACTCCTGCTACAACGTATAAACAGTTCAAGTAAATCGTACAATTTATCCACAACACAATGCATAAATATGTAACATAATCTACATCAACTACACCGTAACTAAGAAATTCTGTTAGTCAAAGGAAATTAGATTACAATGTAATATACCATAAAGCATAATTAGACCACAAAAAGAGACAAGAAACATTTTCAATGTGAGCCAAAGCTCACATTCAGATGGAGGAATCGCAAGTTTGATGCTTCATTAATCGTATTGTAAGCCCATTCGTATCTATGTGAAAAGAATAAGTTAAGCATTGTTTGCAGAGATTGGCAAAAATCTGTTACAACTTTACTTACGTTGTAATCTGACTGAACATTATGTTATGTTATCATACCTTGTGGTCCACAATTTCTTGTTTCTGTTGTGGTCAAATTGGCTGTTGTGGTATTTATTGCATTGCAGAGTACATTTTACATTAAGATTATTGTCCCCAATAATCTATTACACGTTGTATTTTAACGTTATGATCTAATGGAGCTACCAATATTTAAGTTTTTAAATTTAATTATTCTTTTGTTTCTAATTTATTTTCAAATATTTAATCGTAATAATAAATATGATTTAGTAAAACTAATAGTGAATATTATTTATTCCTTTTCAGATTAGCTGTTGTGTGTTTCTCAATTTTATATTCATTGATGTTGTTCCCTATCTTTCTGACACATTTTCTGTATCATATGCATATGTGTTTACGCCAAAACACGTAGATACGTGTGACATAAGAACATTGAAGAATATGTTTTGTGTGTGCAGCCGTGAAATGGAAACACCAAGTTATATTATACAAGTTAAAAGCTATTTTGCACATTGCGTATAGGGTATATGTGTGATGTAGAACATAATGTTTGCATCATTCCTCAAACACATACATGCGTTAATTTGTCTGTGATTCCTACAATTCAATTAATTAAATTCAATTAGATCAAATACCACCAAAACCAGCAACGTTGTTACGCAAATCGTAGCTGAAGTGATTAAAAAAATTAAATCACATAAATTGCCAACAACAATGCAAATACACTTTATCCTGTAAATGCATACAAATCCGACCTCCTAAAATTATTTGCTTCATTACCATAAAATTGTTTTTATTAATTTTTTCGTTTCATATTTTTTATTTCTCTAGTGTAATTTTTATGTATTATATGTACTTAGTATCGCGTGTGGTCAAAATTCGACCAATTTGCTTTCATTTAATTGGTTAATGGGTTTTTATGGGGAAACTTTTTTGTGCAGTATGACACCCTATTAGTATTTTTGTACCTTAAAAACATGCTTTTTTGCAACAAAAATTTTAATAATGAAATATTTAAAGAATTTTTAGTAGGGGTCTAATTTCTTATTATTTATCCGGGTTCTATAGAGAGTTTACACTGTACTGTGAATAGTTTTGATCTTATCTTTTCTATATCTCGATATTCAGTTCTCGAAATCAATTAGTTGTTTCTCACACAATATTTTAGTAAACAGTCAGAAACGTAAGCTACTGAAACTATCCAAAATTTGTTGTGGAAAATTCATTCTTTTTGCAATTTTATCTCACTCATTAAAAATTATGAATTAAATATTTTACTTTTCACACTTAAAAATAGGTAATTTTTATATAACTAGCTAGTAATATAGAATATATTATGTAGGCACATGAAATGATTTGTTGATTTGTTCCGTTACTGCCAATCAATGCGATTGAACCATTAAAAAGCATTTAGAAAAATACAAACACGCAAAAGGACAAAGAATTACCTTAAAAGGTTTTCTAAAATTACTTCATAAACAATAAAATCATTGTTCTGTCAACAATACGTTAACTTACATTAGATATATGTTTTCAAAAGCTGAACAGGTAGAATCGATAATCAAACTAAAATACATTAACATAAGTGAACAAAGAAATTAAATATGTGAACCATCACACAACGCGGAAATATTTTGAAAATTTATTAATTGCAGCTAATTGCAAATGTAAAAACGTTTGAGTATCATAATTTTAAATTATCTGACTCGACTTTTACGAAAACTAGTTTTACTAGTATTACTAAATTAGTTTATGCATAATTAGTAAATTTAAAATGTATTCACAATTTAATATATTAACAATTTTTACGCCTATACGTGCCTATGGGATAATGTATACATATTTTAGCAGGAAGTATTATTAAAAGTCCTTTTTTATCCTTAAAAATATTTCAAGGAAGAAAATCTGATTTAGTTCAGTTTGCATAATAAATAAGAATATTTTTCGTGGAAGCTAAAATTTCCCGATGTTGCATCGACAAATGAAGTCATTTTCGTCGAAAGATATCGGGAAACGATAGCATCAGTAAGAAATATATCTCGGTATTGAAATTTTGAGTCCATACAAATCTCGCATATTCGATCACCTTTCCTTTAAAATAACTTACACTACGATAAAATCGACGTATATTGGAGGTTATCACTTTAAATACACTTGTTAGGCCAAAAGGATATACAAAAATAATTTTCTATTAATCAACAATTTTCTATTTGCGACAATAATAATAATACAAACAACGAATTCCGTATTCCAATAAAAGAAGTGTAAATACCGTAAATGCTTTATTCAATTTAATTTTAGATTTCAATACGTAAATACTTGTGAAACCTATCCAGTGAGTTTTTGTATTCATTGACCCAAATATTACGTAAATACTTGTTTGAAACTGTTGTTAAATCCAAAACCGATCCCGATAATAGCCGCTTTTATGAGGAATATAATTGAAAACAGGATTTTATTCTTTTGCATACCTTGCACATACATGCCCATCAGTCTGAGATTCTGTTTTGAACTAATTTAAACAAAACCTCAAGTTTTGATCAGTTTACCAATTTATGAAATTTAATTTATTCAAAATAACCTGTACGAGTAGCTGGTGGGGATGAAACACCCAAACTTTTTTTTTTCTTTATTCGTCTCCACAAAAACCTAATCTCATAAGACTTCACACAACATACGGCTGAAGAGGAGCTCATCATCAAATTTTAAGTTATATGTCAATTACGTACATGTCAACATTATTTCCTCATAGTAAAACTTCCACCCTTCAAGGTTTTCAATTACAATGTACGAGGCATGTTTTTAAAGTAAGTACCGTTTTGAAATTCTGCCACCTACGAACTGACGCCATTACAGTCTGATTCGTCCTTGATTACTGAGTGTTTAAGATGCCTCCGATAATCGTGAGTCCCACCGACTGTGAAGTCCGGGCTGTTATACGATTCCTTAGTGCTAAAGGACTAAAACCTATTGATAAACTCTAGATCATCCTCCGTATAGGCCTGATCTGGCGCCTAGTTACTACAATTTGTTCCTGCACTGGAAGAAACATCTGGGCGCTTAGCGTGTTCAAGACGATGACGAAGTCAAAACAGTTTACAAGTCAGGCGCCAGAGTTCTATGAGAAGGGTATTCAAAAACGGGTCACTGGTCAAACGTTATGACAAGTGCCTCAATATTGAATGAGATTATGTAGAAAAGTAGATTAAGATACAGGCTTTCATGTAAAAATAAAATTATTAAGATATCTTTGCACGTGTTTTATTAATTTCAAAACGGTGCTTACTTACGGTACAAACATGTCTCGTATCAGTTGAACGTCGTGCCGGTCTAAATGTATACGTATTTTATATTATTATATTATTTCTAAAGGCACCTCCTGCTAGGGTACTTCCTTGACAGCAGGAACCGAATTAGTTTTCATCTTCCATTTCCGGCCAGTGAAGAACGTGCTCCGTACTTCCGCATCAATACAAGTTGTAGCTGTTGCAACTAGCTGCTACCAGTAGCAACGGCTATGTGTTTAGCTCTACGCCATATACATAAAGGGCTCATTTGAATGTATAGAAACGGGAAATGCGAGAAATAAATAAATTTCGCTTCGAAGACATGCACTGCTTTCGACTGTCGAACGTCTGAGTGCAGTCTAAGTGTATTTGAAATATTTTTCAATGCATATTGATTTGTACCACAGTCCGAGTTTGCATTCAGTGGGGTGATATATCACTATAAAACCCCATCGGAACACCTTGGACTAGACTCCGATCCTAACATATTTGACAATGTGCCGCCTTAAACCACTGTCAATATAAGGGATGATAATATTTAAAAAATAAAACACGAAAACAGTTTCAAGTAAATTATATTGTATTCACAACAATACTGTTTCAGCACACAGAGTGGCATCATCATGTGATGAACATACAACCTACAATTAAAAATAGGTGGATGCCCCCATCCACTATTACCTTCTATTTGATCATTTAAAATCACCCATTTTTTATAATATCTATTTATTTCTAATTGTTCTAGTAAATTTAACCTAAAACCCGTATATTGCCCATGTAAAATTTTGTAATCTGCGTTAAAGTTATGATTATTCTCTACCAAATATTCTGCATAGGTAGAGTCTACTTTTTTATTGTTGAAACTTTTAAGGTGTTCGTTTATGCAAGTTTCAGACACTCTGCCTGTCTGTCCTATGTACACTTTAGAGCGATCTTTAAAATTTAATAAATAAACACCTGAACAAGAATATTTAGAAGTTTTACATATAGTCCTATAGCTAATAAAACAAACTCTAAAAAACAACTACACCCACCCACCTATTTAGTATAAACAGCCCTAGTTTTAGTCGTAGTTTGTACATTCAACCCAAGCATCCCAGTTCTATTAACTCGCTCCTGTCACCGAGTTTCTCCCTTAAAAATATTCGTTTTTCACGCCCTACATCTTCTTTTTAATATTCCCCAATCCCATGGGTAAAAAAATTAAAAAAACGAAATTCATTCTTTTAACCAAAGCGTAATATTTTAGACTCTCACTTTGATGTATTAATTAATTAATGCTTATTTAATACGTTTGTTGTGGTGAATTCTCGATAAAACATTTTTACAAATAAGATTAACTGTAAAAGTTTCAACAAAGTCTGTCATGACGTGCCTATCGAAACAAATGTAACCGAATTTCTTAAATATTGTTGAAACTTATTTTAGTTAATTAATTAATAGTGTTGATGGAATCAAAAAGTTGAAGTATAAAGAATTTAATTTACTACACATACATGATATTTTACTTTTGCGTTTACTAATAAGAAAATTATTCAACCTATTGTATACAAAACATATATTTTTTGGTCTGTCAATTTATTCGACTCATGCTTTCATATCGTACTAACTCGCATATCGCATAAAGTAGGTGTGTCTACGTGTTATGGAAGAGCTGCCCCCATAATAAAAACCTGTGGATCCGATTTTATCATTTCAAACGATTCATCTTTATTTATTAAAAGAGGTTCGGCAGATGTCATTAAATTTTCATTTTGAATTTATCAATCTCAAAGGGTGGACTGGCTTTCTTAAATCTTAAAATTGTACCCGCTTTTTTATTCATTACACCACTTTCTTGATTTTGCTTCAAATTGAAAGCATGCTTTAAATATGTATTGAAGATTATATGTACGCTAAACAGGAAGAAACGGATAACATAATTGTAAATAATAGAAAAATGTAAACCTAGTTAAACATTAAACGAAGGTTGTGATTTACATATGCCTACCTTAGCTATTCTTAAAAAAAAATACTTTTTTATGTGGATACGGCAAAGCAAATAATTCAAAAGAATTCAAATACCTAAATACAAACGTTAAAGTTTCACTAAATGTTTAATGAAAACTCGACAAATTTGTTTCAACATATGAGCAATAAGGTATTACAATTTGTGTAAAAATCGAGAAGAGATGCTAATTCTGTTTGTTTTTCTTATCTAAACATTTTTATTTTTAAGTTCTCTATAGGAGATTATTTCCTGGAGTTTGGAATTTAACATTATACGATTTTAAGTAAAATTACAGCAAATACAAAATTTAGCGACAAAAAACTATACGAAGTCGCCGATTTTGGAAAAAAAATAAAAACGTTTGCGATGTGGTGTTATAAGAAGATGAATGAATAAAAAGAGTTAGAAATAAAGAGGTTTTGAAAAGAGATATACCTAAATGGCTAATCAGAGACAGAAATAGGAGTAGATAGATTACTGTTCGCAAATAGTTAGGGAAGTGGGATGTTCTGGATTTCGGAAAATGGGAGATTAACGCAGGATAGAAAGGGGTGGGGATAACATGTTTAAAAACACGTTTTGGACATGTTTATGCAGTAATATCGGAATGATGGAGTACCCACATTATTTTGATGCATGATGTTCCACAAAGAAAAACACAGAAATATGGAATTTTAATATTTTCTCCTGGCAAAAATGATCTAACAGCAAAAAATTGTTAAAAACAGAAAATGTGTTCATTTGTGACGTTCCCATCAACTTCATGCTAACAAACAGAATACATTTTTTGCGGAAATATTTTTCAACAAAATTAGATTCAATGCCATAAATACAGAAATCATCACCCCCCGCCTTAATTCTTAAACTATATATAAGTAGCTTAGCTTAGTTTAGTTTAAATGTATTACTTCTGAAGAAGCCTAAGTTAGACGAAACAAATTTTGTGGAAACTTCTAGCGTTGAAGTCTTAATATTTGTTTCATAAACATGGGGAAATCATTTGTTGGGCACAATTTTGCCTTTTAGGGTATTTTCGGGAAGCCACCGAAAAAGAATAAGTTATATCATTTTATATTTTTGTGTCGTACGAATAAAGGAAAGGTAGCTTAATTCAGAAAATCTGGGATTGTTACAGACCCATAATAAATAACAAAGGAATAAAGTAAACAAACGACATTAGTACAAAGTGTTTCTAGAATATTAAACGTTGAGTTATATAAACCGCCAGGGACTTTTGGCATTGCTCTTGAAGAACGTTTCTTACATAAAACATTGACGAGTCCTGCCCCACGGAGTGAATTAAAATTAAGAAATTACATTATTCTTAATGTGGAGGAAATACAATTATCAATTATCACATTTAGTATTCTTAAGGCAGAGACTTGCCGCCAACTAGTCTCAAGATTGGTTACGAATTCTTATTTAAACTACATAAAGTTGGTACATTTTTAGATGCTGGAAGCAAAACCAAGATGAAAATTAAATTAAAACAGTTCGTATCAAAGTCTCTCTGTACCAATATTTCTTTTCATCTTTTAATTTTATCTTTAAAAAATGGTCCGCCTTTCTTAAAACGCCGAGTTAAATGCAACAGAGGGTTCAGAATTTGTGACCAGAAAAATGGCGACAAATTAACTTGTTTAGTAGATACACATACACCACAGAAAGATACGTTTCTGTAATTACAGGCTTCACGACCAAAATTAAACTGATAAGCACTTTTTATTTATATTTTCACACAATTTGCTTATTTAAAAATCTACTGTACATCAGTATGTACATTTTTGTGTAGAAAATCATTTAAACAGAAAAATTACTTAGAGTTTAGAGGTGTCCATTTGTTAAAAAAGCGTTATCAGTTATTGTAATATTAATTGAAACATAAATTTACCTCTTTTCTGGAACAGGAGTAAACAGGAAGGACCTCCACTGCGAACTACTACTATAAATTATAACCACTTCTGTATGATATCGAATAAATGTACCTAATAATTATTTCACAAAGTAATTAGCACGTAAACTAAAGACCGACAAAGAATCTTTCACTCCCGATGGACGACTAATGTCATCATTATTCACAAAACGGCCCATCATATCCATATTGTAATTTGACAAATTCCATATTTTTATGACAATAATAAACTATTATAGTTTACAGTACTGCGACAAACTATTGTCCCTAATTTCTTTAAAAATGTTATATGCACTACTGTAGTTTTTTGAGAAAAAAAAGATTCGCAACTTATGGCTCTGCCAATAATTCATTTAAAACTACTATTAATAATAATGTAGTAATCTTCCCATTAAACTTTAATAACGTTATTAGTGTTTCTTATAAATTAATAATCCATATATATATATATATATATATATATATATATATATACAGTACTATCCTGAAAATATGTTCACTATGATAATGTTTAATCCTTTTATATTTAATAATGTTTTAATGCAATCGTTTCGTGATTTCAAAAAATTGGAAATCATTAAGGGTTTTGCTATATGTCTCTATTGATGTCAAATGTTCCAAAACTTGGCCTAATAATATTATTAGTATTATCCGCTTTTCACCAACATAATAATAACTATTATATAAACGAGTTGTAATTTACAAAGGTCTCCCTGTCCTGAACTTTACAGTACTTAGTAAAAATTACGACAGAAGTATGTCAAGCAAAAAATACACATTTAATTAAAAGAAAACTAAACTTTATTAATATTTTATAGGTTTTTTATTGAGTATAAAAATCTGCTAAAGTTATACAAGAGCATATAGTTTTTTAATCGTATTTTTGTTTCACTATTGGCGGCAAATTATAAATAAATACAGTAATATAATTGTTAATTATTTTTTATTACCATTTATACATAAAATTACATTTTTACTGCAATTTAAAAAGATAAGCAATTTTAAAAGTAGAATTGATAAGTCATGTGGTAACACTGATTGGCACTAAAAACTTTAGCGTGCCAACCCTGCCAACTTCTCTGAATACCTCATAATTGTGCCCGTTACAAGGGTCTTAAACTGTGATTTGTTTTTTATTTTAAAAATACAATTAGACTTTACAAAATTTATAATTGAGCAATGGATGATGCTGAATTTGAACGAAGAGCAAGGAAAAGAATAAAGGAAGTGAAGAGGAAAGCTAGACCAGGTACATGATCACTATATAACCTCAATTCTCAGAAAATTCACATTTTCTCTTAATTTTCGGCAGTTTATCGTTGAACATGGTTCAATTTTAAATAATAAATTTACTTTTATTGTACAGAACTGAACACAAAGGAATCGTGGACTCAGCAGAGTTATGTGAATAATTTTGATACTTTCTGGAACTTTATAGACAACTGTGAGAGAATAAATGAGACAGAGTGCTCACAAAGAGAATTCATATCAAAATATGAACTTCAGTATAAACCGGTAGTTATAACTGGCTGTCAAACAGACTGGAAAGCAAATCAAAAGTGGACTTTACCAAAGTTAGCAAAAAAATATCGTAACCAAAAATTTAAGTGTGGAGAAGATAACGAGGGTTACAGTGTAAAAATGAAAATGAAATACTATGTCTATTATATGCAGAATACTGCAGATGATAGTCCGTTATATATTTTTGATAGTAATTTTGGAGAGGTGAGTTCTAAACATTTCTTCCAAATATTGCCTATAATTTACTTACTAAATTCACATAGTAAAGTCCAGTTTCATTAGCTTTTAACAGTTTGATGGTACAATATTTATTTGCCTTTTATGATGAACAGTAATAAAATTATATTACTTAATAATTACAATAGCATTTCTTGAATAAGTTGTCACAATGCAACTATTCTTGTGTTGTTTATTACCTTAGTTAATTGAAAGTGAAGTTGTTATTTAAAAAACGTTGCTGGTACATCTCAATCAGTTGCATTAATAGAGCATACAGACATTCGAAACTTGATGCCGGATCTGAAGGGTCCAAAACAAATACATGAATCGTTTTTCTAGCATAGACGTCGTAAAAAACTATTAGAAGACTACCAAGTGCCATTATATTTTCGAGATGACCTCTTCAAACACTCTGGGGAAAACCGTAGACCTCCTTATCGATGGTTTGTCATGGGACCTGCTCGATCTGGAACAGGAATTCATATTGACCCCTTAGGAACCAGTGCTTGGAATGCATTAGTTGTGGGACACAAAAGGTTACATTTCTAAAATTATTATTTACCTGCTCTTTTTTTTAATAGTGACTTTTTATATATACTACTCATGATTACATAATCACAGTTCTTGTTTCCAGATATTAATGTAGTTTTGAAAATGGTACTATTAAATTTTATAAATATTTAACAGCAAAGTATCAGTCTATCTAAAATCTAAAACTACATTAAATAAAAACTTACCTAATATAATTGTTCACTACTTCACAAATAAGTTGTCTATTGAAGAATAGTGGAGCATTTCTGAATAAACAACTGAAGGTTTTGTAATTTAATACCTTTATTGATAGCAGTAATGTTTAATAATCAAAAGAACAAGTGCTTTAAAGATGAATCATTGAACAATCCACCCATTGTATTACTTATTGTACATCAAATTCTTTTCTAGATTACGATTTATTTTCAGCTTATGATTCACGAAAAAAAATCGAAAATATTTATTTCGATTGTATAAAAACATTTTGAATTATAAATTTTAATTGTAAAAGTAATATATATTTTATTTATTTAGATGGTGTCTCTTTCCTACAAATACACCAAAAGAACTGTTAAAGGTAACTGGACTATTAGGTGGAAAACAGAGAGATGAAGCGATTACGTGGTTTAGCGTTATCTACCCTCGAACAAAAGATCCTTCATGGCCCACCGAATTTAAACCTGTGGAGATACTCCAAAAACCAGGTGAAACAGTCTTTGTTCCGGGAGGATGGTGGCATGTCGTTTTAAACCTTGATACAACAATTGCTGTTACACAGAACTTTTGTAGTAGAACTAATTTTCCGGTTGTGTGGCATAAGACTGCGCGAGGTAGACCAAAATTATCACGTAAATGGCTCAAAATTTTACACGAAAAAGAACCCAGATTAGCTCAGCTTGCAGAAAGGATCAATATAGAACAGCCTTCTGGTGTTGCCTCAGATAGCTCGAGTAATTCATCTTCTAGTTCTAGTTCTGATTCAGGATCTTCTAACTCTGAAGATGAGGACAGCGGCCAAGAATCTTTGACTGCCAAGAAAAAGAAAAGGAAGTCAGACATTGACTCCTTCCACAATAGGAAAATAATTCGTCGTGATGTAAGCATATTTGCGTTTTATATTTACATTTACTTATTAATTTGATGTAATTTTAGAGTAATGATTCTGCAATGTCTTGGAGTCAAAATCACCGCACTTCTTCCACGTCTCCTCAGGCTACTGTAATACAAACACATACCTCAAAATCGTAGAAATTTACATAAAATACTGCCAACGTAACACCAATTAGTATTTCGTATACTCCAAGTTCTTAATTGAATTTCTGTTGTTACCCAATAACTAACATTTTTCTAGCAATTAAGTTGGGAAATTAAATTAATTCTTGTTAATATTAATTCGATAGTAAATTAATTTATTACGAATTCAAAAGGTTCAAACTGTCACTTGGTTCATAATTACTTTCCAAACTATTTTATTTGTTGAACTTTATATACAAAGTAATCCAATTACCTATATATTATTTATTTATACTGTATATTTTTTTAAATTCTGCTGTAGATGTATTTTTATTTAATTTTATTATTCCTTATTCAATTGTATGTATATATTTTTGAATAACTAATTTGTACATTTGTAATATATTTGAAGAGTAATTAGGAACCAAACGAATACTTTATAGTAAAAAAATAGTATTATGTACATATTAATAAGAAAAGTGATTATTACAAATTATATACAAAACTTGTCGAATAACAGCAAGTAAAGAAAGCAATCTGCTTAATGTCTAAATATTATTAATGTAGGTATATATATTTTTTATTTTTAAACAAATATTTTGTTTTAATGCATGCTACTTTATATCTTACATGATGATACTAAAAGTCATAATGACTGTTTATAGGGGCCTTTATGATCAAACAATATTGCAACATAAAGCTAGCGAGTTTTGTATATCTCTATTATTTATTTTACTATATGTTGCATTAAATAGTATGTTACAAGGAAACTTTATTGGACATAAAATAATTTTGCTGTTATTTATTTTAATCCAATATACTAGAAAGTGTTTTTAAGTTCTAATGCTGTACTGTTTTATTTATATATACTTTACATATTATTTAACTTATCGGTAGGTACGCTTTTATTTTAAAACTCTTTAAATTATTTTTACCACTTCTTAATTATAGGATAATATACTTTATTAGAATGATTACTATATTTTTTCTTTACTCATTTTTTTTAATTAGTTTTCTTTTGTTATTCAGTAAATGCCAATTTTTAAAACAATGATTACATATCGCTCAGGTGTAATAGTATTAATTACTTTAATGTTCTTGCTTTCAAATATGTAGTGTAATAAGAGCGTATTTGTTAATCTCAATATCAAGTTGTGTGGGACAATAGGAAATATTAGTAATTTGATTTATTTCTATTTAGTTTACGTTACCATCATGTTTTCATATTAACAACCAAACGTATGAATTATCACAATGTTTATTTTTTTTTTTTTTATAAAAAGAATCAAAAGAAAATAATTTTCGTGGCTGTGTATTAATGATAAAAACATATAAATAACAGTGATGGTGACATAAGACAATATAAACATTTTTTTTGTTTTAAATAATTTTCTATTGAATACCACAGGCGTTATCTCAATTGGCGTTTAATTGATTTAAAAGTTTCATAATATTCAATCATCAACTTCAGACATCTTTTTTTAAGATTTGTATAGTATTATATGACAATGGCTCTAGCCTTATTTGATAAATAATACAATGTTTGTTGTACCTATTAATTAATTTTGGTGATAATAAAATTGCGCACCTAATAAATATTTTTTTATCTCTCACTAACAAAAAAGAACTGTAAGGTGCGCATTATATTGTCACGAAAGCATTTTAGTGATTATCATTATTCATGATAACAAAATGTGACTGATGACTGATAGTTCTGAAGTTAAGATTTTAATATAATGTTGATATCAGGGTGTTTTTGACATTTTTATAATATTAGTAGAGGGTTTGAAATGCGGGCGGTATCTAAAATTTGTTTTGCAATTTTCATATTAAATACAAAGCACATTGACCAAACGTTTTGTGATGTATAATAGTGCCTAAGCCCTTGATTTGGTGTCAGTAGATAAGCGTAATCTTTGACTTTTTCAATTTTCTACATTTTTTGTTTTAAATTTGAACGTAATGTCAATAAAATAAAACACACTGCTCTTTTTGTTATTTATATTAGTCTGCCAATAGGATCTGTATGCCTTAATTAAAGTTATAATAAAGTTATGAGAAACTTATTTATTTGTTACACTTTATTTTAAAAAAATAAACTATAAATACGAAGAAGTTGAATTACTTAATTTTATTAAACATAATAGTCTGAATTAATGTTATATATTTTTGAAGATAGTTGTAATGTGGCTAGTCATATATTTTTTTTATTGCTTTTATATAAATATTATCGGACCTTGGGGGGGTGGGGGAATATTTGAATTTTTATCTTTCTGATAGCGTTTGTTTACAGAGGGCGCTTGATTAGAACACTCACATCTCTGCATTTCTTAATCCTCGCAGAGCAGCAACACACAATTTTAGGTTAGATCTCGCAAGCATATGGTCAAAAAATTTTATAACGAAATTAATTAAAGATGGATAGTAAGCCACAGTTATATAGCATTGCAAAATTTGTTAAAAGTTCCAGTATTCCCAATGAACGACTGGCTTCACTTAAACTGCCCAGAGATTTAAATTTAGGTGGCACCAAGCCGAAAAAAATTTACGCACCTAATTTGAATGTAATTCGAAATAAAGATAAATCCAGAGAGTAAGTCAATCGTTTTATCAGTTAATCAAATTACTTTAATTTTTATTTGCAGGCATTTCAAAAAGGCCGAAAACAATATCCATAGGAGAGGAAGTGACAGGAGAAACAATCATAAACAAAAAGAAATTAACCCTTCCAGATACATACAGTCCAATGGAATTTTCTCAGAAGGAACAGCAGAAATTAAGAGATCCTCTCAGAGCTATGGTGGAAGAGTATCAAGTTACTCTGACCGTGACAATGTTGCTTCAATTGTTATGCCCAAACTTAACCGTAATTCATGGAATGTAAGTAAAATTCATGCAGCATTTTGTTTATATAAATCATCATCATAATTTGTTTTTAATATCCAGGTTAATAAAACAGAGGAAGCTACAATTGCTAATGATCTTATGATGTGTGATGAAGATGATTCTAGTACAGATATTGAATATGAACCTGTGATCTTACCTTTAGATAGAAATAAGGGTAATTTATAAAAAGGGTATATTTATTCATTAACTGTGTTATTGTTCATATATTTTAGACAAGTTTTCAAAGAATTTTACAATAATGGATGAAATTAAAGTCAAAAATGAATTGAATGATGAAATGTCAGAAACTGTTTCTGCTTTAGCAAATGATAAATTACATTTAAATAATAGAGGTAAATTATGTCTGATTTGTGTTATTCTTAAAGTAATTTTGTAATAAATTTTAGTTAACCCAGAACAGAATGATATTAACTGGATACCAGCTTGTTCTTTTAACTTAAAAAAAAAATTTACAGATGAGGAAAACATCATGTCTCTTATAAGAGTAAATAGCACCATTTACTTTTATTTTATTATTATAATATCATTTAATTTTACTTTTAGCTTCCAGATAGTTTGCCAGGTCGATCCTTCAGTGATGAATCTGAAAAATCTGAAGATTATACTGTTGATAGGCTTATAGAAGGTCAAATGGGTAAAATAATTGTAAGAAAGTCAGGTAAAATGGAAGTTATCATTGCTGACACAAGGTATCATCTGGAGTCTGAAGAATCATCTTTCTTTTCTGAAGTAAATAATATAAAATTGTTATAGATATTTTTTGTACCAAATTTTTTATTTTTAGGAGGTTGTTATGTTTCCTGGAAAAAATAGTACATCTATTGAGAAGAACCTTATAAGCTTAGGCCCACTGGAAGAAAAATTTGCTGTTATTCCAAAATGGGATTGCCTGTTTGAAGACAAAAAGACTTAACATCAACTGTTTCCATGATTCATTTTCCATAGAAAAATTGCCCATGTTTAAATTATTTATATAATGAATGAATGATATTTAATCTACTTATTGTTAATACCCTTATTTACATTTCTCTGCATTTGTAAAATGTTAATAATGACGAAATTTTGATTTCATAGTTCTTTTATTTTATTTTTCCAAAGAACATAAACCAATTTATTATTATATATATATAATATTAAATACAGTTGTATTTTCGAAAAAGAATTTGTTTTTGCAACCAAAAAATATTTTGAATGTAAAACTTTTCTTGTAACTTATTTTTGGTTTAGTCTGTATAATACGTCTTTCAGTCTATTCGTACACTTAGAATTGATTACTTTTCATGAACTTTTAGATATTAAAGTTATCAATTGTTCAACGATTAATCATATATTTTTTTAATAAGTCCTTGAGTTTTGAGTTTCGGTAAAAATTTTGGAAATATAGGTATATATATGTGTGTGTGTGTGTGTATGTATATTTTTACTTTACCCACAAAATTAACATTAAGATCTTAGTAAGCAGACTTTATTTAAGATCAAAGTTAGTTACTTATAAATAAGTAAATAAACATTTGCCTATTTGGTATAGGTGTGCCTATTTTCTCATTTACTTTCAAACCGATGATCTCCAGAAAAAAACAAATCATGGAAGAAAAATATTTTGAGTACCTATATGCATCTTGAGCAGAAACAAGAAATTTAAATTCTTTTTTCTATTTTTACGCTGAGAACGATTTTTTTAAGTATCTACATACGTGAAAAATTCTCCAGAAAATAAGAAACAACCACATGCCAACTCGTTTTAGAAATAAATTTAATATTATTTATTGTGTATAATTTGTTTAAAATAAAGGAAATATGATTCAACTATGGAAATCTCTTTAATTTGAAATAAATTTGTACACTAAAGGATTTGTTTTAGAACAGCACCTGTTAAAACTATAGGTATCTATTGTATTAAACATCTATATTATAATATATTAACAAAATTTGTGTCAAATAATAGAGAAAATCTATATTTAAATAAGTTATCTGTATGAGTATGGATTTTTATTTTTTAAACAGATACATTAGGCAAATTGTATTTACTAAGTAACTAATAGATTATTTTATTTACAATTAATTATAATGAACTTCAAATGAAGTGAATAGTTCATACCTAGTTTAAGTGTATATTATATTATATTTTCTTTTAATCACAAGACATTTTGAATTTAATTCTAAGGGAAAATAATTAGGCTTTTCACTCTGCTAAATATCTTCCATTAGAAATTAATTGTAAGATTACATTTCGTTAAAATTTACATATACAAGGTACGTTTAGAAAATAGAGCAACGCTATGAAAAATATTAATTTCTAACAGAATCAGTTGGTCTATATATTATACATTAACTAAATTCTATATATATATATAGCACTATCAATTAATTTATTATTTTTAAACACTCGTGTGTGTATAATATATTTTTCATATATTTATATATTAATATTGTATGTGTCTAAATTTGAATTTGAACAAGTGTGGCGTTAACCCATTTGGCTTTAGACTAACTAATCTTAAACCACGTCTAAATTTTTTAGAATATCATTCTCTGCGGTAGATAATATTTTAATAAACAATATAGTTTATTTACATATTATATATATATCTACATGCAACTCTACAAATTTTAGATGTTTGAATAAAATTCAATACTGATAATAGTAACCGTCTTTCGTATTTGTGACGAATATTAGTACTAAGAAGTAATTTTCGTAAATCGTAACAACAAAACTACATTAAACAGAAAACGTATGTTTCAGAATATTTAATATTTTTGAGCAATACAATAAGTTACTTATCAAAGCGTCGTTTTTATATATTATGAATTACTTCATTTCGATTACAGAAATTCCTCTTATTGGTTGTACCAAAGTAAAAAAAAACAGCAATTAATTTCTAAATTAAATTACAACGAACTAAAAACTCGATAAAAATAATATCTTAATTCTACTTATCTCTTTTTTTATGTAGACAGGTACTTTCATTGCCCAAGCTTGATACTTTATAAATTAAAAAAGTAATTAATATATGTACAAAAAATGTAGAACATTTTAAAATACACTGATTACCGAAAACTACAGAGTGTAAAATGAAAAATGTATTAATTATATACAACATACAATATAATAACATATATGCATATGACAAATAAAATAGCTCTAACTATTTTGTTTAAATATAAAATATAACATATCAGTAGAAGTGTTTTACTACAGGTACTTGTTGGTTATTATCTATTCTATCATAAGTATTCAGCGTTATATAACTATAAAAATTATTTGACCGAAAAATGTAGAAATTTTGATTAGTAACTATCAAACATGGGCTTTTAATTTAAATAATAATTTCATTATTATTGTGCCATTTGGAGTTTATAAAGTACTTTTTTAATAACAGATAATTAAACCATAAAGCTATTTATACCATTAAAAAAATAGTTTTATGCATTTAGGTACATTTCATCATTAATATTATTTATTGTATCTATAATATTTCGTATAGCAACAAACATAGGTATTCTTCGTTAACAAATACAGTAGACTCGCGAAATAGTGTTGTTTTATTTGTGTATTAACATTGAAGTGTTTTACTCTTAATGAGAAATCGCTTGTGATTCAAGAGTTAATTAAATCGACGAGTAAAGTGTTAGTTAATTAGTTAGCCAAAAAATATGGTCACGTAAAACAAACACAGGAAGAGTTACAAGACTTTAATTATTTCGATACACTGTGTCATCTTCAGGTGGATGAATGAAGAACCATTCTTTTTTAAGTAATGTTTTGTAACTCTTCCTGTGTTTGAAAAAAATTATAAGATAAAACAAAAAATTGGACCAGTATCTAAAGCTGTGAAAGATACCAAATAACAAACATTAAAGAGTTCAAAGTTTCCCTGAATGTAATTTTTTTTCTGGGTAAAAATTATCCTCTCGACTAGTACTGTCTTTTAATGAGTGTCTATTCTAACTTCTTATAAATAAATGTTGAAATTTATAACTAGTTTTAATTTTAATTTATAATAAATTTCCATCAAGTAAAAACGGAGTAAATTATTTATGCATTAGTTTTTATTTTTTTATATCTGTTTATTTTGTTAATTATAAATGTTTATTACATATTAAAGATAACATTCATTTACGTAAAAAAATTGATAATGTGAACAGCTGTTCTTTTTTTCAATTCTCGCTATTGCTAGTCTACTGTAAATGCAAAAAAGATTGTGAAACTTTTATAACGATCAACCACTTTTGTAACTGATAGTACATAGTACAAGAATGTACACTATAAGACAAAATTAATTCACAGCGCATATAATATTGGCATATGTTGTATCTAATTATATTTTTCGTTTTTAGTTACCTAATAATAAATGCACATATTAACTCGTTCCTCTAATTAGGGTTTTACTTTTAATGGTTGGATAAATGAAGTACAAAATTATAATGAGAAAATGAATTATTTATTTATGATTTTTTATTATTATTATTTTTTATAAAACGGATACTATAGTGTGCCAATTTGTGCAGTATCAATCGATAATTAAAGCTTTATTAATTGAATCACCAATGATTAAAGATAAAAACATCTAATAAATATACCTACATTAATTAACGGACAACATTAATTAATTGAAAATTACTCTGAAAAGTAAGTATTATATCGAATATCTTTGTTCAAAACTTTTCTACGATTGGTACTTACGTTTTGAGAACCTATCTATACCTAAATAAGTATATTTATGTATGCAATATCACATAAGTCACACTAGATCAATCATATCATCGATACGCGAACAAATGTTTGGAAAGTGAAGAATTTATAATTAGTTTCGTGAACTACTAGTCGTTTTTCTTTGTTTTTCAATATTTTTTTATCGTCACTCTACAATAAGAATTCAAATATAAAGGGCGGATGGTTACCATTATTTCAAAACGATGCCTCTACGAGATAAGTTCCATCCATTCCTCCACCGGTTTGGTTACTTTGAGCTGCCGCTGCAGCTGGCATATATTTACCACAGGCTTGTTGATACCTTCGTGGGCAACATCGTCCACAACATGACTGTAAAAGACCAATTGACACGGCTGAATGTGCTGGACTTGCTAATGGTGACGGAGATCCTGGTCTTTTAGGATGACCATTATACGGCACTTCCAACTCGACGAATTCCCTGTCTGTTGTTTTCTCCAAACAACGGAGCAGGTGATGGTGTTGTAATTCGAAAATATCTTCTTCACGATAATTGTCGTCTAATTCAATTCCTGATTCTTGGGCAGCTAAACGTGCTTCAGCAGCCTTTTTCTTACTTACAAAAGCCGCTCCCGATGACGCTTTTGCAATTCTTATGCGAGCCAGTCTTGCTTTCTGTAATAAAAATGACAAAACCATTTAGCTATTTCAAAAATTCTCACCCGTATAAGACCGGAATAGAATAGCCTCACACTGTCTGTCTTAGTATGTCGTAAGAGGCGACTAAAGAAAACACAACATCTAATTGTGTATAATCTACTCCGTATTTTAAACTTCTAAAGTATTTTCTCCTACAGAGTTCAACAGATCAAAATTTAGATGTACTGATCAGAGAATGCTCATATTCGGCAACAAAATATCTATTTTTAGACGTATTCCCCCACAGTGTGAAATTAATTACAAAAAGTTCTTTCGATAATCTTATTTTCACCTAAATATCTATTAATGAAACCCAAACGACATTTCCTAAAGTATTGATTAACTAAACAGCGAAGTGGTGAATGATTTATAGTTATCTATTAAATAAAATTTTTCTTATGTCGAAAACACCACTTTGTATGTCACATAATTGTCCCATATAGGAATTTAAATTGGCGATTTACTTGTGGTTTGAGACATTCTTTCGTGGCGAATTTCAAAATTCTAGGTCAACAGGAAGTATCCTAAACAAAATGCTCAAAAAATGGTATCCACAAGATGTTTCCGACAACATAAAAGATTTGTGATTTATTTTGAGAAAACACAGATAAATAATGATTGAATGGGTGTATTTTTAAATTCTTTGTTTCGTCTAATGTTCGAACATATTTTATACTGTTTGCTTCAGTTTTAGTTAAACTTATTTATAGTATAATAAAATTCGTCAATACGTTACTGTTCATGTAAATATTTTGTACATTTTGAAATACTGCGTTCTAAGATCGTATTTTAACCAATTGTACTCTTCTCACTTCGATTTAAACGTAAATAACTAAATAAATAAATCATCGTTTATATTGTTAAATTAAAGTTATTATTGCACTTTATTCCAATTCTACGTAAATGCAAATTTTAATAAACATTATACAAATATGCAGCCCAAATTATAAGAAATGGACAAATATTACGAAGTGCGTAAGCAATTTTCGCATCACACTCGCATGATTCATTTTAGTCGAGGACAAATATTTTTTTAAATAATTTTCACCTCATTGTATATGTGTATAACTGTACATTTATTTTTTCAAGTACATGCAAAAACTCACAGTTACCAAATAAAAGCATGTTTTACAGAAGAATATTTGTTTGTAAAATAGTTTTTATAACAATTACTTCCGCATGAAAACTATTTATAACATTTTGCTAGTTGCCATGTACAATTTAATCGTGTTGAATTACTTCCAAGATTTTTAAATAAAATGCTTAAACTAAACTTTTAACATATCAGTTAAATATAAACTAACTTTTGAATGTAAGCACTTCATAATAAACTATTTACTGCTGTCTATATCGTTTCCGAATCGATTATTGAAATAAAAAGATTATTTAATTATAATTATAGTTTTGAAGCTGCCAAAAATTTTAACTTTCACTGCATTTTTATTAATAACTACTTCATGAGAACAAATTAGCTATTGCGTGTAAAAAATAAAAATAAAGCTCAAGCCGTAATAAATCGGGTAAAAATATGACATCACAGTCTAAAACGAAAGTGTAAATAAATATAACACAATACTTTGCGTCGGAAATGTAGTAAAATTATTCGCAAAACATGCAGTTTTGTTTCCAAATTTTATAAGACAGACGGCAGCAGCGAATTTCAAATGCTCTATGTAATTTATCTTAATCTGTATAATATTCTTAAATGTGTAGAATTATTCATTATAAAAAAACAATTTAAATGGAGTTAGTTCAAAATTTAGCATAACTGTATGACCTAAATTAATAAAAATCGCTACATAGTATGCTAGATAGTTTAAACTTAGGACAGGTAATCAATACCAGAAGAGTTATGTTCTTTTTCCGAAAAAATAAATCCACGCAATCGTTAAGAGGTATGAGTCATGTGTTTATATGACACATCATTAGGAGTAAAGGGATGTTAATAACATAGGAATTAATAAACACATGAAAACTAATATTTACCCTCTGAGCTTTGCGTTTGTCAGCTCTTTGGTTTTGATGATAGATTCTGCTGAAATTTGATACAATTACTGGTACAGGCAAGGCAATGACAAGGACACCACTGAGAGAACAAACCCCTCCAACAATTTTACCAGCTATTGTTTCAGGCACCATATCTCCGTAGCTGTTAATAAACAAATTGTTTATTTATAGAAAAACAAAAACAAAAGAAAACCAAACAAATGACACTTACCCTAAGGTAGTCATGGTGACAATGGTATACCAAAAAGCTGCAGGAATCGAAGTAAAATTAGTTTCGTTCACATTTTTCTCAGCATAGAACATGACTGTTGCAAATATAATAATAGCCATAGCCAACGAGAAAACAAGAAATCCGAGCTCAGAAGCACAAGACTTTAGAGTATAACCAAGAATTCTGAGACCCTGAGAATGTCTGGAAAACTTAAATATTCGAAACACTCTAAACACTCTCAGGGTTACAAAGGCTCCAGACACATCATCGTTGTCTGTAATTCCAAGACCAATATAATACGGAAGGATGGCCACGACATCAATAATACTCATAACGCTCCTTACAAACTTATATCTGTTGGGAGCTGCAAAAAGACGCAAAAGATACTCAGCCGTGAAAATCATAACGCAAGCAGTATCTAAACAGAAGAAGACGATCTTATAACGCTCTCCACATGGAAGAGGGCCAGCCCTTCCAGGCCTAATACCACATGGAACGGTTTCCACAACGTTTGCCATAACCGAAACAGCAATGAAGAAACCAGTAACATAATAGAAAACGAGTGCCGCAGTTGATGTATGGGGATTCTCAAACGCACGCCACATCTTCTGCCGAATGTTGGTCAACTGTTGAAGATTCTGATCACCGTTTTCCGACAATTTATCGTCCATAAGTCTTTCTGCATTTTCGCGTTTTCTATCTCTATAATCTTCATAACAACAGTCTCCAATAACATCAGGAAGTATTCCGAAGAATGCAAGTTCTTCATCATAACTTGTAAGGCATTCATGCTTAGGATAATGTAACTTGCCTGTTCGATAATAGTTAAGAATATGCCGGAATATATCGGGATCCCGATCAAAGAAGTATTCCTTGCTGTCTTCATCGTAGAAGAATTCGCGTTCGTTTGAGCCCAAAAGGGTGTCCGGATATTTTTCGAGAGTATTTCGCCAAGTCTCGAAGCGGCGTCCGGAAACGTTAATAAGCAATTTTTCGTCGTCTGCTTTCCTTCGGTCTTTAGGGATTGGAGGTGGCGGAAGCGGGTGAGTTGCAATGGGCACCCAACCGATGGCCGCCGCCCGTGCGAAGGGCAGCCAAGCGGCGACCGAGGCCATACTGTGAGGTGGAATATTGTCCACTACAACTGTGGTATTGTTTGTTACAGCTGCATCATAGCAAGCCTCGCAAGGACAAAACCGAAGGATTTAATTGATAACGGAAACGAAACACTTAGCATATTAGGAAACGACAGCGAGTGTCGAACAGTCGCACTATAGGTCCCAAATACGCTAACCCACCATATTCATTGAGACCCGTAACACTGCGACTGCGGTAGCTCGAGGACCTAGAGCGCTACAACTTCTATATCAAAACCACCACAACGTTGCCACAATTTCCCTACAAATTTTTCATCTTGACTCGCACTTAATGTAATAACAACTGCCAATTTTCACCTGTTTCCCTCAGCATTCCCAGTACCAATGTAACTTTTAATGTTTTCTCGTTTCAAAAAAAAAAAGAAATCATATATTCACCCTGATACTTAACAGTACAAAAACTCAAGACAAATAGACAAATACCTTTACTTAAATAGGGATATAATAATTAAAAACCAACAAACAAAAATTTCAAAAGAAAATTTCAAAGCTTAACACGTACAGACAGACAACAACTCTTCGTAATACTTTTTTGATGTGAATCGTGCTGTTATTTTAAATTTTCAAAAAGTTTTTTAAAGTATGTATCACAAATTAAAATTATGTTATTTGGCAATACCGACACGAGTTGCCGCGATTGACGCCGACGCCATACATTGATCGTCGCGACGCTCATCTGGGTTTCTCTTTACGCCACCACACACTTCTCTGTGTAGAATAGATTCCATCGTTTGCATTATGCTAAACTAGGACCGAAAGTGTTCTTTTAATTACATACCTACTTTTTCGTTGCTAACAACTCTTACACTTTGTGTGTTACTCTTTCTTTTTATAAGTAACAAAAAGGAAAAAATCATTAAAACACAAAAAATTACATATGTACTCATTAAAAAGTTATTTTTTTTAAGAAACAAATCTTTAATTAGGACATAGTTAACTGTTCTAATTCGATTAAATTTTTTTTTATATCTGTTACTAGATATAAATAATGTTCTTTTAAAAAATAATAACTCGATCATGTTTTATTGAAATTTCTTTAATCAACGCTATTTTTTCTACAGAACTGTGTACTTCAAGACCACGAATCTGTCAGATATGCTATTGCATTTTTACACACTGGATTTATCAATAACCAGAGGCTATTGCACTAAAATAATGTTGGACTGAAGTGGCTTAAACAAAAAACAAACAAAATCGTATGAATGGTGTGAAGAGCATTACATATGTATATTTTGTACACTGAATTTTTGTTCCATTTGTTTTTTTAATTGTCAAAACCCATTAAACTAAACTAATTAAAGCACTTTCTGCCTGTAGAAATATAATACAGTAATTGTAATTTTCATTAAACAATAAAAAGTGCCAGGAAGTGCAAAAAGATCATTTCTTACGTACAGTAGCGGGTGCTGTCACAAAATAAATCAAACATGAGAGTATTACTTCAAAGATAGGTATAAAAAATAATTATTTTAATAATATAGGTACTTATAACTACATTCTATCAGAACGATGCAAAGATAAGTATATTTTTACGCCTCTTTCAGGAAAAATCCCTTATTAATTAAATTATAAAATATTCATTGGTCATTGCAAATATAAACCTAATAAATTTTTGATATATGTATATATAAATAAATAATTTGGAATGTTATGCTATGATAAAGTTTCAGAAGAAAATTTAATCAAAAAGGGATTTTTACAACAAAAAAATAAATATAAGAAGAGCAGGGTGTTTAAGGGTACAAGATACAGCCCCCGCCTTTTTTTGTATAAATTCACGACCTAAAACTAACGGGAAAGGAATGACTAGAAATGAACTATTACAGAAAAAGTTCTTAGACTTATTCTTTACGTGCTGACTAGACTTAAACAATATTCTATTTGGTATTAAGGCATGTGTGGCCCGACATTGCCACCTGGTTTTTCTTATATATTAATTTATTTATACGAAGAACAGCACATAATGTTTATAGAAGGTAATGGCAAATTTATTCCATATTACTAATGCCCATGTAAAACAAGCCTAATATAAACTTACCGAGTTTTTCAACGAATTTTTATGAAATCATCCCTCAAAATCGCAATAATCATTATTCTAGGCACATATTAATTGATAAGCCTCCCGAAAAAACTACTTAAAAAGGAATGTATAATAACTTATGAATGTATATAGATAAAAAAAATCAAACCCTGACAAAAATGTGTAACGTTAATAGAAAAATGATTCTGAAAAACTGATTTTGAGGGTACAGTTTTGTTGTTTGTTGTTTTACTGGTGCAGTACAAATCTATTTCACATAAGTATTTACAAGTAATTAAAAATTTATTCTACATAACATTCTGACAAACTTTACACGAGAAAAAGTGTAACAACATTTTATTTTGAATAAATAGTTCAAGAAGTAATAAACCCCTAAACTAACAAAGAATGTATCTGTTCCACGAAAAAATAAAATAAAAAAATAAATAAAAACAATACAAGGAAAATGCAATTGTTCCTAATTATTCTAACATTTTTACTTCTTGAAATAATTGTACAAAGGTTCATCGTTTCTCAAACAAAAGTCTATTGTCCTACTGTATTATGATAGATGTAAGTATACGAAAAAACATTAAAAATATTTTTGGTACATATTACGCACTGTCAAAATAACTTGAACTATTATAGACGCAAATAAAATTGTCAATAATTCAATTTTGTACAGTTCTCAACTTCTGTGGTCGATTCTTGTGCTATTTTTTTTTTCGTAGAATAATAGTTATTTTATCAAAATATAATACATTCTGATTGATATTGTTAGAATTTTCAAGTACAAAACAAAGTACATACTGTGTATTTGACCCGATTCTACAAAATAATAGACGCCCCAATCACAGATAAAATTATTTCTTAAAATACTACAGCATGACGTCTACAAAAAAAAAAAACTTTTAAACACGTGCTTACGAACAAAAAGCTTTGCATTAAAAAAAACACGTCATCTTACACATATGCAAAACACTAGTTTTACTGGAATGTACCCACTTCTAAAAGTAATAAGCTACATATTATCAAATTCAAAAATTTTGCTGTCATTTACTATACACCAAAATTTTTAAGATGATATTAACAAACTTTCTGTAAAAACAATGGTTTAAAATTTATCTTTTGCTTACTAAATTAAGACTAAAGATAAACAACAAACGTAATGTTTCTACGTTTAACATTCAAAGTCCAAAATTAGTTCGGTTGGCATGTTCTTTTTGAACAATTTTGGAGTTTCGTCTTATAAAAAAACTAATTACGTTTTATTATTATTACTCTTAAAAGTATGTAAAAATGATTAACTAATAAAAGCGCTTTGAATATGGAATGTTTGGAAAAAAATAGATATTTAATAACAAATAATAACTATCATAGTAAGGAACCACAAAATAATAATTCAAGATATTTCCTAAAAACGAAAATATGCAATAAATAAATAATTTAGAATAAGTAAATAATTTCCATGTCATATTATACAATGTATATTGTAAATATTTAAAAGATAAGATCTCTAATTATGTACAAAATAAAAATACTTTGTTTAATTCACTTATAAAAGGTAACTTCTAAAACAAAAAGACCACTGCAAAAAAGTCTTTGCCTGGAAATTACGCACTTTTTTATAAACAAATGCATTAGTTAATTTTGTTAGAGCAGTATTTTGAATATTGCACCAAACACAAAAAATAAATTTATAATGTGATTGTCAGACCGAAACCGTATTTTACACGTAATTCCCAAATAAATAATACAGTACTTGTTATTGCTATATGAAACTAGACGAATTTTATTTTCCCTTTAAATGGCAAAAAATCAGAATAATAACTATCTTAAATCGAACAATAAGGACAATAAAATCAAAGACTAGAAAGCAGGTATATCCGTAATTAACAGCCCCTAAATATCTCGTTACTTATGCTGTTTTTTTATTTTTTTGTCTGCCAAAGTTAGTATTAGGTCGAAATTAAAATAAATATAAAAGTAAAAAAAGCAAACTAAAAAGTATTCCCTTTATGAATCTTTTGGTGCACCTCCTGGTTGATAATAATTGTATTGTTTAAAAATATTAATAAGTAACGACACAAATTAAACTAAACAATATTTAAAAAAAATAATAATAAAAATGCATTCAAACCGATAAATGATTAAATTCCTAGCTATCATGAAAACTGATCATGATTAATCAAAACTTTTTAATTTTATTAATTGCTTTCAGTACGTAATGTCCACAATCATTTTTTAAGTACGAAAAATAAAAATAAAACGTATCGAAAAGAAAAATACTTATCCGTATTGCAAAGCGCTAAACGCAAAACTAAAAAACGCTTTTAAATAAAAAAATAAATATAATTCTAAAAAATGATTACCTATAACAAAAATTATAATTCTTTAAAACATTTAAATGTAAACTTTATGTTTACTGTATAAAATAAAATGTGTATTCAAATAAACTAACAAGCTTAGAAATTTGCTCATAGTACCTAAAGCTTTCACTTGTTGTTTTAAAACAAAAATAAAATTTCTTTGGAACATAAAATTTAAAACTTGGTAACAACGTTTCGAACCCAGTCTGTCACTCAGTAGGTACGTGTTTTTCGGTTTCTTGTTTCAAAAAATGTACATCGTGGTCAAATACCAGTGTAGCTGCTTAATTCTGCACTGTTTTTGATAAAATACAAACGCCATCACTATAAGTTGTCCACAGTATCAACAAATGGCGTCACGTATTGCATGTCACAACACTTCTTCGTTATCATCGACGTCATTGTCCAGATCAGCGTCTTGATCCTGATCGTCTTGGTCCATTCCGGGTGACATCTGCTGATGCAGGAGGGTTGCAGTTGCTTTAGGATCCTCATCTTTCCACTTATCCATACTTCTTCTTCTTGCGTTCATGAAGAAATTACCCACAGTTGTGGGCTCCAGGCCCAGTTGACGTGCAATGGTCACCTGCATTTCTTTAGATGGCCTTTTCGTTTCCTAAACACAAAAATAAACTTATTGGTGATTACTCCTTTCTTGGATATGTTATATCTTAGTCTAAGAATACATCGGAATCAACAGTGTAATTCAATGCCGGTAGGGGTATTAGCCCTCGGAGTAGTTGTTTCTGTCGATTCCATATTTATATTTATATTTTTATATTTATAATACAGCCTGTAAAGGCATTTCTGCCTGCACCCACCTGATGAGACCCGATAGGTCGAAACCGGTCGTGCGATATGGCTTTCAGTTCGTTGTGCCTACTTAGTAGGACGCGTTTAAAATTTGAGATCTTTGATCTTAATAAGGATTTTAATTACTCCTTTTTTGGATATGTTATTGGCGATTTTCTCCACAAGTATCTTCAACTCTTACCTTAAAAATAGCCTGAAGAGTACGGCGTTGCAGATCGGTGAAAACTAACCGAGGCTTCTTGGGTGTAGGAATTTGCTCCGAACTGTTCGAATCTTCTTTCCTCTTGCAATCTGAAACAAACAAAACAAATAAATATATATAATCCTATAATCCACTACAATTTTTAAAATCATTAATAAAAACACATGAAAAGTCATATATGATTTTCGTTTTCATAAAAAAGAACGATAGGTATTGTAATGTACTGTAATGATTTTTCTTGGAATAACTTAAATAAAAATAAGATACTTACTGCCTCGTTGTGGTATCTGAGCAGCTGTAACAAAATACAAAACAATGTAGTTTGGTTAATAAGACATTTAAACATTTAATTACAAACAATATATAGATATAATAATTAACAAGACATGCAAGCCTTTACATACAGTTACTGCATTGTATACAAAACAAAATTTCTGGCATAATGTAGATAGCAATGGTACCAATTTGGAATACATGGATTTATCCCACAGTTTTTTAATTAAAAACTACTGTAATTGTTGTTTACTAAACGTATTGTCGTTTTAAATCCTCGTTTTTACTTGAATGGTTCAATTATAATATTTAAAGCATATTAAACATTCAGCAAAAATTATTTTAACGGGATTATGATTATTTTAATTATTTGTTATAATTTTAGTACGTAATCATTTCGGGGCATGCATTTGTCAGTATGTTTCTGGTTTTATTTAAACGGTCTTCATGCAATGAGTTGAAATAAACATTTATTAGACAGACAGACAAAACTCACTAGCATGAAGATGAAGAAGGTGGTTTTCTTCGCTTGGGGTTGACTGCCCTCACGTTAACATTGCGCACCTGGCTGTCTGCAATGAAAACAAGAGAGTGGTCAACAATATCGATAAATAAACATTTAATATTTATTTGATTGACTTCGACCATTCTGGAAATATTATTAATATTACAATTTAACATTATTAAGCAATATCCACGTGAAGGAATTACAGATAGGTAATGTAAACCACCAAATTATTAATTATGTTTTTATTTTAAAAAGGTTTTGTCTGTCTGTCCGTCAAAATTTCTAAAATTTCCATTTAAGATAATATAGGCCCCAATAGTATTAGGAAAACACTTGAATACAAACACAATGGAAAAAAGCATGTGGCATTCTGTGGGAATGACAACCTGTATCTAGAAAATCAATACTTTGCCAGCTGAAAATTATGTTTATAGGGGAAACCAGGATACACAAACTAGTATATAGTAAGTAAGTAGATAAGTATATAAATGGTACCTACATCTGCTACAAGAAATACACGGTTTTTCAATGAACTTACTCATTTAATTAAAACATACATGTACTATAAAAAACATAACGCAGTTATCTCTTTCTTACTATTAATTATTAATAAAAAGGGTGAATATTTTTTATAAACTTTTACGCATCACACTGTTCGATGAACTCATGTATTAGAATATATTACAAGAACCACGTGTTAACACAGAAGCCAAACAAGTTCCTTTTGAATAGAATATGTTGACCAAAAAAAACGGCCTTGCGTACCATTTTTTCCTATGTTTAACGCGCATACAAATTCACTGAAAACAAATCTAAGAGCAGACAATTTCAATTTAGGGTAACTATGTACATGTCTACTGTTTAATATTTAATAAAAATACGAACCTGCAAGTCTCAAAGCTGACATTCTCTGAAATTCGGGCTCTTGAAGCCATTTCCACATCCTGCGAAATGTCTCCCTGCCGGATTTTAATTTCGACCAAGGTTTTGGATTTCTGAGTAAGTCTGACAAAGTACCCTGAGAACGACAAAGTACTCTTTGGGCAAAAATAGCCTGAGGAATGCTATACCGTTTCAACTCCGCACTGATCCGCTGGGCCAACTCTTTAGTGTTAATCTCTTCGACGTCCGTGGTGATGCTTGCGACGCTCAACGAACTAGAGGTCGCACTTTTTGTTTGTATTTGTTGAAGTTGCGTTTGAGATTGTTGCTGTTGCTGTTGTTGCTGTTGTTGTTGTTGTTGTTGTTGTTGTTGTTGTTGTTGTTGTTGAACAGCTTGCTGATGAACGGTTGTCGTTTGTTGAGGCTGTTGGATACTCAAAACAGGAGGCGATGGCGAACAGTCCCTTTGAGGGGCCGCGATTTGCACCAAAGCTGGAGGAGGATTGTGTTGAAGTGTGAGACCATTTAATGTTGCACCGCTAAAACTAGTGACTAAAGTACCTCCAGGTGAGTTTAGAGATGCCGATGGAGGGCTAAGCGTGGGACTTTGTAGAGACCGTGTTACCAAGTCCCTTTGGTTGCCGTACGGCGAATCGTAACTTGGAGGAGACATACTTTTCTGAGGAGAAGCTAATCCGTTTTGGCTATACGCACTTTGGGGACTAATAGGACTTGGCTGCTGCTGCATGGCCATGTTTGGAGAAGAATAACCATGAGGAGGACTCATGCTCATGTTGGGCATTGTATAACCAGTATTTACATTGACGGGACCAAGTCCCAAACCGATACCTAAACCATTATTTTGCATGACAGTAAAAGAACCCGTAACATTACTAGCATGTCCATAGGCAAATTTATCGGACATGGTGGAGATCGGAGGTAGAGGTTGCAGGGGTGTCAATGTGGCGTATGAAGAAGAGTTCGGACTATATCCTGGGGGTGACATACGACCGTTTACGGAAGTCAACGTTTGATAAGTTGGCTCCGGTTGAAGTGTACGAAAATCATTGGCATCTATCATTCCAGCGACGCCAACAGACGTGGGGGACAACTTTCCAGGGCTAAGTAATTCCGAATCTCTAGAGTCCTCCTGGGGTTGCACTATGACAGAAAGAGCTCCTCCGGCGTCTGTTTCCTCTTGTTTGATAAGGTGCCTTTCGACGACGGCGCGCGGTACCAATCTCATACGGACGGCTTGTGTTTCCATGCTGCTCGCATGCGCGCCACCTTCTGCGGAATCGACCGTTTGTTCTCCAAGTGTCTGCTGGTCTATCATCTTACCGATATTGTCCATGCTACCGCTACTATTGATGCACTAGGAGTCCTGTTCACATTCCGTCGTGACCGTAACCCGAACACCACCTCCGTGAACTATCGTCGTCGTTCACCCTCCGGTTCTGCGTCACTAGACTACAACTCGCGACAGCGACGGCCATAACGACAACTTTGTTTATGACGGCGGCGCTGGACGTCCCGACGCTTCGCAAACTACACCAAAGTTTCGTTCGAAACAAAAAGGGCAACTTAACATGACTTCGAACATGTTCGAAAAACTATACGGCACTTCGCGACCACTTTGGTGAAGACGAATCAAAACTAATATTCAAGTCATTACGACAGGTCGATTCCACATTATGCCTCAGTTTCGATTAGTATCGCTCTATGAAATTATCACTGGTAGCCGGTCGATACTGGATTGAAAAGGGGAGCGCTCGCGTCGCCAGGTGGTTATCTGCGCGCGCCCCTCGTGCTACTTGCCCCCGTGGCCTCGCGTCCCTATTCTGCGCTCCAGCAGCTGTTTGGGGTGCGTTAAGGGTTTCTTTCTCTTCCTCCTCGTCCGCCGTCCTCCTCCTCCTTTTTGACGCCGACGTCACTACGTGCCTTGTTGTTTAGCTGTATTCAGTATCCAACGAACACCCCTTCCAACATCAAAAGCGTCGCAAAAGAATCATTTCAACAAAACAAAATTTTCACATCCACATTTTTTTTTAAACAATTTTTTAGAATTTTTAAATCAATTCCCGCGAATTGCCTACATTGCATTATCTTTCTTTATAACAAAACAATTTTTCAACGCCATGTAAAGTTCTTTTGTTTTGATGTTAACCTTACCGACTTGCTGTTTTCAATCTGGAAGTTCGTTTTACTGTGATACATGAACAAATGCACTCTCCCTGCCATTTTCATCTTCATCCCCTTTTTTCTCAATCTTACACTTAACACTTTCACCCTTCCACTCTGTCATCATCCCCCTCTATGAACCACTTTTCCTAGTATGAATTATTTCGGTTGGTGGTATAACCGTATGAATCATTTTTAAGAAATGCGACTGGCTAGTTCAAATAAAAGTAGGATTTAACCATACGAACGAAAATACTTGACAAATTTCTTAGAAATTTGTAGATTCTATGAATTACATGATAAGTGGTCCTTTAAACATACATTTATAGTTTTTAGCTGTACGTACCATCTAAAGGAAATTTACCAATTTAATCTTATCACTCCAAACGAATACATTGAAAAAATAAAAATTTATTTATTTTTTTATATAAATATTGAAAAAAGTTTTATTTTATTATTTTCTCCAATAAGAATTGGAGATGTTCCCTTATGTGGGATATTTCGTAATTTCAGTTAAATATACTCTAATGCAATTATTAAAATTTTACTTATTTGTTATTGTTTTTAATAGAAAAATCATTTTTATAAGCTGCTGCAATTTTATTTGGCCCTGCTTACATTCGCCTTCTCATTTCGCTTTTCCCTGCTTTGCTCTTTTACTGACTTTGCATTGTAACTAATACGAATGTAAAACTGTCCCTTAGATTGACCCCAACGTTATTTTGTCGCAACTGGAATCATTCATTTGCGTCATGCTTGAAATATTTCAGCCACAAAACCCCTATCAGTATCGCTAACATTTCCATAAAATAAGCATATGCACAACTTTAATGAAAAATGTGGTACAAGTCGAAATAAAATATTTACTAATATATAACAATATAAATGTACTTAGATAGATATATTATTTTTCTCTTAAATTAAATATATTTTTTATAACTATAATTTCATCCTGTTCTTTTCTTTTTATTCTATAAAGAATAATAATTAACTATTTTTAAGGTTTAAAGTAATGTTACTACGTAGTTTTTGAATTTAACTTCAAGTTAAAGTCAATCAATAATCCAGCACATGACTACAACACTATATGTGGCGAACCTCCTAGCCGCTTTACATTGCAAAGCTACTTCATATAAAATATACTGAGCTCTTGTATGTCTTTAAAATATAAACTTATCTATATATGATGTATAGAGTATAACAAATATACAGTTTCAAAACTACAGTGTTGAAATAAATATTTACTTTTTTAATAGTTATGAGCAATATCTTGCTATCTACTGATATTTATTGCTAACTGTGGTATTTTACATGTTTGACAAGGGCCTTACGAATTAGTTCTCATTACACAGTTTCGTTAAATCATCGATCAAATCGATCTATTTTTCGAACAACCGAATTAAATGTACAATATCAAAATCGCAATTTCTTTATTAACATACTTTATTCGTCTGTTATTTAAAAATGAATTACATAAATACTTACCTATTTATTAGACATCCCTACGCACATTACATCACATCTTTATAAGGATAATTATATCTTTATTTTGTACAATAAATTTAATTATAGACTGAATTTAGAATACAGTCGTATTTAAATATAAGTAAAGATAAAACTCTGCATTCACTTTTGTATTTTGTAACTAAGGGGAATACAAAAAGAAATAATTAAAAAAACTTCATTTAAAACGTCTATTTACATATTTATTGAACGAAAAAAAAAGAGAAATAAATATCATCGCAAAGTACTATTTATACTTGTTTAATACAAACCAGTACTTCACGCAGGCAGTAGGATTGCCAGCCTGGAATTGGCAATATTCACAGCCATTAGAGCATTGCTTGTGAACCCATCACAGAAAGTACAATGCATATTTAGGTAGTTACTTTAAAGTATTACACTTACTCGATAAAAAGTTTATGCCAATTATACTTGATCTTTTTTTATTATTAAAATTACTTTCACTGTTATTAGTTATTATTAGCCTGATCTTAAGAGACCAATTGTTTTCTATTTTTACTAAATTATGCACAATATAATAATTTCAATATTGTGCATGGTAGAGAGCCTCTTACATTAAATATTATCGATATTCATCTCAATGACGAAATTACAACTACTTTAATAAACATTGTGTTTTAATATCGTAACAGAAAGGAATAACAATATTAGCCAATCAACTAACATAATCTAATAATTGAGATGGCTGTAGCGAAATAGCCGTTTGGTCTTTTGTATACAGTAATAATTACTTATTAACTATGGCTTATAATAAAAGTAATGTTTGAGCACTACAAAAATGGAACATCTACTAAATTATTAAATGGAAATAATAAAGTTACTTAAGTACTTAACGCCATTACTTTTGGCATAAACTTCGACATTATTTAAATCTAATACTGTTACTGACAACTTTACATTAAAGATTAGGGATGTGACAAAAAACGTATAACACCGTAAAAGCCTTCAATTGTAATGAAATTTTCGTCAAATTTCGAGATTCTGCATTAATAACTTTAAATAATTACTTCACTCTTTCGTCACGCTTTATTTATTTCTATTTACAGTCGAATGAAATGTTTGTTCTTCTTCCTTGTAATATTATTTACTTTTATCAAGTTTACATTTAACTAAATTGATTATGTAACTAATTTGTAATTAAAAAAATTTCACCTTTTACTAGTAAACAAGCACACAACTTGCTTCTATGTACATTTTCATTTTCAAAAGTACTTAATCTAAGATCGGTAACGATAAAACATATTTCAAAAAAAGAATACAATACAACATCTACGTTCAGTTAAACAAATAAAGAAAACAAAAACGTTATACAAATTATCATTTGACTGCGTGTAGTATTGGTGTTTTATGTAATATTTTTATAAAGCAAAGACAGTGACATTTGCATTAGTCATTTTTTTACTAGAGTTCATATTTTATCTTTTTTTAAGCCAAAATAAATAAAAATTAATAACACTTTTTTACAAAGAAGAAGTTATAGCATGAAAATCATGTTTTTCGAACTTTTTAAACGTGAAATAAATAAATTCAAATTATTAATAAATTAAGAACGTCTAAGTGATACAACAACGTAATAAAATATTAAACTTTCACTAAATAAAGTCTGCATTAATTTCCATTAACAACTTTCTTTTTAAAAATACAGCCAACGTCCAGTACTCGAAAATAAAAAAAATGTGAACACTGCGGGTAAATAATAATTTACGTATTATGTATTGAAAAAACGCGATAATGTATATCAAAATTATTAGCGACGCATATACTTAACATTTGCTATTTACATTAACTATGAGAACAGTCTTAAAAAAATAGTCTTTAGAACTACACATTGGGAGAACTGCCTTAGAACATTCGCAACTTAGACAAATCCCGTTCATTAAAATGATTGACAGAACAGAAATTATTTTTAATTTTAGATTCATTACGAAAATTCTTTAATGGTAAACACACTCTACAAGTATCTATATTATAAGGTCTATAGTAAAATATACGATACAGTTAATTGTGGACACCTTTCAAAATAATATTACAAACTTCTTAATAAAAAGATAATTTACAAAAAAAATACTTAGTTGCAGTTTACTTCCTGTATCATACTTTTATAATACAAAAAGCAAATATAAAACAATTTCTAAATAGGATTAGATAATATTGCCATAATAATGATATAGAAGCATTGATGAATACTTTTTAGATAGAAGCAACGTAATATGGCAAAAAGGTGTCTGCATTTCATTATTATATTTTGGCTGGATGAATAGTCATTTTATGTCTATGCATCAAAATCATTTTAATGAACGAGATTGATACATATTTTCTAACTGCTATTTCATGTTGAATATTGTAAGCTTTTTCTGTAGACAATTATTATTTTGTGGAGTTTCGGCACTTTCACTGACATCAGCATGTATAATAAATCCGTTAACATCTGATGTTAATCTACTTTGCTTATGTTCTAGGCTTATAGATTTATCGTTAGTAGTTCTTTTAATCCCTTGGATTTTATTACTTCCTCTTGGATTATTTTTGAGAATGTTAGGTTTATGATGCATATTTAAAACAGAAAATGTTTTATACGAAGGAGAACTAATCATATTGCATTTAGCCATTTGAATTTCATTTTTTTGTTTTTCTAAACGTTGATTTCTAAGAATAAAACTACCGCCTACCCTTCTGGTCACAGGTGTTGGCATAGACAATGGTTTTGGATGACAACTATACATTTGAATGGCAGACAAATGACCTGGAATAGTTAATAAAACCCTTTGTGTTGTTAATGGAACTGTAAGTGCTGGCAACGACGTTGATGTTGCGACAATAGGCGATGTTCCTATCTGGAAAATCTATTTAAACATATAATTGCAACTTTAACATCTTTGATCTCTGTTTACATCCATTTAGTTTTCTTCGAAGATTTTTTACAACAGTGCACGGAATTCTTATTTTTAAGTTATTCATATAAACGATACGGGAATATTTAATGGCTGCCGAGTTTCTAATTTCAATATCCATAGACTTTTTTAAGAAAATTTTGCATTCATTTAAATTCTTCAAAGGTACAGCAGAATTAATTCTAGGCCCTTTCATTTTTTCAAGTTCACGTTTGAAGTCAGCATCCGTCATTCGTTCTATTAGTACATAGCACGGTCGACATACAATAGGATCTACATGCTTCGGATTCGATATTTCTATATAAGAACCAGATTCTTCCATTTCAGATTCGTTCAACCACATCTCTTCTACGCTGCTATCGGTATCAGTACCACTATCTGATAATATTAGGGGATAAGTGGGAGCTTCTGCCAATAACTACCAAGGGGTCAAAATTTAACAGTATATTATATTTGTAAAAACAATAATTTGACCCTTCTGATCTAAGAAAAAGTTATTAATACATACCATTATACATTAACAAGGACAATCCTGATGAACTTATCAGAAAAATTAAAAGTCAAACATTAAATATTTGTATACATATGGTGTAACAAACGGCAACTTTTAACTTGTCAAAGTGAATTTACTATCTTTTTCAATGTTCTATTGTTTTCAAATGGCATCCGAAAAGTAAACACAATTTATTTTAGTTGTGTTTAATTTTGGGATATATACAAATGCTTTAACGACACGACATTTTTGTAATTAAACGGATCTTCAAAGAAAACTATACAAAGAGTATAGGGAAATAGCAAAGCTTACCGAAGCACACGTTGCTGATGAAGTTGTTGTAACAGTTACTCCTGTTGAGGTAGCTAAGGTTGTTGTGTCTTTAGGGTCAGAGTTAATTTCAGCCATACGTTTTGCAGACTGGAATGAAATCTTGTTAAAATTTATTTGAAGCTATTAATTATTTACAAAAGACATCTTAATCATATTTCCTTTTTAATATAAACCAATTGTAAATGTAGAAATTTAATAAGAAATAGAAAAATCATATAAAGATATGTTAACTTCAAGAACATTTTGTAATTATTTATATTTAAGAATCTAATAAAAATGACCCAAGCACAGCACTCTTTGATTATAAGAAGCTTTGCTTCGACCACCACCCAAAGAGAATTAGACAATTACCTGTTGGTAGGTACAAGATGAAGATCTTATACACGGTCCCTTCATTCCATCTGTAACTGCAGGTGGTTGCTCAACATCAGAAGAAGAATCCCTTGGTGTTTTATTTTTTGGAAAATTTTTCTTATGTTTACCTATATTTGTTGGTGAGGAAATGGTTATTTTAAACCCTGTATTAATACTGGGGGATGCATTATTCGAAAGTGGAGAAATAGGAGGTGGTGTCAATGACGTAGATGAAATGGAATATACTGAGGGACTGGATGGTGAAAATGATGATGATGATGCTACTGACACTGACATTAAGGTGTTGGCAGAGGTAGTTACAGGTGGAGAAACTGCATCCTTAATGAAGGAATTATTTTTAACAGAACATTTTGTGGGGCTAGTTATTTGATTAGGTTTGTCTGAACCTTTTTGTGACATAATTGCCTGAGAAGATTGTGAATTTATTTGATCTGTTGAGACGGTTTCAAGGAGCGGTGACGTAAGTTGTAGCGCTTCGACTGAATTCGCAATGATCGTCGGAGAGGGGGCTGTCGGAGGCTTCTGTGAAGATAGATCATACAATTCAGACATAAATCAAGTTGGTAAAATTGCAAAAATATGGTTAGTTATTAATATAATAAATTAAACTTACCGGAAATAACGGCCGCGGTGGCACACTGGGTTGGGTTTTCTTCTTCTTTTCTTTAATTCGGCTCTCCTTCTTTTTAGCAACAGTTGAGGAACTAGAAGTACTTGTTAAAGTTGTATTAGTTACAGGTACTTTAAGTTTTGTCCCTGAATGAAATTTCTCTCTATGAGATTTAAAAACAGAAGGTAATAACATCTTATTACAGGAATTGCATTTCATTAATTTAAAAACTTCCATTTTTGGACATGTTCCATAAGTATTGATATCTTTTCGAGGAAGTAAACTAACATTTCCATTCTCTTCGTTGTCTTTAGAATCTACCACTAAAATTGTATCATAAACCCTCATGCCTTTTCTACAATTCATTTACTTACAAATTTGGCTGGTAGTAACTTTCATATCTTTTAAATATGTATCCCATGATTGACCTTTGTAAGAATACAGCTGTGGTAGTGAATTAGTCATGTTTGATATAGTTTCTAAAGAAATACAATACTCATTATCAAACAGTATTTATTTCAAGTACTGTTACTTGAAACTGTTTATTTATAATGATTTAAATTTCTAACCTAAAATATTCGCAGAAATATTCTTCAGCACTAATGGTTGTCTCCTATTTTGAAATTTCAAGGATTTCTAATAAACATGGATGTTAATCACTTATACTTATTTCATCTACTGCTTCAACAGAAGGTAAATAAACGAGAAACCGGTCATCTTAATCGACAGCTGTTTGTCATTCTAAATCTATATTTTGACACTACAAACTTATTAAACGATAGGGCAGATGGAGCAGCACATCATCCCATTAAAAACTATTTCTTAATTATTCAAATTTATTAATAATTTTGAATTAACATTAAAAAAGATTTTATTGTAACTGGAAAATTAAGATATGATAGTTCACTTCCTCTAAATCTATCCTAAGCAGTCATAATTTTTTGTAGAGAATACATTTAATTATTCATAATTAATACTCTTTTATATATTCACACTGATTAATAATTTAATATTTACATTTTTTTGCATTGTGGAACGAGTTGTATTGTATTCCAACGTCGCTATTTTAAACTCAACATTTAATAAAAGCACTATAGCGGAGCAAGTAGATGTAAACTTTTATCTTTATATTTACTTACCTAGTGCATTTCTACCGACATTAGTTGATATTTATACTAGTTTTAACATAATCAATTTAATTTTATGTACTTCTTCGTTTCACAAACGTCAACAAGAATAATAAAAGAAAACAATTGATAAAAATAACGCACTTAGATTTTATTATTTTAAAAGTTTTCCCGCCCAGACAAAATGTCACTATAATTAATTACGATTTATTAAATATTTTTTTAATGTCCAGTTGATTTTTTATTTTGGATTTATTATATGTACAGAGCAAATATAGTACATTATAGATAAAATGAATATTGTTTTTTATACTTTAGGATATATTTATATACACGTATATATATTCTTATTGATTATATTTATAATTTATTTCCATTATACATATCATAAATATGGAAGAACATAATCTAAAATGAAAATAAATTAGATTCAGTAACAGTTTAAAAAAAATCAAATGTTTATAAAGGTAAAGTCAATTTAAAACCTCTGAAGTATCTATTTCAATTATTATAAATAAATATACCCTTAAAATGTATTTAGAATTTAAATACCCATCGTTTTAGATGTACAAAAAAAAAGTTATAAGTACGTGCATAATCACACGTTGTGTAATCGAAGGTAAATTGTATTCTATTTAATTTTTGCATTTATTTTCAAGTATATAGAATACAAATAAAATTATTTTTAATTTAATCCTTTTAATAAAGTTTTACAGTTATAACAATGTTATATTTTATTAATCAAAATTTTTAATATTGTATAACTTGTAATGTCAAAAATACGAAATGCATTAGATAGTTTATGAAAACTACCGTATCATAAAACTATGCATAGACGTGGAAAACGTTTACATAATATGATGAATTTAAGTATTTTTTTATACTTTTATTGTACTTATGGTCTTTAAGGTAATGTGTTACTTTATTATCTCAAATATTAAACAAAGAAAAAAAATCAAATATTTCTTCTTTAAACAAATTATCATATTTACATTAACACATTTTTGCTCCTCCAACAGAGATAAGATGTTTCCGACACTGGTAATTCCTAAACAACAAACCGGGAAAAATATGGACGACCGATTGTCATTCCTAAAAGTTTTGTGCTTAGTTAACCAAAAATCTAATGGTTTAAGAGCTGAATTATGTTTACCAAGTTTTAAATATGCAAGCATTTCATATTAAGAAGTGAATACACCTAAACTGTTACGTTAAGTTCCATTTTAATGTAAAATTACGCTTTACCCGGGTTCCGGGTTAAAGAAAAGACTACTATGGCGTCAAGCGAGGACAATTCAACAGATGATGAAAAATCTGATTCTTTTTCGGGAGAAGAAGGAAACCGAAGTATTAATTGTATTACTTGTGGAGAAACTTCATTAACTTGTAAATGTGTCACACAAAGTCATTTTTTACCAAATGGTGATAGTAATTCAGAAGGTATGATATTTGTAAACAAACAGTCAAGTTTGCATTGCTTATGTATTACTGAATAATTTAAAGCAGATAATAGATAGCAAAATAGATAACTATAACCATTCACATTATATTGCCAAATTTTTTCAAAGTTTAGTCTAAATTTTATTTATTTTCAGACTTACTTGTATCTCCTTGTTCTCCCAGGCTAGCAGAGACATTCATACAAAGGTCTACACTTGGACAACATTCTTCACAAGATATATCAAGAACATCTTCACCAATTGATATATTATCGAGCCAAACTAGTGAAGGTATATACCGAAGTCCAATATTTATTAGAAGAGAAGTTTTAAGTGATTCACCAAATTCAGATGATGTGTGGAATGATGAAGATAGAAGTAGTCAAAAGTCTGAAGATATGGTAGAAGAAAAAGAAATTGTAGATAGTACAAAACCAAATAATGAGAACCTCAGTATTTCAAGTACATTATTTAATCAAATTGATTTTAAAAGCAATATTATGAGTGAAGAAAATAATTGTAATAAATATTTGTCACGTGCAATTCCAGATCATCATGAAGATGTCGATTCCAATTTTTTAAACTTACATAAATGCTCGCACCTTGTGCCTAAAGATAACTATGAAGTTCAAAGGACAGTGATATCTGATCAAAATAACTGTATTGTGCAAAGTGATTCAGGTGATTGTGTGTTAAATGATAATGAAGAATATTATAGTGACTTTAATTCACATGATACAAAACAGTATAAGAACGTTTTAAATTCAGAAAGTGAAGGTATTGAACTAACATCTCAAAATGAATTTAAGCAAGAGACAGAAAAACCTGTGTTTGATGAAAAACAAAAGTTCTGTCATAACTATCAAACAGAAACAGAGGAACATAAAGAATCTGTTATAAAAATGCCAAGGCCAGTAACTGAAAATGTCAATTATGAAAATAAGGAAAATGAAATAGAACTTAAAAGATCATTTAGAAAAGGATCACATGTTTCTTTTGCAGACACTGTAACTACATTTGAAACAGAAGGGCCTCAGATTGCAGATGACATGTTGAAACCTAATGAAATTATAGAAGGTTCGGCAACTATTGAATGTAAGTTATCTGGATTAAATGAATCTTCAGCTTTAGTAGAATCTCTTGATTTGAAAAAGTTAAAAGGAAAAAAAGGTGTCGACTTGTTAACTGCAATTGAAGAACAAACCAATGTAAAAATTGCACAAATGGATTTCTCTTCCAGTTGTGATTCTATGACAATTAACAATGATAAAGAATTTCCTAAAAGAGCACAAAGAACACGTTCTGTTGAATCTGCTCTTCCTGATATTCAGGAAAAACAAAGTAAAAGAAAAGGGATAAAAAGAGCTCGATCAGCAGAATGTCAAGGTTCTGTACCATTTAAGAAAATGTCTAAAGTTGAAATCAGACAAGAAAGGAAATCTAAGAAGCCAGAAGTGCCTAAAAGTAATCTTAAAGAACCTAAACATGACAAAAAAGAGGATAAAGAAAAGAGCTATTCAATTAAAGAGAAAAGAAAGTCAGAATCAGATTCGAAAGGTAAATCATCAAAACGATCACTGAAATGTTCTATTGGTGTACAGGCTAGAGTTTCTAGGGACAATTCCAAACATTACATTAAACTTTTGGATCCTAGGCCTTACCTTATGGCTGATGGAAATTATGCTTATCCTCCGTCTGATGTAAGAGTCTAATTTAACATATATATTTTTTTACTTATGTTGTTTATTTTGTAGATGAAATTGAAATATCGGCGTTTCTTTCACATAGAAACACATTGTAATGGTGGAGCTTTAATTTTACATGCCTATCAAGACGAGATAAAGCACCTAAGAAGCCAAGAGTTAAAAGAATTGGCTTCCGAATTTTTTAAACTGGCATTCTCTGAAGAAAATGGTTGGGCTAATTTTGTAATGGCAATCGTTCATGGATCTGCCTCTTATTTACCCGATTTGTTGGAACATATGGCCCAAAAATACCCACATTTAACTGTTAAAAATGGAGTGCTTAATAGACCAAATGACATCGAAACTACAACTCTGACTTCCTATAATGAAAACGTGGTTAAACATTATGATAGTGGGACTGTACGGTATGGACCCCTTCACCAGATAAGTTTAGTAGGCATTGCCCATGAGGAAGTCGGTGGATATTTTCCAGATCTTTTGGACAAGCTGGAAGAAAATATTTTCCTTCAAATGGTATTTTTCTAATGACCCTTTATTAGTACATAGTTATTTTTAGTCTTTTATTTTTTCATAATTAATACATAAAAATTTTTTAAACAGACAATGCCTTGGGGGCCTCTTTCTGTTGTACACATGAATCGTCATGAATCAAATGATGGGCCCATTTTATGGTGTCGTCCAGGTGAACAAATGGTTCCAACAGTTGACTCTAGAACCCCAATCAAAAGAAAACGGTATGTTTATTAATTTTGATGAGATTTAGTTGATTTACTGATATAATAATTTTTAGCACTGGCATCAACGAGTTGAGGAACTTACAGTATCTCCCTCGTCTTTCAGAGGCTCGCGAGCATTTGTTTGAGGACCGAACAAAAGCTCATGCAGACCATGTAGGCCATGGTTTAGACCGCAAGACGACTGCTGCTGTTGGAGTGCTGAAGGCAATACATGGTGGAAGGAAAGACGGAAACATCAATCGTATTACAAAAGACGTCGTAGCTTTCGATGCCAAAGATTTTGATATTCTTTCCGAAAAATTACAACTAGATTTACACGAGCCACCAATTTCTCAAGTAAATAATTTATGTTTGTTACCCAATTTACTATTACTACTTCTTTTTTACTTGAATAATTAAAAATGTATATAGTTGTAGTTGCTTACCTAAATTTTTATCTTGTTCTTATTATTTTATTTTGTTTGAACAGTGTGTAACATGGATTGAAGATGCTAAACTAAACCAGCTCCGAAGGGATGGTATTAAATATGCCCGAATAGCTCTACACGATAACGATATTTATTTTCTGCCTCGTAATATAATACATCAGTTTCGTACGGTTACCGCTGTTACCAGTATTGGTGAGTGTGTATCATACATACCCACACTGATTTCAATATTAATTGAGCTTTTTCAAATGATAATTAATTATTTTAGCTTGGCATGTTCGTCTGCAACAGTATTATGATATGCCTGAACAACCAGTGGACATAGTTGAAGATCAAACGCAGGAAAAAGACACAAAAATCAAAGTTAAAATCGAAAAACAAAATCATAAAGCCTTCTCGAAACCCATTTCAGACACAAAACTGAAATTAAACGATAACGGAAAAGTACATTTAATTAAAAATGAAGAAAAGGATGAGCTAAAAAAGAAAAACAATGAGGGAAGGCTAACAGATCACAGAGAGAAAGAGAACTGTGAAAGTAAAACAAAATCGGAGTATAAACATCGATCATCTGACAGGTCCAAAGAAGATAGAATTAACAAACATAGACATGATCATAATAGGGAACATAAGGACAAAAAACACGACAAAAGTAAACATCATCGTCACAAAGATAAACACAGAGAACATAAAAGGGATAGTGGTCACAGGGGTAGGGATAAAAGCTCTTCCAGCAACAATTCTAACAAGCACCATCATCGCGATCGTGATTACGATAAGAAACACCATAAATATAATGATCATTATAAAAATAGTGTACAAGAGAAAAAAAATAACTCTGAATCATTTACAAAGCCTGAGTCTTTGCCGATGGAAAAAAACCATTCACCGTCAACTAATAAAAGCTGCGCTTTCAACGAACCTGTACCATTATTGCCCACTGCAGGAACATGTTTAATAACACCGGTAAGTAGTTTAGAGAATTCGCCAGAAAAAAAGATAAAAAAGGCTGCGAAAATTATAAAGAGATCTAGGTTGTCTCAGTCTTCAGACGTTCTCGGTGATATTCTAAAAGACATGGACCGCAAAGATCCCTTAAAATAGTTGGGGCTGTGCTTCGTACGTTTTATACACATTATTATTCTTCAGCTGTATATATATTCATCGCTAAACATTTTAAATTTTCTTAAATAGTTTTTATTAATTTATTTTCAAACGTATCGTTATTTACGTTTTGTATATAAATTATTAATTCAATATTGATATCAACGCAGGTATGAATGACGAAATTATTATGTTTTTTGTTATCACGGTTTATAATCAATCGACTTTTTATATTTTATTTATTATTGATAAAAACTAATGAAAATTTTACCTTTTTAAGTAGTTTGTCTTGCCATACAAATTTTCGGAAATCTTATATAGCAGCTTTATGCCGAGTATATTTTAATTTTAATAGTATTTTGAAGTTTATTTTCATTTTATTCGTATTAGAAGTGCAGTGATATTTTAAACTCCTTTCAGTTTTTGGGGTGTAAAATTCATAATAACTAACAACGACTTTTTTAACATAACATTAACGACTGTTGTCTGGCTTTTCATTTGTCACTACTTATATTCGATCTCAATCGATTAGGAAAAAAGTTGATTTTGATGATTATTATAAATGTATTTGACACCTATAGCAAATATCATCTAAATTTACTACTGTATATAGTGTAAAGGTAATTCTGTACAGTTTTTTACATAGTAACGTTATTGTATAAAACTAAAGATATAAGATTGTTAGAAAATTAGACTATATTACAGCTATATTTTCGTATTACACAGTCAGAATTTATTTACTTTAGGCTATTTAAAATGTTTTTATATAGTTTACAAGATTTTATTTTCACAAATAAAATGTTGGTAACTATATACAAAATCGTGCACCTTCCAAATTGATTTCTTTAATGTAATCGTGTTTTTCAAATTTGAATGTGCTTGGCTAATTCAGGAAATGCTCACGTTTTACTAGGTTTCCAAACGAAAAGATGTAACATCCCCGCATCCATTTGTTGACCTTAACTCCAAATTTACAAAGGAAGTCCTTATCATTTCCCGTTACCTTACATTTTTGACCCCTAATCCTGTTGGACCTGGATACTAACATCCAACCCTCTCCTTGTGGGGACTATGGCTATAGTGATGTGCCTTTTTTAACACATCATCCTTAGTACTGAAAGAAATTATTTCCTGGATTATCCTGCTTTTAAGGAAAGGTAAAAGTTAATATTTTTAAAACCTTATTTTATTACAAATAATTCAAAAAACATAGTTCCCTGACTTGTAAAAACTATTTCAGTATTAAATATTTTAGTAAATATGCTTTTATACAAACATACATTGTATATTTGAATGATGAATACTGAAATGGTTGCGAGTATTATTGAGGTATTTGTTTTGTTGAAATAATTAAGTTTTACCATCATCGCCTATGAGAAGTGAGCACGTATTAATTAGAAGTACGGTAAATAATTTTTAATTACCATCAGAAGTTTCTTAATCCCATATTTTTTTGCTTAACGATACTACTTATATTAGCAAAACTGATTGGTTTGCATAATTATGTTTTTACAACCCATCTTACATTCCAGTCAGTTTATATGTTACATCGTAATTTCTCCACAATAAAAGATAATTTATTTTGTTTGTTTTTGTAAACTTCTGAAAATTTTGAAATAAGTCACGTACGTATATAAAACACATAAATAAATTTTCAAGTAGTTTGCCTTTTGATAGAAAGAGTACAAAAAACAAAAGCTTATCTTATTTTCGTGCTAATTATAAACCTGTCCTTGACCCAATTTTTCGAATATTAATTTTTTTTTATTCATAAGAAGAAAACAGCGTTATGTATTTGATCACAGAAAGATACGTATTTAACTTAATATTTTAATTTAATTATATTACGTTTATATTAGTCTAAAAAGTTTGTTAAGTAAATAAAAAAAAAATTGTCTCATTTAAATGCATTGAAGGTTATATTTCGTTACCTGTATGTAAAAACAACTTGACAAACAATATGTAATTCTAGAGTAAACAAAAAAAAGATTACATTTTGTAGTTGCTTCTGTATGTATTCATTGTTTGAACATACAGTCAATCAATTAATTGTATTCATAACCAGTATGGTCGCAGACTTTGTAGTTATCTCACATACGAGACACAATCGTAATTGATAGAACACAATTTTCAATAGCTAACGGAATGCAATGCCCCTTAGCAAAATTACACAAAACAATCTCGTGGGCAAGCAGTTCTTAAGACATAAGAAAAGCAAAATATAAATAAGATTAATAATAACCACTCACAGTATTTGGCAAATAGAATATTATTTGAAACAACACTTAATCTAGTAACTTCATGAAACGCTCATGGCGAGTGAACAGTATTACAAATTTTTTTTAACATTTAATTACTTCAATATCGTAAACCCCATTTTCTAAATTAACGTAGAATTTTCCAAGCACTTTTCTTCTACAAGTGATGTTTGAATTTTTGGTATCTTTTTCTTTAGTTTGCAATTCAAATTTGTTACACGAGGTATCAAAAAATTGACCAAAGAATATAATTTGTAGTAGTGAAGTTAAATTTCACTGTTATGCAGTATTCATTTATTTACTAGAACTTTAATTAAAAAAAATCTTGAAAATTATCAAAAAAAGAAACAAGTGGAAATTGGTTGCTATCGTGAAAAATCCACCATTCAAAATATTTAATCTTTTATTTACATTCATTTTTCAAATGTTGAGCAAGCAAAGTTGACTATTACTTGCTTGTGTCATTTTATTACATGTCTTTAATTAATTCAATGAGAGATAAAAAACGAAAAACAATGCAGCACATTCAATCACATCACACTTAAATGAAGTACTTACTATATCAGTCATTAATAGTAGAAAATATAACAACAATTTTTTCGAAGATGTTTGGAGTTAATCTCCAAACTAGCGCTATGAGCTACTAGGTATATAACATACACTCATGTTTTTTTCCTGTTCTCTAAAGACTTGAAACATTCCTTATATCCTGAAATTAAATGATTACACTTTCAGTATCTTAGCAAATTTTGAAATTTTTCTTATTAGTGGTACCAACTGATGTCTTACAAACTATACAGTTCGGAAATCAAGAAATAAGGAACTACTGTGGCCCTTAGAGATTATTACAAATAAACGTCATTTTAAAAAGCGACGAGGTAGAGGTTATTGTTTTTAATCCAAAATTAAATATTCACATTCCAATACACATACAAGAAAAGTGTGGTGTTTAAGGAACATTAATATTTTAAAAACAAAAGGCAAAATATACTGTAATCAGCAAAATGAAAACTAAATTCCTAATTAACATACAAGTTTAATAACGGTTGGGAATTCCTCCTTAACACCTGTCAATACAGCAATATTTTAAAACAAACAGTGGATTAGTTAAAAGCATTAAACCCCGTTATTTACATTTTTGAACCGTTATAAACTAAATAGCAATTATTACAAGCAAAATCAGAGGAATAACCCAACCCTAAAAACTTAAATCTAATTCTTAAAAACCATCCTATGGTTTAAGGTGTTACAACAAAAATTAAAAACGTTTTAACTTTTTAATGTCAAACCTGTACCTGCCCTCTCGATAATCTCAGTAAGTTTTATTTAACTTAAAACTAACTGATCAAACCTACGTGTTAATATTTTTCGAAAAAAATTATGTACTTGGCAACGTCATTCTAGAAGAGGAAAACGTGTTTAAAAAAAAGTTAATAAGCACCAATACCTGCTTTTACATAATATGAGCAAATACAAAAGCTTATGCTCAAAATCAATTATAAATTAATAAAACGTATGATCGAATGTTTTTAAAGTAAAATAAAAATTGGTTAACGAACGTGAATTTAAAAATTAATAGTTTCTTTTTTCTCACCGGTAGGCAAACATCATTTGAGACATTAATTTTTTTGACAAGTCTTAAAAAATAAAAAGAAAACATGTATGTTGTGTAAACTAGTCACGCTACACTCTTAAAGTTAGTTGACAAAAAATATTGATATTAAAATCACTTCTCGCACTATAACTGGGAACTAATTAAAAAAAAGTAGTTATTAATGAATTAAAATTTTATCTACCTTTATATGGGAAAATAAAAACAAAACCGTCGTTGGTGGATTTTTGCGCCGTTTCAAAAAACGACGATAAAAAGATTAAACGATTACTTATTAAATTACATTTTCGCGCTGAAATATAAAACTTACGCCACTCTTCCATATATTATTCGAAATATAATCAATAATCACGTTTATAAAACGGAAAAACTGTTAATAGAATTATGCTTTTATTTGATGCTGAAATTTACCGAACTGCGGTAACAGTAAACGGACGTAGAAAATTAATGTATAAAAAATAAAAGCAAATGTGTTACTAGCAGGACAAAAGCTTTTGATATAAGAATAACGATTTCTCAGCTCTGACTAGTAACCATCACCGTTTGCAGTCTGTTATTGAAAAACTGCTGCAATGTTCGAAATTTAGCTACAGGTTTTTGGCTAGTTATTATTGGAATTTGTACCAAATAATTAACAATTGCAAACGTTAAGAGTTAACAAAACGGTAAAAATGAACAAAAATTTTGACTTCTTAGCTGAGAGAGGGAAAATCGCGTTCATCATCGACCTTTGGTGCTCTTTCTGCACGCTGTGAAGAGTCATCGTGATCCTCGTTAGCCACACTACCACCACCACCACCACCAGCAGCAGCAACAGCAGCTGATGCAGCACCTGCACCTGCACCTCCACCTCCACGGAAACGTTGCTGTGGTTGTTGTCTGTCTCTGTTTGATCTTGCGCCACGTCCAGCTCTTCCTCCTCTGCCACGTCCACCAGTTCCACCGCGTCTGCTATCGTTGAAATGAATATCGATATCCAGTATATGTTTTTGCCTTCCAACACGTTGTGGGTATTCGTTTTGATCATACTCTTCTTCATCAGATTCCTTAAATAAAAAGATCTTAAAATTTTCTACATACTAAAATTTACATTAGATGTGTTTTTTTTGGTTTGGACTGGTTGGACTTATTGTGTTATTTTACATAATTATATGTTCATATAGTACAGAAAACAAGGTTTTATTTCATTCTTGAAAATGTGCACTATAATTTCTCTCTTGAAAAGAGATTGATAACTAAACAAAAACGATTAGTGGATATTAAAGGTACTTTTAATTTTAATATAACATAAAAACAAAGTTATATTTATTTTTTGAACAAGTAATCACCCACTAAAAAAAGTATAAGTATTAAATGTGCAGAGTGATACATAAGGTACTTTCTAAATTAATAGTAAGCCAAATTACTGATAATTGTACAGTTAAGAAAAATCATTATTTACAATAAGTATGGTTCATAATTGAACCAATGTAGCTAGCATATTAATAATTCTAATTTTAAACAGTATCATTAAAGTGGTTCAAGTAGCCTCATAAAAGAAAGAAATGTAAAAATAATCCTACCTCAGTCTCTTCTTCTTTTTTCTTCAATTCGTACATTTTTTTCCATTGGCTTGGGTCTTCACCTTCTCCGGCCTTACGTATGTTATATTGAGGTTTTGTACGACCAGCGCGTTGAGCCTCACGTTGAGCCTTCCATTCATCCAGAGTAAGTTCCTTTGGCTCTTCCACTTCTGGAGTAGCTTCTGGTTCAGGTTCACCACTATCCCTAAAATAGTTGACAAATTTTACTCCAAAACAAATAGAATTCTTTGTCAAGTAGTTTGACATATCTTCACAGATTACTTACTTATTCTCTCCAGCTGATAATCCAGAATCATTTTTATCGGCATCACCCCAGGAAGCATCAATTTCTTCAGCCTTGTTAACTTCTCTGTAATATGAAAATTTTTAGTAATAAAAAATTGTTGGTAATACTTATACTTACTCTATAATATCCTTGTGAGATCCCCAATTATGTGCACCAGCTCCGTCTCGTTTTTCAATCGGTTTTACGCCACTATAAATTCAATACAACTTAATTATTAACACTAATACAAAAAACAAAAACCTACGTTTTATCTGATCCACTTTGTCTATCAAACTCCCGTTTTCCTCGTCGCTCAAAATTGCGATTATTCCTAGGTCCACGAGGTCCATCTTTATTTCCAACATTTCTGTTCCTTGGACGTCCCTCAAAGTTATCAGATAAGTCTTTCCTTGGAGGTCGATCATCTCTATCACTATATTTATATCACAATATTAAAAGAACAAGAGGGACAATAGAACCTTCAAAAACTTACCGATTGCCATCTACAGGTCCATTAAATTGCCTATCCTCACGATTTCGCCGGTTATTTCGTTCTTCACGATTTTCGTTATTGAACTTGTTAAAGTTTCTTTCTGGTTTGCTTTCATTGTTAGAGCGTGGATTAGGCTTAGTATCTACAATGATGCAATGCTTAAGATTTCACTTTATAAAAACGAAATGAGATGCGTTACTTAAAACCTTTTGTAATACTATCACATGTGCAATTTAGAATGATGGCTACCTACTTACCCTCACGCTTGTTATCTTGGGGCTTGTGGGCCGGAGTCTCTTTATTCGTTTTCTTGGAACCTTGTACCGTTTTCACTTTAACCGGGGCATCCGTCTTTATTTTATTTTCCTTCTCAGAAGCCTTATTCTTCTTCTTTTGCTCTTTTTCCTGTTCTTTCTCCTTGAGAAGTTCTAACGGATCTGATTCATCGTCCAAAAAAAGAGCATATCTATTACGTGTGCCAATTCCATAAGAATTCTCCATTATAGTTGTGGCAAAGATTCCTCTTCACAACGACGAGATGTTGGAAGATTTATTTTGGCTCTTTCGCCAATGTTTTCACGCACTCATTCAAGACAATATGGCCGCGCCACTCAATCACTTGGTTGGTTTACCAAAGTGACACCTGGTTGCCAAATATAAGTACTTAATAAAAAGTTTGAAAACTTTTCTTTACTTTTAGATTTCTTTAAAATTTATAGCTTAAAACAATTAGAAGTATGAAGACTATGCATTAAAAGAATATTACTATATCTAACAAATAAATAAAGGGAATTAAGATAAATACTTTTTTAATAATTATAATAAAAATTTAAATTTTGATGAAGTATGTATACATTCGACAACGTTGTTGTAGAACAGCGCATGTGCGAGAAAAACCGGCTGTTCCATTACAATGCCTTACAGGGCAAGTTATAATATTTCTAATTTATTTATTATTATTATTATATTACTCTTTAGAATAACATTTACTATTTCAACCAATTTTTTTGTTCACTTTTTCGATTATTGCTTTTATGAATGACACCATTTAAATACTACTTTAATAGTTAAGAATATATTTAAATTTTTAAATTATTTCCAGTGGCGTATCACGCGAATACTTGTAAAAATAATGTGAACGTGTTATATTTTACATTGAAATACACTGTAATTATTTATACAAAAATAAATGTAATATTTATTTATTCTTTAACAAAAAATATACAGATGTAATAGAAACATTACAAAAAAATGCATTTAAATGCAAAAAGATTTACATAAAAATCGCAAACAGGTACTTATTAAGTACATCTTTACTAGAACTAAAATACAGAACGTTTTGTTTTAAAGGTACATCAGACTGTTAATGTTCTTCACAAATTATATAAAAGGTCATTCATAAAACTTGAGTTTCAAGGATTTCTGGATGAAACAAAATATGTCTGTAAGCTCCTCAATCTAAAAAATAAGGATTTATTAAAGTTAACTAATTAATAACACATAATTTATATAATACATAATATAAATGAATTTCTTACCACTTTAGAAGTGGGTTTTCCAGCTCCATGACCAGCCCTTGTTTCAATACGAATCATTAGTGGATTTTTTTGTTGGGGTAACTGTCCTATTTTGTAATGTAATTCGGCAATAAATTTAAGGGAATGGAGAGGTACTACACGATCATCATGATCTGCAGTTAACAACAATGTTGCAGGATATTGACCTTTATCTGAAAAAAAGGGCGGATGCAAACTAGTTATCTAGAAAACATAAAAGAAATAATCACTTGGGGGTTCTTTAATATTGTGTAAAGGTGAATATTTGTATAAATATTTAAACTGATCTTCGTTATCGCTACATCCGTAATCAGATGTCCAGGCATAACCAATCGTAAATTTATGGTAACGTAACATATCTAGAACGCTAAAATAGAAAATGAGAAATTGTAATAGAAATCAAGATCATAAATAACATTAAATTCTTAATCAGTAATTTATCGAAACTAGCAGACGTGCATTTGCGATTTTGAAGTTATTGGCCCTCATTAGTACGTCATTGACAGTTTCGTTAAATCACCGATCAAACCGAAGCTATTCCTCAAAATCTCCACGTTTATAAGCTGCGTCGTACATTCTGTTTGACAGGTACATAACTTCATAAGAACCATGTCAAACATTTCAAATACTACAATTAGCAGCAGGTATTGGTAGTTAGCGATATACTGCCATGTTTTGCCTAATCAACGGTATTCGATGTACTAAAACTTACCCAACTTGACAAATAGCAGCTCCAAATAGCTCAGGAGTCTGATTAATACAAGCGGCAACTAGCAGACCACCATTTGAGCCTCCCTGTATAGTCAACTTATTAGAACTGGTGTATTTATTTTTAATTAGATATTGCGCAGCATATTGAAAGTCATCAAAAACATTTTGTTTGTTTTCAAAACGTCCGGCGTTGTGCCAGTTTTCACCATACTCGCTAAAAAAATATATTTAAAAGAATGCAAACAATTTTTAGGAAGTTTTTTACCCGCCTCCTCTTATGTTCGCTAAAGCAAAAATTCCATCAAAACTATTTATGAAAACTAAGCGTGAAATAGCAAACGAGGGTTGAACATTAATATTGAATCCTCCATAGCCATAAAGGAGAGCTGGTTTTGATCCATCATATTCCAACCCCTGAGAAAAAGTTCGTTAGAATTATTTGCATATCTTGCCAATGAAAAATTTCAGGAGATTGAAAAAATATCTTCATTTACAAATTGATGATGTTAATATTTTATCAGAAATATATATATATAATTATCCACATAGTATTCATTCAGTGCTAGTTCAAATTTTAACATTTTAAATAACCTAAACATAAGCATTAAATCCAATTTTATTTGTAAATTTGTAATGCAACTAGCAAAAAATTTATATAATTGCATTTGCTTATGTGATATCAAAAAACTACATTTCAATGTTTAAAATTAATAACTTTTCAAATAGTGTATTTTTTACCAAATACTACTTGTACTATACTCTAATATATAAGATAAAATCATTATTTTGACCTCTGGAAAGATAACATTTTTTCTCACATTTGGCATTACAAATAAATAAAATGTATTACTTATACTTCTTACTTTTCTGTGTACAATAAACATAGGAATTTTAGTTCCATCTTTGCTGTTATAAAATACTTGTTTACTTTCATACATGGCAGGATTGAAGTCTCCAACTTTGGTTTCATGAAATATCTAAATAAATAAATTTGTATAACATTGTCACGGTATCAACTTAATAATTAATTATTTATTACTTACCTCTGGCTTAATTTCTAATTGAGTAAAATCAACTCTGTATATTATGCTTGGAGTTAAAAATGAACAAAAACCATAGAACATTTCTGTATGGTCTCTTTCACCTGACATACCAGTAATGGTACCCAACTCTACTGGAAAATCTAAAATCTTCTCTCCATTTTCAAGTTTATGAAGTGATAAAGTATTCTTAAAGAAAATATGTTAATAAAACAACTATTGTAATCATTAATTAATTAAATATTACTTTAACATCTCGTAGATAACATATAACTATACAGTTATTGTTAATAGGATTGGCCCAGTCTAAAACATCTTTTGGATGTTCCGGAACTAAAGTTTCCCAGTTATCTTCACTAGGGTTATTTAGATCAATAACAATTAATCTATAATTCGGTGCATTCTTATTGGTACGAAAAATGCATCTACTGCCATTATTTGTAATGTACTGAAAAAAAAAAAAAATAGATTTACAAATCTATTAGGTAAATTAATACTTATTTGTTTATACTTCATAATCAGCCTTAAATTCAGTTACAATTTCCTTCTTTTTCAGTAAAGTCTTTATTTCAGTAACCTCTTGTAAATCACAAATATAAACAAGATTATTTTTACATCCTATAATTGGAGTCAGTATTAGATAATTTCCACAATCACTAACATGTGCACCTCTAAAATTAAAACAAGTTTTTATAGTTAAATATCTATAAAGAGTTTAGATTAATAAACTTACATTCTTATTTGTGGATTATCAAATTCCACAACTAACACATCTTCTGTCTGGTCAGTACCAAGCCTATGATAATAAAGTTTTTGATTTTCACTTTGATTTGTTTCTGAACCATCAGTTTTGCCTTCTTGATTTAAGTAAGCCTTAAATATAATACATTAAAAAAAGCAATAATAAATAAATGCATTTCTACTAACTCCATAAAAAAAACCAATGTTGTCATGGGTCCAGGTCATGGGAGAATATTTAACTTTTTTGAGGATATCAGGAAAATCATTCCCTAAAAATTTAATTTATAAAAAGGGTAACAACATCAAAAATTGATAATAACTACCAGTGTCTGCATTGCGAAATTTAATTTCTAACCAGTCAGAACCACTTTTACTTAAGCCATAAGCAAGAGTTTTGCCATTTTTTGAGAACTCAGAACCTGACAATGAGACTGTTCCATCTTCTGATAATGTATTAGGATCTAAGAATACTTCAGCTTCTTCGTCTAATGTTTTTTGAACATATATGACACTTTGATTTTGAAGACCTGGTTAATAAAAAAGTTAACATTAGTATAAGTTTCCTAAACAAAACGTCCACAATTTACATACCAGAATTTCTTAATTGGTAATATCTTCCTCCTCTTTGGAACGGATATGAGTACTTTGGATAGTTCCAAAGATTGGTAATTCGTTTATTAATAAGTTCTTTGTAAGGACAGCTATTAATATAAGGAGTAGTAACTGCATTTTGAGCATCCACAAATTCCTTAGTTTCTTCCGAATCAGGATCTTCCAAATATCTATAAGGATCAATTACCTGAAATAAAAGAATTTTTATCATGACTCAACAGATATATTTTCAAGTTTGAAATTCTAACCTCCACACCATGATAAACATCTTTAATAGACTCATCTCTTCTTGCAATTGAGTATTTAAAAGACATTGTACTGGATGAACGTAAGAATAAGGAAGCTGGAAAAACCTTACAGAGCTGCACCCTTAAATTCAATTTATCAGTTCCGGCGATTATTATTAAATAAACAAAACCTCTCACTTGTTCTTACCTAAAATTTAAACAACGAAATAACATATCGTGAAAGACGAGTGTGCGTTGACTACCTTTTTTTAAACCAAATTATAAAAAGATAGAAAGATATATATTTATTTAACTTGCCACATTTGATAACTAAATACTGCTAACGTAAAATAATTTAAGTATTAAGTATTATAAAAGGGAATAAATTATAAATAAATTCTTTGTTTGCACTCTATGGTAGCTTAACATTAAAAAAAGTTCTGCAACCTGCAACTTTCCAATGTAGCACATGAGTATAACTTAACATTGTGTTATGTTATAAATGCAATTAAGTGTTATCGTCTGTAATTATCTGCAAATTATTATTTTGATCTTTGCTCGTTTCGCTTTTTCGTAACACTTTAATATTAGCTTGTGGTTACTATTTAATTTAGTGGAAAATGGTTCGTGTATTTGTTATTGGGGTTGGAATGACCAAGGTGAGTATCTTCAAATAACTAGTAATACAATTAAATAGTTGATTCCTTTTTTTAATTAGTTTGAAAAGCCCGGAAAAGGAGGTGATTATCCTGATTTAGCTAAAGAAGCCATTGTGAAAGCACTTCAAGATGCCAAGACATCATTTACTGAAATTGAAAAGGCTGTTGCTGGTTACGTGTATGGTATGTTTTGAGCTAAAGATTTTCTATAAAGCATATTCCTGATCCTTAATTATTTTTTTCTAAGGTGATTCTGCTTGTGGACAGCGTGCTATATATGAAGTTGGAATGACTGGTATTCCTATATTTAATGTTAATAATAATTGCTCAACTGGCTCCAGTGCTTTATATTTAGCTAAGCAGTTGATTGAAACTGGAAGCAGTTGTGTATTAGCTGTTGGATTTGACAAAATGGAAAGGGGTAGTTTACAGTCAAAGGTCACTTAATAAAATAAAGTTTAATTAATTATGTTAACTAAAAATAACATGTATTTTTCTGTAGTTTAATGATAGAACCAATCCATTAGACAAGCATGTAACTCTTATGGCTGATATTTGTGGTATTGAACCTTCACCATTGACTCCCCAAATGTTTGGAAATGCTGGAATTGAGCATATGAAAAAATATGGGACAAAGCCTGAACATTTTGCTAAAATAGCTTACAAGAATCACAAGCATTCTGTTAATAATCCGTAAGCAACAAATTTGTTTCCCTTTTCAAAAGTTTTACAGTTTCTTTTACTTAGTTATTCCCAATTTCGAGATGAATACACTTTAGAACAAATTTTAAAATCACCTCAAGTGTTTGGACCTTTAACAAAATTGCAATGTTGTCCTACAAGTGATGGAGCTGCAGCAGCTATATTAGCTTCTGAAAGTTTTGTTAAAAATCATGGTTTAGAGAGTCAAGCTGTTGAAATCTTAGGTCTAGAAGTTGCCACAGATCTACCTTCAACATTTCAAGAAAACAGTTGCATTAAATTGGTACATAAAAGTTATTTTTCTTGTTAAAAAATATTACAATTTTACTTTTTAAAGGTTGGCTTTGATCTTACAAAGTTAGCTGCTGAGAAGGCATTCCAGAAAGCAAAGCTTTGCCCATCAGACGTTCAAGTAGTTGAGCTACATGACTGTTTCTCAGCAAATGAACTTATTACTTATGAAGCATTGGGACTTTGCCCTATAGGCCAAGCAGGTCATTTTATAGATGCAGGGGACAACACATACGGTGGAAAATTCGTCGTAAATCCTAGTGGGGGTCTTATATCTAAAGGCCATCCATTAGGGGCTACTGGAATTGCTCAGTGTGCTGAATTATGTTGGCAGTTGAGGGGGCAAGCAGATAAACGGCAAGTTGCAGGTGCAAAAGTCGCTTTGCAGCACAATCTTGGACTGGGAGGGGCTGCTGTTGTTGGAATATATGCCCTAGGGTTTCCTTCCAGCCGACCAGCCACCCAGAAAAGTCAGGGGTCTTTTAATAAAGGGCCAGCTGGATTTAAAGTAACCCCTTACTTAGCCATTCTCGAAACAGCTATGAATGAAGATCAAGATAATTTAATTGAGAAGCACAGGGGAATATATGGATTTAAAGTGAAAAAAAGTAGTGGAGAAGAGGCATTTTGGGTTATTAATGCTAAGGTCGGCAAGGGATATGTTGAATATAATTCCAAATGTAAGATGTATTGTTTTTTAGTAGTGTTGTATTTTAATTTTGGAGTAATTTTTTTAGTAAAGCCTGAGGTAACATTTATTGTGAATGACGAAGATGTAGTTGATTTAATTTTGGGAAAATTGAATCCTCAAAAAGCGTTCTTTCAAGGAAAAGTGAAAATCCAAGGCAATATGGGACTGGCAATGAAGCTGACTGAATTACAGCGTTCAGCATCCAAGAAGATCGAAGAATTAAGATCTAAACTCTAAAATTGCCTTATTAAGTTTTTAATTTTTGCATTCTTAATTTTAGTCATGGTTTTGGATGTTATTGTTTCAAATGTTAAGCGTCTGGTTTTTGTGGTGATAAGAGATTATATTTTTGTATTTTGTGGAAGGTGAACTTTTTATATTAAACTTGGTTTGTCTACTACGTAATTCTAAATAAACATGTTATATAACAAATATATATGTTTTATTTATAAAGGTAAAAGTCGATTTAATTGACCTTTTACAATATTTAAGTTATTCACTATGAAAAGGGAAAATAGATCAGTAAACAGACACTTAAAATTCTTATCAATCAAGGATATTATCAAACCTTTAGTGATAAATATAACTTTATACTCCTATTGTTTTTCTTATCTTTGTTTGAATAAAAAAATAATTAAAACCTATTTAGCAACAAATTAATGTAAAATTGAATTTGCCAAAATTAATGTGGACCCGTAAATGGCGTACTGGGTTTCATTTTTACTTTCTCGATATTTTTATTGTATTTATATAAATTTTGGATAAATTTAACCACTTCCTTGTTTATAAAAAATACAACTATATTGAATGCATTAAACAACATACTTTCAAAATTAATTACATATTTTATTTTTGTAATTTTGCGTGCTTTTGTGATTGCATTTATGAATAATTTTTTATATATTACCTTATTTTACATGTGTGTGTTTATTAATACATTTTTTATATGCATAGAATAATAATATATGTAAATATTTTTAAATTCTAATCGTTAATTTAAATTATTTTTCTACGTTGATACGAACCCATAGATGGCGCAGTATGTTGCTCTTTTAATTATTTATTTTACTATTTATTTTAATTTTATATGTAATTTGTTACACTTTCAATTTATTTTTGTCTGAGTTTACTAATTAAAATTTTTAAACTCTTTAAATGTATTTATCTTAATAAATATCAAACATTATCCTATTACGTATTTTTAGTGGCATATCCTAAAGAAAATGCTTGTTTCTTATATTGATGATATAAGAATGAAAAGGATATTTTGAATTTAAATTGCACACGCATGCGTATTGACGTTAATCTTAAAGCTGAGTGTATCGATAGATGGAGCCAGAGAGGTCTTTTTCCGATTTATTAAGTTTATTAATTATCATGAATATATTAGCAACCATCGTACGGCAAAATAAACAAATAGGTTCTATTTTTTTTAAATATTGTTTCAACAAATACTACACGATAAGAAGTATTTCTTTTGGAAATAAAACTTGTTCTGCCCAAGATTTAATAATTCTTTCAGTTTATTCATTGTTTTATAAAAGCGTGATTAATTAAAACCGTGTTATTTAATGAATTATAAAGCCATTAAACGATTTTATTATCAACGTAGGGTGTAATATAAATATAGGTTAATAATAATTTTATTTTGGTGTTAATATCGTTAAAGAATTATATTTATAATAAATGTTTTCGTTTAAATAAGAATCTGCACTTTTCCTCTGTTGCACTATCCCGAAAAATAATTCTGTACCTCTACAAATTCCAGTATGTATAAGGTAGCTTCAGTAAGCAAATAAAGGGCTTTACTTGTCGCCTCTGTTTACTTACGCCCTAACTAAACTTAATACGGCCCGTAAATTTCACTATGCTTACACATCCTTAAATAAGTATCTGTAATCCTTGTTGAAAATATATGTATGTATGCATAAATACACATGTATTTGAAATTTAAAGCTATGAATGGCTTGGATATGGCAGAATTTCAATTATATGTAATCCCATGGAAATTATAAGTGTATTTTATAAATTTTAATTTCATTTTCTTTTGTTTTCATTATATATATATACCCCTTTCTTTCATGAACAACAAGATTTGAAAGTTAGTATTAGGGTACAAAAAATTAATTCAAAGAATAAGACATGTAGTCTCAATTTTTAAAAAATTCGTTTTCATTTCATTTTATTTTGAAATTATGTTTTTTTTTTTTTTTTAATTTTAGATACCTAAGGACATTCTTTACTTATAAAATTTATATTTACATAAAAGTACAAAGTTCGTTAAAAAATCTATATAAACAAAAGAAAAACGAAAAACATTAAGTATAGTATTTATTTGATATATGGATTTTACTAACGGTTATAAAAAATTTGAAGTTTATAGAAATACAAAGAATAATTTGGAAGAATCCAAAACAGAATTAAGCAGCTGTTACATTGTAGCACGTTAATTTAACATTTATAACATATGCAATATAGACTTTTGGAGATCTTCCTCCTGTATTCCTGAAATCAATTTCTAAATTCGTGCTGAAGTACCCAGTTGCGTTAGTACGTAAATTATTCTTGATTTCCTGACCGTTTGTTTTAAACCTATTATTTATTTTCCAGGGTGGCGGTCATTAATTAAAACAATGTTGTTAATTCTGTTAATCAATTGTTGTAAATTTACAACTCATCTAATATAAACCAAAAAACTAGTAACGATCTAACTAACACAAAGAAACACAAGAATAAAAATAAGTACATGTTATTACCTTACATCCTCGAAATAAATAATAAAATGTCAAAAGTACTTAAACCACATAATATACTAATAGCTGATAAAACCTCTAAAACAATTTCCAAATCCCTTTACACCAATACCAAAAACAGACAAAACAAATGTAATATATAAATTAAACTATCTAAATTGCTATAAAGCATATATCGGCCAAACAAAACAATACTTTAAAAAACGTATTTACGAACATAAATATAGTTTAAAAAATAAAAATATAATGAAAACAGCCTTATCAGAAAACGCCTTAAATAGCCTACACAATTTTAACTTTGATGAACCCCAAATATTAGACAAAGAAAGCAACTACAAAAAAAGAATTATTAAAGATATATATATATATAAGAAAAGAACCAAACACAATTAATTATAGAACTGATACAGATAATCTAGGCAATATATACAATAATTTAATTAAATAAGTTAATCTAACACACAAAGTAGTATTAACATCTTACTAACGCTCAAATATACCAAAAAAATATAATCGAGCCTTCAAAGAACATGCCAAATTAAACTGATTAAGTAAAATTTATAAACAAAATTTATATAATTTCCAAAACATAAACTTCTGTTAACAAAAAAAAATAAATAGAACTACATTTTTTGTATTTAGTTTTGGTTGATGATGGTTGAATAAACCGAAACGTTACAAATGAATTAACAACATTGTTTTAATTAATGATTGCCACCCTGGAAAATAAATTATAAATTAGTAAGTAAAGTAGTTTCGTTTTTTCCTTTATTTTAATGACTTCTAATCGTGTATGGGCGTTAAATTTATTTAAATAGCATTTAGAGGAATGTCCAACTGTACAAGTAAGTATCTGTACGTTTTCGAGTAAAAAACTGTCGTATATATGTAAGTTCACTACACTCGTCTGGAGACCTGCTTTCTCTTAATGTTTATTTGCGCCGGATATTCCGACTTTTCTCTTCAAGGTTGATGTTAAAAAGATTTTGTAATGAAGAAGCTTCTGCCAGATGACCTTAAACCCAATGAATAAACAGGATCCATCGCTATAATAATTCGTAATATTTTTCGTTTATTATCACTTTTGCTTCTGTTGCTGTTTCCACTAAGCAGGTATTACATATGCGACATTCCTGACGTTTCTGCAAATTTTTGAACAAACGCTATTGTCGTTTTGTATTTGTAAAATTACCAAAACAATAAAAAATAAAATAACCTACGGTTTTTCAGAGAAAGCTAACAAATGAAGCAACAAGAGAAATTTTTTAAGACCTGTACTGGAATTTTTACTTTCGTCAAGTTTATTCACACATGGGCTTGATGGGATAATAAAATCGGATATTGTCGTATTGTCTGATTTAATGCAGATCCTTAAATTATCGTTTTTTTACAACATGATTTCTCTTTGTTGCAAACGTGACGAGCTTCTCATTAATTTCTTTTATAAATTATTGTACCGATATGTAAAAATTAATTGACATAATTAACAAAATATAATAAAAGTAAAGACACTTTTAAATGTAATCCTGTCTTCCACATCAATAAATTATCCACTTTCGATGTGGTGTTGTATTCCGGGCTTTTTGGCCGTGGTTGTGGAATCTGATTCTTCCAGACATTTCGCCAAATTTGGCTGACGGCATCTTCAGTGGTGACTGTGCTGAGTCGTAACTGATTGACGCCGGCCGTGAAAGCCTAAGAACTACAATTATCCAGGTTATCGTTAATATTTATTGAAAATTTGTAAAGAATTATAACGTTGATTCTCGACGTTTCACCGACAAAAGTGCGCTGAATCACATTTCAGAAGAGATCTCCTGAAGATGCCAACCACTCGTGTTAATAAAGACCTCGAGACGGCGGCCAATAAGCCCGAAAATCGACGTTATAATGGACACTGGCCGCGAAAGCCTTACTCAATTTATTGTAAAGAATATCTTTTTATTATTATGCTTAAAAACTCATTTATGACATGAGGTTTTAAACTAACTTTCTGTTACTGTTAAAATCTTTTTCCTACTTGTATTTTAATTGGTTTCGGTTTCGTTTAAGATAAATAGATAAACAATAATGTTCACTTTGCTTGTGAACTAACAGTAAACAATCTTCGCCAAATAATTGCTGTTGACCTCATCAATGTCAAGTTGGTCCGGTCCCATACGTCTGGTATGAGAAGTCGGTCAAATTTCATTGCTCAGAGTCATAGTGACTTATCCTTTCACTATCGCATGACATTTGAGGAAATTGTTTACCGGCTATGAAGTTCATTCAGAATTTAAATTTGTATAAAAAGAAAACTATTTTGTACTAATCGTTACGTTATAAGGTGTAGTAGAATGTGAAAGCTATTTTATTAGATGTGAACCGTTTAGAAACCTTAGTTATTAAAAGTGACCAAAACTGGTATCTTTTATTTTTGGAAGTATCAAGGCGGATACTTAACACATTTTTTTCTAATTACTATATAGTTACCACTTTTGCGAAGTTGGAAAGTTTTCTTATTAATTTCTGTTCATTTATTAATTGAACACTTCTCATTTTAATTTTCTTACCTGTATTATTTTCAAACACTTACTTAATAAAATGGAGTATTTTTATGATAATTAATACGAAATATGTTTCAATATACAATCTGTAATTTTAATAAACATAACAGAATTTGTGAAACGAACCAAAAAAACTGGTTTTATCTTATTCAAATCCTTTCTTTGTAAATTGTTATTCTTCGCATCGTTGGATTTACCGAATTATTATTTCTAAATTAATTTTTTCAATAAACGGGAAATGTGTTCGTGATCAACACTTGTTCATCTTCAAGCCTACTTTCTCCGGTAAACCACTTGCATTGCCAAGTTCAGTATCCCCACTTTCCTTGTTCCAACATATTTCTTACTAAAGTGGGGATCATCTTCGGTATCTCTCGAAGAAGATGTAGATAAAACAGTGATTTCTAAAAGAAACCGATTATTTTTTGAAATGCCTTTGGAAATTACTGTCAGTCGATGGACGTTGCGGTATTATTCGTGAAATTCTAGTGTGTACCACATTTATCACTGCATTGTGTCTTTGTGTGTGTGTGTGTGTTGTTTTTTTTTATAATTGAAGGACACCATGATACAACAGGTGAGGCTGCCAATTTAAGTGATAACGTGATAATTAATAGCTATGGGTTTCCTTAAAAAAAGATAGTGTCTAAAAGTCCATTTGTTGTGGTTTATTTTATAGTGACAGTACGCGATAACTGCAACGAAAATTTATTATTTATCTACATATCTTCAGTAACTTTTGAATTAATATTGAGCTTTTTTGTGTTTTTTTTTAATACGTATAGCATTTAGTAAATTCTTCTTGCTTCTGCTTTTTTAAATTTGCCATTACAATTCCAAATCGATTTTTGAATCGTATGAATATGTAATGCGGCTATAATCAGAGGAATATGTATATGATCCAGGCCCTCTGTTTAGCTCTAATATGAATTTGAAATTACAATCGATACATAATGTTCTATTTTCATGTATTGTTTTAAACACTAAACAAATATGATTATTTTGCTCCGGTTTTCAATTAATTGGTTTATTTCTTCTAGTTTTTTTTGGCAACGACATCCTTGAAGTATTCAAATTTGATTTCTTACGCTATTAAACCGCAAACATGCATTATTTATAAGAAAGAAGCGAATAACGAATTTCGATCATATTCTTGTCCTACAAACACGATTTTCATTAATTTGTAGTTGCCCGATGAAGAGAAACTTGCATCGCCTTTCACTTTTATGTGAACATTATTGTTATTATATTGGCGAAAATTACAGAATAACGTGTGCAAAAAAAAGAGAAAAACAATCACCATAATTAAACTAAACTACGTTATTCATCTAATTATTAAATTTTAGCTAATTAAACCTTGACAGTATTTTATCATTTAATAGGTAAAATTTGTTTGCATAGGTGGTTCGTGTACTGTTTCTTGCATCAGCTTTACAATGCGCCATAGCAGTTATCAACAGTAGCACATCAAAAGCGATTGACAATGTTACAGATGATACAAAGAACGTGGTTATGAATAACGTCGCGGACTCTGTATCAGCTAGTACAGAACAAAAGGGTAACAGAAGAGAAGCTGCCGACCATTCTGGTCCTCAAGTGATCGAGGAGACTTATCTGGTACTTCCCAACAACAAGCCAAACCTACCAGTACCCGTCTACGGAGTACCATCTGCTGTTAAATATCGAGGACCTCCTCCAGATATACCACCGCCTCATTCTTCCGTCGTTCCTATACTTCCGCCATCTGGCAATTATGGACCTCCAATTCCAAATGGTAATAAACTACCACCGTCAATCCAGCAACACTATGGGCCTCCGATTCGCCAAACATTTTTTTCCTTACCCCAGAAAAATTACGGACCACTGCCACCAAAGATTTCGAAGCCCATTAACGTGTTCCTAAAGGCCCCGACACCCCTGTATGGTGCCCCCTATTCGTCACGTCCTTTTTTTCCGAAACCATTAATAAGTACTTATAAAGTTCCTAAACCAGTTTATGGGATGCCTCCAAAATATCATAAAATCCCTAAACCATTATACGGACCTCCGACTGGACCATTAAACACTTATGGTACTCCTGTAACCTATATTGGTGTACCGATAGGTATTTCTCCCCCAGGAAAAGGCTCTTTCGAAACTCCTAAAGATTCTTATGGAGTTCCGGTAAAAAATATTCCTTTGCCATTACATACTCCCAAGCAATTGCCTCCACAACTGCCTTTAGCACCCCCTGGAATTCCTGGCCCACCAACACCTCCCGATATAAAGTATGACGGTTGGCAGCCTATTCCAGGTTTGATTTCTAAGCCTCCCGGTACTTATGGAGCTCCAAATGTCCCCAAACACAATTCCCTTGATCTAAATATCAATAGCGATTTTGTTCCACCTCCATTAGAAGTAGAAGATCACAAACATAATGGACAAGGTTTTAGCGATTCTTATTCGGCTCCATTAAATTCAGTTACTGGTTCAGGAGGAGTGGTTAGCAGCTCAGGGTTAGCCCTTAAACCTGAACCAGGAGACGACATAACACTTTCACTTGGATTGTCATCTTTAGGGATTCAAAGTGGCCGAGAATCTTTATCAGTTATTAAAAGCATAGATTATGATCTGTCACAGTTTGGAAATTTCTTAAATGTTCAACTTCCATTGCCTGGCCATTCGGGAGGTTTGATACCTCCCAGCGGAGTTTACGGCGCGCCACCTGCTGGTCATTATGGTACACCATTATTAAATTCTCCAAAAACAATTGGGGAAAACATTGGATTCAATGGCGGCCATCATGCACAAGGAAATCAACAATATATTCCACCACCAATCCCTAACCAGAAAGAGTACGGAGTACCTCCACCCCATTATAGCCCATCTTTAGAAAATATACCCATCCCGATTCAAAGTAGTGGAGGAGGTGGAAGTTACCTGCCACCTGCTACGATAATTGACTCTTATGGTGCCCCCCAATATAGCGAATTGACATCTAGTTACAACAACATACCTGTCTCTTATGATTTAACATCTTCAGTACCCGGAAATATACCTGTATCGCATAATAATAATGGTGCTCACATTGGTTCTGATGAAAACTGCGACACTGAAGCACAGATAAATCTAAATGTACCCCTTTCAAGTGGATCAGGCTACAATAGCAACGAAGAAGCTGTTGCTGATTTAGAGGTGGCTCTATCTCAAAAAACTAAAAGTGTTTCCGCAGATCCAAGTAATGAAGTAGCTGGAAAAGGTTCTGTAGAATCAAAAGAAATTGATGAAGATGAACATGCTGTATCTATAGCGAAAAGTCTTCATCCAAACTCTGAACTTATTAAATCTAGGGACATCGATTTCAATAACATTCCCTTAAAGGGTTCTCAAGGAACTTACACGCTTTCTATACAATCAAGTGATGGTTCTGGATCATTCAAATCACTTCCTCCCGACCAAATTCTAAACGAAGGTATTTTGCAATCAATTTTAAATGCTATTGAGCAGCCTCAGTATAGCGGAATCGGGGCTATACAACAGACTTATCCACAACAAACAACCACATATTTAAGAAAAAATGAAATAACTAATAAACTAAAATTTCCGGAAGAAGGGAAGTTATCTCATTTCAAGGATTCAGAATCTCAAGGTTCTGTCAACGCTCAGGTAGTGCTAGAAGCACCAGTGTCTAACAATACGTCTGGTACCCGTTTAAACCAACCTGACACAACTCCTGTGGCCCCTTTACAGTTTCTAGACAATAATGAGATCGCCTTTTATTTTCGAAACAATGCAGAAATGCACAGCGATGTGACTCAAAGTAATGACAATTCTCTCGTAAAACAAAACAAAAGTAATGAACCTTATTCATTTGAAAACAAAAACCAATACGAAAGTTACGTTTCGTATAAAACGCGAAATGCTGACATTAGTTACGGTAATATCATTTCGGCAAATTCCACTATTGGAGATAAGAACTCACAATAGAAATGAGAGCTAACTTTTGAAACTTAATTTATATTATTTTATTTATTGTGTTCTGTTTCATAGGAGTGAATGTTTTTATGTTTGTATGTTGTATGACCAATTGTACGTATAATTTCACAATACTGTAACAGTACTGTTATTTAATAAAATAAGCTTTCACGGCCGGAATTCATAGTAGAATGATGATTCGGGCTTGTAGGCCGTGGTCGATGTGGACGGTTTCGTCCAGACCTCTTCAGTGGGTGTTGTATTGACTACGTGTGCGAAGATTATACCTCGAAGTCTCGCACAGCATACACTGAAGATGTCAGCCGCAGTTTCTGACGAAACGTTTGGACGACATGGACCACGGCCTACAAGCCCGAATTATCATTCTACTAGTACTGTTATTAATTTAAATGGTATTTTATGAAATTTGTACAGCATTGTATAAAAAAATGCAAGAATTTTGATTTGTTTTTATAATTACTTGTGCTATTTATTAATGTTTCTCAATTTCTATTGTAAATAAACAAATAAACGAAATAACGTTGATGTTTTCATTTATTGAACTGTTTATTAAAATTAACACTTTATATATTCATAAAATCAGTCTGATCCATTTATGTAAATTACTTAAAATACGTTGGTTGTAAAGCCCTCTTTGTTGCTTATAATTTATTTAAGATATACTTCAAGAAAGCCTTTAAGTAATTAAAAACAATTGCAATCAGCACTATCAAATTAACCCAAACACTTTTTATCACCGTTCTATTGCCTAAATTATTTAAATCTGAAATAAAAGAACGATAAATAACGACGACAATTATGTTATTTTTGTGGTTTCTTGCCTTTCGCTGCACATAGTCCTTTGTATCTGTTACTACAGCCAGTTTTACCACATTTACTACACGGTTTTCCGCTTTTATAAACGGCATTCCCTGCTATATTGCCACCTATTCCATAATTACAAATAAAAAGAAAACGAAAGTTTTTTCCGTTTCCGTATTGAGTTCTACCGCAACCTATGTGACTTGTTGTTGCCCAAATCATTTGAGTAAAATGTTCAATGTTACTATGTTCGTTGCTATGAAATCTCTCTATGATGGTTTTATCCATGTACTTTATTTCACCATACCAACCCATAATAGACTCTTCCATGAAACGTGTACTGGTAAAATTTCCGGAATGTGTTTCTATTAAATAAACATTTTGTCCTACATAGTTGAATTGTTTAGTTTTTCTACACGAATCGTGAATGTGTTGGAAACCATCTTTCACACAATAATTTGCCCAACACTGTGCTATTTTTTCCAGTTCGTTATCGTATACCTGACAAATATTGAAAACACTTTGAAACTTAATGCTAAAATGCTACAGTCTATTTTTCTGGGAGAAAAACTGATTAATTTATTAATAACTTACAAGTTCGTGCATATTTGCAGCCTCGCCATTTATACCCTCTTTTATTTTTCCTAGAGCTATTTTATTTCTTATTTCATTATGGAGTTTTGTAACAAACTTTCTTGTCTGTTTATTCATTTCTATGGCTACAAAATTCTCCCCACAAGCACTGCTGGGTCCACAATCCTACGGTATCACTTGATCACATAAAAATATTTAAAAAATATTTTCAGCTTACCCCTCTTTTACACATTGTGTGAATTTCATTGCCACACTGGTACTGCTTCTGACAATATTCAGAACATTGAATTGAAAAAAATAAACAGATAATTAATAAAACTAATTGCCGTATCATTTTCGATAGGAGTTTAATGCCAATTATGGATTATAGATTTTACACTTTATTATATCAACACCAGTAGTTATACTTATGTAGCGAAGAAAGCAGAAACAGTGAAAAATATCACCTAATTATTCATATTGTTCCTATTGAAAATTTTTTGTCATGATTAATACGGTTATTCTTATTTTTGAATTGATTGAAGTGCGTTCTGCTTATTATGTCACACTCTACAAATATCACAAAGTAATTGTTTTAACAATAATTTATATTTCTTTTAACAATGTATTGTTATCACTAACAAACTGATGAAGATAATGGCATTGAATATGTAATTTACGCAGTTTCAACTATTGTTTTTTTTCGTATAAAATTAAATATGCAATTGTCAAACATTTTGCTAAACTCTACTTTTTCATTTCATTATCTACAACTAAACAAAAATTAAATCATCCCAATGTTTTGAAGATCAATGATAAAAAAATCCTTTTCTGTATATAGGGAATTTGATTTAGAAAAAAAAGAGTTTGTAATTGAAAATATTTTTAAAAAAGAAATTTCTCAGAGTTTAATTTAACAGTGAGTAACAGTGTCATACTTGACGCGTGTAAAAACTACGATAAAGCGATTTTATCAGCGGTTATTGTATTAAAGGGGCTAAAACAAAGGGATGCGGCATGGCAGGGCTGTTAAGGACTGTCCAGTATACAACGGGTCGGGACTGCTTTCTATTGATTTGTGGGACAAGCGTCAGATGTGCACATTACACCGCATTGAGTAACCAATACTGCAGTTCCTGCGTTAGACCATTGTCCATTTTCACATTCATGTATGTACACATACATCTCGAAAAAATCTGCACAACTTAAATTCCCAAAATCTACATCAAAAAGCCAAAAAAGTTCATATCTCGAACTAAATTTTGCGTTTAAAACGCATTTAGATTTTTTATAAAATAAAAGTCAGAAAAGAAAATAAGTTAAAAAAAAGCACATAACATTTAGTCTTTATGTACATAAAATAAAAAAATTACCATAAGCTACTTAGATAAAGCGGAAATTATTTCTCTTTTAAAAGTATAAAATCCCCAAGCAATATTTTGTGGTTTTGTTTATTATTTATTTATTCTAAACAGTTTACTACAATTTATTGATTATTATTGTATACAACGGCTTTACTGATTTTCATATAACATATCTTAAAAGCATCACGTAAATATATGCTTTCAAATAAAAGAAAACTGATTAAAGTCAAAAGATTACTTAATTAGTTATCGTACTGCAACCAGACCCACACACAAATATACCTGTCAAATCCATGACGACCGCCTTTTTGGTATTGGAGATTAAGAAATAAAAGGAATCATTATCATTAAGTGCTAAAAACTCAGAGTGGGAGATTTTATAGACCATTCAATGTGAAAATAATGCAATTAATTCAATTAGCTTAACAGTTGTTAAAATGCGAAGGTTTAGTTGCGATATGAAGCATAAAAAGTGTGTAATACATAATTGTTGTACTAGCATATAAAATGAGCATTGAATTTAATTACCGAAGAAATGTATAAGACGTTAGATTAATAATTAGACGATGTTCGTCGGAGATGTGTGCGTATGAATTCCATAATAAATATTTTAATTCACTTACACAGTTGGTTTAGGTTGTAGACGAACAATAGTTCCCGGGGGAGGTAGACATAAAGCAGGGGCGCAGCAAAGTTGCTAGGTCGAAGCTTTAATTAGCGACATTACCCTGTCTACCCAACCCCAATTCACCTTACTATCCACCATCCTTTCACTGTCACCTAATATATAAAGTTTAAGTACCCCTGACACACGTCAAAGTAATCAAAACTGTAGTTTATCTCTAAAAAGCTATTATCATGTATCAGGACTTCCTCGCCCAAATACAGACTCATCTAATAATGTCCAAACTCTTTTTTAAAAAAGTTTATTGTTCTTCAAGCCATTGATTATGGAAATAGAAGTGAAAATATTACGATTCTAAGGTCAATATTTTGATAACCGACGTGAGGGTGGTCATATTTACTTTTCCTTGGTACGTAAAGAACTGGCTTCCATAAAACGTTACAATGATGGAAACTGGAGTATAGCACAATATTTTCTCTCAGGACGTTGAAACCCAGTAGCGCATCGTACAACTTTTACTGTTTACTGTTTTACGTAGAATAAACATTTGTCACATCGTATAGTACAATATCTGTAGGTATATTTCAATATTTATGTAAAAAGGCACGGTGTCGATTAAGAAAAATCGAAACGTTTTTGTTCACAATACACAATACTTAAAGTAATTTTTTTATCATAACAATAATCAATATTTATAACTCTATGACGATCAATTGAATTTAAATTAAAAATTCCCATTTACCAGTGCAAGGACAGTTTTTTAATTAAAATTTTTATCATGTAAATTAAATTCTCATATTTTCCAATTAAAACTATGGCAAATGACTAGACCTTCATTCGGATGAGGTGGAAAAAGCATAGAGGGAATGGGAGTTAGCACGTAGAACATCAAATAAGAGTTTTTAGTTGGGGGTGGACACGTGGAGGAGCAAGGATTATACTTGAGAATGGGATAAATGATAATTGTATATATGAGCTGATCGTAGGTCGGACAGGGTGGAGGGGGTAGATATGAGAGGGGGCGGAGGACCTTGGGGAGGAGGTGAAAATTTAAAATGTGAAAGGAAACTAATGTAATATAAAATAACCTAACCCAACCTCCCTTAACCTAACGTAACCTAATCTAAGTTAGTCAAATTACAGTTACAAAATTTGGATTTTTTAACTCTTAAAAATCCTTTCTTAGTATTCCCCAACGTCATTTCTTCCCCATTCACCCATTTTCCAGCTCTATCTAATGGTTAACTGATCTACACAATCAACATTACCAATTTTAACATTTACCCCCTGTACAACTGCAAACAGTTGTTTGGTGTTTTACAAGGCCACAGAAACACCTTCTTCTGATACGCCCCTGATTTTACCCATTCTTAGTAAAGGAACTGAGTTTGTCGTGATAGAATAAGTGTTTATTTGATAAATTCTCCAGTGTTTAGTTTTAATTAGTTCGCAAAAAAGAAAGATTAGCAGAGAACTCTTGGAGGTAACCATGCCTACGATAAGAGGAAACGTTGAAGAGGCTTCTCTTTGAAAAGTAATAAAAGCAATGAGTAAACGACTAAACTTATTCAATAAATTTGATAATTAGACGATGATCAAGCATTTTGTCGTATATTCGAACTTTTTATGTTGCAAAGATTATGAAATACAGTATCCGGTAGGTATTTTATAAATTGGTTGCTCTAGATTTATATTATAATATTATTTGTATCCTTGGGGTTTAAAAAGAGAATTTGGAGATGCATAGAATGTTAGTGAAGACCTTTCAGTGCATTTGACTATGTGTTTTAGTTAAAATAAGCGAAACATAACAGAGGGATGTTACCCAAACAAAGGAAAATTGATACAGTACTAGAGACAGTTTAATCTGGTTTTTGCGTCAGTTGGAAAATGTTCTTTATGTCAACTTAAAATAATCGCTATCTTAGATGGAGAGATCCTGAGGGAAATAATCCCTTCACAAGGGGAAGATGGAACTAGACTTCTGCTTTAGAAATGTCAAATCGGTATTCTATTATACATATTATATAAAAGAATTATTTGCTTCTTTTAAACAGTGAGCGCAAGTTCTAACGTTGTTCTGCATGATGATAATTAATTAAAATTTGGGTTCGGTGGGTTGGAATATTTCTGGTCGTTAGTATATGCGGTGGGGTAGATGGCGATATCGAGATCTTTTTAACTGGTTTGAAAGAGTATTTAGCGGGTTTGGATAAAAATGAGTTGTTCAAACGACGGAGGAGCAAAACGCGCAAAGTCGTTCATTAAGACATGCAAATGAACCCCATTTCAATTCATGGGGTACAATATCGAGGCAAAGCTAGCTGCCGCACAAACCGACAATGTGGAAGAAAATTCGTCGCCCCTGAATCATACCACTTATTTTCAGATATACATATATCTAAGTTCCATTTAGTAGTTACAAACACTATTTTTTAAAAAATATGTGTTTTTATGTTTTAATAACGTATGGTAGTTGACAATCTTTTAATTTAAATTAGTATTTTTTAAACAAAATGTTAATTTGGGAAATACCCAAATACAGGTCTAATATAGGAGTGTCTTTAAAATCTAGCCGGTCGTTCGTTATATTTAGTTTTTGAAGTAAAGCTCTTTTTATTTCCAATATTTCTAATAATGTCAATCTAATGCCTTTGTTTTCTGAATGTAATAGATTTAAATTATGATTGAAGTCTAAACAATGTGCGCTAATGCCCGTGGATCTTTTTAAGTTTTCTATACTTTTTACATGTTCTTTTGCTCTAGTCTCTAAATTCCTGCCTGTCTGCCTTTTATAGAAAGCATCGCAATCTTTACAATTTATTTTGTAAATTCCACTCTTTTTATACAAGCATTTTTTTGGTTTGTTATTAACTAATATATTCCCAATGTTACATTTATTGACAGACACAGTGCTTATATCTAGTTTATTAAGGTTATTACATATTTTGTATTTTTTAGGGGCATTCCATTTAATTACCTCTCTCTCTCTCTTGGTACATGTAAATTTTCATTTTCAAAGTACAATAGAATATAAAACAGATTATTTTATATTACTTCAATGAAATCAGTATATCTTTGATTATCTGGTTATTTAATTTAGTGTCTTTTTCTACTGTCGTGATGGTGTTATAGTTGCATTGTTTACATTACTAAATGATCTGTCAACGAAGGTAGTGAGTGTGCTTGGTGAAATTATTACTGCTTTTAATAACTTAAAAGGTAAATTAACTTGAATCATATATATTTATGCATTTTACATAGTTATTTGACTTATTTTGTCGGTAAAGTTTTGATTATTTTTTTTATGAGTCTAATCTATTTTTTATATCTTTATCTGCCAAATCCAACCCTACGGGAAAATGTAGGATATTTTAACTTCATATGCTTTACATTATGTTTACAATATGTATTATTTGTATGAAAGCAAAGGTTTATTCAATCTGCGTGTAATAATTCCTGATATTAAAAAACAAAACTAGCAGGCAGTGTTAATTGTTGTCGAAATCCTTTCAGAATTGAAAAAATAACTTTTAGGGGCAGTTTCTATTTAATTTCCCTTCCCTCTCGTTGATACATTTAAATTTTCATTAAAAATAAATGTGAACTAAAATACAATAGAATATAAAACAGATTATTTTATATTACTTCAATGAAATCAGTATATCTTTGATTATCTGGTTATTTAATCTAGTGTCTTTTTCTACTATCATGATGGTGTTATAGTTACATTGTTTACATTACTAAATGTTATGTCAACGAAGGTAGTGAGTGTGTTTGGTGAAATTGTCACTGCTTTTAATAACTTAAAAGGTAAATTAACTTGAATCATGTAAATTTATGCATTTTACATAGTTATTTGATTTATTTTGTCGGTAAAGATTTCATATTTTTTTTATAAGGCTAATCTATTTTTTATATCTTTAACTGCCAAATACGATGGTAGGGGAAAATGTAGGACATTTTAACTTCATATGCTTTACATTATGTTTACAATATGTATTATTTGTATGAAAGCAAAGGTTTATTCAATCCGCATGTAATAATTCCTGATATTAAAAAAAAAACTAGCAGGCAATGTTAATTGTTGTCGAAATCCTTTTAGAATTGAAAAAATAGCTTTTAGGGGCAGTTTCTATTTAATTTCCCTCCCCTTTCGTCGATACATTTAAATTTTCATTAAAAATAAGTGTGAACTTTAAAATACAATAGAATATAAAACTGATTATTTTATATTACTTCAATGAAATCAGCATATCTTTGATTATCTGGTTATTTAATCTAGTGTCTTTTTCTACTATCATGATGGTGTTATAGTTACATTGTTTACATTACTAAATGTTCTGTCAACGAAGGTAGTGAGTGTGTTTTGTGAAATGGTCACCGTTTTTAATAATTTAAAAGGTAAATTAATTGAAACATGTAAATTTATATATTTCACACAGTTATTTTATTTATTTTGTCGGTAGCGTTTTGATATTTCTCCTTATAAGGCAAATCCATTTTTTATATCTTTAACTGCCAAATCCGATGGTAAGGGAAAATGTAGGATATTTTAATTTTATGTGCTTTACATTATGTTTACAACATGTATTATTTGTATGAAAGTAAAGGTTTATTCAATCTGCGTGTAATAATTCGTGATATTAAAAAACAAAACTAGCAGGCAATGTTAATTGTTGTCGAAATCTTTGAGAATTGGAAAAATAGGGTCTTTAAGGGCTGTTTTTATCAAATTTCCTTTATACCGTATACATATCAGTTTTCCTTGAGAATTTATGTGTGATATAAAATAAATAACAATAAATTGTAAAAATGGTTATTTTATATAACTTTATCTGGTGGATTTTGTTCACAGAGTTCAGCGCAGTACAATTAGAAATTAGGTTAATTAAAAGTGTCAACGTACAATAGTGAAATATCTACATTCTTTAATGATTTTAAAAGGTGAATAATTTTTCAATCGTGTAAACTGATAGATTTAATAATGTAAACTTATTGTTTTACTCCATTGAATAACACTGAGCTTTTGTTTTTCAGATTTTTATTTATGTGAGTTTAAGTGCCGTGACTGAGGTTCCCGTTTCTTCGATAAATGGTAGGACAGTTTGATTTTATTTTATATATTTCATTTATTTTCTTCTCTCTTCTGTTTGCGCCCTATGGTTTTGCACTTATAAAAGGAAAAAATTAGTTAATTCTAATTAATTATTCATATCAACAAACGAACAAATAAAATAATAAACTAGCAGGCATTGATATATTTTGCGAAACAGAAAAATAGCTTTTAAGAAGTAATAAATTTCTAATGTCCTAACAAGAGCTGTTTTCATCAAATTTCTCCCCGCTTCGCGAAGATAAATTCCCGTTGGAAATTAATGTGTAGTCTAAGCGCCCCCTTTCTTTACATCGCTACCTGAAGAGAAGAAATTATTTCTAAACTTTTAATTGATGCAGGAAGTTCTCAGCTTTGGTTCGAGAATACTGCAGCTTCTTTACGAGTAAGAAATAAACTGTTCTATATTTTTCTGTTAACCTGACGTACCTGCTAACCATTTAGCAGGAAAGCCTTTACCCTTTATGCTACTTAGAAACTTCTGCTCCTTTTGTTCTTTTAAAGCGAGAGTGTAGTATATAGTACACAAAGGTGCCAATTATTCTACAGCTATGTAGATAAGCACACATAAACGATTAACAATTATTTCTGTTGCCAAGGATGTCGTAAAATTTTGTATTCAGTTAGTTGATACTTGATGGAAGTTTAACTAATATCTTTAATCGAAAATAAAAACACTATAAGTTATAACTTCCACATTTTATTAACAACTTGACACTGTGGCTTCTTCAGAAGTACATTTTATACTTAAATACTTACATACTTCTAATTTTTAAAAAAATAGTATTCCTAAGGTGGTACATCATAATTGGGGAAAGGGAAAATGTTTAATAATGGTGATTGGTTGAGATCTAGTTGATCATTCAGTAATCTATTAGTGTTTTTATATTATATTTATTATAAAGAATATAATTTAAAACACTTGGTAGTTTCATAGGTTTTTTAAAAATCTTGACGACAGTCGTTTCGGCTGTTATGCCATTATCAAAAGAGTACAAAATAATACTAAATAATTACTAGATTTACATTATGGATTTTAAGAATATTATTATTATTTTCAAAATGAAATAAAAGTGTTTAAATTTGAATTAAATTTATTGTTACTTTCTGAGACATGTTTGGCATAGTTTGAATTAATTTTTTTATTTTTGTACGATCTGAAATAGTCGTTCAAACTAATTTTAAAATTTCTGCCCGTCTGACCTATATAGATTTTTAGACAAGAACCACAACTGAGTTGGTATATGCCAGATTTTGATCATTTATCGGTTTTGTCTTTATTATTCGTTATATGTATGCTGAGGTTATTGTTAGTTTTGTAAGATATTTTTATATTGTTTCAACGGTGTAATTGCTATTAAAAGAACATGATTAAAACCCAAAAATAATTAATACAACACTTTCTTTTCACAAATTTATTGAGAAACTCGACAATTGTTTCGACAGCAGTTTGTCATTATCAAGAGTAAATGTTTACTCAAGTAGACTCAATAAATTTGTGTTCTATTAATTATTTTTGGATTTTAAATACTTATTAACTTTTAAAACAAGGTGTTATCCTTGAGGTCCACACAGTCAACTTCGCAGTACAAAAAATAAAAAAGAAAAAGCAAGTAAAATCGGATAATGTTTTTGAAGAACTCCCCAAATCTATATTTGATTGGAGTCTTTTCGTTTAAACGCAAAAACGACTTGACCAAATGTAATATTGTTTTCGGATCTATTATAGTAACTTTGTTATGATTGGGAAATTTAATAATGTCACATTTGGAAAATGGTTAAAAGTCACATCATTAGGGTGCTTGTATTTTGTGATAATATTTAGTTTATTTGTTCGCATCGCTAGAACTTGTTACATATTCAAATATTGCGAAACAATGGGCTCGTATCGTATTAATTAAACCTGGCAGCGATGCTGTTATAGAGTTGAGGTATGTAATTCATACATCAGGAAATTGTTGCTTTCAAATTGGGACACATTTTGTAATCCTAACAGGACATTGTAAAGATATTTACAAACAAAAGCGTTTTGGGCATTTGAGCGTTTTCCTTTGTTGTTGTTTAAACAATGTAACAAATAATATTTTTATGTGTATTTATTGACATCGATTGATCGTTCCGTTGAGGCGTACAAAGGATGAGGATGCATGCTAGTTTTTAGATTATAAATTGTAGGAAGTTTCTTGAAAGCTAACCCCCCTAGGTGTAGAACGGTAAATTTCAGATAAGTAAATCAAGATAAGCCCCTTTACTTTAAGAACACGGGATAAAATTCCCCGAAGGTTTGGGTAAAGTAAAAAAAAAGGAGGCTTTCACTAGACTTGGTAAGCCTCAAGTCTACACTGACTTTTTCGAAACAAATTTTAAACTCACATATCCCACTATTCCTATCTCATATTGTTTTTAGATTATTTTGGATTTTGCTTTTCAATGTATAAATATACATAAAAAATGTCATTTGAATTTGTTTTGTTCAAGTTGTTGTTGTTGTGTTCGAACACAATAGGGACATTTTATACCGATCTATTCAATATCGTTTACCATATATTTAAAGTAGTTACAACTATGTTATAATCTCATTGACAAAATGTCAAGAAAGAAACTTAAAAATCAGGTCGTCAAATTTTTATATAACAGCACTTCTGAATCATTATAACTCCTGCACCAATTTATATAAAATATTAATCAAATTGGTAGAGCTCTTTAAAAACGTATTACCGAGCATGTGCAATCTATTTGTGGAAAATGAAATAAAAACACTAAATATTGTCAAATATTCATAAAATTTGTGGAACTCTACCAAGTGTTTGTTTCGCTAATTATTTAACATGTTCCACCAAGAGCCAAGCCAGGATTCAATTTCACTAAATTGTAGTTGTACACTTTTATTAGAAAATTAGTTTCTGTTGAAACTGGCTGATGATGACTTCATAGGTCGAAGCAACTATTAGAGATTTTCTAAATAAAAGTGTAAAACTACCATTTAGCATTTTTCTTTAATTATTAAAATGTTTTATAATTACCCAAAAGCTGAATGTGCCAACGTTACGAAGGATTTGCCTAAATATCGATTCTATTAAAATTTATTAATTCAATTTTTTTTTACATAGTATAATAAAACAATCTTGCAGAAGTAAAGGAGAACTTAGCACTAATCTATACATATAAATAAAATTGGAGTGTCTGTTTGTAATATTAAAATAATCACTTTTTACTAAATGCATATGGATGTATACAGGGTACATATAAAAAAATAACATTTTTTTAAATTTTTGTCTGTCTGTCTGTTTGTTCCGGCTAATCTCTGAAACGGCTGTACCGAAATTGACGGGACTTTCACTGGCAGATGGCTAAAGTATTAAGGTGTAACTTAGGCTACTTTTATTATAGAAATTAATTATTATTATTAATAAATAGTTATTAATCTCTTAAATAAACGTAGCCTAAGGTAATACTTATTACATTAGCTATCTGCCAGTGAAAGTTCTGTCAAAATCGGTCCAGCCGTCTCAGAGATTAGCCGGAACAAACAGACAGACAGACAAAAATTGTAAAAGCGCCTTATGCCATTTAAAATCACAAAGGCTGCCTGTCGCGCGGGCTCAGAACGTAAAACTCCTCCGGTATTCTATTTTACCTTACTTATGTTACATTTTCTATTTCAATAAAAGGCAGTGTCCATTTGGATTTAAATTAAAAGTTTAGGATGAAAGGTTAAATAAGATCCTAAGACCTTAGTGAATACGTTTTCGTTGATTCATGAAAGGTGCAGAAATGGCAGAAAGTATGTTAGTGTGAAATGAAAAAGTTCAAAGGTTTGTGAGTATTGATGCGTATAAAGACTGATTTCCTGGGAAATATACAATTACCGACCATAAACAAAAAGCGTCAAATGCATGCGTAGCCGGCACGGTGAATGTTGCCTTTGAAAGTTATTAAAAAATCGTCGTCATCATAACGTAATGAGTTCCATTTGGGCATAATTGCAATTTGAGAGGCGCGAGAGCATAACCCTAGGCGGCGGACGATGCTAAAACCAACATAGCAAGAGAAGGGGCGCTTGAAATAACAGAACGCACTGAGCGAAGTATAACCAAAGGCACACTATTACATGGTGATGTGAACGAACCTTGGTAATGAAATTGACATGCAAAAATACCACCTGCTTTTAATTAATTCGCTCTAGCACTATACTACTATCGTACTATGTAGGATATTACTATTTCTACAGATGAGAAACATCAAAGAGAATCCCTCAATCAACTTACAACTAACATACTTATTCTAAAACTAATATCCGGGTAAAACATTGCATTAGAAATAATCCACAACAAAAACAAGTTGAACTAAATAAAACTTAAGCATTCGATAGTGCAACGTTTGTGAAACATTTTATAAACTGTTAAAAATAACGTAGAATAAGACAATGTTATTTCACTAATTTTTTTTTATTGAACTCAACAATATTGTTGTATTCTCAAGAGTACTTAAATGATCGCTGACGATCAAAACAATATTGTCGAGTTCAATAAAAAAAAAAATTAGTGAAATAACATTGTTTTATTCTACTTTATTTTTAACAGTTTGAACTAAATAATTGTCAGCATATTCAAACTTAGTATTACGCTAATTTGACTTGTTTGGTTTTCAGACTATGACTTCTTGAAACTGCAAAGTTTTTCTAGGGCCACATTCAAAATGATAACATTATTTTCTGATTTTTTTCAACTCTCCATACTTCGAAAATGCTTGAAAAATAACGCACTACCTACTATAGCGGGTTGAAAATGTAAAACATAAAAAGAATAACCATTTTTGATGTAACATATTTTTCAAAGACAAACTTAAATCTGGTTCCAGAATTGGAATTTTAAGTTACCTTAGTCTCAAGTCTAAAAAAAACAAATTAGTAACATTTGGATTTTGAAGTTAAAATATTTTAAAATCTTAATGTGCTAAGGAAATTATGAGTCTAGATTCTAATTCAGAGACAGAGGATACCTATTAGTTTACGTTGTAATCCTTTAAAAAAGGCCAAAGGTTGCAATTGAGTATTGAGGTTAGAATAACACGCTGAGGTAATTCTGAGGCTATATTCGAACTGATCCTCGCAAATCACATCGTTAATAACTGCCCTTTCGTTTTTCTTTTTTAATCCCGGATCTTGTTGGACTGTGTATGTTAATTGATACATAACCATTACTAACGAACTAAATTTTAAATTTTTTAATGTAATATCGTTCATCGCAATTACCTTAAATGAGTTAGGAATGGTTGCATAATATTAAAATCGTATATATTAACCATTTTGTATGTGTTTTTGTTTTTGTAAGTTGTAATAGTTCATTGATTTTGAAAATAAGGCCTTTTGGACTGTTGTGAAAGTGAACAAGCTTAATGACGTGTGGAAAGAATCAGGAAGAGTCAAGGAGCGTAAATTATGAACTCTATTATAACAAATGTCAAGGAAAAATAAATTAAGGGTAAAAGAATTAAGAAGTAAAATACGAAATGGGTACAAAATCTTCCATATTATTTACTGACCGTTGACAATAGTTGACCACATAGGTCATATTTTTTTCCTTTGTTTCATAACTTGTTAGATAATATATAGAAGATGGTGGTAGGATATGGTACGAAAATCCTTTTTGTTCCGATAAGCTTTTTTTTATACGTTCCGAGATGGAACAGAGCATTTTAAATAGAGGATATGAATGTAGATGAAGATTGCTACTCGGTACGAGATCTGTCTTCGGGGGGAAACCCCAAGTGTGCTTTATTTCAGTCCCCACCTATTCAGTAGGGTGAATGCGAAAATAGAATTGAAAGTAACACAAACCAGGTGGAGGGAAGCGGCAAGCAAGCAGCATCGGCAACGGTGTCTTGCTTGTAAAACAAGTAATTGATTATTCATCAATAGGGAAAAGAAAGACTATATTTGCGGCCCTTTGCTTCTTCCACGGAGACAAATTAGGATTTAAGCGGTTCGTTGCACTTGGCTCGCGTAAATTTTAAGAATTACTTCGAGTTCCAAGTTCCAAGTTCATCCGCGGCATATCGACGCTAGAGCGCCGCATCGCGAAAAAAGCAATCAAAATTTTAATCTTTAAACGAACTCGCTACGCTCCTGCCGCATATTCTTTTATTTTCTGAACCACCGCCAGCGTTAACGTTTATTTTGGCCGTACAGAATGTTTTAAACCGACAACTTGTGCACTACACTACACGTACATAGGTACCCCATTTATCTCTATCGTAAACTATTAAATACAACAATTGATTGACGGTTAAGTAAATAGTAAACTTTTTATACAAGTAACAGGCGGGCTGAAAAGTTCGTAGGCTAGCATAGAAAAAATTATTTCTTTTTGGTAGAATTTGATTTTATTATTCAATATAGTTCCCTTTGAGGGTGATACAACGATTATTGCGGTCATACAATTTTTCGACGCCATTTTTATAATATGATTTGTCTTTAGCCTCAAAATAGGCTTCAGTTTCGGCGATTACTTCTTCATTGGCGCAAAATTTCTGTCCAGCGAGCATCCTCTTGAGGTCTGAGAACAGAAAAATGTCGCTGGGGGCCAGATCTGGAGAGTACGGTGGATGCGAAAGCAATTCGAAGCCCTCGAATAAGGCCGCTTTTCCACGATTTCTTCTTTTAAACAACCTCTTTGGGGCATCCACTGCGTGCGTCGTTCTTGGTGCTCATTTCGTCCCGTTTAAATTTAGCAAACCACTTTTCTACGGTTGATTTTCCTGGTGCAAAGTCCGAGTAATGTTTATTAATTAAACCAAGCCTTGGTTTCAACAGTATTTTTTTTTTCGCCAAAAAGCAATGCTTTATTAACACACGAAATTCCTTTATATCCATTTTTTTCAAAGTAGCAAAACTTCTTTCACTAAAAATGCTACTCAGCTAACTCAGATACTAATAGTGCAACAGCTGTCAAATTTATACACGCGTCTTTTGAAGGTTAGGGCTAACTAAAAATTATACGGATTTGATACTCGTAGCGCCATCTATGGGTCAGCCTACGAACCTTTCGGCCCGCCTGTTATTCTTAATTAATAGTAACAAAAATTGCATTATGTAAAGAATAGGTTTGTGGTGGATCAAGTTATCTACCTATCTCTTTATTGATTAGCAAGTTAGAACTAGAAATTATTATTATTGTTTATGAGACATATTGAAACAAACGAAAAAGTGTTTCTATCTATTGAGATTATTTTGTGTGTGTATTTGTCCTGCGGAATAATAACATATATGTCATCATCAATTTTTTTGTATTGTTGTTGATACGCATAAAAAAATATTAAGCGTTTAGAGGAGTGCGTTTCTACGTTTGTCAATATATGTATACTGTATAAAAGCAGTTACAGAGAAAGCGGCAAAGAAAGAGGATGAAAAAAGAAATTAAGAAACATTTTTCACAGGGTTAATGTTCCATGTCATACGGCCACTTTGGTAACGTATGTGGATTGAGAGAACTTTTATGGATGAGCTTTTCCTGTTACGTATCCTGGTTACTACAACATTAAATGCTGTCGTACAAAATAAAAGGACTAATAAAACATTTCGCTAATAAACATAACATAACATATAACAATTAAGTATAATTAATAATTGCGAAAATGTAACGGTTAAAAGTATCACGTGATATGAAATGTGTGTGAGGCTAAAATACCAAAGTGAAATAATAAAAGAATATCTAAAGGAAGGCAAAAGAAAAGGGCAGACATGTTGGTGCCGAAATATTTTTCATAAATTCGAAAAGTCATTTTTGTGGAACATGTGCGCATTTCGTCGTAATTCAACCGACCACAAAGCGTCACACCTGACGCCTGCTTTTACACAATTCACAGCGATAAAGCTATAAGCTTGATCTCAGGGTGTGACAACCTACATACGTGCCCATTATATAAATGGCTCATAACCAACTAGCATCTATAAAACAGGAACAACACATGAATAATGACGCACCGACGACTCGATCTTGAAACGTCTCTGCATCATCGCCAAAGCAACAGCCACTTCGACATTTTAAACTTTTATTATATAAATTTTTAAAAGTGCAAAATCAATACTCCCAAGTAATACTGGATGTATATATTTACGAATATGTGGATATTGGAAGGAATATATGAGGGTGAAATGGTAGAGGTTTGATGACCGTATATCGCCTCAGCTGTTACCGCATTATCTGTCGATAACAGTGGACCTGTTGTGCAAACAGACCACAAGCGCCGTCCCCAGGAAATTGGTGGACTTAATCGTCAGTCAAGATGTGTCGACCCGTACGCCTGTTTGCAAAAGTAATAGACTTTGGCGCATTCCTTTACTTCGATAGGTTAAAGGACAGATGAGCAAACTTTGTTTACATACCATTAGAACTGTCTCTAAAAATTAACATTAGCTGAAGTTATTCCATAACACACACCCTGTATATTTTAGAATTTAGAGAGATCAAAAATTTTAGGATTAACATGAGCTGAACACTCCGTACATTTTGGAATGAGTTTATTTTAACTGTCAGCGGTTTTATATTTTTATGTCTATTGATGGATTGTGCTACCCATTACTTGCATGAATCAACATATTGCATTCATGTTTTGAAGAGTTTGCGAGGTAATTTGGGAGAAAGCTTATGGATAATTTTTAGTCAATTTATTTCAACTCGGAAACGACGTGAGTGCATTATAATTTTTTGTTGTTCCTGCGCCTTCAAAAGGAGGGGAGTTATAGAGAAAATTATTCGGGAGTTGTAATAGTGACAACTGGTAATTTTGGTAAACAAGGTAATTGACTCATATTGTTGAAGCATGTCACTCCCCAAGCATACTTCCCCTTCTGTCATTTCCACATTTCCTACTTCGAAACCTAATAAGGTGTCCTGCATTTCACGAACGATGATGAGGTTCCAGTATCTTTGGATTGAGTATATGATGAGTCCACGTTATCAGATTGCCAGAAAGTGTTCTTGGTCTTTTGGATATTTTGTTAAACGAGCCGCTGCCGTTATTAGTGTAGGACTATGGATCAAGTTTTTGGCGTTCTAAGTGTCTTGGTTGGACGATTGCTGTAAATGAAGAATGAGTTGAATAGGTCATGGTATGGAAGCGAATTAAGAAGTTTCGATTGAGAAGGTAGAATATAATAATTAAAAAAAAAAATGAAGTAAATGAAGTTTCATATAGTCATCGTGGTGGAAGATAGTTTTCATTGATTGCTCTCTACTGTAGTAGTTCTGTTGAGCCGGCTGGTTGGTGAGGGATCAAGGCGGCCGTGACACGCCTAGCAAGCGCGCGTTGCCGCCTCCGGCTGCCGCAGGCGTCTGTGCTACCACCACCGTCCCGACGCTACTTTACTAGCGTCGTTTATTTATCGTGTGACTGTTAGATAAAACGCGCCAGATACTCGGTCCTCCACTGTACTACTTCCCGTCCATTCGTTGGCTGCATTTGAATTAAGTTGATACTCAAGACGAAGCCTCGTGCTGTACGTACGCGTAACGCATCTCTCTTAAACTCCACTTCCGCTCACCTATGAACTTCTTTCGAAGCGCGAATGTCGATTTGCCACGAATGATCACGAACGTAAAGTGAACAACAAACACGTGACTTGTGACATGATCAGTCTCCTGTATACGCATACGTCAACTTTCCGCGTGTGTTCAAACAAAACTGGCGTCCAATAGATTTGGGAGCTGGTACATTTTGCACAAGCTGGGTAGCTTGACCGACACTGAGCGCTAACTTTTAAAAAGTCTTTGGAATTTACTACGAAATCATCGTTTGCTAGTCTAATATGGAAAGGAGCAGATTTTAACTATTCTTTAATGTCTTTCTTCTCATTTGATCCTTGAATTTCCCATGTTCACTGTGATGGATTTTTATGAAAAACGTATGCAAGTATCATGTTTCATTTTAATTAACGATAATTCCAAAGAAGCATACTGAACTAATGCATCTCGGAAGTATCTTGTAGAAGTTCGGCAATCTGTAGAGTCAAGTCAGACTAGGGTTGTCAAGAAGCAACCCATTCTTTTCCTGAACTGTTCAAAGATAATCAGTTGCCTTGGCTCCTTCACCGATACTCGTGGGTTACAGCCTAGTCGGCGTGTGCCCTTGCACTGCGTGGAAAGCGAATCAATCTGCAACATCCAACGTTCACAACTGCAACTGCAATTGTGCAGCATCGTCATCATCGTCATCATCTACTCAAGGTCCTATTCGTACAAGAGTGGCTGCCGTAAATCGTATCCAGCCGTATCCTTCGTCGTCGATCACAGTGAAGAAGATTCAGTGTCAGTGTCAACATCAAAATCAGATTTTGCCTCAACCGGTGCACCAGGCAGGTGCTGCTGGTTCTGCAACCACGGCTGGAATACAACTTCCCCAGCTCCTGGTGAGCACTTGCGGATGCAGCAGAGATATTTCGAGTGGAGGGCCCGAACAAGCAGCAGCAGTTCAAGTCAACGCAGCCCCCATGCTATTTGTTCCATTCTCTGTTCCTAACATTGCTGCCCCCATGACCGGCTCTTTGCAGAACTCCTGTAGTCCATCCAAGGTACCATTGCATTTATCATTTCTATGCACCTTAATTTGTTGATTTTTTAATATGCATGCCAGTAACGCAAACCTAAAGGGTTTTAGAAATTTGAGAGGGAGGAAATCACGTTAAGCTAAAGGATTGTAGACTATTGTAATTTTTAGTCGTTACATATACCATATCATATGAATATTTATTAGTTCTTTTCGTCCACGGCTATAATGCAAATTTGAGGATTTTGTGCTGAATTTTAATATTTTTCTATATATTTTCCGGTTATGCGAATTCGAAAAAGTGTGTGTGCATTTAGTGAATAACACGGTGCGGTTTTGTTTTATGGAATTTCAACATCAAATGGTAAACAAAAGTAAATTAAAAAAGTTGTTGGATAAGGGTATGTGCTTTTAGTAGAATTAGATATACATGCGAATTGTAAAACAAATTATAGGTAACCCCAAAGCACACATTCTGTGTGCATACCCTAACAGTCCATTGTTCTACCTCTAACACTGATAAAAACAGACATGATGCAACTTGAAATTTAATTAATCCGTTGCTCTGTTGATTTAAATTTGCCCAAAACCGCTATAATTTAATTTAATTTCAGCCTTTGTAAATGTTCGATTTTAATAGTTTTTAAGCGGTTTATTTTACTTTATCATCGAGTTTTTGAGGTAAAATTACAACTACAAAAAAATGTATAGATGTGTATTAGATAGTGTAATTCGAGCTGCTGTTTTATATTTAGTTTTGGAAACAGTATATTAATTATTTTTGTGTTGTATCTTCCCACAAGGAGCAGTTGATATATGATGCTTTTATGAAATGTATAACACGAACGTAATCCAATAAATGTCAGACTGTGGTAGAGACATAATATACCTCTGTCAACGACGAATTACAAAGAATTATAAATTGGTAAAAAGCTCCTGGCATATTTTTAAACATACTCTTTACATTAACCTTTGTCATTCCTTTTTCGCTTTTTCGCTTTTTCGCTTTTTCGCTTTTTCGCGGTTTCAGTTATACATTACAAAACGAACATTTTGACATTCTTGGATAATCTGCCAATGTTTTAAATTTTGTTTGAGAGCTGTACACTATATATTCCGAGCCTTTGGTGTAACATATATGTTTGTATGTACTGTACACGCCCACAAAGCTTTCTGTAAGGAAGTAAAATTGAATTCGTTCTATAAATCCAACATCGGCTTTGAGAGAAATGGTTTCTTTAGAATGCGGTGTAATCCATTTTTTCTCATTTTCTTTTAACGCGTTGCAGAATGTTTGTGTTCTTTTAACACTCGAAACAATTCAGCTTGAGCCCTTTTACCAGCTTTTCCTTAGCGAGAAAGAAGGAAGTAAATTGAAAACGAAACAAAAAAAAATCGTTTGGTGAACGCATTTACTTAAAGAACGCAAAATTTTACTCATACTCCTTATGCTTCTTGTCATTCAAAGAAACAAACGCGATGAAACAAGTATCACCATCAACAGGACATGTGGCAAACAGAAATGGAAACTCTTGGCCTGATTGCCATCTTCGTATCCCTATCATATCTGTCTTATGTAAAAATTGAATATACATAAAATTAGTAATTGTTCAGGCACTCAATTTTTGAATTTTTGAAACTCCATATTATATGAAATCGTAAAAACTGACAGGCTTTAGTTTCAAAAGATTTAATTAATTGAATCTACATTTACTCGATGGAAATTCATTGTAAAATTAGAAAATAATATAACTCTTGTATAATAAATATAAAAATAATAAAAAATACTAATCTATTACATAATGACCACACAAAAACCCACCCTTAACTACTTAATGTATAAGTATAAATACAGAAAATTGTCTTCGTCACTTTAAGTATATTTGTAACTTCTGAAGAAGTCACATCGTGGTGAAACATATGTCAAGTGAAATAAATAATTTTATGGAAATTGCAAGTGTTATATTATTTTCTAATTTCAAAAGATTTACTTTAATTCGCTATAATTGTTTCGTTACACAATATTGTAGCGAATTATAATAAACCTTATGAATGTGAAACTTGTGAGTTTTAAGATTTCATAAATATAAATAAAAAAAAAATCGATTAGGTACTAAGTTAGTTTTCCATTTTGTTGCATGTCTTATTGCATGGCTTAATACACAAAGATACTGCTGAATATATTATCAAAAATATCTAAAAAAGAAGGAATTAAAATCCTTGTTCAGATTTCCTAACTAAAAAATATTCAATATTATTATCAATCTTTTGTCTGTTACTTTTCGAAAAATATACCTACGTTTAAAAATGTTTGGGATTATACTCACCAACTTTCTCTTGAGGGTGCAGACGATTGACGTCAATTTGAACTTGTAAGACAAGGGGTAATAAAAAAAGGTTCCAGGACTAAAATTAATAAGGAAATCTGCACATAACGGGTTATTTGTAGGTTAAGGTTATATTAAGGCTCTTTTACATAGTGTTATGTTTTTGTAAAAATAAAACGTTAAACAAAGCAAGAGTAGTCATTTTTGGTTCTACAAAGTCCATTGGTTCATCCTGAGCATATACGAAATGATATATAGCGAATATTAGTTCGGTAATATCGTACAACCCTTGTTCGTCTAAATATTAAGGATCAAAGATCCCACATTTGGAACGCATCCTTAATATTTAGACGATTTTAATGCCTTCTTTTTTGGAAATGTTATCTTCGTCTAAGAATCGTTCGGAACCAGCAGTGTAATTCAATGCCGGTAGGGGTATTAGTCCTCGGAGTAGTTGTTTCTGTTGATTCCATATTTATATTTATCAAAAATATTTATTATTTAATATTTACCTGCCGTAGATTATTGTAATGGGTACATTATCGTATTTATTACTTTACAGTTATTAACTCTCAGTGAGCACATCGAATCTTTAATGAACAAAATATTTCACAGCGACTGATTTTAGTGTGCCTTTGTTCTTACTGGTCAATTAGGCATGTGATTAAGTACGCAAATGTATTAGTTTAATGTGGTTGCAATAACATTTGTAACGAGCAACGAAGTACTTAATATCTACGTCGAGTATTTTTTGTATCAATTGATGGAACAGTTTTTGTCAATATCCACTGTCTATAAGTACTATTTGTGTTACTAAAGGCCAGGTAGGGTCTTAATTACAATTGGGTAATTACAAAGAGGCTTTCTTTATTTTCACTAGTTTAATTTTTATAAAAACCTATACCGCCCCCCGCCCTACTGTCCCTTCTCTGTTGTTGAGTCCTTTGTGGATTACCGCCCTGTAAATGTCAAAATAAAATGGGAACAAGTAACGTGAATGGATGAATATAAATTGATGCATTAGAGGGAGTGTTTTTTCTCACTTGCTTTTTGTTTTTTTTCGGAAAATAAAACATGTGTTTGCATATTTCAGTGCGGCAAACGGAACGTACGTTTGTTGCAGTATAATTAAGGGCAGAATTGAAACAGCGGAGTTGAGCGAAATTTTTCAGTGAAACTCGGCATTTCTTCAAAGAATTTAACTAATTAATTTCCTTTGATCGCCACGCCAGAGCGTCGGTCTTGTTCGGCAGGGAGACACGGGGACCTCTATGTAAACTGTACAGTACAGAGTTACACTTGGGGAATGAATATAAAAAGAATTGTGCACCCCTTTGACGGCACGACACTTTATTTGTACTGCAGCCTGTATAAATTGTGCAGCCTTTGTTTCCAGGCTGAATCAATGTGAAAAAGGATAATCGGAAAACTGAAGCAGAAATATTATTTTTTAAAGCTGTATCAAATCCAAAAAGTTTATATTCACTATTTATTTACGTTGTACAATATTTAGCGATAGCAGTATATTGGCTTTCTTTATCAATTTTTAGTGATAGAAGAATCGGAGAGGTTTATTGGAAAAAAATATGTATAGCTAAGATTCCCTGGGGGAAGTGGGTTTCTCTGTTAAACTTTTATGACATTTTTACCAATTTAAAATTTTTTTATTTTCGTACAATATCTTTTCGAATGTTTACAAGTTTGCTTTTGGTTTTTAAAGTGTCAAAAATAACGGTAGAAATAGTTGACTTGATTTATTGTCTTTCTACCGATGCATTTAGTATTTAGAGTAAAAATGTTGTTATTTATGCTCGAAAGGTTACTAAAGACGGATACTTTGGCCATCCGTCATTTTCGTTCAGCTAGGAATATCAGTTTAAAGAAACTTTGTCAGTGATTAATAGCGTCGCTAATCAGGCAGTTCACTAATTTTCATTAATCTGCGTTTGTTAAAGCTCTATTAATAATTGCACGACATTTTGCAAACATCTAACTGCGACTTAACAAATTACTTTCATTATAATGTCAATTTAATCCTAATTTCTTCATAAACAATAATGTTTTGTTTCCAATTCTAAAAAAAAAATCTAACATCGAAACGGCTTAGGGTGCAAAAATGGTCGTTAGATTCACTTGAAAATCAATTTCCCGAACAGTCGTGTTAAAAGTGATAGTAGTCGGCATGATATATAAATTAATGGCAATCAATTTAAAGAATGACCATTGACCGGAGGTCCCAAGATCGGAGCGAGTGATGATGGTGATGTTAAGAAGTCTGCTTCAACCTGATAGGGACAAGAAATATTCGTTTATGAGCCGTTTTGATACCCCACATCATCCCCTGGATAGATATCTTAAACCACTACTCTGATGATTTTTCTTTTATAATGGAGACGGTTTCTTGAAATTTGAGTTCCTTTCTATCAACATCGAGGGCTGTTAGTAGCACATTTTGAGACTTAATTTAGTTTATACGACGCGAAAAAAAAATTGACATTGATTTTTCTTTTCTTTGTAATCTGTCAGTTTCTTGAACTTCGACAGCTGTCCTATAAAAAACAGGAATCCAGCGAATTGCCAAATTATAATGTCCAATTAGAGGGAAAATGAAAAGTAGAAGTGGGGCGGTTTTGTGAATTTTGAGTTCGTTTATATCAAAGTCGGGGGTGTTTGTAACATATTTGGTCGCTTAATTTTTTATACGATATTAGTCGATTCTGTGCTGGCGTGTTACCGGATTTTATCCAGTTAGGGGAAGAAGAGAAAAAATAGAGATTCCGGTAGGGCAACTTTATTAAGTGACGGCAATTTTTCAATAGCCGCATGAGTGTGAATGAGTACGGGTAAGGGATGCAGACATGGCGATGCCACTGGCTTTGCATTCGTTTGCACAAAAATGTGCTGATTTGCTTTTGGATCGTGGTGACGCACCGGGCTAAATCAAATTACCGAGCACATGTTCTCTGCTACAATTCAATTGTTCCAATAATAGAGAAATGGTTTGTCACAGTCCTTTTTCACTTTAGTCCATTTATTATTTGTAAAGTAATATCGTTCAACTGTTGGTTCAAAATCCACATTGCACACTAGATGTTCATAATTGTATAAATCCACACGCTTCTGTGGATATTATAGCGTTTACAAGCCTCAGTTAGAGCCTTTCGAATGCATTGTTTGTCGCACAATTCACTTGAAATGTTTCGAGCTTTTGTTTTCTGTATGCCATACCATACCAACGTATACATATACATTTCTGTCTGTTGTGTGCTGTATTTTTAAATTTTAAGAATGTGTTTAAAAATAGACAAGGCATTCATCAATTTCACGGCGTACCATCTAAAGAAAATAAAAAAAAAACGGGGTTACTTTTTAAGTTTTCTTTGTATTATCTCCTTTACATTTTATACGAGAAAGATAAATAACGAAGTAGAGTCACATCTGCTCTTGTGCGAAAGCTATTAAAATTTCAGAAAGATAAAACTCTTCAGTTCAACTTAAAATTCACCCACAAAATCTTCTGCTACTGATGAAAAAAAAAAAAAAACTTGTTAACACAGACAATAAATATAAACAGCTGAAATTCAATTAATACAAAGTTGTAGATATTCTAACGAAGCACATTTTTTTATGACCTGGAAAACTATTTAAATAAACAATTCTTTTTACGAAACAGTCGCATTTTACATTTGTTTCACTCATGTCAGGAAACGTTTAAATATATAATTTGCATAACCAAATACATAGTAACAGCAAAGCCTATCTCTGTTGGTTCAGTCTGAGTATCGACCGCACAACGGCATCACCAGTCCCGTATAATTTGAATCCAACTTAGGGATTTATATATATATGTTTAAATTCGTTGACAATTATTCATATGCAGGCTTCTGTAGGGATAAATAGGTATTCAATAAAGTTTAAGAAACTGATATAAGATGTACGTATTTTAATGAAATCCGACATACCTGATTATATAAATGGGTGATTGCAGTTTACAATGTATGTTATGAAACATAGATACGATATCTGTGACTTTTATTTAAGAAATAATGTTATTAATCGTATCTAAATTTTCTTGATGGAAACTCATAGTTCACAAAATTTAGCTAGTGTTTTTTTGTGAATTTTATTGCTGCTGTGACTGTGAATTGAAAACGAATTTTAAAAATTCAACTTATCATTTCAAAGATTATTCTGAACAACTTAACAATTGATTAGTATTTCGATTTGCTTGATTTTGGAGTACAATAAGTTTTGAAAGAGACAAATGGAAGAAAAAGCTTGCAGTGCTTTTAGACCAAAAATTGTCGGCACGCTACAAGATGTAGCGGGAGAATAAAAAGGCATAAAATATTTTATGAGAACGACGTAGTGGCTTGGTAATTTGAAGTTTAAAATTCAGGACGAAGCGAAGAAGTCATACCATCATCCGACAACAGCCGCCTTAACAACCCTTTACATTTTAATTGCGTTTGCTGTAAAAGCCAATAAAGTCCCCTTGCTCCCCTTTGACGAATAAATTGTGGCATATATGAAAATTATTATTTTTCTGTCATTCGACAGCTGCTTAAATGATTTTTAAAACGGAATGTATTGCCTTCATTTTTATTTCATGAGAAAATGCAAAGATCCGCTTGCTATTTTTTTTTTCTTGTATAATACTAAAACGCAATTTTTTCAATCTTCTGTGAAAGTGGTTTTAACTTTCATAGCCTATTCAGAGAAGCAAACAAAAGATCATAACAAGAGTAGGGCTTTAACAGGCCGTATAATAGAAAAGGACCTTCAAGGGCTCTTTGGCATTCCATTGACTCTTTTACTAGCAGGATCTCTCTGAAAATAGCGTAAAATGCATAACAATAACAATATAACATCCTTTTTACTTATGAATGAAAATTCAAACTTCTATAAAGTATATAGTGGTAATGGGTCGATACTTTTAGGACTTTAGGACACAGTGTGTTCGTAAATTAAGTAAGTTATTAAAGGGACAGTGGCATGTCCAACAATCGCATTGCTTCTTGCTGCCTTCCGTTTTTGCTAAGGTGCTTCTCTCTCTTCGTCCATTTGTTCTTAGCGCTGTTGCTGCTTTACAAAACGACGCTACACAATTCATGACGTCTAAGAAGAACCTTTTTGTTGTGGAACGAGAGATGAGGGTGAACGCATAACCGTCAGAAAACCAGTAGCTTAGTTACTCCGTTTCCCTACCGAAACCATACACCGCCAACTTTAATCTAATAACTAATTAAGAACTCGCTGGTTTGACGGATAATGTCGACAGATCTTCTTTCTTTCTGTTTTTACTTACACCAAAACATAATATTTACGGGACGTAGCCAGCAGTAAAGGAAGTAGAAAACAAGTTTCTTATACGAGGGTAAATCGAATATAAACGGTAATTTTGGAAAATAAATTTATTGATTAATGGCAGACACAAACTAAACATTTAACATTTTCCAATGTAGTCACCTGCGTGCTCTACACACTTTTGCCACCAATTTGGAAGCTTGGATATTCCTTCTTCATAAAAAGTTTGAGGGCGAGTTGTCATCAATTGCGCACGTACTCCTCTACTTCTTCATTGCTTTCAAATCTTGTACCTCCAAGTGATTCTTTCAAGGACGCAAACAGAAAACAATCACAGGGTAACAAGTCAGGGCTATAAGGAGGATGCTCGAGGGTTTCTCAAAACTGCGGTGTGTGGCCTGGCGTCTGGCGTTGTCATGAAGGAGGATGACGTCTCGACGTCTCGAATATAACAACTAATAGTAAGCCGTATTGACTGTTCGTTGATCACGAATAAAATCAATGAGTAAAACTCCCCTTGAACCTTGAGTCAAAAAAACGGGGTTTGGTTTTGGCTTTAACAGGGCAGCCTTCATCCTTTCTTCGCCATTTTTTATTTGGGTGTAGTGGTGGACCCATGACCCAAGTCTCATTACAAGTGACGATATGCCTCAAAAAAACTTCCCCTTCTTGTCGAAATTGATTCAGAAGTCTTTCACTATTCTCCGACCTGACCTGGTTTTGATTTTCAGTCAACAATCTTAATTTTAAACAGTGGCCTGCACTAATTTTTCTAAAGCGAAGTTCATCAGTGATGATGGATTAAACACTCCCATAGCTGTGGGTATCAGCTATTCTGAATGTTGTCATTTGTGAGACTTGTTCTTGAGCGTCGATCATAACTTTAATTTTCGACACGTTCTCGCCCATCCCTGAATTCTGTGTTCTCTGACTCACGTATACACTCGATTCTGAAACTGTGCAAACTGTGCCTTCAAACGAATGAAAATTTCCGATTGTTTAACCTAACCGCCTCATTTGTTAAAAACTTTATGATGATTCGTTGTGCAACAGACGAAGATACCTTGCGCTCAGTCATGGCTGTACTGCGGACAGAACCGAGCGCAGCTGCTACCTAAGCCCTCCTCCTAAGCCATCTTCCTCCTCATAAACCAAACACTCGAGCATCAAATCCTCTAGATCGGAATTACGTGCTAAGCTAAATAGTAAAATTACCGTTTATTTTTAATTTACCCTATTGTTTCTATTTGTTGAAATAGAAAATGTAGAAATTTGAATGTGTAAATGTAAATTCGATTAATTGTAATAAAAGCATTGTTTTTTATTTTTACGGGCTTAAAATTTAGTATATTTTTATTGAAACGTCTACAGGTATGTAAGTATGCATATGTATATGTTATATAAAAAAATTTTATTAAAAAGAGAACAAGGTTCTGAAAGGGAGGCAGCATAGAGCAGGATATCAGTGTATTTTATTCGATTGAAATTGATATTCAGAAGTTTCCCCTTTACCTTTATGTAAAAGAAAGGCGAGGAAATTTGAGAGAAAATGTTTGTAGTTTTTCCATTCGGTATGATTCGTTTACATCTTGAGCCGAATCGGCATGAATATTCATAAATGCAAAGGGCACCAGGGACGGGAAGAAAATGTCCGTTACACCTCGCTAGGGAATTCGTACTTTTCTTTCATTAAAATTAAAAATGTATCAGCAGTGACGAACTGGAACCTGATGCGCGTTTGATTTAACTGAAAGTGTTCACTTTTAGTGTAGCTACTTCAATAAATAACGTTTTTATTTCGTTGAAAGTAAAAATATCGAATTTCTAATAATATTAGGATAGAGTGCTATGAATTTGTTTATCCTTGCGCCGCTTGGCGGCTGATTTCTTGTCGAACAATTAAAATCCAAAGTGAGAACGATCCTTCGGTGACAGTTTGTCATCTTTCATTATACTCTTTGAACTTCCTCTTTCGAACTTGATGTTTAATTAGATTAAATAGCAGCAATCTCCGTTAGTATAAAAGGCAAAATCTAGGTTACATGTTGAGCCGTACTATTCGGCCTCGCAATCTAAAATTACACTAAATTATGTTAGTGCACTAAGTTGCGATAATTAAATTTCTCGGGCTGTTAAGGTATAAGCTAATAAAACGTCGCATTCATGTGTTTTAATTACGCGAACCAAATTGTACCAAAAACCAAAGCGGCCGACGCCTTTTGTTACAGAATGCCGCATATGCAAACAATGCACGCTTGCTTAGATTTATTTTACTTTAGCAATCACTTTACCCCATCCAATTACCCCTGTAAACAAATCCTAATCTCCAAACTTAATTTCAACACAACATAAAATACACGATGACTCTTTATATTTCAATTTCTTGCCAGTTGTACAATCGTATATTGGTGTCTGATTTCTAAACTGTAGGCCCAAAATTATTGCTACCCTTATCTGCTGAATACCGATGTTAGAGTTCTCAGTCTGTGCCTTAGTTTCTATAATACTTTACATCTGAATTCCAAAGATATAACAATCTCTAGAACGCCAAAAAAGATCATCTAACTAAATATAGTTACCAATCAAATAGAACTCAATACAAACAACTCACCCCAATTTTTAAGCTAAGAACACTATATGTTAAATACTTGTAAACTTCTCAGTTTTATTTAATACAAAAGTTCTGTATTTTTAATTCTAAAGTTGAATTCAACTTTAAATCTTTTTCATGGAACTTAATGTAAGGGTTTACATTAACTATAGCCCTCCAGCTTCCGAATTTCTAAGACAAATCGATTCGTAGTCTTCATTCTACAACACTCAGGACTCAAGTTTTTCTATTGTAGTGAATAAATGCATTTTGATGTTGAATTTTTAATATTTTGGAATAGATGTTGAGTAGTTTGCTGGAATGCAGAAAGCAGGGGTTGTAAATAGGAAAAGTCGAGTTAATATGTCACATAATAACGGTTGTGAATCCGTAACCACAGACAATTAGCTCATCTGCAGTGTTCATTTCTCAAAGTTCATACGGGTTCATTATTTCGGAAGTTAGTGTTTGAGGGTTGCCGTTGAATAACAATTCTGTCAAGCGGTCAAATCCATTACTACGATTTATATCAGTATTCCCACCCCACTAATGTCTTCACGACAACATTAGTACAAATAAACTTGTATTTTTTATCGGACCAGAATACGAAAAAGCTATTACTTAATTTACATAACACCACGACAGTTTTTCTGATTTACATTCACAACAAAAGGAAGATTTTTTTTGAGAATGAATCGATTCCAAATGGATCCTCACCTACCCCCTATTATAATTACAGTTATGATTACTGCCTGTCCCTTTGATCTGCCTCATTAAGACGATAGAACGAATAATTATCTGTATTAATACAGATTTATTCGTCTTTTTCATTTTATTGGTTTGCAACTTCATAAAACCAGAAAAAGACGCTCATTTCGGAGAAACCCACAAAATAATGTTTTTTTTTTTTTGGAAGATATAAACTACGTGACTGTTTCTTTTTTTAAATCTCTTTTACAACATTAAAACCTATTTAATAAGACCGATGTAAACCATTATTGACTAAAACTTTCTTATGTATTAAAGGATAAATAATCGTTTACCCATTCGGTTCACTGAACATTTATTGCAGGAAGATGCGTTACCGTTGTTAGGTGATTTTATCAGAAAATTAGTTCCTGCCGGTAATTATCTGAACTAGAGTAAATTGTCCTTTGACAATATATTATATTTACATTATACACACATATGTAATAAACGAACCAAAAGCAAAAATATGGAGTATACTCAAAATTGAAAATTCTACATAATAATGAAATAAACACAATGATGAAGTTTTACACTTTATTATCATATATATATCCACGTATGGGCTCTCCGTTATCACCTCTATTTGCGGAAATATTTATCTTATTTTGAGAATAACTTGATGAACACTAATAACCCTCTAATTAGGAATATACACTCATAGTTTAGATGCGTAGATGATATATTTTGTATTTTCGTAGGTTCCACTAGGCAATTAGGAAATTTTCTACAATTATTAAATTCATATAATAAGAAAGTCCAATTACTATGGAATTAGAATCTAACGGTACCTTAAACTTCCTAGATTTTAAAAATAAGAGTTGTTAATAATAAACTGGAGTACGACATTTTTAGAAACGCATTTATAAAATAAAATGTAATGACTGTGATGCTATACATTTAGGACAAACGGGACGAAATTTTGAAGTCAGGCTCAAAGAACACATAAAATCAGTAAACGACAAAAAACATTCGATTGAATTATCACAAGACTGTGTTACGACGAACCACTCAATTAACAATGACAGTCTTTCAATTATCCGTATTGAAAATAAAGGATTCAAAGTCAACTTTTTAGAAAAAGTTGAAATCCAAAAAGCAATTTATAAGAAATTGAATTTGACCAATGAATACACGGAAGGTCTCAATAGCCCTATATTTAAAGCTATTAGTTATGTATCTAACGGAGGGGGTGTGCCCAAAATTAGCGCTTAGATATAAATATATGTACGACTTGATCTTTAAGTTAGTTTCTCTCTGAAGATAACCGAAAGGTTGAAACAACTTTGTTAGAGATTTCTAAATAAAGTGTAAAACTTCATCATTGTGTTTATTTTATTATTCAATATGTTTTACAATTACCCTACCGCGGATACTATTAAAATGATTGAAAATTCTACTTTTGTAAAGTTGTGTCTACGGACAGTACATAGTGAATTTATTATTCGAAAACTTTAATAAGATTATATGTGCTTTAGTTTGAATCTCTTGTACAGTGTTCACACGTAACAGTATGATGGCGTAAGACTATAATTAAGTTGTTAACTTAGACGCTCCCGCTTGGCAAATTGGCGGAAAGCACTCGATTGATTATTCCACCATCTGTGGCCTTTCCGAACCAATATCTCTAAACGAGAATCGCCAAGCAAATGAATTATTTCTTTATCACCTTCGCACATACATATATAAATACTTTTACCTAATCATACGCTTCTTTTCTTTTGAGATCTGTACCGAAATTCAAAACCGAAACACAGATTGTTTCTGTCAACTGTTATACATGCATCATATATAGTTGAAGCAGTTTATGACAATAAAAAATTATTATTTACTTATTTAACCCGTTTAAGTTTCGATGGTATATAGCACTTAACTTAATTTAACCTGGATTCGTTAGAAGACGTGAACAACATCGTATCCTTGAGAGTAAACAACATCCTGGATGTAGAATGTAGGCCGTTTAGTTAGTTCCATTCCTTTATTAAACGTTTGAATCATCAGCAATGTCCAGAATATCGTCGTATCATTGGTTATCTTAGATGCACCGATTAATTATACAAACCTATTTGCGTTAACCTCATAGATATTAGCACATTATTATATTGTGATAATTTTCTCTATTATTAATAAACAACAACTAAATTCTTATCAAGTAAGATGAAATTAAAATAAATCGTATTATTTTAAGCAACCGAAAATATTAACCTCTTACAGTGAAAGTACTAATTAACCTGAGAACATAAGAGTGTATTGATCAACATAATTGAAATAACATAAACTTAACAATTGAAACGAATTATAAATTTTAAATAAATAATAAACATCTAATGTTTTCCTTCGAGTTAGACAGTTACCTATAATAATTCATAAAACAGAACTTACTAACTTTACTAATTTTTATGGTTGATACAACTAATGGAATATATACTATTAATAAAAAGGCAAGTATTTTAAACTTTTATTTATGGTTCTTATGTTATTACAACTACGAGACATGTTTTTTAAGTAAGTACCGTTTTGAAAATTTTTCCGCCGCTGCGGTGCGGTCACCTACGTACTGACGCAATTACAGTCTGATTCGCCTTTGTTTACGTTGTTTAGTGAGTGTTTAAGATGCCTCCGATAATCGTGAAGTCCGGGCTGTTATAGGATTCCGTAGTGCTAAAGGACCGAAACCAATTGATATTCATCGTGAGATCTGTGTAGTTTACGGACAAAACATTATGAATGATGGAATGGTAAGGAATCTTCGCCGTGTAATCCAGAACAAATGACGTGGCAAGTTGAGCAAGGGCATGACAATGCCCGTCCGCATGTAGCTAATCGGACCAAAGATCTTATCACATCTTTTCACTGTTCACTGGGAAACTTTAGATCATCCTTCGTACAGGCCTGATCTGGCGCCCAGTGACTACCATTTGTTCCTGCACTTGAAGAAACATCTGGGCGGTCAGCGTCTTCAAGACAATGACGAAGTCCAAACAGTTGTGATGCAGTGGTTAACAAGTCAGAGCAAAGAAAGGTATTCAAAAATTGGTCAAACGTTATGACAAATGCGTCAATATTGAAGGAAATTATGTAGAAAAGTAGATTAAGGTACAGGCTTTATGTAAAAATAAAATTATTAAGATACCTTTGCACGTTTTGTATTAATTTCAAAACGGTCCTTACTTAAAAACATGTCTCATATATTCCACGTATTGGCATATTTACCTTACAGTTGTTTCCTTTATAGTTTATAATATGAAATTTGCAGTTTTCTCATTTATATACCTATAGCAGGCAGTGAACCAGTAGTGAACAAGGGGTTGGTATGGTATAGATAGCATCAGGCAATAGTTTCTGTTTTTCGTGGCGGTGTAACTTCGTACCGGTGTAAAATAGCACCCAAGGCGCTCATTTTTCTTGATGCATCACTCGAGATACGCTACTGTGCTCTCGGATATTTTCCAGCTTTTATATAAGCTCCCGGAATTCAATAAAATGTTATAGTAACATTTCGATATCGTTGAAAACAGTTCATGCTTCGAATGTATGTAAAAAAATTATAGCTGGAATATCTGATTATCTTGTCTGCTTTTTAATTAAATCTAACTACGTAATTATTTTTGAAACTTTCTGCTGTGTACCCACGTATGGTATTAATAAAAATAAAAAAAACTTCGTGCCTTGGGTGAAGGAATTTCTTACAGCTTTTGGTCGAGGGGTATTAAAACAATATTTATCCTTGACAGGTCACCGGACTCCATTAAAGGATAAAAGCTTCTCAATCTTTAGCCCTGAGCTCTAAAAGCAGCCCCCGTAATAAATTCGATTGGTCTTGACAACTGTGTTGATAAAAAAATCTAATTTAATTTGCGAATTTTTAAATAAGTGTTGAAGTACATCGTAAAAATGTTATGTAACTTAAAAAGATGTTTAAAAAATTATACGTTTAAATTGAGTGGATGTTTTTTGTACTCTCTTCTACGACTTTTTTAATTAGCAATCTAATTGTTAAGGAAGTTTTTATGCGATAAAAGGAAGGGCCATTTATATATTTTTTAATATGCAGTCCTGGCATAGGATTTTCCTAAATTAGTCAGGACCTGACGTTGTAAAGTATTTCTTAAGCGCTAATAGGGAGAAACTTTTAAATTGCAGTATTCTTTTGAATTCTTTTAACGACACGAGTGTCGCTTCTTTCTAACGACGAATTAAAAAGTTTTTGATAACTTTTACTTAGATGATGTTTAATTAAGTAAACAAGTCTTTGTGTAGCAAGCAGACCGAAAAATCTGTCATAAATTTATTGAATTAGACGTTTTCTTTTATCTCGACTCTTGTTGCTTACAGAAAACAGAATGGCTAGGTAAATACGCGTACCTAAAATCGCCTTAAAAATAAGATTCCCGATGATATATAATGCTAAAGGTTTTGTCAGATAAAATAGTGAGCCTGAATTCCGTTTTAGCTGTTTTGAATGGCTCTAGGGCGGTCTGCACAAAATTTCGCTTTGTGCTTTGCATCTGTTATGGACTGGGTCCTTTCGACTCAAGTTATATGGCCTTGAGGATCTGCTTTCCTCGATTTATGATTTAACAAACTTGGAAAGATAAATTTCCTCACGTATAACTTAAAATTTATTACTAATCCATTGAAAGATTCCTCAAAACTATAAAATTATTATGTTTTATTTATTTTTTTGAAAATTGTATCCGAAATGTGGGTATAATACCTTTGTACATTAGCACATATATGTGCAGGGTATCGTCGATAAGCTAAGTGGTAAATTTCTGGAAATGACCTTTAACACCAAAAGCTGCCAACGTAATTGAAACTTTCTTGCGAAGTGGAAACTTCGGCAATTGTTCGATAGCCTTTACGTTGGCACTTGAAAGTTGTTGCTTGAAATTGTAGCTTAAGATGGGGTTCAACGTAACATTTAAACTGTCAGTGGATAGTAGACTTTAAACGAGCAAAATGTACTGACTGTAAATTAGATTTCTCTCAACTTCCTGAATGTTGAACATGTGTGAATGTCTCACTTGTCGTGGATTTCAAACGTTTCATGCTTTTGGATGTTACTGTAACATTACATTCTTTCGAACAAAAAATAATTTCTACTACTACTTATAATTTTTTTGAGTGATGTGCAGAAATGAATATTATGTTCATAAAAATTTTAAAATCGGTTGTTGTCCATCATGGCCAATTTTCTCAGGAAAGCGTAGAGATATCGAGTTAAAATTATATTAATTGTTTAATCAATTTCGAAAGTGGTTGGTAATTTTCGTGTTTTCTTAATCATTCCTTCATTTACAGCTTTTGCGAATATATTTTACCTAAACATTGGTTCCAAAGTGAAAGGAATTATTTGGACCCTTTTTGATTCGTCTAATACCATTAAGCTATTACGCAGGGGAAGTAATGCAATTCATATCCAAGGAGGTCTAAATAAATTATTCGTTTTAATTTTGTCACGTTCGTTACAATTTGTTATCAGCGAATTGAATTTTAAGTAGCTTGACTTTTACTGGAATATGAAAGTTAAAACAACTTACAAGGCGGATGTACAGTAGTCGACAAAACAAATGAGACAAGTATCTATAAGACCAGAAAAATTAGACATTTTACTTTTGACGACACAATTAGGGACATTGTTTAAAATTGTTGGTATTTTTACAGTGCTGCCCTATTAGTGAATTCTAATACAAAAAAGTTTCTTAAAAATCTCAACTATCAACTGATAAAAGAGCCCCTATAATTAAATAATTAATTTAAGTACAACAATTACAGTAATAGGAAATCAGTTTCGCAGCTTTAATTTGTTCATAATAAGGTTTTCCCACCACTTCGCTTGTTTCTAATGATTAGAGAGCTCAAACAATACCTCAAATAATAATTTCCCGCCGTCAAAACCGACGTTGGAACTTTTCCGAGTTTGGGGCTATTTTTTCTCTAATTTACATGATCTATCGGGGAATTAAGTGTCAAAGTGCCTTTAGACATTCCTACATGCGTAAGAGGTTTTATAACAAGAGACGAATGTAAGAATGTAAAAAGTATATGATACAGAATGACAGAAGAACTATATGTCAAAATTGATAGATAGCGATCGTTTTGTATATCGGATTCAGGATATGAATAGTATATTGCGAGACGCCATGTGCACATTTCGTTGGGACCCTATAAATACGTTATAAGATAAAGTTGCCAGTTGCGCTACGTTCTTGTTGTCATGGCAATATATCTACTACCTGCTGCAGGGTATGTTTGAGAAACGAAAATTAGGTTTATGTTTGTACTAACTCCAAGGAATTCTTTAAATAAAAGATCTCTTAATTAGCTTAGTTCTCCCCCATAGTGTTTCTTCCTGGTCATATAAATTAATAACGTTTATGTCACTCTTGTCACCAAAACCTGCCCATTTAAAAACATAACACCCTTTCTTGTTAACTCAGCAATTGCGGAATTCTACAACACATTAAATTTGAACATAAATATTTAATTAATTGCAGAAACATTACAAAGTATATAATTGTACTTCTTATTGACGAGGTCAACAAAATGTATTCACAGTGAATGACGTTTGTGTTCCTTTTTGTTGTTATTGGTCAATATGATAACTGAAATTTTCGCGTGGAAGTTCGAACGTGTTAAAGAGAAAAGTATGTTAATAGCAGTGAGTGATATTTCGCTGGACACTTGGTGAAACATTTATAAATAATCAAATGATTAAAATAAAACATACTTGGTAGGTTTCACAACTTATATTAGAAAATATATGATACGTGTTTTGGTAGTTACACCATTATCGAAGAGTTTAGGACTAAAGGTACATAAGGTATTTACAATCAATTTACGTTGTTTATTATCTATCAATTATGTCGCTTTTAATTGAAGGGAAACCCCAAAATCTGCTTGATCGTTCGTAATGGGTAGGTTGTTTATGAGGGCTAGATTTATTTCTAAGATTTCTAGGTAGTTTAGCCGTTTACCTTTGTTTTGGTTGTGTATAAGTTTTACGTTATTAGTATCTAACGAATGTTTCAGGGTTATGCATTGGTCGGCTATACCGGTACATTTGTTGCCATTTTTTATTGATTTTTGATGTTCAACTACGCGTTTTTTAAGAGGCCGTCTAGTCTGCCCAATATAAAAAGCTTCACAATTGTTACATTTGATTTGGTATACACCACTTTTTTCAAGTTTATTTACTTTCTCTTTGTTGTTAACGAGCAGTTTTGTTAAATTATTTTTATTTACCGAGATAACTCATAAATTAATTTTTTTTAACTTATAGTAAATTTTATCAGATATGTTATGTACATAATTGATGTAACAGTAAGTTTTGTTAGACTGGATGTTTTCGGGATTAGAACCTGAGTATAGTTTCCGGAGAATTAATTAAAAAAGTTTGTTTTTTAACATTCGCAAAAAATATTTAATGGGGACAAGTTTGAAACTAATTTTTTTCAAGATCGTAGACAAATTTGTTTCGGCCAATGCAGCGACTGAGAACAGAAATATTACTAGTCTGCTACAAGTGTAAAACTTAAGGACTAACTAGATGTTAGCTACGCGGGTTTTAGTCCGTTATTTTACTCAAAACACCCCTGTACAATTTAGTCATGTGTCATAGTGTGTTTTTTATAATTGGAAACAAAAGTTGCAATGACTGTTACTCACAATTTCGTCCTTAATTACCATAGTTAATCACGTATTCGAATATACGATAAATTGAATCTAAACACAATGGTCTAAACGCTTCATTTCATGGATATTGCTTGGCCCATTTCTTCTACTCTTTTAGCAAAGTTAGACCAACAACTGGTAGGTGTTCGATCGTTTACTAGTTTTTATATTTTAAATTTCAAAAATCCCCAAAAAAGATAGTTTTCTACTTTTAGAATGTTAGAATGCAAAACATCAATATTATTGAAATACAAAGTGTGCTTGATATGTAATTTAGATTATATTGGAGACAAAATTAAAGTAGATCACATGTGATAAATATTGACGCGCCATCACTGTATAACCGCAACAGTTTCCCCCTTATATAAGTGAGGAAATAATATTGGGTTAGTCAACAGGACATTGCCTTTTTAACGTTATCGGGAAATCTTTAGTAAAATAAGGAAAGCGGGAAACATCGTTAGTATTGTATATCGGGCAACTGCCAATAACTGTAGATAATTTGCATTTTGTCGGGCGCTAGCTAATGTTGTATGAATCGAGATAAGAGTATTGCTCAGTTATATTGTAGACGTCTCGGAGGGAGCAGGAGTTAGTATAAGCGAGCTGGGGAAGAAGATCTTATCGATGCAAAAAGGACCTTCCTTACTGCAACGGACACTTCTGTAATTTTAAATTGCCTCTGAAATTGCCCTCTTTGTCATCCGTAATTAGATCCGTACATTTTTTCTCAGTTTTTTAAAATAACGGAAACATTATTAACCAAATTAACAAAGTGTTTTTTATTATTCTGTACCTGATGTGTTTTCTATTGTAATAAAAGCAATAATGCGAAAAGCTCTCCGTTTATTCTCCCGTAAAATGGCTTTGTTTCAATTCCATTGTAAGTACTGGGTATTGACTTGTGTTAACATTCGTTGAAGTCGTAATAACTCTCTAAATAAGACGACCGTGGTGAAAAAGTGTCTAAAATAAAAGTCTTTGTCTCGAATAAAGCTACCGTTAACGAAAATATCAGGAATGAGAGATAGATTTTTATTATAAGGGGACTTTGTCGCCGTTCCTTTGTTCCCCTTAACGGTTTTCCCTTAATCTAATTCATTTGAAGCGATTTGCATCTAATTAGTCAATTTCGGCGTTTCACGCTTTCTTGCTTGTAACGCTTACTTTTTAGTAATAATTACACATACATACAACTCAAATTATTTTTTTAGAAACAATTATTACGTGAGCGAACTAAATTGAAAAAATTAATTACAAATAAGCAATTAAGCCATGTTCTTATGTGTTTTTTAATGAATATACCAAAAAACTGTGATTTCATTTGAGAACCTTGCTCTCTTATTAATTTATTATATTACAAAATTAACTGGTTGAACCCGTCCACTCCCGACGGACGGGAGATGGAGCATAATACTTCATTCTTGTTGCACAGCACTGAAAATAACAACTTAACGACCAGTTTTATTGCAGTCTCATTAATTCTTTTTTCCACCGACGGGTGTTTAGCGACAGCGTATCTATGACCGAATTGACATTTAAATACGTCGAACACGTCAAAAATATGCGATTTTCAATTAAAATCCCGATTAACATCCTGGATATCGGAAATAGGCGCGAATGTTCCATCCCTTAATTAAACGTTTTGATGTTCAGGTAATTCCGTAATTTTATATCATGTGAGATGATAGCTCAAAAAAATTACCTTACAAACCTACCTATACGTTAGCACCATAGATACGTAGTACATTGTTTTATTATAAGGGGACCAAGTCTTATCTGACAGGATCAAAAAGTTCTTCCCACATTTTATGTTTGTTTTGAACGTTGTTAGTAAGTTTATGGAAAAAATCCTGCATGCTTAAGTTCGTTAGTAAAAGGTACAATAATAATAATGAAGTAACTAAATACGTAAATGCACCCCTTGGTATATACGAGTAAAAGCGTCTTTTTAACGCATCTTTATTTGTCGAGGAGCAAAGGTTGGTGTAGAGTTTCAAATTTCAATGGTTGGTTTTGCAAAAGATGATAGGACATCGTTATCGGAGATTGACAAACAGCATCTTCTAAAAAGAATACACTTGAGCTTGTTCCTGTTCTTGCTTAAGTTCACCCTACTTTTCTCCCTCGCGACCCCTTATATCGATTCTTTCCTTTCATTCAGCGGCATGCTTCGCGAACACTTCGGTCTTGTCCCGTTCAATTTGTCAGAGTTGACTTTTGATGTTTTCATAAGTTGCGTTAATAATACGCTCAGTTTTCAACACCGACACCGGCCGTTAAACTTCTTCAGTTATTATTTATCTCTTTCAAATACCGACCACGTTGCTCCAAACGAGCCGTTTCGAGCTTCGAAGACTCGATTTAATGCATTCAATTAACTTGGTCGGAGCCCCATAATACTATATAACAATTTTCCAGAAGCAACCGCGAAACGTACCAGTCCGGAAAATTGAACTAAATATAGGTAAGATACCCGCGAGATACTCTGCAAGGAATAAAGGCCAATTTATTACTTGCTATACCTATTCTACTTTATTTAGCTCTATTATACTTCCTCTTTCTTAATAAACAACTTTTCTAATCAAAGTCACAGTGATTAATCAAAATACTTATTTATATGATAGTTATATACTTTTTTAAACAATGTAGGAAAATAAAAAATCATTGGTGAAACATTTTCTAAATAAAATAGTAAGGTAAAGAAGACACTCTGTGGTTTCACAATATTTATTCAAATTGAGTCCTTGACGACAGTCGTTTCGGTTGTTGCACGATTCTCAAAAGAGTACCAATGTATACTAACTATTAATTACTACATCTAGGTTTTAAATACTAGGGTTTAAGTGGGGATAAATGGAATTCTGTTTGGTCATTTCTTACTAATTTGTTATAAAACAGTGCTTCATTAATTTCGATTATTTCTAGTAAATTTATCAATCTGCCCATATGTGTGTTGTGAATTAATTTGACATTATCTTGGTCTAACGTATGATTATTTACAATACAATGTTGTGCGAAACCGCTACTAAGATTTCTTTGTGAAATTGATTTAAGATGTTCTTTCATCCTAACTTCTAGAGCTCTATCAGTCTGTCCTATATAAATAGCTGGGCAATTTTTACAAGATATTTGGTAAGCCTCACTCTTTTTTAACAGTTTAGTTTTTTCTTTAGTATTCACTAATAATGTACTTAAATTAATTTTATTTGTACTCTTTTGAGAATGGTGTAACAAACGAAACGACTGTCGTCAAGGACTCAATTTGAATAAATATTGTGAAACTACCGAGTGTTTTCTTTACCTTGTTATTTCATTTAAAAAAAACACTCTTTATTAATGTATTGCTAGGTAGAACCATTTTCTTTATTTTACATTCGTCGTTTATATTTTATCTCTTCCATTATTTTTGAATACTTCTTCAGTTCGTCCTTCATTATACAATTCTTTAATTCCTTTATTTGCTCCATCTTATCAATATTATCAGTCTCGCTGGAGTTCTTTTCAAGCCCTTTATTCGTTGTTAAAATCTTCTTGTAAATGTAGTTTATTAAGTTAAAGGACTTTCGTATGCTTTTAAAGCAGTCTTCAACGTACCCAATTAATTTTTTACAAGTAACCATCTAAAAGCAAATTAAATGTTTAAAAGTTAAGTAAGTATTTACGTGCATATTATGAGAATGTACGAGATACACATACAAGCATGGATTACATCGTCTCAGGATGAACATTTCAAAAGTCTTTTGCAGAAAGCAATTTTCTCTTCAATTTCATATAAATAGTTAAGCAAGTTGTTGTAACTTGCAGAGTTCATACTTTGCAGTCCTTAGATAATTTGAAAGACACAGATTCCCACATCGCTGAACGTATGCTGTTAAACTTTTCGTGAATTACTTTCCTGTACGTACCTGTGCTTACGAAAATAATTTACTGGATTTCTTTCCGGGAAACGTTCGATTAGGGAAAGCAAAATGTACTTTCAAATTATAGGATGTCTTAATGCAGTCAAGAGTGATACTTTTCTGGACACTGAAATAAAGAATGGTATTATAATTTAAAACAGATTCAATTTGACAACTCAATATTCCTAACTTGGTCAGACAATTAAAAATATTAATAAACAATTATCTCAGGGGCTACAAGCATCAATAAGGATGTATAAAAAAGTAATATTAATTAAATAAGGTACTTGTTAATTATTTTTTATTAACAGCAAAAAACCAACATCAATTTTCTAATTGTAGTATGTAGGCTATCACGACCGGCGTCAATCGAATTAAGATAATTTACCGGGATTTTTGGTTGCCTGACGTTTCGTCATTGGCTGTGGCTGACATCTTCAGAAGCGTTTGTGGTTTGGTCGTTGCAGCAGCTTTCGATCTCGAAAATGTCTAATGTCATATGACAATAAGATCGAAAGCTGATGAAACGTTAAGCAATCAAAAAGCCTATAGACCACTGCCCAAAAGCCCGGTAAATTATCTTAATTCGATCAACTTTCTAGTTATTTTTAAACATGTAATTTATTGTTGACTACAAACTTCCGAAGAAGCCAAAGTTTGGCGAAACGATCGTCAAATGATCAATAATAAAAAGTTAAAAACCATCAGTGTATTTTTATTGATTTAAGTACAAAATAATTAAAGTAATATCAGTAATGTGAGTATGCTAGACAATTCCATTTTTACCTCTAAGTAATTTTAAATTGTGTGTTTTGTTATAATTAAATATAAAAATATTTTATATGCGTTTTAAAAAATTAAATTAATAGATTGATATTGGATTTTCGCTTTTGACAAAAAACAATTGTGAGTATTTTATTTAATGAATATTACTTTTTCGGCACTATTGATGCATATAGCCCTTCAAGAAACTTTCATTAAAGGGCGAAACGTTGGAGAGAATTGTTTAACTAATATTTTTAATTATCTGACCAAGTTCAGATTTTACTACTTGACCTATGTAATATAATGTAATTCTTCTAAAATTGGATATTTGAGAAACATTATTAAAATAAATAAATAAATAAATAAATAAATAAATAAATAAATAAATAAATAAATAAATAAATAAATAAATAAATAAATAAATAAATAAATAAAACAACCGATTGGCTTTTAAATGTTTACTATAGTGTAAAATAACGGCCGAAAAAATTGTAAAGTTATTTTACATTACACTAACATTTAAAGCTAATCAGTTGTTTAATGTATAATATTTATCCCCATGTGAGGTATCGTCAAACATGACGAAATACTACAAAGTTACTACAAAGTTATCGGTCATCTACACATATACAGAAATGATTAAAAAAAGAAAAATATAAATCAAATTGAAAAATGTGCCGTAGATTTTAGTTTTTCGTTTAATGTTTTTTTTTTTTTTTTTTGGTTCAGAATATAATGAATAAAATAATAAAAGTGTGTTGAGAGCGCGTCTGGAGGCTCGAGGCTTTATGAGGTGGGAATGATCAATTCGCGCTCACAAGATTGGAAATATTTCATACGAAAATACAAACACGCCGGTTTCGCCCCTGTTTAATGCCTTTGATATTGCCACGAGGCTTGTCTGCGAGACTATAGCAGAGCTCCGCTGAATATAACTAACGGAAAGCAGCGCGACCCAATGCGATGCGATGTGATGTTTGAGTTTTCAAGCGTGTACTTTCCCGCTTTTCGTTTGTTACTAATTTCGCGCTACGATGCTACAGAATAAAAATTGACGACTACAAATACTACATGTATATGAGTCTTTGCTTCCGGTTAATTAGAAGGTAAAATTTTTCCGTTAAATTCAACCATTACGTTTAAAAAATATTTTATATCAGCTACTCTTATACTATTTCGAAAAATTAAACAAAATAGACCATTATGCTTCCTTAAATGTGCACTAATAAATTTATTTAACTTCTCAGTTAATTACAAGAATATTCTATTATACATTCTTAGAATAAACAAGATTGTAGTAAATCTTATGGTTATTAAGTACATATGTAGTTATAGGTAATATTAAATTAAACTTAAACTTTCTATGGTATACATCACATACAACTTTAGATCATTGCTTAGCATTCGGGAGGTCGCCGGTTCGAACCCGGGCCCAGCTGCTCTGGTACAAGTTTTCTGTGGTTTCCTTGCATCATTTAGGCAAATGCTGGGGCAGTAATATTCCACAGATAATCTTTCACTTCTCTTCTGTCTTTATTTCGTTCGTCTCATCTTTCTCTCCCTAACCACACCACCCACCCATTCCCACGATTCCTGAAAGGAGGCTGAAGAGGGCCTTACGCCCTACCCTCCGGCTTTGCACTATAGTGTAGGTCGGAGGGACTGTCCGCCTACCAGCACGAATAGCTGGTGGGAATGAAACACAAAAAAATTTTTTTTTATACAACTTTATTAAAATTTCCAATAAAACAAATGTTAAAACGATCACTATAACCCAACAATTGTTGCAAATGTATAAAAAATTACAGGATTATATACAATTACAAATTAGTAAGTAACAGGGGGTATAATTTGTGTCCTAAGTCATAATTAATTAAACATTGTTAACAACCACTTAAAGTTAGGACACACTCTGTTACGTAGAGAGCTGTATTGTATGTTATATAAATCTGTAATTTTCATAAAATTAATTTAGTATGAATACTCTTAAGAATGCGAGTTATCCGAAACAATTAGATAGTTAGAGTTAGAAAATAAATTGTGAACATCTTAACATTTGTTTTATTGAAAGTTATAATATTAAAAGTAGCGTATGTATATGGTTCGTTTGAGTTTGAGTGGTGGATGGTATTACTAAGAGTAACGCGACAAATATATTTTACTGATAGGCAGGGAGGGTTTTAACGGGATATCTTCCAGTTTTGGCTTGTCAAGCGGTGATTTAGGCTTGCATTTATTCGAACCGCCTCCCCATTGCAAGCACTTTTATCACGAAAAGCCAACTAACCCGTCTGGGGTTCAGTGACAGCAACGATTTCACATAACACGGAAAGTGGCCAATTCCGTTTCGTCCATCTCTTTAACTATTTTAACTGAGAACGACCATAAAAACACCGTCCCTTTTTAAATTCACACCACAAAAAAAAAGAAAGTTAACTGCCAACTATTAATAAACATGAAGAAACAGTAAACTAAACTGGATAATGCTCTGTCCAATCGTTAGTTACAAAAGCTCTGCATTAATGATGAATCTGAATGACATTACGCACAGAAACACAAAGTGATTGAAAAAGAAAGATTATAATCGGGTGATTAAAGATACGTTAAGCTTCATAATCACCACGTTTAAAAGTTATGGATGTGTAATAGCTCTGCAACAAACATAACATAGGTATGTAACTAAAGCTGCCCATAATGAAAATTCTACATAATATACCATATGGAAATCTAAAGTGATTAGAAAGACGAAATAATGATTAGGTGAAGTTTAAATAAAAGCTCTATATTAAGTGGTGTTGGGCAATAGAAAAACAGACTTACAAAGCTCAATAATTAACGTCTATACAACATTACGTACTAAAACCCAGAATAACTAATTGAAAAAGGGAAATAATGCTCAGATGATTCTTAAATAAAAGCTTTACGTTAAGTCGTTAAGTGTCGTTGAGTAAAAGAAAAACAGACTAACAAAGCTCTACATAATTAAGAGTTTACACAACATAACGTAGCAAAATCCAGAATACTTAATTGAAAAAGGGAAATAATGATCAGATGATTCTTAAATAAAAGCTTTACGTTAAATCGCTAAGTGTCGTTGAGTAAAATATAAACAGACTAACAAAGCTCTACATAATTAAGAGTTTACACAACATAACGTAGCAAAATCCAGAACACTTAATTGAAAAAAGGTAAATAATGATCAGATGATTCTTAAATAAATGCTTTACGTTAAGTCGTTAAGTGTCTTTGAGTAAAATAAAAACAGACTAACAAAGCTCTACATAATTAAGAGTTTACACAACATAACGTAGCAAAATCCAGAACACTTAATTGAAAAAAGGTAAATAATGATCAGATGATTCTTAAATAAATGCTTTACGTTAAGTCGTTAAGTGTCGTTGAGTAAAAGAAAAACAGACTAACAAAGCTCTACATAATTAAGAGTTTACACAACATAACGTAGCAAAATCCAGAACACTTAATTGAAAAAAGGTAAATAATGATCAGATGATTCTTAAATAAAAGCTTTACGTTAAGTCGTTAAGTGTCGTTGAGTAAAAGAAAAACAGACTAACAAAGCTCTACATAATTAAGAGTTTACACAATATAACATAGCAAAATCCAGAATACTTAATTGAAAAAGTAAAATAATGATCAGATGATGCCTAAATTAAAGCTTTGCGTTAAGTGAGTTTGGACAATAGAAAAACAGGCTTAGAAAGCTCTACATAACGTACAAAAGCTTTGTGTGAAACTTTTACGTGCTCAGAATATAATTATACGTACATATATCTACAAAAGCTACACACAACCACAATATTATTAAAATACGTATATACATGACCTTTTCACCCTTAATATGTACCTACCAATATTTCTAGGTAATAAAAAAGCGTGTGACGATATTGCAATGCGATACAATATTCAGTAAAAAATACATTTTATTCCGATTAGCAGTACCAGTAGTAAATGATTTATTGATTTTGAAATAACGTGTTCATTAGAGAGAAAGTGCTATAAAATGTGTAGTTATTGGGTTTTTACACAGCATTTTTAATATTTTAGCGAACCGTTTGGTAAATAAATTAAGTCACTGCGGAGTTATAAAACTGGGCCACTATTTTATTACATATTCGACCAATTTAACACTTTATCGAGTTTAATTGACTCTAAAGTTGCTGAACATTAGTTATTACAAAATTTGATTAGTTCCTCTGAAGGCAAAGCGAGATTGAAAATTGAAACTTTCAACCGAAATGATTTGGTTAAATTTCATTTTCAGTTACAGTACAACTCAAATTACTTGTCGTACTATTTTACAACATCAAAGCTAACGCGTAATTAAGAAGTTGAATTAGTTTGTATCTAGGACTATTGAAAAATAAAAGAAACGTTTACTTTTAACACCTTTTAACAAATACTTCCTTACAACTATTCCAGTCGACTAGTCAACATTGTAGAAACTGAATTGCTTAAAGTATCGTGCAAATTTATAAAAAAAATATTACCAGTCAGAAGAAAGGATAAAAGTCAAACAGACAAGCCGAAAAGTAAAATCGGTAAGCGGAAAATTATCGAGTGTGCAAGTATTGTATAAGGAGGAAAACTAAACTAAGGATAAATTGAAATGTCTTAAGAGTTTGGTGTTCTGAAGCAGCGCAGAAGAGATCCGAACCACCCCTTAGATTTGAATGGCATGAAAAGATTAAAGTGACCTTTTGCCACTCCCTCGTCGGCGTATTGGGCGGCGGTTGCCGCCCACTCTACGTCACAAAATCTATCGTTCAAACAGCCAACCTCCACCTTGTTAATGATAACAAAAATGATTGATTTCATAAATATATTCCTTTTGTTAAAAGTGTACCGCAAGTTGCGGTCGCAACACAGCCGTCGCGCCGGAACTTACTGTATCCTGACCTTGTATCGAATTCACTACGTCCAACGTAAACATAAACAGAGAGTGGGGGAAATCATCTGGCGTCGAACTAGACCGTGGATGTACCGAAGGGAAATAACGAAACAAGGGTATAAGTGTACCAGTCGGAAATGTAGCTTTTCCTAAACGAAAAAATTCAATTTGAAAACTATTCTTTGAACAAATTGTACCAATTACATTGACATGGAATAGACCTTTTATTGAAATAGTTTAACATCCTGCAGGATTAAAATAGACAGTATCGTAAATTAACTACTTCTAGTACTAAAATACTGGCACAAAATGAAATTCAGCGCATCATTAAGAGGAAAATCCATATGAAAGAATTTTGTAATTTAGAATCAATTAAAAGACGTCTTGTTGAACGTGAAAATTTTATTATTCATATCCAAAAAAAGAAGGCATTAAAACCCTTTTTCGTCTAAATATTAAGGATCACGCGTCCTACTAAGTAGGCTTTCTTTTTTTGGATACGTTATCTTCGTCTAAGAATCTTTTGGAATCAACAGTGTAATTCAATGTCGATAGGGGTATTAGCCCTCGGCGTAGTTGTTTTTGTTGATTCCATATTTATATTTATTTTTATTATTAAGTAAAATAAAGAATTAGATTTAATTAAACATTTTTCTCATGAGAACCATTCATTAATTTTAAACAATTTCGGATCGTATCTTTTATTAAATAAGAATTTTGGAAATAACGAAACTTTTAAATACATTGATATGTTACCTTTTAAAAGCCATCACAACATATAGATATAGTAAAATTGTAACCTAAGCTAATCTAACTATTGTATTTAAGCAAATATTGGTACTTAGTATTGCCGATTTCTGTTCTTATACAACAGCTTAATTTTTTATTTGAAAAATGTTCAGCTAACTATTAGTTAGGAATTTTGACATAAACATATTCGAATTTTATCCTACTAAAAATTCGTCAAATATTTTATATTCGAATTTATTTAATTTACTTTTACTGGTTACTATAAATAGATTTATCAACATATTTTCTAACGATAAAGGAGACCGATAAAATGTACCAAACATGGTAAAATAATTTTCCATGTTTACGTTTAATTATGCTGTTGAAAGTGTAGAATTATCTTTATTTTGCTAAATTAGAATTTGTTTTCGTTTTAGATTTGCAGTTTAACGTGTCATATAAATAAATACGGATAATATATATTAACAACTATTTCATTATAAAATATTTATTGATAAATATTGAAAATTTTAATATTTATTAAGGATACATTTAAAACTTGTTAAAACACACTTTCGTAATCTTATCTCATTATTAGCGGATATGTGAACCATTTTCCGCGAAAAGCGACAAGATTTTCCGCGCATGGTCCTACGTTCATTTTATTTCATTTTCTGCAAGTTCAGCTTTCCATCCGAAGAGGTCGCCGCTCTCATTACGCAGATAAACCCCAAAGAAAAACTCAAAAGTCTCTTTATTAAATTCGTAATGTTCTAGCTATTTTAGTAGCGTGAATTAGGTAACTTATAGAACAAATATCGTCTCGAGTTTGGCAAAAGGTCTCGTCTAAATTTTCGAGGTAATCCTTTTAATCAAATCACTTACCGTTAAGGAATTTATATAAAATTAAATGAACTTGCTAGGTACGTAACGGTTTAGTTGAATATTATCAGGCGTATGTAAGCTTTGTTGGGAATAATTACCTACAATAGTTCATATTAACAAGAGAGCATAGAACAGGTAACAGTTGGCAGCTGTTATTGTTACTGTGTGCGTCTCTATCTGTTGGGCTGTTGAAATTATTCATTTCAGGTAACATTATATATGGAATGTGTAACCTCGGGCCATGCGGTTAGCAGAACTTTGGCAATCATGTTAGATTATACGCTTCCTTTACTCTATTCGGTTACAAACGTATATTGTGTTACTGACGTAGAACGAACTGCTGCTGGCCGAAATTTAACCTTTACCCCTCCATTAAATAGATGGTATTCAACAGTAACTTTTAATTACTGATGAGCAAGACGTAGATAAAGCAGCGATGGCAGCGGGTTCTCTGTACGAAAATGCGTCAAATTTTGTTGCACACATGTAATGTGTTGTTTTTCTTGAAATTAGGCAATCTGGTAAACAAAACGTGTTCACAGCGGTTGTTGGTAGTTGGCGCTCCTGTATTCTTACTGGTTATGGAGCTGTCTAGAAATTGCCAACAACTGATTTCAAAATCGTTAGATAACAGTAAGAACAAAGTGCGTTTTTCGGTCTAATAACGATAAACCCTCGCACGTTGTTCTGAGCTTCCCATTCAGTGTTGATATCGTGTGTTCGCAATGCCGCGAAAATTGAAATTTAAATACGAAATAATCGATTTAATTGAAGCCGCGGAGTGTAAGCCATTAGTGTAAAAAGCGCCATCGACTATCTTACTTATAATTACTCAGAAATTTCACGTCTTGCAACTAATAATTATTTGACAAATTGGTTAAGGCTTTCGCGGCCAGTTGATGAACTAGTGTAGTCCTTATTCGGGTATAAAGGCCGTCGTTGGTTGTAATTGCTTCCTTACGTTTCGCTTAGACTGCTAGTATGGAAGGACCTCTGAAGAAACTCGCCATTCGTGCTAGCGAAACGTTAGGAAGCAATTCCAACTTTAGATCCGAATAAAGACTGCACTAGTTAATAATTCTTTGTTTCATCCTTGGTCTTCAATGTAACTACACTCCACTGACTATAAATACGAACTGGGCAACGACAACATTGCACATAGGTTTTTATTTTTAATCGCTTGAAACTAAATTTTCTCACTCCTTGTGAAATCTTCTGCGAATTCTAAGCGACATATCGCAATCGCACCGTCTGAAAAAAGCCTTACCCCTACCTCCTTCCATGTAATAGGACCGTAGCCCCGTAATTTACGTAACTAATCAGGGATGTACTACGTTATGAACTTACCTAAACTGAATACAGTTTTATTTTGCCAGTAAAATAAATATTATTCTTTAAGCAGACCAATTCCACAACTATATGTTAAGGTAGGTAGGTATCTTTAGCCAAAATAGAATGTATGTTATACTAAGGCAGTTAATATTTGACCGCCTTTAGTTTCTTCGTGCTCTATTTTGGAAACCCGTTGGGATTTGTTTCACCATTTACAATGTAGGTAGTAACTGTACATTTTCATCTGCGAATCAAAAAATTCATAAGCTCTTTTCCTTTTTTTTTATGCTCATGTGTAGGTAGATTCCTGTATGTACTTTAACTAGAGTAAAAAATACTGTTGAACAACGAACATCCATCAGATCCATCAGGCAATGAAACGGAAAATTGACTAATTATCACTTTTTTATGCCAAAATTGTACTATTGTCGAAAAAAGAACAGATTATGTATTTGACGAATGTTCTTTCGCTATTGCAAAGTGTTGAAAATTTAATTTTGTAAGTTGTAATTCCATCAATTTCTGTTTTCAACACCCACCTTGTTAACAGTTAGAGAAACGTCTTAGAAAATTAGCATATATTGATTTTGAGTAAGCACTAAGCTGTTTAAAACAAGTTTCTTGTTTAGAATGGCACACGTTGCAAAACTGATCAAATTAAAACTACATTAATTTGATCAAATTTTGTTTTCGACCGCCCATTGGTATTCAAAGAAGGTTCCACACGAAACAGATTAGATCCAGAAGTTCTGATACGTATGAGATATCTATTTTCTAATTTACCCTGATTTCCCTCAAGACCAAACATTGTTGTTTCATTTTAACGAAACTTTACCTTAAACTTTTATTAAATTACACTCTACAATTATTTATCAACTTGGTAATATACAAACGAAAAATTAGGAATATATTCCATTAACTATATCTACTTACAGGATTATAATTTAATAACAATTAAATAACCACAAAAACAAAAATATAAATATGGAATCAACAGAAACAACTACTCCAAGGGCTAATACCCCTACCGGCATTGAATTACACTCTTAGACGAAAATATAACATTTTTAAAAAGAGAAGGCATTCAAATCCTTTTTCGTCTAAATTTTAAGGAAATAAAATCAAATTAAAATTTACATGAAAAAGGATTTTAATGCCTTTTTTTTAATATGATATATCTTCGTCTAAAAATCTATCGGAATCTACAGTGTAATTCAATGCCGGTAGGGGTATTAGTCCTCGGAGTAGTTGTTTCTGTTGATTCCATATTTGTATTTCTATTTATCATACATATAGCCTGTAAAGGCCTTTCTGCCAGCGCCCACCTGATGAGACCCGATAGGTAGAAATCCGTCGAGGGATATGGCTTTCGGTACGCTGTGCCTACTGTGTAGAACGCGTTCGAAATGTGGGATCTGTGATCCTTAAAATTTAGACGAAAAAGGATTTTAATGGCTTCTTTTCTTGAATATGTTAAATCAGAAAAACATATTTATTAAAAGCTTAAAATTGAAAATCCGTTTTATATTTTACGAATCCGATATTCTTAACTGAATCATACGCAACACAAAAGATTTTAAAGTAACGAAGTAGAGTTATAAAGAAATATATATATATATATATATATATATGTGTGTGTGTGTGTGTGTGTGTGTGTGTATCCTTACGAGGAAAAGGAATTAGTTGGAGGTAGACGCAGTTTAGTAGTATAAGAAATTATTAAATTCCGGAAGTAACAGAAACTTACGAGTGTCCAAGATCGTTACTTTACACAATAAGCAACGTGGTAATTCATCTTCTAAGAGACGTCGACTGCCAACTTGTCTTCCTTTTGTTACGTGCACTTTTCTCCCGTTATAATTAAAAATGCCAGCTGTTGATTGCTCCTTACTTTTACAGCTTTCCTACCAAAACAATTTCACTTCGGCTTCGAACAACCACTGATCCTTATCCAAAACTAAACTGATCCAAAAAGAAATTGAATATTCTTTCTCAAGCAATTATCAGTTAAGCTGTTGGGGTATTGTTTTTGTTTTTATATATTTTTTTATTCACATTTATTTGGGACAAGGGTTTCATACAGTAAGTACATTAGTAATATAATTGATCACTAATGATGATTATAGCGTTAGATATCGAAACAAAATTACAACAACTTTTACTTATTGTATTATAAATGTGAAGAGGTTATTAAACATTTAATGATTACTGGTTAATAATTCAATGGATTTATGTTATTTAACTCTCTTGCTTTGAAATATGAAGATAAAAAATACGGTTTTATCTAGTTTAGTAATTAAATGTAGTCTTGATTCGAAAATACTGAGAGAAGAGATAAAATAAAGTTAGGTGTTGTTACCTGATGAGTACAAATTAAAGGTTGCTTATAGTTGTTTTGCGAGAGATAAACGTTGATTTAGAGTTTTAAGCTTTCAACTGGAATCAAACTTTGACACAGTTTAACTTTAACTTTTCCTCGGAAGTAGAAAAACCTGCAATTAATTAAAGATGTTGAAAGAAAGGAAGCTTCTAAGTTGGGAAATTATTTTTAATTGGGAGCGTAATTTTCACTGGTATTAACTTTTCCCTCTTTCCCTTCAGTTCTTTCTCCTTGTAATCTGATTTTTGATTTTAATTAAGAAAATTAAGAACGCAAAATAAGCATACTCTACGCTTCTTCTCGTTTTCATGAATGAATACATGAAAATATTATCCACCTTGCTACACCTCAAACATTTTCTTCTCATAAAAGGATAAACTTAGACGAAAAGTTCGTAGGCTAGCATAGAAAAAAATTTTTTTTTGATAGAATTTGATTTTATTATTCAATATACAATTCAATTCACGATACAACGATTATAGCGGTCATACAATTCTTCGATACCATTTTTATAATATGATTCGTCTTTAGCCTCAAAATAGGCTTCAGTTTCGGCGATTACCTCTTCATCGACGCAAAGTTTCTGTCCAGCGAGCATCCTCTTCAGGTCTGAGAACAGAAAAAAGTCGCAGAGGGCCAGATCCGGAGAGTAAGGTGGATGCGGGAGCAATTTGAAATCCAATTCATGCAATTTTGCCATAGATTTCATTGAATTGTGATATGGTGCATTGTCTTAATGAAACAGCACTTTCTTTTTCTTCAAACGGGGCCGCTTTTCCGCGATTTCGTCTTTTGAACGCTCCAATAACGCTACGTAATAGTCGCTGTTTATGGTTTTCCCCTTCTTAAGATAGTCTATGGGGCGTCCACTGCGTGCATCGTCCTCAAACCACTTTTCTACGGTTGATTTTCCTGGTGCAAAGTCCGAATAATGTTTATCACGTCAATCCGTGGTTTTAACAGTATTTTTTTCGCCAAAAAGCAATGATCATTAACACGAAAATCCTTTTTCACTAAAAATGCTATAACTCAGATACTAATAGTGCAACAGTTGTCAAATTTATACACGCGTCTTTTGAAGGTTAGGCGTAACTAAAAATCATATGGATTTGATACTAGTAGCGCCATCTATGGGTCAGCCCACGAACTTTTCGGCCCGCCTGTGCTAAAATTATGCCACAGTATAATAATACCTAGTCGTTTACAAGCATAGCTCTTTTAACATGTAAAATTTCATTTTCGACTTTTTCAATATTGAATTAGATAAGGGCTGATATCGTCATCGTCAGTTTAAATCATTGTCAAAATAAAAATGTGTGTAGCATAACGTTGATGCCACAGTTAAAGCCAGAATGTTTCGCTTTGTTTATGAATATTTAAAAGGATACAGCCTAAAGTTAATTATTTTTCGAAAGGGGAATCCCTCAAATACCCTTTACTTTGTCAGCATCCATGTATTAAATTCCCCCGGGAAATCTTCACTCATTTATAATCCAGCACTCATGATTTTGTTGCACTTTGACTTACGAATTTTCTTCGTACAATGCGTAAATATGTTAGATAAAATACGAGTACATATCAATTTTCATATTTAAAAATAAAAATACACAATATCAATAAGAGAAGAAGAGTTATTTTAAAATTGTAAAGGGTAGTATCCAGTGGAATATATGAATAGTTAGTACTTGAAAAATTGGATAAACATGGATACTTGCGGTACAACAACGGGCTTTAGATTGACTAGTTGCGTGCTATTGATTCAGTAAGTTATTGTATCGTCATTGGTTTGCAATAGAGAACCGATTTTATTTACTCTACCCTGGCGTTGCAATCACGGTATGCAATCGTTTACTGCAAATGCACGAGGCATTAAAAAGGTGTATTTATTTAACAAAGTTGAAACCCGTATCATTCGAAAGAACAAGTTAATAAACCTCCAACTCAATTCCTGAATAAAAACAACGCGAGGTTTAGTTGCATTGACCTTTTGAAATTTAAAGCTCTGCAATAGAAAAGTTTACTTTATTCCGCTTTAACAGATACAGGCACAATAATTGAGATGTTACAAAAGAGAGTTACGAATTGGAATGTATTTATCCCCTCCTTCTTTACCAACATACCAAGCTTCTGAGATAATTAAGTCACAAGTATATTTTTAATTGTCCTATCAATCGATTGAATTAAATACTTCTTTATTTAAGTAATCACAATTGATTAAAAAAAGTTGGTTATGTTTGAAATTCCGACACTTCCTCTTAATTGATATTGGACATGATTTAAGATATAAGTTATTTGTTTTTATAAAAACAGTATTTGTCTTTGATTAATTGTTGTCTTGACAAAACTAAGCTTTATAATTTGCACAGGGCGTTCAGGAAAAAAATCGAAAATTTAAAACTTCAAACAAGAATAACTTAGCACATTTTATTTTGTCATTCGATTCCATTTTGTATGCTCTTTCGATCCATATGGATATTTCCTACTGTTTCTTTTTGCATGACGTTAGCGTTATGACTTGGCTACAACTAGTAAAAATTTCAACATTCTAAGTCATTTTTTATGAAAGTTATGATTTTTTATAGTTTGGGATGCGGTGCAATCTTTTTACCAATAAATTAAATTATCTCAGAAACTATTCATCGTCTCATAGGGTTGAACTTAATTCCATTGATTTTGTTCTTCTCTCCTCGAAGACCATCTCATAGCGTTCGAGGCATCATCTACCAGTCTTTTCCACCTCTCCTCATCAAATTCCAACAATTCAAGTCAAACCCGTTTCACAATTCCATTGACGTTTGATCCTCGGTCTGTATTTTCATCTTCTCTCTCGTCTTTTGATCTTTTACCCCGTCTTTTGAAATTCTTTGTTGGACGAGTCTCCAACATGTAGACTTTTATGCGTTATCTATTTTAACAATTATTACTATTATTAAGTCAGGGACGTAAGTAGATATAGGTAAAGTATCTTAATACACAAAATGCAAGGCTTATAATTTAAAGCATCACAGACAGCAATAAAACAGAAGTGAAGCGTGGGTCCATAGAAATGGAAATTTCGTTATAAATTTTAGGGAAGGCTCAGTTGACATAGCTTTTATGGCTTAAGGCAATCCAAACGTAATAAATGTGAGTGTGAGAGAAGGCGAAACGCAGAAACACACGATCCTCTTCCTTGGCGCTTACGTAGCACACGTATATATTATATATATATATACACATATTTACATTATATACATCCGTATTCCTATTTATATTTTCGTTTTACTGGTGCAGTAGTACGAGTATTAATTTTTTTTTTTTCGTTTTTTTTATAATCATTGACATGCGATGCACATAAAAACAGTAGGTATCTGGGAAAAATGGATTTGTCGCCTATATTAAATTCTAACACTAAAATCTGATTCGGAATATCAAAAACGATACGGTCCTTATTCCAAAGAAATTTTTAATTTTACGTTAATAATAATCAACTTGCCACCAATATTCGCAACAGGTGATTAGGTCAACAGAATAACAACCAATTTTTTCCGGTAGCAAAGTGATATAAAAAAAATGTTTGAAAGCATAATTTTTGTTAGAAATAATCAACAAATGAATTCAAATCACGGTTTATATACTTTAATTTGTTTCCAAGGAGCTACAAATTTTACATTTCATTTGATAATTCGCAAAATTCCTTGCGATTTTCAAAAAATTTAAAAATATTTTATTCATTATAAATTACCATTAACAGATCTCTAATAAAGTACGTACTCTAAATGGAGCAAAACGATTAAAACGATATTATTCTATACACAGACAATAATCAAATTTCATCGTTTTCTTTTAACTAGTTTGACCGTAATTTACAACCCTTATAATTGATCAGTAATATGTCGTAAAGATTAAACGCAGATCAACATGTCGTTTACAGTTACGACAAAAAACCAATCAATTTTCTTACTGTCTTCAAACAGCATTTAAAAAATAATTATAAAATGCGCCATCTGTATAAATTTGCCACTAATTGTGAGTGCAGTAATGCTTTACAAGCTCCTTCTCGATAAAGAATATGAATTGTTTTTGGTAAATATCGCTATATCATAATGCCTATAGTAAGAGTAAGTTGAAATATTAATCCAGTATTGGAAGCAATATCTATTGTTTTCTGTAGTAGGATATAAACGAAATGATATTTTGATTGTTTCTTCTGGTTCACTTAAAAGTTGTTCGTTCTTGAACAGTTGTATTAGGTACATTCGAATCAAAATAACATTATAACATTTCTGAAGTTAGATGGGTAGAAAGAAATTCAGTGCGTCACGTTAGATGGATGGTAGTGAATTTTTCGAATGCATACTCTACCTACAAATGTAAATTTTACACATAATAGACATTTGAGTTTTATTACTTTTGAGTGGTGTTCAGCAACATCACCTGTCTCGTTCAATTTTACTCAAGACATCAGTAAATTTGAAAACATCATACCTATAAAACAAAAGAATATGCATAGTAGTTTTGATAGACACTATTCATACAACTGACCATTCATCTTACGGTTTATTTAGTAGCCATCGATGCGGAAAACACGGGAAAGAATTTTGCACAAAATCCAACTTCCTCCTGTTTCTTTGTTTACTGCGAAATATCGTAGCCGCTTACCCTTAACAAAATGTTGTGAAACTAAATCTAAAGAATTTTCATTAGCTATCATTTAATTTCTATATATTTTTTAAAGCTTCGATATTCAAACAATTGCAAGCACGAAACTCGAGAATGTTGAAAATGTAACGAGACAAATAAACAACGAAATAAGAGAAACATACGAAAAACACAGGCAAATATAATCCATACTTTCAAAACATAGTACCTATTACCTGCTTCCAACTGTGTAGAAGCAAATACAGAAAGAGAGAAAAAAAAACAAAATTATGGAAAACATTTCTATTATTCCGGAAAAATAGCTGATAAATAAAGTAAACTATTATGAAGTATCACTTTTCATTTAACAGCCTTGGAAAGAACTAAATAGGTTATACAAGTACACCACCATGTAATAAAGTAGGCTCTATGGAGTAAAATATCAACAATAACGCAAATAAAAATTTTCAGTTGTTTTTCAATTTGCGATTTTGTCTCGTTTATTGTATTTAATCCTAATACCCCATGGCACTCGGAAGAAAGAACGATGTTTACATGCATTTTTTTGATTATTTGTGAATATTTAGAAAAAAGTAACCTATACATTTTGTTCTTTCAATTTTGAACTTCAATAATTTTTTCGATACTGAAAAGTCCCAGGCCTAACAAAGAAAACACATTGTTTTTCTTGTTCATAATTAGCTTTATTCATAAACGTAATCTCCATCAAGAGCAACACAACATTCGAGTGAAATTTCTTGCCGGCTAGCATTTTTTTGGGATCTGCGAACAGCCAGTAATCGCTGGGAGCCAAATCTGGAGAATACGGTGGTTGTGGGAGCAATTCGAAGTAGAATTCATGTAGTTTTGCCAGTTGTGACATTGGTTTGATTGACTTGTGACACGGTGCGTTGTCTTGATAAAACTTTTTTTTTTCTTTGCCATATACAGTCGTTTCTTTGCAATTTCGGCTTTGAAACGCTCCAATTTAGTACTAGGTACATAATACAATAGTTTTATATTAAATCAAATTTGGCATAGTTTTATTTTAACTGTTTTAATCAACAGCAAGTAAAAGTAAAATCGGATCAATGTTGTAATCGTTTTATCAGTCTTATTGGGCAAAGATCAACGAACAAACATAAAATTGTGTGTATGTGGGCGATGAAATTCCGGAAGATTCTTATTAAATTTCCAGGAGCCGGGAGACTTTAAAAATTTGGCGGTAGATTCCAGGTAGGTTGGCACTCTTAACTGCTATCCTTTGATTCCTTTCTTAGGATGCGTTCCTTAATTTCACTCTCAAAGCTCTCTTAAACTGAAACTTTCATTTCTCCCTTTTTGTTTATTACTTAAACGCTTTTCCAAATTTCCAAATCGGTCTACCTACATTATATACGTAGGAGGCATGTATTTAATAAGAAAGTTAAGTATAAAGGCAGTATGTACACGGAGCTACATAACGTGTTAGAACATTATCGACCTAATGGAATGTAGTCAATACGGGTGAGCTAAAATGTTCGCTAATTAAGTGATGTTAAGTAACTGTGAGTGTACAAAAGGCAGGAGAGAAGTAATTCACATAAAATGCTACATTAGTGCTGAAATTCATTAGAAACTTGAGACACCAAATATGTTTTAGCTCATATATGCAAATATATATATATATATATATATATATATATATATATATATATATGTACAGTGTATTTAGGGCAACTGCTGTTAGTACTTTATTCGCGTTTTCACTGCTTAAAGAAAACCCACTCGCTGTCAGTATTTTCGAAACCTGCAGAAGTCGCCTGTTCTCGATCTACAGGTTATTATAATGGAAATGCATCTCCGTGCCTTTTATATAAATATTTATTTGAAAGTTTATTCTGGGAAGTTTAGTAATACAGCCCTGTAAAGTGAACTTTGACTGTCTTCTGCACTTGATGCTACCATTATCAACGACGTCAAAGCAATTTCAAAACTGAAGAGAGCCTCTTTTATAAAATTGGTACATGGAGATTTTCTGCAGTATATTTACCGTTGAGTTAACATAAGCTGCTTCAGTTTCTTTGAGATTTTTGGTTTTTTAATTTTATACGATGATCCCGTCAGAAACAAAGCTGTCTGTCTGACTCCTATGTTTTAATGCCTTTAAGCACGTCTTTTTTGTTCTTTGAGGAAAGAATAATCTAAAACAACGCCCACATTATGACAACCACCTGAAAATTATATAATCTCCAGGGAAAACTAGTATGTATTAGCCTTCCGTAGTTTCGAGCACGCATTTCCGGCTTATTGTCCTGTTTTCGGGCTGGTCCCAGTGGTAGTCAGATTGAAACGAGCGCGACGATCCCAAAATTCACTCGTATATATATATATATATATATATATATATATATATATAACACATAGATAGTTCTTACGTTAAAAAGAAATCGTTAGATTATCCAATTTTTATCTTATTTGAAACAACGAAACAATGGTACTAACGTTTCACTAGAAATTATAATTAAAGGTGGATTTAGGCCTCAAACTATAATTAAAAAAACTCGTTCACGCAGGGGTTACTACTAAGGGTTCCATACTATCGAAACACCTAAAAAGCCTATAGTATCAGAATTAGTAATGATTAAGGACGAGTTTCCAAAAATTTATGAAATTAATTACAACTGTTTTGTACTATACAATCAACTATTATTTAAGTACAGACTGTGTATAACATATATTATACATAGTTCTGCATTTTTTGTGATAGACCTGGTAAAAAGATATTCTTAACACCCATCTTTTTGATGGTCCCCAATGTGTAATTTTTTTGTCGAAAAAATTTAAATAGATGTATCTATAAAAATATATATAAATATATTTTGAACGGTAAACCATAAAAGTAGGTAGAATGAATATTTCGTTTTGCCTGCTGTTTGCATGTATGTTTTTTTTTTATAAGTTTATACACGATTCTAGTCTCTGTACCCAGGATTTACATATTAAATTATATATATATTTGAAGTCGATATCTCATTCCGTTTATAAGTTAGATGTCTTTGACAGATGGGTGGACGACAATTGCACAAGGTGTATATTGTACAAAGGGAAAATTGAATTGAAAATTGAAATATTTTTACCCCAGTACTGGCGATCAATGTTTAAGTAAGCCATGTAAATTTTAATGAGGGTAAGTTAGATTGTAGTTCTTTTATTATTTACTTCTTATTTAAAAAATTCTTTACATGAATTTATTAACGATTTGTTTTAATCGGAAAATGGTCGCAATGCGTAATCCGCGATAAGTTATTTATTAAAGAAGGAAAATTCAAATTTATCGACATTGCCCAAAAGTCTTGTATAAAAGGTTCATACGTTACATTGCGGTACAAATTCGGGAAAAGTTAGAATTCCAATTTTCCATTGTTTGCCACTGAATTGTAGCTATGTGAATTCATCTCAAGAGTCGTAGCCAACAAAAGCTCTTCTCGCGTTAAACACGAATTGATTGTCAGTATGGTTGGACGCATTTGAAAGATACTTCTCACATAATTGAATGCTTGTTTCTCAAAGTTGAAGAATCGCATAAAACGAACAATCTTACAAAACGGAAAGCTTTCATCTTTAACTTAGTGCATTCCTCGAAAAACGGCGAAAAAAACATTATCCTCTATGTAGTGTAATATTTTTCGTAATTAGTACTTGGCTAGGTCGCAATCTTAGGAGTATAAATTAACTTTATTAAAAAAAAGGATATAAAAAGGTGAAAAAACTTATTTCTTCAACGAATCGAACATTTCTACATCAAACACTATAACAACTCCGGTCAAAGAATCCATTACAATTTTATAAATCTATGTAGACAGTTTTCAGGTCCTAACGCTGAAAACATAGAATACATTTTGAAATAAACACACAGTTGACAACTTCTACAATTTATTAAATAAACGTGACACGTGTTTCGCCAACACTGTGGCGTCTTCAGAAATACAAAATCTACTTAAAATCAACTCAAATGTGGTTCTTGTTCAAAGAATTTATGTAGGTCAGACGGTAAGAAATTTTAGAATTCGTTTGAACGAACATTTTAGATTATATAGAAACAAAAAAACCGATTCTAACTATGCCAAACATGTGTTAGAAGATAACCATATATTTAATTTAGATCTAAAAATTTTGCAAGTTATCAACTGTGTATTTATTTCAGTATGTTAGACTTCCATCAAATATCCGCTAATTCAATACAATAGAATACATTAATTAGATTACTTTTAAGCGTTTCAATATCATTCCATCCTCTTATATGTGTGTTTGTGTGTGTATCTATATCTTAGATGTAATGTTACTATATAATAACTAGTTACAGTGCATGTAACTGAGTCGAATAGTGTACGTTATTTGATCGATGTTTCCTGTAGAAAGCTAAGGTAAAAGAGGTACGTGAGAAATTTACAGTTGTTAAGCACAATATGTTCCTAGTTAATAGAAGTGGCTTTATTAGTTCAAGATATCTTCAAGCGTTCTATAGCTTGGATCTATTCCAAGTCGACTTTCAATAAAGTCCTGTAAACGTGAAAGACTGTAAATAACACAACAGGTTCTAAAACTTCCAAACGACAGATTTGAAAACGAACGCGGCTGCGAAATTCACAGGTATATCACAGGATGTTTGCGGAGCAAATAAAACAGCTTTATTGAAAAAAATTACAAGAACAAGAATCTATTACAAATAATCAATAAAACACGTCATAATCTTACTTTTCTTCGTAGATTTCACAGGTCAAAATCAGACGATAAAAAAAAACAAAATTTTGAAAAATTCTAACTTCAAAACTTGAAAAATAGAACATTACTATTTAATAATAATGACTATGTAATAGAGTTTTTCTGGAACCAAATTCGAATTCTCCATCGAAGAATATGTCAAAGATTATTACCTTAATTCCGAATTTCTTTTTAAAGGAGAAATCTATGGCGTATTGAACAGTAAAAAATACGATGGGGAGGAATTATTTTCGATGTACTCGAACAGAAATTAAAATTTCGATATACCTATCCTAATATTAAAACTTATTTTAAAGAATTCCTCGATTTGGTCGGTGTTTTATCGAGGCTGTCTATGGTGTACTGATAAGATATAATAAGATCGAAATTGCGATATGGTTAGTTTCGATAAATTACTACTGATCAACAACTTATACTGTTGCACATTATTATTATACTACCGTAATTTACCATAGGGATACAGATTTGGAATTAAAATATCGATGTGTTTTATTATTTTAATTCATTAACTTGAACATAAATATGGAATCAATATAAACAACTACTCCGAGGGCTAATACCCCTACCGGCATTGAATTACACTGTTAATTCCAAATGATTCTAAACGAAGATAACAAACCAAAAAAAGAAGGTATTAAAATCCTTTTTCGTCTAATTACAAAGGATCACAGATCCCACATTTCGAACGCGTCGTACACAGTAGGCACAGCGCACCGAAATCCATACCCAAGTCGGGTCTCGTCAGTGTAATCTTTAACTTAACGTTGAATTTATTACATTAAAAAACTTTGAGAAGAATTTGAAAAGATACAAAGAAAGATTTTAACTTACGTGACTCCCATTAGAGGTTGAAATTTTAAATATTAATTTATCTAGCCATAATATTGCAGTTGGTAAAATTAGCTTGTTAAATTGTTATTAAATGGAGAAACATTTTCTATTTATTTATCTGCCCTACTATCAATTATTATGATTCCTTAAATTCCTAAAGTTTTTTACTTGCTATGCGAGGTATTAAAAATCTAATAAAATAAAATAATTTCCTTAATAGCTAGCGAGTTGGTACATTCATTATACTACACAATTAACTATGTTAAGTTAAAGGTTTAAATAGACGTCTTTTTCTGGAATATAGTTACTTTCTTAGTAGGTATTGGTTGTAAACTGAACAAAATGCTTGTCCGGGCCTTAATTTTGTGTAGAAAGCAATTGAATAAGGGGGTGCTTTACCGCAGCAAAAGCCGTATATCTTTTTCTTAACGTTCTCTCTACTGGCTTGGAATAGTTAAGTAGTATCGGCTGTACTGTACAGCTCGCATTGCAGATAGCAAGCGTAATTGATTTTTACTTACGATTAGTAAAATTCTACTGCAACAACCTCAATACTCTTTCGTGGAAAAAATACCCTTTTCTTACGAATCTATATATAAATGTTGTTGTATTTTTTTCTATCACAGTTTAAAACAAAAACACACGTTTTTTTGGTTGCAAAAAATTTTTATTGTCTACACAATAATTATTTCAGCACACAGTGCCTTCTTCAGGTGGAAGAATTTTACAAACTATGTTACAATCAGAACTCTTATATATAGATACTAACTTACAATCTGAAGGGTAGGGGTAAAATGTTTTAAATATTTAATAAAGGTGAATTACAAATTTCCAGCTGGTCGTTCAAGATATTTCCATTTTTACACAATTTATTTATTTCTAATTTTTCTAAAAAATTAAGTTTTATTCTTCTATTTGTAAATTTTCATTGAATTGATGTTTTTCATCAAGTAAATGTTTTTATTTTTATCGTTAAAACTATTTAAATGTTCTTTTATTTTTTCTTTAAAAGACCTCCCAATTTGTCCCACATATACTTTCTCACAATCTCCACAGTTACGTAGATACACTCCTGATTTTTCTTCTTTTTTAGTTTTATCTGTATTGTTTTTTAAAATAATTCCTACTGACGTTTTATATGAAATTTTGTTATTAGTGAATTTAGAAATATAATGGTCTATTTTGTTAGAAAAATTGCCTAAATAAGTAAAGGATTTAAATTTTGAAATAGGTTTAATTTGTGGATATACTAAACTTAATGTTTGTTTATTTACTTCTTTGTTTAACAAATTTTTAATAATTATCGGGTTATAGCCATTATTGGCTGCTATTTGATAGATTCGGTTTAATTCTATTTGAAAATCTATCTTTGTCTATGTATACTAGAATGAATGAAAACCATTTTGTGTGTTACAGGATGAAACTATTTAGAATGAATGATCTGTTTGGGTTTGTTTGTGGTATTTTTTTCTAATAGGTAGAATAATAATAATACTTAGGACGATAAGAACAAAGAAATTGTCATGGTGACCCTAAACAATTTTCCTAAAATACAGACACGTTCTAGTTTTATAAGCTTTTTAAAGTGTCTAAATAAGTTTGTATAAATTTTAAGTAAGTTTCGAGAACAAACTCTTGCTCCGGCTTAATTTAATATTTAGAACTGAGATTATAAATATATTAAAGGAAAACCCAAGTTTACACTTGGGCAACGCGTTCTAGTTATAATTAATTTTTAACGTACTGTGAGATCTTTAGTAGCAAGATGTATGCAAACGTTGGGGAGTGACTCGAATACGTCATCTCAAGTCCCATGGCGATTTGCCTTTTTCAAAACTTATTAAATATTTCTATCCTAATAAATAGGACACAACCACATAAATTAACTTAACATAGCCAGTTCAACACTTTAAAGTTCCTCATTTATTTTTAATTGCAATTACATGACTGTAGAGCTGTAGATTACTTTTCATAAAAGAGTAATTCTGCAAAAGTTGGATGTAGTCACGTAAAATCTTTTACCCTCATAATAATAGGTATATTTACCCATTATCTATGGTTTATTTAGATAATAGATATTTTCTACACTACTGTAGGTTGATTATTAACTTGTTGATTATGGAAATTACAGCTAATATTAGAGGGAAACGGTTGAAGTTTTGGAAAAGTACATAAAACAATTTCTCATGTCGGTCTTTCTGAAAATGTTGTGCAGGACATAGAACGGTTGTTGTTATTTCTGAATTCTTAATTTGAATGATATTTAATTCATTAAGTTGAGTGCAAGACCGAAATAAATGAGCCCCTTGGTAATACGATAACAGAAGTATTAAGTCAGGCTTTATATAACGAAAACGTAAATTTGGTGATTCTAACAAACTAGACACGTACAGTGCAAGACAGAGAAATAGTTTAGATATTTCCAACTACCATATAATATTCCTTTTTTAATTATTATTATTGTTGGCATCTATCTTGTTTTATATTATCATTATTTTGTATAATAACAGTTATTAATTATTTAAGCGATATAATTAATTATGCTAGTGATGATTAGTTGATAGAAAGATCTGTTATTGCCTGGATCCATCCATACAAATGCATTTGTGTTAAAATTTATAATTTATGTTAGCAACTTGTTACCTGTTGGCGAGGTTCAAATTTATACATGCGAGTGGATTTAGTTATATATCATTGATAATGAAGATAAAAGGAAGTCGAAAATGGAAATAAAGCAGGGAATTTAAACAACACGTTTCTGCTGCTCATATTTTAAGCTTTATTACGTATATTACAATATGAATCTCAAACAACAACAACAACTTCAATCATACTTTGTACAAAAGTTTTAGTTATGTAGCCAACTGATGTCCAAATATTTTACTTAACTCATCATCTAGGCAGACTAATTACATAATTATAAAATTGTGTACCGATTTTAAAATTGTAGGCTCTTTTTGAATGATATTAACGAGTAGTAGTTTCATTAATTACATACCGACGGTATGTAATCCTCGATTTGTAGTGGACTGTCTAATACATTGGTAAAACAGACCGTTCTCTTAAGACACTATTCTTAGAGCGCCGAAAATCAATCATTACGGAAAAAATTGTATCGTATCAAAAATAAACACAGTTTAATATAAGGAAATTAAAATTAAAAACCTTTAAAGAGAAACATTCTGAAATAAAAGCTACCGGTTTGATTCCTTAACAAATTTAGAAATAAGTATAGTCATTCATACCAATTTGCTTTTTTCCCTTCCCCTTGCCCGCCTATTAAAAATAGTTTAATAATCTTTGCACGTTCTTTCTGTCTCCATTCCGTCGGTCTCATCTTCTTCCTCCACTCCTACGATTCCTGAAAGTAGGCTGAATGATGAGGGCCTTCCGCCTTACCCTCCGGCTTTGCACTACAGTGTAGGTCGGAGGAACTGCCCCCATCACCAGTATGAGTAACTCGAGGAAATGAAACACCCAAAACCTTTTTTTAATCCGTTCTTAGTTCGTTGTTTGAAACTTGTCAAATTTATCAATAAATCCTTTTCTAAAACTTAAACGTTATATCGCACATCGGCAGCAACACTGTCATAAGTCCAAGAAAATCGAATTTGTGTTTTATATGAATTATTATATAAAAAGTTATGTACCTTTAGCTGCAACACTGACTCAGGGTAGTTTATTATCTATAATATAGACTTGTATCAGTGTGCTATACGTTGTAGATCAAAAACCTATTTTAATGAAATCTTTCGTGAGCATTATCTCAAAACAGCGTTGCTGCCGAGGTGCGATATTTTAAGTAATAACTTTTGATCTTTTTTTGAGAATGGTAACCGTTATTATTAATTTGTGAAATTAAATAGGTGTAAGTTTGGTGTTAGTTATATTGTGGTTATATACAGTTAGCTATTTCATCGTGCTTTGCTAGCTACAGAGATACTATCTGTGTTTAATATGGTCTGTGTCAGGCAATATTGCGTGTTGTAGCATGACAACATAAAATACAGTCATACCCCGTTACTCTTTTCACCTGTTTTTCCAATTTTTTTTTCATTACTATCATTAAGACAAATGAAATATGTACTTGCATATATGAACGTATTTATTACTTGAATAATTAATTCCATCTAAAACAGCGTACAATTTTTCTTTGTTTCTAGTAAAACTATTGAATTATAAAAAAACAATTTTATAAAATGTCCTACTTTATTCAGCACGTGTTTCGTTCAACGATACAGTCTCTATAATTCAAAGCTTTTAGTTGAAAGGTTACTTTTTTTCCAATTTTGTAGCTTTAACAAATATATAATAGCAGCATAGCAGTTAAATATGTACCTTTTTATTTAACAATTTTATTCAGCTTCACTCATATCTGACAATCAAATCTTGTAATCGATTTTTCACCCATTTTTCCATTACCCGATTGAACCTTAAAAAGTAAAACACAAAATTATATATAAAAAAAACTTTTTAAGCAAAACGATTTTACTTGAATGAAAGTTTTACACTGAGCGGTATAATTATTGATTTTAGACTGAATATGTGAATAATGTTTGAATTTTTTTAGTTTGCCTATATACCACCAGTTTCACTTGATTATATTATAATCGATTAAATCACCAACAAAATGCAAATTTCTGTCATAAAATGTAAAGTAGCGTCCAAAATCAATGTACCAAATTAATAATGCAATGAATAAAAGTTATTTTACACCGTCTAGTGCAAATTTTTCATTCAAATAAAATCGTTTTGCTTAAAAAAGTTTTCATTTAATTTTATTTAGTGGTGTAGACGTTATTAATCTTGTTAAAGAATTTAGTTAGTTCATAGGTATAGATAATCGTAAACAACTGTCATTACTTTTTTTTTAATGGATAATACCTACTATATTTCTCGCACACGTTCGAATATCAATTATGAAAATGGATTAGTCCATGCAGTGTAAATTCACATTGTATGATCGCCTGATTCCTATTTAAACATCAATTTAATTTCAACATAAAATGAATACAACATGTACAGGCCGGCAAGTTCAAGAAAATCACTGACTGTATATGCAAAATCTGCGCTAAAATAAAGGGGAAAGCATTCGGAGGGTAAATTACCGAGCGGCGTGGTCTAGTGCTCTAGATCATTGCTTAGCATTCGGTTCGAACTACGGTCCGGCTGCTCTGGTTCAAGTTTTCTGTGGTTTCCTTGGATCATTTAGCAAATGCTGGGGCAGTAATATTCCACAGATAATCTTTCACTTCTCTTCTGTCTTCATTTCGTCGGTATCATTTTTCTCTCCTTAACCACACAACCCATCCATTCACACGATTCCTGCAAAGAGGCCTATCCTCCGGCTTTGCACTACAGTGTAATCAGCACGAGTAGCTGGTGGGAATGAAACACAAAAATGTTTTTTTTTTAGGGTAAATTATGACAGGTAGACGCCCACGTTCTATGCACCGGCAGTGATTAAAAGCGAATTATTTGTGGTGATAGAAGATAAGTTTTGTCCACTACTCAGCGGGTGGGCGTGACAGAACAAGAACTTTTCGTACGGTGGTTGGGCTGTACATATGGGAAGATTCGAATTATTTGTGGTGGTAGAAGATAAGTGTTGTCCACTACTCTGCGGGTGGGCGTGACAGAACAAGAACTTTTCGTACGGTGGTTGGGCTGTACATATGGGAAGATTCGAATTATTTGTGGTGGTAGAAGATAAGTGTTGTCCACTACTCTGCGGGTGGGCGTGACAGAACAAGAACTTTTCGTACGGTGGTTGGGCTGTACATATGGGAAGATTCGAATTATTTGTGGTGGTAGAAGATAAGTGTTGTCCACTACTCTGCGGGTGGGCGTGACAGAACAAGAACTTTTCGTACGGTGGTTGGGCTGTACATATGGGAAGATTCGAATTATTTGTGGTGGTAGAAGATAAGTGTTGTCCACTACTCTGCGGGTGGGCGTGACAGAACAAGAACTTTTCGTACGGTGGTTGGGCTGTACGTATGGGAAGATTGGTTTCTGCTTGCTATATCCCGTCATTAATTTAAGAACAGACAAGACAATCGCTTAATTGTTAGATATCCATTTAGTTAATTACATCTCGCAATCAGTGTATATTTAAACTGTAATGTATATTGTACCAACTTAGTTGTAAATAAATTTTCTTTATTTCCAGGATGTGAAAAGCGGATGGACAGGAACCACTGGGCCATCACTGCTTGCTGTTCAACCAATTGTTCAAACTCAATCCAATAACCCAATTCATCTAACTCCTTCTCAGCCTAAACAAGATACATCAAGTAAGTCAAAAATTCTGTTAAAATTTCTATTTAGTCCGTAACTTTTTCTAAAGCACCCAAACATTACGTTAATGTTTCAGTGGTTTAAAGGTAATTGGCGGAATTGATGCATAAAACAAAACGTAGGTAATATGTTGATTTGTAATGTATTCAAAATGGGCATTCGACATTGGGCCATTGTTTAATCATTATGTGTTTATCGCTGACATATTGTTCCTGGAAATATATGCGTATGTATCAATTACGGTTTGTGAAATCTACAAATCGGAACCATTATTATTAAAATCTGTATTTCCTGCCAAATTAATCATTCATCGGTATTAATTGCCGTTAGTAGTAGCAATTTCCGGAGTTATTTTGCTCATTCTCTAAGAACACACATTCAATTCAACCTTTCCCAAAAGCCCCGGATGAAACTTTGTACGTACAAACATACTTAGTACCCACATAATTTATTATCGCACATTACGAACTAAAAGATTTACTATACCCACAGATAACATGTACGTAAAATGAAAATAAGAACTTCGAAAACGTCTTTAATTTAAATAGTTTCTACCTTTACTTGATGAAAATCCATAATTCACAAATGAAACTTTACGAAGTAGATTATCAACAATTTTTTTATTTAACAATGTTCAAATGTAACATGTTTTGCCAAAACTTTTTGGCTTCTTTGGACAGTGAGTATTTTCTACTAAACCTGTGTCGCATCACATCTTAAATACTAGGTTGCATTTGGGGGTGGATATAACATTAAATAAGATTAAGGAGAGGGGAATTATTTCCTTCAGTCTGGTCATTTAAAATTTATTTATTTCTAGATTATCTATGAGATTTAATTTTTTGCTTTTATTGCAAATTGCAAGATATGCAGTTTGAAATATTACTTATAAGGATTGTTCGGTCAGATAATTATGAAACATATTCTTCAAAAAAATATATAAGACAAAGAAAAAGCTGCTTTTTTATGTTTCAAAGGATAACACTTATCCTGAAGAAGCTACTGTGTTAGCGAAACAAATGTTGAGATAATAAATTCCTGTGAAAGTTTTTTTTTGTTTTACTTCTGATTTTGAACATTTTCAAATTTGAGAAAATCTGCTTCGTGAAGTTTTATTTCTGTCTTTAATTTAGTTATGTCATTATTTCTAGTTAAATTAAGAACAAAACAAAACGATTATGTACACTGGCTTTTTGAATAATTAATTAGCTACCTATATTGATTGTTTGTGTGTGTGTGTGTATATGTAACTACAAAAACAGACCAAATATCTCTCGGTCTATCGCTCTTTGTTAGTAACCTTCATTATAGTTCATATTTGAGTTTCGAAAACGAATGTTATACAGAGGTACCGTGTCAGGCTTATTATAAATTCAACAGTTTGTCCCCAAAACGCAGTAAATCGAACAGGGAACACTATTAAACAGCGTGTTTGCTTTACAAAATACAACACAAAGCCATCTCATGTAAGTAGGTATACCAACCAAGTTCGAATTATTGAATCCGACAAACACTGCTGCACTTTCCGTGTTATAGTTTCAAATATATGCAAATTCACAATTAGGCCAGCCGACCTTTGACCAACGCCACCTTTGGGCTTTACAACAATTTATTATTTAACAACGATAAACAATAGACAATAGCTATATTGACTACATCACAAATGTTTTGTTTTATTAAAACATTAACGTTTCATCTGTTCGAACACTTGATTACTTCTCTTGTTTGGATTTAGCTTTTACAGTAATTCCAGAAAAAAAATACTGTAGGTAATTTCTAGTTTATGTATGGTAGAACATAAATACTTTACCATTAATTGTTTTAAAACAAAATTTTTAAATCTTATCACTGCTGCACTTCTAAAAGTCATTTTGAATGTGGTTTTTGTCGTTTCAAAGATTATCATGAACAAAAAGGTAAATAGATATAACAGGCGGGCTGAAAAGTTCGTAGGCTGAGCCATAGATGGTGCTATTAGTATCAAATCCATATGATTTTTAGTTAGCCCTAACCTTCAAAACACGCGTTAATAAATTTGAAAGCTGTTGCACTATTGGTATTTGAGTTATAGCATTTTTAGTGAAAGAACTTTTGTTACTTTGAAAAAATGGATAAAAAGGAATTAAGCATAAGTATTCTGGGATGCTCATGGTATAATATTCATTGACTATCTTAAAAATCACCGAAACTGAGGCCTAACATATTTTGAGGCTAAAGACAAATCGTATTATAAAAATGGTATCGAAAAATTGTATGACCGCTATAATCGTTGTATCGCCCTTGAAGGGAACTATATTGAATAATAAAATCAAATTCTATCAAAAAAAATAATTTTTTTTATGCTAGCCTACGAACTTTTCAGCCCGCCTGTTATTTATAAATTACACAGATCAGCGTAAATCAGGAAAATAAGAACAGATGTTAGTTCCAACATAGTTTCGGGCGGATCTAGCACATTATGACTGGATTTCGACATATCCTTATCTTAAATTTCCAAAGATACAAATTTTGATCGATTTGCGAACTTTACTACATGAAATCACATCGACCACGGCCTATAAGCCCGAATCATCATTCTACTAAAAACTTCTTGGTCAATTTGACAAGTCTTAATTAATTATTTTGTTCCACCTGAAGAAACCATTGTATGGGAAACAACTGTCGTGGACATTAAATTATTTTGAAACTTTGTGGTTGTTTTTAGTTTTTTCGTATTTTTTTTTCAATATTAAGGTTTAAAACAAAAGAAATTAATTTAATGAGATTGTTAGAAATTCTTCGAGGATGATAAAAATACATATAATAGATTACATGTTGGAGAGATAATGTAATTGCTTAAATTTTCAAGTAGACATTCCATTAACATCGAATGCCCCTGGCTTACATTCTAATTGTCGAAAGCAACTTGTTACATGTCCAAGTAGCTATACGTATATCTAGGTACTTTTGCCCTTACAGAAGCTCGACCTCGATATCCCTAAATGTTACAAGCATAGTAGCATAGCTAGTTTATATAATGACGGAATAAAACCTCATTGTATTCGCATTTCTGTGCTACTTCGTTCAAAGGATGAAAACTGTTTACTTTGATTTCGTCCCGACAGAGTTAAAACAAGCAGGTCTTTTTGTACACTATTATTTTTGTATTTTTTGAGTTTGCGATCAAATGCTTGCTTTGACCAACAAATTATTACGTTGTTTGTGCTGCAGGTAGCCATAGCAAAAATATTGAAAATTGCCTTTTACTCGGGGAATTTAAAATTCAAAGAAAATGATACCTGATATAAAAATGAATCGATAAAAGTAAACTCTATTTATATACATATTTATACATCCTAAATTTGATACAAAGAACACGTCCCAATGGGATTTTCATCTCGAACCTTTCAATAAATGGACGAGCCTATTACATTACATTGTTTTTTTGGTACGTAGAATGAAAGAACAGAAACAAGAAAAACACAGACATGCACGTAAGATGCTCGCAAATTTTGCGCGAATTAACTTGATGACGTGTTAGATTTATGCGAGAAAATATTACAATTACTTTACTTTAATCCACTTGAAGTGAAGTTTCTTAATTGCGCCAGAAAGAAGATGAAACAAAGTTTTAAATGGTTAGGTTCGACTACCTTATGTAGCTTTATGTTACTAGGAAATAGAAACTATAATCCTTTCCTGCTGTTATTGTTATTAATAACACAAGTGAGCACTAACTTTCTCATGCAATTTCAGCCCGCCTGTTACTATTAAAAATTCTGACTAAACAACAACATTCTGGTAATGAGTTCCATCCTGTAACTAAGCGTTTAAATAGTCAGCTAGTTGCAGAATATTGTATCATCGGAGGAGATAGCTCCACCGACTTGCTGAACAAATCTACTTACGCAAGCGTTATGGCTACATAATGCGTTATTATACAGTGACTTAGAAATTCTACATACATAAAAATCTATTAAAATATTACTATTATGTTTACGCTTTTTTCAACAAAAAGGTCGTATAGGTAGTTTTTCACGTGAAATTTTCATGTAAAATGTCCACTTCTAACGCCTGCAAAATAAATTGACAATATTGACTTGATGACTTCGTTGCCAAGACATTACATCTACATAAAATCGAGAAACATGTATTTATATAATAAGGACAAAGGAGACAGCTTTGTAATCCACTAATTAAGATAAAAATATTTTTTAATGAGGAACTCATAAGATTGATATGACTGGTGATGAAAAGGAAAATATCGCTCATTCTAATACATATCATACAATCGTTTTGAAAATGAATTAAATAAAATCAATTTACAACAAAGTTTTCCAATTTCTCTATGTACAAAAATGTCAGTCATTCAGTAGTTTAACAATACTGCAAGACTTCTAGTGCTAGCTAATAATGCGGCGAAAGTCAAAGCTTTATTTTTCTTTTTTTACAACAAGCGTAATTAGGATAAAATTATCTACAGAACGCGCATACCTTCAGGCATTCCCTTAAAATCTCATTTTTATATACGTGAAGAATGTTGGTGCATAAGGGTATATAGTCTGAACTTTCTTTGAAGCTTGAAGCTTGTAGCTTGTTTCACATTTACCTCCCTTTATTTTACTATATACTACGTATAACGAGCCTGTGCTTGTATAACGTATAAAATACCTTATGTTATTATTTATAATATCTATCAGGTTGACCTTTCAGTAGGATAATCCATGCATCGTGGATGTAAAAGGTGCATGTTGGGTTACATATTCACGTATTGATCGTTGTCAAATTACCTGTCAAATGACCTCTTTTCTATAGTAAAAGTGCATGAAAACAGACTCCCCAATTTTTCTCGAAATTGAGACATTGCTAAATCGAATTCTCCTTCTTATACACACCTACCACCACTTGTAAATTTCGTAAATATCTTTAGAGTCGTGTTCTAGAAATCAACAACATTTATTAATATGTATATGTTATATTCACAAAATCGTTTGTATCAAGATCATAATTAGATAATATTATAATTTGTTGATTGTGGAAGTCTTAACTTGTTGAAACTAATTCATAACCTTTAAAAAATTGAAAAACACAAAAAGTCTCAAGCTTTATATTTGTATTCACTACAATTGTTTCGCTTAACTGAAGCTTCTTCAGGTGAAGATATAACAAAAATACCTACTAATTATTATCGTGGGGGAATTAGATTTTGACGTTTAGTAAAGGAGAACTTTTTACATCTAATTGGTCGTTCAAAATATTATTATCTTTATTATATCGATTAATTTCTAAACCCTCTAGTAAATCCAATTTTTTACCTTTATTATGAATATGTAAAATATTAAATTGTAGATTACAATTATGGCCATTAGTAATTAAATGATCTGGGTAAGCCGAGTCGGTTTTTTTATTTATAAAACTCTTATAATGTTCGCGAATACGAATATCAAAAGAATGCCCAGTTTGACCTATATAGACTTTCTCACAGTTGGAACAACTTAGTAAATAAACACCTCATTTTCAGTTATTATGTTAAGCGAAACAATTGTAGTGAATACAAATTTAAAGCTATTTAAATTTTTTAAATTATAATATTATAATTTTTACGTAGTGTTAAATAAATTTTTTACAAAGTATGTTTTCGATATACCAATTTTTTAAAACGTATACTTGTATACGTGTTCAGAGTCAAGAGTTATAAGAAATATCGCATCAAGACCCTTGTCAAGAAGGGGTGGTCTGCATTGCGGGGGACCTTATATCCGATTACGGAGAGGTCTTCTAACGTTTTCTCTCTCTCTCATTCCTTTTTTCACAAATAAAACAGAACACCCGATGCGAAATGTATTTCCGAAGTTCACGTCGACTTTAGATACTTGACTGGAGCAGACATTAAGAACTAGGAACTGCAATGCCGTTAAGGGTAGACAAAACTACTTAAAAAGTTATTAATCTTCTATCAACCAGACAAAAAAATTAAAAACAACACAACAAATCTTGCTTAAAGCATGCGATGCGTAAAAATGCACTGTATGAATTCTCTCTTACGATAGAATAAATAAATCAATTATACAGTAATTAAAAAAAATAAGGATATCCGTTAAAAGAGTATACCTGTTTAGTTGTTTCGTAAAAGTTTGTAAGTTTAATTCAAATGAATGTGTAACGAATGTGTAACAACGAATATAATGAATTTTTTAATAACACTTCGGTGGAATTGTATGTTAACTATTTTGGAATAATGAAAGAAATATAAGTTTCTTAACAATAAGCAGTATATGACAAAATTCTAATTTTAGACAGATTTATTTCACTCGATGTATCCCCAGGCCTCATAACTTGTAATGTATTTTACCTGTTTAATCAAGATATACTCACCTGTTAATATTTAGGAATACTGAGAGGTTGGCGGTGTTAATGATACTAAGAAGTTTTAGGGGAACAATACCAGAACCACAACGAAAAAGTACATTTACTCAGTTTTACCCAGTTTAATTCCGCCAATAATTTACTTACATATTTAGATGCATGAAGTTTTTATAAAAGTTTCTTCAAGAATAAAAATATCGAAGTTATATGGTGATTAACATTACATAAAGAAAAATGTCAGATAGTCAGGAAATGTGTTGAAATTAATAGTGAGAGGGTAGGGTGGAGGGAAGGACTGGGGTTGTAATTTTGTACATAATATATACAGTTTCAATGTCTAAAAATTGACAACAAACAAATTTGGTGTGAAATGAATTTTTCAAGATCAATTCCTTCAACAATATCATAATAAATATGCAACATTGCAACATTATTCAATCTTGTTTGGCTCATCGTGCTTTAGAATTGAAAAAATTCATTCGTGCATGAAGAACCAGAATTTAGATAATTTGGATACAATACTGTTTGTTTCAATTTTTTTCTCGCAAAAATTCGACGTTGTCTTTTATACTTTTTAGTTCTTTGTGTGATCTTTTATCCGAAGATAAAAACATGTCTCGGTCACTTAGAAGACTTATAAAAGACAATAAAATAAAATTAAACTTCGCTTGGGTTTTGATTTCCGACGAATTCGTTTATATTCTTTATCATTGAGAATTTAGGATTTGTTGATGTAAAGAGGAAATGAAAGTAAGTTATGGGTTCCTTTGTGAAGGACGTCTGTGACCGTAAATCCTTTATATTTGAATTTTTAACGGATGAAATGCAAAGCAGGGTGCTTTTTAGACAGTTGAGTAAAGTGAGAAATGCATCTAGTCGTAGAGACATAAAGTGAAGCAAATGCGGCATCAAAGATGGCAACTCTTGTCAGATAAATTAATAAAATATGAAGCTATATATATACATATATATGTATGCTGTAGGAATTATGGCCCGTTCGAAAATCTCATTGGCGTTTGAAGTTACAGACTTATTCGTAAATTAATAATTCCGTAGGTTTACACTGGGACTAAGTACAAATAAATAAATTAAACTATTCACGAATTCTCTTTCATTTCGTTTTCGATTCGCTCAAATACTTACATTCCTGCACGTATTTGCGTTGCTCCATTAACTTTTCAGACGTTTAATATTTTGACCTTTGTCAAATAAGCTCTTTACAAACAAATAGGCGATAATTAACTTGTCATTAATAGAGTCAGTGGTAGGTGTGCATAATTAGTTAATTAATTGTCAAAACAAACAAAAGTTTACTTATTATTCTTCAAATTTCCTAACTAAAAAATATTCAAAATTATTATTAAGCTATTGTCTGTTACTTTTCGAAAAATATACCTACGTTTAAAAATGTTTGGGATTATACCTGCCAACTTTCTCTTGAGCCGTTTTGGCCCGGGGTGCAGGCGTTTGACGTCTATTTAAACCTATAAGACAAAGGGTAATAAAAAAATGTTCCAGGAGGGTAGCTAATATTAGTTCGGCAATATCGCACAATTATTGTCTATATATAAATGATGAAATTTAAGTTTCAAAAATTATTTATTTGATCACTAAATAATTTTTGAAACTTAAATTTTGTATTATTTTTTCGTCATTTTTATAATAAAGTTTCAACAAGTATGTGCCGATACAATTAAATATTTGTCTATATATATTATATTTTGATTTTTATTTTTTTGAAAATTTGTCTTCTACTTCTTTCTATCGTATTATAAACTGCTGTTATTTTGAGGTATTTTTCTGTATAAAACCTAATGGGTACAACTATCGCTTTGATAAAACCAATTGTACAGTTACACAATACTAGAATGATTTTTTGCTTGTATCAAGGTTATTTACTGAAGATAACGATAAAGAAGTTTAATAGTTCGAGAATCCTCGACTGGCTTTCATTTTAGTTATAGGATGCCAAGCTAATGTCGAATAGATAATAAGTTAATTCCTGAGGTTACAAAATTATTACGTATTTCCTAAAAAAAAAAACATTAAATAAATGACTGGATATTTTCAAAACTATTAAAAGTGAAAGGAAAGGAAATTTTGGTTGTTATTAAGTAGCAATTGGAAGTATAGCTACCGGCACTAGCAGTCATTAGAATTGAGTAAATTAATTGTTTATATTAACTTTCGATATAGGGTGTTTTATATAAAATATTATATTTGTATTTAATTAAATTATAATTAATTGAATTTAGACAAGTACACCACAGCAAGAATAGTAACTTACATTAAGTAAACACAGGGCCGTCCTAAGATAAGATAAGTACCAATTTTAAATTAGAACAACCATTCCAATCATAACATATTTCTAATTACTCATGACTCACACTAGCTATACACCAAAAAGCGATGTGAAAAAAATAAAAACTTGGCCATCCGGAGGCAAAGAGAGATTCTGTTGGACTTACACTTTTTTCACAATTACAATTACAATATTGTGACAATTAAGTTTGCATAGGCTATTTCTACTTGACCGATTAACGTTGAGATACGTTAATAAAATTGAAATAATAATGCAATTATAAATAAGTATAGTTCCCAATTTGCTTCTCCCCCTTTCGCACCACCATCCGTAAATTTATCAAATCTGTTGTTGCATAACGTCTCAAATTTTATATCTATATACCCAAAGACGTGATTATAACTAGACTGCGCCTTGCGTTCATAAAGTGATACCATTTGATTTTTTTACTAACAAAAACTTACGAAACATATTTTATCAAATTCAATATTACCAACTATTATTAAACCATAAAATCAGACTTTGTAAAATACATGTAAATAGTAGTAGTAGTACCGTTAATATATATCATTTTAATCACAGTTATCACATATTTTTTATCAACTTCATACACCAATCATTCAAACAACGAAAAATCTACTTGCGTTACTAATTAACATTATTTTCACTTATAAAGTACATCATTTTCTAATACAGAGAATATTGCTTACGCTCGGTCCATATTATAATCACGTCTCTGTATATACCACTCTGTATATACGTACGTAGTTAAATATGTTTATGGTGAGTAAATTATTTTGCTTTCTACTTCTGTTTCTGTTTGCAACCACCGATATAATTATGCCAACGAACATTTATCAAGTTTTGGGGATTCAGTGCAATTTGTTGTATGTATGTATGTGTGCGTAACATCGTCTTGCGCTTTGCCGTCTATGTATTTATGTATGTATGTGTCTGGACTATGATAAATGACTCTTCTGTAGACCTTACTGTCACGGTAATTAGTTATTTTGTGAATAACCTCCCGAGGTTCTGTTTTGCGACAATTTCTGCTTTATTACCGATTAGCATTAATTGTGTATCAGTGACAGAATCAACGGAGGGTAGCGGGACTTTTATAAGCAATATAACCGGAAATGTCTGATTGGGGGTGTTGTTGACAAACACTTTTATTATGACTTATTATTCCATCTAAACTACCTTACAACGTCAACATCAAATAGTTCTATTTTCAAATGGCAGATGTTCTAAAACGTAAAAATCTTTTCCGTTGGTTGTTATTACAATGTTTATGTACCGTTTATTTATTATGGGTATTGTACTTGTTGACTTGTCAAAAATATAAATTGTTTTATGGCTTTCTACTTTACTTTGGTTTGGCTCTGTTATTATACAGTACATCTCATAAAGAACTCTTGTTTAAAAATGGATTTTTTGCGAAACACTTGGCGACACATTTTAAAAAATATCAATTAAATAAATACAGTTGATAAAGTTTCACAAATTTTATTAAATGGACGTCGACAGCTGTTTCGATTGTTACAACATTATTATTAAGGGTGTTTATTACGTATTTATTGTAATCCAAGTAGCTGTATTATTACAGATTTAATAAGTGAGATTTCCTTATTGTCTATTTGTTTATTTGTGACTCGATTTCTAAAATTTCGATTCGAAATGTAAGAGTTTAACATAATTTGTATCATTTGGTCGTCGTTATCTAAGTAATGTGTGGAAAAACTCCAGTTTTCCCTAATATTTTGTTTGTCCTTGTTATTAACTATTAGAGCCCCTAAGCTGATTTAATTGAGGATAATCAATCAATTTAGAGACTTAATAACAAAGACAAACAAAATATTATAAAATAAATACTTTTCGTTATTGTTCCCATCAAAAAGACGTCGTTTGTAAAGCCAAGTGCAAACATGCCATAGACAATTGTTTGTTTCTCTTGAACTACCCCTTCATTAACTCGTACATTTCGATTGGTCGAGACGCTTTGATGAAGAGGAATAGATTTAATTAACAGGTAGCTAATAGAGCGTTTAGAATGTATAAAACAAGTAGAAGAACGTACCTATGTATTTTAATTAAGATGAAACAGTTTCCATGTGTTTGAAATAATAAAAGTTAATAATGGCTTAGAGTAGAATACGAATAGCGTAGAGTTAGCAGTTATGCCAAAAACCGAGTCAATTTCGCGGTTTAGTAGCATAAAAGTAAATACTCATAGAAGCAAATTGCAGAGCAGAGAGGAAAAAAATTGATAGGTAAGTTTTGTTTCAGTAATTTTCATTGTAAAACTGTGCAGCTTTTAAATGGTGCACTTTATTCTGTTGAACGCTATACAACTAGAGGACTCCTGGGAGGCCTTTCAAAGCTCTTCTGGATGAGTTAACTGGAATTTCACACGTAAGTGCCCTCAGCATACGATACGAACCCGGTTGCGTTGCAGAAATTAAAACAAAATGCTTTCAGTAACCTACTTTTCCTAATATTAAAAAACTTTTCGTATTTAACAAGTTAGATCATCAAGAAACTTAACTTATCAGTTAGTTTGTCTATTTTCCTTATTATTTAAGGGATGCTTTCAGTTATGTTAACTACTAGCTTCATTCAGCATTCATCATAACAGACATCCATCTTTAGAATAATGCATGTAAACGTTCTAGAATAAGAAAAATAACGAATATATATTTATATATATAACAAATATATATTTTAACGAATTTTCTAGTTGCTTGTATTTATTTAAACAGTCCTGAATTTATAATTTATAACTGATTTATTTAACACTATATACATTTATTTATATCACTGGGTTTACTTCGTATTTGCAATTTTTACTAACACCTATCTACATCGAATTATCTTTGGCTGTTTATCAACAACAAACTTATATCATCGGGAAACGTTCTAGCATTCTTCTAAAAGCAACCTCTCATTTCTCCAATATTCTCGCACCGCCTTTGTTCTGCATCTTGTTACCTGTCATGCTCTGAATGATTTACGACACCGACAATAAAGACAGTAAAAGTTACCGACTATTGATTTTTAGCCTCGGAACAATACATTGCTAGCTATAACGTTTCAAACATTTAGTAAAATTTTATTTTCTTCACAATATTCGTAGATAAACGGGGGAAGAAATTTCATCGAAATCATGAGTGTCTAAGATATCATTTTATTAATTATGTCAGCCTGTAGGTTGTGGAGATAAAGATAAAAGTTGTGGTAGCATCTTTAGGGCACATTTATGGTCATGAATTAATAAATTAACTTATTATAAAAATATTACATAAATAAAATAACGACAAAAAATTCGTTTTGTTTCAACTGTTTATTATAATTGTTTCGATCAACAGATCAGTTTAGAAGTTATTACACGAGTATATATGTTGTGCCTAATCTACCTTACGACTACCTGATATGGAAAAACCTTTACTTAACTATAATGACGACAACAACAAGGGTATATTGTGCGAATATATTTCGGTTTGATTATTTACTAAGTTATATTTCTTATTCTTGAAGGCCTTTTGAATTTCTAAATTTTCTAAAAGGTTAAGCAATCTGCGTTTGTTTGTTTTGAAAATGTAGTACCTTGGTGTTGTCTTCGTCCAATACATGACTATGAGAAATGCAATGTTATGAGAAACCCGTACTGCTAATTTTGTTTTTTATGGAATGTTCATGCTCCCGAACGCGGCTTTTTATGGCTCTCCCGGACTGACCAATATATGTGGCATTACAATCTTTACAGAATAGTTTATAAATCCCACTTTTTGAAAATGTATCTACTCTTTCTTTATTATTACAAAAAGAAGGTTCTTCCTGTTTGTTTGGGACATTTTTGAAAAGAAAATTTCTGGTTTTAATTTTGATTTTCTTATTTAATAATTTAGTGATTAGATTGCAATCATAACCATTGTTATGTGCGTTCTGTTTTATGATGGCTAATTCTTTATTAAAACTATCTTCAGTTAAAGGAATACTATGCAGTCTGTGGATAAAACAATGAAACGAAGAGAGTTTGATTTTAAGAGATTGATTTGACTTTGTATGAATGATGGTATCTGTTGTGGTGTCTTATTAAATTATTGATAATGATCTGTTGATTGAAACAATTGTAAGAGTTTCTTATAATAAACGGTTGAAACAAAACGAAATTTTCGTCGTTATTTTATTTATTTAACATGTTTCATTAAGACTGCACCATGAACAGCCTGTCTTATAGTAAATATTACTTTTACATGCGTGAAATATCCAATGAAGAATCCGATTTGTCTGCAGATTTCTGTAGATTTTCTTTAATGTAGTAGTCATTTTGTATAACATGTGAGGACAATCGAACCGTTGTGTCGTGAGTATTCTTTACGATATTTGTAAACGTCAACGGATTAGTTATTAAAAGTAGTGGATTGTGTGAATAATGTTATGATTTTGAACTGACGCTGTCGGGTCGGAAGGGAACTTATAGACGACAATTTATTTACAGTAATTTATTTGAAACGGCAGAAACTTATTGACGTTTTAAAGGAACTCGAAGAAATCCTTTTCTGACAGGCAGATTTAACAACCACAATATTTGAAAAAGACATCGCTTCCGTAAAAGTTAAATCCCATAGAAGAATGCATTGCTGCAGAATTCACCGTTCAGTTGAAAAATCTAAATTCAGTTCCGCTCCAATATATGTATGTACAATGTACCTACATATGTGCATGTATTTGTTAAAATGTCACAACAGAAATTTCGAATTAAATTCACTAACTCGTCTGTTCAATTGTTCTTTTTTGTTTATGTATGTATCTTGATGAAAAAGAAGTTGGTATCGGTTTTATGCATAAACTAAACTATCAGATGGGATTTTCCCGAATCTTGATCTAGCCGACAAAGCCAGACCTTTAAGGGTGAAGACCATAAAGGGAGGATTTTCGAGTGGTTTGCACGTCAGATTAATTTAAGGGACTAAGTGAGCTATAAAGCGCCTAAGGCTTATCGGCTAATCTAATCTAATCATCTGAGCCTGAGAATGACACCTGGTAATGTTAATTAATTCCTGAAGATATTGCTAAGCACCTGATTAATACTGCACCGGAATTTTGAATAATTGCATGTGCACACTCGGCAAAATTATACCTAATCAAATTAATTCAACAGCAGATCACACAATTGTAGGCGTGTGCGAAACTCGAATGTGGTACGTGGGTGCTATTAATCGATTTTCAACAAATTATTATTCAAAAGTTTGGAATATTTGCCGTCCCTGTAGGTAAAATTCGTAATTTATATTTATAAAAGGCAAACTTAAATATTGGAATAACCGTTGCGGACGTTGCGATATAGATAGAAGCAGTTAGCGGAAATATAATTTAATATGTTGGTAATTTAAAAAAAAAAAGAAAAAGGACATAATGTAAATGTGAGGGAGGGTGAGTTCGGAATGTAGGGCGAGGTGGTAGTGTGTTCTTTACCTACCGTCCGTTGGGTAGGTTACTTTATCCTCAGGGATCCAGCAACACGCACTTGCAAGCATACTCAACCTGATAAGACACGCACTGTTATACATTTAATGAGTCAGTATATCCGCAACCTATGCTATGTATTTTACACGGCAAGGAACGGCACAAACAAATCCTAAATGGGTAACAGAAAATTGTAAGAAAGTCTCGTAAAGTTGTTATACGCGGTGCGGTTCGTAAATAATCGAACATAAATATCAAAATAACACATAGATAATAATGATTCCTTTTAAACCTTTTTCGATGCAAGGGTTGCGAAAAAATATATAGTTAATAATAAAAAAGCATGATCATACACTGCAGTATTCTTACAAAATGTATTTATTGTTATCAAGAATCGATATAGGTGGTAAAGCAAGACCTGAAAGGTTAAAGTTTATATAGAACGAATGGAGAATCAATGTTGCCAAGTTCTAATGTTTTAATTATTTATTATTATTATATAGCGCTTTTTTAATTTCTAAATAAATTATCCACTAATGATATTTTTTGCTTTTCGAAACATTAAAGTCTAGCATTTTTGATTCTTTAAAATTATTATGAAAGAAATGTTACACATGACCAGTTTTGTTGTCTTTTTTATTTATTGAATACATATATTCTGGGATGCACTGTTTTCTGGAATTTCCTCTTTGATCTACCTACATGTTGCATCACAAGAATGACAGAATTATTGATATATATATGCCAGTTTTATTGTTTGCTAAATTTTTTTCCTATATTCAAAGTATTTATTTCTACAATCGTACAATCAAAATTATTTTGTGACTTTACAAACCATCAACGTTTCACTAAGATATATATGCAACCTACCCATTGTCCAAGTTTTTATAAACCACCCTCTGTATATGTAGATACGTTCGTACGTGGAAAATGGAAATGTATATTCATAACTTACCTACTTACTGTATACGTAGTAACTGTTGCCAACAAGACTTGCCCTTATTAAACGGCGAAGCTTCCGCATTTAGCGTGGGGCGGTAGCTTTAACATTGTACCAAATGAACAAATAAATCTGCGACCCGTTCTTATGTTGTGGATTTATTCATAATTTATTTAATATTTGTTTAACGTACAGACAATATTTTCTTTTAATTTTGTTAATTGTTTGGTCGGACACTTGTAAGAGCTTTTATTAAAATAAGGGAAATAAAGGAACAAGGCTTTTAAATGTTTCAAATGTGTTTTCTAAAACTCTAAAATCAAGAGTAATACAGCTTTATTCATATATGTATATTTCAGCTAAAAGGGGTAAGATCGGAGAGCCCATATAATGTTAGGTGTCAATAGAATTCATTATTAAATGAATTTATTAAGATATTACAAGATATTTATGTGTAAACAGATTTTTGAATGACAAAGTGTCTTTGGCTAATATACCTTCGATAATTTACGAATATTATTATGTGAGAAACAACAGGATTACCTCTGTCATTTCTGAATATCTAAGACTATAAGTTCACCTTATTGCTAGCTTAGACCCTTTTAGTTATTTATGAAGATGGAAACGTCGCCTGTAATAATAAATACAAGATTTAATATACTCTACTCCAGTAAGGAGCAGGCGATTACCAATTCTGTATTAGGTACCTAGGATCTAAGAAAACCCATATTCACACTTGAGGATTAAGTAAATAAATTACTTATTTAAGGTGGCAAAGCACCCTCTTGCTGCATTTTTAACAAAATTACAAACAAACAGCATAAATCCATCACTTTTTATGGTAATAATGGTATAAGCGGTGGGGTACTTGTAAAACATTATTAATAGGTTGAATAAACAATACGGCGTTAAATGTTTTACTAAATTTATTAAAGATTTTTCTTACAATATTGTTTCGGTCTCTCGACCATTCTCAAAGAGTATCTATTCGACACTAAATTAAAAATCAAAAATGTGTATTCATATAAGTAACGTTGGGGAAGGGTAAACTAGTGAAGGAGTTTTACTTATTTTAAAAAAGGAAAAAAAAAATTATATTATCGCTTTAAATATAGGACTACGGTATTCTTCAATCTGTTCATTAGTGATATTTTTGTTTTTGGCTTTTTCAATTTCGAGTTTTTCTAATAAATCTAGTTTTTTACTTTTATTTGGACAGTGTAAAATATTAAAATCTTCTTCAATAAATGAATGGGAATGGGAGATACAATGTTGTGAAAAAACAAAAACAAAAATATCACTAACTTATTTAGAGAGCACCCTGGAGGTTGAAAATGCTACTACTATGTAGAGTTTGTTAGTGTTATTCAATTAATAGAACTAATGAACTTATAAACAATTAGACAATTATTAAATAAATTGCACAATCACTTAGTTGAAATTAGATACCTAATTCCCCTTAAATATTTTTTGTACCTGACGTTGTAACAGTTTGTGAACGAATGAAAAATTGTAAACAATCGTTTATGTGTTAATTTTGCTCATAAAACGTATGTATGTTGCTAAAACAAAGACGTTTTTGAACCAATATTGCTTTCACAAGTACTAGGTCCTCATCTATACAGTCAGAAACATCCACTCGAAATACACACGAGCGAAGTTTTAATGCTAAAACATTTCCATCGTGAACTGAATTTTTGAAATTTTGTACTTTTTGTCTTCTAAACGTCTCGAACATGTGATGAATACAATTTTTATAACACAATGCACCACATTTAGATACATCTATGTATGTATTACGAACAAATTCAACAAAATTTTTAATAATAAATTGTGTTAAACGAGATATTTTATTTAGAAATATTCCTTTTTTCCTGAGAAATTTGATCTAAATTACAAAATGTACCATGAAATATTAACGTTTCAATGAAGAACTATGAAAATGCAGTAATATCAAAATTTTAGACGAACTTTCAACCATTTTTCTTCAATTATTGACCCTATTCCTAGTCCTACCTGTCGAATCGTGAATTAGACGTTAAATTATTGACTAAATAAAAACATTTTGCGAGTTTTTGTTATATTATAATGTAAACTTCAACAATAGCTTTTTAAAAGTTTTATGTTGAATTTTGGCTTATAACGTCATATTTGACTGTCTTGTATGTAATTGATAATGTTATTACAAATATTCTTCCTTCCGGGGTAGTTATTTAGAATTCGTTATATTATTCTTATAGTGCGTTTTCTTATTAAACATTGAATTGACATTGTTTTTCTAAAAGCATAAAGTTAAATGAGCGTAAATACTATACGCGAGACTTCAATTTATTTATATATTAATTCGTACCACGTTTGAACTTTATGACATGCAATTTTAATTATATAATGGAAACTGATTGTTAATTACGCTTTGGATAGATTAAAACGGCTGCAGTGTTCAAATTATTTAATGACAATTAGTTCTTTTGAGCTGGCCAAGCTGAATATTAATTCATTTAAGGAGATAATAAAGTTTCAATAAATAGAAACAAGACTATTACAAATGCACCCTTATTGTGGTTGTAATATTATGATCATGGACCAATCAAATGCAATAATTCAGGTAGTTATTGTAGGAATACAGATGAACTAATTAACGTTTTAGTTTCGATTTGGTTTTTTTTTTTCGATAAGAAACTTCACATAGAAAGTTGTTAATAATTAGGAATGGAACGGAAAAAGGGAAACTAATTAACTGGGAAAAGAACTCTCTGGGTAAAACGGTAACAAATTATACATCATATTAGAAGCGCCCCAGAGTTAAGTTCCTGAGACAAAAACGACCAACTGAAATATTTCTTTTCTAATTAAAGGTAAATAAAGACAAAACTGTTTAATTTATTATCAAACCTGTTTAACTTGGCGTACTAAATTTCGTATCAAAATTCAGTCTTTGTCGAGTTTCCCATCGGAGGAACGCAAGCAAAAATAAATATTAATTATGCCAAGTAACAACAAAGTCAAAGAAAAAGGACTTGGTCTCGGATTCATTTAGCGTTTTAATTATGTTTAATGTAATATTTAGCCTTTGTTCAAAGAATCGTCTACAACACAATCTTCTATAAAAACACCAATTACTTCTAGAATAGCAATTAACCCTCCTTAATTTATCATGAATGCACTGAACGAAGAACAAAAGGATTTCTGTCCACCATATCCCAAAAAAAAAATTCCCTATAATTGACCATCTATTCCATTTTATTTAACAGTACAAAGTGTTTAGTTTTTTATATCAATGTGATTAAAATTAAATTGGTTATAAAGTTCCTTCAGTTATAGTAACGTTTTAAATTAAAAAACAAACTTATTTATAATTGAATTTTGTATAAGACTAAAATCTTCTTTCTATTTTAATTGCACATCTTGCTGTTAATTCCTATCATGTTCGTTGTTCGGTAACCTTCCTGTGACTGTCTACGTTTGGTGGACAGTTTAACTTATAAACTTAGTAACAATAAATTCTAAACCTATGTCCAACATATAACATCCGGTATATTATTTTATTAGGTCCAAAACCTGCAGCTAGGGACATGTATGCATTGGATACACAAACGTTGATGCAGATTATTTGCGCGGTGAGGTGTGTGTCCCATAATATATTAACGTTTGTATATGTATGCATGTATCTACATGCTATATGGTGCGCATACATGTATGTATTGTCGTACACGTATACATACACATGCGTTTATAGCAACAATTTTGCAATGCAGCACCTGATTACAGGGTATTTAATATCCATTCCACGCAGATTTCCACGTTAAATTATATAGGATATCTACGTACATAAATAATTGCACAATACTAGGTAGATACTACGAGAGTGTATCAAATATAAACGGGACTGATTTTTTTTTAAATTACCTGGTACCCCTTGGAAAAAGGGAGAACCAATCGCAACGCTGGAGTAATGGATTATTATTAAGTTTTTGACCAAGGAGGGGGTAAATCCAACTGAAAATTTGCGGCGATTACAGGCATGGTTCGGGGACAACACCCTGTCAAGAACTCGGGTGTTTACATGGCACAATTAATTTTCTGAAGGCCGTGAAAACGTCGAAAACAAGAACCATACTCGCCGCCCAATGACAAGTGTGAACGAAACAGTGTTTTTTGATCGGCAAAGTGCTCTTCCCGTTGACTGTCTCCATGATCGACGCACGATTAATACGCAATTGTCATTTCGAAAGAAAAGGAAGAAGCAATCGGTCAGAAGTATCATTCATTTGCATGATAACGCCAGGCATCAAACGACCAATGCCACAAGGCAAGAATTGGATGCATTAGGCTGGGAAACGCTGTAACATCCGCCATATAGCCCCGACTTGTTCCTTTGTGACTTCCAGTTTTTATGTGTCCCTGAAAGAATCGCTTGAAGCAATGTTTACAAGGACGTCTAAAGAGTTTCTACGATGATGGCATAAAAAGGCTCTCAATCCGATGGAAGAAATATATTTCTAGGACGGTAGACTATGTAGAAAAATAGTATATGTATCGAAGTTTAATTAAATATAGTTCGAAATTTTTACAAAGCCAACCAATCTCGTTTATATTTGATACACCCTCGTATATATATTTTTTAATAAATAAATAAATAAAAATAAAAATAATGTCGATATTATATAATTGTTTCAAGATGATACCTGAAAAGTATAAAATGATATCGACCTTCTGCTGTTAAATTAATTAATATCTAAATTTAATTAACGATAATTATCCTTGTTTCAATCCTTCGTTGGAAATTAATTCAATAAAGTATATGATCTGCAAATATTTTAAGGATATTTGCTAGTTAGGTGTATTATCGTAAGTTTTCTGAACAGGAAACGGTAAAGAAACCTAAACAGTCCGTAGAAGCATTTAAATATCGAGATAAGTAATTAAAATAATTTGAAATTAACTCGTTTACTCTGCAGCATCAAAAGGATAAACAAAAATGAAGCGAAGCACTTTAAATTCATCAAGCAAAAGCTTTTACAGTATGCGCTTCGCAATCGTCAGGTACAACATAAAAACCATTTTCTGGGAATAAAAAAATTAATAAAACACACCATGTAGATAATCTTCGGATAATAACAACTCCGAAAGCGAACATTTTTTTAACAATTTCGTGGAAATTTTCACGAATCATTACGCACATTTGTGTATGCTATGATATTTAGCAATGTTAACTGGACATTTTAAATGTGTGCATCAGTGTAGTGCAGAAAAATGCGAGTATTGTTGGGGTGGTCCAATTTTAAATTGAATGTACATATTTGATCTTTTGTTAAAATTTTATCCAATTTTCGATGTTCCGGATAGCGGGTAACGCGAAGCGCTTTGAGACCTTTTGTTTTCGTCCTAGAATGGAATCATTTTTTGTACATGATTTTTCAAGCCCTAAAGCAACTGGTGTTGTTGTGGAAAGCCGATTTTTTTTTTTAATTTAAAGATCGATCGCTACCACGTCCGCGTGTTCTTTAGTGTCCACTACTTCGGAAACACATGTCGCCCTAGAGCAGTAATGCAGTTGAAACTTCCCAGTGTGTTGCCTTTGCACGCAATCTAATTTATACATTATAAAGTCGTAACCGCCAGTTGTATAACAACCCGGTGAACAAATTAAGTATTATCTATAATATCGTATGTATGACCCAAAGACAAAGGACATTGGTTCATTTATAATACAATTGAATTAGCATTTTTAATAAAAATATTCTGTCACGGAAATATTGAGTTAAAACGTCAAGGGCAAGCTGATTTTGAAATCGTAACAGAAATTATTCAATCAAATTAACAATGATCATTTTTTGCTCATAACCGTTTTAGAACTATATAATTGTAAACGAAAGTCTCAAGAAGTACTATATAAGAAAATAGGTTTCATTTACGGGTGGAATCCATAGCAGAATTAATTAATTATTAAGATTCGGATTGATGGACCGTGGACTAAATGAACTGTTAAGTGCAGGGCTCCAGACGTTTCATCGGCAACTGCAACTGACATCATGAGTGGACCGAACGGCGTGGTCTAGTGCTCTAGATCATTGCTTAGCATTCGGGAGATCACCGGTTCGAACTCGGGTCCGGCTGCTCTGGTCCAAGTTTTCTGTGGTTTCCTTGGATCATTTAGGCAAATGCTGGGGCAGTAATATTCCACAGATAATTTTTCATTTCTCTTCTGTCTTCATTTCGTCCGTCTCAACTTTCTCTCCCTAACCACACCACCCACCCATTCCCACGATTCCTGCAAGGAGTCTAAAGAGGGCCTTGCGCCCTACCCTCCGGCTTTGCACTACATTGTAGGTCGGAGGGACTGCCCGCCCACCAGCAAGGTAGCTGGTGGGAATGAAACACAAATGTTTTTTTTTTATCATGAGTGGTTTAGCGTTGATAACATGGACTAAGGTTACACCTCGCAGTCTCGGCATCGACGGAGTACCACTAATGATGTCAACCCGAATTTCCGACGAAACGTCTGGAAGCCTAGACGTTACCGTTCATTTAGACCATCATACTATGGTACTACTATGTAAAGCATCATTTTTATTCACCATTGGGTGGCATAGAAAAGGATTGATGTTACTATATAGTTTCCAGATTGTAGTTGGGATGGAGGGAGGTGTATGCTCTATGCATGGGGGGAGGGGGTGGAGGATAGATGTAGAACTCCGAAAATGACCACAGAAAATGTCAGTCGCTGTTGCCGATGAAACCGTTCTTTTAGATTGCGGCCTTTTAGCCGGAATCTTGATACTACTAGGGATTCCGGCCATGAATGCCGATGTTCTTATGTAAATCATTGTTAATTTAAACAATTTTGGGCACAATTTCAGATTGCGTAATGTGTTTTTTCATTGTTCTGCTAATTAGACTAGACCAATAATACATAATGCGTAACTATTGAGCATTGCTGCGAAATTGCGTTATAGGGGTTGAAGTTAGGATTAGGAAGTTAGATGCATTTGCTTTTCGGTGATAATTGTGGAGAAAAAATTGGTTTGTCGGGGAAGGTCGTGTTAGAACGTGGACTATCGGAACAGTTAAGTGACGCGAGAAAGAGCGCCGCCGCCAGGACGCAGTCGGAATCCTTTAGCGTCGCGTTTAGCACGCTTACCCCTTAGGACACCCCTCCATTGACGACGCCGCGTTATGGCAGAGTTATTTCGCGCGAGCCGCAGTCTTCGAGCGTCAGGCATCCTGATCAGTTTATCGTATCGTTTTGTAAAAACTCTGCCGTCTGTAAATGTTTCGGGGTTTATTTAAACCCTTTCACGCTTCCGCTAGTAACATTTATACCACCGTTGTCGCAGCAGCAGCAGTCGTAAAAGTTTCGATTGTTTTTGTTTAAAATTTTTTTTGAATAAACTTCGTTACGTAGTTGTATTAATAATTAGTTCGGTCAAAATGTTGACCATGTCCACATTGATGATGCCGGTCCCATCGACTGCTGCCATACCCGTACCTAATGGTAAGCTAGAGGCGACAAAAATTACAACCATTAACCACCACACAGGGGTACCAACATCCAATACCAGCACCAATAAAGCAGGTACTTACTCCCCTTGAATGTTGAATTATATTCACATACTGCTCTACTATCTTCTTCCCTTTTTTTATTTCATTTATAAAAATCTGATAAGTTGGTGCAACATGTGTTTCCAACTTTCCCGCCTCAAGCTGTTGCTGCCGCTATGACGTATCTGTAATATATATATATATGTATGTACGATATGTAAGTGTGTGTGTGTCTGTGTGCCAGCAAGTTAGTGTTCATTGCTGATATTTTCCTTTGTTCTTTGTACAGACGAAACTGCGACGCGATAGAGAAACTTAGACACGCCGCGGTTCTCTGTATTTTCATTCTTTTATATACCCAGAAAACGATAATCTTTGCACATGTTTGTGTGTTTAATTGTGTTGACGCTAAATCTGCAGCGTCTTCGATTTTAAACGTTTTCTTTCGAAATTTTGCCGCATTTAAGCTTCATCCTTTGTATTGTTTCAGCACATTCCATCCCATTTGTTACGCTACATTTATTATACGTAATGTACCTACATATGTATTTTATTTTTTATTTTATCGCGTTTTTCGCATGAAATCCTTGAATGAATATCCAAATTTTATGCCTTCGTCCTTGTAAAGATAGGATAACTGGTCACTAATTAGCTAAATCGATACATTTTTAATTAATTAAACAATTAATTGTGGAAGTTATAACTTTCGATTAAAGATGTTAAAATTGATACATATTATATTTTAAACATTTTTAGGAAATAGGCCGATTTACTTGCTCAATATTCATTAATAAGTATTTTATAAAAAACACTGTTTATAAATTGTAAATATTCTATTTGGATCAACAGTTCTAGTTTACAATTCGATCGCTATATATAGGGTGATGGCTAAAACACGTTGGTTCCCAAATACATAATTCCAAATTCCAAAAAATTATTATTAAAAGTACTTTTAATAAGGTAGTTTCAAAGAAAATAAAGGAAAAACACCTTGGCTCATTCCTCAGGTTGCTTAATTTTAGTTTTGTGTTTCGTTTGTAATTTTGTTCTTAAACTGTATAGTTCCACTAATTAACGTTAGTTTTTAATCTGTAATTAGTAATTAACTCAAATAAACTCGGGTAACGTTACATCTCCAAAATTACTGCAATCCGAAAACTGCTAAAACAATAATAGTAGTGGTGTTAATTAAATTTAAATTACCGTACCGCGTTCTGTATCATTTATGATAAAGAAAAAGAAGAATCGGATGTTTTTAGACACTAAAATATCGTAGTTATAAAAGATACTTTTAACTTCTTTAAAAAGGAACGTATTATATAAATGCTAAAATGGTCACAAAACGTTTTCAGTAATTTGAACCTGACCCTTTTAGTGTAAACGAAAAAAACGCACACTAGGACATTTGAAAGCAAAATTGAAGATTCTTTCCCCCGTAACATCCTTTATCGATAAACTTTTCTCTGAGACAATTCTATACCGAATGATACCAAGACTGAGAGACATCAGGCCATGGTTTAACAGACTTAGAGATAGTAACACTACTACATCCTTCCAATTTTCTTGTGTCATTCTCTTAAGAATTCGTTGAATGTGTTGTATCGGTCACATCTTTATTTAATTGGCGACCAATAAACAGGCTGCCACAAAATTACTTTCTTCCCTTTGTTCCTTTTTAGCTTGATCCTTTTAGGACCAAGCAAAAGCAGAAAAAAAAACAAATAAAATTAAAGTGCTCTACACTCCATGGAAAGAAAAGGAGATACAATTCGATTATTATCAAGTGTAACTTCCTATTAGGATTTTTTTTTTAGAAAAATTCAAATAAACCAGCGCTGCGCATTATGTTTCCGTTTAAGGGTAGATAAGGGAAAAGGCGCCTTTTGCTATTGTGAATTATTAACTTGTGTAGATTTTAGCTACTTCGAGACGTTTCTCAGACTTGCTTATCCTGCTCCAAGATTTATTAACGGAAGCACGTTTTACTTTTCATCTTGTTACATTATTTTAGAGAAAGCAGTCAGCAGAATTAAAAATTAATTTCCTACTGTGGAGAAATAATATCCTTTGCATTTATTAGTGATAAATTGAATTGTTCCTTATTCTTACTGCAAAAATATGCCACCTACACTTGTCATTTAGAAAACGAATCCTCTGATACTATTTTCCCCACTCTGTAACCTCCAGTGTCTACAAATGTTGCACATTTAATATTGACGTCCAATTATAAATTGTGAAAAAATATAATATAATTATAAAATAGAAGTTAATATGAAGTTGTCGGTCCGCTCACCGGTACTAAAATCAATGACTGATTCCAGAAATAGTCCTTTAATCTTCTATATCTTAAAAACCTTCCTTATGGTCAATACGATTTTCTTTTTTGCGATAAATATCTTTCTCATCATATATAGAGTAATAATGAAATATTTGAAGATTTTTTAGTAGGAGTAAATTTTAAATACATTAATGCGATATTAATTATTGAATTAATTTATACTCTCATTGTGAGGTAATCTGTAGTGGCTATAAATTAATTCAATAATTAATATCGCATTAATGTATAAAGTACCTACCATAGGGTCCATTCATTTATTACGTAAGACGATTTTTGACAGTTTTTGACCCCCTCCCCCTGTTTAATATTTATTACGTAAGAATCTAAAGGGAAGAAATGAATACATATAATTCATTGAAGGCATTAAAATATTTTATTGTAAACTCTACAATATTGTTTCGACATAACAATGAATGCCTTTCTCATTAGAAGATTTTAATAGATACTTTTTATAAACCAGGAAATAGCAATGTAAAAAAGAATTTTAATCTAATAAATTATTGTGGAAACACCACTAATAAAATTTGTAATAATTTAGGTAGTTTGCTTGTTAATAATAAAGACAAAAGAGAACTGCAAAAAGGCATTTACAAATTATCATGTAACAGTTGTAATGCGTGATATATTGGCCAGACTGGCAGGAGTCTTGGAATTCGACTCAATGAGCATAAAAAATCCATTTTAAATCAAAAACACAACACGGAATTAGCGATACATTGCATTTTTATCAATTCGGACACCATCAAAATTTTACATAATGAAAGAAAAGGGAAAAGCAATAAAAATGAACGAGAGTATAACAAATGACCAACAAATTTTTTCCAATACGCCTTTATTAGATACAAGATTAGAAGCAGGGTCATCTGGTATTTCTTAACAACGAGTATATACCTGAAACTTTGAAATTATACCCACAGAATACCAACTGTTGACTGTTGACTGTAAAAATATATATAAAGGATAAGTGTAACCTGAAATTTAGTAAATCTGTTACTCTTGAGAAAGACATTGTTATGTCGAAACAATATTGTAGAGTTTACAAAAAAAAATTTTGAAACATTTAAAAGTGATTTTAATTCCTTCGATTATTAAAAAAATGTTTCACAAGGATCCGACCAGTTCAACAATTGATTACATATAATCAACTTTGGTTTTGTTTTAAAGTTTTTCTTTATCATTAAAATCATCTTTAAATATTATGTCATGTTTGTATGCAATCTTGAAGCTTTTGGCCAGTCCAGGGGCTCAAAACCCTCAACTCTGACTAGTAGTGGTATAGATTAGAAAATATCCAAACGAAAACGCAGTCACAATTTTAAATAGTCTCTTACCTCTTTCCGAGCATCAAACGGGCCAAGAAAACGTCTGGTTTTAGGATGAGAATTTTCGCATCGGTATAATTTGACTTCGACGTACCGTTTTGAAGAACGAAGGCACGGATTACTGCGTATATCCAGGGGATCGACTTCCGATGTCACTGAACGTTACGGCACTAGGCACCGTGCGTGATGACACCGTAATGTACTAGCCATTAGACAATTAGTCGTCAGGTGCGATGCCAGATATTACCTGACCAAGTAACAAACACACATATGAATATTAATTAATGTGGCCCTGTAGTACTGGCTATAGGATGCCAGCCGTTTTCCCATGGCTTGCTTTTTCGCCGTATCTACCCTCGGCGCTTTTAATTATTCTCATTTTGCGGTTATGTGCCCATAAAGCGTACGAAACGCCCTCACCACTGGGTTTATGTCACCTAAGTATACCCATACATACACATGTGTACTCGCATCCTGTATAAAACTGTAATAATTTAAAGGGTAAAATTTTTAATGAGCACTTACCATCATATCCCATCAACCCACCCACCACCCCAAACAATGAAAAATGCTCAAAACATTCTAACGACCGGACGGGTTGTTTTATCTATTTACCTGCGTATTATATACCTACCTATCTAGATAATAGATCATGTATAACTTTGTTGTTGTACATACTACGCTCAAGCCACACATTTAAAAATTACTAAGGTTTCGTTGTTTGTAAAGGCTTTAATTCGATTATTTCTGGTCTTTTTTTCTCACATTGATACCTGACTTTAATAAAAAACCAGTCAATTCGCGTAGTGAAAAATATTCCATCAGAAAACGCGACAGTTTCATTTTATTTTCTTCTTGCCACCACGTCGGGTTCCTACCTTTTTTCCTAGCTTAGCTTTTTAAGTATTTATACTCATTCGTTTAACCAAAAAGCTCAGCAAGTCTTAAAGATTCACTTCCGGAAATATGACAGACAATTTATTTATCAGAGAAGAAGTTGCTCGTCGTGAATAAATTATTACTTGAATTCGTGTTTTATTAAACAGTACCGAAAAAAGTCTGTTAGGGATTTTTTTTCCGTTTTTTTTTTCTATACGAAAGACCGCCTATTTGGATAATTAATATTGAATCGGTATGACCAAGATAAATCGAAATAAAACTACATTAACAGGACATATAACAATAGTAAAGGTTGATAAAAAGAGATCGTAATTTTTTGTTTACAAATTGATAATTGGTAAAGGATAATTCCATTTACATTAGCCAAGTGAATTTTCGGTATTTTCGCGAATATGTCAAGGAGAATATTTTAACAAGGACAACAGCAGCGTATCAGATGCCTAAGAGGTCTTGATGTGGAAACGTGCTTTTACCAAAAGTTTGACAAAGAGTTTATAGAGGGTTAACGACTGAAATTCTTGTAAGAAACTAGATTACAACTTTCTTACGAAAGGTTCATGTATCATGTTGAAAGCATCGTTTTTGCTAATGCGTTCTCTTGCCATCATAGACATACGAAGATTAAGATAATTAGTTAATTAATTAGATACGTATCTAATCTGTATGTATACAGGTACAATACGTACCCAGATACATTTCGCAATATCAAACTTACGTTATGATTAATTATCGATGAACATTTACTTCTTAGTTAAAAATTTATCGAAATTAGTAGACGTAGATCTCATTAGTGACCAAATCAAAGCTGCTCCATTAAAGGATGTTGATATAATGTCGTGTAAAAGGCAGTAGCTTTGTCGCGATCTAACATATTGACATGACAAAAAGTTTCTTTATTCGTTATAATTTATTTGTTTATACAACGTTTTCACAACGAGTGTGACACACAATCAATAAACTTTATATATTGTTATTTACTGCTAACTGTGGTTGTGATTATAGTTTTTCAACAAAATTCATTATCTGTGCATTAAATTATATATAATATGCCTTTTTCGTTACCTACATAAAATGTAATATAATCACCGCATTTACAGTACTAATTGGATAATAAAAAAGTATCAGAAATAGCTATATAGTGTTATCAAGTGTGCGTGCAAGATCGGTTATCATTCTGGAGCTAATGACAACCAAATAGAGTTGTTCTTTATGTATAATTATAACACCACTGAATCTTTACGAGAATCCCACAAGTGGTTTATTTCAAAAATAAGTCGACATTATTCAAACGAAAATAATGTAATGTACCTATAGTTAGCAATTTTTCAAATATTTTCACCATAGTTAGGAAACATAATATTTAAGTAAATTTCAAATTGCATACGTATTATTCCAACTCGATAATTAGAATTAAAACGGTTTTGGTCAAATTTAGTGTCAGTTAAAAGCTATAACTTTAATGAATTTAATTAAATTGTACAGCAGGTCATTTTGTAAAGAATTAATTTTTTACTAACTAATCTTACAATTAGCATTAGGAAATTAAAAAATTTTGACATCGCAGGTTAAAAATTACATTTTAAGACCGGATTCTGTTTAGAAGATTTTAGACACTCTAACTATTTGCGAAATTAAATTAAATAAATGTCAATAGAGCTTTTAATTTTTTTGTTTTTTTATTTTATGACACGTGCATATCGGTCAGCATTGGAAAATTTATAAGATCGTGACAACGCTAGACCAAACAATAGTAAATCAAAATATTATTTGAGGTCATTAATTATTATTCCAGCATAATACACCAATCACATAAAATATACCTATCGGTATTTGTATTCTCGTAGCCTATAAATTTGGTCGTCAGATTTCCCCAGTTACGTATTAAAACACAATTGCTGGTTCAGCACAGAAGAGCGATCCATTTGTTTAACTCGCCGTCCTGTATTCGAATCCTGTGTTTGTCTATGTGTAAATAGATGTGTATGTGAGGTATTTATGTAGGCAGGTATTTGTGTGTATGCTAGGTAGTCGCACTGCTACCTTGCCTGCGGTCTAAACTCTAAACTCTTTTTCCTATTCTGCTATTATTTTTCACTGTCAATATCCTTTAGATTTGAAAATTGCTAGCAGCTGCAGAATTAAATTGGATTTATTTTATCTAGCGATTCACTATTATACATATATATGTATACGTATATTTCTTTATTTGCACTAAATTTCATTCACACAGTACCTACCAACTTTACGTAGGATAAATACAATATCATATGTTTTGTATATTTATTATACTTATATAAAATAGAAATAGAAGTATGTAGTGTATAAATGTCCTAAATATGATGATACCTGTTAAAAGTCCACAATTGAATGCCAACACAAAAGGTTTACCCTTATACACGTGGTGATTTGAGTAAGATAATATAAATTATAAGAAACAGTTGACACATGGGTTCTTTCAGTTTTCTGTTGTTCTTTTTATTCGGTGCTGCAGTGCGACATGCATACCCGTTTTGCGTGACAATATTTGTAAAGTAAAATAACAGTAGCGACTTCCACCCTACCTGCGGCTGCTACTATGTAGTGAATGTAGGTAAATACGCTGATATCTCATCTTACATAAACTAATACCATTTTTCAACTTTGCTACCACCCCGCAATTTTTTACAGTTGAATCAGATTCTTATCTGATATAACCAGACTAAAAAGTGATTAATTACTACCGTTTTGCGCAGGCCAAATGCTTTGGTTTACAAAGCTCAACTCTGAAACTTGTAACACCAACTAATTAACACATATTTTTCACATGTATGAGAAAAAATCTTGTAATTTGAAGATATACAATTTGATAAGTTACTATTTTTAACAGAAAGACAACAAAGTAAGTTAAATAAAAGTTTTAAATATATTGTAATTTATTGTTACAATCTAGATATTAAAAAAGTGATCTAACATAACGTACATGAACGTATATGAAAGTTAATCATGATGATATAATAATATAGCTTGTAAAAGTCTGCCAGCGCCCACCTGATGAGACCCGATAGGTCGAAGCCGGTCGTGGGATATGGCTTTCGGTACGTTGTGCCTACCGTGTAGGACGCGTTCCAAATGTGGGATCTGTGATCGTTTATAATTAGACGAAAAATGATTTTAATACTTCTTATATATTATATTAGATAAAGAAAACACTTTTTGAAAACTTACTTACCTACAAGGCCATCTTCAGAAGAAGGATTAATAACTAAGTAACAACTATTTGGCCTTAAATACTAAAAAAATTATTAGGGTGGGGGTGTAACTTTTCTATGTTTATTTTCATTTACACCTTATTTTGAAAAGGCAGTTAGTTTGTTGTATACCGATAATAATTAAAATATTTCCGAATTACCTATAGTATAACTTGTTTACTTTGGATTTAATCAATACACAGTGTAATATTTCAATCCTGTTTAAACTTTTGTAATCAAAACTTGTTAAATGCTACTCCAGTTTATCTTTTACTAAACTTTCTCACTATGATAGATCTTATGCATCAAGAAAATTCGTGTAGGTGTTGTTAACTTCAAAGGGAAGCTAACGATTGCCCTCTGATAGGACAGGAGATAAAAGTTTTTATCATTTTTTTTTTATTGTAAGAAACCTTTTTCAATATACGCCTTCAAAGAAGATTTCAAGCAACTTTCTTTTTCAGTTTTGAATAGGCTAAATTTAAAGCTATTATTTGAATGTAATCTGATACTTCACTTTTTGAATTTTCTTAGTTTCTCTTTTTTAAGCAACTTCTATCCTGTAAGCTTCATAATTATTTAAAATTACTGAATGTCTAAAATTGTCGGAAGGTAATAACCTAATATTATAAAGGGAAAATTTATCGTATATTTCCTTTTAAATTGTAATATACTTAATAAATAATATGTTTTACATTAATAAGCATATGTACTATATATACATTGACATATCGGCTTTTGTAGCATGAAAACACATGTTACCTTTCAAGGTTTCAACCTTTTACAAACAGTTTTTATTATATTTTGTTCTTTATGAAATTTTCGTTATACATAGATATATTCAGAACAGGTAGGATACGTTACCTTTTAGGGAATTACGGACATGCGATACAAAAAATAAATAACTTCGAACTTTATTCGAAAAATAGCGATATTAAATGTCACCGATATTAAATTTTTCTTAAGTCGTGAGGACGGAGTGACTTTTTTTCTTATCTTTATATTTCATTTGGCGTAGCCATAAACGAAACGAACTGAAATTGAGCACATATCACAACATAATAATCATTGTATTTATACTTTGAATGTTGATGTTTGTCTAAGTTAATTTCGGTATTTTTTATAAAATATTAATAGAACCAAAGCTCGGTTTTTTATTAAACATTTTATAAAATAATAATAAACATTAATACGTTATTAAGCTTTGTTCACGAGTATACAAATGCAATACTAAATATTAATATTACAGTACAAAATATTTATACCTGGAACAGGGGTGTTCAACCATTTTTTGTTGGAAAACCTGAGTAATAATCGATAACAGGGTATTTCTTAAATTCCAGTTGGTCATTTGTAATATTTTGTTTATGTATTATGGATTTTTTAATTTCAAATTGTTCAAGTAAGTTCAATCTTTTTCCTTTGTTTTCTCCATGTAATAGTTGTAAATTCTGTTTGTTTAGAAAGTGGTTGTTTTCTATACAATGATTGCTCATTCCTGAATAAGGCTTAATAAGCCGAAACATATGTAGAGTTTCTAATATAAACTGTTTAATATATTTATTTGCAATTTCATTTGTTTATTATTATTTTTTATAAAATCTATGGAATAAAATGAGATTTGCATAAAACAAAACTCATTTTTGTATGTTACCGTTGAGGCAGGCAAAAAAGTAAAAAAGTATTGCATGGGATCCGAACACATCTGAAAGGTAGGAACTGTTCTGATTATAACAATTATATTTGTTATTGTTTTAAAGTGCCGAAGGGTAATTAATTCGTGTAAGCATTAAATTTAATGAACGCAAATTGGAATTTCGACCACATCCGATTTCTACTAATTATTATTATAAATCATTAGCCCATCTAAACCGTTTAAAATAATTAAGGGTTGGCTAATTTAATATAAAAATATAGAAAAACTGCTTACCCTGCTTGCTATTTGCCGTTTTTTTTTTCTCCTGAATAAGCATTTGCTTTATACTTTTTTGGACCAGTTGCATTTGCTATTCGAAGGGCTTACAAATACGTGATTTAAATTTTATTCGTTCCCTATGTTCCTACTTACTCGAATACAATGGGAGCAAGCTTGCCCAACCGGCGGAAAAATCGTGTGTGCTATGAAATTCGAAACTCGCTTTAATATATTTTGAAAGAATCTTCCACGTTAAAAAAAGGAAAACATTTTTCAATAAACATTAATTACCAAAGAAATACGAGAATTTCCTACGTTTTCTCTGACCCTTAAAATAAAAAGGGAATTTAAAACATGTGTAGAACTTAGCTACAATATTCGTTCGTAATTTTAGGGGCAGCCCACCGAACCAACCGTCGGGTTTGTTATTGTTAAAACTAACGATAATTAAATTTCTACTTCACTAAATTAGTCTTACTTACGTATATGGATTAAGTATCTCATAAGGTAGTTTAACAGAGGCAGTTATGTAGTTTTCATCTTTGGTCAATCGAAAATTTTTATTATATATCCTCCGTTCCCAGGTACTACCGAACAATTATCAGAAAAAAGCACATTACACAAAACAAATTGCTACATTCCTTAGCTTTCAGCCTTCGATCCGTTCCCATCTGGTGTTTTATTATTACGGTTGTAAAATATCCCTACGTAGTTGTTAGACATACGGTCCAATTCGTAGAAATATTTCGCTACACCATAAAGCCCGATTCATACTATAGGTCAAATCACGGTCTGATCACGGTCCGATAACGCTCAGATTAAATATTTAAATAATCTAATGATTAAAATAAAACACACTTGGTAGGTTTCACAACATATATCTATCAGAAAATCTCTGACACGTGTTTCGGTAGTTACACCATTATCGAAGAGTTTAGGACTAAAGGTACACAAGGTATTTATTATACAATTAATTTACGTTGTTTATTATCTATCAATTGTGTCGCTTTTAATTGAGGGGAAACCCCAAAATCTGTTTGATCGTTCGTAATGGGTAGATCGTTTATGAGAGCTACATTTATTTCTAAGATTTCTAGGGCAGGTTCCTCTCGTTAAATCTCCTATAGCAGGAACAGTTTGTCCGTAAGAGCTGCAGAACTATAGAACATATCAATCAATCAACCAGATAAATAATTTTCCTTCTTGTCTGATTAGCTAATCATACACATGATGTATGTGGTACATAGTTTTGCTACAAAATTAGCAGCGTGTTACAGTGAGGATTGTTGATTTCTGCATTAGTAATTGATTGTCTTGCGTGGATGTTCAGGTGTACTAAAATGAATGAAATTTTATTTTTCTGACGGAATAAATAGAATCAGTGTATTTTATTTTAATTTTGGAGATTAATGATTCTTAGTTCTTAAGAGTCTACATCTACCTAATGTGCCAGTAGCGAAAAAAGATGTTTAAATCGATTTTTTTTTTTGTTGGCACTAACTTGCAGAGTATATAAAATAACTAGGAATTCTTAAGTAGAACGTTTTTGGTTTGGAACCATTTTCCCTTGCGGTACTCTGTCCTATTAAACAACTTTACGACTGCAATCCCCTTTATATATTGCTGTTTTTATTCGTCAAGGGAGTAAGCACAAACATTATTGATTTCTGTAGATGAACTTGAATAAAGAAAATAAACGACATTTTTTTCTAGTTTACCTAAGCTTTTAATAAGCTGATAGGTATAGGTTTTTATTTTTCCAGACAAAGACCAATTAAATTTCAATTTAACTTTCCCATATTGTTTTTCCGATGTTCATTTCTGTTTATTTCTCGCTCGGTAGGAACTTTGATATAAATTTTGTTGTGCTTCGTATCTTACGTTAGTAAACTTTTTAAATTCCTACAGTTCTATCTTGACTAATGTTCTTATAGAAAAAGAAAAAGAAAAAGAAAAACAACTCACCTGTTGTTAAGTTGTAAAAATGCAGAAGAAAAGTTTTAACTTTTTAACGTTAATTTAAATGTAATATTAAAACCGTTTTAATGACTAAAAAAGAAAATAATAAATTTTGTTAAGCATTTTAAACTACATCAAGAACAGAGTAACCAATTTCTTTTCCTAATTCTTACAGCGAGCTAATTCAGTGATAAAATTAGAGAAGACAGTCAATTTGAATCAAAGCAAACATTATATAACAAAATAAAACATTTACTAAATTACTTATTCCTTTGTTTATGTTGACATTATATAATAAAGAAAGCACTGTGGTAAAAATAATAACGTTTATTTCCAGAGCATCACCACATCTTTGTCGGAGATCTAAGCCCCGAAATAGAGACCCAAACTCTACGAGAAGCATTCGCAGCATTTGGTGAAATATCGTAAGTTACTTCTTTTTATTCTCATACAAAGTTTTTTCGAATTCTCCAATAGCCCTTTGTTAGTGAATTCGATAAAAAAAAGAACAAGTATATCCCAATACTCGAAAGCTTCATGTCTTTTAAAAGTTGAAAAACACAAAAAGTTTCAAGCTTTATATTTGTATTCACTACAATTGTTTCGCTTAACTGAATCTTCTTCAGGTGAAGATACAACAAAACTTGTGATTAGTAACTACCTACATATACCTACTAATTATTATGGTGGGGGAATTAGATGTTTGTTTTACAGGTTCTGATAGGTTACTTACAAAATTTCATAATTTTGTCAATAGTTTACATGAAAAAATAAAATTTACTTTAGAAATTGAAAGCGAGAAATCTATCAATTTTCTAGATCTTAATATTAAAAGAGTACAATCAAAACATGATTTTGCCATTTTCCATAAACCTTTTCACACGGACTCTATTATTCATGCTAATTCGTTTCATCCGGTATCCCACAAATTAGCGTCTTTTAATTCTTTTATCCATAGGTTGATTTCTGTTCCGTTAAAACCCGATCATTACAAGTTAGAATTAGACAGAATTTATCGTATTGCTGTAAATAATGATTATTCTCTTAGTCTGGTTGACAATATATTGAATAAAAATTTTTTAGAAAAAACCTGTAAGTTAATTTATCCAGATGTAAAAATTAAACCGACTAATTTTAATTGTGTAACGTATAAGTGAAATATCTGTTAATATATCATTTAAAACGGACAACTCTTTAGGTAAATTTATTTTAAATAACAAATGTAAAACACCTAATGGTCTATATAGGTCAAACTGGGCGTTCCTTTGATATTTGTATTCGCGAACATTATAAGAGTTTTATAAATAAAAAACCGACTCGACTTACGCAGATTATTTAATTACTAATGGTCATAATTTTAATCTAGAATTAAAATTTTACATATTCATAATAAAGGTAAAACATTGGATTTACAAGAGAGTTTATAAATTAATTAATATAATAAAGATAATAATATTTTGAACGACCAGTTAGATGTAAAAAGTTCTCCTTTACTAAATGTCAATATCTATTTCCCCCACCATAATAATTAGTAGGTATTTAGATGTAGGTAATTACTAATCACAAGTTTTGTTATATCTTCACCTGAAGAAGGTTAAGTTAAGCGAAACAATTGTAGTGAATACAAATATAAAGCTTGAAACTTTTTGAGTTTTTCAATTTTTTTAAAAATTATGAACCAATTTCAACAAGTTAAGACTTCCACAATCAACAATGCTTTTTCTCTTCTTCTTTACTTGATGTGTATAATTACTAAAATGTGGATAGTGTCGCCTCTACCATTAGATATTTAGTAAAAATTTTTATTTTGATAAGCATAAGTAACTAAATTTCCCAGTGGTCGAACAAAAATCCAGGGGCAACCATAAATCTCGGTCTGCCTTTTATTGGCTTATCCGCTATTAGAGCTAACGGCACGATCTAATCCTTCTATATGATGACAGGAGCGTATAAAGCATAAATAACGTCAAAATTAACGGACGATGGCAAAAAAAAGGAAACTCATTCGAACAGAGCATTTGTTACTATATTTTATTTAGAACTAATGCACTTTTACTAACTGTTAAAATACAGTTTTATGCATATCAAACAAATCCAAGGTTGACTCGTCTTTAACAAATTTGTTTCTTTTTTTCATCCCCTACATTTAAGTAGACAGTACGATTTTTTTGGCTACAATTTTCACAGATACCTAAATAATATTTAATAAATCAAACAATGCCTCTTTGTGAAACATTGTTTAAATATATTAATAAAACAACAGTTTGATATTTAATATATGATATTTTAAGTCCTCAAAGTTTGGAGATTGTACTTTTGGGGCATTTTAGCCCGAAACTAAATTCTACTTTAGTGCATTAAAAAAAAAAACCTTTGATGGATTCGGTTTTTTCTTGAATTAGTGTTTTGGGAAAGTTCGTTAAAATCGAATGGCATTCGCATCGTATGTGTAGTTGATGCATTAATTAGAGTATTGTTTGTTTTATATTAAAAATTCTTGCCCGCAATTTGATTTACACGATCAATTTCCTTAACTCTGTTGAGAACGAAAGTCTATTTCACAACAGAATAAATTTTAATTGAAAATTGAAATAGCAGAACGACGAATGTGTATATATGTATGCGTGTATATAAATACATATATATTTATATAGTATGTATATGTCTATGTGTGGATGTGAGGGTGAGATCGAATTGAACCATTCAAAATGGAAATGGATTACAAAGTCGAGTGAGCTAAAGTTGAAAATAAACCATTTGCATCCACCATTTGGAAAACTGAATGACAGATCATTACACGTGAAACATGTAATTGGTGCCGTCCGCACATTTAACACTCATTTTAATGTTTCGGGAAATGTTGCTGTGTCTTTAATGGAAAACAAAACCTACAGGAGCTACACAATTTTCCAAATGAATCGCTCAGTAAAAAATTAAACACCAGAATGAGTCGCGCGTATTGGAAAAAGTACCCGTTCAGGATTATGATTAAAAAATCCTTTTCTCGAATGAAACCGAACAAACAAAGTTCCATATTTATCAATCGAACTATGAATTTTACTGCTGTACATTCCATTCAACTCAAATAAAAATAAAAAAGATGAAGAAAATTATAGATTAGGTTTTATTTAGACCGAGCGATACTTTTACATTTACATCCCTTTAATTACTCCGAAGGATGTTGGATAAATACAAATGCTAAGACCTGATATTAACGCACATGCATGCTTTTTTTGTTTTTAGACTAATTGCCAGTAACCATGATTGTATTTAGGCTAATTTCTTGGTGAAACATCTTGTAATACTATAAGTTAATTATGAAAAGACACTTGGTATTGTTTTACTATATTTGTTTAAAAAACTCTAACATGTTTCGGCTATGAAGCCATTATCAAAAAGTTAATATTATTATTATATTAATTGCCAGTGTTTATTCAATTTTTGCGAAGATTGCTTAATTCTGGGATACCTATTCTCTATCATATAATCCTTTTTATTTTAAAATAAAAAAGATAGTTTATTTGACCATTAACAGAGGATAATTAAAACATCTGCTGTTTTATAAGAGGCGATATATACTTAGGTCGAAAGAATTAAATACCTAAATACCCAGAGATATACCTGTATAGTAGTTGAAATGCAGCAAACACTGCAGTAAAGGCGCCAGCCGAATCCAAACTTTGCGGCAGTAGAAGTTCAACAATTCGTCTTAACGAACAACCCAACCACCAGAATATACATAAGTAAACACATGTAATTACAAATTTAAAACGGTTTTGGTTTTCTTTCTAGTTCATTATGTACAATATACATACCCACACAAAGGATTCAGTCGCCTTTTGACCTAGAAATGAAATAATAATGAATGAAAGTGAAGTAGCGGTAAGTAATAAGTGCGATCTGTTATTTATTGTGGAATTCAATAATTTCGTAATCAAATAAATATAATAGATAAAACACGAGTTTTTAGATGTTTCAACAATAATTTAATGTACCCGACAATATTGTTTCGACCCACATGTGCACATTATTAAGAATTATTTTTTTTTTGAAAAGAAACTCCCAACCCCCTAATCAAACATATTCACTATTGGTGTAGATATGTGCACGACGTATTTTGTATTTAGTTAGGTACGTCCAGATAATTAGTTAATTTTTTGAACCTTTTAAACAGTTTTAACAGAAACATACAGTTTACGAAAGAAATACAATCAGATAGGTCTTTAAACTTTCTGGATTTAGCTGTCTCACATTATGATAGAAAATTAGAATATAAAATATATAGGAAAGCCGTCACGACGGATACTGTTGTACCAGCTAATTCGAATCATCCTTACAAGTCAAAGCTGCAGTGTTTCACAGCCTTCTTCACAGATTAATAAATATACCTTTCAAAATTGATGATTTCGAAAAAGAATTAAATGTAATAAACCACATAACTTCAAATAACGGTTATAAAACTTCACTAATGTCTACATTACTAAAAAAGAAAATTCACAAACAATCCAGATCTTTACTTTTCAACACTTCTACCTCCAAACGTGATCATATATATTGTTCTTTTAACTTCATTAATAGAAAAATTAACCACAAAATAGATTCTTTTTTCAAAAAATTGAATATCCAAGTAATTTCCTCCAATTTATAATATAATAACAAACCCAAATTAGACCGACTACAAAAAAGTGGTGTCCATTCGTTAAATTGTGTGGATTGCAATGCGATATACATAGGTCAAAGTGGACGTTCGATTGGTATTAGGCTAAAAGAACATTTATACTCTACAAAGAATAAAATACTAAGCACAGGAATGGCAGACCATTCTGTAGCCAACAACCATAAATTAGATAAAGCCAAATTATTACATTCAGCTTCAAAAAGCAAAAAATTAAACCTTTTGGAATCTCTAGAAATTAAGAAAGCTGTAAATTTAAATAAAAACATAATAAATTACCAAATAGAATTAGCTACTAATAACACCCCGCTAGTATTAACAACATTGTAAACAATTTTTCAGTTATGTATCCCCACCATTTATGTACAATACAAACAATATTGTCGAGTACATTAAATTATTGTTGAAGCATCCAAAAACTTGTGTTTTATTTATGTTTATGTTTCATCAAATGGTCACTATTGATAGTTTGAATTTCGTTATCTTTACTATAAAATGGCCTTGTTGCTGCAATAATTAACAGATGGCGCTGTTTAATATCAGGTGAATTAGCCGCTGTTGTATCGTATTGTTGAGAATCAAACAACTTAACAATATATTAGCTAAGATACGGAATCCTTGGCGCGCAAATCAAATTCGGTCATATTTATTATTTTTCTATACTTCTTTTATGTTCTATAAATAATATAATGATTTGGATAAGAAACCTACATTTTCTGTTGATTACGGTCAAATTGAATTTAGGAGTATATCGTAACTTGCTGAGAACAAAATGTATCGATGCAACGGTAAATTACATCAGGATCTATCCTACCTCTTACTGACACTTGTTGACTCTCGGGATAACTTTTTCATTTAGTTCCTCGATGTATTTCTCTAGGGATCTGTAAGTTGTAAATTCCTACAGAACTAGTAGATAGCAGATTGGCAACTATTTCATCTATGAATTCTGAAAACTTTTCATTTCACGGTGTTCTGATTTATAAAATGGAAAACTTTAAGTGATTGGAATTGATTTGAGAATATATCATGCCCCGTAAATATTGGATAACCTTTTCACACATTATGAAAAACCGAATATTATATTTAGTAAAATTGACACCACTGGTCATCATTAAACATCACAACCGCAAATAGTAGATTGTGGTTTTAAAATTTAACAAAGAAACAATAATAATCTTTATTTGTCTAGTAGGTACAAACCTACTATAAATGATCAAATATACATAAGTATTTGCCCGGTTCTCAGGTAACTTAACACATAACTAAGCCTCTGTAACTGACTATTTCGAGAGCTCTGACATAACTATTATAATACCATTATAACCAGTGTAAGTTTTTAACAATTTCATCCAGTAACACAATGCTCTTCTTACTTACCATTACGCTTTCTAACCTGAAGCTGCCTGTCTCAAGCCTAACCATATACCCTGGTGTACTATTTGAGAGTTGTAAGAGGCGTTTGTAAAACGTTGTCTGCACCTGTTCAATTTCTTGTGCAAACTTTAGTCCCCAGATTCCAGATCCATATAAGACCGACGAAATGGTCGTAGCATCGAACAATTTTTGCCTTGCATTCCAGTTTGTATTCTTATTTGTTATTAAAGCTGACCAGATTGCTCCCATTGCGGTCTTGCCCTTAATCATTGCGCTATCCAGAGCTACATTAATCGTTGCTGATGATGAGAAGGGGATGCCTAGATACGTGTATTTGTTAACAACTCTCAGTCTGGCTCTACGGAATTTCACAATGTCCGTCTTCTTTGGGTTAACTTCCAATGCCTTTTTAAATTTAAGAAAGATACAAAGCTACTATATAAATTATAAATCGCATTAAATATGTACATATTTGAATATAAATTTTATACAAAAATTAAATTAAAAAAGTCATTCATTTGTGGTTCGATTTTCTAAATGACCTTAAATCGAGGGACCCCTCCCCCCCTTACGCAGTGGTATAAATAATAATTTAACATGAGAAATTAACTTAGTATAAATATACAGACTGATACCTTATTGCTAAGTTTCTGTAAAAAGAACTGAAATTCAACTTGATGCGATAATGGCGCCGAAACAATCTGGCATATTCTGTAAGTGCCAGCTGTTCTTTTGCCAAAATGTCGTAGCTTTAGTTATTTTATACGGTACTTTATTTTAAATTATTGGAACCTTTTTCAATGTATATACAATACAATCAAATTTAATTAAATACATAGATGCATAAATATTTACTATTATTTTACACTATTGTCAGCAAGTCTGCGTATGTTTACGCTAATTATTATTTTAAACAATATTGTATCAACAGCAAACAAATTTTGCGCTGCTCTTTGTACAAATGAACGTTTACATTTCATTTAGTTTTAATTAATCTAATGATTTTTTTTTTTACAAATGCAATATTTAATTGTAGAAATACTTGAATCATGTGAAAATTAATAAATGATTTCGAATAATCTATTATGGTTCTAGTGAAAATTAAATGTAATTTAATTCAGTTTGTATTAATTTGAAACAGTAAAAAAAACTATAACAACTTTATTATTTTTAAACCAACGCCAAGGTAGAAATTTCACAGATGTGCGCTACCCAGTTTTCCCAAGGGTCCAGCAAGTGTCTTTTAAAAGGGCTAGCAGATACAGATGTAATTTATCAAATTGACGATACAGGTACTTTGTATTCTTAATGTCCATGTCGTCGTGGCGCTAGGCGTCACAAGGTCGTTGACATCATTACCAGCTTCAACGAGATTACTTTATAAACAAATACCTCTCAAAAGTTACCGTCAGTTTCAAAAGTGCACAGTTTGAATCGCTCAAATAAATGCACAAACGAATGATAAATATTTAATGATATCGAAACTATTCTTTGAATTCCTATTTTTACCTAATTGGGCCGTCTGCAAACGTACTGTATAAAATGCTGTTTGTAATAATTTGAAATGACATTTATCTGCAATCTTAACTGCACAATAATTTCAAATAAAATTTATCAAAACCTTCCAAGTCTTTGTAAGCCCCTGGTCTGATAGTCCAGATAGTTCTTTAGTGTTGTAGTGTTGTCATATATATAATAGAATTAGAATGGGCAAGCTGTTATGTCAATAGAAAGAAATAGAAAATGAAGATACATCATCTACCTCTTTTTATTTTGAGCATTCGTAGTATATAATCAGTTGTGTCTGTCTATTAGGAGCGTTACTAAACAAAGATAAAGGACGAAATTAAGACTCAGTCTCGAGTGATTTCTAGTGCTCTAGATCATCACTTAGCATTCGGTTCGAATCCGATCCGGCTACTCTGGTCCAGATTTTCTGTGGTTTCCTTGTATCACTTGGGCAAATGCTGGGGCAGTAATATTCCACAGATAATCTTTCACTTCTCTTCTGTCTTCATGTCGTCCGTCTCATCTTTCTCTCCATAACCACACCACACCACCTACCTATTCCCAAGATTTCTGCAAGGAGGCTGAAGAGGGCCTTACGCCCTACCCTCCGGCTTTGCACAACAGTGTAGGTCGGAGTGATGCCCGCCCACCAGCACGAGTAGCTGGTGGGAATGAAACACAAAAAAGTTTTCCCGAGTGAATAAGTGATGATAGGTTAGTCTCTTTTGATTTTATATTATTTTCGTTTTTCTACTCTAAAGATAGAGGGATTTCCACTATTTGTCATTTCGTAAAAAATTTTGATATTTTTATATGCCTTCTTTGCTTCTGTTAATAATTAGTTATAAATTAAAAAAAATAGATTTTTAAATCCAACAATGGATTCGTAACTTTTTGACTAGTTAAACAATTATTAGCAAACTTTTTGGTCAATAATAATTCTACGTTTAGCCGAATGAAATGGGTTTCTATGAGGATTAAAACGTCGGTTTATAAATTACTTTGTCGATGCGGTCAAAAAGCTTTTTACTCGGAATCAAGGATTAGGCACTTTCCTATGCCCGAGCTCATTAATGTTTGAACATGGTAGGAAATTAAATTTTAATATGATGTATTAGATAAGGAGTTAAGTCGATTGTTTCATAAGGCGTATCCATCTAATTTATTCTATAATGTCTTTCTAGCGTATTGAATTTTGTTCCAAACCAAACTTGAAAACTACGGTAAAAACATTCCAGTTATCATTCGAATAAACAGAAATATTAATCTTTACGGTAATTATTGGGGAAGTTCGAATTTCGTCGATTTATTTGGAACGCGTCAACAATAAAGAAAAGTTCATTCATTCTTTCTTAGTCGTTCCAAATCAACTACGAAAACGAACTTTTTTCACACATTGTGTTCTTTTTCGAGCGTTAATGAAACAATTTGGGCCATTCAAAAGAATCACTTCTATAAAACAAATTTCAACAGTTTCGTTATGATAACATTTTTTCTATTATTTATTCATTTCAGTTATTTATCACCAAACTGAACATTACCTAAAAGTAATTCTAATGTTTTATATTTGTAGTTCCTAATCGAATCTTGCAGAAAGCTGCCATGATAACGCAAAAAACTTTAATACAAAGACAATACGTTATCATTCATATTTGATATTTGTGAATAATCTCAATGTTCTTTGTTCCTATTGGCTAATAAAGTACGTACATGATGTAGTATACTCATATACATATATAGTAAATACTTTGTAGCTAACAAAGAACTCCCTATAACATAAACCTTAGAGCACGAAACATAAATTCCAATTCATTATGAAAATACTAATATTAATAAATATTTATACTGCTAAAAATAGGAAATGTCTTGTAAAGATAAGTAGTACGACAATTAATTGGTTACGTTTGTGGGGGTTGAAAACATGGATTGTTTTGCTAGTGCTCTAGAAATATAATAGAATATTAAATATAGAACAAAATACACACCAGCAGATGCTGTTCTAAGAATACCTTAACTGTTTTCAAATGCATAGATTTTAGACAATACAATAATAAATAACGAGTTTCTATAATGCTTGACAGAAAATTTATGAGTAATTGTAGCAATTAAAAAAGGATTTTTGGGTGTTTTCTATTTTAACAATAGCAACAGATATTTAAGTAACTGTTTCGTAACGAAAATGGATAATTAACCATAAAAACTAAAAAAAAATTAAATATCGAAATGCATGACGGACGCAACAGAGATTGCAAAAGATAGATAAGTAATATAACTACAGTAATAATGAACATTTTCGGTGAATTTTTTAGTAGAGATTAATTTCAATGCATTAATATTGATATTAACCTTTTTGAATCAATTTTTAGCTACTACAGATTACCTCAAATGAAATCGAACCCAGGACCTTAAGCTTTACGCCTCAATGCTCTGACCACTAAGTTACGAGAGGTGATAGGAATTAATGTAAGCTTTTTCTCGTTAATTTGAGGTAATCTGTAGTAGGTAAACATTAATTCAAAAATTAATATTAACATTAGTGTGTTGTAACTATAACAATAAGATATTTCACGTGCGGCACCTACCCTCAACGGGCTCATCCGCACGCCAAAGCGGCATAGAGTACCAGGATGGTGGGTTGGCTCCATGGAATCTCCCCTCCGCAAACGGATTGGTGGGAGTAAACCCAAACCCCCACATGTGCCTCCCACGTCTGTGCTGGACTTCCTTGCACGTTTACATGTCAGCTGCTGGCTATTTCCCTTCGGGATTTCACGCATTTGCATGGTACAAACGGACGGGTGCTGCCGCTACTTCCAGATACTCCTTTAACTTCCCCATTCTTGCGTACGGGTAATAAACCCCTCCACCACGCAATGTGAGGACCCTGGGAGGGGAAGTGTGTGTATTGTAAACATTGTAACATTAAAACGCAGTAAAACGTGACGTTGAGTGTGGATTATTTAATTATTCAACAACATAAGTTAGATAAGGCACGTATTCTGTCTTTCTGTCTTTCGAATAGACAAAAACTGGAACGTATGTCATGCATCATATAAACATAGTTATGAGTTGCATTCGCTGTACTTGACTAGTCTTAAAACAATACAAAGACTGTGTATATGATGTAAACGCGATGTCTCAATAGCTTTAACATCACAACTGATGTTGAGCTAATTGGCTCTAACCAAATTGAAACTTATAAAAGATAATTTGTAGTCAACAATAGAGGTAATTTTGTGCAATGATGGGAGCCTTAATATATTTTTTGTGATGTGCCTACCAGCCTTTCAAATCCTTTTAACTACTTGACATTAACATGTACATTGTACATGTATACGTGAATAGACACATACAAGCTGGAGGTGTGATGGTTTCTACAATGACTTGGTCAAACAATGCATTTCAAACACTCGACGAAAACCAGCATAGGTAATAATACCTCTCTTGTGTAGTGCTTTTGTGCAGAATAGGCTAAATCCTTCAAACCCAGAACTTTCCCGTTTTGAATAGAAATTACAAATGATTAAGTTCATTTTGGACAAAAGACAGTGTTACTTTATCGCCTTTTGTTTAGCTCGAAAATATTGTGAAAGTTATTATCATACGTTATTTATTAACCTTTAGCGGCCGATAACGACGTTACATATTAATGATAAAATAAGAAGGGGATGATCGATATATGTTTTCTGTTGCTACAAATACATCATTTTCGCTGTTTAACTCGATTAGTTTACGTGCATTTTACATATTTACAAAAACCGATCTACCAAATAACTTATCACGTTGTTCATGTTTTTAATAATCAATAAAAGCTTTTTGGCAACATTTCGTCAACACACGCAACTGAATTTAATGGATTACATGCCAACATATTTTTCCATTTAAATGACAAAAATTAATATCAGTGAAACTTTAGTTCTGTGTAGATTCATAGAACGTAAAATAGCAGAGAATAATTAAAAAAAAAAACTGGCGTGTTTATTGATTTATTAAAAACCAATAATTTTCATACCTTACAATAATTGATCTAGTTTTAACTAGAACTCCGTAAATTCCTCAGAGGTACTAAATTACCAAATTACATGTATTAAGGATCCGGTTTACAAAATATTTACATAAGAAATACCAAAATAATTAATTTAATTTTTTTTTTCAGGGATTGCAGAGTTGTACGAGATCCCCAAACGCTAAAATCGAAAGGATATGGTTTCGTATCCTTCATCAAAAAGGCGGTGAGTTTTTTTTCTACTTTTTTAATTAACGTTTAACAAATTTATGAACTTATTAAACTGATTTAAGAACAAAGAAACCAGAATCATTTATTTGAAACAGTTCCATTTAAAATACAAATACAAAATTTAAATCCATATTTTTAAATTCTTTTTCTAAATACGTATTAATTGCTTTATGTATTTAGATAGTTTTAGAACAGTAATACAAATTTATTATCAAAAATTTTAAAAACCTTGCACAGTATTATTTTACATGAATATTGTAATTTAGAAAAAACTAGGTATATATGACTACAATATACAAGAAAAAAATATTTTTGACAGATTGTTTATTCATATTTTGTGGATTTTCAATATTGTGATGTTCGCCAATTAGAGGTAGTTACGGGTACTCAGTAGAGATATGGAGTTTTTCGCACAATTTTTTATCTTTATTAATAGAGAACGTTGTCATAATTTTTAACGTGAATCATATGCATGAATGTGCGAAGGAATTCTTGAGTGAATTTTTGCCGTCACAGGCAGTTGGCCAAGTTAATTACAGGCCACCTAAAAAATGAATTGCACAGCTCATCAAGTATTCATTGAAATTGTCGATTTATAATAGCTGACGTTCAAGTTAAATTAAAAAAGTAGGCGAAGTACCCATGATTTCTCCTGGGACTGTACATATATAAATATGTACACGTAAGCTGGGCTAAACTGGATTAATTAGATCTCGTAGGAATAAAAGATATAGATTTTTAACTCACATACTTAAGGATGTTTGAGGGCTTCATTATTAAAAAAAAATTGCACCAAAAAAATAAATAAATTTCGTGAAGCTGTTAAAAATTAGCAATGAAACAAAATAAACGCTGAAAAATAAAAAAATTAAGCATTTTAAGAGTGACTTTTGAGAAATTGTAAAATGTAGCTTAACTAACCTTAGCTTGACTAATTAGTGTGCAAAACTACTTTTTTAACGGAGCAGTTTGATACAAGGCGATTTTGGTTCATTTTTTTGATAATTTTTTTTTAATAATTGTTAAACCTAGGTTGGCGTCTTTACAAAATGAAAACAGGTGTTTTTTTCCTACTGTAATATGTTTGAAGAAGGAATATAAATTCAAAATTAGATCGCAATTTAACTGGCAGTAACGGACTCAGAAATAGGAATTTAGACTGACTCATAGCGCCATCTCTTCAGTATTTCACCTGGAATAGCAAAATCTCGTGCTCGGTTGTTTTGTACAGCGATATGGCACGTTTTTAATGAAAGTGATATTTATAACAAAATGGGGTAATAATTTCCAGAGTTATTAGCTGAAATGTTCCACCTTTCTGATGGTTATGGCAACGGTTGCTGGGAGAAAAGATAAATTACACCTGGTGCACTTTTGCATCACTGCGACAAACAATTTTACTTATCGTGGTGAGATCTGTTTGAAATCAATAGGTACGTTTTGAAGGCGTTTAAAATGAAAATTCGCACCACCTTGTCCTCATTTAGAACCAACCATTTTTAAACAAAAAATAAAAATTAAACACCCTCCACTGTAACATGTAGAAAGAACAAGAAATTCAGATATTGACATTTGCTTTAAATCTGCATTGTTCTTTCTTGTTTTATCCCTCTATTCCATCATTTTAGTCTTTCAATTCAAGAATTAGAATCCAATACGTGTTTTCCTGCATTACCTATTTAAATAGATTTGCTCGGTGTCAATCAGATTAACGATTTTACGTTATCGCGTGTAAATAAATAATTAGAAAAGTAAAGAGATTGGCATTAAAACAAACGCACAATTACTAACAAAAAAGTAAAATATTTTTTATCTGACAAATAGACAGCAGTAAAAATTCTGGATAAATATTACTTGTTCTTACATATAGTATTTATGACACAGTTTTGAAAGCATTCCGATTCGTTTCTTATTTACTTACCTTTGCCGTCTGGGTTTATATAGGTGATATTGTATTTGAAACAAACTTTACTTGAATAAACTGCGGATGTTGTTGTAGTAAATACTATTGCACAGTAAGTTAAACAAGTAAGCAAAACAAATAAACATTGCAAACATACGATTTGACTTGATAAATTGGTTATATAAATTAATTAATTGTGAAATGTGGAAGGAAGTCATTAGAAATAGGCATGCAAATAATATCGTATTAAAGACAGTACTAATTGTAAGTGTGACATTTTATATCTTTGGTGAAGTTTTACGAATATTATATTAGTGATGAGATCTAACAAGATCGAAATCGCGATCCATATCGATCAATTTTTGACCAATATATAAATGTTCATTATGCAAATACGAGGGTGTATCAAATATAAATGGACCGACTTTTTTTAACTGAAGGCAAAGATGCGCTTGTCGGCCGGAAAGGTAATTGTAACAGTGTTTTTTGATCGGGAAGGTACTTTTCACGTTGATTTCCTCCATGATAGACGCACGATTAATGCCCAGTATTATTGTGGTCTACTGGATGCCGAAGAAAAAGGAAGAAGCAATCGGTCAGAAGTGTCATTCTTTTGAATAATAACGCTATGCTTCATACGGCCAATGCCACAAGGCAAAAATTGGATGCATTAGGCTGGGAAACGCTGGAACATCCGCCATATAGCCCCGACTTGTCCCTTTGTGACTTCTTAGGCCCCTGAAAGAAGCGCTTAGAGGCTAACGTTTCCACGAGAACGACACAATGGAAGCATTTGTGCTCGAATGGTTACAAGAACGTCCGAAGAGTTTCAACGATGATGGCATAAAAAAGCTCTTAATCCGATGGTTCGAATTTTTTACTTTTATTTGATACATCCTTGTAATATTTAAAAAAAAAGGTGAATGTAAGTTTTTGTTAGTTTTGTCAACATCAGGTGGGCATCTGGGTAGTTAAGCTAGAAATAAAGAAGTAGCTACATGGTTACGTTACGTAGCGTAGTTGTCAGCTTGTATGTACATAATGAATTTAGGAGCTTGCAGATTGCTACCTTCCCTACATAAAGGGTAACAACATTATCTACATACACCGTGTAGAAAGTGCAACTATTATTTTACATAATGATGTCATAGTGCACACCTCATTTAGACCGTTTAACCAAATTAACAATACAGAATGTCATTAACGTTGATTAATTGCAATCTTCGTGAACATATATCAACATGCGTACACCTAATTGATATTTGGTCTATCTCAGCATTTTACCTTTGGGATTCCATCATCAGATGTATAGATCCCTATTAAATGGAGTGACCGACCTATGTGCTCACCAGTCTATCGAGAGCACTATCCCTTCCAAAATTAATCCGGTTACACTGTTCCGCTGTTTTAAATGCATTTATGTTGGAAAGATAAGGTGGTCACATTTTTTGACCCATAATTAATCGGAATATGATACCTTCACAATTCCTTTGTTTATTTATTCAATATTGCGACATTCTTAAATTTATTATCTTTTTTGAACGATTTAAATAAAAAATAAATTTTTAATTTAAGTATTGTCAGTCGCTGTTCTTGACGATTTTGTTCTTACATTGTTACGGTGTTATTACCACCATTACCTGTTCTTTTTTCAATTATTACCGTATTTTGTTACTGACGACTGCCATTATCAACTTTTTAATTGCAATTGGTACAAACTGTACAATATTAGTCGATGTCAATTGAAACACCATGGTAATTGGTATTGTGTTACTATTGTGAAATGTTTGTTTTTCCCGGTTGTGTAGTCATTACTTTAATCTGGAAGAAACATAAGGAACAGAAACAGGAGAATTTTGTGACGCGATTGTGTTATACCAGAACCGAAGTAATACGAAAATGCGACTTTATATTTCTCTGCTTTCCTCTATTACCGTCGTCTTCTTGTGTTTAAATAGCATTTCAGTTGAGATGTATCTGATAAAGCAACGCACCGCTCTTTTTTTTTTTTTTTGAAATTCAAACCACAAATGAACGGAAACTATGGTGCATTCTTTTCTTCTGAATTCCTGCTTTTCCGGTTTTGTATTTATAAATAAGAAAAAAAGAAAAAGAAAGATAAACACAGTCGTGTCTTTTTGCAACAACGAAAACTGTTTTGAACTTCATTATATTATGAATAAACGAAATGGTTTCGCCAGGCTGTGTATTTTTTTTTGTTTTCCATTTCTTCAAAAGCACGCCGCAATACCTGCTTAATTAAACTCCTATAACCAGGGAAAATATTTTTATTTCATTAGCCATTATTTCAAGGGATATTAAAAAAGTTAACGATAAAGATTTCCTTTTTCCATTAAATACGCTGCGTTTGACTCTGCGCTATTAAATACATAAGTAATTCTTTTTATTTCCAACGGTAATATTAACTGTAGTCTATCCCCTGTGTAGTGGTCATTATGCAGTCAGTAATCATCGAAAGTTACGAAATTTCAACGGAACGAAAGTAAAAATTGTTAAATTTAACTTGTTGATAAGATTTGAGTCTTTCAATTTTAAATATCACTGGCGACCTAACTTACGCGAATAACTAAGAGAAAAACACTTCCTAATTTGTTTGCCGTTTAAGTTTTCACTAGAGACCAAATAACAGCCAAACGTTGCACGAAAACTTATACATCTTTTTCTTTCTTTTGCCAAAATTAAATTAATCATTATATTACCGAAACGAGAAATAAATCGTAGCGTTTATAACACAGAAAAATTGTTATAAAATTTAGAAATAAGTTTACTATTAATTGATGAAGTGAGTACAAAAACACCTTTTGGGATATTTCACAAAACTTTATTGAACTTTCCTGACGTACATTTCGGCTATTAGGCCATTATCGAAGGATACAGATGTTTGCACTGATTTTTACATTTCTCGTTTAACTATTTATACTCGGTTTGTAAATGAGGGAATTCGAACAGTAGTAGGGGTGAATTGTTGGTGTTGAATTCTATTTGGTTATTTACTAGATTAACTTTGTTATTTTGAAAATTTTTAATTTCTAATGTTTCGAAAGGTTTAACATTTTGCTTTTTGGAATATGGTGTAGTAGTTTGACCGAATTATATGAGATGTTGTGTTTACACTTTAAACAATGTTCGGATATACCTGTAAATTTTTTTTTTTTCTCTATAGTATAAATGTGTTCCTTCACTCTTGTTCTGATATCTCTCCCTGTCTGACCTATATATATATATATTGCATCACACATATTACACAGTAAATACATCACAAACAGCATTAATTACATTAATAAGTTTACTGTTTAGTCTTTTTGAGTAACAATAAAATGATGGAGATAGTGCGATATCTAAAGGAAAAGTTTCATATACTATTGAAGAGTTTTAAAAACAGTTTGTTGTTGGTTATTTGTGTAAAATATTTCCGTGACCTCCATTTGCGAGAGGTTTTTCAAAGAGAATCTTTTTTTGTGAATCTTCAAAAGTGTAATAGGTGTAAAAATAATGAGAACACTAATGGTCACTTCTACTCGCATCTTTGAATCGTTGTACGTGTTTTTAAATACTTGTATACAACATGAGTACAATTAAAGCATTTATTTTCTATTAAAATCGCAGAAAATAAATAAAAAACGATCATACATTCAAATGGTGACACTAATTCCATTTAATTAACGTTTTATTTTCGTAACGAAAAATAAACAAATGGCTTTATTCATTTTGTTGTCTTTTTAACGTTACATACGAGGGTAAATCAGATATAAATGGTAATTTTTGTAAAATAAATTTATTGATTAATGATTCACACAAATTACAGATTTAACACTTTTCAGTGTAGTCATTTCCGTGCTCTACACACTTTTGCAACAAGCTCTCGAACAGCACGGATGTTCATCATGTCATTTGTGGGACTTGTTCTTGACCGTCGATTATAACTTTCATTTTCGACACGTTCTCGCCCATCCCTGAATTCTCTGACCCACGTATACACTCGATTTTGAGACAGTATAGCAGTGTAACATCCCCAAACTGGGCCTTCAAACGAGTGAAAATTTCCGATGGTTTAACGTTTAACGCCTTCATTGGTTAAAAACTTTATAATGATGTGTTGTGCAACAGAAGAAGTAGAATGTACCTTGCGCTCAGTCATGGCTGTACTGCGGACAGAACCGAGCGCAGCTGATACTTAAGCCGGTTTCCCTCTGCTCATAAACCAAACAACAGTCGAACATCGACTCCTCTAGATCGGATTACGCACTAAGCTAAATAGTAAAATTACCGTTTATATTTGATTTGCCCTCGTAATTAACGTTTTATTTTCGTAACGAAATACAAATAAATAAAAAATGGCTTTATCCATTTTGTTGTCTTTTTAACGTTACATAATGGAAGATAAGTACTGGAATTGATTGAAAACTTCGTTAGCAACCAGATAAAAAATCGACATTTACGTTAATTGCTTTAAAGGTAAAGTAGATTCCTGCTTGTATCTCTTCTACGTCCCTTTAGTCCATTATATTGAAGGGTTAGTGGTATTTTCTTGCACTAAATAGATTTGATCGGTGTTGGTATTAACTGCATAATGAATAGACGTCCGTAAATGAACAATTTATACTTTACAACTTTATAGAGAGTGACATTATAAATGGAGATTAAATTAAAATCACACAACTAGTTTAAGATAATAATAATAATTCGCCAGTGACCCTTGGAATTAGTATTATGAATTAAAATTGAACATAATTCGTACAATAAATCAAAAATTGTTTTCATTTGGAGTTGTAAAGTATTATTGTGAAACGGTTCGTTGAATTTTCCCCAATTTCCTAGAAGGAGGTAATTTTTGATGATTCTGTATTCTACCGATGATTTGGCAATTTGGCTGAATTGAGAATAAGAGAAACTATTGTAACAGGTGGCATCGTCAAAATACCACAGGCGTCCACGTTTAACATAAGAATAATACAAAACATAAATGGTGCGGACATTCTCAGTTTCTTAGTAAATTAGTAAATATTCCTTGGATAAGAGATAGCAGCAGTCCTTCTTCACCATATGCTTCGCATGTTATTGTTCTTCGGATAAATTTAATTAGTTTTCATGCATATCTTGAGATACGCAACTGTTGTATTTCTTTTGTTTTAATCAACCTACCATCTCCGATAATTAGTGTATTTGTAGTTGAAGCTGCATCATTAGCCTCTGGCGATTCTCACACATGAATGTTCTACCAAAGCTACATCACATGTAATTGCTTGGTGCAGACAGCAATTTATAAAACTACTCACTTGATATTTTTGTATTTTAAAAGGCATTACGTAAATATATTTAGACATTTTTTTATTTATTGTATATGTTAGTTACTGTAAAAGCGCGATTGATAAATAAATTTTTGGAAATTAAAAAAGCGATTAAAAACAAATTAAATCTTGTGAACAACCAAACAGAACTTTGTCTCAACAAACTCCTCACTACTTTTATGTAACTTGTAATTTAGGTATAAATAGCTTGTTATAGTATTGAACTTTAGTATATCTACTCTTGATAATGATCGTTAACAATCGAAACAATTTAAAGAACATATAAATTCTTATATATTCACAGTTTATGTCGTAGATTCAGTTGTGCTGATAATTTTTCAATTTTCCCGAAGGAATATAAGTGATTAATGAAAACAATATCAGATTTCTTATACGAGATCCCGTCCAGATATTATATTTTATACAATGTTGATAAGTTTCATTTAAATGAAGCCATCGAAACGCAAATCAAATCGTTAAGATTGACTCAGAAGAATAGCTCCATTTATAATGAATCTTAGAAGTTGGCGGCTTCCAGGTAGTCCTGCCGTTGTAAAATCTCCTAAAAAATGTCCGCTCCAGAAAATCCATCATAAATTTTTGTTAGATTTGGAACAATAGCACGAAGTTCTTTTTTTGATGTAAGTAGAGTTTTAGGCTTTACAATATTATGAGAATGTCATCCGTTGCTCCCTGAAACTCTACTGGCAATTTTAGTTCAGCGTTTCCGGCCTTTTCTCCTGGCATACATTTTGTATGTACTTTTGTATCTGGTGTACTCTGGTGTACTTCCTGTATGGCTTCACACCAACAAGAAAAATAACATAAAAAAAGTGTAATCTCCGGTAAAAGTACGGGTGTTGCTTCTCCTCCATAGTTTTTCAAAATTATTCGTCAATGCTTCAACAGCATCTCGATGAGTAGTCCATCTTATAATTAAATAAAGAAAGACTCACCCTAATTAGCACTAACTAAATTTAAAATGAGCGGACACGTGTTTCGCCCACTTCACACGTGGGCATCATCAACGCGAGACACACTAACTAAATTTAATATGAGCGAACACGTGTTTCGACCACTTCACACGTGGGCATTATCAACGCAAGACACTCTAATTAAATTTAATATGAGCGGACACGTGTTTCGCCCACTTCACACGTGGGCATCATCAACGCGAGACACACTAACTAAATTTAATATGAGCGAACACGTGTTTCGACCACTTCACACGTGGGCATTATCAACGCAAGACACTCTAGCTAGTCAGCGTCGGCTCTCTCTCACCCCCCCCCCCTTCATTCCACTAAACATTGACGTTTAATATCTCGATATTGATGCATTTAATCGGAAATTTTTATTGATAACTTTTTTCTTAGAATTTTGCGCTCTTTCTGATGATATATAGCAAATGCGATGTTTTTCTAATACCCAGTTAAATTAAGTTACAATTTCATGTCAATGCCTTTAATAAAATCAAAATAAGCTAGAAAATTTAGAAGCTTTTTAAAGAGCGGTACACCTTATTAAACAGTAAAACAATAGGCTGTCAGTCTTCTCTTTAGAAACGTCTTTTCGAGAAAACCAAACAACACAAATTTCTTTTCGCTGTCTCTGCCTTCATTGTTACTTTTACTAATTAAACAGGTGGATACTTTGTTGTAGGGCTAAGACAGGTTACACATCTCAATCAATTTCCTTGGTGTACCTACTATTAACGGAAATTTTATCATCGTGTTTTAATTATACGTGTATTTTTGAAGTTCAATGTTTTTCTCGATGTTCGTTCATTATTCCAGATTGTATAGAGAATCAGCAGATTTAAAACAGATATGGCGAATTACATACATATGTATTTATGGCATGCATAAGTCACAAAAAAGTGTAATATTTTATGTACATATAAAATTATGGCGTTCGTGCATATTTTGTGATTTTTGGTACGGTAAGTTATAAAGATGCAACAGTGAGAAATGAAATTTATAGACAGCAACTAATAGAAAATGCTCATTAAAACTTTCTAAAGATGTTACTTATTTTATTTCTTTTATTTATACTTGTGTCTCCTTTGGGGTTACCATTTATGTTGAACAAAATCTTAATTAACACAAATGTTGTTAATGTTGATTTTTTAGTTGACTTTTTTGACTCTTCGAAAATGTTTGATGAACAGTTTCATTACTTGCTCTAAATTTCTGCTTCAAATCGTAAGATATATATTTCGAATAATGTATTAGAAACGGTTTCCGGATAAATTACAAACATTTTTGTACGTTGTTGATAGAAGAATAATTAACTTGCATAATGATTCAAAATGAAAATGGACGTGCACTTACCAAAAAATATTTTAACGAACCATTGGTTACCATTTACATTTTTAGTATTATTTACGGAATGACTCACAAAACGTTTTAAAAACTACAAACGAAGTAGGTAAACGATGCGTATTTAGGTAACTAAGTAGATAGGTAGGTAGATAGATTTATGATATACACCACCACCACGGTGTATTTTTTTTTTTAATGCCAACACTTTCTTATATCCATAAAATATTGATTACACTCGCAAACCGTATTATATATTATATTTAGACGAATTTAAGCATAAATTCAAAAGCTAAAAATCATATGTCCATTTATGAAAATTATTCTTTTTAAATGAATTCTTAGAATTTTAAATAAAAGAATAAAATCTGACAAAATCTTTAGTTTTTTGTTTAGAGATGTTAAAATAATTCATTTCAAAGTCGTGCATAATTCAGTGCAGATATAAAAATAATTAATTAAACAATTTTGTGTTTATGGTGAAACAACACTTAATGCTATCGAATAAAATATGAGCGGACACGTGTTTCGCCCACTTCACACGTGGGCATTATCAACGCGAGACTGTGTGAAGTGGGCGAAACACGTGTCCGCTCATAGGTATTAAATTTAGTTAGTGGTAATTAGGGTGAGTCTTTCTTTATTTAATCGGTCTTATCTAGTTTAATATTTATCCAGGAAAATAATAATCGTAGTAAATAAAAAAGTGTTGGCGTTTAAAAAAGCTGTGGGTCCGAAAGCTGCGTTTTTGTATGATAAAAAGCACAGGAGTTTTGATACAAGACTAAGTATACTGCAGTATATATATATATAGGCAATCGGGCATAATAAATTCATACACAAATTAATATATTAGCCCGTGTATGCGAATATTATGTTCTAATTAGTTGTAATTTACCCAAGTGAGCGATATTATTTAATGTATAAATTATAAATATCTAAGCCATAATAATAAATAAAATTATGGCGTTCGTGCATATTTTGTGATTTTTGGTACGGTAAGTTATAAAGATGCAACAGTGAGAAATGAAATTTATAGACAGCAACTAATAGAAAATGCTCATTAAAACTTTCTAAAGATGTTACTTATTTTATTTCTTTTATTTATACTTGTGTCTCCTTTGGGGTTACCATTTATGTTGAACAAAATCTTAATTAACACAAATGTTGTTAATGTTGATTTTTTAGTTGACTTTTTTGACTCTTCGAAAATGTTTGATGAACAGTTTCATTACTTGCTCTAAATTTCTGCTTCAAATCGTAAGATATATATTTCGAATAATGTATTAGAAACGGTTTCCGGATAAATTACAAACATTTTTGTACGTTGTTGATAGAAGAATAATTAACTTGCATAATGATTCAAAATGAAAATGGACGTGCACTTACCAAAAAATATTTTAACGAACCATTGGTTACCATTTACATTTTTAGTATTATTTACGGAATGACTCACAAAACGTTTTAAAAACTACAAACGAAGTAGGTAAACGATGCGTATTTAGGTAACTAAGTAGATAGGTAGGTAGATAGATTTATGATATACACCACCACCACGGTGTATTTTTTTTTTTAATGCCAACACTTTCTTATATCCATAAAATATTGATTACACTCGCAAACCGTATTATATATTATATTTAGACGAATTTAAGCATAAATTCAAAAGCTAAAAATCATATGTCCATTTATGAAAATTATTCTTTTTAAATGAATTCTTAGAATTTTAAATAAAAGAATAAAATCTGACAAAATCTTTAGTTTTTTGTTTAGAGATGTTAAAATAGTTCATTTCAAAGTCGTGCATAATTCAGTGCAGATATAAAAATAATTAATTAAACAATTTTGTGTTTATGGTGAAACAACACCTAATGCTATCGAATAAAATATGAGCGGACACGTGTTTCGCCCACTTCACACGTGGGCATTATCAACGCGAGACTGTCTCGCGTTGAAGTGGGCGAAACACGCGTCCGCTCATTTTAAATTTAGTTAGTGGTAATTAGGGTGAGTCTTTCTTTATTTAATTATTCTTTTACCACAGTCTTCTATTTTCTACTTAGTCCATCTTATCTCTACAATTTTTTTTGACCGATAAACATTCTGCTGATTCGAAAAAAGCGACACTTTGAACTAATGCTCCTAAAAGAGTGCACTCCAGATAGATATATTTGGTGAATAATTGGCACATGGCATAAACAACGCTTTAGGATCGAGTTAAAGTACATGACAGTAGCTCTCTGCGGGCGCGAAATGTCGCTCACTGTCATCCTTTGGTGCCTAATACCCGGGGCGAACCGCCCTCCTCTTTTTTTAAGCCGTCACTGAATTTACCACCATTTGAGCATTTACAGTAACATATAAAACTCAATTGTGAAAGAATTTTTTGAGCATTAAGCAGGATAATTTCAATAAGAATTTTAAATAATGTTAGTCTTATGTAATCAATTAGGTTTTCATTAAATTAACCGTAGATATTTCCAGCTTTCAATCTGTTCCACCCTCATTAAGCATTAATTAAAATTATATGCATTTACCATCCATAATTGTATTTTCCCGTGTTACCCTTTAAATTTAAAAGTTTTAAAGAATTCGTTTACATTGAGATTTCCGTCTTAATTTTCATTTTAGAATGCATGTCCAAATCAAACATTTCAGTTTCAAGCCATCAACTTTTGGTAGAAAGTATTCAAATATTTATTATTCAATGAGGGAGGGTTATTTAAAGGGAGTTAACATGATGAAGAAGTCCCGCATTTCACCTTCTCACTAATTTCCCCCATTACCGCAGTTCCTGAATTCTCAATGTTAGGATGTTATTTAGGACTGAGCAACTCCAGTTCGAACTTTGGCTTCGACATTGTAATTGAGATAATAATGTGTCCTCATGGGTCAGTAAATCGACTTAAGATTTCCGCTTTGTAATCCGAAGGTGCTATTTTCATTAATTACTAATTATTTACCATTAAATATTTAGAAAAACTGCTACGTCGTAAGTTTGTAACTGACTAAATTGTGTGAGTTTGTCTAATTTCACAAAAATTATAATTCCAATCCAAGAAATACATAAATATCTAATTTTATGGTTGTTCTGCAGCACCAATCTCCCCTGAACACAACCAACACTTACGTAACCCCTTTAATGTAGGGTAGATGAACTAACTAACAACCTACCCTCAGGAAGTAGAAACGTAGATGTTGGTTGTCATAAAAATTGCAAACGTTGAAATTATTGCTTGACATTTCAATATATACTTATTGTTAGTAGTGGACGGCCGTTTCAAATTTCAACCCATCTTGTTTGTTCGTTTAAGGACCCAACAACTGTTGACATTTAACGACAAAAATTTAGAGATTCGTGTACTTAAAGCCCGAAATTATTGTTTATTTTTAACTAGCTGCTGTGCAGCCATTCACTGCAATCTATAGAAGCAATGTATGTATTTAAATACTTTTACCGCATAAATTGCCTTTTGAAATTAATAAAAAACGTGCAAAGATTTCTTAATAATTTTATTTTTACATGTAAGCCTGTACCTTAATCTACTTATCTACATAACTTCCTTCAATATTAAGGCACTTGTCATAACGTTTGACTAGTTTTTGAATACCCTTGTCATAAAACTCTGTCGCCTGATTTGTTAACTACTGCATCACAACTGTTTTGAGTTCGTCATCGTCTTGAAGACGCTGACCGCCCAGATGTTTCTTCAAGTGCAGGAACAAATGGTAGTCACTGGGCGCCAGATCAGGGCTGTACGGAGGATGATCTAGACTTTCCCAATGAAAAGATGTGAAGCGATTTTCGGTCCGAATAGCCACATGCCACATCTTTACATACTCTCACCCACTTCCTTATTATTCCATCATTCATAATGTTTTGTCCGTAAACTGCACAGTTCTCACATTGAATATTAATCGGTTTTAGTCCTTTAGCACTAAGGAATCGTATATATCACAGTCACACTCAGTAAACAACGTAAACAAGGGCGAATCAGACTGTAATGGCGAGAGTGCGTAGGTGAAAGATGTAGGTGCTGAGTGCGCATGCCCTGTATCTATTATTCTCTCTTTTGTACAGGCTTAAATAATTTTCATATTCATTTTTCGATCATATGTTTGTAAATACAAATCGAACAATATTTAACTCTCTGGATAACATTTATTTTACACGTTTTTCGATCTCCTTACTTTTAAAATGCCTTCATTAAAAAAAAGGAACATTTTTCTAGTGAAAGAAGGTTTGTTGAACGGTCATTTGTTTTGTTACAGGAAGCGGAAAGTGCTATAGCCGGAATGAATGGTCAATGGTTGGGCAGTCGAAGTATTCGCACCAATTGGGCCACTCGCAAACCACCAGCTCCTAAAACTGATGGTAAGTCCAATATATTGTTTAAATATGTTTAAATTTTGAAAAATTGAAAGTTGCTTGCTTTTACAATCTTAAAATCGACTAAAGAAACGTATCAAAATTTTCAAATAGTAGCGTAACTGTTTAATAAATCTAATAATTTAACTGACAACGAGTAAATTGAGGCTATATTTTGGTCGTTGTTTGTTTTGTAATCTAATGACCAAAATAACCACAGGTATAAACGTTATACCATTTATGCCAATATGAACTATTAGCATAATGGCAGAAGTTTATAAATTGTTTAATGGACTTGAATATAACTCTCGATTGCTTAAATTGCGATGGTTCGGCTGCAAACATTCTGCAACAACCACAAAATAGTTTCACTTAATTGTGTTACTTACTAAGAATGAATATATCGCAGCTAGTCTCCACAATCTATCATTCTCAAATATAGCAAAGGGCTTCTAAAAACACGGTCATTCATAAAGTTTATTTTTAATATTAAATAAAGACTTTTCGATACACTATTGAACAAAAAGAGAAATAAAAATTCGAAGGAATATTTCGAAAAACTCGACATATGTTTCGAGAGTAGTTGTTGATATGATTTCTAAATGCCCTAAGGGTGTGAACTTTTTACTTTTTTCGGTATAATGTAATATTTTGCTTATTTAGACATGATTATTTTTAACGCAATGTTCAGCAAATCCCGTTGACCAAATTTTGTTTTTATTTGAGCGATCGTGTTCACAAATACGTTTTTTAAGGCCCTTCTAGATGGACCAATGTAAATGGTGTCAAATTTGTAGTTTGTCTTGCTTCACTTAATATTAACCTAATAAGGTTACATTTTTAATAAAATTTATGGCACAAAATGAATTATCCCTTTTGACTATTGAACCATTACCCGATATATTCCTAGCTTTAGTTTTTTGCTTTTTATTTAAAATGGTGTTTACAATGTCTCTTTTGTACCCCTACCGGTAGGGGTATTAGCCCTCGGAGTAGTTGTTTCTGTTGATTCCATATTTATATTTATTATATAGCTTGTAAAAGCATTTCTGCCAGCGCCCACCTGATGAGACCCGATAGGTCGAAACCGGTCGTGGGATATGGCTTTCGGTGCGTTGTGCCTACCGTGTAGGACGCGTTCCAAATGTGGGATCTGTTAACCTTTATAATTAGACCTAGAAGGATTTTATTACCTTCTTTTTTGGATTGTTATCTTCGTCTAATAATCGTTTGGAATCAACAGTGTAATTCATTACCGGTAGGGGTATTAACCCTCGGAGTAGTTGTTTCAGTTTATTCCATATTTATATTTATATGGACACTTAAAAAACCATATTTATTTCTAGAGATGTTAATGTTTATTTTAGTAACACATCAAAATGTTAACAATTTTTCTTATCAAGTCTCTATTGTTGATTCTGTGATATGATCTGGCAATGATTGTATACCATCCATTGCAAGGTAAATTTACCATCTCTCTCCCACGTAGGGTTTACATGTGTATAGACCTTTGTATACGATAAGTACTATACATTGTTAATTCCAATTACTTTCGGCATGAATTCCGAGCAGGGTAGCTTACTTCTTCATAACAACGTCGTTGTATAATAAAATATACATGTCGTCGTAAAGAGCTAGAGTCATGTCAGAAAATAACGGTTTTAATAGCCGACACTGAAAAGAAAACGATTAAATGCTGCATACCAAAATAAAACAATTTGACAGGCTTTTTTCCGTCTGTACCTTTTGTCAAAAACTTTTGATCCTCACCCCATGCTACACGTCCGTTTTTATCAGATGAAATTTAATTTCTGTTGTTTAAATACGTAACAACGTTTCCGAATATTTTTTCGTCGTCAGATCAAACAAACAAACAAACAAACGAACGAAAAAGCTTTTTCACAAATAAATATTTTTTATATTGATTCAAATATTTTGTTCATAAAAAATTAAACGTATGAATTTTAAACGCTGACATTCGTAATAATTATTTTCTTGTCGTATGTGCATGTTTAATACGTATAAAGGAACTAGGAATGATTTTTGTGAAAAATAATTAGATTTTTTTTAATGATTTTTTTATCTGATTTAGATGCGGTCAAAATGAATCTTATTCTTTGTTATATTGTGGATAAATGAATTTCAAGTAATACTCAATAAGTGACAGTTTATATATCCCATCTTATGTTTTTGTGAGACCATTCTCCACATTTTTGTGATTTATTCACAATTTCAAGTTACAAGTTACGCAATTATAGTCTTGGAACTTTTTGATTACGCCGTGATCCCCGTCGAATTCGCGATTTACACAATTTAATTTCTGTTAGGCAACAATTTTTCGAATATTTTTCTCGCTGTTAGATCAAACAAACAAAAAAGCCGTTTCATAAAGCAAATTGGTACACTTATTATTACATTGGCGATTATGCATTACATACAGTAATGTGAATTAATTTTTACTCCCTACAGATTATCTCAAATTAATAGAGAAAACTTTGTTACCGCTGCAAAATAACCCCTTCACAAATAAGTATTTTTTATATTGATTAAAGTATTTTGTTCACAAAAAACTAAACGTGTGATTCTAGTACACCGACGTTCTTTATAATTATTTCTTAATACATATAACAGGCGGGCTGAAAAGTTCGTAGGCTTACCCATAGATGGCGCTACCAGTATCAGATTCATATGATTTTTAGTTAGCTTTAACCTTCAAAAGACGTGTATATAAATTTGACAGCCGTTGCACTATTAGCATCTGAGTTATAGCATTTCTAGTGAAAGAACTTTTGTTCAATCGTAATAAATCCGAATTTTTGCGTTTGTGTCGATATGTGACGATGGATGAAACATGGCTCCACCATTTCACACCGGAGTCCAATCGACAGTCAGTCGAGTCGAGTAGATTGCACGTGATGAACCGACTCCAAAGTGTGGAAAAATGCAAAAGTCGGCTGGCAAGGTTATGGCATATGGCATCGGTATTCTGGGTTGCTCATGGTATTATTGTACTATGAGCATTGATTATCTTAAAAAGGGGAAAACCATAAACAGCGACTATTACGTAGCGTTATTGGAGTGTTTAAAAGACGAAATCGCTTCATTTGAAGAAAAAGAAAGTGCTATTTCATCAAGACAATGCACCGTGTCACAAATCAACGAAATGATGACAAAATTCCATGAATTGGGCTTCGAATTGCTTCCGCATCCACCCTACTCTCCAGATCTGGTCCCTAGCGACTTTTTTCTGTTCTCAGACCTCAAGAGGATGCTCGCTGGACAGAAATTTCGCGCCGATGAAGAGGTAATCGCCGAAACTGAACCCTATAATGAGGCTAAAGACGAATCGCATTATAAAAATGGGATTGAAAAATTGTATGACCGCTATAATCGTTGTATCGCCCTCGAAGGGAGCTATATTGAATAATAAAACCAAATTCTATCAAAAAAAAAATTTTTTCTATGCTAGCTTACAAACTTTTCAGTCCGCCTGTTAAAGGCATTACAAATGATTGTTTGTGAAAAATAATTAGAAAATTTGTATAAATCGATTAAGCGCCTCTGTTGGTTGTATTCGAACAATTATATATTCCATTATTTGGAAGGTATATAGGCTAAGTTAGGAAATGAAGTTTGGTGTAAACTATAAAAAAGCCATTTCACGTATAGCGGCGGAATGGGAGCCTTTGAATAAGAAAACTAAGCAGAATATTAAACGAAGGTTACGGGGCAGCCTTTTGATCCATCCTATGATATCGTAGCACAGGTTGTGAGTGCTCTGAAAAATCAGGCTTCCTCTGAACTCTTCGCTATTGCACATTTACCTTATAAGCTACTCGAATACCAAGAAACAGGATTCAAGGATCAATGGAAGAAACGTTTGAGTTTGTGCATATGTGTAAACGTAAAAACCTCTTTTACCTCTAACACATCAAGTGTATCCATCTAATTTCAATATATTATTGGAAATTTAATTCTACGTACCTGCATCAAGTTTACACAACAAAAATTAAAAAATTACACATATCTTTGTGAATTAAAGGGCTAAAATATATTTATAAAATAAGTATTGGAATTAAATTTAGGGGTATTGAAACCGAACCTCGAAGATTCAATGAAATATTACCTGCCTCGAAACTTATTTATTCAATCTGTAATAGCAGTTTTTTAATGCTCGAGGATTGTTAACTTTTTTTATGACCAGCGCTTTGACATTGCGGATTCCAGAAATTATTAGTTCATTACTAAAACTGTTACTCTTTGTTTCTTTATCTTTTTACCAGGAGCTATTTTCTCTAATCACGAAACGTACGTTTTATCAGGAAGGAGCTTCCACTATCGTAAATTCGACTCGATTTGATCTAAACTAAGTTGAAGTGGTGTTATTACTTCTAATTTTTGATTACTAGACCTGCCTGTGATGATATTTCTCGTCGAGAATTTTTTAAAATTTTGTTGCTAACCATTGGTTGCTTTGTAAAGATCCTGTGTAGAATTTTTCATATAGAGTCTTTGCCTTTCTTTTAATCGTCTCCTTAAACAGACCCGTATTGTTTTCTCCATTTTTTCTGGTCGTGTGTATGGTGCTGCATCATGTAGTAGTTCCAACATTTCTAAGTTTTCTTGCAATTGTAGATGTTTTCTTTTATACTAAGACGTTTGTGAAAAAATACAATGCACCTTTTTAGAAGAACTAGGTAATCCTGGTAATCCTCAATGACCACACAGTGCTTTGACATGCTTCGAGGAAGTCTCTAAACACAATTATTCGTTGTCGTCGTCGCTAGTTCTTAGGTTTGATTAAACGACCGATTTCTTGGAAATTCTCATTAGCGATTTAGCGTTCTTTTCCGTTCGTTTTGTACAATTTTCAGCTAAACGAAGCTCAATTAGTTCATTATTTAGAAGTTAATATGTTCGTTGGAGCGGATAGTTCACAATATGGTTTGTTCCCTGTACCAGGACTACTGTTTTACCTTACCCTCTAATCTATCAGTTTTGAAACGAATTTCGAATTTTAATCGGAATAATTACAATAAGATTTTCCTTTTTTTTGAGTTGTTGTTACTGTCGCATTTTAGAATGAAACGTAAATAGTTGTTTCATTACTTTCAGTTAACACAAAACCTCTGACATTCGATGAGGTGTACAATCAGAGCAGTCCAACTAATTGCACAGTGTACTGCGGTGGTATCACCAACGGTTTAACAGAAGAACTAATGCAGAAAACGTTCGCACCGTTTGGAACGATTCAAGAAATTCGGGTATTTAAGGAAAAGGGGTACGCGTTTGTCAGGTAAGACAAATAATTACAGTTATAAATAATAAATTATTATTCTACGTGGACATGTTTTGATTCCAGGTTTGCCACAAAAGAATCGGCAACGCACGCAATTGTAGCTGTCCACAACACTGATATAAACGGCCAAATAGTGAAATGCTCATGGGGAAAAGAATCGGGTGACCCGAACAACGCACCCATTGCAAGCCAGGTAAAATAATTTACCACGGTTAATAAATAGATAATTATATCTGTAACGATTTGATTTTCTCTTTCAGGCGTTATCAACCACTCAATATCCGTATAATGCTTACGGACAACAACTTGGTTACTGGTATCCTCAAAGTTATCCCACAACAGCTGCAGCTGCAGCCCAGATACAAGGACAGTATCTCCAAGGAATGCAAGGTTACAATTATGGCCAGTACGCAGGATATCAGCAATCGTACATGGGGTGAGTTTCATTACTATCCCATCTTTACTTAAATGCTATGCTTTATTACATTTTTTCTCTCTAAATTTGTGTTCAGGTTGCTTTTAACAATAATACACACACCAACTTAACGATTATCCTCAGCCGACTTTAAAACGATGATTTTTTTATTTTTTCATTTCAAACTAAGCCTATCCTATTCAAAAATTAATTAGAGAGCATTTTTCGATATCTTCAATAATTCACTAGATGATATCGCACACAGGAAATGTCCTAAATTTCAATTATGTTTTTTAACAAAAACCAAAAAACAATGCGTTTAGAGGGACTCCTGTTCTATTTGGAATATCGCGTTCTATTCACAGGTGAAGGAATTTTTCGATAACTTCGATGGTTCACGAGATAGTTACGTACAAATGACACGATACGTGGAAAGGGTGGTGGGCGCGAATGTGGCTCTGTTTTATTCTACAGGTCTTGGTAAAATTTCAGTTATTATTTCTCTTTTCAATCAAAGTGTTTATTAGTTGATGAAATAAGATTATTTCACCGGTACACAGATGTGCCACTTCTTTTGATTCCTATGGGGGAATCGATGCAATAAACAGACGTTGTGTAAAAATAAAAAATACTTATTTTAACATGAATTTAAGAATCGCCTCCCAGGGGAGGGGGTGGTTCCGATGCACCGACACTTAAAACACCAAAAAAATGAAAGGGAAACGTAAACATACAAAAATGCAACGTCCTGGAAATGGACCGATGAGTCAAAAAATTACCCCCAATAAATCTATCAACTAACTTAACTCTAAAAGAACATTTGGAAACAAAGAAACTAAACGGCAATATCAAGAAGGGAAAAATATGACATACAAAAAGCATAAATTACAAAAGAAAGGAACAAACAGCAAATGCACATGACAATACAAAAATTACAAAAATCCGAGAAGTAAAAAATGTATGACTAATTAGGCTAATAAATTACAAAGACAAAAAATAAAAAGATGAATATATGCGAACACAAAGTAATTCTCAATATTTATTTAAATTAATTAGATTAGCTCATCGAACACAGCATTAAGAATGCTTGGAAATGTATTTTTAGATGTCCTTGTTGCAGAATTGGTATGCAGGTACCAGCAACCTGGCAGGGAATTCCCGGACAGCCGCAGCTACCAACAACACCGCAACAGATAGCAGCCACTCCTGGGGCCACGATTCAACAACCGGGCATCGTATTTCCAATTCAACAATTTCAGGTGAGTAATTGTTTTTAAAAGATCTTTTTCTTTTTTTTTTGCTTCTTTTGCTTGCCTTGAGTGACTGACTGCTCACAGGCTGTGTGTCAAGTTTGCCAAATAGTTCGATATTTATGCATGACCATCCATCCATCTGCATTAAATTGGAAGAAACAACTAAAACTCATTCGTGTTCCTCCATGTTTGTGTCTAAAGGTTTTTGTGAAATTTTTAAAAAGTATTGCCAATTTTAGAATTCATTTATTAAAAAAAAAAAAACAAATAGGTTATTTGAATAAAAGCAAAACAGTAGGTAGATTTCACCCTCTCCCTGAAACAACTTTAAACAGACGTTCGTTTGGGAATTGAAACAAACCGAGTTGTTTTCCAGTAATTTGTACCAATTTCCGGGGGCTTGCATTTGTAATCGAATCGGCACACTTTTATCTTGCATCCAAAAGTTTCTCAATAACCTCCGATTTATTCCCAATGGTACCGTTGTAAACTCTTGCAGCAGGGTTCAAGTAAATTTCACGCTCAAAATGATACACACCTTTAAGTGCCATATAATTAAAGCGTTCATGCTAACAACAGTTCCATCGTATCGGTCGATAAATGATGTTTTTTTTTTTTTTTAATAATTTAAGTAGTACAAAAAAATACTGGCCTGTGACTGAAATTAAATCAACATAAGATTGTTATAATCAGAACATTTCGTACGTACGAATTTGGATGTGTTCGAATCTGCCCTGGGCATCTTCGGACCGAAACCGGTACTTGACGGCCACGCAGGCGGCCCGGGATCGGTTCACGACCGATGCAAAATCTTTTTTTACCTAGAAATTATTTTTATTTAGTGCACGTATAAGTTGCATTTATTTCCCTTCTTTAATAATAAATTCTAAAAAAGAATGTACAGGAAGTTTCAACGTTAACGTGCTAATATAATGGATTATTTTAGTAGAAACAGAAGTGAGAATCTGGTTTTTGTTTAAAATGCAGGGGTGTTTTGTGAAATACTCTTTATCGATCATGATTAATTTCGTAGAGCCGTTGACCTGTAAAATGAAGGTAGAATAGGTAGGTATGGATGTACGTATTCACGACAATATCGCTTTATAAAACTGCGTCAAACAGATTTCAAATTAAATGCACAATTCTTTGTTTTACAAAGAAAGATGAAATAAGTCATAGCACCTATATTAAAAATTGTTAAAAACAGAATTTTTCCCAACAAAAAGAAGAACAATTACCAGTTAGAAATGAAATGCAACAGAAAAAAAAAAGATTATCTAAATCCGTATCGTTTATAAGTACGTCTAAAATGAAAACTTCATGCTGGGACAGAATTATGCGAAAAGTTTGAAGTTTATTCTGTAGTTGAAGAGAACATTTACATTCTAATGCAGTTATCACTGTTCATTAATTGTTCTTAGTCATATAAACGAGCAATCTATTTATCTTTTGCGTAAACTTAATATAAAATAGGTCTTGAACAAAGGAGCTCTATATACATGTATTTATTATAAGACATACACTTCATTTAGTTTGCAAATAATTAACTAAGCTTTCTCGTACGTTGACTTAATGGGTTATCTTACGAAACGAAACGTTTACTACCTTTTCAGAAATTTACATATTGCATGATTACAAAATTTCACTTGCTACATCGATTATTTATCTCAAATAATATTTCGATAATGTAACCTTTCTGGATAAGAAAATTCGATTATTTTATCGATTTTATATAAATTATAAATAGCTCTTGTATATCTAATATTGTATCAAACATTACGTATAACTATAGCGACGAAACTATTGCAATATTAAAACAATTATTGTCTCGCACAATCAGTTGTTAATAATACCTTGCGAAATGTGAATGGCAGCAAATACAACAAAAGAAAATCTATAATACAAATTTTCGTAAATCTACTGATACGTTTATTTGCATACAAGAATATTGATTTAAATATTCTCTCATATGATTAGCATTTTTCGGGAGGTCACCGGTTATAGTTTCCTTGGGTCACTTAGGCAAATCCTGAGACAGAAAATCTTTCACTTCTCTTCTGTCTTCATTTCGTCCGTCCCATCTTTCTCTCCCTAACCACACCACCCATCCATTCCCACGATTCTTGAAGAGGGCCTTACGCCCTACCCTCCGGCTTTGCACTAGAGTGTAGGCCGGAGGGACTGCCCGCCCACCAGAATTAGTAGCTGGTGGGAATGAAACACACAAAGGAAAAAAGCATTTCTAATAAAAGATGATTGACTTGAAAACAAAGGTACCGTACACACTAACATTGTTGCAAATTGGCAACCTTTGACACAGGAAATGACCTGCTGTTAGTCTATAGTCAAAAGTCCTTGCACTGTCATTTACTGGAAAATCCCTACAATAAATGTTTTAGTCGTTTTAAAATTTTTCCATGCATGTACATACCTTTTACTTTTACGTAAAATTAAAATATATTTATACGAAAGAAAAATATTTTAAACTTTTACTACCATACAAACACATTTAAAATAATGAATTAGCCTTATTATTTATGAGAAGTAAATATCTTAGTTAGTATATACGTAAATATTATACCTATTATGTCTGTTATCCTTTAGTTTACCGTTAAGTTTATGTTGTCGCATGGCATTTGTAATACATACGTTAATTGCATGTTTGCTTGCTTACCTTCCGCTCGAATTTATTTTAAAAATTATTTATAGACAGATTTAATGTAATGTACATTTTTGTGGAATGCTAATGCGCTTAGAGTTACTAAACTAGATGATGTGTGGCTATTTAGATTGATGGTCGTGTGTACGAGTGGGATACAATTAAAAAATTTTTTCTATTTCAGGCTCAATGAAATACGTTACGCAATTACAACCAACTCGACCTAGATATATTTTAGTAGATAACACTAAGGCATTTTTGTTATGTATAATTTCGCGGGTTGTTTGTGCCAAATTTAAACTTTTCTTTAATGCAGGATTCATCAATTAATTTATTATACAGTAGTTAACAAAACAAAAAAGTCGCAGGATTCATTTTAAATAACATGCATTGTATATGATTAGGTAGGGCTGTACGATCATCTCTAATCGAAATTTGATTAAATTATAACGGCAAGATTTTTAATTGGGCTTACATTTAGATAATTTTCTTCACATTTTAAGCCGAATTATTCTGCAAAATTCACAAATATTACCCCAATTATCAAAAGTTTGGTAAATCATTGTTTCACTATAAACGTTAAGAATGAAATTCAATTTTACTATATTTAACAGAAAATATGTTTAAATTATTTCGAGGTTTACTTTATTAAAATCCATGATATCTACTTAAAATAATACACAAAAACAGTTTTCACAACTTTTTATTTTTATTTAACTTACAACATATGTTTTGTGGCGGTAATATAATATTTACTACTAAATCTTAGGGTTTATAAACTTTCTTAATTAGTTAACAAACCAGAGGGGTAGTGGTCATACACAAATTTAAACTAAATTTACTCTGAAATAACTGTATTACCATTACCCCTCTATTTTATTAACTATTTAAGAAAGTTTATGAACCCTAATTTTTAGTAGTAAATACTCCCACCTGATGAAGTCAATGTTTGACGAAACGATGTTGCAAGTTATATAAAAAGTCGTAAAAAACGATTCTGTGTATTAAGTCGAAAATATGTTTTTCAGTAAATACTTACAGTACACTTAATGTAATCTAAGTAAATTAGTACCTTACCTATTGGTATTATATTATTATTTCTTTCATCTGAAGAAGCGATTGTATGGCGAAACAATATCAATGTTTTTGAAACCTTTTAAAGTGTATTAAATTGAGATGCAACACGTAAAACCTATTAATATCATACTATAATTAATTATTAACAATATTATTTTCATTTTATATTTTTAACTTTCCGTTTTTAGTGCATAAATTTTTTTTATGAAACAAAAAAAAACATTTTAAATATATAAGAAAATAATTACTCTTCAAAATTGAAGTGCCAAGTTTTAACAAACATAATAATTGGGATCTATTGTTTTATTATTTGGCCAAAAACTGCGATTATGAACCATGAATATTCCTTTCGAATATAAATATAAATATATATGTGTATAGTGTGAATTTTACGAATAGTTTGTCAAGGTTTATTTTATAAATACATTATCACAATGTCAAGGTGGTTTGTCAATTATAAACGGAATTGTAGGGTAGATAATGTTGAATATGTGGTTTAATCGAACAAGCTATAGTAAAACTCGCATCATACACTGCAGTTTTGAAATTTATTTGTTGATTACTTTATTAATCAATTATTTGATGAGTGAAATGATTCAATGCCCCGGAAAACATATACGATGTTATACATAACATGCATAGTTATACCAAAAATGTATTATTTTATTAGAATGAAAGTATATGAATGTGAAGCTCCCTGCACCGCGCTGCTGCGGCTATTTCAATCCATTTAGCTCGTTCACGCTAGCTCTGTCCCTTCATCTGTGTTTTTGTTTTTCTCTCTCTTTCTCTCTGTATTTCTTTTGGGACAATTTATATAGCTACCACACAGCAGGTATTGCATGTCGATGACGATACCACATAAAAACAAAAACCAAGATTGTTATGATGGTATGTGTTAACAGTTAGCAGACGAAGAATGGTTAACTTCAGGAATGTTAGCTTGATGGACTCGATTTGTCAACCATCGTTAAAGAACCAGCATATCGAGGATTGGTGCATATTTTGCGGCACCAGCTCGATCTTTTAAACAATCAGCATTTTTCTAACGTTTTTTCCTTTTGTGTGTGTATATATATATAGACACATTTATAAATAGTATATATATACATATACATATTATATATAGTTCAAAGATGCTGTGTGTTATTACAGTTTTAGATGTAAGAATTTAAATTTTTAAATATGGTGTCTATGTGTTGCTGGAGATAGGAAAAATTTCAATTACGTTTGTATGTTCGTATAAAGACCTTAACCTTAGGGTTGTAATTACCGAATTGTTGGCTACTGTTCCTTCGGCGTTTCAAGGGAATGTGTAACGTGTTTTAAACTTTGTAAGATATTTTTCTATCGTGAATGATACTGAGGATTATTCAAAACATTATTTCTTAACCAGTTTTGTTGACTATGTTTTATTATATTTTAGAGGTAGTTCCTCTACCTTTTAAAAGTTCTGTATGATTCCTTCACGACTTTACTCCCATAAACAACAAATTATTATTATTTTTTTTTGTAATTTAACATGATTCTGAACTTTTCTCGAGTGGAAAAATAAAGGTAATTTCAAAAGAAAAAGCAAATAAAAAGGCACAAACGATGTATCAGATTTCCTTCTTTCTCGTGTTAAAGAGATAAACTCGATGAGAAAGAATAAATGTCCCCTTTCAAATTTATTTGATACGTGATAGAAAAATAATCCCTCCGTAATTGTTTTTTCTTTTTAAATTGGTGGTTTCCGCAAAAAAATTAACAAGTTGGTAACATACGCAATAGCTATATATAGGATGTTTAAAGAACACCGCACTCGCCATTTGTCATAATCGGAAAGAGCGCAAAATTCTAAGAAAAAAGTTGTCAGTAAAATTTTGCAATTAAATGTATTATTAAAATTAAATTTAGCGGAGTGGGAGGAGACCGCTAGTGCTTTCCCTGACAGCAAAAGGAGAGCGAGCTCGAATGGTGGGGGTCACTAGCTAGTCAGCGTCGGCTCTCTCTCACCCCCCCCTCCATTCCACTAAACATTGACGTTTAATAACTCGATATTGATGCATTTAATCGGAAATTTTTATTGATAACTTTTTTCTTAGAATTTTGCGCTCTTTCTGATGATATATAGCAAATGCGATGTTTTTCTAATACCCAGTTAAATTAAGTTACAATTTCTTGTCAATGCCTTTAATAAAATCAAAATAAGCTAGAAAATTTAGAAGCTTTTTAAAGAGCGGTACACCTTATTAAACAGTAAAACAATAGGCTGTCAGTCTTCTCTTTAGAAACGTCTTTTCGAGAAAACCAAACAACACAAATTTCTTTTCGCTGTCTCTGCCTTCATTGTTACTTTTACTAATTAAACAGGTGGATACTTTGTTGTAGGGCTAAGACAGGTTACACATCTCAATCAATTTCCTTGGTGTACCTACTATTAACGGAAATTTTATCATCGTGTTTTAATTATACGTGTATTTTTGAAGTTCAATGTTTTTCTCGATGTTCGTTCATTATTCCAGATTGTATAGAGAATCAGCAGATTTAAAACAGATATGGCGAATTACATACATATGTATTTATGGCATGCATAAGTCACAAAAAAGTGTAATATTTTATGTACATATAAAATTATGGCGTTCGTGCATATTTTGTGATTTTTGGTACGGTAAGTTATAAAGATGCAACAGTGAGAAATGAAATTTATAGACAGCAACTAATAGAAAATGCTCATTAAAACTTTCTAAAGATGTTACTTATTTTATTTCTTTTATTTATACTTGTGTCTCCTTTGGGGTTACCATTTATGTTGAACAAAATCTTAATTAACACAAATGTTGTTAATGTTGATTTTTTAGTTGACTTTTTTGACTCTTCGAAAATGTTTGATGAACAGTTTCATTACTTGCTCTAAATTTCTGCTTCAAATCGTAAGATATATATTTCGAATAATGTATTAGAAACGGTTTCCGGATAAATTACAAACATTTTTGTACGTTGTTGATAGAAGAATAATTAACTTGCATAATGATTCAAAATGAAAATGGACGTGCACTTACCAAAAAATATTTTAACGAACCATTGATTACCATTTACATTTTTAGTATTATTTACGGAATGACTCACAAAACGTTTTAAAAACTACAAACGAAGTAGGTAAACGATGCGTATTTAGGTAACTAAGTAGATAGGTAGGTAGATAGATTTATGATATACACCACCACCACGGTGTATTTTTTTTTTTAATGCCAACACTTTCTTATATCCATAAAATATTGATTACACTCGCAAACCGTATTATATATTATATTTAGACGAATTTAAGCATAAATTCAAAAGCTAAAAATCATATGTCCATTTATGAAAATTATTCTTTTTAAATGAATTCTTAGAATTTTAAATAAAAGAATAAAATCTGACAAAATCTTTAGTTTTTTGTTTAGAGATGTTAAAATAGTTCATTTCAAAGTCGTGCATAATTCAGTGCAGATATAAAAATAAATAATTAAACAATTTTGTGTTTATGGTGAAACAACACCTAATGCTATCGAATAAAATATGAGCGGACACGTGTTTCGCCCACTTCACACGTGGGCATTATCAACGCGAGACTGTGTGAAGTGGGCGAAACACGTGTCCGCTCATAGGTATTAAATTTAGTTAGTGGTAATTAGGGTGGGTCTTTCTTTATTTAATCGGTCTTATCTAGTTTAATATTTATCCAGGAAAATAATAATCGTAGTAAATAAAAAAGTGTTGGCGTTTAAAAAAGCTGTGGGTCCGAAAGCTGCGTTTTTGTATGATAAAAAGCACAGGAGTTTTGATACAAGACTAAGTATACTGCAGTATATATATATATAGGCAATCGGGCATAATAAATTCATACACAAATTAATATATTAGCCCGTGTATGCGAATATTATGTTCTAATTAGTTGTAATTTACCCAAGTGAGCGATATTATTTAATGTATAAATTATAAATATCTAAGCCATAATAATAATAAAAATTATAATAATGGTGATTGGTGATGATCTGATGATGATAAAGATATTATTAAAAACAAAAAAAAATTGTTCTGGCTATCCGTATTGAAGCACATACAGAAAATGTGTAATTACACCGTGTTAGTGTTTTAATGTAAGGTTTAAACAGATACATATATATACACTTATATTTGCCCTCATGTGGTTGTACAAATATACATAACGTTTATATATTCGTAAGTTCTAAATTAAATTTAACAATACGTCATAAAAAAAAATATTTTTTGTTTTTCGTTTTTCTTTTACTTACCTATATTATTTAATCCGGTGCCATTATCAAAATAAATTAATATTATACTGAATAGGTACTAAAGCATTTGACACTCTTAACAACGAAGTTACAACAGTCCAAAACTATATCGAAATTTTTTTTAACACAACACCTCTCACAATAATTTATTTGCTTTGAATTTTCGCTCAAAATCTGATTAGTTTTAATTCTAGGTCTGGTTTTTCTCGAATTTAAATACTATCCACCCTAATGTAAGTTCGTATTTATTTAACTGTGTTTATAGCAATACCACGAATATTTTTATTATAATTTACAGACATGAAAGTTTTTAGTTTAGTATGTTTAGTTGAGAATAAAGTTCAACTTTTTTACAAGTCATATCAAAAACAGCCGTTTCGCGGTTCGTTTGAAGTGACGTGTTGTCAGTTGTATTTAAATATGTAGAATGTTGTTGTTTATATAAGTTGTGCGCATTACATTCGTTTGTTCGTGTATATTTATATATAAAAATACAAAACTGTTTGTTGCCGTTTACCGTGATAGTCAATTAAATGTTTAAAGAATATCCGGAGGCATGAAGAGTTTGTTGTCTGCTATTCCTGAAGTTTCGTGTTTATATGACATACCGTGAGTTTATACATTGCCTTTTGTTTATTCCACCGAAGAGGATTTTCACAAAAGATACAGGTATAGAATAATTGTATTCAGGAATCGTTTTTCATATTAATAAATAATTAATTGAACTCGCTAACTACTAAAATTAATTCCTTCTTAAATGACGACAAGCTTTCGACTCTTGGTTCCCTCTTGGTAAAATATGTCTAATTATTTCGTAATCGCCAGTCTTTTGTTAGAAATTTTCTTGCACGAAGTGACAAGACGATAAGGCTCTTTTGTTATATAATAAACATCGCCCGTCAAAATTAATTCGGATTGGTTTGAATCGTCTGCAAAAACCGAAATAACTCAATATTTCATTGAAATTTCAAGATGTTGTTCATCGATTACGAATTACTGATTAAACTTTATCCTAAAAAAAATTTGGACTTTGTAGTACTTCGTTAAAAGAGCTCGTCAAACTTTCTTTTATTTGCCTAAATATTTAAATACCAAAAAGATTAACAAATCAGAATAGATTAATTGAATGGTAACGAAATCAAAAATGAAGAAGCTATTATAAATATTGCATTTTTATATCCTTTGACTGATATTCTACCACCGTTATTATCAAAAATTTAAAATTAACATATTCTCTAACACATTTAGGCTTTCAGGTTTTACTGTTTTATCTAATTGTAATATATGTTCGTTTCTGGACAAATAGACCGACAGATGGAAAAGACAATCCATATCTGCGTTTATTTCGATGTTTGATTTTTATGCAGGAATTACATAGGAGTGCGGAAGTGGAATAACAGTCTTTGTGTTTATTTAAAGCTAGATATACATACATATATATATATTTTATTACTATCTTCAAATGGAATTATTTTGTCCTGAAAAAAAAAATAACATCATCGAAACATATCACCCAATTTTTATAACGATGCTTATTATTTATGAAAGTCAATATTATGCATAATTATATTATTAGTATTAAAAATTGCTGTCTAAAGTTACCATTTATTTTACCTAATCCTATGGCTGGCTTATTTAGCTTTCCTTATTTTAGCTTTTATTACTGAGGTTGTTTAAATCATTCCTATTATATTTATTATACCTGTTGTGTTCATTTTTAATTAAAACATAAGTGTTTCTGTCGTTTATTAAAAGTTACTTCTTCAAACTAAATAGTTGTTGAAGTGTTTTTACTATGTAAGTGACCATTCATTATAAATGTAACTTGTTTTTGTTAAATGTTCTTGTTAAGTTTTTGAAATTTTGTATCCCTTAAATGTTATATAAACTCCAATAATCAAGATATTGAAATGTATTGCATTTACTAGGTTAAACGTTTGTAGATTAAGTTGAAATTCGGAACGGAATTATATATATATACATACATACATACATATATATATATATATATATATATGTATATATATATATATATATAAAGATAAAATAAAATGGTATTCCAGGTATATAATCGTGGTTTAACAACAATATGTCGGGACATGCTAAAGGATGTTACTTTAAAAGCAGACATTTAAAGTATATATATACTTACGTTTATGAAAGAAAATGGAATTGAATAAAGAAAATTATAAGTTTTGTGTTTTCTTGTCGATTCCACTTCCTTCCTTTTGTTACGTTTTTGTTTATTTAAGAATAAATTAAACTCATCCACAGGTGTGTTACGTAGAATTTTTTGTGCATAACGTCCAAATTAAAGGAGAAGTTTTTATTAAATTATTATATGCCTTTTTTGTATATTTATTCGGTTATATGCGCTACAGTAATTTTATTTCAATTCCAATACTAAATCAATCACAAAATTCTATATATTTTTCTACATGGTAACAGTTTAAGTAGGTTTGAAAATTGAGGAGCGTTTTGTTTTTTGAAAATATTTTTCTACATGTGTAGTTGAAAAATGTTTTTTATGAGATGTTATGGATATCCAAAATTTGAAATTTATTTACAGTCAATATTTGATAAGCGTATATCATTGGGATTTGACGCATACAACTCAATTCAGGCTTTGAAATACAATATAAGTTGTTATTGAGGTGAAGATAAATTGTTTATTTAATTTTATTAAATTGAAGCGCAAGGTGCTAACAGGTTCAATTCACAGTCAATCATTTTTGTATTGTCGAGGCTTTTTGAAAAATTCATGAAAGATTTCTTGTTTAAGAGCATTCTTTCAAAATTAATCTATAAAGATCTTTGAAGGATTATCTTGAATCATGTCCATGTCCAAGTCTTCATATTATATTATATAAATCATTGGGTAATTTATTTTGCATCGATGATAACTAACTAGAAAGAACAATCGATCTATTCATGCATATTTGCGGATAAAAGATTATTCGCAAAAAGGACAAATTGTTGTGAACCGCCTCCTTCCCAAAATCCTGGATCCACCCCCTAACGACAACAATTAAAAAGTATAATGGCCGACAACACAAACAATTGAAAATAGTAATGGCCGACAGTAACAACAATGCAGTAACAAAAATGGCCGCCAACGGCAACAATGGAAGAACAAAAATGGCCGACCATTCATTAACAAATCACGATAAAGTATATCTTAATTCTCAAAGTAAATTAATTTACAACCACTTTTTGAAATAATTTTTGATAAAATATCTTAGCCATCAAAAATTTGGAAGCTCCCTTTTGCAAACACATTAATTTACTTACTACTATAAACGTTACACTTTATGTAAACTATCGTCTTTCCTTTCTAATAAGTTCTCTTTTGTTATGAATAATTTTCCATTCGGGGAGTTTATTATAGCGGGAGGTCATATGAGGACAATTATGTGTTTGGTGCATTGCCGAAGTACATAAAGCCAGCCAACGCAACGGGTGACAAATTGAAATAGTTAACAAAAGGTGTTTAGTATTGAACCCTGTCACGGTAAAGCAGAAAAGCTTTATACCGAATTAAATACCATAATGTATTCAAACAAACGATGTTGACATGGCTTTTGTGGCTGAGAAACGATTCATTATATCGCACCTTCTGCGAAAAGCTGATTTATATTGGTGTCATCTTCAGTGGTTTGTTGAATTTCGTAATTAACTTGTCTAAAAATGACACCAAAAATGAGTTTCTTTGTTTAATAATAATTTTGATTTAAAAGAAGTCTCGAGAAAATTTGATGTACTATTTTTTCTATCTAAATGAAAAATTATTTCCCCAAATATAATCGAAAAGTTATGCAAAAATATGTTTCTGTAAGTAGAAACGTAGTTGTACATGTGTGAAAAGCAATAAATTTTTATTTATGTCATACAAACTTGCTACATGAACAGCAGAGGAATAGTCGTAAATTATAGATTTATCGCTACTACCCTTGAACATCAACGGTTATGCTCACAATACCAAGCCAAAATAAACTTCAGACTGTCATTCAAATAGTGATGAATACATTGTATAGATGAGTAAGTGATTTAAGCTAGAAAAACTTAGTTTTTCACACATTCGATATTTAGAGATCACTTTAAACTCCCCACCCTGTATATCCGTATCTAATGACTCCTAATAAAAAGTAATATAAAAAATTTAAAAAGTAAAACAAGTATGCAGTGTAATTTTCCAAACACAAGCAGTTAAACCGTAGTGTTATAATTATTTAAAGAACGTTGTATAAACTACCAATAATTTTTAGTATATCTCGTAAATAATTGATGATTTTAATGAAATATTTTCTCACTAGATCCTAAATCATTGGATAACAAATGTTTTTCGTTTGTAGTCAAAAATTTCTTCTATTTAACATTACATTCATGAAAAATGTGAGTGGCCACTCTGTATATTTGTTTAATGATAATCTTGACACAATTTTAATGGTTAGTGGACATCTATATGCAACCCGGTTTTATTGGTGTATATTGGGTTACATATCTTTGTTATATATTTTAATTTAACCTTAAAATTAATATTAAGATTTAAAGTACGGAACCTTTATTTATTATTGTCAACATATCAATAGTGTATTGGTTGTAAAATATTGTAACAATTCTATTTTACACTTTTTGCAGTCCTCTTTCTTGTTGGAACAGAAGGAACGATAAAAAGACGTGTGCTTGGGATAAGTGATATAATAAATATCGTAAATCATTTCCCATTGTAAGTTACAAACTATCTACACAAGCTCCATAAATGGAAATAAAGGTGAATTATTATTTAAAAGCTATTTACACAGTATATCTATTTCGATATTTAAAATAAAAACAAATTAAAAAAATTTCCATTGGAACTTGCCCGATCACTCACTAGAGTCATTGTTTATGAACCTTTTATTATCATACACAAATATGTATAAAGACAATGATCTGTACTGATTATTCTACAATATCTTTGCAGTTCTACGTTGCTTGTTGGTCCTACAAAAAAGATAAACGTTTCATGTAGAGTTCCTTGGATAAGTGATCATTTAATTCAGCAACATCAGTGTCATCCTTATGCACATTCAAAGATGAAGTAAATGGGAAAAAGTTAAGTTTGCAAAAACATTCGTACTTCTCGATTTTTATTTTGTTTTTGTTAAATATTTTATTAAAAGCAAAGACAATTCATACAGTTTAATATAAATGTATTCATGCCTTAGGTAGACATCCATAGGGGTTTATTTTACCCCAATTAGCGGAGTAAACTGTTGTAAATAATAATAATATGCATTTAAAGAAATGTAAGAAATTTTTTAAAACTTGTATACTAGTTAAATTACAAAAATAATTGTTCAACATTTGCTTACAAGCAATTTAAATTCATAATTTATATTAAATATCATAATTATTATAAATTAGATCTTAACTACATTTATTTTAATAAAGATTGATTGATTTGTCGAAATTATGAAGTTTTTTTTACTTAAATATTAAATTTATAAAGTTAGGCAACACTTCTACCATTTTATTCAAAAGTTCAACTTAATACCACTAGCGCCATCTTATACCTAATAGCCTAACTGTAGTAATAGAAGCAAATAGCAGAATAGCAAATATATAGAGTCCTGTAATTCAGCTTAAAAATTAATTTATAACTGTTAGCGCCATCTTACGCTTAATAGCCTAACTGGAGTAACAACCAAATAGAAAACTTCAAAGGTAAGTAAGAATCCTGTAATAGATTTACAACTATTGGCGGAAAATGTTATATAGTTCAAAAAATAGCCGAAACAAACTTATGCTCTCCTGATACAAAAGTCGAAAATTTTTAACACCAATAATGAACACGACACTACTGAAAATTTAAAAACTTGCCACTTAGGAGAGCATAAATCTCATACAGTGGTGCCACGTTTGAATTTAAACTTGTTAAAAGTATAAAAATTTCAAATTTAAGAGACTAAAATTTTTATCATGAAAGATCCAAATCAACTTATGCTCTCCTGATACAAAAGGCGAAAATTTTTGAATTGTTTTGAATTTTTTGAATGTCAAAAGGATTTTAAAATTTCGTGCCTTTGTATTAGGAGAGCATAAGTTGCTTAAGATCTTTTGCGCGCAAAAATTAAATCTTGCTCATAATAGAATAACGTAAATTTTTAGTAGAAATATAGATAAAAATTTGAATTTCAAAAAATTTATCAGCTTATGCTCTCCTGATACAAAAATCGAAATTTTTAAAAGATTTTTTTATTATTAGTCAAATTTATTATTAATTAAAAAATGTTTTTTTTTTTTTAATAATACAAACGTGGTTTATTTTAAAAAACATTTATTTAGAATTTGTACCACACATCTTTACCTTACATTTGCAATAAAAAGGATAAGTATTTTTACAAATTTACATACCAAAAATTTTAATAAACAAAGGACAAGTATTTTTATAAATGTACATACCACATATTTTAATAAACACTATAATTCAAACCATAACTTAATTATAAGTACATTGTATTTTTCCATCACCAAACAGAAAAAAAAATTGTTTATAATTAATTAAGCAACAACAATCTTGCCAAAAATAAATTTAAAATGTACTTTTCAATTTTCTTCAACTATTCTAAGGGCAGATATATTACAATTGCAATTATACATCAATAACATGGAATTCTGCTTAAATTACATTCTAATGTACAGATATTTTGCAATTTAAAACATACATTCATTACATGGCATTTTTTAATTATCAATCAATAGACAAAAGTTAATTGATTAGTAACAATTTAAAGAGTAACAATCTTCACAAAAAAAACTATTAAAAAGGTTCTTCTCTATGGCTCTTAATTCTAAATCTTACAAACTATACTTTACAATCGCAATTATAGATTAACTAGGTGCTATTTTCTATCGCTAAATGTAAAAGAAAACTTATTTCATTATACTTTACATTAAGGCAACAATCTTGTCAAAAATCAAGTAAACAAGTTCTTTGCGATGGGCCTAAACTACATTTTTATGAATAGAACAGTATAGTTGCAATTATAAACGAATTACCTGTAATTCTCTATCACTAACAGTAAATCATTTGTTTAATACAAATTTAAGAACCATAATTTTACAAAAAAGGAATTAAACTAGTTCTTCTCTTGCCCTGAACTATATTTACATGAACAGATTCAAATAATTGAAAGTATAAAAATATGTAATTTTCTGTCAACACACAACACCTTCTAACCTTTATCTGTTTCCAAAAGAGACAAAGGTACTTAAATGGTTTCACTCTGCTATGTTTCAAAGTAAGACGACGAGGACTGTGTATCCAAATGTTTGACGTACACAGTTTGGTAATGCTCATGTAAGAGGATTTCCTTTACGATCACAAGATCTTCTCAATTTACATTTCTTTGTAATGGCAAGCCATCAAATCACTAAGACTGTGACATCTGTAAATGAATATTAAACAATTGCAAAATATTTCAAATTAAACAACATTTGTTAATACATGATAACAATATTAAAAACAAGACAAATGATGCTGCTAAATACTGCACCAGCTTATTACATAACAAAAGGCAAATTTATAATCTGAAAAATCATTAAAAATTTCAAATTTCTTACATATTTCCAAGCAAACTTCAGTATTCTTTATAATGCACATCCATATAAACTGAAGTTGTGTGCTTTATTGTATTTACGAGATGCAGAAGTAGAAAAGTATATCATATTTAGTACCCATAGTGTACTAATTATAGTATTATAAGATGCTCCTTTTACGTCTTGCATATGGATTATCCTGGAATGAAAATAGTAATTGAGCATAATTAAATCTTTATACATTTTTAAAAACATGTGAATAGTTTAATGAAATGAAGATAATAAACAGCAGATAACCTCTTACAATTTGCGTGCCAATATTTGATAAAAAGGAAGTGCAGAATAATGATTAAATTATACATTAATTAAAAGATGTGAACGCTGCGTACTTACATTTTTTTGTTAAATAATTTACGGAAATATAATTATTATAAACAGTTTATGCTTTCAAGTTTTGTTTAATGTGTATATAGTTTAATATGCAACCCATTTAGCTTTGGTGTATATGCGGCAAATTACGATGATATCATACAAACGAATTAAAATTTCCACTTTTGAAAATTAATTATAACTAACATTTTAAAAACATTAAACAAACATTATATTAACTTGATTAATACAGCTGAATATTACAACAATTTTTTCTTCGTTCAGGAATAGATACGTATAGTTTTATCCCCAATAGTTTAATGAAATTTAATTTGTTTATGACAAATTGTTTCAAAAAAGGTGTAAGATTCAGTGTAAGTAACTAAAGAGTGTGTTTCAATGTAAGTTGAGACAAAAAATACTAAAATACAAACATTTCTGGAATGAAAAACCATTAAATTTTATTCTAAAATGCTCGGCAACCATCACTACTTAGTAGTGTTACGGTAAAATCTAAGGGGATTCCAAACTTAATATTTCTTAATAATAAGAAATAGCCGCTTTAATTTAAATTTGAAATATTTGCCCGAAATTGAGTTGCACTTCATTGTTTCAACTTTCAACATAAAAATAAATACTGAAATATGAAATTAATTATGTAAAAATTTAACTAACACGTCTAACAAATAGAAATCTAATATAAATAAGTCTAGCAACAGATATACGAAGAAAGGACGTTTCGACTATATCAAAAAGAAAATTTGTTAGGGATATAGGTACATTTTGGTGGAGGTGAGGGGCATTTATTTCGAATAGAATTAATATCGAATAAATTGATACAACTATATACACAGGTATACATATATTATGTAGTATTGAGGTATCAATAAATATAAGGGTATAAATATAAAACAGAAAAGTTTATGTATTGATTAAAGAGTTGTTATTAGTATTAAAAAAATAAAGTATTGAATTTTTGAAAAGAAAAGGAAAAGGAACAGTATTTGAGCAGCCATCTTTGTTTGAGAGGAAAAACTAAGGGGTAGGAAGAGCGGAAAGTAAATATAGATTTAGTGAGAGTTTGGTAATAGAGTAGTGTAGTGAAGAGAGAAACGCAATAGCGGTTCCACGACGCAGGTTTTTAGTCGTTCAATGTTATCGCAATCGCAGTTTCTAAATGTGAAGTACGTCAGTGTCGTTCTATGGTGAAGTGTCATAAAAAAGTGGTGGGTTGGCGGAGTGACTGCGGGCGTGTGACATAACGGGCGGCCTTAAAAAAGAGTGAAAACTAATGGGGGAATTTACGTTAAGTGGAAATGGTAATATCGGTTTAGGCACAGTCGAAGTACCTGTGAATTCGAGTAAAAACAATCAAAATTCGCTTTTCTACACCACGCCTTCGTCCGTGAGTGATACAACCGTCCTGCAAAAGACGCAATCTCGCGCAGCAATGCAAGATGAACTTGCTGACAAAACAGCTGTCAGCGGATCTGGATCTGAGGATCTGCCTAGCACTCCAACATCAGAAAAATCGAAAGATTGTGTTGACACGAACTCTTCTACTGCGTCCGTCGATTTATCGGACAAATTGAACGATCAAATAACGCACAATACCAACAAGGCTCCAACGGCTTTGCCCCTTTTTCATTCGAGCGAGCCCAGTACACCAGGAAGTCTTTGGTCGACCGCTTTCGAAGATGGTTTCGTACCAACAATACCCAGTGTGAATGGTGGTATGGGATTTCAAAATTTTCAATCAACTGCTCAACCCCAGTTGTTCGGTAATTCCGTTAATCAAAACCAAGGAGGCAGACGAGCGATAACCGCCAGTCATAATTTCCCGCATAACATGGGAAGACAACAAACAAGTCATCCCCTATACAAAGCGGGATATGGTTCGTGGACAAATCCAGGTCAAAACTGGTCGGCCAACACTTCAATTTGGAATAGAGGAAGAAGTGTGCCTAATCTCAATCCCCTTCAACAGATGGGAGTCGCTGGACGGAAACCGAGTCCCACATTTAATCATCAGCAGGTAATGTCACCGGTGAAATTTAGACGCAGCACTTCGTACCCCGGAAAAGGACCCTTTCCCCAACCGCCTACCTTCGAAATTACTAATATGGACGAAGCCCGTGAATTTCTGCCTTATCAGGTAATTTGTGGCACCTTGTAGCAAGCACCGCACACACCCCCCACCCTCCTGGTTTACATTATCTCTGTGCTGCTGCTACTACATACATGCTGCTGCTGCTGCTGATCCTGCTGCTTGCTGTGACACTTATTTATTAGGCTATTTTATGCTGTTGTTGTTTTTGTCGTTGTCGTTGTCGTTGTCGTTGTCTGTGATATTTTGTTTAATTTCGTTTTGCCTAGTAGATTATTTTTTTTTTTACTTACCTACTATTTATTTACTTGTTTGTTTGTTCGTTTGTTTGTTTGTTTGTGTTTTTGTAGTTTTGTTTTTGTTAAACACGAAAGTTTGGTTGGTTGGACTACCAAATAAAAAAATTAAAAAAAACTAAGACTTTACTACAATTATATATGTACATAAATAGTTCAGATGGAGAGGCATGACTAATTTTGAAATTTTCCACCGTTCTACAACTGTTACTGCATAAGTATCGCGTTCGTCCAGTCGTTTCTTATTTTTCTAGGACCCTAGACCAAACTTTATGTGTTGCTAGAGCTATTCATTGTATATTTTTTGTTTGCACTGATTTTGCATATTAACACTGTTGTAAACATTATTGTTATAATAAACAATAAACTTATTTAATCGTGTCTGTCGCTCATGTTGTTTGTTTGTTGTATATATGTGTGTATGTTTGTTTGTTATAGGTACATTAGATAGTTAAGAAAATGTACGGAAATTTGATTGTCGTGTGACCTACTTTTAAAAATGAACCATTTACTTTACACCAGAATTTCCTTCTAATAATAGCATATTGTTTGTTTATTCGTTATTAATTCGATGAAACCAATATGGACACAGGTAGGTATTTCGTTAACATAAGTTAAATGAAGAAAAAAAAAATTGGCTCTGTTTTGTTACTTTGGCGATATGTAGAGGTACATAAACGTGTCAAAAATCGATCTTTTGCTATCCAACTGCAAGGTATTAATGTGAACCTGCCGTCGACGTAAAGTGACGTACAAAACCGACGTAAAAGAAAAGAGCACGCCTCGCTAGTGACGTCACAATTCTAACTTAAATGTGCGGTTTGAAAATATCGCAAAGTTAACGTGTACAGGAACGTGGACTTTTTGGCTTACGTCCAGGTCGGTATAAATTTGTATGACCATCCACGTCGATATTCTACACAACACGATAATTGCTATTCCATCATTAATCAAACTACATAACTGTAACTAACTAACTAACATACTCCTGCAGTACAACAAACAAATTTTGAAAAAAATATATTTTATACATGAAAATTACTCGACCTTCGTTAATCAAATTAGATATATAATTAAAATAATACTCGAAGAATAAACGATATTAACCTGCCCAAAAAGAATTTGTTAATAACATTCCCCAGGTTACATTTTTAATTTAATCCGCTGTACCTACAACAAATACGCTGAATTTTTATTTACTCTACAAGATTCATTACTACATATTATATTATAATGATTAAAGTGAATGTATGTTGTATGTTATTTAAAAATGGAAACTTATACTGTCTATATGAGGATATCGTTTGGACATGTGCCCATGAATCAAAACGGTGGTAATATCAATTACGTCATTTAATACCATGTGTGTCAAAAGAGGCGTAATTAAAAAACAATTAAATATTTACTATTACATATACAATGAATTCAATTGAAGGGTGCGTAATTTTAAATGAAAATTACATAATTTTTAAATTAAAAATCATACTTATAAAAGTTATAAAGTAACGTATGTAGGTACTTAGGTATTGTAATATAAAACAGTAATTGCATTTGTTGTTTTTCAACCTATTATTTTCATTTTCGTTTGTTATCAGTATACATTTTTCGTTAACAATACGCATTGCAATTTGTATTTTAAACAACCGCGTTATGCTTTAATTGTGACATAATTTTTATTGAAGGTCAGATTATAAAATTGAAAATTTTCTTAAATATAATTTTATACTCTTCAATATTCATCTAGATCATTATATTAAAACGGGAATATCGAAACTTCCAGTACTACTGTATATGTTGCACTTAAGACAGGTAAAAAAGTATAAAAAAGGTATTGCATCGACCGTAAACCGAAGCCCAGTCGCCTACGTAGCAAGCGAGCATCAGTTTCTGCCCGAAGCATTCCAGGGCAAATCCGAATACATACGAATTATTTCGATTGTATCAACATTATGCTATTAATCTATGACTTTATATTTGTGATTGTTTTAAAGTGTCAAACACAAAAATTTTGGCCGCTAGTACAAATTATTTCGTACAGAGTGCATATTTTTTATACACTAGCAATGACAAATGCCTAAATATTAAACATGAACATAAAAAAAAACAGATAAGTAATATAGTCAAAAATAACTACTTACACCTAAACAAATGATTGCTTATAACCATAAAACTAATTTTGACTTCCTCAAGAAATAAAAGTTTGTCACTGTTCATTGTGGTTCTATAATAAATTATTCAAGCGTAAAATACGATAGTTTTATATAAAGAATCTGTTTGTACAAATTCCGTAAATGTAATTAACCTGCAGCTTTTTACCGTGTCTAGAAATAATCAAAAACGAAAATATTCCTTACTACATCTTGATACAAGTAGATTAATTATTAAAAAAGGATAAAATACAACCCTTAGATAAGTCACAGTTGCAGAACTATTGCAAATGAAAATTTCATAGAAACATTTCTATTTTCATTACAAAAAGGATGTCGTAATTTAAATGTGGAGCATTTTGACTAATAACCAAAAATGATACCATTAATGTGAAGTAGGTATTTACTCACTCGGATAAACAAATTTGTAAATATTAGAAGAAAAATAAAGCGACATCTTTGGCATTTATGGTTCCAAATAAAATAAAAATTGATTTTTAGTTTTTGTACCTACTTATCTTCGTAAATTATGGGTAATGTATTGGATTAAAAATATATAAAATTGCATACTTAATAAAATATATTTTTCGCAATTTTTAATTGCCGTAAATTATTACTACAAACACTTGCATTAATTGAAGAACAATTTTGACGACTGTTGCATGTTTTTGAGTTAAAAAAGTCTCAGTTGTCGACATATACTATTTTTATAACATCCATATGTATTTCTATAATTTGAGTTCTTCGTGTGTTTATATATGTATATATCCATGTAATTATGCGAAGGTAAAAATAAATGAAAATGCCTTTTTTGCACTTGAATTATGTACAGATGCCACTTTCTCTCATAAAACTTGAGCACTCTGCATAGGTTCATTGACCTGGGTGTATTTTTAATGCAGCTAGAGAATTCTTTTTAATGAACTTTACCAAAAGAGCCCAGAAATTCAAACTAGGCAGCTTCCTAGCATCAAATTTACTTGGTCTATACGAAAATACTTAAATTCTGCTTTTTTTAATTAGATTATTATTACGAAATATAATAATAGTTGAAGAATATGAATAAGTTAGAATTTACATAATTATTTGTATTTATAGTACCTAAAAGATCATTTACCAGTACTAAATGAGCTAATAAACAATTATAATTACTTTTGTTGTGTTTATTGTGAAATTTGGAATAATAAAATTATCATATACGTATGTATATTATATATTGGTAAAATTTATTTTGTATAAAATTGAAACTGTTAAAGAAGCAAAATTCGGAAACGCTAATAGAAATTATGATTCATCGTTAGTAAGTTATTTTACGACAATTATCTAGGTATATATAACTCCGAATTTGGCTCTGTGCCAAAAATGAAATAATTTCAATATCTACATTACTGACATCGGTTTATTTTTTTCTTAACTACTTTCCATTTTTTATTTATTGAAACTAAATGAAAAACGAATACAAATATAGTTTAGATAGTATTTTGAACAATATGTAGCTTGATAAGGCACTTTTGGTTACAGGATCGCTGTGGTGTAGTAAGCACCAATGGAAGTAGCCCTTTGGAAACAATGAGGGGGTTGGAACACTATTTGAACGACATTATGAGACCCCCTGATACAAATGATGTCAAAGGTAAAATAATAATAAAATCGTTTAAACTTATTTTATTATCCAATGCCCTAATGAGGTACAAATCATTGAATTTATTAACAAAGTATTTATTTTATTTTATTTTATATCTAATATAATTTCCACAAACCATTTAATTGGAATAAAATATTGACAGGTATTATTTTGATAAAATTTAGTAGGTAATTTGTAACAACCATGGAAGTGATTTATCAAATAATCTTATCTTTGGACAATCTGAGCTTATATATAATATAACACGATACACGTATGACACACATTTTTCGTAGAAGTTATTGTCGGGGTTGAACAGGCTATGCAAATTGCACCGCCGGGAAGTTTTGGGAATACCGGTCCATTTCCTCTTTGAACTTTGTTTTTCAAATTTATTTCACTTGTAATCCTTTTTCAACGGTCGATTGTTCACTATCGCGCAATGCGATCGACCCACAGGAAAACATCCGGGCGTTCCTATAGGCCAGTCCAAGCACGATTATTATTACGAAAAAGTATTTGGAATTTTAGTATCAAATTTCAAGTCCCGGTAGTAGTCCTGAAAATGGTCCCAAAATCGAAATAATAGAAATAGAAATCAAGTATTTTTATTTCAATTTTAGTAGTAAAAATACTTGGAAGGCACATGGCACTGTATTACACAATGTACAAGGTTACGGTATCACGGCTCACGGTCTAGCACGAATCGTAAAAGTAATTATTGGCGATATTTCGATACTCCCAAGCCCCGAACACCAATGAATCCCCTAATTCTTTTAGGGGATTTACCAGAATCACAGCTTCTTCACGCAGACAGCTCGTTTATATATATATTTTTTTTGTAAAAAACTAAAAAACCCTACTACATACATAAATGTGTTATTATAACAAAATAGAATTGATAAAACGATTTTAATTCTTTTTGAAAAACAAAAGATTTTCTAGAACATAAGCACCCTTAATCTGAAAAACCTTTTACCACTTATTACATTTTTTTGCGGGTAGCGATGTAACATTTTCTTTTCTAATATTGACATTTACAAACGTAAACGACGTGTATATATATATATATACAATAGATAACCTCTATTTACTTACGTTATGTTTTGTTATATACCGTCTGCATTTATTTTAAAGGTTGCACCGGCTTAGTGCCTTGATGGTTTAAATACGTTAATTAAATCAATAACAACTCCATACTACTGTTTCGCGATCACGAAGGTTAAGTTTATTTGAAGGCTGTCAATATGATATTTTTTAAAGAGAAAATATGTTTTATCCATTTGTATCTGCCTACTAATTAGTGTTACTAATATTTTACTTCGTTAATAGACACAAATCAATTGGTAATTATTTCTAATTATTCTACTTAAAAGTACTATCAATAAAATTACGCTGATCAAAAACAAAATTAAAAAATTCAACTTACTACAATAGATTGGAGTAAAAATTTTGCAACATTTGCAGAAATGAGAAAATTTTGCTTATTTGTTTTTGAAACCACAGTAAACTTGATGATTAAAACATTTTAGTTTGCATAACATATTATTATTGTTATCAATAATATGAAATTCACAACAAACGAAGGTTAGTTTTCCTTTTTGATGCATTCTGTTACTACAAATATTAACATTTTGTAAATAAGTACAAACGTGTTTTACATTCAGAGTTGTCGTTTGTATTAATTTCGAATTAGACAATATTTTTTATTAATACGCATAGTAGGTACATATATTTTTTTAAGTAGCTGAAATATCATATTCACACTGCATAATAGCTAATGTAGAAAATGTCTTTGATGTAGGAATTTTTGGCATTACAACTTCAACTTGTTGAAAAAATAATTCTTGTTAGAATCCAATAGGTTTTTTTTCTATGCGATGTTATAATTAATTACATAATAAGAACATATGTGTGTAATTCTGAATCGTTATTTTTAGATTAATATTCATCATCAATTATAGGTTTTGATTTTAATTTTTAATCAATCTCAATTGCATTACTTTTACTTGAAGCGTATTAATAATTAATATACAAAATTCATTGCTGTTCAGCTTATCGAAAAGTGTAGCAGCGAAGGTCAAATGTATTAGTGATATTTTTATAAAAAAATAATATAAAAATAAATACAGTCTTTTCTCAAGGTAAAACTAAATATCTATTCAATTATTGCAAATGATTTTATAGAATAATATAATTTTGTAAAGTAAATGATTTGTCCTTTGATCCATGAAATAAATATTCAAGTGAATTTTGAAGTCAAGTAAGTAAGTAAGTAAGTAAGTAAGTATTCATTTAACACTTTCTCTTGTAAGAATAGAATTCGATAATAATTGTGACAATTTTCTACAGGAAATCGTGTTCAAGTAAAATAGAGCTTAAAATTTTTGCAAGCAAAATTACTTGCATCAATAGCCGTAAAGAAATTGCTATCAGAAAAAACAATTAACGATGAAAGTGAATTGTAACTAAACTATTCTTTTTGATAAAGCAAATCAACCGTTTTTAGCCTTTAATAATGAAAACGAATTCCGCTATAGGTAAGGTAGCTTGCTATTACATAATTTTTAATGGTTAATTTCAAACAAGCAAAACTGTTGTCCGATATTTCATCTCAAATCACTTTAAATAAATGAAATTTAACCACTCACCTTACGATAAAATTAATTTTTCGAAACTTAAAATTAAGGAAATTCTATATTCATTTATTTTCGTCGTGTACCTATAATGCATAAACATAGTAAGAAGTAGGTAAATCTAAAGTGCAATAGGTAATAGGTAATAATTCCATAATAAGAAAACTAGGTTCGCTTTTGATTTTTTTGTTATAGATATGAAAAAACTCACCTTTCATGGAGTTAATGTACTCTATATTTCTCATGGCCATTAAATATAAACGACCTCTGATCTACCAATGAATAAATAATTAATTTCAAAAGAATTTTTCGCTTCTGTTTTCGATTGTTATATTGTTTATTGCATATTCCGTAATCAAATTTATTTTTATTGTTTTCGACTGCATTTCCAAATCGTTCGTTATTTTTTTTAAATCGAAGTACTTGCAATGAACGGATAAAGTAAAGATGATGAGTATTTAATAAACAATATTCTAAATGTTTCTTCCCAAAATCCTTGTATTGTACTTGTACCATCGTCTGTTGTTAAGCCCTAATTTATAGTATACATATTTTCAGTGTCAACAGTATAGTAAGCAATAACAGCCGATGTATTAATTCATTTAGTTAATCTAGTTCTAACAGCTTAACATTACATTTGTTATTATAATAAGTATATAGGCGAGAACGGACTTGTAAGCAATATTTTTTCATACAACAACATTCAACAAAATTGAACCGTAATTAACATGGATCAAAACTCTTACTTACAAATACCCCAACGATTTTAGATCCTTCTTAATCCTTTAAAAATTAAATAATGATTACAGATATCTACGAAATATTTACCAAATATTTACTATAAGAAATCGTTTCAATCGCTGCTAGCTGCGCATATCGCAGCCGCATTAAACCTTTATGTTATGTTAAGGACAAAAACGGGCAACATCATTCGCTGCGAACACATTTTGTTTACTTGGTTGCATAGAGTGAAATAATAAATACCTGAACCGTTCGCAATAGTCCGTGCATCGATTTGTGTTCTGAAACTTCGCAGCTCTTACGGAAAAACCGGCGCTTTCTTAAGTAATGTCGTCGTTGCTCAGTAATGTTTAATTGATTTTTGTATATATGGACTGTCATTGTTCTAAATAACGAAAAGTATTTGGTAAGTTTGTGAACAGAATGGTCGTTTTTTTTTTGGATTTAATTAAAAAACGATGGGCAGGGCTTGTTAAGTACTGTAGAGAAGTGGCTTAAGTAACATCGGCGCGTTGGAGTGCATAAAACTCCGTGCTGGTGATGTATATCAAGTGCGGGGAGAGAACACATAGTTAACTACGAGGACAGAGTTTATATTACTGTGTTTGCGGAACTTAAAAGCTAAAGCTACACCACAGTTAGTCTGTGATCAACATCGCGCGAGTGTAGAACTCTCGTTAAAAGTTATTTGCACGATGTTTCGTGCTTTCGGTACCTCCCCATTGGTGGACACTAATGCACCGGTAGAAGCAACATCCTGGGGATTGCCAGCATATCCTCCCCTTATCAAAGGTTAGAGCCTGTCTATTTTCAAATCGGTGCAAATATACAATAAATATATATATATATATTGTAAAAAAAATCGCCACTGCGTCACACAAGTGTTTCTTTTTTGATTAGCAAATGATGTAACTGTTGCAGTAATCGACACACACCATACATATTTAAATAACTAACTAACTACTCGATACGGTTAACAAACATGGATTTGTTGTTTTTTTTTTTAATTCTTTTACTGTTTCTTCTTACCTCATTGCATTATTCGACGGTTATTGTTGTTTAAGTACATATGAAACAGAAGGCCGATTGTTATCGTACTTTTTTTTTGTTTTGTTTTGATTGATTGTAAAAATAGTGGGACAGAAGTTAATTTAAAATTATTTATTTGCGAAATGATAATGAATGAAGCGTTGACAAAAGTTATTCTTCCGGTTCTATTTCCTTCGAAAAGGGCATTGGCCGTTGTGTATATAAGATGAGCAGTAAGTAAAGAGGTACTACTACTGTATATTACACTTAAGTACCTACGTATATACATAAGATAGATAAATCAAATTGTGGTCATGTGATTGATTATTATTATACAATCGCGTCTACGCGAACGTAACTCACATGGCATACTAGTTTCGATTATTAAGAAACCTACTTAAAACTAACACATGCGTAACGATGTAGTAGGTACCATGTACAGGTATAAAAAAAGGCGTTCTTGATAAATTCAGACAAAAACATCGGCCAAACACGAATTACTCGACCAACTGATTGCGAATTTAATAATTCTATAAAATAAATTGTTACAAATTACAGTGATATACTTATAATATAGATATAATACCGAATTTATTATTTACATATTGTCAAACGATATGCCATGAAATGCAAAAAAATAAACATTTTTTGAATTGTAAATTGATTCTTTCAAATATTTAACATTGCTAAGGCGTTTTCAGGTGGGCTTAATGTATAACCAATACAATGTTAATACAATTCGATAGGTATATTATAAAATAATGGTCAATGTTTTTGGCAAGAATAATTCAATATTATTTTATGTCTAAATTAATTACGAGATTCAAGAACTTCTGCACTTTATGTATGTATGTATGAGTATTGAATATTACCTATCTAAAAATATTTTTTTTTAGAATGACAAACGAATCTAATAATAAAAGTAACAGTAAGTAGTAAATTCAATAGGTCATCGTAATTTTTAGGAGTGGTATATGCCTACACCCTGCTGTACATTTGTCTTTCAATAAATAATTTATACCTTTATTAAAATTCACAATTATTTATTAGAAAAATCTAACACATGCGTTTCGACCTTTCGGTCATTATCAAAGAGACAATCAGAGTGTACTAAAATTAAAAAAGGCTGCGAAAGTATTTATCTGCAGGTATTAATGGCTGGAAATTCCGATATTACCTGCAATCGCACGGAATATAGGGTAATAGTATATTGTAAAGACTTCTGAATTTCTAATTTTTCCAAGAAATTTAACTTTTTACTATTGTTTTGAATATGGAGGATTGAAAAATTATTTTTGTTTATTGTGTCATTATTTTCTATGCAATGTTGGGATAAACCAGTATATTTTTTAAATTCCAGCCCGTTTTTCCAATGTAGACACCATCACATACAATCAACACATTTGATTCCATAAACACCAGATTTCTTAAATATATCAATATTATGTAATTTATTATTAACTAATATATTTTTCAAATTACTTCTGTTTGAACTAATAATATTTAGATTTAATTCTTTTTTTTAATTCTATTTTTCAATCCTTCATATTCAAAACAATAGTAAAAAGTTAAATTTCTTGAAAAACTTAAAAATTCAGAAGTCTTTGCTTTCGCCACTTTAAGCAACGTTAAACGACCAAATTGTAGTAAATAACATTAAATAGATCAATACGTAGTGATATATTTTTTATATATCGTCATCATTACAATAATGGAAGCTTCTAAAAAAGAGCAGTTCTTTTGTATTAGTAAACAGGAACTAATTTTTTATCGACAAATTTTGATTTCTAGTTTTTGGTCATTTAGGAAAGTTTTACCGAGTAGCACTTTTACTTCGTAGAAAGCTAGTTACCTAAACTTTGGAAACATGATGGTTACTATAGAATACCAAATTTATTCCATCGTGTTCACCGAACCGTCATGGCTATCAAGGATGAATGATTCTGTTTTTTCCCTTAAGTTTTAAAACTTTTTTCTTTCTAAATACTTCAAGATAGGTAGGTACGTAGTTTTTAGGTAATTGTTGTGCAAGTAGAAATATCTTTCAGAAAAAATACGCTAAATTTCTATTCTAAATCAGAGTCAAGAAGTTAGGCTTGAGAATTTTAATTGGACTAGCCTGACTTAAAACTGAACAAAAAAGCAAAAAGCAAGTATTAAGAGTGGAAGGTACAATGCAATTTAAACCACAACATTATCTATTTGCAATTAATTGAAAACGATTAGGGTGCGTCATTCATTTCCTTGTTTTGAATAACAAAAATTTGCCTGCTAAAAATCTCGTAACATACATAGCATAATTTTAATAATATTATAATTTAACTTTTAAATTGTTGTAGAGTATGAAGCACGTTCAAATAAATAACTAAACTGTACGTGTTGAAATATTCCAATGGGTTTATCGAGTTTATTCTACTGAAAAACAAATAAATGTCTTGCATTTAACAGAAAGTTAAAATTGGACGGTTTAGGTAGTCTTAAAAAAATATATCGCAAGTTCAACGAACTTTATCACATGTAGCTTTCGTATTTAAAATTTCGAATCAAATGCAAAAATACGTCTCTCAATTACAAAAAGAAGTTTCGTTCGAAAACGGTTGATTGCAGCTGAAATTGCACGCTTTGGATACGTTACTTACCAACCGCACAATCGATATTTCAACTCTTCTGGTAATTTTCACTTTATTGAAAACGCTGGCTGCTAATACTACATCGACTGACTGCACCTTAAAAAACAACTTTTTTTCGAAACTGTAACGTTGCAGGTGAAATTTAAGGCTTTTAATAAACATTTTCAATGTACAACGAACTCATGTCACCTCTACTAATGTAAATACGTACTAACAGAAAAAAAATTGTTGCAATAGACCATTTGTCATCGATTTTGAAAAAAGTCTCACTTTCTAATATTGTCTATCTCGAAAAATCATTAGCTAAAAAGGTTTTGTTTGTCATATGTACGTATTTCAAATTTAACGGTGTAGAAAATTTAAAATTTAATCGTGAAACAAAACCATTTTCCAGTTTTCCTGTGAGACGATTATATATACAGGATTTCAAGATATCGTAATGTAATTATTGTCCTGATTGTGAGTGCCAATATCAATATTGCTCTGGCACATCAATATTTTGAAACATATTAAACCCAAAATCCAAATTAGATTAGGATATTTCGAAATTTCAATATGTTAGAGCTTTTCTGGGGTCCTATTCGACTTAATGATAACTGTTTTTTATTTTCTGAACTCTCGAAATAAGAAGGCTTTCAAAAAAGTTAGCCTAACCGAAAAAGAAAATAATACGAAGCGCGGAATTATTTTTCATGTAGTTTTCAAAGGTGAACTCGAATTTGGTACCTGAAGAGCCCTGGCACATTGAAATTTCGATATTTTCTAATAATAAATTTAAACAAAGTCATATTAACATTATTAGGATTTTGGTGTTAATATACATCAAAATCTTGACGTGCTAGGGCAATTATGAGCCGAAATCCTAATTCAGCGATAAAAAATACCTCGGAAATAACTACCTTCTTAATTATTTTCAGCTCAGGATATCTCAAAATCCTGATATTACCCTTTTGTGTTTTTCTTTCTTAACCCTAATTTTGTTGACCTGTATTTGAATTCTTGTTACTAACATTAAATTTGTTTTGCGTCACTTTTGAAATATATATATATATATATAATTTTCTAATATAGTCTGTTACTAACTAGTTTATTTTACAATCACAATAATTGTTTTTAGTTTAGGTATTCAAATTATATTTTTGAACGGTTGTTTAAAAAATCGTTTTTGTATAAATAGCGATAATAACATATCGAGTGTACGAAATAAATGAGATTGATGTTGCACGGCAACGTCACAAGTCCAACTGACCTTTAAACATTTAAAATTGTTTGTGTAAATAATTTTAACAGCATAGCATAGCATTTAGATCTGTGTATTAATGCCACTATTGGCATATTGGCAATATTTTAATATGAAATACAGCATTTTTTTCATGATTACAGTATAGTTTATTTAGTTAAGCGACCTCGATATTGAAATATTAATATAAAATAAAAAATGTCATCACCCAAACAACACATCAATGAACCATAATACCACGTTATTTGAAACTTCATGTAAATTACTACTGTCGAAATTTCATAAAGAATAAACGGAAATAAAAGAATTTTTGCATTAGTGGAATAAATAATTGAGAAGTTTCACTAACATTATTTATCGTCCTCAAGAATATTGTTTCTATCTATATGTTCGTTATCATGACTAATTAATATACATCGGGGATTATAAACAATAATTGAATTCGGGAAAAGTTCAATAAAAAATATATATATATATGTCGAAACATATTTTCTTTTGCTATACAACTTCTACTGATATTTAGTTCTAACTGGTCAAATTGAATTTGCTGTTAAAAAAACTTAAAAGTAAGCAGAAGTTGCAGTTGCCGACCTTTAGTCCGAATTTTGATTCTACTACGATCTCTATTTTCCTTGATTATATTTCGCCATTACTTAACAGACAGCATCTTGAGTAGCACACATTATCCAGAGGCTTAACCTGATTCGTTTAATACTGGCCGTGAAAGCTAGCGAGACACTGTATTAGTTCACGAATTCAAATTATTGTTTACTATGTTTAATTCTGATTAAATACTGTGTAGAGAGTAAAAGAGATATCTAGTTCTATATATATTGCTAGGTTTTTGGTTTACCGGTTTCCGTTATAAATAACATCTAATCTACTTTCATTTTCACGATATTATATAACATGTGTAAATCAAGCAAGGTGACAATGTGCTCTCTCGTACTTTTTGAAATATATATTTATCTAAAATTCATTGTCTGAATCTAAATCAATAAAGGCTGGCTGATGAGTTATAATGAAAAATTATTGTTAAGACAAATATGTCAAAAAAAATCATTACATGGTTTTAAACCGTGTAGTTTATACATCATTTTAGATTTTAAAAAATTAATCAAAATCAAAACAATTCTATAGACCATCCATTCTTTTTCTTTGTAAGTACTTGTATGTTTATCGTTTTTCGTCGAGACTAATCGATTTCAAATTATCGTGTATGTAAAAACAAAATCCAGGTCAAAAGTATGTGTATCAATTTTTAATGAAATACGTTTTCCTCTAACTTAGAAATAAATGGTTTTTCCTACCGATTTATATTTATACTCCTTCGTTGATGGGCAAGGTAACACAATGAATTTTTCTGATTATATATTGCAGTTTAAATATTATCCTAATTAGGGACTGAAAACTGATACTATAAGCATTAGTTTATTCATACAAACTATTATACCTAATGCACAATTCACAAATGTAATTTACTTACTGCATTACAATAACCGACCAGGCAAATTAGACAAACAACAACCCTCATCGCAGCATTGCAAAAATAAAAACAATTTTAGACAATGTACTCTTGAAATATTGATCCTTCGGTAATCTACCTGGGTAATCTATACAATCAATATATTGTTTTGTAGAAAAACTATTATTTGGCTTAATTATAAACAATCGATAATTACAAAAATTGCAATAGTTTAACTAACGGACGTTTGACATCTTAATTTGTTGGTTTTTTGGTCTGTATAACTTGGAGGAAATTAACCATAATAAAGTTTCTCCAGCACTTTGCTTGAATTTTTAAAAAAAAAATTTTTTTTTTCCTGGTCAAAAACATAATTGAAAGTAACGATTTATTCGAGTTGGCTGTGAGACCGACATTATTTGCTTTTAATTCAATTTTTGAAATATGTAAATGATTTTGATTTCCTTACACCAATCCATTTATGTCAGGAACTATTCACCTTTAACCCAACACAGACATACACTTAAATATTATTACAGACGTACACAGAAGATGGTAGATATAAAAAGGAAAAGCGTTTATAAAAGATGATAAATTGATGATATCGTACACAGCTACAAACGAAATTGTGATAGATAGATAATCTTATCTGACGTGGTATTTATTTATTTATTGTTAAAGTTTGCAATGTAGATACGTGAAAAAAAAAACGAAGCAAAATGCCTCTCGATAAAATAATTCTAACTATGTATAATAAAAAGGTAGGTATTTTGTTGTCATTTATTGTTAATATTTCTGTTCTATATTATATCTATCTACTTAACCAAACAAGCTATAATAGATATACGTACATAGGATGTACAATTAGATAAAATAAGGATGTTCCTTATTAAGGTCATCAACTATTTACTGCGAACTAACCTGTCTGTACCTATTTCCTGAAAATTAAAACTTCCTGACAACCTGCAACCCTAATATAACAGTCTAGCTAATATTTAACCTTTATTTTCAGGTTTCATAAACTGTAACACAAGTGCGTTTCAGTCTCTAACACAACTACATGGTAAGTATTAATGTTTCAGAAATTTTAAGTAATTAATTAATTAACAGTAGAAATGTACACAAATATCTAAAACAAGTTGTTGACAGCAAAGAGTAAATATGTATGTAATGATTAGCAAGTTGGTTTAGCTACTGAAATCATATTGCACAAACTGTACTGCTTTCTAAATTTTCTATGAAATCGTGTCAATATTATATTGTGTAAAATATTGTGACCTAACGCCATGAAAAAAAACAGTTAATTAACATGTCAATGAAGTCTTCGCATATTTAACCAAATAATAATTAATCACGTGGATTGTACACATTTTTACTAGTTGATATTAATGAAATAAGAAAAGAGAACGAAATAAAAAATGTAGCAAGTTTTAACGCACGTGCTAAAATGCCATTGCCCTTTGAACATGTGCTGGCGCAAGTGTTTCATGTAATAAAAGAAAATACCACACACCTTTTATTTTAATTTTTAAGACTATGACAAAAAAACAAAAACCAATTATGTACACTCCACCATGATTTACCCCGTTTGTTTTTCATTTATTCTAATAAAAATAATATTTATTGGAGATTAGTGTTTTGGTTGTTTGTCTCTTAGTGAAACATTTTTATAATAGATGAAAGAAAGACATTTGGTTTCATTTCACAAATTGTATTTATTTGCTTAACGATAACGTTTCGGCTTAGTGTTATCTGTACTCTTGTCCTTTGAGAATGGTGTAAAAGCCGAAACGGTATCGTTAAGGGAATAAATAAAATTTGTGAAATAATTTTTTTTGTGAGTGTTTTTCTTTTCTTTTTTTCCTCTGATTAATTGTTCGTATTAAAAATAAATTTATTGTCTGTTATTATTACATACATAGTAGTAGTAGTAGTAGTAGTAGTACCTATGCTGTGTTTTAAAATTGTGACAGTAACCACTGATGTTGTGAAACGTTGAGAAAAGGAAAAAATATTTTAGGGAAAACTCCATACTTTTCTGGATTGGATGACCAAGCCGGGACAGTGCTGTTAGAAGAGCCTAGTCATCTAGCAGATAGCACCCTAAGTACCCAACCCCTAAGTTCCCCGTCTAGATCATCCCCGCATTCACAAGGTTCTGAGGGAGGGGAAAGATTTTCCAGGAAAGTTTTTGTTGGTGGATTGCCACCTGACATCGATGAAGATGAAATAACGGCAAGTTTTAGACGATTTGGACCACTTGTAGTTGATTGGCCACACAAAGCCGAAAGCAAATCCTATTTTCCACCAAAAGGGTATGCGTTTTTGCTATTTCAGGTGAGTTTATTTAATATTTTTTACTATAGTTAGTAATATAATTTAATATAAATTAAAACGCATTAACTGCGAGGTAGCTCATTCAAACAATCTAGTGCATTAAGTACATTTTACACCCTAAAAGTCATCATCAAGATAATTTAGAAATAAACAAGACCATCCTGGCAGTTAAGGGGATACTGTAATCACATTTTGTCGAGCCGGTGTTTAACGAAGTTAATGAAACCTAAAGTGGACTGGCCTATATAAATGTACAATAGAGCGTGGGTTAATGCCAAGATAACATTTACCGTTGTAAAAAAAGTGTTTAATGTAATGTTTTCTATAATGCGTTCGCTGTAGTACAAAAACAAATTCGATTTACATACTTTTAATTCTAGGACGAAAATTCTGTACAAAGTTTAATTGACGCCTGCATCACCGATGAAGATAAATTGTATCTTTGTGTCTCTTCACCTACTATTAAAGACAAGCCCGTTCAAATTCGGCCATGGAGACTTTCCGATGCTGATTTCGTTTTAGATGCTTCGATGCCATTAGACCCCCGAAAGACTGTATTTGTTGGAGGAGTACCACGTCCACTGAAGGCAGGCAAGTTAAAAGACAATCGGCGCAATTTTCAAACGTTTCTCTTCATTTTTATTTATACTCGTACTACAAACGTCAAGAGTGTCGTTTATCAATTTAAATACTCGCGAAAAACTGATCGAATGAGAGCACCTGAAATTATTTTAATTGTATTCGTAAGGATTCATAAAAATCTACCTGCAAGAGTTTTTTTTTTTTAATATTAAGATTGTCTTGTTTGGAAACGGCAGGCAAGCTTAATATTTTCATAATGGGACTTCAAAATTAAATTTGAATGGTCACATGCCATTAAATCGTCGGGGTTTCGACATTATTTTAGTATAAATGGAACCTACTGACAAGCTAGAGTAGAATCGCGATAATCTGAACATTGCATAATGTGACCAACATATTAATTATACCAGACCACCGTATACCGTAAACAAACTAAACTTTCAGTTATAGAAACGAATGTCAATTGACCTTTAAAATCAATATTTTCCTCTTGTTGTTGCCAAATTTAAATTATACGCCCTGTTTAAAAAATCACAATGTTAATTATATATTTATTAAAAAAATATGGTACCTGGAATTAAAAATTGTATCAATGGGTTTCTTAATCGACGAAATAAAATTTTTATTGTGACAGTTTTCGGCCAGGGTTAGATGACTACGACGTATTGAAAAACGACTGGAAATTCGGTTTTTAAAAGCTTCTGGGAAAAAATTATCCTCTACTGCAGTTATTTACAATAACGAGTCGTTGTAATGTTTTGTGGAATTTTAAACTAAAAAATAAAAAAACTTCTAACTTACAGATTTGTTAAGCCCTAAATAAATTATTAAAAATAGAATTATTTAAAGAGTATCTGTTGTAATTATAAGAAGTTTCATTAATACTTTATATGTTAAAGTTCTATTTAAACAAAAATAAGCTAAAAGCCCAACCTTTCAATATCAAAATAGAAAGTTGCAAATTGAATTTTTGAGAACTTCTGAACGAAAATCCCACGTACAGGAAGGGTTACATTTTACTGCGTCTACAACAGTAAAAAAAGACAAAAACACAAAATTAGTTTCAACATATTTATATTGAAGAAAGCAACAATTGTTTCGCTACACCGTGGCATCATCAGGTGATGAATCTAATGATCTAATGATACCACGGTATGATGAAACAATTGTTGTGTTCTTCAATATAAATATCTTGAAACTAATTTTGTGTTTTTGTTTGTTTAATATGGAAAAGTTTCAACAAGTGTTAGCGAATACCGTAAAAAGTAAAAAAAAGAAACTGGACCTAAAAATGTGTTTCATAATAAAAAAAAAATGTTTGTTGTTTTCAGTTGAATTAGCGATGATAATGGATCGGTTGTATGGAGGCGTATGCTATGCAGGCATAGACACGGATCCCGAACTGAAATACCCTAAAGGAGCTGGAAGGGTTGCTTTCAGTAACCAGCAGAGTTATATTGCAGCCATTAGTGCACGATTTGTGCAATTACAACATGGTGATATAGACAAACGAGTCGAAGTGAAGCCATACGTACTAGATGACCAAATGTGTGATGAATGCCAGGGACAACGTTGTGGGGGAAAGTTTGCACCTTTTTTTTGTGCAAATGTCACATGTTTACAGGTACGTCCGTCAATAATTCCTCAAAATCAAAAAGTACCACTCTGTTCTTTTAACTTATGTTGGGTAACATTTTCGAAAAGATCTAGTCTCTAAAATATTTGATGAATTTTAGCGAAAAGGAATTTAAATATTATTTTTATCTAAAAGTATTTAACCGTCCGGACAATCACATAGTTAGTTATTCAAATAGTTAATCGATTTTATTTGATTAAACAAGAAATAATATTTACGAATGATTTTCAATAATTCACTTGTTAGTAAATAAATAAACTGTTGGGAAAAAGTTGTTTTGTAACAATTCAAAGAGTAGTTTTGCTTTCTACGTTTTAGTAATTTCATTTTTACACTTGAATGATTAAACTTCCTTGTAAAGAACAGATTAATCATTAATCAAAAGGAAATTACAAAAAGAGATACTTAACCCTATATACCACAAACAATCAGTAATACGGACACGTGTTTCGCCCACTTACAAGTAATCAAAAGGAAATTACAAAAAGAGATACTTAACCCTATATACCACAAACAATCAGTAATACGGACACGTGTTTCGCCCACTTACAATGTGGACATTTTCAACGCAACACACATTGTAAGTGGACGAAACACGTGCGGACACGTTTTCGCCCACTTACAATGTGGGCATTTTCAACGCAACACACATTGTAAGTGGACGAAACACGTGCAGACACGTTTTCGCCCACTTACAATGTGGGCACTTTCAACGCATACGTAACATTATAAGTGGGCGAAACACGTGTCCGCATTAGTGATTGTTTGTAATTTATAACATACCAGAGTGTCCTTTATTATTCTCTATTTTATTAAAAAGGAGAAACGACCGAATAAAGTAAATTAAATATTTACAATAAAAAGAAGTAAATGAATTAATCTCGAATGTGTTAATTTGTAGTATTATTGTGAACACTGTTGGGCAACTATCCACTCAAGGCCTGGTCGTGAGTTTCACAAGCCTTTAGTAAAAGAGGGTGCAGACAGGCCCCGAGCAGTACCCTTCCGCTGGTGTTAACGCAGGAGCGCTTAGTATGGCTGCCGTCAGTTTTGGCTTTTTTTTACCACAGACGGCATGCTATTTTTTGCATAGGCATAATTCTATAGTAGCAATTTATACATATTTAAATACATATGTAACCAGTTATCTTCTTTAAATAAGACGCCTGACGATAGGGAAATGATTCAGAACATTTAAGTATATCAGGCGACGTTCGTCTTTTTTTACCTTGTTCAATGTGAAATACGAGGTGTGACACTAAAATACTGAGACAGACGAAGAAGGTGTGCCTTCTCTTTATTAAATCGATCGGGAAATAATACATAATTGAAATACTATTTTTGAAAACCATTTTAAATATTTATGTACTATATTATAATTTTAATTTTTTCTTTCTTACTTTCTTAAAACTGTTGTATGATAATTTTATTTGAAACGAGAAGTGTGTGGTTGAAATTCAGTCTCATTTGTTTATTGACATACCTCGTAGACCCCCTTTCACCTGCACAGAAGGATGTCGTATATTCGTTTTACGAGATTTTGAGAACGTTTTGTTTTGTTTTTTTTTTAACTTCAGGGTATTTGTAAATACTAGTCTAATCTATAGCGCTGTGCAGAAAGTAAAGGGAGCTAGCCCTCCCTTGCGGCAAAACACTTAGACAGGGTCGAATTTAAGTGGGGGAGGGATGTTTTGGGACGTTACCTGTGCTAAAATTTTATTTTCTGCTGTTTAAATGTTTTATGGGTGGTAGAACGTAAGTCAAAATAAAATAGGTAAATATTTCAAAGAGTCAGCATAACCTCGTCGTTAAATTCGACCTTGTACCTATTTAGCCCCAAGTACCTGACCAGTCTGCTCCCGTCTTCTATCCAAAAACCGCTGCTTTGCTTATTGTCCTCATGTATTCTTAACATCCCTTATTTGGTGTGTGATATCATAGACGTCTTAATGTATACAATGAATTTCCTTCACATGATCACTTACAAATCGACCGATTCATTCAAATAAAAAACAACTTCAGCCGGTTTGAAGAATATTTGTAGTAGGTTTTGCTAATTATAATTAATTACAAATTTAACGAGAATTAATGAAACTTTGCGTACTATTCTACTTAAAAACAAGCTTTAATATTGTAGTCGTAGGATTCTTATTATTTGTTGATGCACTCGTGTAATTTTTATTTAATTAATTCATCTTCTAACAATTAAATTAAATTAAATTAAATTAAATTAAATTATTTATTGAACTCAGTCGCTTAAATATGTTATATTATAAACAACATTAGTCGTCGCATTTGATCTCAAGTATTTTTTTAATTTAATGTTCACTAGAAAATAACTTGAAAAAGTGAAAAAAATACTTATTTATTTATTTTCAGAAACTGTTGTTATTATTATTTATTTGTTATTTTAATTTGTCGTTTTCATGTCAGTTCTTACGGAATAAGGCATTCGATAATGATATAATGAATTTTATTGAAATTAAAAGAACCACATCGTAGACAAATATTATTAAAGTTACTTAAAAATATTGTACTACACCGACTATACTATATATGTATATATATATAGCGTATGCTCCGTGGTTGAATTAATTAATTATAATACATGCTATACAGTAGCTTTTTAAGAATATTGCCAGACTGTCTTTTCAAAACTATAGAGTAATTGACAAGATTTGTCAATGTCTATTAAAACTCAAGGTTACCTTGTTGTGTAACCGCCTAGATAATATTTATCAGTTGTTTTAATTTTAAGGAACACGTTAACAAAAAAAGGAAAACATTGCTAAGTATCATATATCTTTTTTACAAACTACTATTAACAATTTGTTAAATTTCGACAAAATATTTTTGGATATTCGCGATGTACCTATGTAATTTTGACTATTTATAAGAATTTGTTATTAAATTAAAAAAAAAAATGAGATAAGTGTTGAATGGTTCGATTCGATAAACTTGTTTAAAAATGGACGTGGGCCAGAAGTGAACATGTGGAGGTTCATTAGGAGATTTTGTATATTTTAAATTTGAATTTTTATACTAAACTGTTATAACGGTAATTAGTGAAGTTTGATGTATGCAATAACGCCCTAAGCAGTCTCCGCTTGGCGCAGCAGAGTTTTATCTTTACCCGTAATTAACGAATTGTTTAATAAATTTCCTAGGTAATCTTAGGAGAATAGTTAAAACAAACAAAAAATAAAAAAAAACGGCGCGGAGCGATAAAATTGCAGTAGGCTATTGGGCACAAATAGATACCAAAAGAAAAAAAAATGTGGTGGATTTTGTGCAGTGGCCACCGCGCTAGATGGGAACCATCTGCGACATGGTACAAATATGTATTGATATGATTTGTAAAGATTTACACTCCTTTTTCTACTGTTTATATATTTGCTCGCCTTCTGGGCGTAGGTTCATTAGTCTGAAGTAAAACACATTAGATCAAACGTTTTATCTAACAATTGCAATAAAAAAATGCTACTACCTACTTTAATCTGTTCTTTGAATTTAGATGTTGTTTAATAGTTGTACCATTCATTTTTTGTTTTTTTTTTGTTTTTTATTTCTTACTAATTATATTATGCTAAACTAAATCAATTTGTTTCATAAAACAAAAATATAATAGATGCATATATTATTAATTATTTATAGTAAGTAATTAATTAATTTGTTTATTAAATAAATTTTTATTATCGAGCGGTATATTTATTAAAAGAAAAATTCAAGTATATTTTTACTTTTATAACTGTTTCGAACAACAATTACTTCGATAGGTATATTTTAATGTAAGTTTCGACAATGCGATGTTAACTGAACCGAGTTTTCGATTAGGCTCGGTTTATGTCTTGTAGTTACCGTTAGTGCAATATTGGGTAATGCCCGTTATATAGAATAGTCAATTGTTTCAAAACCTACTTGTTGACTTTATAACCACTCCACCACTGTTTATCTGGAAAATGTCGATATTCTAGCACCAAAGTAGAACTATATTTTTTTTATCTTGAATGTAAAGTTTTTATTACTAGTGTATTGTTTTTATATTACTTTTATACACTTTTGTATGTTTGTTAGTCGTTTTGCTACATGGTTTGTATTTATCAAATGGGAAGTTTCTCGTTTCATATTTTGTTGGATATCAGACTTTTTATGTTTTTTATAAATATATTAGAAAATTATTTTCTGCCTTTCATTTATTTATTCCTTGACCATTACTATTCCTGTACAATTAACAATTTTGCTAAATATTTACGAACTTTCCACTTTTACTTTACTTTATTTTAAAAATAATAAAAAATTTAAAAACATTTAGACAAAACAAAACCAAAGATTTTCACACACTTTATTTACTATTCGTAACATATGTTTCGCCAAACTTTGGCTTCCTCAGATGTGATATACAATAAGGGTGGTGGTAATATTTACAATAAATTCAGAAGTGGGGAATTGTTGCCTTCGGTCTGGTTGTTAAGCAGGGTTCCTAATTTTTTATATTTATTAATTTCTTGGTTCTCCAATAATGTTGACTTATAGCTCTTATTTTCTAAATGAATAATTTCAATACAATAGTTGTTGAGCATATGACATTCTTCTGTGACATTGAAATTGTGCAAATTGAAATTATTCATTTAGAAAATAAGAGCTATAAGTTAACATTATTGGAGAACCCTGAAATTAATAAATATAAAAAATTAGGAACCCTGCTTAACAACCAGACCGAAGGCAACAATTCCCCACTTCTGAATTTATTGTAAATATTACCACCATTAAAAATAATTTTTCGTCATTATTTCTTCGCATAAGTCTAGGTTAGGTCTCTATAGTATCAAGCATTCTTTTCAATATTATTACCAAATATTAACAAACTAGTTTCAATTATTATTACGAAGGTTTTAATAAAGCTATAGATATATTAAGAAAAAAAAATCTCTAAACTATGATGCAGAATTCATAAATTGAAAATAAATTTTTATGAATCTTTTTCACAATAAAAAGTATTGTCATAAGTTGGCAAGATTCACCGAATTATTATAAGAAAAGTTTTAAAAATAACAAATGGTACTGAAATTTCTGGTACAGGTTTTATAAATTTGAAATAGTTTTTGAGTACATCTTTATAGTTCTACGTATTGTTTTTTACTATATTTCTGTTAGAAATATTTTTAAACTAACAGAAATGTTGGTAGAAATTTCAAATAATTGTCGTCTAAATTTTTAAAGCTTTACTTATTTCTAACACCCTAACTTTAGTCCTTGGTGCATAGCACACCACTTTTGTATAGACTACTACTACTACTACTACTACCATATATATTAATGAAGTATGCTTAAATGAAACATTTAGACGTTTCTTTAAAGCGAATATAAAATTATATATTTTACTGTTTAAAGTCAGTTTCAATTATAATTAATATTGAGTTCAATAAATAATAAATGGAAGTTACAAACTGACGCTATCGAAGTAAATAAATCTATTTCTTTCATGAAATGTCTACATCAAATGCAGTTTTGCTAAAAAATATAAAACTAGTTATCTACCATAAGAATGGGAGTATATTATAAATTTATATTTGTTGTTTAATCCGATAATTTGTCATAATATTGATTAAATTTGGGTATTTTATGTCTGGTAATAAAGTAGGTAAGTGTTTTAGAATTTACCATTAAATTAAAGGAACTATTCATAAAAATCTGACCTTAAATCAACTTGTACTTCTTCACATTCTTCATATTTTCATTCACTCCTGCATTTCCTCAAAATTTAAACACAAACATTCAAAATGTATGTTGTAGACAGTCTACAACCAACAGCGAAAATGGATAGATCTCTGAAGAAGCTCGCCACTCGTGCTAGCGAAACGTTAGGAAGCAATTCCAACCGACGACGGCCTGTACACCCGAAGAAGGACAACATCACTCAAATAATACTTTAAACGTCAATGTTTTAAGGTTAGAAGACACCTTTCACATGTTTAAACACGCCCTCTTTTAATTGTTTAAATTCAATTATGTAGTTCCATCTCGAATTCGTCAAAATTCGCGATTTTTAATTAATTAATAATAATGATAACATTCTAGATATCGAAAGTAGTCCATTTAATTAGTTCGATCCTTTTATTAGTTGTTTTAATGGTCAGCCAATTTTAGAATGGCGTATCATCAGCTACGTCAATTGTATCTATTAAATTGTATAATAAAGTCAGATGAAATTTTACAAAACCTTAGTTCTCTAAATGCTTAACCGAAAGGGGGCATTTATCGTCACGAATGATGGACAAACACAGAAACCTTATACAATAGTAGAACATTATTATATGTAACTACTTTGCGTTTTTTTGCTTGTTTTAGGTCCTATTAACACCAATAATATTATCTTTGATAGAGAAATGGAAAATATTATCAAATATTAACGAACTTTATCGAATGTCTATAAAACAGATTTCAAAAAAATAATGAAAATCAGAATATAATTTCTCTAAATTCTGGTACAGCGTTTATAACAATAAAATAGTTTTTTACTAGATAGTAACAGTTTTACTTCGTTGTAATAGATAAAATCGAAGAGGTTTTAAATTTACTCTTTCTAATCTTGATTAAATCACAATTATAATGCAACTCAATTAAATCGTTATTCTTTAATATTCTTTATTGGAGTTCTCCAATAATATAACATAGATACATAAAGCAGTTCTAATCGATTTAAAGTAAATATTGTAATTTTTCAAAAGAGAAGTTAAAAGAAGTACCTCATCAGTAGACCGTATCAATTGTAATTTTAATTTTCGAAAAACATTTCATACATGCTTTCTAATTCGATAATTTAATTTTTTGCTGTTTGCTTCAGTGTTAAAATCTATTAATCTATCTATTCAACTTCAATATCTGATTAATGGATGTTACATCACTCATATTATACTTAGGTATGTGTATAATTTCTTCATCACTGAACTGTAATTATTTAAATTACTTTTTTCCAGGTGACTACTTTCTTCGAAAATTATTTGAAGATTTTTCTGTGGTGGTTTTTTTAATTAATCGGTATAGAATAATGTTTTATTAAATTTACAAAGGTCATATACACTTAGAAAGCAAAATAAAAAATATAATCGATAGGTATATGTTTATCTAATGTCATTATTAATAATGATGATAGCCGGAATAATCTTCCGCAGGCATGGAATATAATTCATTAATGCCGACTTGTACACCAGCACCAGCTTTACCAGGTATTGGTGGTGGTGGTGGTGGTGGCGGGAGGGGCTGGGGTGGTTTGTTAAGTCCACTAGCAGCAATAGCTGCAGCTTCTGCAGCATTATGTTGTGCCAGCTGTGCAGCCTGAAGTGCTCTTTGTGCAGCTGATAGCGTTGCCTCGTAATCGATACGTGCACCATGCAATTGTTCTGCTAATGTTGCAACCCTCTGTCTCGCTGCACCGACCATCGCTGTTTGTGCGCCCAATTCTCCTGCTGCTTCAGATGCAGCTTGGGCTGCATGGTCTGATGTGGCTTGGGCAGCGTTTAAAGCGGATGTTAGTACGTTTACGTGGTGCATTGCCTGTTGTGCAGCTTGTTGAGCCACCGCCGCTGATCTCTGAGACTGTTGCAATTGCTGCTCTTCACCTTCCAATGCTGTTTGGGCATCTTGTAATTGCTGTTCTATGCCTTGAAGAATTACCTGTTTGCCTGTTAATGCTGCTTGAGCTGTAGCAGAAGCCTAAAAACAATACGATACTTCTATACATGTTTTCACCTCTCCCTTTTCACCCTGTCTTTTTTCTTAGTGTAGTTTTAACCTTTTTTTTGGCTCTCTTTTCATTATCTCATCGATACTTTGTACAGAATCGATATTTTCGTACAAGAAGACCTACAGAAGCATTTAGTTATTGATATAGTACTAATATATCTCTATCTTTTGATAATAGCTTAGTAGCCGAAACGATCGTAAAGAGATGTTAAAATAAAATTTGTACTCAAATTATTAGTTATTTGTTAGAAGTTTATCGCCATCAGTGGAACGAGATATCGATGTTATTAGTATTAGTAAATGGTTTTGTTTGATAGTATGTGTGTTTTTGGATTACTACAACAAGAATTAACCCAATCAGCGTCATAATACCCAAAAAAGAAATGTTGACGAAACAGCGAAACGTGTGGACGAATCCGCACCTTTGGAGAAGACTGACTGGCTGATGAATGATGATTGATGACTCAAAATTGTTCTTACCAAACGATATTTAAACACCCCAGTCAGTAAAAAGCCAAGCAATATTATTACAAATTATAAACCACATAAAAATCTCGCAACTAAAATAGAAAAGTGTCACTTACTTGGTTAGCAGCTTGTGCCAAAGTATTTTTAGCAACATAAGCTGCCTGATCTGCTGCACTTTTCTGATTCTGAACGGCTATACTGGCTTGATCGGCCGATCCTTGGGCTATAGCTCGTAATCCTGCACCTTGACTGTATCCTTGTTTTCCTTGATTTAATACGCTGTTCCCGTCCACATTATGGAAATGATGAGACTCAGATCCAAATGTATCATCGCCACTGTCGTATTCTTGCCGCTCCGCAGAAGGACTACATGTTGCCAAAACGACTAGAATAGAAAAAAAACTATGATAAAACTGCACAAAGTAATCAATATGTAAATTCAACTAATTAAATTACTTATTATACTATTATAAATGTTGAAAAGAATCTAACAAATTTATTCTCAATTTTTACGGCTTTTTTTCCATCAAACGACGATACATGTAAAGTAGAATCGATGGCATAATAAGTACTTATACAATTTATTTCGAAAGTTTCCATTTGTGATTAAGTTGGTTTTTTAATTATTTCAAAATTAAAATCTTTTTGTATAAAATACCGTTAACGGTATGTTTTTGTAGCTTCACTGTTCACTTCACGTTGTATGTATGTGACAAAGACAAAAAGTTTTTTGAATAATTTAAAATTATTATTATTAAGAAATTAACGCTTAGTGAAGCATAACTAAAAGATTTCAAATATTTAGAAAACGTATGTGTATCTATGTAAAAGAGAAAAAACTTTAATGTAAGTAAAACATGTTCAATTAACGTAAGCTAAATCTTGGTTTACTGTTATCCCCTTACTGTACATTATAACTACAATTTTTCGAATAGGGCTACAGAATACATATCCTATTTCTTGGGGATATTTTTTTTTAGTACAATTTGTGTATGTATGTTCAAGTACATATTTTTTTATACTTACAGGCGCAAAATGCAATGACGATAAAACGGAACATGTCGTACTTCCCGATTTCTGAAACACAGGTTTCATTAATTTCCAACAGAAGAAAAGCACAAAATCACGATATATATTAAAAATAAATGAAAATAAAAGATACGTTATCACTATTATCACCTACCGGAAAGTTAAATTTAGGTTGTTTGTTTAGGCAGGAGTACTAACAGTTCTTTTGAACAGATCAGTATTTATACCTTCTAATTATTTAATATCCCCGTAAGGTGCCAGTTCGGACATATTAAGAAGGGGACAAGCTAACGACAAGAACATTACAACTTACGTTTCTCATATTATCAATAATAAAAGATCTAAACTGAGAACTGTGACCAATTTTATGAAATGCCTTTTCGATAGGAAGTATTAACCGTGAAATTTTACCAAAGCAAACAAAAATCCCTCAATACCCTAATAATAATTTCCACAAAACAAAGCACGATTTTTAAAAAATACCTAAACTAAATAAGGAAAACTGTAAGGATTAGCAATGGGAAATCCTTTAAGCCCGTTGTTAGATGAATTTTTCATAAACGATCTAGAAAAACATAAACTTTTTCAAAATTGTCTTTACTATCATGAATATGTAGATGATATCTTGGTATGTTTTGCAGGTACAGAGAGACAACTATCAAACCTTTTTAACTGAATGAATAATTTACACCCAAAAATAAAATTCACCCTGGAAATTGAAAATGAGCAAAAATCTATTACTTTTTAGATCTTACTCCATATTTCATAAATAATCACAAACAGATACAATAATTCATTCAAAATCGTTTCATCCCTTATCACATAAATTGTCCTTTTTCCATTCTAGCCTGCATAGACTATTAAATGTACCATTATCAAATCTCGATTATAAAACAGAATTAAACAGGATTTATCAAACTTACATAAACAAATATTAAATTCAGTGCACCCCAACGTAAAACCTAAATCAATGCCTGCATACAAATCAATTACTTTCTTAGGCAACATTTCAAACAACTTGAGCAAATGTATTTCGAACTTATTAAATTATATATTTACATTTAAAACTAATAATAATTTGAGTAACATCATAAAAAACAATAAGGATAAAACAGATAAAGTCCTAAAATCAGGTGTTTACCTTCTTAACTGTGGTGATTGCGATAAAGTGTACGTGGGACAAACAGGGAGACCTTTTAAAGAAAGGATTAAAGAACATATATCTAGTTTTAAAAACAACAATTCAAAATTAACTTACGCCGAACATCTTCATGAGTTCAAACATAACTTTAACGAAAATTTCAAAATTATTCATTTAGAAAATAAAAGCTTAACATTGACATTTTTAGAAAAAATGGAAATTAACAGATTATGTAAAAAAGGGTGTGCCTTAAACGACCAAATAGAGTTTTGCAATTCTCCTCTACTACATTTAATTTATAAATCCCCTCTCCTGCACGTGGTTATAATTCATCACCTGAAGAAGATTTTGTAAGTTGAAATGGTCATTGTGATCTAAAATAAATATTTTGTAACCTAAAACTTTGTATTTTATTGTTAATACTGTTAATTCTTTGATGTCAAAAAAGCTTCTTTATAGAAACTTGCACTAAAAGAAAATCTTAAAAATCAATCAATATATTTTTATCGTAATTTTGAACTTATCGATGTATTCATTTGGAATTAAAAATTTACTATAATATCATTTTTTTTAACAACCCTGGTAGATAGGTAGTCGTATATAACAGAAGTATAATTGTCGTTATACGGAATCGGTTTCTCAGGTTTATTTGCTCCCATTATTTCCACATTTTTTTAGATTTCCTTTATGAAAGTGAAGGCATTTTAAAACCGTTTATGGTTGATACGATTTTACAAATAGGTTGAAAGTCAGAACCGACCATAACGACATACCTACGTGAAAAAATCCGTATCATCTTGTCTGAAATCACTTCAAGAAATGCTGTTTCACAACACAATCCTGTTTTCTTGATATAACTACTTAATAATTAAATTAATTTTTATTATCTATTTAAGCAAAAGTTAATTCGATCGATTTGTCGTACGGAACATTTTTTATGACAATAAGGAAAATAAAAAATTGTATCATAAACAGACCAGCACGTGCTAGATATATACACTTTCATTGGGACAAAAATGAACAACAAAAATACAAATATTTCACTTACAACTTTAAAAGTGAAAATACAGTAAACAGAGAAGTTAAAAGTTTATTCAATGTTGGTATTAGAATAAAACACTATAACCCAAAATTACACATGAAACACTTAAAAACTTAATAAAAATTGTCGTCCTCAATTATAAACTGTAAACTGACTGTGAGGTAAATGTTTTATATGGAATTTTGAAATTTGTTCAGTTCTACTGAAGTTAATTTGATTTCCTTCTCATTAATGTATATGACGTACATATCAGTTCAAAATGTTACAAGACACAACACTTTTTTGATTATTTCCTTCTAACTCAAATTATACTAATACCAACATCCCTAATTAGCTACTTTACATTAAAACGGGTCTGTATAAGTTGAACACTTCATAATTTTGTTTAAGATACCTTTGCGTAAGTAGAACAGTTGATTTTCAGTAATTTTCATAAGCTTGACAAATAAAAATCACGTCCTTGATTAATGTAAAAATTTAAAAATAGATTTAGTGTATTTATGTTGAACCGTCGAAAATAGCAAATGTCAATTTAATTTCGAGAAAATTTACTCCGTACTTTTTTTGGAACGTATGCTTTTTTCAATCGCTTTAACTTTCTAAAGTGAATTAAATCAAGTTCTGCAAATAAACACAATTGCAATGATTGTCTATTTTGAAACAGCATCATTCTGATAGATTTCCCGGTTTCCCAGATTCATAATCGGTTTTTCACAAGCGACGGAAAAGTTCGAGAGTATTGCACTTTTCTCAATTTACGTTAAGAAAACAAATTTAAAAACTGATTATTCTTAACAAGAGGATATCGAAGAAAGCATATACAGGGGACCGGAAAATCGATTAGAGTGGATTTCTGGCCATGTTTTCAATCTCTGAAAACATAAGAGCTGATGGGTAGTCATGTAGAATAATACCCAACGTAGCAATTATTGCTATGATTGATACTATGTAAGACGAATAGGGATAATCCCGGATTTTAACGTTTAATACTACTCCACCACTTGTATACACGTTCACAAAAACTACCACACAGTTACTTAAGTAACATAGGAAACCCCACAAATCTCATTTTATCTCGCAGTTACTTCGCACCCCCTAAGAAAAATCTACCTTACAATTACCACGTAAAACAAAAACTACATGAATCCGAAAATAAAGTCAAAAATCCTTTTCATATTTCTGATAAATAAATCTACCGATAGATATCATTTTCCTGCCATTTATATTTTACTTCCCTTTACCATCAACACCCTCCCTACGTAGGTACATGTGCTATGGCCGTTTGTAATGATCAATTACGGGGTTAAATCGTTAGGAAGGAATTTAACAGTGTATGTATTGTGTATGTGTTCTATTGGGAATAATGAGTCTTACGTATGATTTTACTTAAGTGTACTTTTAATTATTTGGCAAATATATATGTATTTACTGATAATACTTTATGGCTGAAAAAGGCAACATTCCAACAGTCAAAAAAGTCAATTTTATTTTAATTTCTAATTTAAAATTTAAAAAATATCAAACCATCGGCTATTCTGACTGATGGAACATTTATTATTGATACTACGTGAAAAATATGTTTAAAAAAGTTATCTCATTTAATTGTTTACAAAAAAATTACACCCCTATTTTAAGCTAAATAGGAAAATTTGCGACCATGATAACCAAATCCTATATTCACCCTCCCTAAGGCTATGTAAGGGTATTTACAATTCTTCTTAAACTTTAAGGTTTTATTGTTTTATTTTAAAAATTATACGTTTCATAAAAATGACTGTCGACAATTTTGTGGAGAATTTATTGGCTTATAAAATATGTATGACATGAAATTCGCTTATCGTTGGTTATCATTATTTTCAATTATTTATCGAGTTGAAACAGATTTTTTTTACTTTTTTCCACACAATTTAATTTCTGTGTTTATATTATAAATGCATTTGACAATACATTTATATTAAGCACTTTGTTAATATCAGAACGGTTCATACCTATAAATATACCGTAAAGGAACTTTACTTTTTGACAAAGACGTTAGCAGACACCACCTTTTTATATGAATTCAACAGAAACGGTTTGAATAAAAAAAAAAAAATTTAATGAGCGTTGAGGCCTCAAGCTGCCTATTCATTTTTTAAAGCTTCTCCTAAGCAGATTATTTTCCTTATATTAAATACACGGTACCTCAGTCTGTTATACGTTTATTTTGCGTGGAGCCTTTTTATATTCTTGCAAAGGGTCGGCTGTAATTAGGGGGAAAATTAAGGTGAATTTTTAACGAGCACCTTTACGAATAAAAAAAAAACATTTGCTATTATTGAAATTCGTACAATTTGCTAACAAATAATTATAATTCATGTAGCTATACTATACTAGGAAGTATGTATTATGAATAGGTTCTCCGTGAAATTTTAATATTAAAAACTAAAAAATTTTCATGCTACACCATTATATATACAATATGATGTAATTAAAAACATGCAGTTTCGATTCGATTAGGAACAACAAAAGTGACGGATCACGTTTTTCTTAGCAAGAGGAAGTAAGGTGACAGATCAAATATAATGGTCAATAAATTAAAATTGTTACGAGAATATGATCATTTCAAAATGCATTAGCTAATTTGGTTAAAAACACTTCCAATGGCGCCGGGTTTATTTTTAACCGTTCTTTGCAAAATCTACAAATATATAAAAATAAAAAAACCACTAACACTCAGTTGCATTATTTGTACAACGTCCAATGACAATGAATAAAAATGCTTCGGAAACATTCTACAAAAAATATTCAACTATCGCACTATTCAGTAAAAATGCCAATATCATTTTGTCTAAACATTGAATATTCATTTACAACGCTTCAATAATTTTACAAGGCTGCAAAAACGATTCGTGGAAGCATTTGGAGAAATGCAACATTTTTGGTGTTCATACCTACCAAAGGAGAAATCAAACCGTTAATCCGTGTATCATGTGAAATCAAAATAAAACAAAAATGTTGGTAGTAGGCAAAAACAGGTTTAGAACTAATATATATATTGAAGACGAAAAATTAGAAGAAGTCGCCAATTTTCGATATTTAGGAAATCAAATTAAAAAAAAGTAGTAAACATAAAACAAAGAATACCACAGGGGCAAGTCGCCTTTAACAAAAATAAATCACTGCTGTACTTGTGAACATTTAATTTGGAAATCCAAAAAAGATTGTTAAAAGTGGACATTTGAGAAGTGGTGTTATAGGAGGATGGTGAAGAAAAGGTTAGAAATGAAGGGGTATTCGAAACAGTTGAAGAATAAATGAGAGATAGATTGGTAGAACACCTAGAGAGAAATTAAAGGTAGATATAGGAGTAAAAGAGAGCAGAGGAAATGTGAACAATTGTATTTCCGAAATTGTATGGTCATATTTCCAGAAGTATTGCTGAGAATGCACTCAAAGAACATGTTAGCCTCCCTCTATTTCCAAAATTACTGAATGAATTACGAAAAAAGACAGAGACAAAGGTAAAACTTTCCAACAAATAAATAGACCGAAATAGGGAGTTTTACAAATATTACCAGAAAAATAAAATTTCATTTATGATTTTATAGATAGAATGGTAGTCGAAAATAAGTTCAGTATTTTATGTTTCAATCGCAAATAAAATAACGAATTAATTGATTGTCAAAATATGAGATGATATAAAACATTTATTCACTTTATAGTGGAGAAATGATGAAGAAAAATAACGTCGTAAGTAGCATTTTTTATCATTATTTCTGGTCAGAATGTGTAAAATTTAGTAAGGCAGTGAAGCGTATTGTGTGGAATTCGACAATCTGTTCCGGGCTGATGGCGCAAGAGTGCCCTCCCACGAGACCCGCCGACTGCGGTAACTGCGAATGCTTATGCATTATTCAACGAACATTCAATTATTTCACGAATTATATCCACACACCCCAGCGTCACCGTCACTCATGATCCAACACAATTAAGAACTTCATTGGCTCCTGATTTTATTTCAAAATTCTCTTCATATACAATAAGAATTGTAAATATAAAACCGATCAAGTAAGTACTTGTCGAACTCGCAAACTGATCGTGAAAGTTCGAAAGTTCTGTACTATGAAAATTCCTAAAAAGTATATATGTACAATATAATCAGAAATTACTCTTTTCCCTGCTTTACAATTTACCAATTTATTTATTTCTTACTCTTCATAACCAATTATAACGCTTATGAGTGCTGGACTTAAAGCATTTACCCCAATGAGGTTTATAGAAAACTCTATAGAGTGACTTCTTTGAGTATTATGTTCATAATTGCTGAAAAAAAACTTTTTCTTCCGGTGTTTCATTCCTACCAGCTAAGACTCGTGTTGGTGGGCGGGCAGTCCCTCCGACCTACACTGTAATGCAAAGCCGAAGGGTAGGGCGTAAGGCCCTCTTCAGGAATCGTGGTTCCCTGCTTTACAATTTACCATTTTATTTATTTACTTACTCTTCATAACAATTATAACGCTTAAAAATTATTTATGAGTGCTGGACTTAAAGCATTTACCCAAATGAGGTTTATAAAAAAACTCTATCGAGTGACTTATTTGAGTATTATGTTCATAATAGCCGAAAAAAACTTTTTTTCCGGTGTTTCATTCCTACCAGCTACTCGTTCTGGTGGGCGAGCAGTCCCTCCAACCTACACTGTAGTGTAAAGCCGAAGCATAGGGCATAATGCCCTCTTCAGGAATCGTGGGAATGGGTGAGTGGGGTGGTTAGGGAGATAAAGATGAGACGGACGAATGAAGACAGAAGAGAAGTGAAAAAATTTTCTGTGGAATAGAACATTACTGCCCCAGCATTTGCCTAAGTGATCCAAAGAAACCACAGAAAATTTACCTCTAAAATCTGCCATCGATAGGTCTGTCCCTTGGGAAATTCACCACCGCTGGTAACAAAATATGTCAAAAACTATGATTATTATTATTTTTGCTCCCTGTTTAAATACAAAATTTTATAACTTGAAATATATTTTTCATCTTTGGGCTAAAGATTTACATATCAACTAGATAATATCTGACAGACGGACAGAAGGACAATATTGCCACAAGAATAGGGGTAAACTAGTAATGATTCTTATTAATTATTATTTATTGATTATTATTAAAATTGTATATTTTTTAATGCACCAAAATTCGTTACATTCGTGATTGTTAGTTTGTCAGTAGCGAATGATGATGAGAATTTTATTTAATTAAGGAACCAAGAGAAGGGAAAGCAGAGAATAATTGAAATACAGTAAAACAAATAAGCAACATAGGAATGAGATACAACTTGTACAACATTCTACCCCAGTTAATGTTTAGCTTTGCTTTAGTTGTATTGTTTCCTGCTGCAATTTACCGTTGAATGCACGCATCCCGGAACAAGCTAAACTGATTACAACAATCGCTACTAAGCTAAATAGAGTTCATAATTGAAAAAACCACTGGCCCACACAGAGCATTTTGTCTTCTTCGATTAATTAAATCATTTATGGTATATTATGGAAGATTGATTTTATTTTGCTCCATACCGATTATACGTACCAAACGACTAGCTACATTGGCATTCCAAATTTTTATAGATACCTATTATGAAGCTACATATATACCTATATCAGTTTTCACAGTATACAGGGCTTAGGTAATATTTCAACAAAAATTGGTAAATGTATTAGACAAATAACTAATAGTATTATTGCTTTTAAAACCAACAATTCGTTAGGTAAACTAATATTAAATAATAAATTTAAAACTTCGAAATAATTGAAGTCAGGAGTTCATTGTTTAAATTGTTTAGACTGTAACAAAGTTTACGTAGGTCAGACTGGTAGGTCTTTCAAAACACGCATTAAAGAACATCTGTATAGTTTTACTAATAAAAAAATGGATTCTACATACACAGAACACTTAATTAATCAAAATCATAATTTCAATTTAAAATATAAAATTTTCCACAAAATTTATGAAAATCTAACAATATGGTAATAATGATAATGATAATGGCATAACAGCCGAAACAATATTGTCAGATTTTAATAAATTTTGTGGAACTATACCAAGTGTTTGTTTTTCTAACTACAAAAATACGGTTAGCTTTTTAGTTAAATCTTGCGATAGATAGATTTTATACCTACTTTCAAATTAATAATTATGCACGTGACAGATAAGTTAAAATGGCACTAATTAATTAGTTATGAATTGTCAGCTTTTTACAATTTTCACATCAACGACTGGATCGTTACTTTATTTTTCTTTAATTACATTTCGCTGTTTGCAAATGAAATGGAAATTTCACAGGAATATTTATTATTAATACAGAGGATTGTCCAAACAAAAATACTCGTTAAATTAACAATATTTTTGTAACTACTAAATTAAAAATGGTGTAAGATTGGTAATTCAAAATTTATTCAATTTCAAATTTATTTTTTACACCGTGGCTACTGTCACTGTATGTAAACCTAATACGCAATGTAGAAACTTTCTTAATAAAATATTTCAACGAGAAATTATTATAATACAATAATGTCGTTAATAGGTAACTATGTCACTTTTTACAATTCTTTTTACCAGTTACAAAATCTATATCGACATGACATTAAACTATTGTACTATAACATTACATGGCTTTGTATCTTATTTATAACTCTCTGTACTGTGAAAAAACTGTAGTCTAGATCACTCTTGACAACCCTCTTCATGACTGTAAAAGCCCCATGCAAATCGATTTAGCTCCGTCACTACAAAAAAAGGCCAAACCTCTACAAAAATCCAAGCAGTATTCTCTTGATTTTGAAGTAACAAATAATTTTTCGAAAATCTAAAACGGCCAACTGGACGACTACTAAAATTACAGAAGGTCAAAGGTCAATAATTTTTCCTCAAATTCCTTGTAAATTGTTGGTTTTGTGTTAATTTCGGTTATTATAAAATTTATTTGTAAGATGAATACATAAAAAAAATCTATCTAAAATTTGCGTAGAACCAATAGTGATGTATATAGATAACAAGACCTATGTATATGTTACATAGGAACATTATTTATACACCCATATCGCATTATTTCTGTTTGAAATGTCCTTCGAATAAATTGCTATTTATAACGATAATAGTAAGGGCGTTGAATATTCTCATTTAATTTTTTCCACCGAGATGATGTTGATGAAGATGAAAATAATGAAGAATAGACGGAAACGAAGAAGAAGAAGTTAGCGAAATCGAGAAATACTCAACAAAATTATACTATAACTTGCAACCCATGGATTGGAATAATAATCACAATTTTAATTTTAATTTAAATCGATAATTTACTAGATATATGAGAAAATTGATTTTTGTGACTTTTAACCTGTAACTTTTGTAACCGTCCAGTTGGTTTTATTGACTTTTGAGAAATTATTTGTGTCAAAAAAATTATTTTTTATTATTATTTTAATCTTTTTAGAGGCTCATGCATAAAGTAACTGGGATAAAGTAACGTAAAAGTCCAATAGAAAACGATTCGGCTGTTTCGATGATTAACCCACCCGACCCGTACAGACAGACAAAAGATTTTTCAACACTTCAATATTATTTTCGAAAATTAAGAATGAGAAATATGTATTTTAACTGACTTGTTCAATATTGTTCTGGTTGACAACAACGTTAAAAAAATACTACCTAATTTTATTTTTTACGCAACAATTCGAGCACTATTAAATATTGATCTGGTTTTTGATTATGATTTTTAGAACAGATAAAATTCAAAAATATGTAGGTTGCTGCAATTTATACGCTATAGAATTGTGACAATGCATTACTGACATTAGAAAGCATTTGTCTACAGCTAGATAAATAGTAGATACATAAAGTTTTGTTAATATTAATTTAGTTTTAGTCACCCTAAACATACCAAAATAAACAATGGAACAATTTTAATAATAATTGTCCTTACTGGCTAATTCCATTATTTCCATTTTAATTTTTATTATAGTCTACTTTCGTTGCAGGTAGAAGCAAAAATAGACCATGTTTTCTATTATAGAAAAGAAAGAATCACATATATATATACGTATAGATGTTAGTTAAAGTAGTTCAAGAATGAGTACCAGACAGCTTGGGAAAACATTTATAAAAATTAATGTGAATCTAATTTGATTAACATTGCAAGGGAGCGTTTTTGTTAAATATACAAATATTTTAATTTATTTATTTTTCAATTTACAACAGTAAATGAAGCAGTTTTCCGAGATGACACCGAGGAAAATCGTGAAAAACTTACACTTTACAGATGAAATGCAAATAATGTTTAGGAAATAAACCACATCTACTTGTATTTGTAGTTTTTCACTTTTATTTCCTGTAAAATTGTACACTATATCCGTGTATGTAATTGGTGGATACCTGATGTCAGGAGGTTTTCCTCTAAATTCCCGTTTAAATCGGAATTTTCTATTGGACACAATGCAAGGGTGAAAATGTAAGCACACCTCCAACTTTGATACGGGGGCGTGGTTGTAGAGGGTTGATTTTCGCAACTTCGTGATCACTTCTTGTTCGAAATTCGAAGGGAAGCAACCAGTTAATTAACCCTCTGAGCTCTATTATCTCGCGAAAATTGATAAAGTGAATTGTGAACATTTTTCGGAAAACAAAACATTTCCACAGGGTAAGACTTTACCAATACAATTATCCCTATCGTTATTAGTTTTTTTAAATAAATAAAGACAAACAAGTAGAATTGAATAGTGCACTACTATAACTAACAATAGTTAATTAACCACCCATACCCATATCAGTATTACTTCAAACCGAACCCAGAATATGAATATATAGAATATTTTTTAAAAATCTTCGTATTTTTAATCGTAATACAAGATACATTGGTACGATAACTGAATTGAAATTCACGTTATTTATTTTAAGAAAACAAACAAAATAAAATAAAAGTAACTATGTAATGTTTTTCTTTTCTTTACTTACCTATATCAAAAATCAGTTTCAAAAGAACCGGTTACACTATGCCGTAACTGTATACTAAATTTTCGATGGTCATTTTAGTAACGGTCTTTTTGTATTTGTAAAAGTTTTACATTTTATTGTCACCCGAGTTGGTTATGCAATGTGTCCACGAATGTGACATTTTTGTGATTATTTCACAAAATCATTTTGGATATTTTCGTAATTTTTGTATTTTGCAACTTGTCTAAATGGTATTTTCGAAAAAGTACAAGTTCAATCGTTAAAATGCCTGATTTAATATTACCGAAGGAAAGGGAAAAAACCCCTACTTGAACGTCTATTTATTTCCTTTTTACAGAATGGAAAGTGTTGAAACTTTGTCACATTCCCCTAAATTGCTTACTGGACCCACTAAACAAATAGTTACCTCTAAACCAAACAACCAGGTTAGTACTTACGATATAGCGTTTATACTTCAATTTATTAAAAAAAACTGCCCAAAAATACGAACAGAAATACTGTAGTATGTACTTATGTCAATATTATGCATGTTTATAAATGAAAAAGTGGAAATATTTAAAATGAAAGGACGAAAAAAATACGTTGTTGATAAAAGATCAGTTCAAATCAATAACAATTTTTAATAATACACAAACGTTTTGTTTAGCTTTTGGGAAATCCTTGAAAGGAAACACCGCCACTGTAATATAATACACAATAGATAATTTTACTCGAAGATATTGACGATAAAATTACATACTTGCCAAGGAAATTACTGTTAAATACCATTTTATTTTTCGTTTCAATATCGAGCAAGGTGTGAGATAAGTCTATACATACATGTTTCAGTTTCAAGTTGGAACTGTTATTCTTTACGGAGTACCAATTGTTTCATTGGTCATAGAATCTCAAGAGAGACTTTGTTTGGCACAAATATCGAACACATTATTAAAAGAATACAGCTACAACGAAATACACAATAGGAGGGTAGCACTTGGTAAGCAAGTACAAACATATACTGCATTAAGAAGTGTTCAACAAGGGTTTTCTTTTATTTTTCACAGGTATCACATGTGTCCAATGTACTCCTGTACAATTGGAAGTCCTTCGTAGAGCTGGAGCGATGCCTGTCTCTTCCAGACGTTGCGGTATGATAACGCGTCGCGAGGCAGAAAGATTGTGCAAAAGTTTTCTCGGAGATAATTCTCCACCGCGTTTGCCGGAAGATTTCGCTTTTTCCGTTCACCACGAGTGTGCTTGGGGTTGTAGGGGATCGTTCCTTCCCTCCCGTTACAACTCCTCCAGAGCTAAATGTATAAAGTGTTCGGTGTGCTGTCTTTTTTTTTCACCGAATAAGTTCATCTTCCATTCTCATCGACTTACGGCCGCTGACAAATATGTTCAACCTGACGCTGCAAACTTCAACTCATGGAGGAGGCACATGAAACTGAGTGGAAATCCACCGGATGAACTGGTGCACGCTTGGGAAGACGTTAAGGCCATGTTTAATGGAGGAACTCGAAAAAGATTGCTCTCAAACCCGACATCATCCCACGCTATTAAACAAACTAAATTGGACAAAGATCAGAGTAGAGCTAGACCTATAATACCTACACCACAAATTATCAATTACCAAGGAATGCCCTTGCCCATCTCGAGAGTTTCAATGGACTTTATTTACAGCAAACCACTTAGTTTTTCCCCGTTTTCAACGTTTCCATGGTTGAAAAGAAGCCCTGTTATCTTGCCTTACGAGAATCCATTCTTTCCTTTAGAAAAAGGATACCAATCAGCATTTAAACCTGTTAATCCAATTACTGACGTTGTTATTCCACAAAAAACCGAAGATTCTGATGACGAAGTCGACATTGAAACTACAGATGAAAAAGCTGAAGAAATACAACGAAACAATGACGAAAAGGTAAGACTTTGGGACTTTAATAACTCCGGATCGATCTAAATTACACTAAATTTGCGGTTCTAATAGATAAACAATATGATATACCTAATTGTAATTGTAACCGCAAACTTTTTGTTTTCAATTCATCTTTTGCTCGTGTCAACAAACAAATCATTTTTACTTCTTCCAGCAAAGAACAGACAAACAATAAAAACAGTTAATCTTAAACACGATTCCTTTTGTAACAGACATTATAGCAATTTGAAACGCTGGATAGCGTTAAGATTTAAAATAACTTTACAATACCAACAGTGGCAGTGGTAAATGTGGTTAGTTATATCTAAACGTAAAACAAAATAAAATATGTACTTAACAAATAAAATGATATTAAATACTAGCTGCACCCTATCGTAGGGTAATCAAAATATTTATGAAGCAATTATTTAATCGATGGTAGGCGCCTATCGAGTTCTCTTTCTGTGAAGAGTGAAGAAAGTGTATCGTTAAACAATTGCAGCAATCCATCGAAAGATCTAATTAATAATTCAAATTTAATTTTGGGAAACAGTGGCGTCATACAGTGTTTACATTTAATTCGTTTGAAAGGTTGTCGCGCCAGCGTTAAACACAAACACTTGAGCATTGAATTACACTCACTAAAGAGACTAATGTATTAAACGAAATAGGGGCGTATCTTTAATTTACTAATCATTTCTGCACCCAGCTCGATTATTTAACGTAAAACGGACTTTGACGATTCTATTTCCTATTTCAAAACTACCGTCAAACTTTAATTGAAAATGCTACCGAGGCGTCCAATCGTTTTTGGTTTTATATGGGACTTAATCAACAAAACTAACTGTATATAACCTTCGCCACAAAAGACTTAATCAAAACTGAGTCTTTTAACTACAAATTCAGATAAAGATCAAATTAAATACATTTACATACCAAATTTGTTCAAAAAATTAAAAATTATGTAGAAAAAATAACGAACACTTTCGACTTTTAATTAATTTTTACGAAAAAAATTCTGTCCAAGTACTTAACAAATACTTTTTAATTATATTATATCATTAAACCACTGCATCATAATAAATAGTACCTACAATTTTATATAGGCCCTCAATGTTCAGAAATTGTAAAAATGAATAGTTATTGTATTTTTAAATACATTAATGCGATATTTATTAATGTATTTTTGTTCATACAGCTAATAATTGTTATTTTTCTGGCAATATTTACAGAATCATCAGTATGAATTATTTAAGGCTTTTCTACATGCAAATGAAGGTATTTTTATCAAATTGATTATAGGGCACCATATGAAACATTTTAACATTATTTAAATGGTGAAAAGTTTCACTAAAAACTGTCAGTCAAATTTTACCAAGTATTAATACTTTATTTATTCAATTTTATATTTGTTATGAATGTACTCAATAACTATCAAACCTAGAATAATTTAGGTTTAATTTTCCAACAGTCCATCGAACATTTTAGTAATTTCGAAAAAATATTTTTTTGAGTTCTCACAAGATTTTCAAGTTTCACTTGAAATTTACTTATAAATACGCCAAGTTTCAAAACTCCACATTTCTCAACTAATGTAAAATAACATAAGGGTTCTGTACTTAGTAAGAAATAAAACACTAGAAATTTTCACAATATTTGTTTAATAAACTTAACAATTGTTTCGCCTACCTTTGGCTTCTTCAAAAGTAATACATTTAAACTAAACTAAGCCAAGTTACTTATATATAGTTTAAGAATTAAGGCGGGGGTGAATAAAGAGGTTAAGTAGTGGTGAATTATTGAAATCGATTTGATATACATCGGTCAAACGGGAAGATCATTCAAAAAACGAATAAACGAACATAAAAAATCCTATGATAATAATAAATTAAACTCAAACTACGCCAAACACCCTAATGAAGAGGAACACATTTTTAATGATAATTTTGAAATCTTACATGTGGAAAATAAAAATCTATCTATCTATTCTTATTAGAATATCTAGAAATTAATAATTTTACAAATACCAATATTCTTCTGAACGATCAAATTGATCTCAATAATTCACCACTACTTAACCTCTTTATTCACTCCCGCCTTAATTATTAAACTATATATAAGTAGCTTAACATTTGAAGAAGCCTAAGTTAGGCGAAACAATTGTTAAGTTTATTAAACAAATTTTGTGGAAATTTCTAGTGTTTTATTTCTTACTAAGTATTAAAATGAGTTTCCATCAAGTGAATGTAGATAGAATTAATGAATGATAAGGGTTCTGTTTTTCTCTTTACATAGGTAGGCATTTAGAACCCTAAAAATAAACAAGCAAAAAGTCTTGGTGTAGATTAATATTTCATATCTTCACATATGAAAAAGGCATTTTTATGTCTGTTACCTTAAAGATGTCCGAAATAAAAGGAAAAAGAAAATAATAATAAATATATTCTATTTAACATATATCCCTTAGCTGGCGGAGTGGTGAAAAATGGCACGAGATATAAGGAAAGATCGCGCAGCATTATTTTTGAAATAAACGAGCCAAAACAAACCGTAGTTGAAATGGCCCTGTTATCTTGTCTGGTATCTGTACGTGTCTTGTTTAGCGATATAAAAAAGCAATCATGTACAAAATCAGCAACGGTATTGAGTATTTCGATGTTACCAGAGGGACACATTTGTAAGCTTGCTTAGCGTTTCGCATCCCCTTGGAATAAGAACTCGTTTAACTTAGAATTTGTATTTATTTTCTACGAGTTCTAAATAATGGTCTATTACACTTTTCGCTTTTTTTTTAACTTAAGAACCGGTAATTGGTTTTCTTAGGTCCAAAACCATAAAAAAACAATTTCCCAAACATTTCAAAATAAGCACCCTTATTTTACTTCCGACGATATTTGTAGTGGCGGCTTTTAGGATTACCACCCACACCAAAAGTTATAATATAATCAACAATGTTGCTTAACGTTTGACCGATCAAACTGACTTTTATTTAACGTTGTAATGGGGTAGTTAAATTTTCTCAAAGCGTTTAAAAGGTCAGCGCCTGACATTTCGTACACACCATAGGAAAATAATCATAAATCATTTGGTTGTGCTACCAATTTAGGAAGACTAGTTTATGTACATAAAAAATATAAATTTTTCATATATTCGTTTCAAAATTACATTCTTTTATAAAACATAGAATAGGAGATTTATAGAAGAAGAGTTTTTTGTAAACAAAATACAAAATTTTCTAAACTTCATTTTATTTGTTTATTTTTTTATTTAAAGCCGAACATCAAAACTGCCAAAAAATAGATATTTATATATTTTTGCGATCTAATTAGGTATTAAACTTTATTAATATACTAATTTAGTGTCTGTGCCCATACCCGACGCTGATTACTTGTGCAAAATCGCCTATTACGATTATTATAATTAAGGCTGCAGGTGTTAGCGGCGATAATGCGTAGTCGATAGAGGGTGAGAAGGTTATAAATAAGTATGGTACTATGAAGGATCCTAGGATTGAATAAACTTTCAAACAATATTTGAGTAAACGTTTGGAGAACGATTATAAACAAAAGCTTTTAAATCTGTTGATAATAAGTGTGAGCTTTCAGAATCCACATTTTTCCTATCTTCATTTTAAAAATAATATTGTTTAAGACGTGTTTTGAGTATGGGCAAAAACTTCTGCCATGTGTTGTTGAATGATAGATAATAGTCTGAGCTTTCGGGCTCCTATATAGAGTCGAAAGTTCAATGTTTTCTGATATGTTTTCTAAAAATTTCTTGTTAACATTGATGGTAAAACAGACACGTAACATACACAACTGGTAATCTGTACAGCAGGTATGTTTAACATTGAACAAAAGCATATTGAAGAAGGAGAGCACCACAGTGTCGGTTAAACGCATTATGAGCTTTAAACGCGGGAAGAGTATATGTCTTAATTATTCAAGAGGCTATAGACGAGAGTAATTTTAAGCTTTTGTTCAATCGAACAAACGCTTAAGCTCATTGTTCGAGTACATCATGATTATAATTGCTTTTAATTTACAGCAGTTTCGTTTCGTACTGTTGTTTGCCTACAGAGTAGACATAGCGCAGCTAAAATGTATTTACCCTAAAGCTCTATCTTTTGTATTATATTATCGTATGTACTTAATATATGTATACATTTAAACTTATAATATATTAAAGAAAACACTTATTAAAATTCACAATTATTTATTAGAAAACTCTAACACATACGTTTCGACCTTTCGGTCATTATCAAAGAGACAATCAGAGTGTACTAAAATTAAAGAAGGATCCGAAAGTATTTATTTGCAGGTATTAATGGCTGGAAATTCCGATATTACCTGCAATCGCATAATCGGAATATAGGGCTATTGTACCCTACAATTTGGTCGTTTGACGTTGTTTGGAGTGGCGAAAGCAAAGACTTCTAAATTTCTAATTTTTCCAAGAAATTTAACTTTTTACTATTGTTTTGAATATGGAGGATTGAAAAATATAATAAAAAAGAATTAAATCTAAATATTATTAATTCAAACAAAAGTAATTTGAAAAATATATTAGTTAATAATAAATTACATAATATTGATATATTTAAGAAATCTGGTGTTTATGGAATCAAATGTGTTGATTGTAATGGTGTCTACATTGGAAAAACGGGACGAAATTTTGATATTAGATGGCAAGAGTACGAAAAATCGATTTTACATAATAAAAAATATACTGGTTTATCTCAACATTGCATAGAAAATAATGACACAATAAACAAAAATAATTTTTCAATCCTCCATATTTAAAACAATAGTAAAAAGTTAAATTTCTTGGAAAAATTAGAAATTCAGAAGTCTTTACAATATACTATTACCCTATATTCCGTGCGATTGCAGGTAATATCGGAATTTCCAGCCATTAATACCTGCAAATAAATACTTTCGGATCCTTCTTTAATTTTAGTACACTCTGATTGTCTCTTTGATAATGACCGAAAGGTCGAAACGTATGTGTTAGAGTTTTCTAATAAATAATTGTGAATTTTAATAAGTGTTTTCTTTAATATATTATTTATTACAATGTTTCACAAGGAACCAACCGCAAAATCTATTGATATTATTTAAACTTATTTTCACCAAATCAAAGCCATTTTTATTTGGGTATTTATTATTTTCTGTCCAATTTATAAATTTAGTAGGTTATGGTCATTACAACGATTTAACCTAAATCCATGTTAATTAAAAAAGGCCCCTTCTTTTGAAGCGTGGCAAAAATGCAGTAATGCCCATTAGGTAGATTCGTAGACCTGTACAAGAAAGAATAATCTTAGATGAGTGTAATCCCTTGAGAAGGGCTGACCGTATTTTTATGTTCACTAAATCCTCCACCCTAGGCAGTCGGGATACGGCTGCTTACGGCGATGATTATTTACGACACACTATCGTTCTTATCACCCATACTACCCTATCACACGTGCGGTAAGAATACCATCTGTAATACCTTTACCAACTACGTTAATTGACGATTTTTCTTGTTTTCGTAGCGCAAACAAATGATAGTTTATTCGGATTTAAACACAAATGAATAAGAATCAGACATTACCGCAGACCCCTTTGTGTATATCTACATTTAAACATTTTTACAGGAAATACCAGTGCAATGAAAGGTGCGGCTTAAGAATCAAAGAGAACGAATTATCCGTGAGAAAAAGAAAAATAATTCGTTCAATTTTAGACTAAAGAAGTGCGGCAAGTTTCTTCACTAAAAGGGCGTTGTTACATTTGCTTTCAGAATCAGTTGCTTGATAGCATTACGTGTTACACATGTTAATATATATGATCCATTTGTCGACCTGCGTATACAACTACGGAAATCCAAAAACCCGTAAAGGAAAAACAAATCGATTTTAATTCCTCATTCGTCGCTCCAACTGTTATAGGCTTCCACGAGAATTACTTTAAGTACATTCGATAAATAAAAGAAAATGAATCCGTTTGTCTGTTAATTATTTTAAAAAAAAGAAAAAATAATGGTAAATTGTAAAGACTCTGTGATTGTTGTTATAATTATGAAACATAATAATAATAATATTAATAATAATGTAAATAAAAGTATTTATGACTTTTATTTTTTCCAAAAAAGTTTATTGTCAACTACAATTGTTCCGACAAATGGTGCCTTTTCCAAGAATAATAAATCGACTAATTTTAAATAAAATTAAATTTAAACCGTAACAAGAATTGATATAAAATTGACTTTGTAGCAGACAGGCATAAAGAGAGAGACAAACATTAAATAAATAGAACATATTCCTATTTGTTCATATCTCTCAATTAAATAAAAATGATGGTATTATTATGAATATTTTTTTAATAGTTCCCAATAGACAAAATTCTACATACATAAAATCAAATCTGGTTAAAATGAGACGATCTGCCATTTCTCTTTTACTAATTTTGTTTTCCCTTTAGTAAAAGGATAATTCCCTTGTCATTTGGCAACAGAGTTAATTTAATCTGACATTTCTAGATTGAATGGGTGATTCTAAAATTACTTTAGAGAAAACAGGAGGGTGATAGTCCAACAGTGTCACGCCACGGCACCACCCCTGTACAAAATGAGTACATTATTTCAGGATCTGCTAAATCGACCTAATTCTTTTGAAACGAAAAAAAAAAAAAATTATAAAATACTTGAATACGTTTATTCTAAAACTATGATCAAAATGCCTGCCTGTTCTTTCTCCAGACTTAATTCAGTCAGGTTATAAATTAAGCAAAGTTTGAAGAAGAAGCTCCTTTAATTAAGTTTAACTAACTTTATTTTTTAACTTTTATTACTACGGAAATCGAAATTTACGGTTTAAGTCCTTATGAATACAAATCAGCTTTCGAATTCTCTAAAGAATCTGGAATTCCTTTATACAGGATGGCTATTTACGTACGTAAAAATAAGGTATCTTCTCACATAATATTTTTCAGATCGGTAATAAAGAGACGTCTGGTCAAAAATCACCAGATGAACAAACACCTTCAGGGTGTACAACCTCTGAATTTACATCATGTATCTCTAGCAGAATTTGGAATTTGTCACGATATACTCATGAGAAAAATGAAAAATCTACCTTCCTCTGTCCCGGAGAGGCACAAGGGAACATACTTCATGATCCAGGTGCTTTAATACAAATATATGTTGCAAGAAAAAAAAGAAATATTTTGTACTTCATTTTTAGGTGAAGCCATTTCAAGATTACCATCGGCGTTGGCTCCTGCAGTTAACTACACAATAGCTACATGTACATCAAATACAACATCCATATTAAACGCCGACACTAATAATAAATTATTCTATTAATATACATAGATAGTACTAAAATGAACATATTCATAGTTTAATATACAGAAGAAAAAAAAAATACAAATCGGCTGAACTTTCATAAAACCTCAATGCTCAATTTAGCCCCATGTTTTTACAGACCCAAACGAATAAATTTAAAAAAAATACAGTGAAAATTAGCGACAATCTAGAACACCTTCTAGTCGTTGTTGCTAATTTTTACCTTCATGTGGAATTGTATAGAATTTGTAAAAAAAAATTTAGGGCATTGGGGGTTTCAAAACTCCAACTGAAAATTGAAAAATAAAAACACAACATTTTGCTTATATATACAATTTTGAACTAACTTACACTGCATTAGGATTAAGGAGGGATGGAGTGTATGAAATAAAATGTTCAAATTGTGATACGATATACATAGGTAAATCAAAAAGAAGTATTGTTACTCGGTTCAAAGAACATAAACGGTATGACAAATATAAAAAACATAGTTCAGGTTTAGCAACAAAATTAAGAAAGCATTATTAAGTAACAAAAATTTAGCAAATAACCAAATTCAATTTAGTAACAACCCCCTCCTTAATCCTAATGTAGTGTAAGTATAACCCCCTGATGATGCCCTAAGAAGGCGAAATGCATATTGGGTCAAAAATAAATTAAGTGAAATTACCAAGTGTTGTGTTTTTATTTTAATTTTAAATATAATATGTTTTACCAAGTGACAACGGCAAATACCTTCAATTTATTGAATATAGAAATCAAAAAGCAAGTAGAGTAATTTGAATAAATAATCCTTAAAAGATTCGTAGTTCAAACAAATATAAGAAAATCTATATAATAAAGTAACCCTATCATTACTGTGGATTTAATGCATTAGTAAGTAAACATTGTAAAATGTGTAATTAAATAATGTAAAAAGTTAATTGAAATTTTCACAATGTTAGTTATTTATATATATATAATAGTTGAAATTAACTTGAAAACAAACTAGAATGATCAAATAGCAAAAAATTAATATGCTTTCACGATGGTACTTGCTCAATAAATAATATACATATACAGCAGTGGTATTATATATATAAAAATGCTTCAATTTTACAGACACTTATTTACATACGTAGATACCTATTTACGTATATAAATAACAGTTTGAATATAAATTCTTGAACATAAAGTACTATCTATATATACATAATATACAATAGCTGTGGATACGAAAGTGTAAATATATTTAAAATAAAATAAAGGTGCTATATAATACATAAGAAAAATTTCACTTTTATTTCTCACAGCTAACAATAACATGTAGACTACCCAAACTACATGATTGTTAACAACAAACAAATTGTTAACATGGCTTTTAAAATTCAACTTGTAAATTAAAAGCATTATTATTGATACTCGATATCAGCGTATATGTTTAGTTTATAATGCATGTGTACAAATCGCTTATCAAAAACTATTATATACAATCATATCAAAAGCTCATTAAAGGTAAACATGGTATCCATATATCAATAGCACCATTATGATACTTAAATATGAACATGGTGTTGTAGGTTGATGATAAGGAATGTCTATTTAAAAATAATTTACGAATTATATGGTACTTTTCTTATGTACAGTATCGTTGAAAGGTACTGAACAGACAACTGAAAATTAACAAAAAAAAATACACGAAACGCAAAAATAGAATTCAATAAGTATCCGATAGCAACCAACATTTTCAGTAATAATAACCTCGCGAATAGGTCAAATTTCTTTATCTCCTTATCTTTTTACAAATTGAAGCGGCGCATAGAACGTTTCCCTAAAATTCCCTAAATATTGATTTACTCATGTCAATGATGGTTTGACGATGAGAATTCAGTGATTATAACTATACACTACGCGCGAAAAGTTTTATTTCCTCTCAAAATGAAAAAGAACTTAAAATATGTTTCTACAATCACAAAATATCAATTTTTCGTACAATTTATTTTCGAATTCTTTTATAATTCTCTTACTGGATGATGGTACTGTACATCGGCTAAAAATTGACGGAAATCGCCGATCATTTATTTCAATCGATCGGGTATCGACTTTTACGTTGATCTGGTAGGTACTATGAGTACATATAGTTAAATCTGGATCTCGGTTCTGGTCAAGTTTTGTCCGAAAGCCTGCCCTGGTAAAATTACAAGAAATAATGGAGGGTAGACACAACACGACAAAGCACGAAAATAGCCGATCTTAAGACCCTGATGGCCTGATGGTAACTAATTCAGCTTTATGTTGTGTTGTGCTTCTGTGTTTGTTTATTGTGGTCCAATAGAGGTGCTATATTATCTACCTAAAAATACGAGAAAACCGGAGGTATTTTAGACCATGAAATAGACAGTTGAATTAATAAAATGCCGCTGAGAATTTTAAAGAATGGAATTAGTGTAAATTTTGTCTGTTTAATTAAGATAGAACACCTAACCTGCCTAAAATGAAGTGCAAACAAAAAACTCTGGTGTTTTGTATATTTTTCTATACGTTGTGTTCCTGTGAAAATTTGTATAATCAAACAACGAACAGTAAGGATAATGTTGCTAACATAAAGGGTTTTTACTTAAAAAATATCGCCAGTGAACTTGGGAATGAACTTCAAAGAATAACGAGCGAAGAGCTTTTTGTTTCCAATATTCAGGTAATAAAATATTTTTCGCCAATTAATGGATTTTTTTTTCACTTTTTTTAATCGTTGTACAGGTGCTATACAAGGAATTTAAATATGTTAATGTCTATCAGGATATTGAGAATATAGTACAAATTACAGCAAACAAAATCAATGAAAAGTTCAATGAGTCTTTTCACATATTAAATGAAACCAAAGCTTTTATTGAAAGCTATGACAAAAATTATAGTAGTTTTTTAGAATCTTATGTTGTACCATGTAATAAAAATGAAGACAATCCAGAAACTTCATTACAAAAATGTATGTATTGAATATAATCAAGTATCATTATTATTTATTATTATTAAATACCTATTTTCAGTTCTTCATGAGCAAAGAGAGAATGCTAAAAAACATAAAGAAAGTCTGAAACAAATTTATTTTCTGTCCACTCATGAAATAGGAAAGCATGCTAAAGCAACAATATTCAATTGTAATAAACATGATCAGTCTAATTTATGGAAACTATATATGAAGAGGGTAAAAACAAAACCCAAAAATGTAATGTTATTAGTTGATCATGGAGCAACCCTCAATAATCACCATTTAGATATTATTAAAGCAATGGGTACGAATATTATTAATAATTATATAATACCTAACATTAATATTTAAAAAAAAATTCTAGCCAAACAAATGGTATCAGTTTTGGACAATAACCATAAAATAGGCGTTATTAGTATTTCTGACGATTGGGGGGCCCCATATCTAACAGATCAATGCCTAATGCCAAATCAAATTCCACCCATTAGTGATTTTCAACATATTATGTCACCCGCTACAGATAACAACAAACATTTAATTAACAAGTTCATCGATTCCCTCAGGAAAGGAAATGGTAAGTTTTACAAGTTAAAAAATTAAGCAAATAACTGAAAATGTTCATAAAAACAAAAACTGAATGAGACAAATCTATAGAAATAAAAAGGTAGCTAGATCCGTCGATGGGAGTGCATCGCGCAAAAACTATGGGATAGTTTTATTCCTCACACGTTTGATCTTTATCTCTAATAAACATTATCACGATATTGCTATTTAGTATGAAATTATTAACGTTTTCATACACGTAAACAACGATGAAATGAAAGTGTAATTTTCATTTTAAGAAATGTTGGTGTATGCCGAGGTTTTAGTAAAGTGTTTTCTACCGTAGGACCTACAAATCATTCTTTAGGATTTCAACAAGCTTTATACACAATAAAAATGAGTAATTTAAACATCAACGAAAATGTTATGCTGCTTTATATAAGCAGAGGAATGCTATCGTCTTTGACTGAATCAAAAGCTGTTTTGGAAACAATTATGGAGAATCTGCAAGACATTAACAATAATGTCATTATAAACACGTGCGCTGTAGTTGATGGTACGTATAAATATATAATAATAAAATTTTTAAAAAATTATTGTCTTTTGTTTCAGGTACAAAACCTATTATGTACGAGATGCATTTTCTTAGAGAGATAGCCGAACAAAACTACACCAAATACAACATAGAGTTTAAAGGAAGCAGCCATAAGGGTGCTTTTCTTACAGTGAACTCAAACCAAAGTATCGGCCTCACTGCTGCCAGATTCTATAACACTATGAACAAAATTAATGTTACTGAATTAGGATTGCAAGTATCTTATCCCACGTGGGATGAAACTTCCAAAGGTTCAATTTTATAAAAATAAAATAAAATACCTTTAATAATATTTTTGTTTTAGATCTTGCAATATCTTTAACGACTTCCGTTGGCCTTAACGGCGAACTAGGCTTACTAGGCCTAGATCTCTACTTCCTGAACATAGTAGAAAACATCACGTATTATAGTAATTACCATTACTACACGTACGCATTTTTAATTAATAAAAATGGTAAGTGATAAATTAAAAATGGCTGTTGGATGTAAACTAAACAACCCCTAACTACCACAAATAATTTTTGAAAAATGGACACTCAGTCTCTTTTATTATTGTTCTTAATGATAGGTGTATTTAATAATATTTATTACTATTTTGTTTCCTTTTAATTGTAAGGTAACTGCCTAATGCATTCATTATACCCACGGCCTGAAGTCTTCAAGCAACAACTAAACTTTGTCGACATTTCCTACATAGAGAAAACTGAAAATTTCGAAAAAGTACGAGAACTTTTACTCAGTAAAAGTAAAGGGTCGCACGTCTTAAAAGCTGATAACGACACGGTAAGTTCAAAAGAATACTAAATTATTTTCTATTACAATCTAATTTTTAGCTCAAATATATATGGCAACAAGTTCAAAATTTGTACGTGGTATGTATGGTAATACGTGAGCACAATGCGCCCCCAGTTCGTCCAGACAAAGTAACGTGGTTTTCAACATCTTCCACAAACGATCTCATCTACCACAGACTTGATATACTACCTAGTGCCAACGTTTGTAAACATCTCAATCAAATAGCGACATTTGGTAAGAAAAATATTATACACCCGCCACTGACCGAAATTTCTACTCGAATTTCGCTTTTTCTTCATATTATGATTTGCGCACATTTCTAAGTTTAGATTTCAAAGCTAAAACGTGTTGTGAGAAATTACAAAGACCATTAAAAATAAACGATATTTATCGCGTTTTTGGTAGTACAAATTGGAGAAGATACACCGGGTTATTTGCTATATCGTCTGTTTAAAACACTTGACGTTTCGAGAGTTATATCTTTCTTTTCTTCAGAAGGTCTGAAACTAGCACAGAATAATTATTTTTCTGTTCAATATGGCCCTTAAAAAAACTAATTTAATGTGTTACTTTGGTTCAGTTTCAAAAATCGGCATGTATTTTTGATTCAGATAAATATTGGTCATTTCGGTCAGTAGTCTAATATCAGCAGTATCAGCTATTGCGTTCAATATACGTAAATAAGTAAAATTCGAAGGTGAATATTAAAAAACTGTTGGACAAGTTTCACTTAATTTATTATAGAATTCTTTACAAGATTGTTTCGACTGTTAAGTCATTTTCAAAAGATACATGAAATTGTATAATAAATTAAGTGAAACTTGTCCAACAGTGTTTTTGTATTCAGCTTCGAATTTATCTGATTTAATAAAATGTTTCACAACGAGTGTACCACAAAACAAACTCTTTAAGTTTCATACGTAAATAATGTAATACCGAAACATTCAGATGCTGGAGCCCTCTACTTAAGTGCTTCCACGTTCAAATCACCTTTCGGATTTCTTCATTCTGCCGGTGCTTCGATGTCACCATTAACTGTCCAGAAATATATGGCTTATTTAAAGGACAACACCCGCCTACTATCCAGCCCTGGATTGAGAGAAGATATCCACGATGATGTTGTAGCATTAGCTTACATCTTAGAGCTTTTCAGAACACAACACATGGACGGATTAAGATACAGATACATCGTAAGAAGATACATTGCTTCACCCAGTGGAGTTTTAGAGGTAATTATGTAACTCAGTTTATCTAAATACAATAAGCGATGGTATGGCATGATGATATATCTCACTCAATCAATAATTTAAAAAAAGGAAAGGAAAAGAAAAATACTGCTTTTTTGTTTCACACTGAGAGTTTAATGCTCGACAATTGTTTCGGCTGCTGAAGCCTTTATCAAGAGAGTAAGATATTACACTAAAGTTACAATCTATAATATTGCCTTAAATACTAGTACAAGGTAGGGGGGGGGTGGAAACCTAAGTACTTATCTATAATTAAATTATTTTGAAAGTCTAGTTGATCGTTAGTGATATGATCTTTTCTTAAAAAGGCTTTTTTAATTTCCATCTGTTCCAAAAGATTAAGTCTTTTTCCTTTGTTTTCAAAGTGTAACAAAGTAATGTTATTAATATCTACAGAATGATTGAGGTCGATACAATGCGTACTTATTCCTGTGTTACAAATGTTTTTTAAAATAGCTTTTTTGTGTCAAATCTGGTTCTTAGGTTTCTACCCGTTTGGCCTATATAATATGCGTCACAATTATCACATTTCAATTTATAAACTCCATTTTTATCTAGTATGTCAATTTTGGTTTTGTTGTTTACTAACATTTTCCCTAGATTATTTTTATTTACATGAATTGTTTTAATTCCTAATTTGCTAAGTTGATTACAAATCTTACTACTTATATTGGGCACTTGTAACACAGGGTTAAGTACGCATTGTGTCGACCTCAATCGTTCTTTAGATATTAATAACATTACTTTGTTACACTTTGAAAACAAAGGAAAAAGACTTAATCCTTTGGAACAGATGGAAATTAAAAAAGCTTTCTTAAGAAAAGATCATATCACTAACGATCAACTAGACTTTCAAAATAATTTAATTATAGATAAGTACTTAGGTTTCCACCCCCACCCCCTACCTTGTACTAGTATTTAAGGCAATATTATAGATTGTAACTTTAGTGTAATATCTTACTCTCTTGATAAAGGCTTCAGCAGCCGAAACAATTGTCCAGCATTAAACTCTCAGTGTGAAACAAAAAAGCAGTATTTTTCTTTTCCTTTCCTTTTTTCAAAATGTTTCACAAAAAACCATCTGCTTATACTATTCAAACAATAATTTATGTCTAACCTAACCCTTAACTACAAATCTACTTATTAATGGATCGGATATTTGTTCCAGGTCTTTCCCGGTGAACTTATATCTCCAGGATTGGACCCTACAAAACGTGCTTGGTTTCTTCGGGCATCCGATTACAAATACCAGACTGTCTTAATACCACCTTATCTAGATGCTGGAGGGGCTGGTTACATAGTAACCCTTGCTTATGCAACTTCACAAGTGGTAGTAGCGATGGACGTAACATTAGGTTACATTTACAAACTCATGCTGGAACATATGCCATTCTGTTCCATCAAAAACATCAAGTGCTTTCTGATGGATAACTACGGCTATCTGATTTATCATCCAAACTTGATAGATCCCAAAGGACACGGTCCTATTGAACAGCAGCACATCATCCATAAAGAGTCTTTTGTGGCCAATGACATACTAAATCATAAAAACTTTATGACGAAAATGTCTTGCAATAACTATGCCGATGGTACAATACAAAGGTTCTACCAGTTGAATTTGAACATGAGCGACGTATTAACGAACGTGGTTCACGGAGAACATTGTATAAAATATCAAGTTACATCGATACCTGGGACGAACATTTTTGCCGGGGTGGTAAATGCTACCTGCGAATTCATTACAACATTTTGCCCCTGCAGTATGACCGACCGGTTCTGTTTGAATTGTAACAGAATGGAACAGAAAGAATGCGAGTGTCCTTGTGAATGTCCGTTAAATTTGGAAACGTGCACATATCACAACAAAAGCTTTATCAACAATCCGACGTGTTCGATAGTTCCAGAGGATAACAATTTTGTTCCGTTAGAAACCGCAAATAAAGTGACTTTAAACTTGAGACCTTGCACTTTGGTTTCTTGTGAGGAACAATTGACGTACGAATCGTGTTTAGGAGTTTTAGGATGCGAATGGTGCCGTACCGATGTTGATGGTGAAAGTCCTTTGGTAAATCCATTCTGTACATCCCATACGACCTGTTTCAATGGTATATTTGGATTGGCAACGCCATACGGACACGCTGGTGGTAGTGAGGTGTCTCCAAATAATATATTACCATCGACGTTTTCACCTGTAGTCCCAATTATAGGTTCTATCGTGGGACTTGTTCTGATACTTGCCCTATTATTTTTTCTATACAGATCATACACGTCTCCTTCTGTAGAATGCTTCTATTTGACATCGACCCCCGATAACCGAGTGCAGATGAGTGATTTTAATTTAAGTGAAAACTTTAACGAATTGGGAAATCATCAGGACAGACTTTTACAAGATACTAAGAAGGCTGAACCAATTTCACCGTATTGCGTCCCTAGTGCGTACAGGAAGCCCCTGACTGCTGCAGATTCAGACCATGGCTACTCAACGATGACCCCTCACGATGAATCTGAACATCTCTCGTTTGTACCTGTAGAAATCGATTCTTTAGAAGACGATTGTACCTCAGATGCTACGTCCATTAACACGTCCGTTTCGTACAAACAACCCCACGGGAGCAAATTGGAACCTCGAATCAAAATACGAACTGTTCCAGAAATCACCGATTTACCTGGAAAACCAGCAAGCGGGAAAGCCGAACTTGCTACCGATCTACAAGGAAAAACTGGACCCAATAAAAATTGTGTAATCACGCAGGTAACTGTACACCGGAATATGGAAGCTTTGCAACAATAAATATTAGTTCTCATCGACATGTTTCATATATGAATCGTAAAAAAGAAACAATTATTAACATTCTTAAGAAAAGTATTATTAAAATTAGCAGCTATATTTTCGGAAACTGAAATAAAATTGAATACGCTTCATATATGTAGAACGACAAAAAAAAGACTTAAGTAGATTTAAGAACCATTTCATTTTATTTATGTTCTCGCGAATTGATTATTGTATTTACATCGCTTTTTTTTACGTAACAGATAAACAACAATTATTTAACAACTACATTAAAATTACTTAGTTCCACAAACAACTGCAAAACAATCAAGAGTAGTACCAATTGCGCCTTAAAAATAAACAAAGCGAAATTTATAAGGTAGGTACTATGGATTAGTATACACATACATATATGTACTATTTTTTTTTTTTTAACTTTTTCGGCAACGTTCTGTTTATATTAATAAAATTAGTCTATAGAAATTACGAATCGATCGATTTTTTTAATAATGGAAGTTCTAGTCACAATTATTAATTATCGTCATTAAAAAAAAAACAATGCACTCATTTTTTGCACTATATACCTATACTGTAAATAATGTAAGAACTGATTAAAACTGCCAATTGGAACTCGTGGATCGGCCAAATTTTGATACATTAATAACAAGCTCAAATTTTATAAGCGTACGGAATTTTTGAACGAATTTATTATCTAGATAAATATATAATAACACAACATTAGGCAAATGTTATTTTTATAATAGTATTAGCTTTTTCAAAAACCATTATCTGTATGTACGTCAATTATGGTACATAATATTAATAATTATAAATAAATCAATATACATACTTAACCGCTCCCTGATATTTGTATTTTAGCCATTAGAGCTGGTAAAACAACGTATTATTTTAGTATGTTTTTATACTGCATGAGACTGATGTTAATATATATATATATTTATTATATACAGCCACATTTTGAAACACATACAGCTAACTAAAATTTGATGGCGTTATAATTGTATATATATATATATTAAATGTATCTCTTCAACTGTAATTAACAACGATTAATTATGTAAACATATGTGAACCTGTTAAAGCTCATAGCTCATAGGTCATAATGTCGAATTTCAAGCTGTCTTTTATTAATAAAAATGTAAGTTATTATTAGGTTTTATAAACCAAAGATGTTTTTAAAATAAATAATTAATTAAAAACGTAAGCTACATGACAAACTGTCCAAACACGAATATGCGGCAAGTACGTTTTTTAATTAATATAGGTGCTCATTCTGCAGAAACCAGCTTTTTAAGAGCATTTAATAACTAAATTAAATTTTAAGTTGTTGCACTTAACCATATATTCATACTATTAATATTTACGCATTTAGAGTATTCTTCTAGATACACCATTTATTTAACCAATGTTTCTGTAAATACATATCAGTATGTATATCTATCACTGTCGTTTAGGTTTACATAATATGTAATTATTTCCGTCAAAAGAAAAAACACAAAACAAAACAATGCTTGGCTAAACGTCCTATTACAGAAAGTGATATAAGTTTCGAAAATGATGATATAACTATGTATCTGTTATCTACAATACTTTTTTGTAATTGATTAATTAAGAGAAATTTTCTATTTAAAATAACCGAATATTTCGAAAAGGTTAATGATTTTCATTTAATTAGATACTACGTATTAATGTTAATTTTTTCATTTTAATATTCAAAAGTTCTCCGAAGAACAGCGAAATAAATACCTTCTGAAAATAAAAATTACTTGTACTTAACAACTGCTACAAATTTATTTCAATTTTCTTTGGAGAATATTTTTATACACAGTATTTAACTTTGTTTGATAGTCTAGAAGTGCCAATAATTTATTTATTTAAAGTTACAATTATACAAATAGAAATATATTCAATATAAAAAAGAACCTGTTTTACTACTTTACTAATTAATCACTGATAGAAATAGCCAACAAAAAATAATTAAATAAAATAACGACGAAAAATTCGTTTTGTTTCAACTATTTATTATAAGAAACTCTTACAATTGTTTCGATGAATTTCTAGTTAGAACTGTTTCTTTGATAATGATCTGTTGATCGAAACATTTGTAAGATTTTCTTATAACAAATAACAGAACAAAATGTTTCATCAAGACTGCACCATGAACAGCCTGTCTTATATTAAAAAATAATTATTTGTGCTGTAAGCAGGTACGAAAACAGGATGGGTCCGAAATTTGAAAGTCTAGTGCAATAATTTTCCTTTACTGAGTAATTCGGTGAAGGGTAAAATTTCGCTCTTTTCAATATTCATAGAAATCTAGATATTGATCAGAGACCAAATATAAAATAAGGCTAAAAACCGAAAAAAAAAAAAAAATTTGTATCATTACACTATGGCTGCGACAATTTGTAATCAAAGTTTTCTTGTATTTGTTTATTTTGGTCATGAAGCTTGATCATTCACAATAAACAAGAATAACTATAATACTTCTAAATGTTTAGTAAGATTCAATTTAAGATCAATAACACCTAATATAATAATATTGATACATGTACTGCAATTATAAACAAGGGTAGTAAATATTTTTCTGAGAACTCCTCTCCCAAAAATATTTTTTGTTTTCGCCCCTGGCTGTGAGTATAGAAAATACACTTAAATAGGGTACCAATTCTCTTATTTTAGTATGTGATATACTTTTTTGAACTTATAAAAAAAAACTTTTGTGTGTTTTATTCCCGTAGTGCTAAGCCGGAGGGTTAGGGTACGGCGTAAGGAATTGTGGGTTCTGTGCTTAAGGAGAGAAATTTGAAACGGAAGAGAGAATGTTAAACAAATTTCTGTTTCACAAAACAAATAAATAAATTTAATACCTGATACAATACGTTTGTTTCAAAAAATAAGAACGATTTGTAGATTTTTTAGTCTTTTGGACTGTAAAAAATATATTCCTGATGAAGCCCAGATTTTTTTTTTAATTTTCATTTAATGTCATGCTGGTGGCCTAATGAAAGAAGTATATGTTATAAAGAAGAAAAGTATTTTTAAGCGTTCAAAAAAATTAGAAAACGTTTCTTTCCATTGAAGGTTTCGCTAATCGTAAAAAAAATTCGATGGCAAGCGTTTTGAAATACAATCAAGATTTTTAATTTGGAAAAAAAATCGGAAAGGGGTTATCCGTTATCCATTTGTTCCGCCACATAAGAATATCGATTTAAAACTGTTTCCTGCAAATTGCTGCTATAAATTTCCTACTGTTTCCTGCATACAAGTGAAATTCTCCTAATCGCTATTTGGATAGATGAAATGTTAGTGTAGCCGGTTGAAAGATGGCGACTGATTCGCCTTTTTTTTTGTAATGCAAACAGAATAAAATTGGGATTACATGCGATACCGGTATAACTCGCCGTCTTTCGTATTATTTTAGCACTGAACACTGACAGTTGTACTTCGCAGTTGGTATGCATTATTGTAAACAAAATTTGACTTAAAACGGCGTGTTCGCGAGACTGTGTTTTATTTAAGTGACAGGTGCCAAATTCGAATTTGACAATAACTTAAATCATGTCTGAAAGATTTAAGGTAATTAAGTCAGAACAAACTCCTAATTCATATAGTAAGTACGATGTTGATCCAGAAGAAAATAACGGAGTAACAGACCAAGCAACTGAAAAATTATTGGTCAATTCTCAGGACTATTCGATTAGAAATCACGAAGGATCAGGTTTGTAAAAAAAAGAGTTTCAATACACCAATTAATCGCATATATGTATAACATACACGAACACTTTCCGATCGGTAAATTTGCAGCTATAATAACTACAATGCACGCACAAGAATTATTATTTACGATCAACTTAAATTGTTATATTACTTATAAATTAATAAGTAAATTTTAGAAAGAAATTGAAATTTTGCGCGCTTGTACTGTAATTCAATTTAGGGTACCCTAAATACGCAAAATCTGTTTTGCAATACATATGTAAAATTAAAAACTAATTCTAAATGCATTTTTATAATGAAACAAATAAATACTGACATGATTGATTGTATGTAATGTACTATGTACGTTAAATAATTAAAAAACTGCTTGATAGGTAACTTTATTTCTTTACCTTTATTACCGATAACATTTATTTATTATTTACAAGAAAAATATTTGTTGTTTAGATTAATTTCCTTCATTCTATTAAATGATCCGTTATTGTCAGATACCAAACAGATAAACGTCATTGTTAAAATATTTAAGTCTTATTTATCGTAACACGTAACTGCAATAACCCGGAGGAGATTAAAATAGATGAACATAAAATACAACATCCTGTATAAATATAAGTATAAACAATTATTACTCCTTTCGAAGAAGTTAAACAGAATGTGTTGAAAATCTAATTGACCTTCTTTAATTGCTTTAATTGATCTTGTAAAGCTTGCTTAAAAGTCGATCGTAAAAATTTAATTTTGAATAAACAAATTATTGCATCTCTTTTTAATATTTACCGATATACTTTAACATTTATTTATTTATTTATTAATCACTTTATTGCAGTTTTTTTAAACTCGTTTTTTGGGTCGCGTAATCACCACAAATATAAAAATTGATTTGCCATAAAAAATGAAATATGTTCAGAAGGTCGCTTTTCCAGTTAAATATAATTAGGCAATAAAACTAGGTAGTTTATGAGGAAAGAATAATCATATTTTATCATTGTTTATTTCTCAGTACTTTTAGCATTCATTTGTACCATCGATAATTAATAAAATATCTTTAAATTTACCATGAAATACTGCTCTTAAATTTAACTTTTTCATTAGCACACTTCCAGCGAATTTTTCAAAAAAGCAACAACGAATTTTATTGAAATGTAAATAACACTTTTTTTAATTATACACATTAGACCGTATTGACTCGTCACATATAATACGTAATATTACCTATGCAATTTCTTTTATATACCATTTATCAAGATTTACCTATGTATATTATTCTCAATTGAAAATGAAATTACATAAACGTATTTACATGTCTATTGTACTTTTTTTTATTTCATATCAGTCTGGAATTGCTATTGAACGTTTGTTGAGATCATAGGTAAATAATTAATAATTAATCTTTTGTACGCTGATGAATTGTAACTTTTGAAACAATTATGGTAATAGATCGGGCATTGCACTCTGACATTTAAATTCCGGCTATGAATTCCAAATTGTTCAAATTAGAACATGGAGTGAAATATTTATAATCTCATAGCGTAAGTCGTGTAGATACATAAACAAACCGTATAAATTTCTCAAATTAATTCTACACAGTGCACGGAATTAAATAATTTCGCAGAGAAGTTTCTATAACTAATGTAACGAACATACTGCAATATCGTGTCGAGAGTAAATCCTCAATAACAAATCTCAAGGCACCAAACTTTTGCTTTTGTTATAGAGTATTAAGCACACAATGCTTTTCTTTAACTATTCATTGATCAAATGTAGCGTATAATACAAGATAACTATGGACATGTTTAAATACGTAAATAAATAAAAGTTTGTGAAAATGTGCCCTCTTTTCTCCACAACTATCCACCTCTCTCCCACTCGCGATTATGGTTATAGATAGCCCTTGGTCTCTTGGTCTTCAATTGATGATAAGAGAGTTTAGTAGCAGTATGGATTTTTTATGACAAGTCCGAAAATATTTCAGAATGTTTTAGAGAATTGACTCCTTAACGAAGTATCGAAGTGTACTACCGGTGGGTAAAAAATGTACGACTAAGACAGAATGTTCTAGAATGTTACGGAACTTTTGAGAAACTTCTCAAATTTTCCATAATTTTCTAAAGTACCTATTCCTGTTTTATATTATTTTCTACGTATGTAAAGAGTTTCGTTATAACTATCTATCACAGTTTTCATTGTATGTATTTCATTACATAAATACGTAATTTTAGCAATTTACACATTTATTACAAAAACCTGCCGTTATTCAATTTTAAATCACGTATGATAACGGAGTTTATATTACGAAAAATACATAAAAAGTACTTTATTTGTGGTCGTGACCCTAGAGACAAATTTTAATTTTTCTGAATAATTAATACCCTGTATTTTTTTAATAATCAATATTTTACTATCGGTAAGGCACATGTAGTTGAATCATTAAATTTCCCGTCCAACAATCAAATCTTGTGATTGATTTTTTACCCATTTTCCATTACCTAAATGACCTCAAATTTTTACAAACGTATACAGGGTCATTCAAACTGAGTGGTACGTTAGACGTGTTAGGGAAACTAAGGATGTTACAGACTTGAAAATCTGGGAGTAGGAGTTATTAAGGATGATCTATTTAACTATAATAATTTCAACTGTGGGGCACTTCCGGTTATACCGGAAGTTGATGTCAGCATTCTTATTTTAAATGGAATGGTTTAGGTATGTTTTACGATGAATTCGTAGGAAAAAATAAAAATTCAAGGTAACTTTGATAACCAACTTGTATGCCTAAGATGAATAGTATCTGAGATAATTTAATTTATTAGAAAAAAGATTAAAGATTGCACCGCAACCCAAACTAAAAAAAATCATAACTTCCATAAAAAATGACATAGAATGTTGAAATTTTTACTAGTTATAGCCAAATCATAAGGCTAACGTCATGTCAAAATTAAGCTTTATAATTTGTACAGGGCGTTCAGAAAAAAATCCAAAGTTTAAAAACTTCAAAAATGAATAACTTCATTTTTTCAAATGGCACCCAGCATATTTTATTTTATCATTCGATTCCTTTTTTATCCTCTTTCGATCCATCTGGATAAAAAAAATCAAAAATTTTCAAATAAAATAGCAGGAAATATCCAGATGGATCGAAAGAGGATAAAAAATGAATCGAATGACAAAATAAAATATAAATATAGGTTACATCTGAAAAAATGAAGTTATTCGTGTTTGATGACTTTAAACTTCGGATTTTTTTTCTGAACGCCCTGTACAAATTATAAAGCTTAGTTTTGGCACGACGTTAGCCTTATGACTTGGATATAACTAGTAAAAATTTCAACATTCTAAGTCATTTTTTATGGAAGTTATGATTTTTTATAGTTTGGGTTGCGGTGCAATCTTTAATCTTTTTTCCAATAAATTAAATTATTTCAGAAACTATTCATTGTAGGCATATAGGCATACAAGTTGGTTATCAATGTAACCTTAAAATTTTATGTTTCATACGAATTCATCGTAAAACATACCTACACCATTCCATTTAAAATAAGAAAGTTGACATCAACTTCCGGTATAACCGGTAGTACCCAACAGTTGAAATTATTTTAGTTAAATAGATCATCCTTGATAACCCAACTCCTACTCCCAAATTTTCAAATCTGTAACATGCTTAGTTTACTTAAAACGTCTAACGTACCACTCAGTTTGAATGACCCTGTATATGCGGTTTATATGATAATACAAAAAGAATATTAATTAGCAAAAATGTAACTTAAACGAATTTATTTAATATGAAAATTTTGAATTAATAAATGGTATAATATATATATATTAATTTCAATTAAATAGTAGCAATAGTTTCTCTGTATCCAAAACTTTAAAATTACCATAACAAAAATTTATAACTTTTCTGAAACAATTCAATTATAAATAGTATTTAGTTTATGATTCTTACAGGGCATTTCTAAGCATTCACTTAATAAGTAAAAGCTCCACGGCTAAACCAATTTTACAAAATTACCCCTGGAAGAACGCCTGAAATATATATAATAGTGTGCACATTCAAAAAACTTTAAAAGGAAATTATAAAATACGTATCGTACATTAAATGTTATTAATGTAAGGTAAGTCATTGATTGATAAAATAAACATTGGTAAACAAATTCCAATTGACAATGGATGCAATAATACCTGTTAAAAAGATTCAGTTTACATTAGATTGCTTACTGAAATAAAATCATTCGAAAATACGTAATTAGTAAAACAATACCCATCATCATTTGCCTAGCAAACAAAAAGATATAAGAATCTCTGATCTATAATACATAGTTACTATATACGAATACATAATATACATAGGAAGTTTTGAGGACATTATAAAAGCAATACTCAACTTTTTTGCTAGTTTAACTTTGCCCGGCTTGGCAGATCTTCTTTTTTCTTTGCAAAACTATCAATTTAGGTCAACACTTGCTGGCTTTTTGTCGTGCCGTTTAGACAATGCCCTATTTTCTATTTTATTTATTATGTACTAAATCTCATTACTACGGTATTACTAACTTCTACAAGTCACAAAAATAACGGTTTGCTGAGTGAAAAAAAAGAACAGAAGGATAATTAAAATTTATACTCAGTAGACATCAGCGAAACAAATTTTATTTTGACAGCAAATCAAAAACTGCTGGGTAGACTTTAATTATTTTTATTTTTTTAACTTTTCTTACACATAGACGACAACAAAGGCTTCAGCTATACCTGTCTCAACGTAGCGTAAACAACAGCCGCGCATTATTTGCGCGGGCGACCTAATGCTGTGCAATTCTGGTACAACATTTTAGTAAACTATGCAGACGAAACCGCGAAAATCGCCTAGTTTTAAATAAAATTAATTTAAAACAGTAACCAGAACGTTACCGAAGTCATGGGAATCAACCAGTAATGAAAAAATTACATTTTCGTTTAGCAAACACGTACTTTATTGAATATAATTGGCTTAATTAAAGAGGTCTATTCCCATGAAAATGACGAATCCTAACAGATAACTTTTCAAAGCGGTTGTATTTTGTTAAAAATATTTAACACATTTCGATAATATGACTTAATAATGAACAAATTAACCAATAAAGTCTAATTACCTCGACATTAAAATAAATTTCAACCTATAAATCAGATATTTAACAAAGCAAAATCGAAATTATCAAAAGATAATAAAGGAAATTTCCAACTTCAAAAGTCCAAATATAAACGTTACGATACGGTAAGTAAAAAATGAATATATGGCGTGTTTATGCAATAATTATGAAACGTTCTTAGTAAACACACAAAATTGTGCCCTTCACCTAGATACCTTACACTGATATCGATTGAAATGTTCAATAACTCCAAAACTGTGATTTAGACAATCAAACTACTACACAACCACGTGTACGATGATATGTTCTATATTTATATTATCATGCACCACCAAAAAAATAATTTATTTTATTAAAATCAAAAAAATTTAGGGCAGGTACATTATTTTATTTGTTTTGCTGCTGAAACTTAACGTATGATACATTATCAAAACTATAGAAACACAAAGTTACACTTTTTTTTATAAACTCTAACAACTGTTTCGACTTATGCAGTCATCTTCAGAGTATTATTACAACTAACTTAAAATTATTGTACTGTATTAATACTCTCTGAAGTTGACTGCAAAGTCGAAACAATTGTTAGAGTTTCTAATAAAAAGTGTATAACATTAACTTTGTGTTTCTATAGTTTTGATAATATTAAAAAATGTTTTACGATCATCCCACCGCAGAATCGATCAACATTATTAACGTATTACCGTAAATTAATTAAAAAAAATAATAAAATTAACAGAGTGATGTTTTTCCTAAAAATGGGTTCTAAGTAAATATTGTACCATTTACTACTTATCTCTTCTACAAGGGTAAAGTTAAATGTCATTAATAAATAAATGCAAAATTTTGTTTACAGTGAGTTATGAGACATCAAAAATATATCTTATCAAAAAAGCTGGGCCTATTAATTACGCACCAACAAGGCGAAGTTGGTAAATTGTAGAAATAAATGTTAGATGTTGAGATTAATGCCAATATAACTACATAAATACACATTTTATATTACTTTATCTTATCAATGCCTCCTGAACGAGGTTAAAAAAGATAATAGGTGTCAATATTTCTATTAATAATGGCAAAAAGCACGAACAGTACCTCGACCCATCCCATCACGAAATATATTTAATTTATGTAGGTAATTTAATTTAAAAACATATTATTATACCAATACAAAATCAAATATGTACCTACAGAAATTCGATAATTTCGAAAAACATCTTTTATGGAACTTATATTACTTTTTCCCAGACTTATCAAACGAGAATACATATAATCCGATTAAATTAAAATTGCGAAATGTTATTTAACGACACTGCTATCTAAATGGAAGTATGTTAGTAGGAAAATTCTTCAGTTGATGAAATCCTACAAAATGGAAACCTTTTTCGAGAGAAAATATTGCAATACCGAAATATAGTATAGTACAATAATTTATATAGCCTGGCATATTTCCAGTTGAATAAATTATGTTCTTTCAAGCTATACGCGTTTGAATTTTCTTGAATATGCTAAGGCCGTTTTGGTACATAAACTACTCTCCGGAACTGAACGAGAAAAGTAACTTTTTCAACAATAATTGATTTTACACATGAAAAAATACAACGTCTGTTAAAGGTCACGTCTATTCTACTACTTCTTATAAATCATTATAATTTATTAATAGTAAACAAGTTCATAAAACAAGGCCACCTAAAATAATCATTGTGTTAAAAAGTCTGCCAAAATAAATAAAATACATATTAACAAAAAAGAACGTAATGACGCATTACAAAGAAGAAATTGTAATTCGATATTATAATTATATGCGATTACCCATTGTTTTAAGCAGCTTTCCAGTGATCTGACAGTATAACTACTTGGCATTTGTCTGTAAATACAAACAAAACGATCTTAACGTCAAATAAAGAATTAATTCTTTCTGAAACTGCGTTGTTACACTGCTGTAATCAATACGAACCACGAAAAGAAATCCTTTCTTTCTTCAGTTCGTAAAACATTATTAACAAATGTAATTTTATTATATTTAAAATATCGAGGGTGCACTATTTTTGAAACATCGTAATAATAAAATTAAAAAGAAGAATAAAACACTGGAATAGTTTCATTAAAGTATTTAATTGTACTCGACAATTGTTTCGATCTATATGTTACCGACCAAACCCGATTTCAGGACAAACTAGTTTTGCCTAGGCTAAACTAGTTCTTCCTATACGCGATAGGATTAACTAGTATAGCCTAATCCAAACTAGTTTGTCCTAAGCCCGATAGGATAAACCGGTTTAGGCTATTCCAAACTGATTTGTCCTGATAAATAAATAAATACGCACACTCTAGGATAAACTGGTGTGACCTAGTGTAAACATTATGCCATATCTAGAAAGTCAAAATAAATAGATAAACTGGATAAAATACCTTAACCTAATACCTAACAATTTTAATAATTGAGATATGATTATTACTTCTATTAAAAAAACACTTATTATTTGTTATAGTATGATTGCTTGTATTACCAATTATCCATTACTTTTAACGACGAAGCATTATGGTTTTAATAAAAATGATTATTTTTATACTATAATGTTTACACTAGGCCACACCAGTTTATCCTAGAGTGTGCGGATTTATATCAGGACAAGTCAGTTTGGACTAGCCTAAACCGGTTTATCCTATCGGGCTTAGGACAAATTAGTTTGGACTAGGCTATGCTATACTAGTTAATCCTATCGCGTATAGGAAGAACTAGTTTAGCCTAGGGAAAACTAGTTTGTCCTGAAATCGGGTTTGGCTGGTAACATATAGATCGAAAAAATCGTCGAGTACAATTAAATACTTTAATGAAACTATTCCAGTGTTTTATTCTTCTTTTTAATTTTATTTTACTGTATTTTCTAAAAACTCTACTTGATCTTCATTGACGTTGCTAAAAATATTTTTAAACCCTCAAGGGGAAAAAGTTAACCATATATTTCCAGTGTCACACAACCACTTGTCTAGGTTTAGAAAATAGGTCACATAACAATTACAAGTAATGCATTTAACTAATAAATGTCGAAATGTTTAATCAAATAAACGATTTAAATGCTAGAATAAAGCATCATTATTAATTTAAATTATTCGTTTTACTTCATCGGACCTAATAACAAAGACTAATGAAAATACCCTTAACTCTGATTGAACCAGTTCAGTTGTTGCCTTCTACGTTATCGTTTCTAATCATGCAATGTTGCTGAAAAAGTCATAATGTATAAAAAAAGAGTATTTTTTTTTATAAATTAACTTTTCAGTCCCTTACAATAAGTGAATAATAATTAATACCATTTTAGCAAAGTTGCAAATTTTACAACTACATTAGGTACGGAAATATTGTAAATTTGGAAACCCTTCTCTATTATTAACTATTTTTATTTTGTATTATTTTACTTATTATATTTTTGTTTTCTATCTGTTGTTAGCTCCTGTATAATACAAATAGTCTGACCATTTGATCCAAAATAAACTTTTTTTATTGTTTTTGTAACAACTCCGACAAAAACATATCATCACCTACCAAATAACATGTCTAATAATGTAATAATAAGCTAAAACAAAACATTCTGTGATCACTCTCTATGTTGATCTACTTACATATTATAACTTGCATGTTCAAGGAGCTCAATAAGAACTACATTTATACATTTAGAAAAATAGTAGAAAAGTGGTAAATGAATAAATAAATTAAAAGGAGATTCGCCCTAATTACAACTAAGACACTAAAACGGTTATATTCGGGTAACTGTTTCACCCACTTATGACAAACACGTGTTCGCATATAACACTTTTAGTTTTAGTTGTAATTAGGGCGAATCACCTTAATTAATTTTAATTAAAATTTGAATATGACCGAATAAATAATTCTAAAAATATGTATTTACTGTATGGAGGTCAATTTGTCATTCATCAAAAGACTGTGTGTGCAAATAAACATTAATGCTAAAACTGAACACATTAAATTTTCCTAAGTGTAGATCGCTTTGGACGCAATCCAATGAGAGACAATTTACAATTTCAAATTTAATATAAACCTTCGTTGAAATTACTTTTAGTAACGTTTGTGAATTTTTTTTTTCAATTTATGTGCAGCCGTTATATATGTATATACGTATGTACATATATAGAATATAATACGTAGCGTAGTTAAAAGTATAATGCTGCATTTAAAAAGGCTTTTAAGTAATTAGACATTTATATCTTCAATTTTGTATTACTCAAAAACATTAATTATACAACGTTTGTAACTTTTAAATTAAAAGATACCCGGCTGCAGGCCTTCAATTTAAAAGGTCAAACTTTAATTTTAATATCTGCGATTCATATTTATCCGCGAAAGTATTTTCAACTCAAGTGCTTTAAGGGAAAAATAAAAAACCGTCATCGTTTGCATATTTTACCGCTTATCTAACCCAAATATAAGTTGACTAACACTCTTCCGACATGCAATTTGAAATTCTTGCATTTAATAATAATAAGTAAACAAAATACTTTACGATGTTTCCTTAATATGTATATAGTATTTTACAAAAATCTAAAAAACAACAGCATGCAAATACTGAAGATTGTCATTTGTATTTTTGTAGGGAATTATTTCAAACTAGTTATTGCGTATTTCTTTCTAATCAAATAATATACATTCCGCTCATTAAAAGGGTCATAAGCATAAATTCATATATAATAGCATAAAATTGTTACAATCTGCCCTGGACTGCTTCGGGCAGCAACCGATACTCGCCTGCTGCACGGACGATTCAGATTCGATTCACTACTTTTATCAAGTTTCATTTCCCTTTATAATAAATACCGAAAAAATGTACCAGAAGTTTTGACATTCACGTATTAATATAATGATTCCTTGACTTTTCCCTCTGAGAAAATAAAATTCCTAAATTTAAATACGGAATTAAAAACAAAACAACACTTGCTATAGTTCCACAAATTTTATTAAAATCTGACAATATTATTGCGGCTGTTATGCCATTATCAAAGTGAATAATATCATAAATTTAGGGTCTATTTCTGTACGAATGGTATACACGTAAAGTTTGTTCTAATAGGTAGACAAAACCGTAATTTGTTGTTTTTATTTAAATTTACAGCTTTCTTAATTTCTAGAGATTCCAAAAGGTTTAATTTTTTGCTTTTTGAAGCTGAATGTAATAATTTGGCTTTATCTAATTTATGGTTGTTGACTACAGAATGGTCTGCCATTCCTGTGCTTAGTATTTTATTCTTTATAGAGTATAAATGTTCTTTTAGCCTAATACCAATCGAACGTCCACTTTGACCTATGTATATCGCATTGCAATCCACACAATTTAACGAATAGACACCACTTTTTTGTAGTCGGTCTAATTTGGGTTTGTTATTATATTATAAATTGGAGGAAATTACTTGGATATTGAATTTTTTGAAAAAAGAATCTATTTTGTGGTTAATTTTACTATTAATGAAGTTAAAAGAACAATATATATGATCACGTTTGGTGGTAGCAGTGTTGAAAAGTAAAGATCTGGATTGTTTGTGAATTTTATTTTTTAGTAATGTAGACATTAGTGAAGTTTTATAACCGTTATTTAAAACTATGTGGTTTATTACATTTAATTCTTTTTCGAAATCATCAATTTTGAAAGGTATATTTATTAATCTGTGAAGAAGACTGTGAAACACTGCAGCTTTGACTTGTAAGGATAGTTTAAAGATCTATCTGATTGTGTTTCTTTCGTAAATTGTATGTTTTTGTTAAAACTGTTTAAAAGGTTCATAAAATTAACTAATTGTCTGAACGTACCTAACCAAACACAAAACACATCGTCCACATTAGGGGGTTGGGAGTACAATATTGTCGAGTACATTAAATTATTGTTGAAACGTCCAAAAACTTGTGTTTTATTTATTACATTTATTAAAATATGTTTCATCAAATGGTCACTATTGATAGTTTGAATAATTACGTACATTTAATAATAATTTCTGATTTTTTGCCCTGGCAAATAAAAACATTCTCTCGCGTTTCCACACATTAATAAATTTCCTTGGCAATTGTTCAAGGTATTGCTCGACACCCTGTTATTAATCTAGGATTGATAGAACTTTGTATAAACGAATTAGCAATTTTCCGAGTTAATTAAAACGGTATCAGTTACAGATATTTACTTATGCAGAATAAAATAAAAGAACGAAAAAGGTGAAATAAAGAGTTTAGCTTTTTGATGGACAGTTAACCCTGGTAATTAAGAAGGCGTACATTATTTATGTTTTTTTTAGAAAACAGGATATATTCGGGTATGTAACGTTAAAAAGGAGAATATCCCTGCCGAAAAATCGCGCAGGTGAAAATAAATTTGGTGCAGAGGGATGCTGCGCGCATGGTCCAGGCAATCTCTTTTCTAGGGATGCAGGATACGAATCATGTTCAGTTGCTTTCTCATCTCCGAGAGAATAATAACTTTCCGGTTTTTCCGCAAATCACGGCCCATAAGCAACGAGATTCGCGGTAAATGCCGGTTTTTTGTCATGTCTAAGGAGGGAGATGACCAGAAGGCGCCGGCCTCGCCAAATTTCAAAATTGTCGCTGATGGCCACTGTTCGCCTCCTAAGAAAGAAGGTATTTTTTTAAGCTCACCATCAGCCGCTTTCTTCCTTTTTCTCAACCCTTTTTTCTTTTAATTTATGCAACTTTTTTCAACTTTCTGATTGCCGTTAGCAATCCCATATATCGTACTAACCGTCATTAAGTAAAGTAAAGAAAATTGTAAAATGTAAAAAAATCTCTTCGAACTACCCACTGATTTTTGTATGCCCTTTTCCGGTAAATCAAATTTAATGAAAGAGCAAAACCTATTTTGTAAAACATCTCTCATACATTTTATTTGATTCGTTTTATGAAATCGTATCATTACTTCTCCCGACGCCAAACGTAATGTTCCAATATGAATATATCAAAAATATTTTTTATTCAAATTACAAATACGACAATAATAATAATAACTGACTGCTACAGGAGATACAACATGTTTTATCGTAAAAGCAAATTTAGATATTTGTATATTACCGCCCACACAACGCTGCTTTGTTCATTCGTTTCTATAAAAAGAAAATATTCTATTTCGTGTATTAAATCGTAAATTATATTAACCTATTAAGTGTGAAGACTGGTACGTAGAATTTCTTATTTAAGCAGCAAAGATAAGAGTAAAAATTAGGCTTAATATGTAATTAAAAAAAGTTGATAATTTTAAATAAATAAGAAATGTATTTGTTGAAAACGTAAATTAGGGCCTATAAATATTTTTATCAATTCACCTGCTATGGAATTATCATTTACGGTTTTTGATATAGAATTACTGGTTTACAATACTATTAACTATAGTTTTTCAAAGTAAAGTTGCAATTTGTTCAATTTGTGTTATTTTAATCTTAATATTTAACTAGCTGTTTCAATTTTGTCGCATTTGTCATTCGTGCATTTCATGTTTCGTGTCCTATAAAAGGGATTTCTTACCCGAGATACGACACTCATTCTTTTTATTTATCCATCTTTTCCTTCTACGTTTTCTTAAAACAGAGAAATTGTGGCAGGTGTTTAATAATACATATATATCTAAAGCCTATTTGCAAATAAATAGTCAGTATTACAACATCAAAGGATTATTTTACGTCATTTATGAACTTCCATATTTAATTATTAACTTTGCTACCTTAACAGGATCAAACTATGTTATATACGTAAAGAAATAATTTGATTAAATATACCACACATATGACAGTTTACTCGAGGACAATATTTATTAATAATTTTCTCTTTAAATAAATAAGTCTTTATTGATGTCCTATTCGTGTTAATTTTGTTAATTAAATTTCAGAAATATTTTGACTACACGTTACTTCCATCTTTTATTACTGTAGTAACAGGATTGTCAAAAAAAGAAAAGATGAAATTAATACGGTTTAGGGTATAGGTTTTTTTAAAAAAATCTAGTATTTTTTTAATGAATTCCAGCTTTTACCGAGGTTCACAATTGGAACAGATCCTACTATTTTATTTAAAGGACTTCATCGCTACAAGAAGCAATTAGATTTAATTTGGTACTTTACATTTTTTACTAAATTTTCAGAAAAAAGTCGACACTTCAAAACTGACAGAATTATTAAAACCACAAATTTCTTTTTTACCATTAAATTCTATTTTATCATATTTTGTAACTTCGTTGGTAAGACAGACAGTTTTAGTAGTAATACAGGATTAGGTTTAACAAAATATTTGTCGTGAATGCTATTTAAATGTAAATTCAATTTATCATCAAATAATATTTATATATATAATATATTACAACAGCCTTTGAAAGTTAGCACAAATAAACGATTTAGTATTCTAGGTGTGTGATAATTATTCCTTAAATACACATTCGTATACTTTTGATGAGTGAATTTTTAAAGCCCTTTGTGTTAAAATTTACAACTGACGGGCAACTTTTGTTAACACAAATTCACGCTCCTGTCAAATTTACACGTACTCAACCCTCTTTCATATCACGTAGAAGCAACTCTCATTAACAGGGTTGGTGAAATCCCTTTGTGAAGCGGCGTAAAATTACATAGGTACATACGGTAAATTCACCTTCATATTTTATTATTGTATTATGTACATAGATACATATAAAGTATATTTTCCTTTTCCTCATGTTATATAATCGAATTTCCGTCCCAATTCGTATCCGGGGGAAAGATGCTGACCCAAAGAAGAACCTGTGAAGATCATCGGTAAACGACGTTTCTGACACGTACGTGCAAACGTCGTAGATGACGTAGTTGAACCGGGATAAAGTAATTGGTATTTGAAAATTTTTAATGAAGAATATGTGTGTCCCGGGCTAATTCGGACCCGTTTTTTGGGCCAGAGTTAGTAATATTGGGTTATGCGGGTTAGAGAAGTGGCGGGAAGCTGTAGAGGAGCTAAAGTATATCGATCCCGACACCGCCCTGCGAAGCTCCGGTTAACCTACATTCGCTTTTCCAGCTCAGCTAGTTCTCTCTTCTGGTATTGAGGCCGCTGCCACCGAACGACAGGGAACGGCGACGAAGTGCAACGTCACATCGATCTACCAAAATAAACCAATCTGTCTGGTAGCTCAACAAAGAAATTTAGCAAACGCCACGTGCTCTCTTTTCTTTACCAAATACCGAGCCAACATTTTATGTCTCTCAATGTCTTTGTTTTATAACGACGCCTACTCTTTTACCTTTCTACCCGACGCGCGACGTCGACGCCGGCAGTCAAACCATTACAGACGTACCATCACGCGTTTTATCAGCCCTTGAAAGAACGTAGAACAACGCTAAATGTTATACGTTGTCACTTTAGCAGAGAAGAGAAATTAAACGTTTTCAAAGTTAATTACCATACGGTAGCGGTGTTTGTAACATTATTGATCGGGTAAAAATAAAAATCTGGAATTAAGTCGAAAACTGGCAATTAACTCATGCTTATCCCGTCACTATAATTTGTACTTGTTGTTTTCAATTGGTTTAATAAAAACTAGTTTCAAATATTTCCGACTCAAGTGTTCTGATACTCTATCTCCTCCCATAACTTCCTTAAATTACAATACGCAATGATTTCATGTTTCAACCAGATACAACCAGTTATGGATATGGATAATGTTTTACATAGCAAAACTTTGTCGATAATTATTATTATTACACTGTTTATTTTAAACAAACTACATAAGTCCTTCAAAAACCAATATTATCGCTAATTATTTAGAAAACTCGAAATATTTTTTGTCTACAAAAAAAAACAAAGAAGTTTAGAGTAATTTTCATATCGACCGAAACTTGTAACTAGATTGCTTTCTTTGGAATAACGTTTTCGTATATTTTGCCTTCCATAATTCAAACAACGAATGCGAAGAACTAAAACAAATTAACTAGTTACAAAAAATAGTTTTTTCTTTTTGTTTATATTCCCTTTATATATATATAATAAACTAATTAAACATCAAAGAAATTGTATTGAATTAGCGTATACTTGATGGAAGTCTAACAGTTGATAACTTCCACAAACTTGACACATGTTTCGCCAACACTGTGGCTTCTTCAGAAGTACAAAATATACTTAAAACTACCCAAGAGTAGATGTTTATAAATAGGGTGGTGCATAATGGTGAGAGGTTTATATCTACTTGGTCATTAAGTAATATGTCTGTATTTTTATATTTGTTAATTTCTTTAGTTTCTAATAGTGTAAGTTTTAAACTTTTATTTTCAATGTGTAAAATTTTTAGATCTAAATTAAATATATGGTTATCTTCTAACACACGTTTGGCATAGTTAGAATCAATCATAACCATATATTTAATATAGATCTAAAAATTTTACGCATTGAAAATAAAAGTTTAAAACTTACCCTATAAAGAAATTATCAAATATAAAAATACAGACATATTACTTAATGACCAAGTAGATATAAACCTCTCACCACTATTAAATCTTTTCCCTCAATCTAATGAAGGTGCACCACCCTATTTATAGGCATCTACTTTTAGGTAGTTTTAAGTAGATTTTGTACTTCTGAAGAAGCCACAATGTTGGCGAAACACGTGTCAAGTTTGTGGAAATTATCAACTGTGTGTTTATTTCAAAACATCAAAAAATTAACCAATTAATTAGAACATTTCAAGTAAATATAAACAACAATAAACTTTACTTATGTTTCATCTTAACATTACCTAGACAAAAATGACATTAAAAAAATACTTTTATACAATATGGTAGTTACTGTGCTTCCTTCCTCTTTTCAGATAAACAGTAAACTATAACATTTTATTGGCTTCTGAAGAGTATTTATTGATTAAAGGATATAAAACGTATTGACTGTAAAGGGTCTCAATCCCTTGTTTTTATCAGCTACGTACAGAAATAAAATCGTCAAGAAGAACAATAAAATAACGTTTTAATTAACCAATACATACAACATTTACATTATATCGATCTCTCTAATTCATTCACATTTCGTTATTTTTATTTAATATTCTTGAAGCGTACAGGTCAATACTTAAAGGAAATTCCAAGTAGAATTAACAACAACATCAAACAACTGAATTGATGCAACTCTAAACTGAATGGATTTTCTGAGTAGAATAAAATGTTAAAATTTAAAAAGCAAATCGGCATTTTTATGTTAATCAGTCTACAGTCAAAAAATTCTTAAATTAACATTTTCCAAATGAAAAACATTCTTCAACGTTTAAGTAAGGTAGTTTGCAATAACGACTGTAATTAAATGAAAACAAAATCAAGAAATTCCGGTATTACGACCAGAAGAAATTAAACCATTAAATCCAGTGTAATGTTTCGTCAAGAAAAATTTTGCATTTCAAATGTTAAATTAATCGAGAAAAAGTTTCTACTTTGCTTTTAATTTGCACCCTTAAAAGAATTTCTTTCTGTTTTTAACCACTTACAGAAAGAATGTTTAATTGCACCACAGGAAAATTTAATAACCATTTAAATGAATTTAAAAAAAAAAACAGTCAAATGCATGCATTATTATTAAGTACAGTAAAATCTCACTAATCCGGCTTTCAATAATCCGGAGTTTTTTTACTTTGTTAATATACGAGCTACTTTAGAAGCCGGCACCAGCGTTATTTCATCCGATAATCCATGGGGCCGCATTTTTTATTTTTACCGGGAAATTTTTTCTACAAACTGGACCGCATGTCTAACAACTATGTAACTATAATTTATAACCGAAAAACCGAAAACCTAGGAACATAGCGATTTATTTTATGTAACAGCGTAAAAATATGTTTGCCGTTTTTTTAAATATTTTTTTGGTAATCAGGCGGTACTCGGATTAGTTATTAGAATTTACTGCAATATCGTTTTATTTTTTTTTGTGTATCTTAATAATTTCTTACCAATAACCATATGAGATTAAAAAAAGACTTACTTCGATATTACAAACAGATACTTAAAATTAAAGTTTAAGGGAATATTCTATTTTCGCCTTTTTTTAATATCTTTATAAATATAATATTTAACGTTATGAAAAAAACTTCAACAATTGTTTCGGTTAACCAGCCATTATTAAGAGTACAATTATACTAACTCCAAATATGTAGATTTCAGTTTATATATTACTATTTTCAAACGTACTACAAGTTCAAAATAAGTGGGGTATTTCGAAAACACAATTCTTTTTTGATTTCTAAAAATTCCAGCAGAATTAAATTTCTGCTTTTGTGTTAACAATGTAATAATTTTAAATAAGTCAACAGCTTTAACCGCAAAGAAAAACATTGTAAATAATTAGAAAGAATTATGTTTTATAAATACACCACATATTTTGAACTTGTAGTATGTTTGGGGATAGTAGTATAATATATAAACTGAAACCTACATATTTGGAGTTATTATAGTTGTAATCTTGATAATGGCTGGTTAATGACCGAAACAATTGTCGAGCTTTGTTGAAGTTCTTTATGTTTTTGTATTTTTCTAATATTGCTCTATAACATGCTTCATCACCCTTGTACCATTGAAAGTTTAAATATTTTTGTAGTATTTCTCATGATAAATCTTTTTAAAGGACACTAAAATTGTTTTGAAGTACTTTAATTCTTGTATCAAGATTTTAAACTAGTAATTAGAACAAAATGTTTAGGTTAATAAGATATATAATGTTTCTATGTCACGAGTTCTAAAAAGACTGTGACAGACGGACGAACAGATTGTAGACAGTTCCGTTTTCCTCTGAAAATTATTTTTTTTCCTGCCTTCTGTTACAATTTGTACAATATATTTCAAAAAAGCACTCAAATGGGAATGATCAGCGCCATTTTTCACCTTCGTGAAACCCTTTGTTGATGGAAAAAGCAATCTATGATAGTTTTGTATACAAATTACCTGTTTTCAGTTATCTCGGATATATAACCTAATACAATACCTCTAGAAACATTTTATAAAAAGCTACACAATAATAATCTATATCCTGATATTTTATATTAAAAAAACAAATACAAATTTCAGAAAAACCTTATGAGTTCAACCCCATTACTGAATTATTTCATTAGATTTCGAAATCTTGTTAACAAAAATACACAATATGATGATCAACCTAATAATCCATCAGATTTCTTTCTTCTTGATGGAAAATGGTGAAAAACTGAGATTCATTTATGAAGTGGAAAAAGCATTAGGTAATACATACAGAGAGCTTTTTCTTGGATCCTTAGAAACATGGCGCTTTTGAAAACGGAAATAACAGTCAAAATTGATCGTGTTGGCAAGTAGCTGAAGCATTATTAAGCCAATCTTTTATGACGGCTGCATACCGGTCATTAAGTAGCAATAAATCATTGTACACGTTTGTAAAGATGAAACAAAATCTAAAAGTACCAATTCAACGAAGGGATAAAAGCTCCTCTTTTTAACACAACAAGCTCTATAATTTATTAACCAATCTAATTTTCTACTGTTGTATTGGTAGTACGGAACAAGAGGAAACTATATTCATTCAATTATTACTCATAGTATACGATTATCGCCAATAGACACTATCACCTTTTCACGATTGATAAACAGAGATGCTTTGGTACTACAATCAGAGATTTTCCGAATTCTAGTTAGAAAAGCCCATCACAGACCTAAAGTTTTCTAATAAATTAAAATAAGTTTTATTTCAATGAATTTAACTAGCGATATAAGTTGTTGAAATTAGTTAAAATATTTCAAATAGTCTGACAAATAAAAATATTATAAACAACTACGTATTTTGTTATTTAGCTATTAAATATTTATCAACTTATCAAATATATTTTCTAGATGTAAATGTGTTGACAGGAATACTTCAAATGTTTACAATAATAAAAACAAAAATGAATGTAATAATTTTAATTGATTCATTTTATTTATTTTCTTTTTTAAACTGATGAAAGTCTCAGAAACGGTCGTAGACATTTTCCAGGTAATAATTATTCATCAGGGGCGTCTCAAGTGACTTCGGTATCGCCAGATTAATTACAAACCCTCAAACCTTAACATATTAATTGATAAAGGACTAAATTTAGTTAGGATTAAAAACTTAGTTAATCCAGTATTAAGCTGATTAATAAAATAAGCAATCAATCTTCTTAATCCGACTCTAAGAAATGCTTAAAACTTATATAGAGCCAGGTGAATGATAAACTAATAAATTCTACATTTTCCATCACAAAAATTCGAAAACTCAGCAAATTTCATTTAGCGTTATCATTCACTGTTATTTGTGCTAATCTCTGCAAAGTTCCGAGTATGAAACTACCAGAAAATATTGGTCCTTTCTGAACGGTAAAGGCGACGAGAGAGATGATTATGTTTATGAAAAGTGGAATTAATTAGGATTAAAATTCAGATGGAAAATGTACAAGGATTATCCTAGACTATAACAGGATTAAAAGGAATTTATGAAATTATAGCGTATCTCGTAGCACTACAGCACATTATTAATAATTTTCTGATGTCCTATCGTAATTATAATTTATTACTAATGAAAAAACACAACGAATTGAGAAGGTTGTCTGTATCCATAATAATAATATGACGAAAACAAAACAACTAATTAATTTTCGTAAACAATATGTATTTTATGATTATGTAACTAGAATTTTTTGTTGATAGTGCAATTTTATTTTTTTATGGTTATGAAATTATGGATTACCCAGCTTTTAAATCTACAAGGCAGGCTTTTGCTTTTCAGAAATCTTTGAATAATTGTACCACGGTAATTTTCATATAAATATGTTAACTAAAGCACAAAATTCAAAATGGCTTCTTAGGGAAAGCAATTTGTTTTGTTTGTCAATTCTGTTTATGTGATTTTCTTATTAAAATAAATTTCTTCAACACTAAATTATCGAAATTATAATTTCTACGTACATTAATTTTAAATACAGTCATTGCGATCGTAAAAATGCGTCATGTGTAGTTGCCATTTCTGTTTTGACATTTCTGCTTTGCTCCAAATACCTCCGACATTATGCGCTATATATTCGATGATATCACAAATATTCGACACACGGACATCTCGCCCATGTGTTAAATCCTTTGAGAAAATGTGCCATAAATAATAATCGATAATGCTGACTTGCTTGCTAGGAGAAAATATGCAAAGTAAATGAGGATGCGCGATTGTATTCCAGAGACAACTGCTGACAGATTAACTTCATGTCAATCGAAATGTTTTGTTTCAAATAACGGCAAAATTTATCACCCTAAAATCACGTAACGTAATAAACAGGGAGTCAGTTCGAACTTCCAACATAAAACTAAATAATTAATTGTATCAGCCTCTACTCTACGGAAATTTAAATACATACTGAAATTTTAAATTAATAAAACACAATTTAAACAATTATTTTATTTTATTTTTCTCTACTAGGGCATCTTCGGGAGAAGTATTTACATCGAATTTTGTCTAAAATTATTGAATTGTGGATATTTTCAATTTCATTAACAATTCTTGTGTTATTTTTAATCTGTCTAATGCCCTAGTAGAGTGAGACAATTCTAGAGAAAAATAAAATAAAATTATAGTGGAAATTGTGTTTTATTAATTTAAAATTAAAACTAAATTAGAAGGTAATAATTCTCCATTACTCAATATTAAATGTACTTTTTTTTCTACTAACCCCCCACCAACCTAATCTTTTCATTTTTCGTTAAATGTGCGATAATGAATAATGAATTATTAATTATTTTTATGCCAATATCCGGTTAAAAATGTACCGTATTTCTAAGTGACCAAGACTAAGACCCCCAATTATTGGCATGACAAACCGCAATAATATATTTTTTTGACCATAAGCGCCCTAGACGGTATGTCTTACGTAAATGTAACATGTATATATGTACCCCATTGGTGAATGACCATTATTGATTTGAAAAAAGTGGTATGTTTTAAATAAATATAGACAAATTCATAAATGCACTCCAACGATTAACGATCATGATAAACCCCAAGTGTTTGGCATAACAAACTTTGTAATAAAGAGATGTTTCTTTTAGAACGCTATGTCTCATATAAATATATCATCAAGTTAAAATTAATATCAAATATCAACTCACCAATTCTACTGTAAAACAATTCGCCAGTCCTGCAAAAAAGGGCACTTGTTAATACTATATTAAGCAATAATTGATCGTAAAATTGTTTTAATTAAATGTTTTATTGGGATTGTAGTTATTCAGCTTCTACTGCATTTATCTGTATAAAATCCGTCTGAAGAAGACCACATAGAATAAGAAAGATCGACGAAAGCTGTCAGTAAAAATAATTTTAACTGAAAATCGGCATGTAAAAAGTATACTTTGTTGCTTTTATTTTCGTTAAAATTATGAATATGTTTCAACACGTATCAGCTACTACCCTAAATAGTTAACTGAATGTCTTTGTAAATATTGTAATTAATTCTGATACTTTTTAAAGACTTTTTTAAACAAAGTGTGTAACTTTTTTTAAGTACACAAACGTTACACAATACAACATAAAAATCTGTTGCGCTAAATTCCTTCGACATATACCTACTCACATACAAATTGTAAAATACTACTAACGTTTTTATCGGTTTTTTTTTTATTCCTTTATTATACATATGCATATTCTATTTACAATCATTGCTTTAACGAATTTTACTACCATCGAGATAAAACAAAAAAAAAATTCCCACAAAGTAAGGACGAAAATCTAATCTGTTCCGGAGGCGTAAAACCGAATAATAAAAAACGCCTGAAGTAAAGAAAGAAAAATAAGTTTCCTTTCAATGGCGTAATATGACGAAAATTGAATGATGAAAATAAACCCCTGCTCCTTCAAATTCAGATTTTTATCATATAAAACAGCTTTGAACGCGAATACTATTCGACCATTAAATATTTTTCGGGTCGAAAACATTTTTTATCAAGAATTAACCATCATCAAATATACAAAGAAAAAAACAATTTACTCGCATTAACATTGAACGTTGAACGGCAAATTGGATGGATTTAGAGGCTTAAACATTCTATACTTACCATATTTTCAAAACAATTATTATGTATTTCACGGTACAATTGTAAAAAAACCATAGACTTAATAACTAACATCTCCCATTTTGAAAATGTTACAACCTCTATAGAATTCTCCAAAATATTTGTTTGTCGGTATAAGATAAACTAATTAACAACAGAATTATTATAAAGCATTATGGCTCGATTAACCTTTATGAACCACCCTGTATATCTGCTTAAACAGCAAATAAAGCAACAAATTAAATAGTCAATACAAATTTAATTCCATTATTGGTATAAATGAAGTTTGGTCAGTATTTTGTTACCAAAATGGCCGGTAAAAAAATAGCGAAAGATCAGTTTAATAATACTAAACGGTTAGTATGGCCGATGCAATACTTTTTTACTTTTTCACCAAAAAGGTACCGAAAATCTCTCTCGGTATAATTGTGAGGGGTTGGGGCATATAAAAACGTAACAGGTCTCCTTTAATTCAATACAAAAGAAAATAATAATAAAAACAGCACTTTTTGTTTCAACATATATATGAAGATGTCTCTTACAATTGTTTCGACCTAAGGATCATTATCAGAGAGTATTTACTACAGTACTGAGTAGTCAAAATATATACAATCCCTAAATAGCTTAAACTATGGTGATGTCACAGATCCGATAATAACAGAGGGGTGGGGTTTGAACATAATCCTTTTTGGTTGTTGACTAAAGTTTTATTTTTGTCTTTTACTCAGTACTGTAGTAAATACTCTTTGATAATGACAAAAAACTACTATTAAATGTTATGAAGCCAAACTTACGTGATATATATTATAAAGATACGAAAAGGTATACTTAATTTAATAAATTGCTTTTCTTTGTGAGTTAAGAAAAAATAAAACACCCTGTAGAGAAATAAAACGATTTGTCCCCGATTTGACGTTGTCGTTGCTAGAAGATGATCAAATGCAAGGTCATCGTGAAATTGAAAACCATTCGAAATTGTTACCCTTTTAGGGATGAAACATACGCATGGAAAGACAACATATGATAGCCATTCTGTAAAGTATTCTGACAAAGGGGTACGAATGCTCAATTCGCTAAGTGCTCCGGTGGCCGTTGCTATATGTACATATGTTACAAAAGAACTCATAACTGCAGGCAAAGATTGTAAACGAAAACGTATCACCTCTTTATTTTCTTACATTTGTTTTGTTCACGTATTCTCCTAAAGTGCCATCTACTAAATGGTACCTGTACGGCCACTTCCAAACAGCAACAAAAAGGAAATTTACTTCCTTACCTACTACTACCTACCATTGCTTAGTATTTTCTTAAAAAATAAACATCTTTAAATATTCAGCGGTTCAATTAATGTAACCACCAAACTCTCTACAAGATCTCTATCAATTACTGTTTTAATACATTAATTTTAATTAAAAAAAGAAGGTAATAAAATCCCTTTTCGTCTAATTATAAAGGATCACAGATCCCACATTTGGAACGCGTCATACACTGTAGGCACAATGCACCGAAAGCTATATCCCACGACCGGTTTCGACCTATCGAATCTCATCAGAAAGACTTTTACAAGCTATATAATAAATATAAATATGGAATCAACAGAAACAACTACTCCGAGGGCTAATACTCCTACCGGAGTACAGGAGACCCGATAGGTCGACAACGGGTCGTGGGGTATGGCTTTCGGTGCGTTGTGCCTACAGTGTAGGACGCGTTCCAAATATGGGATCTGTGATCCTTTATAATTAGACGAAAAGGGATTTTATTACCTTATTTTGTTTATTGTTATCTTCAGAATCAGCAGTGTAATTCACTTCATCACATTAGAATGTCTAAAAACTGAGCAGTATAGTGTTTATTAATAAAAATCTAATAAAATACTCCAAATGTATTTTAAACTGTTTCACAAAGAGACCAGAGAACGTGAAATCAATTTATGTACCATAAACCATAACAATTACATTTTCCCATCCCCTACAGAATATCTAACAGATAGATATCAAAGAAATCGAATTTTCTTCGAAGGGCAGATATATTTCGTTCCGGCAAAAAGAACAGAGTGTTAATGTATATGACAAAGAAATATTACTGCTCATTGATTCGATCACGAGCAGAACATCTGTCGAAATGATAGTGGGGATTAGGGTTTGATAAAATGATTAAGATGATGTCTACATTTGAACAGTTCGTTGATAGATTGGAAACAATGCACATTGGCAATCTATTGTACGATAACTGTAATGACAAAACTCATTGCCTCATTGAATTGGTGTCATTAGAATTCATGAGCTAGCCGTCTACACAAGCTATCTAGTTATAAATTTCGAATCGAATCGTTATTGGTAAACGTGAATCTGAATAATAAAAGTAAAACTTCGATTGGAATCATTTTATTTAATTTTTAATTTAAATGGTGCAAAACAAATACGTAACTTGCATGAATCCGGAATTACGTATGAAAAGAAACAAAAATGATTGATAACTAGCTGCTGCTCTCAAATTGAGACAAACGATGCTGTATATTATAAGCGATGTGAAAAAGTTACATCTCCGAACTTATTATTCCATCATGTTATGCTTAAATATGATGAAAAAAAACCGTTCATCAAAATTACAAACACCATCCGAACATGACACAAAAAATAATTCCAATTCCCGAAATAAAGGTGTAAGTTGCCGCAATTCTCTGTACAGGTAATGGAATGGATAATTACATCGTAGGATGTAAAGCTATTAATAAGACTTAATTAAAACAGAAGTTTAAGATAATCGGGAAAGTTATAAATTCACTTTCTACTTATTAATAAACTTCGTTACAAACCACGGTAAATACGATAAGTTTATCGATGATTTGAAAGTGAAGACTGTTTTAAAAATATACTTGTTGAATTTGATACCAAAATAAACTAACTGACTGTTGAGTTAGATCAAGAAAACTTAAAAGAGCAAATCAAAAAGTAAAAATTAATTTCCATCAAATTATTGTACAAACAGTTAAGAAAATATTCTCTTTTTTTAGGCGATGCTCTCGACGACACGACGACGTCAGAAAAAGTGTCTGGGTATGACACAAACCTGTACCTTTATTCGGTAAGAATGAAATGACTTTTGTTATCATTGTGCTATATAAAATGGTCGAATCGTTACAGGAAGAGAAAGACGACCGTCCTCCGATATCAACTTTGATAAGTTCCCTTGCCGATTATTCAAATACAATTCCTCCAGCATCGGCCGATCCAGATGCAAAACCGTCAGCTCGTATGGGCACCCTCATTGGAGTGTACCTTCCCTGCATCCAGAATATTTTTGGTGTTATCCTTTTCATCCGTCTTACATGGGTGGTGGGGACAGCTGGGGCCATTTCAGGATTCCTTATCGTTTTTTGTTGTTGTTGCGTAACCATGTTAACTGCCATCTCTATGTCAGCTATTGCCACAAATGGGGTTGTACCTGGAGGAGGAAGTTACTTTATGATATCCAGGTCGTTAGGACCAGAGTTTGGGGGTGCTGTGGGGATGCTCTTCTATACTGGTACCACCTTAGCAGCTGCCATGTACATTGTAGGCGCAGTTGAAATTGTTTTGGTATGATTTGAAATTGAAATACTTCTAGGTCAAGTTTTACGGAAAATGTGGCTCTTCTCTAACTTTGCCATCTAACCTCTTTTCTTTTATATTGTACAATATAGCATGCCGAAAAAACCAATGAGCTCTTAGAATATTCTCATCGAATTTTAGTGTTCCATAAAAATATCTGTAGAAAAAAATATTCTCCCTTTTTTCCTTATTTCTTTGCTGAATTTTCTTTTTAGAGATTCCACTACAGGTCATTTTGTACAGAACCAAATTCTGTTTCTGAAATCTAATTCTAAACCACTTATTTACAAAACTCATTTTTTCCGAGCCATAAAAATTAATTTTTTTTCAACAATGTTCATTTTTTAGGTAGGTATGCACAAAGAATCTTCCGTTTTGTGTCTTTTTATTAAATTAATTATTTAGTATTGGTCTTTATATTTTGCGAACTTACATTACACTTTACCCATGTGAGCTACCGTTAAGGCCCTTTTGTTTAACACTTTTGTGCAACCCTTGAAAATTGTGTCAAGAACGGTTAATTCCGACAACAAAAGAAGTAAGAAAACGGAAATGATTCACACAACACACGTGTGCATCATTTAAAATACGGTTTTTGTAGTAACAATATGATCATGTGGGGTATCGTTGTAAAATTTTGAAAAAAAAATCCAGGTATCTCGAAAACCGCACACGATACAAAAAAGCAAATAAATGTATCTTATAGGCGAGCAGATATTGACCACTTTTTGTTAAAAAAGTTTCCTTCTATCTTGTTTTGAAATTTTAGGCAATTTTTAGAAAAACTCCTGTACTTCAGAAACTACATAAAATTTGGCAACACTATAAACAAATTAGTAATGACCCTTTAAAGTTGCCCATTTTGTCTAACTTAACCAATGTTGTAACTCTAACCGTTTCCAAGATAGCAATGGTGAAATGGACATCCTATATATGAGTAAGAAACATTGAACTTTTGAACAGAAATTTTCCTTTTCAAAACAAAACTTTAAATTGCGACAGGGATGAATATCGACAATAATAACAACGCCATCGAAATTAGAAAATGTCATTCATTGGTGAACAATAATTTTCAAATAATTAAACTCAGAAAACTAGTAGACGAGTATTGCAAGTGACACAATCGGATAGCGGAATGCTTCTGAAATTTTAACAACGTGACATATGAAGGACAAAACCAATAATTGAACACATTAGTTCAGAACTTCGGAAATTACTTTCTACTATCTTCCATTCTACGCTCAACTTTACTTGCCTGACATCAGTATCACACGCGTGATTTTAAACAAACAAAATTTCAATTCGAATTCTCTTTTTATTACAGACACTTATTTACTATTTCAGAATATTTTCCACTTTCTATTGAACAGAAAATTGAAATTTTACAATGGATTATTAATAATCCTGATAAGACTTACACTTATAAATCAATTCAAATAAAACTAGCTTTCGATGTTCCGAACAAATCGCTAGTTGCAAACTTTTGCAATTAGCAAAATTCTAAGGGGAACGAAGTGAAGCTTTTTCATTGAGGGCTAATCATCCGAAAAACTGAATTATATGGATTTTACCTTCTATTCAAATGATAAATGCTTTCAGACACAGTCGCTTTAGTATTTAATCACTTCTAATGACATAAAAATGTCTTGGACTCAAGAAAGGAATTTTATACATGACAATATTCAATAGCTTCCTGTTAATTCAGGAAATTGTAGTGTATAACATTTAAACTAACAGGACTATTAGGAAACAAAGCTTCATACATAGAAAAATTAAATTATTTGTCAAAATCGCTTACTTCGTGTTTTATTCGATGCTTTAAAGCACTTGTAATTTTGTATTACTTCGTTTAGAGTGTATCTCGACGAATACAACGGCAAAAATTAAATCAATAATTCCGTGAATGCTTTCTATTCATTAGGGTACACGCCGAGTTGACAAAAAAACCGCTAACGAATTAATATACATCGGTGTTTTTGTCAGATGATTTTTAGAGAGTAATTGTTTATCAAAACTTCTTTTTTACGATCAGTCTGTTAAAATTACAATGGGAATTTTGCCAATTTACAAATATACGGTTGTTTACGAGAAATCAAAATTTTTGATAATGAAATTAAACTTTACTATAGTTTATACAGGTTGTTTTTTTCCAAATTCCCTTGAATATTATTTCTGTTGGTTGAATTTTCCATTCTGCGAATTTTTTAATTTTTATTAGCGACCATCGTTTCGCCTACCGGCATTATCAAGCTAACTGATATGTTGTGTATTTATACTATTTCACTGAAACTCATTACACGAAATAGAATAAATACACAACAACACACGACGACGCATCAGTAAGATTGATAATGCTGTAGGCGAAACGATCGCCGCTAATAAAAATTACAAAATTCGGAGAATGGTAAATTCAACCAATAACAATAATTTACTATAACATTCAAACTATTCGTGGTGCATGTAAGATGAAACATATTCAAATAAAAAGAACCAAAAAACTGTTTCAACAAATTTATTGACACACTCGACAATATTATTTTTTTTATCAAATAAGTTGCAGCAATTGTGAAGCGATTTACGTAGGCCAGACCGATAGATCCCTACAAACCAGATTTAAGGAACATTTATATGCAATATAGAAAAGAATAACAAGATTTCGAACAATTGTACGGGCATTACAGAGCATTGAGTTTATAACAATAATAATTTAAAATTATTACATAACCAATCAAAAGGGAAACAGTTCAATTTATTTGAAACATTAGAGATAAAAACAGCTCTAGCAGAAAACAAGAACCTAGTAAATAATCAAATAGATATCCCAACATCCAACACCCCAATTGTCCTCACCACCCTGTAATCTCCTTTAGTTTACTCTTGAGAATGACCGGTCGGTCGAAACAATATTATCGAGTGTGTCAATAAATTGGTCGAAACTGTTTTTCGGTTCTTTTTATTTATAATTTACTATAGTTGTTAGGCTTTCACGGTCGGCGTTGATTAAAATTGGAACAGAACATTTTTGCACGAAATAATGTACAATACAATATGAAGAAATATGCAAAAATTTACGAGCCACATTTTTCAAAAACATGATACAGTATTTGAAAAAGTTGAATAATATTGTGAGAATTGCAGACGTATATGGCGCCAAGTCTGTCGATATTTGGAGACTTTACAAAAGACGCAAGTGCTATGTACAACAATTTTCGAGTTTATGGAACGGGCCTTCTTTTGGTTATGGGGATGATAGTATTTGTTGGTGTAAAATTTGTCAATAAGTTTGCAACTATCGCCCTAGCATGCGTTATTTTTTCCATTGTCGCCGTTTATATCGGAATATTTGTCAATGTAAACGGGAATGACAAACTACAGTTAGTATAAATTTTCCATTATTCGATTTCAAGAAATAAAATGAATTAAAATCTGTATATTTTAGAATGTGTGTTCTTGGTAAACGTCTGCTAAAAGATATTCCTCTGCAATACTGTCACAAAGAATTAAACGGACCATTGCATCAATTATTCTGTGGTAATGTAACCAACATGGATAAATGCGATCCGTATTATAGAAATCACAACGTTAGTAGAGTACGAGGTATAAAAGGATTGTCATCAGGTGTTTTCTTAGGTACGATTTCACATGGTTATAAAAGAAATACGATAAATGATAAATAAATTTTTACAGACAACATCCATTCAAATTTCCTTCAAATAGGCCAATTTATTGCATACGGAAGTGACCCAGAAGATTTAGAAAAATTGGATCAACCGACATACAATCAAGTGTTTGCAGATATAACAACATCGTTTACCATACTCATCGGTATCTTTTTCCCATCAGTAACTGGTATAATGGCGGGCTCTAACCGATCAGGGGATCTTGCAGATGCCCAAAAGTCCATCCCAATCGGAACGATATGCTCTATATTAACGACATCTACAGTTTATCTTTCGGCAGTATTACTCTTTGCTGGTACCGTAGATAATCTTCTACTCCGAGACAAGTTAGTCAAAAGAATTAGCAAATGTTTACGTGATAATTATCACCAATTAATTATTTCAGATTTGGCGTTTCGATAGGTGGAAAATTAGTAGTTGCAAACATCGCATGGCCAAATGAATGGGTCATCCTGATAGGTTCGTTTCTATCTACTCTCGGTGCCGGTTTACAATCACTTACAGGAGCACCTCGGCTTCTTCAAGCGATCGCTAAAGATCAGATTATTCCATTTTTGGCACCGTTTGCCGTCTCTTCCAGTCGTGGGGAACCAACGAGAGCCCTCGTTCTTACATTATTAATATGTCAATGTGGTATTCTTCTGGGAAACGTAGATTATTTAGCACCACTGCTTTCGATGTTCTTCTTGATGTGTTACGGATTTGTCAATTTAGCTTGCGCACTACAAACATTATTACGTACCCCTAACTGGAGGCCAAGATTCAAGTATTATCATTGGTCCCTATCAGTTCTTGGATTGGCTTTGTGTATATCGGTAATGTTCATGACATCTTGGTATTATGCGTTGGTCGCAATGGGCATGGCCGGAGTAATTTATAAATATATCGAATATAGAGGGTGAGATTTTACCTTATTGTTTTAGTTTCCTAAACAGATCCCCTTAATTGCATATCATGTTGTAGAGCTGAAAAAGAATGGGGAGATGGTATTCGTGGTTTAGCGTTATCAGCAGCCAGATATTCCTTGCTGCGTCTAGAAGAAGGTCCTCCGCATACTAAAAATTGGAGGCCACAGATTCTTATACTCGCCAAACTTACTGAGGACTTAGTTCCAAAATATAGAAAATTATTCGCTTTTGCCTCTCAACTTAAAGCAGGTACGACTTCAACTAGCGCACTCGTTAAAAATAGAGTCTATTTTTTCGGCTATTTTAATTTTAGGCAAAGGACTAAGTGTTTGCGCGTCTGTCATTAATGGAAATTTCACTAAATCCTACAGCGAAGCGCAAGAAGCGAAAAGTAATTTGACTAAGATTTTGGAAGAAGAGAAAGTAAAGGGTTTCGTCGATCTTCTAATTGCAAAAGATATAACAGAAGGCATTTCACATGCGTAAGTTTTTCCGAATCAATCTCTTTGATTTTCTTCAAAGTTTGAATTTTTACATTATCAAAGGGTGCAAACGAGCGGTTTGGGAGGAATGAGACCAAACACGGTCATTCTGGGATGGCCATACAGCTGGAGAAAAGACGAAGATGAACGTTCTTGGAGGGTATTTTTGGAAACAGTACGGATAGTAGCGGCTGCCAAAATGGCCCTTTTAGTACCTAAAGGCATCAATTTCTTCCCTGATTCTACCGAAAAAGTCGCTGGAAATATCGATATATGGTGGATTGTACACGATGGAGGTCTACTCATGTTACTACCCTTCCTGCTCAAACAACATCGTACTTGGAAAAACTGCAAACTCAGAATATTCACGGTGGCCCAAATGGAAGACAATTCCATCCAAATGAAAAAAGATCTAAAAATGTTCTTGTATCATCTTCGAATTGAGGGCGAAGTGGAAGTAGTTGAAATGGTAAATTAACAATACGAAAATCCACATTGAACATGTACTAAAATAATTAGATGCCTATTTGACACAGGTCGACAGTGATATTTCAGCCTACACATATGAGCGTACCTTAATGATGGAGCAACGTAATCAAATGTTACGAGAATTAAGACTAAATAAGAAAGAGAGCCTGGGCGTTGTAAGTACATCCATATATACATATATGTGTATTTATACGATATTGTACTTTTGTTCTTGATACATGTTACCTACTTATAAATATTTTTGTGCTTAACAAACAAGGTAGACAACTTGGTGGATTTCCATAATTTATCATCCGAAGAAAACGAACCGCTGGTAACGATCATGTTATCATCGTGTGAGATCATGGTTTCCCTAAGTTGTTGCATGTTTTTGATCAATTTTTCCATTTCCCTTTGATACAATTTATTTTCTCACATTGCTATTATATATATATATATATATACCTATTCATTTATCTCTTCTTCACTCATGTATCATTGCGATCATTGACCATGATTTTTCGCCTCTCATTTCCACACATTGATTTGATAAATAAAATAAATAAATTATTTCATAGAGTTTGGTTTCAAATGTTGACAAAAAAAATATTAAAAAATCACCTCAAATTGAAGCCAAGCTTTAAACAAATATAAAAACAAAAATGCTAATCACTTCATGGGCATTCAATCTAGGTACAATCTATAGTTGATCACCATCATCTTCAAATTGCTGATCCGAGGACAACAAAAGTGCGTTTCCAGGAGCCAAAGGAAGAAGAACCACCAGAGAAAGTAACTGATAATGAAATTGTTCAAAAAGTATGTACCCATTAATTAAACTTCTACTACATTTATTGTATATCACATAATAACACGTTTCAGTCCAATGCTGTCGAGATAGGAGAATATTGTGAAAAAGAGAAAGAAGATTGCTCAGAAAAAGAAAGGGAAGCTCAAGATGTAACAGAAAATGGAAACATTACTCGTTCAATTACACCGTAAGTATCGATAGTATCGACTATTAATAAATATATCCAAAACCAATTATCAAATATGTAACAGTCTTGAGGATGTACTGTGTAATCGATAATGAAACGTTGCCATTTTGCAAACCCTAAATTTTGCAAACGACTAAATCCTAAAAAACCAGCTATGCATTGCAAATATATAATTTATATTAATAGATTAATCAATTGATATCCTTTATTTCTTTTGTAGTGACGAAGCCAATGTAAGGCGTATGCACACCGCAATTAAATTAAATGAAGTTATTGTTAATCGCTCGCATGACGCTCAATTGGTAATTTTGAACCTTCCTGGTCCCCCGAAGGACACAAAACTCGAAAGAGAATCAAACTGTAAGTTATCTTATTTATTATTATTTTTAATTACTTGTATTATTTATACAGAAGATTAGTTAATGACAATTGCAGTAACAAAAGAAAAGCCTATAGTTAGTCGCCTTTGGTTTCTTCTAATCATGTGTTGTTTCTAGATATGGAATTTTTAGAAGTGTTAACTGAAGGGTTAGAAAAAGTACTAATGGTTCGAGGAGGCGGGCGTGAAGTAATTACAATTTATTCGTAAAATGAAACAACTAAATTCAAAAAGTGTAGATTTAAAAACTGTAGGTTAAAGACCGATCGACATTTCTATTGTAGTTAATAGTCACTTTAATGTGATTCTACCAAAGAGGTACTCATTTACTCTAGTAATAGAATACTAATTAAACTAGTATTTATGACAAAAGCTTGTCGACTTCACAAACTGTGATAGTCTAAGAGATAAAACAATGCAGTCGCCAAAATATTATCAAAGTTAAATTTTAATACAACGTCACTTTCAAAATAATATTTCATCAGGTGCAAGTGCTCACTTTTGTATACCATAATACGATAACGTGTCCATTTCAGCATTAAATACTGTGTCTCTAGAGCAATTGTTGCCCTAATTCGAAATAAAAAAAAACTGAACTAGTTCTGTTTTAAATTATCTCTATAAATGTTGATAAATAGTATAATGTTGTTTCGATTTATAGTTGTACTTATGTGTATTAAATGACATACCACTGTAAAATTACTTAATTACTTATTCTGTAGCTTGCATTTCATATTACTGAAATCTAAAATTGAGCAATACTAAATAATAAAAAGTTAATTTTAAATGAAGACCTAAGAAAACTGAGGTGATAGGATTAAAATATTCTCTATAATTAATACAGGTAGAAGTCTGAAAGACAGGCTCTTAGTAAGTGACAGTGGAAAAACTACAACTTTATGAAAATATTTATGACCAACTCACTGTCCTTAGTAAGATAGTGTTTACTAGTGATCTCATAGCCTTAAAGGTACCTTGAAGTATTAAAATTTATCTATTTACATTAAATTTATGGTATAATGTATATACAAATGAAATCAAAAATTCTACTCCAGTTTAATGATATTCGTACTTAACTCTTTTCTTTTTATAATAACAACTTCTGTTGTTGTTTGATTGTTAAAAAATTATCGTTTGAAAGTACTATACGTGCCTCTTTGTTGAATGTTTCATCATGTTTTATAATCTATAGTGAATTTATTTTATTTGATTATCATTGTTGTTCATCATTTAAAACCATAAAAAACAAATAAAATGTAAGTGTAAAAGTATTGTAATTATTTCGAATCACGTACTTGCATTTAATAAAAATAACATTTAAAACTCGGTTACTTACGCCATTAAACTACGTTTTTATTTAAATAGTTGCTTTAACTCAATTAGCATTAGGAAACATATCAAATGATTTGATCTATTAATTGACTCATAACTATAATCTTTTAAACCCTAACGTGAAGGCATTAACTTGCACAACTTTGTTTAAAAGTTATTTACAAATAACTTTTGTCAAGACGAAATGAATAATTAAAATTTAAAAAAAATCCTTAACTTCTCCCTATATTGCAACCCTTTATGCATCACCACGAATATATAAATGTAAACAACGCAATAGCGAAATGCGTAAATAAATACAAGTATGAAATGAATACCTGTTGCACTAAACAAAATATTATAGAAAAGTGGACCAGAAATGAAAACATTTGGTCTTGTCCACGCAAATAATAAAAATAAATTCGAATAATATAACCAACAAATCAAAGTAGACATGTAAACAAAGAATGGCGGTTACCTGTTCCCACATGAGATCTTAGATTTCTTCGCCTAACCTGCATACACACTCCATTACACAAAACACATTTTATTATTAACAGCGGATTTCGTTCACGATTTTATCAAAAATGATACGTACATTCCATTAATTATATTTAAAACAGAGTTTAAGGGACACTCACTTACTTTTTTTCAACATTTTACCGAGAAAACACGAAAGAAAATGGGCCGGCACGGTTCACCTTTAAATCTCGACACACAAGGAGATCCAGGTTGACACAATATACCTGCATCAAACCTAATAAAAATGAAAGACTCTGCTATAATTCAAAATTTTTAACTCTTAAAAATTAAAAATCCTGCTTAAGTTATATTAAAAAAATATAACAACTGCTGCAATAATAACTATTAACCTGATGTAAAAGCTTGCCATTAATTGTTGTAACTAATTCCGAAAAATATTTTTTTTAATACAAAAAGCATTAAAATGCAAATTTGAAAAATAATCGTAGCATTTTCGAAATTTGTGTTTAAATCAATTGGTAATTACCTTATTTATTATAAAACGCAGCTTTTTTCTTTAAGGTCTGCCTCCTTTTTATGATAATTCAATATTTATGATATAAACAAAACACACTGGCGCTACGAATGGGGACTAATAAGGTAATTAAATATAGTGTTATATAATATTCACTTATCTAACTTTTTGGTATGAGGATAATTGTTTAATTGAAATAAAACATACACAGTTAAAGGTAGTTCTTTAGTTTAGTCTGACCAAATTGGAGTACAAAACATAATATGTTGTTATATGTTGTTTTTTCTTTCTAATAAATCTGTACCCCATTAGAACATTAGGGTAAATCTAAACAGTGCATAAAATTTTTTCTACACTTTGTTTCTCTTTTTTTTTGTTAATGTACAAACATTAGTTTTTATCCACGTTTTGTAAGTTCATTATGTAGGTATTTACACATAATCATAGTGAGCGTGAGTACAGCACAGCCCTAAAATATTCACGTGGTTCGTACATATTTTCAAAATAAATGAACACCTTTTACACAAACTTGGAACGAATTCAAATAATTCAACACAACACTTTAAGTGAAAACATAAAATAAATATAAGGAAATATGTTTAGGAAGAAAAAACCGCACCACAAATTTAACTTAAAAATAACAACATAATTTACTGACATCCATTTTCTAATCATTTTCGACTTGTACCTACAATACATTTCAATAAGATTAAAAATAAAAAATAAAATAAAAGCACACTTCGACGAAATTGATGCGGTCTTTTCTTAAAAAAAAGACATCTATTACAAACCCACAACAGGCTGCAACCTAAACTATACAAAATAGACTTTGTAATGAGCTTATGTTTCTTAAGAGGATTATATACAATATCTTTTTCTGGTTACACAGCCTTAATCCCAAATATGCGACTAGATTTAACATGAATGGCAATAAATTCTTTGCACATTTACACTTCTCAGCTCCATTCCCACCGAAAACAACATCCTTTATTTAATTACACTTAAACACTGCAGCCATGAGATATTTCATCACTGGGCTGTTGACTCCAGCGACAGGGGTGACACTGTGACTTATATTCAGGGTCTCCACCCCGTAAACTCTGCTCTAACTCCATTAATTGTCCCATGAAATTTAAATTAGGTGAGATAATTGGCCTTACGGCCTTCACTAGTTTATAAGCTTCTATCATAGACAAATGCTTGTACTTCATGATGTATGCAATCGCAATCGTTGCACTACGGGAAACTCCCGCCTGACAGTGAACCAGAACACGTGTCCCTTTTTTCCTTGCTTCTTCTGCAATTAAGAAAAAACAATCTTATACATCTATATAATTTTTATAATATCTTAATTTCTATTTAAAAAATCCCATCTCCAGCCTTTCCCTATTTTATCAAATATCAGAAGTAAAAAATTTTCTACTAAAATTGATTAAAGTTCAATGTACTTAATTAATAGACAAATCCCTTTCAAAGTTATAAATCGTCTTTACTTAAAATCTATTAAAGGTATTTTTATGTTTTTGATTCAAGGTAAATGCTGTTTAATTATAGAGATATCATTGTAAAACAGTTAATTAACATTAAAATTACTAATTCTCAAGTCTAATACATCCTATATTACTTTTATTTTATAGACAAAAATTAATAAATACAGTACCTATTTGATTCTTCTCAGTTATTAAGTTGTGAATAAAACATTTTTTATTTAAACAGGAAATGGAAATGCCTGAGATTTAAATTAATAATATATATATATATTAGACACAAGAAGTAGTTAAAAAAACGTTAATTTTATTTTCTAATTTAATCTGAGTCAATCTAACAAGTTATTTTGATTAAAAACGTATTAAAACTATTTTTGTGTATCTGAAAATTAAATAAAGGCAATGATTCATAGTTTCGACCTTTAAAGGTAAGTGCTGTTCGATAATATCATTTTAAAATATACTTAACGGAAAAAAAGTCCTTTATAATGTATATGAATCACTAATCAATACACTCAGTAGGGACTACTTATTTTGTAGATAACAATTTTAAATACGCAAATGAAATGTAAAGGTCCTTGATAATTACTTATACTGCTACAACAATTCTCTAATTAATTTTATTTAATTAGTAGATACCTATTTTATTTTTCTTGATTATAAGTCGTACATAAAATATTTTACTTTATCTAACTAGGAAATAGAAATATTTAAAATTCAAATTTTCCTTTCCAACACGAAAAATAATTTAAAAAACTGAATTTTAACCCCTTTTAATTTGATAAGCGTTTCAATATAAGTCTTAAATTATTCAGTATTGGCACTAGTAATTGTTTATACTTTTCAATTATGGGATCGTATATATAAAACTCATTTAACAGAAATAAATGTTTTACATGCTTATAGGATTTCTTTTAAAAATCTGTGCTTTTTTTTAATGTCATCATTACATATGCAGTTCTAAACCATATTATAGCCCCCAATTTAGAAATGACGTGTATCCTCTCGCAAGAGATGATTGCTACGATTATGATGACGTAGGGTGCGCACCCCTTCATAAAATCTGAGTAACGCGATGATTTCATTCTGGGCGCCTTTAGTCATTTCCCGTATCGTAAGCCAAATAAACAGTTTAATAATTCAATTAGGCTTTTGTTTACGTATTATGTACCGTAAGAGATAATGCACACCGCAGACTATACTTTGACTCAACCCTACAAAATTATGAATGGCTACTGTATGTACGTCGTTCGATAGTTCTATACAGTCACTCACAAATGATATTTCCTCGAAAAAATAAAATGCTACTAGGTACTAATGAATGTTTCCGAGATAGAAAACACACCATACGGTGTGTTCATCTAAAATTATTGAAACCAATCGGATAAATGCGAAACCTTTTGAATTCATTTATATGAAAAACTGCCATATTCTGTTTATAATTTTACAACTACCTACTAATAATTTTATACAAGTAGCTTGTCTGGTGCAATTTTTATTCATAAAAAGAAAATAATATACCTATCAGAAATTTCTACTTTAATGAGAATAGGATTTTTTTGTACTGGTGTGTTTTCATCTCGAAATCATCAAGTATTATTATTACTTAAATATCAAATGCTTACTTTACTTAAAACATTTAAGTTATGATCCAATAATATGATGAAATAAATAATTTAAAATAAAGGCCAATTTTTAAACAGGAAAGTACATATATTTTGTGACTAACTGTATACATATGTATGGGAACCGTAATGTAACGACAAAAGCTGGTTGGTTAGTTGGCATGGCGGGAGCAAAGGCAACAGCTGAGCAGCTATATAAACCCGAGATCGTCCTTGTCAACGGTTTGAGTCATTCAAAGGTATTACTCATCAAGCAAGCCGTTGCCCGTCAAACACACACAAACAAATAGGCGCGTGTATCTACGTTTATATTCGCGTATCCGTGTACAAATGTGTGAGTCACTGCAGTCGGCCTATTTATACAGGGTGTTATTTATTATTGACCCATGTATACTTTAAAATTTTTTAACATTAATATATAATCGCCTAACCACGTAAATGCATATTTTTTAAGAATAAACAAATCTTAAATTCTTTTATTATTATTGGGAAATTTTACCCAACCTATTTATTATAAATTTCTTTGTATCATGTATTGTAGGTAATTCCGTATTATTCACTACCATAGAAAAATAATACAATTACAAAAATCTTAGGTAGTTAAAAAGACGTAAAAATGAAATTAATATTTTCTTTATAAATTGTATTCTAATGAATATTCTCGATAAAATTCTTAAATCATCGCGTCTTTTAAGTGAAATTACGCAAATGCAATTAATTAACACACATTAGGAAACGAAAATAATTAAAAGAAATTAAATCAGCAATTACACAGGAATTCCAACTGGTCTAACAGAATATCTTTGTGCTGAACAATAACTTCATTGCGTGTAATCTAATTAATTAATCACTTGCACTAACAATAATAAGAAAAACACCATTCATATTATTCATTCTTACAAAAAAGTCCGGCAGTGTTGACACAGCAGACTGCATTTATTAATAAAATGAATAAGCATTTACAACACGAATTTTATCCCCATATATTTTTTTCGACGACTAATAAAAATCAAAAATAATTTCAATTCACAATCATACACGTATACTCTAAAAATTGGACAATTTTTTTGGGCAATAGAGCTGAAAGCACGGCTCCAGACAATTCTTTTTAACCTAGGTACTGGAAATTATCTTTTAGGGCAGATATAACAATAAATATATTTTTGAAGATGGTATATATAAATTGATAAAAGATAGAAATGCTTCCCTCGTCTTAAAAGTACCATTGTAACACTATTAATCCCTAAAAGTATAAAAAAAAAACTTTTTTGTGTTTCATTCTCACCAGCTACTCGTGCTGGTGGGCGGGCAGTCCCTCCGACCTACACTGTAGTGAAAAGCCGGAGAGTAGGGCGTAAGGCCCTCTTCAGCCTCCTTTCAGGAATCGTGGGAATGGGTGGGTGGTGTGGTTAGGGAGAGAAATATGAGACGGACGAAATGAAGACAGAAGAGAATTGAAAGATTATCTGTGGAATATTACTGCTCCAGCATTTGCCTAAATGGTCCAAGGAAACCACAGAAAACTTGGACCAGAGCAGCTACCATAACCTAACCCCAACCCCATCTAATCTAAGCACAGTTTTGGCTTCGTTTTTTATTATGTTACATCAGACTAAGTTATGTTAGTTTTTTTGCATGATAACACCGACTTTTAGCGTTAATAAAAACTGTTTCGGTATTTTTTTTAACAATAAATATAGGTATAAAATAAAAGATTCACCCCACCTTCAAGCATCTAGTTCCACCCTAAAAAATAGTCTCCAGTAGTTAAGAAAATTTGGAGCGATTTTTGTCTAAAGCCCACTTATGCAAAATTACCCAATTCTTTGTAAAATTGTAATTTTCAAAGTTAAAAAAGTGATTGATAAACAGAACGTATTTAATTTTATCCGAAAAAATTATTAGTTGTAATTTTTTTTAATGATTTACATATACCTACATATGTACCCAATTGTCGGAAAATACCTTCAACTATCTATAGTAAACATTGATTTACATTATTCATCCACTATGAGTCATTTATCCGTATAGATAGTTTGTTGATTTTATTTTTTTATGCGTCTCTAAATTTGTAATTCGTGTTCGCAATTATGAACTAGATACATACATATATGGTAGATAAATGCAATCATATCGTTATGGCGGTCTCAGCGGTAAAAAAAGGGGATAAAATTCATGTTGATAATAGTACATTTCCGTTTAAAACTTTTCCAACAGCGACAACTTTGCATTAGAATAAACGAATTACATATGAACCTATGAGTCAAAAACGAACTTTTGGTTAAGTAACAGCAATAATTTTACATTCATACTACATTTGTTGTTATCACCAATAACATCAGCATTTACGTAAATCTGTTGATAAAGATACTCAATGTAATCATCAATAAGTTGTGTAATTTAATGTTGAATCAGCAAGCAATTATAATAACAAACTGATTAATTGTGAAAGGGGGACTATTGGAGTGTAAAATAAATTATAAACAAAAGAATTAAAATTTATCGAAATCACGAGATGTGAATCGCGATTTCAGGCACTACAACTTGGGACAAAAAAATAACTAACTAAAAATTCAAAACTTACCGATAAATTCAAAGGCTTCTTCGAAATACTGCTTTAAGTTTTGCTGTCCAGAATCAGAGGCGGGTATTTGTTTATATGTGATACCACATTTCTCGTGATACCCTGGTAGTTGTGAGGTGACATTAAGGACGCATGTTGTGCCCAAGTCATTAAGGCATGATAGATCGGCTGCATCTCTACTATTACCCAGGTACAAGAAGGGAAGGACCCGCGAAGCAGGATGATTATCAATGTCCGCCAGGGCAGGACAGGACGCTGATGAAGGAATACCGCGTGATGATAAACCATTAACTAATGTGCTTTCACAAAACTCTTTATGTTTCCTATGGAACTCCTTATGACCCCCTGTAACAACAAAAATACTATCTGAAGAAACTTAAAATTCAACCCTTGTTTTACAGACGTAAAGTTTTTATAGTGTACAAGTGTTAATAACCGGATATGTCGACCTTGCTTCGTACCATGAATCACTTCACTTCTGCGATTCAAAATGTTTGCGCCGGTTATACCAAAGAATGAATTCATTCATTTCAGATAAAAACAACTGAGAAGCCAGAGGTGCCAAAGGAAGTATAACATCCTGAATCTATGTACATATTTTACATACATACATACATGCATAATTTTTATAGCGAACCAGCTAAAAACAATATTATCTATTACTACGTAAAGGACGTACTTGCAACTAATAGTACGCATTACCGAACTCATTGACAAGAATTAACGTTATGTTATGAAACATTAATGTAACAATACTATTTCATAAATAAGACAATCGATACCATATTGAGAATTAAATTACTAGGTTACTCGCGATAATACTGAAAAGAATAAAAAACAGTCATACATTTCTTAGACATTGATAAATAAATAATTGTAAGTACAATAATATCTGAAAAATTAAAAACAAAACATAACTACCCCAAGAGGGCCACTCATAATTATATCCTCACGATCAGGTAGTATAGTAATGTGTTAAAAAATCAACGTAAGAAGTAAAAGAAAAATAAATGCATAAATTTCGAACATAAGTAAATTCACATAGGTAGGTACCTAATTAATTATTGTAAGGAATTTTTGCTGCATTCTTTGAAGTTCTGGCAAGGTAAGTCATTACATTACAAATGCTTTAACAAAAAATAATGTAAGTATGAACTCACTGGTTAGACTTTGATGGTTTTGCCTTAACAAAAGGCAACATTTGGGTTTTTTAATCCTCATAACAGACTAATAAGTTTTACGAAACGAACTATATACTAAAAATGACAACCGAATGATAACACACAAAACACGCTCTCGAATACCTGCTGCTCGAAAGCTTGCTGCTTGTGAAAATAATGATTATTGTAATAGTTTTACAAACAAGCGATGGAAGGGGAATCCAAGTATGCGTCATACGTTTATTGTACTTGTTGTACGATTAAACCATGCTTTGGTTTGCTTTGCGTCATCGGCATCACTACGAAGGCCGAACTGACCACTGTCTTTTTCTATTTACTGCCACAAAATTTTTGTTTACCATACTCTACTGTCATTTTCATTTGTTTATGTAAAATATTCCAATGAGTCAAATTCTTAGCAAATTAAAGATAGACATTACTTATTTACTTATATTCAGACACTCTGTATATCTTATACACTCTGTATAACAACGTAAATAGATAATACGTACAATAAAGGTTTACGATTACAAAACATTGAAAATATTGTTAGTTAAATTGTTATTCATTTTTAGGAATAATATTGCTATATTATTCTACATTTTAACCAACTTACATGTCTAATACTCTCAAATGCGTAAAAACCTGGCTGAGACCAACAACAATTAAAGACATACTAAACAGGCTTTGCATGCATATTGTGTTGTAAATAGTTTTTGGTAATTATTTCACAAAAGTAAAAAATACACGAAGTTTGTTTTTGAAATATATACTTAAGTGTGCCTATTTATCTACAAGAAATTCCTGATTTGCATTCCACCCCTCGCCTCTAGGTGAAAAGCTGTTAAATGTTAAAAAGTGCAAGTTTATTTAAATATATATATATTACGGGTAGTTAGATTAGCGAGTTTACCTAGTTTTACCCGGGTAAACTGCGTAATACCCAAGATTCTCGGGTAAAGTCAAAAATATATTTGGAATTGTACACGTTTCGGACTTTACCCGGGTAAACCGCGTTTTATTCGCTTGGTTAAAGTTGAATGTACCATAAACGACAAGGCCATTAATGTTTGAAAAACATATTTAATTCAAAAAACACATTTTACAAATAAAAATTAGAATGCTAAAACTGCATTCTCTTAAAGGTAATCTACTCACGAGTACTTATTTAATAATGTTGAACGATTCAGCGGTGGGATGTATGTAAAACATTTTTTAATAAAAACTTGAAATATAGAGTCACTAATTCACTCGTCGGAGCTTCTTTAATATAATTAATTGATTCAACTCTTACTTGATGGAAGTTCATTTTAATGTATAATAAATAAAACAACTTGTTCAACTTCCACACTTTTTATTGTCTTCAAGAACTTGTAAATCTTCTGATGAAGCCACAAAGTGGCGAAACAATTGTTAAGACAATAAAAAGTGTGGAAGTTGAACAAGTTGTTTTATTTATTATACATTTTTTAATATTATCAAAACTATAGAAACACAAAGTTAATGTTATACACTTTTTATTAGAAACTCTAACAATTGTTTCGCCTTATGCAGTCATCTTCAGAGATTATTATTACAACTCCGAAATGTGTACAATTCCAAATATATTTTGGACTTTACCCAAGAGTCTTATCTAATACGCAGTTTACCCGGGTGAACCTGGGTTAACTCGCTTATCTAACTTTACCCGTAACATATATATTATCATAGGGTTATTAAACACTACTGAGCCAATCTTCGGTGAACATCTTACACCCCCAATTATTTGCGAGCAGTGTTACTATTATAGGTACTTTTTTTGCTTCTAATGTTTCCTATACCCCTTTTTATTATTGACTTCTCCTATTCTTTCTAATCTTTTACTTTAATTCAAAATGAACAATCATATAATATTTTTGTGGGTATTATTTATCAATTATTAGACAAAAAACGTGGTAGGACCACTGTTTCCATTAAAGCAATACATTACAAAAAAGTATTCTTTATCAAATTAAAATAACCATATAAGTATTTATGATTTATTGCATGAAACTGAGAGTGTAACGTGCAGCAACAATCGTAAATTACTCAAGGTTTGCAACTTTTCTTTTTATAATTGTAAAAATTTAAATGTACTTCACAAGAATTTACTTCCTGATTATAAATAAATTTATTGTTCATTTTTCACCCTGAAATAAAAGTGAGTCATTCGAATTTATAAAATTTCAGAAACGACACTAACACTGCACACCATGAAATTAATATTTTTATAAAATTACGAACATAACACCTAATATTAAAAAAAGACAATTTCACTAATGTTCCAAGGGTTGCTAACTCTAACGATCAATAAAAGATTAATATGATACCTACATATATTACACACACAACTTCTAAGAAATAAATGAACCTATATACAATGTAGGTACCTGGGAAGGCATTGTTAAGTCTACTCGTGATTACAGCTAAAAACGACGACATTTCGCTTTGACCGATTTTCTGTGCAGAGATCATGAGTCATGTCATAAATAAAATACAGCACCGTTTGCCAAGTACTATATAATACAAATACAGAAACATATACATATGCCTACACTGTACATATACTGCAACTAAATTTAAAAGAAAGGAATTTTTCAAAATTCTGAAAAAAAATGAAATCCTTTTTTTTTAATACATAGCTATTTCATACAAACAAAAACCCATTAAAACAAAAGAATAAGTAACCCCCCACCCACCCTATCCTATATTTATTAACTTTTTTTGTATTTTTTTACTGAAAGTACCTAGTAAGGACGTATTAAATATTGTACCTACTAGGTATTTAAAAATACTTTAAAATACTTCTGAGAATTTTTGTAATAAAAGGTACCACAAGAAAAAATTAACGTAAATAAAAGTCCGATTATTTTGCGTTTTACCTACAATATTTTGCCACGTAAAAAAATATCGAATTTAATACAAAGGAAAATAATTTTCATGTATTATTTTCGTTTTTTATACTTATTCTTTTTCAAACAAATGTATATATATAGCAATAATACAAAACAATAGGTACCAAATAAGGGGACATTTTTTTCGTTGTGATTCACATATTACTACATATACTAGACAGTTGTCAGGTATATAAATATGTTCACAAAAATAGTATCAAAAAGATATAGTTATATGTCCCACAAAAGGGACTTATGTCTCTGAGTCATGATGTATGATGGATGATATAGTCAATTATTAAGTCAAATACTTAAATGTATAAGTTTATAAATATGAATTAAGTTTAGAAAAACACACGTACAACATTTCTTTTTATTGTTTCCACAATAATTATTTCGCCACACAGTGGCTTCTTCAGGTTGAAGAAATTTAACAATAAAAAACATTCAACGTGTTTTTCTCATTTTAATTTATTAAGGAGTTACAAGAAAAAAAAACCTCATGCATTCAATTTTTTATAGTAAAATACTTCTTCTAAATTATTGAAGTTAAAAAATTACCTATCAAAATAAATGAGATGATATTTTTTATACCAGAATACTAAAATTATAAATTCTTTATATTATTAGTCATTTATGTTGTATCTGACTTTAATTGGCACTTCCTCAAATTAAATTTAAAATTATCTGGGACACCCTGTAAACATTGCCATTTTTTATTTTCAGAAATATTTTTAAATTTTATTTTTTTGAACAAAATTAGTTTGTGTTAAGTAATTTAAAGGAGAAAATATATAATATAATATAAATTAGAAGGAAACCACTTGAATTGACGTCGTCCCTTAAAAAGTAGTAAATCAAAGAAATACACTCTTATTTACTATGTAAGTATATATATAGAACGTTTACATATATAATAATAGCAAAGTTTTTTTTAGTCAGTGAAAAATCGTACTAATTATAGACCGGACAATACAATACATTTTCTGAACAGAATGACTCAAACAAAAAAAAAATTTTTTTTACCTCATAATTAAATTATTAGCAACGATAAGAAATTTCTCCTTTGTTACTAAAAGTGAAATTGTAATTTTTAAAAGTAAAAAGCGAATTTTGTTGATTTTTTTACTTGCGTTGTTGCATATGACAACATTATTTTTACTTTAAATACGTAGACAGATATTTTCTACATCAATCGCGCGTAAGCAAGGTATTAGTCAGATCTTTAAGTAGCATTTAAAGGCGACCTGGTGCGGAAAGGAAACGAAAATACGAAAAACTCACCCAAAAGTAGAAACGGATCTCGATTATCTTCCATAAGGGATGATAGTACAAGTAGGAGAGGATGTGCCATAGTAACTCTTTCTTTATCAGCAGTGCAATCGTCGTAAACAACAACTTCTTTGTATGTTCTTTTCTTGAGCATTTCTTTACCCTCTCGGGTAACCGCTAGATCAGCGAGGGTAGCTTTGCCCTGTTGCAGTCTTCGGCGATTGAAACGATCGGAGCAGTTAACGTTAATAGCCCCTGTTATATGGCTCATGTTGTAGGATATAAACGGCCGACAATCGAGGATAAGGAAGGATCTCGGACCAGGCTTAACGTTTTCGATTTTTGCCCTGAGTCCATCAGGATCTAGTATGCCTACTCTTTTGAGTACGAGCGCACGCTGAAGCGTAGCACTCTCGGCACACGGACTCGTGGGCAAACTCACGCTGGAAATCTCCAGTTTGCAACGTTTTGCCGGCTGAAGGAATAACTGGAATTGATGGTGGTTTGGGGTCGAAGGACCAGGCTCGCTTAGGCTTCTATTCAAAGGTAGCTTGAGACCTTCCCGAGGCCGCCCGGTCGACAGTTCGAGACATACTGCCGACATGACGCAAACTAACGTCAGCCGCTATATCTGGAATAGCTAAAGAAAACCAACGTTAAGTGCCAAGTCGCTATATACATACGCATATACATGCAGATAATATCTAAATACATTCCTATTTTCACTAATAAACGTGAACAAAATAAGCGATCTTTCCACAATAGACATGTTTCAATATTATCACATCACCTGCCTGTACCTATACAATTCAACAAAAGTGCATGTCACAAGAAACATGCAAGTCCATTGATTCCTAATTTTTTTCAATTGACATTCAGTTATTGTCGTCCAAAAAGTATAAAAATACCATTTAATGGGGCCAAAAAGCTGGGTAATATTAGGAAAAGCACCACCAAAATTTATTGCTAACTTTATATTTGTTTGCTATTAATACAGAAACAGAGATACATGTCCTTTATAAATTCAGAGTCATAATTTCATTTCACACAGCAATTTTGTTGTTAAACCTTTAAGTGAAAATACATATAATATCTGCTAATTCCAAATTATCTGATAATGATAATACAACAAAAGATAAAAATGCTGAGTACATGTAAGTACATTTGATGATAAAAGGAACGATGTAGTAAAAAACTATACTGTAATAGTAGTTAATACAAAATATAAGTTTTTTTTTTATCAAACCTTATCTTCCTGTTCATATTTTACAGCAACAAAGAGCTTTTTTGATGTACTTACCTAGATATATAAATTTCTAATCTCATCCCTAAACTTCTAATAACTTTATTTTATTAAAAGAAAAAATACTAGCCTATAATAATATAATGAAAACATGCAATTATACCTACTTTTTCTTACGTTTTATGTAAAAATGTAACAATGTACTTAATACAAATATTTTATATGTACAATAAATAGTACAGAACTGAAATATAAACGTCGAATATAATTCAGATAATATTACTTACCCGGTTTAAGTAAAAAAAATTCGAACTACCTATGTAATTAACTGTTCTAAATTATCGTTAAGAATGTTTTATGATATATGTCTATAGCTATACAACTTGATTAAAAATATGTATGCTAATGTTCTTTTAAGTGAAGCCCCTTCCGAGTACGTAAGTATTAGTGAAAATTTTTATATTATATATATATATGTGTAGTCTAATTTGTAATAGGTAGATAGGTACCAATTTTAAATGATAATCTCATAATCTGATAATGCAGCATTTTGAATGACACTATCTGCATGAAAAAAAAAATAATAAAATAAGAAGAGTAAAAATACCTACTCCGATAATTAAATTAAGCACTTTACTGGTTATTTACTTGAGGTAACGTAAGTAACTATCTATACATACATCTAAGCAAACAGATATGTGTCACAATATAAAAATGATGACAATTAATTTCGCAATTGAAATAAAACATTTCTAAATTAACAATATTTCTACTTGCACTGCAGAAACGGAGAATCGAATTGTTATACAAGCGCAATCGCTACTTAATTAAATTAGGTCGTTTTAAATAATCCTAGATATAAAACTCATCTAATTAATTTTGATAAATATTGTTTTTAAAGTTATATGGAAAGATTATTATTCGAATAAACTGACGCATAATAATCTAATCTAATAATTAAACTTTGAATATGTCAAAGAGCCCAAAATAAACCAAGTATTTAAATTATACCTGCTATCGTGAACATGAATCATGTTTATTTTAATTTGGTACGTTCGATAAGACGTAATGGTATTACTCACCTGTTTAATGTTTAAGGTAATCCTCAAAAAGGAGGTAGTGAAGAAATACAGGGCAACCCTTGCATGCACTAATTTTCATTTGAAATTCGGTTACGAACACACTTGTATTGTTTTAAAGCGGAAAATCGATTCACATTTATCTCTTCTTCACTGTTTGTTTATACAATAAATATCTACACCACAGGCACTGACAATATAACCACAAAGTAACCCGTACGTTCGCAAAACATCCCGAAATTTACGAGAATTTCTGCGATTTATGAATACACATGCCCAGCTAGTAATAGCTGTCACACTGATGACGACTACAGATCTTTAAAGTGAGTCATACTTTAGTCGCAGCACACTCTTCGAACCCGCATTACCTATTGTTATTGTATAGTGCACCTACCCTACAACTCTACTGCGCATGATTTCTAATTTCGTGATATCTGTTCTGATGACTAATACATTGCTTTTTTTTTAATATTGATAATTAATTTTGTAGTAATGCAATTACAACCTTATAATTAGAGTTAAATTCTTTAATTCAAATGATAATGCGTGCTGTTGAGTATTTATCACCAACGATTTTTCATACACTATTACAATACAGAAAACGTTAAGTATTTAATTTACATTTAAATAGTTAACAGCAATGGTAATTCCTAACTAGATTTATTGAACTTGGAAAGGTATACTTATGATAACGGTTATGAACTGTTAGATATTCTCTTAAAAACATGTCTATTTTTTATTAAAAAAATGTAATATATACTAATTAATTTTTTTTTGGCAGAAATGTACATTCATAAATAATCACCTACATTTAATGAGAGCACGTATGCAACCCATTAAACCTTAATGAAATAACAAAGCCGCCATTTTAGAATTTTAGAATTAATTAAGTTTATCAATTTATTTTGAATGTATTTGTCCAAAACCGTAGGTATTTAATTTTAAAGGGAGTAATTTAAACATAATATTAAAGTATGTGTACAGTTTGATGATAATAAAATTTTAAAGTTAGTCGATATTTTAAAATGAGTAAACAGCGCCATCTAAATCCTTGCTAAAAATAGAATGTGATGATATAAACATATAAACACATCTAATATAACAAAAACCGATCTGACGGAAGATAATCAAGTCTCAGTTTGTTGATTTGTCAGAAAATAGTATGAAAAGATTACAATTACAAGGACATTCACGGTAAAATTGTCTCATTATTTAATATACAATTTTTTTCCCTTTATTTTACTGATTGTCGACATTCATAACCTTAAATTGTAAAGTTCGTGAACTTATACACGTATTTTTGATTTTATTTGTCGTTTGCCAATATATATATTTAATTTTGTATGAAAATTTAGTATGTTCAAAAATGCCCGTAAGCAGGTTAGATAAAGTTTACCGAAAAATTTTATTATCAAAATTTTTTACAAGAGGATGGGGCAATCCTGACAATTTGGCTAGGTAAGTAAATATATTATATATTGCTTATCGATTAATTAACCTTTATTTTTGCTGAACAGGTTATTCAAATTTAGAAAAATTGTTTCAAACAGGGAGACCTGTTTTAAATTAGTTCCAAGTGATTATCCTATCACAATTCTATCTGTAAGTCGTAATGTAATTTTTATTATGTATAGTTAACTTAAAAGATTTTAGGAACAATCCTGGAATGATTGTAAAATTTTAGAGGGCAAATTTGATTCCCCTTTAGCAGATTATTTACCAGAAGTAGTACCAAATGAAGTAAAAACTGCATATTTTCAAATAATCCTTCCAAAGCAATGGAAATATAGTTCTGCAAGACCAGTTTGCATACATTTAGCAGGCACAGGTGATCACGTAAGATATTCATACATATATATCGTGTAGATACCTTTCTTACTGAATTAATATTTAAGTATTTTTGGAGAAGAAGAAATGTAATGGCTAAACCACTTCTCAAGGCTGGAATAGGAGCTATACTATTAGAAAATCCTTTTTATGGATATCGAAAACCAAAAGATCAAATAAGATCAAGTTTACACAATGTCTCCGATATATTTGTAATGGGAGGCTGTTTAATTTTAGAATGCTTAGCTTTACTTCATTGGTGTGAAAAAATGGACTTTGGACCTTTAGGAGTATCAGGATTATCAATGGGAGGACATGTATGAGTTAAATTCATATTTGTACCATTTTTTTAATTTATTTGGTCACATTGTAGATGGCTTCCTTAGCAGCTACAAATTGGCCTAAACCTTTAGTGCTAGTTCCTTGCCTTTCATGGTCCACTGCATCTTCTGTCTTTACAGAGGTGAAAATACATTTTTAAACAGATATCAACTATAATTTGTGGTTTTAAATAATTAATTCTCAATCTTTAAAGTTTATTGGCATACATATATTTACAGTTCGGTTTTTTATATTAATAACTATTGGAAGTTAAGTAAGAATCGATTTAATTAAAACAGAAAAATGTAAAATTCCCTTTTAGGGGGTGATGAGTGAAGCTATTGACTGGGAGCTTCTCGAAAAACAGTTTAGAACAAATTCTCGTTACTCGGAAGAATTGTCAAAAATGTGTAAAATATTAAGCAATCCTTTCAGGGGTAAGCATTTTTAAAATATTTATGTTTTGATAAATGTACACTTTAAAACTTCAGATATTGAACTAACACCAATTAGAAACATTTCCAAAGAAAGTTTGACTCCATATGAACTTCTTTCGTTTTTACACACTGCCAAAGCAAATTATTCAAACTTCGAAAATAACGCAACTAAAGAAAATTTAGTGTTGAATATGATTCCTTCTCGTGGTTTGAATGAATTAAAATCATTTATTAATGTCCAAGTTCCCGAAAGCTTATCAAAATCAAATAAATGGGAGAAAGAAGCTATTTGGTTTATGAAAGGAATTATGGATGAATGTACTCATCTAAAGAATTTTTCTATCCCCTTCGATACATCTTTAATTATAGCACTTTGTGCCATATCAGACGGTTATGTTCCTAGAGAGGGCTGTTCTAAACTTGAAGACATTTGGCCAGGGGCAACAGTTAGATATTTAAATACTGGTCATGTTGGAGCATACATTTGGTATTTAAAGGAATTTAGGTAACAGTTAAAAATAAATTATCTTTTCATACACATAATATAAATGTATTTGTTTCGTTTACAGAAAAGCAATAGTAGAAGCTTTTGAAAAAGCTATTATTAAAATGGCGACAAAAATTGATCTTTTATAAATTTTATACGTGAAATAATCAAATTAATTATATACCGAATCTTACATAAACAAAATTGATATATAATAAAGTGCCTTATATATAATTTTTATTGTACAAAATGTCCTGTAAATGACTTGTGATACTTTTTTAAATGATGAATAAAACATTTAAAAGTTTTTCTGCATTTTCCTATTTCAAAAAATGTTTAATACAGAGAGAAATCTGCTATCCTAAAACGCATATATAATTTATATACACATATATTAATGTTTTAATTATTTCTAATAGACCAAAAGTCCCGGAAATGTTTTATTAGTTTTTTTAATCTATTGTGTTATTTATAATATTTATTTTGTTTGTTTTTAATATTTGATACAAAGGATTTTTTACAAAATTGAGGTCATACTTTAAATATATACAGTTATATTATTTCTTTAATTAGGTACCATCTATATTCTAAAAGTTGTGTGAATGTCTTAATTAAATTTTATTGTATTTGTAATTTATTATGATAAGTATTACAGTGTACAACGGGTTGCCTAAAACATTTGTTTTGAGTAAAAATAATGTAGTAGTAGTAATAATGGTATGTGTTGTTAAATTTCTATTTTTATGCGTTTTTATGAACGTAATAAATATCTGCTATTTTTTTTAATAATTGAAAACAAAAGGCATGTCATTGTCCCAGACCGTTTTGAAGTGCTTTTGATCACGTGGGATTGACGTCAAACGTGTGATAATTAAAAAAATCGTAGTTTTCGTTCGATGTTGCCTGTTATATTTTAAAACGAAATTTTTAATTAAAAAGAAAAATGCAAAACTGATTGTCTTTATTTATATGTATTATTAAATTATAAGAACTGTTTGTTTTAATACTTTTCTTTTAATATGGTAATAGATATATTTTCTATAGTTTGTTTCTATATCGTTTCTTTGGTTTATTTAATAAGTACTTAATTTTTTTAACTGTTACTATACGAAGTTATACCAATTAAGTGGATAGTTTTGGTTTATTATATATTTTTCTTATATATTGCCATGGTGTAAATTGAGTGTCAAGCAAAACCAAAAAAGATATGACAACCATGTAAGAGTACTGTTGGTGTGTCGACTGTTGTCAAGTCACGTAGCTGATGTCAGAGAGGTATATTTTGCGTATGGAGTTTTGTGAGTATTTTTGGAGCAATAACAACAGTATTTATTAGTAGTGAATTTGAGTATCTGAAGTGATTACATTCTGAAGCAAAGAAATAGACGATGTCATCTTCAAAATCAAGCGTGGACGATCTTCTTGGGGGTAAATCTCTTTTATTTACATTCTTCTATTTGTCAAGTTGATGTTAACAAAAAATTAAACGCATATGATAATACAACACAAAAAGAAAATCATAAAAATTTTAGTGTTTTAAATAATACCACTAGATAGTCAACATATCGTTAAAAAAAAATAGTATAAGCTTTTATAATTTTTTGTATTTATTATTATTTGATGGATATATTTTCTTTTAATGATTGTTAAAATTTGGCAATTTATTTGCTATTATTAAAAAAAACTATAACGTCACAGAAGACAACCTTATGTATAAAGAAGCTTAATTTTTTGTTTAAATCGCAGTTTTTTTATATTTGAATACCCGTTATTTTTATGACTTTTCATTAAATTCAAACTATCAATGGTGCAATTTATATAAAACAAATTTAATTAGTATCAAGTAAAGTAAACACAAATAGAAAGTTTATTTCTTATTTGGTTTAATTCTATATAGTTTAAAAGTTGTAGTATATTTTTTAATAAGTATATTGAAAGAACAATAAAATTAAACAAGTTTGTATAAATATTTTAATATTGAATCATGTAAATTACTTTTAAATACAATGGAAATTAAATACTGAGACCATTGTATTTTCTATTATTTCATGTCATAAATAAATAGTTTTCCAAAAAAAACCTTTTTTTGTTTTGTTAATTGCTGTATCGTTATGTAAAGACGTACACACACAAATTTACAGAATCTTGGGTTGATGTAACTACAACACCAACCTATGGATCACAAGGGGGTGGAACTCCAGGATCTGTAACTCCTCAAATTAATGCAGAAGAGTACATACGTCTCCTACGTGAAGCTCAACGAGAATCAAATCAGTCATCAGCTAGGGTTTCTTTAGCTGGCTCTAGAAGGGAATCACCTAGAAGCAGCCCTAAATCGCCACCAAATAGTCCCGTCCAGGGGACTCCACTTATAATGGAATGGCAGTCATACTATTTAAATACTGAACCAAAAGATGTAAGAGTTTTCATATAATTTAGGCATTCATGGCCAGTAATACTGTTTGGGAATAATTTAGTCACAGTTGCCTGGAGCTGTCTCTTTCTAACATCCTAGGGGCATGGTTATAATTTTTTGGATTGAATTTCCCGCTAATAGTAGACAGTAAGTCTTGAAAATGTCTATGAAATATTGGAAAGACAGTTCAAACCATAAGATCACTGAGGAAGGAGAACTTTAAATTATTCCTTAACGTTTAAGCTTTTATTTTCAATTTAAAAAAAAATAAAGAGTTAATTAATTTGAATTTACCACTAGGATGCAGACTTATTTAGTGACTGGAGTAGTCGCCCTGATCAATTACCGCCGAAGAATTGGAGTTTCCGCCATCCAAAGAGGGACGTCCTCAGTATTCGTTATGCAAGAGTGGGAAATAGTAGCATATTTTCGCGAAAAGGTCTTTGCACTTTGTTTTTAACTAATTTGATTTCACTTCTCCTAGGTACTGGAGTAGGTCTGTGGCTAAGTAGATACGGCCTGTTCGTTAGCGCTAAAGTACGCTAGAATCGAACCTGTATTTCGTGCCACATAACTATATAATACAATAGATAAAACATCTGCACGATTTTGTATAATTAATTAATAATGATAATAATAATACAACTGTGTATTTCGACATGTGAAGAGAAACGTGAACGAAATAATTGATTTTTGTACTATTTTATAGGAATTAAAGTAAAATATATTTTATTTAATAACAAATTTTTTAATATACCTAACTAATGTAGACAGAGTAAAGAGTACATATATGCTTTTTTGTTTTTTTTTTAGTTTATTGTAGCTCGAAGTCTGTTTTATTAAGTTATTAAATGTCGTTAGATCCTTATGTTATCTCTCTATATAATATATAGAATATATAAGTACATATGTGTATAATTTAATGTGTATGTAAGCAGTGTAAACGCAGAGTTTATAAATGGATAAAGTGTTAGTAACGGAAATAATCGAGCTGTGATGAAGAATTCGTCCTTTATACTGCTTATTATCACCAACATAATCAGAGTAGACATTTGTTTGAATTAATCATACTCTATTAAATTTTTTTTAACTAAATTTTTCTTTTTTGTAATGTCCCAATTCGAATTATTAGCGTGTAAATGACATTAAGAGTACAAGTGTTGCATTCTTTATTTTAAAGAGTTTTAAATGCAAACCATTCTTTTCTTATTTAAATGCAGTCCTTGATAATTTCAGGATATTGAATAGATTTGTTTATCTTGAGAAGAAATAAATAACAACATGTGACTTATGAAGCTGCTTTATTTTAAAATATATAAATATATCCTTATCATCACGTCGTAGTTGAAAGTCGTTCTTGCAATGCAACATCATGTATATATTTATATTAATACACGTACATATAAAAATTAAAAAACTGCGCTCAAGCATCTTTGGTTATTTTATTAACTAAAAAAAATGTGTAAACGTATCGCAATATATATAAAACTTTATATACGTATAAAATATTATTGTAATATTAATGGAATTGAGGTTGTTTCTTTGTAATGGGCACTAAACGTTCCCTGCGACGTTTCGGAATCCTTCTTCCGATGTGAAGAAGTACAGAACCGGATCGAATTTTTTTAAACACCCCTATTGCCTCTTTATGAGAAAGACCATGAAGCGGTTTACTATTCACAGCTAATATTTCATCACCTAAAACAAAAAAAAAAAAGATAACACACATACACATCGGTGTGTTCGGGGTTTCATAAAGTAATTTACCCTCTTTTAACGTCCCATTGTCGGCAGCCTGTCCATTTGGGAAAATAGTTTTCACATATATTCCAATACTACCTTTAGGAGAATCAGTACCTCCTACAATGCTAAATCCTAAGGCTTTGTAACCTGGTCCTTTATTAAAGGTAACTTGGCATATTGTAAAGGAACTACCACCACCCCTAGGTAGTGTACAAAATTTGCTCTCTTCTTCTTCCTCCTCTTCTAACTCTTCTAACAATTCCTACATAATAAAATACATCGATTAGTTTTATGTATCGTTCATTGTTCATTAACAAACCATTTTGAAATATATTAATAGCTATGACGTTCATATTTTTTTTATAGTAAGTAAGTAAACAAGTAATACATATTTTTAAATGATTGTTTATGTTTTTTCATGGTAGACTTTGTTACTGCGATTTTCCGAAAGAATTACTACTTCCGACCCCTGTTCTTTACAAAAGTAGCATTTCATTTTAATTACACCGGTATAGTACCTGTCTGTTTATTCGTCCGTAGTCCTTGTTGGTGTGAACTTCCTGTCTTTGTTCAGAATTAACAATTCCGTAATAACTGTTGGAGGTAACGACTTTGGATGTTTTAGCGTTGTCTTTGGCATTAGAATTCTTATCGTTGTTTATCTTGGCGGGTGAATGGGATCTTGTACGTTCTCTTAATTTCCCACTTACTAACTTAGCCTTTGGTATTTTACTTGCATTATGGTCAGTAGTTGATGGTTTTTTGGTCCCACCATTACTAACCGGAAGAACATGCTCGTAAGCTATAGACGACGGACCTGAGTCTATTTCCTTTCGTTGGGGCTTGTGACCGGCCGACTTCTTGGTCATTAAACCATCAGCCATCGACCATCTTCTGGTTGGAGACTTTGCTGTCTTGTTTTTCCATGGTGGATCGTCATAGTCCGGTTCCGGCTCAAAAGGAAGGGAGTCGTATCCGTGACTTTCATAGCTGTGATAACCATTATCAATTTTTTGATTTAAAATTTCATGTGGATCATAGTCGGAATATCTGTGCATAACAGAAAACGGGAATTTAATGTCTTATAATATGTTATCTAGAATGGAAATTTCAAAAACCTTGTGCGAGGTCTGCTTCGATGTATTTCTTTTGGCCGAGAAGGTTCATCACAGACAAAATTAGACGGATTACGATTAGGACCAATGCTAGGCACCCTTTCGTTAGGCGAAGGAACATAAAAAGTTGGCTTTTCTTCAGTAGGACTGCTGAATACTTCTTGGACGGATAAGGCGCGTCTTCTTCGTAAGCCAACATGAATTCTGTTTAATTTGGAACGTAGCAATTCTTGAACACTTCCTGCCTTTTTACCAGGAAGACGTAATGACGAAGAAGTGTGTGGAGTACTGACTAGAATACGTGGATTGCTGTTATTGTCATCCAATAGGGCATCCCGAGATTGTTCAGGAGTACTTTGCGCGCTAGGAGTCCTTAAGGAAGCGCAACATTTTCGAAGACGTCGCCATCTTTGCGAAATAGTGCCGTTCCAACTACTAAAATCTATTAAATATAATAAATAAATGTAAAATGCATAAAACGAGAGATGATAATTATTTAATTAAGATAGAAAAAGAAAATAAATGCAGTTATTAAAGTTGCCGTACTTTAATGGAAAACTAATGTATTTAAAACTACTTTGTGTTTCCTTTAATAAAAAAACGAAAATGGTGTTGTGTATTGGAACTCTTTCCCACGTTTGAATACAATGAAAATTATTTATTCGCTTGTAACTGTAAATGACTGCCGCTTAATTCATTTGAACGAACAACGCAAATATTATTATTTTTTTCTACTCCAATTCGAAAGCACTATAAGTACTTCTTTTTTTTATATAACTAAAACATAATTTTGGTATGTATATTTATAGATTATATGTTACTGCAAATTTGAATTACGCCTTTACAAGAAATAAAATAAAAAAACTGTAGGTATCTATTTTAATTTTTTTCTACTTCTTTTTTTATATATTTAAAACAAAATTTTGGTATGTATATTTATACATTATATGTTACTGAAAATTCTAATTAGGCCTTTATAAGAAATAAAATAAAAAAACTGTAGGTAGCTATTAAATTTTTTTTTCTACTTCAATTAATTGGCAATATAAATATTTTTTTTTTATATAACTAAAACAAAATTTTGATAGGTATATTTATACATTATATGTTACTGCAAATTCGAATTACGCCTTTACAAAAAAATAAATCTATTTTTATTTTTATTTTTTTATATAAAAAAAATAGAATTTTATCGGAAATTTTATAAAAATATGATACATTCAAAGTTATGTATAAGTGCAATAGTGAAAATATGATAGTTGTTAAGATGCTCTGTGTTAAATAACTTTTTGCTTACCAATATCATTAAAAGGTTCACAAAGGATCATATTAATTGTAAAAAAAGTATGTGGCACACAAGAAACTAGAAATAAATGGACGTTCGGGCATTAAACACGTTAATCAACATATACAGGAGGACAACTAAACTTGACTTGCTGTGCTATGTATGGCATTAGTAGTCGATACAGCTTGCTGAACATAAACAGTAATTCAGGACCGTAATCACACTAAAGTCAATAGAGACGACGACAAAAGGGATATTTAAGTGGAACAGATAAAAGAAAACAAAGATAAGACTGTTTGACTGTTTGAGTAGACACAGCCACAACACTTTTCAAATGTGCCCACTTCATCTTTGGTATATGTTACCATCAACGTTAAAATTACATTATACGTCCTGTCTGGTATTTAATTTCTATTTATAAAATATTTCTTTTAATAATAGACATATAATTATTGTTGAACATAACAATTTCGAAGATGGAAAAAAATATACAAAAAACTTTCTACCTTATTAATAATTAATGAAGAAAAATATCGTATATGATTACAATGGTACCATAACCGGAAAGGCAGTAATAATAGCGTAGAATCCATTATATTTCACTCACATATTATCCCTACAACTGAAGTTTCTCACTATTAAGTAAAAAAAATTGTGAGAAGCAGAAGAAGTATTAAATAATAATCGAAGACTATTTCTCCAAGAAAACACATAATAAAATTATTTATATTTACATTTACGTAAACTCGGCAATGAAATAAATAAATCTGAAAAAATTGACGTTACCGTCAACTAAAAACCTATTAAAAAAAAAAAACGTTTTAAAAGGTGTCATTCTTATTATAATTATCGATTTGGAAACACGTTAAAATGATGGACGTTTTGTAATATACTATAATTACTCCTCGTGATGTATTTATTGCACAATCCTCTTCAATTAAACTTGACGTTGTATAAATTAATACTCCAAATATAGAAATAATTAATTTGGAATGTAATGTAGGTGGTTGTAATAGAAATCGGGGTCTTTCTCTACATGTTTATTTTGAGTATTGCATGAACATTTGGAGTGTTGTAGGATTATGAATGATTTAATAGCTGCTATTTAAAAAAATATATACATATTTTGTATTAGCCAACAAGAGTACGTAATATTTTATAATTCATAAATATTTAGTGTTAAATAGTAGATAAAATAAATATTAGGTAGAATCCCTAAAATATGCACCCTTGCAATAAAATCTAATATTGTAAATTAGAACGTCGAATATTAAATAAAATGCCTGTTATAATTTGAGCTCTTAAGATTAATATTGTGTAATTCCTGAATTCAATTTTTTTATTTTCCATTTGATTAACATGGGAGAAATTGTTTTAATTAGTTCTGAATTTTGTGTATGAATATCTGATACACATTTATATATATAGCGAATTTAATGCTCCATAAAAAAATATCTTATAGATAAATTTTTGATAACCCAAATATTTCAAAAATTATTTCATTTCAACTCATTTTTTTTTTTCGAGATTAACAGTGAGACTACTAGACTTATCAGAAAATATTACGATTACACCAAAGATTCATTTAGATCACGAATCTTAATTCCACTATGTTCTTATATGTATTAGATACTTTTTGTGTACAATAAGACTGATTGAATCGTTAGAAAAATATTTAACTAACACATGTAATACACTTTATAAGTAAGAATGAAATTGATGTCGAAATTTCACAGAAAAATTAAACGCAGAATTAACAAATTACTGATTTCTTTAGTAAGTATTTATCAGTTCATAGGAAAACATCAATTAAAAGATCAATTCGTCTTTATCAACTTGCTATAAGATTAAACTGCTTATCTTTAATTTTAGTATTTCATGGAAAACAGTATAACATATTTTACAAATATGACAGCTTTATTATGAAAAAATTCTTAGTAAGAAAACACAATAAAACATTTCAACAAGTATATTTAATCCGATTTGAATTTTTTTTTTTTTTGATTAAAGAGCCATTCTGTTAATATAATTCTATATGTTTCATCAACCCTGCACCTTTGAAAGTTTGATTATTAATTAAAGAATTTCTTCACGGTTCCCGGTTCCTCCACCAAAATTTGCAATATACACTATCGTTATCAATGTAAACACTTAATTTAGGATTTTAGTTAATTGCGTAAAAAATATACATAGTTACTTACTTGCAGAAACAACAAAACAAATTTTTGTTTGTCTCCTATTTGCTATACTTATATTTAGCCGAAATTTGTATCTGAATTTTTTATATTTCATTTTTACACCTATTCGGCACTTGTTCATTTTTAATTAATTTAGAGTCAACTCTTTAAAACAACGATTTAAAAGCAAATGAAAAATAACGCATTCACTATTGGCATTTGATCATAAATCGTAGCAAAACATGGTCTATTCTTTGAATGTCGATATTCCATAACAATAAAAAAAAATCAATTGTTAATCACGAATTATTTGTAAATAAATGCTTAATATGGCCTTCGTTAATGGAAAATGAAATAGTTAGTGATTTTTATCCCCTTTCTTCAATTTTATAAGGTTCTAGTATTAGGTAAATAAGAAAGGAATTAATTATAATAAAATAATTTCAATCCGGTTCTGTAAAATAACTTAAGATTGTCTTGTATTTGATGAGATCACTTGGCCAGGTTGTAAAACAATAATTATATCTGCTACCTTTATGTATAAGTGCGTTATTGCAGAACAATACATACATTAAGTTTACATGGTTTGGTATGTATATTTATATATATTATTTAAACGTGTATCTATGTTTATCATACTACTTACCGTATTACAATACATATGTATATTTAAACTTAAATTACAAGGATTATTTATCATACACAGTAATTCTAATCTTGCAATAGTTTATCTCATCGTTATGTCGTAGGCATATCTATTTATCTATAGCAAAATTATGCATTTTCTAAAACGACAAGACTTTTAAAAAACGATATGGCAATTTTACATTTTTTTGGGGGCTCAAAACAAAAATCGTGTTTTGTAAAACATCTAGGCGTGTGATAAAACGTCTGAAAGTGTCAATGATAATGTAAAAAAATGTATTATGTTATTTCTACTTTTTACAATTTGCAAAGTCATTTCCTAAAAGCCGCGGCGTTTTATGAAATGCCTAATGCCTACGACAGACGTATACAGGGTTTCTAATGAACTAATTCACATTTTTAAATAGGTGAAAATAATAGTTTTTTATTTGGTGCTCTTTGTCTGTAAACACTACATAAAACATCTGTGTTTCATTATGATAGGTGGCTATTTTCTTGGCAATTACCAAGCTAAAATTGTTTGTTTATCGTAATTCTAAACTCATTATCTTATTCTAATAGAAATGCAGCAAATGCTACTTACAAGTTACAATGCGCTAAAAATATAACTAAATGATAATTTTAAGACGCTTTAGAGGACAACGAACTCAGAGTTTAAATAAACGAATCATGAAGTTAATGAAAAATGCGTTTAACTGCTCTAAGTGAATAAAACAGAGCAAGGTGTGTTTCCAGAAATAAAAAGAAGACTTTTTTTCTAAAAGCAAACCAAAATATTGTACCTACTTACAAAATGATCTATGTATTATAACTCTTATATAAGACGTTATTATATTTTTTGTATTACGATACATAGTAAAAATGCAACAACAAAAGTCTTAAGTAATATGAATACGTTATGTAGTTATGTGGTACGATTGGCATTCGCCTAATTTAATGAAAACATTTAATTAATTCACAAAGGTGTGTTGTTTTTAACAAATGTGTACAATTTTTTTTTAATTGTCACTGTGAATCATCGCGAATGTATTTAACGTATGCATAAGTAAATTTTAAGTGTACTCACATTCTTCATTAAATTTTCACAGTGGCGGCACGTGAATTTTAACCATACGATACGCTTTCAAGAACATAAAAGAAAATAAGTAATTGTACGACACACATCTACAAAATTTGATGTATCTAATGAAGCGGTTAATAATTAGCAATGAAGCAATTTTAAAATATGGTTAAACTCTGTCGTTTTTGATTGGATTTTGAATGTTTTCAGAGGCACACTCATGTACATACCTATATATTTATTATACGCATTTTGAATAGTTATATGACCAAATTAAAGACGTGACCAGACATTTAAGGAAGGAACAGAGCAGGGTGACCATATGCCTGTGGTTATAACGGATTTCTATATAAAAATGACACATTTATATAGATACATATCATATGAAAAAAAGTACTAATTTAATTCAAATTATTAACATATATTTTTATATTTAAATAAAAACAACTGCACATTTTAGATTAATACTATGTAATATATTATTATTGTGTGTTTATCGATAATCCTTCTGCAGTAATGTTGTAACGCTAGTAAGAAACATTATTACCGCTAAATAAATAAAATTTCGTGAATATTTAAAATTTTAACGTACGCCCTAATCATCTTTCAATTACAAGCCCCTAACAAACATTTTAATTTAGTCTATTATATATTTTCAAAAATTTCATAAGCAACATCACTAAGAACACTTTAAACATTTTTCATTTATTATTATTACCGGAAAAATTATGTCGCCACTTCCTAATTGTTTATGGCGACAATTAACTTTCAATGAACATTTTATTACGTATACATATATGTGTGTGTTGTAGGTAGGTACAAACACGGTGATTATCAATAGAAAATTAATCAACACTAATCAAGAAAAAAAAATTAATATTTGAGTTTAGGAAATAAAAATTATATAATTAACTGAATCTGCATTTATCTACTTGATCGAAATTCATTGTAGAATTATAAAAATAATAATAATAACACTTGTAATTTCCATAAAATTATTTTATTATCGTATTATATTTTTATGCAAATTATTATTTTTCTAATTAAAAATTATTTAGATATTTTATAATAACTAGCTTTATCAAGTAATGTGTTTACTTTGCTTATATCTAGCTAGAAGCAGGTAAAATGTTGAAACACTGGTCCTTAATAAACAAACAAGTACCAAAACATATGGCTTAAAGGAAATTGGGGCCGCCCAGGATGTGAAGTGACTGTTGTTGTCTCCAAAATGGGACTCATGATTAATAAGAATGGTAAAAGTATACATGTGTAAGTGCTTAAGTGGTTCAATTTACGATTTTATCAAAGAGTAGCACATTTAAACAAAAATAGTGTATGAAACTATTTTTGATGAAATATGCGTATTTTACACTAACATCTCTCAATATCAGTCAAGGGTCACTGAATTTGATAGCATGTGTTTACACATAGAAATAAATACCATATCAACATCAAATGATTCAGATTTATAAAGGAATTAGGTATATAATAAGGTACATAATAAATATGTAATGTAAATATCGATATCAAAAGTAACACCTTCGGAATGTGTGTAAATAACTTTTTTTGTTATTAAAATATGATAAACTAAACACTTACGTATTTTATGTTATGTAAGTACCTACATATTAAGTATTATAGTTTCATAAAATATCTGGATTTTTTTTACAAGTATACTTTATTTCAGTAGTACCCATAAGCAAATTTTACAACTGCCTTTTCGACCTTGTCCTTTTTCAAAAATTATTACCACCCATTCCCTCAATTCGTTTCAGCTTTCACAATTTTTTTGTTATAACGGGAAAGCATATGCCTAATACTCATAAACCATTTTTCTAATAGGCATGAAAGGGCAGCTATGCTATACAGGATGATAATTATTTTTATCTGTTAAGTAAACCCGCATTGTGTTCAATTTTTTTCATTAGCTTGACTAACAGTAAAATATTTCATATAAAGAAATATTTCAGGGAAAAAAATATATAAATTCTAAGTAATGATAATAACTATTAACATTGACCTTAGTTACATATGTATATAAATATTCTATTTTATTTATTTAATTGGAAAACATCAGCTGCAATGTTGACACTTAATTAATTAAAAAATGTATTTTATATTTCTTTTAAATCGTATCAATAGTTTTATGTACAACATAAACCGTAAAAATGGGAATAACTATGTACTTTATTATTTAGAGATGTCGTTGAACTAGTTAGTGTAAGTATAATTAAACTATAAAAATTATTATTAGCTAATACCCCGTTGATATTTAATGGTACTGCGTAAGTATTATATAAATTAAAAGAGATGTTTATTACCTTTGTTGTTTTCTTGGATGTCACATACAGCGGCAGATTCGAAATTATTTACTTCAATACTATGACGTAAGGGAAAAATTCGCACAAGTTGGGGAGAATTTTCAACGCCGGTCACACCCTGCGTATTCAGCATCCTTCGCGCAGGCTCTGTCGTTGTCTGTCCAAAAAGGACCATCTTGATATCGAAGCAATTACACTAAATTACTTTTTCCCATGATAAAAGACATTTCCATTAGAATTAGTTGATTAAATAGTGATATCGGTTAGTTTATACGCCTTAAGTAAGAAGGTATATAATATTATGGAAAGTTATATCTTAAGCCAACGATTTTCTTTTAACACGCCAAAAACGAAAAATTTTTAGCATTCCCGTCCCGTTGTGATAAGCATACAACATTTGAGCGATATAAACCGAACTCTAACGCTCTTTGCACTTTCTGCTGAGCGCAAAGCGTAGTGAATGAGGTAGAGGTACCAAATACGACGCTGTCGTCCTCGGAGAGAGGGGAACAGAACTGCAGGGTGCCCGAAATAAACGGAAGGGTAGTCTTTTCAGAGAACTTCGTTCCGAAAAACATTTTTTTTTTCTTCTAAATACTTCCATTTTTCTTTTATTCTCATTAATTTTATTATTCATATTAAATTCTTCTTATAAGCGTGACAAAAGTAACAAATTTTTCATTATTAATTTGAGATAATCTGTATTAGGAAAAATTAATGTATTAAAATTAATCTCTACTAAAAAAATTCTCCAAAATGCTTCATGAAGTATTTTTTTTACATCAGTTTTCGAAATAGCTAAATATTTTTTGTATATATAACTTGTTAGTTAGCATTAATCACATATTAAAAAAGATTAATCGTAAATAAATTGCTAAAAAGTTATATTATAAGGTTCAAAGGGGCAGTTTTTCATGGGGTTCAAAAGTTTATTGATGTTATCGTCAATAATTATTGTAAAAAGAAATTGGAGGATTCGAAAAATTATAATTTATTACAAACAAAAAGAACAAAACAATGTTAACAAATAATTAAATTTAATCACCGTTTTTGGGAGGTTCATGTTTAATTTTTTTATTTAAAGCGTCTATGTTGAGCTGACCACCCCAAAATGGTACGAACATCGCTTTCTCATTGGCTAAGCTATCTTGATAAGAATTCAATAATGTATTAACAACTGATGTTTTATTTGCCCTAACAATAGTGTAATGGTGTACAATTCTTGGGCTAAGCCATTCCATAGTTTTCACAAATGATTCTGTTGTAGGTACCATAACGTCTGCCAAACCTATATTTAGACAATCAACAGCTCTAAAGACCTTGCTTGTTAACAACATATCTAACGCCTTCCTTTGTCCTATTTTGTTTACCAATCTGCAAAATTATTAATAATTCAATTATTCAATCTTGTATATTTAACAGTGGCGGCTCGTTTATAAGGTTACAGGGTCATATAACCACTCTAATTCGTATTCTGCAATTGGTAAAAAACAACTTTTTTGTGTTTCAATCCCATCAGCTACTCGTGCTGGTGGGCGGGCAGTTCCTCCGACTTACACTGTTGTGCAAAGCCGGAGGGTAGGGCGTAAGGCCCTCTTCAGCCACCTTTCAGGAACCGTGGGAATGGGTGGGTGGTGTGGTTAGAGAGAGAAAGATGAGACGGACGAAATGAAGACAGAAGAGAAGAGAAATATTTTCTATGGAATATTACTGCCTCAGTATTTGCCTAAATGATCCAAGGAAACCACAGAAAACTTTGACCTGAGCAGCCGGACCCAGGTTCGAATCGGTGACCTCCTGAATGCTAAGCAATGACATAGAGCACTAAACCACGCCGCTCGGTCTGTAATTGGTATAAACTGTACACGTTGAAATTAAATATAAATTCTGTGAGTCTACTACATCGCGATCAACTCATGAGGACACTAATTCGAGGAGCTTTCTGTATGAGAAAAATACCCATATATACTTGGTCGTTGATATTTCATATTAAATTAATAAATACTATATAAAACTTTTCGTATTTTATTCGTCAAACTCTTTTATTTGATATACTTATTGAGGGGATTATGAAAAAAGAATACGTCATCTTGGATCTGCCATATTGAATTTATTTATTTATTTTTTGTAATATTAGATAGTCGACGTCGTAGTATAGTATTAAAAATCAGACAAAATATTGATTACAAAATTTTTCTACTCAGTGAAAGTTTACAATAATAACTTCTTAAAAAAAGCAGTTGACAGTAGCTTTTTGAATTGGAGTAGTACACTTCTGACATGTGGGGCGAAACAATTGTTGTGGAAATACTTTTTTAAAAATTTCGTTTTTTTTAAAATTCTAGTGTTGCACCTATGAACCGCCACTGTTGTTTATCGTACAATTTATTGTATAGTACATGATACGGTAAATTTGACATTTATAAAAACTTAAAAAAAAAAAAACAACTTACCTTGTAGTTCCACCCCAAACGGGTACTAATCCCATCATAGCATGAACAAAACCGAATTTAGCATTGCTAGCAACTACAATATAGTCACATGAAACTGCAACCTCAGCACCACCCCCAATAGCAAATCCTTCTAATAATGAAACGCTAATAAGAGGGAGAAGCTGGAGACGATTTAATGTATCTTGCATCCACGTGCTCATATAATTGGCACCTTGTTTGGTACCCGCTGCCCTAACAAAATCTAAATCTGCCCCCGAACAAAAAATATTGTTATTTCCCTGTAAAATAACAGCCTTTCCTGTTTTCCACTTCTCAAGCTCCTCAATACGGTCTCTAAGGTGTACCATCATCTGGCCTAAAATATTCAATTTTTGTCTCCATTGTCTCCCTTTGATTTTAATGTAATTGAGTCGAACAAGACAATAAAAATAAAAAAGTTCTAAAGTAATATATTTACCACTAATGGCATTTCTTTTTTCTGGATTATTAAGTACAAGGGTTGCTATACCAGTCTCCTCATTTTTAATTAAATCTACATTTCCTTTCCCAAAACCCCATAAATATTTACGAATTTCCTCAAACGAAGGTTGCGAAGAATTTGAGCTCATTGAATTTATTAAAAACGTTTGGGTTACAATCTAAAATGTTTCCGCAATTTTAATAGGTAATAAGTTGAAGGAATATTTTCTACCAGTTACTATTGTTGGCCGGAAAGCACGTTTAAAATAACTTCCTTTATTTAAAAATTTACAGTTACCCTTTATAATGTGTTTATTTTAAATTAATGTTACTACAGGCACATGATTGCAAAGTAGAAGTGACGTACCTATCTCTATAAAATTAAATTTTAATGCAATCGATGAGTTAGTTATGAAAATAATTTTTACCTTTCGATGTAACGCCAATGTTTATGTAGTATATAACGTGGGAAAATTTAATTAGTATACTTATAATAAGTATATAGACTGAAAACGTACACTTAGATTATGCTTAAATAATTTTTTACGCAGCACAGCAGAAAGGGTTGCCTAAATCATGTCTATAAACTAACCTATTTGGTAGTATTTATTTATCATAATACGAGAAGTATTTAAGTATATTTTTAAATAAGAAAGTAATGATTGGTAAATAAAAATAGTCGATTAATACATAATGTTATTCTTTAAAAACCATATAACAATTTAATTTTTTTAATCTTACCTTGCAATTTTTGAAAGTGACAATAAACATTGAGCGAATCATTTTGGCACTTAACATGAAATATTTTCCATCCCTTTTAAAAGATTCATAGTAATGATTCGAGAGCACTTTATTATTATAAATCAATATCGAATTCTTATCGATTTATTTAAAATTTTTGAACTATTAATTTTAAGATATATATATATATATATATAACACTCTTGCTTTAAGTGAGTGACACCAATGGCGGCTCGTTGGTTAGTTACTGATAGGTATCGTTTTAATACACGTATAATTTCTTTTTATTTTTTACTTTCATATTTAAGAATGTTAAATAAATTAATTTTGCACAAAATAGTTAATAGTAAAAATATAACCAATTATACCAGATAACATTTTTTTTTGGTATTTTTAATAGTGATTTTTGACAGTTTTAAAAAATAGTGTAGGTTTTTTATTTTTCATCTGACTTAATATTTAGCGTCTATTTTGTTTCTTTGCAACTGTATCTCGTACAATTAGTTATTTACTATTTTTTTGTGCAAAACAGTGTTCTTATTCATTAAAAAATAATACGAAATTAAGTTGTACATTTTTTATTTATTGAGTTACACTGACATTATTATGAGTACTAATTTTTCCATTGGATTTTGTTTGGAGTTTTGAGTAATCGAAATAATCCTGAAGAAAATGTAAAAGTTTTACCATCAAATATAGAAAAGCCACAACAAACATAGTAAATATAAAAGCTACGTCCAAAAGATAATAATCCATCCAAATTAGATCGACACTTTTTGTTCTTAAATGAAAGGCTCCATTATGCCGAATAACGTATTCTATCCAGAAGAGAGCTGTTTGCAAGGGGCTGAGTGGTCTATCATTATACACTTTAGCTAATGCTTTTGCATTTTTGTAATATGTGTTGTTATCGATAATAGTTTTAATAGCATGTTTGATTTTAAATTCATCGATATCGTCATATTCTATGCGGATTCCCGCCCCTTTAGATTCAAAAAATTGAACATTAAGCATCTGATGGGGTAGAAAAGGGACACCAATGATTGGTACTCCACAAAATGCCGCTTCTTGAATACTCATTTGGCCACCAGGTGTAATAAAAAGTTTCGTCTTTGAATGACATAATATATCCGTTTGAGGATACCATTCCGAAAAATGAATATTATGCTTTGGTTGGAATGTCCTTAAATCCTGAACGTTACCTTTAACCAAGACTACATAAGGTAATTGAGATAAAACATGAAGGATTGATTGCAATTTTTCATTATCAAATGTACTTAATTTAACCACTGTGCCCATACTAAAATAAATAATTCCACTGGTTGATTTTGCTAAACTTGCCAATTCCTAGAGAAATGAATGTTAAACGTAATAGTTCGTATATATATATATATATATATATATTTATATAGACATGCTTACTGGTGGTAAATTATTTGGCTTTTTAATGTGAAGCCCCCCTACTTCTATTAATCCTGGTACTGTAGGCCTAGGATCACTTAGACCAAAATACGAGTTGACCAAAAGTAAACTCATATTAAACGCCAATTGATCTAAAGGTGGCAAATCAGTTCCAAAGAAATCTCTAGCTCTCATTTCCGATGGGATTGTTGAAATTAAATGATATCTACAAGCAAAGTAGGCGATAAAAACCCTTTAAGCAAAGGGTAAGGTAGATATACCCGATTTTCGAAAGTATTGTAGCTGCTGCTAATTCAATTTTTTGTCCAATTGTCATGTTTTTGTTGAAAGGTATAAAATAATTTGAAACGTAAGATGGATTGTCAGGATTTCCCATCCGTTCATCTGCCCAAGGAAGATGCATGGTACTTGTAATTCCTATCACTGGAGCTTTGTATAAATGTGAAAACCCTAATAAACAATCTGTTCCAAAAACTTCTATTATTATTCCGTCGTACTTTTTCCCCGACTTTCTCAGTGTCTGTAGGGCACTGTGCTGAAGAACTTTTTCACAAACATCGACACCGTGTGTTCGAAATATGGACCACGCTGTTTCAAAACGGGTCATTTTGCTTACACTTTCGATCGAAACATTGTTATCAAGCGAAGGAATACTTCCCGAAATATCAAAATCATTTACACTAAGTAACAAAATTTTATTTAATGTAATTAATAAACGTTGTAAAAAGGAATATATAATATATAAACTTACTTTTTTACTGGAGTTTTTTGAGGATAATGACTTAATACATCTATCTCATGACCTCTTTCAGCTAAGCCTTTAAAAATCGTTTCGTACATTAAAAAATTACTCCGTACTGGCAAAGGAAATAAACCTAAAAATTTGAAACCAATGGTAAAAGGAGAAATAATAAACAACAGTATCGATATTAAGACGGATATCTGCCTCATCTTGCACTTTTCAGATGGTTTATTTTAAATTGAAAACTATCTGGAAATTTAAAACGAATTCGAATAATAAAAGATCATCTTTTCATTTCTTTTTTTTTCTGCATTTAAGCAACACCTACCCGTCATTATTATCAATTTGTTCGAGACATTGTCTCTTACAAAGGTGTCAAGTGGGACTTAACGATATAACAACTTTTGTATTATTTATGCATGAATAGTACAGTAACTGTATGGATTTCAGGCATAGAAATCACAAAATTAGAAAGTTAGATAAAGCAAACAAAAATAAAATTAATTAAAAATTAAAAATTTTAAAAACCCCGAGAATCACAAACTTGTCTCAAAACAAGCAAAAAGAGTTGAAAATGTTGTGGCAAATTTGGCCTGATTTTCAAATATCTATTTCAATAACATCTACCCATTAATTATAATTGTGTCTATTCTAGCTTCCTTTCCATATTTTAAGTGACACCTAATTTGGGAATACCTTGAAAATTCTTTTTAACGCATAACTGTATAAATGTATTGGCAGGAAATTTATTCTGAAATTTCATAATAAGCGCCCACATAATAGTACAGATGCAAGACAACATTTAAGTTGCTACATAAAATATATTTACTATTTATTGCACCAATATAATTACGTACAAAATTCATACTTAACTTTGCAATAAAAAATTATGTTTTTAAAAATGTGAAAAGACAAAAAAATCTGACAATTATTGCAAAGTAACAATTTGAAAAAATAGGTTCACAGATGATTAATTTTGAAAGGTAAAGCGCTCATAAGAATCTTCTTCAAGAAGATTATCTGCTGAAAGACATGTGTTTGTATTAATATTAATAATGTCCTGCACACTATTACGAGATCATATGCATGTTGTTTAATTTAATCTCCATCAGCATCCAAAGAAAGGTATGAAGTAGCGGGGCAATGCAGCGTGTGTTTGAAATACTCCTAACAATTTACACCATAATCTGCTTGACTGATTCGAATGGTGTGTGAGGTTTTTGTTTAGTTTTGCAAAAAAATAAGGTATGTAAAAGAACTGCTGTTTATCGTATATAAGATTAATAAAGTGGTGAAAACATTTGAATCTGAATAACTCTAGATAATAATACTAGGTACAAATTTAATTTAATGTCTTTTTTAAAAATGTTTCTATCAGAATTATACCATCGTTAATAACAATAAATTCAAAACTCAAAAAATCTGATATACCTACTCATGTTTTTCGAGAGTATTAAATATATAATAATAATTCGAAATATTTTCTAAATATTATGATCATAATTTTATTCTCTAATTTAAATTTTATTTGCATTGACGATGAGAGAGATAAAGTTCTTTATATCTTTAACCATTGTACTTACTTACTTACTTATATTACTTTTCGAGCGTTTTTAATTGAAAAAAATCGAATTTTTGAATGATCTCCGCCACTGTTAATTGAAAGGTAAGCAAGTATATTTTTTATCTATTTCCTATGTAGGATGAACTTGTATGCTTTCTTGATCGGTTTGTAATATCATTCATGTATCATTAAGGTTACTGGTGGGCAGCTTTAGTCTTTTTACGAATTTATAAACAAACCGAATTGCTACTTATCATTGTATGAATATAATTGTAATATATTTCAAAATATAGTACAAATTTTACATTCAATTAATAGCCAATTTATGAGTAGGTACTATAAAAAAATTATTGCAACTGTTAAAATTTATACACATTACTCAATTACAGTTTTGTCTAAACAAAATCTGGATCTAATAGTTATTTCTCTTAATACTAAACACAATTAAACAAGATTCATTAGGCACATTACAAAAGGTCTGACTGTCGGTCCTAATGTAAAATTTCGCTACTTATTTTTACGTATTATAAAATGCCTAATTTCGCTGGAAATGTAAAATGCATATTATATATATATATATATAGATACAACAGCTTCATATCTGACATCTTTTTTACTAACTATTTTATGTGTATGAACTTCTTCTTTATCAGAAGATAAAGATAGGCATAGAGTTTTTTTGTATTGAAAACAACAGTTAAACAAAAAAAGGTATTTTTGCTCGACCCGTTTATCAAGGTGACTTTAGCTTAGAATGTTACTATTTTATACGAGTTTACGGGTTATGATAACAATTCCATTCTAAACAACGTTCAGATAAAAACGAGAAGAGGAGTTTAGAAGGAGAAATATTTCATACTGACTGAATAGTTTATCCGACAGTGTACAATCGTTCTTTCTTGCAATTAATCATTTCAATAAACCCTTAAAGATCGTACTAATTCTGTAATAATAATATTAATATTACCTTGTTCCAAAATTGCAATATAAAATTGTGTAATTTTGTTTATTAGTAAAAAAATGCGGCTTTTTAAAAGACGAAATTCAGACCCCAGCCCCCATCCAGTGCGAAATGGTTCCTGTGAAACTTATCACCCACTTGATGTGGACTGTTGCACCCCTAATACAGAAGGTAAAAAAAAATTGTTAAATATATTCGCATATGTATGAATTTAATGAGTGTGTCTAAAGGTCTTTCCTATTTGGATAAGAAACTTGAAACAAATTGGGACTTTACAAAGACCAATTCGTCCGAATTTCTACCAGAAATAACAAGTAGAAGTCGCTGGACACCTTGGCAAAAACGCATCGGCATATTAGAACCCAAAAGTTCAAAAACAGGAAGTCAAACATCTTCCATCGAAAATATTCCCCATGGAAATGAACCAAAAAAGTCGAAGGAATTTAACAAAAAGCAAACACCTGACACACTTTATTCTGATCTCAAAAAGATATATGAAATATATAAAGAATGCAATAACTCAAAGAAAACAGTAAAAGATACTGCTAAAAGTAAAAGAAAACTTAAATCGACAATGGAAAATCTCGAACTAAACGAAAAACAGCTCCTGGATTATCTCCTTTTGGTAAAACCAGATGCGAAAGAACTTAAAGATTTAATAAACGATCTTAAAGCGAACGAGAAAAGGAAGTCTAAAAAAATGACGTCACTTACAGAAGAAAACACTGGAAAAACTTTACGTAAAAAGAAAAGCGTCAGAAATTTATTTTCTTTAAGTTTTTCTAAGTCTGATGATGAAAGCGAATATACGAATAGATCGAAACGAATATCTTCATCAGGCAGTCTATCAAGTCTTAGTGATATGTTGATGCATTCAAAAAAGGCACTTTCATTGTCAGAAATTTCCTCAATGGTATCTTCAATTACAGGAAAATCCGATGAAAGCGGCTACAGTACCGATTCAACTAATAGAAACCCTTCATCCTTAAGAGGATCATTTAAATCAACTTGTTCAGATTCTTCGAATTTGAATCCGAGGGATATAACAAACGTAACATTCCTCAATGAGACCAACGAATCTAATAAAACTATACGATATTTCGAAATAGATAGTCCTTATAACAATTTGGACAAATCACGAACTGTAGGCTCCATTAAGCGACCAAGATCAGACAGTACAGATGATAACAAATGTACTCCTAATTCAAAAAAGATAATAGACAGTTCCAAAGTAAACAGATCTCATGGAATTTGCGAAAATTCAAATCAATTACAAACGACTGAAACAAATAATTTCAATTCATACACGAAAACACCATTAAGGAATCGAACCGAAATTGAAACAAAAAACGTGAAACTTATGGAAGAACTAGTAAAAAGTTTTAATGATAAACTGAAAAATATTTCTTTAGATCACGACTCAATTCTGGTTCCTAATTATCCTTCGTCCGTGCATTCTGATAGAACTTACCAGTCGTTCAGAAGACCTCTTATTGAAAAAGATTATAAATGTGTCCGTTTAAAATTAAATTGTTCGCAAAAAACTGGAATTACAATTGCACAGAAAGATGACCCTTCTACGAAAAATAATTCATTTGTCATTACTGATATAGATCCAGGATCAATAGCTGAAAGGTAAACTAATTTGAATAAAACTTTTATACATTTCTTGTATATTTACATTTATATTTTTCAGAAATGGTAACTTATGGATTGGTGATGAAGTCGTTAAATTAAATGGGGTGCGTCTCAGAGGTGTTTCATTCACTTCTGCCCTTAGATTACTTAATCCAATTAATGGTGAATTAGAAATAATTGTATCACGAATAAAGGTCGTTGATAACGAAAGAACGAAGAGGGATTATAAGACATTAAGAGAAAGAAAAAGTGATAGAGACAAAAAATTTTTTCACAGAACAGATTCCACTGATCAAGTGGTTAAAAAAATTCGTGATTCCGATGTGTCCTCTATACCTAAACTTCCTGTACAGTGCAACCAACACTATTCCCAGTTATCAAATAACCCTGCAAATTATAAAATTCCAAGAGTAGTTGGAGAGATAATTAAAGAAGGGCCGCTAAGTCCAAGATTAAGACGTACAAACAATGATCATCTAAGACGAAGTATCACCCCAACATCTTCGATTAAAAGAATCTGTACAACCACTTATAATTCAACTCCAAGAAACCACAAAAATGCAATATTTTCTGTGAGTTTTCAGAAAGGTCTTGATAAAAAGTCTTTAGGATTTTCTATCGTTGGTGGAGCTGATACTCCACGAGGACCAATGGGAATATTCGTGAAAACTGTCTTTGAAAATGGACAGGCGGCTGAATCCGGAAGTATTAAAACAGGTACTACAATACTACCCATAATAACAATAAATTAATTTTGATTTTTTTTTATTGATATGCTCTTTCGTTTACCATTAGGTGATGAAATTATTGCAGTTAATGGAATTCCTTTCCACGGCTTAACTCACAAAGAAGCCATAACTATTTTTAAAAATATCAAAACTGGCAATATCAAAATTGATATCGCTAGACGATTTAACCAAAGAAAATTCGAGTCAATTTAATATTTAGTGTGTTTTCTATTGTAAAATATATTTATCTTTCATTTTCCTTTTTTTTTTGAAGAGGTTGACAGTAGCAATTACATTTTTTAGTTTGTATTTTCCGGAATTCAAAAAGGTAACCAGTTCTACTAATAGGAATGTATAACATTTACTGCCAATTCTTATGTTAATGTGAATATTAATTATTATTTGCTAGTCGTTTGATGTATATAGAATGGAAGAAAACTAGGAAAATACTTGTTTATTTTTCTTTAATAAATAACCAATTTGTAATACTGATATTAATCATGTTAATGGTATTTTCCTTTTTCTTTTGTTTTCTTTATATATTAACTTCTCTATCGTTCTATTAACACAAATTATTAATTAAGACTGTTAATAGATAATTATGTTTCAGTTGATTAGCATAAAGTGTTTTCTATTGATTGTGAGTTCCAAATGTACGGTTTGAAGTTATAATAAATAAACGATTTATAAGTTGCAAAAGTGAATATTTATTAATATTGTCATCTCATATTGCCTAGAAAATAAGATGTAGCCTCAGTTCAGTATACAATTTTGATATCGACCCACTGTATGTAGATATCTCTAGTGAAAATTTTGTATTATGGTAATTCACAGTTGGCACAACCATTGGTAACATTTAAAAACCTATGAGCAGCCATATTTCTTTAATTTAATGTAAATAATTAGTGAATGTGGATAAACCAACTAAATAATTCGATGATTATTTGCCGATTTACTTAATTTCATTTCTCAACTTTATTTTACAATGTTACAGACAGGTAATGGTTTATTTGTATTTGTTGTAATAAAAACATAACACTTACTTTTTTAGATGGCATGATGTATGTCATGAAAAACAACAATTCATAGTATTATTACGATAAGTATAAGTCCAGAATTTATCAATGTCCTTTTTAAAAGTTACAACATGTATCTAAACAATGTTTTAACCATATTATTTTACTAGTCATTCTAATAACAGAATTTCAACTAACCAATTATGGCAAATAACTTTGATCACGAAGACAAGTCAAGGTAAGTCTCTTTTTTTCTGTTATATTAAGTTAAAAATTTACTTTACATGTTTTAGTTGGTATTTTGGATCTCTAAGTCGTCAACAAGCTACTGACCTTTTAATGTCAGAAAAAGAAGGTGGTGTTTTTCTTGTAAGAGATAGTAATTCTTCAGCAGGAGACTATGTTTTATGTGTTAGGTAAAAAATTGTTGTCTTATAGTTATAGTATAGCACACTATACATGGACTTTATTTTAGAGAGGATAGCAAAGTCAGTCACTATATAATTAATAAAATGCATCAAAATGACCATGTTTTGTATAAAATTGGAGATCAGATATTTCCTGACTTACCCAGTCTTTTAGCTTTTTACAAACTACATTATTTAGATACTACACCCTTAATCCGCCCTGCATCCAAAAAAGTAGAAAGAGTTGTAGCAAAATATGATTTTGATAGTGTGGTAAATATATTAAATATTCTACTGGATACATTGTACTTCATCTAAATCATGTTTATAGGACACTGATGATCTTCCCTTTAAAAAAGGTGAAATACTTACAATTATTTCAAAAGATGAAGAACAATGGTGGACAGCCAAAAACAGTTCTGGGCATAGTGGCTTAATTCCAGTACCTTATGTACAAAAGGTATCATACTTATAATCTGTATATAAAACTATAAAGGTAACTTGAGTTAGTAACAACTAATTTATTTAGATTGAGGAAGGACAAACGCCAGAATTTCCTAGGCCAGGTTCAGGCGGTTCTGTTCCAGCTCCTATTCATCATGCAGAAGCAGCAGTGAAAAGAAACCAAATGCAGGTAAATTGCAGAATATTTTTTACTCTTACACCTAATTATGTTTAATGTAAAAAAACAATTATGCAAAATAGAAGAACAATTCTGGACTGAATGTAAACAAAAATGGTATAATAAATTATATGAAAATTCGTGTTAGGATCTAATAATTCTTGGTTTATTGATAAAGTATGTTCACCAAATATTTATTCTCATTAAATATCAGAAAGGTTTAGCACATAAAAATTTTTAACTTAGAAATTTGTAGAAAAATAGGATTAGATTATTTGCACTCTTTATGTGTAACAAAATATTTTTCTTCGATAGAAATTATTGGTTTTCTATATTTGTTTCAGAGAAAACTTCCTGCTCGAGCGCGAGTGAAGCAGGTAAGAGTACCGAATGCGTACGATAAAACTGCTCTTAAGTTAGAGATAGGTGATATAATAACTGTGACAAAAATGAATATCAATGGACAGTGGGAAGGTGAATTAAATGGTAAAACGGGACATTTTCCATTTACTCACGTCGAATTAATCGATACCGATAACGAGAGTTAGTGTGCTAATGTTGTGGCAAATTACATTTTACTATGCATTTGTTGTCACTGTCACGAAGTTATGTCTTATATAATTCAATTATAAATAATTAATTGATTTTATTGTGTAATGTATGTGATGCTTTTGCATTATTTTATTTATACATACAGACTATTTTTCAGCTACATATCAATGTAGACAACACACTGGATTTTATTTTATTCTTTCAATTTAATAAAATTATACGTAATAATACATTATATCAGTTATTTGCTTCCTAAAGCGAACAAGTAGTACTTATTTCAGATTTTTTTAACGAAAAACAAAAAAATTAGCACTGTAAGTGGAAGCAACCCGTTTTACTTAAACACGTTATTCTTGCATATGCTAAAAGCACATAACAATATTTAAACTTTTTTTATCATGAAATTAAATATATATTCGTCGAATAATTAACTTTGTTTATTCAAACATTAAAAGTTATTTCGATGTAAAGTTCTTTTCATGACCTCAGTTGGATAGATTCGACTATATCTTATTTGTTTAAAAAATTATCGGACTAAACAAAAGATCTGGGTGTCTTTTACTGGTTATTAAATGCCCGCATATCATGTTGCTTTTTTCAAATTATATTTCGTCGTATTTGTTACGTATATAAGTAAGTTCCACGATTAATTATAAAGTTTCTATATATACTGCGGTGCTGGTGAAAAACTGAAGTCAACTGAGAATTCTGTGACATATTTTATTAATAAACAGTTTAATCCGTATTGACCTTTGGTAAGATAAAAGTGCCCCCCAGAATCGGCAACGTTATAAAACGGTAATTTATTCTGTATACGTTACATTAATAATTTCTTCGAAAGTGCTGCTTAACCGAACATAAAAGTCGGTTCGTGAAGTGTATTAAATAAATTTTTCTTCTCCAAACTACTGGAAATAGAGTATTTGCTTTCAGAAAGTCTACCAGTGCATTGTGATTAATAAGAAGTGTTTTTAATTAAATAGTGACTGAATATAGAGTAATGCTGAATAGCCCTAGAGATTGTCTTGGTATCCGGTGTCGTTTGAACAACCTGCATCAAACTTGGAAGTGGCTGCACCAAACCATTGCTCTTCACGACTACATCGTATCCCTTACCTCCTCTTATACTAAACCTTATTTTAAATTAGAAAGGCATTGAATAGTATAAAGGAGGCACAACAGCTACAGGACTGCCTTAAACTGTGTTGTTTATAATTAATCCAAAAACTTTAAAACCAAATATCCAAAAAAAATGGTTTTAGGACAGGGTAAAATTTCTAGATTCACGTTCACTCTCTGCAAATTTTCCTCTAAATATTACTCTACAGCAAAGACTATTCAAAAATCAGTGTTTATATCACAGTCAAAAGACGTCTTCCAAAATTTAGCTCTTGAAGAATGGTTGTATAATAATATGAACTTTAAAAATCATCACGTGCTAATGTTGTGGAGAAATGACCCTTGTATTATACTGGGTAGATACGCAAACCCTTGGCTAGATATTGGTAACAACCAAAACAATGTACAGATAGCACGTAGACAGAGTGGGGGAAAGACAATTTACCAAGATAATGGAAATCTTAATTTCACTTTTTTTGGGCCTTCTAAACATCTTATTCGAGCGCACAATCTCGAGATAATCAAAAGAGCACTATTTAGAAAATATAGTATCCATATAGGCATCGAAAACAACGAGTTATTTCTCAGGAACACGAAAGTATCCTTTATTTTAAACTGTTAAAAGATAAATTGAAAGAGGCTCACTGTAAGTGGCAATGAGAACTAATTTTTTTATGTAAGAAAATTTTTCCTTAATATAACAAAAGCTAGGTGAGGCTGCTTTAAAAATTGGCTACCCAAATTCTTACTACCACTGCTGTTTAAAAGTGGAAAATAACAAACAAGAGGTAATAATAATAATGCTTTAGTAATAATTTCCTGATATAATAAAAGATCAGTTATAAAATAAACATGTATTTCAGTTCAACACATACACGTCGAAAAAGAAAATACTGAATTTGAATTGCGAAAACCATAAAGCAACAGTAGGAGGAGTGTTAAGTGCAGTGGGATGGGAATTTTTAAGGACAGATACCCTTAGTCTAAATGATGGGGGATTAGAACAAGCAAATAAACAAAAAGGATTTCATATGGTCAACCCTAAAGAAGCGTGGTTCCCAGGTACTCTGATAACTTTCATTCTGAATTAATTTTTTTAATAGTATGTTTATAGGAATTAATTCCATTAAAGAAAAATTGGAATCGTGGGAGTGGTGTTATGGTAATATTCAAGATTTCACAGTAACTCGCTCTTTAACTATTCCTTTGGAATTTTCAAAACCAAATTTCCATCCAAAGGAAAATATGAAGCTAAAAATTGTTATTAAAAAAGGTATTGTTAGTGATATATCTTTTTTTATTCCGCCTGGTCTAACAAATACCGGTTTTACTGGAGAAGCAAGTGTCATTTCAAATCTCAAAGGCCAAAAATTTAACAAGTATATTCTTCAATATTTAATGGCATCGTTAGGACAAAGTAGTGAAGACAATTCTGATAAAGAGAAGGCCATCATTCAACATATGCAAAGGGTCGTGACATCTCTTTAATTAATACATAATTTTATCGTTGTTTATTTTAAGTTAATTTGTATAACTACTTTTCCATTTAATTAAATTTCCTAAGGACATGCATTTATTGCATGGTTTTATATTTTAATAGCATTTATCGTTAGTCACAGGCTAGTGTACAAAATTTGCTTATTTTGCTTGCAAAAATAATTAATGAAATTTTACATGTACTAAAACCATTTTATTCATATTGTACAGTAGAAAACATTGCTTTGCTTGTAGTTAATGTAGGAATTACATAATTATTTTTATCTTTTTTTTATATTAATTTTCTGTAGATGTTGTGCCTTTACTACTGATAATAAACTTGTAATTTATGATAAGAGAATAAATATTTACATTAAAAATTAATTTTAAAACGTGACGATATTCACTTTCATTCAGATAATCCTTGATGTATAGATAAAAATACTTTAAAGTAGATGAGTGAATGTAATATTCAATTGAAAAACACTTTTTCGTTCCACGTGTATTTATTTTGAGCCGTACAATAATCTGAAACATACATATTTATTTCACATTTGTATGTATGTATGTATATATTTATATATTAAAACAATATTCAGTACAATAAAAATATTCATAACAATAACATTAATATAAATAAAACCAATTAAATGCCGATTTTTAAAAATGAATATATTATTTGATTTTTTCTAATATTAATTAAATTTCCGATGCGTTTATTTTATGCTGAGAACTGACAATCGTAGACATCCTCACGTTTTTTTCAGAACCAGAAATGTCGTGTTCACGTTTAACTCTTTTGGCCGAATGTTCATATTCATCAGCAACCGACTTTAGTGTTTTTATTGTTTCGGACGGAGACCAATCATCATCAATATCGGGTTCATAGAACCCGTGCTTATTTTTGATTACTTTTTCATCATTTATCTCATTGTTAAAGTCATCCAGAGCAGTCTTTAAATTGTTAACTGTATCCTTAATTTCTTTTTCAAATTTCTTACATGTTTCAAAGAACAAAGAATTTTTTACCCCACTCTCTGAACAGTTGTTCTCTCCAGTTTCTAAATTTTTATTCAACTGCTCGAGGATCTTTGAGAAGTCTACTTTCTCAATTTGTTCCTCGTACTTTGAAAATTTGTCATCCACCTCTCCGTCTTCTTTACCAAATAATAGGAATTCCTCCATATTAAGGGTGTCTTCTTCATTCGTTGCTGAAATAAACAATGAAAGTTGTGCATAATATTTACTAATGCTATTAATCATTTAGTTAAATCCTGATTTAATTTGATTTAAATGAGAATAACAAATCAAAATTACGTCGTTAATTTTAATTACAAATATTGTTATAGTGCGATAATAGAACAAGTAATTAATATCAAAGTAGCTTTCTAATAATACACCTTATCTCAATAATTGCTAGCAATTAATAATTTTTGAATTATAAGGTAATTTATTTTGATAGCTTAAATATTGCATTATGATTGAAGAAACAAATACCTGAATGACTAAATAATAAAGCTCTTCTTGCTGCAATTTGCTGTTGGTCACCTAATTCTTTATCCTGAGCAACTCTCATATTAGGCAAAGAAACCAAAAGTGCAGAAAACAAAACAATCATAAGGCAAGTTGCTGGGGTAGCTTTAGTAGAGCTGTTGTCAAATATTAATGCTTGCAATTTGCTAAGCTGAGCCATCAGCCTACTATTTTGCTTCTGAAGTTGTTTCACCCTCTTTAGCAAGAATTTATTTTCTTCTGATCCACGCTTTACTCTAACAAAGAAAAAATCAATCAATTAAATTAAAATCAAAACATACAACTTCAGCGTTTTAGCAGCAAGCCAAAAATTCTTTAAAAACAGAATAATAAATAGCGCTTTTACCTTTCTTCTAACCCGTCCACATACTCTTTCTTTCGTTTTCTTGAATCTTGAGCTGAAATTTTGTTGCGGATTTTCCTTCGAATACGTTTCAATTCCTTTTCTTCGCTTTTTGTAAGAGGATAATGTGTAGGTAACTTGATACCTAATAAAAAATACATCATTAAAATGTCTCATAATTAATGCAAGCAGAAAAACCAACCTTCTTTCATAAGTAAACGTTTCTCTTCATCTGATAAAACTAAAGGAGGGTATTGGCATGTTCTTCCAGTGTTAACTTTTCCTGTTTCCTGATTACAACCTAAACCTAAAGAAATTTTTCAGCATTAACACATTTATGAAAAGATGAAAAGTTTGATAAAATACCTTCAGTTATTTTGGGTATTGGAATTAACCTTTTCTTCTCAGAAATCACATCATTTGTGTTGGAAATTTTTATATTTTTCTCTTGTAATTCTTGAGGATTAACAATTTTAATGGTTTTGAAATTTGCAACATTAAAGGGCAGTAGAAGTGGTCTATTAAAAAGGTATGAAATAAATTTAACATAATACAGACAATTTTTAAACAACTTACTTCCCATTTCCAGAAACTGGCTGTACCCTTAATATCTGTTTTGCCTTTGGACTACCTAAAATTTAAATTATATACATGTAGAGAATTATTTTTTATAATCAAAATATATAAATTTGATAAACGTGTACTGTTATTTTTGAGTGTTGTTGTCTAGATGTTTACAATCTGAATAATATGATAACAGCACTTTACCTCTCAAAATAAAGTTAAACAAACAAAAACTCAGATAAAACACTTATAAATTGATATCACTATTCTTAAAGCACATAATTGTCGCCAAATAGCACTTATTTGTTCTAATTAAACTGTTAGATAATACCATTAATCATATGTATAATTTCAAAAATATTGAATAATATGTTTAAAACATAAATAGCTAAATAGTTTTACCTATTGCATTATATGGATTTGTAACAATAACCCTTTTGGTACCAGGATTTTGTCCAATAATTTTAATTTGGCTATTTTTAATCACAGGAAAAGTTTCGGATTCATCTTCAAATGTGGGCTTACATTCTGACATTAAAATATTGTCATCATTTAAGAGAATGTTATTGAGATTATTTTGAAAACTAAAATATAGTCACATTATTATATAAATAAATAATGCAAGAAAGTATCAATAATTACATGTCTTGATCATAACAGGTGCTTGATTTTCCACTGTCTGAAGAAGTACTCTTTTCTGATTTCACTTCATCAGCATGAGAACTGTTATCACTTAGGAAACAGAAATCGCTTTCAAGATTGAAGAGACCATCTTGGGCATTTTCATGTTCCATTAAATTAACATTATCAAAAAACTCCGAGCTCTACAAGTAAATACACATTCCTAACTGTAAATTATTTCGACATGGCCGTTAATGACCCAAACCAGTTATCCAGCAATACATGAATTATTTACAAAACAATACTAAGTAATTCACTAACCATAAGATCTCCATTTTCGTAGTTAAATGATAAGTTTATGTCATTCAAAGAAGAATTGTCCATATCCTCTTCACTGTTCGAGTTAGTATCAAATATATCGCCCATTAGAAAATGTGACATATTGACACTAAAAATTCTGAATTTACGACGAAGTAAGTAAAATTATTGATTACACCTCAAAACTAATAACACTAGGAAAGTTCACATTGTATTTTCAACACAAAATCTATACTTTTATTTGTAAAAAAAATAATTTCGATTGCACTATCAGCCACCGTGGAACAGGTGACGTCAGGTTAACACGAACACCATTTCGGAAAGACAAGTACCATAGAACAATAAAAACCGGCAAAAGGCAAAAGACCTGCTTGGAATAGCGCTCTCTATGACAAAACCATAAAATTAACTGCTTCAAAATACATTCACGTTTTATAGTGTTTAACATATCAAATTTGTCTATTGCAAAATTAAAAATAAAATTAATGAATTTATTCTAACAGCATACAAGGGAAAATAAAATAATAACTAAAAATAAATTCAAAATTAGTGTAAATATAAAGAACTACAGCAGCGCCATCTAGAATAATATCTGAAAACAAAAACTATCATTCTCAAAGTTGGAAAAGATTTCTCTGTAGCTTTTTGTAGTAACTTACAGCCCTTACAGCTTACAACTGTGAAACTATGATCAACAAAAAACAGTAAAACCAGAAAACAGTTGTGATTTTGTTGTCTTGTGGTGGGTTGTATGTCAAACGCCATGCAGGATTACGCATGTGATAGTGTAATATATGCAAGAATAATCCAGTAATGGACTGTGTATTGCATGAAAGTTTCTACAATTCTTCCGAGCCAGGTTTGTTTGCAATTAACACTCATCAATTTTTCATTAAGAAGCATTTAATATACATGTGATGGATAGGATGCTGCAGTCTTATTTGACGTCTCTGGAATTTATAATATTTCATAATTACTAATATAGAATCGTAAAATATTCTGTCTTAATTAAAAATTGCCATCATATAAGTAAAATAACATATTTTATTTTAAATAATCTGTTTTGACTGGATTTTTCAAGTATTAAAAATTTCATTAATTCGTATAACCTCGTTAATTTGTTAAATAGTAATCGTTACTTTTTGGGATAAAAATAGAAAAATTTACTTTCAATAAATTTTTAGTTTACATGTATGACGAATTAATGATGAATTAAGATGTGCAATACATATAATCGAATATTTTATTATTGAATAAAGATTATGAAATAATCTTGTCACAGTATATTATCATGATGTCATAATAAAAAGTTATAAATCAAAATAACGTACAGGAAAACCCGGCAAACTAGAAACAGTTCAATAAAAGATCCTCAACTCGATGTCGTGTTAAAATACGGTAAAGGTATTCTGTAAACTACAATTGTTAAGGTGCAGGTAGGTATTTCAAACCTGGAAGTACCTTCGAAGAATCATTCTGTTATTTGACTATTTTACGGTGTTTCTTGGGTTAGCCTCGACCTTGAAGTAGCTACAAATAGTATTCGGTGTTATTAAATTTTAAAGCATTAGTTTCGGCTTTTAGTTTTTAAATAAAATCATTTATATAGCTAAAACACTTACACTGAAATATACCAGTTACAGATATCCAGAAGAAAAATCGCTTTAACTGTACGTAAAATACCACCCTGTATAGTATAAAATATTTTTTTATTTGTTTTACTTGTTAAATATTGTTCATAACATTTTTGTGTACTGTAATTATAAGTACACATGTTAAAGTTACTAAATGTTGAATTTATTTTGTGATAGTTGTTCGTAAATCATTTTATGAGTGCGTTTGTTTATAATTGCAAAAATTATAAAAACAAACTCGGATAAATGTATCTTCTTTCCTTTGCCACATTGTCGAATGGATTGAAAATTCCACAACGAAAGATTACATATAGAATAGCACCATGTAAATTGTAATAAACAAACTTTGTAATTGCGTGGAAATTGTGAATTATTTTTAGAATTAACTTAAACATGAATCAGTGTATTTTACCTTTTTAAATATTTGCGATCCCAGAAGCTTACAGTTTTTTGCTTTTCTTGCAATAAATCTAGTAACATATTACTAAGTTTATTATTTATTGTACAATTTTATTTCCTTGCAAAATCAAGTAAAAAAGCAGTTCTGTTTTGTTGCTCTTAACTGATTTCTCGTAGTGATAAAGTAAGAACGATAAAGACGATTGACTTTTCTTGTTGATACAAAAAACTGTAATAAATTTATTTATCGTATAAAATGTATGTTGATGGTTAATATATAAATAAAATTTCTTTCAGAAATCACATGGAATGATGTTAAAGATTGGCCATTGTTCGATAAAAAAAATAAAGTGTTACCGTGTAATTTTTTTTCGCAAATAGTTTCATTTATATTAATGCAAGTATGACAAATAGTTAATAATAAAAAAAACAAGACCGTAGTAGAAGGAATTGATTAATCGAACGATGATAAAGTTCTACTTTTATGTTTCCTGTGTTGTGTTTCACGTGTCTTTTGGGCATTACACACATCAGTGGGCCGTTCATGTACTCGGAGGAAAAGAAGTTGCCGACAAATTAGCACAAGATCATGGATTTAGAAATTTAGGAGAGGTAAGCGTCTATTTTATGATTTTTTTTTTACTTTAAACGTATATATTCAAAGTTTTGAAGTGTGTAAGAAAAGCTCCTTTCATATGATTCTCAACTTGACATAATTACTTCAATTTTAAATTTGAACTCCCCGTTCCTTATTTCGGAACCCGTATTCTCAAAAAAGATCAAAATGTTTTCAAAACTCCTTCATCTGCTATAAATGGGGGTAAACAAGTTCTATAACTACAGCAAATTTCAAGTGGATACCATTAATTGTTGCTAAAAAGAAAAGGCCATGACATACATACGGACAGACAAAGGTTTCTTTTATAGCTTTTATATATGAACAGAAGTTTAATAACTAAAACAGAAATAATTAAATCAAATAAAAAGATAATATATGATATATAATTGAAATATAAATGTTAATATTTTATCCGATTTTTATATAAGTATATATGTACTTATTTTTTATTAGATTAAAGTAATTTATGTTCATTTTATTGGGTATTTTTGTATCATATTATATTTTGTATTTTATGTAAAAAAATGACCTGTAATAGAAGTTCGTTCCTATTATCCACAGTTTAACGTTTGGTATTTACCGTTGACCTTTTCGTTATTTATTTCAAATATTATTGTGATTTATATAAATATTTATGTGGATATATAATTTTTTTTGTCATTTTAACAACTTATAACTCCGTATTTTTAACACAGAAGAAATTTAGTTTGAAATTGTTTTCAAATTTTAACATCTTTTTCCTAATTATTAAAAGACATTTGGCGTCAGTTCTCTAATTTTATTTCGAAATAACAAATTTATTTACTGTTCGTATATTATTAACTGTCTTACTTAGTTTTGTACAATATTGAAGTAGATGTTAAAGTAAACTTTGAAATGGTTCTAACGTTCTTACGTAAGTATGCTAATAACGTTAACTTCGCTTCTATCTTGTTTTAAGAACTGCTCCAGTAGAAATATACAGGGTACATACAAAAAATACTAAGTTGAACTGATTTGAAATGATTTTTAAAAGTCTGCAAGCAGTATTAACTTTATTTTAATTAGCTCACACATTTAAATTAATTTAAGTAAATCTTTAGCATCCTGATAAATTATCTATATGTATTATATTACATTCATTAGAAATTGAGTTTACCCATGGTATAGTTAAATAAATTATCGAATTTATTCAATTTATAGCGTAAAACATCTTAACCTTTGACTAGCAGGAATTATTTTAAAACCCCGTAATATTAGATAAGTCTTATCGTTGTTTCGTTTTTATAAATCTCGTAAATACTTAACTTTGCAAAGATAAGAGTTAAGAACTGCGTAAAATCTAGACTAAACAAAATATCATTTTTTATTAATTTCTTTAACGAACACTGCTTTTAATGAATAATGTTTATTTTTTGTCTTCCAAAAACGCACACTGCGATGTTTCACATCTGTAACATATAATTTTGAAGATACGGGAATAAGATTTAATAATAGAATTTATTACAATTTGTTTATTTTAAATGGGAATATCGCCGTTTAAAAAATACTTTGCCAATTTCAAGGCAATCGTTAATAAATACATATTACGCATTTATACATATTTATACGATACACTGCATGATCAAAGGTCGTATCCGGAAACTAACTATATTTTTATATTGTTTTTTATTGGAAATTCGTTCCACTTAACAAACTTATCAACTTATCATATTTACGTTATTTTCAAATTGATTTAGGTATACGTTGTGATTTTTTACAAAAAGTTGCAAAACTCATTTAATACTAATGAACCGGAAATGAAATATTAAAAAATGATTTGTTTCAGATTTTTCCTGACTATTACCATTTTGAACACACGAGGATGACCAAACGGTCTCTTGGACCTGACATTCAAAAAAAGACTTTGTTAAGTGTAGATACTCGAGTTCTTTGGGCCGAACAACAAGTAGCTAAAAAGAGAATTAAGAGAGATTATAAACTTCAAGATTCTGACCCACGTTGGCCTAACATGTGGTATTTGGTACGTTATTTTCCCTATACGATGCATTCCAGTAATCCATGTATTTATATATTCTTTTTTACAGAATCGTGGCAATGGTTTAGATATGAACGTCATTCCAGCCTGGTTAGATGGTATTACTGGTAAAGGAGCAGTTGTAACAATTTTAGACGATGGTTTAGAAAAGGACCACCCAGACTTAAGCCAAAATTATGTAATAAATAGATTTAAAGTTTATTAATTAATTTGAGCTGTTTTTAATTTATTTTACCATTTTTTGTAGGATCCTATGGCATCCTACGATGTAAACGATCAAGATTCTGATCCTAGTCCTCGATATGATATGATCGACTCCAATAGGCATGGAACAAGATGCGCTGGTGAAGTGGCTGCTGTAAGTAATAATTCAATATGCGCTCTTGGAGTAGCACATGGTGCCCAAGTAGGAGGAGTCAGGATGCTAGATGGAGATGTTACCGATGCCGTAGAAGCTAGATCGCTTAGTTATAATCCGCAACACATTGATATTTATAGTGCTTCTTGGGGACCTGATGATGACGGAAAAACAGTTGATGGACCTGGTGAATTTGCCACAAGAGCCTTCATAGAAGGAGTGACGAAGGTATGAAAGAATTAAAAAATTCGAGCTAAAGATATTAAAAAATCAGTGAAAATTGTTTTCGTTTTGTAGGGTCGCAATGGTAAAGGTTCGATATTTGTTTGGGCGTCTGGAAATGGTGGCAGAGACCACGATAATTGTAATTGTGACGGATATACGAATTCTATTTATACTCTTTCGATATCCAGTGCTACAGAACAGGGCCACGTACCTTGGTATAGTGAAGCTTGTAGTTCAACATTAGCTTCAACATACAGTAGCGGAGCAGTTGAAGAGAGACAAGTAGTTACCACTGACTTGCACCATTCCTGTACCAGTAGTCATACTGGAACCAGTGCTTCTGCCCCCTTAGCTGCTGGAATTTGCGCTCTAGCGTTAGAAGCAAACCCAAATCTTACTTGGCGTGACATGCAGCACATAGTTGTTCGAACAGCACGACCTCAAAATCTCATTGCGCCTGATTGGAAAATCAATGGGGTTGGAAGAAATGTATCCCATAGTTTTGGTTATGGTCTAATGGATGCTTACGCCATGGTTCAACTAGCAAAACGATGGATTACTGTACCTGAACAACGTAATTGTGAGATAAGCGCACCACATGTGCAAAAGTAATAAAGATTAATTAATTTTTAAAGGTAATGATAAATATGTAATTAATTTTATTTAGGATAATTCCTGCTAAAAGTGTCGTTATACTGCAACTTGAAGTGAAGGAATGTGAGGGTGTTAAACTTTTAGAACACGTTCAAGCTAAACTTACAATTAGCTCTCAAAGACGAGGAGACCTGAGGATTCAATTGACTTCTCCTATGGGCACCAGGGTAATGCTATTAGCACACAGGTACATTACGCTAAAATTTTTATGTGAAAACCTCCAAAATAGTAAATTTTGACGTTTTTTACAGAGCTAATGATATGTCCAAAGACGGTTTTAGTCATTGGCCTTTTATGTCGGTGCATTCCTGGGGAGAATCACCTTTGGGCATTTGGCAGTTAGAAATACACAACGATGACCGATTGTTAGGTAAATGTAACCATGATTTCCAGAAAACCCGCAATTAAATTAACTAATGAATTTAACTTTTCAATAAATGAAAATGTTGTTTGTTTTACTAATTACTAACCTTTTAAAACTTACAGGCCGTGCTGTTCTTCAAAATTGGTCTCTTGTGCTGTACGGAACAAAAGAGTTTGTTTCAGTTTCTGAACAGCCCAATTACAATAAGAATTTCAGAGTTAGGCCGAATTTAAAAAAGAAAACGAGTAAAAAGCAGAAAAAAACGAAAATTGCTTCGACAAACGTAAAACATCCAAAAACGACAAATAAAACTAAAAACAGGAATAATAATAATAACAGTAGTAGCGTAAATAGTAAATTTTTTCTTGCAAAGATCGGTTCAACTTCAAATAAAAATAGGAAGTTATTTACAACCCCCACGGTCATACCTACTATTTCACATTTGTTTTATACCGTCAATAAAAACAATGTAAGTTTAATGAATGTTAATATAAAACCGTATTGGAAATTTGTTAAGAACATTAGTATAACGTACCCTGTAATGATTCCTGTGTCTCGAGGAACCATATCAAGAGAATCGTTCAAAAAAACTCAGAAACCGAAAGAGAAAAGTCGCGATCTGAATTCTAACCATAGCAGTAAAATATTAAAAAATAAAATAATCGAATCAACTACTACCGCTGAAATTCTTACTACTATTAGGGGAAAAACTAACGGTAAAAATGTGTTTCTTGCATGGTTGTTGTGCTGCATGTTTTATGAAATTAGAATTAATAATAGTCTTATTAACCACAGAATTTTTTTACATTTATTTTTTTGTAGGTATTGTTATGTAATTTCAGAATATAAAATATGTTATTATCATTTTTTGATATTCTAATCATTATAATAATAATAGTTATAATAATTAAATATAACATTCTCATTTATAGATGCAGAAGTACGTGCATGGGATTTAAAATTATATGGGACAGCAACTGCTCCAGCTATTGACAACAAAAAAACAAATTCAAAACCATCTGAAACATTTGAGCATAATTCAATTGATGAATTTAATAAAGGAATTGAGGTATATTAATTTCAACATATACTTTAATAATTATTAATTGACGTTTAACTTATTTACAGATAAGAAAGAATAGCACAAATATTGAGCACGGTGTTAAAATGGTATCATCATCATCATCGGATTGTACAAAATCAAATGGACGTTTTTGCTTAGGTTTGTGCCTATTTTTTATGTTGTTAGCTTCAGATTTCTTTAACATTACGTCATTCTATTACTCTTCCTCGTTTAATTGGCCACAAATAAGTAACAGATGTTTTTTACCCCAAACAAGAAAGTATCTGACATTCAAGACTGGTTCTGTCAGGATAATAACAAAAAAAAATTTGCTTGTGTCTAACAAATTTTTACGTAGATTAACTGGTAATTGTGTCTGCGATATTTTTGAAAAAATTACGGAAATAAGACCTAAGTAATTAATGTAAAATACTGCAAACTGCTGATTAATTCTCGTTGCTGGAATTAGAACATTTTATTTAATTAGTACTCAAGAAACCAATGCAACTATAATTACCTGCAACATTATACTTATATTTTTAAAGTCTTCCTTTTAAAGTTATTTAATTTATTTTTGTATATATATATATATATCTACTTTGTGTATATGATGCTTTTAAATTATTTATACAAATGAACTTTATCTATTTACAAAATAACGACCGTTTTTAATTGCACCTTGTTTCGTGTCACATAAATTTTGCTCTGTATGCAAAGTTTTAGCGTTAATATTCTCGTTTTGTACAAGTATCAATCGATTTATCGTCGAAAGTTCAGTGTCATTATTTATAAGTGCAATTACTTATTATGATATTTCATGGTGCCAAGGAAAATAAACTAAATCCAAAAAAAAAAATATTAAGACTGCGCTCTTTTTACATCTAAGAGTAAATAGTAGTATGAACTGATAATTGCTTTTGTTGATTGCTTTCTAGCGATAATAGACTGTGTTCATACGACCTTTTGGCATTAAGCCTTACAAAAATTGATAAAAAAAACAAATAGCTCAATTTTAAGAGTTAAAAAGCAACTTTTTACAAATGAGGGAAAAAATTAGCTTTAGCTGTAATTGTACAATTAAAAATCAAATTGGTGGATTATGAATGACAAAAATAAAATCAGTAGGTTTTCAGAATCTATCGTATTTATCAATAGCACAAATAATTAGAGCATAGATGTTAATTTTCACACTATTTAATGTACTTATTATTTTTTTATTTACTTGAACCTGTTAAATAATTTTACCAGAATTGGTTATTTTATATTATTATAAGAGCTGTTTTGCCAATGTAATATTTATAGTATACAACAGATTGTAACTACTTTAATGTCATTAGTTAAAAACGTATAATTTATTATTGTATTTAGAAGTTAATTTTCTTTTTTCTTTGATAGTGTGTTAAAATGGCTCTTAAAAATAGATAATAGTTTACGCACCAACAGAGATACACAATTTTGTTCTTTATAGGTGTAATTTTGCTGTGATTTATTTAAATACTGTTGTATGTAGAAATGTTACTTACTTTAAGCATACCGCAAACTTTTAGTTCCTAGAAAAAAAGTAGTACATAATACCGAATGGCTTTAACTATTTACTGAAATTATACTTAAGTTTGAATTCATCGATTCTGAGAACTATTGCCAATATGTAGTATTTATTCCAGTGTCATTTTTGAATAGTGTTCGTAGTCGCAGCAAATTGTTTATATTTTGCCAAAAAAGAACCAAGAATGGACAGAAGTATTCTATGATGTATAACAAATTAAAATTGTTTAATGAAAAAAATAACTGCGCAATTGAATGTCTACTGTATCCATTTATAAAATAAATATATGAAAAGGTAGATACTTCTGCCCTGTATGACAATAGGTAACTTACTTAAACTTGGATCACAAATTTGAACATTTGCGAGACTGTACATATACATGGAAAATGTTTGTATCAAAATTAAAAATAAATTGTGGCTGAATTTTCTCATGATCTGTATTTTTTATCACAATAATAATCACTTTAATACTTAATATGAAATTGTAGGCAATGTTTCAGATTTGGATAACATTTCTGCAAGAAAGAATCTTAGGTAAGTTGTTAATTGGTGTGGTGGTGTATTTTATCAAGTATTAAGTTTAATTTTCGTTTGCTTGCTATTGTATTACAACACCTGTCGAATAAATTTCAGTCACAATTTATTTTTCGTATATTCAGATGAAATCTGCATCAAATTGAACATTAACTTTTTTTAGCTTTCCTTTAATTTTAATGAATAATTTTTGCTTTTATGTTTTTTTACACTAAAATTTAGATTTCAATGATCGCTTTGTCGTTTTATGAATTTTATTTAATTTATCGTTGTAGTTTTTTAGAATTTTTATTTGGTTGATTTGATGTAGAACGTCTTTTTTTATAATTTGAAAAAAACCTTGCCAAAATCAGTTTGTTACTACTTTACTTTCTGGCAACGTTTTTTTAAATAGAATGTGTATGATTACTTCAATCGTTTTGTTTTCTTTTTCAGAGTGTTCGTTAGAATATGTGTTACATGATGGAAAATGTTTGGAGAGATGTCCAGATCAATTTTATTCAAGCGGATTAGAAATTAGTAATGGGGCGAATAAAAACCACGAAAAGGTAAGTGAAAGAGGTCGTGTTTGTTTACCTTGTCATTACACATGTAAAATGTGCGTCGGTTCAAACGATTATCAATGCGTACAATGCTTCCCTGATGCAACTTTAGTCAATATTAGCAACTGGGAGTCGTATTGCTACTCATCACGTATCATAGGAAACATTACTGCTCAAAAATGGTACTTCAGAGTATATGTATTGCTATGGATAATGTTAAGTGGACTTCTTATTGTAATTATATATTTTATAATACCAAAACGCAACGGGGGACGCGTTGATTTTGATGTGATAAAAAATATTAGAGGTATGGAAAAAAATGTCAAAAGTGCCGTGTACAGCGATAGCGATGGCGAGTAATATTTTTTTTCCATTTTTTTGTAAATAATTTTAATCAAACTTATAAATGTATTTTAATTATCAGTTTAGTTTTTTTTTTATTGCTACCACTAAAGCCCCTTTTCTAAAGAAAAACGTAATAGTTCATAAAGTTTTTATTTTTTTATGCTTCTCAAAACAAAGGTTCAAAAGTGAAACATATATTAAAAGTCAATGATTAAAACACACGTCGAAAAAATAATGGAAAATAATTACATTGCGGATATCATCATTAACAATCATAATTATAAATACAAACAAAAACTTAAGATAATATAAATATCTATAATATATATATATGGGTGTTTTTTATATATAAATATGGATGTATATAATCAATTGAACTATTATTTTAGTGTTGGCGTTTTGGATTTTTCATATATTTTATAAAGTAATTTAAATCACACGTGCTTTCTCATAATACCTATAAATTACTTTTTATCCATGATTTACTACATAGTTGAAGTATCATTATTAAACTATAAGGATAAGAAAAAGCTATTATGTTCAGCTACACGGAAACACCTGTGTGATTTCTCCGATCCCTTTCGTTCTTCCTTCCCTGAAAAGCAAACGCTGTCCAATCCGGACATGTTCCGGAAGTCTAGTAAACTTAAATAAAACCGAATCTCTCTCATTTGTATGTATACAATCGGAAGAAAAAATACCGACAATAACTGCCGTTTGTCTAATATTTCCTATAAATACTGTTGTTTGAAAACCACAATAAATCGCAGTGGAGTGAAAAAGAACACATATACTAGCTTGGAAATAAAAGCAGCCTATAGCTGATTTGTCTTCAGTACTTAAAAGAAACATGCCGTTTCTAAGATCATTTATTTGTCTATTTAGACAAATAGCTGCACTTTGGCCTGCTCTAACCATTCGACAAGGCACCTTATTGCGATGTATTGATTGTACTGTAACTGTTGTGAATGTTCCATTTTTATGTGGGCCTATTTTTAAGTGCATCCCTTCTGTTATTGCCCCTTTTGTTAATAATCCTCCCACTATTTGACCAACATCACATGCTCGAAAATTTTCGTCTATCTGAAACTCGGGAAGTTCCTAAAAATCAGTGATTACATATACAATAAACTTTAGTGTTGTAAGAATTCAATATACTTGTTCAAGCCTTTCTCTTTCATTAATGCCTAAACCCGGGGGTAGAACAAACAAAAATTTTAGTAGTAATTTCAGTCCTTCCCCTGTAACACTAGACACACAGAAAATAGGTACCACATTGTCCTTCAGCTGGTTAGCTCCCGCAGTTATAGCATCATCGACGTTCTTAACAATCAGAGGCACTTTTTGACAACCCACTTGCTTTAAAAACGATTCCAAACTTTGCAAAGTACTCCTAGCACTCACCAAGTCAGTTTTAGTTATAACAATAAAAAAAGGAACTTTAAGTGCAACTGCTATACTTAAATGCTCCTGAGTCATTCCCACAGCTCCTGCAGAACTTGATATCTAAAAAAAAAACATTTCTGATTTCCTTTATAAATATTGCATATGTTGTAACTTACCACTAACATAGCATGATGAGGTAAATAGCCAGAGAGCCCTTGAATTGTAGTACGAATGTATTTCTTATGACCAGCCAAGTCTAAAAACGTAATTAATTTATTTGACTCTTCACAGATGTCTTCTGCTGTCATAAGATCGCTATAGCTGTAATTTATTTCCTGTCCCTATGGCAAAATATTAATAATAATGCAGTCAATGTATTAAATTGATTTTATTTATACCTGAGAATTAAAGCCAAGTATTTCGTGAGAAATTGATGAAGTTCTGCCACTTTGAACTTCATGTAAATGACGAAACATATTCAGTCTAGCCCTGCCATTTCCATTATCCAAGTGACCCTGAGTTAGAACTCCAAGAAGTGTTGATTTTCCAGCATCTGCATTACCAAGAACGGCAACTCTAATTTCAATATTATTTTGATCATCTGGCACCTATTAAACAAAATGTGCAGTATTATCAAATTAATTGAATAAATCAATATAAAGATAAAGAATAAATTATTTGTTACAAGATTTTCCCAAAAATAATGAATTTATTTAACAAAGGAGAAACAGCACACTAATAAATATTTTACCTTTCTGACAAGGACTTCTGTTACAATTTTGTTATTTTCCAAAACCCTGTCCCTTAGAATTGTTGTTGTAGCTCCCAATTTTAATGCCATTTGTTTCAATGTCTGTAAACTGGCAGTCATGTCATTACATGATAGTCCTGTGAGAGCACCTGTGTCTTCCACACCAATTTCATAAATTGCTTCTCCTTGGCCTTCTCTTAGCCTCCATTTCATCTTTAACAAATGTAGAAAAACTTACTAAACAAAACTTAAAACCAAACAAAGCCTTACCTGTGTAACCAGATGTTCGAATCTTTGCTTTGAAGGATTGATTATTTTAAGTTTATATTCTATATTTCCCACTTGTGGTTCAGGAGGTAATACATTCTGATTTATATTATGTAGATTTGTTTGTTGACAGCAGTTTGGACTGCAATCATCTGGGTCAAAAAAACTAACTAATGGGTCCATTGTATTGCAAGTTTACATCATTTCGTACAATAACTGCATAAATTTATCAATTCAGTAATAATTACACTCTTGATTTTGATATATTTCTTGATTTTTGCTACATTTTTAATGCTTATTTGTGAAGGTTATCAAGCAGAACAATAAAACTTAGAATTTGTTAAAGTATTACACTTACGTACATTATTTAATGCAATTAAAAATTGCAAAATAACATTTTAAAATATATTAATACGTGCACAGCTTTAAAAATTGTTAAGAAAGAAATTCACTTTCACATATTGTCACAAAATCAAAATATTTATAGATTAAGATCTGAAAACATAACCTAAAAAGGAAACGTCAAATATGATGTAATAAGGCTTTTATTTGTGAAAATCACAAAACACGTATAGCTCATTGTAAAAAAGTTGCATCAAAGTTTTTTCGCAATATTTTTAATAACAATTTTCGTAACTATTATTTTCAAAAAAGTTGAAGTTTGAATAATCGAAACATTTTATCCTTACTTAGGCAGCTTCTTGTCAGATGGCGTTTACAAAATTTTCGTAACAAAAAATTTCTAAAATCCCGTAACATATTTATTTCATTTAAAGAAAATGTTACCTTATTTAAATACACTATATACATACAGTTTAAAGAAAAACAAGGATGAATTAATTGCAGACTTTAATAAAATTTGAAATGTTATGACAATTTGTAGACTAATTCACAACGACTTACTTCTATGTAATTTCATAACAATTGTAAAAATAAATGATAAATGAATAGTAAAGTCAATTATATTTGGAATAAATCTGGTCTGAGGGTATTTAAAGCTTAATTTAAAATGTTTATTTTGCTTAATCAAAAATGGTAAATAACAATAACTTAAAATAATAAGGAATAAATCACTCGTTTAATATAAAAAAAATTTACACGGCTATCTATACCAGGCGAGTAGTGTTTAAAAGCAAGAGCAATTTAAAACTGATTAACTTGAGCATAAGCATGTTGGTAGTGTTTATTTTTTCATTTTAATTTTAGTTAATACTGTAATCATGTCAAGTTCGTTTGCTTTTTTTCTTTCAGTATTACGAAACACACGCTGTACAATTTAAAATTAACAAAAAATTAACGGATGAGATTACTTATGTTTGTTTTTACGAGATAACTGTTCTTCTACTGCTAATTTCAGTTCATAATCCTTTATCACATTCTTAGCTTGTTTTATGCTACCTTCCAAACTATCCAAAATATTATTCCATGACTTGCAATAAGCTAAAAAGTGATAATAGAAGTCTAACAGCTATAGTAATAATTTAAAAATTTACCTTCCGTATCATAATCTACTTCATCAGTCATTTTTAATATCTTTTCAGCCTTATCTGCTGCGGTGTACAACTGATCAATTGTTTGCTTATGGTTGTCTAACATATTGTCCTCAGCTATTTGTAGTTCTGATATTACTTCGTGAAACTTTAACATTTCAGGCGTCATATCGTTTTCCTAAAACATTGTGTCATAAATTTGATCAGTATTGTAACTCAATTTCCCGTACATTTAACGATCGTAATTGTAAAAGGTCTCCATCACTGCTTTTTACGTTATCAGCACCATCTTCTTCCTGAGCAGTTGCAAGATCCCCAGCTCCGAGTTCTTTAACACGATCAGCATAGCGTAACGTATTCAAAGAATGTTCGCATGATGAAACACCGGGTGAAATCATAGCTATCATGCAAGTTCTGGAATTAGGCCCTACAAAAGAGTCTCTTAAAACTTGGGTCAATTTACTGACCCTAAAAGGCAAGTGGGACCCTTTGCGTCCTAATGCTCGGATACATTCCTTCAAGGCTAACAATGATTTATTTATTTCTGCTCCTTCCATTCCTAAAAATAAGAACATTAAAATGTATTTATCCTAATTTTGCAACTTATGCAAATTTTTTACTTGTTTGTCGGTCAGCAGAAGAGGTATCTGCACCTCTTTCATTTCCTGCTAAATCAATAAGGGAGAATTTTCCATGAACTTTGTGCAGCGCGTTGTTTGGACGTAGAATTATTTGGAAAATAGCATGTGATCTGGAGGAATTTGTGTTTGCTGAGGTTTGACCAGAAGTTCTGGCTTGGTTTCCTTTCTGAATAAGTTTCAAAACTTCTTCAGAAGATACCACGACTTTTTCTGTAAGCCCGACAACTTGCACTTGTTGTTTTCCATCTTCCAGTATTCTTAATTTGGCTTTATTAGCAAGCAAGTCAAATACCTTGCCGGAGTAAATTTCAAAAAAACTGGCAGATACAACAAGATTAAGATGCCTATATTTTGGGGAATTGGCAAATCGAAAAACATCACTAGCTGCCATTGCATAAATGCCTCTTTGACAATCTTGATTTTTCCCAACAAAATCGCCCCCCATGGTGTGCGTTTTGCCAGAACCCGTTTGACCATAAGCAAAGCAAGTGGCAAAACCCCCTTCAAAAACTGTCTTTACCAGCGGCTGGGCAGTGTATCTGAAATAAATTTAAACCTCAATAGTTTTTATTAATAAATATACCGTTTATTATTCACTGACTTGTAAACTACTTCATTATTACATGTTTCGTCAAAAGCGTAATCAAATCGAAATAGTTGGTTTTCCAAATATTTAGTCAGATCCACCTTATTTTTGGGCTCGTGTACAATTAACTGATTTTTCGAAGGAATTGTTATAACATCTACCTCTTTCTTAGTTGATTCTCTTTTATTTAAGGGACGTTTTCTTACACAAACGGTAATTAAATGATCTTCGACTACATCGTTTTCAGTGAGTGGTTTTATGTCCAAACTACGTCGGTATTCTCTGGAAGAAAATAATTTATTTTTATTTTAACAACTGTTTTCATGTTTTTTGTAATTCATACTGGATCATGTTTAATAGTTCCCAATGCGGATTTCCGGGAGCCATTTGTAAAAACGCTTCTTTTTCTGCCTTTTCTTCAGCCTGGCGTTGTCTTCGTTCTTCCCGATTCTTTTTCAATTTTTCTACTTCCTTTACTACGTTGGTTCGACGTGAATTCTAAAAGAATAATTTTAAAATACCTTAACGATTTCATTTATTCTGATTACAACGTTACAAACCTGTGGGACAGATGCAGTTGACTTCGAATGAGGAATACTAGAAACCTTTTCTTTTTCATTTTTTTCGGGTTCTAAGATGTGGCCAGAATTTAAAAAGTTTGTGAATCTATTTTGCTGTTTTGTTCTTATTGAACCATTAGTTCTGGTAGAAGCAAGCAAAGTTTGTTGTACTGACTGCTGTGTGGGATTCTGTAATAGATATTAATAGTTTTTAATCAACACAAAGTCAATAAACAATAAAGTTAATTAATAGTAAAATGACTGTAATTCCTATAATACATAATTTTATTCCAGATTTCAATTAGGTTTCGTATTGCAAAATAGGTATCATTAATGTTTAGGACCTGATTACTATTAAAATCGTCATCGCTTTCATCAAATTTTCGTATAATTTGCGATGACTGTCCTACTGTAGAACTAATTTCTTCCCCTGACGATCCCGAAGAATCCTTAGCAGCATGCAGAAAAGGTAAAATTGATAAGGAAAGAGATTATACATTTGTATTATTTAATCGAGCATTTCAATGAAAATTACCCTTTGAAGCTGAAGTCCGGTGCTCTGCAATACTTCGTTTGTTTTCACTGGTATGTCCTCAATGATTCTACTTTCAGGTTTTGTTATGGAAACATTTGGATTAAGAGATTCTATAATGTTAAAGTCAATTTCTTTTCCTTTAGTTTCTCCCTGTTCAAACCATTCTACAGTTGCGCTATTTAGTTGATAGTTAATACCGGCCACAAATGCAGAGTGTATACGACCTAAAATTAAAATTTAAAACTTACATATACATACAACATTTTATTTCATCAAGGTGTTATTGAAAATTACAATGTAAAATTGTGTTGGTGATCTTATAATAAAATAACGTACTTATTATAATAACTGTACACATAAAGATAATAATAAAAATGTACATTATAACGCGTTGTGTAACTTAAAAACATAAAAAAGGGACAAAATAAATAACAGTTCAAAAGCAAAGAAATAACGATAGTGTGGATATATTTATGTGTAATTATTCATCAATTTAATATAAGCATAAACTTGAAGAATATTTTGTCGAATCTGTAGGTGGTTTGACCTTGTTCAGTACAGAATCTATATAAGGTATCAATAAACCTAAAAACCTACACCAAGTTACGTCATTGTGCAAAAAAGAAGAACAGACATTGGTGATATCCTCAGATTAAATGCATATACATAAATATATGCGTATTTATAAACATATGGACTAAGGGTGTAACAATGATGATAGATTGGATTGATAACTTTTATATTCACATTAAGTACATATTTATTTTTCGTATGGTTTTATTTAAAAAAATAAAACGAAAAATTATTACTTTCAGGTAATTCCTAATAGGGAAAGGGCCGCTCAACAAAAATTTATATTCATGGATTTAACTAATGACAAAACAAATAAAGTAAAAGCAGCCAAAATGTTTACTTTTTTCTGTATTATTTACAATTTATCGTTAATGAAATCAAATTATTTATCTTTAAGATTTAGATACTTCATTGCTCATTAGAGGTTTTTATAAAAGGAACATTGCTATGGTAAGCAATTACTCAAATTTCAGATCAATTTACCAAAATATTGTTATTTATCATCACAAATCGGAAAATATTTAAGCATTACAATGAAAGTATGTAGGTACCTTCTAGTAAAATAAATTAAATAACAGTTTTTTCAAATAGATCTGACATCACTGTCCTTGATTTATTTGAGTTCTGTATTCTTTAACATTATTTTCTTAAAATATGTACTCCTCTATTTGTATCTTTTTTACAATTGGTACATTCATTATATTCCATAAATATACAGTGTGTTGAATGTATGCGAATATATACGTAAATATATAAATATATATATTTTATATTATACATATATATATATATATATATATATATTATATATATTATACATAATAATATACATTTAATTGAAACAATTAAAATTTGCCGAATTTAAATGTTAATTATAAGAAACGCCGTTTTCGATCGGTTCGTTTGCGCTAGTATTAAATTAATATACAAATCTAAATTAATAGAAGAAAATACGAATGGTGAATCAGCTGCAATTTTAGAACATATTAGGCATGCTATTGCAATAAAATAAATAAGGTCTGTGAATTATAATACATAGAATTAAAACATGAGAAATACACTGTGATAAATGGTCTGTTCTTGATTTGTATGTAGTAACGAAAATCATCAACTAAAAATATTTAACATACCATCAGTTCGTTTGATATTGATACTAGTTCCTACTTCAAGTACGATGTGATTTTCCATTTTCAGACGTTATTTGAACTCTAACGAATAATTTATTTAGTTAATTTCATTAATAAATAACTTAAAAAACAATATTTATTTACAAAATTTCAAATAAACGTTAACAACTTTCACATTGAACCTCACACATGACGAACATTTACAACGGAAGCAAACGTAAAACAAGTGATGTGCCATTGCGCATGTCAGAGTAATGCCGGAAATTTAAAAAAGAAAACCTAATACAATGAACTCTAACGTCATACTTACTTGATATTTTTAGATATAATTTATTATTTTTATTTATTAACAGTTTATTATTTTTATTACTAATTGAAGCTAACACTTCGCATTAGTAAAAATTAGTATTATCCTACTATTGATTCTTGTTTGTAATATTTCTTTATAAGTGTAATATAATTTGTTGGTATACACCTCTATAGCAACGTGAAAATTAATTCATATTATCAGCATATAACAAAAACTTCGAGTTTCGATTATACAATATATATAATAACAATTGCTTTTGTATTTTACATATTAATATTGACAATGCTCATCATTTTCGCTATAATTAATAATAACCCATATGATAGACATACACTCCTTCAAATTCGCTATTTTGCCTTTATAATATCAAAATTATTTATTTGGTATTTAAAAGTACTGTGTATGAACTATTTGAAATTGCAGGTACTTGGGAATAATTTAAATAAAAATGCGAATATTTAATTTACCAAATATATTAAAATGAACACATTTCAACAAATATTATTTACAGTAACTTTCATTTGACATCATAGACTCCTTAAATTGAACAAATGAATCTAAATAAGGCAGTATTAGAGCAATATAACCCTGGGATCTTGGCTTTTCAATAATTAGCTGAGGATTTTTTAAAATATTTTTATTTATTTCTAAAAGTTTCCCTTTAATGCAACTATAAACTGGATATGATGACCCATCAGTGCAGTGTATATAACAAAGAATGGAATTGGGATTTAACTTTTGTGCTCCATGCTTTGCCTTTCCTGATGACCTGTTCCCTAATCGATCTATATTGCCTACTACACTATCAATTTTTAGTATTTGTTTCCTACCTTTTATTATAGGATGCTTTTCTGCCAAAGATATTAAGCATATTCGATTTGTGTGAAAACTAATGCAATGATCTAAATTATTTTCTTCTGTACTATAGTCTGTACAATATTTTACAGTATAATATCTATCTGCTACACTTAAATATTGATCACATGTTACATTAACAGAATCCATGATGTCCATAAAATTCATTTTTAATTATTTCAAACAGTTTTATGCTCGTTCTGGTTTTCTTCAGAATGATTTCTCCATAACCTAGCTTTTCTCTCTAAAGACTTCCTATAATTTGCCTCCCTTCGTTGTAATCTTTCTTCTTTTAAACAAGCAATTACTAATCTGTCTTCACTATTACAATAACCAAAGAATTTAAGGAATATATTCTAAAATCGTTAAAAACATTCAATTGTATATAAATTATTAGCAACAAGACCTCACATTTTCATGACACTCCTTTAATTGTTTTATTAAATCATTGCATTTGTCAGTGTGCAAATGAGGTGATAAATCTGTATGCATTTTACACATATGCCTAAAAATAAATTTCTTTTCCCAGTTAGGGTATTTCTAAATTAATTTTAACAAATCTTAAAATTGACATTATTTTTTTTAATAAAAATTCAATCTTCACCTGTCAAGAAATAATCATTGAAAGTGGTTACAATCGCTAGAGTTGTGAAAATTCAACCAAAATTAGAAAAAGTCAGGTATAATAAAAATCAAATCGAATTTGTATTTTATATGAATACTAAAAAAAAGTGAATACTTTCATTTTAATGCTTTGAAATAGATTAGTTTAATATTTTTTTTATAAAACGCGCGCAAATTTTAAAACTGTGTAGGCAATTGTTTCTTTACTTTTAACAAATGTATAAACTAGTGGCCGTTTTGTTGACATGGAGATGTTATAAATATAATTTATTTAACATTTAATTTACCTCATCTTATTCCAAAAATATATATAATTTAAAGGAATGTTTATTTCAAAGACCGACTCGTCTTCAGATTCCTCTGAAGACAGTTCTTCCTCTTCCATCGTTTCTTCATGGTCAGAACACGGTAATATTTTTTGTAGCAATACTATTTAATTTTAATTAATAACTAAATTCCGAATTTAAAATACATAAAAATAATGTTATATCTTACTTAGTGCTGTTATGTAGACATCAATCCTACTGACTTCTTTTCTGCCTTTTCTGCTGTGGTAATCGTGGTTTTATGAGTTATATGTCTTTGGTTTTTTTTTGAGTCAAGGTATTGAAATTGTTCTAAAATATCGTAAAGAAAACCAGTATAAAGAAAAGCTAATAATCACAATCGCAAATTTATTTATACATTTATTAGGAATTGCGATTATAATTTATTATGTTGTAGTTTTCTTATAATATACTGCAAACACAAAAACGTTTGATATGAGTCGTCATGAAGGTATGTGTTGGAAATACAATGAATACTGTTAACATATCGTTTGGAAAATGTCTTATAAATAAATTACGAATATGGATTGTAATTTTAAAGTACAATAGCCTTTTAGCTAAAGCAGAAAGATTATCAAATTTGCTTTCTAATTTCTCATTAATTTTAAGGTGTGAGCTGCGATTCATGCTTAAAGGGGAATTTTCGAGGGCGAAGATATAAGTGTCTTATTTGCTATGATTATGATTTGTGTGCTGCTTGTTACGAAGCTGGTGCCACTAATACTAGGCATAATGTGGACCATCCAATGCAGTGCATCTTAACTCGTACTGATTATGGTATTATATAAACTGAGTTACTTATCATTGGTAAATACGGATTTTTACAGAACTTTACTATGGTGGTGAGGCTCTTACTAACATAGATCAACCTCAATCGTATACTTGTCCATATTGTTCTCGAATGGGATTTACTGATGCTTCTTTGCAAGAGCATGTAACTACTGATCATGCTGATACTTCCTTTGAAGTGGTATATAAATATTTTACTTTAGAAAAGTACAAATAAGAAATGTTTGTTAAATATTTAATTGTAGGTTTGTCCTGTTTGTGCTGCTATGCCAGGAGGAGAGCCAAATCTAATGACAGATGATTTTGCTGGACATCTTATGTTAGAACACCGTACTGGACCAAGAGATCTTATTTCTTTTTTAGATGAACCAGTTGGTAGGACTCACAGTGCTCATAATATGAGACGTATTCCACATCATCTGAGTAGTGGAAGAGGAGGGCAGTGCTCCAGGCCACGTCGCTCGAATATGCATTTTAGGTATCTCAATTTGTTACTTTTTTAAATTGTGTGATTAAAGAGAAAAATATAATTTAGATTATTCCTAAGCAAGCCTTTGTAAAAGAAAGTCACAGGTACTTTTAGTGTTTTTAGCTCTGCAGGATTGACTTCTTTGTCTCCTTCATCCCGTGAAACAGTTGATCCTATAGCTGAACTTCTGTCCCAGTTGTCAGGAGTTAGACGATCAGCAAGTAATACAAGTTCCAGTACTCCAACACAATTACAGCAGCTGCAAATGCAACTACAACTTGAACGTCAGCAGGTGAATGCTGCACGTCAACAACTAGAGCGCTTACCAAGACGTCAAATTCAAAATCAAAACGCTTTGAGGGAAAGTTCTTCAACAGGAGGGAGTAACGGAGGGATTGGCACTTCTCTTTCATCCACACTGATATTAAATCCGACCCCATCTACGTCCCAGACTGGCAACGCAAATGCAACACCTATACCACCCCCTCCATCTAATTTCCTGCTTTCTGGACTATTGGATGAAATATCGTTGAGTTCAAGGGGAGAAGACAGTCGTTTTGATCGCAGTTCATTCGTACAAGATCTCATATTATCTACTCTGGTAAAATGGAACAAGATTAAAGATGGTGAGTCTAATACGATTATTGCCATGACCGATAATGCTTGGATGGGAAAGAACAGGAAGACTTTCTTAGAGAAAATCCTAAAGGTTATTACTTTGGCTGACTTTTCGGTAGATAAATTAGAAAATCATTTGAAGAAAGATTCAAACAATTCACCAAACGTTCTAAGATAGTTATTTAAATTGACAGGTCAAAAGAAAAACTATTTGTATATATTTAGAGATGGAAATTCAGTTTTTGTTATTGGAGGCATTGTGATAACCTTTAGATGCATCGTTCATTTTGAAAACGTTGCTGCTGTTATTTATTTGTAAAATTTAAGCAGTTTTTTTCTTAGCATTTACTAACTGGTAATTACTCATTTCAATAAATTGAATGTATGTATATGCAATGAAATTCACGTTGTAACATTCACCCTTTGTCCCGTTAATTGCTAGAATTTACTTTTGTTTAATTAAAAGATGTAATGTGTATCTTTGAATAAATAAAAATTGTATTTTACTTATTCTTTTCATGCTTCTAACGTTATCCATGTTTTCCTACTCGGAAAAAGTGTGAAAATGGTGAAAATTTGTTAAATAAGTACACAGGTAGAGTACAAACAAATATGTATTTTTATACACATTTTAATAATTATAATTTTTACAGATCACTAAACTAATGTATAAGTAAGTGGATGGACAATTTGGGTAAGTACAGAAAGTATTGTTTTTTAAATGTAAAATTATATATACATATAACGGCATATATATATAATTTGTCATTTAATTAGCAAAGCAACTTGTGTATATTAATTACTTGTGGGTAATTTAATAAATAATGATAGTAAATGATAAGTAATTAGCACTTTCAGTAGTTTTAATGTAAAAAAAAAAACACTTTAAAGCGCAGATGTTCTTGCTAACTTTGGCCGTACAAATGTAGTTTTTGTGGAGATAAATATTTATAACAAGCTAGTAAACGTTAATTAATTAATACGTTGATTACAATAATTAATAGATTTTTTCAAACAAAAATAAAATTAAGAGATCATACAAAAAGTATATAGTGTAGTAGGATATAAGAATCTTTAGCAAAAATAGCAAGCATTTATTTTATCTCCTTTAAAATTATTGGTTGTTTAAAATTGTTATTATTAATTGATATAGCATTCCAAAATGTCATGATACAGATTATTATTCAGCTTCTAAATTCTAAACGGTTATGAGTACGCATTTTTAGATGTATTATGATCATTACTCTTTTTAATGCACATTAACAAGACAGTAATCGACTACAGATCATTGTCAGAATTGGAAATACACTGTGCAAACATTTCTAATAAAATAAGGTGCATTATATATTAATGTATTAAAGATATTTTTACAAGATTTTCATTACAATGCCAACAGGTTGTAGCCAATTACTGAATTGTAGGATGTTTGTTTATTTATAATGCAAAGTACTTTTTGTAATATAATTATTGGAATGACTCCTCTAATTTTGATGTATACATATTTAATTTATATAAAAAAAAACCTCATTGCAAAGTAAAGTAAAAGTAAAAAAAAGTTATGAGGTTTCAATCCTACCGAACAATAAACATATAATTTTTGAAAAGATGTATTAATGTAATGGAATCACACTTTCCCCGTGACTTCATCACATAGGGCGGTTAAAGCTAAACATTCTTTATTCTTCTGATCTAACGATACCATCAAGGAAGCATTTTTTATTTCCAGTCGTTTTATTATGGCTTGAAGTTTATGAATTTCCATATCGTTCGATTCACGTATATTCGCCATTTCTTTGCCAATTCTAAAGGAAAAAGAAGAAAACATTATTATATCATTATACAAGTTATTAACCTACACATACTTTTCTATTTGTGCTTTTGCATGGGCTTTTAATGAATCATATTTTTCTTCACTTTTCTGAACCATTTCCTCAGATGCAGTCAATCTTTGTAACAAGGCCTCCTCATTTAGTTTATAGCGCTCTATTATATTTTTACTGCGTTCATATTTCCTTTAAAAAGGATTAATGTTATTTATATTTATATATATTAATTCATTGATGTTTTACTTACTGATGTACATCTGAAAATGCAAGTTCTAAATTAGCTAAATGTCTCTTAACAGTTTCATGCTCTTCTTTTAGTTTTTGGATTTCATTCACTTTTTCTTGAATATTTATTTCAAACTCAGCCATTATTTTCCTGAAAATAAGTATTAAATTTATTTGCAACAAAAATGAAACTAAATATATTACTTGAAACTAGTCTCTTCTTTGGCTAAGCTATTAATTTCACTTATCAGTCTAGCTTCTCTAGTTTTCAAATTTTTAATGGTCTCCTCTAATTCATTAATATTTTCACTATCACTTTTCGCAGATTTTTCTTCTAATTTCTGTTTTAGTTGTTTTACCTCTTGTTTATAAGCTTGTTCTTTTCGAATTAGTTCTGCCTGTGTTTTTATAATTACCTCTTCTTTCTGCCTAATTTCCAGTTCTAATGTTGCCCTTTCTTGCTGAGAAGCATTTAGTTGCAATTTTAAATCAGAATTTTCTTCTTCTAATTTGTCTGAGATATCCATATTCTAAAAAACAATTTTTTTAATTATTTACATTTATCAATTAATTTTGTGTCATACAATATTTGTTTTTTTTTCCTTTGATGTTTCTATATTCTGGCCATCACTTGGGTTATTTTGAATTTTAGGACTAGCTTTTACTATACCGACATTCTTTTCAATTTTATGAGGCAGAGAGTACCTTTTAGAACAATTTTTTTTTTCAAATGTACTATTTGGTAATGACTTTCTAGTTTGTAACAAATTTATGTTAACTAAGCCCTGATTTTCTTTATATTCTTCAGATGTGTTTTGGATACAATGTGTTATCTCTGACAAAACTTTAATTGAATTTTCTGGATTTCTTATTTCACTTTCCGCTTCTTTCAAATTAGTACCACACCTTATATTGCAATCAGTTTGATCAATTTCTGCATCAATTGATTTATCGTCTTGAGTTTCTAATTCAAACTCGAGGGGTTCTGTCTGAGTTTCCTGTCCTAGTATATCTTTCTGAGTTCCTGTATTTTTATACAAATCTTTATTGTATGGGGGAGTATTTTTATTTTGCTTATTATCCAACTTCTCTAGTGATATATTATTTTCTTCCAATCTATCAGTAATTGTGGGATTTTTGTTTTCATCAAATGTGCACTCTTTAATGTTATCTTCACTGTCTGATTTATCTATATTGTTAGATGTTAAACTATTATTTTCCTCGTAAATATTTTTTTCAAAAATATTTTCCTGAGTGGTATTAGTAGCTGTAATATCTAACAGTTTACTAGATGAACAATCATTCTTATTTTTATTTGTGAAACATTCTAGAGAGTCTTTACATGGTGATACTTCAATTTCTTTAGGAAATGTTTCCTCTATAATAGACTGTTCAAAGGTCCTATAAAACAAGCTTATTTTATTAATTTCTTAAGTATGCATAAGTTACAACTTACGGCGACTTAAAAAGTGGATCAAACTCTGTTAGAATTGACAATCTTGTATGGGTAACAACTGGTAAATTATCTATTCCTAAAAACACATAAATGTTTCACACATAATAACACAATAATCAATAAGTTCTAAAAACTGGCGAACTACTTTTCCTTTTTAATGTAATATAATACAATTTAAACTATTAAAAACATGTGAGGAAAATACGAAAAATGAGTCAATTAGTGCATATGTTTTTGTATATACCTAATAGCAGTATTGTGTCATGACGTTTCAGGGTATGCGTCACCGAAATAAAAAAGAATACTGCTACTGGACTGCAATCAAAACACGAAATTTTTTGTTGTTTAAATGGATATAACGATGAATTAATTTTTACAATGTATATATATAAATGTTATATGTATATATACATATATACATTTACAGACTGAATCAAAATTAATTTTCACGTCACTTCTGCAACGACCCTGGCTAAAAGCGCATGCGTAACCACTTTAAATTTGAGCCGCGAAAATTGGTAAATAAAGATAACTCCATTTTTCATTGTAATCATAATCACTATTAGTAATGATACTAGAATTAAAAACAATCACTTTTACCTTTCTCATTTGTAACTGCTGCTTCGTCTTCATTTCCTCCTTGCTGTTTTTGTTCATCTACCTATAAACAAAATTATAGTTTATTTTTTATTAATTTAATTTGGTTTTAATTTTACAATAATAATATTGAAAATGATAAAACCTTGTTAATGTCTTATCATTTTTTTAATTAAAGAAGTAGTAGAAGGGATGTAGTGAACTTACCGAATTATTTGAAATTAAATTATCGTTACCGCATTCTCTTAATTGTAGATCATCCATCACTAATGATTTACAAGCCTAAGAAAACAATATATGTATTAAACGAATGATTTTGAATGGTATTTTAAGTATTAAATTTAAATAAGAAAGTAGTAACGGTCAAAACCTGACAGTCAGAACTGTTTGAACTTAACCACCAACTTGTGACTGAAATCATAGAGAATAGACTGAAATTTAAAATAAAATTACGTATTGCCAACAACCTAAATTTAAAACTTTCTGAGAAAGATATGTTCAACTTTTCTAATTATTAATTCGATTTACTCAAAATAGGAATTAAAGGAATAGTTTTATTAGAGAAATTTATACAAATTAATAGTTTTATTATAGTAATTTGTGAAAAAAATAAATTAAATATTTAAAAAATGCTATTTTAAGAAGTAATCTATTTGCTTAATATTGTATGAGTTGGTAAAAACAAATTATAAAAAATGGAGCGAATAAGACAATTAAAAAGAAGTTATCAGTTTTTGTTAAAAAAAAAGAAAAAACTTGTCCTATAGGTAAAAACTTTTAAAAATTTTCAGTTGTTTAACATCTAACACGTTAGAGCAATAATTAATCGGAAGAAGCATATACAATGTTTAAAAGAAAACTTTTATGGATTTATATGGTAAGATACTAGTTTACCTATTTTTGTATTTCTAACTAATTCTCTTTAAGAGCGTTTATTTTGTTAAGAAAATTATTAGCCCTGTTAATTGTGTAGAAAATGGCGTCAATTCATTAAAGGAATATTTAAATAACGGGTTTGAGATTATGAAGGATAGAATAATATTGTTGGATCATGAGAAACATGAGCATGAAGGTACATTGCCTTTTAATTTATTCTTAATTTTAAATTTAATTTATAAACTTTTATTTTAGATATTCAGCAATTATATTTGAACTTCCATACAGCTAAAGAACTTTTTTTACCATTTAATTGCAGTTCATCATCAGTTTTTCAAATTTTTAATAAAACCTATGTACTTGTTAATTCGCAGTTATATTGTATGTTGCCTGCTTCTGATAAAATAATCCTTCAATTCTGTAATCAATTAGAACATTTAAATGAAGAAGAAATTTTATTTGTAAAGGTAAAAATATAATACTTATCGTATTGTACCTGCCAGTTTAATTATACGTAATTTTAAGGCAATAGATTTTCATGATATTGGTTTATTATTTGTTACGTTGCGCATTGGGTTTTCTTATATTTATGGATATTCGAAACAACAACAGCAATGGATTTTTCTTCAGACAATAAAAAACAAAGATATAGCAACAGATGCTACCTTTTTCGAACAAAACACACATCTATATTTGGCTATTACAAATAATAATTTACAGAGAGCGCCTCTCACGTAAAGCAATTTGGATTTTTTTTTTATTAATGTTAATTATTTAATTTCATTTTAGTATATATAAATGGACAGGTATTCATTTCGACGAAGAGAGCGAGTTATACATTGGTAATTGTGATGGAATAACGTCGTTTACAAATAACAATAATTCTGAAATTATTATTTCAACAAAAATCGTTAGTGGAAAAGAGGTAATTAAGTAATGTGATATATTGATAAATAATTTAAAAAATAACTAACATAATACCTACAATGTTTTTAGTTCTCAACACAAGTTTTTGAATTTAAAAATGATCAATTAATAAAAGTACAAGCTTTAAATATTCCTGATCCTAAACATGTAATTATTTATAGTCTTAGTGATAATATTTATGTAGCAATACACAATAGCGAAGGAAATTTTCAAATATATCAGTGGACAGGTATAAAAGTTAGACTATTCTAGCATGATTTTCACCTGTCATTTTTATCTAGGTTCAAAGCTAATACCATGGTTTAAAATGTTTACCTGCACAAATCTTGAAAAAGCCATTTTAACGTCTTTTAGGAGAAGTCCCTCAGTATTTTTGGTGGAAAAGGTGCTACACTTTTTATCATTTCACTATAGGATCTTGATGACAATACGATGGCAATATTTTTGTTTTGTAGGAGTATCTTTTAACTATGCAATTGTACATGCATACCTGGAAATTGGTTTCCAAGATAAAACTTAATAAAAATTCTAGTAAAAAGTTATATTTTGGACTTTTAAAGTACAACGATGATAATGCTCTTGTATTGTTTGGTCAGACACATAATAAATCTTTGTCACTTTCAGTAATACCTTTTGATATTACTTTTTTTAAACAAGGTAACTTATTACTGAGTTAGATACTAAGTTTAATTGTTTTTTCTCTAACACCTGTATTTTTAGAAAAGTATGTTGGAGAAAAAGATATTTTGTTACAATGCTTAGCTAATATACAAGATATTGTAAATTTGAATGAAATGGATGCTGTGGATAGCTCAGAACTATTTAAAAATAAATCCGATTCTCATACCGTTTTAGGTAGTATTAGGGGGGATACTATATCTGTGAGTTACGTTTTTTATTTATATAATTATGATGCTATATACATATTTTTTACTTTTAAGTTTTTGAATTTTGAAAATTATCTCAAAGAAATCTTTGAAAAGCTGAACATCTTGAAATCACAACTGCAAGACCTTTTTTATAATAACAGCATTGTAAGTTGATATGTATTTTATATTGGAATTTTATTTAAATGAATACTTATTTTGTTTGTAGATATTAGAAGGAAAAAATATTTTAAAAGGAAATTTAAATGTTGAGAAGATTACTGCTCCAAATATGTTTATTTTTGTTTTAAATAATATTAGATGGGCTCCTGAGCAGTGGCTTTTATATTCGAAGCCCCAAATTATACAAGGCAAAGTTCTTGCCAAAAATATCCTAGCTGAAGAAATTTTTCTTTCACACTCTAACATTAGTAAGTAATAATCTTAATTGGTAGAAAAAATGTGTAATATAAAATTATGGTTTCAGAGTTACTTTTACAAAGTGGAAGTCAAGAGTTGCAGGGTAACTTCACTTTTGGTACTTTGACTGCAAGTAGAGTATATTCTCAAAATATTAACGATATTTTATTAGAAAATATTTATTTAATTAGTAGCACAAGTGTAGTAACCGGAAGAAAACAATTTTTAAAAATCAGAAGTACAAATTTGGAAGTTGAATTTATTAACGGGGTAATTTATTGTACCGTTAATAGTATATGTAATAAATATTAATAATCCCAGTTCCATCTTGTGTTATAGGAAAAGCCAGAGAATCTTATTAAAAGTTTATATAATTCCATCTTGATTAAAGACATTTCACTTCCGAATATATTATTGAATGCGCTTTACACAAAAAATATTAATGGAGTGTCGTTTGAAAATTTGTTCAATATTACGTTTCAAAAAGGAAAAACTAAAAGAATTTCTGGTCAGAAATAGTTACTTATAATGTAGTTAATTTCTTTCAATTTATAAAATTGAAATATATTTTAGGAAATGTTATTGTTCCACGACTCAGTGCTTATGATGTTACTGCTGTTACTCTACTAGGACATAAAGTAGAGGAGCTTTTTACCATATCAACAGAACAAATTGTAACGTCTTCACTTCAGTTAAAAAATGTTAATGCCAATAATTTGGATGTAGCACTTATTAATAACATCGATTTCAATTCAGAAGTGGCTACATCTGAAAACAATAGAGTAAAGGGTAAGTTCTTTTACATACACATATAAAATGTATTATAATATTATATAATTAATAATAATAATTTTGTTCGTTATTTAGGCCTTATAAGTATAGATAACGTAAAAATTGAAAATGATTTGTTTATTACTCACGAAAATAAAAACGCAGAATTGAAATTTAGAAGTAAAGATCACATAATTGGTACTCAAGAATCGGATTTATTGCAAATTTACGATTCTAAAGTTACCATTAAAGGAAATTTGTATGTTCAAAGTTTTTTTATTGGAAATTCTGCTGAAATTCTAGTAAGAGACAGTAATTTTACTGAAAAATTTATCAATAAATACTATTGGTCAAAAAGTTTAAATCAGGTAAACATTATATTCAAACATATAAATATCCTTAATTATTATTATAATTAATATGTTATCTGTTTAGAAAATATCAGTTCATTTTGAAGCACTACAAGGAGTTTCTACCACTTCCCTTACAACAGATACCCTCAATTCTATTGCTGTTGATACGTTCCTTCTAAATAATTTAGATGACAAACCTGTTTCTAACTTTGTGTTCGAAAATTTGACGATCGTGGGAAATATTAATTTTACAAATCCACCCACACAAGCAAAACAATTAAAAAAACTTGATAAGGAGATTGTTCGATTTTTTGGCCAGTATATAACTTGACTAAATATTGTGTATAAATAATAAGAATTTTATGTTTTAGATATGTTATAAAAGGCAAAAAAGAATTTTTAGAAAAACTTCGCATAGGCAGCCTTGCAACTAACTTTATAAATAATATCAACTCAGATTCTCTCTTTAAAGATAATACAGAAATAACTGCTGGTAAATTTTGGTAATTATTTATAATAAAATGATAGCACAAAAGAAAACATTTGTAGATGAGAAAGTTTTTCATCATATTGTGATAACAGGAAACCTGACAACTAAATCAGCCCAAGTAGACACTATAAACGGAAAAAATATGAATAAAATAGTATTAATTAATCAAGAAAATTTCGTGAACAATTTGAATTTTAGTCAGATTACAGGTAAGAAAGCAATAAAAAGAGTGTACTGGTACCTACTGATATATACTTATTATATTAATATTTATTTTAGTCAAAAATCTTGAAATAATAAAGCACAACAACGAAAATTTTATAAATTATTGTTCACTTATTGACCAAATTTATGGAAATACTATTTTGAAGAAATTAATTGGAAAAAATGTTTTCATTTTCAAAATAACTGACTTAACAAAAATTAATAACTTGACCACAAAGGCGTTAAAGGATTTTCTTTCAATGGTATTTAATTTTTTACTTTATCGATTGAACAGTTATCAAATTACACTTTTTTTTTTAAATTAGCAAACACCAACACTTGCAAACAAAGTTCAGGTTTTGGGAACTGTTACAACTGATAACATACAAGTGGCGTCTATTAATCATGTTGATTTTGTTAAATTAACTGAACGACTGTTTTATAGAGAGTGGAGTCAAAATATTTCTGCCACACACACTTTCGGAAAACTTAAAAGTAGTAAGTTTCATTAGTAAAGATAAAGTTGAGGAATATATTGTCCTTTATTAATATAAAATTGTTTAATTTTCCTCAAATTGTAACTAATGTATTCTTGATTTAGATAATTTGTGGACAGATTCCATTAACAAAATCAAAATTGGAAATCTTGTGAATATAAAAAGCAAAGAAGCGCAAAAAGTACATGTAGCAGAGGGTTTAATTTTACACTCTGTGGACTTTCAAAAATCTGTTTATGTCGACGGTTTACGATGTGATATCATAAAAATTATTGAATCGATAAGAAATCCAATCGTACGAACATGGAAAAATGTCCGTGTATTGGGCTCTACAACCCTGACAGACGAAAATTGTTTGCTCGGAGAAATATTGAGAAAAAATATCGAAATCGCTAAAAATTATGCAGTTTCTGGAGAGGTACCAATTCAATAAAATATACTAAACGCTTACTCAATATAAGACAAATAAATAAATATAATTTAAGGTAACTTTTGATGGAAATATTAACGCTAATAATGTTTATGTGAAAGGCAGTATAAACAAAATAAGTTTGTCACATTTAATTAAAGATGCGCTATATATTAATGGAGACCAGCAGGTCAGTACATATATCATTACTATTTTTTTTTTGTATATGGGTACCTAATTATTTAATATAATATTTACAGGTTATTTCGTGCAAAACAAATTTTAATTATTTATTTACAAGTGGGGCAACGGTCACTGGAATTCTGAAAGTTCCGTTAATAAATAATATAGATGTTAGAGAAATCGACAAAAAAATTGTGCGTCATTCAAATCTCAATAGAACAATTATTGAAGGGAAAAAAACATTTTATGATGGTCTTCAAGTAGATATTATTTCAGTGCGTATACGACTGCATATCCATAAGTTATTTCGTTCTTTATTGCATTGTACATATTTCAGACTAATCGTTTATTTGATGTGGAGCCAAAAGTTTTCGTTAATTTAAACGAATTAAAGTTCATTCCAAATGTACATTTTATTTCGGCTTTTGTACGCAATAATTTAGATATTGAATTTATCAACAATTTAAATGTTACATATACTTTAGAATCACTTCTAAAAAAATATTCTACTGAACATCAAAGGATTTACGGAAATTACTTTTTCCAAGACGTATCGTTACTGGGTACCTAACACTATTAATAATGTAAAGGTAATTAAATAACTTTTTTCCCCTTTTCATTTTAAGGCGATTCAGTAATTGAGGAAATAAATGGCGTTTTTTTAAAAGACTTGATAATTGATGAAGGAGTACAAAAACTTTATGCACCAGTAATTTTCACAGATGTGGACATCCACAGAAAAATAAATGCAGATAATATTAATAAACATAGTTTCAAAGATATCTTTGAAAGTGTGACGCAGAGAAATAGCATACAATTTGCAGAAAATATGGTAACTACATCAACTTAATTACTTAAAGCACATATAATAATGAATTATGAGCACCATCATACTGATATTTACAGCTAACTGTAGCATTTAAAATGTTTGATAACTTCGGTTTAGTCAGTAATTTATTGAAACTGCTTATAAGAACTAATAAGTTCGAAATCGCAAAAATTTAATATACATAAAGACACCTTAGGTATCGAAACGCGATTTAGGTTTCTAAACGTTTTTATGTGGAATGTTGAGTTTTAGTGTTTTATTTAGATCAGTTCCACAGAACTTCATTTGAATTTCTTGAAATTAAATTTATATTTTTAATAATTTAATACATTGTAGGAAATTTTTGATTCATCATTTGTTATCAATGATATTAATAGCCCTTATATAAACGGATATTTAGTTAAGGATTTCAAAAGACTTTTCGAATACAGCAGATCGGAAATGAACTTGGAAAATGTTAAATTAAAACTTAACAGAACCGAACATGTTGTTAAAAATACTATTAAGAAAATGAATGGTATGTTTAAAAAAAAATTAAAGTGTTTGCTTTAATCAATTGTCATTTTTGTAGTTAATATAGGTAAATATCTGTACATTGAAAATGTGATAAATATGCAATTATCTCTACCGAGGGTGGAAACAGCATACACAACTGTTAACAATGGATATCTAATGTTACATATAATTGCGAAAGAAAGTGGTGATGTTTGTGGATTACCCACCGATTGCCCTTGTTCTGTACAGCACTCTTTTGAAATTTCACCCCATCTTTCCATGCATCCTTTCCATACCGGTAGTTCCCAAAGAACCTTTTCTTACAGCGATGAAAGTATAACGATTAATGTTATAACAAATACCGTAAGCACAACAGAACAATGCAGGTGATCACGTGTTTAACTTTATTTTCTTTTAATAATCTTACAATTTCCATTAATTTGTTGTAACTTTAGTTATGAACACCCTTACAATGAACTTACTCATGTAACATGGACGCAAAGGAATAGTCTAAACATTACTGGGTCTTCGTTTATTTATCCCGAACCAATTATTGGATACGTATCAGGAGTAAAGTTTTTTACACATAAAAATAACGTTTACATTGTTATAAGTCGATATTACATAGTTAAGGGACAGAATAGTTTAAGATGTTTGGTGTACAAGATCCCCAGAGGAAAAGTATACACATACTATATTTATTTACATTAAAAAAAAAACTTTTTATTTCTTGTAGGAACAGATTTTGCTAATTCAGGAAATTGAGAGTAGCGGAGCCCCCGTTTTGGATTTATTTTATTCAGCTCAAGGTGTTGTACTCATAATTTGCAATACGCGGAACGATACTGTACAATACAATAACACCGGAATATATCGTTTTGACGAATCATCTGATAAGGTATTTGTTTCAGTTGAATTCATTTTTATTACATTAATAATATATTAATTTATTTTTAAGTTCATATTGTTACGGTTCATACCAGGAACTGGTTGTTCTTCAGTTACTGCAGTAGTTGAAGCTAGTGACAGCTTAATTGTACTACAACAGAATAACTTGCCACTAGAAGTTTATAAATATTCGCATTTTTATGATAACTACTACTTTTATCAAAGTTTTTTGTTGGATTCATCCGTAATTAGCGTCTCAGCATTTTATTCCGGAGGTAAATTATAAAACAATTACAACTAAATTTTAAAAGTAAATTAAAAAAACGTACTTACAAATTCAATTAAATAAACAGATTTGTTTTGAACTTGTTTCTTGCTAAAACAAATCCAAAAGTAACGCACGTTCACTACGTTTTTTTTACAATGATATTTTCAAATGTTTAGTTAATCGTACAATAAATTAACTTAAAATAACTTTACATTTCTTGCCAAAAATGTTAAATGAGTAATGAGAATGCCGAGAAAATATCTGGTACGTTTATACTGTATACACTTGGCATTACCCTCTTGTTTTATCTTAATCGTCGCTGATTCTAAAAATACTTTTGAATAAAACTCGATATTTTATGATATTTCTCAGCACACTTTTAACACATAGTATCAATATATGAAATTTAAAAATTATTTATTTAAATTAAGTTTTCTGAATATTTTTCGTAGGTTTTGGTATAAGCGATTCATTTTTATGCATCGTCACAGAAAATGGACATTTTTATATTTACTCATTTCAACATATTCAGGGCTGGAAATTGGAATCAAAAGGAGAGTTAGAGGGCTTACAGGCTCTTATTCCATTTGAAATAAATAAAAACATTTATATGTTCGCTCCATCGTTAACATCTAGTTCTCTATTAAAAGTTATGAAATATGCTATTAAGTAAGTATGGAAAACGTTCATGAAGTTCTTTAATGTGTTATATATTCAATATATTGTTTTTTGTTTTTCTTTGTTTTTTAAATAATGTGTATTTGCACGTATTTTATTAAAAAATCAATTTTATACATACTCGTTACTTTTCGATTACATGTGTTTTAAAGCGGCTGAAACTTTTTATATTTTTGGTTTCTTCGAAAGTCCTGTATACAAAATGAGGTTTTAATAATACGAAGTGCTTAAAGTCAATATTGCCCACAATTTTTGTCTGAAATATTTTTCGATTAAATTATCGACTTCGAAATTAGGAACACATTTCATTTATGTTGTTTAAATTTGCCCCGTCATATTTTTGAAATAGGGGAATTTGAATTTTACTAAAAGTGGCTTAGAAATAAAAGTTGTTAGTACTGAAGATGTACATCAAATTTGTGTCTGTCAAAATTCTTTGTGGTTACTAAATAATTATTTTACATTACATGTTTTAGATGGTTTTAGATTTTTTTTCGATGTAAAAACAAGTATTTTACAAACATTGTTTGAATTTGAATCTACAATTTTAACATTTTTTAAATCTCCAGTTTTTTCTTTTAAAAATGGCAAGCCGTAAAAGAATCAAAGATAATTTATCTCTCACAGAACTTTCAACAAGGCAAAAACATCTTACTAAAAAGGTTAGTATTGGATTTGTCGCATTTAAAGCAGTCGTTTCAGAAGAACGTATATTTTTGTGTATAATTTTCATTTTAGGAAATAGAATTACGAAATACACGTTCAGGCCCTGTATGTCCTCCAGTACCTATGAAACTTCGAAGATCCAATGGCAAGGAGCTATTTAATTTTCATGATTATGCAGTTCCTGTTTATTTTCATAAAAAAAGTATCCTTTAATTTAGAAAATATCAAATTATAATATTCAAACGTTTAGTAAATATACTCATTAGTGTTTGATGTTGTTTTTTTGGAACACTGCTGTATAAGATAATTTTGATTTATCATTTTCCTTAATAAAGTTATAGTACCTTTAAGTGAAATTTACAAGAAAGAATTAAAACTAAGCTACATGGAACAAGTTTTTGAAAATCAGGTGAAAGTTGGAGAAGGTTCATTTGGAAATGTATACAGAGCCCGTTCTAAAGAAAATAATGAATATTATGCAATCAAAGTTGCAAAAAATAATCATACAAGCTATAGTGAGAAATTTGGTGAAGTATTGCGGCTTGAAAAGATCGAGGAGCATGAGAGATGTGTCAAATACTTCTTAGCTTGGGAAGAGCAGGGTCATTTATACATACAGTTAGAGTTATGTATGACAAGTCTCGACAAATATGTACAACAGAACCACTATATTCCTGAAGAGCAAATGTGGGATGTCTTAATAGATATTCTTGAAGTAAATACTGTAATACTTTTAATTAAATAAAACACTAAAAACCCAAAATTCCATAAAAAACGTTAAGTTACCTAAAGTTTCAACTGAGGATGATACTTTGGGTATTGAACGTGTTTTAGGTCACTAAACGTTTCATGGAGCTTTAGATTTTTAGTGTTTTATTTAGTCTAATTCCACAGAACTTCATTTGATTCTTGTATGCTTTTAATGTTGAAAATGTTTAAAGGATATTTTTTGTAGGCACTGAAATATTTGCATAATCGCAATTTAATACATTTGGATATTAAGCCAGAAAATATAATGATTACTAGTGAAGGGACTTATAAACTGGGTGATTTTGGGCTATTACTGGATTTGAAGGAAGTATGTTAATTATATATATTTTTATGAATATATAGTTTAATATAATTTTTTTACTAGTTCAAAAATAAGAAGAATCACCACAGGTCTGTAAATGTATCAGAGGGAGATTCAAAGTATTTGGCAGCTGAAGTGCTTCAAGAAATATATACTACAGCATCTGATGTTTTTAGCCTTGGTATTTCTATGTTAGAATTGGCAACAGATTTAATGTTACCAACGAATGGACCCTTGTGGCATCAACTACGCAGTGGAATTTATCCAAAATTAATTGAAGAAAGTAAGAAATTTTACCATATAAATATACTTGCAATGTGACATAAATAATGTGCATGTCCGAAGTAATAATTTTATCGGAATTTTTTTCAAACAAAAAGATTAAGTTGTACACAAAATTAATTCACAGCAAATGGTATCGTTAAGATGGCATTTTTTTACAGGATACTCAAAAAAATTTAAACCACTGATTCAGTTAAATGATAATTCATATAAAAACGTGTTTAAGCGAAAAAACCTTGACAGATCCACTGTTTTCAATTTAAACAACTGATATATTTCCGATTGGATGTGTATTAAAGGGGTCCGCCATTTAACCCGATCAGTATTTTTTATTTCTTCGAACTTTGTGTACCAGATGAAGTTTCAATGATACCATGTGTTTAGAAGCAGTATTGTTTGATTTTTTTCAACCAAATTATTGATTTCAAGATTAAAGGCAGTTTACTTACTTATTAGACTCTTCTGTAAATATATTTGTATATCAGTGCTAATATTAAAGTTTATTTTGTATATTTTAGAGATTTCTTGGAGATTTAGAAATATAATAGAAAAAATGATGAACCCCGAATATTTACAACGTCCTTCTGTTGATCAGTTACTTGAAACAACGGCAATAAAGAAAATTCTTTTAAAACGTGAAAAGGGATTAAGGGAAAACTTCACGGTAAGCTTATTAATTAGAAACAATTGATAATAATAAATAAGTGTAAAAATATTATCTAGTTATTATGTTAGATTGCAAAAGTATTTTATTAAAATATTGAATTACCAAATATTTCGTTAAATATTTAAGGTAAACTGGAAAGATAACAATGAGAATTGTATAAATGAAAATCTTGAGAATGCAAACATTCCCACTATATTTATTAAGGAATCATCCCTATGTGACATGAGTATGGACTATTCAGATTCAGACCTGAAATTTGGTTTACGAGAAATAGACAAGTAAGTAACAAAAAACTTTAATCAGTGTTTATATTGATACAATAGATATTTCCATCTTTTATTTCATATATTCATAAATGAAGTAAATAATCACTGTTGGAATTATTATAAAAAAGTGTATTAAAATTTATTTAGCGGTAAGGTAAAACGATTATTATAATATGAAAATTTATCAACGGAGAAGTAAAAAATTAAACAAAAATATTAGTTATATGAAGAGTGAATAAAATTACATAATGAATCGAAAACTTTTAATTTAAAAAAAAGAAAAAAATATTTGAAGATTGTTCACGAAAAGAAGGATGTAATATTTTTTAATGAAGTTTAAACTTTAAGCTGAATTTACATTTTTTTTAAATAAAATTAATAACAATAAAAAACACATTAATACAAATAATATAGTATACAAAGAACACAACACGAAACAAAAAATAATGAGTAATATAAGCAAGTATGTGTTTTCTGCTGTAATAAATTAAGTAAAATATCAAAAATAAGTTTTCTCAAATGATCTTTTTTCTTTAACTCAATTTTCAAGTCGAATAGTTGGAGATAGTAAATGTCAGGTAGATTTAGTACAGAAAAGCAAGACATTTTTTTCAAACTGCTTACATCTCTAATCTGGGTTAATTAAATGAAATAAATTAATTATTTTTTGTAGCTTCGGCGATGATTCATTGTCAATATCAAACAATGGAGATGTAATTATGCACTCGTCGACACCAGTACGTCCAAAAACGCCTGATTCAGGTTTATCGCGTGTAAAAATATTTTCTGTTTAAGAAATCATATTACGATGAGTATGACTTTAAACTTAAGACATAATTATTGCACGGAATATTATTACATTAACATTTACCTATAAGTTTAAGGTAAAACATACATCATTTCATTTCACATTATAAGTTTGACGTCATACTCGTATCATTTTAAATTTTTTTAAATAATGATCTCGAACATTGCAATGTGATATTTCTGTAAGACATAGCTGCTAGAGCTGCTGGGGTTTATCTGTTAAGTTTTTTACGTTTTTTGATGGGCACGTGAATGATTGGCGTAGACATTACATTGAAAGTTTTTCTACAATACCAACAAAAACTAACATGCCTTTTTAAACCAAAAAGCATTAACATTTTAATATTTATCCTACATATTTTTACATTTTATGTCCAATCATTCATTTATTATTGCAATATTTTACCATAATGGTGCTGTATAAACTTCCTTTATAGTTTGTAAAAGAGTATTATGTTTTACACTACATAAATAATTATTGCACATTTTTGTGCTACGTTACATATTTATTGTATCAGATTAAAGGAGTCGTTCGTTGTTTGTTTGAAGAAAGGTTCTTTTCGTAGATTATTTAGAGAATTTATGTTTATTTTTTAATTTTCATTCGTTTCATTTTCGTTGCAATCAAAAATTGCTCTCTAACTTATTGATCACAAAGAACATTTGTGTCAAAAAAAGGAGAATCCTACTTTTTTTATGCTTATCTCTAGCATGAGAGTTTATATTATTTGTTATTTCCTAATAAAATTCTCTAAAAATTGAATATATTACACTTTTTTTTCAACCAATCCATTTTTATAAAGAAGGCTTTTCAAACTGAATACAATGTTTAAATAAAATAGCAATTTATTTGTATGTGGATACAAAATACTATTTTCAATAAATCTACGGAATTTTGTTTTTCACAGTTATATATCATTTAAACAAGCAATGTGATGGCATATTATTCATAGTTTTAAAGTGTACTGTGTTGGCACAAACGTCCGTACCAACCAGATTCACAAACACAAGTGTTATCAATGCATGTGCCGTGTTTACAACCTAACTTACATATGCTTCTGTTTAGTTTGGCCCTCCCAATTTCACAATGATCTCCCCTGAAACCATTTGGACAGCGACACTTATTAACTCCCTTGCACCTTCCCCCGTTTAGGCATGGAATTATGCATTTAGCTAGAAGTAAGTAATGATTATCCATTTATACACTTTTTCTAACACCACTTACAATATTCACAATGAAGTCCATAATATCCTTTAGAACATTCACAAACATCCTTTTGAACACACTTACCACCATTTAAGCATTTCTCTCGACATATACCTATAAAACATAATGTCAAGAACAACTATTATAAAAATCAGATCTAAATTTTACCTCCTTCACAATGTCTTCCCTGAAACCCTTCAGAACAACTGCATACCCCTGGTGATGTACAATTACCACCGTTCATACACTGAGGGTAACATAAAGCTGTTCTACAGTACTGTCCCATATATCCTTCAGGGCACTGACAAATTTTTTCTCTATTACACCAGCCATTATTTGCACACTTTTTATCACATTCTGGATCAGGGTCTAAAATTTAACCATTAAAATAACTTTAACTACAAGCATTTTATAAACTTAATTTACTTTCAAAATAATCTTACTTCTTTGGGAACACTCCTTTCTTAAATTTAGCCTTAGAGGGGTCCCATTAACGGGTCGACCTTTTCCTTTTTCTATAACTAATCCAATTGTAAATGATGCAATACCAGAATTATTTCCTAAACAAGGAAGAAAAATGCTGAACTCTTTAGGTCTCTTAGGTACCCTGCCTCTGGTTTTAATGGATAAAACTGGTGGTTCTAAAATACTCTCATCAAATGATTGCAGACGATCAAAATGGTAGGAATACTTTTTCCCTCCTGACTTCCATGTAAAATTAACATACCCTACTTCTGATGGTATTATGGGGAGGTATTTTTCAAAATTAGGATCCAATATGTATGGCAAAACATTACCATTCACAATGGCATATATTTCCATGGACATTCCTGTCGATGAAAAAGGTAAAAACTAATCCATTTTCACAAGTTTGCAGTGTTTATTTGATAATTACCACTAAACATTTTTACTTGCTTTTCATCTATCCAAAGTGCCAAATCTCCAGTATTTCTAGGATCTGATCTATCAGATCTTGATCGAATGCATACTGCTTGCATTGCAAGCAGTATAACAATTATAAAAAACATTCTGATACAATATCTTATGGTTATTGTATTGTGACAAAACTTCTAGATTATATTAATTGATATATACATTAATAAAGCACATAACAGCATTATTATGTTGCGAACAGCACAATTTGTTCAGTATCCTAAAATATTTATGTTCTTAATTGAAATTAAAACACTTTGTAAGGTGACCCAATAGCGCCATTCCTGCAAGAGATACTTCTATATTTCGAAATTAAATTTCTGACTTCCAAGAAAATCATTGACTATACTTGGATTATATTAGAAATTTGATATTTTTAGGAATGTGATCCTTTATCATATTAGTTAAATGTTACTTTAATTTTTTAAAAATTACAAATAAGTATTCAGTTATGTAAAAGAATTATCGATGAACTATATAGCTGTTACCTAGACACTATATAAAATTAGTGTTAATATTATGATAATTTTTCGAAAGGACAGAAAACACCAGATTAAAGTAAATGTGGCTAAATAGATACCTGTAGTATAAACTATAAACCATCTCTGGTCGTGATTTTATAATTTTATGTTTTTTGTGGTGCTTATTATTGTTAACTCATGTTAATCATGATGCATTTTTAATTATTCATTGCAAAGTCTATATTTCCTTTCTACTTAGCCAGCCTTATGTAATATCTTATTATAATTTCAGGTAGGTGTTTTTCTTTAGCATTTTTCTTTCCTGTTAGGTATTTATTCATAAAATAATACTAAACTAATTTTTAGTGAAAATAGTAAACTTTTTTATCATCTTAAAATAATAGAAATAGTGGTGTGTTTGTTATTACATACTCTATGGTTTTCAGTTAGTACACCTCTCTAATCTGTGTAAGTCAATTTCACGTTTGTATGCTGTTGTAATTTGTACATACAACAGATATAAAATGATATTACAATATATATTTATAATGTCGCCGGGAAACTCTCTTACAAGTTGTACATAGTTGATACCGGTAAATAAGCAAAATCTATAATTACTCGTTTTCATTATTATTTATCCGGTAAATAAGCAAAATCTATAATTACTCGTTTTCATTATTATTTATCGTTAAATCAGTGAGATATGTGACAAGGTGTTTAGACTTTATTCAAAAGAAAACATGAAGGATATAGATAAGGAAAAGGTATGTAAAAAAACGATAAAATAAAAAAGAATCGGTGAACACAACTAATTTAATCTACATACTTATAGTTTTTGAATTTATGAATGAAATTTGTTAAAATATTTGAAGAAACGTATTATTTATTGCCATTAGAAGAAAAAAGGGGGAAATCGTAATTTGGAAAACAATTTAAATTACAAAAGGAAGTAAAACAGATTATGTAAACAGGTGTAGTTTCATAAAGATCTGGGTAGCTAGTTTCCTATAGTATATTTATTATATATGCAATGTGTTTATTATATTTGCAATAACCACAATATAGGTCTAATTAGCAAATAATAATATAACATTGGCTACATATAGGTACATAGTTTTAATAAATGAAAAATAATATCTACAGTGTGAAAGGAGTTGAATCAATTATTGAAGAATTAATAAAAATTTTACTATTGTACAAAATTATAAAACATCATACCGTGCTACAATTTAATAGAAATACCAAACAATTCGTGAACGTTCCGATTTGCATCCCGTCAAACAAATTAACAGGTAAAATTGTAGATCTGTAATCATTAGAACTCACAACCTTAACACAGGCTGCTACATTAACAAGTTAACATATTACATTATGTTATAACATACTAGAAAATAAAAATAATAAATCTTGGAAACCATTGCTACTTCGAAAGAAATCCGTCGAAGATAATGGCGGATATGTAATTACAACAAGACAGACAGACAGACAGACAACAACGAAAGTGGAAACTCAGTTATTGTAGTAATTTAAAAATTGAAAATGGCTTTTTCTAAATAAATTTTTCTAAATATAAGTAAAAATTATTATTTAGAAAATGGCATTTATAATCAAACATATAACTACATGTGTTCCATCGACTTGTACGCAGTTGATATCCGTACAAACAAGATCATTACCACTTTTATGAATATGAATTTCACTAGGGATTCCGACCGTGAAAGCCTGTTCTTATAATAAACTACCAAATGTTAAAACTGCCTGTTGGTCCGCGAGAGACATTTCATCTCTTACCCGATTTCTACTAACCGGGCACTTCCCTATCCGCCACCCGGGAACGCGCCCGATGGTGCTTGCAGGCTCCCCACACGGGAAAAATAATACTCAGGCTCTGGTCAATGATGCAAACCAAGCGTGAGGGATCTTTTGTTATGTGGTGGGTCCAAACCACAACATTTCACAGACATTAATAGCTATTAATTGTCGATATACGGTTTGGAAATGTAACGGAAGTAATATTTTCGAGTAAAGAAAACTTTTAATCAAGTATAAAGAGTTCTGTTCATAAAACTGTTAACACATAAATAATGGTCAAAGGCTAAAAATTCTTTTTCTCTATACTACATCTACGCAGATAAGCGATCCACATTGATCTACATTACATCAACGGCTACCACATAAAATTACGACATCACAACCCATAATAAGAATATTTAGCCTTTCGAACCGTAGTAATAAAGCAACTTATATTTTTTTGTGAACTTGCGTTCGGTCGCCACTAAAACATATAATAAAAAGTAAAATGAAACTGACGACTGATTGAAGGATATTCCAAGAAAGCTTAAAACATTGAAACGGTTTAGTTTGCTTAACGAAATTAAATAATATTCCAAAACGTGCGAGGTAATTTCCAAATCGTACATAAAAATTTAAAAATTGTACAAAATTATAGAACATCATACCGTTTGATAATGTAATAGAAACACCAAATAATTTGTGAACTTTCCGATTTGCATCCCGTCAAACAAATTAACAGGAAAAATTGTAGAAGATCTGTAACCATAATAACTCACAGCCTTAACATAAGCTGCTACATTAACAAGTTAACACATTAGATTATGCTATGATCTATCAGAAAATAAAAACAATACATTCCGGAAACTGCTGTTTCATATCTTATGAGTCCGTCGCTTCTTCGAAAGAAATCCGTGAAGATAAATGTTGGAATCCATTCGTACTTATTCTAAATACTATACTTTCTGGAAGTTGATGCATTACATCTTGGAGCCCATTGCTTCTTCAGGAGAAATCCGTCGAAGATAAGTGCGGATCTGTAATCACAACAAAACAGACAACCTGACAGATTCAGGATGCCATGTCACACATTAGGAAATGAAAACAGTACCAGAGAAAACCTTTTTCTAAATACTATACTTTCTGGAAGTTAATGCATCACATCTTGGAGCCCATTGCTTCCTCAGGAGAAATCCGTCGAAGATAGTGCGGATCTGTAATCATACAAAATTTGCAGCCTGGATAGAGGCTACTACGTTAATTAATTAATCGAAATTAATAACTAATTGCACACTGGAATTTGTACTTACTTTTCAAGATCTTCTTATTGGAGTTGATAGTCCTCTTTTTAAAAATCACTACACTTTTCACTTCTCCCCCAACCCCCGCCGCGGACCCAACAATACCCAAACGACCGAACATGTAAAAACAACATTAAGCAAGTATAGTACTAGAAAGGGTGAGAGGCAAGCACCCCCCACCAATAAATAAAGAAAAACATGCGTCCTACTATGTAGCGGCGATCCTCTTGCGACGGCGACACGATCCAAACCGCCGATGTAGAACCATGTACCTACCTAATTTGAAAACACCTACTCACACAAAGAAAACATTCATAAAACCACTCTTACACTACCGTGCCGCCGGAATCCAATGCTTATCAGTCGTATGGACGGAAGGAGGACGGCTAGATGTCTTTCCAAGACTGAAACTCACTTACAGTCTACTGCGGTATTAATTATTGTATTAAAATATACCTTAATGGTACTTACCTTTTGCACAACAAATACACAAAAATGGTACTATACTTGCTAAACATTGAATAGACGAAGTGCCAAGAGACAAATTGTCAAGCAACAAATTGTCAAACTTACCACTTTGTCTATTGGGAAACCATGCAAATCGCTTACCACTCTTTAGACGGTAACTGCAAAAAGATAAAAAAAGAAAATTATTAAAAATGAAATAAACAGTCAAATCGAAAGAGAAAACCATTATAATTAACAAGAACAATAAATTTGTGTTCAATTAATATTATACACTTTCTAGAACTGTACGCGTCACTGTTGTGATTGACCACATACATCCAATCAATAATATCAATCACAAAAGTTAAAATTGGTGTAAATTGTTTAATAATTTCCACACTATTATAAAAGCTAGAAAACATTTATGAGTAAATATTTCATCAAAATTTAATATAGTTTAATTAAGAAAGAAACCAGTTATAATCAAAAAGAACAATAAATTTCTGTAAAAGTTTAAGGAATGTGTTTTAGAATAAATTAAATTTAGTTTATGGTTCGCCGTTGTGATCGACCAAACTCGATCAATAATTAAATAAAGAAAGACTCACCCTAATTACCACTAACTAAATTTTATATGAGCGGACACGTGTTTCGCCCACTTCACACGTGGGCATTATCATTTATAAAAGTTAATATTAAAAAAACAAAAATTCACGAAAATTTAAGTATACTACAGTTAGAACGATTAAAATTAGTATATGATATCTAATAATTAACTAAACCATCATACAAGTCATTAAAATTTCATGAATAAAAATTTGATCAAAATTTTAAATAATAAACTAAGAAATAAATCAATTGTAATAAAAAGAATAATAAATTTCTATAAATTTTTAACAAATGTCTAGAATCTTTCCCTAACTTTATTATTCACCATTGTGATCAACCAAACTAGATCAATAATATTAATTATAAAATTAATTATTAAAAAAAGCTAAATTAATTTCAGCAAGTGCGGAGCGGCGAATCTATTTCTAAAAAGCTAAAATTTATGAATGAAAAATTAATGTTAACTAAAACGTTTAAAATTATTGTAAGAAATTTGATCATTTCCAAGCTATCAAAATTCACAAAATTATTAAAAAGAAAACTAGAAATAGAAACATTCTAAAACAGTATCAATCAACCAAATCAATAATATCAATCACAAAAGTTAATTTCGAAAAAATTAAAAATCAAAATGTTTTCAATCACTGAATGGTTTTTAATAATTTCCAAATTGTTATAAAGACTGGACAATTATCACAAAGAGAAAAGAAATTTGAAATATTGAACATTAAGTTAAGCAAATAAATAAAAATAGAAAGATAACAATTACTTACCATTACCGCCACTTTGGTGTTGCCTTAATCCTCTTAATAAAACACTCCCGAAAATTTAGAAACCACTACAGCACAAGTTAAAAAACTTTAAGAACGGATAAACATGCACCTAAAGCACGAATAGCGAACCACGGCAGCGCGACGCGTCGCGACGCATACTTTTTCCCGAAAGCATGGTCACGATAAACTGAAGAAAAACTCGCAATCATTCGTATTTATAGTCTTACTTTTTTTGTATCCGGTACGGCCCATCGGTATCATTTTGTGCCTTTATCAAGTAAAAAATTATGGTCACTTATATCCATACTTTCATTAAAATTTCCATTTCATATTTAATAGCTACAGTTCGTCACAAAAGAAAAATTAGAAAATACATTATTCAAATAAAACAAAACACTTACTACTAATGGTAGACAATTCACTTGTTTATAAACAATTGGATTTAACCAATATCAGAGTAACGTGTAATACTCACTTCTACCCCTACCATTTTATTTGTAATTTTAGTATATAATGATATTGTATTAATTTTATGTTTATTCAACTTCTTCCACAATATGGTGAAATGATCATTGTGGTTATACAATAAACGTTTTGTAACTTAAACTTTGTGTTTAATTTGTCGTGTTTGGATGATGATCGAACGTGACAGATTGTATATTAAATAATTATTAATTATGAGTTTCTGCAGAAAAAAGTTGACGTTGCTGTGTTCTAACATGAATGAAAGAATTTTTCAAAATATCTGCTATTTTCAAATTTATCAACACAAAAATTGAATGTAGTTGTCTTACACTGATGCAGAGAAGTACTAAATATGTAAAATTTTCGTAGGGGGCGCACAACCCTCTAGAAATAATTCAATTTGTAGAAAGAATATTTCGGAATTTCGGCTATTTAAAAACTTATAAATAAACACAATAATTTAATATAGTTGTCTGACGCTGATGTAGACAATTATTGTGGACGCAAAGTAGTCTTAAATAAGAAATTAGTAATGTATTTTTTTATTGAAAACTTTCTCATAAAAAGGTAAACAGTTGAATGGTTGTGACGTGGCTTTTTATTAAAAAATAATTTAAGCGTTTTCAATATTTATTCTACTTTATTCTGTTATCAGTGTAGAAAATGCAGACGATATTTCAGTATTTTTGTAGGCGCGAAAAGTAATTGTAGTTATGGTAACTTTTAATTAATTATCCCTATGCAATTCGATTTAGAGTGGTGTATTTTTATTATGTTTCGCCTCTTTTCGTTTCGTCAACTTCGGTAATATTCGGTTTTCAGATAATCTCGTTACCAGCTGATTTAGTGATCTTATACAATTTTGTAAAAATATCTTGTTTTATTTAATTATCACGTTAATTAGATTAATTGAATTTTATCAAAGTATTTTTCTTAAATCAGTTTTTGCAACAGCTAACGACGATTTAACAAATAAAACTGATGCATATCGTGTTTGTTACTGTAGTCAATGACGTACTTCCTGCTCACTCCATCGTTTGTCTATGGCATTCAATACATTTTGTGGCTGTTGTGAAGTTTTATTTGCATTTTTGATTAAAAAAGATGGAAAAAGTTATAATAAATACAAAATTTATATCACAATATATCCCGGAGCATGAGTTTTATATATGGTAAGCATTTTTTTAGTCGGGTATCGAATTATTTGTACGATTTGCATTAATTATGTAAACGGGTAGTACGGAGTTAATTCCGACATATTTGATAATTTAGGAAAAATTTGAAACTTGTTTATATCGATCGATTTTATGAAAAATAATAGCCATCAGTTCTGTGTAAACAAATTTATTATATGAAATAATTCACTTGACAACAAAATAAGCACCGTTTTCATTCATTAGTTTTTTTTGTCCTATAAAATTATTTTTGACTTTCGTTTGTTCTTTTCTTTTTACAGATACACTTCGGAACGCATTTTTCCCTGCCTTTGTCAAACGAATTCACCCTTCAACATTTCAACCTAGACAGACGCTATACTCTTAAACGATCTTATTGACGAGAGGTAAGATGACTGAAAATATTTGATTTTGTATTATTTTAGTTGGTTTTTACATGTTCATTGTACCTAATGTCAAAATTTCGCCCCGTTATATATATATATATATACTATTGCATTAATTACATTTAATCCTATAAACACCAGATTTCTTGAAAATACCCTTATTATCTAACTTATTGTTTACCAATGGGGTTTTTAAGTTGGTTTATTTGAGGTGATTGATTATATTTAATTCTAATTCCTGTTTTAAATAATTACAGATTTGACTTATATTATCATATGTATATTATTTAAAACAGGAATTAGAATTAAATATAATCAACTCAAATAAAACAAACTTAAAAATCCTATTGGTAAATAATTTATTTTATAAAAATTTGTGGTGGTATTACAATGCTATTCCTTCTTTTACTTCACGTTATTTACATTTGTCAAAGATTCTACCATATTTTCGATTTTTTTGCAGAAAATGGTAGTTACAAGATAGCAGTAATTGATGTCGCTTTGGTCCCTCTTCTATCACGTTATATTGCAATGTCTAAACCGTTTTAACAATTTTGGAAGTGAACTTTAGAGGCAGCAGCAATTAGCAATTTTAGGACTGACCGCTTCAGGGATGGATTGGATAGAAAGGTAGGAATTGTTTACGTAAGGGGCGCCCAACCCTCTTTAGAAATTATTCAATGTTTAAAAATAACATTTACTAATCTCAGTTATTTTCAAACTTTCAAATGCAAACTTTGATATTGTTATCTGGCGCTGATGTAGACAACCATTGTAGGTGCAAAATGTGCGTATGGGGCACATAACCTTCTTTATAAATTATGCAATTTTTCAAATCAATATTTACGAATCTCAACTATTTTCAAATTTATAAACACGATAATTAAAAATAGTCGTATCACACTGATGTAGACAACTATAGTGTATACGAAATTTGCATAAGGGGTGCCCAACCCACTTTAGAATTTATTAAATTTGTAAGAGTAATGTTACAAAAACTCTGCCATTTTCAAACTTATAAACACAAAAATTTAATATAGTTGTCTGGGGCTTATGTGGACAACCGTTTCGTATGCAAAACTTACGTAAAGAGGCGCACAACCCTCTGTAGCAATTATTCAATTTGTAAAATTAATGCTTCAGAATTTCTGCCATTTTCAAACTAATAAACACAAAAACATAAAATAGTTGTTTGACACTGATGTAGACAACTTTTGTGTATACAGCATTTGGTTAGAGTGTATAGAGTGTACAACTACTTTTAGAAAGTATTCACTTAATTTGTTAAGGACAATTAAATTCTACGTATGAAAATTAAAAAAAAAAATGATGCTAATCGTAAACAATAATGAACCAATTTCATTTGCTGTTACTTCTCTACAAACAAGATTTTCAAAGTGAAGTTACCAAAATCCTTTAAATAAGTAAAAAGTATTATTTAATTTAAATTAAGTTTTTCTTATTACATTTTTTGACTGTAGGCATTTTTACGTGAATGATCTTTTGTATATGCGAAACACAATTGCTAACGAAAGTTAAAAATATTATTTATTCTTACTATAACGTCGTAAAATTATGATATCCGTCATTAATACACACAATTCATCCTTTGGAAATGTTTGTATTAAAACGAGAAAAACAATTGTATTACTGTTTAGCCATCATCTAGACAGTATGTGGCAGTTATTACGTACTTTATGGTTATCCAGTTAGTAAATAAATTTGACTTTTTGAGTTATTTTTGTTAAACACTTCGAAATTGTTTACATTTTTTATTCAATAAATAAAAGTGAATATTTACTTCCTGATTAACCAGTAACGTACCACATATCGTCATAATACCAGGTAGGTTTATTTATTTTGTAATGTATTTCGTATTTCGTAGTAGTTTCAAGTGTGAAACAAAAAAGCAGTATTATTTATTTCCTATCTTTATTTATAAAATGATTCACAAAAAACCAACTGCGTATACTACTCAAGCTACGTATTTCGTATTTTTCTTATTTGTGGATTATCTTGCTGTCAGATAACTAGTGTGCACTAATAATTTAAAATTTTGTAATTGTCAACTTCCGTAAAAATACTATAGTCTAATTAAAAAAGGCTAGCCCAGTGGTTGTCTGACATCAATGTAGACAAACATTGTGAATGCAAAATGTGCGTTTGGGGCATACAATCCTCTTTACAAAATTATTCGATTCGTAAAAATAATAAAACTGTATAATATTAATTGGATTAGACCTGGTATATCTATCTTTGAAAATTCCCAAAATAATCACGGGGCGGATCATACGCATCAAATTGTTATGAACTTCAAACTGAAGTTAAAATAAAAATACTTATAAATGATTTTGAAAGTAAAATACTTTCCCCATTTTTCTTTTAAATAGAAATATTATACATACAATTGAGAGGTAAAAAAAGTTATTTTAAAAGACAATACAACAAATAACAGAAAAATTTAATTAAGTGCATAAAAATCCGTCGCCGCAATAAAAGAATCTAACGATTCCTAACCTAAAAAATTACATTGTTGTGTTCCCAGTCGGTTGGGAAATGTGGGTGATTTTTTAATTAATTTTATTAAAACTAGGTAAGGAAGCAATTTATTAAAATAGAAATAGAGTTAGTTTTATCGACAGCAGTTTACATACAATGTCTTTAAAAATAAAAATGTGTAACGTTATTTTTAAACTTTTATGACACCGATTATTCGGAAATAATAACGGTAGTGCATAAGACTATGTAGAAAAGAGCAGAAAGAAAGTGTAAGTAAATAAGTATACTTTTAGTAATATCCGACTAGAAATGTGATGTTGAAGTTAATCGTATCAACAAGACATTCTAAAAATAGAGACAGCATATGGTTTCGCCACCGCCAAAGTATTGATTTTGATGCGGCAGGTATAGCAACACACACACACACGTAGAATGTTTGACATATATAATTAATTTTGTTTTTGCTTTGCTTGCCCAAATTCGTAATAAACGCTGCAACGGTGTTATTACGTTGCAGTTTTTCCTTTCTTTGTTTTGCTTTTTTTAATAATAAAAATAGTTTGCTCATTTAATTTTCGTGCAAAGTATAAAACATTTAAACTCTGATTTTTAATCAATTGATTAAGAGAAGATTATTTAAAAAATCAAAAGGTTACAAAAGATTATTAACTATTTATCATATTAGATGAAGTAAATATTGACTTTGTTTTACATAGTTCTCTTGCGAAACATAATTAATCAAACGATATCGGCTGTTTTTCTGCCTTTGCCAAACGAATTCTCCCTTCAACATTTAAATCTAGACAGACACTGTACTCTTAAACGATCTTATTGTCGAGAGGTAAGATGACTTTGAAAATATTTGATATTGTATAATTTTAGTTGGTTTTTACATGTTCATTGTACCTAATGTCAAAATTTCGCCCCGTTATATATATATATATATATATACTATTGCATTAATTACATTTAATCCTATAAACACCAGATTTCTTGAAAATATCCTTATTATCTAACTTATTGTTTACCAATGGGGTTTTTAAGTTGGTTTTATTTAAGGTGAGTATATTTAATTCTAATTCCTATTTTAAATAATTACAGATTTTTTGACTTGTATTATTATATGTATATTATTTAAAACAGGAATTAGAATTAAATATAGTCAGCTCAAATAGAACCAACTTAAAAATCCTATTGGTAAATAATTTATTTTATTTATTTTCAAACTTAGAAACACCATAATTAAATATAGTTGTTTCTCACTGATGTAGACAACTATTGTGAATGCGAAATTTTCGTAAGCGGGGCACATCTCTCTTTAGAAATTATTCAATATTTAATAATAACATTTAGTAATCTCAGCTATTTTAAAACTTACAAACGCAAACTTTGATATTGTTGTCTGACGCTGATGTAGTAGACAACCTCTGTTGGTGTAAAATGTGCGTATGGGGCGCACAACCCTCTTTATTAATTATGCATTTTTAAAACCAACATTTACGAATCTCAACTATTTTCAAACTTATAAACACGATAATTAAATATTGTTGTCTCACACTGATGTAGACAACTATAGTGTATACGAAATTTGCATAAGGGGCGCCCAACCCACTTTAGAATTTATTAAATTTGTAAGAGTAATGTTACAAAAACTCTGCCATTTTCAAACTTATAAACACAAAAATTTAATATAGTTGTCTGGGGCTTATGTGGACAACCGTTTCGTATGCAAAACTTACGTAAAGGGGCGCACAACCCTCTGTAGCAGTTATTCAATTTGTAAAAATAATGCTTCGGAATTTCTGCCATTTTCAAACTAATAAACACAAAAACTTATAATAGTTGTTTGACACTGATGTAGACAACTTTTGTATATGCGAAACTTGCGTAAGGGGCGCACAATCCTCTTCAGAAATTATTCAATTTGTAAAAAGGATATCTCGAAATTTCTGCGAATTTGAAATTCATAAACACAAAACCTTAATTTAGTTGTCTGACACTGATGTAGACAAATTTAGTTAAATACTGCGAACATTTAATTATACATTTAAATACTTTTAATATAATTGTCCTTACAGTGATGAAGACAACTATTGTGTATACAGCATTTGGCTAGAGTGTACAACTACATTTAGAATGTATTCACATAATCTGTTAAGGACAATTAAATTCTACGTATGAAAATTAAAAAAAAATTGGTGCTAATCGCAAACAATAATGAACCAATTTCATTTGCTGTTACTTCTCTACAAACAAAATTTTCAAAGTGAAGTTACCAGCGGTCGTCGGCAAGCATGATTTTAATTTTATCGATTGTTGTAATTGCTTCAAAAACAGCCTTTTTCTTGATGTAGGTTTAAATAGAGAATAATAAAGGAGGCTGTGATATGTAATAAATTACAAAAAGAGAGACTTAGGTTTAAATAGTATTTCTTTTTTTCGTTTATTCGAAACTGCTTTGTTTTCGATCATTTTTGCAATATTTAAAAAAATAAAAATCACGAAATAATTATCAAGATGATAGGTTAATTTAAAGCAACAACACAACGTCAAGCTTAATAAAGTTGAAACGTAGAATCATAGAGACATAGGTGTTACAACATCCTACAAAATCGACCATAAAATTTTGAGATTTTTCAATGTCTTCAAGCGTCTATGGTTTTTCTCTTTTCACTTACGACTATCTATGCTCACAAAACTATTTGACGTGGTGTAGCTCGATGATGACAATGACTAAGCTACATCGCCATTTTCTTTTAGCATTTTACTTGCTGTTCGGTGCCTGTTGTTAATTTATTTATTTATTAGTGCAGTTAATTCGTTTTAATTGTATTTAATTCTAACTTTATTGAAAACTCGAATCGTCTACTACGGTATTTTTCTTGCTATAATTTTCTCTTTTGACGATTGTTCAATCAGATAAGGTAAGAATACTTACAATAATGTAGGTATTTGATATGCACAAAGAAAACGGTTCAGCATTACTTTAACATTACTTGATGGTTAAATTAATTGTTTTTGAAAACTCCCATGAAATTTTTAATTGTACAGGAACGTTATAAAAACTGGATGCTGGTGTGTGGCTGTAATGGAGCATTGGTTCAGACTTCGATCCTCTTTCACTCCAGGATGTAGCAGTACCTGAAGGAAGCATAAAAGTGCATTTTTTTGGGCTGGAAACAGTGGCAGTGTGTTGGTGTTACAAAGAGAAGGATTTATGATGATGAGTTGGTAAGTAACGACATTAATTAAAGATAGTAGTTGCGAAATTTTCATTAAATTATCCCAGAAAGTTCAACTTCTTGGATATTTATAACCTACAGGAATTTCAAAAGCAGAATTAAAGTTTTCCAGCAGTGTTAAACTTGTATGTTATATGTATCTAATTATAATAGAAATTAGTTAATAATAAAGTTAGTGATTCCACGTCTCTATTTTTTAATTTTACTATTTTGCTTGCCTTTAGGTGTGTTTTTATTTGATTTTGTTTGTTTAATGGTATAGTTAATTTGTTTTTCATCGCTGTTTCTGTAGATTGGCCAACCAATGAGTGAGCACTGAAGTACAATAGTGTCCTTTTTCCTGGACTTGTTTCCTGTTAACATCTTCACTTTGATGCAATATGCAGATAAGTTTCAACTGATTCGAGTGAGAACACCTGGATACCAGTGAAGCGAATTGTGTGCAGTAGTATCGTTGGATCTAGTGTGCTTTTCACACTTGTAAACTTTGGAACGTGACATTCTACAATTAATTAAGGTGAGAATACTTGATATTACTAATATTAATTACTCGTTATTAATCTGTTACCACCGTATCTGTTTCAGGTCGCCGTTGGAGAAGACAAAGAAGACCGTAGTTAGAATTTTTCTTTATTTTATTTCGATCAAGTTTTTATTTTGCATGTAGTTAGTTAATTTAATTGAATTCATATTTTATTTTGCATGTTTTTAATGTCATTTAGTTGAATTAATCTTTTATTTTGCATGTTTTTAATATCATTTAGTTGAATTAATCTCTTATTTTGCATGTTTTTAATATCATTTAGTGGAATTCATCTTTTATTTTGCATGTTATTCAGTTTATTTTATTTGAATTCGTTTTTATTTTGCATGTTTTAATTTTTTTAATATATTTTGCATGTCTCTTGCTTACCTCTTCGCTTTGCTTACTGCACATTCTCGCTATTCCGCTTCGCATTTACACTACGTCTTCTACATGATTCAACGTTTCGTTATCGTGTTCAATTCTCTTCTCAGCTTTGTGGGCCTAGGGAGGGCCTCCCCGAACGAATCCCCTTAGCCTTAGCTTTTTAGTTGTTCTTTTAAGGTACCTTAGGTACCTTAACGCGAGTCTACCCTAACGTTACTTCATTTCAGACGGGGTACAGTGGGTTATCTGGAATAGGAGGATTAGCCGACTGCCCAGCTTATTTCGTCGAAATCTGTCCGATCTTTTCTACCAATCTATTAGTCTTTGTCGTTAGTCCTGCTAATGCTCTATTCGCTTTCAGATAATATGGTATTTTTAAGAAGACCGAAGACATCGTATTTTTTTCTTTTTGTTGTATTTCCTTTGTTTTCTTGTATTTCTCTTACAGGTATTTTGTTTTCTTCACTTTATAAACTGTTATATTAATGTAATCGTAATTTAATCTGATAATTAGCTCTTCCAAATTCAGTAATTGTTCAAACCAAATTCAATTTTATTAGTAATTTTAATCATTAGAAGTAATTTGGGTGGATAGGGTGGCTATAAGGGGAGATGCGGAGGCCACAGAGTGTTAGGGGGCCTTTTTGTCCCAAAAATAGTATTCAAATATTAATATAACAGTTTATGAACAATATATTGTACATAATTTTGTCTTTCTCTTACAGGTATTGTATTCTTTTTACTTTATAAACAATAAATTGTGCATAATTTTGTTGTAATTATAATAAAAACTTGTTGAAATGTATTTATTCTTGATTGATAATAACACTATGGTACATATATATGATTAAATAGTGTAAATAAATGATTTGTTCTGAATAAATAGGTGTATCAATAAAGAAATGTATGTTTTTGCATAGTAATTAGAATATGCATTGTAAAGTTATTTAAAATACAGATATTTGTTCTATTTTATGTACATTACTGATCTAATTAATAAATAAATCAAAATTATTGCTTATATTTGTTCTACTCCATGTCCATTACTGATCCAAGTTAATAAATAAATCAAAATTATGGCTTTTTTCTACTTGGTAAAACTAGAATAACGTAGTCAGTTACTTTTTCTTTTGAACACTATCGATCCGATTAATAAATTATTTTTCGAAATATAACTCCTTCGGCTTATGCTCTCCTGATACAAATGTTGAAAATTTTCCAAAATTTATAATCACATACGAGGTCTAGTCAACAAATAGTTTGACAATTTATATATTTTTAAAAATCGAATTTTGTTTGTCAAAATATTTGTTGACCAGACCTCGTATGTTAACAGAAATTCAAATTTTTGGAAAATTTTCGACATTTGTATTAGGAGAGCATAAGTTGCTGTGGACTAATTTATCGAATTTAAATTGAACATCTTATATATCGTTATGTCAAAAATTTGGAACTAGCATAAATAAGTCAGCAATTTGATCAATATACTTCACTTAATGCCTTCTTTTTTGAATACTTTATTGAATTGGTAGTGTTGGTTAATAAGAAAATAAAACAATTTCTAATCCTTAACACATTTATTAAAAATAATTCTTAAGAAAGTACAACTTAATCATGTTTATATTTACATAAAACTATTCATAGATTAATTGATTTATTTAATACAATATATACTGCATACAATACAGCTTGATTTACAAACAATACACAGATAGTATAAATAACTTCAAATACATCTTTAATACAAATTGACAAGAGTTTACTACAATTAAATGCGATTACGAATTACAGTTTATGCTTTATAAACTGTTATACTAATATTTGAATACTATTTTTGGGACAAAAAGGCCCCCTAACACTCTGTGGCCTCCGCATCTCCCCTTATAGCCACCCTATCCACCCAAATTACTTCTAATGATTAAAATTACTAATAAAATTGAATTTGGTTTGAACAATTACTGAATTTGGAAGAGCTAATTATCAGATTAAATTACGATTACATTAATATAACAGTTTATAAAGTGAAGAAAACAAAATACCTGTAAGAGAAATACAAGAAAACAAAGGAAATACAACAAAAAGAAAAAAATACGATGTCTTCGGTCTTCTTAAAAATACCATATTATCTGAAAGCGAATAGAGCATTAGCAGGACTAACGACAAAGACTAATAGATTGGTAGAAAAGATCGGACAGATTTCGACGAAATAAGCTGGGCAGTCGGCTAATCCTCCTATTCCAGATAACCCACTGTACCCCGTCTGAAATGAAGTAACGTTAGGGTAGACTCGCGTTAAGGTACCTAAGGTACCTTAAAAGAACAACTAAAAAGCTAAGGCTAAGGGGATTCGTTCGGGGAGGCCCTCCCTAGGCCCACAAAGCTGAGAAGAGAATTGAACACGATAACGAAACGTTGAATCATGTAGAAGACGTAGTGTAAATGCGAAGCGGAATAGCGAGAATGTGCAGTAAGCAAAGCGAAGAGGTAAGCAAGAGACATGCAAAATATATTAAAAAAATTAAAACATGCAAAATAAAAACGAATTCAAATAAAATAAACTGAATAACATGCAAAATAAAAGATGAATTCCACTAAATGATATTAAAAACATGCAAAATAAGAGATTAATTCAACTAAATGATATTAAAAACATGCAAAATAAAAGATTAATTCAACTAAATGACATTAAAAACATGCAAAATAAAATATGAATTCAATTAAATTAACTAACTACATGCAAAATAAAAACTTGATCGAAATAAAATAAAGAAAAATTCTAACTACGGTCTTCTTTGTCTTCTCCAACGGCGACCTGAAACAGATACGGTGGTAACAGATTAATAACGAGTAATTAATATTAGTAATATCAAGTATTCTCACCTTAATTAATTGTAGAATGTCACGTTCCAAAGTTTACAAGTGTGAAAAGCACACTAGATCCAACGATACTACTGCACACAATTCGCTTCACTGGTATCCAGGTGTTCTCACTCGAATCAGTTGAAACTTATCTGCATATTGCATCAAAGTGAAGATGTTAACAGGAAACAAGTCCAGGAAAAAGGACACTATTGTACTTCAGTGCTCACTCATTGGTTGGCCAATCTACAGAAACAGCGATGAAAAACAAATTAACTATACCATTAAACAAACAAAATCAAATAAAAACACACCTAAAGGCAAGCAAAATAGTAAAATTAAAAAATAGAGACGTGGAATCACTAACTTTATTATTAACTAATTTCTATTATAATTAGATACATATAACATACAAGTTTAACACTGCTGGAAAACTTTAATTCTGCTTTTGAAATTCCTGTAGGTTATAAATATCCAAGAAGTTGAACTTTCTGGGATAATTTAATGAAAATTTCGCAACTACTATCTTTAATTAATGTCGTTACTTACCAACTCATCATCATAAATCCTTCTCTTTGTAACACCAACACACTGCCACTGTTTCCAGCCCAAAAAAATGCACTTTTATGCTTCCTTCAGGTACTGCTACATCCTGGAGTGAAGGAGGATCGATGTCTGAACCAATGCTCCATTACAGCCACACACCAGCATCCAGTTTTTATAACGTTCCTGTACAATTAAAAATTTCATGGGAGTTTTCAAAAACAATTAATTTAACCATCAAGTAATGTTAAAGTAATGCTGAACCGTTTTCTTTGTGCATATCAAATACCTACATTATTGTAAGTATTCTTACCTTATCTGATTGAACAATCGTCAAAAGAGAAAATTATAGCAAGAAAAATACCGTAGTAGACGATTCGAGTTTTCAATAAAGTTAGAATTAAATACAATTAAAACGAATTAACTGCACTAATAAATAAATAAATTAACAACAGGCACCGAACAGCAAGTAAAATGCTAAAAGAAAATGGCGATGTAGCTTAGTCATTGTCATCATCGAGCTACACCACGTCAAATAGTTTTGTGAGCATAGATAGTCGTAAGTGAAAAGAGAAAAACCATAGACGCTTGAAGACATTGAAAAATCTCAAAATTTTATGGTCGATTTTGTAGGATGTTGTAACACCTATGTCTCTATGATTCTACGTTTCAACTTTATTAAGCTTGACGTTGTGTTGTTGCTTTAAATTAACCTATCATCTTGATAATTATTTCGTGATTTTTATTTTTTTAAATATTGCAAAAATGATCGAAAACAAAGCAGTTTCGAATAAACGAAAAAAAGAAATACTATTTAAACCTAAGTCTCTCTTTTTGTAATTTATTACATATCACAGCCTCCTTTATTATTCTCTATTTAAACCTACATCAAGAAAAGGGCTGTTTTTGAAACAATTACAACAATCGATAAAATTAAAATCATGCTTGCCGACGACCGCTGGGTTAGCCTTTTTTAATTAGACCATGGTATTTGTACGGAAGTTGACAATTACGAATTTTTAAATTATTAACGCACACCAGTTATCTGACAGCAAGATAATAAACAAATAAGGAGAATACGAAATACATTACAAAATAAATACACCTACCTGGTATTATGACGATATGTGGTACGTTACTGATTAATCAGGAAGTAAATATTCACTTTTATTTATTGAATGAATAAATTTAAACAACTTCGAAGTGTTTAACAAAAATAACTCAAAAATATCAAATTTATTTACTAACAGGATAACCATAAAGTACCTAATAACTGCCACATACTGTCTAGATGATGGCTAAACAGTAATACAATTGTTTTTCTCGTTTTAATACAAACATTTCCAAACGATGAATTGTGTATATTAATGACGGATATCATAACTTTACGGCATTATATTAAGAATAAATAATATTTTTAACTTTCGTTAGCAATTGTGTTTCACATATACAAAAGTCCATTCACGTAAAAGTGCCTACTGTCAAAAAATTGTAACAAGAAATTTAATCCTTTTTAGATGTTTAAAGGATTTTGATAACTTCAGTTTGAAAATCTTGTTTGTATAGAAGTAACAGCAAATGAAATTGGTTCATTATTGTTTGCGATTAGCACCAATTGTTTTTAATTTTCATATGTAGAATTTAATTGTCCTTAACAAATTAAGTGAATACATTCTAAATGTAGTTGTACACTCTAGCCAAATGCTGTATACACAATAGTTGTCTTCATCACTGTAAGGACAATTATATTAAAACTATTTGAATGTATAATTAAATGTTCGCAGTATTTAACTAATTTTGTCTACATCAGTGTCAAACAACTATTATAAGTTTTTGTGTTTATTAGTTTGAAAATGGCAGAAATTCCGAAGCATTATTTTTACAAATTGAATAACTGCTACAGAGGGTTGTGCGCCCCTTTACGTAAGTTTTGCATACGAAACGGTTGTCCACATAAGCCCCAGACAACTATATTAAATTTTTGTGTTTATAAGTTTGAAAATGGCAGAGTTTTTGTAACATTACTCTTACAAATTTAATAAATTCTAAAGTGGGTTGGGCACCCCTTATGCAAATTTCGTATACACTATAGTTGTCTACATCAGTGTGATACGACTATTTTTAATTATCGTGTTTATAAATTTGAAAATAGTTGTGATTCGTAAATATTGGTTTGAAAAATTGCATAATTTATAAAGAAGGTTATGTGCCCCATACGCACATTTTACACCAACAGAGGTTGTCTACTACATCAGCGTCAGACAACAATATCAAAGTTTGCGTTTGTAAGTTTTAAAATAGCTGAGATTACTAAATGTTATTATTAAATATTGAATAATTTCTAAAGAGAGATGTGCCCCGCTTACGAAAATTTCGCATTCACAATAGTTGTCCACATCAGTGAGAAACAACTATATTTAATTATGGTGTTTCTAAGTTTGAAAATAAATAAAATAAATTATTTACCAATAGGATTTTTAGGTTGGTTCTATTTGAGCTGATTATATTTAATTCTAATTTCTGTTTTAAATAATATACATATAATAATACAAGTCAAAAAATCTGTAATTATTTAAAATAAAATATACTCACCTCAAATAAAACCAACTTAAAAACCCCATTGGTAAACAATAAGTTAGATAATAAGGATATTTTCAAGAAATCTGGTGTTTATAGGATTAAATGTAATTAATGCAATAGTATATATATATATATATATATAACGGGGCGAAATTTTGACATTAGGTACAATGAACATGTAAAAACCAACTAAAATTATACAATATCAAATATTTTCAAAGTCATCTTACCTCTCGACAATAAGATCGTTTAAGAGTACAGTGTCTGTCTAGATTTAAATGTTGAAGGGAGAATTCGTTTGGCAAAGGCAGAAAAACAGCCGATATCGTTTGATTAATTATGTTTCGCAAGAGAACTATGTAAAACAAAGTCAATATTTACTTCATCTAATATGATAAATAGTTAATAATCTTTTGTAACCTTTTGATTTTTTAAATAATCTTCTCTTAATCAATTGATTAAAAATCAGAGTTTAAATGTTTTATACTTTGCACGAAAATTAAATGAGCAAACTATTTTTATTATTAAAAAAAGCAAAACAAAGAAAGGAAAAACTGCAACGTAATAACACCGTTGCAGCGTTTATTACGAATTTGGGCAAGCAAAGCAAAAACAAAATTAATTATATATGTCAAACATTCTACGTGTGTGTGTGTGTTGCTATACCTGCCGCATCAAAATCAATACTTTGGCGGTGGCGAAACCATATGCTGTCTCTATTTTTAGAATGTCTTGTTGATACGATTAACTTCAACATCACATTTCTAGTCGGATATTACTAAAAGTATACTTATTTACTTACACTTTCTTTCTGCTCTTTTCTACATAGTCTTATGCACTACCGTTATTATTTCCGAATAATCGGTGTCATAAAAGTTTAAAAATAACGTTACACATTTTTATTTTTAAAGACATTGTATGTAAACTGCTGTCGATAAAACTAACTCTATTTCTATTTTAATAAATTGCTTCCTTACCTAGTTTTAATAAAATTAATTAAAAAATCACCCACATTTCCCAACCGACTGGGAACACAACAATGTAATTTTTTAGGTTAGGAATCGTTAGATTCTTTTATTGCGGCGACGGATTTTTATGCACTTAATTAAATTTTTCTGTTATTTGTTGTATTGTCTTTTAAAATAACTTTTTTTACCTCTCAATTGTATGTATAATATTTCTATTTAAAAGAAAAATGGGGAAAGTATTTTACTTTCAAAATCATTTATAAGTATTTTTATTTTAACTTCAGTTTGAAGTTCATAACAATTTGATGCGTATGATCCGCCCCGTGATTATTTTGGGAATTTTCAAAGATAGATATACCAGGTCTAATCCAATTAATATTATACAGTTTTATTATTTTTACGAATCGAATAATTTTGTAAAGAGGATTGTATGCCCCAAACGCACATTTTGCATTCACAATGTTTGTCTACATTGATGTCAGACAACCACTGGGCTAGCCTTTTTTAATTAGACTATAGTATTTTTACGGAAGTTGACAATTACAAAATTTTAAATTATTAGTGCACACTAGTTATCTGACAGCAAGATAATCCACAAATAAGAAAAATACGAAATACGTAGCTTGAGTAGTATACGCAGTTGGTTTTTTGTGAATCATTTTATAAATAAAGATAGGAAATAAATAATACTGCTTTTTTGTTTCACACTTGAAACTACTACGAAATACGAAATACATTACAAAATAAATAAACCTACCTGGTATTATGACGATATGTGGTACGTTACTGGTTAATCAGGAAGTAAATATTCACTTTTATTTATTGAATAAAAAATGTAAACAATTTCGAAGTGTTTAACAAAAATAACTCAAAAAGTCAAATTTATTTACTAACTGGATAACCATAAAGTACGTAATAACTGCCACATACTGTCTAGATGATGGCTAAACAGTAATACAATTGTTTTTCTCGTTTTAATACAAACATTTCCAAAGGATGAATTGTGTGTATTAATGACGGATATCATAATTTTACGACGTTATAGTAAGAATAAATAATATTTTTAACTTTCGTTAGCAATTGTGTTTCGCATATACAAAAGATCATTCACGTAAAAGTGCCTACAGTCAAAAAATGTAATAAGAAAAACTTAATTTAAATTAAATAATACTTTTTACTTATTTAAAGGATTTTGGTAACTTCACTTTGAAAATCTTGTTTGTAGAGAAGTAACAGCAAATGAAATTGGTTCATTATTGTTTACGATTAGCATCATTTTTTTTTTTAATTTTCATACGTAGAATTTAATTGTCCTTAACAAATTAAGTGAATACTTTCTAAAAGTAGTTGTACACTCTATACACTCTAACCAAATGCTGTATACACAAAAGTTGTCTACATCAGTGTCAAACAACTATTTTATGTTTTTGTGTTTATTAGTTTGAAAATGGCAGAAATTCCGAAGCATTAATTTTACAAATTGAATAATTGCTACAGAGGGTTGTGCGCCTCTTTACGTAAGTTTTGCATACGAAACGGTTGTCCACATAAGCCCCAGACAACTATATTAAATTTTTGTGTTTATAAGTTTGAAAATGGCAGAGTTTTTGTAACATTACTCTTACAAATTTAATAAATTCTAAAGTGGGTTGGGCACCCCTTATGCAAATTTCGTATACACTATAGTTGTCTACATCAGTGTGATACGACTATTTTTAATTATCGTGTTTATAAATTTGAAAATAGTTGAGATTCGTAAATATTGATTTGAAAAATTGCATAATTTATAAAGAAGGTTATGTGCCCCATACGCACATTTTGCACCTACAATGGTTGTCTACATCAGCGCCAGATAACAATATCAAAGTTTGCATTTGAAAGTTTGAAAATAACTGAGATTAGTAAATGTTATTTTTAAACATTGAATAATTTCTAAAGAGGGTTGGGCGCCCCTTACGTAAACAATTCCTACCTTTCTATCCAATCCATCCCTGAAGCGGTCAGTCCTAAAATTGCTAATTGCTGCTGCCTCTAAAGTTCACTTCCAAAATTGTTAAAACGGTTTAGACATTGCAATATAACGTGATAGAAGAGGGACCAAAGCGACATCAATTACTGCTATCTTGTAACTACCATTTTCTGCAAAAAAATCGAAAATATGGTAGAATCTTTGACAAATGTAAATAACGTGAAGTAAAAGAAGGAATAGCATTGTAATACCACCACAAATTTTTATAAAATAAATTATTTACCAATAGGATTTTTAAGTTTGTTTTATTTGAGTTGATTATATTTAATTCTAATTCCTGTTTTAAATAATATACATATGATAATATAAGTCAAATCTGTAATTATTTAAAACAGGAATTAGAATTAAATATAATCAATCACCTCAAATAAACCAACTTAAAAACCCCATTGGTAAACAATAAGTTAGATAATAAGGATATTTTCAAGAAATCTGGTGTTTATAGGATTAAATGTAATTAATGCAATAGTATATATATATATATATATAACGGGGCGAAATTTTGACATTAGGTACAATGAACATGTAAAAACCAACTAAAATTATACAATATCAAATATTTTCAAAGTCATCTTACCTCTCGACAATAAGATCGTTTAAGAGTACAGTGTCTGTCTAGATTTAAATGTTGAAGGGAGAATTCGTTTGGCAAAGGCAGAAAAACAGCCGATATCGTTTGATTAATTATGTTTCGCAAGAGAACTATGTAAAACAAAGTCAATATTTACTTCATCTAATATGATAAATAGTTAATAATCTTTTGTAACCTTTTGATTTTTTAAATAATCTTCTCTTAATCAATTGATTAAAAATCAGAGTTTAAATGTTTTATACTTTGCACGAAAATTAAATGAGCAAACTATTTTTATTATTAAAAAAAGCAAAACAAAGAAAGGAAAAACTGCAACGTAATAACACCGTTGCAGCGTTTATTACGAATTTGGGCAAGCAAAGCAAAAACAAAATTAATTATATATGTCAAACATTCTACGTGTGTGTGTGTGTTGCTATACCTGCCGCATCAAAATCAATACTTTGGCGGTGGCGAAACCATATGCTGTCTCTATTTTTAGAATGTCTTGTTGATACGATTAACTTCAACATCACATTTCTAGTCGGATATTACTAAAAGTATACTTATTTACTTACACTTTCTTTCTGCTCTTTTCTACATAGTCTTATGCACTACCGTTATTATTTCCGAATAATCGGTGTCATAAAAGTTTAAAAATAACGTTACACATTTTTATTTTTAAAGACATTGTATGTAAACTGCTGTCGATAAAACTAACTCTATTTCTATTTTAATAAATTGCTTCCTTACCTAGTTTTAATAAAATTAATTAAAAAATCACCCACATTTCCCAACCGACTGGGAACACAACAATGTAATTTTTTAGGTTAGGAATCGTTAGATTCTTTTATTGCGGCGACGGATTTTTATGCACTTAATTAAATTTTTCTGTTATTTGTTGTATTGTCTTTTAAAATAACTTTTTTTACCTCTCAATTGTATGTATAATATTTCTATTTAAAAGAAAAATGGGGAAAGTATTTTACTTTCAAAATCATTTATAAGTATTTTTATTTTAACTTCAGTTTGAAGTTCATAACAATTTGATGCGTATGATCCGCCCCGTGATTATTTTGGGAATTTTCAAAGATAGATATACCAGGTCTAATCCAATTAATATTATACAGTTTTATTATTTTTACGAATCGAATAATTTTGTAAAGAGGATTGTATGCCCCAAACGCACATTTTGCATTCATAATGTTTGTCTACATTGATGTCAGACAACCACTGGGCTAGCCTTTTTTAATTAGACTATAGTATTTTTACGGAAGTTGACAATTACAAAATTTTAAATTATTAGTGCACACTAGTTATCTGACAGCAAGATAATCCACAAATAAGAAAAATACGAAATACGTAGCTTGAGTAGTATACGCAGTTGGTTTTTTGTGAATCATTTTATAAATAAAGATAGGAAATAAATAATACTGCTTTTTTGTTTCACACTTGAAACTACTACGAAATACGAAATACATTACAAAATAAATAAACCTACCTGGTATTATGACGATATGTGGTACGTTACTGGTTAATCAGGAAGTAAATATTCACTTTTATTTATTGAATAAAAAATGTAAACAATTTCGAAGTGTTTAACAAAAATAACTCAAAAAGTCAAATTTATTTACTAACTGGATAACCATAAAGTACGTAATAACTGCCACATACTGTCTAGATGATGGCTAAACAGTAATACAATTGTTTTTCTCGTTTTAATACAAACATTTCCAAAGGATGAATTGTGTGTATTAATGACGGATATCATAATTTTACGACGTTATAGTAAGAATAAATAATATTTTTAACTTTCGTTAGCAATTGTGTTTCGCATATACAAAAGATCATTCACGTAAAAGTGCCTACAGTCAAAAAATGTAATAAGAAAAACTTAATTTAAATTAAATAATACTTTTTACTTATTTAAAGGATTTTGGTAACTTCACTTTGAAAATCTTGTTTGTAGAGAAGTAACAGCAAATGAAATTGGTTCATTATTGTTTACGATTAGCATCATTTTTTTTTTTAATTTTCATACGTAGAATTTAATTGTCCTTAACAAATTAAGTGAATACTTTCTAAAAGTAGTTGTACACTCTATACACTCTAACCAAATGCTGTATACACAAAAGTTGTCTACATCAGTGTCAAACAACTATTTTATGTTTTTGTGTTTATTAGTTTGAAAATGGCAGAAATTCTGAAGCATTAATTTTACAAATTGAATAATTGCTACAGAGGGTTGTGCGCCTCTTTACGTAAGTTTTGCATACGAAACGGTTGTCCACATAAGCCCCAGACAACTATATTAAATTTTTGTGTTTATAAGTTTGAAAATGGCAGAGTTTTTGTAACATTACTCTTACAAATTTAATAAATTCTAAAGTGGGTTGGGCACCCCTTATGCAAATTTCGTATACACTATAGTTGTCTACATCAGTGTGATACGACTATTTTTAATTATCGTGTTTATAAATTTGAAAATAGTTGAGATTCGTAAATATTGATTTGAAAAATTGCATAATTTATAAAGAAGGTTATGTGCCCCATACGCACATTTTGCACCTACAATGGTTGTCTACATCAGCGCCAGATAACAATATCAAAGTTTGCATTTGAAAGTTTGAAAATAACTGAGATTAGTAAATGTTATTTTTAAACATTGAATAATTTCTAAAGAGGGTTGGGCGCCCCTTACGTAAACAATTCCTACCTTTCTATCCAATCCATCCCTGAAGCGGTCAGTCCTAAAATTGCTAATTGCTGCTGCCTCTAAAGTTCACTTCCAAAATTGTTAAAACGGTTTAGACATTGCAATATAACGTGATAGAAGAGGGACCAAAGCGACATCAATTACTGCTATCTTGTAACTACCATTTTCTGCAAAAAAATCGAAAATATGGTAGAATCTTTGACAAATGTAAATAACGTGAAGTAAAAGAAGGAATAGCATTGTAATACCACCACAAATTTTTATAAAATAAATTATTTACCAATAGGATTTTTAAGTTTGTTTTATTTGAGTTGATTATATTTAATTCTAATTCCTGTTTTAAATAATATACATATGATAATATAAGTCAAATCTGTAATTATTTAAAACAGGAATTAGAATTAAATATAATCAATCACCTCAAATAAACCAACTTAAAAACCCCATTGGTAAACAATAAGTTAGATAATAAGGATATTTTCAAGAAATCTGGTGTTTATAGGATTAAATGTAATTAATGCAATAGTATATATATATATATAACGGGGCAAAATTTTGACATTAGGTACAATGAACATGTAAAAACCAACTAAAATAATACAAAATCAAATATTTTCAGTCATCTTACCTCTCGACAATAAGATCGTTTAAGAGTATAGCGTCTGTCTAGGTTGAAATGTTGAAGGGTGAATTCGTTTGACAAAGGCAGGGAAAAATGCGTTCCGAAGTGTATCTGTAAAAAGAAAAGAACAAACGAAAGTCAAAAATAATTTTATAGGACAAAAAAAATTAATGAATGAAAACGGTGCTTATTTTGTTGTCAAGTGAATTATTTCATATAATAAATTTGTTTACACAGAACTGATGGCTATTATTTTTCATAAAATCGATCGATATAAACAAGTTTCAAATTTTTCCTAAATTATCAAATATGTCGGAATTAACTCCGTACTGCCCGTTTACATAATTAATGCGAATCGTACAAATAATTCGATACCCGACTAAAAAAATGCTTACCATATATAAAACTCATGCTCCGGGATATATTGTGATATAAATTTTGTATTTATTATAACTTTTTCCATCTTTTTTAATCAAAAATACAAATAAAACTTCACAACAGCCACAAAATGTATTGAATGCCATAGACAAACGATGGAGTGAGCCGGAAGTACGTCACTGACCACAGTAACAAACACGATATGCATCACTTTTATTTGTTAAATCGTCGTTAGCTGTTGCAAACGCCGATTTAAAAATATACGTTGATAAAAATTAAATATATCCACTATAACTAATAATCACGATAATTAGATAAAAGAAGACATTTGTGTATCGTAATAATCACGTACCTATGTGCTACTGGTAGCGAGATTATCCGAACGTTACCGAAATTGACGGAAGGGAGAGCTGTAGGCGGCTTTCTTGACTCGCGCGAAATATCTCAAATTATCACTTTGCGATAAGACAAAGGAAACAGTATTTAAATTTAAATTTTGTTAAAAATATAAGTAATAAAGTTAAGAATAGGTTAAAGAGATTAAATTTAATAAAAATAGGGAGTTAATAAACGTAATGTAGGCTTATTTGTAATTAACAATAGACAGAAAGTAGAACAACCATTCAACTGTTCACAGTTTACCTTTTTATGAGAAAGTTTTCAATGAAAAAGTACAAAACTAATTTCTTATTTAAGACTACTTTGCGTCCACAATAGTTGTCTACATCAGTGTCAGACAACTATATTAAATTATTGTGTTTATTTATAAGTTTAAAAATACCAAAAATTCTTTCTACAAATTGAATTATTTCTAGAGGGTTGTGCGCCCCTTACGAAAATTTTGCATATTTTGTAGTTCTCTGCATCAGTGTGAGACAACTACATTCAATTTTTGTGTTGATAAATTTGAAAATAGCACATATTTTGAAATATTATTTTTATAAATTAAAAAAAATCTAAAGAGGGTTGTGCGTTCCTTACACAAATTTTGCAAACTAAGTGGTTGTCTACATTACTGTGGGAATACTATACATACATATATATACGGCCCATCGGTATCATTTTGTGCCTTTATCAAGCAAAAAATTATGGTCACTTATATCCATACTTTCATTAAAATTTCCATTTCCTATTTAATAGTTACAGTTCGTCACAAAAGAAAAATTAGAAAATACTTTATTCAAATAAAACAAAACACTTACTCCTAAGTAAAAGAATTAAAACACTTGGCAAGTTTCACAATGTTAATTTATTTCTCTGACGATCGTATACAAAAGTGTACTCTTTGAAAATGGTTTTAACACCAAACGATCGTCAGAGAAATAAATTAACATTGTGAAACTTGCCAAGTGTTTTAATTATTTTACTTTATTTCTTTAAAAATGTTTCATTAAGTGTCAAGCGAGTCTACAATTTCAAATAATATAATTATGTTGTATTAATTTTATGTTTATTCAATTTCTTCCACCTGAAGAAGTCACAGTATGGTGAAATGATCATTGTGGTTATACAATAAACGTTTTGTAACTTAAACTTTGTGTTTAATTTGTCGTCAATGGATGATGATCGAACGTGACAGATTGTATATTAAAATAAGGAATTACGAGTTTCTGCAAAAAAAAGGTATCGTTGCTGTGTTCTAACATGAATGAAGTTATCATTTAAACGTACATTGTAATATGCCTTTGACTCTTTTGTCCTCCAAGGTCTAATAGTCGCCCATGCTGATAATATAAAATTTGCCGGTTTATTCCATTTGTTTCAATAATTCTTTACTAGATTTAAATTTTCTCTCACATTATCGTAGGTAACGCAAATTTGTTTGTATTTACATTAAACAAATTACTAAACAACATTATTCAAATATTTTTGTGTAATTAATAAAAGTTAATAAAAGATATATATAGTTATGCATAAATGTAATACAACACACTTTTTAAAAAGATTTATTAACAAAAATATTCAATTACACAACTTTGGATTTAATATTTACGACCTCACCAGTTTACAAACCAATATGAAGTGAAGTTTTTTGGATATTTTACTCTTTTATTAACTTTTATTAATTACACAAAAATATTTGAATAATGTTGTTTAATAATTTGTTTAATGTAAATACAAACAAATTTGCGTTACCTACGATAATGTGAGAGAAAATTTAAATCTAGTAAAGAATTATTGAAACAAATGGAATAAACCGGCAAATTTTATATTATCAGCATGGACGACTATTAGACCTTGGAGGACAAAAGAGTCAAAGGCATATTACAATGTACGTTTAAATGATAACTTCATTCATGTTAGAACACAGCAACGATACCTTTTTTTTGCAGAAACTCGTAATTCCTTATTTTAATATACAATCTGTCACGTTCGATCATCATCCATTGACGACAAATTAAACACAAAGTTTAAGTTACAAAACGTTTATTGTATAACCACAATGATCATTTCACCATACTGTGACTTCTTCAGGTGGAAGAAATTGAATAAACATAAAATTAATACAACATAATTATATTATTTGAAATTGTAGACTCGCTTGACACTTAATGAAACATTTTTAAAGAAATAAAGTAAAATAATTAAAACACTTGGCATTTTATTAATTTATTTCTCTGACGATCGTTTGGTGTTAAAACCATTTTCAAAGAGTACACTTTTGTATACGATCGTCAGAGAAATAAATTAACATTGTGAAACTTGCCAAGTGTTTTAATTCTTTTACTTTATATCATTATATACTAAAATTGTTTATAAACAAGTGAATTGTCTTACATTAGGAGTAAGTTTTTTGCTTTATTTGAATAAAGTATTTTCTAATTTTTCTTTTCTGACGAACTGTAACTATTAAATAGGAAATGGAAATTTTAATGAAAGTATGGATATAAGTGACCATAATTTTTTGCTTGATAATGGCACAAAATGATACCGATGGGCCGTACCGGATACAAAAAAGTAAGACTATAAATACGAATAATTGTCAGTTTTTCTTCAGTTTATCGTGACCATGCTTTCGGGAAAGAGTATGCGTCGCGACGCGTCGCGCTGCCGTGGCTCGCTATTCGTGCTTTAGGTGCATGTTTATCCGTTCTTAAAGTTTTTTAACTTGTGCTGTAGTGGTTTCTAAATTTTCGGGAGTGTTTTATTAAGAGGATTAAGGCAACACCAAAGTGGCGGTAATGGTAAGTAATTGTTATCTTTTTATTTTTATTTATTTGCTTAACTTATTGTTCAATATTTCAATTGTCTTTTTTCTTTGTGATAATTGTCCAGTCTTTATAATAATTTAGAAATTATTAAAGACTATTCAGTGACTGAAAATATTTTGATTTTTAATTTTTTCGAAATTAACTTTTGTGATTGATATTATTGGTTTGGTTGATTGATACTGTTTTAGAAAGTTTCTATTTCTAGTTTTATTTTTAATAATTTGGTGAATTTTGATAGATTGGAAATAATCAAATTTCTTACAATAATTTTAAATGTTTTAGTTAACATTATTAGCTTTTCATTCATGAATTTTAGTTTTTTAGAAATAGATTCGCCGCTCCGCACTTGAAATTAATTTTAGCTTTTTCAAAAATTAATTTTAGAATTGATATTATTGATCTAGTTTGGTCGATCACAATGGTGAATCATAAAGTTAGGGAAAGATTCTAGAACATTTGTTAAAATTTTACAGAAATTTATTATTCTTTTTATTACAATTGGTTTATTTCTTAGTTTATTATTTAAAATTTTGATAAAATTTTTATTCATGAAATTTTAATCACTTGTATGATGGTTTAATTAATTATTAGATATCATAAACTAATTTTAATCGTTCTAACTGTAGTATACTTTTTCGTGAATTTTAGTTTTTCAATATTAACTTTTATAAATGATAATGCCCACGTGTGAAGTGGGTGAAACACGTGTCTACTCATATAAAATTTAGCTAGTGGTAATTACGGTGCGTCTTTCTTTATTTAATTAACTTTTATGATTTATATTATTAATCGAGTTTGGTCGATCACAATGGCGAATCATAAAGTTGTGAAAAGATTCTAGAACACGTTCCAACTTTTATAGAAATTTATTGTTCTTTTTTATTATAATTGGTTTTTTCTTAATTAAATTATATAAAATTTTGATGAAATATTTATTAATTAAAGTTTTCTAGCTTTTATAACAGTTTGGAAATTATTAAACAACTTACACCAATTTTAATTCTTGTGATTGATATTATTGATTGGATGTATGTGGTCAATCACAATAGTGACCCGTACAGTTCTAGAAAGTGTATAATATGAATTGAAAACAAATTTATTGTTCTTGTTAATTATAATGGTTTTATCTTTCGATTTGACTGTTTATTTCATTTTTAATAATTTTCTTTTTTTATCTTTTTGCAGTTACCGTCCAAAGAGTGGTAAGCGATTTGCATGGTTTCCTAATAGACGAAGTGGTAAGTTTGACAAGTTGTTGCTTGGCAATTTGACTCTTGGCACTTCGTCTATTCAATGTTTAGCAAGTATAGTACCATTTTTGTGTATTTGTTAAGCAAAAGGTAAGTACCATTAAGGTATATTTTAATACAATAATTAATACCGCAGTAGATTGTAAGTGAGTTTCAGTCTTGGAAAGACATCCAGCCGTCCTCCTACCGTCCATACGACTGAGCAGCATTGGATTCCAACCTCCGAGGATGATTTGGTTATGTTCTCTTCAGCCGAATGTATTTTGTGTTGAGGTGGTCGAGTGTAAGTTGATGCGTGTGTTCAGGTGTAAATGTATGAATGTTGTTGGATGTTTGAGTGATGTGAGAAGGTTTTCGAGGAATTCTTCCAATTCCTCAGGGATGTCAGGACTTTGTGTCAGAAGTGTGGATGGGGGTGAGGGATTCTTACTTTTATCTAGGGCAACGGCGGCGCGGTAGTGTAAGAGTGGTTTGATGAATGTTTTCTTTGTGTGAGTAAGTGTTTTCACGTTAGGTAGGTACATGGTTCTACATCGGCGGTTTGGATCGTGTCGTCAGGGCAAGAGGATCGCCGTTACATAGTAGGACGCATGTTTTTCTTTATCTATTGGTGGGGGGTGCTTGCCTCTCACCCTTTCTTGTACTATACTTGCTAAATGTTGTTTTATCATGTCCGGTCGTTTGGGTATTGTTTGGGCCGTGGCGGGGGTTGGGGGGAAAAGTGAAAAGTGTAGTGATTTCTAAGAAGAGGATTATCAACTCCAATAAGAAGATATTGAAAAGTAAGTACAAATTCGAATATTCCAATGTACACTTAGTTATTGATTTCGACTAATTAGTTGACGTTGCAGCCTCCATCCAGGCTGCAAATTTTGTATGATTACAGATCGGCAATTATCTTCGACGGATGTCTTTTGAGGAACCAATGGAGGTACGTCGACGTGTATTCCAAGAAGAGCCTCAACTCGAGGATGAGAAAAGTCAATTTCCAGAAAGTACAGTATTTACATTAAGTACCAAATGGATTCCAAGATTTACCTTCACGGATTTCTTTCGAAGAAATGATGGGCTCTAAGATGTGAAACAGCAATTTCCGGAATGTATTGTTTTTATTTTCTGGTAGGTTATAACATAATCTGATATATTAATTTGTTAATGTAGCAGCCTGTGTTAAGGTTGTCAGTTCTTATAATTACAGGTCTTCTACAATTTTTCCTGTTAATTTGTTTGACGGGATGCAAATCGGAACGTTCACGAATTGTTTGGTATTTCTATTACATTGTCAAACGGTATGATGTTCTATAATTTTGTACAATTTTTAAATTTTTATGTACGATTTGGAAATTATCTCTCTCGTCTTGGAATATTATTTAATTTCGTTAAGCAAACTAAACCATTTCAATGTATTAAGCTTTCTTGGAATATCCTTCAATCAGTCGTCACTTTAATTTACGTTCATATTATATATTTTAGTGCCGACTGAAAGGAAATTCACAAAAAAATATAAGTTGGTTTATTACTACGGTTCGAAAGGCTAAATATTCTTATTATGGGTTGTGATGTCGTAATTTTATGTGGTAGTTGTTGATGTTGTAATGTAGATCAATGTGGGTCGCGTATCTGCGTAGATGTAGTATAGAGAAAAAGAACATTAAGCCGTTGAGGAACCAATGTAAGTATGTTGACGTGTTTTCCAAGAACAGCCTCAAATCCAAAATGTGATGAATAAATTTCCAGAAAGTATAGTATTTAGAATAAGGTGTTCTCTGTTACTGTTTTCATTTTTTAATATGTGACATGGCATCCTGAATCTGTCAGGTTGTCTGTTTTGTTGTGATTACAGATCCGCACTTATCTTCGACGGATTTCTCCTGAAGAAGCAATGGGCTCCAAGATGTAATGCATCAACTTCCAGAAAGTATAGTATTTAGAATAAGTACGAATGGATTCCAACATTTATCTTCACGGATTTCTTTCGAAGAAGCGATGGACTCGTAAGATATGAAACAGCAGTTTCCGGAATGTATTGTTTTTATTTTCTGATAGATCATAGCATAATCTAATGTGTTAACTTGTTAATGTAGCAGCTTATGTTAAGGCTGTGAGTTATTACGGTTACAGATCTACAATTTTTCCTGTTAATTTGTTTGACGGGATGCAAATCGGAAAGTTCACAAATTATTTGGTGTTTCTATTACATTATCAAACGGTATGATGTTCTATAATTTTGTACAATTTTTAAATTTTTATGTACGATTTGGAAATTACCTCGCACGTTTTGGAATATTATTTAATTCCGTTAAGCAAACTAAACCATTTCAATGTTTTAAGCTTTCTTGGAATATCCTTCAATCAGTCGTCAGTTTCATTTCACGTTCATATTATTTTTTTAGTTGCGACCGAATGCTAATTCACAAAAAAATATAAGTTGGTTTATTACTACGGTTCGAAAGGCTAAATATTCTTATTATAGGTTGTGATGTCGTAATTTTATGTGGTAGTTGTTGATGTTGTAATGTAGATCAAGGTGGGTCGCTTATCTGCGTAGATGTAGTATAGAGAAAAAGAACTTTTAGCCGTTGAGGAACCAATGTAAGTACGTTGACGTGTTTTCCAAGAACAGCCTCAAATCCAAAATGTGATGAATAAATTTCCAGAAAGTATAGTATTTAGAATAAGGTGTTCTCTGTTACTGTTTTCATTTTTTAATATGTGACATGGCATCCTGAATCTGTCAGGTTGTCTGTTTTGTTGTGATTACAGATCCGCACTTGTCTTCGACGGATTTCTTTCGAAGAAGTAATGGGCTCCAAGACGTGATACGTCAACTTCCAGAAAGGATAGTATTTATAATAAGGTGTTGTGTTACTGTTTTCATTTATTAATATGTGACATGGCATCCTGAATCTGTCAGGTTGTCTGTCTTGTTGTGATTACAGATCCGCACTTATCTTCGAAGGATTTCTTTCGAAGAAGCAATGGGCTCCAAGATGTGATGCGTCAACATCCAGAAAGTACAGTATTTATAATAAGGTGTTATCTGTTACTGTTTTCATTTTTTTAATATTACAGGGCATCCTGAATCTGCCAGGTTGTCTGTTTTGTTGTGATTACAGATCCGCACTTGTCTTCGACGGATTTCTTTCGAAGAAGTAATGGGCTCCAAGACGTGATGCGTCAACTTCCAGAAAGGATAGTATTTATAATAAGGTGTTCTGTGTTACTGTTTTCATTTATTAATATGGGACATGGCATCCTGAATCTGTCAGGTTGTCTGTCTTGTTGTGATTATACGATTTGGAAATTACCTCGCTGACTTATTCTCAACGTTCTTTTCGTCTGGGAATATTGTTTAATTTCGTTACGCAATCTAAATCATTTCATTGTTTTAAGCTGAATTTTTGAGCTTTTTTGAAATTTTCTTTCATCAGTCGTTACTTTCATTTTACGTTCATATAATATGTTTTAGTGGCGACCGAAAGCAAGTTCACAAAAAAATATAAATTGCTTTATTACTACGGTTCAAAAAGCTAAATATTCTTATTTTGGGTTGTGATGTCGTAGTTTCATGTGGTAGCAGTTGATGTTGTAATGTAGATCAAGGTGGGTCGCTTATCTGCGTAGATGTAGTATAGAGAAAAAGAACTTTTAGCCGTTGAGGAACCAATGTAAGTACGTTGACGTGTTTTCCAAGAACAGCCTCAAATCCAAAATGTGATGAATAAATTTCCAGAAAGTATAGTATTTAGAATAAGGTGTTCTCTGTTACTGTTTTCATTTTTTAATATGTGACATGGCATCCTGAATCTGTCAGGTTGTCTGTCTTGTTGTGATTACAGATCCGCACTTATCTTCGAAGGATTTCTTTCGAAGAAGCAATGGGCTCCAAGATGTGATGCGTCAACATCCAGAAAGTACAGTATTTATAATAAGGTGTTATCTGTTACTGTTTTCATTTTTTTAATATTAAAGGGCATCCTGAATCTGTCAGGTTGTCTGTTTTGTTGTGATTACAGATCCGCACTTGTCTTCGACGGATTTCTTTCGAAGAAGTAATGGGCTCCAAGACGTGATGCATCAACTTCCAGAAAGGATAGTATTTATAATAAGGTGTTCTGTGTTACTGTTTTCATTTATTAATATGTGACATGGCATCCTGAATCTGTCAGGTTGTCTGTTTTGTTGTGATTACAGATCCGCACTTGTCTTCGACGGATTTCTTTCGAAGAAGTAATGGGCTCCAAGACGTGATGCGTCAACTTCCAGAAAGGATAGTATTTATAATAAGGTGTTCTGTGTTACTGTTTTCATTTATTAATATGTGACATGGCATCCTGAATCTGTCAGGTTGTCTGTTTTGTTGTGATTACAGATCCGCACTTATCTTCGAAGGATTACTTTTGAAGAAGCAATGGGCTCCAAGATGTGATGCGTCAACATCCAGAAAGTACAGTATTTATAATAAGGTGTTATCTGTTACTGTTTTCATTTTTTTAATATTACAGGGCATCCTGAATCTGCCAGGTTGTCTGTTTTGTTGTGATTACAGATCCGCACTTGTCTTCGACGGATTTCTTTCGAAGAAGTAATGGGCTCCAAGACGTGATGCGTCAACTTCCAGAAAGGATAGTATTTATAATAAGGTGTTCTGTGTTACTGTTTTCATTTATTAATATGGGACATGGCATCCTGAATCTGTCAGGTTGTCTGTCTTGTTGTGATTATACGATTTGGAAATTACCTCGCTGACTTATTCTCAACGTTCTTTTCGTCTGGGAATATTGTTTAATTTCGTTACGCAATCTAAATCATTTCATTGTTTTAAGCTGAATTTTTGAGCTTTTTTGAAATTTTCTTTCATCAGTCGTTACTTTCATTTTACGTTCATATAATATGTTTTAGTGGCGACCGAAAGCAAGTTCACAAAAAAATATAAATTGCTTTATTACTACGGTTCAAAAAGCTAAATATTCTTATTTTGGGTTGTGATGTCGTAGTTTCATGTGGTAGCAGTTGATGTTGTAATGTAGATCAAGGTGGGTCGCTTATCTGCGTAGATGTAGTATAGAGAAAAAGAACTTTTAGCCGTTGAGGAACCAATGTAAGTACGTTGACGTGTTTTCCAAGAACAGCCTCAAATCCAAAATGTGATGAATAAATTTCCAGAAAGTATAGTATTTAGAATAAGGTGTTCTCTGTTACTGTTTTCATTTTTTAATATGTGACATGGCATCCTGAATCTGTCAGGTTGTCTGTCTTGTTGTGATTACAGATCCGCACTTGTCTTCGAAGGATTTCTTTCGAAGAAGCAATGGGCTCCAAGATGTGATGCGTCAACATCCAGAAAGTACAGTATTTATAATAAGGTGTTATCTGTTACTGTTTTCATTTTTTTAATATTAAAGGGCATCCTGAATCTGTCAGGTTGTCTGTTTTGTTGTGATTACAGATCCGCACTTGTCTTCGACGGATTTCTTTCGAAGAAGTAATGGGCTCCAAGACGTGATGCATCAACTTCCAGAAAGGATAGTATTTATAATAAGGTGTTCTGTGTTACTGTTTTCATTTATTAATATGTGACATGGCATCCTGAATCTGTCAGGTTGTCTGTTTTGTTGTGATTACAGATCCGCACTTGTCTTCGACGGATTTCTTTCGAAGAAGTAATGGGCTCCAAGACGTGATGCGTCAACTTCCAGAAAGGATAGTATTTATAATAAGGTGTTCTGTGTTACTGTTTTCATTTATTAATATGTGACATGGCATCCTGAATCTGTCAGGTTGTCTGTTTTGTTGTGATTACAGATCCGCACTTATCTTCGAAGGATTACTTTTGAAGAAGCAATGGGCTCCAAGATGTGATGCGTCAACATCCAGAAAGTACAGTATTTATAATAAGGTGTTATCTGTTACTGTTTTCATTTTTTTAATATTACAGGGCATCCTGAATCTGCCAGGTTGTCTGTTTTGTTGTGATTACAGATCCGCACTTGTCTTCGACGGATTTCTTTCGAAGAAGTAATGGGCTCCAAGACGTGATGCGTCAACTTCCAGAAAGGATAGTATTTATAATAAGGTGTTCTGTGTTACTGTTTTCATTTATTAATATGGGACATGGCATCCTGAATCTGTCAGGTTGTCTGTCTTGTTGTGATTATACGATTTGGAAATTACCTCGCTGACTTATTCTCAACGTTCTTTTCGTCTGGGAATATTGTTTAATTTCGTTACGCAATCTAAATCATTTCATTGTTTTAAGCTGAATTTTTGAGCTTTTTTGAAATTTTCTTTCATCAGTCGTTACTTTCATTTTACGTTCATATAATATGTTTTAGTGGCGACCGAAAGCAAGTTCACAAAAAAATATAAATTGCTTTATTACTACGGTTCAAAAAGCTAAATATTCTTATTTTGGGTTGTGATGTCGTAGTTTCATGTGGTAGCAGTTGATGTTGTAATGTAGATCAAGGTGGGTCGCTTATCTGCGTAGATGTAGTATAGAGAAAAAGAACTTTTAGCCGTTGAGGAACCAATGTAAGTACGTTGACGTGTTTTCCAAGAACAGCCTCAAATCCAAAATGTGATGAATAAATTTCCAGAAAGTATAGTATTTAGAATAAGGTGTTCTCTGTTACTGTTTTCATTTTTTAATATGTGACATGGCATCCTGAATCTGTCAGGTTGTCTGTCTTGTTGTGATTACAGATCCGCACTTATCTTCGAAGGATTTCTTTCGAAGAAGCAATGGGCTCCAAGATGTGATGCGTCAACATCCAGAAAGGACAGTATTTATAATAAGGTGTTATCTGTTACTGTTTTCATTTTTTTAATATTAAAGGGCATCCTGAATCTGTCAGGTTGTCTGTTTTGTTGTGATTACAGATCCGCACTTGTCTTCGACGGATTTCTTTCGAAGAAGTAATGGGCTCCAAGACGTGATGCATCAACTTCCAGAAAGGATAGTATTTATAATAAGGTGTTCTGTGTTACTGTTTTCATTTATTAATATGTGACATGGCATCCTGAATCTGTCAGGTTGTCTGTTTTGTTGTGATTACAGATCCGCACTTATCTTCGAAGGATTACTTTCGAAGAAGCAATGGGCTCCAAGATGTGATGCGTCAACATCCAGAAAGTACAGTATTTATAATAAGGTGTTATCTGTTACTGTTTTCATTTTTTTAATATTACAGGGCATCCTGAATCTGCCAGGTTGTCTGTTTTGTTGTGATTACAGATCCGCACTTGTCTTCGACGGATTTCTTTCGAAGAAGTAATGGGCTCCAAGACGTGATGCGTCAACTTCCAGAAAGGATAGTATTTATAATAAGGTGTTCTGTGTTACTGTTTTCATTTATTAATATGGGACATGGCATCCTGAATCTGTCAGGTTGTCTGTCTTGTTGTGATTATACGATTTGGAAATTACCTCGCTGACTTATTCTCAACGTTCTTTTCGTCTGGGAATATTGTTTAATTTCGTTACGCAATCTAAATCATTTCATTGTTTTAAGCTGAATTTTTGAGCTTTTTTGAAATTTTCTTTCATCAGTCGTTACTTTCATTTTACGTTCATATAATATGTTTTAGTGGCGACCGAAAGCAAGTTCACAAAAAAATATAAGTTGCTTTATTACTACGGTTCAAAAAGCTAAATATTCTTATTTTGGGTTGTGATGTCGTAGTTTCATGTGGTAGCAGTTGATGTTGTAATGTAGATCAAGGTGGGTCGCTTATCTGCGTAGATGTAGTATAGAGAAAAAGAACTTTTAGCCGTTGAGGAACCAATGTAAGTACGTTGACGTGTTTTCCAAGAACAGCCTCAAATCCAAAATGTGATGAATAAATTTCCAGAAAGTATAGTATTTAGAATAAGGTGTTCTCTGTTACTGTTTTCATTTTTTAATATGTGACATGGCATCCTGAATCTGTCAGGTTGTCTGTCTTGTTGTGATTACAGATCCGCACTTATCTTCGAAGGATTTCTTTCGAAGAAGCAATGGGCTCCAAGATGTGATGCGTCAACATCCAGAAAGGATAGTATTTATAATAAGGTGTTCTGTGTTACTGTTTTCATTTATTAATATGGGACATGGCATCCTGAATCTGTCAGGTTGTCTGTCTTGTTGTGATTATACGATTTGGAAATTACCTCGCTGACTTATTCTCAACGTTCTTTTCGTCTGGGAATATTGTTTAATTTCGTTACGCAATCTAAATCATTTCATTGTTTTAAGCTGAATTTTAGAAATTTTCTTTCATCAGTTGTTACTTTCATTTTACGTTCATATAATATGTTTTAGTGGCGACCGAAAGCAAGTTCACAAAAAAATATAAATTGCTTTATTACTACGGTTCAAAAAGCTAAATATTCTTATTTTGGGTTGTGATGTCGTAGTTTCATGTGGTAGCAGTTGATGTTGTAATGTAGATCAAGGTGGGTCGCTTATCTGCGTAGATGTAGTATAGAGAAAAAGAATTTTTAGCCTTTGACCATTATTTATGTGTTAACAGTTTTATGAACAGAACTCTTTACACTTGATTAAAAGTTTTATTTACTCGAAAATATTACTTCCGTTACATTTCCAAACCGTATATCGACAATTAATAGCTATTAATGTCTGTGAAATGTTGTGGTTTGGACCCACCACATAACAAAAGATCCCTCACGCTTGGTTTGCATCATTGACCAGAGCCTGAGTATTATTTTTCCCGTGTGGGGAGCCTGCAACCCCCATCGGGCGCGTTCCCGGGTGGCGGATAGGGAAGTGCCCGGTTAGTAGAAATCGGGTAAGAGATGAAATGTCTCTCGCGGACCAACAGGCAGTTTTAACATTTGGTAGTTTATTATAAGAAAAGGCCCTAGTAGAATTCATATTCATAAAAGTGGTAAGGATCTTGTTTGTACGGATATCAGTTGCGTACAAGTCGATGGAACACATGTAGTTAATACAAGGGGTAAACATTAACTCTACATTAAATAAATAAACTTACGTAGAAGTAGATGGGCTACTAAACGGTTAGAATAGTCAAAAATAACTCTTATTATTTCTGTTTCTGTTTAAAATGCTAAATACGTATTTATATGTTTGATTATAAATGCCATTTTCTAAATAATAATTTTTACTTGTGTTTAGAAATATTTTAACCCATTTTCAATTTTTAGTAGCAATGGATAAGATTTTTTATTTTTATTTTCTAGTATGTTATAACATAATGTAATATGTTAACTTTTTAATGTAGCAGGCTGTGTTAAGGTTGTGAGTTCTTATAATTACAGATCTTCTACAATTTTTATCGTTTTTTTACGTACCTTTTCCTTATCTGTATTCTTCATGTTTTCTTTTGAATAAAGTCTAAACACCTTGTCACATATTTCACTGATTTAACGATAAATAATAATGAAAACGAGTAACTATAGATTTTGCTTATTTGCCGGTATCAACTATATACAACTTGTAAGAGAGTTTCCCGGCGACATTATAAATATATATTGTAATATCATTATATATTTGTTGTATGTACAAATTACAACCGCACTCAAACCCTGAAACGTCAAATTGACTTACTAACTGAAAAACCATAGAGTATGTAATAACAAACCCACCACTATTTCTATTATTTTAAGATGATAAAAAAGTTTGTAACAACAATTTTCACTAAAAATTAGTTTAATATTATTTTATGAATAAATACCTAACAGAAAAGAAAAATGCAAAAGAAAAACACCTACCTGAAATTATAGTAAGATGAGGCTGTCTAAGTAGAAAGGAAATATAGACTTTGCAATGAATAATTAAAAATGCATCATGAATGGCAAGTTAACAATAATAAGCACCACAAAAAATATAAAATTATAAAATGGCGACCACAGATTAGAGAGACTTTATAGTTTATACTACAGCGATCTATGTAGCCACATTAATATTAATCTGATGTTTTCTGTTTATTATTATTATCATAATATTAACACTATTTTTATATGGGATTCATTTCAAATTATCCTTTAATTTTGCTCAAGTGTTTATATTATGAAATAAATGTTTCCAACTAACAAGGTTTAACTTCTGTTTAATTTTAGTCATATATGCTGATGACAATACAGTATCCACTACCAATGTGTTTATACAGTGTTTACATTTGAAAAAAAGTTGCCAGCGCTTGTAAAACAGTTTTATGTTGGAAGTACAGTTTATTTTTCATTAATAAATGCCTGATAAATAGGAATATTTGTTTTACACTCAATGCGCACAATGTCGTTAAAGGTAGACTTTAGACTTTAATCACCATCATTACAAGGTCGTGAGTCCGAAGGTATGTAGATATCTAACTAGTCCTTCGTGTCTTAGAAGGTGCTCCACCATTCGATATTTCCTTTTTGTTATCAACTTCCATAGCATATTCTCAAATTTTCTTCATTTCTAATCATTAAGACTTCAATATCAGCATAAAATATAATTCATTTGTAGCCAAGACAGAATGTTGAGGGCTGTTATTTTAGGTGCTCCAGCCTCTGGGAAAGGCACAATATCTTCCAGAATAATAAAACACTTCAATTTGGAGCATATATCAAGTGGTGATCGATTGAGACTTCATATCAAGAACAATACTTGTAGGTAGACTAATTTTCAATGAAACGTACTTTCTTACATATATATATATATATATTTATAATTAAATTATTTTTCTATTTATTGAAGCATTGGGCGTTGAAGCCAAGAAATATATAAATGAAGGAAAATTGGTACCAGATGACCTTATTACAAAATTTATACTGAATGAGATAAAACAATGCAATGGGAAAAGTTGGCTGCTAGATGGTATAAAAAATAATTAAAAGAATAATATTCTCTAGCTTCATATTTGCAGGCTTCCCACGCACTTTATTACAAGCACAAACTCTCTGGGAAGCTCAAAAAATTGATGTCGTCTTAAATCTAAATGTACCATTTGATGTCATAATTGAAAGAGTTAAAGGAAGACTTGTCCATCTTTCTAGTGGAAGAACATACAATACTGGTTTTAATGAACCAAAAATTCCTGTAAAACAACTAGTTCTTCAATAATTAACAAATTGTCTGACCTTTTTCCCTTTGTAGGGAAAAGATGATATAACAGGAGAGTCGTTAGTACAAAGAGAGGATGATAAGCCAGAAGTAGTAAAAAAAAGACTAGAACAATATGAACTGCTTACAAAACCAGTAATAAAGTTTTATAAAACCCTAGGAGTATTACACACATTTACTGGCAAAACATCAGATGAAATATGGCCAAACGTTAAGGATTATTTAACTAAAAAAATTAAATCTAAAGAACAAGAAGCATTAGGGGGATAAAATACACAATATTTGGTATTATTTTATAATACTGTTACTGTCTATAATGCACACTGTCAAAGTAACAAAATAAAAATTTATATTTATTTTAATTTCTGTAAACATCATTTATAGCTTCAATAAAACTGGAGTTATTCATTAAATGATAAGAAACTTTTATATAATTAATTTTTAAGCTGAAAGTACAATATTTAAGGCAAAAAGTTATTTCCTCGTTATCCAATTTTATTGGTATGCTATTTATTTCGTTAAATATTAAAAACTGGCAAAGGATTGTTTACAATAAAAATGTGTGGAATCTGATTCTTGAGAAATAGTAACACATTTTATGATACTGTTCTTTTAGTTTTCCATTCCTAATGTTTAATAGGAAAACAACAATAACAAATCTAATTGTAATTTAAAAGGGTTTTTGACACTTGAACTTCATTCATGTGCTAATAAATGAGAAAGAAAATTTTTTCAAAACAACTAAATATGTTGTGAAGTATTTGTGACCTTTGACAAAAATGTTTTAGGTAATACTTTTATATGTTGGAACCTGTTAGGTTTATAATTATTAAATCAACGCCCTGTACAAAAAACATATCTTCATAATTATCTAAAAGCTTATTTTTAACACTTTAATATTCATAAACCAACATTGAGTCCCTTACTTTACATTTACAATAATTTATGAGATCTTTTACCTAGGTGTATTTCTCCTTATTAAAAAAGAAAACTTTCTTTTTTTAATCTTTTATCCCAGAAAACGATAATAGAATAGAGGAACACTAGAGAAAACAGATATTTGCCTTCATAATAGTATAATACATCCTGTTGTTATTTAATAAAAACTATTTCATTTTTTACAATTTCTAATATCTTACCTTTTCCATACAACATCTGGTTCAAGGCTAAGGTATCTTTTCTGTGAATGATGGCAACTTGAGTTATTGTGTTAACTTTTAATGTGAGAGCTCATATGGGAAAGTGTTAATGATTTAAACTATTTCAAATTCTTCTGTTTCTGTACATTCCCCAGGGATATCGCTAGTTTTAAATTCATAATCAACATGATTTTCTTTAAGAGTTAATCCTATTTGAGTGTCTTTACTACTACCATTAGAAAAAACAAACATTGGATATTCATTGAACACTTTTGTTTTAGTGGGTGATATCATCTAGAAAAAGATGGCATTTATTACTAAATCACATTAGAAAATTATATAAATATGAACATTACCAGTTTTAATGTTTCAACAAGATTTCTAAATTCTTCTTTAGTAGAGCAATAAAATCCCATACAACAAGATGGATCCATCTTACTTATGTGCAACTTTCTAGGTGATCGACAATGAAAACTAGAGATTGCAAAATCTGTTGCCCAAACGTCTACCATTTCTTGACAATAATGTGGATCTAAATGTATAAGTTTATCATCTAAAAAAGAAGATGAATAATTAACAAACCTTAAAATGATTCAGTAACTTCTGTGTTACCCTGATAACCAATAAAATATAATGCATGTTTTGGTCGTCCTCCAATTATGCCAATACACTGTTCTAAAGTCAACAAACTCGTCAACTGAGAAGAATAGAAAGTATTAAATTTATCTGTACCGAGACGTACAGGGATAAGTAGTATTAATGATTTCCATTTATTGTCAAATGTTTGACATTCTTCTTCAATGTCTTGTATGTATACTGTAATTATACAAATATAACAATGAGACAATTATTTTTATTGTCAACATACCTGCACAATCTTGGGCAACATAAATGTTTAATTTATCAAATTCACAATTGTCCTTTGATGCTAATTTCATTGCTTCTCTACAAATTGTATTTGTTTTAAGGACATAGTAACAATCATAATGAAGACATTATTTTTCCAAACTATTAGTTAATACTTTAAGTACCTTAAAAGAAATGCAACACATCCTGGGCCATACCAGTCACCAGGCTTTTTACCAGAATTTTCCCCTAATTGTACCAAAGTATGTAAAGAAAATGGACTATTTTTTGAAGGTTTATCACCAAACCACTTTATAATTTTTCTGTGATTAATATTTTCTATTATACCTTGTCTGGTATTGGGAACTTGATCAGGAATCCACCTCCACCCTATATCACATTCATGTATATATATTTTAATTTGGTTATGTGATGATTACCTCTTCCTAAAAAATGGCAAATTAAAGCTTGGGCTAGAAGCATTTGTCCACTCCTTAACATGCAGCCCCATCCACAATCACTACTGTACGTAGAACCATTCAACACTGGGAATTCTCTGCGATAAGTCAACCATAATCTACTGGTAAAATCACTTTTAAAGCCTTCAAAGTCATCTTCTTCATTGTTTGATATCTATAAACAATAAAAATACACCAACTGCATTTATATAGTCACTCAATTACATTGCTATTGCTATTATAAGCAGCAACGTCCATTCCTTCTTCAGTTGAATCCTGTGGTTCAACTTTTTTATAACATTTTCCTAACAACCACACTGGAGATTCTTTAGAGAAATTTGTTTTTAATTTCATCCCTAAAAATATGTTTTATAACTTGTTAAGAATTATACAAATATAATATTTTTACCATATTTCATGTTATTCCACATAGATAGTAAACGAGTTTTTACTTTTCCTTCCACATCGTCTTCTAATCGAGAATTATTTGGTGAGCCTGAAGGAGTGCTAGTTGTGCTGGAATTTATACGAAAAAGAAAACCAGTCGATTTTTCCCGAAGTGGAATTTGAGTACTCATCCTCTTAATTAAAACATAATTAATTTCTACAGCTACGACTCATAAACGTGTTGGTGATATTTCTTCGTTTTAAGTCATCCTGCTATCACTAAATATACATTTTGTGAATAATTTACTTCTTATTTTGTAACAACCAATAACGTTTCTCCATTACTGTCATCTTCTGAATTGACAAAATGAGTGAAATAAAAAAATGTTTGTCAAGTACATAATCATCGGTGGTAATATCTGTGGTAAAAAACGACACATTCATATACATTGATGGAATATCCTTTTGTAGTAATTGTAACTCATGAAAGTACAACGCTTTTTCATACGAACTTATAAACATACGTAAGTAAAATTAATGGTGAAAAATTAGAGTGAACAAAATAAACAATAGTGGAATATCCTTTTGTAGTAATTGTAACTCATGAAAGTACAACGCTTTTTCATACGAACTTATAAACATACGTAAGTAAAATTAATGGTGAAAAATTAGAGTGAACAAAATAAACAATAGTGCGCTTATGCTACAATTTATTTTATTTATAACTCACCTTTATTGAACGCCACTGCAAGTGGCGAGTCATTTATGGGTTTACATGCCGCCACAGATTAATCAGTACCGTAACTCAATATCTTTATCTCAGAAGCGAGAAAAAGCAGAGGCGGATTAAGTAGTACTAATAATAGTCTTACAATTAGCCATAAATAATCAAAGCAAAATATTTGATACTACGTGTTAGGATAACTAATTCTTTAAAATAAAGGATTTCCTGGGATTCTACATAAACTATAAAATAATGTTTTTGCAACTAATTTTATTTACTCTTTAAATTGTTTTTGCTCATAATTTGCTATACTTTTACGCATATTTTTACATTTAGCATATTGTATTCAAACATTGCGATATATGTAATGATATATTTATGGTAGCTAGTATATATGATTATTCTATTTTTAAACTTACTAAGGGAATTATTCTTAGGAGATAATGGGTAATGTGGCTATAATAAATTAACATGTGAAAATTCCTTTTCCAACGCAGCCGCCCTTTTTGAAGGAATGACTTAACTTACATGTTACAGCTTATGAGGTCAAGTACACAAAGGATTTAAATTGGCAATAAGTGGGTTATTATTATTTGAATAGCATTTTATTATATTTATGACATAAATTAACATAGCAGAGACGATAATAATTGTAACTATTAAACCTAAAATTATCAAAATAAATATTAACACTGAAATGAATTGTGAATCCCAAAACTTATATACATAAAAATGTGTGACTAACAAGATGTTCGTGTATGCGAGTCTGTGTGAGTGAGCACGTGTATATATGTGTATTAATGATATAATTGTGATATATTCAATTCCTACGCATTGCGCTTATTAAAATCAACATAAATATCTTCAAACAAAAAACGAACTTTTAATATTTTTTAAATACATATAGGAAATATGGCGATTATATTTAATAAAGATACATTGAGTAATGTAATCTCTATTTATACTTCTACTTTAAATGGCGAGCCAGGAATATGATCGTCTCCCCATTTTACGATCACAAGATAGTCTCCTCTTTCTCTCACCACATAATTTACTGTGTACTGATTATGACCAGAATGTTTTACAAATACCTCCTCGCATGGCCCCTTTGGCCCAATTATTCCCACAAACAAGATGTTGTTACCTTAATAAATTTTTGAAGAGTCATTCAAAACTTCTATTTCATTTAACTAATTAATTATATATTGTATATATATATATATATATATACAGTTAAGTTGGCTTACCTGCAGTTCCAGCAGAAACAGTAAATTGATTTTGTTTACCAATGTACGCCTTCTTAAGGCCCATTCCTTTGGATGATACTTTAGAAGCATCACTTTTGAAATGAGGAAGTACAGGGCTCTTATGACCTCCAGTGTCTTTGCTTACTTTGGCTACTGTTTCGACAATTACCGATGATGTTTCTTGGGCCCCAGTATCAGCTAGTTGTCTATCTCCTAAAATAAATATTTTATCATTAATAAGATAATTAAATATATTAACTAATCTACGTGGTTCTTTATAATGATTAACTGCATCTGCAGAAAAAATATTTTTAAACAAAATTACCTTTACATGCTACTTTATATGGAGAGCCAACAATGTGATTGTTGTTGTATTTTACGCTAATATAATAATCTCCTGGAGCCAGGGGTGTATATCGAACTTTATATCCTTCTTCCACTTCGGTACAATCCATTGCAACTTTACTTGGTCCATCAATAACTACAGCAAGAGTACCTGCTCCAGCATTTACAGTATCAATTATGAAGTCCGTTTTAACACCTTAAAAATAATTTAAAAAAAACATTGAGACAGTTAATATAGACAATTATGATTTTATGAAATTTCAACAAACCAGTCTTAATTTCCTTTATTCCTGGTCCGTGTGCGTGGACAGCGGCTGGATCAGCAGTGTCTTTTCCGACTTTAATACCAAATGGCGAGCCGGGAATATGAACACCGTTAAATTTGCAGTGGATTTTGTGGACTCCATTTTCTCTGGGCATAAATCTTACAGAATATTCATCCATATCAATCAACTGAATGAAACAATCATCTTCATGACCGGAGGGCCCAACAATCTAAATATAAATAATATGTATGAGAGTACAATAAAAATAAAGGGATCAGAAAGTTGTTATAACGATGTATAATATTAAAAATAAGGTAGAACTATAAAGAGATGGACAGTTTTCATATGTCAAAAGAGTACCTTGGCGTCTAAATCCCCCTTGGCTCCATTTTTCCTAACTATAAAGTGAGACGGGGTATCAGCTTGTACATGTCCCTCAGGAAATTGAGCCACTTCCAATAAATGTGCGTCCCCAACAGCTGGGGAGATGTAAACCTTGTATGGTGAATCCGGTACGTGTTCGTCATTAAACTTCAACCCAATTCGGTATTCACCTAAAGCAAATTTACTTTTAAACAGGCGCGTTTATTGGTTTTTATAGTACGAAGGAGAAAAGGGTATCTGACAAACGCAAATCAAAAAAGAAAAAGAAAACATTACTTTGTGACCGACAAAAGAAATTTATTTTTGTTTTACAATCGGAAACAAGATTACCTTTGACGGTGTTACTTGCCAAATTTCTTGTATTTGTCTATGACTCACATTTAATCAGATTCCCTTTGAAATACTTTCACTTTTAACACACAAGCTAACACAAAAATAAAAGCGTTTTTTAAATTTAAAATCGTCATGTTAACCACCTTCTGAGTTTTGTTGTGGAGGAGATGGTGATAAACAAATTTCATGGGAAGTTTTGAACATTTTCTAGGAACTGTTGGTAACGATGTAAAAAACAAAAAAGCAACTAAATAAGAATAAGCGTAAACATCGTATGTATAGAATAGTCATAGAGAAAATATCCGCGAAATGATTCAAATTTCTAAAATTAACTACTTATGTTACCTTGAAGTCTGTTTTGTCAAGTATAACATTCAAGTTGCAAAATTCTTGATTGGAACCGTGCCAAATGAAACAGTCACCCTAACGAATTCGTTCATATTCACAAAAAAGCGTGTAAACATTAAACGGTTATTTTTGAATTGATTAATAAGCATTAAAATAATCATACACAATCCTAGAGCATACATATTAAATAAAGAAGAACAAGACCCACCTGGTTCAGTGACTTTATATGATACATCACAAGACCCGTCCCTGCGATCAGAGAAATTTATAACAGCTTTGCTAGGGCCTTCGACCGAGATTGCAAGTTGTCCTCCGCCTGCTTCTCGAGTCCATACATTAAATTCGTTCCATTCTCCTTGAACACCTCTTTCCAAACCTCCACCTCCTGCTTTTACTAAGTGAGCACCGTGATCTTTAAGAGGTCCTACCGTGAACTGGAATGGAGAACCTACAAAAAAATAATACATTTTCCATTTCGAACTGTACAACTATACAATTTAAGTTGTTAAATTAATGTTTAAGTTCTTGCGAAGTTTATATGTGAAAATTAGAATAAATTTTACTTTGACAATGGTCCTGTTCACTTACCAGGTATATGAATGTCCTTATATTTAACAGATACAGTGTGAACACCAAGTTCTTTTGGTACAAAGTGAACAGCGTAAAGTCCATCTTCAACCTCGTTAATAACAGCATCTTCAGTAACTCCACCGGGTGAAGTAACATGAGCAGAAAGATCAAAAGATGTTATTCCTAAATAAATAAATAAAGATATGAACCTATTTTGCTGAGAACTAATGAAATTATTTTCAAATGTTTTTCTGGGCTCTGATTTCATATCCAGGGGAACATATACATTATATATATATATATATATATATATATATACAATAAATTTAAATAATTAAAAATACCTGGCATTTTAAATGTTAATTTACACTGGCTTCCAACTTCTGTGATTGGTACGGCCTCTCGTTGCCTTTGAATTTTTTCTCGTTGTCGATTTGAGCCTTCACCGGTTACCTATAAAGTGTATATAAAAACATATATATATATATAAATTACATATTTAAATCATGAAGTAATTAGAATTAAATAATTATGTGAAATTATTTTAATGTTTGAAATACAATTATGTGTGACAAAAAATAGAAAAGTTTTTTACCTTAACTGTAAATGGAGAGCCATCAACATGATGATCGGCGAATTTCAAATTAATGATGTAATAACCAGGTTCGGTAGGTTTGTAAGAAATATTTAGGGTGCCATCTTCCTTATCATTGCACTGTATTTCAGCTTTGCTAGGACCCTCGATGGATAGAGAGAGCCCTCCATATCCTTTTTAAACACCAATTAAATCAAATAATTTTGCCTTCTATCTCGTTCCTTTTAATAAATACTTAACAGTAACACTTGTTTGAATATGCATAAATTAAAATACAGGAAGTTTTTCGAAATACTTATCAGGTTTGGCGGTTTAAATTTTAATCATAATAATTGTAAAGTTTCCGTTTAAATTATCAATTAATAATGCTTATAAAATTGATTGAATGTATATCGCATTCGTTGTGCAACATTTTATAAATAATAAAATAAGATGAGTAGAAAAATTTCTCTCTTGAGAATGACCTGAAAAGATGGAAACAAATTTGTCCAGTTTTTTAATAAATATTTAGTGTTTTTCTTCTACTCATCTTATTTTATAATTTAATAATGCTTATTTTCTATATTATATTTATTATAAACTAAAAAGTCTAAAAAATATCATACAGCTCGTCACAATTACATATATATTTTCGACTTATTTTTGTTTTTGAAGAAATTTTATAAAGAATATTAACTTTTTGACCAGATGTGAATGACTATTTCAAAGTTATCATCAGCTTCATGGGTAGTTTTGAAAAATAACATTCGTTAAACATATGAAAGACCACTACATTTGTCAGGAATTTTAATTAAATTAGGATTTAGAAAATGAATAAATATGCGAAACAAACTAAGTGTTTTTCATCTTTTAATGTTAATTGTGTTGATAAATAATATAATTTACCTGCATTCCTTGTATCGACAGTAAATGTATTATCAACATGAGTTTTTCCTTCCTTAAGTGCATTTCCGGAAACTTTAACTTTTTTAGCATCACCAACTTCTCTTTCGCATACGTTTATTTTGAATGGTGAATTGGCAATGTGTTTTCCCATTTTCTTAACGGAAACAACATGTTCACCGATTTCACGTGGAGTGAACGAAATACCCATGTTTCCGGTTGGCAGCCTCTTCAAAAAGCATGGCTCTTCTAATCCACTTGGAGCTTGAATTGATGCATTTAAAGATCGAATATCAGCATCAGAAATTTTTCCTGGAAGTGAAACTTCACTACATGAGCCAACAGATATTTGATTTCTTTTTCGGCCTTCTCCAGTTATTTTTGCAACAAATGGTGATCCTTTGATGTGCTTATCACCAAATCGAACGGATATCTTATATTCTCCAGGGGCTGTTGGTAGATAAGAAACGGAAACAGTACCATCTTTGTTATCATGGCAACTAATTTCAGCTTTACTGGGACCTTCCACGGCCATAGATAGTCCTCCGGCTCCTGCACCTTTAGTGGAAATGGTGAAATTGCTTGGCTCACCACTCACTCCATGAGTTAGTCCAGGACCATAAGCCGTAACATAACCAGAACTTATGGAATCTACATGGAATTTAAATGGCGATCCTTGAACATGTTCTCCATTGAATTTTACAGACAACTCGTGAAGTCCCTCTTCACGAGGATCGTATTTAACTGAAACTGTACCATCATGGTTGTCTTCAATTACAGGTTTGTCTACTTTTCCACTTGGCATTTTCACTTCGGCTGTAAAAAAGGACAGCCAAAATTAAATGTTGTTTCTTTTTAAGAAATCCTGTTTCTAAATTAATTTTACTTTGGCCCACCATTTTTGGAGGTAAATATGTCCCCCTATTTACCATTAACAGTTCTAAATATTTCTTCTCTAATAATATCTACAAAGATCTCTATTTACTGAATTTGGTTGTTTTACTTATAAGTATGTATATGATAATAATCATCTATCAAGTTTAGGTAAAGTTCTAACATGTTTTTGAAACACATTTTCAGCAACATATCTGGAAATATATTATCTAAAATTTTGAAACCAAGATTCAAATAAATTGTAAACGTTATTTTAATTGTAATTGTTTATTTTTATATTACTTCTAAAAATGCCCATTTAATTTATATACATATATAAATATTTAAAAAATCGGCGGTATTTATTTCATTACGAACTGAGAGCTATTTACTCAAATGTTTTTGTTCTTATTTAAAAAATAATGCAAAAGGATTATTAACGGTATAATAATTAAAAAAAAATACTAATTACCAATGCTGTGGTTATTCGCAATATTTAACATAAAAAAGGGGTTATTTGAGTAAATTTTTGTTGGAAAAACATACTCATAAATAAGTGCCGTAAACATATTAAAGAATTCTAAATACCAACTACACGAAACGTTTACCAAAACAATTTACAATTTGTTTTTTCAAAAGAAGTGTAAATTCTTTACTACTCCAACGCAATATCTTACGTGTAAGAACATTTTTGATGGGTTACGGGATTAATCTGTATTTTTAATCTCATATTTTTCGGAGTAAAAATAGTCGGGTTAAAATTACGATTAACGCATAAACTGTTGACACGAGGTGTGAAAAACTGGAAACAGAATGTAATGTACTTTTCTGAAATCTTCCTTTTATGGAAGAAAAAATAGCAATAAATACGAACTTTTTTCGGGAATTAAATAAAAAAAAGGTAGTGAAACGTTTCGACCTTTAGGTACCTTTATGAGTGTGGATGGTATAAACAGTTAGAAAAGTGATTGGCTCAAAATCTACCCCAAAACCTTTTCCACCAATCGGTATAGATGGGACGTTTAAGTAGACAATTGGATTTTCTTCGTGATCAACAGTGGAATAAGTTAAACATTTAAAAAACTCCAAATAAAGCTGATTAACTTCGTTCCAATTAGCTTCTTTGGGTTCTGGGGTTGCCAGCCAAGAAAACATAATACACCGCACCAAAAGAGCATCAAAATTGAAAACTATTATTTACTATTTCATAGAAAGGCACTTGTTATGCTATCACTGTCACAATTTCTATTAAATATTTTTCTTTCGTATTGGCAGAAAAATCAAACACTATAAAAAAGTTAGATGAAGATGAAAGTCCGTCCGTACTCTAGATAGGAGATGTTCTAACTGACGATCGAATAAAATTTTAGGGTAGAAATATCACTGTCAAAAACTTTAATAACTCGCAAGCCAACAGCTGCACTTGAGAAATATGTAAGGTAAGTCCAAAAATACTCAAGTTATGTTTTCTAAAAAATTGGGTTAATCATGGAAGGTTTATTAGAGTGGGACATTAGCATATAAACTATTTACCCAATCGTTTGTTGACTTTCCTTCATTTTTAGTAAACTCTTCGGTAATTTCGACTTACTCTCGTGATATACAAATGTACGCAGCTGCTAGGGCGTATGTAATCTTTAACAAAATGTCACCAAAATATTTAGAAATGGAAAATTATCCTTTATTACTTTATTCTTTCAAGACATATCAATTCATGAAGCTAATTTCAAAAATTAAACGTTTCTAATAATAACAATAAAATAAGACCATTTTTTGGAAATATTTTGTATAGCTGATGTTTCGGCACCCGCTGCAGATCTTTTTCCTATAAAACGTTTCGAAAAACTCGCCTTAGTAAGATGTGCATCTTGCATTTAAATTTGAGAAAACAATGTTTGATATCCAAAAAAAGTTTCTTGAAATTTTTTATTGGTAGGTATTTATAAAAGACTATAATGATATTTCAAAAAGTCATCAAAAGACAAAATCTGAATTCCTTTTGAAATTGATTACTACAAATGTAAAAGAATTGTACAATGATTTTTTTAACAAATTGTAACTTGTATTGTAACAAAAGTTTGTCGAAATTACCAGAGGTTTAAACACGACACAAACACAAACTTTGGTTACAAAATATTTTATTTTAAAATCCACAATAATTATTTCGCTATACAATGGCTTCTTCAGGTGGAAGAATAATCTGATTTTACAATAAATATTTTGTAAACAAATTTTGCATTTCTGTTGTGTTTAATAGAGAGTTACAAGAAGTTACCAGAGGTATTGTAACTAGTTTCCTTTTTTTAAAAGTCCACCTTTATCAATATAACATTTTTTTTATCTTCTAATTTGTTTCACTTTGTTTTCGATAAAAAAATTAATTTCAACATAAAGAAATTTGCCCCTTTTTTAAAGAATTGTAAGGAAGTCGCGTTTTATTAAATAAAATTAATTATTGTATGTACCTACAATTACGGATGATTAAATCAGTTTTCTTCGTTTATTCCATTAAGAATTGGCATAAATTCGAAAATTTATTATGCACTCTATAAATCTCCGTACTTTTATGAAATTCTACACGGATGTAGTAATAATTTATACATTAATGTAACTAGAAATCCCTTCTTTTCAGTTATTAATATTAGAAAATAATTGCAGTGGTGTTGTGCGCAAAATGCAATTTATAGTTTTCTTATTTTTTTTTAAGATATCCGTTTGAAATCATTCACTATTAATAAAAAATTAAAATTGTGTCAATGAAATGTAGCCATCTAGAACACAGAAACTTTTTATCTAGGGAAAAAAAGAAAAACGTGAAACAAAATTTTAACTTTTGAATAAACATTAGTGCAAATGTGTAAACAAGGGGTATTTTTATTTTTGGTAATTGTGTATGAAAAGCATAGCATGCATGACTGTGATGTTTTGCTGTGGTAGGTTAGGTTTAAACACCATCTAATTTGAGTTTTAAAAAGCTGTAAAAATAGTATTTCAAACACGCTATGATAGCTGGATTATATCAATACCTTTACTCATTATTACTCTATAATCAGAGATCGGAGAGAAAAACTACAAAAGGAAATACGACAAATAATTAAGTGCTGACATTTTTCCAAATGTTAAACCACTACATTGTTTGATAAATTGTGATTATTTTTAATTAATTTTGTACAATTTAATTTCTTCATTCATCAAACATTTCCTTAAGTGTGAATAATTCATATCAGCCAATTTATTTGTAGAAAATTAAACATCTACATATGTAGAGTGTGTTAATAAACATAATTGAAACATCTAAAAGCAGTTTGTTTTACTTTATCTCAATAACTCAATATATATCTACAATTCCAAAAAGTTGTTTGATAAATTATTTTACTTTTGAATTAATTTTAAATTATTTCAAACATGAAATTGAAATATCTATAGTCAAATGTGTTTTGGTGAATAAGTTTTTTTGTACTTAAGATCATGTCGTCTACGATAAATGATTTCTATTTTTGTGTTCTTTTGATTTTGCATGTTCGCTAATAGTGTTAAATTCTTCACAATTATAAATGAACAAACTAGGGAGGTCTGATCGGTTTCCTGTGTATCTTTTTTCGCAATTGATACAAAAGAACAGTTGTATAGTGTCAATGTCAAAGTCGTCCAGTTATAAACCTATTAATAGATAGAAATACAAAGAAGTTTCATTTCTTGGCTCCAACATCAGTTTGTTTATGTTTATTAAATGAAAACACGCGTAGCATCGGCGTTATATTAACCGTTAATGTTTTAACTATAACATTTTTTATATAACATATATATACCCAGTTTATTTGCTTCGAATGTTCCAATTTTAATATACCATATACCACATGTAGCGCACAGAAGTATTTTACACGCTTTTTGAACGCATAATAAGGCCATTCATGTTTCAAAAACATAAAACGCGTTCGTTATTTCAACGGAGGAATTTAAAAAATTTTCATCAGATTTTTCAAACAAGTTTCGACAACTAATATTTTTCCTTTTTATTATTTTTAAACATTAGCCATTTCTTGTTTGTTTTATATGCCCCACTAAATAAACACTAGTTGTTTTATATGTAGGTATAAAAATAAAATAAAAAATATATAATTTGAATATAGCTAATTACCTGAGACTTTCCCTCCTGCAGGAGGAACAGGAATGTTATCTAAACTGATTGGTCTAAAAGTAGTTTGCTTGTTCGATGATTGTGTGGTACTGCTACTGCTGCTAGTCCTTTTTGTTTCTGAATGATGAGTTTTGGTGACGCTTGTTTTTTCTGATTTTTTAACTTCTTCTTCAGCCTGCAACAAAATTAATATTGTGGTGGAGGTCTTGTTGTTTAGATTTAGTTTTTTTTTTAGCCAAGTGTAAGACAATCAAAACGCCAATTTAATGCTTATTTAAAAAATTTTAAAAAAACAATGTAGTTTCACTAAATAATTTATTAAACTACATTGTATTTTTTTCAAGTGTTTAAATAAATGTTTCATAAATTTTGCATTATCGAAAGCCCCAGAACAATTTAATGATTAATTATTAATAAAAAAAAAATATTCTTTTTAAGTTTTCAAACTATTATTTATTATTTGGTCTGAAATATAAGACTGATTGTATATACAGAGTGTTAAATAATTTTTTAGCAGTCAATTTATCCTTGAAATATTCGCCTTTTCCTTAATTTTGAAGAAGACTCTTTTGCATACAGTAAATATTACCATTTCTATTATATTTTTTGGCCCTGTGTGAGAGCTTAATGAAATAATTTTGTGATAATATTTCTGGACATTTATTTTTTTCAAGTGTTTAAATAAATGTTTCATAAATTTTGCATTATCGAAAGCCCCAGACCAATTTAATGATTAATTATTAATAAAAAAAATATATTCTTTTTAAGTTTTCAAACTATTATTTATTATTTGGTCTGAAAGATAAGACTGATTTTATATACAGAGTGTTAAATAATTTTTTAGCAGTCAATTTATCCTTGAAATATTCGCCTTTTCCTTAATTTTGAAGAAGACTCTTTTGCATACAGTAAATATTACCATTTCTATTATATTTTTTGGCCCTGTGTGAGAGCTTAATGAAATAATTTTGTGATAATATTTCTGGACATTTATTTTTTTCAAGTGTTTAAATAAATGTTTCATAAATTTTGCATTATCGAAAGCCCCAGAACAATTTAATGATTAATTATTAATAAAAAAAAAATATTCTTTTTAAGTTTTCAAACTATTATTTATAATTTGGTCTGAAAGATAAGACTGATTTTATATACAGAGTGTTAAATAATTTTTTAGCAGTCAATTTATCCTTGAAATATTCGCCTTTTCCTTAATTTTGAAGAAGACTCTTTTGCATACAGTAAATATTACCATTTCTATTATATTTTTTGGCCCTGTGTGAGAGCTTAATGAAATAATTTTGTGATAATATTTCTGGACATTTATAAGTTTAAAAAAACATTTTAGACGTGGTTGCCAACTATCTGTACAAAATGCACGGTATGTTTCAGTCCAAAATCCAATTTTGAAATCACTTCTGACATTAGCCTTTCCTCGAAATATAACCTTATTACTTAAAAATAAATGCGACAGGTATAATTTAAAGAAGCGGTCTCTTGGGTCCCATATATTCATTAAAAAAAGAAGAAGGGGCGACATCAGTAAGTGATTTTGGCACGTGGGTATGTGAAATGATTGGTTTGGTTTTTTTTTAAATTTATCTAATTTCGGAGCTTATATTTCTATATCATTTCGAAAATAGATGATTGATTAATTTATGAATTAATATTTCAAACATATTACGTAAATTATACAGATATACTAAACAGCTTTGATAATTTATTTAATATACAGTTGGTCAGGTATCGACAACTTGATGATGAGATACAAATGTAAAATAATGATTTTCTATTTATGAAAATAGTGTTAACTTTTACAGAACTTTTTAGAAAAAAGAACGTGACGTATCTGCATTTTTTGTATGATGCAGGGTATTATAAGGCTTAAATTTTATTATTAGAACAAATGAAGTAATTTATATTTTAATTAAATATTTTTTTCTTTTACGCAGTGGTAGCATGCATGATAGGATTATATATCAACGACAAGCTTTCAGGTGTTAAAATACTTCACTGGCCTCTCTATTTTCGTCATGTTCATTATGTTTAAAATTAATGAGTTATTTTACAAGAAAGTGTCATACTACTGTTGTTGTATTAATATCAGAAAAACTATGTCATCAATTATCTAATTTTCTATCTAGGTAGTTATATGGTAAAAGGAAAATTATTTTCATTTTTTTTAATGGTATGTGTCAAGTACATAATTTAAAATGGCACTTTTTATATTATATAGTTACGATCTATTGGCAATATATTAATCTAATTAATAATACCTAGGTCTATCGTATATATATATATATATATATATATATAATGAATGCCATTGTTATAGAATTTTTTTTTCTTAAAATTTAACATCATTAACGCATTGTTTGCTTTTAGAAGGGAAGTGCATCTGTTAGAAATAAATTAAAAATTGAATGAGCGCCAAATCTTGCACTTTGAATATATGATTCTATTTAAATTTATTTTAAATCTAAAATACTTATTTATTTTGAATAAAAAATTACCACATACTTTTTCCGTAATATTTGTTAATTTAAATTACAAATAAACAGATGCCTTCAATTTTTATTAATTTTGCATGTGTTGCATATGGCAATGTTCGGAAAATTTTCCTGATCTAAATTTAGATCAAAATGTCAAACAATCTCGACAGATAAATTGTACATTTTAACGATTTTAAATTTAAAAGACGGAAGTGAATCATGACGGTGTGTTCAGTAAGGGAAAAATATTATCGAATGGAATTTATAGAGTTGTATGTAAACAAATCGGTGCCATCAATTACTTCAATTCTGATTTGTTTGTTTGTAGAAATAATTTCTGAAAATATTTAGTACAATATGTGAATAACAATAGTAGTATTTTTGAAATTAATATAAATTATTGTACTAATACAAGTCTTGAAGAAGCAGTTATATAATAATAATATAATGAAACATATAAAAAGAGGATAGTTGAATTGTTGATTGTGGAAGTCTTAACTTGTTGAAATTGGTTCATAATTTTAAAAATTTAAAAACACAAAAAGATTTAAGCTTTATATTTGTATTCACTACAATTGTTTCGCTTAACATACGCTTCTTCAGGTGAAGATATAACAAAACTTGTGATTAGTAACTACCTACATCTAAATACCTACTAATTATTATGGTGGGGGAATTAGATGTTGACATTTAGTAAAGGAGAACTTTTTACATCTAATTGGTCGTTTAATATATTATTATCTTTATTATATCGATTAATTTCTAAACCCTCTAGTAAATCCAATTTTTTACCTTTATTATGAATATTCTAGATTATGATTATGGTCATTAGTAATTAAATGTTCTGCGTAAGTGGAGTCAGTTTTTTTATTTATAAAACTCTTATAATGTTCGCGTATACGAATATCAAAAGAACGCCTAGTTTGACCTATATAGACTTTCTCACAGTTGGAACAACTAAGTAAATAAACACCTGATTTTGAGTTATTAGTGTTTTACATTTGTTATTTAAAATAAATTTGCCTAAAGAGTTATCTGTTTTAAATGATATAAAATTGTAAAATTTTTCCTATTTTAACAGATATTTCACCTATATACATTCATTATACAATTAAAATCAGTAGGTTTAATTTTTACAGGGTTTAGAAATTAATCGATATAATAAAGATAATAATATTTTAAACGACCAATTAGATTCCCCCACCATAATAATTAGTAGGTATATATAGGTAGTTACTGATCACAAGTTTTGTTATATCTTTACCTGAAGAAGGTTAAGTTAAGCGAAACAATTGTAGTGAATTGTAGATTTTATGGTGGGATATTTGTAAAACATTTTTAATAAGTTAAGAAAAACACAAAATGGTTGTTTTATACAAAATTTATTAGAAACCTCTAACAATTGTTTCGACATGTGATGTCATCATCTGAGAGTTAATGTTAAAAACTAACTTAAAGCTAAAATTACAGCGGCTTATATATGTTTATAGGGTCTATTTTGAAACAGCTAATTATGTGATGTCTGTAATGCATTTAAATAAGGGACTATTCAGTTTACTTTTAGGTTAATGGTCTTTTGTATTTCTAGTTTTTTTAAGAAATTTAATTTATGTCCTTTGTTTTCAAGATGTATGATTTAGAGAAATGCAGTGTTGTGAAAGGCCAGTGGTTAGTTTGTTGTCAAGAATAGATTTTTTATGCTCTTTCAGTCTAGTTTCAAAGTTACGACCAGTTTGTCCAATATACATTGCATCACACCTGATCAGGTGTATATAAAATCACATGTGACGACTGTAATGCAATATATATTGGACAAACTGGTCGTAACTTTGAAATTAGACTGAAAGAGCATAAAAGACATCACATATCGAAACAATTGTTAGAGGCTTCTAATAAATTTTGTATAAAACAACCATTTTGTGTTTTTCTTAGCCTGAAACTTTTTGTGTTTTTCAAGAATAGTTGAAATTAAAACAGTGTCATTGATTACTATGAATAAGTACCTATATTTTATTTCGCCAATTTTTGCCCCTGGTTTTTAAAAGAACAGTTAATTAATGATTAGCATGTCGCTTCATTAGTATGTTGGTTGTTAAGTGTCATCAAAACGTGCCAAAGAAAAAAAGGGACGATCTGATGGCACTTTATCCCGGTCTTATTTATTTAGCAACATTGATACTTTAATTAGCTAAGACAAGAAGCTAAAAGTCTCTAGTAAATAATTGAAAACTTTCGAAATAGGCATGTTTATTGGTGGATGCCAGACCATGAATACTGCCACGCTTTAGGTGTCGCCGTCGCCGCCGCCGTCGCGACGGCCCATAAAAACCAATACATTTATTTACATGTATGTAATCATACGTTGCATACGTATACATCGGCACGAACAAATGCGAAAATGTGGTGTATATAATATGGGTCGCCCGCTCTATTTATTATTCTGTACGAACGGTTGTCACCTGCCTCACATTTCTCATGTTACGCTCGAGCGCATGGACGGATGTGACCGGTCGGTAAACGACGTCGTCGACGCCGACTCAACGACGCTTCAACTTTACATTACCGCCCCGTCCGTCGTTGATACTATTTTCAGTTTTGGTATCTTGACATCGAAGACTATCAAGACAGCAACCTTACAAGCTGCATCATTAATTAATGTGAATTTTGTTTGCATATTTCGATCAGTGGGACATTTTGAAAATGTTTCACTAAGTGGCCAACAACCGCAGTATTTTTTAAAGGTTTTTTGATGTATTATTATTATCATTATTAATATAAATATAAATATGGAATCAACAGAAACAACTACTCCGAGGGATAATACCCCTACCGGCATTGAATTACACTGTTGTTTCCGATGGACTCTTAGACGAAAATATAACATATTTAAAAAAGAAGGAATTAAAATCCTTATTCGTCTAAATTTTAAGATATTTATATTTATATTTATAATATAGCCTGTAAAGGCCTTTCTGCCAGCGCAGGTCGAAACCGGTCGTAGGATGTGGCTTTCGGTTCGTTGTGCCTACTTGTTAGGACGCGTTCAAAATGTGAGCTTTTTGATCTTAAAATTTACACGAATAAGGATTTTAATTCCTTCTTTTTTGAATACTTTATATTTTCGTCTAGGAGTCCATCGGAATCAACAGTGTAATTCAATGCCGGTAGGGGTATTAGCCCTCGGAGTAGTTGTTTCTATTGATTCCATATTTATATTTATATTTATAATATAGTCTGTAAAGGCCTTTCTGCCAGCGTCCACCTGATGAGACCCGATAAGTCGAAACCGGTCGTGGGATGTGGCTTTCGGTTCGTTGTGCCTACTTGTTAGGACGCGTACAAAATGTGAGGTTTTTGATCTTAAAATTTACACGAATAAGGATTTTAATTCCTTCTTTTTTGAATATTTTAAATTTTCGTCTAGGAGTCCATCGGAATCAACAGTGTAATTCAATGCCGGTAGGGGTATTAGCCCTCGGAGTAGTTGTTTCTGTTGATTCCATATTTATATTTATATTTATAATATAGTCTGTAAAGGCCTTTCTGCCAGCGTCCACCTGATGAGACCCGATAGGTCGAAACCGGTCGTGGGATGTGGCTTTCGGTTCGTTGTGCCTACTTGTTAGGACGCGTTCAAAATGTGAGGTTTTTGATCTTAAAATTTAGACGAACAAGGATTTTAATTCCTTCTTTTTTGAATACTTTATATTTTCGTCTAGGAGTCCATCGGAATCAACAGTGTAATTCAATGCCGGTAGGGGTATTAGCCATCGGAGTAGTTGTTTCTGTTGATTCCATATTTATATTTATATTTATGATATAGTCTGTAAAGGCTTTTCTGCCAGCGTCCACCTGATGAGACCCGATAGGTCGAAACCGGTCGTAGGATGTGGCTTTCGGTTCGTTGTGCCTAATTGGTAGGACGCGTTCAAAATGTGAGATTTTTGATCTTAAAATTTACACGAATAAGGATTTTAATTCCTTCTTTTTTGAATACTTTATATTTTCGTCTAGGAGTCCATCGGAATCAACAGTGTAATTCAATGCCGGTAGGGGTATTAGCCATCGGAGTAGTTGTTTCTGTTGATTCCATATTTATATTTATATTTATGATATAGTCTGTAAAGGCTTTTCTGCCAGCGTCCACCTGATGAGACCCGATAGGTCGAAACCGGTCGTGGGATGTGGCTTTCGGTTCGTTGTGCCTACTTGTTAGGACGCGTTCAAAATGTGAGCTTTTTGATCTTAAAATTTACACGAATAAGGATTTTAATTCCTTCTTTTTTGAATACTTTATATTTTCGTCTAGGAGTCCATCGGAATCAACAGTGTAATTCAATGCCGGTAGGGGTATTAGCCATCGGAGTAGTTGTTTCTGTTGATTCCATATTTATATTTATATTTATAATATAGTCTGTAAAAGCCTTTCTGCCAGCGCCCACCTGATGAGACCCGATAGGTCGAAACCGGTCGTAGGATGTGTCTTTCGGTTCGTTGTGCCTACTTGTTAGGACGCGTTAAAAATGTGAGGTTTCTGATCTTAAAATTTACACTAATAAGGATTTTAATTCCTTCTTTTTTGAATATATTATCATTATTATTTAGGGATCTCAAATTTTTTTTGTTTTCAGTTGAATGTAAAAACTGAAATTTATTACTATCTACATTTTCAGTGTGTTCCCAGAAGACTAAGTACATAGGAAATTGTAGATATCTCTATTTTAATTACAATATGTAACACCATCTTCTTTAAATACTCTTGAAACTGCTATTTTTAACACAGTAATATTTTTGGGTGTTTAATAAACGATTGTGGTTCCATTATTAAAACTTTTGGCCAACGTTTGAAGTTTTTATTGCAACTTTAAAGAATATAACACGGTAATTAACGATAAGTTTTTGGATGTTGTCCTACGAACTAACTATTGAGCCAAAAAGCACTCATTTACCTTACTGTTTATTAGGCCATAACAAATTAAAGTATTTATTATTTCATTATTATTAAATTCTTACAAGTACAAATAGTTAGTTTTGTAACAGTAACAGACGTAGAAGACTGGAATATTTGAAGTTTTCCCTAATAAAAAAGAAATAAAAGGTCTCATGAACTCGTGATGTAAATTTTATTTAGACTTTATGTCTATAATGTGCCAAAAGCTTTTGGGTCAAATATTTATGCGATAAACTTGAAATGGTCTGTGTGCCTACATATTTTACTTTTTTATGTATTACAGAATTAGTTAAAACCAGTTCATCTCTATCGTAAAGCTCCATGGACACGTGTAAAACATTTTCTTATTTGTATTCATTATTATTTAATGCGAGTGATGAGTGAGTTTTCCAAATATACCATAATTTATTACACTATTTGTTCTCTATTTCTTTTATTATTACATTGGAAATAGGAAAAAAAGAAAGCACTGTTAATTTTCTTACTGTATGTCACGTGATTAATTGTGATTATTTGGCGCTAATTTAAATACAATATGTTATACAAATTGGTTGATTTTTGTGTACAAATGTCAATATCAAAGCTACTCAGGCGTTAAATACATCAAACGTATTAATTAAATTTTGAAAAAGTGCCAACCTATGTATACTTTCTCATTTATTGTAAGAATTTTGGCGGAGATTTCTTATCAAAAATTCTTACTCATCTACAATATCAAATAAGCAGTAAATTACAATCAACTTTTAAAAAAATTGCTGGTGTCTGCAATGAAATAAATAAATATTCTATTAATACACATTAAAGGAACAGTGAAAAATGGGAGATATAAATAAAAAATTAAAAATTATTAATTTATGGGACCAGAATGAAGTATAAGAGTAATAAAGTTTTAAAATAGTTTTGTTGGAAAGCTGCTACCAATAAAATGAATATAATTATCACAGATTTGCTGGAATTTTCACCATTTTAAATGAACGATATGGAAGGAAATTTTATCCTACTGTTAAGGAATTTTCAAGAAAAATAGTAACAACATAAAATTCACTATGTGAATTATCATCTACTTATGAAACTTTTGGTAAATGAGCAACATGGCATATTTGAAGTCATAAATTCGCAGATGTAGAAACTAAAATTTAAACAAGTTTGCTTGAAACTTATATTTAGATCTATCATAAGGTTTAAATTATACGTTTTCCAACATGTGTATTTGTCAACGAAAATAGTTTGTTACCCCAATAATAATTATTATTGCAGACAATATTTTAAGAATTCGCAATATTCTCAAAAGTGTTCTGCTAAAAATCAGTTAATTTTTTGCAATAATTCAATTAGTATTGTGCCAGTCTGATAACGTTAATTCTTTTGAATAAAATTAGTATTTTTAATGAACATAATGTGGAAAATCAAGTTATATGCAGTTTGGCTATTTTAATAAGATATGAAATTAGCTAACTATTTTTGGAATAATGAAGAAAATTCGGGCTTAATCAAAGCGTTAACTGAAATCTTAATTTTAAAAACAGCGTTAAACACTTTTATAAATTACCGCCAACATGAAAACTAAAATTAAATTTCTAATTTACATGAACTACTGGCAAGAATTTCCTGGGATAGTACCGTGGAAAATCTGACGTTAAATCAGCAATGATTGAAATATATAGAAAGCAAAAATCACAAGATACTTATAATTAAGTTTAGGGTTAGTCAGTGATAAGAGACATACCTCTATAAAGGATAAAGATCACACGGTTTGTAAGAGAACGATACATTAACTAACTTATCAAGTTAGACAATAAAATTTCTTGTACGTTCAAGTTTGAAAAATTTCGGGTACCGCCTACAGACGAGGCTCAAACTTTCGGTAATTTTCGATTGTTCTCGGGAGGAGACCTTTTTGAATCCGTAGGCAGTAAAAAAATACAAACATTGGTCCTTAAACTTATTTCGAAAAAAAAAAAAAGAAATGTATTGTAACAGCCTCAACTTTGGGGAAATGAGACAATTTTATGAGATGTATACCAACGACAAAACAAATCCTAAATTTGTAACGTAACGGGGGAGGGGTACAAAATATAACGAGCTACTATTATAATTTGTTACACGAGTGAGATAGGAGAAGAGTGAGAAACTAAAGCAGCCTGCACAATATTAATAATAATAATTTCACCTTACAAAAGCATTTATATTTGCTATTCATGATATCCAAAAGTTTATTTGTAATAAACAAAATATGAGTAAATTAAACACTTGGAGGAGTTTCACTTTATTTTATTGATTACTCTATGTACATTTCGCCTTGCTAGGGCATCATCAGGAGTATTTACAGAAAGTGTTTAATTTACTCATATTTTGTTTAAATAATGTTTCACCAAGAGTCCATGGCGAATTACTTCTGTTATTTGTAATGTTAACAGAAAATTATATAGTTATATATAGTTGGTATTTAAAACTTGCTTTGGTTATCAAAAAAAATTATGATGTTTCAAAACAGAAAGATTTAATAGGTAAAGAAATAATAAAAAGAAACTTTTTAACTTTTTAGTTTTAATATTTTAAAACATCTTATAGTTAAAAAGTAATAAGACTTAATGAAAATTAATACTGTAATATTAATATGCAGATTTCCTTTAAGAAATAACATTTTTTGTATTTGGATAGATCAGGCTTTTATATCTTTTAACTGTATATCAAATATAGAAAAAAACACACATTTTACAATCAATTACAATTTTTTAAAAAATATTTCACCTGAAGAAGGCATTGTGTGTTGTGGAGACAATAAAAAAAATTGTAACTTTAAAACGTGTTTTTTCAATTTTTTTGAATTTGTTCATTTATACGAAAAATCATTTTGAGAAAGATATCTGATAATGTACAAACAAAGTAATCGAATGCTAATTGTTTTTAATCAATTACTAAATTTACTACTTGTTGCATTGAATTGTAGGAGATGTAAAAGTTACAAGCATTAGTAGGAGCGCTTCTTAGATTACATCAAATTTATATTCTAAAATTGACTTTAGAGACTGAATCTCAGGCAGAGCATAATTATACCTTGTCTTAAAATAACAAGCTGCATTTGCCGCCATATTTTATTTTCGTATTTAAGGACAAAATCACGATTGCACAAATTTTACGTATTTAAAGAACTAAAAAGTAATTGATAATTATTTTTAGATTGTTTAAAGTCAGTATTTTTATGTTTCAACAATTTCTTGGCAGTCTTTGGTTGTTTATTAAAACAATTTTTGTGGCTAATCAATCAATCTCAGTAGATCTAAAAAACATAAAATTTACTGCAGACTTGTTTTGCAGCAAATACATGTCGTTTTTAACTGAAAACAACTTTTGTTTAATTTTTTTTTTTAATCAATATATAACTTGCATTTGCATTTAAAAGACGCTTGGAGATGAGAATACTAAAAGTGTTTATTTCTCTCCCAAAACGAAAAAATATTTACAAAAACAGTTACTTATAACCATTTTTTGTTATGCTTATTATAAACTGAACATCAAAACAAAAACAAAACTTTTAATTAATAAAAAATAATAATAATTCCGAAAGCAAACCATGAAAGCATATTAAAAATTTTCTTCCTTCAAAAATAGATCTCAATTTTTTTGAAGCACCCTATTTTTTAATATTTTTTTATTAAATTTCATATATATACACATCCAGATGGATCGAAAGAGGATAAAAAAAGAAATCGAATGACAAAATAAAATATGCTAGGTGCCATTTGAAAAAATGAAGTTATGCGTGTTTGATGTTTTTAAACTTTGTTTTTTTTTTCTGAACGCCCTGTACAAATTATAAAGCTTAGTTTCTTCATGACGCTAGCCTTATGACTTGGCTATAACTAGTAAAAAAAATCATTTTAAGTCATTTTTTATGGAAGTTATGATTTTTTATAGTTTGAGTTGCGGTGCAATCTTTTTTCCAATAAATTAAATTATCTCAGAAATAGGCATACAAGTTGGTTATAGTTGTGAAAGTCACCTTAAAATTTTATGTTTCATACGAATTCATCGTAAAAAATATATTATTCCATTTAAAATAAGAAAGTTGACCTCAACTTCCGTTATAACCGGTAGTGCCCGACAGTTGAAATTATTTAACCCCTACTCCCAACTCCCAAATTTTCAAATATGTAACATGCTTAGTTTTCCTAAAACGTCTAATGTACCACTCAGTTTGAATGACCCTGTATATATATATATAAATTAAAAATGCAAATACAGTTTTAAATTTATTTTTGTCCGTATATATAGTTGATTTAAATAACTAAGTAGGTTCAATAGTTGATAAAGAATATATCATTTATATTCTTTATAGTGCGTTCAAATGTCGACCTTGTTTTTTTATTAAAATCTTTAGATTCGCATATAGACTTTTCTCTATTAAAATAAATTGTTCAATTGAATTACTAAGTACTCCTTACTTTTTCAAGTACTTATAAGTTTGTCATCAGATAATTTCATTATTGGTATTAGAAATTGCATTTGGAATCAACCCAATATTAAACGACAATATATTAACACGATCGGTTAATGAATGTTTAGACATAAAATACAGAACATAGGTTATTACAAACAGTTTACATGTCATTATAAACTTGGTTAATTAATTTAGTTAATTTATCGAATAATTTAGGATACCTGATTAATAACTGCAATTTATTTTCTCATTAAAAAATCTGGTAATTGTTTTGGTCCACAATTGAACAAAATAGAAATGGGTGGAGGGGGTGGTTATGACTTTGTAGAACACTAAACAAGTAGTTTAGGTGGAGGCGTGACGTGGCGACACAGGAAGTGGAGGTGAAAATTGGAAATGGTAATTGTGTAGATAAGAAAACAGGGTGAAATGGGTGGATTTCTACTTGAAGTTTTTGAATTGTTACATCCCCCCATGATTATTCACCCCTTCGACCACACTTAAAAATACTTTGTTTTGCAACATCATCCCTATCTATTCCTAACCTCCCTCGCCCAGTAATGTTCTTGTACTACTTCAGCTTTGTCTATAGGAAAGGTACTGTTATATGGAATTGATTCTTTAATGTCACTATAAAATTTGGGTACAATTCAAAAATATTTGTCAATATTTCGAAAATTTATAGATCAGAAACGAACAGTTTTAATATAAAAGTATAATGTATTATATTCTTGCCAAAGCTGATTAATTTCAACTTCAAAACGTATTTAAAACAAAATTATAAACGGTCTGTAATAATTAAATAATCAAACTAATCAGAATCAAATATAATTAAATACCAATTAATTAAAATGATGTTGCTACTATCATATGTACACATGACGTAGTTTTGTGGATTTAAATAAAAGAGCATATACCGTAGGTATTCTTATTAGTCATTTGTTACTTAGTTTTTCTTTCAATGACGTTCTAGTTTTTGAGTAAATATTTAATTACTTTATTACTTATACTTATATACTATATACTTAATATTATTTTTAAATATATTAAAAACTTACCGTGAACGTGTAAAATCCTCCAACAACAGGCTGTCCTCCGAACTTTATGCTCACAGTGTACTCTCCTGCATCTTCCACGTTGTAGTAAATGCTTACGGTGCCATCTCCGTTGTCTACTATGTCAATATCTACATCGCTGAAGCAATAAATAAATTATTAATTAAATATAACGAATATTTACTATATAATAAAAGCAATTTTTACCTTCCAGAAGTTGAACGGATTCTACAGGTAACTGCACCATAACCGGCATTTTCCGTGTTTACTGTGATGCAGTACTCCTCGCCACTCATTACAGTTTTTTGAACACCTTCAGTTATTTTGCATTTATCAGCCTATAACAACAAAACAAATTTGTAAGACAAACAAAATGAAATAAATCAGGTACAAACATACATTTCCGGTGGCATGAGCTTGTATAGAAAATGGTGATTTTGGTACATCTTTGCCAGCGTATTTAATTTCAGCTTTATACCGTCCACAGTCATCAGGGACGAAGGTAGCTCCATAAGTGCGATCACCATTGTCAGTTATTTTAACAGGTCGTGGTGTACCATCAGGCCCCTTAAATTATTGTTAACTTTAATGATATTCTTTTTTATTTAAATTACAGCACTTACTACTATCCGTACTTCTAAGTCTCCATATCCGGCTTCATTTGTATCAATTTTTATTGTAGTTGGAATAGATGCTGGAACACTTTTATCAGTAGGCGCGATAACTTTGACTTTATCAGGTTCAGCATACGGACGTACTTTTATAGGGAAAGGACTAAAAGCATATATTGGTTAGAAAATTTTCAAATTAATTACTTTTGGAGCTTACCTATGAGGAATATCTTTATTGTTGTAAGTTATCTGAGCCTGGAGATTGGCTCCTTCGCCGGGAGGAACGTAGCTAACGTCGTAAGTTCCGTCTCCGTTATCTACAACTTCAGGTTTCTTGGGTAAGGGTCCTTGATCACATTTAATATTCACAGCCAATGGCGCTCTTCCTGATTTAGAAGCGTCGATGGTAAATTTGGTTGGCACTCCTGCTCTAACTTTCTTTGGATCCAAGCCAGGACCATATGCCTTTACTAGATTTGCATCCACATCGCAATCAACATTCACCTGAAGATAATTTGTTTGATTATTGACGTCAAATAATAAAACTTTCGCCATACTTGTATGTTAAAAACATTCAACTTACTTTGAAAGGCGAACCTGGAATGTGCTGATCGGCGAACTTAATAGTGACGTCATACTCTCCAGGTTCTGTAGGAATATATTCTACAGAACAAGAACCGTCTCTGTTATCTTTGCATGTCATTTTTGCCTCAGAAGGCCCTTCAATGGCCAATCCCAGACCACCTTTACCAGCTCCTATAAATAAACGTATCATTAAAAACAAATCTTTGATCCAAATATATGTAGTAACTAACCTTTGGTTTCAACGGTGAAAAGATTAGGTTTGTCGACAAAACCTTGTTCTAAACCAGGTCCAAAAGCTCTACATTTCTTAGCGTCACATCCACGTCTAACATTTACAACAAACGGAGAACCAGGCACTGGCATATTATTATAGAAGATGTCTATCGTATGCCGTCCTTCTTCGAACGGGGTATAACTAACTTTGTATGTTCCATCAAGTAACGGTGTTACCAATTTTTCAGTTTGAGCTCCAGAAGGATTTGTAATAGTACATGTTACTTTGCCGTTGTCGCCCTTCGGGATTGCTCGAGCATCAACGGTGAATTCGGTTGGAGAATCAACAAAAACACCTAAAAATATATAACGTATTAATTTTGGTAATTAAACTGAATGATGTTGTACGAAATACACATGCATCAAAAATATACAATATGACAAAAAAGTAAAGTCGTCTAAACATTTTATAATACAAAGCTGTTGTATATATTTTAATTTATGACTTCTATTTTTTTTTTAGTATTACTGATGCTACAAATACGTCACGTACGAATGTTTCATATTAAAAAATATTTAACTACCGTTTGGTACTGTTTGTTAGTTAGGAATATTATTATATTAGGAACGAGTTTTCTTTTGTAAACTGTAGGTAAGTACTCATTCGGTTTAGTTTAATCGGGAAATAACTAAAGGAACACACTGAATAAAAACTAAATTTAGGAAAAGTGTATGGGGAGGAGTATATCAACAACGTCAATATGCGGATCCTTTTTTCCAGCATCTGATAATGTTATTCAAGATTAGACCTACACAGTCCTTAAAAATGAAAGAGGAAAAACAAACGATGACGATGCTCTTCTCCATGCCTCAAGCAAGGGATAATAATAATAGTATGGTGCCCAAAACACAGAAAACATGCTCATCACATACAACAGACGTAACATCGATACAAAGTTGCCTGTTAGAAAAGCGCACACACTCTTTTACCATGCAACTGTATTCCGTTGCCAGACACTTTAATTTTGCTAATATCAACTTCTGGAACAATAAGTGCTTGAAAAGGACTTCCGGGTATGTGTTGATCATTAAAAGTGATGTTGATTCCGTAATCGCCAGCTTCGGTGGGTAAGTAAGCAACAGAACAGGTGCCATCTCCATTATCCCTGCAGTTAATAGCAGCCTCGCAAGGACCTTCCACAGTGACCCCCAAACCCCCTTGCCCTGCTCCTCTGGTGTCGATCATGAACTCTGCCGGCTTATTGACGATACCTCTATGAAGTCCCGGACCAGAAACTTTCACCTTCATCGGATCACCACCGGTCAGACAAGTAAGTCGATAAGGCTTTTGAGATATGGGTTCGCCACCGAAGGTTATGCCAAGAAGGTATTCACCAAGTTGTGTGGGTGTAAAATTTACTAAATACCCCTCATGTGTAGGAATAACATGAGCCTTTACTTTGCTACCCGAGGGGCTGGTTATCGATATGGCAAATTCTGCTTTGCCAGCATCTGGTGTTATTACTCGGAACTGTTGTAAACTGTTCACAGGTGCGGCTATTTTACAATATATTTGCGTGTAAAAGTTTTGCTTTTTATTAAACTGCTTGTACAGTTAAAATAACTATTTATGTTGAAATTCGAACTAAAATAAAAGAAAATCCTGTTGAAATTCGAACAAAAATTCAAACTGTACTAATAAATGGATAAGTTAATTATGGAAGTCATTTTGGTTCGAATTTCAAGCAAAAATTTTTACCGAATAAAATTAAAATTACTTATGAGTTAATTAATTACTTCCCAGTTGTAGTCGTACGTACTTGTATCATTCTCTCCATTCTCACAATTTATAAGAGACATCATGCAAAACGTTTATGTCGATATGATGTTTTTGTATTGTAATGGGATTCTTGTACAACAAAAGTACCTACTACAGAAATATACTTACTAGGCTCTAGACCATCGACGCGAATTTTGGACACATCAACGCTCGGTTGAACCTTAAACTTTACTGGTGTGCTGGGAACTTTTAGTCCTCCATAATGAAGAGTGCATGTATGAAGTCCTGATTGCGGTGCTTCATAATCCACAGTGTATGTTCCGTCTTCATTGTCTGTTAGCTGCACTGGAACTTCGCGTTTGGTATCTTCATTTCTTAAAGTTACTTGTAAATCGCCTTGGCCAGCCTCCCTAATGTTTTTAATAAATAGATATATATATATATATATTATAAGTGAATTGAATTCTACAAATAGTACAGTACAATTTGTAATTTACCTAGCGTCAATGTTGAAGTGAGTAGGGGAATTTGCTTTAACACCATCTTCTAACCCAGGACCGAAACATTGAACTTTTGAAGGATCTAACGGTTCCGAAACAAAGACTCTGTAAGGAGAATTTTTGGTAGCAACTCCTCCAAAGTTGACTTGAACAGTATGTTTGTTTCCATGTTTTGGGGTGTATGCGCATTCTATTATTCCGTCTGGTTTCTGACTAAGATGGATATCTAGACTGTCACCATTGGAATCCATGACCTAAAATTTATTCTTCAGTGTTAACTAAATCAATTCACCAATGATAATAACACAATAATTATTATTGATTAATTTATTTACACTTACTCTGACATCTACGGGAGCAGATCCAGCTTTCCTGGTATCAATGAAAAATTTAGTGGGCTTATCTTTTTCAACTCCAGTGGGTTCTATTCCAGGCCCATAGACTTCGACTTTATAAGGAGAGTAATCAGTGCTAGGGAGAATTTGAGCAATATAAGGGCTTTTTGGAATGTCTTCTCCGTCACAAAGTATGTGCACTGCATATTCTCCAGGTACAGTTGGATAATATTTAATATCAGCCGAACCATCTTCATTATCGTGACAATCTATCTTCGCTTGTGATGGACCTTGTATACTAAAACCTATTTACAAGATTTTATAAAGAAAAAAACATTCATAAATGTAATTGTACCTAAAGCACCGGTTTCTCCATTCGTCTCGACTGTAAATAGAGCCGGATAATTTACAACACCCCCATTCAATCCAGGTCCAAAAGCACGGATCAGAGTTTCCTTCTGCGGGCCAACATTTACTTCAAAAGGAGATTTATTGATTTCCTTACCCCCGTAAGTAATCATGACGATATAACGACCTTCCTTCTGGGGATGGTAGACCGCGTAATATGTATTACCATCAACCTGATAAGGTAAATGAAAAGCAATAGAAAAAATAAATAACTTTAAAGTAGGTGCGTTTCAAACCTTCTGTATTTTGAATGGTACTTTTAAACCTCCAGGTCCTATAATATTAATGTCTGGCTGCCCTTCGCCAGCTCCTTCTGTGAATATTTTAAAATCTGCTTCATCGTTTACCCTAACACCCGTAGGTTGTAAACCTCGTCCACTAGCTCTAACTTTCCTGGCATCGGATACTAAGAGTATTTACAAATATCGATTAGAACGTCTTGAGGAGTGCTGTAAATCATTTCGTTGTCCTCACCTGGTGATATTCTAACTGGAAACGGACTTTTTGGTATTGGCTTCCCAGCGAAAAAGACATTAACTGAATGAAGACCAACATTTGGAGATACGTATTCACAACGCCACAGGTCAGGAGAAGTTTGGCGGATCTTTACCGGTACACTATTACTTTTTTGTGCAGGATCTAGGATAATGACTTCAGGAACTCCTTTACCAGCTCCTGTAACATTAAATAATTACTTAACTTTCTTAAGTTTTCTATTAAAAAATTAAAACGCTGTAAACTGTTGGTGAATCAGCTATTATTAATATCCAACAGCTTATATATGTAGTAGACATGAAAAACAAATTGGTAAGTAGATATCTTCGTAAGGCCCTTGTCGAACATTTGAAATACTGCAGGTAGCAGTGAATATCGGTAAATGGTGATCGATAACTTGATATTATACATATTTATTTATTATTCAATACAAATATTTTTTTATTAAACTAGTTTTGGTGCATGTTTGATAAAACATGATAAATAATAAAAATTAGTATTTAAAGAAAAACTTTTACAATTGTTTCGACGAGACCATCATTATCAAAGAGTAGATAAACAAACAAAAAAGAGTTTTTTATTTTTTTTATCTATTTACCTTTGGTAGATATGTCGAAATACGTAGGGCGATTTATACAGTTGCCATCTGGTTGAATACCGGGCCCAGAAGCTGTAACTTTAGTAGGATCACCTGCATGGCCTTCCACCAGTACTTTGTAAGGACTTTTCGGGACTTCACGTCCTGCGAACTTAACGTTAACTGTGTGCTCTCCTTCCATTTTCGGTGTGTAAACCACTGAGTACGTTAAATTTCTATCATTATTAAATCTGACTTCAACTGGTTCTCTAAGCCCTTTAGGATTTGTCACAGTTACATCAACTTGACCTTTACCAGCCGAGAAAGTTTCAACAGTGAAGTTAGCTGGAGCGCCAACTACAGGACCAGTTGGTTCAATTCCAGGACCATATACTCTTACCCTTTAAAATCACACTTACTTTAATATATTTATCTATTACGAAAATAATTATAAGATTTATAAATAATAACAAAATACAATCTAATGTCGCAATGATAGATTAATATAGTCTATATACCTACATTTTTCGTAGCATTAATTTTTTAAGCGTTGAAGAAGAGCATGTAATATAAATGTCTATAAAATTTGGAATTACGAAAACAGAAGCGTCAGCGTGTTAATCACAATTTAACATATACTTAATTAGATAGTTCAAATCAAAAATTTGTTATTTCATCTCAACGTCGCACTTACCGAGGTGGAGGAACGCTGATAAGAAAAAAGAAAAATTTTTATCATTTGCCAATTGTAATATTTTTACTTATTGTTTCACCCATTTTATGTTTTAAATATTTATTAAATAAGTTTTATGGAATAAAACATAAAATAGGACAAAAACAAAGGGTCTAGCTGGATAAGATAGTGAAAAATTCCCCAGGCCGTTTTGCAACAAAAAAATACCACTACATTTATCATGAGAATAAAGTATTCCCCACAAAATTTCAGACCCCTAACGTAATAACTACCCTCAAAAACAATCGTAAGGGTTTCTCATTGTTTTAACGATATCTACGTTAATTTCTGACGTAGGATGAAGTGTTTTTTTTTTATTGAATATTTTTCCAGTTTCTAGATTTAATTTTGAAATTTTGGCGCGAAATGTAAATGTAACAGTTTCAAATTTTCAAATTCGATAAAAAAAAAAGACCAAGACACACTTAGTTTTTAAAAAATTATATTGTATCTCTTTTTTGGTGTATTTTAGAAAAAAAATCTTTTTAGATTTTTAGAAGTGGAGGAACGTGTAGAAAAACTGCAAACCATTTATCAGCAATAAAATGGCAAAAACCGTAAGAAAAATGGTTTTTGCAGTTTTTCTAGACGTTCCCCCACTTCTAAAAATCTAAAAAGATTTTTTTTCTAAAATACACCAAAAAAGTGATAAAATATAATTTTTTGAAAATTAACTGTATTGGTATTTTTTAATCGAATTTGAAAATTTGAAACTGTAATAAAAAAAAATTAATTTCGCGCCAAAATTTAAAAATAAAATCTTTATAGAAACTGGAAAAATATTAAAAAAAAAAAACATTTCATTCTACGTCAAAAATTAACGTAGATATCGTTAAAACAATGAGAAAGAAACCCTTCCGATTTTTTTGGGGTAGTTAGTACGTTAGGGGTCTGAAATTTTGTGAAGAATTGTGGTATTTTTTTGTTGCAAAACGGCCTAGGGAATTTTTCAGTATTTTATATGGTTAGACCCTTTATGATAAACATATTTCTTGTACCTGTTAGGATTCGTTTTTGGCCTTAAAGGTGCACCTGGCTTAAGTTTTGCGTTAGGATATTGGGACAAATAGGTCATCATAGATTGCTCGTCTACATTTGGACTAACCATTTCTTCGGGTTTTATAAGTTGAGGAATATTCAACCAATCATCTGCAAGTCCCATAGCCTCTGATGCATTTTGCAGAGAATCTTTGGGGTCCCAGTCCTAAGTTAAATGATATATATATTTTTTTCGTATTAAATTATTTCTCTGTATACGTACCGGCCAATCAGGGCAAAGTCCTGGTGCAACAGCATCAACCAAAGCTCCAACTGCTTTACCATCCGACCAATCTGACGTAAAATTGGTAATGGGCAAATCCGGTATTTTATTTTGTATCCAATTGAGGAGCCTTTAATGATTCGGTGTAAATTTTATTAAATTGCACTAATAATATTTTTACCTTTGTTTCGGTGTCGACCCTTGGGGTGCATTTCCATCATCTTCACCTTCCCACATAGGCAAAGAAATTGAATAGTGCAATATAAGGGTCCATATCAACCCAAGAATTAACTTTAGCTTACAGTCTACAATATGGGTGGAATCTGAAATGTATCACGTCCAGTATTACAGTATTTTTTGAACAACATATCTGAATTTCGAAATCTTTTTTGTCTTGTTACATAAATCGTGTTTAATTTTAGATCATTGGTATTTCATTGTCCTCAACAAGTTCAATAACATCGTATTAGTATGTCTGAATTGTAAAACCTTTTCAAGTTACTTATACTTAATTAATTAACTACTAAATGGTCTTTCCATTTAAACCTATTTATTTAATATGATCGATATCTCGCAAATAAACAAATAGAACAGTTATTTTTACCATTTTATTATAATATTATATAAGTTCACAAATAACGCGCAAATTTGGTCCAGCCAAACCAATTAAGCCAATACAATCATTTTTTTTATAATTACTTTGGCCAAAAATTTTGGCCGCTTAATTAGTTAATGTGCGCTTTTCTGATAAAATCTCATATGGAAAAATAAATAGCCAGTATAAATTGTATCAGAGATGAACGACACTAGACATTTGAAATGTAAAATAGAGTCTGCACAAAATTTAATTGATGTAGGTTGTTTAATCAACTTGAACCAAATTTTTATTTCACGGTCAGTAATGTTTAATAATTGTTATATACTTCGCCAAAAGACTTCTGAAACCAAATATCACAAACGGCGTTCTAGTAGCATAACATGAAAAATAAAAACTGATGTTTTATTAATGCTTTTTCTGTAATTTTCTAATTTGATGTCAATTTTAAGTTGTTGGTGTTATGTTCGGCACCGCACCGTTTTTATTATCCTTGCTGCTAATAACGAACATGCTTAGTAATAGGACAAATACGATTAGGATCGAAATACAGAATCCAAAAGCTTAAAAGAAATGGAACTATAAAAATATCGGTGATTTAATTACTAACTTTGCTCTGTTTTATTTAAATATTTAAGTTGCCAAGATAATTAAATTGTTTTCCTACAATTTTGATATTATATTATATCACATCGCACACTCAAAAAATATTACTTGGAAGAATCTTTTTTAAATAAACTTATGTGTATATATATATGTATACCAATGCTATGTATTACGTAATGTTCAAGGTGTTTCTTGTTTAACCTGTATTCTGAGTAGCCATAGTCGACAAATCTTTACTTCTTATGGTAATCATTCAGCTTTAGTAACTAGCTCACATACCTATGTATATTATATACTCGTGTGCGTTAAAATACAATGGTTCATACATGAAAGAAGTGCATTCGAATAATGTACAGTTAAAACCATAATTATTATACAGGTATTCCCAGGCGAACTTTATAGATACATAGTTTGGGACAAAATACGTTTATATTACTGTAGAGAACATTTATCAGTGGTCACTGACCACAAGAGGGATCCATAAATAAGAATAATTAAAAAAGAAACGTAGGTGCTAGATCACCACGAATATTTAAACAGGTAACGTTTCTAAATGATAGGGACTATCGCGTCTGGCACCAATACGACCCGAAGAACCATCATTAGATACGATAGTTTAAAGAAAACAGAAAATTTCTATTCGGACAAAGACCGGTCAAGTGTTTAGACTTTTAGTAGGCTTCTAGGAATGCCCAGTATTTTTTTATCATTTATTTCGCATATTTTCCAAAATTATTTTGGAGATACGCCAGTTAGGTAGAATTATGGTATTATGTAGTAACTATAGAAATCACTAATTATCACTACTATACTAGAGGCAATTTAGGCGAAATATACAATAAATTATATGATTGAAAGAAATATTTTTTCTACTCTGTTTTACACACCTTGCAGTGGAACATGACCCATGCATTTTTCCGTCTCATTTATTTTTCCCCAACCACCACCTACCCATTCCCACGATTATTAAAAGGAAACTGAAGAAGATCTTCCACCCTACCCTCCGGCTTTGCACTAAAGTGTAGGTCAGAAGGACTGCGCGCCCTACAGCGTTAACAGCTGATGCAAATGATGAAACATACAATGGTTTTCTAGGAATGAAAACAGGTAGACAAATAGTTTTATTTTATTCCAATACTTTATTAGGAATTTTGCCATTCGTAATTTTTGCACCACACTGTAGGTAACTCGACCTCAACACATATTTTGTAATTGAAGTTTTCTTTTTTTTTTTAAGATGTACCATTTTATCAATGAGCTGCACATTATGAATTACTGATAAAGCAATAATTACACTTTTGGGAGCATCTTTGTAGACAAGCATAAGTAACTTTTTAGAGAATGTCATAATCAACACTGAATTATAAAGTTGAGGACGTCAATGCCCCACTGTTCAACTTAATTAATGGTTTGAAAAGTTTCATGATTGGCGATTTTCTTGCATGACCGTTTTGCCTACTGGCATATTTCACATTTTTTTACGATCAGCTAGCTCTCTTGTGCAATTAATATGTGAGTCTTCTCTTCGGTATAATTCTGTGGGCATTCTTCAGACGCTAGACATGAGGAAAAAAACAATCGCGAAGAACAGGTTATTAACAATAAGCAGCTTAAAAGTATTACAAGGTCAAAAACGTCACCGAGATTTGATGTGGTTCAGACTCTACACTTAGGATTAAACACACGACTATTTTTATAACTATGAACAAAAGTAATAACTATTTCCAGTAACACAATATTTAGTAAGTCGCCACTATCATGACTAACGAAGAGAATTTGCAGAATTTTATATCAAACTGTATGACGAAGATACGTTTTTCGTAACTACGCCTACCATGTGTAAGATATATAAGAATATTGGCACTTATTTAGGGGAAGAACCTGAAACAGGGCGCGCAAACATTGGCAGAAAATTGTTCATAGAAATTTCCCAGTTTGCTGGATTATCAATAAACATAATATTACGACGTTACAAATTAAAAATTAATTAATTGATAATTAACTTTTCATTGTCGTTATATTCAAAAATGTGCCGCGAATTCTTTAATTGGCAACAATTTCGTAAATATTAAAGTTCCATGTTTTTTCTTTCCGATTTTTTTACCTGGTACCTGTTCGACTCTTTTATATTAAACTAGTTCGAAACGTTCAACGAACTATTTATTTCATTTTTCATCCTATTTCATAAAACAAAACTAAAGTTTATTAAAGTAAATTTCGGTCAATAATATTTGTCACCGTTTTGTTTTATTTAAGGAAATTATTGAAATTTTAATTTATTTGAATCAATAATGATTTGCGGCATAAACAGAGACTTCAAAATGGGTTTTTAATTAGTTTAAGGGTGAGATATTGATAATTATTTATTCTATTTTATGTTAGTTCTCGGAACGCCACAAAACGAAATCGATTTGACAAAATTGAATAACTATTTTCAGTTATATGGGTGTTGTATTATACGAAAACATTTGTTAATAAAGATTATTATTCATTGGTCCTGGCCTGGAATAAATATTTCAGGACAATGACTTCTTTATTGAAGTTCTTTTAAACGGATATCAATAGTACCTCAAATTAGTTATTTATAATAATGTAGTTTTAATCATAAAACTCTCATTTCAGTGAATACACTTATCATTCATATCTAGTGCCTAATAATTTTAAAAATACCGACAAACAATATTATGGAATTCTCTTTCTACTGCCTGAAATAATAGGTTAAAGTTAGCAAGTGGTGTACATAATAAGAAAAACGAAATACGATATTGAAATATTGTAATAATTAGGTGAAAATTTTTACCAATTTTCTATAAATTTGAATGACATAATTTTTTTGTTGCTATAGATACTGCTCTTTGTTTTTGTTACATTTTCCTATTCCTTGTTAATTGTAAAAAATCCATCTGTTTAATCATTAAAATACTAAAATTATAAAATAAATTGATAAAAAAATAAGCATTTGTTATTTGTTATTATTATTAAACTAATCATAAAACTTTAGAGGTCATTTGAAAAGAGATCAAGATCAAATCCACCTTTCCTTCTAATATTTATATGATTTCCGCTTTTTTCCTAATTCTCCCCAAAAAGTAGTTTTAATACTTCTTATAAACAGAAGTATGTACCTATATACTATTAACGAATAAAGAAGTGTCTGCTTCTAATAAAAAATTAAAAACACTTGCTTTTCGAGGAACTTCAAACGAAAAGGTAACTTAAGGGTCTAAAACCTTATTAGTTTTTATCAAATACTCGTTATTTTACTTCAAACGAATAAATTTTGCTATTTGTGTTTGAATTAATGTTATTTATTGTACATAGCTTTAAATTGTTATTTCATATTTAAAAAAAAGCTATGTCAAGGAATTTAATGATAATGGGGTAATTAGATTTTCTAAATATATAAAAATAAAAAGTATATATATAGTAAGAAGAACAGGGCTTGTATAAACAGATCGAGCAATACCTTTGGTTGATTTTTAATTGAACAAAAATGTTATGTAGTTTTAACAAAAACTTTTTACTTCCTTCAATATTTTTTTTATAATTATATACGTTAAAATATCGTAGATATAAGTTAATAAAATTTGCAACTTTGCACTAGCAAAATCGGTTGCATTGTGGTTTAATGTAAAAGAAAAACCCGTCAAGAAAGTCTATGTCTATTTTCGGTAATGAAAGTTAACTGGGTTCTGTTTGAATGGCCATGCATACAAAAATATTACGTAGAAGGAAAATTTTAACTTGCCGTCTGATATCATCATATCCAGACAGTTGGGATTTAGTTCGTTAAATTGAAATAATTAATGTAACTTAGTCAAATTAGGGAATGCAATAAATGTTAACGAGACTGACAAACTAAAGGCAAAAGTAATACTCACTCAGCAGACTGTCCACATAATAAGCAAAATAAGCTTTATTTTTAGCTAACACCATATTTGTGTCGAATTTCAATTTCGAAATGTTTATTAAAACCCACATTATCGACAATAATAATAACTACTGAGTGACCAATTATCTACTACCATACTAGAAGCAATTTAGGAAGGTGATTTTATAGGATTTAACCAGTTTACTAACAACCCTGCCCGGTACACCATTAAAAAAACATACATCCCCTAAGTTTAAGAAAAGGACGGTGCGTAGGTGTGGTAGTTATGAGGAAATTTCTTAAAGACTTCGCCTTTCTAAACTGACTCTACAATACCAGATATATTAAGGGAAAACATAGTCGAGTAGTTCTGTATTAACCTAATAATTAATTTATTGGGGATTTTGCCTGTCTAAATTAACCCTATAATATCAATTAGCTAGAATTCATCTTTGAATTGTTTAGCTTGTAATAACAGCCCTATTGATAAGAATAAAGTAAGATAATACCTTATTAAAACTGTACACAATCTAAACAACATAATACGTAAATAGGAAATTATGTGTTTATATTTTTAATGACATCATTTTTTTATTATCTATATTCTACAATCGTTACAGCCTAAAAACGTATAAAATTTTAAACTTATAATGGAACGCTATAATGTGTACAAAACACATTCGCAATTTTGCTAGGAGGTTACTATTTCATAACGTCAGACGGAATCAGCGTTACAAATGTTTTATTTTTAAAGCTGACTACTATACATATTATAGATACCTTCTGATTGAATTCAATTCAATTGAATTTGTTTACATATTATACCTGTCCGCTTTCGTTAAAATTTATCTCTACAAACCTTGATCTTATAAGTAGTTTTAGCGAAAAGGAAGTACAAAAAATAGTAATAATATGTTAATCGTGATAAAATATAAATAAAAACCGTGCTTACAAAGAACAGACAGCTTTTTAATTATTTATTATACTTACACTAAAAAGTGTATTATTTTCCATAGATTTTGAATTTTAAAAACAAGACTTTACAAAATGCTTAATATTTCTTGTAAGACCTGTGCCACTATTTTTTTTACTAACGTTAAATATATTAATAAAATAAAAAATAAAATAGTAATTTTTTTTCTCGTAAATGATTCATTTTCATCGTAACGATTGACTTTAAAATGCATCAGAGTAGTTAGTAATATTTCTAACTAAAGAATTAAGTAAACTTGATGTCGTCACAATTTGTCATACCTATTTTTCTACTGTTTTTAATTAATAATTAAAGAAAGCAACGGTAAGAAAATGTACAAAACATATTTAGACTCCCACAAGAGACAAAACTTGAACACATTTATAATAATTCGCCTATAAATATATATTTTAAATAAACTTTCGTTACGGGTATTATTTTAAAGGTATAAACATAAATAACAAAATTCAGATAAAGATGTAAAGTATTTTTAAAAAATCTCATAAAAAAATTAAAAAGTATAATTATAAAAACAAGACTTTACAAAATGCTTAATATTTCTTGTAAGACCTGTGCCACTATTTTTTTACTAACGTTAAATATATTAATAAAATAAAAAATAAAATAATTTTTTTTTTCTCGTAAATGATTCATTTTCATCGTAACGATTGACTTTAAAATGCATCAGAGTAGTTAGTAATATTTCTAACTAAAGAATTAAGTAAACTTGATGTCGTCACAATTTGTCATACCTATTTTTCTACTGTTTTTAATTAATAATTAAAGAAAGCAACGGTAAGAAAATGTACAAAACATATTTAGACTCCCACAAGAGACAAAACTTGCACACATTTATAATAATTCGCCTATAAATATATATTTTAAATAAACTTTCGTTACGGGTATTATTTTAAAGGTATAAACATAAATAACAAAATTCAGATAAATATGTAAAGTATTCGAAAACACTGTAACACGTACATAAAAAGCAATGTGTCAATATGAGTAATCACAAAAAAGAAACCAAAACCAAACCATTGTTCTCTAATTGGTTTAAGAAGGAGCTACATATTAATTAAATAATTTAGAAATAAATTATTCAATGACAACCATTGTAGACATTTTGTACATATAAATTATGAGTTATAATTTATATGTTATTGTTAACGAATTTGATAATTCTTCTTTCGTTTGAGAAGGCAATAAACTAACAATTTAAGATTACAGATAGGCCTGATTTCATTCATAACAGTTTTATATTTTATTTCTATTGAGATTTTAATCGATTGGTCTTTATAAAATCGACATTAATGTATTTTGTAGGAAATAAATCAAATGTCAATCCATAAAATTAAACTACTTATAAATTCGCGGTTAATACAGGAAGTAATAAAAGATAACACCAGTTTATAAACCACAAAATACTTCCAATATTTCGCCTTAATATAATTACACTTTTAGGATTTCCCTTATCGACAATCTGATAAATTTTTGACCAACTTTTATTTTTAAGTTTGCAACAAAACTTATACATATTGACTAGACAAATATTATTTTCTTTTTGTTGTTTTAAATTTGAAACAAAAATTATTTTTTATTTTTATATTAATATTTATTTAAGTAGGTAACAAACAACCAATTTTCATTTTCTTGTTACGTCGCCAATTTAGTAATTTTGATTAAAGAAGCAATAAATATATTTTTTTTTTCTAAAGTCTGACAGATTTTATTATCATTGTGAATTTTTCACCTTGTTTTTTAGTGCCGTTATCAACAAAAACTAGATGTGCAACTCTATATTCGTTTGACCTTTACCGCATATATGTGTGTACATTATACAATCACACACACAGACACAACGTACATACACTTATACATATACGCTAGCTATTTAGTATTAACGCATACTTTCACCTGATAAGAATTATGTATTTATTCTCACGCTTTGGTCCAAGATAAGGTCGTAATTTAAAAACAGTTTTTGGCTTAACCGATTTCGCATCTCTTGATCTTTATAAAACTAATTATAAGTTTGATAATATAATGTGATTAAAATCAATTCAATCAAAGTGATAAAAGTGATAACGACAACGACCGATAATAAATAGAAAAGGGAAAATAAATGTTATATAGTTACTCACCGATGTTGACAATCCGGATGTTTTCGATGTCCTGGAGGAATTTCAGTGCCACTGAGACGTTTTCCAACTTTTGAGAACGAAATGCCGGTCTTTTGTTGTGTTTTGGCAGTTTTTTCCCGGAGAGAACTTCAATGAGGGTGATGAGTCGTAAACCATCGCTTAAGTCCGTTTCAAGATCTCCAATGTGCTTCTGGACGGTCTTCAATTGTTCATTAGCCCATCTTGTAAACGTATTCTGTTGAATCTTCTTCCATGCGGCGTCTTCGGCCAGGTCGCGCTCAGCTTCGACCATCTCGTCCTCTTCGTTCGCCTCACCGTAATCATTCTGATTCCGTGTCGCGCTAAGTGACTCTACCACGCCGCCGTGGTATCCCTCCTCGCTGCTCATGTTGTTCGAAACACAAGTTTTATCTTCAAACCGAATTCCAGACTGCAGTTCTGGACAAAAACACGAACGATTACCTCATAAAACAATTGAAATCACGATCAACTTAACTAACAGAACAAAAATAATCCGTCATTTCATATTTTCTTTGTTTTTTTCTTTTTCAGCTTAAACTGTTACGCATACCTTTACATATATATACATATGAACTGTAGATCTTCAAAAATTTTAAACAATAGCCTCAAAAGTGACCCCCGCAAATACTGTTATCAGTAACGTATTGTATAAATTAAACACTTCTAGATAATAATATACAAAGCGCTTAAAATCAATTAATATTCAGTTAGTTTGTTTTTAAATACTTAACATAAGCAGCCGTTGCCACCCTCATTAACACAATGGTTTCACACATTCCGTATTTATCAAGATTGCGTACCTAAGGAACTATTACATTACAGTAAGATGTTCTCTGTCCGTCTGTATGTCACTGCCCTTTCGCTGAGCAACTGCTGTCCAATAATGCTTTCGACATTGGTTTACAGTTATTACCAAACATGTGAAAGAATTTTGTAAATGTTTTGATTTTTATTGAAAATGGGGTTCCAAATGTAGGAAAGAATGATTTAAGCTTTTTACGGTGCAGGATTGATGAAGAATGTTTATTTAAATACGTAAAAACAATTCAACATAAATTCAATTGTTTCGGCTAAAAAGCCATTTTCAATGGTATAAGTAAGTAATTCTAAGTGACGTTGTATTTTAGTACAGATTATTATTAGTTCCACTCTTGGGAATGGCTTTTTAGCCGAAACAATTGTATCTACTTTATAATCTGAAATATTGTTTCAAGTTTCTTCATTCATTAAACGAATGATTTATAAATTTTCGAAAGTAGTCCAAAAATACGTTCGTTGTGTTTACTTGCAAATGCGTTGTTCAATCATCGTGAGTAATACCCAATTATTTCCAAGATATCTGTACGAAATAAGTAGGTACTTTGAATTGGCGATATTTATTTAGAAAATGCAGCAACATTGAAGAACGCAAATAGAATAGTACATAGGACATAGGCTAAATGTACGTTTCATTATTTGAGTTTCTACAAAAATAATATTGCCTTATTTCTATTTGTTCGTATTCCATTTGGATTTTTGCTTCTTATTTTTCTTTAAAAAAAACTCATTAAAAAGATATTATAATATATATATATATATTTGCTTATTAACTTCAATTTAGTTTGTGAGATAAAATGTAAACTACTTATAAGCATAGTTGGTATTTTTGTAAGTCACAGTACTTGGTCACGATATTTTTATTATAAGAATATTAAGTTTCCTGGAAATTCCTTAACGCCTTACATACACTATATGTATATATGTGCATGTACCTACCCTGAATCTCAACAGATCATAAACAAAAATTATAAATGTTAAATTTGAAATCAAAGTTTAGGACACTTCAATTATACGAGGGTAAATCAAATATAAACAGTAATTTTACTATTTAGCTTAGCACGTAGTTCCAATCTAGAGGATTCGATGCTCGAGTGTTGTTTGGTTTATGAGGAGGGGGAAGGCTTAGGAAGAGGGCTTAGGTAGCAGTAGCAGCAGCGCTCGGTTCTGTCCGCAGTACAGCCATGACTGAACGCAAGGTACCTGCGTCTGTTGCACAACGCATCATCATAAAGCTTTTAACCAATGAAGGCGGTTAGGTTAAACCATCCGAAATTTTCACTCGCTTGAAGGTACAGTTTGTGGATACTACACTACTACACTGTCTCAGAATCAAGTGTATACGTGGGTCAGAGAACAGAGAATTCAGGGATGGGCGAGAACGTGTCGAAAATAAAAGTCATGATCGACGTTCGAGAACAAGTCTCACAAATGACAATATCCGTTCTATCCATTCAAGAGCTTCTTGAAGGTGATCGCTGACCTGTTGAACTATTGAACAAATCTTATCAGCCATGGGAGTGTTCAATCCATCATCACTAATGAACTTGGCTTTAGAAAAATTAGTGCTCGCTGGGTTCCAAGGTTGTTGACCGATAATAAACGAATAAACAGGTCAGGTCGGAGTTCGGAGATCAGTGAAAGACTTCTGAATCGATTTCGATAAGGAGGGGAGTTTTTTTTGAGGCGTATCGTCACTTGTAATAAGACGTGGGTCGTGGGTCCACCACTACACTCCCCAATCAAAAATGGTGAGTAAGGAGTGGGGAAGAAAGGATGAAGGCTGCCCTGTCCCTGTCAAAGCCAAAACCCGTCTATCAGCCGGAAAAGTGCTTGGGACTGTTTTCTTTTACTCATTGATTTTCTTCACGATCAACGAACAGTTAATGCGACTTACTATTCTGAGTTGTTACAGCCAAATCGACAAAAATCGCGTATTGAAGCAAACGACGGGGTATGCCCATTCGAGATCTCATTCGTCATCCTCCTTCATGACAACGCCAGGCCACACAACGCAGTTTTGACCTTGACCCGTGGAATAAATTGGAAGAAATGGGCTAGGAAACCCACAAGCCTCTATAATCCTCCTTATAGACCTAGACCTGACTTGTCACCCTGTCTATTATTATTATTTTTTGTTCGCGCCCTTGAAAGAATCACTTGAAAGAAAATTAAAAGCAATGAGTAGCAAGAAGTAGAGGGGTATGTGTGCAATTAGCTGACAACTCGCCCTCAAACTTTTTATGAAGAAAGAATATTCAAGTTTCCAAATCGGTGGCAAAAGTGTGTAGAGCACGGAAGTGACTGGTGACCACATTGAAAAATGTTTAGTTTGTGTGTACCGTTAATCAATAAATTTATTTTACAAAATTACCGTTTATATTTGATTTGCCCTCGTAAATAACATGTTACTGTTTCGCAGATACAATTTTTTTGTGTCATTAGTGATAATATACAAAAAAACAACTGTGTTTCATCAGTGGTTTTCAAGCAACACTATTCGCAGGTAAGAAATTTTATTTAAATAAAATTTAGCGACTATATTTTTAAATTTTATTTCACTCCTATTTAGTTCAGATGTTATTTCCTATTTCCGTATTCATTTGATTTTAAATAAGAGGAATCGAAGGGATTAAAATGCTTATTGCAGAAATGTGATGTAGAATATCATATTACATTAGAAGTAACTTTTCAATATTGGTTAAAGCATCTCAATACTTTCAATTAAAATAGAATAATTAAAAAGTTTGTATTTTCTCTTTTCTTATCTTATACCGTCATATACCTACCTACATATATGCATTCAACTACTAATGCTAAAAAATTTACATAACTACTTATCCTGAAATATCAGTAAAATAATATTGCCGATAAAAAAGTAATTAGTCTAATACAACAAACTATAAATGTAAACAAACAATAGTGATAACATTAAAAACAATAAATCGCTTGTTAATGACAATTAGTACACTACACTACATACCAGATCATGTTTGACAATGAGCTATAATCTAAACTAACATACGATATTCTCAGCGTCCTGTGATTAGTTATGTATTAGATAAAAATTATAATTTACATAATTATTTATCAACATATACATACAAAAGATGGATAAATTGCAGTTTTTGGAAAAAATACCGTTTAAATAATTTGTTCTAAAGAAAAACTGTTCCAACAATGCATTGGATAACATTGTTGAAATCTCCATACAAATGGTTAAAAATACTTAAAATTATTATTAAATTTTAAAGGCCAAAAAGCCAAAAACTAATTAAATGAGATAATTTGTTAATTATAATATCATATAAATAAAAAAAGACTGAATAATAAACATGGGCATTATAAGAGACACATGAAAAATAAGTATTTTTAGTTTTTCATTGCATCGATCATTATGTATAAAACTACCTTTCTTTATTTACATTGTAAAAAGAAGAACATATTCAATTAATTACCAATGTTTCCCAAAGGTCCATAATTCAAATTAATTTCAGTTGAGGCTGCCACTGTCACTTTAATACCACTAATAATGATGCATATTTATTTTTTAGTTTTTTAATAATTAGATACACACCTGCGACATCTAACGGTACCGTGCGCAACTGTTACTTAAAACTTATTAGTTTTCTATTTAGGAAGTATTTGAAATTTATTTTACCAAAAATATTGTATAACAATATATAGGAATTTATAGCACAAATTCTACTTGATTATTTTGTACTTATTTTTTTAAACATATGTTAATTATATTTGTATAATCTTTGAAATAACAAATTTCTTTATTATTATATAAACATATTTTTATAACAGCGGCAAATTTTGTTTGAATATTAAAAACTAATTATAATGATTACATTTCAGTTAAAAAAATAATGAAGCCAAAACATAATTATCTTTTGTATATTTTAAAGTCACAAGGAATTATCGCAAAATAAAAATAAGATGACATTAATTCTGTCGAAATGAGGACAATGTTTTTCTTTATATCAAAAACATCATTAAAAGTGTTAAATTCCATTTTACAAACGTAACTCACATTCTGTACGATTTAATAAACGAAAATAATTCAAGTTTTTACCTTAAGAACGCATATAATATGCAACAATTTCCAAAATACATAAAAGATTACAATAACTAACTGGTTGTCAAGAATATACACACAAAAATGTTCCTAACCTATAAAATCACGTTCGAAACTTTTTAATTTTTATCAAACTTCAGGAAAAATATGAAATTGCTTTATACTTACAAGCATATAAATTAAATTAATTTAAAAATTTAGCTGTTAACATTGGACTTACATTTCCTTTATTAGTTCCATAAAAATCAATGTATAATATTACTAACTATATCCCTTCACGCAATTATAAAAAAGTTTGAACTTTTTGAAAGGAATACTGGATAAAATTGAAGATTAAAAAGACCAAAAGTTATGTGTTGCATTCTAAGTTTTGTATTTCACATTCAGAAAAGCAACGTTTATATATAAATCACTTTTATTTTTACACACAATTTCATGCGACAAGATAATAATGATTTAGATTTCGAAGGTGAGACGGCCAAAAAAAGAACATAAAACACCACAAACAATCTATATAAAGACAGAAATAATTTCTCAAATGGCGGTAATTTGAGATATTGAAAAACGAGTATTAGAAGGCAATACCTAATTAAAATATCTAAACAAACGCAGTAAACATTTGACAATTAAATAATAATAAGTATGATACTTGATAATGTTTATAAGTTCGCGAAACAGAAGAAATTATTTTATCAAAGAGAATTCTCTTACCTTCTTAAGATACAATTCCCTTACAAAAATCGTTTTTCACATACACAAAACATCTCACATCGACACTTTCTGAAAATGTTAAGATCTGCGTGGTGTACGATCGTCAGCCAGCCAAAGATAAGTCTAAACCCTATTAATAGCCACACGCCACACTTGAATCCATGGGTAAGTTGTTTATAGAATATGAATCTTTGATTCTTAACCCCCACCTTTTTAAATACTCCCTACCTTTCTGTTCCATTTGTTTATCAAAATACTGTTTTATTTTACTCTTTCAATGTTTATAAGTAAATATATGTATCTCACATGTTTACTTATTTTTAATTAAATGCTATGCTGTAATTAACACAAAACTACTTATCGAATGCAATTTTGACTAAAAAAAGATCCCAGAATAATTAATGAATAAATTCTCTTTTCAGTATCAAAGTAACATTATTACCTGTCATACATATAAAAACAAAGTATCCACTTTAGGTAGCTGTCTTTATAAAAAATTTGAATGCTATTATATTTTCTTAGTTTTTTAATAATACCTAAATTAAAATTATCTTCAAATTATGATTACTGTTTTTTATCCTATACAAACAAATACTATAAGGATAATTTTCAACGTCACTAATGAATGATTCATGGACGTCTCAATTAAAGTTAAAACAGTTTTATTTTCTAACTTCTGACTAAATTTCAAAATGAGTCACTTGAAATAAAATAATGTATGATACAAAAATTATTCAGTTAAGAACTTGGCGGGAGTAATCGTGAATCAAAAATTCGACATATGAAGGTTGAAAAACATTGGCCGCTTGCCAAAGGCTACGATTGTTTCATTTTAACAAAGTGCAATTAAGGTAATATCAGTTTATTTGTTGTGATTATTAAAATTATATTTTTTTAGTACCTAGGTAAAGTTTAACAAAAAAATTCAATAATAAAAAAGTGTTTTTTAACAGCCAGGTAGGTATATTCTCAACTCTTATTATTAGACTTATTTAAAAAAAATAATAAAAAAACACGAAGAAAAAATTATATTATATACAGGGTGATACTCCGTAGATATATTTTAACAGGAATTCAATTTTATTAACGGCAACAAATTAAATGGCCAGTATTCAGTAATTCATATGGTCAGATCAGTTAATATATAAATCAACTTTCGATCAGTATTTAAATATTGACCTCTTGGATTTAAATACTGATCACTTAGATTTAAATACATACTGACTTCTTGGTTTAAAATACCAACTTGTAGGATTAAATACTCACCTCTTTGATCTGATACTAAATATTCAAATGCCAAAAGGGGATTAAAATAATGAACAGTAAAATACAATTTTTTCAAACGGGGGGAAAAGGAAGACGGGAGAAAAGTGGAATTTTAAGGGCAAGATCATTGAAAGTGTGAACGATTTTAAGTATTTGGGTTTCTGGTCTCAGAAAGCAGCAAATTCTACATTAGGAAAGATAGGGGGGATATAGGGGTATGTTTCTAATGAATTCTATTGTCACAGCTGCAGCCATATATGGTATAGAAATGTGGGGATAGAGCAATGTAGGAAGTATGAGTAGGGTACAAGCGAGATACTGCAAAATGGCGCTAGGGGTGGCAAGAAATACTCCAATATATATATAGGGAAATATATTAGGCGTGATCAGCATTGAGTTTGCAGCAAGAGAGAGAGCATGTAAATACTTCAAGGATGTGTTAGAGATGGAAGATTATAGGTGGCCAAAAATATGTTCAGTAGATGAAATGAGAATAATCTTAAACAATAAACCATCAAAGTGGGGTCAGAACGTGTGAGAAGTATTATAGGGGTTGGAGGGATGGAAGGGGAGAACCAGAAGTTATAAGCAAAATTGGAGAAGGGTTAAATAGATGGTGGGATAGGAAGGTATATAACATAATTCCGGAAATAAAAGGGGCAGAATATTTAAATAGGGGTGACAAAAATAAAGAATTTAAGGAGATCTGGGCCAGAATAAGATAATGTCATTTAGGAGCTGTTAAAAAAGGTTATAGTGAATGGATCTGTAGTTGCAATAGGGATTCAGAAAGATGAGGTAGGAATATTTATGGAAGAATGGAGGCGTGAAAAGGGGGAGAAGGATACAAGAGGGTTAATTATTGAAAAATTAAGAGGCGAAATATGCGAGAAAACATGTGAATTTTTCAAAGGGGTAAAGGCAATGTTAAGATAAAAAAAATATTTAAATATTGTACAAGGGGTAAATTTAAAAATTACAGACAAATGAAACAGAGGAGGGAGAAATAAAAATGTTGGTTAGAGTTTGTAGTTTTAAAAGAATTGTTATTAAAAAGTATGTAAATGTAAAATGAACAATTTACAAAAACCTGTAAGGTGTAAAAAGAAATAATGTATTATTATTATTAAATATAAGGCTTTATTAATTAATTAATTGATTACAATAAAATGTATAGCACTTTTAAAATAAATACAAAAAAATGAGAAAAAGCTGCCACTTCTGGAACGCCCTGTATATGCTTAGCTGATAGGTGGAACTTTGTTGCCCATAAATGGTTTACGCGACACGGTTTTCCATATCTGAAAGAGGTCTTATTACGTAATTTCTTTCCTATATGGAGGTCATTTTCGATAGTGAATCATTAAAGTTTATCTCTTTTGTACATTAGTATGTTTCTTGGTTTTTACTTGAAAGACAAGTTTCGCAAATTACTTCTTTTACAAGCTTGTTTGAAATTGCCAGCGGAGTTCGTTGGACCTTCTTTTCAACAAAATCACACAAATAAAAAGCATAAGAAGTAATGTTACAACCAATCCTGTTAATGTATACATTGCATGTTTATATTCGGAAGCTAAAAATTGTAAAACATTAACTAAAACACTAAATCAGTATTACGTTCCTAAAGTTTAATTTCAGAATTCATTTAATTTGTGTGTGGCTTGTACATAATAAAAATAATATTTTTTTAATTAAATAAATTTGAAAAGTAGTTACCTGATTTCTTTTGAAAATTTTCTGTTTTAACATCGTTAATCAGTTCAGTTTCCAAGGCCAAACTTTTAAGAACATCGTTCCAAAAATAGTAACTTCTCGTTCTTTCAAATTCCTTTTTTGTTATTTCAATAACGTCTTTGTTGCTAAAATACTGTATATGATTTTCATTTGCCTTATAATTTGGCCATATTTTTTTTTGGTAATTAGGAGTTGGATTCCTGAAAGAAATAAATTTTTCTATACATTAAACTATAATATTTATACTGGTTTCATTACTATAAACAATTAAGAAAATATATCAAAAAAGTTTTAGGTACCCATAGTTTATAAAATTAATCCATAAGGTTTTAATTCTTTCGCTGATATTATTTTCCCAATATGTAAATCTTCTTCTACCAGCTTGGTTTAACAAAAGTGGTCCAAATAAAAAAATTAAATCTGAGGATGTGATGTAGTCTAAAACATTTATTTAATTAATCACCTTTTTTAGTACCTAACTGCTTTTAAAAAACTACAGTACTTTCCTTGAGATTAGTGTGAATAAATAATAGACATTTTTATTATTTTTAATTTAAAAAATTGCATTTTATACCTGATGAATTAAATTTCAGACCTATGTCGTCTACGTAATACACATAAATTGGTGATCTATGTGATGACAAAAAATGATTTGTTTGAAGAAAGACAGGTATTTCAGTTTTTGCTTCAAAATATAGTTGTATTAAGAGTTTTTCCAAAATATTAGTATGACCATTGCTAGAGGTCACGTACCTCCACTTCAGAAGATCAAAAATCAGATTTTTATTTTTTCCTTTGAAATCATATTTTTGCATTATTTCGGGAATAATTATTTGTTCAACAAAGTTTCGAAACTCTTTATATCCCCCACTAATAATGTTACTCCAAAGTCCTAAAACAATTTATGATTTCCAGTTGCTTTAACTAATTTAATATCATGTGCTTACCGAAAGTTGGGTCTGATACCGGTTTCCCTAGCCCAATTAAAATAGGAACTTGCATAGAAACCCCCGATTTTAATGCATTTTCAAAATTAAATGGTAAATACTGATCATTAAGAAATAAAAAATCATCAACCACAGGAGAAAAGCGATCAGTATAATTATTTGACTAAAAAACAAAATTAAAAACTGTCCTTAAACATTTACTTATTTAATAACAACATAGAGGCAATTACTGCTATCTCGAGAATAAACAAAATAAATATTTTATTATATATTTTTTTAATTGTCTTTAACGAATACAAAGTGTTCAGTTGATTTTAATAATCAATATGTAAGTTTTTTACTTAATTACAGTAACTTATTTTTTATTTTATTATGCCAGGTCGTTAATTTTTTTTTAAACTTACATCAACATATTCTTCATATGCTTTGAGAATATCGGCAGTAGATTTCGAACGCAAACACCTCAATGTACTTTTCATGTAATTACTTAAGCACCCCAATATACCAGCTACGACCTGAGATGCTTTTACTACGTTGTTTTTTGTATGCCATGGAGATAAAACGCTCCCCGATGATATTATTACTTTTTGAAACAAGTCTAAGGAATAGTAATTAAATAAAATAGTAAAAACAACAACACATTAGTTAATGTGTTTATTTTAAAAGCACTTTTTAATTTTTTACTAAAATAAATCAAGAATAATGAATACAAAATGGGGTAGTTTAAAAACTTATTATTTTATATTACGTAAGAAAAGTTGTGGCGGAAGGAAGTGGAACATCCCAAGCACCGTGGGTGACTAACTCAGGAATGCGAAGTTTATTGTTAAGAATCGTCTCGAGAGATCTGATTGGCTGTTACGCTTCGCAGCAATTTAAAAACCAATAAGAAATTAGGTCAATCAAACACCTGTTTCGGGCCGGCGCTTAATGAATGAATGTGGAAGTGAAGAAGTTCATTCACATTATGAATTTCCAAGACGTTTAAAAAATAAAAACTCAGGCATTTTATTTTATGCGGTTTTAAAAATAGTTTTCTTAGTCTTAGAGAGTCAAATATATATTAGACATTTTGTCATACGTCTGGGCGTATTACAAAACGCATATGGACGTTGGAAGTTTTATCGCTTTTATTTACATGTAAAATGGGTACCTGCAGTTCTGATTGAGATCATGTGTAATGTTGCACTAGCTGCTCCAGCTGAATAGCCGAATAGGGTAACTTTTTCACTATCGCCCCCGAATTTTCGAATATTTTCTTTGACCCATATGAGCGCTAAATATTGGTCTAATAAACCCATATTACCCCTGGCTTCCTTACTCTCAAAACAAAGGAAACCAAATATATTAAGTCTGTAGTTAGCGTTGACAACTACAACACCTTCTACTGCAAGATCTTGTCCCGATATTGGAAATCTGTTACCCTGGGCAAATTCAGATCCTTCGAAAAATACCAGTACAGACAAAGGTGAATCTTCTGATACACCCTACAAATTTAACGATTATGAATTTAGGACATTCACATTTTAAATCCTTATATCTACGATTTAAAAAAGGATGTCGCAAAGGATGTGTTTGCTTCAGATCAAAGGATAGCATATTGGGATAGGAAGTTTGTTAATTACAAATTTCTAGGGGTGTGGCAATATAGAAACTAATATCGTACAGGACAAAGCAAGTGTTCTGATATTGTGCACATAACTACATTAATTACTACACTGTATATGTAAACACTTGTATCTATGATATTTGACATGTAAACATTACGTTGTGATATGAAATAGACGGTGAAAATGATTATGTTTGTAATTAATTTTGTAGTTGTTCAATAATTCGAGGGATATTCGATTTGCTATTCTCACAAATAAATAACAATTACCTACACTGTTTCATTATTTAACCGTCCCATCCTATATCAGCTTAATTATTAATTGTTTTCAAATAAATCTAAAATCCTAGTTTATCGTTTAAGCAAGTGACAAAAGCTTCAATTTTGAATTCTCCCTTTTATTATGATTGTGATATAAAACTTGGTTATTAAAGAATTCCTAATTAAAGAAAAAAAAAAGTATATGATTATGAAAAAGTCTTTGTAATATTTTATTCCAAAAAAAAGAAGGTAATAAGATCCTTTTTCGTCTAATTATAAAAGGTCACAGATACCACATTTGGAGCGCGTCCTACACAGTAGGCACAGCACACCGAAAGCCATATCCCACGACCGGTTTCGACCTATCGGGTCTCATCAGGTGGGCGCTGGCAGAAAGGCTTTTACAAACTATATAATAAATATAAATATGGAATCAATAGAAACAACTACTCCTTATTTATATTTATTACATAGCTTGTAAAAGCCTTTCTGTCAGCGCCCACCTGATGAGATCCGATAGGTCGAAACCGGTCGTGGGATATGGCTTTCGGTGCGCTGTGCCTACTGTGTAGGACGCGCTCCAAAGGTGGAATCTGTAACCCTTTATAATTAGACGAAAAATGATCTTATTACCTTCTTTTTTGGATTGTTACCTTCGTCTAATAATCGTTCGGAATCAACAGTGTAATTCAATGCCGATAGGGGTATTAGCCCTCGGAGTAGTTGTTTCTGTTGATTCCATATTTATATTTAATATTTTATTCTCTTTCCTACCAGCCGTCTTTTAAATTTCTATATGCAGTGTGACCCAAAAAAAATCATCTGAATAACTTCTTTACGAAAATAATAATATAATTAATTCCGAATCCTTATTTCTTGTAATATCTTTCGATTGGAGTCGTGTTATGTTCATGTCATTATTGAAAACAACTTTTCAATGAAAATTAAACCATTTGTTTAAATGGGTCACACTGTATATTGTACAATAATAAAAACTGCACATGTTTGTTTATTTACTTCCGGTGTCCATATGTTAAGAAATAAACAATTTTCGTTTTCGTTTACGTCATGTCTAATTGGCAATTGGGGACAGGAAGAACCATATGCTGAGGCTTGGTATGTCCCATTCCATCCACCATGAATTTGTGGAGGCAAGAAACGGAGTTGACCCACAGGAGGTGCCGCAAAAGGTATACCTAAATATGTATTAATCACCTTTCCTGATTCAGCATATACTTTTACCTAAAATACCCGAAAGTACCCGTATACATTAAAAAAATAATAATTAATAACAAATTTTTATTGGTATCATAAGAACAAAGGCTTTCACGGCCAAAATCCATAGTAGAATAAAGATTCGGATTGTAGGGCTGTGATCTAAGTGAGCCATTAAGTCCAAACTTAATAATATAAAAAATAAAATACGCACCCTAGGTAACATAGGTGTAAACGTTTTCTAAGAAGAAATCGTGCAGTAGGTATTACTACTTCTTTTTAATTTATATTTGTTTAAATTTTGACATAGTTTTTATAATTTTCTTTTATAATAATGATATTGTTGTTAAAAATACAAACGTTGTTAATATATAAATAAAAAATAATAACGTACCCCAGCGATTACTCCTTGCTTTATTCTTACTGTTGGTCTCTTTGTTTGTGTTTCAATAGAAGAAACACACTTCACGAAAACCAGTAAAAAATATATATAAAACATACTGCACTCGTACAGAAACTTCTACTCAATTTTTCAATTTGAATGTGAATGTATTGTTAACTCCGCAATAGTAAAAACTTCCGAACAAGAGACCTGTGTTTAGTCAAACTAATTATGGTTATTGAAATTTACTTCCTCTCAAACCTTATTGTTTTGCATCCGGTTAAAAAACAAAAAATTTATGTTGCTATATTACAGTTTAAACACATTTACCTGCGCACTTGTACTTTCGGTAATGTGTAGCTTTAAAAAAGTAGTAATCGTGTTAAGTATTAATTCAGTTTAATTCATTAATTTTATATAAATTACTAATATTTATTTAATAATTGAGTTAAATAAAAATATATCACTGTAATGAAATATGTCTGTTTTTAAAAACAAAAGGAAGATTTTTATATGTCTATATCTTTTATTTAATTTGTTATTTTTAAACGAATTGCTGAGAAAACCACGTTATTATTTTTATTGCTTCGTTTGATTTTCACAGTTTTTATTTTTTAATTTATTTGTAATATCATCACTAATGTTAATTTAATAATAAAACATAATTCTGCAATATTTCAATAGAAATTGATCTCCATTTTTTTAATTGCTTTTTCAATAGAATATAAAAATTAGACCATACTTATGAAGTATTATTCTTGAGGAGTATGAAAACATATTATGATTTAACTTAGAGATACACCCTGTATACTACACTCATGAATTTTTAATTATTTTCACATTCAATCGGGTGGCGTCATCTATTGGCGCGTATTAAAAGTAACGTGATAAAGAGTATGGTAAACTGCTGTCAGGCCACTGTTTTGTTTTTAAGGTTAAAAATAAATTAATATCTAAAAATTAGAAGAAACAGCTGGTGGCAAAAGTATTTTTATTTTTTAACAATTTTATTTACTTTGTTTCGTTTAAGAAACCAGAAGTATGCAAGTGTACAATGGTTGGTGCTGGAAACGAAATTAGGAATAATTCTGCCAGTGAATTAGCAGAATGGTTTTTTGAATGTACAGGAAAAGAAAATATTCCTTGCATTCAAAAAACACTTAGAAATAATTTACGTGGCTGTGATCTCCTACTTTGCTTATTTTATTCATCATTACATTCATTTAGAGTTGAACAATGTCTTAAATCTTTACCCCCTGGTTTTCGAAGAAGCGACAGTGATTCCATTGATAAATTGGTATGAACCAGAAAAAAAAAATTGAACGCATATTCATAGTTAAAAATTTAATTTTAGAGGCAAATATGTTCTTCACTGCCAAATCTAAGGAATGTGATGTTGGACCCTAGTCAGTTATCAGCAGAAGCATTTGCTTTATTAAATTACCTTTTCTTCTGCAAAAATCAACCACTTATAAAACAAATAGACTTTGTAAATGGGTTATAATATATAGAATAGAAGATGTTACATTTAACTATTTTTAGAATAATTTTCAAATACCTGATGAAATCGATATAACTTTAAAGCCCAACTATATATTTGAAATTATTTATATGCAACAAGCAACAGATACATGGAATCAGCTAAAGAAAAATCATAATGTTATTATGGCATTCCATGGTAGTCAACTTGAAAACTTTTATTCTATATTCAAGTTTGGTTTGCAGCAACATTTTGGGAATGGGAAAGTAAGAGAATGAATATGTACAAAAAGAAACTTTTAAACTTAAATTTTATTCATTTATGTTAGATACAATTATTTGGACAAGGTACTTATCTATCAACTGAATTAAGTGTTAGCATGATTTTTGCTCCATTTTCAAGAAGTTGGCCAAAAAGTGTTTTAGGTAACAAATTAAGCATTCTTGCCCTTTGTGAAGTTTTAGATATTGCAAATAAAGTGAAAAGAAAAGGTAGTGTGTCTTAATTATCATATATCTTTTATTTGAACTTCAAATTAATTTATTTTAGCATCAAGTAATCATAGAAATGTTGGAGAAGAAATTCCTGATAAATATCTTGTTGTTACAGATAATGAAGTTATAAAAATAAAATATTTGTTGGTTTACAGTAAACATGAGGCTAATTTTCGGTTCTGGACATACCGCAATATTTTTGCACTTTTACTTTTATATTGTGTTTTTTTGTGCTTTATAGGTTCCCAAAACGATTTGTCAATAACAATTACAAGATTATGGAATAGGTACTTAAGAAAACATTTTCTGTGGTTTTAGTATCATCAAATTGCCCTTAGCATATAGTTAATAATAACACCAGCTATTAGTTTTTAATAAGACTAAATAAAGAAAAACTGGTTTATAATGTTTCAAAAGGTTTAATTGTATACTCTACAATTATTTCTACTTTTTAAGTCTTTTTCAAGAATCATATGTAAATGCGTATGTACGAGTACTCTTAAAACAGGCTTAATAAGTCAAAACAGTTATAGAGTTTACAATAATATCTTTTGAAACATTATAAAGGAAATGTTTTACAAAAAGTTCACCAGTGACACAGTGATTTTTTTTTTAGTTTTTACTATTTTTATGATAGTAAAATATATAATTTCTTTATAGGGATAATGTTAGCATTAAATTTTCTCAAGAAAACTACCACCACAAGAAATATGAATACTTATTACTAATAAATACGCAATTTTCTTGATAACGGTGAACAAAAATATAAATTTTTGTATTTATATACATTTTTTAATAAAAGTATTAAATCAAACATGTATTTTTATTGAATGCAAATAAATCAATTAATTATTAATTGAAGTTCTACAACATGGTTTTTAAAATTTGAAATACTTTTTTCCTATAAGTGATAACTTATTTACGATAATTGGAAATGAACGATAAGATAAATGTTTTTAGAGTTAATTAATAACATTGGAAAATCCCCAACATTTGGTATTATCAGAGGTATCGATCTGCGGTCCACGTATTTTTTTTTGTTCTTTTTATTATCATATGAGTTCAATTCGCAGCAGACACCAAACAAGTATATAATTGACAGATCGTGTTATTTGCTCAGATAATTGCAAAATTGAATTAGTTTGCACATTTACGTCATAAACACAGTAAGAAAGAGAGGAAAAGAGGGAAATGTGTAGGCACCAGAATAGGATGTGTAGGTGGAATACAATTGGATGCTAGATGATATTGAAAAATTGGAAACTGGGAGAAGCAGCAATTTGGTTGTGTTGACGTATTTAGTTGACGTTTTGGTTCATTCAGATCTTTATAGTTTTTATCACAATCGACAGCACGGTGCATCTCCATTTTATTATACGATCCAATGTGTAACGTGTGTTGTGTTATTGTTTTTGTATTACTTAACAATTAATTAATAAGTAACATTTGGTTAACTAAGCTTGCGCACGAATACTAGTTGAACATTTATTTAAAGATCGATTGTTTACTTGATTATGGGTAACCATATGTTTTATTTAAGAAGTTCAATTATTTCTATTTGTTTGCAATTAGTGCTATCTCTTCAAGTAAAGAAGTTCCCTCTCTTGATGCCAAAGGTTCATCCAGACAGGGTATGTTTTTCTCCTTTATGATATATTTAAATTTAATACATAAGATTTCAAAGTGATGACTAAAAAAATAAAAACTTAAACATTCATGGAAAATATTACACTTAATTACTTAACAAATATTTATTTTAGGATGAACTGTATTTATGCACCCCTGTTAGAGTGGCCCTTGACAAAACTTTCTATATTGGTAAGTTAATATTTCTTATTATAAATTCAAAATATGTAAAATTATTATTTACTTATTTTAGTCGGTTTTGAACCAAATGCCACAATGCAAACTGCCCATCACATGTTATTATATGGTTGTGCAGAACCTGGCACGGATGACATTTATTGGTAAATTCTAAATTACTTTTAAAAAGTACTTTTCTAATTGTACTTCTTTTCCAAAGGGACTGTGGGGAAATGGCCAAGTCAAGTTCAAATAACAGTAGTCTACAAAAAGCAAGTCCATGTAAGGAGGGTTCCCATGTAAGTTTGTGGAAATAAAAATAATAATAAATTTCCATTTTAAAACTTGCATTTCAAAGGTTATTTATGCCTGGGCTAGAGATGCCAAACGTCTTCAGTTGCCTGAAGATGTTGGTTTTGAAGTTGGTCCTGGCACTCCAATTCAGTATTTAGTATTGCAAGTACATTATGCACATGTTGATAAATTCAGAGGTAATACTAAAATATTCAGTAATATTAGACAATAATTTTATAAATCTGATTTTAGATGGAAGTACAGATGACTCAGGTGTATTTTTATTATATACAGAAGAAAGGTAGTGAAACATTTATGCAATTTTATCATATTTTAATACCGTTTTTAATCAATTATAGGCAGAATAAATTAGCTGGAGTTATCTTGCTGGGAACAGGAGGTGCCATACCTCCTAAATCAGTTACACACATGGAAACAGATTGCAAAATTAATGAAGATAAAGTAATTTATCCATTTGCTTATCGAACACATACCCACAGTTTAGGTAATGCATGAGAACTTTTTTTAATATCAGTAAAATTACAATATTTATCTATAGGTAAGGTTGTTTCTGGTTATAATGTTCGAAGAGACAGATATGGGCTTGATCATTGGACACTTCTAGGGAAAAGGAATCCACTAACACCACAAACATTTTATCCTGTGTTTAACCGCGATCCTATACAACCAGGTGACGTTTTGGTAAGTGAAATTACTTTTTACTACACATGCATTAACTGCTAGATAATAGAAATGTAACTGTTTTACTTTCAAGAAAGCAACTAATTTAAGGTAGACTTTCGTTCTAGTTTAAGAAGAATATAATTTTAAATAATTAATAAATTTGTGAGAGAGGATAACTTTTTTATTCAACTAATTAATAAGTTAATAATAATTAAAAAAAGTAGGTATTGAAGTAGCTGACTGTAATATTTATTCTATGAATGCTTTCTGTAAAAGTCTGTAAAATCTAATATAATTTTTTAGGCAGCAAGATGTACTATGGAGAATAATAAGAATACGTATACACATGTAGGGTATGTTATCAAAAAATCAATAAGCAAGTTAAATAATCTTGTTAACTCTTAACAATAATTACAGGTTGACTAATAATGATGAGATGTGTAATTTCTATCTCATGTATTACGTTAAAGAAGGCACACCGTTAGAAAAGCAATATTGTTTTACAAGTGGGCCACCATATTTCTATTGGAATATGGAAGACCAATTGAATAATATACCAGATGATGCTTCAGTGTTGTAATTTCTCTCCTAAATGTGATCTATACATTCCTCTCTCAGCAATTAAGGCTACTGAATTTTCTTGAGATTGTAATATTATTTTTCTATGATGTATTTTAGTTGGTAAGTTTTACAGAACAAAACTATATTCATAACATTTTTTTTCATACAAAAGCATAAATTTACAGAACAAAACTATATTCATAAAACTTTTCTCATACAAAAGCATAAACATTTTTATTTGCTAATTTAAAATAAACAGTCGGTTATTTAAAATGTTGAAATGAATATTGATGCGAACAGCCGAGTTGTGTTGTGTACAAACAGTAATTACTTATTTTTTGTTGTTTGTCTTGTTATTCATTATTTTAAAATAAGTATCTCGTTATTTCTGTAAATTTGTACTTAATTTTTTTTATAATATTTATACAGTAAATGCAAAAGATGTCAATTCAGCGCTTTAAGTAATAACGTATCTTAATCAAAAGTCGAATTATCCCATGATGTTTAGGAGGTAGTAAAATTCGATTCTTTTTGAAGACAAAAATGCTCACCTTAAACTATAACTTCTTCGTCAACGTATTTCACTCTAATCAAAAATTTAGTTAATAAACTCTAAAGAATATACATATATAAAGTAATACAATGATCAAAAATGTAATCTTATAATTCCTAGGCAGCTTTAATTTACAAGTCGTTTGCGAGAAGTACAGTATCCTACTGTCTTAATAAGGACATTTAGAAATATTACAAATGAATCTGATGTGATAAAGTAACGAAGGTAGTTTATTTTCTGGTACTAATATTTAATGTTCCATATTGTATGCTGTGATTTGTTAAACATTATTATTATTATATTCCTGTTAACTATTGAACATTATTGTTTTACAATACAAAGGAATTTATATGTATACATGATATAAACATAATGTTGCACAAGCCATTCAGAAAATGAATGATTAAAAATATTTTGCACATAACTGTTATGTACTTAAGTAAAATGCAGATTTAAAAACAAAACCGCTGAAATTTGGAAATGTTATGTCAGCTTTCACGGTCGAATACATATTATACTTCCAATTATCTGGTTTCTTCTGTGTTCCTTTCAAGGGATATGATAACAGTAGTAACCGTCTAAATGGAATATACCATGAACACATTACATTAAAGGTGATATTTACTCTATAAATGTAAATGCATTTTCCACCCTTTTTTAAAATTTCAGTGGTTTCTGTAAACGCCAGTATTGTTAATTCCAGGTTCTCTTTTTTACATTTCAACTTGGCTAACAATGCTGAAAATTTTGTTAGTATTTAAGGTGCTAAATATATATATATATTAATGAGGTACAAATGTAAAGAAAAGTGAAAGGAAATAAGCAAAACGACTAGTTGTTAAAGTTTGCCAAATATTTTAAATGTAATTAGTTTTAATTTGGTACTTATATATTTATTAATATTATGTTGAAAATAAGGTATATTTCGTCCTAAAAATGAATATTTTTCCTTCTCTGAGATAAAAGTGATGTTTCATTTTCTAAATAGTGTGGCAAAAAATTGTTGTTTCAGAAATAAAGAAGAAATTGTTTTGGGGTCCAAATGTTGTCATATTTTGAGTAAAAGATTTGTAATTTTCTGCTTATTTAAAATGAAGCTATTCTTATTTCAGTAATTGATTTTGTTGAAAATGTTTCAGTTCTATTGGTTTATAAGTCTGTGATGGAAATTAGTTGCGCTTATTCTATTATTGTTTTTTATTTTATTGTAAACTTTTACTTCAGTCAATATTACAAATATATATTTCCGCAACCATATCATTAAAGATGTATAAATATTTTGTACGTCAATTTAAAACAGAATCAAATATTTTAGCAATTAATTTTATTCAAGATAATGTCTCCAGTATTAAATTTATATATCTGTAAATATTATCTTAGATCAATAAATTAGGATTTCATTATGCAGTACAGTTTTTTATTTCTTTTTTGTCTTTACGATGTAGTTTGTTTCGTTAGTGTGTTATATTCTCAATCCTATAGCACTCATAATTCCAAGCTATATGACGGTGAAACTATAAAATCCCACTCAATAGTTTTAATTATTTAAAGGGGGAAACCAGTGTGAGGGATTGAAAAAGCGCCGTTTTTCCCGTTTTTGTTTTATAACTAGATTAGGGTTTGGGAAACAGATACAAACACAAAATTCATCAATTTTTGACCCTCCTTCCCTCACGCAACAGGACCAAAAAGCTGAACTCCCCTCCTCTTGATTTGCGTTATGTAATTTGTGGACAACCCCTAAGTAATACATTTTTGATATTTGTCTACCTGCTCCTAAGTAAACGTCTGTAATTTCTTTTTTTTTACGTTTTTGAAAGCATGTACTTTCAGAAAGTACAAGAAAAAACAATTTCTCCAACCCTCTACAGTGGTGCCCTCCTATAATTTTACCAAAAACTAACAGAATTATATTTGGCTACCAGATTTTTCAATTACATCATTTGATTTTAACTATTGCATAACTAATAATAATTATGGGAAACCTGTGCATGATTGGTGACGTTTACTCGTAGTTTGGTAGTAAATAACTTCCATTGGTTATTCAGAACGAAATTATAAGGGATTTTTTTAGGCGTTTTGAGTTAATATGGCAATATTTAATTTTCTATTGCGTAAAATTTTTCATTTGTCGGGTGTTGCCTTGTTCTTAATTAGCATTAACTTAACTGTACAAACATATATTTTATTTCTCAAGGCTGTTATTACTATTAGATCGCAACTTGCGAGCAGTGGATTTAAAATGTATATTAAATGTAATATAGGCAATTGATCTCACACCTATGACATAAAGTTGATATCATACAATCATTTTAATTACAAAATATACTATGACCCAGAGACTCGAAAATTCGGCAAGAACTTTTCAGGGTCAATTCAGATGGAAAATTTAAGATAATGGACCTGTCTAAAACACTCTACTTATCATTATCTACTATTTTTTCTTATTATCTTACCGTTTGAAAAATTTTTTTTTTTCATATGATCTTCACTTAAGTGTAATAAGTAATAAAAATGTCGCGCAACTCAATCCTTTAACTGGATACTTACAAGCTGTCCTCGATAATGGAGCTAGTATAATACTTAGTATTAAGGTATTATTTATATTGTTTTTGCTATTTCTTTTAAGATGACTTCTATTTGTAAAGATAAAAGGATTAATCATTATAATTGATAAAAGATTCGTCTGGCTGTATTAGACAGTATTAATATTTATGATTACGACATTAATGCCAGTAATTAGATGTACGGTTTGTGTATTCTTATTATTAAAAAAATGCTAATAGTAAAAGTAATGCTAAAATAAAAAGCACACCTATGTTCCTGAAAAGCGCTGACCATGCGAATTATATAGACGTTATTCCATGAAATAGATCGTTTTGAGTATCAAGGTCTCAAGTGTAAATACAGTGGCCCAAAAAAATACCTACGTCTGCGCTTACACACTAAATGTAACTAACTGAACCAAAACAAACATAATTTCGCACAGTTAATTAATTTAACGCATTTTTTTATTTATATATAAAAGTTGTTGAAGTTTGGTATATAAATAAACAATATTGTATATGTGTATGTACAAGAATAACTTATTCTTGACATTATTTGATTACAATTTATAGGTACTTTTTTGCTTAATTTTTTAATTGCGATATTATGTGTTAGTTTTTTATCTTTTAAATAATATAGGCGAGAGAGAATTTTAACTTATCAAAATTATAATCAAATCACGTGTTAATGACAATGTTTCTTTTAAGTCAAAACATTCTGGATAACTTCCTTGAGGATCTTAATAATTTTCATTGCAATATTAAATTGTAACTAGTACTAAATAAACAATAAAAATGCCAGTTAATTTACAGATTTGTCTTGTACCTAGTGAATTATTAAACAAAAAATAGCAATTCGAGTATGTCTATAAAGCCTCTATATACTACATAATACAGAATGTAGATATAGGTAGGTATGTTTAGTATGATTTTAAACAGGTGGTTGTCGGATTTTAAAGCTGGTGCATACACTTTTATTTTCACTGAATGGCTTAATTTTTATTTTTGTATAGGAGTTTATATATGTAAATAAATGGCGACAGTAGTACATAGTAGGTACATGTATTTCTAAAGCGAATATATGATATACATATAAGCAACAATTTACTGCTAATAAAACAGAAGATAATGATAATGATTTATTTAAATATTAGAGAGATGTGTTGCCTGTTCAACACTCTATATCTAATAATGTATATACAACATTAGGGTACACAATTATGTGATATATGGAATGGATAGATACTTTTTTGGGCCACTGTAGTTTAGTGTGATGTCATGATGACATCATCGGGAAGTGTGCGGCTCCGTGGCAGCAAGTTTCATAGCATAAGCATTGGGTCCTGCCTGCTAAAACGGCTAAAGGCATCAACTGTAAATGTAATTCAGCGCCATTGCTTGCTCTCGACTCTCAAATCAATAGCAACTGACGTCAGAACAGAAGTTAGGCAGCAGCAATCGGGGAAGGGAAGGGGGCAGTACACTTGTAACTTGGCTAGTAGTGTTATGTATTCGCGCAAGTGGGTTTGCAAACTGTTTGTGTTTTGTGTTAAACAAATGTGCATAACACCTGATGCGATGTAAGTTTCGAATTGTTCGATTACTTTTGTGCGTGTTTCTCAGTTTTATAGTGGACTTCGCTGTCTGATGATAATAAGGAGATTATTATTAACATGCCATAATATGGCCTTCACCGGCATATAAGTGTTGACATTGAAGGTTTCTACGCAAAGACTGCAAAAGGCCAGTAGAGGTCAACTAATCAAATATTTAATTTTCTCCACATGAAATGGTAAATCTTAATTTTTGCCGATCCAATGGTATCTAATATGATACGTTAATAAAATGTCACTTTACTCCTGCTATTCAGCAGCAATGTTTTGAGCGCTCAGCATCTTCACAACTTGTTTACTTTTCTTTTTATTTATTTATTGTCATTAGATAAATAAGGCTTTTGACATTAGCCACTTTATTAACCTAATATGACAATTAGTATGTGAATTCAAAATTTGTTAAGCGAGTTTCGTTTTGATTCAATGTAGGTATATATGCAGATAATTCCAAATTGTACGTAAAATGCAACGAGACTGAAATCAAAGTATATTTTGCAGTACAGTAGCTAAACAGGTTCAGGCAGTTTCATCGGCGTCAAGTTTCTAAAAAAACAAACCAAACAAAAAACGCACGGCAAACCGTGATAGCAACTTGTGTACACAGAGGGCAACAAGGAATAATTAAGGAGATAACGTATCTCATGACATCTAAAGATTTTTTGTTACGACGACAGATGGAGTATTTTGTTTTGTTTTTTTTTGTTTAATTACAAAATTAAGTCGTACAGTACCAAACACTAATCGTAAATGTATTCAATTACTTTCGTTACAGTATCTTAGACAGAATAGAACGTTTTGTTTAACCACGTGCTTTTATGTACAGTATACTGATAGCACACCTTATTAGACCTTTGCTTACAACAAACATTAGTCGTAAGTGCTATTATAAAAAACTATTATTACTGTCAGCGGCAAACAATCACTTACGACACTAACGTTACATCGCGCATCGGGGAATTAATTTTATTTAATTCAACTGTCCGTTTAGGAATCTGATACGTGTAGCGTATGTGAGGTATAATTATTAGATACTTTTGTTGTTTATACAGCGCAATACCGCAACAAACAGGTGGGCCCAAACCGAGACGCGCCAAAAATGAAACTTCATATATGACGGAACTGTTTTCAAACTTATAACGTCGACATTCTATTGGTTCTGCCCCTTCCATTAGATCCAACCAATCTAATTGTTGTATCGCGTGTGACAACTCTAAAGTTGGACACACACATTTTATTCACTAGTATTAAGTACCTTATCTTCTTGAAAAAATAATCATTGTCAGACGATAGGTCCATTCTATTATTTGTTATATGCGAATTACAGAACTCACCAAATAAGAGCTGTATAAGTAGTAGTATCGGTAGTTTACTAAAGTAAATAATTACACCGAGATAATATAAAATGGAATTTTTATGTAAACAGTACATTGTTGATAAAATTGTATATTATACGATGCAAAAAAATAATGAAAATTAAAAGTATTTCCGTTTAAAATTAACTAATTAAATAAGTACTTTTACAAAAATTTCATTTTCAATGGTTAGTTTTAAATGTAACGATTACAGTTAGTAAGTTTTGATTATTCTCTTTATTGCACTAATATCCGGCTACGTCTTCACAAGATCTACCATTTTTAAGTTATTGGCACTTGTTCGTCATTGCCGTAGTTTACACAGATTTATACAAATATGTGAAAAAAAAAACATTAGTGCCAGTAATTGATATTTAAAAAATCATGTATGTGGTGAAGTGTTTATCTTAGAAGTATTTACTTAGCTGGATTTCTCGCTTTTGGTAATTTCAGTAACTGTTATTATGCACATTTTGATAAGACATGTAAAAAAGTATCACTCGTAGCATAATAATTTTTTTATTCATATAATTAACAAACGAACAATTTTTCTGTTTCTTTAGAACGTTTGTAAACATTATTATGATAATATTACTTCAAATTGTACACATAAATACATATATACAATCCTTTGTTATCTAACCAACATCTGTTGGTGACATTATTTCAGTTGCTAAGCTACCAAGCCAGTGAAAAGATAAAACGAATGTACACGAACTTATCAATTATTGTTTCATTTTCTTCAAGTTTATTAACATGTTATAATTAGTTCTATTCAGAATGTTATAATTTTATTATAATTTTTAATTAGAATTCGTATCACTTTGTGGTAAAAAAAATAAGAGACAAGAAAACAAGAAAATAAGTGAATTAGGTGTAATTGTCCCTTAAATCAAAACTGAAAGAACTTGTATATTATTTTTTAAATATAATTGCACCACTAATATAAAAGTTATTATGTATTTTTAAAAAAAAATTCTCATAAAAAATAGAATAGCTAAGAAATATTTATTTAAAAAATAAAAATATTTATCATATTTATTTAAATGCATCAAATATCTTAATATCTCAATAGTATTTTGAACTCGAGTAAGCATAATTTTTGATATTTAAATACTGGTTTCTGAAGAAGTAGCAACGTTACAAAAACTAGTGGAACCGGAATATTTTCGTAAAACCAATTTATTACTTTCGAATAGAATCTTGTATTTTTTTTTGTAAATAACATACTGATGATATATTATGGATGTTTTACCAAAAGTACTTTAAAAGATTATTTCTAAGATGTAAAATAATTCTGAAAATTTTTATATTTTTGTGTGAGAACCTTCAAAGTATTTTACAGTCTAGAAAGCATTCGATTATTTTTTAATTTTATCAAAATACATGTTTTCTTAATAAATCAATTATTTTAAATAAATTAAATTAAATGTCAACCACATAATGCCGGAAAACGACGACGTACATTGTATATTAATTAACTAGTCATTTTTTTAAATATTTATACTTACTTTATGAAGTCAATTTTATGTTCATAGGTACATAAAATAGTTAAATAATTAAAATAATTCAATAAATAATAAAAAAATAATAATTAAAATAGTTCCGAAGCTTCTTAAATTTGAGCGTCTTATTTACTTATTCTTAAAAGGCGCAACTTTCAGTTTCGTTTAGGAAATGATTATATTAAAATTTTTTGACGGTTTGTCAAGTTTTATGGGGACCGTTTTTCAAACACAGCTAAAGTTAATAAAACATCATAAATTTTTCAAAAACAAACAATTGTATGTATCTAAAAATAGTAAGAACATAGGCACTTGATTGCTTCGCAATTTTTTTAGTATTCATAGAAGTAATAATTGTATAACTTTTTCATGTATAGATAACACCTTAAATTTGTTAATAATTACTTTTGTAAATTTTATACGCACATATCAAATTATTTAAATTCCATTTTATTTAAATATACAAAGTATATATGTTAATTTTTGCGTTAATATTGTCTTTTTGGAAGTTCTATGAAATTGTGGACAGGGTGAGAACAAAATAGGTAAATAACTCACTTTCTGAGCGATACATAGTCCTATCTATCTATCACGTTTTTGATTTTGATACGTGTTGAATTTGGATGGGTCTAACCAGTTGTCTGCAATTTTAATTGACAATTATTTATGTTACTGGCCCCATTACATGATAAATGTTTTACATTTATAATAAGTGGCGAGAACGTAACTGATTTGGTCTACCCCTGCATTGGAAAACTACTTTTAATTTTTTAATAATTTCCAACACTATTTGATTCATTGATTAAAGAATGTACGAGTTTAGCTTGTATATATCTATTTTTAATTATTGTTGAAGTATTTTAAGCGATCTTTTTTTTAGCAAGTGACATTTAAAAATATTATTGTACTATATTGTTTTAATGAAGTGTTTGGCCTTTTGCATCGCATGCTATTTTTAGTGTTCATAAGTATTTTTGTTACATTGAGTATCGTCATTGAATGCACTTCAAAATAATAACGGCTATGTACCGCTAATGCAATATGTGTTGCCTGTAAACCAGGCGTTTGAGCGAGTAAAATTTCTCGGCTAATAATAATTTTTTTGTTGTAGATCTTCCATGGAGGAATAATGGCAAAAAGCTTGCTTTTTATCACAGGTTAGTTATTTATTTTTTTTTAATAGTATTCATAGCATGTTTATAACGATTCGCAGTATGTTTATACAGATGTAAAGTAAAAGCGCTTCAAAAAGTGATAAAATTATCAGTACATTAGTGTTATTGGTTATCAGTATTTCAGCTTTTGTTCAACATTCCTTTTCACAAAGTAAAAACGAGTAAGAGGTTTAAATTAAAAGTAAAATTGACTGCGATGATTATAATATAATAATTTTTATTTGATTTATCGTATTTTGAACGTTAAAAATACTACGTTAATTATCACAAATTAAATTAAAAAGGGAAAATCGTCGTTCGATTAAAAAAAAAAATGTTTTTGGATATTTATTTAGGGCATTTAATTCCAGTTATGTTCTCATTTTCCTTTATTTTTATTTTTTTTGTATGTATTGGTACATATTTGTTACGAAGTTACTATATAAACCTGATTTACTTTAAAAATTGACTAAAATCCCAGATAAAATTTACCTGAAGTAGTTTTTAATATTACGGAAAGACATAATATATGAATGAATCAATTACTGATACGGTGATATGATTTTACAAAAAAAAAAGTAGGGACGTATAATCAATCTTTATTAATTTTAGTCATCAGTCAATTAGTTAACTGCCCGTTCAGTGGCGTAGTTAAAAAATGTCAAGATCTTCAGAGCGAAATATATTTTTTTTGTTATCCACTAGTTATTTTTAGTCTTACATGTCAGTAGTAGACTTTTTACATTCGTGAATTTGATTAATTAGAATTAGATGGGTAAAACTGGTGTAAATTATGTTAGTTATAAACAAAATTAAAAATTTCATACATTGCCACTGTTTATCATTAAATTTGATGTTGCAATCTCTTTTATTTGGGTAGCAAATATTATTGATAGAGATATATACATAATAAACAAATTCGTCGACGTAGACGAAGGTTACAATAAAAAATAATTTTGAATATTTTTAAAGAAATCAGTATTCCCATTTTATGTGAAACGAAATATGAAAGTTTGCATTGAATTATTTATTTAGGACAACAGATAAATGTTTTTTTTATATAAAAAAAGTAGTAAGAACATTCATTATTATACGTTACTGATTTCTGGATTTTTATAAAAAAATTATATTGCATGTTACTAATTGTGGAGTACAGTCTTTAACAATTGGCGTTGATAAGATACGTTTCTTTAAAGTTGAGATACGGTTAACACCGTATGTGTACTTCAACCTTATCAGGATGTAATTGAAACATTTAAAAAATCAAAAATACCGCGCAAATTAAGTGTTTATTTAATCCAAAAATTTTCATTTATATATATATGGATAACCAAAATATTAAAATATAAATTTTTCAAAATATAAATCTCTATAAACTAACAGAGATAACCCGTCTTTATATAGTTAATATTTATATTTTTAATGTGAGTATATATATACAGGGTAATTCAAACTGAGTGGTACATTAGACGTTTTAGGGAAACTAAGCATGTTACAGAATATGTTAATGAATAGTTTCTGAGATAATTTAATTTATTGGAAAAAAGATTGCACCGCAACTCAAACTATAAAAAATCATAACTTTCATAAAAAATGACTTAGAATGTTGAAATTTTTACTAGTTATAGCCAAGTCATAAGGCTCACGTCATACCAAAACTAAGCTTTATAATTTGTACAGGGCGTTCAGAAAAAAAATCCAAAGTTTAAAAACTTCAAACACGAATAACGTCATTTTTTCAAACGTCACCTAGCATATTTTATTTTGTCATTCGATTCCTTTTTTTATCCTATATATATACTTACTAACATGTACATTATATAATATATGTATCGTGTATGAAAAAATAATTGCTATATAAAACCATTACTTTTATTTACTTTTCGAGACCGTTACGTTTTTTTTCTGCTGTATTTGTGAGTATATAATGGCAACAATTTTATATAAAATATGCCAGCACTATTATAAAGTAATAGGTACAATTATATTGATACATAATTATATGACGCGTCTTGGAGATACACACATATACATGCATATATGTACGAACGCATTTATGTATGTGTTGTATCTGTAATGATTTTTGCGGCTATATTTATCGCTAGAATGTTGCTGTTTTTCTATAAATACAAGTAAACAACTTGATCAACGGTATGAAAAAACTGTAACTTTTTTCATTTTTGAATAACAAATAACGTTAGCAAGTCCGAGTGAGTGTGTGTAAATGAATATGCATGTAAATGTCATATCTTGAATACCTTGAGTATTTAACCGATATTATAAAGAACATTTAGTTGTTGGTAGGCAATTTTTTGAAAGTACCTACCAATTATGGATCGCGATTTCGAACTTATTAGTTCTCATCAGCATTACAAAATCAGAAAAAATTAATTTCTTAAAAGCCGCCATTTAGGAAATGTTATACTATCTATTATAAAACCAAAGGCTTTCACGGCCGGAATCCATAGTAGAATAAAGATTCGGGCTGTAGGACCGTGGTTTAAGTGAACTATTAACTCCATTCTGACATTCTTATTGGTAGTAGACTGCAGTCGCTGCCGAGACTTCGAGATACAACCTACGTTCACGTCGTCAACGTAGCACTGCCACTGAGGATGTCAGTCGCAGTAACCGACGAAACGTCTGGACTTAATAGTTCACTTAGACCACGGCCCTACAGCCCGAATCTTTATTCTACCATGTTATATATATTGTTTTAATACATATATGCACATTGGCATGTTTGTTGTTTGTTTTAGAATTCATTGCAATACGTATTACCTCAGTAGAAAGTAATGTTATTATCTTTGAATTAATTCAAGTATTAGGTAAGCATAAAAACTTCATACTCCTACACATTTTTAACACATCTACTATTTGACCTATGCAAAGCAATTAGTCACATAGACTGGAAAACGACGTAAGACATTGTGTTTACAATACCCTACGGTTGATACTAATAAAAACATTAATCCGCTAAAAATTTAACAGTAATACATGCAGGATTATTTTTTTTTTTTCGTTTTAATGGCATTCATCAACGCAACGACAACAATATATAATAAATAACATAATGAGTACTGTAAAAAAAAAATAGTAATCCTTAAAGTAAAATGTTGTTTTGTATATTAAGTAATTTTGGCTTTGTTATACCGGGAGTGACATAATCAAAAACAATAAATTAATTACCGAATGTGTTATTTGTTTTCATAAATGTTTAGCAAATGTATCGCTGTCATGTACGTTTACTTTTATTTTAAATAAAATTACAATTACCTGCTTTAACTATTTTTTAAAATTTAAATAGATACAATTTTGAAAATTCCAATTATTTTTATTGCTCCTTTTTATTGATTCCTCACACTACGCTATTGCTTTGTACATTTCAATAAACGTAACATAAAATGAATAATAAATTTACTTTTATTTTTCTTACCAGTTTGTGATTTGTTTATCAATTGGATAAGACAGAAAATTAATTTCATTTAATTATGTTCTGTATGTAGCATGAATATTTTTTATTATTTCTTGAAAAAACGTTGATAATGAAGATTATATAAACATGTATGGGATTAATAATTTCTTGAGTAAATTCTGCTTACAATTAGCGTACTTTATTTACATATTTGTTGTTGAATATCTACAGGTACACATAATTTATTATTAAAATGAAAAACAATTCTGTTATTGAAGGGTTAAAATTTTCTCCATTTAGATTTATTTGTCAAATGATACTATATTTTTTGAACAAAAGATAATTTTCGTTTTTTTCTTTTCTGTCCAATTAAAACTGAAGGAAATTACTTATGACGGAATGCTGTTGAATGAATTCAGTACAGCATGCATCCTTAAGTTTACAAGACATCCATTGTAAATTAATTTCAACCTATCTACTTTACTGTACAAAAGAATGATAAAAGTTGCAAAATAGCGACCTACTAATAATGCTAATAAAATTCATTTGTTTACTGGAGGCAAATTTTAAAAAAAGGTTGCAATAGTAGCAGTGGCATTAGACAAAAATCACAACAAAAATTGTTTTACCTTTTTTGTATAGCTTTCCTGGTTACTGGGATCCAAAAATTAAAAATCACAGTATTATTTTGTAGTTTTTGAAAACATTTTTGCAAGGGAATAATAAATTAATATGTGTAAACTTCCCAAAAAGCTAATGTTTCAATGTTTCATTACTTCATGCTAACTGTCCTGAAATTACATGGTCTGCAGGAATTTAATAATCAACTTTGTTTGGTTATGGAAGGTTTAATTAATACGGATTAGCTGTTCCCGTTTAATGTAATATTAACTTTTATACCACAAGCGTTTACTAAACGCGATTATAAAAAAAATCCAAATAGTTAAATTTAATGGGGTGCAGACGTTTTATCAACAATTTCACAGGGCATCTTCAGAAATATGGGAACTAAATTTAAATTAAATAGGTAGATAATACTTCAAACAAAAATAAAATAAAATTCGAGGTTCAATTTTCCACTGATTTATTTAACAACTTAACAATTGTTTCACTCAACATGGGCATAATTATCTAGATATTTAATCAACCATAAAGACAAAACAGAGAAAATATAATATAAATATATAATAAATGTGGGGTTTACAAATTAAATTGTAACTCTTGTAAAGCTACATATATTGGTCAGAGAGGGAGGAAATTTAAAGAAAGATTAAAAGAACACGTTAAAAACTACTCAGGAAATTCTACCTTCATGAACCATATACATTCAAACGATAATTTTAAAATTTTACACTGCTTGGAAAAAGGTAAAAAACTTAACATCTTAGAATCATTAGAAATTAAAAAAACAGATAAAACAAAATAATGATTCCTCCTTAAACGAAATTGAAAATGTTTTTGATTCAATAATTTTAAACAAAATTATACAATGTACCCCTTCCACAACCCCCTAATCAAACGTAGAATGTATATATAGGTAGGATAATATACGTAATTTGTTATTATGTCTTCTGAAGGTGCCCATGTTGGGTAAAACAATTGTTAAGTTGTTAAATAAATCAATGGAAAATTGAACCTCGAATTTTATCTTATTTTTGTTTGAATCGTGATTTTCCGTAATGTAATGGCTGAATCAATTAATTTTTAGATAATACTTATTTATGAAATAAATTAGGAAATATAATTTGGAAAATTAATTGATATAAATCAGTAGCATGTTTTCCGTCAACATTGCGGTTGATATAAAAAGGACAATTGAGTCACGTTTACTAGGGAAAATGCTTGTTAAGTTGACGTTTAGGTATGTTACGCTCTGTTGCACCGCATTATTGTTTTCCCAGTTGAAGGGTGTAATAATGTACACACGTGTAAGTTGCGGTTTAAACAACGTGTGACTCGATTCCAGATGTGGCATGAACACAAGCTGCAACGACAGGAGACATCTATTGGGGACATGTGCGTCTTGAGACTCAAACAAATCAAAGAACTCTCAGGATGACTCACAATAAGGGATACAAATTGCATTGCTAGTTAAAACAATTGAAACACAATATCACTATTATTTGTCGTATGGTATTTAACGGATAAAGTTTATTAACAGAGTAAAATATTAATGAAACTCATTGATCCTTTAGACTATAAAGGCTTACCAAAAATTTAGCAAAAGTAGGTAATTAACAAAACCATTAGAGCCATGCTAGACACACGAAAAGAAACAACTGACTGTCTAAAATAGTTATTTGTGTACTCTGTGAATTTATTTTTCTAGTGAAGTAAAATCTGATAAATATTCCACAAGAGTCTGACAAGAATTGATTATGAAAAATAAAAATCTCATTAAAATTAGAACCGTGAATTTAAAGTAGACAGGAAAATTTCGAAGTACCATGGATCAAATATCGTCATATACGCATTTACAATAAACAAAACTTACAATTCGATTAGAACAATACATATTTGCTACAAAATTAATAGTTATCTTATACATACTTATATAGAATTGAAATTTAATGAGATAATATAGTTGGTTGAGTAAATAAAACCAAAATTGTGCCAGTTTGGACAATTTTGACACAGTGGTCCAACAAATTATGTTTTATTAAAAATTCTTTTATAACGATAAAAACATAAACCCATTTCTCCTACGCGTACCCATCAAATGAAGCATTTAAACAATTGTTTCTACATTTTATATACGTTATACGTTTCCAGCGGTGTGGTCTAGTGGTTTAGATCATTGCCTAGCATTCGGAAGGCAACTGGTTCGAATCCTGGTCCGCCAACTTTGGTCAAAGTTTTTTGTGGTTTCTTTTAATCATTTAGACAAATGCTGGGGCAGTAATATTCCTTCCACAGATAATCTTTCACTTATTTTCTGTCTTCATTTCGTCCTACTCACCCTCACGATTCTTGAAAGGAGACTGAAGAGGGCCTTACGCCTAGTTTTCGGCTTTGCACTACAGTGTAGGTCGGAGGGACTGCCGTCCACTAGTATTAATAGCTGGTGGGTGGGATGAAACACGCAAAAGATTTTTTTTCATCGGAATACGTGTTTGGCTATGGTAATTATGAATTTCAATTCAAACTTACCCTGAACAATTTTAATTTATCACAAAAAGGGCGATTCACACATGTGCTTATGTGTGTATATACATAATGTCAGAAATATCGCGAATGACCCGTCCCGAATAGAAAGTAAATAAGAAATTAAAAATACACTATATAATATATATCAACATTTTTTTTTTTTGTTTTGGTAGGTAGATAGTTTGATATCCACATTAATCTCACCCACGTTAGTTCTTTTGGTAACGAAGTGTTTTATAATAATATGATAGTAAAGAAGTTGGTTTATTTTGGGATATCGTAGCAATACTTTTTGTTAAATTATTAGGCTTTTATTGTATAGTAGCTGTGCCCGCGACTTCGTTCGCGTGGAATTTAACAAAAAAGTTATTTTAATTTTTTTTAACGAAATCGTTGAGATACAACCGTTAGCAATAGCCCGCGAGGCAGGCAGCCTTAGGATATTAAGTTGGGGAGAGGCGCTTTTACAATTTTTGTCTGTCTGTCTGTTTCGACTAATCTCTGAAACGGCTGGACCGATTTTGACGAGTCGTTCAAAGGCAGATAACTATTTATTAATAGTAATAATTAATTTCTAAGTAACTCCTTATTACATTACTGGCCATCTGTCAGTGAAAGTCCCGTCAAAATCGGTCCAGCCGTTTCAGAGATTAGCCGGAACAAACAGACAGACAGACAAAAAATTAAAAAAATGTTATTTTGGTATATGTATCGTGAATACATACATCCATATGCATTTAGTAAAAAGTGGTTATTTTAATATTACAAACTGGCACTCCAATTTTATTTATATGTTTAGATATTCGCTATTGATGCTTGAAGCTGTTAGCTTTGAAATTTAACTATAATTAACAGACTTAAAAACACAAAGTTTGAAAACATTTTTAACTATGTATTATATAACTTGTAATTGTGTTTTTAATTCCGTTTGGTTTAATTCAATTACGTTTTGGAGCTAATGTTTGTTTGTCACATAGTTAATTCGACATCGAATTACAAACGAATTATTATCTTTCGGATTTTTATTTTTCTTTTAAATTCAAACCTCTAGCTTAATAGGAAATGGGATTGTACAAAGATCTTTGAAATGATTAGATTTTCCAAGCTTGCAATTATCCCGTCACACTTTCTTGTACCTGGATCAAAAATTACTACTTATATTCTTTTATTAATTGTTATACCGATGTTGTTGTAAATGTTTGCAACAAAATATTTTTTTGTATGTATTCTAATGATTGGTGATAATCATGTTATTTTAAATGCAACTGTTTTGTTTACAGAACCTTGGACAAAGAGAAGACGGCAAGATATTTAGGTAAGAATAGCCTTTTTTTTACATAAAATGCTGTTAAATGTATTACATGATTTGGCGAGTTAACAGTTTGGTGTTCATTTGTTACTTGAAGTCGTTTAAATGAATAAAATTATGTTAAATATATGATCAATTCTTTCTCCTTGATGGAAACTCATTTTAATACTTAGTAAGAAATAAAACACTAGAAATTTCCACAAAAATTGTTTAATAAACTTAAGAATTGTTTCGCCTAACTTAGTGGTGAATTATTGAGATCAATTTGATCGTTCAGATGAGTATTGGTATTTTTAAACTTATTAATTTCTAGAGATTCTAATAAGTATAGTCTAAGATTTTTATTTTCCACATGTAAGATTTCAAAATTATCATTAAAAATATGTTCCTCTTCATTAAGGTGTTTGGCGTAGTTTGAGTTTAATTTATTATTATCATAGGATTTTTTATGTTCATTTATTCGTTTCTTTAATGATCTTCCCGTTTGACCGATGTATATATAGTTACAAGAGTTACAAGTTAATTTATACACCCCTGGCTATCCTCTTTATTCACCTCCCGCCTTAATTTAGTTTAAATGTATTACTTCTGAAGAAGCCTAAGTTAGGCGAAACAATTGTTAAGTTTCTTACACAAAATTTGTGGAAATTTCTAGTGTTTTATTTCTTACTAAGTATTATGTTAAATATGTTTTTAATAAAAATAAAGATATGTAAGTGTAAAAATGTTTCATAATTTCGTCACTGAAGAATCTGTTTCATTTATTTAACTACATATTATGAAATTTTGATCTTCTGACGTCAAATGTATCGCTAGATTCTAAGTTCGTTGTGGTGCTTAATGGATGAAACATTTAAATTTAAAATAAAATGAAAAATATTCAAACACTATTTAATAAACAATATCTACGAATAGTTTCGACTTGACGGTCATTTTCAAATTATAGTAAGGAATAGGGGGTGAAAATCATGAAACTATAGATCGTTTAAAATCAGAGGGGTTTTGGTATTGTTTACAGTTAATTCTGTTTAGTTATTGATAATATTAAGCTTTGAGGTCAAAGCTTTTTTGTTTTTTAGGTTTTTCAGAAGATTTAATTTTTTGCTTTTAGGTTGAATGTGTAAAATATTTAAATTGTCTATGTCAATTTTATGATTTTTCACTAACCAGTCTGCCCAATATAAATAGCATCGGAATTTTTACACTTAATCTGATTAGATTCATGGTACGGAACCTTCGGCGCGCGAGTTTAACGCCGCACCTGGCCGATTTTATTGTAGTAATTTAGGAAAACGTGAAATGAAATTTAATTGTTATGCGCAAATGGTGTAATTAAATTATATAATGGATTTGATTGGTAGTCAAGACAACCGGAAGTTTTGACGCTTGTCATGTTGTTCAAAAACGTGCCATTACCAACGAACATATTTCATAACATTTTTAAAAATATTTCCTTATTAAATTAAGTATTATTAATATATACATGTTATTATTTATATTATATGTATTATTTATAAAAGAAAATAAGCTGGTAAAATTGGACGTTGGAAATTGATGTGTTTCGAGACGTTGTAACAGTCAGTTCTTTATTTCTTTCATTTTAGTTCAAAGGGCGGGAAGGACAGGTCATTTTTTGTTCAAAACGTTATTCAGTTAGTTGCTGTATGCTATATTATATATCTACCTACCCACCATTTTAAAAGCACTTCTCTTCGTTATTCCTTGTTCGCAAAAATAAAGAGCAAATATTCGGAAGCACTATTAAATTTTATATTGGGCCACGTGCCCTCCCCCATGCGACCTTCAAAGATGCTAAAGCCCACCACCTTTTTGCGTGCGTCACTCAACTCCCTATTGATTATAGATGCGTAAACTGATACCTACCAGTCGCTTTAATATCAGTCTGTTCCCAAAACTGTTTCTTCTGACAGGTGTCTCGTCTTGACTTTCCTGATTAAGAAATTTTCAACATTTATGTTGCAATATCTGCTTTTTTTTTGTAACGAACTTCTTTTGATTTTAAACAATTTTTATCCATGTTAAGATTGAAACTTTTATTTTCATTTAGTAACCACGTTACAAGGGTTTATACATAATTGATTTATCGTAGAATTGAATGAAGGAATAATTAATGTCGAATCGAATTTCCCTTTCTCGTCTTACCCGTTATCCCCACTTTCTGAAAATTCAGAAACTCTAACTTAAAAGTTATCTGATTAATACGTATGCTGAATTACAACAAATCGATTTTAAAAATTTCAAAAGGATTTAAAATATTTTTACTACCCTATAATGTATAAAAATTTACGACGAGTTGTTTACACTCATAAAATGTAAATTAAGGCGTCTCTCTCTTCTGAATTAGATAGCTACGATTAGGTATGGTATGGTTATATGAAATGGGATTTCTTTAGAATTTGATATCTATAGAAAACCCACTCATACAAATATAAATATGGAATCAACAGAAACAACTACTCCGAGGACTAATACCCCTACCGGCATTGAATTACACTGTTGATTCCGATGGACTTCTAGACGAAAATATAACATATTCAAAAAAGAAGAAATTAAAATCCTTATTCGTCTAAATATTAAGATCAAAGATCTCACATTTAGAACGCGTCCTACCAAATAGGCACAACGAACCGAAAGCCATATCCCACGACCGGTTTCGACCTATCGGGTCTCATCAGGTGTGCGCTGGCAGAAAGGCCTTTACAGGCTATATTATAAATATAAATACAAATATAGATATAGATATAGATATATTTAACCCACTAATACTTCTAGATACATAACCAATGATTTTAATCATTGTAGTCAACACAAAATGGCTAGTTCTAATTTTCTTGTACGTAGGTTACTTAGTACTCTCTACTATTAAAAGTATTGCTAAAGACAATGGTTATAACCGTAACGTTATTGATACGATTAAATTTAAGAACTTAATGTCTATATCTTCAACTTTTCAATAAGACCTTAGAAAAAACAAGTTTATTACTATGCCCATCGAGCCAAGATTTATTCGAGGACTCGGAGGTATTTTTCATAAACTTGGTTATCAAATACCATCAGTTCTAATTCTACTGCTCTTCAAGCTCTTCTTGATAACCCTAAGGACAAAATTCCTTTTCCAGTAAAGTCGGGGATATATGAAATTGATTGTAAAGATTGCAATAAGGGTTGTTAATATAATTTCTAGCCGTTCCATCAAATATGTTTTTCATAAACATGTATCTAGGTAGCAATTTACATCTTGTAGGTTCAAGATTGTTTTTTCTTTAAAGTTGATGTGTCTAATCCAATTGGGACGTTTGAGAAATGTACTGGACAATTTTTTTTTCTGTGCCTTTCTCAAAAATTTAATTTTCACTTTATACCGTTTCAAGAAGTAGCTGTATTCTTCGAACCTTCAATCTTGGACTATTCATTTTAATTCTCTCTGTTAGCTCGAATAGTTTTTTTTGGAATGAGAATGAAGGTTCCTTTTGACTTGTATCTTCTACGTTTGACGTGTGTTAAGAATCTAATAAGTGGAATGGAGGATTTTTTTATTGAGAAATTCATTAGAGGTATATGTTAGAATGTGCTGAATTATGATTTAATTGTGTGGCGTTTGTAGCGTTTAGATGAGTTTTGGAGGTAACTGAAGCGTGCGTTCTTGTAATATGGATTTGGTTTGGTGGATTCAGTCGAGCTGGTTCATAAGTACCTTGTACGTTTAAATTGGGGCTTGAAGTTTACACAACTTATAGCGAATCTATGTATAGATAGATATTTTTGTTTGTTTATGTCTATAATTAACATTAAAAATTGTTCGGGCAATGCTGTGTGCGACTTAGGCAGGTCAAAAATACTCAAAAAGCCGTGCTATAGCTGTACTGAAATAAAACTTATATTTTGAGCGTTGCTTTTATTCTAGATGGGAAGCTGCGAAGCCCGTGGTTAGTGGGTATCAGTGCTTTGAGCGAGTCGTCGAACAGCTCCTTCGACGCCTCGCTCTGCCCCACGTTAATATAAAGACTTCTTCGCGCATTTTCTAAACCCCACGTTTGTTATTGTGTCCCCAATGAATACTGTGCGTACTATGGAAACGACTTTCCGGCAACGCGCCGTATCTGACGTCCCTGCGCTTGTGGGATGTGCACGTTGGCGACAGGAATCGTCGGGTCACCTCTTCCTTAGCTTGTGGCTTCTCTCTCGTTGCCGATGGATTGCCCCCTGCAGAATGCGGACCGTTCCTCTGAAGGTATACACATACATACATACATACATACATACAAAACTTCGACACGCGCTCTTACACACTTCGCGACATCTAACCTACGCTTTACATAATAACTGTCAGATACTTAAAGAGCGACATTTACATAAAACCTTATCAGTCATGACCATCGCAATATTTTCTACTAATTTCTCTGGTATAATTTTCTAGAATCTAGACCGCTAAAGCAAAAAATAAAAATAAACTAACCTAGGTTAATTATTTAAACATTCCGTAACAACAGTATAATATATACTTGAAAATTGTTCCGTATTTTTACTAAACATTAAGATATTGATTGATAGCTGTTTAAACGTTCGTTATTCTGCAGAAATAAAATAAAATGTTTCTGTCTCCTTTTTTTGTTGAATTGATTCGAAAATCCAGAAAGCGATTAATTAGTAACTTTAATTGATCGTAACGAACCATACTTTAATCACTTGAGAAAATTAGCTGTCAATTTTATTGTTTAAATGGAATTTTATCAATTAGAATTAATTAATTTGTAGGGAGATCTCTTTAAATGACGGCCTTAAGATATTTGGATTCATTTTAATTTACATACAAAAAAATCAAATTGTTTTATTCTCTCCACTCACACAGAGAAAATTTGTACTAATTGTTATATGTATTTGTTGTTTTTTATTAAACTATGTTTTCTGGAGCTACAAAATTGTTTGACAAAAGTTATTTATTTCGAAAATTAATCATTGCAACAACTAAATTTTCCAGTTGTTTAATTACAAACGGAATTATTTAAATGTCAGTAGGTAAATGCAGTATTAACATTATTTGAATAACATATACCATACTTTATACGTACATATAAATGGATTGGTTGAATTATATTGAAGAGATGTTTTTAACAACTTAGAATATTTATTCTATTTGAATAAATTTTTGATATTGATCAATATTTATTTAGATAATACATACAAATTTCTATGACAACAACAATTAGATACAGCAATAAATGTAACAAATGTACAATAAAAAAAGGATTCATCTCAATCGTTAGGAAAATGGGAAACGTTACCAATTAAATTATTTGGTAACAAAGGATAAGATTTAGGGAAAGACGATTTTTTTGTTGAAGAACAGTTTGTAGTGTTAATGAAATTTGACACTCGATATTATTCTATTTCTGGTCGATAGTACCTACCTATTATAGGTTTGTATTTATGAATTTGTCGGCTTAATTGTACCTCAAAGCAGTTTCCTCCTTAAACTCCAGCTGTTTCAATAAGTTCTTCTTAAAAATAGACGTTGACTGTTTTTTGGCTTTTATCCAACCAAACTCCACTGAAATTTGTCTTGTTTACGTTCGTTGAGTCGATAAATTAATTTGAAATCTCTTGCATACATGCATACATCAAAAGTTTCTTTTCAAATACGAAATATATAGGTATATGAATACGAGGTTGGATTGCAAAGTTTCCCAAAGTTTTACCTTTGTTATTAATAAATTCACTTTTCGTTTATTTTACTTCGAAGGCGATTGAAAAATTAATAATTCTTCTGTTTATATAAAAAAGTGGAAAATAAAATTAAAAAGTTAGTTATATTTTTTGTTATTTCTATAAGAATTTTCTACATGTTTACAGCTATTTTTAAATAAAACTAATGCGATTTTTGTCAGTACAGTTTATTAAATTACGTGTTTTCACCATTGTCGTGAAGTTTGACTACAATTATCCAGACCAAAATACCGTTCAAACGAGTATTTTCATTTTTTTTTTTATTAAATTCCTTAAACCTACGTGAGAGTACCACGTAACATAAACAAATAAACAAATTTACCTTGAACTTTTCAATTCTTGGTTAAACATTGTTTTTCAAACAGTAACCATACTTAAACTGATACTTCTTTACTCATTTCATAAACTTACCATTTAAATGAAAAATGTCAACTGTAGAAGTATTAATTTCAAATAAATAATCAATTTTGTTTTCCAAGTGTAAGAAAATGTTTTATTCGTAGCAGTAGTCGAAAGTCCATAAACATACAAGTTATAAATCGTTTAAAAAATCTACATAAGTGATATTGGATATTATCATAAATTTGATATATAATAGGTATATAGATTTTATAGGCTTCCCTAATTGGGTTGATGGTACCTTTAAAAGAAACGAATCACATACGATTAGTACATGGGGTGGCTACGAGTCGGTTTGGAAGGGGGCTTGATCCCCCTGCCGCCCGCCCGAGCAGCCCCTTCATTTGTTGTTTATTTCTTGTGTTAATTGTTCTTTTCCAATTAAATGTCTACATGTAAGACAATTGAAATTAATTTAATTTTTTCTCAAGAAAATTGTCTGTTATTTTTGTATTAAAATAATTTCCTAGTAGGTATTTCAAATAATGTTGTGTAATTTAAATGGCAAAACAACTGCTGTGAATGGTAGCCAAACAAATTACTTTTACGATTGCTTCCGTAAAATTGAAGTCTTCGAAGAAAATTGTATTTGAAGTTAATATAAATAGATATTTTTCCTCATGGTAATGTAACATGATAAATTTTCATTTCGGACTTAGCTAGCTACTCATTCTACTAAATAAAAGTGAAAACATGATTTCATCTAATAGTTTTTAAGCGTCAATGTGATGACAAGTTCAAACAATTTTTTCGTTAAAAAATGAATAATTTCGACCTTTACTTCATGAAAATCCATAATCCGAGGAATAAAAACACCAAACAAGTAGATTTTCACAATTTTTATTAAATCATGTAACAGTGGTTCAATAGTAAATACTCGCATGTCTGATGAAGTCAATGTTTGGCGAAACATGTTACATGATTTATTTAGTAAAATTTGTGAAAATGTACTTGTTTGGAAGTTTTTACGATTCGCGTTTATGTTCCAAAAACTATTTCATTCGGCCATTTTTAAGGGGTTGTTGGTCGAAATACTGTGGTGGTAAGTGGTTTACCACAATCTAGAACAGCAGAGTACTTCAACAAACCTTTGAAAATGTTGCTGTTGCAGTTGCTGGCGAAATGTCTGGAAAAATTTTTCATGGACAACGGCCAATAACCCCGAAAGGAAATCCATTTAAAAACAATTTTCTTTAAAGTATAATGTTTGTGATATCACGTTGTGTAATTAATTAGTATTTAAAAATATCGAACATGTTGTTACAGGGTTTGTCTTTTGCAAATGTTAATTGAAATTTATCCAGATATTTCTCAATGTTTCTTCGTGTGGAAAATTGTGTTGTTATGCAAATAATTTGTTTTTTTGCGGGAAATGATTTGAAATTGGTGAACATCTGGCAATGGCGCCTCCCGCGGTAACGGTTTCCACACAGGAGTGCGATGCAGGATAAAACGCGTGGACGTCTGGATTGTTTCGTCGGCATAGCACGTGCGACATGTCGGCCGAGGGTAAACTGTACGTGTGTCCATGTATCTGTGTGTGTACGTGTCGTACGGAGGGCGACGGGGGGCTTGTAATTTGACGCACTTGGCTGCCAGAACGCGCCTTAAAAGGAATCGGTACTTTGAGAAGGGGCCACATCGGTAGCAGCAAAACTCTACACCAGCTACTATGATCGTGACTTAACGCACCGCGCCGTGCCGTTGTTGCCATCAGCGTCGCGTCATAAACATGCAGCACCGCATCCGGGTCACGCACGCGAACTGCGCGCCAGATGCACAAAACATCTATTGCAATATGTACCTGAATTCCGCTCCATGGTCCCCTTTACTTGCTCATTTACTCCTTACAATGACTAATGTTCATCTTCCCATTTGCTTACGAAATCTGTCACAAATAATGTTTTCACCGACACAATCACGACTAATACAAATGTTCATGAATCACAATAATCGTTAGAGCAACAACTATCTATGTATTTAAAATGACCGATTTTGTGGAATAATACGGAGTACTTGTTACTTATTTTCGTAAATACATCTGATCAATAACAACTTTCAAAAAAATAACAAAGAGCCTAAAAGGTCACGTACATAAGTTGATTCAAGGAAAATATGAATTTTTAATAGCGCTTATTATGCATATTTTCCTCGTCCTTAGGTACATGAAAATGTAAAACTATTAAACTCAAAGATATAAAGGTCTTTTGTTATCGAGTGATCTCCTTTAATCCTTCCTTCTCAAAGGCTTTATCATGTGGCGATTCGTTTATAAAATTTCGTTTATTTTCCAGTATCCAGTTTGCTCTATCGTCAGCGTCATTTAAATTGAAAAGGATGAACGAAACTTTGTTAATTTCTTTCTTATTTTAACATCTCATTTCCCTTTTGACATGATTCTGTTCGTTGAAATGCGGGGTGAAAGCTGCTGGAAGGTGACCTATCCTGATCTCACCATTATTAATAATAATTGACAAGCATTGCTGACGTTCGTTTCTCCGAATTTTCTTCGGTTTGAGAAATTCAAAGAACCTTCTGTTTTGTTGAATATTTCATATGGTAATAGCTATGCGTTTACAGGAAAATATTTGACAAAAAAATCATACGTACTTAAGTAGTAGGTTGATGCCTTTAACGAGAAACCAGAGCCCACTCATAAGGCACTAGATAGCACAAGGGAAAAGAGTCGATTTAGGTTGTTGAATATTTTGAAAATTTCTCCGAATACAAAATAACGCCTACAGTTAATTTAAAGTTGTCTATTTTATATTAATTAAAGGGGTTCCAAAGCCTGGGTCCTTTCAAAAGGGTTTCACGATGAGGATGATTTTAATTTACTTCCAACTTTTCTGAAACACTTTCAAGTTAATGAGAAAATAAGAAAACTTAAATGTCAACTCCAATATAGCCAGAGCTACAATTAACTAAAAGTATTATTTACATAAAATACAACTATATTTTTAACCTATATGTAATTATTTACTGAAGTAAAATACATAAATATATTATATAGATAATTTTCTGTTTATTATTCAAACATTTTCCAACGTAGAATTTCAGTGCCATTGAAACGAAATAATACGGTTATTTAACTTTCATAAAATGTGACATTTTTCCGATTCGTCGCTGATTGTGAAAGTGAAACTTGTATTAAAATAGTTACAGTACAATTGGAAAAATTATTTCTTCAACCTAAAGATGTTTATAGCAAGCAAAACTAAAATTTAATGATATAAAATAAGAAAAAATAACGAATTATAAATCCTTAAAATATAAAAGTATGGTGACTGTGTTTTTAATGGTATCGTATCCCTTAAGTCGAGATTTGAGGTTACTAACCGCAACCAGAGTTTAACACCAGAGATGGCGTCTTTAGATAGTGACTCAGCGTAGCGTCGCGATGCCATTCCCCTGCTCCCGCGCAGCCGTTCCCGGGCATGACTAGCTTAGCTGCACACGTGCCCAAAACTATCTTTAGACTACGGCCCCTTACGTGTCTTTTTTTGCCGAATGTTGGCATTCGTTCACTGAGGGATTCGCTCTAAAATCTTGTTCCTTTACGACGGACGTGTTGTTTGTAAAAAAAATAATAATAAGAATATTCCATTCCGTTTGCGTGACCTTTGGTGGTAAGGTGCACGTAGACATTTACAGTTTTATTTCATAAAACAAAAACACGTACTTACTGCTATAAGATACACAGATAGATTAGAAGCAGATTAAATAAAAAAAGATACAAATGTATCAAACACTATATTCACCTAACATATAAGCAAATGTAGAACTGGTCGAATCCTTGTGAAATAAGAAGAAGAATATCACTTTTCTCAATCAAATTTTAATAGTATCTACTGATTTTTTCATTACATCTAATGTTACAGATAACAAAATGAATGAAATAAAAATATCAAATAATAAATATACGATTATATTATTTGAAGAATGTAATTATAAAATAAAAGGCAAAATACTTTTGAAAAAGTATCAGGTCAGAAAAATGTTGTTTTGAATGAACCTATAAAAATATATACCTAATATCTTATCTTACTAGGTATGTATGTCTATAATATTAGATTAGTACTTTTGTTCTCTTTTTATAGGTTCACTGAAGATTTTCGCTTCAAATTCTATAATAACGTAAGTTCTTTTAACTATTTCTTATTTATAACGGTATATTATTAATGCAACCGAAACCTCTGTTAAGATGTATTAGAAAAAATATATTCATTATTTCCATAATACTAGGAAATGAACAAATCTATTAGGGGTTGTTTGTTTAGTATACTTTCAATTTGGTATATTTAATTTAATTTATACCTAATTGATTGATCCTATTTGTAATTCGTATTTATTAAAAATACAATTTTAGTGTTTAGAAACACAATAATAGATAGATAGTGTTTATAATAAACAAAAAAATATGGATACAAAACACGGTCACTGTCAGTTTGTGTAAAATGCATTTTTTAAACTTGTTTACTGTTTATATTTTTTATTCAAAAAACGACCAATCTGTTTATACAAGAAATTAATCTCGAAAAACGGTTTTAGTGTGAAATGAAGTCTGCTATTCCAGTTTAAATCCTTGTTTTGATATTGTAGATAAGATAAGAGCAAATTTTCAAATTAGAAAATTGTTTGTTTTACTCAAGTATTATTATAAAAATAAAAACTGAAGGAACGTTTTTCCAAGGAATATTTTTATTTTAACTTTTTATTTCGTAAGTGTATGCTGTACTTAATATTTTACTTTTGCTGGTTGTCTGTAATTGCTTATTATGTGTTTTACATTAAACACAATGTTTGCTTACAATTTTAATGCTTTAGATTCTATTCATAAATTCATATTTTAATGTATTTTTCACCACCCTTGTAGTTGATGTGTTTGTGTTTTATATTTTATTAGTACTTAAAAAAAGTAAACTTATTAAAATACACACTAAATGTCTTAACAGAGAAGAAATATTTTACTTTGCCTTCTCATGTTGCATTAAGTGTAAGAAAAGTTGTTAATAATTTTTGGTTTGTAATTTCCTACTTTTCATTTTATTCTTTATTAAAACAATATTGCTTTATTGAATGGTATAATTACGAGGCATGTTTTTTATGTAAGTACCGTTGTGTTCAGCTATTCGGACCAATGATCTCATATCTTTTCACTGGGAAACTTTAGATCATTCTCCGTACAGTCCTGATCTGGCGCCCATTTGTTCCTGCATTTGAGGAAACATCTGGGCGGTCAGCGTCTTAAGGCGGCATAGTTCAATGAGAAGGGTATTCAAAAACTGGTCAAACGTTATGACAAGTGCCTCAATATTGAAGGAAATTATGTAAAAAAGTAGATTAAAGTACAGGCTTTCATGTAAAAATAAAATTATTAAAAAAATTTGTAGGTTTTTTATTAATTTGAAAACGGTACTTACTTGAAAAACATGCCTCATACATTGGTCAACACAAATCAGAAAAGTGAGGCCAGAGATGTCATTTCATTTTGAGATATATATATATATATATATATATATATATACAGATAAAGTACTTTCAAATATACTTCTGTTAGATGTTCTGCGCTCTTTTACTTCACATAGTATTGCCAGAAGATCACACTTTCGTTGTTTTATTCCTTTTTAACCTCCAATTTAACTGGCCTATGTTATTATTATACCACCAACTTCTGTGACTACTTAATAGTTGATACAATATTTTACAATGAGAATAGAATTATCTTATCTGAAACTGTCTCTAACAAAACTATTTATAACTGTATTATCATAAAACAGAGGTGTAACAAGTTATCGGTTAAATAATTTGTATATAAATAACTTTTTTTAATAATATAAAAAATAAAATATTTTTGCTTTAGCTCTCCTTTCAAAAATTCCCACATAATTCCATTTATATGTTTAGTAGCTTTATGTTTATTGTCATTATTGTTTGTTTTATTAATTCTTGAAAAACAACGTAAGTAATATAGATTTTTCAATAAAACGGTTAAAATAAATTTGATGGAACACTAGAATACTAAATAATTATTTAAATAAAAATATTTTTTTAATATATCACGTTTTTAAAACAGAGGACTAAAAAGAATAATTTCTCATATCTCTCTACAGATACTCCTTCATTTTTAATAACTATGAAAATACTTTAAATTTAAAACAAATAACGTGGTTATGGGGTGGTATGAATTAATTGTATTAAATTAAGGTTCAAATAGAATTTACTAGAATTATTTTCGTGGCTTACCTTCTTAATAAACAAATCATTTATGTACTGTAAGTTGTAAAAGTTTGTCCATTGACACTTACCAAGTATCTACTAATAGTTTTATTTGTTTCAAGAAAATTATTGGCATTAAGTCGAGTTTTCTAATGTTTATTTTCTGAAATTTCATTGCACTTAGCATTGAAAATAAATTATTACGTAAGCTACAGTAGATGAAGTATAATGATATTTATACAAAAATAACGTATATTATATATTTATATTTAAGTACAACGAAATACGAATTCAAGTGTTTATTTGTAGTAGAAAATAAATAGTTTTATTGTTAATTTAAAAAAACTTTTATCATGTGTTTGGTATAGTGCGAAATAATACCTGTATATAAATCATCACTTCACACAAAGTTACAAAGTTACAAAAATTCAAACATGCTCTAGGATGAAATTAATATTAATTCCTAAATTGTTATTGATAAGATTTCCAAATGTCGGAAAACTTTCTCATTGCCATGTTTTCTTCAGATATTTTTCTTTAACCATTTTAATATAGATACAGGTAGCAGGTTTCTGAATTTTCTGTCCCCGGGGAAAAACCTATCAAAACTTTTGTTTTGTCCATAATATGTTCAGAAAAAAAATTTCTACTTCAACCACAAGTAAATCGATAAAATATAAACTTCTTATATATAATAACTTACAAAAATTTCTCTGTATGATAGGTATATAAACGAAAAATAAAAAGAAAACAGTCAGCTCCTATTTACATTGAATTGTTATGGTAATTTACCCTTTGACTACAAGGGGTGTTTGAGGGAATATATTAGGGAACAACGTTTACATATACATTCTTTAAGAGGTTTTTTCAACTAAAAAACGTAAGAACGAAATTAGTCTTTATATAATAACCAACTAGAACCCCTAGAAAGATTATAGTCGTACATTGCTTCGTTTATTTTTAGTTTTCCTTATCATGTAGAGTATAGTATTGGAAAGGGCGGGGTAGTTTTTAGGATTCATAAATAAATTTTCCTATTTGTTATGTGGGATATTTTCCTCCAAAGGTATTGTCAAAATATTGCCTCCTTTTATTGACACTTAAGGTTTTTTTTTAGTTTAAAAAGGTAATAGCTTCTAAGTTTGTATATGCCTCTCAAAATTGTTTCAGAAAATTTAAAGCTCTTTTTTGTTTAATGTCAGCGCTATTTCTTTTAACATAATAAATACATTTTACATTAAGCGAATTTTAAGTTATAAAGTTTTGTATGCTGAATATTCTCATGCTAAAATACATCTAATTGGAATTAGAGAGACTAAAATTTTTCTTTCAAAAATATTTACCATCCACCTCTAAATCAAATTTTCTTCGTTGTGTTAAGTATAAAATATGAAGCTTTATCAACTTTGATTTTTGTATTTTGTAGCGAATTCTAGCAAACTTGAGCTTTATATAAGTCCACTTTTTACCGTTAATGGGGCTTTAGTTAATCTCTTAATGCTATGAAAGCTACATAAAATGACGTTCGCAAAATGATGTAAAAAAATACCTTTGTTATTGTACGTTTTTATACATATTTTGCTTTCCTATTTTAATTGTTAGTTTGCAAAATACTGAAAAAAAAATAAAGCAATATTTAGTTTTGTTTTCGAGGATTATTCTTGCCATAAAGCCCTGCCGTTATTTTCATCAAATTTACTTGTGTTACATGGTTTAGTAGGAAACCCTGCGAAAGCGTGAAACTCAATTTGTCATTAGTATATTACTTTTTTCCTTATTTACTTCTCACCCAATCAATTTAAAAGTAAATATTTAGATTTTAGTATATTAGTATAGTAAATGGTTGGTTCAAAGTATCAATCTGTGCATTAAATATCTATTTTCTTGTTTTACTCTTCTAGAGGTTCTTTATATATGTTTACATCAAATTATTATTGACTAGGGGTAGGTGAGGGTTTGACCATAGATTAAGTTAGGGGGAATTGTTTAATTCTTGTTGGTCGTTTAGAAGTAGACCCTCACCCCCTAATCAAATTGGTTTCATTATGTTTAAATAAATTTGTAACTTCTGAAGATGCCACAACGTGACGAAACATATGTTAAGTGGGCAATAAAATTGTGGAAATTACAATTATTTATTATACAAGTACCTATATAAAAATTAAATTTAAAAGAAATAACTATCTATTACTTAAGTTAGTGTTAATGTTGAGTAAAGTTACATAGTCAACTTGTCCAAATTTTAATTATAATATTATTAATCTGATTAATATGAAACATCAAAGTTAAGAAGTCGGGTGTTAGGTCACTTGGACAAAGTTATCTTACTTATAATATTATATGTAATTTATAATTGCAACAGTTGATAGATAGTTTTTTTTAGATAAGAAATGATTTGTTACAAGTATAATATATAACAGCAAATGATATTAAACAAAATCAAAATCATACTGTTATTTCAGTATACCTATATAGTTAGCATAAGATTTTCCTTTATTTTTGTCAAGATTTACGATAAATTGTTTTAGAACTATGCAGAAAATGTTATTCAATTAGTAGTAGTAGGTATATCGTTTTAACTAAAAATGGTTTTTGGTTTTGTAATTATATTACAATACATTAGTGGTTTACGATTTAGTTAAATTACACCTACACATGAAGTTACTATTTGGTAAAAAAATATAGCAGGTCGCTTTACCTTATAAGTGGGGTACGTAAACAAAGTTAACAGAATTATCTTATTTTCTGAATGGACTTCTTATTGAATTACTTACTATACTATACCTATTAAGACATACATTATGGAATAGCGCACCTTAATTTTCATCCAATCTCTTTAAGAATGAAAATATTTGTTGCAAATCCAACATTACTTGAAGAATTATTAAATTATAATTGACGTTAACATAATGCCTATAAACTAAAAAATTGATTACTAAATATTCGTTGTTTAAGAAGAAACATGGAACACATGAAACCGAAGCGTCAATTATAAAATCGTTTTGAAGTTAAATTGAAATTCATGGAAAAAACAGCCCTTTATCTCGATTGTGTTTACGTTTAATGTACATATCTGATGTATGTAAATTAGCAGTTTATTTGCAGTTGATCACCAGTGAATCTCCGCTTTTAATTTGCATGATTGAGCACACCATTTCGAATGTAACCGTTAACATGGCCATAATACCTTTTAATTAGGGAAATATTCAAGTTATTTACCAAATATTTCGCTTTTAGTTTGACGCATATCTATGCAACAGATAAAATTTAGCTTGCATTTATCCATCCATGATAAACCTATTCTACTATTTACAATACAATCAATTACAGTAGCTACCTAATAATTGATTGTCATGTCGGGATTACTTCTCTTTCACGAAATAATAAATAATTAAAGAACAGTTTTTTGAATAATATAGTAATCTGATCTGAGCAAACTAAGATTAAATTAATTTACTGTAAATAAAATCATTGAGCTATAGAGAGTCATAATATAATTTTTAATAAATAAAACACAAAAACACATTGAAGTAATTTATATTGTATTCACAACAATATTGTTTCACCACACAGTGGCACCAATCTTATTTATATATTGCGTCTAAATTATCTTTGGTAACTTTAAACTACATTTATGGGGGAAACATAGATATTGGGTGTTGATAATTATGATTTTTACTTTTTTTTTTTTTTGTCGAGACTGCGTACATATTTATTAGATCTTTTCGGTAAATTATAAGCATAAAAACTCAGTTGAAATATTGGTACGGTTCCAACTATTCAACTACATGAATATCCATGATGATTGTTGTACGATGTTAGACAAAAAGATGGTAATTGTTTTTTTCTTTAAGGGATTTAACGTTGATACTTTGAAGTAAAGGCATGATAGTGTACATAGGTAGTTGAATTGTATTTTTAGATAAAATTTTCTGACATAAAGAAGAGCGAAATCCGAGTGTCAGCCACGTGTCCACCTTTGTCTTGCCAACCAGGAAGATGAACATGGTGTGTCCTACTACAAACTGATAATTAACACATATGGCAACCGTCGTCAACCTTTACATAAACGTAAACGTATATAAATTTGTACATAAGTTAAAACACGCGTCTTAGGTAGATATAAACTAGTGTTATAGTTTGCACAATATACAAACCACAGTGGCGTGGGGTTAATGATAAATCTAACGAGTAGATAAGTTACAATACTTTTAAAAAAACCGTCCAAAGGGTTCCGTACCATTAAGTAGTCCCCTTAAATATCAATTTTATTCATTTTTTAGTGGGTCCTCTTGGCTTAGTTCATATTTTTCTATGATTTCCTTGGATCATATACACAAATACTGGGGTAGTAATATTTCGCTTCTCTTCTGTCTTCATTTTTCCCATTCTCATGAGGATCTTCCTCCCTACTTTCCTGCTTTGCACTTGAGTTTCTAGGTGAGAGGGAATATTTTTTTTACGTGATAATAGACCAGAGACGTGATTATAATATGGACCGAGTTTTTCTGTACTAGAAAATGATGTAATGTGGGTACGCAACCAACAAAGCACATTCAGGGACACGTATTTAAGTTTCCCATGCGCTAAACGGAAATTTACGGACTTTAAAGATTGAAAATCATTTACAATAGCATTTAACATACATACAAAATTTATTGAAAACATAATTAAACTTCTTTAAAAAGAGAATAATACTGTTGTTTACAATAATATATGTGCTATAAGTGAAAATAAAGTTAATTAGTAACTCAAGTACATTTCTCGTTGTGTAGATGTTGATAAAAAAAGATGTGATGACTGTGATTAAAATGATGTATATTAACGGTACAACTCCGTATTTATGGTACTATTTTAGAATAAAATTTTGCTCATGTGACAAAATAGTTCGTTTGTTGTGTCGAGGTACTACTTTTTTAATAAAATGCTGAGGAAAATCAAAAACGCTAGGTACAGCATTTTGTTTTAATTTTCTTTTTCCCATGGATATTAAAAAGTCATTTTCTTCAAAATGTTTGCTGCAAACAACTGAATATATTGACGGTGTAAAACTTTCACGCCTTATTGCGTTCAACCATCTTTTCTTTAATTCAGGATCTTTAGTGAACCTTGGAAGAAATTACAAATGTATGAGTGTGTCTTATGTTTAAATTGTACTTACACATGAAATGAAATGGAAGAACTTTTAGAACTCTTTTCACGGCAACCGTATGCACAACAATATGTAACCATATTGTTCAATATTAAAATAGTTTTATATTACTTTAACAAAAAATATTTCATAAAAGTGTTCACAAAACCCTATGTACAAGAAAAATAGTGTCGCACAACATTTATTTGATATAACATACTTCAACTGCTCAAACTTTCTAAGTGAAGTTACGAGCGCTCTTAATAATTCCCGCGTTTCTGTCCCTTAATTCGCAAAATGGGTTGCCTACCCAAATGGTATCACTTTATGAACGCAAGGCGCAGTCTAGTCTGTAATAGACAGATTTTGATACGCCACTGATTTAAGTCAGGCTTAGATAGAAACATATCGTCTGCAGCCTCACCTAGACCTAGGGGTGAACGTTCGGTTGTGGTGGCGTTTAAGAAACCCAACTCCTGAGGGATACGCGACAATCATTGGGTTAAAGTTATAAGCAGGGATTCTACCGGATTTCCGTTTTGACGACGTGGTGTTCCCAGCTGTTTGCTGGTTGTCCTGCGGCACCAATTTTCCGTACCCTTTAATTTTATTTATCGCTTATACTTGCTCTGGAAGGAGATAAAATTGTCTTAAGTACCTTTCATTTGCCTCTCTAGTGCGTCTGTTCTTTTCTTCCAAAATATAAGTTCAACGGACACGAATCTTAATTTAAGTACACCGTTTTCGAAAACGTTCAGATTAATATTTAAAAAAACAAAATATAATAAATAACACTTTTAAATGTTTCAGATGTATATTAGAAAAATTCTACATATGTTTCGGTGGATAACACCTTTATCAAGAGTACATTATAGGATAATACTATAATTTAAAACATGTTCAGGTCTTATATATCTACGGAGGGTTATTACTATGGGAAATACCCAAATACGGGTCTAATAAAGGGGTTTGTTTAAAGTCTAGCTGGTCGTTTGTTATATTTAATTTTTTTTTTTTGAAGTAATGCTCTTTTTATTTCCAATTGTTCTAGTAATGTTAATCTAGTGCCTTTGTTTTCTGAATGTAATAGTTTTAAATTGTCTATATTTAAATTATGATTGAAGTCTAAATAATGTGCGCTGATGCCTGTGGATCTTTTTAAGTTTTCTATACTTTTAACATGTTCTTTTGTTCTAGTCTCTAAATTCCTGCCCGTCTGCCCTATATAGAAAGCATCGCAATCCTTACAATTTATTTTGTAAACTCTACTCTTGTACATGCAGTTTTTTGGTTTGTTATTGACTAATATTTTCCCAATGTTACATTTATTGACAGACACCATTCCTCTTATTAATATTTAAATTTTATAAGAAGGAAAAGAAAAGTAAATTTGAAACACAATTGCATAACAGGGAGAGTCGTAAATAAAAAAAATACTTCGGCGACAGATCGTCTACAATATACTCAACAAAACAATCTACATATATCATATATGTATTTCAGGTGACATTTATAACTGTTTTATATGTAGATATATAAAAGCTCATCAAGCTAATCTTCTGAATTTTGATCCCTCAACATACGTAAACACAAATATTCAAATAAATTTCCTGTAATCTTTATTGTTATATTACAACATTAACTTTTTTATTTTATATAATATAATACATATACATAATACATAAACGTTTGCTCTAGAAGTATTTATATTATATGTAGTACATTGTCAGTTTTATGCTTAATCGATTAAATTTTCATGCTTAGTCGGTTGAAACCGTTAATTAAAATAGAGAATTTTTTCAAAAATTGATCAAATTTTTCCACATTAATAAAAATTGAAACATATTGGAACAAAAATTTACTTATTCACATAATTCACATGGCTTCTGCAGTATTAATAATATCTTATCAAAATCTATTATCAATTATGTGTTTTCATGATTCAGCGATTGCATTTTACTCAACTTATTTCATCACTTACTAAGTCAGATCGTAAAACTTTATAACGTTATATTAATTCAATAATTATATCAATGCATTACTATTTTTAATCAGAAATATAATAGAATTTATTTTTTTCTATTATCATTGCTATTTTGTACAATTTATTTGAATAACGTTTGTACTACGTAAGTATTGAGAGAGAAAGAAACAGAGAGAGGTATAATAGTTACCTTGTCTTGTACTAAACGATGCGTTGGGCAGAAATTAAGGGGGGTACCACCATCGAGACATCTGACATGATACGCATACCCCACCTACGTGTTTAATATTTCACATGAGTTGAAATTTGATAGGACATGAAATATTTTTTTCTGTGCATGGGACCCACTCAGAAAAAAATTAAAATAGTCAAAGCTGCAGGGTGTATAAAAATACAACTTTGAATTATTTACTGTTTTTACTATTACGGTTTATTTATAATTTGTTTTGAAAAATAATTTACGAGATGTCCAACAGTGTCGTTGCTGAATGGTATCTATAATAAAAGTTGTCCTCTCGTTTGAATCAAATAATAACTAGATTACATATGACAATTTTCCTCCGGAAATTTTCGGAAACTAGTCCAAAATTGTAACTTGTGACCGGCAATTGATTTTTGCCCTCATTGCTTCGAAAATACAATTGGACATTTCTATCTCCGACATCTCCGACCCGCACAAATAGGGTATAAAAAAATATTTTTGCGTGCCTAATAATAGATATCGATGGATAATTTGTAAAGTAATTGTGTTACAAAGGACCTAAATCGCTGCGTAAAATCACACTTGACTCTAGTTAAAATACTAAAAGAGTAATTAGGTTTGTTTTCGTAATGGAAGAAAAAGGAAAATTCAAGGAAATTAAAGTGTATGCAAATTGTGGATTCGCTTCCGAAAGTGTATGTAAAAGCAGGATTTATCGATTGTTGCACAATTTGCACGGTCGTTACAGGAAAAGAACTGAATTTTTATTGTACAGATTTTGCCCACGACATAAGCACAAATAGCAACCTCTGATGCTTTAGACATTAATCTATTTTTAAAACTTTTTCCCAAACTTCCGTATGTCGCCAACATACACCTAACTTCTAAATATCATGGTTAACTCTTAACAAACGGTAACTATCTCAAATATTTTATTACTTTTCACAAAATTACCACCAATTATTAATTACCTTAATAAAAATTAGTGATAATCAATCGTATCGTAAATATTAAAAATTGTAATTTTCATTACCGAGGTAACATATGTTATATGTAGTTTAGTTTCATAAAAAGCATTGAGAAAGATAGTTGTGTAAAAAGTTTACCCCAACCACAATAAACACTGAAATGGCACTTCAAATTGATTGGTTAAGACGAAAGTTTACTATGATACGTTGAGCTTTTCCAGTTATAAACGCTAAACTTGTTTAATTAGAAAAGTTTTTTTCAAATTTTTGTGAACTATTTAAATTTTTTAAAGGGATAAGTTCAGGGCATCCCAGGGTAATGTTTTGCCTTACAAACAGCGTAATAGTTTTGTAACAAAATACCCAATAGTTAATACTATTTATGCAGCTTATTTGTGAAACAATTACCAAGTGTTTTTTACTTTTTAACTATTAAAATGTTTCACCAAGAGATTCTAATCGATTTTTATCTGAGCGATGTGTTTTTCATTTAAAGAATTTGAAAATTGCTTATTAGAAAAAATATACTAAAGGCTTCTTATTGATTTTTTCTGTAAATAGTTGACATTTTATAAGTATGAGATGAAAATGACTAATTTGTTACTAATTGTAATTAAACATTCTGCATTCGTAATTTGAATGAAATAAATCGCGTTTCTAGTAGTAACAAAGATTCATTTTTCTTTTACGTAGAATTTTACAAAACGTACTTTAAACTACGCAGAAAATAGTAATAATTTCATGCAAATGATGAAAAAGTTGACATTTCTATTCTATTGAGTGTTTAACTACAACAAGTTTCTAGACAGTGTCCAGATAATTTTTGGCAGTTATGTTAGTTTGTTGCTGAGCTTAATGATTGGTGCAGTAACTTTCCTAAACGCCCCCGTATATAAATGAAAAAGTCATTCTCTAAAATATAATCAATCGTTTTTCCTCGTTACGGCCAAAGAGGTCACTTTGTAATTTATACTTTTCTTTAAATGCTTTGGAAGAGTTTGTAGGTATATAATATGTGTTTGATTTGATGGCATCTTTTTACTGATTCACCTTCAAAGGTTCTCGCTTTGTTTTGTTACTGGTCCGTTTATTGTCACTCCTATTAATCGAAATCTTTGGCTAACACTGCTGTCGAGTTTTCTCTACGTTGGCATTATTCCAAGGTTTTTAGATACGTCAAAACGTAGCTATACAGCTAGCATTTCCTCTACGCTTTAAAACGCCAACAATTCTACAGCTTGGCTTGCTACTCTATCATATACGAACAAAAAACGTTCACTTTTTAACCCATTTTTCACTACTTGCGTGTACTAAATAAATACGATACACATTGCCGGTTTTGCAGACTTAAGAAAATGTAAACACTCTCTATGATGGGACAAAGAAATAAAAATATCGCAATTGTTTTGTCGATAAGTAGTATAATATATACCTATGTGGTTATCCTTCACGAAATCAACGATTAAGCAGTTTTGAGTTTCTGAAATTCATTTAGACATTACATTCAAAGAAATTATTACGCGTCTTATTTGAAAATAGAGATAAAAGCTCCAAAAGCTTCAAATTTTAATGTTTAACTTTTCTTGAAATATGTACAATTAGGTACGGTGCGTATATTAAAGAAGTTGTCAAATTTTTACCCGATTTCCTTCGTAAAAGTGAGTGTAATTTTTGCATTTAATTTTGACGTTATCTTTAGGACGTAAACTGGCCTGTTCTCAGTTTATTAAGTTATATTAATTTTGTGAATGTAAATTCATATCTCTTTGCGTATATATTACAAAGAGGGAGTAGCGAAAAGATTTCAGCTGTATGTGGTCTAATTAGTTTCGTTTTTGTCGAGGATTCGCTGTATCTCGACAAAATTCGAACGCTTTGCTTTTACCCCACGCATCTTCTCAGCACCAGCTGACTAGACCGGGCAACGTAACGCAACGGCGTCGCCTGTTTGGTTGAGATTGAGTGACGCAAGCGTGCGCCAACCAATCGCGCAAGCCGACGGTGGCGGGCACCGTTGGTTTCGTGTTCCTCCAAGTTTGACACGGGATTGTCGGGACTCGGGGATCTGACAGTACTCTCTCTCGTATGGTAATACCCGCCGCTTCCCAGTGGAACTTAGTGATGTGGTGGAGACTACTTCCTATTCTTCGTTCGTTCGGTGAGTTAACCAGCTCGTTCTTATTTATGCAAATGTCTTGTGAACTTGTAACCTCTTGTTTACAACGTAGTAACAGTTTACAATACAGTACATTCCATTAATGACTCGACTTCAGTTTTCAGTAAATAAATATACATACGTTTACTCTACGTCTCGGATATTTCTTCACTCGTGACAAAAATTCTATGGACACGAGTGACTGATTATCTGTTTTAATTTAATTTACGCGTGCTTGTCCCTCTTTACGTACGTGACCATCTTCAGGATTATGTGAGTGATATGTGTGACAATGCGCAACCAGATATTAAATAATTATTATCTGCGCAATTGTGGTGGGTGTTAACTTAGCCAAAACTTGTGTTCATACACGTGCTGTTGTGCATGTTCAGTTACTAAACTTTGTTTTCTATTTATTTTCGATTTATACCAACCAACCAACCAACCTTTCCATAAGTATCAGTTCATTTGCGACGTGTACTTTTTTGATCGGACCCTGTATATAACATATCACTTAATTTTTTTTTCGCAATTTTCCCGAGAATTTTAAATTGATGGTTAATTTACACCTTTACTGTTGTTATTTTAAAATGTTTAAAGTAATTATCCAAGAAAGCATGCCAAAATGTAGGTAAGTTGTAAAAATTTAAAACAATTGCTCTTTATCAAACAACACTACCGCTACCTAGTGTAAAAGTCTTAAATTTTTCGTTGATTTTTTAAATGCCATAGGTTAAAATTAAAATGTAAATGTTTACAAATTATAAATTAACTAAACAAAAAGAAGTTTCGGAGATAATATGATCAAACGTAAATTAATCTAAGGAACAGTATTTTCTTTCGTTAATTTTTGTCTTAATTACAATTAGTTTGTAAAACGAAATTTAGTATTGTAATTAAGTGTAATACAGTATGCTGTTGTCGTTCAAATAATGTAATATAATCAGTGTGCACGATCATTAAAATAAATTTTATCGAAGACTAGATAGATTTTTCTGCAAATTGTGGACATATTTTGATGGTAAATTTGGTTTTTAAATATTACGCCATTTCTGTTTGAAAATTAATTGACTTTGAAAGCGGCAATAAAAACCTTACGAGAAGGGCATAAAATTTCATCCAATATAAAGTAAAAGCGTTTTACAATATATCCAATACGTCTTTTTTCACATTTCACTGTCTAAAGGGTTGTTAAAAAGATAATAATAAGTAGGTAAATTTCTGTTTTTTTAATCTCTGCATGTAATGATATATTATGAATAGTTTGTTTCCGTATAATGCTCATGTTTTCGTAGGAATGTAAATTAGTTCTTAAAACGTTTACGAATAAGTTACATTAAGAAATAATTAACACATTGTCTTAATAGTGTCGTCTCTTTGCCTAGCTCAACACATGCTGATCACAGTCAGATGCTCCGTAGCATACGGGTAAAAATCAGCAGTTTTGTAGTAAAATAATGTCAAGTAGGGGTATACAAATTCGATAGAATAAACATAACAATACAAGATACGGTGTTGCATAACAAGTTTTGTTTTTTTATGTAAATCACACATGTCTCTGTTAAGTGAAAAACTAATGATACAAACAGTCATTTTGAGAATAACCTTGGTTTCGGTGATGTTATTCATACTAGTACATTATTCGGTCATCTTCTCTTGTTTAGCCTCTTGGTAAGTCTCAAAATGACATAAAATTTACTGCTACTGTTATTAGTTACTACCTTATTCATTGTACAATCGCATTGTTATTCTTCATGTATTTAATTCGATTTGATTTGACATACTTTTGCAAACGTATCTACAAAAATAATAGTTCTAACTAACGCTGTTTTATAACTATAAATTTATTGATTTTCATATCGACCGATTAATCATACATAAACACGGAATTTCGGTAAAATAAATATTGAAAAATTATTAGTGCTGTTGTTCGATAGTAGATAATAAGAATAATAGTTTAACTCTTGATTCTGTTAACGCAGAACAATATATCTAAATTCTATTATTATTATTTTTTTAATTAACGACAACATAAACTAATTTAGTGTATTTTTATATTATGTGAGATATTTTAACGATGTTTGAACTAAAAATAGACAAATTTAGTTCTGAATTTAGCTTAGAGAAAAAGCAATTAGCATTCTTGATTTACCACTAAATGATACTTGACCAGTTATGTATTTCACCTGAGGCTAAACTCATAATCGTTTCCAGATTTTCCACTAATAACGTTCTAACAATTTTTCGTTCTGTTACGTATAAATGCGTATATTTTAATATCATAACATCAAAAAATTGAAGAATTCGCACTGCTTTTAAGGTGGACAAGTTATCTTCTTCAATATAAAATTGAAACACACTTTCCTATTGGCAGGAATTAGGTATGTAGGTGTTTAGTAAGAATTCGTAGATATTTTTTTACGCCAGTCAACAAATTGCTTAGAAGTAATGTTAAAGTAGTTATAATATACGCAAAGGAAAATCTCTTATCGAGTTTTAAAGAGGAAGAAGATTAAAATTATTCGAGCGTTTGATTATTCTCGTTTCGAAAAAGTGGTGACGCAGAAGAAAAATTTCATTTTCAAGCACTACATGCTACTGGTTCAGGTGAACGCGTAGGAGGACACTTCGGCCTTGCTATCGATCGACTCAATCCATGCCGGGTCTTGAACAGGGTCACTAGATGTGCGGGTATCCCATACCTTCCAGATCGACTTGAAAATTAACGAAGGTCGCTTTCGATTTCGAACATTTAGATCCCGCTTTATTTCGATAATGTACAGAAAATCATCATTTTGGAGAAACTCCCGTCTTTCCTTTTCAACTGTTTAATTCTTTTAGATAGTAATTATGTGGTATTATGTTGTTTGTTAGGAACGATTGATTCCCTTCCTAATGCTTCACCAGTTTTTTTTTTTTCTTTCTATATCTTGTATTATAATGTTTTTTTACTTTTTTTAATTTATTCACTTACATACCTTTTTCATTTTATTATATACCACGAGTTTTCGTCTTTATTATACGTATTCAATTTCAGTGGAGTTCACATTTTATTTGACAAATTTTATTTTATAACACAAAAAGAAATTTATTACAAACTGTAATATTTTGTGATGTGAAAGGATATATTCATATTGTTAATTATTTCTATTTTGTTGCAGATTACTGAAACTGAAAGCTCAAGGACATTTATAGTTTACGCATCTTTACAAAGGCTATAGCCAGATAATTTATTGGTTCAAAAGGTTACACAATATCGGCCAAAATTGCTACCATGGGTCGTAAAAAAATACAGATATCGAGAATAACTGATGAGCGAAATCGACAGGTAAATCTTTATCTACCATAAAAAAAAAGTTTGAATAACATTCGAAATTATTAATAAAATAAACTTAATTTAATATGAATGATATTTTTTGTCTCGGTCGACTAAGAAAAAAAAAAAATTTCTAATTATAATTAGTGTACCTAATAACGTTTTAGATATGTTTTTGATTTAGTTAATGAATGTTTCATATTTCGATTATAGGTAACATTCAATAAGCGTAAATTTGGAGTCATGAAAAAAGCGTACGAATTGTCAGTGTTATGCGATTGCGAGATAGCGCTTATCATTTTTAGTAGCAGCAACAAACTTTATCAGTATGCCAGCACTGACATGGACAAAGTGCTTCTCAAATACACCGAGTACAATGAGCCTCATGAATCACTTACCAACAAGAACATTATCGAGGTATATCAATCCCAGCAGTATTGATAATTGGCTGATATACAAATAGAAAGTTTTCGAAACTATTTTAAAATTGTTTCATATATACAAAAAAAAATTAATATCCATTTATTATAAGTAATTAAATTCTCTAAGAGTCCGGTATTATGCCGGCTGCGACAGCCATATTGGCTTGTGACGTCATTATGAGGTGATACTTTTAAAAAGTAAGAGAAAAGTAATTAACGTGTGTCCAGTCGGTCTATTTGTTATTATCGGCCAATTATGAAACAAAATTTGATATTAAAAAATTGTTAGAATGAGTTAAAAAGCGAATGATTGTATACCTGACGCGTATGTGTTACTGAGTGTAGTTGTTCAATGTTTATAAGCCTTTGGGGCTACTTATCTCCATGAACTGTGTCCACTGACACTTGCAGGCACTTAATAAGAAGGAGCACAAGAACGGGGTTATGAGTCCAGACAGCCCTGAGCCGGAGACCGAGTATCAATTGACCCCACGGACCGAAGCCAAATACAGTAAAATCGACGAAGAATTCCAGATGATGTTGCAACGTTCTAACAATCAAATTAACGGACAAAGGGTATGCATATATTTAAATAGTTATCAAATCATTATTTTCTTATTTATTCTTTATTAAAATCGTGACAGTAATCGTTTTTTTTGAATGTGAAATATTCCATTTTATAAACCGCAAATATGTAAAAATTTTGGGAATTTTCCCATCAATATTTGGACGTTAATCAAATTAGTTAATAAGTTTGAATTTTAATATACAGTCTCCATCATATACATTATACAATTTTTTAATTTTCAGCAAGTAAATATGACTGCATCAAACTATAGTCAACCAGTATCAGTACCGGTAAATATAAGCTATGGGGAATCAGGTCTACTCCAATCTAGTCCACAGATGGCCCACACAAGCATAAGTCCAAGGCCCTCTTCCTCGGAGACAGACTCTGTGTACCCAAGTGGCGGTATGCTAGAAATGAGTAACGGCTATCCCAATTCCGCATCTCCTATAGGCGGATCACCATCTCCGGGACCCAGTCCCGGTCCAGGATTAAGTTCCTCAAAACAGTCACATAGCAGCAAGCAACATTCACCGGGATCACGGTCTAACCTGCGAGTCGTTATCCCCACTCCGATAGGACAAAACTTGTCTTCAGATGAAGTCTCATATGGAGAAGTAAGTAACCTACCAAGAGTGTGTTTACAGCTAATATTGCTTTTTTTCACGGAACTTATTCTCAAAAATGTATAAAACAATAACCTTATTCTTCTTTGATTTAATAGTTATTTATATTATCTAAAATTCAAACAAGTTAAACCGGTAAGAAAAATAAATTTTAGATATCTACATATGTAAATGCAAATAATATGTAGGGCGAGAAAAAGTACCGAGAGAATGTTTGAGCGCTGGTTAGTAGTAGTATCTCTTGCAGCATAATCGGGCGCAGTCAACATTGAACACACCTGTGGTGGCATTACAGACTCCTGGACTATCAAGCTATCCTAGTGCACTTTCGTCGTTCGGAGCTCAGGATTTCAGTATCGCTCAGGATATGGGTTTGGGTTCAATAACTTGGAGCGGTCATCAGATTCCGACTTCGTTGGCACACAACAGCAGTTTACCTCATTTGGCGGTATCCAGTAGTACGCCACCACCTTCTTCGTCACCGTTACCGATTAAAATTAAGAGTGAACCCATATCCCCGCCTCGCGAACATCATTTGCATCTAGCAGGAGGCTTGCATCATCCTCAGGCCCACAGTTTAAATCTTACTCAAAGTAGCCATCATCCACGACCGAGTTCTGCAGGTCAGTTAACGCCGACACCGGGAAGTGCGACGCCAACAAATCTGCCGTCACCTCCAGGACCACCAAGTAGCGGCGGTGGAGGAAACGAATACGATAATGGACCGATGCTCAAGAGGTCACGCATTGCTGACGGATGGCCATCATAGGCGTGGTATTGTTCCGAGTGGTTCACCACGCGTTTGTTTTCCAACGTTAACTTTTGTGATAAACTAATGATGAGATGGTGAGAATTTGCGCGACTTTTTCTGGTACATACATATTTAAAAAAAGTACGTGTTTGTACCGCGTTTACAATATCATGACGGTCCTGGAATAATAAATTTTTATTTGGCTGAAACGAACAAACTGCCAAAAAAATAGTAATGGATAGTCGAGTGGTTGATGTGCGAGCGCGCATGAGCGAGACTTTCTTATTTCTTTTTGTTTGAAGAACACACATAACTTTAGTGCCATCATTTTTTCTTGTAATTGTTAGTGTCTTTTTTATAAATGTTTTTAGATAAACACAAATATTATTTATATTGTACTGTTACATAAATAGTATGAACTTAACCAATGGACCCTCGATAGTACTTGGTGCTTTCCTCTGTCTGCCCAAATGTACTCATGTACTCTGTCAACTGGCTGTATCGCGTGGTCGCCCTTGCGCCGCCCATCCGTGTTTATTGTACTGCTTCCCGTTGGAACCTAGAGTGTTCATTGTTGTAGCCTTTTCGATTTGTTTGTGATTTTCAGAGTATGGTAATATGTATCTGTTCTGTATATTACTTAAAAAAAAAGAGTAAAAGAAGTATATATATTATTATACATTGTCAAATATGATACATATATTTTATCTACTGTTGTGTGCACAAACCTTTGCACATAGATTTGAAGTTTAAATTGGGCCTCTCAAAGTCCCAAAGGGCGGACAACCTCCCTTCCACTACACTACTGTAGGATTGCCTTACTCACAGTGCCTCGACAATATGTGTACGTATCTTACGATTACCGCACCATCGATGTAGCAGTCATCATCGAACCCAGTCGTTACCCAAAACAAACGTTTGGGTCTACATCGTTCTACCGAATGCACAATACCTTAACTAATTTTTCCACTTACCATTTTAATGTTTTTCGAAATTTATCGTGTGAATAAAACATTATTTATCATTTAATGTAGATTTTTGTCTTAGATTTCGTGTTGACTGCAACGTATTTGTTAATGTAATTGATTTTCAAATACATATATATGTATTAAATTTAACTTTTGTAATGTATTAATGGAAAGTGGAAATGTGTAGTTGATTTCTTTGAGTATTCAATGAAACGTTCACTTTGTCAATTTCCACAGGGTATTTCATGCTGGTATTACGTTTTTTCTCAAATAATGTAGCCCAGCATGCCCCAGAGCCATTATAATGATTAGTCGACAGGCAGACACAGATTTGAATGTTATGTTTGTCTGTATTCTACTCATAGAGTGTCTGGGAAAGATGATGGGTGTCGCTGCTTGTGCCTTCTTCTTGACCCAATCCTACCCTGACCCCCCTTTCCTTTTTTGGCTTCCGTGTTTGCACCATATCTATCTTCTTCTATGTTTTCATCAGATGTCTTTGCCGTTGACATGTCAGTTGATTCGATAATGTTCATTTCCTTCAAAAAATATTTGAGTCCAATCGTTGGATGGATGTTCTATCTGGAGGGCGCAGTTGTACATATAAAATATATTTTGTTGTGGCTAAAAAGATGGTTACTGTTTAAATTGTTGTAAAAATTTATGTACCCCTCGGTGTTGCATCCATTCATTTGGGCATTTTCAGTGATGTGCAATATTAATCTGAATATTATTTATCTATAAAATGATGTATTAATTTTAAACCAAATAAAATTGTTTGTTACATGGTTTATTGCGATTTCTTTAGTTCGTTTTAGAAAGTTGTATATCCACTTATTTATCATCAAGCCGTTTGTTATAACTTGTTATTACTGTAGAATATGTGAGACGTTTTTAATAAATTAAAATTAAAGTACAAAATAATTCAAACAATTTATCGACAATAATTTAAAATAATTATAATTACAGCTCTAGTTTTACGTAATCCTAAACGATGATATTGGCATTTGCGATCTTATGGTACGTTTATACACTATTATAAAATTGAGTGATTTTTCCTTCTTTATGTATTTTCGAACTTCCGTTTTAAATTGAAATGTTAAATGTGAAACTGTTTTATTTGGTTCTACAAGTACCTAACAGATTATGAAATATTGGTGATAAATTGCGTTATATGAAGCGCAAAGAAATAAAAAGTCTCATAAGAAGCTTATGTATGTATTATAAAATAATGATATTCTTATTCATTTTGCCCGTTAATTTTGTACATTAATTTCACAAAAGCAATTTATAGCTATACGCGTTGCGAAAAAAAAGTATATATATGCATATATAATATAATAAAATAAAATAATATTTTAGGAAAACACTGGAAACATTAAAAAAGGATTCACAAAACGATTACTTTTTAGTAAAAATATCAAATATATTTAATTTGTTTTACAAATTGATACTTACATAATTATAAATTAAATTTTAAGTAATTTGTAGACAGTCTTTAAATTTAGTATTTAAGGAACATTTGATTCATACCGTTATCTTATCCACCTTTTTTTATAGTGACTTGTTATTTTAAACACTACAAAGTTGACATTACTTGACAATAACCTTATTTGCGACAACCAACACATGACAAATGTTGAGTATCGATTTGTAGGTGTATACATTTTACTAAAACTATTTATGAAAGTGTAGCAATTAATTAAACAAACAATTGTAAAATAGCGTAACTAGAAACGATATTTATACTCACTTTTGAATTTTAATTTAATAATAACATTTTCGTAACGAAGGAAACTTATGTCACAACAAATAATAATAAGTCACAAATAATTTAAAATGAGTCCAATATTTGTAAGACTACATTTGTGAATAAATTGGGGCTAACTGTATTATGGATTCTATGGATGATATTAATCAAAAAGGAAATAAACCTAAGTTGGGGTTAGGTCGTTTAGAACGTTACTATGGACCCTATAATTTTGAAGAAAATGACCCAGCAATTCGGGGATGGAAAGAAAAACCCTTAGATTCCAATAATTTTTATAACCGTCATCAAAATTACAAGCATTTAAGTGAAGATGAGGACTTTGAAGTTCAAGATATAGTTAACCGCTCTTTTAGTAGCAGAACACCTCCAATACATTCTGAGGAAGGTATGGTAAATCACCATTTTTAAAGAAGTTTGAATTAGTGAGTTTTTGTTTTTAGATAATTCTTTAATGAAATATGTAGGAGCAGGAGTATCATTGGCTAGTCTTATTACTGAAAATTTGTTAAATCATCCTTTTGTTGTTCTACGGAGGCAGTGCCAAGTACTGTTGTAAAATTAATTGTAAAAGAAATTACTTGAAGTTAATTTTAAATTTTAGGTGAATAATATTTCAAAACGTTATCATCTGATACCTGTTACTCTTGTGCCTATTATTATTCAAATTCATAGAAGTCAAGGTTTAACTACCTTATGGAAAGGTATAGGGTCAGTTTTATTGGTACGTGGCATGACATTAGGAGTTGAAGACTTAATATCAAAATTGACATTGTGGCCCAAGTAAGCTTAATTGATATTGTAGGTAGAGGGCTAATATTCAATTTATTTTAGAGACATTGATTGGGAAGAAGTTACATGTAAATCGTTTTTTAAACACATTTTGTTGAAATGGTAGGTAGGTATGTGCACATATTTCACCATAGTTTTGTTTTACCATTTTTGTAGCTGCAGCACAGCTGTAATCACTCCTTTTTACTCAGCCTCATTGGTGGAAACTGTCCAGAGTGAAATAGCTAGTGAAAAACCAGGGTTTTTTGATGTTTTTCGAGAAGGAGTGTTGAGAATGTTTACTTGGGGATCTGGTTCCAAAGGGCGAATGTTGCCTATATGGATTTTAATACTTCCAACTGTTATATTAAGTGTTTCTCGGTACTTAGCTCATATTGGACTAAAAAGAGGAGCGTCACGCTTTTTAACTCTATTTAGCGAAAGGAAATTTAAATATACAGGTGTTAGACCAAAGGAATCTCTTACTATGCAAACGCGACGTCTAGAACTTGAAACTGAAATGAATGCTTCATTTATTGCACTTATTGTAGCAGACACTATTTTTTATCCGTTAGAAACCGTCGTTCATCGTATTCACTTACAGGTAATATTATTCTAATTAAATTTATAGTATAATACATTATTTTTGAATACAGGGAACTCGAACTATAATAGATAATTTGGAAAATGGTAAAACTGTCTTGGCAATTTTAACTAACTACGGAGGTTCCATTGATTGCTATGAGAAATGTGTAGAAATCGAGACACCGATGGGATTATACAAAGGTTACGGAGCATTATTGTTACAGTATACTGCCCATATTGCTTTAATTAGATTTACTCATTTTGTTTTTATGCAAGTGGCAGACATAATAAGAAAAACCCGTAACAGTAAGAGAAAGCAAGTGTAAATTTAGCAAAGGTAATTAATTATTGGTATATAATTTTTTCATTAACTATAACAGTTGTTTAATGCAAATTAAAGTACTACTTTTTTTGAGTTATGACAAGGCTGTATGTTACTTCATTTATTGTAATTAGTAATTTCTTATTAATAAATTATCAATGTTAAATGATTTGTTCATTTTATGAGGTATTAAACCTTTAGTAATAGAGTAATTCTTCAATTAAATTATTGTTTTTGTTTATTTAATGTATATCGTTATTTTCGCAGAGAAACGCTATTTTATGCGATGATTGAAATTCAAAAACAGTACAATTAAAATTTTTTATGAGATTCAATTGTAAAAAATTAATAACAAATTTACAGTGTATATATAATATATATATGTGTGTAACTTTATACAAAAATTTACGTTGTACTTGTACAAAAAATGAGTATAAAATTGGGTTTCGGTATTTTGTTAGCACCGTTACATTTTAATTACAAAATAAAAATAATTATAAATCGTCATCACCAATGCCTTCAAAAGCGTGGTTTTCCACAAACTCCCTTCCACTTTTAAATGAAACTGTACTGAATTTCTCCTGTAGTTTCTTTATTGAAAATGATTCTTGGTTTTTTGGGGAAGGGTTACAATGATTCTGCAAAATAAAAAAAGGTTAAACATGTCTGTATTAGAATTATAAAAATAATAATTAGTTAAAAGTAAATTATGTACTTACTTGTGTTGGATTAACATCAGGATTATCTAAACAAACCGAGTGTGATGACCCATCTCTTTTCATGTAGATCAAATTCCCTTTAAAAGTATTATCTTTTTTCGAATCGCCGTTTTTCTTTATTAAAAGTTCATCTACCATGGACTGTAAGCATACAGACATTAAAATGGCTTGTTCACTTGTTATAGTTATCCATTGCAATTTGTCTTTTGACATCAAATACTCAAAAGATAACTCCAAATCGGGTTTTCCGGTGCATTTACTATTTGCAGCGGTATTTTGCTTGTTCTAAAATATATACACAAAATTGTGTTAAAATTCTTATTTAAATATTGCATAGTACTAAACTGTAGAGCATTTTTTTTTCATAAGTAGAATTTGTACAAATAAAAATATTACTGTTAAAGTGATAAATACAATTTCACCCACATGTGTGGCTGTTATTCTCCAGCATCTCATTCGTGTTACTTTAAAACATCCTTCTTTTACAAAGGGACCATCACCTACGATTCTTAACGAAAGTTCTTGACCTCCGGCGGCTAATAAAACTTTCGTTTGTGCTTCAGGATAGTCACAGTAACAAGGATTGAACTGTATAAATCCATAATATTTTAAAGTGCGCGCTAATTCAATGTAGCTATGCTTGTCTAGACATGCTTGCAGTTGAGCTAGTTCTGTTTTTACTTCTGTATTACATATTATCCATCCTTTTTCTATATCAAAAACTGTCTGAATATAAAGGAGGTTTAAAGCTATAGGATTTTTCATTATTTCATTGTCATATTCTGAGTCCCAGTAACTAAAACAAAAAATTTAGTTGCATCACTAATTAACTACATAACAAGCCATATTTCAATAATAACAGTAAATATCAAAATCACTTAATTAAAAGGTTAATTTAATTGACATTTACACATACATGCACTATCTATTACTATTATTTTCAGTTGAAAGTTGGCTAAAGAGTTGTGCTATGCAGAAATTGTATTGTTTTATAATAAGAATTTAAAATGTAAGTATCAAGAGTCACGGCATTTCCTCCAGAGTTGTTATTATTTGATAATCATTTATTAAATAATAATTACCTTTTTCTCAAAACTATTCGAAATGAGGTATCATTATTTATTTTACTTGATATGTAGGGTGATTCAAAGTCTTGCAATTTACGTATAATTGTAACGTCACCATTTTCCTCTCTTTTAATAAAAAATAATGAGAAATATCCCATATATAACAATGGAAGGTTGAGATGTTTGCATGTTTTAGTTAACACTTGTCTTGTTCGGTCAGTGGATAAAACTTTTAATGGAATGTGGTAGTTATTCAGTAAATAAATATCTAAAGTCCTCTCCTGCCTCTTTTCACATACAGTTTCTTGTTGGGCAGATAAAAGAAATCCCACAAAAATTTCAGAAGAAATAAGTTTTGGATCTTGGCCCACTATAAGAATATAATAATAAATATTGCTTTGCATGAAATTGGGAAACAGAAACTTTTAAAACTTTATAAATATGAACAAAACATTAACTGTTATTGGTTTCAAATAATTCAATAAATCAGCAGGTAACAACATACAATGAAATAATTAGTTTGAGTAAACAAACCATTACAATTTTAAGTTTCAAAAATGAAGTGTTTCAACGATCAATATTTATGAATAGGTACATTTTATCTTTACTTACAAGTCTGAATATACTTTTCTAATAAAAGTCTCCTCTCTTCCACTTGTCCTCCACTTAATGGTAATAGCTTCTTGGGTGGAAATGATGGCACTAATTCACTACTAAATTCTCTTTTTAACTGTTCATGGAGATTGTGAAGCTGTCTGTATCTAACAGAACAGTGGAAAACACCATTTATGTGTATATTAAAGCCCTGTAATCACTAAATTTTAACAAAAATATGAACATATTTTATCCTTATCTTACTAACAATGTAGGTTGAACCGTTTCCATCATTAAATTCCTGTGTATCTGGAATTGAAAAATGCATTTTTCGTAATAATAGTATTTCAGAATAAAAATTTCTTGTATATACAGAGCATAACAACAAACAGTATTTTTAAAATTAAATATAGATGTACAATTTACTTCTAATCTGTCATTTTAAACTTGCAGATTTGACTACAGAGTAGACAGGTCTCATAAAGATCTATAGATCTGTAATGCTGACATCTTGATTATTGTATAAAATGTAGGGATTATTAATTACATTTTATTTTTTGTTTTAATAACATTCATTTTTATTAATAATTTGTTCCCCATTTTTTATTTATTTATACATAATAAAATGTGTATATGTTATTGTGTTGTAGAGTTAATATATAATAGGTACAATAAAAACAAATCACTTTTATGTTGAAAATTTAGTTTTCGCGTTGAATCTTTGGATTGTTTGACCTTGGAAAGTAGCAAAATGTTTTCAAATCTGCATCATCTGGTTTTTAAAATACATTAACAGTACTTAATGGTACTACTATTTTTATTTATAGTGTGGAACGGTTTTTTGTAGCTTACGTATTTATTTTTATAGGTGAAAAACCACATGACAAAACCATATGATTAACTATTTGCATGGCTGTCACAGTCTAATTGACCGTTACTTTATTTTTTTATTGCTGTTTACTGTTACAAGCATATTTGCATGGCAGTCATGAAGTAACCAGACCACTGTTGTAAGTAAGCTATATAATTATGAAGGTTAATTGACTCAAAATTAACAATGTGGAGCATATGGCTTATCTTCTGTACGAATTTTATTAAACTAGTTCGACGTATTAATTGGAAGTACGTAGACGTTGACTAAGCAGGCAGCTATATAAATTATTTTATGCCTGTAAATATAATATGCACCAGTGGAGAAACATTGTCAACTTCTTAAGTGTTAATCATTCTGTTCATCCATCAGCACCTGTGGCTCCCAATCATAGTGAATTCTTGCAGATAAGTAATAACGTAAGGATAAGAGTGATACATGTAAAAGGAAATAGTCTAGACTGTAATATTTCTGAAGAAAACAAAGAGGCAGTAAATAATGTTGAAAAGAGGCCACAAAGTTTATATGAAGAATATTGGTTTACACGTAGTAATAAACCACCAAAGTTTCAGAGATGTAGCTGTTCTTTTAGAAGATCTCAGAGATTTTCAGGGGTGATTTTCACTAAGGATAATGATAATGCATTGAAAGGAAGTTGTGATACAATACATAATATACGACTGAGATGTGTAGAATTATTTGTTGAAAATGTTATTGATGACTGCTTATTTGAAGCATTTAAAGAGTATGTTTCAAAGTCTTGTCAATCTTCAAAAGGATTCCATAATTTAGGATTTGAAAGTAGTGAAGACTGTGGAGATGTAGCAATTAAGACAAGTAAGAGAAAAGGGGTGGTAGAAGATTGTTTTGGAACGAGAGATAATCAATGTGGTATAGTAAAAAATAGTATAGTTAGTTCAGAAAGCCAAAGTCCTGTTGTAAGACTTTGTAATGGTAGCACCCATAAATCTAATACTCAAACGACTAACAAGAAAAAGCAGTGCACACACAGTTCATCTACTGTTACTGTAAGTAATTAGGTACTGCTTTTTATGTTTAATATACTATTAAGGATGTGCAATGTATAGATTGCATTTATTAAAAAGTAACCATTATAACTAGTTTCCTTGTTTAATATTTGTAATACAAATTATAATCTGTAATTGGTTTGATATACATATTTTTAAAGTATTTCATTTGCTATTAAATTTATAGTTTTAAGAATACCAGTGGTAAAACTTTTTTAGAAACCTCTTGTTATTCTTTTCCATGGAATTGGGACTTCAGCAGATGTTTGGTGGTCTGTGATAAATTGTCTAAGTTTGAATGGCCATGAAGTAGTAGCTCCAGATATGTTAGGACATGGGTATAGTTCAGTGCCAAATCAAGCAGGGGTGTATAAGTTCAAGAATTTAGTAAAACATGCATTGGCTGTCTTTGAACATTATGTAGAGTCAAGTGACTCTAGAAAGATAATTATAATAGCTCATTCTTTAGGGTAAATTACTTTGTATGCAATTTTATATTTGTTGTATGCCTGATTTGGCAGTATTTATCATATTAAACAATTTTAAAACGTTTCATATTTGTTTTTAGGTGTAGTATTGCCACAGCTCTTTGTAGACACAAAGTACAACAAGTATCCCAGCTAATTCTAATTAGTGGTGGTGGACCAACACCTTTGGCACCACCTGTACAAAGTGAAATTCCTTTAGTAAGGTGTTTACAGACTATTTTCAAGCCATTGTTATTTTGTGGAGTAAAACGGTGAGTAGAAACCTATTAAAAAAATATATGTAAATATTATATTAACTAGGATGTTTTTTTTTAAATACTGTAAATGGGAAGCATATATTCCTAATGAAACCTTCGGTTACAATTTCAGGACTTTGTTATACTCTTCAAGAGGGAAACATTTTCAGTGTTGTGAGAAAAATAAAACAGTGGTACCTACTCATGTCTTACACTATATAGAGAAAGGACAGTATTGGCCTGAGGGTGATGCAGCCTTTCATAGAAAAATCCACATTCCTACATTACTTGTATATGGTTTACAAGATAAACAAGTCACTTTAGTTCAAGAATGTGAAATGGAAAGGGTATGCGTTTTATTTAAATTACTTACCTAATACGTTTATTTAAAAATGATATATTTTTTATATTTCGATTAAAAAAAGTAATAGAATAAGGTATGCATATTGTAATTCATATGGAAAAAGTAACAAGAAAACAATTATTTTATTTTAGACAATTCCGAGGTCCTTTTTAGAATTAATACCTAATTGCGGTCATCTTCCTATGTTGGAAACTCCAGAACAGTTAAATCATATGATTATTTGTTTTATTGACTGGTGGAATAGATAGTATGGTTTATTTTTTGTAATTATATTAGTAATGCGAAAACGTACGTAATAATGCTTTTACATTTTGTAATGTGTAAATATTACCTTGAAATACTCGTCCTAATTTTTAATGCCATTCTGAGAGCTATTATATATTGAGTATTTTTATATAATTATACCTTATTTACACTTATAAATGACTGTCTTTAATAAAAAAATATATTTAGTTATTTGTAAGTCTTTTATCTGGTCGACTATTTTTTTTTAATTTTAATGCACTAATGTTATATTTCACTAACTTTTATTTTTACGTACTTTCACAAATTGCGCGTCAAATCAAGTACATGAAAAATTAATTTTAATTTATTCCTATTTTAGAATAAGTTTTATAAATAAAGCAAAGTAGAAAACATTAGTAATAAAAAAAAGTAATTAAAGACGCTGGTATTAAAAAATAAGTAATTAAAGAAGAATGGATGTTAGCAAAATAACTTTATTTGATCACAATAACTTATACAGATTACTTGGTATAAACATTATTCAACTTCAAGACAATTTTTGCTGTAATTAAGTGCATACACTGAGATAAATTGCCCACTATTATAATTACTACAATGCAATCAATAAAGTGATTTCCGCTTATAATACACAATAAGTAATTAATAGAGAAAAAAAAAATGGATTGGTAAAGCTGTTGTAAATAATATAAAGAATATGACGTTGAGCTGAGTAGGTACCTCAAAAAATTAAGCCATTCTGTATGCAATAGACATATGCAGAGAGCTCAACTGATTTGTCCACTTATCCAAGGCATTATAATGTGAAGAGCTCACACTTTTTCTATCTAGTAGAAGTACCTGATTTACTTGGTCTATTCGACCTCGAATTGTACTGAAGGAAAATAATAGTTAACAAGACTTAAAAATTATTAAAAGAAAAATAAACATACTTATCCAATATACAAGATACCAGTAAACTTTCTACTTCAGTCACGTCAATATTAAGTTCTTTTGAAATGTGAGGTATTTGTATTCTTGTATAAGGTTTAATCAGTTTTATAAGAACTTGTGTTCTTATGTTTCTAAGTAAATCTAAAAAAATATTGTGAGTAATATAGAATACAAATAATATAATTAAATAATTTTAAGTTCATACCTTCAATGTGTTCGCGAATGAAAAGATCATCCATAATATTTTGTCGGTTTTGTTTCAAAATTAGTTCAAATTCATTTATATCATTAGTTTGGTAAGCATTAACAAGATTGGTCATAGCTAATATTTCTGGATCATTCTTGTAGGGTTTAGCTTCTTGAGAATCAAATGGATTAATTCCAGATTTCATTAGCCTAAAATAGAAGTAAATAATTTTTGATTAATTTCAGTTTAGTTTTAACTAACATATTAGCAAGAACCAAATATTTTAAACACGTTGTACGCCGTGGACTGCCTGACTCATCATAGTTTTTGAATGCTTCAAAAAAGTCTGTATGAGCCTTTTCAAATTCACCTTCTCTAAGATGCATTTTGCCACCACATTCTGAAAAAAAGTTTTATTGATTTGGTTTCTAATAAATAATTATTTATTTGTTACCCCTTATAACACCCATAATAAGAGGATGGGGAATTGCAGATTTTATGTGCAAAGATTGTTCATAAAGGGTCTTTAACTTTTTGTTATTCTTTTGAGCAGTATACATCTGAATTTCTAGAGCATATATTTCCAGTAGTTGAGTGCCTTTTTTTAAATCATCTTCTCCATCATCTGTTTGACATGACTGGTGTAGCTGTTTTAAAATTCTTGATAATTTGTTAAAATCACCCCTATCATAATATAATTTTCCTAATTTTGTGTTTGTTTTAAACCACAGGCGGTCATTTTTGGCATCTTTTAAAGCTTCTAATGTTGTTTCATAAAAGTCTTGTAACAATTCCATCTAAAATAATTGTCAATAAGGAAAAAAAACTAGTAGTATTTAATTATTTTCACATTTTTGGATGTAGAAATGTAGTCCAGTATTGAATTAATGGATTTTTCACTGTGGTTCCTTGTAACAGCAGTTTTAATGTATGTTAGTAATTGCTTATAACGAACCATCATTTCATTAAAATTTCCCTGAAAATCAAACATATAGTTTATTGCTGTAAAATATGTGGTTGTTAACACTAACCAGTTTAAAATTTATTTTGATCATTTGTTTTAAAGCTTTAAAACCCCATTCTCCTTTTTCACCACTTTCGAGATCCAACACTCTTTGGAAGGATGCTAGTGCAAGCCTTGGGGCATCTTCCTTAAGAGCTTTGCTGTTGTAATATTGGTTTTCTAAATCTACATCCGGTTCTGAATTACTATCTTCAGAATATTCCTATTAAAACGATGTTAAGACAATATATTATTTTTTATACAAATAAGGTTAACATAGCGGTAATACTTACCAAACCATAATCCTCTTCATCGTCGTCACACATAAAATCATCTTCCGCATCTGACATTGTTTTAAAATTTATTTAGGTATAAATTATATGAATAAATACTTATAATAAAGAATGAATACGTTTATAAGCGAGCACTTTGACAACATAAACCGACTAACAAAATTGCATAAAAATTATAGGTTATGGTACGAAATACAGATGCGTTCAATTCTCTCGATTCAATACAGAATCTACGTAGTGATCTTACGATTAATGTAGTTTTGGTGGTGAGTAATGGGTCTGTAATTGACCTCTTTTTTTAGTTTTTCCTTATTGTTTAATTGCCATGACTTAACGATGTTGATAAATTCAAATGAATCGTACTGATAATAGGGGGTCCATTAAGTATTTTTGTTATTTTTTCTTATTAACTTATCAGTAACAGTGGTAATATTGATAAAATTAGTCATTTATAATTGTAAACATTAATATAAATAAGTTTAAATGAGGTGGATTAGTTGTTAAAGGAAATAACTTTAATTTCTACCTAAACAATATTAATAAACAGTATGTTCATTTGGTGGAGGTGCCGGGTAGAATTAAATAATTTCGCATAAATAATTAAATTAACTGACGAGTTTACTTGCTGTAAAATAGTGTGTGACAGATAACGTAATTAGGTAAGTTTTAGTCGAAATTAATATATTTGGTCATAAATTTGAGATGTAGAAATCTTCATTGCTGAGATAAAATATTTTCATTAGCGTAACCATGTGTTTCTTGGTTTGGTGTTATGTCTAAAAGTAGCGTTAATATTATTTATAACAGGATTACTTGCAGCTCAACTTGTGCAATAAACTTAGAAGCACACGCAAGTTGAAAAATTGCCGCATTTTTTGTAGTTGTCAAGCGTGTGCAAAGCTCAGTTACGATAATAGAAGATCCTACAGCAATACGTTTTATATTTCCGTCATGTTTTCTTCTCGTGGCCCGCGTATTCTTTCGTCATAAATCAGGATTAACCTTCCGTCTGGGTGAAAACCGAGCTGCTTAAGGAGGGACCTATCTTCTAAAAAATTATTTATTTATTGCATAGGTTATTTTATTTTGTTATTGTATAAACAGCTTTGAGTTTGCTTCGAGGCCTTCCCCTTTCAAAAATATATAGTTATATTTTTCTTCCAGAATTTCCTTGGAAATTCATATTAGGAAAGTTTCAGTATTTATTGAAAGGTTGGATAGTAATCTTTTTTTACAAGAAAAGCGATCGAAAGCGAGTAAAACTTTTATTGATACCAACTTAACTATAACTACTTAGCCACACTAGGACAAATTAGTTTGGACTAGGCTATACTAGTTTACTAGTTAATGAAATCGGGTTTAGCCGGTAACATATATATATATATATATATATATATATATATATATATATATATATATATATATATATATATTTTATTCATTTACGGGTTCCAATTTTGTAAGAAAGCATTATGATGATGAACATTGTGTTTACTTGTATAGTTCACCCTTAAGAGAAATTGTCAAAGGGTAACTGTCAACGTTAGGCGCTACGATATCCTTTTGAGGTTTGTATGATATCCGTGAAAATGATTCTTTAGTCTGACACTAATATTTTTGCCAGTAGCTTACATACCTATACATAATAGTAGCGTGTGTTCCTTTTATACGATACTTTAAAAGGGCACAATTTTCTTGAAAGCATCTTGAGTGTTGCCAGCGTAACAGGCGAGGTATGGCTATGTTTTAAAAATGCAGGGTTGTATCCCTAGCCATAAGAATCCCCGGAAACAAGCATACTCTCCTTTTTCTTTTCTCGCGAGGATCGAGACAAAATACTTCGAATGATTTTTTCGTCCGAAAATATAAATCGCGAGTCACTTTTTCTGCTCCTATATATTTAGGTACCTATATTGTTTAAACTTTAAAAAAAAAACAATAAAGAAAATATCGATATATAGTATACGATAGGTCTATGGTTCATTACACATATAGATAAATATAAATAAACATATACGTATTAGTTACTACATAATGTAACTGATGTGATTGGTTCAATTTTTTTAAACATATTTAAGAACAATCACGTAATTACCAGTTTTTAATAAACAAAATTAAATGGAAAGCGGTTAATACGTTCCAGAGCTACGGTGTAACAAATATACATATCATCAACAGATATCCGAAGGTTTTAAAATTTTCAGCAACATTTTTTTTCTATGATGTGATATAGAAGCCAAAGTTAAATTGGGGACAAAATATAATTTAGTATCACGAATGAGGAAATGGTAGGTTTGGGGTGATTTCTTTTTTTACGTTGGGGGCCAAATAGGAATTTTGTGGAGTGAATTTTAAAATTGTATTGTAGTTGGACGAAAAAACCACTATCGAAAGGCACAGTCCCTCACGTGAAGGCAGTTTTCTGCTTTTTTATTTACGATCGTTGCCATGAAATCGACCGAGCATAATCGGTATTGAGATATACTGCAATCACCAGTATTTTATTGATCGTCGTCTAAAATACGATTTCAAATTCACATAAACATCGCTAATATGTTACCTCTACGTGTCTAGAGCCTTAGGTGCCTATAGAGAAATACTGTTTGAAAGATAATATAAATTAGATCCCGATCGAGTGAAAATAATCACCTCAAGAGCCAATTAAATCCTAAGTAAGCAGGTATTCTTGACGTGCCTTCGTTCTATACGATAAAAACATCTTCGGTAGTAATAATAAAAACAATCAAATATATTTGCTAATAGTTGTTAAGTATCTAAAAGACTTCACAATGCCTCAGTTTGGTACCTATTTGATTAATGGTTTTAAAAATATTAAGTTAATTTAAATATGTATACGTAATATAATTGTTATTCCATTTAATTTAATTTTAGCTGGTTAAATTACATTTACTATATGCCATATAAAATATTCAAAGTATTGTTTACATGATTCATGACAATAATTATTACAAAAATGTGTATTCAAATTTTTATGATACGCCTATGGTGGCTACAACATTTACTTTACCTAGATTTGTTTGACTCAGAATAATAAAAACGCGTCTAGTTGTGAAAAATAGCAATAATAAATTTTGTGTTTGATATGTAAAATACTTGCATATGTCTATGAGTTTTATTTGATTTATAATGCAATAATTTACCGAAATACAATTGTTTTAATAGCCTCGGAGATTTACTTGAAATCGATCGATAAAGATCGTTTGTTTGTGAACGCCCCGAATGGTCCATGTTAATTATTGTGTCGGAGTTAGAACGTGTTGATCGGTAGAGCGAGGTTCGGACAATTTTTCGGTTTATACCTTGATTATTCCTTTTATCTTTACTTATGTTAGTAAAACGTTATTAACAGACAATTGTTTGTGTGCTTTTCATTGATTAATCAGTTAATTGTCACCGATAATTGTCGACAATAACTGCATTAATGATTGATTAAGGTAGTGTTAATTTAGTTTTTTTGGTTATGGATTTTTATTGTCATTTTATGGTGAGTTTTAATTTCAGATGAATATTATCTATATATATATATATATAATATTATTGCCATTTATTGCTTAACTAATTATATTGTTTTATATACTTGTTTTTCAGAACGATTTTCACAGATGGACGGGGATTTTCTAACCTTATCACCTACACGTGTAAGGTAGGATCTTTTTAATTTTACAATATTAATAAAATAAAAGCTAAATTCGTAACAGTTGGCGTTTGGTTGGGGATTGTTGTATTTATTTTTATAATTATAATTAAAAATAACTAATTTTTATGTGATTTTAAATGAGGTGATATGTATAAGCGAGACTAAGTATTGATTTTTGGATTATGCAGTCATCTTAGTACTCTTATTTTTTGAGTAGTTGTTATATATTTAAAAGCTGAAATATATCATTTGTTTAATTTACTGGAGAAATAGGTTCATGATTAGAATTACCATACTTATAAATTGTGAGAAATGGGAAGTTTCTTGAGACTGCATTCATTTTATAATTAAAAATTTAAAAACTAATTTTCGTTAAGAGTTGTGGGTTTTTTTATATGTCATCTCTGGTTAATGTAAGACGTACCATATACATCTACATAAATTTTTATTGTATACCTTTGTACTACATTTCAAGTTGGAAAGCCAACATTTTTATTTTCCTGGATAAGTGCACTAGTGAAATTATTTCTGAGATTGAAATCCTTAAGGTTGTAAATATGAGTTAGGAAATATTAGGTGTATAGAAAGTGATTTCATTAATAAATTAGAAGTAATGCACTCTCTTAAGAAGGGAAATGTCGATTAAACAGGAGTTTAAAAGAAAATCGGTGAGCGGAATAGTAAGAATTGAAAATAAGCGAGTTTTCATTAATTATTAACCCTCTGAAGTCATTCTTTCCACGTCAAAAGCTATAGCTGGTTCGTGTTATTTTTGAATGATGACTCACGAGTAATGGGTTCTTCTTGTACCGAGTTTGCGCTGGAACTTTAATATATTATAACGACATTTTGATTTTTTGCACGAATTGTTCCGTATACATATATACATATATACATATATACGTACATAGAGTTGTTAAGTCTCATATCAAGATTGATTAGGGCGTTGGATGGGCGAGTTTTGTTAATTAGATTTATTTGTGGAATCCAGGATTCATTAAAAGCACATTTGCAAGCTTTTGATAGAGACAGGCGACTAATTAACTATTAGATTCGCTTTTTGCTATTATAGGAACATTCATTACATGTTAAAACGGTTAGCAAAGCGTACACAGGGTGAAATAAAATTAATCAAGGACCTCGGTTATAACGAGCATCGACGACACCGTGTGTTCATTATATGCGACTACTGGAGAACTTTTATAAATCTACATCTATGACTCATACAATTATAATGTTGTAGTACCTAATTGAAAATCCATCGCTTAGAACGAAATACCGGTTATATTGACCAAAATCATACGTCTCGCCTGAATTCCGTATGACTGCCTTATAAAAAACACTGCTTATTACGACATATCTCATTAAGCGACTATAACGTTGTAGTATCTAATTGAAAATCCACCGTTTAGAACGAAATACCGGTTATATTGACCAAAATTATAGATCCCGGCTGAATTCCGTAAGACTGCCGTATAACAAACACTGCTTATTACGAAATATCTCATTAAGCGTCTATAACGTTGTAGTATCTAATTGAAAATCAGTCGTTTAGAACGAAATACCGGTTATATTGACCAAAATCATAGGTCCCGGCTGAATTCCGTATGACTGCCTTATAAAAAACACTGCTTATTACGAAATATCTCATTAAGCGACTACAGTTAGCTAATATCTTCGGAGAATCATGTATGTGAGAACGATTAGGCGATCCACCAAACCATATTGTTGAGTTATTTGTGGAAATTTTAACATATCGCAAAGAAAAATAAAATAAATTAATATCGACGAAAAAATCGCGTATTATATCAAAGGTAGAGAACGGAATTCTAAACAAAGACTTGGCAAAGGAATATGGTGTATTACACTCGACAATTTCAACCATTTGCAAAGAGAGAGAAAAAATTCAAACACTTTTGACAGCAACTTTTTAAAAATGAAACGAGCAAGAATAACGAGGCATACGAAGATTGAGGAAGCTTTATTAACGGATCTATCGGTTTTTACGATCAAATATGAGTAGTCGTTTCGATGTCGTGTCGTTATAACAGATTTTGAATGTATTTAATATGTATAATGAATAATGTATTAGTGTTCAATTCATAGATATCGATTTGCTAGAAATTCAAGTGCAAATAGATGTACGATCTTCTTCTTTTGCGGTTCTTTCATTAATTTCTTCATCCTTTTGTTACTGCCCTTAGTACTGTCAATATTTAACTTGCTGATGGTTCAAACGTTCGAAGTAGAGAGAAATGTTAATTTTCCTATTACCGATTCCATTTTCCCGTTAACAGAAACTTGTATTTGGGATTTGCTTTTTAATTTTCCGAAATGGCGATGCCAAAATTACAGTAGCTTCCTTTATTTACGTCTCTAATCTCGAATTAATACCGAAAAGCCCCGAAGTTTGTTAATCAAAATTAGGTCTTTCGTTCAATTAAATTTTATTTATTTTACATTTATTTTCATTCACTTTGTAACCAATTTAAATTTTTGTCCTTCCACTGTTGTAGAACTTGTTACAACAAGTTATTGAATAAAACATTTCTTAATATGTAAGGCTCAGGCAATATACGATCACATAATAGCGAAAAAACGGCGTGTTTTACGTAGTAATTTAATTAATGCGATTAGCGGGAAAGAATAAACAAAAATTTAAAATACCGGCAAAAATAAAACTGATTCCAAGCGTTTTTTCTTAGTAATTGTGTTACAGTTTGATGCGAGCATAGCATAGTCGCGGGAAGAAATAAATACTTATTATCGTTAGATAACAGAATTAATTGAATTTAAACTGTCTAAGGTGCATTTATTGTGAAACCTTATATAATAATTAATAAAACACACTGTTCAAATGTTCACTAATTTAAAAAAAATTAAAATTTCTCGACAATTGTTTTGGGAATAGCCCATTATCAAAAGTATAATTACTAAAGTTAATGTGTAACGAATTAGCATATATACATTTACAATTCACAAAGTAAAAGAGGGGATGAAGTTTGTCCTAGTTCTAATTGGTTATTTACAATGTTCTGTTTATTGTGAAGATATATTTTTTATTTCTAAATTTTCTAACATCGTTAATTTTTTACTTTTAGCGTGTAAGATTTTAAAATTGTTTGTATCAATATTATGTTTAAACAAAGTGCAATACTCTGAAATTCCGGTTTGTAAACTATTTTTGTTTATAAATATAAATATGGAATCAATAGAAACAACTACTCCGAGGGCTAATACCCCTACCGGCATTGAATTACACTGTTGATTTCGATATATTCTTAGACGAAGATATAACATATTCAAAAAACAAGGAATTAAAATCCTTATTCGTCTAAATATTAAGATCAAAGATCTCACATTTGGAACGCGTCTTACCTAGTAGACACAACGAACCGAAAGCCATATCCCACGACCGGTTTCGACCTATCGGGTCTCATCAGGTGGGCGCTGGCAGAAAGGCCTTTACAGGCTATATTATAACTATAAATATAAATATAAATATGGAATCAACAGAAACAACTACTCCGAGGGCTAATAATACATCGAAACCAACTTATCGATTAGGGTAACATTATCACGATTGTTTTATTAAGAATTAATTGATTTTTAAATATTGTCTAAAATATGTTTGCGACTATGTAAGAAATATTTCTTAGAAAAAACTATAATCGATTTTCATCTATTTAGATTACATTATTTAAAAAGCAGAGTGAATCCGTGTTAATTAAAAATGATCTTTTGCTGTCCGAATCTTGTGTAGATTACATTATTTTATCACAACGGCGCAGTCGTTTATTTCCGAGCAAATGGTAGTAGTTCTGGATGGTACAAACTTCATTCCGGTGTATGCATCAAGTTTGTAATAGACTTGTATCAATTTAGTTGCACATTAAAAGCAGATGGTAGATTTTTTGGTTTAATGTCGTCTGTAGTAGCACTTTGCTGCTGTAAATTAAAATGGAATTTGTAAACTCGAGTTCACTGATGATATTTATCGAAATTTGCTTGCAACAGAATGTTGTTTTTCCTATTATGAATAAGAAGTTTCAACGTCATTATTTGTGATTGTCTTACTTTTAAATCGCTTATTCTTAATTGGTTTTGAGATGGTTTGCGATAATAAACTGTTAAGTAAATAATGTTTTTGAATAAAATAAAGGAATTTAAAAATGTTGTAGAGTTCTTTATACAGTAGTGTAGTTAGTAATTATAACCGTACGTCGCTATATTAATTCTAGGGTAAATGTTATAGATCATGGCTTTATACTCAATTACATTTACCACGCTGAATGTAAGGTGTGGGGCTCTGTCGAAATGATCGTGTAGTAGATCAATTAACTCATAATGATGTGTAGAATTATAATCTAGCATCACTTGGGTAGTTACGTTTTGGAATGGAAAAAACAAACAAGTAAAACTAAATGAAATATTAAAAGGCAAGAATCAAGAGTCAAACTGGGACATTAAGTCCTACCTGGTTTTGTCTGTGGCTTGATGGAGTATATCTGTCTCTAATTTCCCGAACTCCACTTCAGCCAAACTTCTTCATTGCTTCGCAGGCTTACTTAATCTCCTCAATAATGATTTACTCTGGATCTTTATAGGATCCTATATAGTGCTTGTTTGAATCAACAAGTAGAACTTGGTCACAACCCAATTTGTTGTGGTTCCGTGCAATGCAAATTCCGTTGAATGTATAACAATAAATGTAATGAAATTTTGAATAACGTTTCCATGTTTCGTAAATTAATCCGAATCTATTTTTGAATAAATTTCTAATTATAAGCGTTATGTGACATTAGAGAGAAAGTTTTGTTTGACTTTTGTTTTCGTTTATACTGTGACATGTAGATCAATAATTGCTTTGGATTCTTCAGGGCCTAGAAGACACCCTTAGGGCTTACTTAGTGTTTTTCGTGTAAAGCTGTTAAAGCTACTTTTCTGTATATGATTCCCGAATGTCAGATGAGATCTGGGTAAAACGTTAGACGATTTTTAATTAAGTTGTTTGTAAATCAGAGAATTTTTAAAGTTTGCCCATTACTTCACCTGATGTTGAAGTAGGGAATATCTGTAAGTCCATCAGACGAGTTGTTTTTTTAAATTAGCCGCTTAAACTTTTCGTATTTACAGTGCAAGCGGCTGAAGTGTACGTAAGTCAGAATTGTGCCCTTGGAGAGCGTAAGCGTTTTAAACGGTTATCTTGAGAATTCTCCTTAGTGTTTTCTTTGGAAGAAAGCTTAGTAAATCACGACTGCGGAGCAGTGTTGCTGGCAGGCCAAGTGGTTATTCGGGAAAGGTTTACAGTGGTTTCGGTGGACTGAATTAATGAGTGCTAACATTTCTACATCTGAATTCTTTGCTACTCTTCGTCTGCGTGAAAATTTCTCGTAACTGCCCCTACACCACCTCTATTCATATCATCCTTTTGTTTCGAATATACCACCACCAGCTCTTTTTGTCTACCACGAAACCAAGGCAAAATGAAAACACTCCGGGTCCATAAATACTACCTGAGTAATACAATTCATTCTATTTTATGAAAAAAAAAGAAAAACTGGACTGTATTATCATTTCTTCTTCTCCTAATGGTCTTATTGGTGAATTTTAACTAGTTTTCGGATAAACTTTGGGAAAGCTTTTAGAAATACTGACCTGTTTATAAGTTTATTTTCAATCGTTTTAGAACATGCCTGCTAGCGTAACATATATATTATCGACGTTAATTTCAAAGAAGTTCCAAACAAAAATAACAGAAATTGCTTTTAAGTTCGCTGTAGGAATTAGTGCCATGTAATCTGGTACAATTAGAAAAGTACTACCTACGCAATATTTCTAATTTCAACGTCAAATGGTTTCTAAAAAAAAAGCGGACAGGCAGATGAACTAAGTGACGCGTGGGTGATATAAGGAATTCTTTTTCCTTTTGAGGTACGAAACTCTAAAAAGGTCAAGTTAATTTTTAGTGTCCGTACTTAAAACTTTCTGATTCGGTGAATTTAATTCGGTTTTGATTGAAACTGGTAGAAATTTAGTACAGGTAAATAAATAAAATTGATAAAACACAAACTATTTAAGTTGTTTTACTGATAAAGTAATTGTCCCGTACAATTGTTTCGGTCTCTCGACCATTCTCAAAAAGTTCTTACTGGAAACTAAACTTAAAACTATTTAATATCTCGACTCTAAGGGTAGGTATACAAATTATTTAATGACTGCCATATATGTATATATATATAGGGCTCTTATGGACTTCTGTTTGTTTATTTGTAATATTTTTGTTATTATATAAAGCTTTTTCAATTTCTAGTTTTTCGAAGAAATTTTACTTTTTACTTTTTTTGGACTGTATGTAGTATTTTAAAATAGTTTTTAGAAAAATTGTGTTTATTTACAATGCAATGGCGGGCAAAACCTGTAGTATTTTTATTATTTTTGATAGATATTTCATGTTCTACTATTCTTTCTTTAAAATTTCTGCCTGTCTAACCTATATATATATATATATATATATATATATATATATGGTATCACAATTTGAGCATTCTAACTGATACACACCTGATTTTTTGAATTTATTGTTTTCTATTAATTTGTTACAAAAAGAGAGACATACCCCTATATACCATAAGCAATCACTAATGCGGACATGTGTTTCGCCCACTTACAATGTGGGCATTTTCAACACAAGACTGTTAATTGTAAGTGGGCGAAACACGTCTCCGCATTAGTGATTGTTTGTGGTATATAGGGATAAGTCTCTCTTTTTGTAATTTATTACATACCTCAGTCTCCTTTATTATTATCTATTATTAATTTGTTGTTGATTAATAGTTTTCCCAAAGTGTTTTTATTTATACATATACATTTGTAAATAGTTTTAAGTTTAGTTTCCAGTAAGAAGTGTTTGAGAATGATCGAGAGACCGAAGCAATTTAAAGGAACAATTACTTTATCAGTAAAACAATTTAAACAGTTTGTATTTTATTTATTTAAACTAATGTTGAAGGTGTTTTACGAATTTCGCGTTATTCGCAAAGAATCGATTTAAAATTTAGAGAAAAAGGATACGTGTGTTGTAAGTTTTACTATTAGGTAATGCATTGTGTCGAAATGGTTTGATCTGAACTTCCAAAAAAAGTGGGTCGTGTCCCTTTTATAATACATATTTTATTCATCGTTGTAACAAAGACTGAAAGTAGGGTAATTGGACTACAGGTGGACAGGTTATTTGAGCTACGGTTTTGTAAATATGCAGGTCCGGCGTAAGGGTACTATGCATCCTAGACTAGATTTAAATTTTTCGCTCCAGTTAGTTAGTGAATGTACAATTATAAAGCTGCCCTTATGCTGCATTGTAGGGTTTGCATTAATACACATCAAACATATTTTGTTTATTTCCAAACTTCTAAGTTTTGAATTAAAGTTTCTAAGGTTCAAAAATTTCTAGCATTAAGTTAGGTTAGTCGGTGATACAAAAGTTTAATAATATTAACTTATTGAACTATTATTCTTGATCTACCCACAAAAAAATGTAACATTTGATTTCCTTGTAAAGATATAGCCCATTGTTAAATAAAAATTCAGAGTGTAGAAAATTGAGTATTGTGATGTCATTTGTGAAGTTTTTGATAGGGAGGGGAACACCCTGTCTGTAGGTTGTTGGATGCTGTATCCGGGGGCACTGTTCGTTTCCATATTTCACTGTAAAGTAATGGGCGAAACAATTTCATGCACACGACGACATTTCGAGGCTATTACGCGCGAAAACATTAAATTACTCTAAGATAGACTGGTTTCTCTAAAACAACAGTACAGTGCCCGGCATGTAAGGAGTTTCAAAAGCCATAAATCATCGGATGCGCATTGGCAAAGTCTAGCCCGTTTAGGGCGGGGTTAATCGACTGATAGGCAGAATGATAACTGCTCAGAAAAGTTCAGTAGCGTAGTTGCAAACAGTTGCAAATTAACAGAGCAGAGAAGTGGTTGTTTGTAAAGAAATAATATACTTATAACTACTAACCACGATATTCTTCTATCGCCGCCAGCGATATTAGAAAATGGGAGAGCTACTTAATTCTGTCTGTTCATTGATTAATCTATTGCTATTTTTAAATCTATTAATTTCCACAATTTCCAAAAATGATAATTTTTGTTTTTTGTTTTCTATATGTAAAATTTTGAAATTATCGTCGAAATTGTAGTTGTTACAAATGAGGTGGTTATCATAGTTGGAGTCTGTTTTTTTATTGTTAAAAGATCTTTTATGCTCACTAATTCTAGTTCTGAAATTTCTGCATGTTTTCCCTATGTAAAACATGTTACAATTTTTACAATTTAATCTGTAAATCCCTGATGTATCCATTGTTGTGAGCAATCTGGAAATTCTGCTTAATTCTATATTATAATCATCTAGTGATATTGGGATAGTGAAAAGTCTATGGAGACTGGAGTGGAAAAATGCCAATTTGTGGGAAATTTAGTGGCAAGAATTTGAATAATTGATGGTATCGGTGTGAGTTTTTTAATGATATATTGAGAAAGTGTGTTTATTGAGAACGTCTTCAATAGTTAGCTCTAAAAAGTAGAATAAATAAATCACCGTTATTGAACATTAATTTTTTGTTATCCTCCTTTCAACTTCTACCCCTATTCCTAATTTACTTTATTATAGCATATAAGTCTGTTAGTAACGTAGTTTTATGATATATTATTCTTCCACCTGAAGAAGCCGCTGTGTTGGCGAAATAATTATTGTGGTTTAACAATAAAATAAAGTTTTGTAACTACACATTGCGTGTGTTTTTGTTATACTTGGGATATTTGGGATGATGTTTCTTAGAAAGAAAGACAACTAAAATGGATTAGGTCAAAAGTTTTGTTGGGTTACAATTACTGTTACGATGTTGTGTTTTTATATTCTTTTTTTTTTAATGTAAAGGCAAGGAGGAAATGATGAGGTATTAATTCAGTAAAACAATTCATTTAGTAAAACTGAGGGTAAGTTTAAAGCAGTGGAGTGAATGAAAGACAGTTTTGGAGTGTTCTGGTTTTCTCATTAATCATACATTTCTTGTTCTACTTGGTCTCATTCTGAAACAGCCACTAATCTAGATGAAGTTACATCTGCCAACTGACTGTTAAATCCACGGCTTATACGATCAGTTTCGTTATTTCATAATTGAAATTAAGATTGCGCTTAAACCATCTATGTTTTGCAGACCCGTTTTTTCTTACTCGGATTACCAAAAACTCCACAACCCGCTATTAATTAAGCTACAGCACTTTAGCGGCGCCTTAACAACATCCTCTCACCCTTCGTGTTATTAATCGAAGCTTACGAAAGGTCTACACGACTCTTTTTCCGGTTCTTTATAAAAATTCACTCTAAACTGCTTTTTAAATATCATCCACACTCTTTCACTAATCAGTTACTTAGTTTCTGAAGTTAAGTACCTCAGAAGGTAAAAACTTCATCTATTGTGGAAGGGTTGAAACCCTTGAATGAACGAACCTTTGAGGACATAAATAATAGGGCACATATTTATTTTCTAACGTTTGGGGCGAGATGCCATTAGGAAAAGAAGAATTTAATTATTTTAGAGTAACTTCGTCTACGTAATTAAGAACTAATCGTTAAAGTCAGGGTTTCTCGGAAATATTATTTACTTTATTATATGGTTATAAGTGGGAAATAGTAATTGAATAATCGATTCTGTACATCAGTAATATTGATTTGTTTTCTGGTAACCTTTTGTGGCCAGTAGTAGAAGAACCAGGTTGAGTTTCTGGGTAGTGTCAGTGGTTGCTTATGATATGGAACGTACTGAAAATGCAGTGTGCTGAGCATTCCGAAGCGTTTTTAGTTAAGTAAAGGACTCGTCAATCCTATTCAGAAATTCAATCTGTTTCATTAATATTAATCTGGTAGAAAATATTAAATGCAATCAAAATGAGCCAGTTTTTGACAATTGATACTCGAACAGAAACATTTCTCTGAATATGATAAAGTAGGAGGAACTAGTCAGGAATGCCTGATGTCTGATATGGAACTGATTATGTTTTCCTAACCAGGATTTCCTGATATGGAATTGACTGTTTTCTTGGCTAGGTTTTCCTGGTATGGAACTAATTATGTTTTCCTGGCCAAGATTTCCTGATGTGGAACTGATTGTTATCCTGCCCAGGATTTCCTTATGTGGAACTGATAATGTTTTCTGGCCAGGATTTTTGTAATGTGGGACTGATTATGTGTTCCTGGCCAGTATTTCCTGATGTAGAACTGATTGTTTTCCTGGCCAGGATCTCCTGGTATGGAACTGATTATATTTTCCTGGATAGGATACCCAGATGTAGAACTGATTATGTTTTCCTGATCATGATTTCCTGATGTGGAACTGATAATGTTTTCTGGCCAGGATTTTCTGATGTGGAATTGATTATGTTTTCCTGGCCAGTATTTCCTGATGTAGAACTGATTTTTGTCCCGGTCAGGATTTCGTGATGTGAAACTGATAACGTTTTCTGGCTAGGAGTTTCTAATGTGGAACTGATTATGTTTTCCTTAGCATGATTTCCTGATGTGGAACTGATAATGTTTTCTGGTCAGGATTTCTTGATGTAGAACTGATTCGGTTTTCCTGGCCAGGATTGCCTGATGTGGAACTGATTATGTTTTCCTGGTCAGTATTTCCTGATCTAGAACTGATTGTTTTCCTGGCCAGGATTTCCTGGTATGGAACTGATTATGTTTTCCTGGCTAGGATTCCTAGATGCAGAACTGATTATGTTTTCCTGACTATAATTTCCTGATGTGGAACTGATAATGCTTTTTGGCCAGGATTTCCTGACGTGGAACTAATAATGTTTTCTGGCCAGGATTTTCTGATGTGGAACTGATTATGTTTTCTTGGCCAGGATTTCCTGCTGTGGAACTGCCGTTCCAATATAAATAAATTTTACATTGTAACACCCCAAAAAGCAGGAAACTGTCTCTCCTTGAAACTTTAGAATTAAAAAAAGCTGTTCATAATAAATGTAATTTTCTAAATAACCAATTAGAATTAGTATCCCCAAATTCCCCTTTGATTTTGTATAAATTATAACTTATCCTCCCCACCACGTTTAATAGTATAAATTGTTTGAACACGTTTTACATATTTAGTAATCTTTTGTATTCTCTAGATAATGGTCGAATCGACCCAAACAATATTGTCGAGACAATAAAAATTTCGTGAAACTTTTTTGTTTTTCTTCTTTTCTCTTTGAAAAACCTTTTAGTCAAACATCTCGCCCCAAATTAGTCTAGAGCATTGCGGTTTGGAATGGGCCTTCAGAAGACATCCATCTATAACTCTTAGGATTTTAAAACACGGCATTCACAAGATGGGTAACGGTTTTTTTTTTGAGCTTCAGTTTACTGGTGTATTCACGTTCAGACGATCAACATACATATGTACAGCGGCGATGAATTTTTCAATGCGATCGGAAAATTGCATATTAATTATTAATCCGGTCACGGATCTAATGTGAAAATACACGACATGCCCAGACCATATTCACACCTTTTACGACCACGGCTTTGTTTACATTTGCTTTCTTTTTTGGTTCACAAAGCAACTATTAACTCTTCAATCGGCCGGGTAAAATTCGGCAACTGTTACAATGTATATTTCAGCTGCTGTTGCTGCTGTTTTTTTGCTTCTCTCTATATACCTACCATATCTATATATATATATATGTAAACCTAAATAAAGAGAATACGTTGTTTATTTATTCAAATATAAGTAGATTTTAAATTTATTTTTGAATTTTGTAAAATTCGCATTTACCTAACATGGATAGGACTGTTGTTACCATCGAATGTGGAACTAAGTAGAAAATAATGAAAATCTGGTTTGTTTGTTTTCATTCTTTTTTTTTTGTAATGAGATTTCTGTTTTACTTTTTGCATAATCGTATGACTAGGTAATCGAGTGTTTTAGATATCCCTTAACCATTGTAGCGCCAAATTCGCGAAAAGTCCTTGTGTGCTAATCAGGCTCATAGACGACCGTCTCGTCTTTGATCTTCCCTATGCCAGAGAACGCCCGATGACCTTATTTATAACGATCGTTTGACGAACCAGACGCAACTTCGACTAAGTTTTAAATATTCAACAGATGCACGTTAACTACGAGTATATCGTTAATTAAAAATTTAAATGAACCGGTACATATTCACAAAATTGAAAAAAGACAAGGCAAGCGTTTAGTGAAAAATAGGCTTCCAGTTTCTCTCCAAATATCCAATTATGTGTAATTAAAGTAGATAGTGCTGTTATCGACAGTTAGCGTAAAAATAAATATGATTTAGTTAAATATATTTGCCATGGTGAAACATTATTATAATAAATCAATCAGGATTAACAATTTTACTGATGATGCCGTTATAGGGCGAAATACGTATCAAGTATAATAAATATTTTAAATATTTTGTTTCTTTTTTCTATTGGAAATATGTTTCATCAAGTGATAACGGCAGCTACCCTATAGTTATTCAATACAAAATGGAATCAATGGAATCTATGAAATTAAATGTTCAAACTGTAATAGGTACGATGTAACATACATACGAAAGTTAAAAATAAAAATTTGGGTACAATAACATCAAAATAATGTGAAATATAACAAACATGTATTTAATTTATTGAAATGGTTAACTGATACAAAAATACCTAATTTCCTCTATATAGAAAGAAAAAAAATAGTTGAGGGTTAGCAGTACATTTAATTAAAAATAATCACAATACAAAAAATTTTCGGTTAATTTTTTTGCGAGAAAATTTTGTGTGGATTCATAACCAGTAAGTGTAGGTCGAACAGCTGATTAAAAACATTAGATAATTTCTTTCTTGTTAAAATTGCAATAGAAAAAAAAAATTTGTAATTAGACGAAGAAATATTTTATTACCTTCTTTTTTTGGATTGTCATCTTCGTCTAATAATCGTTCGGAATCAACAGTGTAATTCAATGCCGGTAGAGGTATTAGCCCTCGGAGTAGTTGTTTCTGTTGATTCCATATTTATATTTCATAAATACATGTATTTAATTTATTGAAAAATATTTGTATGGCAGTCATAGAGGTAAATTTTTGCTTTTAATATGTCACGATTAGAGAAGATACAATAATTTAAATAATAATTATTTCGTTTCTTTGGTGAAGTAGTCTTCGTTGTTTGTTTGAAGACAAATTAAATTTTCAAAACGCGGACTTGGTCTGGCCTATTTTGCTTACCAAAATTAGGGTGTAATAGAATTTGTCGCACGTTGCAGCTTGCTGACTAGTTTTTGTTGTAATCGTCAATTTTCATTCAGGTTCTGTTATTTTCGTGTACCTATTTATTATTTAATTTGTTATTCTCTTTGGGAAGAGGTTCATTTATCTCTTTGTCGTCAGTAGGAAAATTTGTTTCGGAGTTTCTTTACGGCTTTATCTGAATTGGATCAAATTATATGAGACCTTTACAATTTTGGAGACCGTTATTACGTTACACCGTAAATATATTTAGGGGCAGGTTTGTTAACATATTTGTTCGTTTGATATTTTTGATCAAATTTTGTGGAAATAAATAGATTTTAATTTACAAGGCACTATATCATATTAGTTGTCTACACCTATGTTACGTGTTACTAAATACGTGGTAAGGAATTGGAAAAGAAAACTCGTCATTGTTTTTGCTTATTAAGGAAAAGACTAACTACTAGAGTAATAATGTACATATTTCTTATTGTATTTTTTTATCGTTGTGCAGGAATATTTCTTTTCCTTTATTTGAGTAGCTTTACCTGAAAAAACTTGTGGGGTATCGTTGTTTGTTTTCCTTTCTGATTCATAATTTAGCCAATTTAGGATCTGGATATAAGGGTAAGTCTCTGAGTTCTTTTGCGGATCTAAAATCAATGTCCTCGTGGTTCAACATTCGACTAGCAATTCTCTGTTTCATGGTAGGTTGTGGAGATGCCATGCCACAAGCAGCCATTAATATTGCGATCACGTCCGAATTACTACGCTCTCTATACTGGAGGGTTTTGCTTCCCCGACCTTTCAGAAAAACACCGTTTTATTGTATTCTTCAAATAGTCCAGATCACCTGCGCCCCGTTACATAGATATCTTCATGTACCGTATTGGCAAGCCAGGCTTAGATATTGAAATTGCCTTCAAAATGCGGAATTATGATAAAGTTACCGCCTCATCGACGTTCAACGGTCAAACAGACTCGGACGTGATCCACAAAATTAAAAAGTTCCTCTAGTCATCGAGAGATCAATACGCATATCAACTGAATCCGTTTTATTTACGAGGATTTTTCATATAGAATCTGAAACATTTACCTATCCATTTTTGTTGTTGTTTTAGTTTTAATGATCTTAGGGAATTTTATAAATTAAACGTTTTGAAAGCCACAACAAAAAAATATTTAAAAAAAACTAGTTAGATAAATTTACTACGCTAGTATGTATGTATTTAGTTGACTTTTACTTGTTGAAAATTATGATCCATGTTTCTTATCGAAAATTAGTAAATAAATGCACGAAAATTAACTTTTCCAAATAGTTTATTTTACACAGCTCTAGAATCATTAGAAATTAATTTAAAAAAAAACTGTAGTTTATTACTAAACGACTAAATAATTCACCATTACTAAATCTGTTCCGTAAACACCTCTACCAATCCCAATAGTTAATACATATAATAGTATATAAGCTCAAATTCATGTACAGCAATGTAGTAATTAAAAAACTACTGTATAGCGAAAAATAAAGTATATGTTATTTATTTACTCATCTTCGATAAAAAATATGTACTATGCTAGTGTTGAAAATGTTTTTAAGGAATATCATTTTATAACGGGGTATTTCTATAGTTGAGTACGTACATGGATCAAAAGTATTTAGTCAATTGGTGGGGGTAAATCGGCCTTTAACCCCATTTTTAAGTCTGCATACTCGAAACGACTTCCTGGCAAGCATTCAGCACATAGCGGAAATATTTAAAGCACACGTCGATAAAGGAAGAAGAAAGCCACCGGCGGAAAGTTTCGACGGTTCTTCATTAAAGAAGACTTCTCTTTGAGACCCTTCCGTTATGCTTGCTGCGAAAGTAGGTAAAATTGCACGGCAAATTTCGAATGTTTGGTGAAAAAAGACCAAATCGTATACTAACCTAAAATTGCGCTTTTTAAGAAGGGTGGATATGAAAGAAAGATAAACTTTATTTAATTTTAGCACCTGATTCATAAAATTTCCCGTTGGCACGAAGACAGGTGAAGCAAAAAAATATTAGGTACTTTTTAATTTTATACGGAATTGCTATGTTCCAAACTTATTATTTTTTTTGTTAATATTAGTATAGATATTTCTGGTTTTAGTTGTTTGAGGTAGTAGTGAATTGCAAAGCTCACGAAATGTCAGCACAAAATAAATCTTTCTTCAATCGTCACAAGCGAATATGACGTGATGACGTAATCGTAATCTCTTAATTATTTTACATTATCTTTATAGATATTAAGTTTTAATCCACAGAACATATAGCACATCTAGTTATAATATTGTAAAGGATGACGCCTATGGGTATTCAACAACTTCTCGGTCTATTACGTACTCATATTTGTTATGCATAAATTCTAACAGTTGCTTAACTGTTAACGGTTAAACTTACACTTTGTACACGTTTCGTCTTATTGTGGAATCTTCTTGATTAGTTCTACACTGTAATGTGTTGTATTTACATACATACATATGTATATATTTATGTTACATAGCGTTTTAGGATTGAAAATATTTTCTTTAACAACGCAATATTTGCTTGTAATTATTCTCTTTCCGCTTAATCAACTTTAGCGATTTGCGGGGTTTCATGGTCAGTCTGAATTGAATTAGACGATGTTTACGGGCTGATAACTCGTAATCAGTTTGGCTACGCAATTATGTTACAATGTAGTAGTAAACTGTGTTTATTTTAGACTTTTTTAAAGCAGTAAATCGTATGTTAATGGTTGCTATTTATATTTTGAGCTTAATAATCAAAAGACAGTAATCTATTATCGAAAAGAGCTTTATTGTTTTCGAAGTATTCAACACTTTTGCATGCGCTCGAACCAATTTTGTTAACACTTTCTCCACTTCGATTGAGAACATGGTTTTTGAATGTATCAACGGTTGCTTCGGGTGCCGGAAAACGTTGGCCAAGCAATTTATTATTGATATGCGGGAATAAGATGAAGTCATTTGGTGACAAATCAGGACTGTACGGAGCATGACTTATCAATTCGACGTTTTGGCCAGTCAAATGGTCAAACCCGGATACGAAACGTCAGATAGCGTTTGTAAACACTTAGTATTGCCAAGGCTCAAAATATAAATGGCAACCCTAGTATATCCGATAAGAATGAATTGAACTAAAAGTGAATTGAAAAAGTTTTTAACATCGTGTTTCATCTTTGATGATTCTGTGAGACACACAAGTTAAGTGAACCATGCAGATGTTTCACCATCAAACTTTTATGCGGTAGAATAGGGTGAGTGTAGCCTTATTTCTCAACATTCTTGCATTTTAGATAGGAAGTACATTTGAGACGTGCCACATGAATAATATAAGCATGCAAGCCACGTTTGGAATGCAAAAATTTCTCGCACATTATTTGCTATGATTCTATATAGTAGAGTGTATTGACCTGTAAATGTACTGAATTTTTTAATTTATTCTTGAATATGTTTTCGGAATGAGTACGGCTGGTTAGAATATTAACAATTCCAATTTGTGCTAATTAGCAAAAACCAATACAGTAATATTGATAGAAAAAAGGGTGGTTTATTCATGTTGAAGAGATGTTAAAAGTTCATTATTTAATATAGTAGAACTGTTGGTTTTTTATTATCCTTGACACTCATTTGTGAAATATCAAATTTTTATTTTAATTCTAGTTGACTTGACTATGTAAATCTTATAACATCATTTAATTATGGTACATTTAGTGCGAAATGTAGCATATTCAGTGTTCTAGTTTTAATTTAGTTCAGTAATTCCTTATGATGCTATTGTAGTTTGGAAAGCCGTTCTAGTGTATTACATAGACGTGTGTTACAACAGTTTTGACCAGTTTTGAAGTGTGAATGTTCTCTCCGAACAGAATATTTGAATAACAGTAACGTAACTTTGCAAATGTCGTATTATTACATTCAGAGAAAATCTATTTTCTCTCATGTTTTATGTCACTGATTTTTTTTGGATGGATGTTATATTTGCAAATGGAAAATTGTCTCTTGTATCCAATAAAATGTTATTATTATTTAGATTTTTATCAAGTACGATTATCATATTGTAGTAGAGACATTTTTTATATTAATAAGAAGAGTATAAGTATTGTTGGTGAGTAATTTATTGAAACTACCATACGTGTATCGCAATTTCGATCTTATTAGATCTCATATCGTGTCATAGTTTCGATTAATCACCCACTAAATCGAAGGAGCCCTTTAAAAGTAAGTTGATATAATATCTAACATACTTACGGCGTTATGGCAGTGTAAGCTGTATCGTCGATTCAATTGAACAAGTAGATACCTTACAAAAGTCATTGTCTAACATATGAAATACCTACTTCAGACAATATACCGTTTTAACTAAATATTACATAAACTTACGAAAAACCTTCCAGATGCGGAAATATCATTTATTTTGTTATCAGTATCTATAGTTCGTATTGTTATGACTTTCTTTAATAATCGTCTAAAACAGGAAGTTAGGTTAGGTCAGGTTAGGTTAAATATATTAACGAACTAGAAAGTATGAAACAAAGTCCGTGTTGGACCATAATCTTGTGCATTTAGGTTGATAAACGCTTATTTATTTTGTTAGGATGAGTTTGTGTTGGACTCATGTACATTTTTCACTGACAGAAACATATTTCCTAGCAGGCGAAATATTGCTGTCGTTCTATCTTCGGTCTCCGAGTCTAAGAAGCGGGAATGCAATATAGAGTAAACTTTCGGTTTAAATCCTAATACGATGCAAAGCGCATTTTTCTCTTTTGTACTTATATATACTCTACTTTCTCATCTATTTGCATATCTGTATACGTATCATCCCTTACGCTGTAGACGTTTATATAAAACAGGTATAGTAAGTAACATCATTGAGAGATTGCGAGTGGATCAATTATAACATTAATCTTCTTAATTCAGTTATTAAAGAAAGATAAAATAAAACAACCACTTATACTTCCCAACTAGATTTATCGTCGGACAAAGCTTGACCCCGAACGTTAAAAGGACTAAGTATTATATTAGAATTATGATTTGGGCTAAAGAGCCGTGGTCTACAGGTCTACAATCATCAGTGGTATTGCGGTGATATCGTGGACGCAGGCTATAGGTACCACGTTGTTTCCGCAGTACCACTGTTGATGTCAGCCGTAGTTGCGGACTTAATTGTTTATGTGGGCCACGGCCTTTTAGTCCCAATCCTCTTAATTGTACGGTGGATTTAGGCCGTGAAAGCCTTTGTTCTTATATTGATCTACGTATTATCAGGTCTTCCTGATTTGTACCATGTTGGAACCAGTCTAGGATTTCTAAATTAGTATCAGATTATTTTGATAATTATTATTAGGAAACAATGCTTTGATATAAAATTTAAACTTTGGTGGTGGGGGGTAGTAGTAGTATTAACGAAATTACAATTATTGTGCACAGTTTTGTTTTCATTCTTCTTTTGCGTTGGTATAGCTATACAGGTGATAGACTGAGCGGCGTGGTCTAGTGCTCTAGATCATTGTTTAGCATTCGGGAGGTCACAGGTTCGAACCCGGGTTCGGTTGCTCTGTTCCAACTTTTCTGTAGTTTCCTTGGATCACTTAGGTAAATGCTGGGGCAGTAATATTCCACAGATAATCATTCACTTCTCTTCTGTCTTCATGTCCGTCTCATTTTTATCTCCCTAACCACACCACCCACCCATTCCCACGATTCCTGCAAGGAAGCTGAAGAGGGCCTTACGCCCTACTCTCCGGCTTTGCACTACAGTGTAGGTCGGAGGGACTGCCCGCCCACCAGCACGAAAGGTATAACCGTATTTTCTATTAGCGGACTTCCTTTATCCATTTTATACATGTACATTAGTTGTTTTAAAGTGAGTATTGTTTTACCTGCATATCTGTGTGAACTTTTGCTACTATTGTTCTTCGTTATTGTTTCATTTCTCTGAGTTTATGGACTGTTTCCTGTATTGTGTGCGCTGCGACCATTTGTAGATATACCTTGCATTTAGTTGGTTTTCCTTCTTGGAAAGCAATAAACTTCCAGTTACTACATTAGGATGAATGTTAGGCCAAAAGCTTGTAATTTCCCAATATTACAATGTGATCATAATGTACTGCCGGCAGGGTGACATCTACTCATACTGACTTACTTAAGTTAACTTTGTGGGATCGACATGTTTTCGAGCCTCGTTAGGGGGGGGAGGGGGGGGGGGTGAATAAACGGAAGAATGTTTTTTGGGAATACCATTAAAGTAGTTTTTATAAAAGGTATGGAAATAGGGTGAATATAACTTGAAATACTTTTGTAAGATAATCCTAATTATAGCTGGGTAAATATTTTTTTGTAATTAATACTTCTATTGGTTATTTAATGCTGTCGTTACATTTTTGTGAATTAATTTTTACCTAATACAGCTTATCTCAAATTATATATACAATATTGTATTGAAATTAACCTCTACAAAATATTCTTCAAATATTTGATTTTAAAAGTATATATTTAAAACAATGAAACTCTTGGTGTGATCTATAAATTTGAGTGTATTTAGTCGATACACCAAGAGTTTTATTTTAGTTATATATTTTTATTAAAAAACGTTGTATTATCAGTTAAATCCATCTCATTTATTAATAATAATGTTGTCGTATTCTATATTCCAAAATTTTAACATTGCGTCAAATGTATGTACATTTTCTTCAGAATTGCAAATTTCTAAAAGTAGGTAAAATTGATATCAATAAAACGATGTGACCGACAATTCTATGGCATAGCTTTTATATATATTAGTTTATGTATTCTGAGTGAGCTGAAGGTGTTGTGGCTATTTATTTCAGGTTGGTAGGTATAGGTATATATATATATAGTAGAATAGAAAATTAATTATTTATTTGGTCTAGAATTGTAGATGAGCCATGTAGCTATTATTGGCAAGCATTCGCTAATGTAAATGTTTAATGGTGATAATAGCAAAATGTTTGGCATAATACATGTAAATCAATCATTAACTGAATTAAGAGGTCACATCCTACCTTTATTTCTTATTCATGAAGGACACTGATGATTACGACCCTGTTAGGTTCAGGCTGGTCTGTAATTACGTAACGTGGTTATTTTATCTGCATATAATATTCGTTAGTTGCGTTGTTGCACCTGGCACAAACATTAGTTATAAATTCTAATTTAATCTAGTAGCAGTAAAAACAGTAAACTGAAATTAATAAAACAGTAGTTATCTCTGATAATTAGGTTAATTACCAAAACTATATCTTTTGATTTAAAAAATTATTTATTTTGAATTAAAAACTTACCTGCCTCTGCTCTATTAGAGAAAGAAATCATTAGTTTTATTTTTTTTATACTTAATGAATAAAAATCACTGTCAAGTGATAAACAATAAACTGTGAAATTCGAAAAAGTGTTTTTTATTCATTAAGTATATAATGGAATTTCATCAAGTATCAGTAGATAAAATCAATTATTTTTTTTAGCCTAGAGAAACATATTGTCACAGAAAATTATAAAAAAATATAAAATAAAAAGTAGAAAATTATATTATTGTTCACATTTATTCAAAAATGGATTCGCATTAATTTACGAAACACAGAAGCGTTATTCAAAATTTTAATATATTTATTGTTGTACATTCAACGGAATTTGCGTTGCACGGAGCCGCAACGAATGTGAAATAAGCACTATGTGGAGTCCTATAAAGACCCCCAATCTAAAATTTTTCAGGATTTTAAGGTCACAAGTTATAATATAATGACAGTTTAGGTTAACGTTTTATTTTATAATCAAGTTACAGAAATTAATTTCGATGAGAACAGGTATTGTTACTTTCTTACACGTTTATAAATTTTTTAAACATATCATATAAACCAGTTTAAACTATACAAATTAACAATTAGTTACACCTATATAAGTTACTCTAGAAATTTTTTAGCGGTAAGAAAGACAGTAATGTTTTCTTTTAATTTATAACTTTTTTTGGAATGTATTTTTTATTGTGGTGATTCTGCTAAAAAATTTCTAGAAAAAAGAATAGTTATTGTGGTAAAGAACTAAAGATTATTTTACTATAAATTAATTTGGCACTTTTTAAAATGAAATTTTTCGAACCAGAATAATATTGCTTGATAGAAAATTATATAATATTTGCTAAATATAATATATACATAGTCTGGCTACTTTTTTTTTGTTATTTTAACCGGTACGGAAATTAAAAAATATTTCAGCAAAATTTAACTACAAGGGGTAGTAAATTAAGGAAATTGTAACAGGAAGTATACATTTTACAAGCAGCATATTACGATATGTTTACAGGTTTACGGTGTCATTTTACACGAATAGATTGTAAAGAGTACAGTGAAAATGGACAAAATGAATTATACCCCTTGTATTTAGAATACTTTAATTAATTCTATTATAATTACTAATATGTATAACAAGCCGCAATTTTAACGATATTTACAAACAAAAATATTGATGCAGTTATATCAATAAAATACCTAATAATTTCGTAGTTTTAGCGTAAATACCTTACTGTTCAGAAAAAAGTAAAAAACCGTTGTGATTGGGATAGTTTTTCATTGTCGTTTTTAGATGAAAATCCTGTTCGATTTTTATTATTTGTAATTTTATTTTACATTGATATGTCTAATTTTCCTTATTATCAAGTCGTAAATAAATAAATAAATTAGGTTTTACGCTGGACTTGTTGATAATTTTGTTAGTTTTCGTTGTTGGAAAAGTAACTTAATCATGAGGGTAGATTACAAAAATGAATAAGAATTAATCAAAGTAGTCGATGTTAGTTACCTATTGAAAAAGGTTTAGATGGAAAATTAACTATTTATTAGGCTATAATATTATTTCTAATGAAGTGGTAAATGATATTATGTAAATAACGCATTTCCGATAATTGTTTTATCACATCAAATACAAAAATTGTGGAACAATTTTTGCTCAGTTTGCATTGTGCAATTTCATTTCAAATATACATATATTAACATCATTAGTTTTTATTAACTAGAAACGTCTTTGGTAAATTGATATATTAGTAGAGTTTGTTCATGCTGATAAAGTGGTGGTGGAATGTATTATCTTGTAAACGTTATCAAAAGTCACGTTAAAATTTGGCCCGGATATGCAGTCCCTATTTAAGCGTCCTTTTCCCGTGCCTTATTAACTTATTATTGTTTGAAAAAAATCCACAGTTGCTAAATTATCTTAAGTGTGTATTTAAGGAGCGTATTAATTTTGAAACCATAATCTTTTTTAAACGAAACGTGTAATTAAAAATTGATTAATTGTAGAAAAAGATCAAAGATGTATTTTTCGTGGACAATTATTTTGGTAACCATGAATGTAATTAAATAAATAAAGACTCTAAAAACACTAATTACATCTAGCTAAATTTAATATGAGCGGACACGTGTTTCGCCCACTTCACACGTGGGCGTTATCAATGCGAGACTGTTTTTTAAATGAAGTTGATTTGATTAATAGTGAAAATAATTTCTAAAGAAAGCCATTTCCGTTGCGCGGTTCTGAAAATTAAATCTTTGTTTTTACAATTCTTAGAAATATTGATTGAAACGAAATTTGGAATAACATTATAAAGTCTCGCGTTGATAATGCCCACGTGTGATGTGGGCGAAACACGTGTCCGCTCATATTAAATTTAATTAGTGGTAATTAGGGTGAGTCTTCCTTTATTTAATTATTCTCCTATTTTCTACTTTCAACCATGATTGTATTTAGGCTAATTTCGTGGTGAAGCAGTTTGTAAATAGACAGTTAATAAAAAAAACACTTGGTATTGTTTAATTTTTTGTTTTAGTATCCTGAAGGGATAAATATGAAGGTCGTTTCTTTCGTTATATTTTCAACTTTTTGCATAGGTTAGGTTAGACTTTGTGGCGGAAATATGTTAAGTTTTAATGAAAGCCAATGTTTTCCCTTTTTTTTTTTAATTTCACGAGCATTTCATCACACTTGGAGTACATTTTGGACTTGACTATGATTTCGATATATTGATATGTGTAGCAGGAGGGATTTGAAACATAAATTTCGCAAATTCCATGCAGGTTAGTTAATTTTACCCACTGATTTGTAGATCAAACAGGGAATGCCTTTCTTCTCAGTGGAGTGGTAGACATGTAACATAGGTATTCTAGCAACGTAACTGTTTTGGCAATATAAAAAAGACTGTGCCAGTCTTTTGCAAAAATTTTTTCGAATCGTGAGGATTTTTATACAAACAATTTATTTTTAATATTAACTTATCATCACATATTTATAAAAATATTTTTTGCTTAGGGTTGTAAAAGCATTCCTGTTAAATAGACCTGTACAGTCACAATGACTGCTGGATACGACCATACAAATTGTTGGATACAACCTGTAACAAAAAGAAAAAAACTAGAAATTTAAATTTTGACCAACTGGTATGCGTATGAATAATTAAAACTGTGGCAGTTCTATTACTTACGTATCTATCTAAAGGGATTTTAAAGTACTCCCAGGATAAATTTAGATAAATAGAATTTTTTAAAAAGTTGAAAATTGTACTTTGGTTGGTCAGAGTGAGACTGAAACTGAATAATAAATATGAATGGCTAAAGGCTTTGTTAGATATTTGTACGATTCTATTTAATTTTGGGAGAACGTCGGCAGAATTTATGTTATTTTGTTATGGTTGAGTAATCTTTTACAGGAGAAATGTACCGTTTATTCTGGGGTGGTAAGAATCCGGGAATTATTAGGAATTTTGGCATCTATTTTCTGTCGCCATTGTTATTATATCAATCACACTTATTTGCGTAATTAGTTGGTACATACAGAAATTATTAATTGTGTTTGCATTTGTTTCTGTTTTGGTGATGTTTGCATATTGTTTCCGATTGATATTGAAACTGTGTAACTGTTCTCTTCTGGTTATAAGTTTTTTGAGTTCCTTTCAACTCAAAATTTATGTATATATTCCCTTGGTCCTTATTATACTTAATGTTTATGTTGCAACCAATTGTTTTAATAATTTGTGAGATATTTGGAAATTATTTACGGGACAGAATAGCTTTTTCTGCACCATCGAGTAATCAAACAACAATTTCAGAGCAAAATGCTGACTGAAAATGAGATACTTTGTTTATATTCCTTTACGTACTAATTGGTAGGTTTGTTGAACTCATGACCGCTGACCGCATCGCTAAATAGGTGACATTTTCCCTCTATTTATTACAGTGGTTATATATGTACAACGTTGTGATAATCAGAAACCTGGCTACATTTCAAGAATATCACAATATCACCCATGTTACAGAATATGCTTACTGTGTTCAACTCTCTTAAATTTCTATTCTCATTTGTATTTACTATGCATGAACTACATTTATATTACCATTAATCAAGTTAAATTACCTACATGACGTTTTTAAGTATTGACTGATAAGTGTGTTATAGATCGAATAAGACAAGTTTATTTAATGAACACTAATTAAGTACATCGTCATCAATTTATAGAAACTACCAGATGTGAATCGCGATTTCGATTTTATTGGTATTCATCAGAATACCATAGGTAGTTGCGAAAAAACTCATACCAAATCGAAGTTACTTCATGCAAACAAGTTGATTAATATCTAGTAACTTAAAATATAGTGCCATCTATTGATATTTACTGCAAACTGTAGTATATCATAGTCCTTACAAATTAGTAATGACTGGAAATTTTGGCGGTGTTATAGAACACTGTAAATAACTCAAACGCGTTTAAATTTAAGACTCTCAATTAAAGATCCTCAGTTCTTCAAAAAGATACCAGTGCATTACTATGCTATACGAACCAAAATAATAGCCTACAGTTTCAATTTTAACTTCCTTTAAATCGTGCTTGGTAACCCTAAGGATAAAATTCCTTTTCTTAAAAAGTCGGGGATATATAAAATTGGTTGTAAAAACTGTAATAAGAAATATGTTGGACAAATTAGACGCTCTATTCAAGTTTGATTTAAAGAACATTTAGCTCACGCATAGGTGTGGTAGAATAGAGAAATCAAGTGTTTCTCAACACATTCTTACTGAAAATCGTAGGAATTTTAAATTAGAAATAATTTATATATTTATAAAAATATGTTAACCTCTCTTAACAGTGACAAAGGTCTCATTCCTAGTTGTCCGATATTTAGTTTGAATTAATTTGTAAGGTCCACTGAACATTGCAGTTGAGAATAGACTAAGCCATGTCACTGGACCATAACATTAACTAGTATTTGTACTGGTTACAATGTCTTTAGTTTTCAGTTCTCTCCAGTCCCAGTTTTGGCGTTGGGGTTTGAGCTACCTATTGTGTTCATATCTGATGAAGTGAGAGTTTGTTAAATAACGCCGATATAGTTTCAGTTACAAGTTAGTTTTTTTCTTTTTATAATTAGTGTTTAAATACACGTTCCAGACTGTTGGTCAACCCTCTGTGGTTAGACGTTGGTTAGGTAGTAAGTAATTGATTACTTATTCCGGCATTTAGTGCTCTTACTCATGTTTCATTACATATTTATTGGGGTTAAGTGCATGTAAAAGAACGGTTTAGTGTAATCAATCTTTTTTTAAATTTTCAACATGTATAATTGAGTTGGTAAATAGAACGAGCCCAAGCAGGAAGTGTGTTAGATGTTAAATATTAAAAATCTTAAAAAAGATTGAAATCGGGATTATATTCACATATGTAACATATATCTATTATGTTAGACTAAACGTCCGCCCCAGCTTTGTTCGTCTTTTTGCGGTTTAAAATAGAATCTGTATTCGCGTGTATTAGTAATTTACTTTTTAATAACGTCGAAAAAAAAAATAAAAAAAACGGTTTTGTCAAGAAGGCGTCCAGCTACACCGCAGAAACATTTAAAAGCCACAAATATAATCAATAAATAATAAAACAGATGTGAACGTTATGAATCGTCGTATTTATTGCAATGCTTTTGTAATGCAGTGTAATCATTGTCTTTTCGGCTTCAGTTAGATGTCTATAATTTTCGATTTTTAACCAGAATTACCTTTTTTTATATTAACCAATCCGTATGTATTGTTTCGTTTTTAAATAATAGATGGCGTTATGTGGTATGCAGTAGGTATACAGCTACTCGATTTTGACTGTTTTATTATAGTGAGGTAAAGAGGTGTCTGTGAAGTTGCCCCCCCCCCCAATATTGAAATTTAACACAAATATCAATAGTTTCCCATTGTATTGATGGAGATTTAGAGTTCATTATTAATAGAAACAATAGTTCCGGTACGGATCAAGAGAAAAAGCCGTTAACAAATGTGGCAGTTAGCCCCTTCACGCTGCCCTTCACATTACGAAATTTTTATTTTTTGTTAGAGTTTCAAGTAGTATTTCGATAGTTCTGTAGTTCTCTCTTATAGTCAGAGTGAGTTCCGCGTCCAAATTTGCTGAATCGGAAATCAAACAATTGAGTGGCCCCCCATATCGCTAGAATTTCTACATCGTTTTTCAAAACATTCACAGCGAAGCGAGTTTTAGAGTTCTTTCCAGGAATCGATAACCCGGAAACCGTAAGCGATACAGCATCGCGATTTTCACTACCGCGCGGAACTCTTCGAGTACAGCCTAAAATTCTCCCATTCTGGGCTGGAACTCCATTTTTTCCAAATTGGAAAAAAATGATAATTTACAGAATTCGATAACATAAAAATCGTTGACGATAGAGCATCGCGGTTTTCACTATCGCCCGGAACTCTTCGAGTACAGCCTAGAACTCTCTCAGTCCGGGCTGTACCTCTATTTTTTCGAAATCGTGAAAAGGGATAATTCTATAAAAATCGGTAATTTGAAAGTCGTAAGGGATAGAGTATCGCTGTTTTCACTGTCGTGCGGAACTCGTCGAGTACAACCTAGAACTCCCTCGGTCCGAGCTGGAACTCCAATGTATTGGAAAACGATGTAGAAATTCATGCGATATGGGGGGCTACTCAATTGCTTGGTTTCCAATTCAGTGATTTTTATTGCGGAACTCCCTCTGACTATAAGAGAGAACTACAGAACTCTTGAAATACTAATGGGAACTCTAAAAAAAATTAAGAATTTCGTAATGCGAGGAGGGACAGCGTGTGTTAGCCCCCCACAATTGCTAACGGCTTTTTCTCTTGATCCGTACCGGAACTATTGTTTTTATTAATAAAGAACTCTAGAACTCCTTCATTACAATGGGGAAACATTGATATTTATATTAAATTTCAATATTTGGGGGCCAACTTCACAGACACGGTAAAGAGGGTATTATCAAGGTTTGGAAAGGGAACGGAATGTGTATGTAGTAAGGTGGCAGGAGTAAGTATATAGTTCAATTAAGTTAGTTCTGGACCCCGATAATTACTGATGACCTAGTCGGTTGTCGGATGTTTTAGTAGCCAAAGTAAATTGACCGTTAAATTAGTGTGTTAATAGCGTAGTGATCGTGTTCTACACCTCAGGTAGACGTCCGGAGCCACAATACTCTCTAGTGGAATCTACTTTTGCGTTGCGCACTCCACACAAGATTGGGGCAATTAATCTGAACGGTACTCGTTTAGCCACTCGGCTTGAATGTAATGACTGAAATGCGTCCCCTGTGTTCTATCGTTCACTCTACGAAAGCCTCTTTGCTGCACGCCCGATGCACTAATCCCACCTGTAACGAGTGTACCGAGCCAGGTATATATTGTATAATTAAAATTTACCCAACACAAAAATAAATTCGACTTTCAACTTGTTTATTAGTAGAGTATATACCCCGTCATTATTTAATTTAGTTTGTTTCAGATTTTTTGTTGTTTGTTTGTTTGTTGTTTACATGCACTACTACCTATCGTTTTAATAATTATTCAGACTTATATTCCCAAAGCTATTAATTTTGTAAAAAGAAAAATTAAACTTTTACATTGTGCAATAAAGTATTATTCTAATTGCACTAGGGGGTGTTATTAGGTAATTTATAGATACATATATACGTATATAGATAAAAAATTAAATTAATCAGAATTCGAACGTATTTGATTAAAAAAGAAAACGTTAAAGAACAATGTTAAAAATTCTACCTGTTAAACAATGTTTAAGCGATTGAAAGAAATCATGTATTTGATTGCTTTATTACATGCTATAATTAAATCAGTCGCTAACGTAACCGTAAAGAGCCATCTTGTGGTGTGTTGCTGAAACACGTTTTAAATCCCCTTGCAGTATTTTACCCTTGGGGTTAACAAGTCGTGAAAAGTAACCTAAGGGAAATTACCTAATATACCTAGTAAATTTTATTTGTTATAGTGAAAGTTGATTATATTAAATATAAAATTCTTGTTTTTAATAATAATAATAATAATTATTATTATTATTTCGTAAATCGTTTCAGAAAGCATTTTATATTTTTTCTGAATGCATTAAAATTGTTTTTGTTATATGAAATATAAACAGTACTTACAGTAAGTATAACATATATGGAAGAGTTTTGCTAATTTCATCTTTTAAAAGTGGTGTTTAACGTTAGGATTGTATAAACAGAATATTCTCGGTACATTTATTTGCATGCAGCGTTGTTTCTTTGTTTTTGTCAATTTTCATTTGTGGGGTACGGGTTGAAATGCATAAATTCCATAACATATGCTCGTTACGATTGTTTTCTTTTTGTTCCTTTTTACAATTTCAATGGTGGAAATGTGGTAAAGAAATAAAGATGGTGCGGTTTTGTTGTTTCTAACGCCCAGTTTTATGAATATGGATATCGTTTAAGGGCTTTTGGAAACGGCGCGTATTCCATGTCCCACAGGAAATACTTGCGCAAACTTTGTAAATCTGACTGTTAATTATATTATGATCTGCTGAAACTTAATTCCTTTACCGTGTTACTTTAACGAATAGATAGTTTAAAACGCAAAAATGATACTGAGTGTGATCTACAACTCAATGGATATGACAACAATTTTACCTAAATCTAGCAACATTTTAGAACATTTGTTTCCTGATTAAATATTTGTATGTGTAAGCTCGCGGGCTGTTAATTCGGAAATTGGAAAAAGATTATTAAAAGTGTTTGTTTGGAGCACCATACAGAGCGTATGGTAGCGGTAGAAAAGAAAAAGTTAGAAGCGTTTGAGATGTGGTGTTATAAGCGGAGGATGAAGATATTGTAGACAGAAAAGCCCACTTTCTGCGAAATGAAGGTGTAATTAGAGACTTATTGGAAGTAGAAACAGGGTACCAAGGAACGGGGATGGCTGTCCAGCGCACAGATTTAATAATACTCAATTGAGTCTTCAGACTGGCGACTTTGATACGTTTGATTTGTTACATTCTAGGTGACCAGGTTTTTGATATGAGGCATGTTTTTTTAAGTAAATACCATTTTGAAAATCTGTCAGCATTCCGCGCATGTGCACCGAGCACCTGAATCTCCCACCTATGCACTGACGCCATTACAATCTGATTCGCCCTTGTTTACGTTGTTTACTGAGTGTTTAAGATGCCTACGATAATAGTAGGTGAATGAGTGAGACTGTGAAGTCCGGGCTGTTATACGATTCCTTAGTGCTAAAGGACTAAAACCGTTTGATATTCATCGTGAGATCTGTACAGTTTACGAACAAATCATTGTGAGTGATGGAATGGTAAGGAATCTGCGCTGTGTAATCCAGAACAAAAGGCGTGGCAAGTTGAGCAAGGACATAGTCTTGCTGCATGACAATGCCCGTCCGCATGTAGCTAATCGGATCAAAGATCTCATCACATCTTTTCACTGAGAAACTCTAGGTCATCTTCCGTACAGCCCTGATATGGCGCCCAGTGACTACTATTTGTTCCTGCACTTGATGAAACATCTGGGCGGTCAGCGTCTTCAAGACGATGACGAAGTTAAAACAGTTGTGATGCAGCGGTTAACAGTTAACAAGTCAGGGCGGCAGAGGCAGAGTTCTATGAGAAGGGTATTCAAAAAGTGGTCACTGGTCAAACGTTACGACAAGTGCCTCAATATTGAAGGAAATTATGTAGAAAAGTAAATTAAGGTACAGGCTTTCATGTTACCCTGTACTTAAACAACAAATACTAAAAATAGTTTATTATAAAAATAAGAAAAATATTTGAAGAATTTCCTTTTGTTAAAATAATGAATTCATTATCAGACACCAACTTGGTAAAAAAATCGAATCCTGATTAAAATTTCATACCTTTTTAGGGCTTCCCGTAGAGTCCGACTCGTATTTCTTCAGTCTTTTTGTATTTAAATAAGAATTGTAGCAGATACACAAGCGGGACATTTTAAAACAAAACGTTATATTATAAAATAATAAAGGTAACAAAAAAGTAGTACCAACAGTTATAAATATAGTATAGGGTGAGTTATATATATTTAAGTGACGCCTCTGGTTGTTATTAGTTTTATTTTAACCTGCCGTGTACGGTATTAAGGAATAAAATTGTACGCTAGTGCAGTTAGTAGGTAAATAGGATTAAATTTGAGTGACAAAAGTGCATTAAAGTGTCCACTAAAGTGGTGATGGTGATTATAAAGTGAATAAAATTTTTTAAAACAAGTACCTGATCCCTGAGGACCGGGTTGCGGTATAGGCCCTTGGCCTGGAACGAGATTGTAGTCATCGTCGTTTTCAGGTTGGATGTCACGCACATTTGAGGATGACACCATGACCACTTTAGGGGCCTCTTCGAGGCCACTTGGCCGGCTGACGTTACGCTTCCCAACGCCTGTAACGATAATAGTATTGATGTGATAACAAACATTTACTCATTTTCGGTGATGTTAGATTGAACTCGGTTGAGATTACCGATTGAACCTATTCCAGAAGACCGTAACTAATAGCCGGGGCCATTTCTACTGCAAACAATATTATAAAGACGTGTGAAGTGTCGTCCTGCATCCTTTCTTTAACTATTTTCTTAAATTGTTGACTAAATTATTCAAACAACTGGAATATACATATATTTAATACACTAACAGTAACTAATTTATAATTGAAATAAATTATCTATCTATTGTAAAAACAAAGATTTAATTTTAAAAACTGCGCAACGGAAATGTTTTTCTTCAGATATTAATTTTCACTATTATAACCGTAGTATTTTAGAATTAGAAATATATCAATTTTCTACTTTGAATATGACTTCCCGGTCAAAGGATTTAAATAGATTTAAGGTTACATCTATGGAAGTTGGTTAGTTAGTTAGTGACATACAGTAAGATCATGGAAATAAAAAAGGAATCCGAATTAAAGCTTGATTAATAGAAATGAAATGAGACTCTAATTAAAAGCTAAAAGAAGTAATTTTAACGTTTGGAGGAAATTCAATACAAGGAAAGCAACTGCAACTAGGACATTTACGACAACGTCTGCGCAATCGGAAAGTTTTGGAAATAAATTTCTAATAAACGATACATTGCACTGGGTGATGAAAATAAGAAAAAAGTCCCACACCTTCTTTCTCAAAGAAGTTTTAACACCGCCAATTGATGCATGTAGCCTCTGAGGTAGCTTTCAATAAAGGCCGAAATGTTGGACAGAATTGTTTAATTAATGTATTTTTACTTACCCGACCAAGACCATTAAATCTAACATTAATAAATACAGTTCGATTACATATCTAGGTGATATTTCATTAAAAATAAGTCATGAATTGTAAAAAACATAGTTACTTCTTTCAAAACCAGTAATCATGTATTCAAATTTATAAAATAAAATAAAGATAAAACTAACAAAGTATCAAACTCTGAAGTTTATTTACTAGAATGCGAGGATTTTAATCAAGTGTATGTTGGACATACTGGTAGGTCCTTCAAACAAAGGATTAGCGAACATAAAAGGAGTTATGTTAACGGAAAAGGAGAATCTACTTACGCAGATCAGAAACTAAATATAATAAAAAGCTTGTATTTAATAGATGTAATAAATTCGGAAAAACTTATTTTTAAATACTTAAGTTTCCCTTTACCCCCATGCTTTTCCCAGCCCTTCACAATTAGTAACTTACTGTTAGTATTTAAGCAATATTTATAACATTTGTAATTAGAGGTATCATCACCTGAAGAAGCCAATGTTTTGATGAAACAGTTGTTGTGAACAATAAATTAATATTTCGAAACTTACTCCTTTTTATTCGTCTTTATACACCTACTTGCTACTAAGGGTCAAGTCAATCAGTTATTTAAAATAAATTGCGTTTGAATAGGTCTAACTAGTACGTCTGGTATATTTGTAATGTAAATGAAGTGATGATAAGATATAAGAACATTTATATTCACTAAGGGTCTTCGTTATTAGGTGGGACACTTGTTCGATGGTAGTTATTTTAGTGCAAATCTATTGTCTTACACAGTGCGCCGGACAGTTTTCCAATTATGTAATAATAAATTGCCTTATTCTTCCTAGTAGTCTCTGGTGATATTTTTGTAAGCTGTAGTATATCTACCTTGGCAATTTTTTCCATTAAAACTTTCGCTTAAAGCAGTAGAAACTTCGAAGCGAATTCAATTTGTATTAGATTGAGAGATTATTGGTTGAACACTTACTGCATCTTGAATGCCAGCACATTTCTGTTGCATCATGCAATATGCAGTCTTTTATCATGGGAAATGTCCTTAACCATTTGGGTGAACACGATAATAAATAACGAAACGAATACGCATTTTCATTTTAAAGCAACGAATAGGAATGACAAACAATTGTATAAGGATTATAAAGTTAAAAATATCAACTTCAGATAAACTAATAGGTATTTGTTAATTCTCGGGCTTCTTGTCATTGACGTTTTGTCGGCTCACGTGGTCTGTATCTTCAGGAAATCTTCGCAGGATGAATTCTGCCACTTCTCCTGAAGATGCCGTCTACGCGAGTTGACGAAACGTTGTCGATAAGAAGCCTTGATCAACGGCGGTTAGAATGCCCGAAAATTAATAATTACGAGGGTGGAACAAATATAAACGACCTTTTTAAATTGCGCGCCGCATAGTTCTTAGAGGCGCATCCGGGTGTTAGGAACTTGAAGTGGGGATATTAGGTGGCACGGGAACGACGTGTCGTTTTTCTGCGTTCGCTTGGTTAATAGCTATCAAACTGAGCGATAAAGAGGTGCATAGCAGCGTTGCGCACCCCATTAGTGACGTGTTACTCTTGCACGATAAGGCAAGAGGCCCCATACCGCAGCTTTAACGCAGGCCTAAATCGGTGAAATGCACTGGACTCAGCTGGAACATCCTCCATATAGCCCAGACCTATCCCCTTGTGATTACCACATGTTTGGGCCCCTCAAAGAATCACTAGGAGGTGAGCTATTTTAGACCGATGAACAGGTGGAGGGAGGCGTTTGTGCGCAACTTGATAGACACCCGTTCTGCTTCTTTTTAAAATTTATAGACAAACAAGGGGGATATGGATATTTGGAAAAATAGAGAAATTTGTGTTTTAGTGAAACTTTTCAAAATAAATGTTTTATAAACAAAAGCTCGTTTATATTTGAACCATCTTCGTATATCAACGACCAATTTGAAATTTATATAGATTTCGGTTTGCAGTTTCTTTCTTCTCCTGTAGAATTAGTAAATGTATTACTCTTGATAATGAGGGTTATTTATGTGGAAACGTTTCGTTGAGCTTTTTTAATTTATATTATTAAAGTGTTTTACATGTAGTTTGTATGAAATTTGTTTTTCATTTATTTATTGTAAGGAAAGTTGGGTAGTTTAATGTGAGGATTTGGCAGATACTAAGTGACTTTACAAAATAATGTGGGTGACTTGGTTGTCAAATAGGTTTCTTGCTTAGTGGTAGCCCTTTGTTAGCGATAATGTAGAAATGGTCGGTGTATATGGAATTTTAAGCAGTAGATAAGTGCAAACTTCTAAATAGTCTGCAGACGCCCGTCTAGTCGCGTTTCATCCCTGTACAAAGTCCCTTGTTCTCATCCCATCGTCCATCTTCACTGTCTTATGGTGGTTCCTTCTGTTACTCCATGTAATCGATGCTCGTATCGTTGCTACTTGAACGTGCTCTTTCAGTTCGTGTCAGAGTAAACAAGGAAGGGTGTGAATGGGACATTTGACGGCCTCGTGGCCTTCATTAAGGTTTTTGCGTGATTTTAACAAGGGCTAGCGCCCTCTCACCAACGTTTTCCCATTAACTCAAGATTAATGTTCTTAGGTCGGAACATCTAATTCAGTTACGTCATAAATTTGCCCTTCACAATGAACTAAACAATGCAAAGGTGCTGTGACTGTTTGCTGACCCTATTCACCCGACTTTATTTCGAATGGCATAAAAGGAGAGAAAGAAGATAAAAAAAACCCTATTCTTATTCTCAAGACCTGAACAATTCAAACTGAAAATGGATTACAGCTACTCTCATATACTTGTCGTTACCATAACTGAGTTTAGCTTTGATGACTCTCCTTGATTATTTGATGGTTCTTTTATACTTTTACCTTAACTTGAATTTAAACAACAACCAGTGGCGTTTCATAAGAAAACTAGCTGTTACACGTATTTTGATAACCAGTTAAATATGCAGCTGATATTCATTTCTTTTCTCTTAACTTTTATTTCATTATTTTAATCGATTTTTAAGAGTTTATTATTACCAAATATTACAAGCACTAGATTTATCGGAACGTTAAATCACTTTTAATTGATTTTGGTAATTTTTAGCTTCATTACCGGTAATTAATTTCGCAGTTGATTTAATAGCCAAAATTTAAACTGGCGCATTTCCATTTTATTAAAAACTATATATTGGTAAATTAAAATATATCAAATACTACATTGTCAAATTATAAATAAAAGTAATATTATGCTGATCCATATTGTTTACGATGAATTACAATTTAAAATCGTAAGGGAAAATTAAAAGTGTAGAAGTAGACGATGATTAAATTTTCATGAATGTATAATACGTATGTATATGGGCAGGTGATGGTTGAAAAACACAAAAAAAACGTAGTTTGTTTTAAGTTTCTTCTTCTTGTTGTGACAGACTGTCATCCACTATTGTATTGTGCTTTTGTAGTGTGGCACATCCTAACATAATTTTCCTCGGTGCACCTATTCCTGACAAAAAGCCTTTCAACTTGCTCCACAAACGTCTACATCTATATAAGCATGCAACAATACAAACATATTACTAAAATTGTTTTACTGTATAATATTCTTCCGAAATATCCATGTTAAATTTCCAAAAGATCCTATAAAAACCTTTCCTGATTTTAATTATTTCATTATTTACGTTACAGTTTGCACTTTGTTTTAAATCTTAGTCAAGAATTATTATTGGTAAAATGTTAGTGAGTCTAATGAGTATTCGGTAGTTAATGAACAGTACAATTTTTATTTTTGTTCGAAAGTAGTAAAATTGTTACAATTTGTGACATGACAGGGGATTAGTGCTTGTTTAACCATCATCAGACTAAAACTAAATACAAAAAATGACAAAGAAAGCAACCACAAAAAAATAATTATTAAAGAAATGATATATATATATATATATATAAAGAACCAAATACAATTAATTATAGAACCGATATAGATAATCTAGGCAATATATACAATAATGTAATTAAATAAAGTAAATCTAACACACAAGATAGTATTAACATTTTACTAACGCGAGAATATATCAAAAATATAATCGACCTTCAAAGAACATACCAGACTGTCTACGACCAACAGCAAAAATGGATAGACTTCTGAAGAAGCTCGCCACTCGCGCTAGCGAAACGTTAGGAAGCAATTCCAACCGACGACGGCCTGTATACCCGAAGAAGGACAACACCAGTTCATCAACTGGCCGCGAAAGCCATAATCAATTTGTCAAAAAAATATTTAGTAGTACTACGTGTTTTGTATTTAGTTTTGTCTGATGATGGTTGAATAAACCGAAACGTTACAAATGAATAAACGGGTAGGAAATCAAGAATAATTATATGTATATAAATTGAAATTAAATAGAGACTACTTACTGGTGTCTTTAGTTGAGCTACTTTTCATTTCTGTTGCTCTGGGAGGAGTAGATGTTACGGGCATTTCTAAAATTGAATAAAAAACAAAGATATGTAGCATACTATTGCTAACCTATTTATTGTTGCTTACCATAGAGCCTTATTGATCCTTCTGTTTCTCCTAGAGAGTTTTTTGAAATACAACGATAATTTCCGAAGTCATCTTTTTGTAGATTGCGTACCGTTAGTTTCATGTAAGTTCGATAACTATTTTCGGTGGTTTCAGTGCCGTATTTTTTGGTCGGCAATAACATGAGATTGTTGTATACCCAATAGCTGATTGCTCGTGGATACGCTTCGGTATGGCAATCAATAGTTACATCTTTACCAGCTGGCGCACCTACCAATTGATTCGGAACCCAAATCATTGGAGGAACTGCAAAAAATTTGTTTAATTGTTTAGATGTTGCATGAATAAAAAGTTTTCTTTGAAGATTTGTATTGTTAAATTAACAAAAATATAGACAGGGGTCCGTTCAAGTGTTACGTATTACGCAGTTTTTGGAGATTTTAGAACCCTTTGTAATTTAATGTATATTTGATTTAATCAGTTTGCAATGCAATAAGTTCAGTTTAATTTTGTTTTTATATATTGTACTATAAACTGTTTCGATGATAAAAGTTTTTTAAAGAATGACTCACCCTAATTATCACTAACTAAATTTTATATGAGCGGACACGTGTTTCGCCCAGTTCACACGTGGGCATTATCAGTCTCGCGTTAGTAATAATTAGGGTGAGTCTTTCTTTATTTAATTATTCTTTTACCACAGTCTCCTATTTTCTACTTTGTATATATTTTGCAACTCAAAAGATTGGGACGACCAAAGTTCTTCGATTAAAAAAAAACCTTATATAATATAATTATAATTAAATATGGAATCAACAGAAATAAGCATTGAATTATACTGTTGATTCCGAACGATAATTAGACGAGGATAAAATATCAGAAATTTATCATATAGCCTGTAAAGGCCATTCTGCCAGCGCCCACCTGATGAACTCCATTAGGTCGAAACCGGTCGTGGGATATAGCTGTGCCTACTGTGTAAGACGCGTTCCAAATATGGGATCTGTGATCCTTAATAATTAGACGAAAAAGGATTGTAATACCTTCTTTTTTCTGATAACTTATTTAATATGTTAGTAAGTTGTGTATTACATATAAATCGCATTTAATTATGTAATAAATAAAAATACCTTTTTATATAAATGCATTATTATTATTTTTAATTATATTAAGATTTTGAAAGCGTTAGATATTTATCAGAAGAATCTTACTAGTTTCAAATCAGGAAATCCTGGTCAGGAAAACATAATCAGCGAAGCATGCCTGACCAGGTCCTGATTATATTTAGATAATTTTTTCTAGTCGTGAATGTTCTTAGTGAACTTTAGTGAATATTTTGAACAGATGTTCTTTGTCTTTAATTCCATTTGATTGTCAGTTTGACAGATGCTTTTGAACTAACCCTTGAAAAATAATTAAAATGATTCTTTATAACATTTTTTGTGTAATTTGTTTTTGGTGTGAGATCTCCCTAAATTGTCGCGTAACTTGTCCCTTTCCGAGAATGATCCAGACATTCTTATTAAAAATGTTCTTTGCAAGTTTTTACGAATGTACCAAACTGCAAGGAAATTCGTTTCGGTTAAAAGTGCAGAACAAACGGTTCACACTTTCTTTGCGTTCGGATACTTAAAATTGATCACCGCTGTGGCATCAAAGAAGCGAAATGGAGTGGTTCATACTAAAATAAAAGAAAAACGGCAAACTTGCTATTCCTAATATAAGTTATTATTATCATTCATCTAACAAGACAAAAGATACCGATTCGTAGTGGAAATGGCGGGTTGGAGGATTTTCTATCGCAATTTTTCATTCTCTAAACCCAATGGAACTACGACAACATAACATATTCTTACAAGGAAAACAAAATCCACACGTAACAGCATGTCATCAGTTAGTTTATTTATAAGAAAGTGTTGCACAGTTTATTTTATAGTGATCTAATTTAACATTCTCTTCCATATGGTGGTACGAATGTTTTATTTTGTTTGCACCATTTTGATACTATTAAAATAGGAAATTGTTCGGTCATCATGGTCAGTTCATTTACTCGAAGTCAATCAAACTTTTATTGAGTTGAAAGAGAACACATTGTCGTCTTTGTTCAGCTCGTTTGACATCTTACATGCGGTGAGTCTGGTAGTCAAATATTGAAAGATAGTAAAACAAGTTATTTTTCGTTTTATACAAAAATTTGTTACGAACTTCTCTTCCCAAACATACTCGACGATACTACCTAGTGTTATTTATATATTATAGTTACTCATCTACAAACTTACATTTAGATTACATTTCATTTGATAATATGTGGCAATATTTAATATTTATTTATAAAACATTATAAAAGTCGTTTTAGTTTTGAGTGAATCCCTTTACTGGAATTCATTGTTCAACACGATAATGCTGTGTTTATTGTATAAATATATTACTTTGTCTGCACAGCTGTTTAATTAATAGGTGTACATCATTAACAGACAATTTCTCCAATAATCACCACTACACGTTGTACATCAGAACAACAATCGGTCATTAGAGCCCTACAAGTGCTTAAAGAGGCATTGACTATATTGCAAGCATAATTTATTGATGTGGAGTTTGCAAACTAGTTCTACGAAGAGAATATTGCTAGAACTTCTCCCACTAACTAATCTAATATTAACAATTTTGAATTAAAAACGTATTTACAATTAAGCTTTGTTTGAAATCTAGGTGTTTCTATTGAAATTTACTAATCACTAGATGAAACTACCTTTCGTAATAGCGTATTATTACTAAAGGTAAGTGTTATCATTGGGTTTAGGATTAGCATATACATATAGTGTAGTAGGGTAAGTGTAGAAAGAAACTGACTACACAGTAACTCAAAAGAATACAGGGTGCTCTTTCATACTATAGCTATCGCAAACAAATTGATTATTAATTCAGACGAAAAGAAAACTTAAAAAACTTTAGGGTATTTCATTACCACTAGCTACTCGTGCTGGTCGACGGGCAGTCTCTTCGACCCACACTGCAGTACAGAGCTGGAGGGTAGGGCATAAGGAATAAAGGCAGAACAAAAGTGAAATATTATCTGTGAAACCTTAGAAACTACAGAAAACTTGGATCAGAGCAGCCGGAAGGTTACATAAAAAGTAGTTATAGTAACATTATTGACAAATTGCTTTTATGTTATCGATGGGGTCTGTACAAATCAATTAAAAAATAATGCCAACAGTTCATGAAATTTCCTTTTTATAAAGAAAATACGCCTGAGGATTGTATGTAGGTTACATCGTTTTTAATGCATTTAGTTAAGAAGGAAGAATGCTAGTCATAACTATACGTTACAATGTAAATTAATTGTTGTTCATTTACGACGATACCGTTTCATCAAACATGGGCTTTATCTGGCGATGATTATAGAAACTTCAAATCGTACTATATGTATACTTATTTCAAACTGGCCTCAATAATAGTAGAATAGTACATAATAGTTATGTTATGAAGATGTCGACAGTTCGATTACATATCTAGGTGATATTTCATTAAAAATAAGTCATGAATTGTAAAAGACATAGTTACTTCTTTCAAAACCAGTAATCATGTATTCAAATTTATAAAATAAAATAAAGATAAAACTAACAAAGAATCAAACTCTGAAGTTTATTTACTAGAATGCGAGGATTGTAATCAAGTGTATGTTGGACAGACTGGTAGGTCCTTCAAACAAAGGATTAGCGAACATAAAAGGAGTTATGTTAACGGAAAAGGCGAATCTACTTACGCAGATCAGAAACTAAATATAATAAAAAGCTTGTATTTAATAGATGTAATAAATTCGAAAAAACTTATTTTTAAATACTTAAGTTTCCCTTTACCCCCATGCTTTTCCCAGCCCTTCACAATTAGTAACTTACTGTTAGTATTTAAGCAATATTTATAACATTTGTAATTAGAGGTATCGTCACCTGAAGAAGCCAATGTTTTGATGAAACAGTTGTTGTGAACAATAAATTAATATTTCGAAACTTACTCCTTTTTATTCGTCTTTATACACCTACTTGCTACTAAGGGTCAAGTCAATCAGTTATTTAAAATAAATTGGGTTTGAATAGGTCTAACTAGTACGTCTGGTATATTTGTAATGTAAATGAAGTGATGATAAGATATAAGAACATTTATATTCACTAAGGGTCTTCGTTATTAGGTGGGACACTTGTTCGATGGTAGTTATTTTAGTGCAAATCTATTGTCTTACACAGTGCGCCGGACAGTTTTCCAATTATGTAATAATAAATGCATTTTAATGCATTTAGTTAAGAAGGAAGAATGCTAGTCATAACTATACGTTACAATGTAAATTAATTGTTGTTCATTTACGACGATACCGTTTCATCAAACATTAGCTTCATCTGGCGATGATTATAGAAACTTCAAATCGTACTATATGTATACTTATTTCAAATTGGTCGCAATAATAGTAGAATAGTACATAATAGTTATGTTATGAAGATGTCGACAAATAAAAATGCGCTTGGGGTCAGTTTTTGATTGTAGGTCACCGATTCTGTATCGTTAATTATTTGAAAGACTGTGTACTTAGTTTGGTTGTTCGTTTTTGTGGTCAAACAATGAGCACATTTGTTATATTACTAGTTGCAGGGTGCAGCAGGGAGCAGCAGGGAGTTGCAGTGCAACGTCTATTGTAGTTTAATATAGATTCCGAGATAATCGAAGAGTTACTTGGTGTGATAATATTGCATTATATTGGACCATTAACGAGTATCGTTAAAGGCATCTATTGTTTTGAATTAGCTGCACATTTTTAATGCATTGAAATTGACCTATTGTTGGCCGATCCTATTAATTTGTCTCCCTTCAATCGATGTGATAGACAAAATTACCTGGACTGCCGCACTTTCGATAACCTGATGACGATGGCGCTTCAGCGCTTTTATTAAACAATTGTGTAGAACGGTACAAATTTTCAAACTCAATTCGAAAGCTTTCATGCTGAAATTTATACATTATTGTATGATCTAGTTTCCGATGTGCATCAGTTTTATTTTTTTATTGGAATTTTTCATTAATTTTCTATTTGTTTTGTACTATATTTCCATGATGTATTCCTTGGTTTTATAAAAATCCTGAGTTTTTTATACTTTTGTTCTTACAGCGATTGAATTCTGTAGAGTATTTAATCACCGTAGAGATGTTGTAAAAAAATTGGATGGATGTTTGAAAAGAGTCAGGTCATTGGAATGACAAACGCCCAATCGTATAATAAACGACCAAGGTGTCAACTAAGAGTCAACCCTTTTTAGCTTTGACAAAAATAACTATAAATTTACTCTTTGGTCAATTATTTACTTCTACATATTTTACTAATAAAAATAGTTAGTAGTAGCCGACCTAACAAAGATAACATAAAACTTTTGGAAAAAAAAATTTTTTCTACGTAATCTTCTTTCAACTCTATACACTTTTCCCCTCGATGTTAAATAAGTAAGTTCGATACCCTTCTTATAATGAGAACTGTTTTGCTCCTCAAAACAGCCATTAACAGCCGACATCACTTCTTCGTTGTTGGAAAATCTTTGAGCCATTGTTTCAAGTTTGGGAACAGAAAATAATCCAAAGGGGCCAAATCTGGCGAATAGGGTGCATGAGGTAGCAATTAAAACTTTATTTCATTAATTTTGGCTATTGCAATAACGGATTTGTGAGGTGGTGCATTGTCTTGATGAAACAATACTTCCTTCTTAGTCAAATGCGGCCGTTTCTGGTTGATTTCGTCACTCAAAAGTGGCAATAAGCTCGTATAAATCTCGCCGTTGATAGTTTTTCCTTGTTCATGAATGTAAATGAAAATTATCCCACGCGCAGATGGAACGGTCCTCATTTTCTTTGGAGCCAGTTCTTTTAAGTCTATTGTTTTGATTGTTCTTTTATCTCAGGTATGAAGTGATGGACCCATGTTTCATCCGTGGTTATGGAACTGCTCAAAAATCGTGCTTTGTAGCTGTGAAACTTTGCGAAACACTCAATTGAAACATCTTCACAACTCATCTTGCACACAGCTTTGTCATGTCCAAATTTTCATATAATATGCGGTGTTCCCCACTTTTTGAAATGCTGTGTATGTCTGCTAGCTCGCGCACTTTCAGTCGACGATTATCTAGATTTTCTTCACTATTTCTGGAATCACCAGCTCGTTTGGTCGACCACTGCGATGCTGCTCGTCTTGAAAAAACTTTTTTGTGCTTCATTCCCACCAGTTACTCGTGCTGGTGGGCGGGCAGTCCCTCCGATCTACACTGTAGTGCAAAGCCGGAGGGTAGTGCGTAAGGCCCTCTTCAGCCTCCTTGCAGGAATCGTGGGAATGGATGGATGGTGTGGTTAAGGAGAGAAAGATGAGACGGACGAAATGAAGACAGAAGAGAAGTGAAAGATTATCTGTTTTTTTTCTTCATTTTTACATATTCACTGAAAACGTTCATTTTTGATGGCTGTCAAACAAATATTAAACAACGTGGCGTCTTCAAACATCAAACATATGCTTTATATATTGGGTACTCTCTAACACAGTGATATTTTTCAAACAACTACTGCCATCTCTAAGTCAGGCCGGGTACTTATGGGACAACCCTCGTATATATCTGTACAATTCTCTTAAATAATTTCCTCTCTGGATTTAACTTCCTAAATCTCCGCGTTTTATGTCTTCAATATTAGTTTTTTTTTGTATGTTTTCCCTGATGCAGTAGATTTAGATACTTCAGCATTTTAGTTATTACCAAAAGCCAATTGTTATTTTTTCTGTTTGATCCGAGCGTATGTTAAAAAGTTTTGGGTTAGGTATGTTGAGTTGAATAGAACAAATTAAAGGTAAGATTTTCTGGATGGAGAAAGGATCGTTTAAAAAACCACCCTACGAGTCGTTAATGATTTTCAATGAATTGTTACATTTGTATGTAGGTATGTACTTGGCGATTTCAAAGGAACTGCAATAGAGTGTCGTAGTACATATTAGGGAATTTTTCAGTTAGGAATGAATTTTTTTTAATGACTTTTCCATTAAAACGAGTTCATTTAGAGATGTCGAACGAGCCAGATTTTTGGCGCTTCGAAAGCCAATTCAGTTTCACTTTATTTTTCACCGTCATTTTTCCCGGGCAGTTAAGTTATTTTATTAATGATGCTAATTATTTTAGGCGAACTTCCTGCAGTTCCGAGAGAATAAATCAAGTGCTAATATTTCAGCCGGCAGCCGTTCAATTAAAAAATTGATATATTACACTTGCAACCCTTTTTTATGTACGTCTATATATATACATATATATCGTAATGTACGTCCTTAAATTAAAAGTTGGCTGCCATGTCTGCGACATATAAACTTTTCAGTCAGTATAAATGCCTTTTGTACATTCACCATGGGTCTTAAATTTAGAACATGTACTACCGAAGGTGAATACGCATTTATAATTAACAATAGAATCGCGTGTCGAGGGTGAGTGGGATAGCTATTGTACTTATTGGGTTAGCTTTCTCATATTTTAACAGCAAGGGGCCTCTAGTAGTATAAATACTCTAAATTGCTGGTTAATATTGGCGTTTAATATTTCGTTTGTTTGTTGTATGTCAACGTGTGCGACAGGAACGAATTTCTGTTGTGACTAGGATACGACTAATGTCATTCCAAAACGTCGCATGACTAATTGCACATGGGCTGAAAAGTCTCGGGCCTAACACATAGATGGCGCTAGTTTTATTGCATTCACCTCTTTTTCAGTTAGTAGTAACCTTCAAAAGACAGCTGTTAAAATTTCATGATAATGATATTCTATTCATTAGTTTGTGAGTTATTGTGCTGACGCTAGAGAGTGACGCTACTTTTGTTATTTTCAAAACAATGGATCAAAAACAATTTCGTGTTTTAATTTTATACTGCTTCTTAATGGGAAAAAATACCGTTCAAGTGAAGCAATGGCTTGAAAAGCGTTATGGAGACTCCGCTCCATCGGAAATAACAGACACTCATGATGCAGTGCATCAGAACACAGTGGACGTCTAAATGAGGCGGTAACACCAGAAAACATAAAAAAATCCACAAAATAGTTCTGAAAACAATATTGTTTCATCAAGACAACGCACCGTGTTACAAGTCAATCAAAACAATGGCAGAACTACAAAAACACATCCACCGTATTCTCCAGATTTGGAGACTACCACCATCGACTACTGGCTGCTCGCCGACCTCAAAAAAATACTTGCCGGCAAGAAATTTCGCTCGAATGAAGAGGTTATCGCTGAAGCTGAGGACTACTTTGAGGCAAAAGATAAATTGTTCTATAAAAGTGGTAGTGAAATGTTAGAGCGGCGCTGGAATGATTGTGTTGCTCTTGATGGAGACTATGTTGATGAATAAAGCCAATTTTGAACAAAACAAACGTGTTTTCTTTGTTAGGTCCGAGACTTTTCAGCCCATGTGTTAACTGGTATAAAATTTAAGTCTACGGTGAATTTTTAGATTTGTTTTTAAACTTGCTTAATAGTAGAGGCGGTCCTATGATTTTCTGGATGTTCCAGTAGGTATATGTTTTTCTTTTATTTTTACGAACTGCTGTTATTTATTAACTTATTTAAATGTTTGTGTTGCCAAAATTTTCAATGAACATTCGGTAACTGTAAGTTTTTGAAACTATTTTGTGTCTTTAACGATAACTTATTATCCTTTCTTTTATTTTATTTCAGATGATCGAAGGTGGCATATTTTGTACGGTGAGTTATTTATAATTTTTTCATTTTATTTTATTGATTAGGATTCGTTTTTGAGATGAATAAAATTGTATTGTAACCAAAAACCGTGGAAACATGATATCATCGAAATAATTTTTTTTTGTCGAGTATTCGCGATTTTTTGAATTGAAATTTTAATTTAAATAAAGCTCTTCGATTTGAATCTACTTGAAATAAAAATGGATTTTTATGATACAAAGCGATCGCTGTTGTTGAACATAACATAATTTGTGTTTATTTATACCTGCGGTATTGTGCTGAAATGTTTGTAATTCTATATATCTGTAACCAACTAAATGTTCTACTACTACAATTGGAGTCTTTATGGGAATGATAGGTTTTACAATAGTTTTTGAAAGTTTTCATGAAGTTAACGGGAGAGGGAAATGAAGTAAGGAGATATTTTTTTGCTGTATTGTAGATAAATTAGGAAGGTCATCGGTTCGAACCCGGGTCCGGCTGCTCTGGTCCAAGCTTTCTGTGGTTTACTTGGATCATTAAGGCAAATGCTGGGGCAGTAATATTCCACAGATAATCATTTACTTCTCTTCCGTCTTCATTTCGTCCGTCTCATCTTTCTCTCCCTAACCACGCCATCCATCCATTCCCACGATTCCTGAAAGAAGATTGAAGAGGGCCTTACGCCCTACCATCCGGCTTTGCACTACAGTGTAGGTCAGAGGGACTGCCTGCCCACCAGCACGAGTAGCTGGTGGGAACGAAACACAAAAGTTTTTTTTTTTATTATCTCGATTGGTTCCATTCGAAGGATATCGAGTTGTAGTAGTGCAAGGATCTAACTCAAATTGGAAGAATGGTGTAGAAAAGAATTGCCAATATTTTTAATACTTTTTATTGAGAAAATAATTTGCATTAATGATTTCATTAAAGCGAATACCCTGTAAGCTCTTGTTCGGTCTTTTTCAAATAGTTTTCTGTCGATATAAATAAACTGATTAACTAATTGTAATAAAGAAATGTTTTATGTGATTGCCATCTTCCCCAATGGTTGTATGTTTTTATTCTTTATGATTTAGTGGTTGGTAATTTTTGGTAGATGATAATGGTATGTGTTAGTGAAGTTATTGATTTGGAATCGAATGGATGTATGTAAGGAAGAAGTTGCGTCTGAAGTGCATTATAATACATTCGTAGAAATATTGATTTTGGTATTTGTAAGGACAATGCGCCTATGAGGTGGAAGTAACAGATGATTTAGCGGTAAAAGTACAGTCAAAAATGTCAATAGTAAACGTTAAAGGACTTGACTAGTTTCCGAAGCAAATTTTATGAGAATTTCTTCCGCATCTAGTGGAGAATTTTTATCTATTTCCCTTTGTCACACGGTTGGTACTAACGTGTGACAGTTACCTCTATATTTCTCCCAGTGTACCGTGTACACTCGGAATATATTATGAAATATGAGGAAATGTGATTTCATTTATCGCAGAAAATGGGCCGGTAGCTTTATTGAGTAAGCAGCGGTGCGTGTATCGCGATAACAGGTTGACAATAACAAACCAAACAACGAAATTGAATTAAAGGATACTTACATTCAACATCCACGATTATACGCTTGCTCACTGATGGCGGTATCCTATTCGAAGCAATGCATAAATACGCCCCCATCTCTGTTCTGCTGATACGGGTAATATTTAATTGCTCGCCTTCGTATTCCTTCACTGCAACAACAACAGAAAACTGGTGTCTTATCTAAACATTTATCTTTTTGAAAAATCGAAATCAAATCAATATTACTTAATTCCTATACAAAATAAGACAAGTTGGTAGTTATTTACCTAAATTACTTTGATACTACGTTGATTAATATTTAACAAATGATTATGAACAAAAATAACTTTGCTTTATAATGTTTCAAAAGGTTTATGTCTTTATAAGAGTGTTACAAGTATACTAAATTAAAAAAAAAACGTTTTTTGTGTTTTATTCCCACCAGCCACTCGTGCTGGTGGTCGGGCAGTCCCTCCGACCTACACTGTAGTGCAAAGCCGGAGGGTAGGGCGTAAGGCCCTCTTCAGCCTCCTTTCAGGAATCGTGGGAATGGGGGGGTGATGTGGTTAGGGAGAGAAGGATGAGACGGACGAAATGAAGGCAGAAGAGGAGTGAAAGGTTATCTGTGGAATATTACTGTCCCAGCAGTTAAAACTTTGGTATACCTGTAACACTCTTGATGAAGACATAAAATGTTGAAACATATGTAGAGTTTATTAAAACATTTTGAAACATGATAAAGCAAAGTTTTTTCTGTTCATAATTATTATAAAAATGTTTCATATTCATCCGTCCGTTTCATCAATATTAATTATTTAACGAATGTTTCATCAAACAAGGTTTTTAGCTCGTGAGTGTTTGATGTATTCCGGGGTTGTTTGTACGTTATTAAGTTAATATCCTGTGGAAACTGCTCATTTTGACAATATTGGAAAGTAGCTTTTATGCATCAAGTATCGCTTATATAAAAACAAATCCGATTTTCACGTCAATTCTGAACTCGGCGCTGGTTTTAATTCTGTTACGGTTGATAGTGATTGATCAAAATAGCTTTAAATGTCAAGAATTGTTTGTTTAATAAAATATACAATGCTTGGCTATACAACGTTTACGATTTTACTGTGTTTAACAACTAATATAGTAGATATTTCCAATTTGTGTTACTTGTGTATATCAGTACATTAGATATCATTTCCGACATAGTTTTCGAATCTGAAGGTAGCCATTTTCGAGGTATCTTTTGTTAGAATTAGAATCTGACCTTATAATTGTCTCAGTATATTAAAATTTTGGTACGTTGAGTGATATTTCAATGAAACTTTTTGACGCCCAACTAAATTCAATGTTTAAATATCAAAAAAAAAATGAGCTGTGGAAAAGAATTATAAATAAGAATAGGTTGTAGTTTATTCAGTTTTATTTATAATCTACATAATTATGTTAGTGCATATACTAAATAATGAACGTAATTTTAGTAATATAAAAAACCAAAATTATTTTTGTCACAATAATAACTTCTATATACAAGTCGACGGGGTACCTACGGATTTTCCCACTTTCCCTCTTTTAGCAGACTTTTACATGAATAATTTCGAGAACTGGAACAGAATGGCAATTGAATTGAACCAATTCATATGCCAATTAAACAAAATAAATAGTAAGATTCAGTTTACTGTAGAATAAGGGTACAACAATTGTACATAATTTTACAATAAACGAGTGAAACATTAAAAAGTCAATTCTTCTTTCTTAATCAATATTTTCAATCATGTAATTAAAATAAAAAGGAAAATCGCAATTAAAACTAGTATATATATAACCAATCTGGTCGCAAAATTGTCCCAGCATACTCAGATTTTGTTGTATGTTAAGTTTAAAAATTATAATGATGTTAATTTGGTCTTTTTGGTTTTGAGACTAGGAATTTTCGAAACTGCAAAGTGCTAAAGCTTTTTTGGGTCTATATTTTAAAGAGAGGGTACTCTAATAAAAACATACTACTATAGGGGGTTGAAAACAGAACATACAACGAGGGAAATGATTTCCCATGTATTTTTTAAAGGCAAACTTAAACCTTGCTCTGGAATTTCTCTAAAATATTGAACTTTTAAGATACCCTCATTTGAAATTCAAAAAAGCTAAATTCGCAATTTTTGAATTTAAAGTATTTCAAAATGTGTTGTGCTGGGGGCAATGTTGAGGCTAGATTCAAATCCAGACGTACAGTGGCAATTCTGAGGTTAGATATGAACTTGGCTTAGAGATGGATTTGGTTTTTGCCTTTTTAATCCCAAATTTTGTTGAACTGTACAATTTATTAAAAACTGAAAACTAGAAAGTACCTTTTCTTCTACGATCCACACTTATTTCGGCTCTGTCCTCCCTTTTCCATTTAATTTTTGGTTCTGGAAAACCATCAGCTTTACAAACTAAACTGATGTTTTGGTTTTCTCTGACAGCAACCGTTGATTGTGTGCTATGTGTATCAAGAATCGTTGGGGGAACTGTAAAGAAATTACATCAGTTAATTTTTTAATGTACACTTGGTAGATTTTAGATTTAATTATTATATAATCTTAAATGATGAATATTATTGTATTTATTAGATAAAGAGAAATAGGAATGATGAATCTGAGAAGGTCGGTGTGCAATTACGTCGTCATTTCGTTGGCTTCTTTTTTTAGAGAGACAGACATGCTGTGGTTTAGTGAAAAAGAATAGTTAAACCAGCTAGTAAAAGCTTATCTGAACGCACTGGTTGTGTACTTGATTAAAGCCAAAATTCAAATTTATATGCATGGTCTAATAGGCTCGCCGCGAAATAAAATGTTGGTTGTTATATGTATAGATACCGCAGTTTTATTCCAAAGCGGAGGTGAGTGGATCGTACAATTTATAGATTGCACACGTGGAACAACAGTAGTAGCAACTAGGGTAGGCGTCGCGACGCGTAGCGCCGGTTGTTGCTGAAATTCTCAGTTAAAGCTAACGAGTCGTTTTCGACGAGCAGAACATTAAAGCACACAATGTCACAATTTTATTGTGCTACGAGCAACAATTTTGTTTCGAATCGCTATACAAATTTATATTTCGTACTTATTGCTCTTTTTAACGTTTATTCGTTTGCCACTTGTTAAAAGCCTGATTGATACCGCTCGGTTTTTTGTATACACCTACACGTGGACGTCGTCATATGCCTGCCATTATAGGATACGTTATAATTTATGGGACTACTCGTCATGACTCTACCAATTAAAATAGAAATTTATACGAACTCAACGGTTTACGTATCTTTGTTGCAGAATTGTCATTGCTTTTTGTTTTCTATTAAAAACAACCTATGATTGGTTGTAGCATGAAGCTTTAACTGACCAAACCGAAGCTGTTCCATAAATAGAACTTGATTTAATATCGTATTAAAAGTAATATGCCTCCACCACTGATAATACCACTAATGATACACATCTAAATAACTAAATGTTATTTATTAATTTGGTTTGCTTCCATATAACGTAGTATAATCTGGATTCAGTTTGTCAATTAGAAATCTTCATAAGATCTTCAAAGATCTTGAAATACCACAGTTGGCAGTAAAAATTACTGCATTTGAAACGATATTAAATTAATTTACTTATATTTTAAATAAGATTTTTACACAGTTTAGCTGCGGATGATTTATTGACCTTCGAGCAGTTTTTCGTTACTTTAGCCAATTTCGCTCAAAAGCTTCGAATTGGTTGACGAATTTTTGCTTTGAATTCTGAACATTAATTTTACACAGATAAATATATAGTTTTACAATTTTAAGGATAAATTACTCAGATTGTGCCTACCTACAACTTGAAGGTATCCTACTTGACTTATCATTGGATTTGTGTTGACTTGACACATGTAATAACCACGATCTTCCTGTTGCACGTCGCTTACGTGAAGTAGCCAGGTTTTTGCGTTATCATGTGATACACTAAATCGAGGGATCCGAGAAATCACATGTCTGTGTATCGTCACTATCATTTGACGATCTATGTGTATCCATGCAACCTAAAATAAAAAAGTTTGTAAGTTTGTGAAACGTATAATAGTTTGGGATAGTGATATTCTTACTAATGTAAAATGGGGAAGACCTTTAGTAATTAAGTGGTTTTGGAATTTTTAATTAAGGAATTTGGTAATAAATTAATTATTTCTTAGTTAGTTATTAACTAGACATACTTATACAATTGCTCTGGTTCTATGCAGGTGTGATATTGAAGTTATCTTTATTTACAAAGAACTAACACGTTGGCAATATCTGGATGAAAGCCAGAGAAACTCGATCATGTAATGCAGATTGCCTTGCGGATCTCCCACATGGCACACGTGAGTGCTCCATGAACAGATGTTTGCTACTTTCGCAAAATAAATCCGCGATAAAAAGCATAGGGTTGTTGCAATAACGGTCTGTCTACCTTTGCGATTTGTTACTACATGGATATTACCAGTTTTTAATGAAATAATAAAATATCAATGGAAAACATGAAAATAGGAATTGAAATGTACTTGTATATACGAGGTAGTCGTTGATGTCCAAGCTGAAAAAAAGTTTGTTGAGTTAAAGCTTTTTAGATGTAAATAAATTCTTTTCTAAACCCTTAGTAGTTTTCTGGCCATTTATTAATTATTGTTTGACTGGATTTTTTAATCAGTTGAACTTCTTTAAAGAATTTACTAAGGAAATCGTGATTATTTCTACGATTAAAGACAAAATTGATTGATTGAATTGTAAATTTTGTCAAGGAATCAGTTGATAATTGATGAAATGGTGCGCTTAATAAATTTGTTGTTCAACGAACTGATTGTCAAATAAATTAGAAACATAGAAATGTTGAACATCTTGACGTGGGATTAGTTAGTGTTAGTGGAAAGAGATTATTTTGTCGTTTTTCTCGTTTTGACATGACCAGAAGACTGCATTAGTGTTGCGGTAAGGAGAAGTCTTCCGCAGGTCATCAAGAGAGGATTACAAATACAGAAACAGGGAGCGAATTTATTTTAGCGGAGAAATGAGAACGGCGTGATAAGAATAATGCTCTCAACGGTACAACTGTGGGAGCAATGTACTAGCATGCTACATGTTGTGGTTATGTTTGCATGTTAGCTGGATGTAGGCAAGCCAGAGAATTAAATCTCTAAATGAGTGTTTTGTAACGGCCGAGATGTAAGACAGTCTAGACTGCTAGCTGTCATGAAATAAATGTCATAAAAACGGTGACAAGGACTGTAACAATTCTGAAATTAATCACGTTACGAAATACGAACAAAATGGTTTAGAAGAAAATGAAAAGCGAGGGAAATCCATCTTGCACATGACCTATAGGACCAACAAAGAGGGAAAATTATTGGTATTTTAGGATGTAACTAAAATATAGTTTTTAGAGAAATATGTTCCAATAAGGCATTAACAAGACATTTAAAGCAATTAATAAAGAGTTAATAATTAGTTGTGTTATTGGTTTTCATTAATGACTGCTAATATAACTATTGCAGAAGAAAATCCCAAAAACTTAATAAACAGAAAAAAGTTAATGCTTTGAATATTTAGTGTATTGGGATAAACGAATTAACGTATCTAAAATCTCATTCATCCCTCCCCCTCTATAACGTAAAGCAGGACCTATCTACTCTTGAATTACATCCTTAAAATTACAAAAACTTCCCCTGTTTCTTCGATTACATAGACAAAGATCGATTCAACCTACGCACGTCTCAAATTTGTAACTGATATCAATAAATTATCGATTTTAATCAATAAAACGATATGTGAAATTTTATAATAATCATTGAAATACAAATTACTATTAGTAATATATGAACTTCTTCGGTTATTCCTAGTTTAATAATCTACCAGTCTGGACAAAGTATAAGTGCCAAATTTTTTAGAATGTTCAAAAGTTTATTTGTACGTTTTTGGAATTCATTTCTTATTGTAGGTAGCAAATTGTGATATTCTTGCTGTTATTAAAATCGCGACTTTCAAGAGTTTGTTATTTTCACATCAAATTCCTGTGTGGGTTTAGTACTTTTTTTGTTATGATCCTTACGTATATGTAGTAAAAATTCTGGGAAACAGTTTTATCCATGTTATACAAGCCGTTAAATTATTCACGTTAAATCTTGCGTTCAAATTTATCCAAAGTAACATTGTCATTTCATCGATAATGGCAGAGGTTCAGTTCGACTCTAGAAAGCAGTGTTAATGCAAGCTTTCAACTTTCGTAAATTATTTTTGTTTCGATGAAGATGGAACTAATGTGAACAGTAGAACTCGTTTTAAGTTTCAAGTGCAGCTGTCGTTTCAATGCATTATCAGTTCGATCGAACGTCACGGATGTCTTTATGTTTGTGCAGAGTTTCGTGAATATATAATGTCAAACGAAACGTGCGCGCATGTCAATTGGTTTGACCCTATCATTTGTGGGTCATTTAAATTTCAAGAATAAATACACTTTTAGCTGACCTGCATATTATTCTCGGATTGTTTCTCTTCTAAACTTTCTTAATAATGAACTTTTAATACTTTTGTTTTCACACCGATCAGGACTTGTGTTATTTGCTTTTGCTTCTTTAAGTTTGTGACATTTGTGCTATCATCAGGATTAAAATACCTGACTTACCACCCTCATTTATGTGGTTCCTACAATTTTTAGTACGAGAGTGGAAACGTTGGCCTCCAAGCGCTTGTATCAGGGACCCCAGAAAGATGGAAGTCACAAGGGGACAAGTCGGGACTATATGGCAGATGTTTCAGCGTTTTTCAGCCTAATTCATCCAATTTTTGCCTTGTGGCATTGGCCGTATGTGGTTTGGCGTTATCATATAAAAGAATGACACTTTTAATTGCCGATTGCTTCTTCCTTTTCCTTCAAAATTACAATTTCGCGGAATCCAGTAGATCACAATAATTTTGCGCATTAATCGTGCGTCGATCATGGAGAAAGTCAACGTGAAAAGCACCTTGCCGATCAAAAAACACTGTTTCGGTCATAGGAACCTTTTTATAGCTTTTAGCATAGGGTAAAAAGTATTGCTTTATCAACAAAAATATTCGGTTTATATATACATTATGCGATTGTTTCTTGTTTTGAGTTGTTTTATTTTCAATTGTTATCAATCGTATATCGTAAAGTTCATGTGGACGGACATCATTGCTATTTGTTGAAATTTGTTGCTAAAAAGTATCAAATGTGTTTCTGGCGCGTTGTATTTTCTTGAATTTTATTACTTTTAGATATTTGCGGCGACGACGATGGGAGTGGTTTTTCAATGGTTATGCAAGGATAGGTTGTTTGATGGCTTTTTATTGATATTGCAAGTTTAGGATACAGAAGTGTTACCATTGGAATATCTAGCATTTTTATGTTCGTTTTATGATTTTGTTATCGTATTGTACCCGTAATTGTATACTTCAACTGTAGACATACATAGTAACAATATGTATCACTACTTATGAACATATATAAAGCAGGAGTAGGTATGAAGGTGGAAAATTATTTTTGATCGAAACTTTCGTGAAATAGTTGTTTAATTTCAAGACGCTTGTTGAGGAAAATCCAAATGAAATGTTGAATACAAAAATATTTTCGGACAAAACTTGAACGTAAATCGATAGACAGATAGTCACGAAAAGTATACTAGGTGATATTTACTTTTGTCGCAGTAGGTTCTGCACTTAGTTACACATAAGTAAATATCTAAATGTAATGGGAACTCTCGAGGGTATAAAGGAAACAATTTTGCTGCTATCCTGTAATGCGCTACAATTCAGGATATTTACGAGCACTTGGCCTCAACAGAGGCAAGAAAATGGACTGGAATGGCTTTATCTCATTTAAAATCCTTCCCCTCTCTCTGTATCAGCTGATAGCTGCCGACTTTTCTACGAATGTTTAATGCCATTTCTCCTGTTTTGTTTTCATTAAGTGCAGCGCCCTTTTAATTTGAATTGTCAGCGGAGATGGTAATGAATGCATGTTGTCCCAAAAGCAACTTTCACAGAATATAAAGTAATAAGTAATTTCATTTTTGCCAGTGCAACTCCAAAAAATTACTTCGTTCTTCCTAATCATGTAAACACTTCGTTCAAATTGTAAAAACCTTATAACAACTGTTCTTTTTTCCTGACTCCATCTTTCGTGTCGCTATAAATATATTTTAACTGAACACTAAGGCAAAATATGTTTTTTAATAAATGTAATAAATAAAACACATGTTTTTAGATGTTTCAACAATAATTTAATGTACTCGACAATATTGTTTCGACCCACATGTGGTCATTATCAAGAGTAAACAATCACTAAAATTAAAATTGCAAAAGTATGTATATATAACTTCATTAATAGTAAAATTAACCACAAAGTAGATTATTTTTAAAAAAAATACAATTTCCAAGTAATTTCCTCCAATCAAAACAACATTAAATCGTTTATAACTCAAATTAAACCCACTACAAAAAAGTGGTGTCTATTCGTTAAATTGTGCGGATTACAATGCGATATACATAGGTCAAAGTGGACGTTCGATTGGTATTAGTCTAAAAGAACATTTATACTCTATAAAGAATAAAATACTAACCACAGGAATGGCAGACCATTCTGTAGTCAACAACCATAAATTAGATAAAGCCAAATTATTACATTCAGCTTCAAAAAGCAAAAAATTAAACCTTTTGGAATCTCTAGAAATTAGAAAAGCTGTAAATTTAAATAAAAACATAACAAATTACCAAACAGAATTAGCTACTAATAACACCCTGCTACTACTAACAACATTGTAAACAATTTTTCAGATATGTATCCCCACCATTTATGTATATATATATATATATACATACTTTTGCAATTTTAATTTTAGTGATTGTTTACTCTTGATAATGACCACGGAATGGGTCGAAACAATATTGTCGAGTACATTAAATTATTGTTGAAACATCCAAAAATTTGTGTTTTATTTATTACATTTATTAAAATATGTTTCGTCAAATGGTCACTATTGATAGTTTGAATTATGTTTTTTAAAGTGTGGTTTGCCAACACTGTGTAACTTAAAACAATAAAGTGTTTTTGTGTAGTTTTGGATGATATCTAAATTTTAAAACGTTTGATTTAAATAATGCTGTCAAAGGTCTTCTTTTAAGAATTTTGTCGAAATTGTAGGAGAAACTACAAAGAGAGATTGTTTTTTTAGATTGTTTAGTTCCATGCAAAATTGAAAAGACATTTTCAGAAGCAATTCAGAGCTTAAAAGGAACGACTGCTTCCACTGTACTCTACTTTATCAGTAAGTAACATATTTATCTATTGTGTATGAAAATAGCAGCTGTAGTAGTGAAATTCCCGATTGATGTTACTTTGAGTGTATTGGGTCAATCAATTTTAAATGATGGCTACATCAACCATACCACAATCAATATTGAAACTCTTAGGGTGATGCATCTATCAATTTTACCTCTCCGTTTTATCTGCCATACTAAGTGCCAGTTAACTAACAAATTAGTTGTTCAACAAGAAGACATTGAAGGGTCTTCTCGACTCAAGCTGTCTTGCTCTTCCCTTTTGTTCTGTATTACTATTATTATATCGATTCGCTTTTATGGCTCATTATTATTTCAAAATACAATTTTATATCCCAACTGTAATAAATTATAACAAATCTTTTGCACGTATATAAAAAATAAACTTAATCATTTTTTGGAGTACTATTTTTACAGTGAAACCACTAAAATTTCGTTATATGCGGATGCTCCTTATAAACGTTGTTTGTAACTGAACGGTACATTTTACTCTGACCATTATACACGAACCTTTATACCATTCATACGTTGCTTGGTATAACCAAATTTTTTTATTGATCGATTGGGTAATACAATAAGAATGCGGACGATCGTTTCGCCTTTCGGCATTATCAAGCTGCCTGATCTATTATTAAAAGAAAAAAAAAAGGTTTTGTGTTTCATTCCCATCAGCTACTCGTGCTGATGGGCGGGCAGTCCCTCCGACCTACACTGTAGTGCAAAGCCGGAGGGTAGGGCGTCGGGCCCCCTTCAGCCTCCTTTTAGGAGTCGTAGGAATAGGTGGGTGGTGTGGCTAGGGAGAGAAAGATGAGACGGACGAAATGAAGACAGAAGAGAATTGAAAGGTTATCTGCGGAATATTACTCTCGAAACATCGGATTCGAACCGGTGACCTCTCGAAAACAATGATCTAAATCACTCGGTTCTGTTATTGTCTGTTGTTGCGTATTTATACTATTTCGTGTGATATGTTTGAGTGGGGTAAATATTGTGTTCGATGAGTTGTTTATTTGTACATTTATTGTTGTTTTATGTTTGCATATTTATTTGTTTTCTAAGATGTTCAGGTTCTTGCTTTTTGGGGCGTAATGTAGTATTGTCAGTGTTTCTTGTATGGGTCCCGAACTGTGTACATTTCGATGAAGATGTATTGCGTAATTAGAGGCGTTTCTTCCTTCTCTGTAAGATTTTAAGTGCTCTTTTTCCTGACTGTTTGTCTAATGTAGTTTTTTTTCACATGTGTTACATTTCAGTTTGGATACCTCTGATTTGTTGTATTTTTCGTTTCATCTGTTTTGTTTTAGATATTCCTTTTTATTGTATTGTTTGTTTTATATGCTATGTTTGAATGGTTTCTGAAGTGTTTTGTTATTCTTTATGTATGAGGTCCGAAATATGTAGCTAAATGCCGTCCATTTTTTGTTCCTTGGTTTTTAGCTTTGATCTTGTTTCTTGTTGCTGTTATTTTGCTATGTATGCGCTGTATTGTTTTACTGTTGTATGGAAGGTTCAATTAGAAGCATTAACTAAAGATGAGACTGATAAAACGATCGTCACGATTAAGTTTGTGAAAATCTAAAAGGTCGTGCATTTATAGGGATAATCGATTTTTATCAAGTATTTTCTAATTATTTCGTTACATAATGAAAGCTTCAGTGTTTTAAGTAAATTAAAAGGTTAATTGCAAGTTTTTCTTGTACGAGCTTTTTTATTTTGAAGAATAAAGAAAGAAGAGTGACTTTGTGTGAAATGTGTCAGTTATTATTGATGTTGGAAATAAAGAATTCCATGCTTTTCCAATAACCGAGCGGAGTAGAAGAAGATGAGGGAGAAAAATAAGAAAACGAAACAAGCTCTAAATCGGGAAATTTAATTTTACATTATCCTGTTCGTTTATATTTTTTTGCAACACCAATCTTAAGTCCTATTACGAGGTAAACATCAAAGGTTGTAAAAAATGGAAACATTTCCACTTGATTAACTTCATCCAAAAGACCATTGTCTGCTGCACGAAAAACGTTTTCTTTCTCTAACAATAGAAGTGTATCTATCACTCCTGAACATTGAGTTGCGCAATTCTGCTCGGAATACAATCAAAATCGCATTAGGCACTTCTATAACAGCATACACGTACGTTCATACTGGTTAAGATAACCCGCGGAAAAAGAACAACGTACACTTTTCGAGAAAAGTAGATTGGAAAATATCTTAACCATTTATAGGAATATTTAAAGAAACTGTACAACGAATTCCGAATAACGATTACCTAGGGTTGCATAAAAACAATTATGCGATAGTAGTAATAAGTTTAATAAATCTTCACATAAAATAAATACATTTCGAGATCCTTTGACGAATTATTATTAAAAATTTATTACCTACTTTGTTATGAAAAATAAAACATTAAATATTAATATGGAATCAACAGAAACAACTACTCCGAGGGCTAATACTCCTACCGTAATTGAATTGCACTGTTGATTCCGATGGATTCTTAGACGAAGATATAACATATTCAAAAAGAAGGAATTAAAATCCTTAATCGCCTAAATATTAAGATCAAAGGTCGTGGGATATGGCTTTCGGTTCGTTGTGCCTACTTGGTAGGACGCGTTTCAACTTTCATCTTAATATTTAGACGAATAAGGATTTTAATTCCTTTTTTTTTGAAAACATTAATTGAATATGTTTTTTAGAATTATATTTATTTATACATGTTTTGGTGGTGGGTTTCACTTCATTTCTGTCTTTATTTCGTTCGTCTCATCTTTCTCTCCCTAACCACACCATCTGAAAGGAGGCTGAAGAGGGCTTACGCCCTACCCTTCGGCTTTGCACTGCAGTGTAGGTCGGAGGGACTGTCCGTCCACCAGCACGAGTAACTGGTGGGAATGAAACACAAAAAAGTTTTTTTTTTTTTGGTGGTGGGCTTTAATCCTCTTGGCTCTCTCCGTGTATGCGCATTAGTTAAAGCTTGAAAAAAGTTTTCTTCGTTTACAAAATTTCTATGCATCGCTGTAATCAAAGGGGTGAAAGGTATTATGGAAATTGGCTATAAATTATACGGCAGGTGTTTGATAATTTTCCAAATATTTTATGAAGTTCTGAGTAATGAGCATTAACATTTTATTAACTCGTTAAAATTTTCTTTTGATCTTTTGGGAAGGTTGTGGGCGTTTTCTATTTCATTTTTATTTTTTTTAGAAATTATTAATGATATATATGTAACATCAATCGTGTAAGTTGAACCGGTTAATTTTTTAAAAGTATTGACTTGTTCGCTGACCTTATAATCTCCTAAATTTTCTACAACACAGGGTAGACTGGCATCTCGTCCAAGAGCGACGGTAACGTTGGGTATGGGTTCGGCAAATCTGGGCTCGTCTGTCATGGCTGTAACAAAATAACGTGTTTTATTATTGGTCAACTTAATAAACATTTTGTCCGGCCAAATTACGAATATGCAAGTGCCAAATAACAAAAGATAAATCGCCCTGTCATCAATAACGCGGGTGTAATGCTAGGTCTCGATATTGCTTTTTAATTTAACTTGCCTGAAAACAGTGCAATGTTTAATCGGCACGACGCCACTTCTTGTCGCCGACAGGCCGTCACTCTAACGGCCCAGGTGGCTTAATTGGTACGTCAATGCAAATTGCGAAAAAATTGAGCAAAAGTCTGTTAGTAATTTTTGTATAGTGTGTTCGTTTAAACCAATTTTTAACTGAACTTCTTGGTCAAAATTGATACTAATAGAAATCTTATTTTACGGTAGACTTTTTCAGTATATTATTTACGTTCAGTACAGACGACATGGGAGGTGGGGTCGAAAGTAACTTGAAACGGTTCGAGTTCCAATTTTATATTCCGAACTTGGCTGACATACTATCGTCTGTCTAGATCTTTTATATATATATTTTCATATATTTTTTTGATATCGAAATGAAAAACTGGCCAAATACACAAAGAGATTTTCTAAAATTAAAAGTTTATCAGTATTACAAAATCGTAGTGTCTCCTCAACAATTCTCATGTGAAGTTAATAAAGAAAAAACAGAAAAAAAAACTGATAAACTCCTCTTTTAAATTGGTTTATACATCTAAATGGTAATATGGTTTATTATTAGGCTAAATTTTTGCTTTGTTCAGTAAACGATTGTTATTACAAGGGTGGATCAAATATAAAGGAGCCTTTTTAAATTGCGCGCTGGATAGTTGTTCAAGGCGCATCCGGGCCTTAGGAACTTGAAGTGAGGATATTAGGTGGATATGGGAGTGTTCACACAATCTTAATGAAAAACTTGGGATTCAGTTCTTTGGGTTCAGTTCACAGTTGCTGAGTGAACATCAAAAAGCTGCTCAACAACAACAAAAGCTCGTTTATATTTGATCCATCCTCGTATATCTAATCTGTGACACATGCATTGATGGTTCTTGTTTGGAGTCTTAAGCGAACGGAACGGTTTGGTAATGTATGTAAAAAGTGTCAGATGTTTAAACAATTTCCGATAGCAGCTATTAAATTTAAGTTGAAAATAAGTAACTTTTGATGATCAATATCACTTTAAGTTCGCTGGTTGCAGTAACTGATCAATCAGCGTGATGGCTCGTAATAGAGAAGAGTTGCTGCATCGCCCGGAAGCTGTTTCCTCCAGTTATATGGTTATATCGGGTAATTTTAAGGAAACGAGGAAAAGCAGGAGGTAAATGGAAGATTTTAGAGCGACGGCGCGCAAAATACTACGTCACTTTTATTTCGGCTACCAAGAAAAGTAATACTAACTGTAGCCGACGTGGTTGTTATTTCCCTTTATGTCTTAACTAGACTTTTAAGCCACTTTATAGCATCAATATTGCGTTCGTTGGTACACAACAACAAACGAAAGACCCAAACACATTTTCTCCCTTTTTTATAATACATCGTTATTTTTAACGTATCCTATAAACTTTCCTACCAAATACTTGATCCTTACAAAAACACAATCGTAAGCATACTATTTTTATTTACAACACCTGTAGAATTAAATTTAAATTGTAAGCTAACCTATCAAATATTACACAAATTAAAATACGAGTATAAACGGTCCTATGTTTTAGATTAGCTTATAATGAAAAATGAGACTTTTATCTGGACTTAACTGTTTTTCGCTAAGATAAAAAAATACAATTCAAAATGTTTAGAAAACCGACAACGACTATTAATACTGTGCATTTTTCAGCTAACCAGTCTTTAAAAATTAAGTTATCAGCTTTCCATAGCTTTACCACCGTTTAGTTAATGTTCCAATGTCTTCAGATAATTTCAGTAATGAACTAAGTATCATTAAATAAATAGCCACAGCTAATGGTTATAAAACATGTGTCATTGATAATATTTTAAACAAAAAATTAAGAACCCAAGCAAGATCGATAATTACTTCCGGTTTACAAACAAACCAGGAAAAAGCTACTTTTTGTGTTCTTAATTTTGTAAGAAACATTAGTTCAAAATTTAAAAATAGATTTCATAAAGCTACCACAGGCAATAAACAAAAGGAAATACATACTAATAAAAGTGGAGCCTATCAACTACATTGTGAAAATTGTGATGCGATCTATATCGGAAAGAGTGCCAGAGCTATAAAAAACCGTATTAATGAACATGTCTATAGCATAAAAAATAAAAAGTATACAACAGGGTTTTCGGAACATTGTATAGATAATAGCCATAATTTAGATTTAAATAACGTTAAAATTATCCATACTGAAAATAAAAACTAATTACTAACATTATTAGAAAATCTTGAAATCAAGAAAGCAATACATAATAATAAATTTCTTGTAAATAATCAAACAGAATTGTGTACAAATCCCACACCCTTATTGTTACCAGATCTGTAATGTATACTTGATTATCCCTTTAATTATATGACGTCACTAACTATCTAATTATATAAGGTTTAGCATGTAATAATATCTTCAGCATTTGTTAATGCACTCTTCGATAATGACCAGTTAGGTCGAAACGGCTGTCAGAGATTAATTTAATAAACTAGTTGAAACTTCCAAATACTCTTTTTATTTCAAGTTGTTATTGAAAATGTTTCATCAAAATTACACCAGTGAAAGTGAATTTAAGTCCAATTACATTTTAATTTTTTGAGTTTTATAAACGATTAAAGTAAAAGTTAATCAACGTTTTTATGATTGATTTAATTGACAATACAAATTATGAATTTGTTTATAGTTTCTATACAATTGCTTATTACCATGTTTTGAAAGCTGCAGTTTGTAGGCATATAGGCTGTGTTATGTTTCGCAAATAGGTTTGCATAATATCGTTTAAAGTAGCATATGCATGTGTGTATATACATATATGGAAAGTTGGTTGTACGACAGGATCTACCTCCTGTGATGTTGGACGCAAATATATTAAATGGTTTACAAGCTCATTACTGGTCCGGAGTAGTTTATATTAGTAGTAGTTTAGTAGCTAGTACCTATATCGCCACATTGTGCTTGTAAACACGCCCTATTATTTCAAACTTAATTTACGGATATAGGATGTTCATTTGATAACCTATTACGTTGCTTGTTCATTAATAATTGTTATATCAAATGACATCTCAAGTCTGTGAACATACGATTTGCGGTTGTACTGCTAAGGTATATTTAGCAGCTGTAGCTTGGCTACGATTATTCTTCCTGCTGCTTCTAAAATCGAGCAAGCTACTAAAGGCATAAGAGATTATTGGTCGTATTACTTTTTGCCCTTCCGCCTTCCTCTACTTCGTGTAAATAAATAATCCCTAGATTGTAATGCAAACTTCTTAGTGTCACAAATAAATACTCAGTTGAGGTACGGCCATGTACGTTGAAAATAGACAGTTAGGCAACCCCATTTAAAATTATATTTTGTGTACCAGCTGTCAACAATGACTTACCTACAATGTAAGTCATTATAGTTGCACCCCTGCATTCGAAATTCTCTAATATTTAGCTGTAATTTGATTGAAACTGAATTGTGTTTTATTCGTACCAGCTGACGCTACTGGTCTACTTATACTGTGGTTAAAAGTGGTGGGTAAGGTGTAAGGTCCTTTTCAGTCCTTCTTTTGGGAATTGTGGCAATGGCTGGGTGATGGTGGTGGTTCGGAAGATATTATTCGTGGAAATTTAAGAAAACCACAGAAAAATCTTTGGCCAAGGTAGATAGATGGACCGGGAATAGAACAGGCGTCCTCCCAAATGCTAAGCTAGGATTGAACCATTAGACTACGTTGTTCGGTGGATTTCTTCCATAGCAGTTGATGTAGCTAGCTGGGTGGGAGAGCTGGCCCACCTAATTTAGGCTGTGATTTGTTTTCTAGGAATCGCGAAAATGGCAGAATATGATGGTGTTGGTTACGGAGAGATAGACGAGATGTACAATATGAAGAAACTGGAATAGGTGGGTGGTGTGGTTAGGGAGAGAAAGATGAGACGGACGAAATAAAGACAGAAGAGAAGTGAATGATTATTATACCACATCTAGCAGTAAATATCAGTAGATGGGGACTTGCCTGCAATATGGTATTAAATCAACTGTGGTTTGGTTAGTAATTTATGGATGCCACGTATAGTGTGCTGATGAGATCTAATAAGAACGAAATCGCGATTCACATCTAGTAATTTCGATAAATTTTTGACCAAGAACTAAACGTTCTTTATTTTTCTCGTACCCCTGATGGGCCGCCACTGTCTGTTAGGCATATTATGAATTATCTTCCTTATCCATGTTCGGCAGTCGTGACAGTATAATTGGTATATTTCTGTTTATATTAATGATATTAATTTATAGAATTGCTTAATTTCATGAGCAAACGGTTTGTAATCATAATGTGGTTATAAACTAACTTTACTAGTTAACGTCTGTAATATAATCAATTGACGTGGAAGTTTAAATTTAACGTAGGTGTAGACGTATGTATATATGTATATTTGCTTCCACATGAATTAGTGTTGCGTGCAATATTCGTGAAGTTTAATTACCTAAAAGAGGAACAAATAAGTTCTAAATTTCCCTTAAGCAACGCCCCCGGCTCTGTGAACTATCTAGTGACGGAAATCATACATAAAACGTGAGGTGGGTTTATTTTAGCGATTGTTGTTCATGCATCCTACAATTTATGGGGTTTAAGAACGTTACGAAGGTGTTGCATGCGTTCGTTTCATTTCACATTTCCGGAAATTATTTAGTATCTTGTGTAGCTATTGTCCAGTAATAACAGTTTGTTGCCGATTTCGCCTTTAGGATTTGATTGAAGTATAAATGGCATTTAGAGTATGTGACAGTGTAATTTGTTTATATGCCACTTTAGATATTTGCAGTGTTAAGTTACCATTGATCGATAATATAATTTATCTCGCAGGTTTAGTAAAATGTGTTACGCTTTAAAAGATGGGACGGCTACGTTTTGCGATGGATGAATTAATTAGATTAGTGAAGTAATGATGATGTATGTGTTCAAAGGACTCCTCGATCCTCGATCCAACTAGTCAATGGTGTTGGTCTTGCATCGTGACGGCTTCGCGTCTTTCATTCACTTTGCACTCGATAGCGAGAAGCAATCGATCAAACAAACCACGTTAAAGTAGTCGTGTTAATCTTTGCTCCGAGAAAGAGCGAAGAAACAAAGTGGCCATCGGTTTCCGCAGTTCGATTCATTAGACGGTCGAGTCAGACAACTCACCCTTCACATTTGCCCACCCCTTTTCCTAGCAGCACTGTTGCCACAACCACTTGTTTCTTAACATCGTTCAATACAAACCAACGAATTTACAGTGCAAGTTCGGTTAGGTTAGGTTATTTGAAGTTTGTCGTTTTTGTTATTTGATTTTTCTTTGTTTTACAGTTGTACATAAAATAAGTGTCAATAGGTGTTTTACACAATTAATAGTAAATGCATTTGGCAACCCCGTATTTAATGTGCGCTACTTGAACTTCTGAACTTTAGAAATTATGCTCCCTGAATTCCTGATAAGATTCTTTTACAAATAATTAATAGTGATGAAATTTAATTAATATAGTACAACACCAGCTGAGGTATTATTATCTTGTAATATGTTCCTACCTAGAGAATTGTACAAATAATGAATGTTTCGTATTTTGAACTGGTTTTCGCAACGCTTCCAATGAATCTATTTTTCAGATAACGGTGAAGCTTTTGTTTCTAAAAGGATTTATTCGTGAGATAGCGGTGCGTCTTTGCAAATCCCTAGAACTCGGTTTGAAATGCAGAACTGTTAGGTCGATGGGTAACTCAATATTTTTAAAATTCAAGTTTATACCAACCTATCATTTGACTTTTTGACTTTATAGAAGCATCTTCAGCTCGTAGAAATGTGATATTTGCAGAAAATATAGTACATACATGTAAATATGAAAATAATAGTGTGATGATGTTTTTTTATGCAAATTGGCTCCGTTCGTCGTTGTTTAAATAATTTATAAAGTAACTATGACGCTTCAATCTGCAGTCTGTTTATGCACAATTGGCAAATTATTCAATTAAAATCAATCATATTAACATTATGTTCTTATCAGTTGTGTTAAATGCATAATAGTAAAATAAATGCTTAAATGAAGCACAATTTTTCTCTGTTATTTGACCCATAATCGTTAGCTGCTTGGATATCGTCGATAAGAGTTAGAAACTTCTTTTGATTGTTATTTTCAAATGTGTCCTTTGTATATTCAGTATTTAATTTATTTTTTGCAAATGTAATTTCATTAAAGTTTATTATTAAATAAGATAATAAATTAAGAACTAAGCGTTTAATAATCTCGTTTATATAACTTTCAGAATTGTTTATTGTTTTACAATATGTTTTAAATATTCAGAAATACATCAAGAACTCCAAATAACTTTCTAAAATTTATTAAATACTAATAACAATATTGTTGATTAATTATAAAGTGCCTTTTGACGGATTTGAATAAAAATCTGTATCGAAACAGATGATGAGGTTTGCGAAAGTTCTATTGATCCATTTTTGTCAGCAAATTGGATTCAACAGTAATTACATGCAGAATGGAATATACGGTGAAAGTATTCCACCCTGAGTATCAGTAGTACAGTATTTTTTTCGCTGTAATTTAATCAACATAAGTGAATTGAGACCTGTTCGAAATTGACCTGATTTTTCCCATTCGGGCCAAACAGTTTTTTTGTGAGCCGAAATTGAAAAAACACATCTCGATATCTCCATGGATTCATTTTCAATCCTCGGAATAATCGGAACAAACGATTAAAATATGAATACCTGCTATTTATGACTCTCCAAAGTCAATTGCGTTTTTAATTACTACTATATTGACCCTAATGTAACATCTACGTGTTTGTCAGCTTTTTGGATATTAATTTTCAATTTATTTTAGAGATATTGTTTAACTATAATAGTAGAAAAGGATATATATAAAGGGTGTTTTATTTAAAAACAAAACCAAACAATTATTGTTTCAACCTGGTCGGTCAGTTTTAGGAGTACCCATATAAGATGTAATTCTTGTAAATAACTAACCAGGCTGAAACAGTTGTTGAGTCAAAATGTTTCTTCGTGAAACCATCTTCGGTAGCTTAAGTAAAAAAACTTTTTTTAGTTACTCTTACATGTTTTTTTTAATGGAAGTTCCTGTTTAATTGTTAATAAATATCTAATGCATTTATTACATGCTTGGGGTCAACTTCCATCACCTAAAGTAGTTTCCTTCTAAAAATTTATTTTAATTTTACTACAGTTAGATTATTTGGCTAAAAATGAATTGATGGTATATGTACTACTTAATCACATTTGAGAAAATGAGTAATCTGATTTGTATTTCATATAGTTGTAGAGTTATGTAAATCTATAACATCTAGTCTGTTTCTGTATAAAGGATAGTACATCAAAGTTGCGCATTCGCTTCACAGAATATTGCAAAGACAAAGCGGAATTATTGTCGGATATATATCTGTGTACATGTATGTAAAGGTTTCTTTGCAACTTTTTGAAGTAAAATAGTTCGTATATTATTAAGTCTATTCGAACTTCAAAGCGAAGACAGCCAACGTAGCACTAAAAAATTGTCAGTAATAATTTTTTAAGATATTATTGAAGATATGAAAGCCAAATCGGGTGCGAAAAACAGCAACACCTACGTTACATTTCGCCTTTAGTGTTTCAGGTTTCCTCAGGCAATGCGAATCGTAGGTACTGGTTGTAATATTAAATTGTTTTTTTTTCCGCCGATTTGGCTTTGATTTCTTTTAATATTAATAACTTATTTATGATTTGTTACGTACATCTGTAAAACAGCATAAATATCGTGACGAGAAAATCTTTTTTTTTTACTATCAGTGTTACGTCAAAAACCGGTGAGATTCTTGCACGTCTGACTTCAGGTTGCAGGTTGAGTGACAGTGTGATTTTGTCTCTAAATCTACTTCATTAGAAGAAAATTTCAGTTCATGCTAAATGAATTGTTGGGTCCAGACGTTTCGTCGACAACTGTGGCTGACATCATCAGTAGCACTGCGGTGACAATGTGCCAAGGCTTTGAGGTATAAACTTCGCTCATATTGTCACTGCAATATAATTGATGATGAGCCTCAGTTGCCGACAAAGCGGCGTCTGGACCTAACCGTTGGTTTAGACCACGGCCCCCATAATTCTATTATGGATTGCGGCCGTTATAGGCCATGTTCTTATAGAACAATCCTTATTTTAAAGAAATATTTTGTTTATATTATTTAGTTACCCAAAAAAAGAAGGCGTTCAAATCCTTGTTTGTCTAAATATTAAGGATCAAAGATCCCACACTTGGAACGCGTTCTACCAAGTAGGCACTACGAACAGAAAGCCAAATCTCACAACCGGTTCCGACTTATTGGGTCTCATCAGGTGGGCGTTGGCAGAAAGGTCTCTATGAAAAATATAAATGTGGGATCAACAGAAAAAACTACTCCGAGGGCTAATACCCCTACAGACATTGAATTACACTGTTCTTTCCGAAAGATAACATAACCAAAAAAACAAGACATTAAAATCCTTGTTAGTTGTGGAATGTGACTTTCGGTTCGTGGTGCCTGTTTGGTGGCACGTGTCCCAAATGTGGGATCATTGATACTTAATATTTAGACCAATAAGGATTTTAATGCCTTCTTTGTTGGATATGTTATCTTCGTTTAAAAACCTATCGGAATCAGTGTATTTCAATACTGGTAGGGCATTAGCCCTTGGAGTAGTTGTTTCTGTTGATTCCATATTTATATTTATATTTATATTATTGGATTAGTGTAAATTAAAAGTTTGTAGTAGTGTAAATAATACTTACATGGGAAAAATAGTAAAAAAGAACGTGTGTGAACTGTGTAAATGACAATAATCTTGAATTCAAGGGGTATCATGTTGTCAAATAGTCTAAAGGGTGACAATTTTTCCAATTCTTTCCAATTCGCAATTCTTCGCCGTTCTGCTTTCGCATTAAATTCTGTTTTCGGAGGACGCATACTCTAGAAGGATAATTATTGCCTGGAAGACAGCAGCAATAAATAAGTAGTGCAAAAACGCATGTCAGAACAAAGGGAGACAAATTAGGTTGAAAAAGTAAGCGTTTTTAGAGTTGCTCGAAATGAATTTCGTTACGGTTTTTCCCCGGGAGCGATGTTTATTTCGGAAAACAAGAAATAAAACACAATCTTTACGTAACATCCACACGAATTAATCTCTCTTCTTCCAAATCTCTCTAGTCGAATTAGAATTATTTATCTTTGCAGGAGGCAGACGGCAGACGGCAGACAGAACAATAATTTAATTCCCGTTAAACTTTTATAAACTGCGTGCTGGGAATACACATTTATTTCTTAATAATAACCTCTGTAATACAATTTTGTTCTGCTCCTTTAAAAATCCCACAGACATAATCTGTAGGACACTTCTTCCTCACGACAAAATAAAACATTTGTAGACAGTAGAACAAAGCAAACAGCTGGTAGGCGTTGTAATGTAGATCTTTATCTAAAGTATTAAAATAGCCGATATGGATAAGGCTAGTAATGGTTAAGAAAAAATGATAATTAAAGAGACTCACTCCTTTTACCACAAAAAACTAACAATAGCGGACACGTGTTTCGCCCACCTTAAATGTGGGCATTATCAAGTCTCGCGTTGATAATGCCCACATTCAAAGTGGGCGAAACACGTGTCCGCTATTGTTAGTTTTTGTGGTAAAAGGGGTGAGTCTCTTTAAATATTATTTTTTGTTATTTTTTGTAATTTGCCACAGTCTCCGATAAATATCTCTTTTCTAGTAATGACATCTTTAAATGTAGGGTATTATATAAAGTATTAAAATGGGCGTAGCCGAAGTTGGCACCAAATTATACCTGACCAGAAAAGGTACAACCGATCTTGCCACTGACTAAAACGGGTCTTTGAAAAAGGTACAACCGATTGTGCCACTAACACCTAATAGGTAGAAATTATTCTAATGAGAAAGGAAAATGCTTTATTGATCTTTTATGGCACTTATTTAACAGTAATTAATAAGGCATTATAAATACATACTTATACAATTTTTTCGATATTGTTTTGTTTTTATATTTACATTACATATACAGCACGACTTAAAAACATTCCCTAACCCTTTATCGCCGGAAGAAGTTTTTAAGTTACTTAATCCTTACTTATGATATAATTGTAAATAATTACTCATATCAATATTATCACCTGATAATTATAATTACCTTATCAGGTAGGTGAGCACCCTTTTTTCTGGTGGCAAGATGTTTACTTTTAAAACCACAATTTTGTAGCAGGTAGATGTTTATTTTTAGTGGCAACTTTGGTTCCTCCGATTAAAATAGCCGATATGGATAAGGATAGTAATGGTTTTTGGCCAAAATCAAGATTTAATCAGCAATTCCAAGATAAAATCATTTTGATCTACTAGATTTAATAGTACCTAAGAGTAATATTTTATTAACTGGTCTAAAATGAGTCTTGTTAGAAAACGAACGAGCGAATAATGTAATTTTTGTTTATATTTTGAATGCCTTAAGACCGGGTAGCAGCGGTTGAAAGAATGTTGAACGTAGTGGTGCGAATGCTCCTTCATTTGCTAAAAGCAGCGTAAAGTAGCATCTTAATTTCGCAATAGCGAAATACGTGTTAGGGAGTATTTTACTAGATGTTATGAGTTAACCAGACAGCTGTGTTTACATTTACGTATACACACAAAGGAATGGTATACCGACCTATATATGTCATATATATGTACGTATTTGAGTATATGTACATAGTGGATGTCGTAATTATTATGAATGACTTGCACGCTGTAGTTGGGGGTTTGTGCAGGTTGCGATTTTGCAGCAATGCAGCGCGAACGGTAGCGGTGGGCGTAAGACTCTCTACGACTGTTGATGACGATGATTATGATGAGGACAGGACGATGATACACATGGTTTTGTCACTAGAGCTTTCATTCAATTAGGAGAAGCAGGACCGAGGAGACTGAACTAGCGTGTGTTAGTTCAACGTTGTCAAACAATATTAGCAACGTTGGAGCCGTTATTAGGGCAAAATTCGCGAGAGCTCTGATTATCATTTCAAAGTTATCTGGGTGGCTGTTTGTTGTCAGCGAGGGCGAGCGCCGCTACTGCTGTTACCAGCGGTAGCGATAACGTCCCCATAGACCCACCCCTCCCGTCAGTCTGCTTACAGCGGTCGGCGAAACTTCACCCATAAAGAATACACCACTGAACAAGCGCAAGCAATACCCAATACATCAGATGAAGCGATTAGACCATTGCTTTTACGTTTTATTTACATGGGATGTACCCAGCGCCGTGGTCTATTGGTTTAGATTATTCAATTCGGGTCTGGCTGCTCTGTCTGTGGTTTCCTTGGATCAATTAGGCAAATGTTGGGGCTTACGCCCTACCCTTCGGCTTTGCACTACAGTATAGGTCGGAGGGACTGCCCGCCCATCAGCACGATTAGCTGGTGAGAATGATACACCCAAATGTTTAAAAGAAAACATTTTAGAACAAGCACAACTTCCTTTTCTGCTATCTATCTTTTCTAAGGTAAATATTCACAATGTCCGGAAGTATCTATGTGAATCTTTGAAGGATGTTGTAAGGCACTACGATGTCCTTAAACGTTTAGTATTTGCAGATCAATTTTCCTAAGAACTTACACCAGGAATTAGCTCAATAGTTTAGTTAGTCACTTTTCGAATGATACAGACAATTCCTAATGTACCAAAAAGATATTTTGCCTTTTTTGGACACGGGAAATTCATGAACTCATTAGTCACTTAAGGTTCACCGGTTGTAACATTTTATTGTTGAATCTTATACTGTTAAATTGCTTCGTATAAACTGTAATACAATTTTATAAAATGTAAACTACTGTTCACTCAAATGTTAATCGGTGTTTGTTTGTTTCTATAAACTCAGCAAATTTTGGCCCAACTGTTAATGAATCAATCAGTAAGAACAAATAAATTGGTTGATCATTTTACCTCAGGTGTGCCAACACCTTAATGTATATTTTATTACATACCATTAAATTTCATACAGTGTATAACTGTGATAATATATATATCACATTTTTAACGCGTTTGATTTGTTAAATGTTAATTGGTGATTTTGACGTTTGCCCTTTAGACTGTACGCTCAGCAAATTTTGGACAAGCTGCATTATTAAATGTTGCAACAACGTCAAATCACTAGGTCCTGACCGTCCTCCATTGTCTACATGAAAAATTAATTTAGTTGCGGGAAATTAAAATGGAATGTTAGATTAGGTAATAAATGGTAACAGACTTTTAATTTTGGTTTAGTCTAGTGCGACACTGATCAGCTTTTTTGTCATATTGAAACAAATGTTTTAAACAAGTTAAAGAGTAATTCAATTCCACAATAAGTAACAAATTTCGTAGATAACATTAATTCACTACGCTGTTTTTACTTATTCAATAAGCTCTTATATAAGGGAAATAAGGTGAAAGAAAAATTGTAAATCAAAAGAAAGGAAAACACTTGGAAAAGTCACTTTATTATTTAGATAGCTCTATGTACATTTCGCCTTATCAGGGCATCTTCAGGAGTACAGTCAATACTTATTTGCCCCAGATACAATGGATGTGCCTGAGTTTGTTGTTATATAACTAAAGTATTTTATTGTGTTAATATAAAAGGAAAACTTTAACTTCAAATGTTACGTTTTCTACAAGTGTTTTGAAGCACTAGTTGAGCGAAAAAAATACGAAACATAAATAGAGTACGTATAATCGATAGAAACATATACGTATGTAGCTGACTGCAATATGTGATAAAGGAATTTTCAAATTGCCAGTAAACATGGAAAATACTACAGGAGTTTATGTTCGGAACTATAATCTAATTAACGAAACAAAGCAACTGCTTTACATTATTTACAAATTGCCAATTATGTTCATATCGAGACATGTAATGTATATTGTGTAATTCCCTATCATACAGTTAGAACCTAATTATATTTTTATACAAACTCCCTATATCAAAACAAATCCTAGTCCAAGCAAATAGGTTACAAAAGTATATTTACAACAATTTCCTTAGTTTCTTAAAAGAAGGTTCCATTCAATATAAGAACTGTACTGTTAACGATTCTGTTTGGGCCATGCTGAGTCTGAATAAAAATACATATTGCTCTAAACTAGATCACGATATGTCGTTTCTTACCCGATACCCATAATTACTTACAAGTAAAGTAATAATAATACTTTATTTCTTTGAATGCCTTACAGACTTTTGCAAATTGCTTCTTTTACATTTACATACTTTTTAATAACAATTATCTTAAAACTACAAACTTTAACCAACATTTTTGTTTCTCCCTGCTCTCTTTCGTTTATCTCCAATTTTTAAATTTACCCCCTATACTATATCTAAATATACTTTTTCTCTTAACATTGCCCTATCCCTTTAAAAATCCCACATTTTTTCTCCAATATTTCGCCTCTTATTTTTTCAATAATTAACTCTGCCATTTCACCTCACCATTCATTTATGATCCTACGAACGATTAGGTAGATTTTTCGGTGTCACCCTTAATAAGATCAATTACCGAACACATTTAATGCTTGGAAATCCCATCGCCCTTGCACAAACTTGTATAAAATTACATTATGTTAAAATCCTCTCTACATTCGTTGATAATGTAATGAGAAGTTCGAAACATTTGTCTGAAATTTTGAATAAATTTAGTGAAACAAAAATCAAGTGTATTTTCGAATCTTGAATTATTAATTTGAACATGTGTCACCAAGAACTTAACGAACATACAATTAATTTAATATAAAGTTTATTAATACTGTAACAAAATTACATATATGTTATTTCACAAATCTTATGTTGAATAGAAGGTAGTAAAATAAGTAACATCAATTCAATTTCAATTGTTTTCAAAATAATAAAAATAGTCCGCTAGAGTAACAAACGAAGGTTTTTTGGTTGATATCGACGAAAATGGTAATGTTCTATATTGGAAACCTCGTATGACAATGTTCTCCGTTTCCTTATGACCATCTGGTTGCCAGTAATAAAAAATTTACCGGAGTTTTATGAAAACCGAACTGATCTGTTAAATGTGACTTAAATTTTTATATTCAGCAGATATATTGCATACATTTTTTATACCGTACAAATCGATTTTATGTCGTGGTGATGTAGAATTTGTACCTTTCAAAATTTATTTTGTTGTTCTTTTGTAAGCAAACGACGAAATGACAAACAGAAAGGCTGAATTATTATCATTTTCTTTGTCGCTCACAAAGGAACTCCAAAAGAGGGACATCTGTTCACTTAAAACGTGAATTTCATTACTGAAGCTGGGCTTGCATGCAAAATAACGGATTCGAAGCCGTACAAGACAGGCAAGACATTGGTAACTACATACAATAGTTTTTCTCCATTTCCATACTGGAGTTTTATTTATTTATTATGAGTTACGAATTAGCTATTCAGAGATCCAATTCTTACTAATCCATAAAAGTAACTATACGGTAATAATTTGGGTCAAGCGGTTATTCAGGAGATTTTGCTGCTGTTGCTGCTATGGTCAGTAGAGATCTCTATACTGTAACAAATATTTCAAGTCACAAACTAAATTCGCCTGTTGCACAACGCATTATTGTAAAAGCTTTTAACCAATGAAGGCGTTAAACCATCGAACCATTGGAAATTTTCACTCGTTTGAAGGCACAGTTTTGGGATGGTGTACTCAATGCTGTCTCAGAATCCAGTGTATACGTGGGTCAGAGAACAGAGAATTCAGGGATGGGCGAGAACCAAGAAAAACAAGTCTCACAAATGGCATCAACAAACATCCGTACTGTTCGAGAGCTTGTTGAAGCCGATCGCCGGTTAACTATTAATTAACTAACAAATCTCATCAGATGTGGGTATCAGCCATGGGAGTGGTGAAGTGTTCAATCCATCATCACTGATGAACTTGGCTTTAAAAAAATTAGTGCTCGCTGGGTTGGCTCGCTAAGGTTGTAGACCGAATATCAAAGACAGGCCAGGTCGGAGATCAGTGAAAGACTTCTGAATTGATTTCGACAAGAAGGAGAGGTTGAGGCGTATTGTCACTTGTGATGAGACGTGGGTCGTGGGTCCACTACTACACTCGAATCAAAAATGGCGAGTAAGGGGTAGCGAAGAAAGGATGAACAGGGCAGCCTGTTGAAGACAAAACCCGTTTCTCAACCTCAGTTTAGGCAATGTGCTTGCGACTGTGCTGTGCTTCTTTGACTCAAGGGGAGTTTTACTCATTGATTTTCTTCACGATCAACGAACAGTGAATGCGGCTTACTACGAATATTCTGAGTTGTTACAGTTGAAAATCGACGAAAATTGCGTATCGAAGCAAACGACGGGGTATGCCCATTCGAGATCTCATTCGACATCCTCCTTCATGACAACGCCAGGCCATACATCGCAGTTTCGACCTTGATCCATGGAATAAATTGGAAGAAATAGGCTGGGAAACCCTCGAGTCTCTATAATCCTCCTTATAGCCCTGACTTGTCACCCTGTTTATTATTATTATTTTTTGTTCGCGCCCTTGAAAGAATCACTTGGAGGCAAAAGATTTGAAAGCAATGAAGAATGACAACTCGCCCTTAATCTTTTTATGAAGAATGATTATTTTATCTTCTAAATCGGTGGTAAAAGTGTGTAGAGCACGGAGGTGACTACATTGAAAAATGTTAAATGTTTAGTTTTTGTGTACCATTAATCAATAAATTTATTTTACAAAATTACCGTTTATAGTTGATTTAACCTCGTATCTATTTCTTAAAATGTTTGTTGCAGTATAAAGATGAAGTACCTTAGCATTGTACAGATGAAGTATTGGTCCTTTTACTTTTTTCCAAGAGAAAGTAGTTATCTTTCCGGTAGAAATACATCGATAAATTTCGGAACTGATGGTTGATATGCATGTATATATATATATATATATACGGTCGAAATATATATATATATATATATATATATATATATATATATATATATATTTCGACCGTAAGTTTATTTTGCATGTCAAATTTTGGTCCTTATTCACACTTAAACCTGACCCTTTTTCTGTTTCTAGACGTATTTGACACTGATCCTAAATCCTCAAATGTCATAGAGGTACAGTTTCATTGAAAATGCCAGTTTCTAGTAGTATCTATTGTTTTGTTAGGTTTTTTTATTGTGTCACCTGTGAAAATACACACAATCTTTTCATGTTTTACTTCGTTTTCAAATATTTTATGATTAAACATTTATTGTGGTATCATATATTATGCATTAAGTGGGAATCTCTGGTGGTTTAATTAATTAAATACGGTGTTGAAAGCGATTGTGGTAATAATCTTCTTAGTTGAACAATGCTCGGGTTGAAGAAGAAGAAGAGTCTTTCATACGAATTACAGCGGTTACTTTCTATTATGCATAAGGTTTCGGAACATTAAGCAATCACAATTGCTAATTGTTGTAAATAGACCTGTTGCATATTTAATTCACCTTAGTAAGGTTCAATAGTAAATCTATGCCCTTTGTTCTAACAGTTAGTCTTTTGATGCAACACATTTTTTGCGGGGCTATGTATTACTGAACAAATAAATGAAAGCAGCAGGGGGAATGTGCTGGCTTGAAGAAATTAACTGCAAAAGTCATGAAACGTGGGTAGATAATTGATTTCCAAATTTAAATTGTTAATCATGTCTGGTTATTTTTGAAATTCTTTTTAGAAAATGATACTCTAACAGGCGGGCTGAAAAGTTCGTAGGCTAGTATAGAAAAAAATATTTTTTTTTTGATAAAATTTGATTTTATTATTCAATATAGTTCCTTTCGAGGGCGATAAAATGATTATAGCGGTCATACCACTTTTATAATACGATTTGTCTTTAGCCTCAAAATAGGCTTCAGTTTTGGCGATTACGATTACCTCTTCATCGGCGCGAAATTTCTGTCCAGCGATTATCCTCTTGAGGTCTGAGAACAGAAAAAAGTCGCTGGGGGCCAGATCTGGAGAGTACGGTGGATGCGGAAGCAATTCGTGTAATTGTGCCATCGATTTAATTGATTTGTGACACGGTGCATTGTCTTAATGAAACAGCACTTTCTTTTTCTTCAAATGAGGCCGCTTTTCCGCTATTTCGTTTTTTAAATGCTCCCATAACGCTACATAATATGGTTTTCCCCTTTTTAAGATAGTCAATGAATATTATAACATACCATGAGCATCCTAGAATACTGATGCCTGATGCCATAACCTTGCCAGCCGACTTTTGCCTTGTCTTTCCTCGCTTTGAAGTCGGTTCATCACGTGCAGTCTACTCGACTCGACTGACTGTCGATTGGACTCCGGTGTGAAATGATGGGGCCATGTTTCATCCATCGTCACATATCGATGCAATAATTCAGATTTATTACGATTAAACAGCTCCAAACACTGCTTAGAATCGTCGATCCGTTGTTGTTTTTGCTTTATTAACACACGAAATTCGTTTTTATCCATTGTTTCAATGTAACAAAAGTTCTTTCCCTAAAAATGCTATAACTCAGATACTAATAGTGCAACAGCTGTCAAATTTATACACGCGTCTTTTGAAGGTTAGGCCTTACTAAAAATCATATGGATTTGATACTAGTAGCGCCAGCTATGGGTCAGCCTACGAACTTTTCAGCCCCCCCTGTTATTTCTATAAGTTTCTTAATTACATCTACACTTTTCTTTGAAGTTCAACATTACGATACGCTTAGTTAAATATTTATTGAAAATTGTGTTTAAATAGGGAATAAAATTGAATTAGGTTTGGTGGTAAGTTGTAAATTGTATCGATTGCTCTTTGCTGTATCTGTTCAAGTTTTAGCGCAAAATAAAATTTTAAAGTGTTTGGACATTTGAAATTGTTCAGTTCGTTCAGACAAATGGTTTTAATTTTTATACTGCCCCTGCACTACACGTTAATAAATGAAGCTGTCCCAAACGGCTTGATTTACGAATATTTTATGCATTCCTGTTTTAACTTCTCGAACGTAATGCATTTAACTCTGAATCGATTCCAGTGGGAATTTAAACTAGTAAATGGTGCATCCTAAATAAACCAATGATTACTTCTACACATTAAAAGTTAAACATAAATTCATTTTAACATCCATTTATGGTTTCCTTTGAAGGCAACCCTTAACGTTAAAAATTGGAAGGTGTAAAGCAGTAAAATTATATTGTTCACTCAAAAAGCAATTTTAACACATTGGTTTTCAATTATTGAAAGCCACCAATTTTTAAAAGGTTTTCTGTGTTTCCTTGTTTTTAACAGAGGACAGAGTTTTAGTTAACGGTTTTCTATTGAAAGGGTTATTTTTAATTTTCCTTTTTTTCTCCTCAATAACTTTCTTCCACACTTCTAAAAGTTCGACCTTTTGTGGATCTTGTGATCTGATAATCACTATTACATAAAAAGTTAGATACATTATGATATCGTTACTAAAGGTAGTTGTCGTATAATATGTGTAACATGTGTTATTTCTGTGGATGAACTACATGCGTATAACTATACAAACATCAAAGGGTGTCGAGAGGCCAGGTTGTGAATTTACGTTTTCATATAAAGCATCTAATTCTTCTTTGTGATTAATGATAACGAATCTAAACTTTACATATATGTAAAGTTCCCTTTGATGTTAGAATAAAACTAGTCTATGTTGAAAATGAAATAGTAGTGATGGTATCGCATATTCGATGTAAATGTACTCACTCCATACCGTACCAATTATCTTTTATTTTATTTTTAGACACGAAAATAGATTCATATTAAAATTAAATCGTCCTTTATAAAATACAGATTAGTTAAATTTGTTGAATAAAAAAATTATTTCTAATTATTTCTATTCTTATTTAGCGTGTTCAGGTATATTACATTAATTACATAGGTAACGTTTAATAATCTTAGTTAAACGTTATACATTACACAATAGCTGTTATATCCCCCACACAATCCATTTAAATTGAATATTGTGCTTTGAGGTATTTGTAGCACTTTATTAGATTAATTAAATTACTAAATATGCGTCAAAAGTTCAGCTCGGTAACTTAATTATCACTGACATGCTATCAGGTAAACATGTTCAAACCTTCATTTGTATGTACAGTTCGTCACAAACAGCGACAACACATATCTTTGTATTAAACGGATATACCTATTAGTTTTGTTTACGAAATGTTCGAAGATCTTTTTAAGTAAGTAAGTAAGAATTTTCTGGTAGCTAATTTTAAATCTCTAACGAAAACTATAATTTAATATGACATTTTATTTTGTTTTATTTCTCAGGAGGACAAGTATTAAGTCCTATGTCATGAAATTTAATGTACTTATGTATTATATATACGTATTTATGTACATATGTGTAGGTATAATAATGTCATTTATGTGTACAATATAATCCAGGGCTCGTCAACAATATTAAACTCAAGTAAAGGATTCCTGCCGACATAAACACAGGATGAAGGCTACTAGGAATAAGAGCTTTTAATTATTTTTGCGGAGATCATTTAAAAACATCGCGTGTAAGGTCTGTCATAATATTTACGTAGTCTGTCTGTCATATTAAGCCTGAGTTATCCAAATTCAAATCTTTTGGTACATTTGCGGTTTTCACATGAATTATCATTATAAATTTAATTCAGATAGCTTTTAGTGAGTAACCATCTCACTTCGAATTTAGTAAATTATTAATGTATTGGATAATATTAATAACATTGTACTCTTTGATGTGGACTTAAACATATTCCATATTATACAACAATATCTGATTAGATATTACAAATTGACATTAGTAACGTTGTAAAATAGCTTTCTTTCAGTGTATTAGCTCATTGTAATCCTAATATATTTACCAATTCATTTTCATTATTATTGTGAATGTATTTCCACGAAAATTGTCATTGCAGGCATTTATAAAAAGTTCTGTACATATTTTAAAAAGCCACTTTTTATTTAATAACCGTAAAACGAATTTACAATAATACGAGGGTAAATCAAATATAAGTGGTAATTTTTCTATTTAGCTTAGCACGTAATTTCGATCTAGAGGATTCGATGCTCGAGTGTGGTTTAGTATATGAGGAGGGGGAAACCGGCTTAGGTAGCAGCTTCGTTCGGTTCTGTCCGCAGTACAGTTATGATTGAACGTAAGGCACCTTTGTCTGTTGCAAAACGCATCATCATAAAGTTTTTCTCATCTCATCAGAAATGGGTGTCAGCTATGGGAGTGGTGAAGTGTTCAATCCATCATCACTGATGAACTTGGCTTTAGAAAAATTAGTGTTCGCTGGGTTGGCTCGCCAAGGTTGTTGAGCGAATGACAAAAACAGGTTAGGTCGAATATCAGTGAAAGACTTCTCAATCGAAACGCCAGGCCAAGCACCGCAGTTTTGGCAGGGAATGAATTGGAAGAAATTTGCTGAGAAACCCTCGAGCCTCTATGATCCTCCTTATAGTCCGGACTTGTCACCCTGTTTATAATTATTATTTTTTGTTCGCGCTCTCGAAAGAATCACTTGTAGGCAAAAGATTTGAAAGCAATGAAGAAGTAGAGGAGTAAGTGCGCAATTGCCTGACAACTCGCCCTCAAACTTTTTATAAATAAGGAATATTCAAACTTCCAAATTGGTGGCAAAAGTGTGTCGAGCACGGTGGTGACTACACTGAAAAATGTTAAATGTTTAGTTTCTGTGTACCATTAATCAATAAGTTTATTTTACAAAATTACCGTTTATATTTGATTTACCCTCGTATTATATCTAGTTTCTCTTTAATTTCGGCCACTCCAATAAATGTAATATACAATATTTTCAGTTTTTTGTTAAACACCTAAAAATAAATGTTATTACACTGTTAAAAAACATGACAGCGCAATTTTGATATTGCTTTTAATTGCCATGCAAAAATGATCCATGCGTATTTATTAGGCAAAATTTCAAAATATGTAGTTGATTTAATTGTTATTTCTGTTTATTTGTAGCTAATAAACGTCATGGAAACATATGTTTCATTTGTGGAAATTTGATCTCTGAAATTAGATTCTTTTGTTTTCCATACCTTGCTTAATTTGTATATATACGTACATATATAGATTTAGTTAATTAAAGAAATTGAAAAACTTGAACAATTAAATTGTGCTTTTGTTAATGATACAAAAATAGCTTCTTGAACTGTTGATGATTTTTGTGAATTTAAACAAATGTATCAAGAACTGATCCAAAAGTTTTTCTGTGTATCTTGTTCTGTAATTGAATCTGGAGGTATTTCATAATTAAATACATTAATGTGATACTAATTATTGAATTAATTTATATCTATTACAGATTACCTCATACAATGAGGGAAAAATTTGTTACTGTTGTCATGTCCTCACCGTCCACGCTATTAATGTATTTAAAATTTACCCCTACTGAAAATTCTTCAAATATTTCATTATTAATGATTAGTAATAATATAACAATAAGCCTGCTATAGGCAGTCTCGATAAATTACTGACCATGCTCTAATGTTCCGTAAAGAACAGTTAATATAATAATAACAAGGAAGCCTTGTCCAGTTTAATATCTTCTGTAGCAGCTAAAATCCACTAGATGGCAACAATTGCCTCTATGTTATTATTATCGTTTTTGATACTTATATAGATAGAACTGCTTTCAGCAATATTTTTGCTTCTTCATTCTTCGCTGTTCATTTGAATTTGTTTAATTTTAAAATATATTTACAGTTTTATGCAAATGGTGATGATAAAGTAGGTTTTGATTTTTGAATTATTGATGGTAAATATTTCTGATAGTTTATCGTGACCAGTTTTTGTATATAGTTTGTATTATTGTATTAAATTTTAGTCGCTTGACTGGCTTCTGTTCTTAGTCGTTTTGCTCTTATCAGACCTGCTGGTTTTTTTTTGAGGTTCAGGTATTCCATTAGGAAATTTTCAAAGAGTAAAATGCAATAATGTTCGTTTGTTCAATCGTAAAGGGAATGAAAAGTATTGTGATTGTCGATTTGAAGATGATGACAAGTAGGGAAGTTTGCATCTCAAAGAAGCCTGGCACACGGGGCTTACGTGGTGGCTTTCTGTTCCGGTTTCCGGTATTTCCAGAGAAAACTATTAAGGTTAGTTCCACGTCTGTGAATTTCCAGTTAGAGCCATATTGGTCGCGTCCGTACAGTTTGTTCTCCTATTATTGGGGTAAACAAAACGAGCCAGACGAAAAGTTCAGTGAACTAATATTTTCGAAATTTTGCGGCTTTACATCATCGCGATGAACAAAAGCTTGCAAGCTGAACTTTGTTCTCGAGAACTTTTCTCATATTGGCTTCGAATACACATTTTTAACAATCGGTTCGTCTTTATTTTATTGACTGTTCTACTTCTACACCGATACTACTGTAATAGAAGAAGGGAAATTAAATGATGGAGGTTATTAAACATTTCAATACAATTTCGTCTTTTTATTAGACTACCAAATACCAATTCATTCCATCGAAAAGTGTCATGATATTATAAGAACATAAGCTTTCACGGCCGGAATTCATAGTAGAATGATGATTCGGGCTTGTAGGCCGTGACGATGTGAACGGTTTCGTTGGCAACTGCGGCTGACATCTTCAGTGTTGGTTGTGTTTACTACGCTCGCTGCCGAGACTTCGAGGTATCTTCGCACACGCAGTCAATACAGCACCCACTGAAGATTGCCGACGAAACGACTGGATTTCGATATATCCTTATCTTAAATTTTCAAAAATACAAATTTTGATCTATTTGTTAACGTTACTACATGAAATAAAAAGTTATAATAACCAAGGGAGTAGTTATTTCAAATTATTGTTGAATTAGATTTGGCCTTAGAATTGCCCCAGCAGATCAGGACATCCCCCAAATTTAAATAATGCTAATTTGGCCTATTTGATTTTATGATTAGGGTTTTTTGAAGTTGCAAATGTGTTAGAGCTTTTCAGGGACCAGTTTCGAATTCACCGTCGAATAATACATCGAAAATAATTACTTTCTTTTTTGATTTATTTTTTCAACTCGCCACTACGCTCGCTGCCGAGACTTCGAGTATCTTTGCACACGTAGTCAATACAGCACCCACCGAAGATTGCCGACGAAACGTCTGGACGAAACCGTTCACATCGACCACGGCCTACATGCCCGAATCATCATTCTGTCATGATATTAACCATTAATGTGGTAAAATTGGATTTCTTGCAGTTAGTGTAGGAACTGACAGATACAGATAACACTGAGGTCCAGTGGCTTTTAAATATTTTGTGGTTTTATTATAAGAAGTGTCCACAGAATGGAAGGGAGCTGGGCCAAGTTGCATACTGTCGCGATAGTGTTGCAACAGACAGAACATTTTGTACTCTGCATCTACTGTTTGTGGAATGAAGTATCGTTTCTTGTGAAAATTTAATTAATTAGATACTGGTTGGTGAATATGTGAACAGATTCCGTTATCGATCTTCTATTAGTAGCAAGATGCGTTATAAGTAATATGGTTCTACATTTCCTTGATGAACTTGTTAAAATAATGGGGACCACGAAGCACATTAGAGGGGTGATGGCATATAGAGGTCCTATGAGGCTATGCTAAGATTCACCAGCTTCCAAGCCAACACACACGTACATATACATACATGTATGTACCTATACCTATCCACATTCATACATGCTTTCAGTACATGTGTTGCCTGTTCTTGGCTTGTATTAAAATACATTGTTATGACAGACTTGGGAGTATGCAACATATTTAACGTCACACTCTCTCATTCTATATGCAAAACTGGAGCAAGAGAAGCGAGTTACATAGCTGCTGATTCAAGTAGAAGCTATGTAGCAACGTTGCCACGTGTTTAAAATTTTAAGCAGTTATTATAAATTTTAATAAGACGCCTGTACACTGGATGCTGGCTGAGTATTGCAGACATATCTTCTGTTTATCTATGTTAAGTTAGTTCAGAGAACATCATCAATGCAGTAGTCGCGTGTTTGGTTAATTTTTATTATTGTTTAATAGCAATTCACTTGATAAATTTGTTAAACTTAAATAATCTTTCGTAACGGCGAAATGAAAAAATAACTAAAACGTTGCCACAATTTAAATCTTTTTAACAAACAATACATAAGCAACAAGAAATGGTTTGTAATTTAATTCCACAATGATTGTACTCTAACGGCGTTGAAAAAAAATATAAGCAAAAGGTATTCACTAAATGCATTGTCGAGAGTAAAAAAACATTGAATTTGAAAAACGGCGAACTTGGATAATGAACATTTAACATCATTTTCATTTCATGTGCTATTCATTTTAATTTTCTTTCAACTTTGTACATTGTTTTAATATACGTTCATGTTTCACTAAAACAATGTGCTAAAAGTATATTGTATTTACGATGGATGAAAGTCAAATTGTTCATTAACAGTTCTGACGGTGGTCATGAAATGTTAAATATGTGGAATCAGGCATAATTACCTGTTATAACAGAAAAAGGGTGAAAACTAAATGAGAACCGTGAAAAGCAACGATAGCGTCCGTATTTTCCTGACTGAAACTTCATTTGTGTTAATGGATTCTTTGATTAAACGATCTGCTCATGTGTCCAATATACATCTTGATATTTAGGATTTTATTTCTTCTTTCTTAATTAGTTTTGCTTACATAAATTAATTATATGAATACAAGTGTACGGTATGCCATTAGTTAGTTAGTTGTCTTGGTCAAAGTTCAAGTGTAGAAAGTTTTTTTTAAGAAAACGTAAATAGTGCTGCTTTCTAGTCGCGTTTTTAACCAATTGTTGTATGCGATCCAGGTACTCAAAACGCTCCATCGTGGGCTTTTATACATTTACATCAAAGAAAAAGATATAAAGGAACTTGCATACAGAATGATATTGAGCCATCTGATAAATTTTGACTGCATGCTACCCGAATAACCTATACCATAAAGAAAATCGTAAAATGGTCAAAATAGTATGTAACACAGATGAATACTGAAGAACTAGTCAGGAATGCCTGATGTCTGATGTAATATTTTTCTAATAAATACCAAGCGTTTTCAAAAACAATAATGCGTTTATATAAAATGGCATTTTTATTTCATATATAACGAAAAGAGATTTATATCTAATACATAGCATGCTAACACATTATATAAGGTTTTTTATTATTCGAAGGACTCAAGCTGCCCCAATCTTATGTGTTGCAAATTATATGTAGACGATAATGACTTTAAAATAATTTTGATTATTGTCCTCTAAAGGATTATCTAGATTTCTATTTATTTAGGCGGTTTACATTTTATAAATGTTTTTCCGAACTTCTGTAAATTAAATAACGATAAAAAGCTTTTATATCAAAAATCTCGTATCAAAAAATTTGCAATTACAAAAAAATGACTAAAACTAATTAATTTCATCGTCTCCTTTTTAAAGATTTTATGATTTATACTATCGCATTCTCTTTATGATTCATCAATATGAAACTCTATCGGTTTATTTAGGCTTGTTTCACCACATATTACCATTTTTATACAGATTTTTTTCTATGCATTTCCCCTTCTTCAGTCAATGCCTCCTTGCTCTCAATTCATTCCCAACCCATATCCTAACTTATTGGTCTTAATGTTCCTGTTTGTTTTAAATATTCCTTTCTTCAACAATTTTCTTCTCATATTTAGCTCCCCAAATTCCAGTTGTTTTTATCATGCAATTCCTGTCTTAACTTCAGATATTTTTCTTTTGTTCAATAAGATTTATCCATATCATTTTTGTATTCTTTTAAAAATATGTTTTGTGCGCTTCTTTGTAGTTTCTTGAAAAGAAAAGTTTCTGAAAATGCGTGTGCATGCTACACTTTTCAAAATGAACAGTATAGCTGTAGCCTATAGGTCAAATGAAGATTTTTAATTTATTTTCATTGGTTGCATTTTGTTGGCCACCTAATTTTTTCAGCATTTCAGGTATCAGCTGATGATAACAGATGACAAGATAAGGGGTTAATTTTCAGGAGTCTAATTCGTGGAAGTTTACGAAATTCGTTTGTTTATTTTAATGTACCAATTGGATGCATGATTTTTTTTGTTTTTGATGTAGTATCTGGCAACGTTTTGTGTGTTGTTTAGTAGTCGCATCGTGCTAGTGAAATGGCAGTTTAGCACCATTTCTTAGCAACGTGTTAACGCCGTTCTGCTCCTACGTATAATACCGTAACATCGCTATTTCACGCGCATGTAATTTCACTGAAAAGGCTCTTCCCGACCATCCTCCGCGATCGTCAGTTATTCCCCGTTTCACATTTGACAGGCGGGATTCTGGGTTATGATAGCGAAGTAGTCGTAGTACACGAGGTCCTCATTTATATCCCCCACCCCTTAAAAAACAACTTGTATGTAGTACGTACATATGTAGACAGGTTATTATTCATCTATTTCCGGAAAAACTTATTGCATTCTTTTGTGTATCATTAAATACCATACCACGCGTTTAACATTTATTTCATACAATGCACATAATAACATCTATACAGGGGGTGGTCCAAATTGTGGCGCAATTACCCAATTATTTGTGGAATTCAGTAATGTTAAACAAGGTCCTTTTCTAATTAGGATATCGACTTGTTAAACTAAACCCACGGCATATTTTTAATAAGTTATTAATAATAAACTTGAAACTTCTCAAAAATTAAGCATTTATAAATTAAATTGCGGTTCCTGTGTTAAATGCTGCACTGGGCAGGCAGGTAGAACCTTTACAACCAGAATAACAGAACACTTTAATTGTTTTAAAAATAAAAAGAAACTTATTTTTATTAATTATTCTAACTTTTTGTTAGAAACCAACAATTAGTTTAATCCTAAATATAAAATATTACAGTATATGGAAAAAAGTAGAAGTCCTTCTTAAAGCTAATGGGTAAACAAAGGCTGAGCCTGTCAGGACTGATAACCCATTATTAACTCGCAACCCCATTTACTCCAAATATTGCTTTGTAATGTCTTTTAGAATTCCATTTTCCAAATTTGATTACTGTTTCTCATTTTGTAGAGATATCAGATTCATTCAAAAATTGTCCTGAGTATTGAGTAAATAATGCTCATTGTATTCATTAATAAAATGTCGTCTAATTGTTAGACGTCGTTGAAGGAGATGTTCTGGGAATATCTTTCATAAGCTTAAGCGGGATATATGGTTTTAGAAACTTAAAAATCCATGGTAGCTTCCTCAAGTGATTTACTACTTGTTAAATCCGGCTGCAGGCTTACAAATATTGCTCTCTAAATGTAGATACGGCGAATAAAAACTGAACCCAAAGAAGGAGCTATATATATATATAAATAAGTAAGATAAATGAAATGTAAAGTTGAAGTAACAGAAACAAAACAATTTAAATACACGTCTAGAAAAACGTTTCGGGTAACTGTAACGTTAATAATAGATGTAGGTGCTGAATTGAAATTCAAAGGTAATCTTTTACAACCGAAAAAAGGTACGTATATCTATATAGGTACTAAATTTGGTTGAATTTGACGCACTTAACCTCTCAATGATACAGAAACAAAATTTATTTAGAAAAACAAAACAGTCTTATTTAATATGAAACACTTCCATTTTACATAAGAGTTTTATAAGACCATAATAACACTTTTTAGTGCCATCAAGTGGGACCTGGCAGAAAGGCTTTTACAAGCTATATAACCGGTTGTGGGATATGGCTTTCGGTGCGCTGTGCCTACTGTGTGATCCTTTATAATTAGACGAAAAAGGATTTTAATGCCTTGCTTTTTTTTTGGATTGTTATCTTCGACTAATAATCGTTTGGAATCTACAGTTTAATTCAATGCCGGTAGGGGTATTAGCCCCCGGAGTAGTTGTTTCTGTTAATTTCATATTTATGGTTGTATATTTCTCTTTTATTTGAATATGTTCAGAAATAGATTAGAACTTGGCAAGTTTCTTCTTCAATTTAAAACTTGCCAAGTTAAAAAAGGACCTAGTAAAGTTCAAATCGTAGTTTATAGTTATATATTGAAAATTTTGATAACATTTACCTTTTTATAATTGAGTGTATTTGTATAAGTTTTAAGGCTGATATTTCGATACCTGGGAATATATTAAATTTAAATACTTTCCGTATATATTATATTATTTGCATATATTTATTTAACCGGGTAATGTAAAAAAAGTAATAGGCTGTATAAGATTAGATTAGACGTAAAAATATGCTAATTCGACTTTACATACAAATTTGTGGATGTATGTAATGCAAATAAAAAGGATCATGGGTATAAAAAAGTGTAGGTACCTCTACATGGCAACGTAGAATGAAATCCATGGATTACTGCAAATTGAGAAAAAAGAACCTGATTTAAATTCACATAAATAAAGGATATTCTGTGTTCGGGAATATTATTGAATTATAAAGAGTTTAGCTGCTACCTTGGGCATAATATATATTCGACTGTCTTTGCTCCGGATGCCATCATTCTTCAATAGTACTTAATAGCATCTCCAATTACAATCAATTATTTTATGCAATTTAATTATTCTTGACGAGATTCGAAAATAATTGCGAGTATTGCGAGGAAATAAATATTGTAAAGTCTTTGAAACTTTGACGATTCAGAATGACAAGCGAACAAGAATTTGATAACTCAGGCTCATTTATTTTAAAGTAAAACTCTAGATGTAGACCGGAATAAATAACTGTCATGGTTATTAATACTAAGTCTTCCTGATTTTTTTACTTTTGCTATATAATACGATATGTGTTTTCTAACTCAAATACAGCCCAACTCCAAGTGTCCACAAAGGAAAATTTGTGTTGTGGTTTAGTTTATATTAACTGCAACGCAATATGTGTTTATAACTCGTCCACAACGCAAGATTAGTATTGTAACACTCAACCACAAAGCGTTGAACCAAACTTAAGTTACTTAGTTTCCCAAAACGTCTAATGTACCACTCAGTTTGAATGACCCTGTATGTTCATATGTATTTATGTTGTGTTCAATTCAGTGTCTCGTTATGGTATACCTGTATAATAAAGTAAAAATTTCATTTTCTCTATATTAATTTAAGTGCTTCGCATTTTGAAATTTTAATTTGTATTGTCGAGTTTCCAAGGGTTGATAAATGATTTGAATCTGAGCTTATTTTAATCTATTAACGTGATGTTCAAAGTTTAACAATATAAATTGGGGTAGACACTGAAAGAAAATGGAATTGCTGTGACTTTATACATTAAAGGAACGCAGTCATTTTATTCTGTAAGTAGTACATTTACAGCTGCTTCTTTTATCCGAACTGGTTCCATTAAACGTTTTGTAAAAAGAGACGCTTGAAGCAATTTTTTCTTTCTTCTTTCGCTCTACTAATCGAAGCAATCAATTCCTTTAAAGCCACCCAGTCTAACGAAAGCTAATAAAGAACACGCTTCGTTTAGAAGCAATTTTTGTATGAAAAGTGTGCGCACTACCGGAAAAAGAAATCTTGCATTTTAGTCTTGAACTATTACCCAATAACTTCAAATAAGAAAACTCTTTATATTTACGTGATATTGTTTTGTTTACTTCAGTTTCACAGAAGACCATTTGATTTTCTTGTACTTATTGGAAAATTATAATTGCTACTATGGCGTGTATTGTTTTTTGACTAATAGGCGAGCAAAAATTATAAATTAATTTAATTAAAATTTGTCAAAAAAAATTATTTTAATCACAAATGAAAACACAATGTTTAAGTTACAATGATTTATTTTAGACCACAATGATTATTTCACCAAACAGTGGCTTCTTCTGGTGGAAAAAATACAATAAACTTAAACTATTTACGAAAGCTTAAATACAGAATGAATTTCTGAATGAGTCCAAAATTATCAAAGATTTTTCTAAATGAGTTAGAGAAGAAAATAGCTACCAATATTTTATTTAAGAAATGTCTACTGGTATCGTTATGGAAACGATATCTTGGTTTACTAAAAATGTTTTTTAAATTTATTAATCATTTACACCGAAAAATTAAATTTACTTTAGAATTAGAAGAAAATAAATCAATAAATTTCCTAGATCTAACAATACATAACACTAATAATAAACATACATTCTCAGTCTATCATAAACAATCACATACAGACACAATTATACACTCTAATTCATTTCATCCTTGGTTACATAAACTAGCGTTTTTTCACTCTACTCTCCATAGATTTATAACTGTCCCCCTGTCTCCAGATAATTAGAGTAAAGAACTTAATAGAATTTTCATAATAGCCCTAAATAATTGTTACAAAGTCTCGTTACTTATTTAACAAAAAATAGAATAAAAAAGCTTTAAATATGGTATATCCTGGTCGTATTGTTAAAATTAACAAATGCAGCTATAATTCTCTAACTTACTTAGGAAATATCTCCAGTAACATAGGAAAACATTTATCAAAGTTTCTTTCAAAACAAAAAATACTTTAGGACACCTAATGAAAAACAATAAGGATGCCACAAACAAAGATCAAAAATCAGGTATATAAACTTAACTTGGCCTATATTGGCCAAAAAGACGGATGTTTTAAAGATAGAATGAAAGAGCACGAAAGAAGTTTTGAAAACCAATCAATTAATTCTATTTACGCAGAACATCTTTTAAATAATTCCCATACCTTTAACGTCATTTTCAAATTCTACATACAGAAAATAAAGGGTTATAGCTCAACTTATTAGAATGCTTAGAAATTAATAAATTAAATAGTTTAGGGTTAATTTTGAATGACCAAACAGACGTAAATAGATCACCGTTATTAAACATTTCTACTTACCACCTCATTAAATTCATTCTGTATTTAAGCGTTTCTAAATGGTTTAAGTTTATTGTACTTCTTCCACCTGAAGAAGGCAGTGTGTGGTGAAATGACCATTGTGGTCTAAAATAAAGCATTGTAACTCATACATTGTTTTCATTTGTGATTATAATGGAGTTACAAGATTAAACAAAAATACTTTTGTTTAGTGAAATCTGTGGTACAGTAATAATATAAGGTTTGTTTTGCAACCTTTTAATATTTACGAGTTTTTAGCTAAATGTGTTAGGTACTGCAAAATGTACACGTTTAACGTTCAATAAAGAGCCTAATCTGTAATTAATTCACAACACACGTAATTTTGCAGCTTTGCCATTGGCGATTGTTAAAATTAAAGGCCGGGTAAAGAAAGTTTTTATGATTATGGAAATGTTATACTGGCCACTACAAATTTCGGGGTCGAGTGATATAGAAGTAGAACATTAGGGCCATTAGTCATAAAAGTTGGTGCTGTTTCAGTGGAATTCACGAACCATTGTTACGCAAGCTGAATAGGACATTTTTTTTTATAAAATCAGCCCCTGTTCCAGATATTCATCAGGTATTGATCTTTTGTTCTTATTCAGAAAATGATTAATTACACGATCTCCATTTTAGATCACAACAACGTGTAGCCTACCAGAAAACATATTCGATATATCTAAAGATTTAATTACGCTTTGGATTACTATCAAATTTCGAAAATGATAACGAAAGATATCATATAGACTTCAACGCATGTATATCGTAGAACAAATTGGTAGAATATACCAATTTCAAAAGAAATCCTTTTTAGGTTTATAACAAACGAATATTTATTGTGTTTTGTATTGTTTGTATCCTAGTGGCATACAACTAACCGTATTGGTTTGAAGAAAGGTAATTATTTTGAAATTACAGACCGACAGTTCAATGTGTATACATATCTTGAAGAAATTTTGACCCTTGACCGTACCTGTATACTCGTAGATTAATGGGGAAATCGGTATTTTTTCCTGAAATTTAAATTATACGTAATAAGAATCGAATAAGGATTTAGGAAATGATCAATTTCTGGAGTGGACCGGAAACGGATTGAATGGGCCGACGATTCGGTAGTAAACCAGGGATTACATAATTGGCTCTTGGAAGTTTAGGAAGACCAGATAAGCTATAAACTTATAAACTACCTTAAACTGCCTCATGCATCCTAAAATGTGAACCATCATAAATTGTTAAGTATAGTAATAAAATACAAAATGTCTGTATATCAAGAATTGCTTGTGTAACTGAAACATTGTAGGACCCTGGTGTGCTTGAATAAAAGTAGAAAAGAAGATGTCAGCTGCAGTTGCCGACGAAACGTCTGGACGAAACCGGATCATTATTCTAGTATGAATTGTTTATTTATTAATTTATCGTAGCAAGTCTTAGCTCTGTGGTATCCACAATGTGGTTGTTGCGGATGCCTCTTTATAATCAAATATGTGACTACGCCTATGCCGATGTGCTTTAACTCCTTTAAGTGCGGGACTTTTTAAAATTCTGCTCTCATATTATGAATTTGGTGACGGGGTAGAGAGCGTTAGGGCAACTGTCTTCCTTCCTCATCTTACATTACTACTACTACTAACCAGAACAAACTGTATCTTCTCGCACGCCTTCTAACGAGACAGGCAATTACTAAACAGAAAATAAACGTGTTAGGGGCGGTTGGGGGAGACGGATATACAACTAAGTAAGGCCTCATTGTATCCTACACCGAGGAAAGCCTTTGAAAAACAGCCTTATTTTCAAGAAATATGCTGCCTTCCTTGTTGAGCAAAACAACGATATTTCCTGCTCGTCGTTTTTACGCGTTAATACCTTTAAAACATTTCATGGACGAAATTAAAAAAACTGGAAAACTTCCAAGATAAAAAGGCGCACTTTATTTTTATTGCTCCGAATTATTTTCACCCTCAAGGTAGCAAGCGTTCTTGAAATAGTAACACCTCTAACATTGATATTTCTCGCTATAAACAAGATTAAGTTACTTTATGTTACCTTGCCTCCGATAGAGATTTTCATCATCACACTCGTTGTTCCTAGCGCCAAGTCCGCTCTTCTGATCGTTGTTTGATGAGAAGCTTGCTGCTAAATTGCTTAGATTTAATGAATTTACGAGATACAACCTTGGTGGCACTAATAATGGTAACGATCCACTCGTTACATGTTAAAATAACTCGAAACACGTCTTCTATTATATTTCTTGTACCTACTAGTAATTAATTCTAATTCGTAATAATTAGTTTACATTTTCATTGATATTCCAATTAAACTTATAGGGGGTTTCGAGACCGAAAATTTATCCCTTGGAGAAATAACCGAATAATGACGATTACAATCGAAGTAGAAAATAGGAGACTGTGGTAAAAGAATAATTAAATAGAGAAAGACTCACCCTAATTACCACTAACTGAATTTAATATGAGAGGACACGTGTTTCGCCCACTTCACACGTGGGCATTATCAACGCGAGACAGTCTCAGTGTGAGTCTTTCTTTATTTAATTATTATAATCTTCGTTACTTAATTCAGTAACTATTCGAACAGTTCCGGAAAGGTTAATTAAATTAATAAATTAATAATTGTTTTAGAAGAGTTTGATGTCTGCTTTGTAATTGTCGCCATGGAAATAATGCTGCGAAGATATTTTCGTCGATAAATGGTGAATTGTGTTTAATTAATTAGAGATAAACAAACGACGTACTAGGTTTTCAGGAAACGAGAAATCGTCACGTTGCAAGACTTTCCAATGTTTATAATAGAATATTAAAAGTAAAGCATTCAGAATTAGGGTTGATCGTTGAATGGTGTGCATGAATCAAGTGAAAGGGGGGCGGCATAAACTGAGCAACTCGGTTTCTGAACGTCCTTAATTTATAGTCCTTCAATATGCCGCAGGCACGATCGGGTAAATTCTGTTTACACATGTCGATATGTACCATAGCTCATCTTCGGAAGCGCCCTGTCGCAAAGACCGCGTCGCATCTGCTAAAAAGCCAAAGAAAAATAAAGTATGATTTATAAAGAATCTTAAATCCCACAGTTTAGCTACTTTTAAGTTTGATTCAAACACAGACGTGATTTTTTCCGTAAATTATTGCCTTTCCATTTTCAGTAATCACATTGAATGTTATAAATGTTTTTTGTTTAAAAGTAAAAATGATTTCGTTTAAAATTAAAAGGAATTCCAGTTTCTTATCATAGAATGGAAATAAATTAAAATAAAACAAATATATTGGCTTGTAAGGAAGGTGAGAGTAAGATTAAAGTTAATATAAAATTTAGGTACGAAAACTGGAAGACATTGATATCCAGGATGTCAGGGTGGATTATCAAACTCAATTAGAAAAAGATAGGGTTACAGAACACAGGAGTTAAGAAACGAGCAGCGTGGTCTAGTGCTCTAGATCATTGCTTAGTATTCGGGAGGTCACTGGTTCGAACCCGGGCCCGGCTGCTCTGGTCCAAGTTTTCTATGGTTTTCTTGGATCATTTAGGCAAATACTCTCCCTAATTACACCACCCACCCATTCCCACGATTCCTGAAAGGAGGCTGAAGAGGGCCTTACGCCCTACCCTCCGGATTTGCACTACAGTGTAGGTCGGAGGGACTGTCCGCTTACTAGCACGAGTAGCTGGTGGGAATGAAACGAATTTCAGAAAGAACAAAAGATCTTTACTTGATGAAAATCCATATTAAATACGAATAAATAAACACATTTTCACAACTTTATTTGTAACATATGCTTCCTCATAATATTGGCTTCTTCAGACAGATTGAGTACTTACTACTTGAAGGAAAATATAAAACATTTTCCACGTTTGAAAAGACAAAATTTATAGGTCAAGTTTTATGTACAGTTTTTTTTTGTAGAATTTAATGTAACTGGCTTATGAAGAAAATACGTTTCTGTTGGGACACATGTTATATTTATTTTGTTAGATATTCAATTTTTACTTTAAAATTTAGATTAGTACTCGTTATATGCTATTGTGTTGAAGTCGTTTTTGTGCGTTTTATTTTCGGAGACCCTAAGTTGAGATAAAAAAGGAAATAACAAACCATTTTACATTTGTCACAAAACCAATTCCTTCGTCTATCTGAGAAAGATATGCCGTCCTCATGAAAAATACAAAACAACGCAAAACTTCCGTAACTAAAAGCTGTCATCGCATTTTATAAAAAACATCAAAACGAAACAAAATATTACTACAGCTTCAAATTTTACATTCATTGAAAAACAAGTACAAAAGTATTTTCTTATTACAGGTGGAATTTCTACTGGAATGGACGTAAATCAAATACTCAGCGTGTGTTAATCTGCAAACAAAAATAATATAACATGTTTGCTTGTTAGGGAAATAAATACGTCCACTTTCGGATTTCGTTATGTTACAGCTACTTACTGTAGATGAAAAATTAATCTTTTTATCAAAAAGGTGAATAAAGTACCATCTGCTAGATAAAATTAATGAGTGCGATGAAAATAAAAAACTAATAACATTTACCATTATATTTCGCTTACTAGTAACAGTAATTATAATGGGATGATATTTATCAATCTTTGGAATTTTCTTATTTTGTTGTAGATGAGCTAAAAACAATTAAGCTCGAATCAAGTTACACTTTTTGTCTAATTTATTCTACACCAAACTTTGCGGTTCTCGGAGTAACGAATTGGATTTTCTCTCAGTCTATAGAAACTTTTAAAGTGTTTCGTTAAACGATCGATAGGTCTAATCACTTGTTAAGTTAAGTTAAAGATTCAAATGAACCAGTCTTTCATTTCCCTTTAAATGAAGCTTTTACGATACTACATCCACTCAGTTCACGAAATAAAATAAAACAAAGATCACCTTCCAAAAATGCTTTTTGTACTGAACCGATTCGAATAATAATCAATAGTAAGAGAAAATGTCAGGTAATACCTGAAAGTCTTGCCCACTGAAGACGTCAGCTGTATTTGCCGACGAAACGTCTAGATATAACCGTTACTACCTGTTCTATGATAGGTCATTAAAATACTACTCCACACTTATTATGGAAGTCAGTCGCTATACTTAAAAAGTCATACAATACTTATCTACTTCGTCGATGGCTTATGTTAGAGATCCATAAACTTTCCAATTTCTTTCTAGTTCTTTTATTTGTTCTGTGAAGGGTTTTATCGGTACTAGTGTAGAAAAATGTTTTAGGTCAATACATTTGTACTGTACTGTATTCCTTTCGAAAAGGTAGAAGTTACTTAACAAGCAGAAAAGTAATTCTTATTTGTTCAACTGTTTTACTTTACTTTTGTATGTGCTCTTAAACAACCCTTGGTTACAACTGCCGTAACTCTTCGATTTTATAGGATATTGAGGATGATAAATCGGTCATCAACAGCCGTTCGTGCCCTTTGTAGGCTTTTACCCTTCTCCTTTAGTTAAGCTACTGATCTTAAAACCACCTTTTCTTTTGTGTTATAAAGCCCGTGTTTTTTGGGAAACAGATTGTACATATTTGTAACTAAAAACTTAATACTTATTCAATGGGAATTTTACGTTGTTTTGTAATTATGTACTAAACAACGTTAATTAAGGTATTCCTTAGTATTTCTCCAATGAAATACAAGAATTATGAATTATTTAAGTATAATAATAAAACGCACTGTTTTTGAGTTTCAAAAATTATATTTATGGTTCCACAACTATAGTTTCACCACACTGTGGTGAAGAAATGATACAATTAAATTACAATATCGTCTTAAATACTATGTGATAGAAAGAGAAGTAGTGGGGAAATTTAGGTTTAGTAAAGGCAAATAGTTTACTTCTATTTGATAATTTAAAATAATTTTTAATTTATTATGTTTATTTATTTCTAATGATTCTAGCAAATTTAGTTTTTTGCTTTTGTGGATAACATCCAATATGTAGTACTGTGGATTAATTTTATGTTTGTAATCTATCAGATGTTCTGGATAACTGGAGTCTGTTTTTTCGGATTCGTAACTGTTTATATGTTCCTTTATTCGTTGTTTGAATGTTCTTCCAGTCTGCCCAATATATACTTTATTGCAATCTCCACATTTTAACTTATAGATTTTGAATCTCTATCCAATTTATCTTTGTAATTTTTTATGAAACTTCCCAGGGAGTTGTAATATTGTAATTTAATTGTATAATTTATTCAAGCCACAGTGTGGTGAAACTATAGTTGAGGAACCATAGATATAATTTTTGAAAGTCAAAAACAGTGCGTTTTATTATTATACTTAAATACAAGAATTTTGTAAAACTCTATCATTACTTTTGTCACTGTCGATTTGCTATGGATCATTTTAAAAACAAAATAAATTCGTAGTTTTATTTATAAAATTGTACCTAGAATCTTGTGTGACTACTAAGTTATTAATGTAATGGACTGTTCTTTGCTCGTGATGTAGTGAAACACTTGGAATAGCCACACAAGGAGCATAAATAAATCATAGAGCGATAAATCAAGGTTGAGAGTTCGTTGTCCATTTTGAAGGAGTCGGCTAGCAGTAGCATTTGTTCGTCCAATTCACCTGGGAGCCATGTAGGGTTCTCCTTAACTACTTTACAACACTAAGGGTGCACTTTTATGACTACGTTCCCAACCACATTTTTCTCGGTACCCTAAACTTTCAACAGTCGCGATTGGTAAAAAAGGACAAAGAAAAAGGACCGTTTCGTTGGAAACAAACCCTTTTTCACCAATTTTGCATTACATTACAGGAATTAGTACGCCAATAATCAATTAATCTTTTTATTTTCAAAATAAACTATCTAAAAAATAAATAAATTGAAAAGCTTTACGTTACAAAGGTTGACTTTTAGTACAGCTCCTGTAGTGATATAGATCAGTGTTTGAATTTGGTATACTTTTAATATTCGGTATGTATTTTGTTAAAAAAAAAACATACAAACACAGAAAAATCGATGAGAACTTGCATTGTTTGAACTTGGTTTTATAACGTGTCAATGAATTAATCAGTGAGTAGACAGTTCAACAATTTTTTGAAGGCTTATATACAATCAATAATTTTCTATTGATGATGTCAAATAACTCAATATTGCCAACTATATACTTCTTTAATTTTCTTGTGACCAAACGTAGTGCCTTTACATACGAGGGTGAATCAAATATAAACAGTAATTTTACTATTTAGCTTAGCACGTAATTCCGATCTAGAGGATTCGATGCTCGAGTGTTGTTTGGTTACTGAGGAGGGGGAAACCGGCTTAGGTAGCAGTATGAAATACCAATGAAAGCGTTATACCATTGAACCATCGGAAATTTTCACTCGTTTGAACGCATAGTTTGGGGATGCTACATGCTACACTGTCTCAGAATCGAGTGTATACGTGAGTCACGAATTGAGAGAATTCAGGGATGGGCGAGAACGTGTCGAAAATGAAAGTAATGATAGACGCCCAAGAACAAGTCTAACAAATGACAACATCCGTGCTGTTGAAGGTGATCGCCGGTTAATTATTGACTATTGAACAGATTTCATCAGAAGTGGGTATGTGGGTCCACCACTACACTCCCGAATCAAAAATGTGACTACACTGAAAAATGTTAAATGTTTAGTTTGTGTGTAAATTTATATTTACTGTTGCTTTTTTAAATAAAATAAAAAGTCTGTACGGTAAAAAAAATTAAAAGTTAAAAACGGTAGCTAATCCCGTTGGTTGTGCATATTTCTGGGGATGAGCACCCTCTAGCGAAAACGTAGCTTGCGTAAATTTTACTTTCCTGTGTATAACATATATTTAAAAGTTGTTTGACACTCCCGCCTCTTGAGAAAGGGCAGAAGAAAGCATTTTAACGACTACGTCGGCAGATGTCTTCCGGGAAATATTTATGGCATTTTTTACGGCATTTATGTGCCGCCGCCGTAATATCGCCGCGAATATGCACTGATGAAAACGAGAGATTTAAACTTTTAAAAATTTTACTACAGCCTTGAGTACCCACCGCTCGTAGAAAAATATCGCATTTACAGCGACGTCAGAGATACAACTGATGTTCTAATTTATTAACTGCGCTTTTCTTTCGTACGGTTGTTGCTGAAAAATAATGCTAGGCGAGAAAACACTTTTAAACACTCTCCAGATAACACCAAAACAGTCAACATTACGCGATGTCTAATTTACGTTAGTTTATCTTCATGGTTAGTGAATTAAATTTACCCAGGAATCAAATGAAAATACTCCAAAACATTTTATGCCTAGGTACCATAATTTAATATAGTCTTGTTTAGAAATGGCAGTATTGGAAAAAATGTGAAGCATAATTATTGAAAGAGCGAATTTCAAAATGAATTATTTTCTTCTGAAAGACGGTAAATTTAGACATTTAGATATTGTGGTTAATGAAGTCCTTTTGGTCAATTATGATACCTAGTCAAAACAGAACAGCGTAGAAAGGCTACGTTGGGCTTGTATCAATTCTAGGTGTATCTAGAAAATTTTGATGGTAGTATTATATATAGGATATTTGCGGTCGTATTTGGCGCCGATGAAAAATTCAAATTCAACCCAATCAGACCACCTAACATAGTTAGAAATTATCGGACATATTGTGGATTTAAGAAAGAACAAAACGAACGTGAGGGTGTACTGCATGAACTGGATGGGCTGTAGCGCAGGGTTGGACTATTCGATTTAACCCTTTTTTTAATCAAAAATTTGGCACTTCCTTTGGGCTTCGAATGAGCCCTGGTTGGTGCGTATAGGCCTTCTCGTTGCAAAGCTATGAATTTTTAAGTGAGGGTCTTGCTTCCGAGCGTTTCCTTAAATGGCTTTGTGTTAGCGAGTTGCTCTGAAACTGTAGGTCTTTTCGAAGAACTATTTCCACCGATGGGAAGTCCATCGCTTAGAGATTTATAGGTGTGAATTTATGTTTTTAAAAATATTTTAAGGACTTTTTTGTTTAAAATTAAGAAACGTTTAAACAATTCCGTTTGGGAGCATCGTTGTTAAAAGTTTTGATGAACAGAAGGTGTTAAAATTGTGTTTGTATTCAGTAAAAACTAGATATGTTTGTTAGTTAAAAGAATAAGGGTTACTTGTCAATATTGGTTAATGTCTATCGTTTTATCTGGGGCTTTTCGCTTCGAAACCTAATCTTTCACTTGAAGTCACTTTTAAAGTCTTATGAATGTTTCATCGTGTTATTTTAGGTTCTATTGTTTACTTCTCGGAGAGTGCTGCGAAACTTGAAAATTATGCAAAAGCATGTTGCCTTTCCTGATGGCACACTGTAATTCTACAATAAAGAAGGAAAATAAGAAGTTTTCTTTATTTTATTAATTTATTCATTTAATTGTTACAGATTGTTCAGATGACAAAGAACCACAGTATTGACTGATAACAGAAAGATTCGAGGAGTACTCGACGTCTTTGATTAATATTTTGGTAAGTAGATATTTAAACAGTTATAGATTTACGTTTTCGATATTGCAAAAGGTAAATGTCATAATCAGCTTTCACATAAAAAAGTGCGTGCATAATTTTCTTGTTGGTTTTGAATCTTATTTGAGACGGCTAAAAATGAGAAAGAATCAGTTTCAGACAGACAGCCCATGATTTAATTAAGAATGAAAACGACTACCGTTTAATATTATTTTCAAAGTACAAAAGTTGTTTTCTTTCTGATAAAATTCATTAATACCTGGCACAGATACGTGGACGATATCTTTTGTATATGGAAAGGTACAGACCGTCAACTATATAGTTTTTAGGTTTTACTTTTAAATTCGATTAATTCCAAATTTTCTTTCACTATTGAAAGAGATTTAAACAACAGTTTAGTGTTTTTTATTAAGGTATTTATAATCATACGCTAAATGCTAATCTGTCAATAACAAAACTTTTTTAATGTTTTTTTAGCACTGCTTCTTTATTACATCTACAAAGATCAGAATTTCTAAAATTACTCTTTTGCCACAACAGTATTCATTTTCTTGATATTTAGTTATCCAAAGAATCTTATAAATTTAAATTTAATATCTTTCGCAATCCCACAGATACTATAATCCCGTTTGTTTCTTCACATCCAAACCAAACTAAATATGCCGTTTTTCATTGTTTTCTACATAGACTAATCAACATACCATTAACAACATCGGACTTTAATTTGGAGCTGAAAACTATAAAATAAATTGCCACCACTAATGGATATTCACCTTATAGATAAAATGTTGAACAAAAATTAAAAAGACCAGTTTCCAACTTATTATATATATTATGGTAAAATACAATTCATTAACAATTTTAGTTCTCATTTCAAATACAATCTTAAAAACAATAAACCTAAAAACCATGTTACAGAATCAAAAAGATCGCGTTTCTACCGGTGATAAAAGTGGTATTTACCAAATTTTTTGTAGTTCTTGTGATGCCACCTATATTGGTCAGTCAGGTAGAGCAATTTCGAAACGAATCTCTGAACATTTTTCTGCGATCAAAAATAAAAAAGTAATTCGAATAGTTTGGCGGATCATTGCATTAACTATTCACTTAATGTAAATAATTTAAAAATTTTACATACAAATGTTCCAAAATCAAGAAAATTGTCACTTTTGAAGAACTTAGGCATTAAAATAGCCTTGGAAAATAAAGTTAATTTGGTTAACAATCAAACAGAACTATTACGAAAATAAAACAACAAAAAAGTTTCACGAAAATTGTATGAATATATATTCATCACCTGATGATGCCACTGTGTGGTGAAACAATATTGTAGTAAAGCAATACAATTTTCGTGAAACGTTTTTGTTGTTTTATTTTCATAAAAGTATGGATAAGTTTCATCAAGTACTAGCTACTACCATAAAAAGTTCAAACAGAACTAGTTACTTACAATTCACCCCTACTCTTTTACAAATTGTAATCTATAAACAAAAGACGACTAGTATAGATTTTAATAATCACTGTATACTTTGGTTAATGGCTGAATCGGCTGAAAAAAAATTGTCGGGTATCGATTAAAATTATAAGTGAAACTTTTTGAATTAATCATGCAGTTTCACAAAAACTGCACCACAAATAACTTAAGTTTGATTCTAAACTATCAATTAGTACTGCAATCGTACAAATATATAGGTATATAGTGTGTTGAAATAATTTCAGGAATTTTATTTTATTAACTACAATATTAAAATACGTAACTACCTATTCGGTAAATAATATTGGTATATAATAATGGTACAACATTGCCTTGAGTACAATTTAAAAATAAAATTTGTCTATTCATCCGGAAAACTTTACCAGAAGAAAATGTTGTGGTTTTTCTTCGTGAGATACATTCAGGCTTTGCATAAAATTTTAGTATCTTCTTAAAGATATCTCTTGGAAGAGGAATGTCTTAAGAATAGCTGTTTTAATAAATGCCTGTCACTAACTATTGAACTATTGCTTCGACTGTTAGATTTATTGCAATAAATTTGTACTAGTGAGAACGCCCATTGATCAAAGTTTCAAAGTTTTGATCATAGTAGTCTCTTTAGTTGAGTTCGTACTGCTCTGGTTCCAAAGTGCTGCACCTGCACGTTCCCGAATTTTCCAAGATGTTTGCCATATAGGATCTGCCCATTTATTTATTGATCGTAAATAACAGTAATCACTTATACATTTGATTAGTAATATCACTTACGGAATTGTAATACTATACTTAATCAAAATTTACACATATAAAAAAGTTTCGCAAATTGTGTGCTTCGCGATTTTCAAATGTGCTTATTAGTGCAATAAACATTTTTAATAAGAGAAATAGTTTGAAATTGAATATGGGTATTTTGAGTAACAAACAATCACTAGGTTATGTTTCACAAAAAAATTATTTATTCTTCTCTAGAATATTGTTTCAACCCTTGCGGATCATTCTCAAGAGATATGGTATTACTGCAACACCACTGCCATTTTTTTTGTGAAACGTAACTCAGTGTTTGTTACTCAAAATACCCACATTCAGTTTTATTTAAAATGTTTCGCAAAGAATGCGATATGCAATCTATCAACTTTATAGAAATAGTTTGGTCGGTGACTGAATTATGAAACTTTATGAAATAAACAAAATATAATAAAAAACGCTTTTAAATGTTTCAAATGTATATTATAAAAACTCTACATATGTTTCGGTAGATAACACCTTAATCAAGAGTATATAAGATAATACTATTATTTTATATTTTACCACTAGACTAAATGAACATAAAAAAAACGATATTAGACAATAATAAAAAAATTTACTGGTATAACTCAATACTGTGTCCTAAATGATCATATGATAAATGTAAAGAACTTCCAAGGATTAGATGTTGGTAACAAAGGACAAAAATTGAACTACCTTGAAATAGTAGAAATTCTAAAAGCTAAAAATAAACAACTTAATATTACTAACGATCAGGTAGATGTACTGTTAACGATTCTGTTTGGGCCATGCTGAGTCTGAATAAAAATACATATTGCTCTAAACTAGATCACGATATGTCGTTTCTTACCCGATACCCATAATTACTTACAAGTAAAGTAATAATAATACTTTATTTCTTTGAATGCCTTACAGACTTTTGCAAATTGCTTCTTTTACATTTACATACTTTTTAATAACAATTATCTTAAAACTACAAACTTTAACCAACATTTTTGTTTCTCCCTGCTCTCTTTCGTTTATCTCCAATTTTTAAATTTACCCCCTATACTATATCTAAATATACTTTTTCTCTTAACATTGCCCTATCCCTTTAAAAATCCCACATTTTTTCTCCAATATTTCGCCTCTTATTTTTTCAATAATTAACTCTGCCATTTCACCTCACCATTCATTTATGATCCTACGAACGATTAGGTAGATTTTTCGGTGTCACCCTTAATAAGATCAATTACCGAGCACATTTAATGCTTGGAAATCCCACCACCCTCGCACAAACCTGTATAAAATTACACTGTCTTAAAATCCTCTTTTTTAACCGAGCGGCGTGGTCTAGTGCTCTAGATCATTACTTAGCATTCGGGAGGTCACTGGTTCGAACTTGGGGCCGGCTGCTCTGGTTCAAGTTTTCTGTGGTTTGCTTGGATCACTTAAGCAAATGCTGGGGCGGTAATATTCCACAGATAATCTTTCAGATCTCTTCTGTGTTCATTTCGTCCGTCTCATCTTTCTCTCTCTAACCACACCACCCACCCATTCCCACGATTCCTGCAAGGAGGCTGAAGAGGGCTTTACGCCCTACCCTCCGGCTTTGCACTATAGTGTAGGTCGGAGGGACTGCCCGCCCATCAGCACGAGTAGCTGTTGAGAATGAAACACAGAAAAGTTTTTTTTTAAATCCTTTTTACATTCTTTGATAATGAACTGAGAAATTCGAAGCATATGTCCAAAATTTTAAATAATCTAAACATTTTAAATGGTTTCACTGGATAGTTTAGGAGTTACAATCGATTTTTTTGGAGCTTTTATTGGAATTTAGAGAGAATAAAGTTGGAAAGATATAGGAACAATATTTGTTTATGTGGTGATCCTTAGCGATGATTTTATTTCGGTGTAAATCGTTGTCGCGATAAAAGGACATATTATTGGGCTTAGTAGTCGATTCCTTTCAAACGAGCTCTAAGAGAAGCTCACGTAATAGAAGAAAGTAGAAGCATTGCGAAGGGAGATAACAAGCCAATAATAGCGTTTACAGCTTTTCAACAACGAATTTAAGAGGGCAGCTGCCTTTTTGTAGCCCTACACAATTGCATCATTTCCGAAAACGGCTCAAAAGCTCGATTCTCGCCTTCACTGTCATCCGTCGCTCCAACCGCTCTCCTTCATTTAATCATTTTTTTTATCGCGTAAACTGTCGAAACTTTTTGAATCAAGTACTTCACCTTTCTCAATTACGGAAAACTGTTTATAATGAGAACACTGTTTAGAATCGGCGAAAGTAGTAAACTTGGAATACTGTTATGTTATTACAAACTTCAGATTGTGTGGGAAATTACACTTAAATGCTACTTGGTAATGAGCAAAATCGACGTTGAGGTTGTAGTAAATAATAATGAGCTTACTTATGATAATATTTTGTCGATTTTTATGATATTTATTTGAATTTTATCAGTTACTAAAAAACATTGATTCTGAAATTTTCTTATTGAATTGCGTTTGTTTTTATTATTTCACAGATTCATTTCTTATTTTGCTGAACTGTAGCATTTGTTGATGTTTGTTTTTTGTTGTAATTACGATGCTGTTTATCAGATTGGAATTCTTTAAATAGTACTTTTGTTTTCTAATTATGTTACTTTACAAAGCAGCATTTAATCTCTTTGTGTATTTTTTATCTTCATTAGATAAAAATCTATTTTATGCTACGCCAGATTAAGTAATATTAAGAAGTTCAAGAAAAGAGGGCATTGAAATACTTTTTCGTCGAAATTTTAAGGATCACAGACCCCACATTTCGAGCGCATCCTGCACAGAATGGCTTTCGGTACGCTGTGCCTACTGTAGAACGCGTGCGACATGTGGGATCTGTGATCCTTAAAATTTAGACGAAATAGGATTTTAATGCTACTTTTTTGAATATGTTATATCTTCGTCTAAGAATCCATAGGAATCAACAGTGTAATTCAATGCCGGTAGGGGTATTAACCCTCGGAGAAGTTGTTTCTGTTGATTCCATATTTATATTTATATTAAGAAGTATTTTTTAATGAGAAGTTTTAATGTCCTTTTAGTCCTTGTCTTCATTCTGGTTTGCTTTTTGCTTTTTACTGAACGCATTCACTTGAATTTTTGCAGTTATCTACTGGGAAATCATATTTTAACTTAGTCCCTAACATTTTTATTTGACTAATATAGCAAGAACATGATGTGAATGTTAGTAGGGACGGAAAGGTGCTTTTTTAACGTACATGTGTTTTTTCTTCATTTCTCAACTTTCTTTTCCATTAAATATTCCTTTTGTATATATGGCAAAAAAAATGGTGCTTTAAGCATTGATAAATTAAGTTACGAAATTAACTAGATGTTTATTTCACATGATGAAACGTATTGGTCCAATCGGGGACGTAAAGTGTAAATTTTCATTCTGTAGTGTATTTTGATGCTATAATGTTAAGTTTCATGACTGAAATGCTCATGTAGAATTTTAGCATTTTTGTAGATATTTTGTCATAAATAAAACAATTACAGTTCCACTTTAAATCACTTTTATTCTTTACAATTGTTACACTTAAACATAAGCATCTTCAGAAGAAGTATTAATTGTTTAACTTATTATATTATTAATTAATACTTCTTCTGAATATGCTTATGTTTAAGTGAAACAATTGTAAAGAATAAAAGTGATTTAAAGTGGAACTGTAATTGTTTTTTCTGTGACAAAATATCCATGATAATGAAGTTCCATAAAGTAGATGCCGATACAATTCAATATCAGCATTTTTGGTTGGACTAACGCGTTGTGGTAAGGAGGAAACAGTACAGCGCGCTCTAAATGCATTGTTGATTCGATACGAACCGCAACACATATTTACCGAACGCGTTGAGGTCGTATCGAGACATGAATTTACGTTGTGGATGAAACCACAGCGCCCTCTGAATGCATTGTTGAGTCGATACGAACCGCAACACATATTTACCGAACGCGTTGCGGTCGTATCGAGATATGAATTCACGTTGTGAATGAAACCACAGCGCCCTCTAAATGCATTGTTGAGTCGATACGAACCGCAACACATATTTACCAAACGCGTTGCGGTCGTATCGAGACATGAATTACGTTGTGTATGGATTCGTGAAGCTACAGCGTATTGTGGTACAAATCTCCTATCACATTAAATAGTATGATTTGGAACATTTATGGTGACATCTCAAAAGTGTACCAATTTTAGCTTACGACTAGACCGTGTCATACTGTAACAGAACTGGAATGGGAAAAGTTTCTTTTATAGCTTTCGAGAATTTTTTTTATAAAGGGCCCGTCGTTTGCCGCCGAACGTGAACTGCACGTGTGAATGTTACTTTAAAATGGTGGAACACCCCCAACCCCTACGAAGCAGGTGCTGTGGATGTCCTTTTGACTCGATTGTTCATGCAGGAAACTGTAGAGGATGTATATATGTATGTATGCGTGCATGTATACATTCACTACATGCATACAAACGTATATATTTATATATATATCTACGTATTCATACCTTATATATATATATATATATATATATATATATATATATATATATATATAATGTTTTCGGAGATAATTTAGCTACTTAGAAAGATAATATTCTAAAAGCTTTAATGAAGACATTTTGTATTCTTAAGACCAGCTTTTTACAAAAAAAAATGTTTTTGTATATCACAAGTTCCCGAGTTGAAATGGAATATGGCATGCCTTAATTTGATCCAGACTGCATCAGATTTTAATAGAGAATGCCGTAAAACGGTATTTATTTATGGTCCGTATCAGGTACTAAAAGGAAATTCCCTGTTGCGAAATCCTTTACATATCCCAAAACGACCCTGATTTGATTATCTTATTGTAGCCCCGTAACTATACTAGTATTTTAATCTATTAATTTATTATTATTGTTTTTAATTTCTTAAAAGGAACTTCTTGCTTATTCTTATCCGATATTCAGTGCTAAACTTGTTTTTTCAAAATCCCTCTTTATATATTTAAAACAAACTTTTTATTGGTCATTTTTAATTATTGTTATTGAACTATATGGTTATTTTATCTATATACTGTTGGTTCTTTTAAATCTTCTGTGGTGCGAAAATGTTAGGCGTTTCATACCTAGTCCGGTCCTGATCACATTTTCGAAACCTACTTCATATATTTTGGAATATATGCGATTTAATATGATTCTAGAGCCTGAGGTTTTTGTTATAAATAGGTTAATTCTAATTGTTTATTGACAAAAAATATTTGCAATTTTATTCATTACCAAAAGTTGCGAATTTAAAAAAAACATTGGTTTAGTATAAAGTTGGCGTATGTTGTGTGCGACTAGGATAATAAAAAATAGAAAAACTTTGGAGTGTTTACAGAAAAGCGTATCGGCTTAAGATGTGTTGGATTTTAAAGGAAAATCTCAGCGGAAATTAAACGCTCACTAGTTTGCAAAGGATTGGTTGATACTTATGTTAGTATATATGTATCTTTATATAAATGAATGTATGTATGTATTCACGTAACTTTGACCATATGTGAGTATGTAGCAGGACTAGCAAGTCCGTTGGCACAGGCAACAATGTGTCGCGTATCCTTCCGAGCGACATATGTTGGCAACGGTGAGTAAGAAAAACAAAAGATTTTCCTGGCTCCAGAATGTATTTTATTTAATATTGGCGTTTCAACGGCATTTCTATAAAATAAAGTAACAATAATCTTTTCGTAATATGGCGATTTTTGGCGAATCTTGAAAATGCCCCATGTTTTTTTTTACCAACTAAGTTTTTCCTTTTTCGCAAATTCAAAATTAACTGTTTATTTACAATTTAATGAAAAATCGTTGATCGTTGCTTAAGTTTGTCGTTCCCTATAACAATTATTACAAACAACTCGTTTCCTGTAATAGTTGTTTTAAGTTTATGATTAATTAGAAGATGAATGTGATATATGGAGAGTGGTGTTGTTGATAAAAACTTAATAATAGAATTGAGTATTTCCGGAATGAAGCTTGAAACAATAAAACGGTTCGGTAGTTTTCGAAATTGTGCTTAATCGTTCCCCTTTTTTAACATCTTCAAGCATTACAGTCAGTAAAGTCTAATTGAGACTAATATACTGGGTAATTAGAATTTATTTAAGCAATTAAAACAGGCGATAAAAAGTAATTGCCGTAAAAGGTTTAATAAAAGCGTGATTAAATTAAGAACTGAATTTCAGAAAGAATCAAGATTGCGTTAAATGCGAGAAGAATTAATGCCATTTTACCGACAGCAGAAGAAAAGTACTTCTTGTTCCTTATGTCCCATTGTGCAATGAGATAAGCTATAACTTTGGTCAGATTTTGCCAATAAATATGCCGAGCTTTCATTAATTTAATTTTTCCGGGCACAATAGATAAAACAGACAAATAATTACATCAATGAACGTATTGATAGCAGCTTCAGGTTTTCCGAAGAAGAAAGCAATATGATTTTCGAAACTTCAAATATTTTAAATCGGCCGCTTGACAAATAACCCGGAAGCAATCAGACTATTTATGGATGAAAATATTTTTGTTCAAAATAAAGAAATTAGTCTTAAGTCAGACTCTTTCAAGTACTAATGTTATTAATTAGACGTTCATTATGCCTCCCTATGCGAGTTCAATTTCAAATCATCCCTGTACTTTTAGTCATGTTAATGGAGTCGCGATGAACTGTTTCTGAGGTTTCTGTAAATTAGAAAAATGTGTATTCGTATTTAATACCATTCAGGATATTTACGAAATGCTTGCCTCCAAGAATTCCAATTTTCTGGCAAAATTTTTAACGAAAATACTTCTACTCCGTGCGGCCTATCGTCCTACATTCTTTTTATTTTTAAACACGGTACATGTCCTTGTGACCAATGAAAACAATACTTCCGAATTGTTGTTAAGTATATAGATATACAAAAGATAGACAGGTATCGTACGGAATCTTCGGTGCGTCTGTAAATTTGTCACGTATTCTGTTTTTTTCTTTTGCTACTGTGAAGTCGTCTGTTGTTAGAGACTTAGGCCGTGAAAGCTGTGTGTTTTCCCCATATTATTTTTATGTTTTCCCGACTTTCTAACATTTTAACGGCATGTGCGATTTTTATTATTATTATTCGTAAAAAGGATTTGTCTGTTCTCTTTAGTTATGCGTTAAGGAAAATAAATTTTTTTATTAACATTTTACGGGTGAAATCGTCAAGAAGTTCTCGTAATAGTAATAGACTTGGGAAAAAAAAAGAAAAATGAAACAAAACATGCCACTTCCGTTTTATTTCCTTTTCGGTTAATAAAATTTTTAATAACGGTCTCGGATATTATTTCGTTTTGTGTAAGAATGGCGTATAAAGTTGATAGCGAGGGCGGAAGCAGAGAGAGATAGAGGGCGGCAATTTCAAACCTGCAAGATATAACTTTAATTGCAGCGTTAAAATGGGGGATTAGCTCGAACTTAACAGCAGTCGCTCCGTCCAAATGAACTTGAAAAGCATAAAAATTAATCAAAACAAAGCAAACTTATTTTTAACTTCCATTATTCCATAGATATATGAACTTTTAAACGTTCTATTAAAATAACTGAACGCCCACACCACCAACTGTTAAGACACAGAATTGCAGGTCCGTTTGTTAACTATTTACGTACATGACAACCCTATCTGATCTTATATTAATATGAAAATTCGTAAGTTAATGACTTTAGTTGTGGTTTACATTTAATGTATGCACAATGTAGAGCTTTGCACCAAATTAATTATAAAATACCATAGTAAAAAAGGTTTATTATGCCAATTCGTCTAAGTTGTTTAAACCAGAAGCTATTTAAGTTTTACGACTACAGTGCAGCAGTTAAATAAACAATTAAATAGTCTGAAAACACTTGTGGTTTGGTAATAAAGGTACTAGTAACAATGTTCGTTCCTTTATATTCGTGAGAAATATTTCCTGTGCAATTTATAACCCCCAACCAAGTCCCGGGCCTAACACATAGATGGCGCTAGTTTTATTGCATTCTCCTCTTTTTCAGTTACTACTAACCGGTAAGCTGTTACAATTTCATGATATTCTATTCATTAGTTTGTGAGTTATTGTGCTAAGAGTGACTTTATCTAGCTGCTTTTGATAATTTCAAAACAGTGTTCAAAAACAATTTCGTGTTTTAATTTTACTGCTTGCACTGCTTCTTGATGTCACAAGTCATTTGTCATCAAAACAATGGCAAAACTACATAAATCGAAGTTCCAATTGCTCCCACATCCACCGTATTCTCCAGATTTGGAGACTACTACCAGCGACTACTGACTGTTAGCAAACCTAAAAAAAATGCTCGCCTACAAGAAATTTCGTTCGATGAAGAGGTTATTGGTGAAGCTGAGGCTTACGCCTATTTTGAGGCTAAATTGTTCTACAAAAGTAGTATTGAAATGTTAGAGTGGCTCTGGAATGATTGTGTTGCTCATGACGGAGATTACGTTGATGAACAAAGCCAGTTTTGAACAAAAAAAGTGTTTTCTTTGTTAGGTGCGGGACTTTTCAGCCCATGTGTCATTACGAATATTAGAATTTATATTCATTATAGAATATATTCCGTATCTCAATTACGTTATTGTACCTAGGTGCTAACACTAGTTCGTATTTCGTATTTAAAAAATTCAGATATTAGTTTATAGAATATTTAATAGTTAAATGCATGAGTATTGCACAGATCTATTCCGTTTCAAAATTAAATTAATTTCATTTCAAACCCGCAAATCAAACTAAATTAGAAATTTCTCAAGTACCTCCCTAATACAGTACAAAGACAGCAAAGACAGTTCGGCTCTTACAGTTCAAGTGAATATTTGGAATGCCTGAAAGTCGGTTGGAATTTACGACCATTAAATTGCTTTAAATAGTTACCTTATTTAAGAAGTCAGTCTTTATCATTATATGCCCCCAGTCGTATAAAATGTATCAGGAGCTTTTTAATAATACATATACAAGATATATTTCAATTATTTAGGTGTAAGTCTGTGAATAATAAAAAAAGAAGTTTTCAAAAAAAAGATGATTAAATTACGAAGATAATGATTACATACAAGCGTGTTGTTTTCTGGTAAAAGAAAACCGAAACTTTAGCTTTAGCTCTGATTGAAAAGTTCAGATACCAATAATATAGAGAATTTAATTTAGTTAGATATTTGAACAAGCCGTTCTCTGTATCAATACTGAATTTAATTAAATTAAGTAAACTGAGAACATAGAATAATTAATTCATTGGAAAATTAAACTCATGTTGAACATACTGGTAAAGAGCTTTAGTATTAAAAGCACTATGATGTTTAGTTACTTTTATATACTTATCTGCTAGTAAACACGATGTTAGTCTGGAAACTTTGTTCAAAAACAATAAAGATCTTAGCAAATTTCGTTCCTCTTTGGTATAACACGTTCGTTAAATTTTTTTTAGTTTCTTTGCCATAGGTAAATTGTTGCTGTCTCTATGAGTTCAGAAACAGGAAAAAGCTAAAAGAATACAACTCACACAACTTTAATGAGAACTTTAAAATACTACGTACTGAAGCTAAAGGTATTAAATTAAACTTACTAGAAACTATTGTTAAGTGTGTTAATATATTTTGTGGAAATTAACTCGTGTAGTTATATTTTATTTTGTAATATATGAGGTATGATAATAAAGGTAAAACATTTGATGTGACCAAGTGCTTAGTGAGGAAGATGTAGTTTAAAATGTCTTTAATTTCTGAAGGCGTACTTTAACGTATGTAAATGTGATAATTAGCATTAAGGCTAAAATGTGCGAAAATGTAAAAAAGCAATGATGTTACTAATCTCGTAAGGAAGCATAAACGGCGAGCTATCCAATGTCGCTGTTGCTACCGCTTTCTACGTCCAAGGGCCCTACATATCGTCAAGGGCCCTTTGGAAGCCAAGGTATGTTTACTCGTGTGCAAATGTCTGCTCTTTGCCACGCCGAAAGTTACCACTTATGCCATTCGACATTGGACGTTTGAGAAGCAAATTTTTCCCCTTCGTTACTCTCGGAGGCTTTGATATTTTCATCTTGTGAATCTTTGAATTACATGCAACGTAACTGTGGGGGTCTCTTTCGCACAATATCCTGCAGATATTTCCTCAAAAGATAGTTCCGCATCGTTAAATTTAACAGTTTCACTTTGAGAGGAAAGAAATGTTGTATCTAATATCTAAGTATGGAGCGTTTAAAAGAGGGATCTTCTTTAAACTCAAATGTTATAAAAAGCCTGACCTACATTTTAATAACATAACAACCGCTTTTAAAGTAAATGATAATCAAAAAACTTCTACTAAATTTCAGTTAGCTTCTTTTCCACCCTTTTAGGTTAATTATTATTCAAATTATACCTCATGATTTGATATTAACACTAATTCATTCATATAAATATAAATATGTAATCAACAGAAACAACTACTCCGAGGGCTAATACTCCTACCGGCATTGAATTACACCTACCAAGTAGGCACAACGAACCGAAAGCCACATTCCACGAATAAGGATTTTAATTCCTTCTTTTTTGAATATGTTATATTTTCGTCTAGGAGTCCATCGGAATCAACAGTGTAATTCAATGCCGGTAGGGGCATTAGCCCTCGGAGTAGTTGTTTCTGTTGATTCCATATTTATATTTATAATATAGCCTGTAAAGGCCTTTCTGCCAGCGCCCACCTGATGAGACCCGATAGGTCGAAACCGGTCGTAGGATGTGGCTTTCGGTTCGTTATGCCTACTTGGTAGGACGCGTTCAAAATGTGAGATCTTTGATCTTAATATTTAGACGAATAAGGATTTTAATTCCTTCTTTTTTGAATTTACTAATTCATACATAAATGCGATATTAATTATAATTAATTTGCATCCACTACAGATTACCTCAAATTAATGAGGAACATTTTTTGTTACTACTGCCACGCCGTCGCCAACAATCGAATCCGGGACCTTTGGCTTTACGGGCCAATACTTTTTCTATGTTTAAAATTTCGAATTGTTCTTTTTGTTCCTGAAATTTTCTGATTATTCTACTTAATAAATAGTATCATATTTTAGGGAACTATCTACTTAGTAGAGTTGATATTTTAAGAAACAATTATTAAATTGTTTGTTAGTTTGTTTATGCGTGCTAATGTTTAAAGGTTTAAGTTCTGTCTGTATTTTATACGTAAAATAAATTAGTTGTTGTTGTGTTCTGACTAGGCCTTGCTGGCGTGTCCAGATTAGTAGAGGCAATTGGTATGAGATATAATTCAGTATTACGCTAATTTGTTGCGATAAAGTTTGTGCATTTATAAATGTGTACAGATGATATGGAATACCTTTTGATAAATAAGGACAACGTGATTTATTAGAGTTGGTATAAAATCTACATGCCTATTAAACTTATGGCTTCATAACTGTCCATTTTACCAGCTGAATAATTACCGTTGTAAACATGGCCTAAGTGAAATCAACTACACTTTCTATTAAGTTGACTATTCTTCATGTTTACGGCGTGGTTTCATGATGGTTTCAGTCACCTACCGTCTACGATTACACCCCTTCCTTCCCGATTTAATTATTTGTACCAATTTCAATTTCACTTACGAGAGGTTTACTGGAATTCGCGCAATTTACTTTACAAAAGACTCAACTCGGCCTCGATATACCTAACACTATTCAGTGCTTCATTTCTCACATCGTTGAATAGTTGTTGATCTTGCAGTGTATCATTAAGTTGCAATACGAAACTCCTGCCAAGCTACTCTTCTTAGAAAACTTATACGAGCCAACGGGGGATGTGGTTACACTTTAGATTCCAATTATTTAAGCAACTTATCTAACAGAGGGGTTGTTGTGCATTTAAGTTATCTGCAATAGCAGAATATCTTACAACGTCATGTAAGACGACTAATTAAGCATTGTGTGATCTAAAAATCCTTCACTTTTATGTCTGTTACACGAATTTTTGTTAGAACCAGTTGAGAGGGTACAATCCGAGTTTTTGTCGAGTAGAACTAGAGTCCCCATCGAGTAAAGCACAGCTACTGCATTTACCAAGTAAAATTACGGTAAACACCGGATATAGGTAAAGGAATTTATCTAGTGAAGTTAAAGGTAGCCTTAATAGAGTTTACCGGGTATAGTCAGAGTTGTCAGCGAGTAGAATTGATCGTAAGATCCCCATCGAACAATCTGATGTTTTTACATTGTAAATTTAATGTCATTACCGAATATAATTGTAGGGCTTTACCAAGTAAAGTTAGAACGTTTATCGTAAGTAACGGTAAATTTCCTTGAATAAATGAGCAAACACCGAGTAAACTCAGAGCATTTATCGAGTAGAATCAGATATTTCGTCGAGTAGAATTAATTGTAAGATCCCCCGAACAGTCTGATGCTTTTACCAAGTAAAGTTAATTTCATCTCCGAATATAATTGTAGGTCCTTATCAAATAATGTTAGAATGTTCATCGTGTACAACGGGGGATTTCCTCGAATAAATGAGCCAACACCGAGTAAACTCAGAGCATTTATCGAGTAGAATCAGATATTTCACCGAGTAGAACTAATTGTAAGATTTCCTTCGAACAATTTGATGATTTTACCGTCTAAAGTTAATGTCATCACCGATTATAATTGCAGGGTTTTACCAAGTAAAGTTAGAACGTTTATCGTAAATAACGGGATATTTTCTGGAATAAACGAGCAAACACCGATTAAATTCAGAGCATTTATAGAGTAGAATCAGAGATTTCACTGAGTAGCACTAATTGTAAGATCCAATCGAACAATCTGATGCTATTACCATGTAATGTTAATGTCATCACCGAATATATTGTAGGTCTTTGCCAAGTAATATTAGAACGTTAATTGTGTACTCGAATAAACGAGTCATCACCGAGTAAACTTAAAGCCTTTATTGAGTAGAATCAGAGATTTCACCGAGTACAGCTGGTTCATTTACGAAGTTATAGCTTTTACCAGGTATACCACTTAAAACCTTCATCGAGTGCCATTAGCTGTACTTTTTCAACTTGTTTAATCTGTGAGATGTTATTCTAAGATGTTACTTCGGAATTATTTAACAGTATTTATTGTGTTGTGTGTTTTTTTTGCTCCGTATCTTTACGATAGATACTAGATAGATGATGCTGGATTAGAAGACATTTCGGTTGCTAGAAGAACTATTGTTTAAATTCGTGGAATAAAATAAACGATGTAATTAATTAGGATAACTGCAAGTTTGCATTTCAACTTTAGTAAGGTATATAATGTGAACGTAAGTCTCGTTATACTCTTACAAACGACTTCATTTCAAATATTAATGAATGAACCAGTAATTTGTGCATGTCAGCCCGGCTTATTCTCGGGGGTTACTTTATCCTAGAGAGCTGAATAACTAGGTACATATTCTCATTTTAGGGGGTAACTTAATTAAATTGTAATAAATCAAAAAAGAACAACTCAGCTTATTATTAAAGAGGCGCTACGAATTTCACTTATTACATTCAGTACAGGGGATTCACATTCTCTTTTCACTGTTCAGTTAACCTTAAGAATGTTGATCGATTCAACGGTGGGATGATTGTAAAACATTTTTTAATATTATCAAAACTATAGAAACACAAATTTAATGTTATACACTTTTTATTAGAAACTCTAACAATTGTTTCGACTTATGCAGTTATCTTCAGAGATTATTATTACAACTAACTTAAAATTATCAAGTACAAGCTAATTTATAGTCTACATACACATGTATATATATATATTTCTTAGAATTGTTACAATTTTGTCCTGTTTGTGATTGGTCGAAATAGCGGACTATTTAGTCCTTCTGTTACATCATTCATTACATTTAATTTTGAGTTGATGGCGTTTTGTATTTCTAATTTTTCTAAATAATTAAGTTTGTAACTTTTATTTTCTATGTGGATAATTGAAAGACATTCATCATTGATAGTATGATTTACTAAAATGCAGTGTTGTGCCATACCTGTAGTAGGTTTTTATCTGTTATGGATTTCTTATGTTATTTTAATCTAGTTTCACAATTCCTCCCAGTCTGTCCTAAATAAATAGGATCACAGCTTTTACAGGATATCATATTCAGTAAATCATACTATCAATGATGAAAGTCTTTCAATTATGCACATAGAAAATAAAGGTTACAAACTTAATTATTTAGAAAAATTATAAATACAAAAAGCTATCAACTCAAAATTAAATGTAATGAATGATGTAACAGAAGGACTAAATAGTCCGATATTTCGACCAATCACAAACAGGACAAAATTGTAAAAATTCTAAGAAATATATATATGTATATGTGTCTGTAGACTATAAATTAGCTTGTACTTCATAATTTTAAGTTAGTTGTAATAATACTCTCTGAAGATGACTGCATAAGTCGAAACAATTGTTAGAGTTTCTAATAAAAAGTGTATAACATTAACTTTGTGTTTATATAGTTTTGATAATATTAACCTTAAGAATTTTACAAATTAACGCTCTTAGAAATGGTCAATTTTTATTATATCTGTTTATCAAAAATTCTTTTAGGCGTTCTTGTTAGTGAAAGTTATGTAATGTTTATTTGAAATGGCTTCTTATTAAATAGTAAACGGTAATATTCTCTCAAGAAAACGTTTCCATCAAATTTCGTATTGTGTCGCGAAAGTAGTTTTGCAATCAGATCTTTCTCCATTATATTGAACATATTCTTTCAAGTAATTTGGCGAAGAGTTTGTAGATATAGAACTCAAAAGCTAAAACTGAACCGTCTTGAACATTTCGTATCAAATTGAAAGCGCAATAACATTTTATGAACTAAGCCTGGTAGTGATCGTAAAGATTTTGAAATTCGCTTTATAACCTAATAAGGAAAGACGAATTATCAACTTCAGTAGCATTTTACTCGGCAGTGTGCTGTGCTACTAATGGTCGTTTTACGAAATAGATTTATAAAATGCGCTATTAAAAACATTACGAGAGGCCATTTTATAAACCAAACACCAAAACTTTAATAATATTTGACTGCTATATAAATTACTACGTACAATTAGATGTTGAATTTTGTTGAATTGCGTTGGTTCAATAACAAATTAACTTGTGCCATTGTCAAGACTGGTCGTACGCAAAATATCGGTCACTTTCCTTGGAGTATTTTTCACTATTTTATTTATCAACGCGACAACACGAACCAAAATTAAGCAAAATTTACAATAAATTAACAATAACGAGCGAGAAGGATTTCTATATGAATATTTTTCTCTGACCTTTTGTTGAATTTTCCGGACGTATCACATTATATATATAGATATAACTTTTATTATCTCACAAAACCAACGAAGCATTTTTAAGTAAAAACAGCGATTAGATATAAGGAAATGCATCTGCATAGCAAATGTTAAGAAAATTTTCTCGGAAATTTTTTCAATTGCTCTATGTTCATCTTTACAAACTTACGTTGAACTGGCTTATTAATTGTTTTGGTTTCTTAGACTCGTTTTTAATACACATAACTAAATATTTTAACTGGAAACAAAATATTAAATTTTTTTAAATATAAACCGTTTTTAAGCAATCTTTTTATAGATATATTCTATTCAAATTTAATATAGTCAGTTTTTTTTTTTTTGAAATATTGGTCTTCTTTTCAATCAATGTTTTGTTTGTAGAATAATAAAATTGATACCAGGTTTTATAATAAGATATCACTTTAATACGTGTTTATGTAAAATGCCATAAATAATTCTCCTACTATGTATGTTATGTCCTCGGTTTTTCGTCCAAGATTGCTTTACTATTTAAGGATTTTACGGCGATTAAAATTTTCTTTATGAGCTATTAAAAAGCAAAATATCGTACTTTGTAGAGGAAAACATCAATAAAGGTTACATTTTATAAAAATTATACAGTTTGCGTACATATAGCTATTTCATTACACTGCCGGTAGCTAGAGAATTATCTTAATCAGCAGCTTAACGTTTTATTCAATAATGCTAATGAACTAGTTATTTTTGTAATCCGTGAAAAAGAAACACACCGACCGATAAGTTGTTATCAATAAACAGTTATAAAGAAACGTTTTTCCACAAAACTGATACTGAATTTTATTCTCTAAAATAAAGTGATAGAGTTTTAGTTGAATGCACTTTTATAGATTAAGTAAACATAAGGAACTATAAGAAAATAAATAATAAACTGATTAGAAACAAGGGATATGGTTTATATTCTTAATTGTAGAATTTGCTGGAAATAGCTGAATACTTGTTGCATTCTGTGTTTGTTCCAAATATATGTTACCGTTAATAACATTTTTCAACTATTTGAATTTTATGGACTTGTTTCGAATCATTGTTTTATTAATATTCGTTATTAATGTTCTTACGTGATGGATTGTTACTTGTATCGACTTAAACTTATTAAGAATTTTAGCTTATTGATACGACAAATGTTAGGAAAACTTAACCTTAATTTTTTGCGTTTCATTCCCACCAGATACTCATGCTGGTGGGCGGGCAGTCCCTCCGATCTACACTGTAGTGCAAAGCTGGAGGGTAGGGCGTAAGGCCCTTTTCAGTCTCCTTTCAGGAATCGTGGGAATGGGTGGGTTGTGTGATTAGAGAGAGAAAGATGAGACGGACGAAGTGAAGACAGAAAAGAAGTGAAAAATTATCTGTGGAATATCCAAGGATCCTAGGAAACCACAGAAAACCTGGACCAGAGCAGCCGGTCCCGGGTTCGAACCAATGACCTCCCGAATGCTAAGCAATGATCTAGAGCACTAGACCACGCGGCTCGGTGAATTTAGGAAATGAACTAGTGACAATTGTAAATTGTATCTTATATAATTCGTCGTTGTCAGTTGCTGTTCGAATAAATGTCGACAAAGCAAAATCTGTCATCCTAGTTTCGGTCATTTGAAAAATAACGCGGTCGTTTGGAACAAAAGAGGTTGGAATTAAGACAGTTGATATTAATTTCCCAGGCGAACAATATATTTTATTAGTCTGTGTGTCTGCCCTCTCCCCGGGCGACGTTCACCGCTCAGCGAGATGCAGTTAAAACTACGAACTGCATAAATATTTAAACTGGCATAAGACGACTGTTAAACATCCGACAACTTTTGATGGCACCTGTGTAAAAGTTCAAATACGCGAGACCGCCGTGGTATTCGGCGAACGGCGACCCGTTCAAGGGGCCAGCAATACGATCCCTCGCTCCCTTAAACTTTAATCAGCGCTATTATAACGGGCGCATCGTCGATACCTCCTCGCACTACAAAAGTTTGCCGGTGGAATAAGGTATTAGGATATCAAATCCCAAGTGGCTTTATCCCCACAACAACTACCACCGCTTCTTTCGTTATCCTCAACTTGTTCTCTCATCAAAAATAAAACTTTACTTATATCTCAAATAAAAAAGAACATGTAAACAACTAAAGATCCCGAAAAATAACACCTTTATTCAGAATTCATACTTAATACATTGTTACACATAGGCGTACCTAAATTTATTAATCAGAGGAGTGCTGTAACATCAAAAAATACTTACCTTTATATAAAGAAAAGACTTAAATGTCTAATTTTGTGACCTTGTACAGCTTATTCTGATAGACAAAAGTCAATACAAAATTTAACTAATAAACTAATAAATTATTAAGCTTCTTAGTAGAAAATAGGAGACTGTGGTACAAGAATAATTAAATAAAGAAAGACTCACCCTAATTACCACTAACTAAATTTAAAATGAGCGGACACGTGTTTCGCCCACTTCACACGTGGGCATTATCAACGCAAGATACTTGTAAGGTGGGCGAAACACGTGTCCGCTCATGTTAAATTTAGTTAGTGGTAATTAGGCTGAGTCTTTCTTTATTTAATTATGAAGCTTCTTAACCAGCAACCAAAATAGTGACAAATTTGAAACACTAAAGTCGTATAAAGTATAAAAAACACTTAAATAAATAGTCATACCACAGCTCTATCGAAAGTGTGGTCATTGACATTAAAGCTTCCATTTCTACCTTTCATGTCAGTCAAAACCATAATTTTAGTTTCCAATCCTCAGTCTTTTCCACGGCACTCTTGTCCATTGCCTCGCCTCCATAAATAATTTTTATGGATCTCAGCAAGATTACAACCCTAAATTTTTAAAAGCTGTTTGCTATAACTTCAAATCTTTTATTCATCTGCAATAAAAGCAGTATTACGTTAACTTCTGTTTAGACTATGGTCTACTATACTCGACAAAATGTTGAGTTTTATTAATGTTTATTAATTCTCACTATTACTTTCTCTAGAAGTCTCGTATTAAAACAGCTTTGTAAAAGAAAGCAAAACCATAACATTAATTGTGTATGTTAATATAAACCAATTTATTTGCAAAGATTAGCGGCGAAGTTTATTATAAGACCAATAAGAATACTTTTAGTTTACTAATAGAAATGATGGTAAGACAAGGAACGTGTAGTATAAAAGCCGTGGCTTTCTGAGACAGAATCATCATTCATTTCACGTGTTCGACTTTGATCAATTTAGGTTAATGGATAATCAGTATGCTATTATAGCATTGCAAATGTCTGTTACCCGAATATCTAAGGCATTAGAACATTAACTCTCGTGTAGTTTGCTTCAAAATTACTATATACCAATCTACCTGATGCTGAATGATTTTGTAGCACAAATATAAAATTGTTTAGATTTATATTTATATCAATTTTATACTACAATCTTCAGTGGCTCAGAAACCGTGTTGTAAAAATGTTAAGCGATATTGAAATCTTGTGGTAAAAGTGTCGTATTGTACGTGTTGTAAAAGTGTTGTGCTATAAATGTCGTAAGAGTGTTGTTCTATACGTGTTGCGAAATTGTTGTCCTATATCGAACCTTTATTGTAGAAGTATTGTGCTATATCAAAACCGTGTTGTAAAAGTGTTGTGCTATACATGTTGTTGCAGTGTTATGCTATACGTGTTGGAAAGGTTTTGTTTTATATCGAACCTTTATTGTAAAAGTAATGTGCTATATCAAAACCTTGTTGTGAAAGTGTTGTGTTATTAATGTTGTTACAGTGTTATGCTGTAAAATACGTTGTTGGAAAGGTTTTGTTTTATATCGTATTTTTATTGAAAAAGTATTGTGCTATATTGAAACCGTGTTGTAATAGTGTTATGCGATATCAAAACTTTGTGGCAAAAGTGTTGATGTATTCGTGTTGGAAAAGTGTTGTGCTGTATCGACGTCTTGTTGAAAAGGTATTCTATTTTGCTGAAACCGTGGCATAAAAGTGCTTAAGATTAGAAGAATTTGTTATAGAATCATGTGTCTATCTCTATTTTTGGGCTGTGCTTTCAAAATACCGTTTTAAATAGGAGTTGAATGTATTTCAATCTGTAAATAGACCTTTTAGAGTGGTGTTTAAATGGTGTAATGGGGTGATTGTTCACTGGTCGTTTCATAGAATCCCAAATTCGCCTTTCTTAGGTGTTAGAGTCTCCCAAGAGGCAATAAAATAACAGATCCGTGTAGCAACAAACATCAAAGTTGAGTTCTATTCGTATCCTATTACTTTCAACGAGTTCATAATTACTACAACCGTCAAGAACAGCGCACTAGTATAACATTTGCTAATTCGTGTGTTTATAGAAGGAATATTTGAGTCCCAGTCACCATACGCTAATTCACTTAAAATTTTAATAGTGGAAGCTTCAATTGTGATCTAATTAGAATATCAGTCTTTGTTAATTATCTCCTATTCTTCAGAAATTCCTCTTTATCGCCTCCTTCCGGACCATCATACATCAACTAACTGAGATTGCAGCCCTTCACTTATAAATTTTTAATCACCGTTTGATGAAGACCGAATCCACATTTTCGCACGTCATTTATTCTATTGTGACTCTTTAATTATATTTTTCACTTACCTGTTACATTTTATTAATGAAATACCTTAAGAACTATACTATCGGAAAATTATCAAAATTGTCATATATTTTTGCTTTTTACTGTATATCTGTACATTTGAGTTTTAGAAGTGTTTTTCTTCTTCAAAAATCAACAAGAATGTTGATGATATTACTGCTCTTTTTTCTGTTTGTATATTTTTATTTTGTGGGTTTCAAGTCAGTCAACTTTTTCAATTACAGATATTGGCTTTTCACATTATATATTATCTAAATGAGAAGTTATTTTCTCCTTATTTGGCTTTCATCCTTGTTGCTCAAATGTGCTGTTGTATGCGTGTTTCCTGTTTGTTTGCGTCAATGTTAATTAGCTGTTCTCTTTCAAAAACAACCAGTCGTGTCTTATTTCTGAGGCAAACGCCTACTGAAACTGACACCTGCAATTCGCGAGGAGTAAATAATTTTTCAGCAGAAAATCCAAGGAGCCATACACGTTATAAATTATCCTTCAGATGATGTAACATATCAAGTCTCGTCTGCTTCTTCCACCTTCAACAAGCGTAACTCAAACTGAAGTTGCTTTGAATTTAATAGGACACATGAGAAACTACCTCCTCTATCAAAGAAGACATCAAAAAACGTGCTAATTTGAAAAATGATAACCAAAAAGCGTTGTATACAGCTAAGCGAACACCAAAACTTTCAAATAAGTACGTAAAAGACGTTTCAAGATGAAAAAATGGGATCAAAATCCCACTTGCTCTAATATTAAAAGTTGGAGGGGATAGAGTTTCTTAAACAACCCACAATTCTTCCTGTTTTTTTTTTCCTGAAATGTTTCGATAGAGAATTCATTTTCCATTAATTTTGTTACGCTAATTGTAAAATTTTCTGTAGTTTATTTTAAGAACGTAAGCCAAGATAAGGACCAAAAACAACGTACCATGAAATTCTTAGAAAAATATGTTTAAAATAGGATGAAATGAAAACCAACTAAAAAGATATATTGTAGGCTCCTATCAACTCTAGCCATTTCTATCGATTTGACACGTGCAATCTATATCTGTTAATTGTACACTAGAAATAGTAGATCGTTTTAGTTGAGAAAAACTTTACAGCATACTTCATTAGTCCCTTAAATTCCATGTGGGACTCTGAAAGTGAATTGAGACATAAACCTGTGTAGTAGTTCTTTGTAAAAACTTCCACGATAAGCCAACCAACGGCATAAATAGTTTGAAGTTTGTCCATAAAATAAAAGTTCCCTTACTTTGTAATCAAAATGTCTCGATCTTCGTTTTTAAACGTCTGAAATTGGGAAAATTACTCAGAACTTTTCTTGAAATAAGCAAAAGAAAAACTACGGGACGTATGCAAAGCAAATTTGTATTCACAAACTTTTTTCACTTTTAATTATTTTTATCACTCTAATTAAGTCAATTGAAAGTTTTTAGTAGAAATCTAATGCTCAAGATATCTACACCATTTTTTCAAGGGTTGTCTACAAGTTCATAAAACTGTAACAAACAAATATAATTGCATTATTTTTACGTTTAATAATTATTAGGGAAGTCGCGGTTGGGAAGTTGTAAAACATTTTAATAACCAGAATAAAAACACTTGTTTAGAATTACAACAATTTAATAAAAAAACTCGTACTAATCTGGAGTTTATGAACTTAATTGTAAGGATTGTAGTGTTATTTACATATGATAGACAGGTGGGTGTAACGAACATAAAAAGTGTATAATTGGTAAAAAAGGTATCACAGGATTTTCCCAACATTGTATTGCAAATAAACATAATTTTAACCAAAAAAAATATAAAAGTTTTATATTGTATTTATAAAAGCAGAAAATTTGAAATTCCAAACGCATTCTTTCAAAACAAAAATGTTATCAGTGAACAGTGTGAAGGGTATAAAAATCCTATCTTTCTCGCCACACTTCAAAAATTGTAATTTCCTCACCTACTCACATTGTATAAATTGTCTAGTTTCTGATTTTTAGTTTAGTTTTGATTTAAGTCTTTGATAATGGCCTAATAAGCCGAAACGATTTTGTAAGAGCTTTCTAATTAAATAAATTGTTGTAATTCTAAACAAGTGTTTTTATTCTAGTTATATTTACGTCATTAACTATTTCTTCATTAATAACGAACATTCAATTTTTGGTTAGTAATTTACCGAAACTATTACCAGACGTTGATCACAATTACAAAGTTCTTAGTTCGTAAGGCATCAGCATTAGCTTTTACAGAGATCCTTCGATCATTAATAGATATAAGCTGTATCGTAGATTCAGTTTGACAGCTAGATACCTAGTCAAACATTTGTATAACTACGGTTAGTACAACATGGCGCTATACTGTAATAATTTGTTATCATTTCTTCGTTCGTTTACAAAAATTGCAACAAAACACATTTAAAATTGTTTGAGTTATTTTTTTTAGTAATTAGTAATAGTACAATAAGGTGTTTATGTAGAAAAGTAGTTCTTTAATGGTGTAGAGTTTAATTCGTTGTATTTATTTGCAAAATTATCTTAAGAGGGTGGTAATATAAGGCACTTAATGTTTGGCCGAGAGTGTACACCAAAATGAGTAAGGATAACAACGGATTATAACTCCTTACAAGTGGCTTTCGCTTCTTGTTTGCGTTAAAACTACACAGAGATTAACGACAGTCTTTCTGAATTCTAACAAGACTGCTCTCTCTTGTTTCCAACAAAAACTTGACATGTCGGGCTTCTACTAACCATTTGTTCACCCTCCAACAACAATATAAAAGTTTATACTGTTCCTTATTCTTATTTTTGAACGTTGCTATTATAAATGAATTTTAAAATAGTAAGCATTTCTTCAAAAGTGATTTAAATGTATATGAAAGCAATTCTGATTTATTTTTTAATAATATTTTTAGTAGGGGTAAATTTTAAATACATTACTGACTCAGTCGAAATGTTACGTAAAGAACAGTTAATCTAATAACAACATAGAGGCAATTGTTGCCATCTAGTGGATTGTAGCTGCTACAGAAGATATTAAACCAGACAAGGCCTCACTGAGGTATTTAACTTCTAACAAGAGCGAAATCGCGATCCGTGTCTGGTAGTTTCGATAAATTTCTGACCAAAAATATAATAATTGTTATTGTTAAGTTTTACGTAAATTCACGTATGTAGACTGCTAGACAAGTTTAAATACCTCAGTGATGCCTTATCCAGTTTAATATCTTCTGTAGCAGCTAAAATTCACTAGATGGTAACAATTGCCTCTATGTTGTTATTAAATAATAATATACATTAAGACAAAAGATGAAAAAACACTCGGTGAAAATGTTCCATGAATTTATTTAAAAAACTATACGTATTTAGGCAGTTATGCCATCGACAGGAGTTTAGTAACAACTGAAGCAATAAATTTAGGTATAATGTTACAGTGTATGATAAACATCTTTGGTGATTGGCTTAAATCTAGTTGTTCGTTTAACAAGTTATCTTTATTGATGCAAAGAGCTCTTTTGATTTCGAAGGTTTCTAAAGCGTTTAATTTAGTTCCTTTATTAGCAAAATGTAGAATTTTTACATAATTTGGAATATCCTGATTCTGAAAATGATCACTATCTTTTAATAAATGATTAGCAAAATTAGAATTATCTTTTATTAATCTATAGCTTGCAATATGCTCTTTGCAACGGCTAAGAATACTCCGACCAGACTGACCCATATAATAACATTCACACTGTTTACAATTAATTTTACATACACCACTATTATGCAAAGGATCTGATTTACATTTGTTATTAACTAGAATTTGTTTTAGTGTATGATTATTATAAAAAGCAGCTGTTATGTTATCTCGTTTTAAATGGTTCGCTATGTTTAGACTGGGACTTCCTATATAAACTATTTTCCTATAAGTTAGGTCCCCTTTTATAGAGTTGTAGGGATAAATTGACTTTAAAATAGCTTATTTTTGTTTTTTGTAGAGTAGAGTGCGGTATAAGCAATATCATGATCTAGAATAATGTACTAATTTAGTTTTCATTTACTTCTCATAATCAATATTGATCTTGTCCCTTTTATTTGTATATAATATAAGGCTGTTCAACGATTACATGAAATAAAGAATATAAGACATTTTTTTATCAGCTATGATCTCTGCATTTTTTTGCGGATAAAACTTAAATTATATATTATTTTTTACAGTTAGCTTGTAAGTATTGATGTTTTTGTGTAGATTTTTTTTATGAAATAGAAATTCGTGGAAAAACATTGGCAATTATCTTTTATCCATATTTGCGATGAGAATGGATGTAAAAACAGCAGATTGTTACAAGTTCAATTCTCGTTTCGACGAAATCAATTTGTGATTTAATTTAATGTATCAATATCGATATTTAGTAATATCCGTGATTCGCATTCTTTAACATTTCCCAACCGCCTCTCGGTGCGTTCGACAAACATATCACGTTCTTCAATAAATGAGGAAAACGTGGAAAGAGAAAGGACAGAATGCGTGACAGCTCGAAGAGAATGACAAACAAAATCCCAGCAAAGAATGATTTAATAGTCTGCGGCTGAATAAGCCGTTTAATTCAATTGGGACCACTTCAACCTTTTGATACATCTCTACCGTCTTTTCCTGATTTCATTATACACATATTTAAGAAGCTATCCCGGTTTAGTGCTACGTACTTTTATCATCAGCGGCTAACTTTTCTAGAATTTCAACAAAAAGTACACTCGTTTTAACTTTTGAAACTTAAAGTTCGCCTTCGTACGTACTTATACCGATAGTTGAGGGAAAATACATTAATTGACATGTCAACAGCAAAGTTCAAGAGTCGAGAGGAACTGTTAGAAATGTAGACGTGTGTGCAACCACATCTGTTTCCCAGTTATCTTGAAAATAATTTTGTCGGTTGTTGAATACGTTAGCAGTGAATTAGAAATAATATCAGGACCTGGTGCTTGATGTGGAACTGATAATGGTTTCTTGGTCAGGATGTCCTGATGTTGAACTGATTATGTTTTCCTGACCAGGATTTCCTGATGTGGAATTGATTTTTTTCCTAGTCAGGATTTCCTGATGTGGAACTGATTATGTTATCCTGACCAGGATTTCCTGATGTGGAACTGATAATGTTATACTGGCCAAGATTTCGTGACGTGAAACTGATTATGTTATCCTGGCCGGGATTTCCTGATGTGGAACCGATTATGTTATTCTGGCCAGGATTTCCTGATTTGGAACTAAGTATGCTTTCCTGGCCAGAATTTCTTAATGTGGAACTGATTATGTTAACCTGGCTAGGATTTTCTGATGTAGAACTGATTATGTTTTCCTGACCAGAATTTCCTAATGTGAAACTGATTATGTTATCCTGACCGGGATTTGCTGAATGGAACTGATTATGTTTTCCTGACCAAAGTTTCCTAATGTGGAACTGATTAAGTTATCCTGACCGCGATTTGCTGAGTGGAACTAATTATGCTTGCCTGGCCAGAATTTCCTAATGTGAACTGATTATGTTATCTTGGCCAGGATTTCTTGATATGGAACTGATTATGTTATCTTGGTCAGGATTTCCTGATATGGAACTGATTATGTTATCCTGTCCGCGATTTCCTGATGTAGAACTGCTTATGTTTTCCTGACCAGAATTTCCTAATGTGGAACTGATATGTTATCCTGGCCAGAATTTCCTGATGTGGAACTGTTTATCTTTTCCTGGCCAGGAATTTTTGATTTGGAACTAAGATTCTCCTGATAAATATCATGCACTGATCAATGTTAGACGGTTCAATTTTTATAAAATGTATTCCGAAACTCTGTAAAATGAATGACGATAAAAAAAAGTCAAAAATCTCGCTTTTGACATAAAAGATTTATCATTTTTCGTTTCTACGACCATAAAAAGGTGTTATTCATCTAATAGTTTCCATACTACTCATTATTTCAGTGAACATTTAGAGTTTCATGTTGATTTTTCAATTATTTAATCAGTCAAACCCTTTTTTAAGAACCTAAAGTGCTCAGATATTGATCGACTATATTCATTTTGTGTAAGCCATTAATAATAGTTTCACTGACACTGCGTGCATTAATATTTTGAATGATCTAAGCTTTAACCTAGTAAAGTGCTTTCTTGTATAAGACACATGAGACACTTACCTATACAAAGTACCTAAAGAAAATTATAGAGTAATCAATGTACAGCACTTAACACACAACGGTGTGTTTCGACATTAAATATTTATTAAATTTCTACTGTATTATTAATGAATATTTTTTCAGTGTATATCTACGAATCCTATCATTTCAAGAAGCAAAGGAACTTAAACAAACTATAAACTATAAATTAAAAAAAAGGTGATATGAAGTAGATATCTTCTATATGGATATATTTATAGTGAATAATCAACGATTTTTGGGTTTCAAGACGATCAGTATTGATATTTGGGGTATCAGTGGTGTTGGTTTAATAAATATTGTACTAATGTTTTGTGAGCTTTGTAGTTCACTTCTTCAGAGTAAATCAAATAGAATTCACACGACTAAAACTCCAAACATCAATGCTAAAACAATAGCTAACCACAGAGTTAGTCAGATAAAACGACTAATAAACTAATCGGCTTACTACCCAACTGAATCCTGGTTCAACTATTTTCATATGCAGTTAATTTATTTAATTGATTTTTGTTTGATTAACGTAGCATTGAGATAACGATTACTTGTTGAATCGACTAATCAATTTACTGTCTTCGTGAAATTAAGCAGCTTAATTATCGGAAGATTTACTATTTTCTGCCAAAACATCGAATGAAGTTCTCTGGAAAGTTAACATTTTTATGTGGAATTTTGGGTTTTAGTGTTTCTGGTTAATCGACTCCATAATGAATGAAAAGATGAAATTTCCAGTTAATAGAATAATCAATCATGAATTTAATTTCAATGCAGAATACAATAATCTAATATTAACCCAATTCCTATCCTATTTAATGTTATTAATCAATTATTTGATGAAATATCAATTACTGTTTACCTGTAACTGACCATCCGATTTATCTATTATAATGCTTAGTTGTCCAGTTGGACGAAGATGATTTAAAGATTACCGTTTTAAAGGGAAACAGGGAAACAGGGAAAAAGATAAACAGATACTTTAGTGTCTGTTAGTAGGTACAAGTGCCATCTTTTTGTTGTTTCTCCGTCTGGCAATTTTCGTAAAAGGAAAAGATCTCGTGGTAATATTTCGCGACCGTAGGAGTTCGAGCAATGATGAGCAAATATGTTGGAGTCGGTTCTTTATTGGGGTGTATTTGTATGCGCGGTGGAGCATTTTCAGTGGCGTTGGTGCGGTGCTTTGGGCTCTGGTGGTGTAGGGCAAGAAACGGAACCGGCGGCGTCGCTATCGGAGAGGCGTTTCTGAAGAAGCGTGTGTGAAAGTTTTTGTACTTGTTCGCAGTAGTTCTACCGCCCAACCGCTTTTGCCATTGCCGCATATATATGTATATATAATATATCCGTCGGAGATGCGGAACTAGTGAACTGCTATCTTGCCTTGCCAGCCAGCCCATACCAAACACTGAACTAATGTTTTCGGTGACGCAGATAGTGACTTACAGCGTGCCTATGCGACCTCATGTGTTTTCCAACCCCATGCGTTGTTGATGTCATGCTACTTTAATTACGATCTGCACATAAATACATATATTTACAATGTACATGCTAATCACAGACAAATCCCAACAACAATCTGAAACAACATATAATCGTAACGCCATTCTAATTAAGAACAAATATTTTATTTGCAGAACGTATACCACGAATCTATACATATAAATAATATTAAAATTACCACTTTTTATTAAATGCATATGGATGTATATACGGTACATATACCAAAATATAATTTTTTTTTGTTTGCCTGTTTGTTCCGGCTAATCTCTGAAGCAGCTGGACCGATTTTGACGGGACTTTCACTGGCAGATAGCTAATGTAATACGGAGTAACTATAACTAACTATATATTAATAATAATAATTAATTTCTAAAATAAAAGCAGCCTAAGTTACTCCTTATTACATTAGCTATCTGCCAGTGAAAGTCCCGTCTAAATCGGTCCAGCCGTTTCAGAGATTAGGAACAAACAGACAGGCACACAGACAAAAATTGTAACAACGCCTTCCGCCACTTAATATCACAAACGCTGCCTGTCATGCGGGCTCAGAACGCGCGAGCGAGATATTGCTAACGGTTGTCTCAACGCCTTCGTTTAAAATTTTAAAAATAACTTTTTTGTTAAATTCCGTGCGGACGAAGTCGTGGGCACAGCTAGTATATAATAAGTTTATAAAAAAACACTTACTGAAACATGAATCGGTAAAGGTAAATTCAATAAATATTAACAGGTACATATGTATCATTTAAAATGTTACGCTCTATTAATTTATAATAGTGTTGACCTACTGTAAGGGGTTGGTTACCATAATCTTCAATTATTTCTGATTTAACTTCAATAAAAGGTGTAGTGAAAACAAGATTTTTCAAATTCAATACCTTATGTCTCTTTGATCATCATCATTTTTAATTGTAAACAATAACAAGCTGTCAAATTGTTGAATGCTACAATATTATTTCAGCACACTGTGGCACATTACCTGATGATGTTTGTTAGTTTGTTTACAATTATTGATAAGTTTCCACGATTACAAGATTCATTCATTATTTTTAAATTCTTTGTAAACTATTAAAGGCCTAATTCAAAATGATGTTCTGTCGTGTTAATAATAATGAGAAATTGATTTAGGATTATGAAGAATTATCTTTGTTTACTACTGGAGTACGCAACGATTATTTTAATTTGACTAAAAATTGTTATGCTAAAAGGATACAAAATCAAATCGTCTAAAATTATACCTTAATAGTAGTCGTTTAAAAATATAAGAGTTAGTAGAAGTATATATGTTTGTATATAGGATAGTTTTAACGGAATGTATTCGTATTATGTGGAGGTCTCTTATAAAGATATTTCGACGTTTTATTGGTGTGCAAACAACCAAATCCGCAATTCCTCCACGAGTGCTTTCGTTATGGCCTTATTTAATATCCAGCCCTGGCAAATAAATTTGCGAAATGGCCCATCAACTAGGAAATTCTATGAGATAAAACTTGAAAATTACAACGAATTAACAGCGTCTCTTTAATTCAGTTTTGTCCTGAAGTTGTAAAACAAAATGAAATACTCGACAACGTCACGGGTGCATATTATGAACCAGATGGACTCTTACATTTATAAGCTTTTTTAAGGTTCCGTAGGTACCTCCAAAACCCAAAGGCAATAACGAAAGCTTTTTAACGTCACACACGCCTCTATCCATCTAACTGTCTGTTTTTGGTAGACCTTTTTCTATAAATTCTGTGATACAGGAACTTTGTCACTAGTTATTCATATGCAAACTTCATGTATAACATCTCCAAACAAGTAAACAAAGAAGAAATAAAAAGTTCTGCTTGATTATTCTTTAACATAAATTCCTTAAGGTTAGTACAAATATTTAACGAATAAAAATATAAATAATAATAATAATAAAATATCTTCGTCTAATAATCGTTCGGAATCAACAGTGTAATTCATATTATATTTATTATGTAGTTTGTAAAAGCCTTTCTGCAAGCGCCCACTTGATCAGACCCGATAGGTCGAAACCGGTCGTGGGATATGGCTTTCGGTGCGCTGTGTATACTGTGTAGGGCGCGTTCCAAATGTGGGATCTGTGATCGTTTATAATCAGACGAAAAAGGATTTTAATACCTTCTGTTTTTTGGAAAAATGTAAAAGATGATAATGTATACTTATACTAAATTATTTGATTCTATTTGAAATAGATACCGACACATATATTTGACAACGGTTAAACTAATGGTTTGCTATTTACAAATGGTACTTAAACAATAACAATTCAATCATTTTATTCTAGGTGTGTAAAACGTAGTGAATAATGAAAGTGAAACAAAATATTTGCAATTGGAAAATAGTTTTACAACAAACCGTTGCTGTCACATTAAACTATAAATATTGTTTATCAATCCGACTAATAATTGATTGACATGGAGCTGTTGAATTATATATTGTTATATTATTTATAAAATATATTGTTTAACGACGACTAATACAAATGTATCTATATATATTATATTGTAAGGTATAACGCACTATCCCGTTGTAATGTATTAACAAACCATGCAACCCTGTTACCCTTTAACTTTTGTTCAAATTTTTCTATGGTTTCCTTCGATCATTTAGGCAAATGCTGGAGCAGTGATATTCCACAGATAATCTTTCACTTCTCTTCTGTCTTCATATCGTCCGTCTCATCTTTCTCTCCCTAACAACACCACCCATCCATTCCCACGATTCCTGCAAGGAGGCTGAAGAGGGCCTTACGCCCTACCTTCCGGCTTTGCACCACAGTGTAGGTCGGAGGGACTGCCCGCCCAAAATCACGAGTAGCTGGTGGGAATGAAACACAAAGTTTTTTCTGGGGCAGCAATATTTCAAAGTTAATCTTACACTTTTCTTCTGTCTTAAATTAATTTGTGGAGATTAGATAAAAATAGTTGAAACCAATTTTTATGCTGACATATCGAAAAGTGGGCAAACATACATGTTCACAATGATTTTAACCGTTTGACAGAAAAATTTTACGAAATGGTTTCCGTTGTAAGAACTAGCCTTGGCTGACATTCAAACAGTTATATCTGCTCACGAGTGTAATTGACAGTGAACATATCTTACAGTCGACAGATTCCGCTGTCACTTTAAAGGGCCGATTACACCCCCTGATACGGTCAAATCCTATAAAATCAATTTCGTACGCTTCGAAACGGTTCAAGAAGTCAAATATAACAAGTTCCCTTTGTTTTGACTAAAACGCATGTCGCACGCATGAACCGTGTGGCCAGTTGTTCCGCTCTGCTTTTTTAATGAACGTAGAATTCTGTACGGAAGTGTTACTTCCGAATCACTGTTACTCTTCATCCCCTTTAGCTACGTCCGTGAATAATAGTAAAAAAATATCACTTACCTACTTTTGACCATCTGGTAATTTTCACATAATAGTAGGTAAAGAATTATGGCATTATAAAAAGTTTGCAAACCATAAATCGGTACAGTTCTAGAAATCGGGATTCAATAGTATCTATTACATAATTTGAATTTTAAATGAAATTGCGAGAAAATAAATTCCCTTTTTTATTTTTCTCACCTTTTTTTACTTAAAATATTCAAAAGCAGCGTCGTACTATCTCATCAATTATAATCACGTCTCATCAGCCTTACTCGTCAGTCTTTTTGGAGATAATGAAGAAAAATTTTCACGCACTTTTAAAAACTCCAATCTAATATTTCTCTACACCTAATTTACTATTTATTATGCCTGCAGACAAAAATATACGAAAACAAATTAAAATTTAATTTACATAAAAGAATTAGCTACCCCCCTTTGTCCAGTAGGTACAATTTTTAAAATTTGGAAATGAATTTATAAGTGAAAAGTTTTAATATTGGTCAGATGATATTTTGAATCAATTTCAATGAAACTGCTCCAACAGCTTTAGCCAACATTTCGAATTTCGTAATTGACCGTTTATTTTATCAGAGAGCGACGATTTAGAAGCGAGGGTCACGTATATATTGGGCATACCGGATATGATTGTCCATTGATTGCACTCATCCATCTCTCTCTAGAATCGGGAAGAACTAATACATTGCCCTTTTTTAAAGACACCCTATCGCAGTCTTTCTTCTCTCTTTTTTCTTCTACCTCCATTCGCCTTTACGTTTGCTGAAATCGGTATCACATCCAAACAAATCAAATTGCTAACTAAATAAAATGTAATTTAGATTAATGGAACGGAAACTTTTTAATTTTCTGTTCTGTTTTCTCTTCTGACCTATCCAGGTTGAGAAAACAACTAGGAAGCTCTTGCAATTTGATTACTTTCTCACTATCAAAGTAGACTTTGAATTGTCGTATCTTTCTATTGAATTGAGTTAGAAACTTCTTAGAAAGTTCTCAGAAGATTACATAACATATGTAATATTTGAAATTAATAACATATATCACCTTGATACTTCCAGCCTTTCATGAGAAAGCGATCCTCATTCTTTGCTAACAGTAGTCTAATATAGGTCTTCCTCTGTATTCATCTTTGTACTTTAATATACCCTTCTAACTAGCCCTTCATGTCTTATAAGGTGTTCTGCCATTCTATTTCTTCATTTCTTTATTGACTTCTGACTTCCATAACTCCTCTCAGGAAACCCCTGCTTCTTCTAGTATTTCCTCATTTCTAATTTTTTCTATCCACAGTATATGAATCATCCTCCTATAACACCACATTTCAACCGGTTCTAGCCATTCAATTTTTGTTTTATTTTCATTTCGCATACTTCTGTGGAATTGGAATCGAAAATTCGTGCATCTTCAAAATGAGTACCTATACCCTGTATTTTTAGGTGTTTTATATAAGAAATATTTTAAACCAGTGTACTTTTCTTGTCTAATAGGTACATTTAATGTTGTTGCCGAAGAAGTTTGTGATTTTTAGTAATACAAAGCCTTTTACATTTTTGCAAAGGGTTTTGACTTCGTCCTGATGGTGACAATGGTGCATTTTGCCGATAGCCAATTAATTAATGTGCAAAATAGGTCAGGATTTTAAAAATTGTGTTGTTTTACTCTTTCTAGCTACGTATCTTGTATATGTAGGTGCACATAAGTATACATGTACACATATATATATGTATATATAATACACACACGTGTAGTAAAGCAGTTTGTTCAAAGTACACACAGAGTTCTACACTCTTTGGAATTGAGCGATAAATAAAATCACGGCAGCAAGCAAGTATTGCGTCAACAGCTCTCGTAAAAGAACATTTGTCGCGCTTGCTCGACTATCATCAATACTACGGTAAAAGATACACATACGAAATAACATTTCAAACTCCGTCGATCTTTAATGTGAAATTATGCCATGAGCGCATACAATGGTTTGCACCAAATTGTTTCTTGTCATCCGGGAAACATTTTTGAAAATGTTTCGATTGTTACTCGTGTATTTGTTCAATTTTAATGATAATCAACCACTTTCAACCTCCGTTTGTACATGAATACAAAAGCCCACCTGCGTTCGAAAACCGCTTCTCTCTTCCTATTGTAGGGCGCCGATGTTTATTTAACAATTTTACATTTTTCTTCCGTAATTCCTAACTAATAATTAATTTAATCGTTTCGCTTTTACGGAGAAAAACTAAAACTGGAATGGACTTTTATGTTTCTTATTCATATTGTCACACGTGTTTCGCCCACTTCACACGTGGGCATTATCAACGCGAGACCACGTGTGAAGTGGGCGAAACACGTGTCCGCTCATATTAAATTTAGTTAGTGGTAATTAGTGTGAGTCTTTCTTTATTTAATTTTTCACGGAAATTGTTTATCGCTTTTCGGGAAATCAGCCTTTTGTAATTTCGGTTTTTACGTTATCTTGGAATCCTGTGTTACTTCTAACTTCTTCAAAAATGTATGATAATTTGTAATATTCTTTTTCATTTTTGGTTACCACTATACATATTTTCATTAAGTTCTTGGTGAAAGATGTTGAAATTAATAGTTCACTAAACTTATTCAAAATATCGAACATATGTTTCGAACTTCTCAGTCCATTATCAACGAATGTAAAGAGGAATTTAATACAATGTGATTTTATACAGGTTTGTGCGAGGGTGGTGGGATTTCCAAGCATTAAATGTGTTCGTTTTTGAATTTTCAATTATTAACTATATATTTATTGAAATCATCTTTACATATTGCCTAGATGGGGCTCGTTGTATCTGATGGTTTGTTTTTGGAAAAGTGAGATCAAACACATCTTGGATATGTTACTTTTTAGCTCCAATAAATTGTGTCAATAAAACTTTTTCACGTGGTATTTTCTCCGCGATATATAGTGAGATAGCTGCTGGAAATTGATCACACTTAACTAAAGCCAATGTTTAACGGAATGTCAATTTGAATTACAGCAAACTATTAGATATCCAAGAGAAAAAATGAACCGCGGAAAAGAATTCGACACAAGAAAAGTTTGTAGTTTACTCAGTTTTGTTTATAATCTTTATAATTACGTATCAGTGCAGTTACTGTATAATGAACGTGATGGATCTTATCAATTATATAATTAAAATGAAAACGAAAATCGTCATTAAAACTAGTAAATATCAAAACAACCAAGAAAGTAACAATTAACTAGAATTGCCTTTAAATATTGAAATTCAAAAAAGCCAAATTCGCAAAATTTGGATTTAAAATATTGCAAAATGTGATGTGCTGGGGGCAAGTTTTCACATACTACTTACTTTTGGAGACTGCATTTGTATTCAGCGTCGAAATTACGTTCTTTTCAATTCCTGAAATTGTAGGTAGTTTTTATTTGTGTGAATAAAGTTTTCAAAATCGTTGTCTGGTAAAGGTGAAGGTAACAGATTTGTTAATGCTTTTTTATGTAAGGTTTTACCGTTTAAAATGGCTCAAAAGGCCTTTTTAACTTAAGAAGTATATTATAGTTTCTATTCCTTAATTTTGTTTCGTAAACAAAATTACGTTTGAATAGCGCTGGTATATTGAATTTTTCATGTAATATAGGATAGAAAGAACAGTCAGTACCTCACTTGTATAACGCGCGTGAAACTCGAACATTATCCTATCACATCAGTACCTATGCCATTAAGTGTGTTATAGGTTTTAAATTGCACTTACAGTTTTCTTCAAACAGAAAGTAAAAAGGTTACTAAGTATTAGATATTCAACATTAAATGATGTTTAAGTTTTCAACTTTTATTAAAGTAAACTTAACACTGTTGGGGTGCAATTATTGTGCAACATGTTTAAATAAAAGTACGTGAAAAAGTTTCACTAAATTTAATAAATATCCTAACTAATTTCGATCCCACGACTGTTATCAAAGGATTCGAGTAAAGTATTATAGTAATACGACTGTGCAATGCAATAATATTATCTAAATCTAAGTGGTGATTTGATAAGACAGTATAAAAGACAATAGAAATCTGGTCCAAGTCTTCTGTGGTTTCCTTAGATCACTTAGACAAATGCTGAGCAGTGATGTTCTATTCCACAGAAAAATCATTCACTTCTCTTCTGTCTTCAATTCGTCCGTCTCATCTTTCTCTTCCTAACCACCACCCACTATTGAATAGGGCCTTACGCCCTACCCTCCGGCTTTGAACTACAGTGTAGGTCGATGGGACTGCCCGCCCATCAGTATGAATAGCTGGTTGGTGGGAATAAAACACGCAAAAGTTTAGTGTTTAGAATTTTAGTCATTTAGTATAAGATTTTTCTCTAATCCTATAATAACGGTCGTGTTACCGAAATTAATTAGGATATTTATTAAATTCGATGAAAAATTTCCACGTAATTTTATTTTCTTTATAGAAATTTCTAAAGAATTCTTAAAACACTTGGTATAGGTTTCAAAATTTGTATTTGGATCTTAACGATACCGTTTCGCATATTACAGCATTATCAAAAGAGTATTAAAAACAAAATTTGTAAGGCTGTTACAAAGTGCTTAAGTACTTATGGATCACCCAAGGGGTGGATTTTAGGAAAGCGTATAGAGAATAATCAATTTGTTCGCTTGTTACATTGAGGGTTTTCTTTACAGCTTTTGTTGTCTCTAGACTTTCAAGTATGTTTAATTTCCTTCCCTTATAACATTATGTAAAATATTGAAATTATTGACATCTAAATTATGATCGCTCATAATACAGTGGTTAACGAGGCCTGTACAGTTGTCCTTTTAAAAAATGTTATTTTTTGTGTTCGTTTGTACTAAATTTAGGTGCTTTTCCTATTTGACCAATATAAATAGCTTCACAATTTAAACAGTTTATTTGATATAGTTACTCCGATTTGTTCGGATATGTCTGTTTTTTCTTTATTATTAAATAGAAGTGTTCTGAAATTTAATTTGTTGACGGTTGTTGTGTCTATGTTAAGTTTTCTTAATCTATTAGAAATTTTATTTATTAAATTTGGGATAAAATTGATGAATTGATATTGTTTTTCTTCCTTGGTGTTTGGGGAGGCATATAAACAGATTTCTTTTGTGTTTTAAGTATTAATAAATCTATTATATTATCGTTGTATCCGTTGTTTTTTGCCAATGTTTTTATGAAGTTAACTTCTTTTCAAATCACATCGATAGGCAGTAAAAATGTTGTTAATAATTCTTTGATATGAATAATTGTGCTTAGTAACCCTGATATTCGTCTAAATCTTGTCATTATTTATTGTTTTAAACAATATGGAATAATTAAATAAAGAATGACTCACCCTAATTACTACTAATTAAATTTTATATGAGCGGACACGTGTTTCGCCCACTTCACACGTGGGCATTATCAACGCGAGACTGACAGTGAAATGGGTGAAACACGTGTCTGCTCATATAAAATTTAGTTAGTGGTAATTAGGGTGAGTCCTTCTTTATTTAATTATTCTTTTACCACTGTCTCTTATTTTCTACTATGAATATGGAATAAATAGTAATAATTCTGAAAGTTTAAACAATATGGAATAAATAGTAGTAACTTTGAATGTTTATTTAATAATATAAAAAATTCTTATACAATTGTATTGATTTCAGAAAGCACTATCAATAGAATTTCTGTGACAACTCAATCATTTTTTGGTAAGTACCTTTGATTCTTTGTTCTCTTTTTGGAACATTTAGGAACACCATATCAATCGTGTTCTTCTATACTTACCATTGGTTTTGGCATGATCAATTGGGTGTAGAATTTATAAGATGATCATGGTTTATGTGTTTACTGCTAGGCAATATGCATTTAGTTTTTGTTACATTACATATTATCCGTCATCTTTGTCGTCAAGCATAAAAGTCCGACTAGCATCTGACAGCCATTTATATTTTTTATTGATGTCGAGGCAGTCTAGATCGAGATATGTAATATACTTACATATTTTTATTTAGTACGATTTTAAAACTCGTAAATTTCGGTGAAAACTGTAGTTAAAATCCCGCCTGGTTCGTCGTAGTTTAGGGCAAATGTTAAGTTGGCAATATAAGTGATGATCTTGGGGGGATGTGGCTATTTCTTTTACGAATTTACGGGTTTATGAAGTTGTTACTGGTTTAATAATGAAGATCCAGAAACTTTTTGTCATTCACTTCGCTCGAAAGTAGCAACGGGTAACGTTCTCAGGCTCTATCAGGAGTCGACCAGAGGCTTTAGTAAAACTTTATATTTACACGAAACTTAAAATTCACGGATACATTCGTCTTCTAGCTTTCGACCCGAAATACACCCACACACACACACACACACACACACACACACCAAACTACATCTAAATCCTATTCACCTTCGTAAAACGATTTAAGTGTCAACAAAACATGCCAAAATTAAAGCGATAAAAAACAATGTTAAAAATGAACGTTCAAACTTTTTATTACAATGTTTTGGTTAGACTCCCTATGCGAAAAGATCGACCATAACAAGATGTATCATTTCATTACTGACAATCCAAAAATAAGACCAAAATCCGACATTTGTGTTGTTATTTGTTTAGTATTTGCCCACAACGCTTTTAGTTATTGATACAATATATTAATTTTTGAATTGCTTAAATTATGTAAACCAAACTACAAAAAAAAATTGCAGAAACCTACACTTCCATTAAAACATGTCCATTCCATAAACTATTGTTGAATCGATATCCGCCTAAAATTGTGTTCAAACTTATATTGAACTGTCCATTACAGTGAAATCGTCTGGGGTCTTTCAGACCTTACAAATGTGTGTTATTGTTGTGGTTATTAAAGTCATAACATATTATGGTAGTTTTTTTTTCAGTGAAAGCGATTGATCTTTCAATCTAGCATTTTAATAAGGAAATACGATTTATGCAACATTTTGCCTTTATAAACAGGGTCATTCAAACTGAGTGGTACATTAGACGTTTTAGGGAAACTAATCATGTTACAGATTTGAAAATTTGGGACTAGGGGTTATCAAGGATGATCCATGTAACCAAAATAATTTCACTGTTGTGGTTATACCGGAAGTTGATGTCAACTTTCTTATTTTAAATGGAATGGTATATTTTTTAAGATGAATTCGTATGAAACATAAAATTATAATGTGACTTTGATAACCAACTTGTATGCCTATAGATATAATTTAAATTATTGGAAAAAAGATTGCACCGCAACCCAAACTGTAAAAAATCATAACTTCCATAAAAAATGACTTAGAATATTGAAATTTTTACTAGTTATAGCCAAGTCATAAGGCTAGCGTTATTCCGAAACTAAACATTATAATTTGTACAGGGTGTTCAGAAAAAAAACAATGTTTAAAAACTTCAAACATGAATAACTTCATTTTTTCAAATGTCACCTAGCATATTTTATTTCGTCATTCGATTCCTTTTTATATCTTCTTATATGCTCCTAAATTTTCAGATGTGTAACATGCTTAGTTACCCTAAAACGTCTAATGCGCCATTCAACTTGAATGACCCTGTATGTAACACTTAGCAATAGCTAGTGAAGTTTGCCTGTTTTCTTTACCATTGTTATGCATATGATTTGTATCACGATTGTATCCAATCTCGTTTTGTTTGTTTATAATAAAAATCTTCCAGATGCGGTACTTATCAATCACTTAACGTCAATGAGAATTTTTTTTTCCCCATTATTTTAGCATTTAGTCTAGCAATATTTCCTTTAAAAAGATGGATTTTCATTAAAAGTCTATAAACGCTGTTTATAACTTGGCCTAAAAGGACCGAATGTTTAATCGGTGGTGAATGGCAGATTTTATGATTTATGATTCACTTGGTCGTGAGTTACCTTGCATGTTGTTCCATTTTCGATTAGAAGCAAAAAAAAAAAACTATCCGCTTTGACAATAATTCAATTTATTACTTGTTAATATACACAAAATTGTTCTAAGTACAGGATAACTACATTTAGAAAACTGACTGTCCGTCTCGTACTGTTCTATACACTTGCCCTACTTTCTATTTGACCTACCATAAAACTACCCTCTTTTAAAAATGAACATGTGACTAACAAAATACTGCTAACATTACGAACTAAACTTATTTACTTAAAACTTAACGTATTAATGTATTTAAAATTTACCCCTATTAAAAAATTTTCAAATGTTTCATTATTAATGAAAACAATGTTTTACATTATTTACATATACATTGTGTTTGTTGGAAAGAAAACAGGCATAAGAAAAAACACATAAAAGTGAAATGCCGTGGATCCAATTTCCAAATTAGATGAAGTTGTCAAGTCAGTTTTATAGTGCTGATTCGATTTTGCCCCTTTGTGGGGCCACAGTTAGTCGTTAGTAGGTAGTATACCTTGTAATTATTGAGATTGCTTGTAAACTTTACGACAGTAGTTGAAAGGTCATTCTCATAAAATGTTGTACGTACTGTAGCAAAATACTACATACAAGAAGGTATTTCCAATTCCAATTCCACCTTGCATTAACTTCACACGTGATACTGTGACACATATCATAAAAAGTACCCAAGAAGTAGCCAACAACATACTCGTTATATAACACATGGGCTGAAAAGTCCCGGGCCTAACACATTGTATTATTGCATTCACTTTTTTTTCAGTAGTACTAACTTTCAAAAGACAGTTATTAAAATTTCATGATATTCTATTAATTAGTTTGTGAGTTATTGTGCTAAGAGTGCTAGCTACTCTGGTTATTTTCAAAACAATGTCGTGTTGTAATGTTACTGGTTACACTGCTTCTTGATGGCAAACCATACCGTTCAAGCGAAGCAATGGCTTGAAAAGTGTTATGGAGACTCCGCTCCATCGGAAACAAACGAAACAAAATAAAACGTTGGTTTGCTGACTTCAAACGTGGTCGTAACATGGAGACACTGATGATGCAGAATGCAGTGGACGTCCAGAAAACATGATAAAATCCACAGAATAGTTTTGAATGATCGAGAAATGAAATTGCGTGAATTAGTTGATATTGTAAAGATATCATGTCAAAAGAAAGTCTTGGCTTTATCATTAGCATGAGCATTTGACTTTGAGAAACCTCTGTGAGTGCCACGTTTGCTCACTGTTGACCAAAAACAAGAACGTGTTGATTATTCTAACCAGTGTTTGGTCATGTTTAAACTAAACAAACTGGAATTTTTGCGTCGATATGTGACGTGACAATGGATGAAACATGGATCAATCACTTCACTCTGGAATCAAAACGATCGTCATCTGGCACAGCAGTGGACAGCAACTGGTGATCCTTGTCCAATGCGCCCAAAAGCACAACAAAGTGTAACTACATAAATTGAACTTGAACATGAATTGCTCCCACATCCACCGTATTCTCCAGATTTGGCTCCCAGCGACTACTGGCAGTTCGCAGACATCAAAAAAATGCTCCCCGGCAAGAAATTTCGCTCGAATGAAGAGGTTATTGCTGAAGCTGAGGCCTATTTGAAGGCAAAAGATAAATCGTTCTACAAAACCGGTATTGAAATGTTAGAGCGGCGCTGGAATGATTGTGTTGCTCTTGATGAAGATTACGTTGATGAATAAAGCAAATTTTGAACAAAAAAGACCGTGTTTTCTTTGTTAGGCCCGTGACTTTTCAGCCCATGTGTTACATTGAGAATTCATAAACTCCATCTGGGTGGATGACAAATATTTTGTATATAAAAAAAAATAAAAATAAGGCCCATACTTCTAAAAGCAATCGTTTCTTTGATATTTACTGTTTAATGCCCCGATTATTTTCCATTTCTTGTCATCTTTTTCTCAAAACTATTCTAGCAGTATCTTAATTTTAAAGTTGAAACGACAACAAACACAGACACACTCGAATGTTGTGTTGTCGACTCAAGTTAACTCGCTTTACCCTTGATATTCGAGTCAAGTCGCAATCAGGTGTACATTTTAGGGTCAAGCTGGATAGCCAACAATTACTAGATGACTCCAGGTCTTGATGACTAATTTCATTAGTTGTTTGTGTAATAGAGAGTGCACATTTTAATGAAAATAATTGCAATTACATTTAGTACCTATTAGATAAACGGTCTAGTGGAGTTTAAATTCAAGTGCCGTTTTAAAGCATGGTACATTGTTTTCAGTAGAATCGGCCGCTTTTATTATTTCCCGGTGTTATGATATGGTTGTCAGAAACAAATTGAGAAACAAAACATACGTACATAGCCTTTTGCATTTTCACAATAACGTCTTTCGGCTATAAATAATTCAACGGAATAAATGAGTACTAACATTTTCGTTCCGAAGCCGGAGAAAGAACGGACGTTTTTCAATTCCAAGCACGATCGCACAAAACTCGTTATTCAAAGGGCTCCACCTAATTCTTTCGAAATTCTGATACACACAAAAGATATTCCTTTTTCTTTACAGCAAAAACATGATAATCATTCACTAAGAAGATTCGTTGTAGTCATATTATTGCATTTATCATTTTTATTCGATTTTTCCCACAAAACAAAACCCCTTTATTTTAATACAGCCATTTCTCTTTCTATAATTCCGTGCTAAAAAACGGCAAAGAAAGAACCACATGTGCTGCAGAACTAATGTATGACTTACTATTAGTTAGTTAGTTATAAAAACATAATGTAAAACGAACTGTATAATATATTTTTTGTTTGCTCTTTTTGAGAATCAAAAATTTATTTCTGCTGCAAAGGGGTTTAATAAATTTATAACTAAAAAGACAACACCTCTTGTTAGGAATTTAATGATAGGATTTGGTACTGGGATTTTCATTATTTGTTTTATAACTGCTTGTGACTCTAATAAAAGTTTATAGAACTTTATAGCACATATTTGCGCTCACTTTTCAATAATAATTCTCCGTGCGCAGTTAGATTTTTGAACAGTGTTTGGAAATGCTTTTTGCATAAACTCATGTTGAATTTACAATTGAATATCAAATATGGTAATGTTCTACTATTTTAGTGTAATAGAAAATGAACGGTAATGTTTGCAGGACAGCATATTTTTGTTTGAGCAGCTCTTGATATTTTAAACTACTGAAGGGAGAGATATTATTTGGAAACATAAGTCACTTTTTTAAATATTTGATATATTTTCTATATGTTATAATAACCACTGTAGCTAATGCAATTAGAATTGTTTAATTGTTTTTTTATAATAATAATAATAATTCATTTACATTTATAACTATATTGTATTGTTATATAATCAAAGATTAGTATTTTCATATTTATTAATTTCCATGGTTTCTAATAGATTTAATTTATAACTTTTACTTTTAGTATGTAGAATTTTAGAATTTGAATTTAAATTATGTTTCTCTGTAATTAGGTATGTAGCGTAATTGGAATCGGTTTTTTTGGCATTTGAATGAATTAATATGTTCTTTGATACGTTTACTGAATGATCTACCCGTTTTTCCGATGTAAAGTTTATTGCAAGTCCCACAGTTTAATTTCAAATATTTCAAATCAGGAGTACATAAATTAAAAAAGCACAAAAACCCACCCTTAACTACTTAATGTATAAGTATAAACACATAATATTGTCTTCCCCACTTTAAGTAGGTATATTTGTAACTTCTGAAGAAGCTACATCGTGGTGAAACATATGTTAAGTGAAATAAATAATTTTATAGAAATTACAAGTGTTATATTATTTTCTAGCTTTTGTAGAATGTGTACGAAATTCCCCTAGGTACAAATAACATAGTCCCTAATGTTTCATCGGAATTCAATACAAAAATACATGTTGGCAATAGCTATTTAATTTCGATTGTCAGTAGATGTGTGTTAATTGATGCAATGACTAAGTGGCCCTTCGTAAATGCTTTTAATTTATTGAGAATGCCAAAATTGCTGTTTTCTCTGAGTTTCACTGATTTCCTCTATCCTTAATTATCTTGCATGGCATTCGTGTGAAATGGTCTGGACCATTACAGTCCCATTTTGATGATCACGCATACCCTCAAACCTTAAATTAATTGCACAAACTTTCACCAAGGTTCATAATATGTGATATCTAGTAGAAATGCAATTAACACCAGATAACTGTTGTTATCTGTAATATGGTTTATTACTTCATCTCTCAAATATTCTTTGTGAAATGGTTTGGCATTTAAGTAGCGAATAATTTGACGAAATTTGAACACTAGTTGTTGTGTATGCTTTTTATGTTAGAATGCTTTAGAACATAAAGAGCCATTTACAACGTTAATTTAATTGTATTTGGATTAAACAAGTCTCAATATTTAAATTCTAACTTGTGACTAAATAAAAAGCGCAGTTTGGTGGAACAAAATATAATGTGTATGTTTTTCTCTTTTGCAAAAGATTTTCTTTCCTGTATATGTTAAAGACGTTAAACAAAGCAAGCTCTGGTGGAGTCAGCTAGCAGCTTGAAACTGAGCGTCGAAGAGGAGAATATTGCCGGTTGTATATTAAATAAATGATCGTGAAACGCAAATCAGTCTTCCGCATAATATGCTTTCAAGCTACCGTTTTTGCACTTTTATAAATACTTTTTAAACTGTACGCATCAGGGAACAAACATAAATGCAGTTTGACAAAATCAATGTAAAATTACTTAGTCGTCTATATAAATAATAATAATTCTGTCAATAAATACATTGTTTATTAAGATTATTCTCGATTTTTTCGTAAAAAGATTGTCAAAATTATAACTTGGGGAATTTTATTATAACATTATTGATGACTAAAATCTCGAGCAAAATCATGCATTACGTCCCTGGCGATTGGTTTAAACTTTGTGTGTGTTTGTGTTCTTATACATCTGTAAAGCATTAATCAAACACGTAGTAACTTAGGAAAGGGGCACCAGTGGTGAATGATGCTTTTACATTTTTGAGCAATTTAGTTTACTTGTTCGTAGCTGTTAAAGCCCGAGGACATTGTCAGAAGGAAGAAACAGAAGAAATTAACCGTCTCGCCGGGGAATTACAAAACAGATTCCGTATCGGCGAACTGATCGCGGAATTATTTTTACTCTATAGAAAAAGTTGAAAAGACTCGAAAGGAAATGTACAAGAAGGGCGGTAAGCAGGTATATTATTACACGATTTCTTAAGGATTGAGATAGAAATACCGTAGAATCGTAACTGCTGTTGAAAATTTCATTGAAATTAGTTCCTGAGCTTGAAATCAAATGCTTTTCAAAAAACATTTAACACTAATTAAAAAATAAAGTTTATTATTTATTAAATTTATTAATAAATAGAGAGTCAGTAAATAAATACATAGTAATAATTCAAACTTTCGACGGTGCAGTAATTGTGAAACATATTTAATAATTAAATTTAAACAAAGAAACTCAAGAATGTTTTCACAGATATTGGTACTCTTGAGAATGGCCATATCGGCCGAAACAATACTGTCGAGACAATAAAAATATGTGTGAATTTAATTAATAAATAGTAAGTTAAATGTTGTTTTTCAAAATTAACAATTGTTGACGTTCTACAATAAATTTCATATGGTTTATTGTGTTACATATTTTCTTGATTTTCAAGAAAGTAAAACTATTTTTGTAGATAGTTAATATAGTAGGTACAGGAATTCTTCGGATAAACACAGAATTGGCTGCAACTTTATTTGATTATTGTTGAGTAATTAAAAAAGCAATTATATAAATTCAAACGTTACCTACATTTTATGAGGTTTCATTAAGACGCATTTCTTTCGAATGTTATTTCAAGATTGCGATGCTTACATGCCTTAACTTCCATGGAGCAGCCCAACCTGTGCTTTAACTTGTCCAATCAAAAACTCATTTCACGCAAAGTTCTGTTTACAGTAGTGAGGTAATTAACTCATGTTTTCACCGAAGTGTCAAAGGGGTTGTGAGAACAATAAACAAAAAGCTTCTGTAACTATACAAAGTTCACCCTAGTTACAAATATAAAAATAGGAACACCACGGTTTATTTATATGTTTAGTATTTACGATAAGGAAAAATAAAATGATATCGATGATTTACCAAGTGACTTACTTGTAGTGTTTTATATAACTTCAATGAACTATAGGGGAAATTTGTTGTAAATAAATATGTATCGTTCTTTAGTTTTAGCTTCTACTCTATTGATCAGATTTTGATAATAGAGATGTTAGTCGATATACTTTGTTTGCGCAATGTCACAAATAAAAAGTTCAATGTGGCTATACTGTAGTACTTAAATCGCCCTGTATGTGGGGGTCGTTTAATAACCGCTTCCAAACAGTCTAAAAATTAGAAGTAAGGCAAGAAAATTACTTAAACCGTTTCAAAGGAACGAATTAAATGAAGGTAATTTACCGAAGAAGAAGTATTTTCAGTCACGGACGAGATGCCGACAATGACAACAAAGAAAGGGGATTGCAAACTCGGGAATAACCTCTGTTTAACGGATAATGAACCGAGACAATAGTAATTCTCACATTAATTAATAGAACCCCCTGATCGGCTATAAAGTAACTGCTGAATTCTTTGTTACTTCATTATACTTTCACGAAAATTGTAACGATAACTTTTTTTGATCGAATTTCACTATTTAAACATAGATTATACTGTCCCCGAAAACATTATTGTTTTGAAAATTATCTTAGGTATAGTTCAAGTTTTACTGAATCGAATAAAAATTAGTTTTCAATTCGAAATCTCAATATTTGTTGTAATACGTTGCATGGCTGACCAAATATGCTCGCAAACCATGTAACTAAAATAATTTCAACTGTCGGGCACTTCCGGTTATACCGGAAGTTGATGTCAACTTTTTCAATTTTTTTAACATAAAATTTTAAGGTGACTTTGATAACCGACTTGTATGCCTACGATTAATAGTTTCTGAGATAATTTAATTAATTCGAAAAAAGGTTGCACCGTAACCCAAACTATAAAAAATCATAACTTCCATAAAAAATGACTTATAATGTTGAAATTTTTACTAGTTATAGCCAAGTCGTAAGGCTAACATCATGCCAAAACTAAGCTTTATAATTTGTATAGGCCGTTCAGAAAAAAAATCCAAACTTTAAAAACTTCAAATACGAATAACTTCATTTTTTCAAATGGCACCTAGCATATTTTATTTTGTCATTCGATTCCATTTTTTATCCTGTGCCCGACAGTTGAAATTATTTTAGTTAAATAGATCATTGATCACTTTCAAATTTTAAAATGTATAACATTCTTAGTTTCCCTAAAACGTCTATCGTACCACTCAGTTTGAATGACCCTGTATGTAATAAGAACAAATTCCAGAAGCGTATTCTAAATAAAAAGAGGTATTACGAATTGCTATGATTTTACAGTTGAAGATTGTTTAATATTATGATGATTTAATATTAAAAAAAATTCACGATATTTGCAAAATGCAGACCTTTATTAAGCGTAATTTTGAGATCGTGTAAGCCTGGCCAAGCGTTTAAAAGCAAACCGTAGCTGGGAGATTTGCTCCGCCATTTCCGACTTCGTGTAAATTATTACCCTTACTTGTATATGCAACATTTCATAATGCAGTGCCAACACTCTTTCATTCTTGTTTTAGTGTTTATTACCCGGTTGGTATTTATACCTGTCACAACTTGCTTTTGTTCTACTAGCAGTCGATAATGTCCCAACGCAGCTTAAATAACTGCTTCTATCTTAAACAGAGGCGTAACACACAGGGAAATTTTAGAAATCTAATTTTTTTACACTTCCAATAATTCTTCTTAGTATTATTATATTGTGGCGATCAATACACCCTATTTATTTCACTTGTATCTACTATATAATATAACATTCTATCTTAAATCTTTTGTGTTATAATCAAATGATTGACATAAAACACACTTGGTAGGTTTCACAAAATATATTAGAAAATCTCTGATAAAATTTTATATAAGTTCAATAAACTTGATTTATCTGTTATCTTGGTAAATAAAAATAATTAAACAAAACTGCTCGTAAACAACAAGGAGAAAATAAATAAACTTGAAAAAAATAGTGTAACAATTGTGAAGCATTTTATATTGGGCAGACTGGACGGGCTCTTAAAAAACGCTTAGTTGAACATGAAAAATTTATAAAAAATGGTAACAAATGTACCGGTATAGCCGACCATTGGATAACCCTGAAACATTCGTTAGATACCAATAACGTAAAACTTATACACAACCAAAACAAAGGTAAACGGCTAAACTACCTATAAATCTTAGAAATAATTATGGCCCTCGTAGTCCACCTACCCATTAATAACGTAAATAGTTTGTAAATACCATATGTACCTTTAGTCCTAAACTCTTCGATAATGGTGTAACTACCGAAACACGTGTCAGAGATTTTTTAATAGATATATGTTGTGTATTTTATTTTAATCATTTGATTATTTAAATATGTTTCACCAAGTGCCCAGCGAAATATCACTCACTACTTTTGTGTTATATTTCTTTATGTATAAATGTAAATATTTCTTAACATTATCTTCAAAGCTTTTGTATTTCGTCCATCTGTGCCAATGACTTTTATTACTCTACTTTCCTATAATCCCGGCTAACATTTCAATTTCGCGTAATAACCACATGACGTCTGTCTTTCGCTGTCCACCCTAATTGCACTTTTACGATAGGTTTCTTCGGTAATTTGGATTGTTGCTCTATTTCATCATATTTCTCTTCTCAAAAATTTCCATGCTTTCGTAATTGACAGCCTACTCTTATCTACTACCCTTTCCTTTACTTCAGAAATTCGATTTCATTTTTTTTTCCTTCTGATACGGCAATTCGATCTGAATCTTCCACTTGTTAAAATCATTTTCTTCCGTCTTCTTGTTATTGAATATTTTGTTGTTGTTGCGATCGTTGTTGTTATTTAGTTTTAATTATCCGCTTACTAATTACCTGACACGAGAGTCTAAACTATTTATAAATATACTTAATTACTCTGTACTGGTGCGAAATGAAGTTAGAGATCTGGGGTTGTTGGATAGAATGGGAGGGTATTAGAAATAATATGAGTAAAGGACATTATGGTGTTAGGACACTTTTTAAGACATATTAGAAACACAAACAGGAGTAAAGGGTAAGAAAAGAAGGCCTACATTAGATTATGGATTGGCCCAAAATAAGAAGGTGTTGAACAACAAATTTCACTAAGAATTAATTAGATATTTTGAAATTCCGCCCAACAATTTAATTTCGGTTGTTGTTTATTTCGTTTCATAACATTTAGTAAGTACAATCAGGTAAATTAGGAAAATAATGAAAACGCAATTGCTAGAATTGCGTTTTGGAACAATTATCAAACGAAATTGCTTAATTGGGATGCATTAAAAGTTAAATTGCTTTCCGGAGTGGTATAATTCAAACATCTAAGTTAGTTAGAATTAAGGACTAACTACTAATAATGCGACTACCTCATTTTAATGCGACAAAACTTCTTTTTCACTCACTGTCAAAGAAATATTTGCCAATGTCTGTTTTTGAAATAGCTACATGTTTCTTTGCCGCAAATATACTTTAAAATTGAATCAAGTGCTCTTTAACTGCAACGCTGATAATCAGTATATACAAATACATGATTGGATTAATTAATTAATTTAGTAATCAGTTGATATCTCTTCACGTTATTGCGTTTGAATATCGAATTGTTTATTGTATTTAAATAATAGTATTCATTATGGTCATTATCGTCGGTCAATTAAATATGAATGTACTGAATCTATCATTTTGTTGCGTGTTATGTTAGAACTCAGAAACCGTGTTAGAACTAAAAAATAAAATTGTAATGCACGAATTTTAATAGAGCTGAAACTGTGTCTTATATTAATGTATATTTTATCATTCCTTGTAAATATTAAGAGCGTAAAATTGTAGGAAAACTAGGAAAGTAGTATACCGCTTGGTTTTTCGTTAAAGTAGTCAAAGTTGCAGACTATTTTCAAGTTAAAAATGAAACAAGAACATACACAATTCCATTCGAGAGAAATTTATTTCAAGCCTGAATAAAAAGGTTTAACAGTTTGATGCGTATATACATATAAAGAAAGTTTGTTTCGACAAGTTTCTGAAAATCTGATAGCTGGAGAGGGCAGATTTTCGCGGCCCGATAACTTTTTGGTTTTTTTTTCGTTCTTTATGTCTAAACGGCCATGAATGATCGAATGGATGACGATACTATCGATCACGAACAATTTTTAAATATTCCTAAAAATAGCCATAAGGCTGACGTGTAAAAATTGAATCTGTTCCTGTTGCTTCTCAATGTATAAGAGACGAACTCAGAAATGAAAAACTACAATTGAAAAAACCTTACTAAATAAAGAAAGTTTATACGAGGGTGGATCAAATATAAACGAACCTTTTTAAATTGCGCACCGGATAGAGTTGTTGATGTTCAAGGCGCATCTGGGCGTTAGGAACTTGAAGTGGGGATATTAGGTGGCACGGAAACGACGCGTCGTGTTGCTGCGTTCGCTTGGTTAATATCTATCACAATGAGTGAGAAAGAGGTGCATAGCATAGAGGTATTGCGCAACGAATTATTATTAAGTTGTGATTTCCACATGTTTGGGTCCCTCAAAGAATCACTAAGAGGCGAGCGATTTCAGACCAATGAATAGGTGGAGGCATTTATGCGCAACTGAATCGACACCCGCCCTGATTCTTTTTATGAAAACGTTTAATTTTTGTATTGTATCCGCTTAGAGCGCTTTCCAATGTTTTAAATAGCCCTTGTAATTGACTTAATATATGTAAGTGAAGAGTTAGGCGGATGGCTGCCACATCTCTCTCGAACGTTTTTTTGTCTTTTGTTTTCGTTTACTTAGACTGAGCTCACCTTTATATTATAGGAATAACATATTTAATAATAAATAAGTGTTATTAAAATCACCATTAATAATGTTATATGTAGATAATGTTGATTAAATATTTATTGTATAAGTTAATTCTTTTGCATAATTCCAGTGGTAGATAATATTTAATATTAGTAAATTAGCCAACGAAGAGCAGTGAAATTTTGTTATCGATGATAATCAAATAATGTAGTTCAATTACAAAAACAGTGTCGTTTTAGTTATTACATTAGGTTCTAGATTAATCGTTGCACCCCGTGGATGCAATGTCATTTGAACGCGACTAGTTTTTTCACTGTTTCATTCCAGATATGTAATTAAATTATGCTATGTTTGTAAGTTCAGTGGTGTAGTTACATAATTAACCATTAGTCAAAATAAACAGTATCACAATTTATTAATAATAAAACCGTTATTATTTATTTAATAAATTAAATCAAAATTTTAAAATGCTATACTGGCAACTTATGTTTTAGTTTATGATTTATCGAAACTATCTGTGGTGTACTGATAAGAACCAATAATTCACATCTGTTTAGTGTTAGGTAGACAATTGAAAATATGTAATGTAGGTATTTAAGTTTTAAAAATTACTGGTCGATTCTACGATGGGGTGATTGTAATTTATTTTTAATAAGTTAGCAGATCTGATGGGAATAAAATAGCCAAATAGCTTTTTATTTTAAATTAGTTTCTAGTATAAGTCTCAGATGATGACTAACACGTCGAAACAATTGTTCGAAGTACTTAATAAAAAATGTGCAAAACAACCGTTTCCGTTTTTCTAACATTTTTAAAAATTACAGTGAATTATTATAAACCTAAAGAGTTATAAAAAGTAGAGTCGAATATCTGGTTTTCTCTGTATCTATTTCCAAACTCTAAAAGATCTTTTTCATTTGTTAGACTCTTACACCTTGGAAGAAAACTATTACGGGTAACTTCTTATCTTCAGTTTTGCCACTGCCTTGGCCGACCAAGGTGGGCATAATTCTAGAAATCTAACTTTAAAACTATCTCGGTTACCACTATTCAAAACCAATCTCTCAATAACACAATTCTTACTTAAATGTCGTCTCAAATCAGAATTTGACTTTAAAAATTAAGACAGTACGTGTGTAGAAAATGATAAAACTTTAATAAACCCCAAAGATAATGAATACTACGTTTTTGTTTGTAGTAGTTTTAAATATTATTACATTATGTACTTGGTTAAACAAAACTCTTTTTTCATAAAAGATAAATTAAAAGTAAGCCAAAATTACTGCTTAAAATATTAAACCACAAATGACCAACTCAACTTTTTTGAAAATATTTCCTTATTTTTGCGTTTATTTTTTATCGATGCTAAACATTTATTTAAATCTCTAACAGCTTTGGCAATTTATTAAGTACTACTTGTTTGGATGAAATATAACATTAATTCTGACGCTAAATTTTTCGGGAATGGATAATACATTTCGCGCGTGAATATATGAACTAAATTTGCCGCAACTAGGCAAATAATATTATCCATTTACATAAATTACCTTTAATAATTTATTGTATTTTTTGTTATTCATTTGATTACAACATAGGCACCTACCAAAAATTTAAATAACTATTTTAAATTTTGCTTTAATTTAACGGTAGACTTCCGATATTTTGTCAAAATTATGGTAAATAACACATTAAAATATTGTTTTCCACTTTAGTTTATAATTTATCGATAATGCTGACAATACAGAAACAGGGTCGTCCAGAAAACTTTTCAATTGGTCTGTTCATGAATCATATAAAAAATAATAGAAGTGTCATTATAAAACTTAGGGTTGTGGAACTGTTGTTGTTGTGTGTTGCTTAGTACTAGTTAATAATTTATCATGTTATTGTTATTATGATTATTTATGTCTATGGTTCCTTTGGCTTTGTTAATGGTATGTAGTTTCAAAATTTTTATCAAAAGTTTCGGCCATTAAATTTTCTGCGTAGGTAGAATGTGTTTTCCGCTTATAAGCTATTAAATGCTAATTTACTCATTCTTGGAAAGATCTACCCGTCGATCCTGTGTACACTTTTTTATGATCTCTACCGTATTAAATTCCTGATTTTTATTTTTTATCTGTTATGTCTTGGTTGTTTCTAATTTTTTTTCCTAAAGAGTAGTTTGTTTTATTAGAAATTAAACATTCGCTACATGTTTTCATAATATTTTTCTAATTTTGTTTTGTGTGCTTTTTTATTTAAAAGTTGATTTATCAAATTTTTGTTGTAGCCATTATTTTCGCTTATTATTATTAAGGGTACATTAATCACTTTTATGAATATTAATGAAATGATGCGACATGTATAATCATATACGTGTTTGTAGCTTTGTGACATAATTAAAAAATGTGTTTGTAATTTTCTTTGATATTATTTCTAAAATTCATAATTATCAAAGGAAATAACAAACACATTTTTTTTTTTCGATAAACCATACACCTACACACAGATATGACTATACATGTCACATACACCGTTTCGAGGTGTTAGAATTTGTTGTTTATTTGTTTGTGTTGTAAACGTTTCGTCGTTGAATTTCGATGTTTAAAATTGTAAATTGTAATTTGGAGTTGAAAACACCTGTTACCTCTTGAATTGTCCGATTGAAGATACGACTGTCGCTGGCCAGTTCCCATGGTAAATATACAGGCCAACGGCAATAAAAAAAAGTTTAAATTCTCACGTACCTTGTCCTAGTATGGTGATAATATAGATAACAGCTATTGTAAAACAGCCTCCACGTTGGTCTCTTCTGGAGCACATGTTTTTGTTATTGTTAGTTAACAGTCACTAATACAAGAAAATTTGCTAAAAAAGTTTTAACGTAAAATACGTGCCAATAGAATCATCATAATTAGTTTTTTGATTGACCAGTTTCGCAAAAGGAATGGCGAAAGCGGGATCATATTCCTAAACACACGAGGCGCCCGTGACGACGCTATCGACGCTCGACGTCGTTGCGATGAAATGCCGGAATGTAGAACAGGCGTTCCCGATACTTGACTTGAAACTGGCCGCGAATATACTAAACGCAGACTCTCTATCAGTTCGCGTCCTTTACGTTACTCTCGTGTTCTGATGCGACACTGCGCTGCTTCCAAAACGGGGATGACTAGCGTCGCGGCGCTTTTTCCGAGTGCGTCCACTCTACATGATTCCTCTGATGTCAACCCCTCTGCCATTTTAAACTGTCCAGTCTTCACTTAACTACTAATTACAATTGATCTTTAATCAAACATAAAATATCCATCTTGTTTAAGGAAATTAAAAGAAAAATTAACAGAATATATTTTAACAATTTTTCAAAGGGTAAATCGAAAAACAAAATTTATTCTTTTAAGGACCTTTTACTTTGACGAAATAAGCAGAAAATATAATATATTCTAACAATTAGTGTGGAAAACGTATTGTATTCAAAAGGTTTTTCAAAGGGTAAATCGAAAATGAAAAATTTCTTATTCAAGAAGGTAAATTCATTGTTTTAAAGACTTTTTTCTTCAAGGAAATAAGCAGAAATATAACATATTCTAACAATTAGTGCTGAAAACATATTGTATTCAAAAGGTTTTTCAAAGGGTGAATCGAAAATGAAAAATTTCTTATTCAAGAAGGTAAATTCATTGTTTTAAAGACTTTTGTCTTCAAGGAAATAGGCAGAAAATATAGAAACGGGTCAGGACAACATGCGGTAATTCAAAAGTATTTTCAAAGGGTAAACGGAATATGAAAATTTTCTTATTCAAGAGAGTAAATTCATTGATTTAAAGACTTTTTCTTCAAGGAAATAGGCAAAAAATAAAGAAACGTGTCCAAAAGACATGGTAATCAAAAAGTTTTTTCTAAGGGTAAATTGAAAATGAAAAATAATTTATTTAAGAAATGAAAATTCATTGAATTGAAGACTTTTTCTTCAAGGAAATGACAGAAAATATAGAAACTGGTCCGAAAGACATACGGTAATCAAAAAGCTTTTCAACGTATAAAATCAATAATGAAAATGAACCTGAACTGTTCAATAAAATCCTCACGATTGAAACCCGAAAAGATCAATAGTAATACTATGATTACTGATCGTCATGAAAGCCTTAAATGTATTATGATCGAATAAGTTAATAAATAGTTAATTTTAAAAAGACAACAATTTGACATTGTGTCATTTATTCGAGCGACGTTATTTCGTACACGACAGGGATCCTTTCATAATATATTATGCCGACTTAGGTTAACAACTTGGCCCTATTTGTATGCATAAAAAGAGAGTGAGTCGCGTCAAGGGATGGCACTACGGCGCTACGACGCTACCGTGCCGCCGCCCGGTACGTCACTAACACCCCTTGCATAACTTTTCCAGTTTGTACTTTACCGATGAACCAACAAAGAACTTTGGCGAGTCTCTTATTTTAGCTGATGAGTTTCTGCCGCCATGGGTCTCTTCCCTCAACACGCGAAAATCACTCTTGTTTATTCCCATTATGGCGCGTACGGAACGGAAGTAGGGTGGATATTCCCAGCTTTTACAATTCACACCGAACAAAACGACGCATAAACATTCAACTGACAGTCCAAAGCGTATCGTAACAACTTTTTTTTTAATTCCGCTTCAGAATTAATATTGAGCTTTTATTTATTTAACTGTCCACTCGTACTCATATGCCACAAACATCGCTCTTTTTTATAAAGAAACTTGCCTCTTTAATGTATGATTGAACTTTTAAACAAATTATGTTTAAATCATATTACTACAATTGGAAATGTTGAAATAAAACACTAATTTTCTTACAGCACAATTTATTTAAAATAAATCCCTTCCGTTGTTTACGAGGGTGAACCCAGAAGTACCCGACCCAACAAAAAAAAAACAAAAATATATTTATTTTTCAACATAATCTATACACTTTTTTCAGCGATGTTCAATAAGTTCAAGACCCTTTTTATAAAAAGAACTGCCTTGATATCACTTCCTCATCGTTGGAAAATCTTTGACCACTGAGACATTTTTTCAAGTTTGGGAACAATAAATTATCCGAGGGGGTTAAATCTGGCGAATAGGGTGGATGAGATAGCGATTCAAGCTTTACTTTATTAATTTTGGCCATTGCAATAACGGATTCATGAGATGGTGCATTGTCTTGAAGAAACAACACATTCTCCTTAGCTTTTGCTTGATTTCTTCGCTCAAACGTTGCAATAAGTGCGTATAATACTCGCCGTTGATAGTATTTCCTTTTTCAAGACACAATGAAAATTGTCCCACGCGCATCCCAAAAACAACGACGCCATGGCCTTACAAATTGATTAAGGCTTTCGCGGCCAGTTGATGAACTGATGTTGTCATTCTTCGGGTGTACAGGCCGTCGTCGGTTGGAATTACCTTCCTAATGTTTCGCTAGCACGAGTGGCGAGCTTCTTCAGAGGTCCTCTGAAGAAGCTCGCCACTCGTGCTAGCGAAACGCCATGGCCTTGTCTGCAAATGAAACGGTCTTCGCCTTCTTTGGAACCGGTTCTCCCTTTTTAGTCGATTGTTTTGATTGTTCTTTTATCTCGGGTGTGAAGTGATGGACCTACGTTTCATCCATAGTTATAACTTCGCTAAACACTCAATTGAAACATCTTCACGACACTGTCCTTGCTCGAGTCCAAATTTTCAGAAAATATTCGATGTACCGCACTTTTTGAAATGCCTATTATGTCTGCTAGCTTGCACATTATTAGTCGACGATCATCCATCTATTCCGCTTTGTGGATTTTCTTCACCATCTCTGGAGGTCGTCACCTCATTTGGTCGACCACTGCGATGCTCGTCTTGGCAGCTCAAACGGCCTCATCTAAACGCTGCAACCCGATATTTTACTGTTTTAAACGAAGTAGCAGACTCACCCTGAATAGAATCTAGTTCAGTTTTTATATTGGATGAGCACAATTTTGAATTTCAAATTTTACACAATGAAAAAATCTTCTCAAATCTTTCGAAATCAACAAGTATAATCATCTTAAATAAAGAAAGACTCACCCTAATTACCACTAACTAAATTTTATATGAGCGGACACGTGTTTCGCCCACTTCACACGTGGGCATTATCAACGCGAGACAATCTCGTGAGTCTTTCTTTATTTAATTATTTTTTTACCACAGTTTCCTATTTACTACTTATAATCATCTTAATTTTAAATAATAATAACTTGAATTCAAGTGTGAAACAAAAAAAAGTCTTATTTATTTCCTTTCTTTATTTATAAAATGTTATCTTAATTTAATCCTTAATGACCAGTTAGACATTAATAATTCTTCTTAGTTAAATATTTGTCTCCCCATTCCATGATTTTGTAACTGTTCTGTACATTTCATCACCTGATGAAGTCTTTGTAAGGTGGAACAATTCGTCGTGAAATTATTAGAATATTTTGTTAAACTTTTAAATACTTGTGTTTTATTTCTAATGTTCTAAACATTAATATTTTTATCACAAAATTTCTATTTCTGTGTATCAGTTATACTTTTGCAAGTAATAATATTTTACATAATAATAATCCGAGGAAAACTACCACGAATACATTTAATCTTTCGTAAATGATTAGATTATGATTTTGTTGCTTTAAACGTGTAAAATGGATGTCCCATATAGGTTCTTGCTTCTCTTTTTGAATGAGCCAAGCAAGCTTAAAACTTAAGGAGCTTGCTCTCAAAGCCTGCCGCGAGATTAACGGAAAATAGAACTAGACAGTTCGATCCAAAGATATGGTAATTAAAGATCTTCAAATGCAGATGCGGTACGTTTACGGTTTCAAACAACTCAAAGGCATGTAAAAGGTGAATAAAATTATACTGAATAACCTGACGCCTCAAATTTTCTAAATAACTAAAAATTCTTTAAACATTTTCGTAATCGAAAAAAAAATTACTTCCTACAAAAGAAACGCTGAAAATGTTATACCTACAAGGTTTGCTGTTTATATTTTGAGTCTTGCCAATACTGTGTTTACAGGCACCATCTGATATTTCTGATTTAAAGTTTGAACTTTTTAACCATAATCTTCTTCAGAATGTTTTGTCATTTGAGCATTTGTATTGTTGCTCGTGTCAATATGAGCCCAAAACAAAACAGCAATCCACCATCACATCGGCGTGAAAAACGTCGAATTGATGGATCATGCTCCCTACAGTCCTGATTTGTCACCAAATGACTTTTTATTCTCGTATATCAAGAATAAATTGCGTGGCCAACGTTTTTCGGTGCCTAAAGCAGCCGTTAGTCTATTCAAAAACCAGTGTTAGGAAAATTGGTTCGAGCGCATGCAAAAGTGCATTCATTGATCATCATAGAGAATACTTCAAAAAACGATAAAGTTATTTTCGATAATAAATTACTATCTTTTCATTATTATGCTCAAAATATACATAGCAACCCTTGTATCTAAGTACTCTTAATAAATTTTTTACAAACTTAGAAATATCATCTGAGTTTTTCCAAATTTGTCCAGGTAAGCGTTATCTGTATCTAATTAATTTGAATGTTATATATGATAATAAATTTAAGCATATTCAAATATTAGTCCTTGCAGAGTGAAAGAGTAATATTAAAAATTTAATTGAAGCCTTTTTGCGGTGTTGTTTCCTTCAATTAACTGAAAAACAATTACATTATTTTCTGCTTCATTCAGATATAGAAACACAGCTACCCTTTGATTTTGTAAAAACTGGTCAAAAGTTAATGACATTAAGTTTTGTGCGGTCTGCATGTCCAGTAGTTGCAAACAAATTTTTTGTTATGTATATTATGGACGGTGGTGGTAGAGCAATATTGATCAAATAGTAACAAGTAATTAAATTGTCTCATTTAATTCTGCAGTTTGTGATCTGAATAAATTTTCCCGATCGATTATTTTTCTTCGTTGAATTTAACATACCTACCACACGAAGTTTCGTTTGCGTTTAAATAGTATACGGAAGTTGTACCTTCTTGTACAGAATACATATATTTTCAACCAGTACGCTTCTTTAGCCTCAATTACTTTCAAATAGCAGCCTATAAAACCAATTTTATGTGTTTTAGATAAGGACAAAATCTGTAAAGGTTTTATCAATGTATGATGCTTATAGTTGCCTTTTTATGCCTTAAAGAAACTATTATGAACTACTATTTTGTAAGGTTTCGTGATATACCGAACGCTAAAAGTGTATGCTTTTCAGTTGTTTTGATATAGAAAAGAAAGCAAAAAAAATTGAAATAAACTGATTTACCAGTTCTAAGATGTTTTACGGTTATTGTGTTATGTTAGTAGCTGTAGCAATCAACACTAATAGAATTAAATCAAATTATCCATCACTTCATAACCATCATACGGAAATGTACTTGAGTACTTCACCTGTGCTAGTGATTGACTAATTAGTTATATAAAATTAAATAAATATGCTTTTATTAACTAAGTCTCTTTTTGTGATCTTTTCGAAATTCTTGTTCTGTATGTTTTGTTTTAATAAATATAACTATGCAGTAAAACGAAACGTCTTTTACAAATTACAATCGCAAAATTTACAGTCACGTTTATGATGATGTATATGTGTATATACTTATAAACAGCATATTTTTCCCATAAGTCCTGGAAGGCTGAAGCTGTAAATGAAATACTAATAACGAGCACTAACGTAGCTAGAACGCGGTACGCCTACTCGATTTTTATTACAACTAGTGTAGGTGTGCCAACTTAACGAGGATAAAGAATGAGTTGAAAAGATATGACGCTAACTAAAAGAGAACCTACCATTTACCAAGGGTATTATATAGTTAATGTAATCACAAAATGGCTTAATCTTGCCACTTGCCACTTGAATAAAATAACTCGTAGTTTAGCTATAAAAAAATAATTTTCTAGTTTCAGTTAATATAACAGGGTATTACGCATCTACCACTGCTTATAATAAACTTTCGGCTATAACAAACTACAAGCAGATGAGAATGTGAAAATTTTGTGTTTCATTCCCACCAGCTACTCGTGCTGGTGGGTGGGCAGTCCCTCCGACGTACACTGTGGTACAAAGCCGGAGGGTAGGGCGTAAGGCCCTCTTCAGCCTCCTTTCAGGAATCGTGGGAGTGGGTAGGTGGTGTAGTTAGGGAAAGAAAGAAAATCTGTGGAACGTTAGAATTATCAAATCGTTCACATTTGAATTTGAAACAGAACAGGGGTGAAATGATAGAAGCACAATATTTATAAGATTTCGGAGCAGAAATAAATTATTTTCACGCGGTAAGGTACCCAAAAATTATAGATAATATATTTGCTTCTTTTATATAATATATAATAAGCAGTTTATCGTGTAGGAGTCAACTAGCAACACTTTAAAGATACTCAATAAAATATTTTGAAACTGACGTTAATTTAAATTTGCCATTTGTCTGCTCAAGTTTCATAAGAACAATGGATGGTGTAAAAAAGGGAGACAATTAATTTTCGTTAGGAGCCTCGGCTCCAGATACTGATAATTAGATGAAACGATAAAATTCTCAATTAATTATAAACACATTTTCATTCTAGTCTTTATTTAAGAAATTGATGCGAACTGTTGCTTATAATACACTTGTGCCAAGAAAATTCCAAAACAAGTAACAAGTAACGCTTCTGTAGCTCAACTTTACTGTCTTAAAATTATAACATATAGACTTAATACAATCATTAATACGAATCAGAATAATTGCACTATGCGTTATGGTCAAATATTTAAAATGTTTACACATTCAACGTAAAAACAAAAAATTAAATCTTCTGGAAAATCTAATATTATAATAATATTATCAATAACCAAACGGAATTAACTGTACACAATCTGTAATTTCATTAATTTCATCCCCTACTCCTTATCATAACTTTTACCAATTATTTAAAGATAGTTTGTACCATTTTACATTTACGTCACGTCGAAACGATTCGTCTAGATTGTTTAATAAATAGTGTTGAAACGTTTGAATATTTTTCTGTTTTTTTTTTTAATTTAATTAAGTTTCATCAACCAAGCACCAGAAAGAATTTTATTTATATTCATTATACGAATATGCCACTGTAGCAAACGTGTACGTGTGTGGTGAATCGATTCGCGCTGACGCGGGTCGCCGGCGGCACGTTTGGTGTCGAGATCGATCGATGCCGGACAATAGACGTTCGAGAATATTCTGTTGTCATAACAAGTCGTTTCTTTGGATAGCGGTCGAAATATATTCGCGTGTTTTCTAGTAATTTCTTTCGGTAAATATTTCCAAACGCGTAATATAAATATTCAACGGGAAGGTACAAAGTGATATAAATAATGTGCAATATTGTTTGTCAGATAAATGAGTAGTTTAAGTTTGTTAGTAGTGATTAAATAAATAGTTGTTAAATAAATAAGTGAACTAGAAAATTCCTTACACTATTAAACTAATTGTACGTTCGTTAAGTTCTTGGTGAAATATGTTGGAATTAATAATTCAAATTTCAAAAATACACTTGTCGTACATTCGTTGATAATGAACTGAGAAGTTCGAAACATATCTCCGATATTTTGAATAAGTTTAGTGAAACAAAAACCAAGTGTATTTTTGTATTTTGAATTATTAATTCGTTACACTATGTTGGGCTTTGTTTACAGGACTCCATGTTTAATGAAGTCATTCCATCGTACTAAGCATATAACAAGGGAATGTCCTTTGTTTATTATTTCTCAGTAATAAACAATAAAGGCGATCGACCATTCTGTATTTGAAACGCAGATAATGCGACAATATGGTCATATGCTGTAGAGAACGTAAATGGTACAAAGGCAGGCACGACATGACATTAAATGTCCTCCACAGGCTTTATTTCTGTGTGATTTCTATCGGTTTCCAAGACTACCTTTATTGCAACTTCCTATAACACATAACACCCATTCTTGATTAATATTGAAGTTATAAAACAATACTGAAGGGACATCAGAATGTCCTCACGAAAAAAAATACCCAGTGGTAATACAAACAAAAACATTGTTGAGGGTTGTTTAAACACCATACAACTTATACCCATATCATTGTTAACACAGATTTCGGTATTTATTAAGAAAAAGTTTTCAAATAAAATACAGGGAAATTAAGCATGTTACAGATTTGAAAATTTGGGAGTAGGAGTTGGGTTATCAAGGATGATCTATTTAACGGTTATACCGGAAGTTGATGTCGTCTTTCTTATTTTAAATGGAATGGTATATTTTTTATGATTAATTCGTATGAAAAATAAAATTTTAAGGTGACTTTAATGACCAACTTGTATGCCTATATGCCTAAGATGAATAGTTTCTGAGATAATTTAATTTATTGGAAAAAAGATCGCACCGCAACTCAATCTATAAAAAATCATAACTTCCATACAAAATGACTTAGAATGTTGAAATTTTTACCAGTTTAAGCCAAGTCATAAGACTCACGTCATGCCAAAACTAAGCTTTATAATTTGTACAGGGCGTTCAACAATAATTTATTGATCTCGACAATATTGTTTCGACCACTGTGTGGTCATTTTCAAGAGCATACAGAATACTAAAATTATAGTGTAAATGTGCAAATATATATACAAATGGTACTAAGGGTAGGTGGTACTTAAATTAATTTTACAATTTTGTTAATAATAAAGGTGTATTATATGTAGTCAATTCGATTTGATTATTTGTTACATTCTTTTTTGATAAAATTGCTTCTTTAATTTCTAATGATTCTAGTAGATTTAATTTTCTACTTTTGCTTGTGAATGTAGTAGTTTGATATCCTCATTTAATACATGGTTATTCAGGGTGCAATGTTCTGCTATACCCTTGTTACAAGATTTATTTTTTATACTGTACAAATGTTCTTTAAACCTTGTACCAATTGATCGACCACTTTGACTTTATAAAAAGTTCAACAACTTCAAACACGAATAACTTTATTTTTTCAAATGGTACCTAACGTGTTTTATTTTGTCATTCGATTCCATTTTTTAACCTATCCTTTTTATTTAACCACTCAGTTTGAATGACCCTGTATATATATACTTAAAAAGACTTCTTCCTGACTGTGTTGAAAGGAAGTAAGGAGAATTTAGATGTTGACGAATTGATCCGTAGGTGATTGTGATGGGCAAATGTAAATTGTTTTCGGGGTGGGGGATTGTGAAAGGGAGTAAAAATTTAAAAAAAGAAAACGTGGGGGGCCAAGTTCATTATTTGGCAAATCTGTAATTGATAGATGAAATTGGAGCGTTGCGGTAACGTTAGATATTACATCATCGTCATCAGAAATAGTAGTAGGAACAACAGGAATAAGCAGGAGAGAGAGAGAGGGATAACGCGAACGGGCGGAGGTGTATAGTAGCGAGCATGGGTGTCCCGGGATCCTGTATTATGCATGCAGCCACCGCATAAGACGTTCCCGCCTCGTAGGAGCAATCCACATACAGGGCCGCGACTATCAAACATTCATCCGGGTCACAGGGAACGATGCCTGCCATCCGTCTTATATCGTTTGTCATTCTTGAGCAGCTGTTCGATACCGATCCATCCCTAAGGGAGCGTTCACACCGAAATGAACTAACGCACTCAACGATTCACACTTTTGACATTATGTCAAATATTGTTTACTGTCGATGTGGCACTTTTTGGGCCCATTACTGAATAAAGAACGCGCTTACCCTGCTGCAAGTAGAAGTAAGTAGTATTATGGATGTTGCTAGCGGAAATTCGTGAGTCGCTTGTTGTTGTAATAAAGATGTGCCACTCGAATTTATAAAATGGAAACACTACAGCACTGTCTATCTGTTTGTACCATTTATTACACAATAAATCAAAGACAAAATTAAATTTAAATTAAAATACTTACTGCAAGGTGAAGTATGTTAGCTAGCAGAAATTCGTGCTTACTGATGTAATCACACTCAAAATAGAAAAATATATAAAGACATTGTAGTACCTGCTCTATTTATGATATAAAGATACTTTGAATAGGTGGTAAAAACTCAAAGAGATAATCAGAATTCAAGTATTTCCTTAATTAAAAATTAAAATAGTCGATGAATAAGCAGAGCACTCGCCCTGCTGCAAGCTGAAGTAGAAGTAGTTAACAGATATTCGCCAATGGGATTGATTAAATATTTTAACACCACATTATCCCGTCTGTAACATTAAGATAATTTCAAAGGGGGTGGAAAATCTTCAGGTATCTCAAGAAAGGGTTATTAAAATTCAAGTATTATATACTTGAATGACTAAGATTTAACATTTAACTGAGACGCAATTACTGAAAACTTTTTGTATTGGATGTGAGCAAAGCTTAAGATTCTTGACCTCATTTGGTTTTTGTTCGTACAAAAACAAAAAATAATAGTCGTTATTGACAGGATCGATTATAAAATATGCCGAAACTGCTTAGTACCTAAACTGCGACGGTTTGAGATATGGAATACTTCAATGATTTAGGTTTTTATTATTCAATAATATAAAAATTGTGATGAATTAAATAATTTAGTGCACCAACATAAATAATATAAACAAATAAAATTGTAACTTTTTAATAATAAACTAACTAACATTTTACTGCACAGTCGTCCGGTCACATCTTTAATGCGCCCTCATTTTATGTTCATCTGAAACATATCTAATGGCGTACTTGTTATTTATGTCGCAACCGAGGCGAAAATTTCACTTAATAATAAATTAATAGATCTTAATCGGATTACAGCCGACCTAGTAAGCTAATACCTTCTGGAGTAAAATAACACACATTTTTAGCTGCATCATTCGTTAAAAAATGTGCAAAATTTTAATACCATATTAGAAGTATTTTGTGAAAAATTACCTGGTCTACGTTAAGGGGTAAAATCCTCTTCTTTCATTCCGTGCGTTTTTAAACTACTATCATAAATATCCTTAATTAACGTTAATTAAATGTACAACCAGTAGCTCTTGGATGATTAGTTGACTGTATTTCTGGGGAACAGGGGTTAATTAATGCTTTAAATATTGTAACAAACAACAATATTTAATAGTAATAAAAAGGCAAGTTTCAAAAAATACTTTAACGTGATAAAACTGATTGAGGAACGAAATCGGTGATTATAACAAGATTTACGTCAGGAGAACTGGCAGAACATTCAACCAAAAGATCCGTGAACATCAAATTTAACATTAATTTAATATTATTCTGAACTCGTCTTATGATGTGAGAAAATAAACATATAGATGAGATAGAAGGTTTACTAAATAAGGGTGTAGATAAACTAAAGAACAAAGTAAAAGTGGAAGCGATCATGAAGTCGTCGTTTAATAACAAGTACAAAGAACTCATACCGGGTGATGAGGGCGCTGCATACTTACATAAAAGATGTAAAAATAAGACGCATAAAGAAATTTGGGCAAGGGCTAGATGCGGAAACATAGGCAGGGCAGGAAAGAAAGGCTTTAAGGAATGAATGTGTCGATTGTGTTATTGGGAAAATGAGACTTTAGGGCACTTAATGTGCTGTAGAAATGCAATGAAGGATCAAAAACAAAAATTATAGATTATATTAAGGAGTAGAGAAGTGGGGAAGATGACGTAGACCTTGAGGAATTAATAAAAGAGACTTTAAAAGGTGACGTGATAACGGAATTATGTGATTATTTCCACCAGGTTGAAATAAATCTAAGGAAATGCAAGTGTTAGCATTGCTAGTGAATTTAAATTGGTTAATGTAAATAAGATTTATAACCAGAATGATGGAAGTAAATTGCAAAAACTCCATGTAAGGGGCATGTAATGAAAATAATAAATAAATAAATAAATAAATAAATAAATTCTTAACTCATCTTCTGTAATATTAAGAAATCTACTGTTCAAGATTTTTCCTTAAACATATTAAGTAGAAAAACTAATTTTCATCCATAAAAACTGTAACGTGTATTTCTTCAAAGTCTTTTCAATGTAATGAGAAAATGGCTGTGGAAGAAAGTTATTGTTATTCTTGTCTCATCGTTGTCCAAATAGCACGCTAGGAGTAAATGGCCGTAATTTTTCAGAAAGTATTGTCCCACAAACTTTATTTTTTTAAGTAATCGGGGGCTATAAAAATACTTTTAGTTGGAATTAAAGAACACGAAGTACTTTTTCATATTCTTGGGAGCATCGAATTTTTTACTTTGAAAAATCTCTACAAATTTAATTTTTTAATTTACTTAACGCACTTGTTGTAATAAATATGCGATTATCAGGGAATATTATTACTTTACATCAAAAACACCAGTAAAAGTAATGATGCACAGCAAGGCAATCGATAAAAATTTAAAAACCCGTCGTAAATAATTCTCCAAGTAGTATGAAAACAATATCGGAACTAAAACACTTTTAAATTTAACTAATTAAATAAATAAAAAATACTTGTGTAGATTTCACTTCTACCATATATGTTTCGATCTACAGTTAGGTCATTATCAAAGAATAAAATTTCATTATATTTTGTTCCTGTTCGAAGGCGTCTATACGTGTTACAATTTAGTGAACATACCTAACAATAAGTATAAACCATTTTGTTATTTTTATAAGCGAAGATTGAAATTTTATCAATGCAATCAATTATTACATGTCTATCATTATTTAGCCTATTTTAGGAACATATTTATTTAGGTTATTTTCAAAATGATCAATCAGAAATAATGTCTTGTATTGGGCTATGATATTTTGAGATCTAGATTTAGATCTGGCAAACTGATTATTGGATGAACTTTAATGCATTTTCGTCATGCCACCATTTCCCAACTCACTGCTACGTTAAACTTCCCTGATTGCACAGGCTTAAACGAACCAATTCAATAGGAAATAAATTTAACTGTTCCTTACGATGCGATAGTTATCTGAAGAAATTACCTTCAATTATTGTTTAACAGAAAAGGAAATGTCTCTCATATTTCAGTACTATGTACTATAATTGCTATGTTACTTTTAATGGAACAAAAGTATCTAAATTAACTCCCTAGAAAAATCACTCTCAAAGAATCCTCTAAAGACGATACCACATTAATTCCCTTAGAACTACTTTAAGTTACCCCCGTTATTTACCAGTAATTACGTTAAAGCCTGCTAAAATAAGAGAATATTTAAAACTATTTGCTAATAGCAATAAAACGAACAAAGTTTCAACAATAATTTATTGATCTCGACAATATTGTTTCGACCACTATGTGGTCATTTTCAAGAGCATACAGAATACTAAAATTATAATGTAAATGTGCAAATATATATACAAATGGTACTAAGGGTAGGGGGTACTTAAATTAATTTTACAGTTTTGTTAATAATAAAGGTGTATTATATGTAGTCAATTCGATTTGATTATTTGTTACATTCTTTTTTGATAAAATTACTTTTTTACTTTCTAATGATTCTAGTAGGTTTAATTTTCTACTTTTTTTGTGAATGTACTAGTTTGATATCCTCATTTAATACATGGTTATTCAGAGTGCAATGTTCTGCTATACCCGTGTTACAAGATTTATTTTTTATACTGTACAAATGTTCTTTAAACCTTGTACCAATTGATCGACCACTTTGACTATATATTCTGTATGCTCTTGAAAATGACCACAATGTTTAATCAAACAGTCACTTTAGAAAGTTTAAAACTATTTGCATTGTATATTGGTAGTTTTATTTAATAGATAATAATGTTCGAAACAAAGAATTGTGTTAAATGCGGTTATGCATATTGCTTTTAACATTATTAAGACATAACACATTCTCCTATATAGTACATGGTAAGCTAGTATATATAGTAAAATTGACTTCAAAGTACCCTAGCACGTACTCTCTGAACATGCTTACAATCAGAACAACAAAAGCTAAACTAGATTTACCTAGTTTCTACTGCCACTGTACAAAGCCTGGATAAACTAATACAATAAGTCTCCTAAAGGAAACTGTATGTTAAGTTATATATCTAATTAACATTTACCTAATGAATATTATATTTACAATTAAGTATTATACAAAAATGGTCATTTTTCAAGCGAAGTAAATAATTAATCCTTAATCCTGTTAAGTAAAAAGATAATTACAACAACATTCCAATGTAACTAATTAATCTAGTGTATTGAATTAGCGGATACTTGATGGAAGTCTAACATATTGGAATAAACACACAGTTGATAACTTCCACAATTTATTAAATAAACTCGACACGTGTTTCGCCAACACTACACAAACGATCAAGTAGACTTTGGAAATAACCCTCTGTTAGACCCTGATATTATACCCCCTCTGTTATAACCATCCACTATAAATATCAATGTCCGACAGTTTATTATTAGTATAACTATTTACTCCTGAGGATAGCCTATAAGGCGAAATACGTATAGAGTGCAATAAATAATAGTGAAAGTATTTCAACTGCTTTTATTTCTAATTATAATTCTTATATTTACCTATGTATTATATTTGTTATGATTTAAAATAGTACGTGTAAAGTTTACGTTATAAGGATTAAAATATAGTTTGTTGGAAGTTGTCATTGATGAAACAAATGACGTTGTTGCGACGCGGTTTTTGTTTTTATAGTTAATTTTTTATACGTCCTCTTTTGTGTCTGTTTTCTGTTAAATCTTGACCGAATATATTAACAGAAATGTTGAAACCATCGGTGGCCCATATCCCGAATGTGACATGATTCTGTCCAGGTCCCCCATTCACATAAAAAGGATAACCACCTTTTTTTCCTGCTTGTGGATTATCCACAACCGTCAAGCATTTAATTTCAACTGGACCGTCAATTAAAGTCTGAAATTATGATCCGTGAATGTGTTTGATAAAACGATGTTTTAACACAGTTTGAACATAATCCCTGCCAATAAAATTTACCTTTATAGTGCTCATTACGTTACTGTTGTTGTCATTATTTAAAACAATGGTCTCAGCATGTAATAAGAATGCCTTTTGTGGTTCACATCGCCCAACCAGGAGTTTATGGGGTTGGGCTGTTCCATCTACAACATGCACGGTCAGAAAGTTATTAAAAGTCACGAAGTAAAACAAAAACAAAATATTATTTAATGAAAAGACGATCTTATCGTTTGAGTCCTATTAAATGTTTAAATATTTCAGGGTGTTCGTGTAAAATTATTGCAACTTTTTTACCGCTGAAACATATTTCGCCCAGTGTTTTTCAAACGTTTCGCTGACGGCATCTTCAGTGGTGACTTAGTTACGACCAAGCCAAGTCACCACTGAAGATGCCGTCAGCAAAGCACGGCGAAACGTCTGGAAAAGAAAAATTCCATGGACCACGGCAAAACAGCCCGGAATATTACACCGTACAGCCATGAAAGCCTGAGAACTACAATATTTCGTCCACTTCTAATGTGGTCATTATCAACGTGAAACAGTCTAGATATTTCTCCTTTATAATAAATAATGCTATAAATAGATTTTAACAGTTTAAGACTCTTTGATAACGGTGTTACAACTGAAACTTTCAATTACTAGGTACTGTTATTAAAGCTATATTGTAACTTTTTCTTTTCAAAATAAAAAAACGAAAATTGTTTTTATTTTGAAAATGACGACATCGTAATTGATCCACCCTGTACATGATATTACGTGATTAATAAAAATACTTCTTGTAGAATCGCTGATTTTTGAACTTACTTGCAGACACATTGGGAATAGTTTTGCTGGTTATTTCTGTGATGAAAGGATGCTGCTTCCCGTCTCTGACGATTAGAGCGAATAGTGCAGACAACATGATGAGAAGGTAAGAAATAACGTTGAATATTTTGAAATTCGTGCCTTGCATTGTGTAACATCTGATGCAAACGTGTTCACTTTATTTTGTATAGAAGGTAGTCGTATTTATTCACTGTAGGTTGTGTGCAGACTGCTGCACTATTATTGAAGAAAATGAAGGAATTTTATCACTGACCTTTCACATCTTTTTAATGAGTTCATTTAATAAAAAGAAAAGAACAGATTGAAAGAACTTATTTAATATATTCATCTACTTGTTTTTATGATAATTAATGACTTCCTTGTAGTCAGTGTTTTTTAAAGAATTTTGTGGGCTTCGTCAAAATTGAGAAAAAATAACTAATACAAGGTACAATATATTCAAAAAACAAACACACTTGTTCAAAGGTTTTACAAACTTTATTAAGAATACTCTTACAATTGTTTCGGCTTAATTAGGCCATTCTCAAAGAGTCAATTAGAAACTAACTAAAGATAAACAAACATAACCATTTATACCACACATGTGGGTGGGGGAAATTACCCCACTTACAGTTTTTGGAAACATGCACGAAATATAGGGCTTTTGTGCACTTCACACTGTTCATTTTTAATATTTTTATTTATAACGTTAAAATTATGACCATTTTCAAAACAATGTTGGGAAAAACCAGTACTATATTTTTTATCATCGATTGACTTTTTGTGTTCTTTAGACCTAATTCTAAACGATCTTCCTGCCTGCGCTATATACATAGCATCACCGTCTGAACAATGAATTTCATACATACCACATTTACATAGTTTATCGGAATTTGTAATTTTATTGTTTACTAATAATTTACCTAAATTAACTTTATTTGAACATATGGTATTAATTCCTATTACAATTGTAAGAATATTCCTAATAAAGTTTGTAAAACCTTTGAATAAGTGTGTTTGTTTTTCGAATATATTAAAAATGTTTTAGAAGTTCCCAACCGCTCTCTAAATATTATTAATCTTGTACAATGTTTAAGAAGAATTTTTCTTTTCATAACAAAATCGAGTAATTACCTTGATTGTAGGAAGGAATATTTAAAAGATAGTACTAATAGCAGTTTTTTATTGTCATTAAAAAATGTACATTCATTTTCATTTATGGGTTATTTTACAATAACAATAACATTTATTTATTTGTAAGCATACAGCCCTCTACGTTTGGTACATTTATCAATTTGTAGAAATTATTACAAAATTGGTAACTAAATCTTCGTAAAGAAATGAAATTTTTTCAAGTCAACATGCCTAAATTCTATTGTGGCGTAGGAGTTTTATTCCTGACCGGTAACGGGGGTGTTGGTACATCAGGGACTTCAGGATTCTTTTGAAAATCTATAGCTGCTTTAACTTTTTGCTGCTGTGTTTCTTCTGCTTCTTTCTTTTCTTCTTGCACCACCGTTGGTTTAGGAATATTCGGTGGTATAAATGGTTGCTGATAAATTGGTAGTGTTGGTACAATCAGATTGTTATGGTACGAGTAAGCGTAGTAAGGATCTACAGCGACAGGATACAATGAACCATGGTATCTTATGTCGTGATAAGATGGCTTAGTATCCTTGGTTTCCACTTGAGTTCTTTCGTCAGAATGTTCCTAAAAGAAGGCATTATAATTCCTACAAGCCAAGTATATTATTAATTTAAATAACAACAAAAAGAGTTTCAATTTGTACATCCAAACGTTTCGACTGCAATTTCGACAGTCATCTTCAGTGGGCAGCTCAGTCACTACTGAGACTCCGCGATACAATCTTCTATCTAGGAATCAAGCTGTCCACTGAAGATGACTGCCAAAGTTGCAGTCGAAACGTTTGGATCTACAAGTTCCTTTCGACCACGGCCCATCAGCACGTATCAACGTCTTTGTTCATTCGATTCCGGCCGTGGAAGCCTACGCAATCACATAGTAAGAGTTTCAAGATTGGTATATGTTTATTCACAGTAGCAACAGTTCTTTCGCTTAACATTAAAGTTCTTAATATATAGGGTGAAACTCGTTTTGTTGTTACTTAAATTAATTATAAATCAGTTTCTATTCGACAAGTACTTCGGTCATGCTTACGTGGCCATCGTTAATATGGTCGTCGTCTTTCAAGGTTTATCCTCGAAGTTTCGTCACCACGTACTGACGACATCTTCAAGAGATTTTGCTACTGTTGCTACTATGTTCAGTAGAAATCTTTACTGGATAAACCTTGAAACCCCAAAAAACCACGACTACATTAGCTATATTACGTTACATAATTAAATATTATACTAATTAAAATCGTTTATTGGTTTCATTTTTTTTCGGTTTATTCTTCTGCTATGTCATAGAATAAGTTATCGTCTATTTTTGCATAATTATCCAAAACAGATCAAGGTATTAGATACCTATATTACTTTCATTTTGTAACTGACAGCTATTTTAATTTCTTTTGCTTTGTTTACCGTGACATTAACTAATGAATGTGCTAACCAATGATATGTAGGATACCCTTGAAATTTCGGAAACTATCAGCAGGCTATCTGATTGAAGATGGAAACATTATGGGTGCGGAAATACATACGAAAAAAAAATGCTATTAATAGCATGAACACTTATACTTTACTACTTAATTAACACGCCTTAATAACTGTTCTAGTTGTCGGAACAAATCAAATTTTTACATTTAATACTCTAATAGATAGATAACTACGTAAATTACATGATAAGGGTTGCATTTTTCCTTTTAAAAATTCAATAGAGAAAGCTTTTAATGAATGACAGTTATTCTTCCATCTTAAGAAGCCACGGTGTAGTGAAATGATCATTGTGGTCAATAAATCATTTTGTAACTTAAAACTTGGTGTTTTATTTGTATTTGTGAACTTTAAAAATAATAATAAAGGGTTCATATTGTATCGTAGAATAATATAATATTTTATTCGAAGAATAATAATAATTAGCTCACTTACATTGGCATGTCTATTAGTAGATACATGTAAGGGATGGCCAACGGTATGAATAATGGCTGGTGGAAATAGGACTCCTAAAGCGGACGTCCGATATACAGGTTCTATAACGGGGATGGCCTGACTTGGTGATAGGTTTTGTTTCGACGATACAATAGCATTGTAGACTTTCGGTACCCTCACAAGTCCCGCTCGAGCACCCCAAAATAGACCACTGAAGATAAGATGAACGTATATGCTCTAAAAAAATAGTACACCTTCTATTCTAATGTTATAAATTACGTCAACAATAAAGCCAACCTCGGCGTTTAATCATAACATTTGCATAAAGTATAAATACGACTCGTTATGATATTTTTTTTTCAATTTCATATGTGATATGTGTTTATATATGAAGGCAACTACTATTATCATAAACATAAAAAATATGTTTAAACGTGCGATGCTGTGAAAGTTAAATAGTCTACTCTTAAATGTTCTCATAATTACGAAACAAAAAAGGTTGTAGCATAGGTATAACTTAATAAATTTTACATTACTTTAAATCCCCCACCACTCTTGATATATACTACATCCAGTAGAAAACAAAATTGCAGTATAACTAGAAAATCCTCGGGGTTTTTAGGTTAGGTTAGGTTACGTTAGGTTAGATTAGGTTAGGTTAGGTTTTTAATCAGGGGTACAGAGTGTGTAGTATTTCTTCAAATTTCTTAGTTTAATGTACTAATATACAACAACAATAACAACATTATTTATTAATAGAAACGCTTAATTTTCTTTGTTTGTAAAATACTTCCCCAAAAGGCATATGCTGTTTCAAAAAATAATTACTAGGTATATTATAATTTAAAATGCAAATAAAGTACCTAAAGGTGTTTTTTATAAAAACACACGTATTTATAGCTAAACAGCTATTTTTCATGTTGTTGTAGAGTTTATATCACTAATACTGAAACTTGAGGCTGTAATTTTTAGCCTAGTAACTTGGTTTCACTATTTGAATTCCTACAAGAGTTTTAGAAAATTTGCGTTAAAACTGTCACAGAAACCTATTTTCATAATTACCTATTTAGTTTCCGGTCACAGCGCGAATTTAGTTTTAATTCAAAGTAACTAAAGTCGCGAATTGATTTGATAACCTACTAAAAGAACTGAATCTAGATTAAACATGTAACTCTAATTTTTACCAGTCCCATCAAACGGTTTTAGGCAAATAACGTTTGTTTTATTTATATATATATATATATATATAAAACAATAGGTGGTACAGTTTTAATAAAAATTTCGATTTGATTTTGCAGTATTCCAAAAATTATTACACTACTACATCAAATCAAAGTTAATAAATTGAAATATGACTTTATTTGGGGTGCTATATTACATAAACTTCAAAATGATGCAACCATAAAAATAAAAAACTGGTCATTTGCTTAAGACTTCGAAGAAATGCAAGTGTTTGACATAAAATTAATTTACTATTGTGGCAAGCGTATCTGTGTTTACTTCAGTTGTATTATTTTAATATTTAATAATTACAGTATGAAAAATTAAATTATGTATTAGATATATCACTGTGTCGTTATAAGATTGCTATTTTTATATTTGTACTATCATTGTTTCAATTATCTTTTCAACTATTTCTATTTTCTTTAATAAATATTATTTGGTAATTTATTACATCGTTGAATGGCAGAAATTTTCATAATTCTAAAAATTAAAAGCTGTTTGAGTTTATGGTATGCGAAGTATAATTAATTGCTAATAATGAATAACAGACCTGTATAGTAGGTATTTCAGTAATGCGGTGTATTCGGATTGCAGTAATAAATCTCAATTATTGTCATCGGTATTTGTTTAATCCGTTGTAAAGCATTTATTATAAGCGGTCCGTTCAGAATTTGCATAGGAATATATTTTAAGTTTGAAGAATATTTTCTCATAACAGAACTAAACTATCGTATAAATCGTTCATTTAATTTTATATTTAGATCATAGGCAATTTTAATTGTTTCTATAACATGTTGAAGAAGTATAAATAATATTTAACGTGTGAAACATCAGAAACGTGTAATTACTAAAGTCGAGGACTGTGAAAACAATTTGTAAATATAACAACTCGATATGGTAGGTATCAGTCGTAAAAACAAAAAATTCCCGACAGACAATATCGAATGAAGTTTATAATGTAATAACAGTTTTTCAACACGTGTAAATTTATTGCTGTTTTATATTCATACAATGCAGTTCATGATAATGTAATAAATGTTTTGTATACAATGAGACAGACTACGACTAATACGATCTCTTTTTTAAATTAAATTCAAAAACGTTACGTACTAAAATAAGTTATCAATTTAAATGTTAAAAATAAAAATTAAATCTCTCAGTTAACTACAAAACATTAAAAAGGTTAATCAGAACAAATAAAAACAATTGGTTCATAAATGTCCCAAGAATAAATAATTCTCAAAGTACCAAATAAACAAAAGTAATATAAATGTATAATTCATACCTTTATCATATTGTAGAGTTGCAACGTATAATCCAGTAACAATAAATATTGAAAAGGCACAAGCTGAATAAGAATGCACACGCGTGAGATTGGACGCAGGTCTAACGCATTGCATTGACGATCTAAAAAAAATAGCAGAGTAGAAATCCACCTTAGGTGAGTCTACCAAGGTAAAACTCGAAGGCAAGTGTACTGGTCTTGCTCGAGTCAAGGTTCAATTACAGGTAAAAGTGAATTGAAAAGTTACATAACTCAGTTAATTTCGATAATGTCTTTAAAATACCTGCCAAGTCTTCATCGATATATGCTCTTTTTGAACTACGTAAGAAAGCGGTACAAGTTCAACAACGGGATCAGAAGCGGCCTAGTTTCGTCCAGTTTACTTACCACCACTAAATATATCGATATCGTGCATTTACGGATACTTTCGATACCGATTTATTAGCGAATAGTACTGATATTAATTTATTTGCAGAGCACTATCGTTATCGTCTCATCTCTAGATACATGTGATATCATTAGCACTTCATTTACAAAGAATATCGATATCGATTTAGTAACAGATACTATAGATACTATCGATATCGTTTCATCCACAAACACATTTGATATTGTTATAGTTTCACACCACTCAACTGCAGACACATCTTAATCGTTTCGTTTGTGGGCACTATCGATACCGATACTACAAACATTCATTCATTTGCAAACATTGCTAATAACGTTTCATTTGCAGGCACCGTTAATAGCATCTCATCTGCAGACACATTATATGTTATAATCATTTCATTTATAGACACTATCGATAGCGATACTGTCGACATTGATTCATCTGCAGACACCGTTAATAGCGTCTCTTCTGCAGACACATTATATATCTTAATCGTTTCATTTTTGGCCACTATCGATACCGATACTACAGACATTGATTCATTTGCAAACACTATTAATAGCGTTTCATTTGCAGACACCGTTAATAGCGTCTCTTCTGCAGACACATTATATATCTTAATCGTTTCATTTTTGGCCACTATCGATACCGATACTACAGACATTGATTCATTTGCAAACACTATTAATAGCGTTGCATTTGCAGACACCGTTAATAGCGTCTCTTCTGCAGACACATTATATATCCTAATCGTTTCAGTTTTAGACACTATCGATAGCGATACTGTCGACATTGATTCATCTGCAGACACTGTTAATAGCGTCTCAACTGCAGACACATTATATACCTCAATCGTTTCATTTGTGGGCACTATCGATGCCGATACTACAGACATTGATTCATTTGCAAACATTGCTAATAACGTTTCATTTGCAAACACCGTTAATAGCGTCTCATCTGTAGACACATTATATTTCCTAATTGTTTCATTTTTAGACACTATCGATAGCGATACTATCGACATTGATTCATCTGCAGACACTATTAATAGCGTCTCTTCTGCAGACACATTATATATCCTAATCGTTTCAGTTTTAGACACTATCGATTGCGATACTGTCGACATTGATTCATCTGCAGACACTATTAATAGCGTTTCATTTGCAGACACCGTTAATAGCGTCTCTTCTGCAGACACATTATATATCCTAATCGTTTCAGTTTTAGACACTATCGATAGCGATACTGTCGACATTGATTCATCTGCAGACACTGTTAATAGCGTCTCAACTGCAGACACATTATATATCTTAATCGTTTCATTTTTGGCCACTATCGATACCTATACTACAGACATTGATTCATTTGCAAACACTATTAATAGCGTTTCATTTGCAGACACCGTTAATAGCGTCTCTTCTGCAGACACATTATATATCCTAATCGTTTCAGTTTTAGACACTATCGATAGCGATACTATCGACATTGATTCATCTGCAGACAGTCTTAATAGCGTCTCAACTGCAGACACATTATATATCTTAATTGTTTCATTTGTGGGCACTATCGATACCGATACTACAAACATTGATTCTTTTGCAGATACCGTTAATAGCGATAAAATTATTAGTGGGCACCGTTATTGATTCATTTACAGAGACTATTCTGTACTGATCCTTTTGTAGAAACAAGCAATTTTTATTCGTTTTCTGCTTGTTATTACGACAAAAACCAATGAATTCAATTGAAATCAGTCAAAAATTTTTATATTATTATTATTACCTTTTCTACAATGTACTCCTTGAACACTAACTTTATTTATATTTCTATCTATCGTTCTAAAATTTTAAAAGTCACATATACATCATTCATGTATAACTCATTTTTTCTCAAAGGATTACTTCATAGCTCAAAGGGATTTCAATCTCGATAAATATTTTCAATCCTCGGCACTTGCGGGACCAAAATTTGTAATCCTGCAACTAGATCCCAGTATTACCGGGATTTCACAGCCCGAATGCGATAATGTTGTCGTTAAAATGATAGGGCAATTTATTGATTTCTAAGTTACTTTTACGAAAATATTTTATTTAGAAAGTGTGGAATATTATTTAATTTAAAGTTTGTTTTATAATTCTGCCAATTGGTTAATTATATTTGTTGTGAAATTTGGGTAACCAGTTGAACTGCTCGGTAAATAATATACCTAATTAAATTTTATTCTTCGCTGTAATTTACTTGTTGTGGATTTCGCCCATTATTAATGATCGCAAATTCCACCTTCCTACGTCAAAACTTGTATAATAAAGCAGACTAAGAGCTAAATACTGAGTTAGATCATGTATGTACGTATCTCGTTTTTCCATTTTTGTTGCGGATAAAAAACATCCTTTAAATCAATGAAGCATGTTTTTCTACACCATGAACCAAGTAACAAAAAATTCTCATTGTTTAAAAGAAATTGTTTGTCAAGGACAGTCGAACTTAATCATGTCATTTTAACTATGTATATGTATTAACAAGTATGAAAATAAAACAACAGAATAATTCAAACATTCAACAATTAATTAATTAACGACAATAAACAAAGACGGCTCCTATACTCCAACTAATATGTAAACCTAACGTAAATTTAAGTAAGTTTGTTTTTAATTAATTCATGGAGTAGTAGTAATTGTAATAATAATAAGACATAAAATGTAAGTTTTTACATACACAGCAAGGGTCATTGAAAAGTTTCTAGTTTTTTTGTCATTTTACCCTAAGGTAGAAAGCAACATCCATATACGAAGGTAAATCAAATATAAACGGTAATTTTGTAAAATAAATTTATTGATTAATGATACACACAAACTAAACATTTAACATTTTTCAGTGAAGTCACTCTCGTACTCTACACATTTTTTCCACCGATTTGGAAGCTTGAATATTCCTTCTTCATAAAAAATTTAAGGGCGAGTTGTCAGCTAATTGCGTACATATTCCTCTACTTCTTCATTGCTTTCAAATCTTTTGTCTCCAAGTGATTCTTTCATGGACGCGAATAAGAAATAATCACAGGGTGACAAGTCAGGACTATAAGGAGGATGCTCGAGGGTTTCCCAGCCCATTTCCTCCGATTTATTCCACGGTTAAGATCAAAACTGCGGTGTGTGGCGTGGCATTGTTATGAAGGAGGATGACAAATGGAATCTCGAATGGGCATACGCGATTTTTGTCAACTGTAATAACTCAGAATAGTAAGCCGCATTCACTGTTCGTTGATCGCGAAAATTCAGGTTGACAAATCGATATCGTTATTAGAAAAGGACCTTGTTGATCATTATTGAATTCCACAGTGAGTAGCAAATTTCTATAGATGGCGTTCGCAGGCTGTTTGCACTTATTCATTAAATGCGGTTTAATGACAGCGAGTAATTTGATCGCAGTTCTGTCGCAACTGTTTACGGCATGCTGGTAAGAAACATACCGTTCAAAATACTGACCAACAACATATTTTAGACCTAAATATATGATTTAGTTTTTCCTATATTGGTGACACTGTCATTTAGTACAGTTTCTTAATCCAAAACATCGGAAGGTTTAGTTGAACATCTTCTTTTTCTCTTCGTGTTGGAAATAATTGTGTGAATCAGCGAGCATAAAATTTCCTGTCCCGCATTCCCCTTTCTCGCCCCTTTTAATCAGTACGCGCCCCAAGATGTGCGAGATTTTCTTTGAATAGGTGCTCAAATCTATTAGATACCTTTTCAGTATTGTTCCGTTGTTATTCTTACAATGTTCAATTTGTTCTAACGACATTCAATGAACCCCGTTATCCAGTAATTTATTATAATGAATAAAAATACATCCCCACTAAAATAGGCCCGCTTATAACACCCAACAAGCAATACTGCAGCAAAATAGAGTTATTATTATTATTTTTTAATTTGGTAACCAATAACAATAACATATCGAATATATCAGAAATTAAATTATACAAGTGTGAAATTGATTGCTGAACTAAATATTAACAATTTTACAGAAAGCAGTTGTAATTTACATTAAATATAATCTTAACTGTGACATTGATTTTTTAAACTAACTCATCTGTTTGTAAAATTACACTTGTTAATAGTTTAATTACAAAATCATTCAAGTATTAATAACAAACCAGAGCTTTTGTAAAATGTAACAATATTGCGGGTCGCTTCATCAGGGCAAGCAAACATTTTAAATAAGTAAATACTAAAATTAAAATTGGGGGTAATATGCTGTAATCTAAATGAACGATAAGATCTAGTATATTTGATTAATCTGTGTATAAGACTATCAAAATTTGACATTTTTATACTATGATTTTGATTTGAATATGATGTATTATTGCATATGTAAAGTTTATTTTCGGAGAGATGTAAAGGGTTTATTATTTTCTAATTCTAATGTGTATTTATATAACTATATATATCTTGAAGACGCTGACCGTCCAGATGTTTCTTCAAGTGCAGGAATAAATGATAGTCACTGGGCGCCAGATCAGGGCTGTACGGAGTTAAGGATAAGTTTTAGATGATTATATTATTTCGAAGAATTCAAGAAGATTCAATTTCATTCCGTTGTTTTTCTTGTACGAGACTTTAAAATCAAAAATTGGTTAGATATTTTTCCTTATTAACAGTATTGTCTCTCCCTGTTTATTAGAAGTTATTTCTGTTATCCTCTTTTTCATTTTTGCAGTAACATTAAAGTAAAGTAAAGTTGCGATTTGCTATTAGTTGTGATAGTTTTTTGTTTTTTAATTGAACAGAATGTTAGATGGGTAATAGTTGTTGCTATCATAAAGTGATAAAAATGAGTGCCATTTTAGAAGCGGTGGAAAGTTTAGAAAGGTATTGCAGTTGTGGAAGCGTTTCACCCTTCCACACCTTTGAAGTTTAACATGATGCAATTTGTTACCGAATTGTTTAAAGTTCTACTTTGGAAAGTGGTGAAGGGTGGTAGTTGTATAACGGCGGTTGAACAGCCAGTTGTCAGAACGATATTTCTAACAAAGAAGTGTGAACTCTACGCGTTTCTACTGAAAATGTAAGCCATCGAACTCAGCAAGCGATCTTGTCAGTACGTGTTTTTGTTTAAGCAAACCAATTATAAGACTGTTGAACTGAACAACGCGGTTATTAACATTGATATAAATGCAACGCAATACTCCATTCCAAAAAGTTAGCTTAATGTCAATTAAATTTGCGATCTGTGCCAGCCAACGGAGTATTTTAATTGTTTGAAATTAATTTCGCTACATCTATGTCTCTACATCATATACGTTGATGACATCAATCCGTGAATATTTAAAGAGGATCGTTTTAAAATAATTTAAACTGAATTTCTAGTTAGATAATAATTCTTGATAGAAACTTCCTATTGAAACTAAAGTTTTAATACAACTGCATACCAGAAAGGTACGGTATTGTCTAATCTCGATTAATGCACGAGATGAGAACGCTATAAGTGTTTTTCGTGCATCTCAAGTAACGATTCTAACTAACATCCTATTGTTACTAGCGCATCGTTCTCACATGTATTTAAATAAAACTTAACTTTCTACAATCATTCAATTTAATATGAACGCTTAAACTTCATGTGAAGTTTAGGATTCAAAATTCTGTTGCTGCCGTTTTTACAACAATCACACGAGACACCTATATCTAGACTAACGATTATTTCAATATAACTGAGTAAACTTGCCGGTAGCACTTGGTGAAACATTGTAACTAGTAAGGTATTCAAAAAAACAAACACTTGGAAAGTTTCACTATTATTTATTATCATCTCTATACGTATTTCGCCTGCTTAAGGCATCTTCAGGAGTAAAAATACTACTTATTATACAATTATCACATTTAAATGCATACCAAAGACATAGGTGGAAGGGGATAATAACCTAATGGTTTATAAATTTTCTGCAATATTATTAATGTATTCCAAAAGGAATAATTTTCTACTTTTTGGAATGTTAGAATGTAGTAACAATTTAATAAGATTCTAAATGGCTTAATATCTCCTTATTGACTGTTTATTGATAAATTCCAGTTAAGAAGGGAGCTATAATTGCTATACATTATATAATACCACTCTATTTTTGCTAGAATTACTAGAAGCTGGAGACTCTTCAGATGAAAATTTAAAGACCACTCTGCTCTATCTAAATGTAAAATAAATATTAATGCAAAACTGTACAATGCAAGGTATCTACATACAATCGAAAATAATTGAACTTGTTGTATTATATTTAATTTAAAATATTGTCAAATATATTTGTAAGTATTAAAATTTTGAAAGTTTTTTATTTAACTTGATCTGAAAATAAATCGTGTTTGGTCGCTTGCTAGTTTTCCTCTATAATGTTTTTGTCTTTTATGGATCGAAATTATCCTGCTTGTTAATGAAAAGAATCATTTGGATATGTGAATGTAGCGTGTATCATCCAGGGTCTTTTTTGTGATTGAAAGTTGAGAAGAAGGCCCATTTATTCTTTCGTTGAATACAAACAATAACATGGTCCTGTGTATAAACAGCAATTTTAGCTGCGCCCTTTTATTATCTCTACGTAGGGTGTTGCTCCCTAAACAGAGTAAGTAACGACTTTAGAACTTCTGTTCGAGAATATGCCCGGATATTATAACTCAAGGGGTTGACTAGTCCATCAGCAGGCAGTTAGCAATAAAAAAAAGACGGCATACTGCTTTTACTCAAAATGAAAAGAATGCACCCTTGCCTAAAACGTAAAAGTGCTTACATATTGAATCTCATGAAGAGTGTCTAAGTAATAATTAGAATATATAATAGTGTTTGTCGTCACGTATGTATGCAAAAGCTAATGAGATAAATATTTTTTAAACACTTCAGATAAATTGTTTGAAGGTATTATTCATAACATTAAGTGTAATGATCCTTTAAAAGCGAATAATAACGGCGGCAACTATACTTTGAAATAGTTGCAAATATGCCTATATTTAAATTATTTAGTAATTGATACTGTCACCCCCTTTGCTGTAAGGGTGGATAATGTCGTTATATAAACAATTTCGCAATAACAAATCGGACCGAGCGGCGTGGTCTAGTGCTCTAGATCATTGCTTAGCATTCGGGAGGTCACCGGTTCGAACCCGGGTCCGGTTTCTCTGGTCCAAGTTTTCTGTGGTTACTTAGGCAAATGATGCGGGGCAGTAATATTCCACAGATAATCTTTCACTTCTCTTCTGTCTTCATTTCGTCCGTCTCATCTTTCTCTCTCTAACCACACCACCCACCCATTGCCACGATTCCTGAAAGGAGGCTGAAGAGGGCCTTACGCCCTACCCTCCGGCTTTGCACTACAGTGTAGGTCGGAGGGACTGCCCGCCCACCAGCACGAGTAGCTTGTGGGAATGAAACACCCGAAAGTTTTTTTAATCAGTTAGATCAGTTCAGCAGTTGAAACATATCATTTAACTCAATCAGTCAAAGTATTACTATTCAGCCATAACAAACAAGCATATATAGTTATGAAAAATGTTTTCACCTGACCTTTGGCTGAAGTCATTGCGTAAACTTTTTGAAGATGCTGTGTACATCTAATACTCATTTCTAAATGAGAAAGTTCAATGAGAATAGAGATTTGATTAAATATAAAACATAAAAAACGCATAAAATAACATTTAATCCTTAATAAAAGCTTGGTAAAGAATATTTAATGGTTGTGTAAGAGAGACCACCAACAAAAATAAATCATCACGAGTGCAGCAACTTTCAGCAACTTTAGTTTCTTATTTCCTTTTTTGCTGTAAAATATGCGGGCTAGTAAATAAGCGATATTAGGTTTTCGTACTATTTACCAGTATAACTTAAACACCAGTGTAATAAACTACTTGCCAGCTTTGTAGTTTCTAAAATCTTCTTATTGATCGCGTTCATAATTTTTGAGCAACTATTTTGTTAATTACAATTTAATTAGCACTTCTTATCATAAAAAAATGACTGACGTAAAAATTTATGGAATTAACGACACATATCTTGTTAAAGACTGACTCACACGTCTGTGAAACTAATTTTTAATTACTTATAATACATCCAAAGACATTGATTAGATGTTATTTTTATCAAAAATCAAATAACGGTTGTTAAAAGAAAATAGATCTAGTATCACCTGTTCGCTGACAACGCCTTTCTGGTATGCGACTCTATTTATGGAATGCCGAAACTGTTCTAGGCATTTCTAAATCGATTTCTACGTGATTTTCACGAATACTTAAGAAAATTCAATCGCCTGAATAGCTTCGAAACAAGACTATCCTTATTACATTATTTTCTTCGCATTGTATTTCGTTTTAATCTATTTTACTATTCTATTTATTCCCTTATTGTGTTGCTGAATAATTTTCGTGACGCTACTGGTCTTCTATTAAAGTTAGTCCTTTATTGCCGCCCCTAAGGGTGGTGGTGTATATATATATTCACATGTCTACACGAAAATAGATGATAAACAGGTTGAAATTAAAACTTGATCCTTGTTTACGAAATTCTCTGTAGATTTATGATCTGTTAAATTATTATGTTTTTAACTTTCTACTTACTGTAAAGAAACATAATTTACGGAATATTTTAGAGTTATAATCATTACAGATGAGTAAAATTTTTTCTTGTTGTACATTTTTATTAGACGTTGCTCCACCTACGCTAAGAACATACTGTTGCTAATTTTTGTCTATTAACATATGGGCTGAAAAGTCCCGACCCTAACACATAGATGGCGCTAGTTTTGCTGCATTCACCTCTGTAAGTTATTTTGCTAAGATTTTGAGTAAGACATTTGTTATTTTCAAAACAATGGACCAAAAACATTTTCGTGTTTTACACTGCTTCTTGATGGGGGAAAATACCGTTCAAGCGAAGCAATAGTTTGAAAAGTGGAAAAGTGTTATGGAGACTCCGCTCCATCGGAAACAACCGAAACAAACTGAAACGTTGGTTTGTTGACTTCAAACGTGGTCGTCGAGACACTGATGATGCAGTGCATCACAACACAGTGAACATCCAAATGAGGTCGTACCACCAGAAAACATCCAATCAAAAAAAACCAACAAAATCGTTTTGAATGATCGAAAAGTGAAATTGCTTCATATTGCATGAGCATCGGCATTGGACTATGAGAAAGCTCTGTTCAAGGTGGGTTGACCAAAAATAAGAACGTGTTGATGATTCTGAGCAGTGTTTGGCGATGTTTAAACATAACAAACCGGAATCACTCCACTCCGGAATTAATACGATCGTCATTTGAATGGACAGCAACTGGTGAACCTCGTCCAAAGCGCCCGAGAGTGCCCGAAAGCACAACAATCAGCTGGAAAGGTTATGGTTATTGCAAAGAAACGACCGCATATGGCAAAGAAAAAAATTTTGTTTCATCAAGACAACGCTCCATGTCACAAGTCAATCAAAACAATGGCAAAACTGGTGAAACATGAATTGAACTTCGAATTGCTCCTACATCCACCGTATTCTCCAGATTTGGAGACTACTACCATTGACTACTGGCTGTTCGCAAACCTCAAAAAAAATGCTCGCCGGCAATAAATTTCGCGCGAATGAAGAGATTATCGCTGAAGCTGAAGCCTATTTTGAGACAAAAGATAAATTTTTCTACAAAAATGGTATTAAAATGTTAGATCGGCGCTGTAATGATTTTGTTGCCTTTGATGGAGATTACGTTGATGAATAAAGCCAATTTTGAACAAAAAAAAATGTGTTTCCTTTATTAGGCCATGGACTTTTCAGCCCATGTGTTATTTAAAATTTACCCCTACTAAAAATTCTTCAAATATTTCATATAAATTTTGTTTATTTTAGAGCAGGTTTAGGTCACTTTCTTCCCTCGGTTATTTATATAAATCGTAAGTTTTCCGTAAAGATATTCTCTTTCACAATAAATGATAAGGGTCACACTTACGTATGTAAAATAACTCAGTCATGTTCATCACTATTATGAATGATAGAATAAAGAAACAGTTTGTTTCGCGTTATACCTACATATCCACTTTCAGTATTAGTTTTATGAATGTTGAATAGGAAGACGCACAGGTAGAAGTTGTGTATGTTCTCTCCCATTTTTCAAAAAGGCCAGACTAGACGTCATGTTAAGAGAATAGCAAGTCCCTGGTGACAAAACGCGTTGTCGTGGGAGTGTAGAAGCAAATTTTTTGACAAGTAAAGCTCTCTAGCGCGCGATACAAGAAAGTGAACGGTGGCAATGTTTGAAAGAAATAATGATTCCTTTTGCAACAGGCCCAGTGGTGCACGAACGCGAAATGTTTCGATGCACGCCAATGGTCTGATATAAACCTCTTCCATACGCTAGGTTTCCTCTAACAAAACTTGGCAGACGATATTCCGTACTAGATTACTTAACCTTATATTCTCCAGGACGTCAGATCATCCATCACGAGCAAAGATAAATAATAAAGCGTAGCTCTAATCTAATGCAAGTAGTCTGTGTGTATATCACGGAGCCGTGCTTTTTCCATCGCCAGCCAAGAAATTGCTAACCGGTCCTCTTGTTCTTCTGATAATCATTTCTGGATTCGCTTTGACGGCGTTCCGAATAGAGTACAAAGGTACGATTCAGTGGCGTACACAGGTGTGCTTTTTCCTTCATTAATTACTTAATTAATTCCCCATTGATTAGCATCCTTCCACCATTACCAAAGAAAGAATCATACAAAGAATTGAGTCATGTTTACCACTACCACGGGAATGTTCAAAATGCAATTTCATTTTTTTCAAAATAACGACTGTAGGTTAATGGTCCTCCAGGTCGTTATTTTGGCCCATGAGTTTTAACTGAAAATAAAATCAAAGAATACTCACCCTTATTCTCCACACAAAAAGTGGACATGCTTCTTATGTGAAATTATCAAGTCTTGCATTAATAATACCACGATAGAAGTGGTCACAACACGTGTCCGTTAGTTTGTTTTTTATTTATTTTTAAATATGGAGTTACATTACGTGAAAGCTTCATCAAAAAATTTGTGGTATGCAGAGTCTTTGATTTTATTCAATTAGTAAATGTGAACTATTTAAATTAAATTTAAGGTTGTCTAGATGTATCTTTAAAACAAGTAAGGACAATGTCGACATACCTAAAGTGTGTTAATTCATCTTTTCATCCCTTAAATTGATATTTTTTCTGGTGGAATTTAGTGGCTTTATATCAAAAATAAATACTTCATAAATAATATACTTATAAAACAAACAAACGTTTAATGTGAGAGGTAGTCAGCTTATTTAAAGCAATTGGATTTTTATATGGATATTTTACTACGGGTTCCATTTTTTGTAAAAAGAAAACGTCTTCTACCTAAAACCCTTGTCACACATGTATTGTTCCATCTGTCTGGCCGTAAGCCTCCAGAAATACTTAAAGCTAAACGTCTTACACGACGCTGAAATTTGTCATTTCATTCCAACAGAAATATTTTTATTGATTGCTTTTTCTTTGAAACAAAATAAAACTAAAATGTTGATGAAGTATCAGTCAACCTAATTAAGTATGACAATTGAGGTATGCAATACTTATAGAAAACAAACAAGTCATAATTTTTGATTAAAAAACAAATAATTATTGAAACGTTTTTCACAAAATTAAGTGAAACGTAACCTTTGTAAGGATGGTCATTACATATTCTAAACTACGAAAAGGCACTAGGTAGTTTCACACATCAATTCAATAACAAGTTTTAATCACAAAACAAATAGTCTCCTTATGAGTTCACCCTTAACTCCTCCATTAAGTGAAATATTCATGTTTCAAGAAATAATGAGAAAATTGAATTCAATATTTATCGAAAGCCCACTTATACTGACATCCTTCCTCGTTTCTATTCAAAAAAAATCAGTACATACAAAATTTAATACCTACATAGGTTACTACCCATACTTTTAAATAAAAACAATTTTAACAAAGAAGTTCAAATTATAAACACCTTAGCAAGAAACAACTTTATATATACATTAATAAACAAAAAATATAAATATGGAATCAACAGAAATAACTACTCCGAGGGCTAATACCCCTACCGACATTAAATTACACTGTTGATTCCGAACGATTCTTAGACGAAGATAACAATCCAAAAAAAGAAGGTATTAAAATCCTTGTTCGTCTAATTGTAAAGGAACACAGATCCCACATTTGGAACGCGTCCTACATAGTAGGCACATCGCACCGAAAGCCATATCCCACGACTGGTTTCGACCTATCGGGTCTCATCAGGTGGGCGCTGGCAGAAAGACTTTTACAAGCTATATAATAAATATAAGTATTTATTATATTGATGAGACCCGCTAGGTAGAAATCGGTCGTGGGATGTAGCAGTATTTCAATTATATGGTAAACTCTTATTTTTTATACATTTTTCGTCCCCCAATGAGGTAGTAAGGGACGGAATATAGTTCGTTCTGTGTTAAATTAGGATTAGTATTAACAAAACAATCAGTGATTAGAAAATTATTTCGAGGATGTCGATATATGGGTATTACATTATAAAATTTGTATCGAATTCATTAATATTACAATGGCTATTTCAATATGCAGTTGATATCTAATGCTCCTTTCTTTTAAATTAATTAATGAATAAATTTTTGCAGTCGACGTGTGGAACAAAAACCTAACAAGCAGTTTTTTTTTTTTTTGGCCGGTTTTTCCACGTAAAATGTGGTTTGATGTATGGACGTTTTGAAATTTTAATGAAGTTCTGAACTAGGTTAACACAGGAAAGCTGCGAAATTGCAGGTATAACCAAATTTATTGTAAGGGATATTTCATTCTACAAACTTTGTTGTGTAAACTTGTCATTCGTTAGAGTAGAAATTGCTTGTTGAAAACTTCTGAATTTAACGAATATAAATAGGTTTTCGAAATGCAAAGATTAACTAAGATAAACAATATCTTGGAAAAAACTTTGTCCTTCAAAATATCATGACAAATCTATGAATGACGTTCAGCTTTAAATATGAAATTTTACACCGCTAAGACAAACTTGAATGTAAACTTGTAAAAGGGACATTTATCAAGGGATCTGTGTTTGGAAGCAGTTTGCTTTAGATTACATAAATAAATTCACTTTTATAAATTACGATTCGCGCAGAAACGCAGCCCTCTGATATAAAAAAAGGTAAATAAAAATTAGTTATTAATAAAATTTGCAAAAAATTAGTAATTTTTCCTGCTATCTAAAATTAAGTACCCGGTATGTAATACAATTTACGCATGACCTTTTGATATTTTTAACGCTCTTATACATTTGTACATACATAAAAAAATTCAGAAGAATTTTGATATAATATACAGGGTGGGCCAATAATGCATGGACGGAAGATTGTGTCTTTATTATTGATTTTACGAAAATATGATTTGAATAAAAGTTTCATCAAATGAACTCGTTCATATTTTAAAGTTACTTTCGATTATACAGGGTGTTACATTTAAAAAAAATAAATTATTGATGTTTCAAATTTAAAAAATTAAAAATTGTCTGTTTCATTTTCGAAAAGACTTAATGTGTTAAGTTTACTATGAGACGATAGGTAATTCCTTGTTCAACACAATGGTGAAACTACGATCCTTCTATGTTGTTTCCGAAACGGTGCAACTTCGACCCAATATCTGCTCATCAAAGTGACCTTTATTTTCAACGAAAAATTCAAAAATACAATAATTTATAGGGTGTTCCATTTAAAAAAATTAGCACCCAGGCGAAACGGAGCACCCTGTATAATCGAAAGTAATTTTAAAATATGAACGAGTTCATTTGATGAAACTTTTATTCAAATCATACTTTCGTAAAATCAATAATACAGACACAATCTTCCGTCCACACACTATGGGCCCACCCTGTATATTAATTAGAAATAAAACCACTTGAAATACTTTCACTATTATCTATTGCAAAGTGCAAGTCGTTTTATTTCTAATTATATTATGTTTCACCAAGTGATAACGATGAATATTTATATATACATTAGTAACATATTTAATTTTCAGAACACCAATTATTACTCCGAAAACAAATAAATTCACTATAAATAATTTTTCAGTTTTCGCTCGTAAATATTTAATTTTATTTTATTTCTGATTTTTAAGTGGTACTATTTCAATATCTGTCGAATATTAGGTCGGAGCGTTATCTGTTGCTATTTTTATACTGTAATCACATTATTCGGTGACCTTATGTGACACGATTAATACGTCCATGTATGTAAAGTTACACTTACTCATTCTGTTAATATTTGACGGCCATTTATTTCTACATCCAGTACTTTAATAGACCGTGAAGAGTACGTAGCGTGAATAGTTTAGTTAACGGGAAAATTATTAGAACGTTTCCGCGGAAATCAATCGATTTTCTATCGAAGTTATTTCCATGACTTTATAAACGTGTATTTACATTTTAATCAAATCCAAAATCCAAAGCAAGAATGCCAATTTAGTGGAATGTATGTACTTATTTTTTTTAAGTATTTTTAACACTTTTTTGAATTAAATTTTGGCTAACCAATTTGTCATATAACAGATTTGTAGATTTTTAAACTAAATATCTGATTCTGTTACTTGTAACTCGTTTATATGCGGTCATATCGTAATGCCGCTTATTTTTTTATTTAGATAATGTTAGTATACATTTTAGTTGTTAAGTTGTTGAACTTGTACTAGTGTATTTTTTCTCAATATTTTTTTTTGTTTCAGATATTCAAATGAACTTAAATGAGTCTTGAAGGAAACAATAGATAAGAAGATTCGCAGTTACAAACAAGGGATGGTATGCTTTTTCGTAATCGAAATTTTTGACAATTATTCTTAAAGTGTTGTTGTTGTTTCAGATTGGAAGATGATGATTACTTCGTTCCTTTCCACACAAGATGAGAATATGGACCATTTTTGCTTCTTTTATGTTCCCTGATAAATAATTTACAGTGGTAGTTAACTATTTTTTAATTTTCTATACAAATATGGGTTTGTACAACAAAATTTTTACTAAATATCTTTCATGTTTTGATTATTACAGTTTTATTTATTTCAACTTTTAATTTTTTTCTCCGATTCAGTTTATCTAAATAATTAGTCACTTATCATTTGGAATGTTAATTAATTAATAACTTACCTTACACGTAAACTTAAAAACGATATTGTAAATTATTTATCCAATGGGAAATATGTCTATAAATATGTTTTACATTTTACTTACCTTTCTGGTTTAATTTTCATCACAATGTTTAATTAATCTCTCCTATTATTAAATATTTTATGTATCAGATTACTGTGATAAATCTATTTGCATTGTACATTGTAGCATTTATATAAGTAATTAATTAATTAATTATTTAATTTAATTTTATATAAATCGTCTTAGGATATAACTTATTTAATATTTATAATATGTCTGTAGTTTTATATTTTTTCATAGGATTTTTTATAAATATTATTGTAATAATAAACAAGGGGGTGAAGGGGATTTATTATAGGGTGAGAGTGAAAATAGGAGAGAGTTTACAAAAAGGGAATGAATGCACCAGACTAGGATGAGGGTAAGAATGAGAATTTCAGTATGAATGAGGGTATGTGAAAGAACATGATAGAGTTGGAAGGAAGATACGGTTGGGGTATGTTAAGCAAAGGGGATGCGAATGAAGGTAAGAACGAGAATTTTAATATGAATGAGTGTGAGTATATAAGAGGGAAAAAAAGAGAGTGAGATGGAATGACTGAGAATAGAGGGTGAAAATGGAAGTTAGAAAGTGGGGGAAGAAAAGTGATGAATGCATGTGAGTGCAGCGTGGGGGCATGTTTAGCAAGAGGGTTGAATGAAAGCGAGGAAGTGAGGGTACGAACGAATGGGTGTGAATGTGTGTGAGCATGCTGCGTGGGTGAATGTTTAGCATGAGGGTGAGAATGAAAGGGAATGAGTGGAGTAACAAATGGGGGTGCATCCGGCGTGGGTGCGTATTTAACGCACACCTAAACACGCATTCACCCCATTCTTACTCCACTCTATCGCTTTCATTTACACCCTCACCCTTAAACATGCTCCCACGCTGCATGCACCGCGTGAATGGGGGTGAATGTGTGTGTGTGTGTGTGTGTGGAGGGGTTGTGGAGGGGGGGTGTACTTGAAAATAAAGAAGATATAAAAATTCAGCGTTTTATTTAAATTTTTCACGCCTACCAGGTGTAGTGCGAAATATTTTATTATTCGAAGACCGTCACGGACCACGCGCGGAAGCTGGGTGGTCCGAAGTTCGAACTGGAGGCCCCCAGGACTCGAAATTCGAAATCTCCGCAATACTGAGTTTTGGAAACTTCAGAAAAATCTCAAAGTCTCCAGAATAAACCGTTCCGAAGGATCACTTCGCTTTGGAGACCTTGAGATTCAAATTCCGAAGTTTCCAAGACCCAGAATCACGGAGATTCCGAAATCCGGGTATTGGAGGCTTCCAAATTCGAACCTGGACGTTTCAGCGCACTCCCGAAACACTCACGACGTACGACTATCCAAGATGATGCAATGGTAGGAACCAACCCTCTGATGTAGCAACAGCTCTTGAAGGTGGTAGTAGTCCACTGAAACAAAAAATTTAATTGCTAAAAAGCCCAAGAAAAATATTTGGTTTTATAAATTCAAATGTTTATGATAAACTAAAAGATGTACTTCTTACAACCAATGAAAGCGAAAAATGATCGATTTATCCTAAAGTGAAATTAATAAAAAACTAATTGAAATTAAAAAAGTAATAAGTAAATATTTTCAACGTTAAAAGTCTATAGTTCTAAACTGAAGGTAAGTATGTAAATTTTACCAAAAATAAATCATTGTTACGAACAAATACTATGACAAATAACGAAATTAAATAACAAAAACGTTGCTTTAAATGGAGAAAGAAATTGTGACTTAATAAAAACAATCAAAGTAAGAAAGAGGGTTTGGTTGTATGAATTAAATATCTTTGAAGAATGAAAACATATACTTATTATAAACAATTCAACAAAAAATTATTAATACTATCTAAAGGCTTGATGGTGCACACTTAGACTGGAAAAATAAAACACGAAATTAATCAAATTCACTCACCGCTGTAGTCCTAATTGGTTCACCCCCTTCTTTCTCAGCACAAGAATTCCATGTCTTCGAAAAGGAACACCAAATGTAGCTGTAACATAAAATTTAATTTAATATTAATATATAAAGTTTTATAAACATTTATTTTTTTTCTTAGAATTCAAATAATACAGTCTCAAAAAAAACTACGAAGTAAATTATCGATATATATATATATATATATATTAGCACCATCAAACAAATGTAAAAACTATTCATCATAAATACTACAGTTTATTGTATTAAAAAAAATACCTTCGTTAAATAGAAAATAAGGAATTTAAATAATAATTGAAATACTATAAAAGTATTTAAATATGTATTCCAAAAACGTTTATTTCGAATCTATGTATGTTTATCTTAATAAATCATGTAAACGAAGGGTTGCAAAATCTAAAAGTTTCTTTTTATGTTAAAAACTAGACTGCCATAGGCGACTAATTAATTATTTTAAAATATGTTTATAATATCGCATTAAATAAACATTTAAAGTGTCAAATGTCGTATCTTAATCTTTCTAAAGAGAGTAGAAAAATGCAAGGAAAAATTAATAAAACTCACTCACCATTGTGGTCCTGTTAGGATAAACCCCTCCTTCTCCAGCAAAAGAACTATAACTAGTCTTCTCCATATCTTCGAAAAAAAGCCCAAACGTAACTGTAACATAAACATTAATATTAATATTCAAAGTTTACAAATCTATTAATTCTTTTTTACAATGTTTAGTTAAATATGAGCACTTACTACAATACAAAGACACTTTTAATATTCATAAATAGTGAATATCCACATTCATTATCGTACAATTTCAACCACTTAACGTTTAAAAATATTAATAAAAACCACAAAAGTCTTGTAAAAAATACTGCAAAAAACAATGGTGCAAACAGAATTACGATAAACCTCCACACAAATAAGTAGCAGGGTCCAACTCGATTAAAAAATGCTAAAAAGTTATTGAACAAAAAAGCGCTCGTATAATTTCGACGACTTAACAATTAAAATAATTAATAAAAACAACGAACATTATGTAAAAAATTCTGCAGAAAACAATGGTGCAAACGGAATTACTATAAGATTGAACACAAACATGTTGCAGAGTCCCAATTTGTTATAATGTACTAAAAAGTTATTAGTCACAAAGGCGGTGGTGTCTATTGTTCCATGGTACCTATTGTTATTATGAAGGGTTGGTCACTTTCTTGGGTAAATTGCTTTTCCTAAAATTTATTGTTTTAAGTAAAAATGGAAATATCGAGGGAAGTACCCACTGCAAAATCTCCCAAATGAAAATTGACCACACCCTCAAAGAAAGTTACAAAATTAGAAGGAACGATAGAAACGAAGAGATTCTGACTCTGAGCTTGCTTGTCATAAGAAATTTATTTACCTTATTAATCATTTTGATAGTTAATTAAAATTTTATAGTCACACGTTCTTTGTCAAATTTGTACATAATTATTAATATTGTAAATAAATAGTTAAAAAATGCACTTTTCGTATCCAAAAAACAACAAAACTACAATCGTTCGCCATTAATTTAGTGTGCTACTTGAGGACACCAGAAGAATATCTTTCAAAACCTCACCTACACATTTCCTGAAGAAACATATTCAATAAGAAATGTTATTAAAAGCTATATTTCGCCACAAACTATATATAGACTCTTGTTGTAGTTGTACTTTCTATGTGATATTCACTATCTGTAGGTATAAAATATACATAACAATATGCTATCGAATATGTGTAATTATAAGTCAGTAACAAAATAGCCGTAAGAGAAAACAAAATATAACCATATCGTTTTCCTGTGTATAAGATATACTAATAATACTAATACAATAACAAAATATTGTAGATATTAATAAGAACTTACATGATTTATAATGCTCAACTTTGTGAACCAGATTCATATCACCCCTGTGTAATTCGCGATTGAACCAACACGAAAATCCATTTAATTATATAAAAGAAAACACCGTTTTTGTAACAACGTCGCGATACCTACGTACGAGTCACCATACCGTTTACCAAACGTTTTAATCGGTCTTGATCTTGTAATGGACTTCAATTCGTGTATCTTCGGTAAAGAAAAATGTAACTAACGAATAATAATGTTTTTATCTACAAGCTGATTAGACTTTTCTATTTAGGAAGGACAAATAAACGAATAAATTGGAATATTTAACACCGCGTTTAAAAATTTTCAAAGAATAGACAACAGATAAATAGAAATTTATATGACGAACAATTTTTAAAAAACAGGATAAATTAGGTGTACTCCTTGCACAGTATAATTAATGTAATTCATTTGAACTATCTCAGTAGATAAATATATTTAAATCAAAAATCTAATGAACATACATACAAGGCACCCCTTTTTATTAAAAATTAAAATTATTACATGTAACTTCAAGTAACGAATAAATAATTATTAAATATGCAAAATATAAGAGTATTGTCAAGTAAATAAAAATGAATATGTTGAAATTATAAGTTAATCATTAAAACTTTCTTATACTGGTTATTTTATTTCAATATTCATAATACTTTCTACTTGCAAAATTAACAGAATAGAAGCTACAACATATTCTTCTTGAGTAATATATAATAAATAAAACACTAATAAAAACACAATTCTTTTGGTTGCAAAAATATTTGTTTGTCACCAAAGTACTTATTTCGAAGCAGTGTGCCTTCTTCAGGTGGAAGAACTTTGCAAACTAAAATACAAGTACCCCATCGTATATATTAAATTACAAATATATGGGTAGGGGTAAATTTTTGAAATAAACCTGATACATATTGTTTTATGACTAAATGATAAGAAGTGTTGAGTTATAATCTTCTATTTGGTTGTTTAATGCTAATCCTTTTTTACTTAATTTATTAATTTTATAAACTCTCTAGTAGATTGAGTTGCTTTCCTTTGTTGCTTAAATGTAATAGTATTTTAAATTCCTCATTGAAACTGTGTTTTTGTTCGTGTAAATGTTCTACATAGGTTGATTTTACATTTTTATTCTTAAGACTATTCAGGTGTTCCTATACTCTAACTTTAAACTGTCTACTTGTTTGTACTACGTTCGCTTTAATACAATACCCACACTTTAACAAATAAACCCCTGTTTTTTTAATATCCACCTAATTTGTCTTTGTTATTTTTTATAAAGTTTCCTTGGGAATTATTAGGTTTAAATGATACTTTGGTAACTATAAATTTTGAAATATATTTTCGAATTACGTTTCAAATGCTTCTGAGTGAATGTTATGAATTTGTATTGTTTTTATTTATTATTAAGGAGTTGCAGAAGCTGAAAACCTCATCTATTTAATATAAATAAAACAATTTATATAATTAGAATCCGGAAACTATAAAGTGACAGTTTGTATTTTTTACGATTAAAACTTTTTGCAAAATTCCATTGGGTAAAGAGGCTAGGAGACCAAAAGAACGAAATAACAAGAAACACTGACTAAAACGTTTATTTGTTGATGTGTGAACAGCTTTTTAAGTATCTACATGCAATGTAACACCGTTGTTCCGAATAAAAAATGGAAACATCTACATCGCCCCATTTTACGAACGAAAAACAAAGATGTTACATAAAACCCCAATTTCGGAAACTGACAAATAAGAAACATTATCATACTGTAATACACATTCAAATTATTCCAATCAAACACAAACAAATAACGTCACCTAACTACATATTTAACTTCTAACAGGTAGTTAAAATTAAGTTTACACATTAGGCTGCTGCTTCAACGGATACAGTATCTTCATCACTGGTTGTTGGATGTTGAGTAACAGTAGTGGTACTAGTAACGGAAGTAGGAGTGGTACTTGATACAGAAGTGGTTCCAGGTTTGCTAGTAGCAGTAGTAGTACCAGCAGTTACAGCTGTTACTGGAGATACCCCCGCACCAAACTGAGAACCATCAGGAAAATATCCAGGAGCTGTAGGGTAATAAAGTGGGAAATATTGAGGGACATAGGAAGGAGGTGGGTAAGGTAAATTATATCGGGGAACTGAAAGTGGACTTATTACTCTGGGAGGAAACGATGGATATCCAGCATAATTCGGTCGAGGGAAAATATTATGGCCGAAATTACTGTATGGCAAAAACGGCTGACCGAAAATTTGACCCTTCGCGATGGACATACAAGTCATCAATAAAAGCGTAGAGAACTAAAAACAAAAAATTAACATCACTCTTATTATTATTATTATTATTATTATATAAAATGATTTTTAAAAGTAGTCAACATAATTGTACTACAAAAAACAACCCTTATACTAAAAATTCCACAGTTCTGTAATTGGGTTATTTAAAAAGTTTAAAAGTATAGCAATCTTAATAGGCGAATCCATTAGACGTAAAATTTTTACTTTAATTTTTAGTTAAACAAAACAAATATCTCGAAAACCTTTCATTTGTAATGATTAAGTACAATCAAAAGTTCTCTGACCATTTGTATACGTATTTATTATTCAAATTTGATTAAACAAAGTATGTATTGAAATGCTTTTATTTTTATTCCATTATTTTTAGACACGTTCATACTTGACGCACTGTATATTAAATATTCTCGTAACTTTTTTGTTTCCTTGAAATTTTATGTCGTGTTGAATTAAAAGACTTTGGCAAAATGCTTTAATAATTCTACATACCTACCTAAAGCACCATCGTAATTAATTTCTGAAAAATCCTTGAAGTTTATATAGCTATCTCCGTTTAATTAAATCCTTTAACAAAAACTAGTACAAATATTAATCACGTATCATAAGAAATTTATAGAAATATATTTCTGTAGTTTTAAAACCAAATGTGATGAAAAATTTAAATGTTTGAGGACGATAGACATAGGTCATTAATAAAAATCACTTTTTATAGACGAAGATTTGATACTACTTAGGAATTATTGATTTAGTTCAATTTTTGAAATCAAAAATAAAATATCTACTAATTATGTGAGAGTGTTAAGCAAATTATGAACTCAAAACTCTTCATTAATTATTTTTTATACCATGTTTTACAATTATAAAAAACCACCAAAATACAAAATTTAATTTGAATTGAAACACTTTAACAATTCTATCAATTGAAATAATGTTTACTAGATTAATCAATTAATAATACAAACAAAATAATCAGATAAACTTCTGAATACAGTTAGCTAATGAAATTAATTTTAGAATTTACGAATCATTCTTACAGATCCCAGAATAAATAAAATATTGAAACAAACTGCATAAAGGTTCCCTAGATATTTGATTATCACAAAATCAAATTATTTTTTGTAAATAACTCACGTAAAGCAATAATAATTTAATTAATTAAAAATAAATTGCCAAACACTTTCAAATTTAATTTTGTTATAGTATTATTTAATTGTTTATAATTTATTTAGATTCTTTGCCAATTAAGTATCATCTAAAATAGAAACCGTTTAAATTTAATTGAAATCAACAATCAAGAAACGCACCCAAATTTTTTATCCATGTTAAGTTTGCACTAGTTACTATTTAACACAACCCAAACTGTATCACATTCGAATACAAGCACTGTCTTATTTGAAACAAAAATGGACTATTAAGATATGACACTTAAGAGTTGAATTTCAATGAAAAATTTGTTCTCCACAATTTTAAGCAGTTACGAAAGACTTACCTTCATTATAGTCGACATTTACTGCTCATATGGAGATCAAGTTTACCTTTGAATTCAGCCACTTCGATCACTTATATATATACTTGCCACCCGACATGCAACACTTTATTTACCAAATATCACTTACAATTAGACACACCTACACACAAACACACACACACTGAAACACGTCAAAACCATATTCTCCCCCAATTTCGATTTCTTTCCATCTACTTTTTTTATAGGTGTTATTACCCTTTCTATTGAATTATGTTGCAGCTTATCATTTTAAATTAATTACTTTATTTAACGATGATGATTAAATAATTTTCAAAAAACTTTGTGAAAACCTCTACCTTATGTTTTACTTTATTTTTTCAATTAAAAATGAAAATTACTGCAATTTTCGAAATTGTATTTCACAGTCTGATGAAGCTTACCCTTACAATTAGACTAAAATTTAGTAAGTACATAGCAAATGGCATAGCACTAGTTTTTTATCGGATTGCATACAACTGTTCCTTTATAAATAAAACTGCCAAACTTTATGAAAATCTGACTATTGCGGTCTTTAAATTATTTTCCGAAGAAGTGCGAGAATGTATATAATAAAATTGTTAGTATTTTGAAGTGAACATAAAACTATACTATATTATTTTAAATGCTTGTTTGATACAGATTGTTATATTTTACTACAGTAATTGTATCCTTTTCTATAAGAGAAAGGAATCACTACTTCGTTTAGATTTGATCTTCGCAATTTCGCAAGTGCCCGCTTATTCTACTCATATGTTTAGAAGAAACCAATGTGTCGAAATTAATTCTTACATTTATTAATTTATATTATTATTAAGGTAATCGATTTTTTTTTTCTTATTTTTTAGTAAGAGTCACAGAAAATTCCATGAGGAATAAGTTTTGAAATTGTTTAACAATATCTAACACATAAAATACTAAAAATTATTCTTCCTGTTCTACTTCCTAAAATTTTCAGTCTTTAGTATACCTTTTATCAACAGCATTAGTATCTTGACCCTTACGTTATTGAGGGAATCCAAAAGATACCAAAAAAGACATCCGGAAAAAATACCTCGATAGATTTTCATTGCTTTTCGTTCGACGAGAAAATCAAATGTATAATACCAAACAAGGTTCGAACCTGGGATCTTTTAGACTTTAGAGCAACACACTAGTAGTTTCAAATGTTAATAAGTTTGTATTATTTTGATATTTTTTTTAATACGTTCTGAACATACGTACAAATTTATATTCCAAAATAAATTACTTTTTTACAGCATATTATATAATTTTTTAATTTGGAACTAATTAATAATAGTATCGTAACAACAATTATACAAAGCTATTAACCTTTACTGCATCAGTTGTGGACGATAATCAAAAATAATGTCAAATTATGTCCTGAAATGTTCACACTTATTATGTATAACGAATTTCACTATAATTACGTATACCAACACCCAAACCTACGAAGAAACGTTAAGTATTATAAGTAATATTATTTAGCAAGTTTGACAAGACGAAACAAATGTCGAGGTCGAATTTTTTGGTCTACAAAGGTCCTATTTATCACGTAAAAGAAATAATAAAAGTCGTTGTAAATAAAATACTAAAGAAAGTCAAGTAGGTAAACTCTTTGTTAATATATTACGTAATACACCTACACTTAAACTGTTGCACATTAGTTAAATTGTACCCTGGACATTAATTTATATTATGTAAATTACAAAACTATTAACAGAACAACCATCTATTATGGTTAGAAATGCACCAAATACACGGTGTTTCAAAATATAGAATAAATACAAGCAATCAAGTGAAACATTTAATATGGCGAACGGTAGCCATAATGTCGTATTGCAACCGAACAAAATGAACCATCAGCCCTAGTAAAATAAATATCAGACGAATGACCTCATCAACAAACATTGGTATAATTTGGGGTATTTTCTTCAGAAGGAAAAAGGTGTTTCATTTAATTAAAAGAAATTTATTAATATTACTGTAGATAATAGAGAAATATATATAATTTATTATAGTAGGCGTTACTTGTTGAAACTTCATATTTCAATAGGAAGCAAACAAACGAAGAAAAGTTTCAAATTTAATTTATTGAACACAACAATTGTTTCACCAATACATGGTTTCTTCAGGTGAAGATGAGTCTAATAAACAGTTATATATAAAAGATAAAGACTAAATAAAGTGGAGGAATTAAATTTTTGAAAATAAATTCAGTTTATTTGTTGAATGTGGTGACTGTAACCAAGTCTAAGTAGGACAAACTGTAAGATCTTTCATGCGTAGGATTCGTGAACACAAACGTAGCTACACCAATGGAAAAACGGATTCTACCTGCGCGGAACATTTATTGCTAGAAAAACACTCTTTCGATGATAATTTCAAAAATTTAAAAGAATTACCCAAAAGTATTAAGCTCGATCTAACAGAAAGTTTGTATATTAATAAATATAATAAATTAAATGTTTTACTTAACGACCAAATTGAAGCCAATAGGTCTCCATTGTTAAATTTATTTTCAAAAATTTAATCACCTCCACTTTATTTAGTCTTTTGTATATAAGCTGATATTTGTAACTGTTTATCATCAACTCATCTTCACCTTAAGAAGCCAATGTGTTGGTAAAACAATTGTAGTGTTCAATTAATTAAATTTGAAACTTTTCTTCGTTTATTTGCTTCCTATAGAAATATATATATATATATATATCTACAAACAATTATTGTACTCATCAATCATCAAATACAATTCATTATCATTTAGATGTGACTATCATGTCTTTTTCTCATTAAATCATATACAATTTCCCAACAGTGTATGCAAACAAGATAATAAATATCTCGTAGAAACTACAATGTATTTGCTACTACTATTTGCCAGAATAATGCAGACAATAAATTGTAACGCAGCAGTGGTTCATTATCCGATTTAATTAATTTCCAAATTCAATAATTTGCTATTAAAAATATTGAAAGCAGAAACGGTGACAATGAGTGCAGGAAATAAAAAGAAAATATTGCTGCTGTCAACCTTGAGATTGATTATGCTCAGATGATACTGAAAAATATATATTAAAAAACTACTCGATGAACCGGTTATTTCTGTAATAAACGAATTTTTTGAACAAAAAACAATTTTCGAAACTTAAAGAATTGCTGTTCAGAACGAGTTGACCAATTGGAATTAAATAGCAAGGCCTCAAAGAGGCGCGAATGAACTTGCAGACGTATTCATAATTAAGCACAGAAAAGAAATAAATGAATGCTCAAAAATAAAACCGAATTTGTTTTTTCTTTTAATTTGATTTAATAATTAATTATTAAACTTAAATACTCTTTCAACAACAACCAGTGTATGTACAGTAGTAAATAGTGTTTGTCTTGATTTTGTACACTAATTTTTAGAAATATGTTTGTGTAGTTTTAATATCAAATTTGATGAAAATTTTAAATTTCTGACGAATATGGAGATTGGTCCTTAATAAAACTCACTTTTTGTAAACTAAGATTTAATTAACATCTTTTCTAGTCATTAATATTTTCTTCGTACCTAATTAGGAATTATTGATTTAGTTCAGTTTTTTGAAATCAAAAATAGAATATCTACTAATTATGTGAAAGTGTTAAGCGAATTATGAACACAAAACTCTTCATTAATTATTTTTTTATACAATGTTTTACAATTATAAGAAACCACCAAAATACAAAATTTAATTTGAATTGAAACACTTAAATAATTCTATCAATTGAAATAATGTTTACTAGATTAATCAATTAATAATACAAACAAAATAATCAGATAAACTTCTGAATACAGTTCGTTAGTGAAATTAACTTTAGAATTTACGAATCATTCTTACAGATCCCAGAATAAATAAAATATTGAAACAAACTGCACAAGGGTTCCCTAGATATTTGATTATCACAAAATAAAATTATTTTTTGTAAATAACTCACGTAAAGCAATAATAATTTAATTAATTAAAAATAAATTGCCAAACACTTTCAAATTTAATTTTGTTATTGTAATATTTATTTGGTTATAATTCTTTGCCAATTAAGTACCATTTAAAATGGAAACCGTTTAAATTTAATTGAAATTAACAATCAAGAAATGCACCCAAATTTTTCTTCTTTTTCTTTTTTTTTGTATTCTACATTTTTACTAATTTTTTGTTAATCTTTCTGGTTACACACTTTAAGTTAAATAATTTATAGGATGTTTTGTTTTTGATTTTTCTTTCAAATTCCGCTACTAAGATTATGTAAACAGTAATTTTGTTGTATCTACATTGCCGATCAAGTTGATGGATTTATAAGCTAAGTGCCCATCGGACTTCTTAGCAGCTGTACATGAGTACATAAACCTAATCGTCTTCCGCAATAAACTTCCGGTTAAGTTGGTTTAAAATTGCAACAGTCTTGTGAACCATATGAAATACTCGAAACTCACACTATTGGATGTTTTCGAGTGCAATAAGATTTAAAAGAAATCGTTTATTTGTACTATAGACACCACTACAACAAATTAAAAACAAAGTAAACCACACTGAACTCCTTCAACTGTACCTCTCTTTATTTGTATCTGTTATTTTTGTTTTTGAGATAGATTACATTTTACTCATTTCATTTTGTTTCAAATTACGATAGTTCAACTATCTGGTAGGAACTAAATCCAGAAACAAACATCGTAACTAAAAATTATTAAAATTAACTAATAAACTAAGTTTTATTGTTCCAAATGTTTCAACATAAATATATTTTAGTATTATAATCATAAAAAGTTCAACTGTTTCTTATGTGAGACAAAGTGAAAGATGAATAAAATATATGAATATAAGAACTTTTAATAAAAAGACTAAACCTCAAAGTAATAGAAAACACATAACAAAATTGAAAAGCATAAATTAAGGATCTTATGAATTCCTAGATTAGGTAGTGTTTAAAGATTTACAACTCAGTTCTAGTGAAATTATTAAAATTGACACAATTCTTGCGCTATACAATTTATATGGGACAACTGAGAGACAAATAAAAACGAAAACAAAAGAGCATCCATACATAATTAATAAAAATTATATACATGTGTATGTATTAAAATGATGTGTTTACAAATACGTATGAAGCTATTAAAAGAGAGTAATTTTTGTTACTTTTAATATGCAAATTATTCAAGTTTGTTTATTTAGGAAATTATGCCATACAGTTAACAAAAAACTAATTATACGTTTTTCATGTTCAGTGGCTTATCTTATATTATTCGTAATCTTGTTAACTGCATGTACTCATGAAATGACATAAACATGTTTTATTATTCTTTGTTAGAGTAACAAGTCAAGAAAAACAATACAAAAAGATGACATGAAAACTATATTAACAGGATTGGCAACAGATGAACTGATAATAAATTACAAGGAAAGCACTAATAAAAACAAATAGTTGAGCTCATCTGTGATTATATCTGTAAAAGCGTGAAATATAATTGGTCTTCACACCTATCGAATAATATTTACGTCATTTCTAAAAAATTAAAAAACAGAAAAAGTTTAAGAGTTTAAAAAACACACATTATTTAGAAAAGCGATTAAGCAGAAGCTGAGGGAGGTATAACATAATATTAAGAACAAAAAAATTAATAATAGACAATTGTTTTGATGGCAAAAATATTTTATTCATACCACAATAATTATTTTGGCATACTGTGCCTTCTTCAGGTGGAAGAACTTTACAAACTAGCATACAAGTGCCAGATCTTTTATACTAAATTACAAATCTAAGGGTACACTTATACATATCATTTAATGGCTAAATATTAAGAACTCACCCCTTATTAATATTTATTCATTAAACAATATGTATAAGTGTTAGTGTAAGTTTATTTCAGAAATTTATCCCTACCCTTAGATTTGTAATTTAATATACAAGACCTGGCACTTACATCTTAGTTTGTAAAATAATGTAAATGTAATAGCATTACTCTTGATAAGGGTTTAAGTAAACCGAAACAATTATAGTGTTTTTAAATAAACTTTTAAACAATATGTATAAGTGTTAGTGTAAGTTTATTTCAGAAATTTATCCCTACCCTTAGATTTGTAATTTAGTATATATTATAAGATCTGGCACTTGCATCTTAGTTTGTAAAATAATGTAAATGTAATAGCATTACCCTTGATAAGGGTTTCAGTAAACCGAAACAATTGTACAGTTTTTTAATAAACTTTTGAAACATTTAAAAGCAAATTTCTTATTTTGTTTAATTAATTAGTAATAATGTTTCATAATAATTTCACCAGTTATTTATTTCATTTCTGTTATTAAGATTCCAAAAAAAAATTGTTGCGGTGACAATAAAATATTTTTGCAGCCAAAACAATTGTGCTTTTATTTATTATTATGGAGTTGCAAGAACTTAAAGCTTCATCTAATCAGAATAAAAAAAGTAAAGTTTGCAAATGGCAAAGACGTACCTATGTAAAGGCTTGTAGGTAGGTAATTAATACTAAATAAAGTTTAAAGGTTTGTTCGTGAAGGAACATCTCAATTTTTTAGATTTAACATTGTTCGAAAAACACTTACGATTAGTCAATATAAATTATTATCCTAAAGTTGTAAGAGGACAGACCATGTAACATGTTGTTTCTTCCTCCAAAAAGGTCATTTATTAGATAAACGCTGTTATAATACAGAAAAGACTAAAAAGTTTCAAGTGACGATAAGATGGACTGACGAGAAAAGTCCTTCTTATTTATCCTTTCAGTCGCTTTACTACTTAAGCACTCCTTTCAATTTAACACAATTTACGTTCAAAGCCAAACTTTCAAATAGAAAATAAAATAAACTTAAAATATATATATAACATCTAATTATTTTTTGATTCAAACTGGAAAACATTCACGATTATCTCACTAAACTGGATAATCTATTTGGAAATTATTAAATATTAGTATTGAAATAGATGATATTAAAAATAGAAGATGAAGACCAGGAAAATAGAAATTCTAGGACATATTAGACAATAAAAGGATAAAGTTAACTATTAATTATTATTATTTACATCAATCCTAAACGGGCCCAAAAAATAAACGTTTGTAACAAATAAATGAAACACAAAGTTTAATTTCCACAATATATTAAAAGACTTTACATATGTTATACCTAACTTAGGTTTCTTCAGAAGTATAATAAAACTTGTAAGTTAAGTTTATGTTTCATTTGAGTTTCCATCAAGTAAACTTAGATATGATAAATCATATAAACGTTTATGTCTAATTTGGGCTGGAGACATTGCAAATATTTACTGAAAGAAGTTATACATTTACTTTTGCATATCGTTACCGAATAAAACGCAAATCCGTCGACATTACGTAAGAATATTTTTTATTTTCATAAACGACGAAACCTGGTTACCTATTGGCCCCGTTATGTGCCCATATTACAACCGAGTCGTATCGGCTAATGCACAAGTGAAAGTGGAGGTGAGAGATATCCACGTAGATGCCTGGTTACCAACAAAATTACTCTCACTCTATTAAGAACTACCCAGCTCTTTTGATTCAGTGTTAAATGTAGATTTTCGAGTCGAGTAGAACTGTCTGTTCGGCAGTAATTAGTCCAAGTTTTATTTATATATTTTATATAAATAAAATTTGAAATAACAGCCGCGATTTTTTCCTTAAATTAATAAGTAAAAACAACATATCTCAACACGTGAAACATCCATGGAATCACCGTGTCAACAACGACCTTGGTGTATAAAAAAGTGTGTTATAGGAACAATTGCATAAGTCGATCTTAATCTTAATATGTGAAGAAATATCTGAATAAGGATACCCACACGAAGAGTTTTAGATGTGAGTAAACTTTAATTATAAACACTTAACAAAAGAAATTGAATTGTTTTGTTTGGATTTCTAACCAGTTCAAACGTTACTGTTTTATTACTGGTCTGGTCACTTTTTTTAAGGCCTTATCGCGATCACAAGCATTATGAAGACGAATTACTTACTTTATTATACTCGTTAGTATATTTACAATTAATCAGACACCAAATACTTTATTAAAAATTTAATAAATTGATTTACAAGCAAGCAAGTAAAGCAATCTATTATTTACGTTTTCTATCAAAAACGAATACAATATTTAAATCTCTACAAAATACTAAAACACTTTCCGTTTTCATCATTTTTCATTTGGGAACTGTACAAACTTGTAATTGAAATTAAATTTCGTTTACTGGCTGATGTATTTCCCTTTCTAACTTAGAACGTAACATTTTTTATTTAATAAAAGTGATTTAAGTTCTTAAAAGGTCAAGAAATAGTAAGTTAAATAACAGCAGAATAAAACAGTAACATAATAAAGTTATTCATAAAAAAATGTATAAATTTTACTTGAGCCAAAAAAGGTCCAAAGAAATAAATACCATTACCAAAACGTGTTTGTTATTTTTATAGTTTCTTTTTTGCAGTTAATACAACGATTGGATAATGATAATGTTTTCGTATTTTACTAATATTCCCTTATGGGTTATTTTCACTTTCCTTATAATTATTGTGATGTACAGTCCTATCTTATTGATGGGAATGATATATTTACTGCAGGTGCCGATCTTACTAGTCCGAAGAATCTGCCACATACCATTAGAAGCAGTATAACTATGTAAAATTTATTAACTAAACTCTAAGACTGACAATAATTTATTTGTATATAGCTTAACATCTGAAATAAATTATTCCAATTTTATTAATGAAGTTTGAGTTTTATTAAAAAAAATAATTCATTCAAATACAACAAAGTAGTTAAAAGCTTTTACAATAATTTTTCTTATTTAATCTGATAATTTTAAGTTTAATGATAAGACAACACCATTACCATAAATAAATTACCAAAGCTTTCAAATAAAAAATGGTTAGTTATAAATGCCCCCATCATTACTTTTTGATAATCAACTACTTGGCAGTATTTGATTAAACGTAAAAAAAAATTAAATGTTCCTACTTTTACAAAATCATAATCCACCGTGTATATACCTATGAATATAATCACTCTGTATATGGACGAAGATAATAAAATATTTCAATTAATAACTTTGTTTCTTTAAAACACCGAGAGCCATCCTGCGACTAGAATATTTATTACTTTAAATATAATTATTTCCCAGCGTACCTATCGTGCCATCTGTTAATACGAAGTCCAAACTCACTTATAAATTATATGGACCTGTAAAATGTCTTAAATTATCAATTTAAATTAAACAAGCAATTATATAATAAACAAAATACAAAATTAACATCTGCAACATAAGTGTGTAATATTAATATACTAATATACATTATTTGCATGCCCATTTTCTATTCATTATTATATTTTGTAAATTCTAAAACTGTAGTTTGATAATTAAAAAAAAAACACAAAATAACGCACTATAAGATAAAGATATATAAATTGGCAAGTAAACACAATTTATTATAGTAACAAATTAATTTCCTAAGCTAATTTGCCTCGTTCATGAATTTATAATAAATTTATACAGTTAATTTGCTGATTTGTTGTAAAACAAATAAAAGCAATAGAATTACTCAAAAATTGACTATATACCTTTTTGTTATATTACACATGAAATAAAAACGCATTTTAATCCGATATTTATTTCTATTGAATAAAGACTACATATTTCTAGTACAAAAATGTATACCTATATGTAAATAAATATATATTTTATTAGATTTTCCTGTGTGCATAATCAAAATCATTTTTATATAAAAATTATTTTATTTGTATGGGGCACTTGATAAATATACATGATTCTAAAACAGTGCAAACAAATTATAACTTTTCAGTAAGTTCAGGGACGGCTTTAAACAAATCAGCTACTAGACCATAGTCAGCAACCTGAAAAATTGGTGCATCAGGGTCCTTGTTAATTGCTACAATTGTTTTACTGTCTTTCATTCCAGCAAGATGTTGTATGGCCCCAGAAATACCAACAGCAATGTACAAATCCTAAAATTACATTGATAAAATAACACCAAAGTACACAAATTACAAATGGGATAATATGAAGAGAGAAAATTTAAATAATTACCGGTGCTACAATCTTTCCAGTTTGTCCAACTTGTAAATCATTAGGCACATATCCTGCATCTACTGCTGCTCTTGATGCACCAACAGCAGCATTCAACTTATCAGCAAGGGTATATAAAAGCTTGAAATTATCTCCAGACTTCATTCCTCTTCCTAAAAATTAATCAAAGGAAATATTTAAAACAAAAACAAGATATTTTCATAGTTTACCTCCACTAACGACAACTTTAGCACCTGTTAATTCAGGTCTATCAGATTTACTAAGAGATTGGCTTACAAAAGATGTGAGATTTACATTGTAATCTCCTGTAGGTGCTGGTTCTGAGGGAACAGAACCACCCTCCAATTTTGCAGCTTCAAAACTTGTTCCACGAACTGTTAATACCTTTACAGGATCAGTAGCAGTTAATGTTTGTATCGCATTACCTTAAATAAATATCATCAATTAAAATACAAATTTGTCATATTGAAGTCACTTGACAAACCAACCTGCATATATGCTTCTTACAAATGTATCTTCTGATTTAATACCAATAACATCTGTTACTGGAGAAACATCAAGTTTTGCAGCAACTCTTGGTAGAACACTTTTAGCAAAAGCTGTTGCACCAGCCAAAATATGAGTAAAATTATACTGTTTTTGGGTGTTCAATATTAATGGGGTTAAATTTTCAGCAACAAATCCTTCAAATGCCTTATCTTCAGCAACTATAATTCTTTTAACACCTTGAGCTTTCGAAAGAGCTTCGACAACAGGACCACATTTAGTTCCTGCCACAAGAATGGAAATATCATCACCAATTTTTTTAGCTGCAGATAATGCATTCTGGGTTACAGCTGACAGAGATTCATTATTGTGCTCTGCTACAACCAAAGTACTTTTGAACCTTGCAAACCGATTAGAAAACTGCAAGAATAAATTTTAGTAAAATGCATTATTATACGTTATTACAAATTGTTACCTGTGCAACTGATCTTGAATAAGAATAAATAGGTATCATTTTTTCCAAATATCTATTTAAAATCAACTAAATTTATACACAACCCACTAGTGGTAATGCAAGTCTAAAGTTCAAAGTACACTAAATGTGAAAAACAACCACAGAATCCACTCACTAAACTTATTTAAAAAATAATAATCTACGATATGCACAACTGCCACTGTCACTTTTTCGAGGTTATGTTTAAAATTTACCCTGAAAGATATACAATCTGTCCCGAAAGATAAACTACAGAGTGTTCCACAAATTATAATTAAAAATAATTAAACAATGCTTATGAAATTAAATTTACTTTACCAGAAATAAACGAATTTATATACAGTTATCTTTCGGGATTAATTTTAAAATTCAACGAAGAGAATAAAATTTAAAACTACCATTGGACAGCACTACAAAAACTTTTGGAAAATGCAGTTAAATGAGTTTTTAGTGTGCTTATATAAATGTTACTTTGATTTAATAAACAAAAATGATAAACTTATAGCAAATAAAAGGATTGAAAATGTTTTAAATGTGCCATTTATAATCTATAATTGCGTAAATATTAATCAGATACAATCAGATCTGGTGTAACATTCCGTAAAATAAACATATTTTATTGTTAAAAAGTTACATTTACTTGTAGAATGTACTGTATATTTCCAGCTAAATATTTACTGTTTTGACATCTATCGATTAATGGTGGAAGTTATATTTCGCGGTTTCCCAAATTCAAAAATATAAATTCTATGATAATACAACAGGTAAAATTAAATAGATTATACATTTCATTAATAATAGTTTCAATCTACATACATGTTTTTATTGTTAAAAAGTTACATTTACTTGTAGAATGTACTGTATATTTCCAGCTAAATATTTACTGTTTTGACATCTATCGATTAATGGTGGAAGTTATATTTCGCGGTTTCCCAAATTCAAAAATATAAATTCTATGATAATACAACAGGTAAAATTAAATAGATTATACATTTCATTAATAATAGCTTCAATCTACATACATGGAAATATAAATATTATAAAATACCGTTCAATTCAATAGTTTTGAAAATTTAAAGGATGTTTCACAAATATCCTACCGCAAATTCAATTGAAATTATTTTTGAAAATTTTAAATTATGAACAAAGCGTTTGCTCTATATTGGTTTTGGACCATTTTCCATAAAATACAATTTTATAACAGTTTATTAAAGTTTTTAAATCATGCTTTATAAAAGCACAATTATTTAAAGTAAAAGTAATATACAAATGTTTTATGTAACTAATAATAACTATTTCAGTTAAGTACGTGAGTTTTTAAACAATCTTTTTCAATACAATTTTCCTACTTTTGAACCGTTTGTTTAATAACAACATCCGTACACTTAATTTAAATAAAAACATGAAATATAACGTACCAGAGCATTGAAAATGAAATTAACTTATTATAGATACCTTGACGAACAAAGATTAATTTTAATTTCAAATAACTATTAAAAAAATAATTAAAACGTAAATTCCTAAATAAACAACTGATTTTAATAAATGGGAACTTTATATATTATATTTTATAGCTAAAAAAAGTTTATTTTTTATGAAAAATGATAGTTAAGTAGGCAACGGGTAAAATAAATTAATTACTTATTCCTAAAAAAAAATAATTACTGCAATGATGATATACATCATACAGCATTAAGACAAAATAAATATCTACTAGTAGATTATAATTAGAGCTGTAATTTCAGTAATAATTAAAATGAATAATAGAAAATACTCAAAGATAGTTATTTTTAGAATGTTCATTAAGGGAACTATTGGGTTGTTTTTAAATAAACTATTTAATTAGGTAGGTCATTAATTAAAAAAATAAATGAAACAGACCTTCCACCTGAAGAAGCCACTATGTATGTGACGAAACGGTGGATGTTGTTCATCAAATATTTATTTTTAGATGTGATTTATTTTTCAAATTAATTCGTTAACCAGTTGTTTCCATTTAAATTTGAGTGTATATATTAACGAGAGAACTGATAAATATTAAGGAAGAAACTTAACAAAACCAGAAATATAATCATGGATATAACCAAAGTTATGTTATACAGATATATATATAGAACGAAACGGCTTGAGACTTTTAATATTATTAATAAATATATATTTTACCTATTTTATTCTTTCAAAGCTACCAATATATATTCCAGAAGAAGTAATGTAGTCGAGGTACTGTTAAAATTTTTAGATAATACAGGGTCATTCAAATTGAGTGGTACATCAGACGTTTTAAGGAAACTAAGAAAGGTTATCAAGGATGATCTATTTAATTAAAATAATTTCAACTGTCAGGCACTTCCAGTTATACCTAAAGATGATGTCAACTTTCTTAAGATAATTTAATTTATTGGAAAAATGATTGCACCACAACCCAAACAATAAAAAATCATAATTTCCATAAAAAAATGAAAAGACTTAGAATGTTTAATTTTTTACTAGTTATAGCCAAGTTTTTATTTGAATATTTTTGAATCATTTTGAATTTTTTTTAAATAAATAATGGAAAACATCCAATAAATCGAGACAGGATAAAAAGGAATTGAATGACAAAAGAAAATATGCTAGGTGCTATTTGAAAAACTAAAGTCATTCGTGTTTGAAGTTTTTAAACTTTCGATTTTTTTCTGAAAACTTAGTTTTGGCATGACGTTAATGTTAGCCTTATGACTTGGCTATAACTAGTAAAAATTTCAACATTCTAAGCCATTTTTTATGGAAGTTATATTTTTTTATAGTTTGGGTTGCGGTAAAATCTTTTTCCCAATAAATTAAATTATCTCAGAAACTATTAATCGTAGGCATATATATATAATTCCATTTAAAATAAGAAAGTTGACATCAACTTCCGATATAACCGGAAGTGCCCGACAGTTGAAATTATTTTAGTTAAATAGATCATCCTTGATAACCCTTACTCCCAAAGTTTTATATCTGTAATATGCTTAGTTTTCCTAAAAAATCTAATGCACCATGCAGTTTGAATGACCCTGTATAATAGACGCATCTCGTATAAATTAAACTAAAGTAATAACATTTTTCTTCCTACCCTACCCCTTCCCACACGTCATGATTATTTATTTCTATAAGAAGAATTTTGGTATGTCTAAATAGGTACAAACAACACGTATATTTTTAAGAAATAATAATTAAAACCAGAAAAAAACTAAAGCAATTTTGAATTTTTGAATTTTTTTAAGGATCCTCCATAATACACAACCATCACCCTCTGTTAAAATCTTAGCAATATTGATTTGATGCAATCGGTCATTCTCAATTCTATATTAAAACATATTTCATCAACTAGATGCCGTCGACAGTTCCAATGATAGATATTAAAACTTATGGTAGGTATCAAAATTCCTAAAACATTCAGAATTACATTTTTTCTACAGTACCCATTTTAATCCATAATCATATCAATATCTAGGTACCTATTATCTATTTATAAATTCTCAAAAATATACTATTCATAGGTTCACATTTTGTAAAAACAGGAATAAGTATTAAGAATTAAAAGAGTAACTAGGATTTTATTTAGAGGTGGACAGTAAATGTCTCATTCAATTTTTTGTTTATTTATATTAAAATTAATGATGAATGATGAAATTTTTAAAGTTGAATCCGAAAAACACGTTTTCTAAGAAAAATGCAGAGATTGAGATTGACCAATTACTAGGTACTCATTAAGGATTTTTGAAATGTGACCATTTTTTGGTTTGTTTATTCTCGAGGAAGGGAAATCTTCAAAAGACACCCCCCAAAGAGGGGGACTAAAACCCCTCCTCGCTCCTCGAGAAGGGAGATCAACCCGAAGGTTATGCATCCCTGGAATAGTTGGGAACGGGAAATGGATTTGTTGTGGTGAGAGGGGTGGTTATTTTTGGGAGAAGGGTGACGGTGGTCCACCTCAGATGGGTTGGGTGGCAGCTCAGAGTAGAAGGTGACAAGGCCTTCTAAAACGGTCGTTCTGTTTAGTGGTCAAGTCGGAAAGTACCAAGATAAAAGGATTTGAGTGACCTGACAGTGTGGCTCGGAGATTTGCCGCAAATTTGTAGGTGCCTTGAAGGATTTTAAGACGGTGTGGAAGGCAACCCCATATGGGAATGGCGTAGGGGCAGATGCTCCTGATAATTGCATTGAACGCACGGATTTTGGTGAAATGTGACCAAACAAACAAATACTAAATAGTAAAAAGTAGAGTTATTTTTGTCAAAGATAGAGAGAGTTGACTGTTGCATGACACATTGGTTGATTAAAGAAGTAATTTGAGATAATTTTCCTTCATTTTATATTTTATAAATTCTGCTTAGAAAATTGAGTTTAAGTTCTATATCTTCACCCACAATCTATGGGACGCAATAATGCCCCATTTATCGCACATTTATAGTTTCTATTCAAAGTTACACCTTTAAATTTGGTACTTTCAGAAGAGTGACGAATTTACCTATAAATATTTAGCACTATTTTTCTTTATTTTTTAATGCAATTTTACCTTTCCTAAAAATATGAAGTAACTGAAGCGTTAATAATTAAATTTGTCATTTTGCAGCATCGTTTCCAAATACTTAACTTTAAAATCGTTTATAAGTTAGTGGTACTTAATAGTACCCCTTTATTTTACTAGTTTAGTTTTTGAATAATTACCTTATTACAAGTTGATTATGCTCGTAACTTTGCAGTTGATTCTGAATTTTTTCACGTTTGTGAAAGGGGGGCTAAAGGTACAAAATGCTGAAAAATTCTAAATAAAGCATAATAACCTCGCTCTAATCTATTAACACAAACATTAATTAATTTTATTTACTTTAAAAAGTTTAATAAAAATGGCAAAGTTATTACCTTATGGGGGGGGGAGGTTTGAACACCCTAATCCGTTGTCCCCCTGTGTGGCTCACCAATGGTTTATTTAAAAGGCGTTTTAAAAATGTTTTACGTTCCAATGCAAACTGCATACTCCTTAGAGACTTTTTTACAATTCGAAATCAGCGCTATGTTCAGTAAGTACCTTCATTGAATTATTGTGTTAGAAGAATAACAAAAGAGGACCGTTTTGTTTAGTGACGATAATTCGCCTTAATAAAAAAATTAATTAATACTGGATGTATAGTACTAGACGGAAGTCCAAGAGTATATTGGGTTCCGAAGATCCTAGATCATTAAATTACCCTCGACAGATGTCGCAAGTTAACAAGATTTCTTATATACATATGTATCCATCCCAGTAACTGACTGGTAAATATAATGGGGTATTAAATTGATGTAACAAAACGAGACGGCGAGCTTTGTGCTGTTACAATGTTAATAAAAGGTAACGATGGACAAAGACAAAACATAAAATGGAGTATAGATAGAACGTGCTCAGAAAAATTGAACTCCGCCCAACGATTCGAGTAAGACCATGCCATTGGAGCACTTGCGCACACAACCGACAACAAATAAACTCTGAGTTATCCCCTCACGCAATGTGCACCAATTTGTAGATCTGAGTTCAAAGAGAAGCCGCCAAAACTACCACGGCTTCCACGCGAAACATCTTGAGTGTTGTTGACATAATATCTTTATATTGTTATCAAATTTCGTTTCAAACGCGCGGCTCTTGAGTGACTCACTTTCCAACACCAAAATGTGCTCACATTGGAAAAATTTTGGATGCAGAGAATTTTCATAACAAAAAGGTATTTATATATAGATATATATATATATATATATATATATAGATAGATAAAATATTCTTTCCTACTGATTAAATTTTTATCTAACTTACGATTTGGTAGATATCAAAATAATAATTCAAGTAGTAAAAATTTTGGTGGATTCGCAGGACAGGAGTCCTGTATGATCCTGGCCAAAATAATTGTTCATTATTTTCCCTACAACATTTAATTATATATTTACCATCCACTAACAAAATGTTTCCTTACATCGACCTTTTAGTCTTAAATTCCAAAATTCTGGTTAATTATCCTACCATACCAAAGATTATCCTTTTTCTACCCTTTTTCACTCATCAGCAATTCTATTTTAAATTTTGTGTTGTCTACAGACGTTTATGTAAAAATTCTAAACTTACAACAACTTTTGCGACGGAAAAATTTTCGCATGGTAACATTTTCCTTCGGGAAGCAACAGTCTAAAGTAATTTCCTTTTACCAAATAGAACAACCAAGAGTTTTTGGTATTTAATTAGAAACATTTGTACTTTAGAAAAAGGAAATTTTACAACAGAATTTTTCTTAAATTCAATAAAAATGCATTGTTAAAAATCGAATAATAAATGATATTGTGTAATATTAATTCGATGCTCAATATTAGTTAATAATTATAGATATCTAGATGATTTATTACCAATAACAGTCTACCAGTTTTATAAAAAATTCAGATAAAAAACTAACTAAAACAACAAATTAACATTTTTTAAATAAAGACATCAAAAAGATAATAATTATTATTTATATTATATAAAAATGAAGTATAATTACTCATTTAGTACTTCATTTTTTTAATGGGGAATTTTCTGTTAAAATAAATTTTCAATTATGAATACCTAATAAAATTAAATATTTAATTCTATAAAGCTTATTATTGTACCTAAACAAATTATCTAATAAATTAATGGTTGTGGTGATAATAAAGAAAATGTTACTTTTTGCTGCCTATTGAAAACAGTGAAAGCAGAATATTGAATAAAATTTTTATCAATCAGTTTTTGTACTTACTAGTAGGTGAATTTTGTTACGAGAATTTATTGACTATTCAAGGTTATCCATAACCATATTTATCTATTTATTCTTGTGCAATTATCAGTTACTTATTCATTCTGTGACTAATAAAAAAAGGTATAAATAAACATAATTGTTTGTAAACCTTTTACCAACTTGCATTAAAGATTATTATTACCTATATATTACTAAAATGCAGAAAAATTTTACCATATCCAAACACACAAAACCAAACAATAATAATATAAAAATATACACAAGAAAATTGATCACGCCAGATATTGAGCGATTCTAATAAATAAAGGTATAATGCGACACCCCAGAGTAGTTAACAAATTAAATTGTTATTAATATGTAAGATGGCTCATTTATTTCCGAAAAACAACTAAAAATTTTTAATTCAGTTAGTGAAGTGTGTTAGACAGTCAATATTTTCATTTACCTATCAGTAAAAATGCTACTGTTTAAGAATTATCTTCAGGGTGCCAAAAAAGCACTTATATTTGGCATATGAGAATCAATTATAATAATCTTAATTAATTGCTTTATAATACCTATATACGTGATACATAAATTAATTACATTAATCGTCAGTATCTATAGGTGAATAGATCCGGATTTAATTCATGTATATGACCGTGGATTAAAACAATGAACAATTGAATACGAGTGCACTAAAATGCATGACTGACCCATTGTTCATATTTTAATTAATTAACAATTAATGGAATTGAAGAAGAAATAAAAATCACTATTGTACCTATCTTAATTTCTAAACCATAACCATTGTCTAACTTGTTACCTAATATAATGGTTATCTATTGTATTGAATTACATAATTACTGTTTTTCTATAGATATATCTTCGAACAGTTAATAACAAACCACGAAATGTAAATGTCACATTAATTAGATCATAAATCTTTACCATCAGCTTCATAAATAGGTACTAAGTATTGTTAAAAATCGAAACAAAAAAGTTTAGAGACGTGCTTAATTAGTAAGAAAACACAATAAAAAACTTCAACAAAATAATTGTCGAGTTTGATTAAATATACCTAGTAATAATATAAATAAAAAAAACGATAATAGTTTCAAGAATTGTTTATTTGTAACACTACAGCCGTTTCGCTACACTATAGCTTCTTCAGGTAAAGATCTACAAAAGACCTGAAGAAGCTATAGTATAGAGAAACGGCTGTAGTGTTACAAATAAACAATTCTTGAAACTTTTGTCGTTTTTTCATTTATTTTATTACTATGTATAAGTTTCAACAAGTGACTAGTGAAACAATCAACAGTTTAAATATACCTGTTCAAGTTCTTTATTGTGATTTATTACTGATTACATATTTAAACATGCTTCATCAACCTTGCACCGTCGAAAGTTTGAATAGTATTATAAAAGTTTAGGTTTAAGTAAAGCTTGTAAAAGATGTAACTTCTAAATCAAAAGTAACATAATAACATTCTAAACTACGGATGAGACCATTGAAAACTATTTCTGGGACTATGGTTTCATTTAAATGTACATTTAGCCTGAAAGAGGGAGGTGGATGTTCCCTCTTTCTAAGTAAAAAACAAATAATAGGTAGGTATATTCTTGGATTATAATTAACTTAAAACACAGGACAAATAAACGTATACAAGATGATTCATTCAAACTATATTATTGGTTGATATTAGTAAAAATCAACGCAAATGCAGATAATTTACACAAATTAAAAGTAGATAGTAAGAAATTTATAACGTTTAGGTGCCAGACAAACAAAAAACAAGGAAATGCGTTCTAGAATAATACGTACACAATTTATCTAATAAATCAATCGAACTGAGATTTTTCATTCCAAAGCAAATTGCACATTCATGTAAACCTTGATAACGTCAATATAATTACCTTCTCTCTATTATCAAGGTACAAACCATCTACCAACTATCTACTTTCCCTATTTTATTAATAAGCTAAATAAGCTAATAAAGCTTATGGAAGTCCTATCTTCCTTCGGACGTCTTATCTTTAATCGAAGACGTGCCAGATTTTGTTCATTAATCTTTTAAGCCTTTAAAGCGTAGATAATCATCTATCAACACCTTTTTTATAGCACACTTAAATTGACAGAACTAGATAAATGATAATCAGCAATAACTGATAACATACGAACCTACTTAATGACTCATTTACCAAAATTGACCAATTCTGAATGGATATTAACAGTCTACAATAAATAGATAAGACTAATCGCATTCAATGTATTTTTATCACCCTCCTATAACACCACATCTTAAACGCTTTCAACTTCTCTACAACTTTTTCAATCCTGAATTATTTGACTCCAATTTTTATATTAGCTCTGACCTTACCTTCACAACCCTTACGTTCCAAATTATTTTATTTATTTTCGTTCCTTACCCTTCTGTCAATGCAGCATCCATTTTTATTTAAAGCTATCCCTATCTCCTCCTTGCTAGATGTTAATGCTGATGCTATGTCTTTGATAAATCAATGTATGGTAATCTTATTTCTACCAAAAATTATCCTGTCTCGCATTTTCGATATATTTAGAAATGTAAATATATTCTCTACATTGCTACCTTTTTAACATTGTCAAAATTACTTATATCGATTCGGATTATTATCTGTTAGTTTTATACACTATTATGATTAATAGAAGCTACATCGTCATGGATGTTACAAAGTGACAATATTTTTTCTTTTTAGATATGCCTCGGCCTTCCAGAGAGACCTATGGAGACCAGAAGCCTCCGTATTCTTATATATCACTTACAGCAATGGCTATCTGGAGCTCGCCAGAAAAAATGCTACCTCTGTCAGAAATATATCGCTTCATAACAGAAAATTTTCCGTATTATCGTCGCAATACTCAAAGATGGCAAAATTCACTTCGACACAACCTCTCCTTCAATGATTGCTTTATAAAAATCCCAAGAAGGCCGGATAGGCCTGGTAAGGGAGCTTATTGGGCTCTTCATCCAGCTGCCCTAGACATGTTCGAAAACGGAAGTTTTTTACGACGAAGGAAACGTTTCAAACTTCCAAAAAATGTTTCGAAAGAGTTAGACTCTTTAGTAAAGATGCAACCTGGAACATTTCCAGGGATGTCATCGTCTTCTTCAGTTCCTGCTCCTAGTACAACGGTTGGGTATTCTGAATCCGAAAGTAGCATTCCAAAGACTTCTAATACAATTAAGAACTTCAGTATAGATAGCATAATAAAGCCTGATAAGAAAACTACCCCAGAGGTACAAGTTCCTCCGCCAACAACTCATCCAACACCTTGTGAGAATGAGCTATTTTCTAAATGGTGTGTACCATTCTCACAACATTCAGACTTGGTCCATCACCAAGCAGCATTGTTGGAATATGCGGCTACTTTAATGTCAATGGCTCCGGTGATGTCACCAGCCATGTTGGGGCCCCAGCCCTTCGTACCAGGAGGTCTCTTCTCCAGCACATTTCCAACAACACCCTTACCCGTGCGCTGTGTTCCTGCGATACCTTACACTGTGAACGAATCACCTCCAGTTCAACAAACTAAAAAAACATTTAGTGATACTGTGTGTGCAGAACGTCAAATGTTATGTAGTGAACAACATCAACAGTCGACTAGTAAAAGTTCCGATTAGTTACTCCAAATTTAATGGCTGTGCGTATTTTTACAAACAGTGGAACAAGTGAGTTATGATTTATCATATCTCTCAGTTCTCAGTTCGTTCAGTAATAAGCGCTAAACCTCACGTAACTGAAAAGTATATATGAAATAAATTACATTCGGATGAAAATATTGAAATAGAACATGCTTTCTTATGTTTCATCAGTTATACAGGGGAAAAAAGAGAATGGAAAAAGATTTTCTCCAAACCCAATCAGGCATCATCAATGAATTGAAAGTTCTATGTTATTTGATTTGTACACCAGGTATAATTGACGTATCATTCGACTTTATTAACGTAATATTTAGATACCTATACAGATTAACGAGCTAGGTCAGAATTACAACTTTTTTCTCTCTTAATCGGACAAAAATGACGCTTTTTAGTTTGAATAAAAATTAAACAAAATATGCTTCATTTACTAAAATACTGAACCGTCAAAATAATTTGTAACATAACATATTTATTAGGTCTATTCAGTTCAGGTTTTGAAATAACAATGAACCATAGAAACGAAAATTGTGTAGATACAAAAAATTATAATTTATAGTATGTCTATGTGCTATGTCTAACATAATACAAAAAGAAATAATTTCATAAACGTAGAAAAATAGAACGAAAATGTATGATCTGGCAAATCTAAAACAAGATAGAACGAAATTCTCAATTTATTTCAACTATTAGGAACCATTAACAACAATAAAAATTACGTAAACTTTAGAATATTTAGGTAATTGTATAGGTATTATGAATTAGTTCAATATGAAGTAAACTTTCGACAAAAAAAAATTAATTTGATCACGTAATTCATTGTCAGATTAGAAATTGATGCAATTAATTAGATATTTAGATATAAAAAGACTTTACATTCTTTCAAGTTTAACAACTAAGTATAGTAATAATGTACTATTCTCGTTGTTCGTTTGCAAAAGCGCTGTATTTAAATATATTTTTTTTACATTCCGAGTAGTAAAACGACGGTGTAGTTCTTGTAACAGGTAACAAAATTCTTTCGTCCAAATATTTTAAATTTTAAACTCTCTACATTTACCCCTTTTAGAACAAATCTATAACCGAAGAAATTACAAATTAGAATTAAAAACAATTTCTTCATTTTAGATCTCTTAATTAAAAAAAATATATCTATGTATTAATTACTTAGATATATATAACATACCTATGTATAATTGAAACTTATTATGTGTAAATAAAGACTCCGTATATAAATATTAAAAAAATATCCTACTGCAATATCTTACATTAGCAACATTTTAAACATAAGAGAAACAGCTTTAAATTAAGTACATATTTAAGTTTTCTCTTTTTCCTTTTCCAAACTACAACTCTACAGGGCAAATTTAAGTAAGATGTTTCAAAAAAATGCTTCAGCCCATCGAATCTGTTAAATTATTTATTATATTGTACCCACTCTATTTGTAAATAAAAGTGATATACAAACTATTAGCCGTTTTTTATTTACATGCAACAAGAATTCGTCTTATTTTATTTTTGTTTGGGTTTAGGTTTATTCAGAAGTCATCCTGGTTGTATGATGAGCTGTTACTTTTTCTTCTATGTATTTTGTTTATCAAACTTGCAGTGATATATACAAAATACGAAAAAATTATTTCCAAACACACAGTATAACCAGGTACAAACATTTATTAGTAATCCACAACATTTATTTCTCCATACAATGGCTTCTTCAGGTGAAAGATATATATATATATATATAGTTCAAACCCCAACGCCAAAACACAACACAGAATGTTCGAAGCACTTTTCGGCAACAAAGTTACCTTCTTCAGGGACTGAAGAGAACTAAAAACTAAGGGCAATGTAAAACTCTAACCTAAAATGAAATAGCATACAGTTCTAATTCTAATACTCCTCAAGCACTTCTTGGTAACCCTAAGGAAAGAAATCCTTTTCTAGAAAAGTCGGCGATGTATGAAATTGATTGTCAAGATTGCAATTAGAAATATGTTGGTCAGACTAGACGCTCTCTTCTGGTCAGGTTTAAAGAGCATTTAGCTCACGCTAAATTTGGTAGAACTGAAAAATCTAGTGTTGCTCAACATATTCTTACTGAAAATCATAGGATTAATATTGACAAGCTTAAATTAGTTTAGGAAATTGAACATAGTTATTTACTAAATAGTTTTGAAAACATGTTTATTTATAAAAATAGATTAAGTTCTCTTAATAGTGACAAGGGTCCTATACCGGGCTCTCCGCTTTTTAGTTTAATCTAATTCTTTTGTTATTGTTTTTGTAAGGTCCACTGAATATTGCGGCAGTTTCACCGAATCTTGTTCACTGGACCATATAATTAGTTAGTATATATAATATTTATATTGTTCTTAGTTTTTAGTTCTCTTCAGTACCTGAAGAAGGTGCTTCGGACATTTTGTGTCGTGTTTTGGCGTTGGGGTTTGAGATATCCAGTTTGTGCTACAACTCCGCCAGCATTTTTTGATTTGAAAGAAATTATTTAAAAAAAATAACAAAATACCCATATACACAAAGTGATTTTTTATATAAACTAAACACAATTATACAAGTAACTCAGAATAAGTTAGATTTTTCAAAACAATTTATGCAAAAATGACACAAAAAAATTTCAAAGGCATTATTATCAATATACAGTTTGAAATACGTGTTTGGTATTTTTAATAGTTGAATCATTTGATAAAAAAGCATAGTAAATCAAATTAATTATTTAATCTATAACAAAACTCAAAGCAGTTGATTCAAGTATGTTCTTCAAACCTTAATTGCAATTGTAGCCAGAATGGTTGTTGAATACTTAAATAATTTTATTGGGGCAAAATTTTATTTTGTTTGTTGCTAAACGGGCAATAAATAATAAGCTACCTTGTCTATAATTGGAATTATTGACGCATAATGCAAACTTGCTGGACACTAACACGTCTTTATATAATTTATTCACCTGTCTTGTCACATATTGTGTTTTGTATAGGTATATAAGACGACCAAAACGTTTTTACATAATATAAGTAAATCTAAATAGGCTATAATAACTCATATCACTATTTGTTATTGGTATACTCACAGTTTTAGTTTAGGGTTAAAATTATAACGTAGGGATAGAGGTACCTACCCCTTTGTACTGTTCCACATATTTTGTGAAATGGACACAATCAAGAAAAATAACTTTACAATCTCATCAAATTTTTATAATCTAAACTTCAAGTAAGAAGCAAAATGATACTTTATTATTATTCAAAAAAGAAGGAATTAAAATCCTTATTCGTCTAAATTTTAAGATCAAAGATCTCACATTTTGAACGCGTCCTACCAAGTAGGCACAACGAATCGAAAGCCACATCCCACGATCGGTTTCAACCTATCGGGTCTCATCAGGTGAGCGCTGGTAGAAAAGCCTTTACAGGCTATATTATAAATATAAATATAAATATGGAATCGACAGAAACAACTACTCCGAGGGTTAATACCCCTACCGGCATTGAATATATTTATAATATAGCCTGATGAGACCCGATAGGTCGAAACCGGTCGTGGGATGTGGCTTTCGGTTCGTTGTGCCTACTTGGTAGGACGCGTTCAAAATGTGAGATCTTTGATCTTAAAATTTAGACGAATAAGGATTTTAATTTCTTCTTTTTTGAATATGTTATATTTTCATCTAGGAGTCCATCGGAATCAACAGTGTAATTCAATGCCGGTAGGGGTATTAGCCCTCAAAGTAGTTGTTTCTGTTGATTCCATATTTATATTGATACTTTATTAATTTTCATTCGACTTTAAGCATTTAATTTGAATAAAAATGAATTTATTTACACGTTTATGTCGAAATTTTTCTATTATGTTCATTTTGTTTGTTTTTTTTTCAATTTTGTTTCATCTTTACACCATATGTCCTTATTCAGTTTTCTTTTAGTCGAACTGTTTGAGACGTAAATATAATACAGCTATAAAGTTTGTGGATTATGGAAACGTCAAAAATTAAACAAAACATAGAACGAATTGTATTTCAGTTGGACATTTACGACGGTAGACCTTAATTCCTCAAACAATAGACAATAACAAAATTCGCATATTGGCCGATATTTTTCGAAAGGATCTTATAAAAAGATCAAATAAAGAAGAGAATGAGTAATAGAAATATACTGTTGTTGATACTTTGTACCAACCGCGGGTATAAATTACAAATAATCTGACAGAATGGGATAGAGGGTAAAATTTTTGACGGAAGATTATCTGTCATTTACGATTCCTAAACCACGACGACCGAGTCGAAGAAAGGAGGAATTAACTCAAGTGTGGACAACTGTTATATGCTAAGTAATAAAAATAAGATTATCAGTAATACCGATGATCTTTACAAGATTACAGTTTTATTGCCAAAACGCCGTACCGCATCGGGGACCAGAGACCATTTATATTTATGTAATCGTATTTCTTCCGAAATTTATTTCGTCTTCGGTTTTGTTCATCACAATAGCGCCTTTTAGCAGTACCTAAACGCTTCAAAATCCTATTTCACCTGTAATGTCCATAAAAATGGTTCGACTTTAACAATGGCGCGGAACGATTTATATTTTACAATTCACTGGGCAGACACATATACAATGGCGTCACGTTAAACAGGGGGTAGTAACACTTACTTATTTTATCTTTTAATACAATGTATAAGGAACACTAATAAACGAAACATAAACTTCTTCAACTTTTTGTAGCCGTTCCAATCTCCTAAATATATATATATATATATATATATATATATCTCACAAATCACATTTTATTTACAATAATTCATTTAACTATTTCTTGGTTACAGATTTTACAAATATATAAATGAAAAACTTAGTCAATATAATATAAAGTCTGGAGCTGTATTTTGCGGACAGAAAAAGCGTCACAAAAAGGATCAATAATTTGATCATTTTCAATATAGGTTCAATACAACACTGAGCAGTACAGACCCTAAGTAATATAAAATTTCAAAACTATCACTTGCAGAAAGCAAAAAAACCGCGTTATGCCCGAGAGCAAACTACCCCCTTCAGTTATATCTTCTTTTATATATTAAATGGGGTAGCTTCTAGAACTATCAAATTTACTATTCCAAAATTATATTGTTATACCCAATATACTTTAGTAAACATTTATTATTATATTCCTTGCCCCAATTTGAAAGTATTTTAACTTTTATTAAATAAAATCATTTTCTTTTAAAGCACCATTTACCATTTACGTTATTTTGACGCTAAAACTTTCATGAATATAAACTTTAAAACAAAAATTATGTAAATCGTATTTTTGAGAAAGATATATATGTATAGTACATCCAAATTTGTACTTCTTTTGAAAAAGGCCCTATTCAAACGAGCCGCCTCTGTAAAACAGGTTCAGTTTATGCCTGCGGCCCCCCAGACTGCTTGGCGGCGTGTTGGAAAATACTTGATGAACATTCCTAAAGGTAACCAAGAATCAACCTTAGTTTCATTCGGTGGATCACAACGGTTTTTCAACAATCCAATTTTAAATTAGGGTGTAAATACCTACCACCGTCGTTTCCAAGTCGAATAGGCTTTCTTGATGGAAAAATGACCCCAACGCAACATTTTTCTTGGAAAATTTTAAATTATCGAAATGTTTGAAATAAAAAGTTGAATTTGAGTAAATATTTAAAAATTCGAACCGTTTAAACCCCTGAAATAATTGATAATAATTAATATATTACAATACATAACTGTAAAGATATCGAATTATATGAAAAAGAAATATTTACAATTTTTGTTTTCTAAGCTAACTAATGTAAATGAAGTTTTCTTTTGATTCGATCGAGTTTGACAACAATTTAAAGTTTTCAAAAAACTAATTTCTCATCATCATACATAGGCAAATGACAACTTTCACATTTTTGTGCAGAACCAACGAAACGAGTGAAGAAGAAATATATATATAAAAAAAAACATTCTTTTTACCTACCAATATTTTACAAAAACTTTGAAATCTATCTTTCCCGACTAGTACTGCCATCGGATTTTTTCTTTCAAGAATTCATATCTTTCCGTTGTTTTAATGAAGGCTTTGTGGGTCTTATAGCCCTGAAGCGTCCGCTAAGGTGTTTCGGCTTTGCCAGCTCCAAATCGGTCTCGTTATCAACCACCTTTAAATCTACGCCGCCTTCGACAGATGAGTCGACCAGCTGGGCTTATGTAAGTGTTATTTTACCGACCGAATAATTTTCATGTAGACACCTTATATACAACATCGACGCATTATATAGGTACCTATATTTAATTAATATTTTGGTCGTTTTTAAGGGCGCAAGGGTAGGTCTATCCTGTCTCACTCAATTAAAATATAATAGTAATAATTAGTTAATAATAATACTTATATCAACTGTTAAATGATTCTGTTTCTAAACCCTTTCTTATTTGACGAGACAATAAAATTACTACTGAATTATATTTACTTGCAGCTTATATTACGTGACAGGCAAGCAAATCTAATTATTAATGTCAAAACACGACACTCGAAAAGTACTTATTTCAAACTTAAAACACGTTTTTCTTTTTGTTCAAAATTAGCTTTATTCATCAACATAATCTCGATCAAGAGCAACACACTCACTTCAGCGAGGCTCTAACATTTCAAATCCACTATTGTAGTACAATTTATTTTTAAGATCTGCGAACATCCAGTAGTTATATATTATATACTGAAATTTCCTTTCCCATTTGAAAATCCTACCTAACATATATATAACATAACAGGGAGGATCTACAGAAATAAAAACCTCAAAGCATGAGATGTCTTTGAGCTTTGATTATTAGGGCATCAGGTATAATTTACCCTTGTTTTCTGACACTTTTAATGTTTTCACCCTAAAATATACGTTATAATTTTAATATGTTTTTAAATTCTGCAACGATTATAGGTTTGGCTACTACAACGCTAGTTAGTTTTGTATTTCTGGATTCACAAAAGTAATATTTTTTTAATAATAACGTACAAGGTGAAAAAATTATCACTATTTTAAGAAAGTATAATAACATATAGCTGACAACAGGTACACTAAAGACACTTTAACAACTCAGAATGACTGACAACTAGTTATTTAGTTGGTTAAGAATGATTGACGACTGAAAGCTGACGATTGAAGACAAGTATAGGCAACCAAAATGAAATTTCATTAGATACACCCGACTGACGTTGTTGCGTTGAAAACAAGAAGTTTATAATATATATATATAAATAAAATTACAGATATACAACGGCAGAGCAAACCAATGTTATGTCGGGTTTTTACTTAGGTATGCTAATTGAAATTAAGACATCTTAATTAAGACTTAAGTAATAAATAGCTACGAACAGTGGCGGTCTGTTTACAACACAAATTATTCAACTATTATGTGTTACACTAGAAGCAATAAATCGAAACAAAGTTGTGCAAATTGATTTTCTCTTTTGAAAGTTAAAATAATTTGAACATTGTAAGACAACATTAATATTGTCCTTCAATAAAATATTTTTTGCTTCTAACTATTCCAAAATTTTACTATGACCAATATATGTATTCCACATGTACAAATTTCAAATTTATTTTCAATAGTTTAAAAAATTTACCCCTTAAATTGCTTAATCTTGTTATTTCCTCAAAAGTTCGGCTGATTCTTGTTGTTAACTCTGGAAGAAAAAATCCATTTTATTAACGTAATACTTATTAATTCGCTGGTGTTATTTTCTAATTAGAAATGTTTTCGAAACGAGCTAGACAAATAAGGGGTAGTATAGCTATCAATTTTTTCCACCTGTTGGCATCCCTAATGTTTGGCAATTGCTAGGAGACAATAACCAATCGTGTTAGAAAGCCAACCTATAATTTACAAACGGCGTTGTTTTCAGGCGGCCTATACAAAAATATGTGCAATATCAGGACCGTATTACAACACATTCGACCAAAAAATACACGAAACATTCTCAGAACAAAAACTACAAACATACAGTCCATGTAAATTGTCACTAATTTGCATAATTCTTGCAATATTTGAAAGGAAAAGTTAATATAATTAAACCAATAATTTGTGATGTTTTAAAAAAGCAATCATATAAAAAGACCGCTTAAAACCCAAATATAATTGTTTGTTTGTTGTTTCCAAATGACTTGTATATATATATATATATATATATATATATATATAATATAATATAAAAGTTTCAAACAGTTTTCATCAGAATAAGTAAGTGGTGTTTATAAAAGAAGATGATAAGGTTGAGTTTGCGTATTTTTGTGTAGGTTTTATTTGTATCTAAGAAAAGCATTAATTAATCTTAGAGTTGAACGAATTCGCCATCGGGTTGGCACGATATTTATCGTCCAGTCCGGTTCTGCCTTCTTCTTTGAATAGTCAGGCAATTTACCACATGATATGTTTGCTTAGAGGCAAGGTCTTTGCCAGGCCTCCACGACTGTCCGCCTTTAGTCTACGACGAGCGCGAACACATCCAACATCACCGGTCCCAACACCGAACCCTGCGGAACGTCTTTCGGAACTCGGCCGCGGCCTTTCTGGCCGCGCTGGCCCTGTAATTAAAGAAAACTCATTTGCGCCGCTCTGACACCTTAAAGATGGGCATTTAGTCAGCCGTCAGCGGCACCTTTTGAAGCTCGCCTACCTGCTATAAACGACCGTCGGTTAACAAACTGCTTAAAAATAACGCGGAGGGCGGAGCACCCTTTGCGAAGGCGAGAGAAACTGCGCGCCACGCCTCTACGACACAAACGCGACACGTCGCGACGCGACATCCGATAACTGATTTGACGTCTCGACGCCAAGTATCTACCCATCTTCACTATCTTGTCGCATCTAAACCAATCCGATGCCATTTCAGCCACAAATCCCTAGAAATACGTCTTACAAGTATATGGTATAATAGTCATTGGTTGTAGAACGTAACAAGCGAATTGCTGAGTAAAAATGCAAATCCATACCTCAAAATGTGAGTGTAATATACTCTCTCTCCGAAAATCCAAATACTGACATCTTGAGCATCAACTCTGATTATGACAGTATCTCAGTATATCGCAATTTAATTTGGAGTAGTTACTATTGAGTGGAAACTGATGTTTATACATACCAATAATTGAATCAAATGATTTTCCTTTTATCAGACCATTCCTACTGATGCAGACATCGCAAGTGAGTTACTAATGAGACTGATGTCGGCAATTTGTATCATTACATTGCAGCTTTGGTAAGGAAGGGTCAAGCGGAATTAATTCATTTATATACCCATTTGTAAAAACTGATTACAAACGTGATGTGTACACTCAAGCACACTTGGGACAGAATAAAAAGTTACAAGTCATTAAAGGAGAAAACCAACCTATAATTATATAAAACATCCATCCTCGGGCCAGATTTTTTTATTTCATCTAGATTACTGGTTACTAAGTTAGGATATTTATAATACACTCAAGATTGTTTGTTTTATGTAGACAGCAAACCAACTATAATTTTAGACCGGAATATAAGCGCATCATTTCTTACACTTTCGGTTATTGTATTTACCTTTTTTTGTATTCCATAATTGAAACGAAAACTAAACGAACGATTCTATTTTTTATTCTCGCGGTTTCATTAAAGTATCTTGGTCTCGTTAATTTCACTTTTTTATCATCGAACAAAAACACGGTAATTATAAGTCACTTAAAAATTGCTAAAAAAAAGATTTACCTGTTACTATTATAAATATAAAAAACAACCATAACATAAACCTGTATATATGGAGTAGTACTTAGTTAAAAGGTAGAAAACCATTTTATTTTGATTGAAACGGTGCGGCAATATTAAAACTTGATGACTGTAATTCAAGATTGACTTTATCAGACGTTTTCTCAGTCTCTCTGAGTTGGAATCATCAGGGAACGTAGTAAGACGCGAGGCAGTAGAAGAATTAGTTTCTACAATCATCCAATTTTTAATAAAAAGTATATAAAACGCAAACAAAACAAGCTTTATTCAAAAGAAAGAAGGCAATACAATCTTTTTTCGTCTAAATTTTAAGGATCACAGATCCCACATTTCGAACGCGTCCTACACAGTAGACACAGCGTACCGATAGCAGTATTCCACGACCGGTTTCGACCTATGGGGTCTCATCAGGTGGGGACTGGCAGAAAGGCCTTTACAAGCTATATGATAAATATAAATATAATTATAAATATGGAATCAACAGAAACAACTACTCCGATAGGTCGAAACCGGTCGTGGGATATGGGATATTACCAAAAAACTTTTCTGAAGTAAATTTCTTTGGGCAACACTTGACATGTAACGAAACGCTATACTACTAGGATGTTGCAAGACAATTCTGCAATAATTAGCTCACATTTAGGTAAAACTAACTAAAAGCATCAACATAATTAAGTAAATATAAATATGTAATAAAATATACGACCTTAATCCAAAAAAAAGGAGGTATTGAAATCCTTTTTCGTCTAATTATAAATTATCACAGATCTCACATTTGGAACTCGTCCTACGCAGTAGGCACAGCGAACCGGAAGCCATATCCCACGACCGGTTCATCAGGTGGGCGCTGGCGTGGGATTGTTATCTTCGTCTAATAATCGTTCGGAATCAACAGTGTAATTCAATGCCGGTAGGGGTATTAGCCCTCGGAGTAGTTGTTTCTGTTGATTCCGTATTTATATTTATTTAAAACATGCTTTCTTGATTGGGTAACCAATTGTGGTACATTTACCCAGTTAAATTTTGTACCGTCCAGTAGTAAAAGTACAGAATAATGACGTTAATAGAAACAAATGTGTTTTTAACATGACAACTTGTACCATACTAGAATTATTACCTAGTAATTGAACCTTCTAAATAACATCAAATAGAAAACTGACGTGTATGGGACGGGACGCCGGGAGAAGGAAAGTTCGTACTTTAGCTAGCAATTGTTTGTACAATGTAATAAATAATCGCCCATGAACCCGTCACCATGGATTACATGCCAAGTTTGTCAGCTTTTGTTGTATTTTAATACACCAAGCAATACTTGATCAACGAAATTCATTCACAAATTCAGTATTGAGTCATCTTTTAACCACTGAAAGGTTATTTGGAAATTTAAGGAAAGGACTCAATAGAACCAAACACCATAGTAATTGTTTTAAATACTAAACCGAAAAAGCTTTAAAATCATAAAAATAACGTCTAAAATAACCACAACGTTTATGTTAGAATTAGGAATAGGGTAGGATGAGCTGGTCACAAGAATATTTTTCTTTTTAAGAGGTTCGTGCAATGAGAAAAGCTGAAAAGCACGGATGCAATGAAAGTGGATATTTTTGAAATTACAAATGATTTATTTTGTTCCAATGTTCGACATCTTGCCTGATTATATCACAAGTGAAACAACGTTATTACAAATCGATCCTTTGTTCGTAGTGCACAAATGTCACGTTCGACGTGCGTGTAATGATATTTAGGTATGAGAACGAAAAGTATATAATCTGACGTGCACCTGTAGAGTTGCGAGTGGCCGCTTTTCTTAAGCAAAAGCAGATTATCAAAACACAAGCAGTTGCACGTTGGCGAAGAATAAGGAGATGATGATGACGATGATAATAATGAAGAAGATGATGAAGAAGAAGAAGAAAAAGACGGAGAAGAGAACCGAACCAAGCCAAGCCAAGCCAAGCCAAGCCAACCCAAACCGATCGGGCATCAGAGTCCTCTGTAGAAAAGATCACGGAGCAAAATAGCAGCAAGTGAAGGCAGTGATTACTGTTGTTTGAGTTGCCGCTTAATTGCTGTTTACCGAGCCCATTCGCGCGTTTGATCTGTGGAGATGAGCTCCGACCGCATCACCGGTTCTGTGATTATTGCCGCGCCGCCGGCTCACAGCCGCAGCTACCAATTGAGGGCCCCAGGATACACATCAAACCCGCTTCGTCGGACACCTAATTATAATCTATCTGAAGCAAGTCTTCAGAACAGCAGCAACGCAACGATCCTGCTCCTTATACGTCCATTCCGATGCAGCCCAAATGCACTCCAATTATTCTCACCTCGAAAAATACCACGACCTAATCTACAGGTACCACAAACACCAAAGAACATTTTAATTCATTGAAAACTCTACTATTATGTTCTACCTTTTTAAACAGACTCAAACTCCTATGGGTTTTCACTCAATCAAAAACTACAATCAATTGTAGGGAGAAACTTAAAGTATTCATTGTAGAACATCTACCTAAAACTTTAAATTTTCGCCAAACTTCATGGCTTCATCGAAAAGTCCGTTTCAATACTGCTAGGCTCACGAAGTAGTTCTCAAACGTATATTTATGACTTCCATTGTCTTTATTTTGTATTTGTAGAACGTTTTAGCGTCTTCGTCGTTAACTGCAGATAGTGTTTCATAACTAATGGTGATAGAACGATCTGAAACGTTGAAAAAGACAATGGAAGTACTAAATACGAACCTCTACAACCAAGCATTACCTAATCAAACACAGAATAGTTGAATTTATGGAACTTCAACGCCTTGTCGCAACATTTAGCAATTCAATACTGAGATCCCAAAAACCAACTTTTATTTTCACTTGATTAAGTCGCTTAGAAGTAAATTTTCTTTTACCACAATACAAACAGGTCTTATATTTGTTTGGTTTAAAGGCCGAAAACACCCAATGAGCGGCTTGTTCAACCACAGTGACTTGTCCACAATGGTAGATAATACCTCAAAATGTATAGATCGTCTTTTGAGAATTGGTCATAAAGAATATCTTGTGATATAATAACATAGGTTTTCACGGCCGAAATCCATGTAGAATTCAGATTCGGTGTCAGCGGCAGTTGCTGATGAAACGTCTGAACCTAACTGTCCATTTAGCCCAAATCTGAATTCTACTATATCATGCGATTCGATTAAGTAAGTACCGTTGTGAAATTCTGCCACCGCAGCGCACTGAGTACCTACATCTCTCACCTATGCACTGATGCCATTACAGTCTGATTCGCCTGTGTTTACGTAGTTTATTGAGTGTTTAAGATGCCTTCGATAATCGTGAGTGCTAAAGGACTAAAACCGATAGATATTCATCGTGAGATCTGTGCAGTTTACGGACAAAACACTATGACTGATGGAATGATAAGGAATCTGCGCCGTGTAATTCAGAACAAAAGTCGTGGCAAGTTGAGCAAGGACATCGTTTTGCTGCATGACAATGTCCGTCCGCATGTAGCTAATCGGATTAAAGATCTCATCACATTTTTTCACTGAGAAACTCTAGGTCATCCTCCGTACAGCCCTGATCTGACGCCCAGTGACTACGATTTGTTCCTGCACTTGAAGAAACATCTGGACGGTCAGCGTCTTCAAGACGATGACGAAATCAGAACAGTTGTGATGCAGTGGTTAACAGTTAACAAATCAGGCGGCAGAGTTCTATAAGAAGGGTATTCAAAAACTGGTCAAACGTTATGACAAGTACCTCAATATTGAAGGAAATTATGTATAAAATTATTGGGGAATAAAAATCATAACTGATGCATTAACTACCTCCCGGAACGTATTGTGATAGTTTCTCATTACCAAATTAAATTTAATGTGTTAAATGGCTATGTTACCAATTTTGCGTTGGGGGTGAATGCCGGAAGCTACAAACCGTTGTGACCAATTTTGGTTTTGTCTTTGCTACCTTTTCATGTAATCATTATGGATTATCGGAGAGCTAATAATTTATTTCCACCAAAAATAAAACTTATTTAGATGAAAACTTTACATGCACCTAAATTTTCACATTATATCCATAAAGAAAATTACCCTAAAAGTCCATTTTTTATCGTCAAAAATTATTTTTTTGCAGAGTTGTACGTTATGACACTTTAATAGAAAAAATATTTGAGTGTTAAGAAGCGAGGCTCATTGTGTTACCCGCGTGAAAGATATATGACGCGGCATTATAGAGTGTGGTGTGCTTGGGATCGGTCTATTTGCGCAGTGGGCCATGCAAGATGAAGTGCAACAGGAACGTGTAAGCGGCCCAAACGAAATGGGAAACGGGGTCGGGGTGCTATTATACTCCCAAGAAATCCGTCACGCATCGCGCCGTTCCTTCTGTTGTCATATTGACTCATTTATCTGCGTTTACGACTGATATATTGGAACACATTTAAACATTATTCCATCTCCTGCCTTTAACATACATACATACATATATTGAAGTCACTTTCAATCAACCCTAATACACCACAGGGTGGTCCTTTTTCTATAATTATAATAATCTACTTCTTATTATACACTAATATTATCATTACTGATAAGTAATATGCAGAACTGGTGATAAATAATATAATCTAATAACAAAGATTGGAGGGACGAAATGAAGACAAAGGAAAACTGAAAGATTATCTGTAGAATATAAGAACTAAGGCTTTCACGGGCGGAATCCATAATAGAATAAATATTCGGGCTGTAGGGCCCTGGTCTAAATGAACAATTAAGTCGAGACGTTTCGTCGCTGCTGAGACATCGAGATACAACTTTCGTTCATGTTGTCAATGCAGTACTACCACTAAGGATGCCAGCCGCAGTAGCCGACGAAACGTCTGGACTTAATAATTCACTTAGACCACGGCCCTACAGCCCGAATATTTATTCTATTATGGATTCCGGCCTACACTATAGTACAAAGCCGGAGGGTAGGGCGTAAGGCCCTCTTCAGCCTCCTTTCAGGAACCGTGGGAATGGGTGGGTGGTGTGGTTAGAAGGTGAAAGATGGGACGGACGAAATGAAGACAGAAGAGAAGTGAAAGATTATCTGTGGAATATCACTGCCCCAGCATTTGCCTAAATGATCCAAGGAAACCAGAGAAAACTTGGACCAGAGCAGCCAGACCCGGGTTCGAAGCGGTGACCTCCCGAATGCTAAGCAATGATCTGGAGCACTAGACCACGCCGCTCAAAAAACCGTTATCTTTATCTGTTATCTAGTAAAGACTTTAAAGAATTAGATGCTTTAAAATTTCCAACCCTCTGTAAAATAGCTAACATAAACTTATTATTTTTTGTCATTTCTGAATTCTACAACCCCAAATCAGTCTTCTTCCTCAATATTCATATGCTTTACATCCTTGTTTCATCCTGATGGAGCACGCTAGTCATGTCTGATCATACTCAGACAAATTTTTAGTTTAGTCGGGTATGTAACATATATATCTATTAGATAAACAAGAAAAGATATCAGTGAAATTCTATAGGCTTCCTTTAACAGTAAAAGCATTGTTGAAATTACTGCCGTCATGAATGAAAAATGAATAGGTAATAAATCACCGAAAAAATTAATTACTTTTTATAATCAATTAATAAACTGGGGCATTATATTCGAAGAAACGGTTGGAAGCCTACCTTTTATTCCCTAAATGTACTTTTTCTTTAGACTTCCACTGCTGAATAATTACATTTAAGTTAAGAATGACGAATGGATAATTTGTATGCTTTTTAAGCCGAACTTTTGACGGTCTCAAAGAAAAAAGTTCATCTTTTAGCGCCTTATTGTTGCACCAAGCTAATTTATAATGGTAATTGCTTATAAATTTCAATAACATTACAACATATATCTAAGAATATAAATTTATAATAACAGTTTAAATAAAGTACATTTAGAAGCAATTGTAAAAGAAAATAAATAAATAAATAAATAAATAAATAAATAAATAAATAAATACAAATATTTTTATTTATTTATTAGGTTAGATAGTCAACATTGATCGTATGGGCACAACCTTTCTGTAAAGGAATATAAAAATAAAATTAATATCCCAAAAAGCGATCCGAGACATGTTTTGTGTTTTGGTTACTGCTAATCGTTAATAAAAAAGTAAATTTTTAGCTGAAAAAGAACGTTGGTCCTTTTTATACACGTTTGTTTGGAAAGAATATCATAATAGCAGAATAAATACCGATTATAGTAAATCACCGGTCAGGTATGTTAATGTTAAACAGAATAGAACCGGTCGCGAAACGGAACCTTGAGGAACCCCACCAAGTCTGTCAGTTGCAATTTCCGAAACGTTCTTTGATTTTCGTACCGAAATCATCCAGGATTGTATTGTCGAAACAGACGTGGCCTGGCACATGAATAAATAAATATAATTTAATCCGTATGATGAAATTAATAAATTTGTTATGGTGCAGTAGGGCCCGCGGGATGTTCGCTTGTCGGTTCTTTGCGGCGCGGCGGCTTTGCGGCCACCTGGCCGCCCTTATAAACGACTAGATACCTGCATTTACCTGCGTCCCGCTGAGCCGGCCAATAGAGCCACTCATAATAAATCATGCCGCCTGAGAAGGAATTTGTAAAACACGGCTCGAGGTGTTGATTAAAGGAACGGCGCGCTTCAACTCGTTGTGGCCATCCGCGCCGTTGTGTTGCGTTGTTGTTGTTGTACTGTTGTTGTTGTGCTGCCGCTGCTGCGACGGACAACAACCAACGGAACAAGTACCAAAGACAACATGCCGATGAAGCCGAGAAAATAGGAGGGAACATTTCAAACTGCGATCACAGCCAACGATCAAACGATTCTGCTACTTATCCACACAACTCATATGGTTGCCACACCAAAAAACATAAATGTAAGAAAATAATAAATCTTCTGCAAAATTGTAGATAAATACGTCTACATCAACATAATTTTTAGATATATTTGTTTGGAAATGGCAGAAGGCACATTGGGGTCCTAATTTAATATTTTCAACCGCTTTCTAATGACACCCTACATGCTTTGATGGACAAAAAATACAGATCTACATTATACACATAGATATACATTTAAACCCCCTGTGTTTATAAAGATAACTACTTAAAAAGCTAAAGAAAATAATCCTTCTTTGAAGCATACAAAGTTTCATTCATTTGTACAAACAGGAACAAAAACTTCCTAAATTTTTCTTTATTACCTAATGAACAATTTATATACATATTATTATTATTAAAAATAAGAAAATAGTTTATTATATTGTTTACGTTTTTTATCTAGTATCCAAAAGCTTTTTCGTTGACACCCCTATACTATTTCACAAAAAAATATTTTCAATTATTTCAATCAAAAATTGAATGAATAAGATTAAACCAGCACGCTTGGATGTTGAAAATGCGATACAATTTACAAGATTAATCTAAAGTTTTGGGAGAAGATAGAGAACGGTATAATTGACATTACATGAATAGTAATGACGAGCGACGAAAAGCGTAGGTTTATCGGCGATTAATTAAAACAAGTCAACGACGAAAATATAAATAAAACACAATTACAGGAAATGCGTTCAATTAATTTATGAAAATCAGCGACTTGAACGTAAACATATCGTAAGAACTAATTTTCAAAACTCGTTATAATATTGAAATAAGTATAATTGATAAGCACCTTGTTTGCATTTTTAAATTATCAGCAACAAGATGAGTATTACCATGATCTTTAATCAACAAAATCGAAACTAACCACTCAAGTTCATTGCTCAATTTAAACGGCACCAACAAGTAGATTATATACATGGGTCGGCTCAAAATTTTTGCACACATACAGAAACCGAAAAAAACTACTGAGCTGCATGTGCTGCAGCTCCCTCTACAAAACTGCGATATTGAGCTAATCGTCAGTAGAGCCTACATTATCAAGAAGCAATTAGGTTAGCATAAAATCTGTGCACTGTGGGAATAACCTATTTTGCAGCCTCCATACATACCGGATTTGGTTACATCTGACTTTCTTCACCTCAAGTTGTAAGCAAAAATCGTACTTTTATTAATTTTTTTGTTCCCAATGTGCGAACAAGTTTCATATATTAGCTCGCAATGCAACTGACTTTATTTTGATGTAATTCAGTATTAAACTAAAATAAAAATAAATGTGATTGTGTATAGATCCTGAGGGCATGTAGATAGCAGTAACAAATCACATCAAATCTTTTATAGATGATAATTACAATATTACGGTGTATACTGTAAGCTCCTTGAAAGGCCAATGTCAATAAAGGAACAATAAGTTAATTAAGGGTCCGTACAACGAGGGGTTGCTGAGCTAAAGTAAACCCATTATCGGACATGCATTTCGAACTAATAGGGAGTAAGTTCTCGTGCTGTTAGAAATATCGTGCACCCTAAATTCACGCTGATTGCTACTTTCGTGTAAACACTTCACTACTATGTATAAAAGAAGGTGAAATACTGCCAAACCTACACTGGATACAAGTCTCTAAAATACTTGAAATTTTCTAAACTAAAAAGTACGAAAAAACGAAAACGTATATTACAAACAAAAGAATGAGGCAAGGAAAACAATTTGCTATCCTCCCTTTTACCTCAATTTTAATTCAACATTATTTATAAATATTTTCACACTGGGGACGTTACCCTACGTGTAAAAATTATCAAAAACTCACTTTCAAACAGAAATAAATAATATTAAAAAAATATTGCGTCCAACAATGGCTGTAAACCACATACAATAAACAATATAATTAGACGTAAAAAGTGCTTACATATTCAAAAAATGTTATATAATAATTAGAAGCAAAAATGTAAATAAAACCGCAAAGAATTACTGTTACTAATTATATAGGTAATTTAAGTAATAAAGTAAGCAATAAATTAACGAAATTAGGATTACAATGGATACAAATAAATAAATTAAATCTACATAAATTATTAGATTGCATGGATAAAAGCGGGGCATACCAAATTACGTGTAATATGTATGATGCAATATATATAGGTCAGACAGGGAGAGATATCAGAACAAGAGTGAAAGAACACGTTTATACTATAGAGAAAAATAAAAAATCTACAGGTATATCGGAACATTGTTTAAAGAGTAAACACAACATCTCATATAATTCGGTCAAACTACTACACCATATTCCAAAAAGTAAAAAGTTAAACCAGTTCTAAACATTAGAAATTAAAAAATGTTAAAAGAACAAAGTTAATATAGTAAATAACCAAATAGAATTAAACACCAACAATTCACCCCTACTACTGTTCGAATTCCCTCGTTTACAAATCTAGTATAATCCCAAAAGGTGTTTTTGTACTCACTTCACCAATTAATTTTACTGATGGAATTATAAAAAATGTTTAGTTCTAAGAATATCGATAGATAACTGGCAAAAGATCAGCTCAGTTGTTATTATAAATTACCCGGTATCGTCACATAGGAAACTATTACACCTGAGGTAGGTAATAGAACTACTTTGATTCTCAGGCAATAAATGTGCGAACATATCGAACGCCTCCTGTTCCGTTATTGACCATAATGTTCATCTATCGGGCTTCTAAAACAATAAATCTAAATAACACCCAGAGCTAACCAGCGCAAAAGTTGTTACAATCATTTTTTTTTTACTGATTATTATTTATTTGTATCCGGAGTAGTTATGAGTCTATAAATCGCTACCGTAACTTCGCTTACAGATTGTTTAATTTTATTTATATAGATCAACTAATTTATATTTTAAAACGATAAAATATTTTATTCCATAAATATCAAACTCGAAAGTTTGATCTACCATTGATAATAAACGATATGCACGCAATGTTTAAATACAAAACTTTATTTTATTGTAAAACCACAAAAAAAACTTATATAAAATACTATAATAAAGTAAATTAGGATTAGGGGTAGAAGTTGAAGGAAGGAATCTAAAACTTAATGTTGAATGACGGTGATTTATTTAAGTCTAGTTGATCATTTAATATAATGCTTTTTTTGTATAAATTTAATTTCCAACTTTTGTTTTCAAAATGTAAGATTTTATAATTGTCGTTAAAATTATGATTGTTTGTTATTAAATGTTCAGCATTAGTTGATTTTGTGTTTCAGTTGTCATAACTTTTTCTGTGTTCTTTTATTCTTTCTCGAAACGTTCTACCAGTCTGACCAATGTATGCCTTGTCACAATCGCCACATTGAAGTAAATAAACACCAGATTTTAACTCTTTTTTAGTTTAATCTTTAAATTTTTTTATTAATTTGCCAATGGAATTACTAGTTTTAAAGGAAACAGAACTGTTGTTACTTAATTTGGTTGAAAATTTTCTTAGATATGATATACTATTGTAATTTGTGTTGTTGTTTTCAAAAATTGAGTAAATATAATTTAACGTTTGTTTGTTTCATTTTTTGTTTAAAAATTTTTTTACAAACGAATAATTGTATCCATTATTGTGAGCAATCTGGTAAATTCTGCTTAATTCTATATTATAATAAATAATAAAAGAGTTTGGTAGCGGTATCTGTGTATAAGTGGGAGGGGGTAGTGTCAATATTTTCTTAAAACACTAATTTCTCATGAGAAATCTCCAAAATGTCTTGGAATATACTCACTAACTAAGTAGCGAAGTGTACCGGTTGGTGAAATATGTACAAACATGACAGAATGTTGTACAAAGTGTCATGAAACATCTGGAATCTTCCAGAATTTTCTAAAAAAACGTCTGGATGTTCTAAATTGTTCGCGAAAGTTTAACTACTTCCCATAATGTGCCAAATTTTCGCTAGTATCTAGTTATTAACTAAAATAGAAATTATGATCATCACCACTATACCCGTTATGGTAAGGGTAGTAATAAACGGATATAAGTATCAAATGAGGTGAAAAAACTTATACTGTTATAACAATTAATTTGTTAAAAATGTTTTTTTAGTTGTTTGCTTTTAATGCTTTTTATGTCACAGACAATGTTCATAATTAAAACTGTTGTTTAACAACTGATCCGTGTCTAATTGTTTGTTTAACTAACAAACTTTTATTAAGTTTGGTGTGACAGTCTATCGTTGTTGTTTACTGTCAAAATATGTGATTTTTGCAACGGTGTAGCACGTGTCAAAAAGTGACTTTTGTTGCCAATGGATCGTGCTGGAATTTGATGCTTTCTTTTGATGTTTATGTCTTCAACTGTACGGGTTTAGCAAGTACAAATTTTTCATAGACACCGCACGTGCGATCAACAGTAAGTCAGTACAATTTCTTTCTATAAATGAAGATGATGATGCTTTTTGTATTAAAACGTACCGTGAAAACCGTAGTTTAAAACGTTCATGGTTCGACAGATATTGGAAATTAATGAAAAAAGAAATTCTAATTTATTATAGAAAAACCAGCAACACAAAAACAAAACCAATACTCATTTGCCTATCGAGGATAGTTCAATTGAGGTAACAAAAGATTCCATATGAGGCAAACGGAATTAAAAATCTGGCCACCATAAATAAATCAATTATTGTACAAATTAAATTTTTTATATAACTATAATGACATTATTTAAGGACTAAATTAACTGTATGTTCGTTATGTTCTTGGTGAAACATGTTCAGAAGTTCGAAACGTAAGTCCGATATTTTGAATAAATTTAGTGAAACAAAAGCCAAGTGTATTTTTGAATTTTGAACTATTAATTTAAAGTATGCTGCCAGGTATTTCGAACCATTTTAAGAAGGTAATAATATCTGTTTATTATAATATTTGATAATGAAAAAGTGGCATCCCCGTATCAATAGTAAGACGCCCTTGAAAGTGTTAACTAACACTTAGTAATTTTTTTAACTCAAGCGGATATCAAACAACAAAGTAATGTTTATGAAATAGATTGAGTGTTAACCGTTTTTGTTGAAGAAATGAACATATACAAACGTGAAAAAAGCCATCTGTCATTAACAGCCATTGTTAGTTTTTGTACTGTACGTACATTTTAACAGCAACAATTACACACAACAAAACACACTAATCTGCCTTCTTTCGCGTATTATAAAAGGAAGGAAAGTAATTTTGTTCATGCACTTTTTACACCGTTTGCATTACATGTTTGACCTCAAAAGTCTGCTTTTCGATTCTAAAATTTGCTATTATTATATCGTACCGTGGCTTTTGCATTTTATATTTAATAATAATGAAATATTATTGATGCGAAAAATAACAAAAGATGGCAATCATAAAGAACAGTTAACAACCGCATAGTTTTTAACATTAGTAAACTTCCGCGTGGTTTTGTAAATCTTTCAAAATTATTCCCAACTGCGATCAGAAAAAAATAGCTCCTTGTGTCATTTTTAGCAATAACACAACCACTCGTCCTAACACTTCTAACACTTAGCAACTATCTTCTCTCTTTGTCGCTATTTGTTCTTCATAATTGATGATCCTAACAACAATGGTTGAAAATGCTAGCTCTCAACTTAGGGTTAGTATCATCAAGTCAACGCTGACTTAACATCAGCTCAGGAAATTACAACGCTAAAACTAACACCAAGTATTAGCACCATCAAGTCAATGTTGAATTGGTATTAGTTTAGGCAAATGCTATGCTAAAACTAACACCAAGTGTTAGCACCATAAAGTCAACGTTGAATTGCTATTAATTCAGGAAAATGCTATGCTAAAACTAGCACTAAGTGTTAGAACCATAAAGTCAACGCAAAATTAGAATATTTTAGAGTAAATTCTAAGTTAAATTAACACTAAACAATAGAACCATAAAGTCAACGTTGAATTGCCATTAGTTCAGGCAAATGCTGTACTAAAACTAGCACTAAGTGTTAGAACCATAAAGTTAACGCAAAATTAAAATAATTCAGAGTGAATTCTAAGCTAAAATTAGCATTAAAGAATATAATCATCAAGTCAATGCTGAATTAATATTAGCTCAGACAAATTATACGCTAAAACTAGCACTAAGCGTTAGAATCACACAGTCAACGCTGAATTTACATCAGCTAAGACAAATACTACGCTAAAACTGGCACTAAGTGTTAACACCACCATGTCAATGCAAAATGATAATTGGTTGATGTAAATGATAGGCAACAATTAGTTGTAAGGATTAAAACCATCAAGTCAACGTTGAATTGACACTAGCTCAGGCAAATGCTATGCTAAAACTGGTACTAAGTGTTAGAACCATAAAGTCAACGCAAAATTAGAATATTTTAGAGTAAATTCTAAGTTAAATTAACACTAAACAATAGAACCATAAAGTCAACGTTGAATTGCCATTAGTTCAGGCAAATGCTGTACTAAAACTAGCACTAAGTGTTAGAACCATAAAGTTAACGCAAAATTAAAATAATTCAGAGTGAATTCTAAGCTAAAATTAGCACTAAAGAATAGAACCATCAAGTCAATGCTGAATTAATATTAGCTCAGACAAATTCTACGCTAAAACTAGCACTAAACGTTATAATCACATAGTCAACGCTGAATTTACATCAGCTAAGACAAATACTACGCTAAAACTGGCACTAAGTGTTAACACCACCATGTCAATGCAAAATGATAATTGGTTGATGTAAATCATAGGCAACAATTAGTTGTAAGGATTAAAACCATCAAGTCAACGTTGAATTGACACTAGCTCAGGCAAATGCTATGCTAAAACTGGTACTAAGTGTTAGAACCATAAAGTCAACGCAAAATTAGAATATTTTAGAGTAAATTCTAAGTTAAATTAACACTAAACAATAGAACCATAAAGTCAACGTTGAATTGCCATTAGTTCAGGCAAATGCTGTACTAAAACTAGCACTAAGTGTTAGAACCATAAAGTTAACGCAAAATTAAAATAATTCAGAGTGAATTCTAAGCTAAAATTAGCACTAAAGAATAGAACCATCAAGTCAATGCTGAATTAATATTAGCTCAGACAAATTCTACGCTAAAACTAGCACTAAGCGTTAGAATCACATAGTCAACGCTGAATTTACATCAGCTAAGACAAATACTACGCTAAAACTGGCACTAAGTGTTAACACCATCATGTCAATGCAAAATTATAATTGGTTGATGTAAATGATAGGCAAAATTAGTTGTAAGGATTAAAACCATCAAGTCAACGTTGAATTGACACTAACTCAGGCAAATGCTATGCTAAAACTGGTACCAAGTGTTAGAACCATAAAGTCAACGCAAAATTAGAATATTTTAGAGTAAATTCTAAGTTAAATTAACACTAAACAATAGAACCATAAAGTCAACGTTGAATTGCCATTAGTTCAGGCAAATGCTGTACTAAAACTAGCACTAAGTGTTAGAACCATAAAGTTAACGCAAAATTAAAATAATTCAGAGTGAATTCTAAGCTAAAATTAGCATTAAAGAATATAATCATCAAGTCAATGCTGAATTAATATTAGCTCAGACAAATTCTACGCTAAAACTAGCACTAAGCGTTAGAATCACATAGTCAACGCTGAATTTACATCAGCTAAGACAAATACTACGCTAAAACTGGCACTAAGTGTTAACACCATCATGTCAATGCAAAATTATAATTGGTTGATGTAAATGATAGGCAAAATTAGTTGTAAGGATTAAAACCATCAAGTCAACGTTGAATTGACACTAACTCAGGCAAATGCTATGCTAAAACTGGTACCAAGTGTTAGAACCATAAAGTCAACGCAAAATTAGAATATTTTAGAGTAAATTCTAAGTTAAATTAACACTAAACAATAGAACCATAAAGTCAACGTTGAATTGCCATTAGTTCAGGCAAATGCTGTACTAAAACTAGCACTAAGTGTTAGAACCATAAAGTTAACGCAAAATTAAAATAATTCAGAGTGAATTCTAAGCTAAAATTAGCATTAAAGAATATAATCATCAAGTCAATGCTGAATTAATATTAGCTCAGACAAATTCTACGCTAAAACTAGCACTAAGCGTTAGAATCACATAGTCAACGCTGAATTTACATCAGCTAAGACAAATACTACGCTAAAACTGGCACTAAGTGTTAACACCACCATGTCAATGCAAAATGATAATTGGTTGATGTAAATGATAGGCAACAATTAGTTGTAAGGATTAAAACCATCAAGTCAACGTTGAATTGACACTAGCTCAGGCAAATGCTATGCTAAAACTGGTACTAAGTGTTAGAACCATAAAGTCAACGCAAAATTAGAATATTTTAGAGTAAATTCTAAGTTAAATTAACACTAAACAATAGAACCATAAAGTCAACGTTGAATTGCCATTAGTTCAGGCAAATGCTGTACTAAAACTAGCACTAAGTGTTAGAACCATAAAGTTAACGCAAAATTAAAATAATTCAGAGTGAATTCTAAGCTAAAATTAGCATTAAAGAATATAATCATCAAGTCAATGCTGAATTAATATTAGCTCAGACAAATTCTACGCTAAAACTAGCACTAAGCGTTAGAATCACATAGTCAACGCTGAATTTACATCAGCTAAGACAAATACTACGCTAAAACTGGCACTAAGTGTTAACACCACCATGTCAATGCAAAATGATAATTGGTTGATGTAAATGATAGGCAACAATTAGTTGTAAGGATTAAAACCATCAAGTCAACGTTGAATTGACACTAGCTCAGGCAAATGCTATGCTAAAACTGGTACTAAGTGTTAGAACCATAAAGCCAACGCAAAATTAGAATATTTTAGAGTAAATTCTAAGTTAAATTAACACTAAACAATGGAACCATAAAGTCAACGTTGAATTGCCATTAGTTCAGGCAAATGCTGTACTAAAACTAGCACTAAGTGTTAGAACCATAAAGTCAACGCAAAATTAGAATATTTTAGAGTAAATTCTAAGTTAAATTAACACTAAACAATAGAACCATAAAGTCAACGTTGAATTGCCATTAGTTCAGGCAAATGCTGTACTAAAACTAGCACTAAGTGTTAGAACCATAAAGTCAACGCAAAATTAGAATATTTTAGAGTAAATTCTAAGTTAAATTAACACTAAACAATAGAACCATAAAGTCAACGTTGAATTGCCATTAGTTCAGGCAAATGCTGTACTAAAACTAGCACTAAGTGTTAGAACCATAAAGTTAACGCAAAATTAAAATAATTCAGAGTGAATTCTAAGCTAAAATTAGCATTAAAGAATATAATCATCAAGTCAATGCTGAATTAATATTAGCTCAGACAAATTCTACGCTAAAACTAGCACTAAGCGTTAGAATCACATAGTCAACGCTGAATTTACATCAGCTAAGACAAATACTACGCTAAAACTGGCACTAAGTGTTAACACCACCATGTCAATGCAAAATGATAATTGGTTGATGTAAATGATAGGCAACAATTAGTTGTAAGGATTAAAACCATCAAGTCAACGTTGAATTGACACTAGCTCAGGCAAATGCTATGCTAAAACTGGTACTAAGTGTTAGAACCATAAAGCCAACGCAAAATTAGAATATTTTAGAGTAAATTCTAAGTTAAATTAACACTAAACAATGGAACCATAAAGTCAACGTTGAATTGCCATTAGTTCAGGCAAATGCTGTACTAAAACTAGCACTAAGTGTTAGAACCATAAAGTTAACGCAAAATTAAAATAATTCAGAGTGAATTCTAAGCTAAAATTAGCATTAAAGAATATAATCATCAAGTCAATGCTGAATTAATATTAGCTCAGACAAATTATACGCTAAAACTAGCACTAAGCGTTAGAATCACATAGTCAACGCTGAATTTACATCAGCTAAGACAAATACTACGCTAAAACTGGCACTAAGTGTTAACACCACCATGTCAATGCAAAATGATAATTGGTTGATGTAAATGATAGGCAAAAATTAGTTGTAAGGATTAAAACCATCAAGTCAACGTTGAATTGACACTAGCTCAGGCAAATGATATGCTAAAACTGGTACTAAGTGTTAGAACCATAAAGTCAACACAAAATTAAAATAATTCAGAGTAAATGATAAGCTAAAACTATAATTAGATCAGATAAGTGCTGGCCTATAATTAATACTAAGCTTTAGCACCATCAATTCAACACAAATTTAGCATTCGCTTAGAGTCAATACTAGATTAAATTTAGCACTAGAACTCTTGAACTAATAGCTAAGCACTTCATTTCCCAACATTTTTATATCACGAGCTATGGAAAACTATGGAAAAATACCAATGGAGGGAAAATATGAAAAGAACTATATGTATAATTGTTAAAGTGTTATGTATTCAAGTTGGGTTTGCCTAACTGAAATGGTGTGGTGTGAAGTAGAATAATGAACAAACAAGTTCGTTTAATGTAGGCGTGAGCTGAGTGGGTATACAAGAGTGTTTTATTGGATAAAGTAATCGAAACCGAAGTGTATAAATCGGAATAAAAGGTTGTTAGAAGTAAAACAGAACGCGGTCGTATTACGTGATTGCTGAAATAAAGCAAGTCACATTTTCTTGTCCAGAAGAGAGACTTTTTATTCTACAGACCGTGTTGCCCCCCTTTAACGAAACATAAAGAATGCATTAACTGCAATATGTACAATGGTTACGGTAAGTTAACTCGCCTCTGCGTTTCATAATTTCCATTCTCTTTTTCTCCATCTTTGTTTCCTTATTTCTTTTGAATAAAGGGCCTTGCTAACAGAACTTACAAAAATTCCCTTTACATCACGAAAAACCATTACGGAACACACATGCCTAATGAAAAACGAAACGGCCAACTCAAACCCACCTTTTCAAATCAAATCTCAACAAAAAAAAATTAACATAATCGTCCATTATTATTTTACACTTCTAAAACAGAGACGGAATATTAAAAAGGGCCGCCCATTATACAAAATCATCGTATTACCCTCACAAAGTCATTGTTTAATTTTTTACAACTGAAATTTAAATGTCCACACAGTTTAACATTTAACTAAGAAAAACTGTTTAGTGCGTCTACTATTTATTTATTGAAGCACTAGTTTTAGGAACACTCTTTGATAAATATTGTATTTGGTTATTATCAAAACAAACACATGCAATGTTTAGTTACAAAACTTTATTTTATTGTAAAACAATAATAATAATTTCACCGATACAGCGGCTTCATCAGGTGGAAGAATAATATATCTTAAAACTAGGATACAAACAGACTTATATAATATTATATAATAAAGTAAATTAGGACTAGGGATAGAAGTTGAAGGGAGGAATCTAAAACTTAATGTTAAATGACGGTGATTTATTTAAGTCTAGTTGATCATTTCATTTTATGCCTTTTTTGTTTAATTTGTTTATTTCTATAAATTTAATTTCCAACTTTTATTTTCAATATGTAAGATTTTATAATTGTCGTTAAAATTATGATTGTTTGTTATTAAATGTTCAGCATAAGTTGATTTTGTGTTCGGGTTGTCATAACTTTTTCTGTGTTCTTTTATTCTTTCCCGAAATGTTCTACCAGTCTGACCAATGTATGCCTTGTCACAATTACCACATTGAAGTTAATAAACACCAGATTTTAACGCTTTTTTAGTTTGATTTTTTATAAATTAGCCAAGGGAATTACTAGTTTTAAAAGAAACAGAACTGTTATTGAAATTTTTAATATTCGTACTTAATTTGATTGAAAATTTTCCAAGATATGATATACTATTATAATTTGTGTTTTTGTTATTTTTAAGAATTGGGTAAATAGAATTTAATGCTTGTTTATTTAATTGTCTTGTTTAAAAGATTAAAAGATAATTGTATCCATTGCTTCATGAATAGTTTAGGGACAAAAACAAATAATAACATACTCTTTCAAACACTACTACACAACACTCTTTAGTAAATAATTCAACATTCCAATAGCAGATTTTAATAAATTTGCTGCATATACGTAAGTTATTAAAATGAAGAAATTAGTTTGAAGGAATGCTAAAATCAATTAATACAATTAAATAAATTATCATAGATGTTTTGCGGATTACAATTGATTTATTTTCATATGCTTTCATTAAGCATTTGTAAAAATCAACGTAGAACGTAATTTATTCAATGTTTTCTCACAATGAAGATGTTCTTTCTAATAGATACGCAGTAAAATAATTGGTGTTTGGTATATTCCCTTATCTTTTACTTTCATCAAGGAATCTGCATGTCGTAATTACTAATCTATTCACTTTACAGTTATTAACGCTACATATAATAATAATAATAATAATAATAATAATAATAATAATAATCGATGTGATATTAATAGTCGTTTTATCAATTTAAAGCATTAGCATATTATTGTTTTAATTAAACTGTAGGTTTAGAAATGTAATTGTTTTGTAACTTAATGTGCGCAAATTAAAGGTTTTATTTATAAAACCGCAACGCAGGTTTTTATTTTAACATTTTAATTACCCATCCGTGGCGTAGCGACATCAGAAACAACTTTTTTTTTATTCTTTTGTGAAAGTTAATTTACACAATATCGGTAAGAACTATCAACGTATCTACAACTGTAATTAAATTTTTGTTGCAAAAATACTAAGGTGCAACGATTTACCCTCATAAACACGAAAATTATACCACTAAAAACTCAAAACAAAAAACTAAGGAAAAGGAAGCTGTATCGTATTAGACCGCCTTACAATTATTTATAAACGACATTGACTGTTAAAAGTAATTATTAATGAATCTGGCATTATCTAATACTTCATACGTTTTGTACCCTCTATTACCCCATTAGATTCCTTTTCATTGTAATTTACTATTATTTTCTATTTCAATGTCTCTAACTTCTTTATTCAATTAAACTGCCACCCAAGTATGTTTTTAATATTACAACGGAAAAGTCAAAAAATCCACAAAACTGTGTGTTGTCGTAAAACAGAGCAGTATCACAACGCACACTAAGCAGTTATTAATGTATGTTTAATGATGCCACAGTACGAATTCTGGTTTAGCGTTTTTACACCATAAACCAAGATGCTATGAATAATTAAGATCGGTTCACTACTTTCTAAAATACTAGAAATTTATTGACTTCCTCTAACATTTATATAGATACACAAACTTAGGCATCATTACAGTTAAGAATAAGGGGGTGTTCCTTTAGGAACTAAATACCAATTTAATTGCAAATTGACAATATCATTCAAATGCACAATATTAATATGTTATTATTCATCTTGTAAAGTTTGTCGCTGATTTTTCACGTTTCAGTTGAGCCCCATTTCAATTACACTACGATAAGGTTGTAACTTATGTTTCCGGTTTTTCTGTCACTCGGTTCTTATTTACGACCATTGCCTCTATTTAAAGTCGTAATGTTTCTACAATAGGTTTTAACGTTCTTATGTGCGGTTTATTAAACACATAGTAAATCCGAAGTTATGATATGCAGTTACGAGAGACAAATTACGAAGTAAAACAGCCGTATTTTATAAATGGTGGATTCAGCAAAACAGACCGTTCGTTGTTACGTGTCACATTTCTTCAACCTACGAATGGTACAAGTATGCCAACTAAACCGTACAAAGTAATGTTATTGGTAAGTTATGAACAGGCAGTATGCCAACCATGCAATTTAAAATCATATCTTTTTGGGGAAATCCCAGCGGAACCCTGTTATTATAACAATGATATCTGTCTGTCCAAATTTTCATTTATCTACAAATTAAAGTATGGAGTTTTTCAGTGTAAAGACTAAAATATTTGTCTAATGAGGAAGCACGTTTGTAATATAAATTAGTTCGTTACCCAACATTTTGACATATCATTCATTGGAAGGAGATTTTTGAATAAAATCCAAGTAAATTCTATTTCGTCAAAAACTTCAATGGAAGAACACCAAAATCCCACTGCTTATAATCTCCTAGTTCTGCACGATTTTAGCCACATTAATACTGAGTTATATATGAATGAAATAAATGTCAATCACAAATAGGAAAATTGGAAAAAATGTGATATTCGTCAATAACAAACGATCACAAGATCGTCAGAAGACTGGTTGGACGTAGACCTCCGAAGTCATACAATTGGGCAGGAAAAGAAAACTATTTTTGTGTCTCATTCCCACCAGCTACTCGTGCTGGTAGCCGAAGGGTAGGGCGTAAGGCCCTCTTCAGCCTCCTTGCAGGAATCGTAGGAATGGGTGGGTGGTGTGGTTAGGGAGAGAAAGATGAGACGGACGAAATGAAGACAGAAAAGAAGTAAAAGATTATCTGTGGAATATTATTGCCCCAGCATTTGCCTAAATGATCCAAAGAAACCACAGAAAACTTGGACCAGACCAGCCGGACCCGGGTTCGAACCGGTAACCTCCCGAATGCTAAGCAATGATCTAGGGCACTAGACCACGCCGCTCGGTACCAGCACGGGTTCTCTTAAGATTTCCGTTCAATTGGGCATCATGAGCAAGCAATATAATATCAAATCCTAGTTTGTAGATGAGAATATTCTGAAAGTCGAAAACCAAACCATATTCTGTACATTTATCACTAATTATAATGAAGAAACCCATAATTCGACTGACCCTTGTTAGGTTAGGTTAGGTTACGTGTGTTTCCCCTTTTAACTTATTTCTCTGCCTAACCACATCACCCACCCATTCCCACGATTCCTGAAAGGAGGCTAAAGAGGGCCTTACGCCCTGCACTCTGGCTTTGCACTACAGTGTAGGTCGGAGGGACTGTCCGGCCACCAGCACGAGTAGCTGGTGGGAATGAAACACAAAAAACGTACTAAACTCCGACAAATTTAAAACTATGTACCTAACGGTGTAAATTGTGCAAGCAGGATAAGAACTGTGAAACAGATCTTCTTTAGAGTCAAATTTAGATTATCACCATTAAAGTGATTGTGTTATGAATCTTGGTGACAAATCTCAAATCCTTCCTCTATACAATACAGCGAGCTGTCCTCCACCAAATCCCTTATTGTCCCAAATTCACCACTCCGCTAGGAGCAGAATCAAAAGTAAAATATTACAGCGATCTTGTCCTGTTGACTGTTTGATTTACACCAAATTATTCCTTATTTGTCGAAGGTCAATATTTTTTCAATTTGATCATTCGTAAGGTCCTTACTAAAGATTACTTGACCTTTGTTTGTTTTTGATCCGCGAATCGCGGTGTTTAAACTTCTTGGTGGATCAGGAAGTCATCGTGTGATGATTAAATACTTCTAATCTCGAATTTTAAAGAAGAATCGCTTCTTCTGACTGAAAGCAGTCGAAAGTGAACGAAAAGATCAGTTTTGAGTCACACCAATGTACTAAAGTGTTTAATATGAATGAATAGACTATACAGAACACCTGTACAACTAAACTATTTAAATTTTGGTGAAGAGTCACGCATTTAATAATCGTAGTCGACAGAACAAGAGAAGATCTTTCTTTTTTTGAGACGGCCCGAATGGAAGTTAAGTTATCCCCTGTTGGGTGGTTGGTGTGAATGTAGCTTGCGGGTTCGTATACCGCAACGGTGCTGTGCCTTCGCCTATCCACTATCGACCGCAATACAAAACCATTCTCGGCTTTCGCTTTGCCGACGTTCGAAATTGAAAGTGCGAGAGTTCTCGGTTCGCCAATGCAGCACAACGGAGCCCGAGGCCCCGCTAGATGACGAATGGCGCTATTTTCGTTTAATGTCGCATGAAATTCGAAGAGGCAGAGTCCGTAGCCGCATAACAATGCACGCCGATCCTATCATCCACTGATTGACCGTGAAACCATCTACATTATCTATTAACTGGTCGGCGCGGCGCAGCAAGCCTTCGGCCAATATACGTTTATGTTGTATCTACGTTAAAATACGTGTATATATAATATTCTCGAACCATTGTCGTCTATCGCGACTCTCAAGAAGTTAACACTCGATGATGAGTGCTTGGTTTGCTTCGTTCTTCAACATCACCTCCATCGCATCGCCACTGAACCTCTTTTACCGACGATTCTTGTCCATAATTAAACTATTTATGCACGCCTTTTGCAACAACAAGCGGATATATTACATGCAAAAAGATAGTGACAAAACGGACGCGGCATTTCATATTTATGATACAGCATCGACACCTTTTCGGAAAAATCTTTTGCCTAAGGATTTCCTCATTATAAACACAATAATATATATATATATATATATATATATATATATATATATATATATATATATATATATATATAATATCATATTTCAATTCACTCCACCTATTCGCACAAACACGTACTCACTCGCAAATTTAAATTATTTGTTTTTATTTATATATTTTTATTAATTATAGATCAGTCAGTTTCCATTCACATGCCACCATAACCAACTTTATTGTTTAGTACTTTTTTCATAATTTGAATCACTTTCGTCAATAAAATCAGCTTATAACGTAACTCGAAACAAATAGCGACATACCAAGAAATAATATTGAAACATTTCTCTGTCATAACTCGTAAAAGACATATATTACAAAGACCGTCTTATTAGTTAATTCGATATCACGTGTATTACCAAAAAACTTTTCTGAAGTAAATTTCTTTGGGCAACACTTAACATGTAACAAAACGCTATACTACTAGGATGTTGCAAGACAATTCTGCAATAATTAGCTCACATTTAGGTAAAACTAACTAAAAGCATCAGTATAATTAAGTAAATATAAATATGTAATAAAATATACGATCTTAATCCAAAAAAAGGAGGTATTGAAATCCTTTTTCGTCTAATTATAAATTATCACAGATCCCACATTTGGAACTCGTCCTACACAGTAGGCACAGCGAACCGAAAGCCATATCCCACGACCGGTTTCATCAGGTGGGCGCTGGCGTGGGATTGTTATCTTCGTCTAATAATCGTTCGGAATCAACAGTGTAATTCAATGCCGGTAGGGGTATTAGCCCTCGGAGTAGTTGTTTCTGTTGATTCCATATCTATATTTATTATACGATCTTATTCTAAATAGAGGTGGTTAAAAATAACGTAAATCATTAAAATAATACATAATAAAGATTACCTTCGTAACGTCGCGTAGCATCACGTCGCGTCGCCAAGATTCTATCTCATCTTTAACCGTTTTTCAAAGAGGATAATTTACGAATTGAAAGGCTGTTTTATTCGGAGTATTCTGTTAAAACCTGGCAACGTGTTTATTTAGTTGTTTTTTCTTTTCAACCAGAAGATGAAACAAGTCATTAAATGCAAAATTTTCTTTTATTACTTTAGTAGTTTTAAAATCTCCGGCTGTCTGGTTTCTGCAGTATAACTAGTTTCGCTGGCGTTTTACATATCAAGCACGGCAAATTAGGTAAATCTGCACGCCGTACAAGTTAAATTAATGCGATTCCAGATAATTACATACATTTACTAGGAAGAACCAAACCGAAGTAAATGATTTAGAGACTTTGCGTGTAGCGACCGCTTTGACTCCGCACAGTTTTGTTTTTAATACTCACATATCAACTCATATAGGTAGGTGCATCCAAAAATAAAACTAAAATATTTCTCAATTCATATGTGCCCTTTTCACGAATGGATTAAGAAGAAAATAAGCAACCACTTATAAGCAATGTGTCGTACTTAGAATTAGAAATCCAATCTCAACACAAAACAATTTTGCCGCCGTTATTCTAAGGAAAGTATTTTCCGAAATTAATGGCCATGTATCTGGAACCTTCTGAGCTGGAGGACTTTGTATACAACTCAGAAATAGGTAATCCAGGGAAACGTTGAAGACAACTCGTCTAACCAAAGAATCACCTGGGGAAGGGAATTCCAGGACGATGACCATCAAGCCCGAAAAATAATTTATATACCTCAATAAGTTGGTGTTTTATATGAATATGTGAGATCAATTTCTATCAGTTGTTTCGCCAAAAATACGTATTTTGGAATAGATGTCAATTGAAATAATGAATCTATGTATTTTGATAACAATTTAATCTTGAATGAGAAGTAAAAATTAGGGTAGTGTACCTAAGTATATAATACTGTTAATAAAAGGAAATAAATTGGCTTTTAAATGTTTAAAAGTTTAATGAGAATCACTCTACATATGCTTCGGGTGGTTAGCCCTTTATCAAGAGTAATACATTGCCCTTGATAAAGGGCTAACCACCCGAAACATATGTAGAGTGATTCTCATTAAACTTTTAAACATTTAAAAGCAAATTTTTTTCCTGCTACAGTAAGAGTAATGTACTACTCTTGATAAAGGGCTAACCACCCGAAACATGTAGAGTGATTCTCATTAAAATTTGAAACATTTAAAATATATTTTTTCCTTTTATAGTAAGAGTAATGTATTACTCTTGATAAAGGGCTAACCACCCGAAACATTTAGAGTGATTCTCATTAAAATTTGAAACATTTAAAATATTTTTTTCCTTTTATAGTAAGAGTAATGTATTACTCTTGATAAAGGCCTAGCCACCCGAAATATATGTAGAGTGATTCTCATTAAAATTTGAAACATTTAAAATATTTTTTTCCTTTTATAGTAAGAATAATGTATTACTCTTGATAAAGGGCTAACCACCCGAAACATTTAGAGTGATTCTCATTAAAATTTGAAACATTTAAAATATTTTTTTCCTTTTATAGTAAGAGTAATGTATTACTCTTGATAAAGGGCTAACCACCCGAAACATGTAGAGTGATTCTCATTAAAATTTGAAACATTTAAAATATATTTTTTCCTTTTATAGTAAGAGTAATGTATTACTCTTGATAAAGGGCTAACCACCCGAAACATATGTAGAGTGATTCTCATTAAACTTTTAAACATTTAAAAGCAAATTTTTTTCCTGCTACAGTAAGAGTAATGTACTACTCTTGATAAAGGGCTAACCACCCGAAACATGTAGAGTGATTCTCATTAAAATTTGAAACATTTAAAATATATTTTTTCCTTTTATAGTAAGAGTAATGTATTACTCTTGATAAAGGGCTAACCACCCGAAACATTTAGAGTGATTCTCATTAAAATTTGAAACATTTAAAATATTTTTTTCCTTTTATAGTAAGAGTAATGTATTACTCTTGATAAAGGCCTAGCCACCCGAAACATATGTAGAGTGATTCTCATTAAAATTTGAAACATTTAAAATATTTTTTTCCTTTTATAGTAAGAATAATGTATTACTCTTGATAAAGGGCTAACCACCCGAAACATTTAGAGTGATTCTCATTAAAATTTGAAACATTTAAAATATTTTTTTCCTTTTATAGTAAGAGTAATGTATTACTCTTGATAAAGGGCTAACCACCCGAAACATGTAGAGTGATTCTCATTAAAATTTGAAACATTTAAAATATTTTTTTCCTTTTATAGTAAGAGTAATGTATTACTCTTGATAAAGGGCTAACCACCCGAAACATTTAGAGTGATTCTCATTAAAATTTGAAACATTTAAAATATTTTTTTCCTTTTATAGTAAGAGTAATGTATTACTCTTGATAAAGGCCTAACCACCCGAAACATGTAGAGTGATTCTCATTAAAATTTGAAACATTTAAAATATTTTTTTCCTTTTATAGTAAGAGTAATGTTTTACTCTTGATAAAGGGCTAACCACCCGAAACATATGTAGAGTGATTCTCATTAAAATTTGAAACATTTAAAATATTTTTTTCCTTTTATAGTAAGAGTAATGTATTACTCTTGATAAAGGGCTAACCACCCGAAACATATGTAGAGTGATTCTCATTAAAATTTGAAACATTTAAAATATTTTTTTCCTTTTATAGTAAGAGTAATATATTACTCTTGATAAAGGGCTAACCACCCGAAACATATGTAGAGTGATTCTCATTAAAATTTGAAACATTTAAAATATTTTTTTCCTTTTATAGTAAGAGTAATGTTTTACTCTTGATAAAGGGCTAACCACCCGAAACATATGTAGAGTGATTCTCATTAACGTTTGAAACATTTAAAAGAAAATTTCTTTCCTTTTATTATTTCAAAATGTTTCACAAAATTATAACACAAAAATCGATATCTATTATATAGTGCTGTTCTTTTATATTAAGGGCTTAGAAATGAAAGTAAAACTAGGTTTACATGCTAAGTAGATTTTGTAAAATACCCGATACATAATATGTACAACGTACTTGAAGAGATGAAACGAGGAGTAACGCCTTACGAAGCTTATTAATAAGTTTGGTTTAATGCGGCATACACTGTTCCCATAAACCATACTCATTAGCCTGTTAATAATAAAATTATATTCGCACATTTTCTACTGTAAGCGCGGCATAAAATTGGCCGATAATTGAAGTAGGTTATGGAGCACTCACAACACAAGCGGTTATAACACACGGCAAAGAGATGCGATGTTGAAGAATCGTTTTTTGTTCAAACAGGAAAAACAGGTGTTGCGGTACAGCGGGAGTCTGAGAAGGCTATAAGGTGCCGCTAGTTAGGTGTCGGGGAACGTCTTGTGGTCTAGGCAGGGGGCATGCACTTTACTAACTCACACAATACGACCCACCCGTGGCTAAAGACTTTGAAATGCCGCCTTGTGCAGAGGCGTATTCATCCAACAACACCATAGCACGTGCTCGTATTTCTAAATTGCACCATACTGACGCATTTCGATAAAAATCCATGTTTTCACACAAATCGTCCAAAATACTCACTTCATAAAAAAACTAGTATTCATTAAATGCATACATATTGCTTAAAGTTCAAAAAAAGCACCGTATAATAGTTCCAAACTTAGAACATGAAACGAAAAGAAACCTTAAACACTGTAAAAATTGCAACAGACAATACATAACACAGCATATTGACAACACGATCAGTATTTCTAAAGCACTTTGCAAACAAAGCAAAACGCATTTCATAACGTGTGTCTATTATTACTATGTTTTTCATGAAATGTTTGTGATATGTTACAACACGGTTTCATTATAGCACAACATTCTTAACACGGTATCGGTACAGCACAACACTGCGGCACAGTTTCGGTATAGCCCAACACTCGTAGAACACGATTTTGTTATAGCACAGCATTCTTATAACACTATATCAATTTAGCACGGCACTGTGTTTATAGAATTTAAGTGAACTGGTGCTAAAAGTGCTAAGGGGTGTTCAAGTATTACTTAACGCAATTTTTGAAAATTTTTAACCCTCCCTCCCCCATATAACGCACCGTAACGTTTTCCTGTAGCCCCATCCCCCTCCCTAAACGTTATATAACAACCATAAGGACATCATCCTTAATATTTAGACGAACAAGGATTTTAATGCTTTCTTTTTTGGATATGTTATCTTCGTCTAAGAATCTTTCAGAATCAACAGTGTAATTCAATGCCGATAGGGGTATTAGCCCTCAGAGTAGTTGTTTCTGTTGATTTCATATTTAATACAATTAATTTTCTTAGGTGGAAGTTAGAAAACAATGTTACGTAAGGCGTTGTTCGAACCCCCTCCCACCCTGCAACGCATCGTAACGTTTTGCAAGACTCCCTTCCCCCTATTTGCATTACACAATTCTTGAACGCCCCCTAGGTCAACGTAGAAGTAGGCAAATATTCAGAATATAACTATTTATGCAATCAGCGAACACATTTAAGATTAGGTATAGGTATGTTAAAATTATTTTTGAATGTATTAATTCTAAATCAACTTGTTTTTAGATATATACTGTATAAAGACTAGAAGTGTTTGCTGTAGAAGAAAAAAATAAAAAAATATGAGCAAGTCCTGCCCTGCGTTGCCGTAGTTCAACAGTGTAACACAATAGCATGAATGACCAACACATCTAGCAATAATAGCATAACAAAAGTCAATGTTGTAAGTGTTGTATTCGGACAAAGCCAAAGGAACTGCGGCTTTTGTGAGGTAGAATCATGTCAGGCGGCCTTTTTTGATTGTACTACACTGTTTATTTGTAAAAGCTTATAAATACCAACAAAAGAACTAAATGTGATGGGGCAGACTAACAGGTTTCAGTGATAATTTATCTTTCGGAGATAATTAGGAATGTATAATTTCTGTCTTTGTAAAGGCACCGACCGAATGTGAAAAATAATTCTAATTCTAACATTTCTTTTTCTTTCTACCCTTCTCAGTGTTAAATAACACGTTGATATAAATCGATCGAAATCGAGCTAATTAGATTAATGTTATCAAATACATTATCTTAAAACTACAAATTAAAGTAAAAATTATCATACATTTTTTGGGGGTCATGACATTATAATGAGGCTGTGAAAACGGTGCCCCACATAAACATCTACCAACAATAAGTACAATAAAAATATAAATATTGAATCAACAGAAACAACTACTCCGAGGGCTAATACCCCTACCGGAATTGAATTACACTGTTGATTCCGATGGATTCTTAAACGAAGATATAACAAATCCAAAAAAGAAGGAATTAAAATCCTTATTCGTCTAAATATTAAGATCAAAGATCTCAAATTTTGAACGCGTCCTAACAAGTAGGCACAACGAACTGAAAGCCATACCCACGACCGGTTTCGACCTATCGGGTCTCATCAGGTGGGCGCTGGCAGAAAGGCCTTTACAGGCTATATTATAACTATAAATATAAATATAAATATAAATATGGAATCAACAGAAACAACTACTCCTAGTGCTAAAACCCCTACCGGCATTGAATTACACTGTTGATTCCGATGGATTCTTAAACGAAGATATAACAAATCCAAAAAAGAAGGAATTAAAATCCTTATTCGTCTAAATATTAAGATCAAAGATCTCAAATTTTGAACGCGTCCTAACAAGTAGGCACAACGAACTGAAAGCCATACCCACGACCGGTTTCGACCTATCGGGTCTCATCAGGTGGGCGCTGGCAGAAAGGCCTTTACAGGCTATATTATAACTATAAATATAAATATAAATATAAATATGGAATCAACAGAAACAACTACTCCTAGTGCTAAAACCCCTACCGGCATTGAATTACACTGTTGATTCCGATGGATTCTTAAACGAAGATATAACAAATCCAAAAAAGAAGGAATTAAATTCCTTATTCGTCTAAATATAAAGATCAAAGATCTCAAATTTTGAACGCGTCCTAACAAGTAGGCACAACGAACTGAAAGCCATACCCACGACCGGTTTCGACCTATCGGGTCTCATCAGGTGGGCGCTGGTACAAATGTACAGTTCGTTGTGCCTACTTGTTAGGACGCGTTCAAAATTTGAGATCTTTGATCTTTATATTTAGACGAATAAGGGTTTTAATTCCTTCTTTTTTGGATTTGTTAATAAGTACAATATTAGTATTTTTCAATTTAATTATACATTTATACGCAAAATGTATTCCTTTTACTTCAAAAGGATCCAGTCCTGGGAACGCCGCTTTGAACTGGACGCAATATTAAAAATAAATTCTCATCTAAACCTTTTAAACGAGACTGGCTATCATAATAAGTACCCAGAGTACGTTCAAGGGAAATTAACAAAGCAAATATAGTAGTCGTTTTCGAAACATTACTCGGACTTTATTTGCGCAATTTAATTTTCTGAACCGCAGCTTTTGGCCATTATACAAACCGAATGTCACGTTATTCAGGATTATTTTACTCTCTAACACTGTTTTACGCAATCATATACTACGGGCTTTATTCTCGAAGACGACAATCTTTACCGGTTGAATTCCAAATTATGTAAAACGATAAGCAAACGTTTACCGATTCGAACCTGTAATCAGGAGTTTTGTATACAATATTATTCTTTAAAAAAAGGAGCAAATTACCACCCTACACTATCCACAAAAGAAAACCTTTCTTTCATCTATTATTTTATATTACCAATAGGAATAATTGCACTCTAATTCAAAGGTTCAATACTGACCCCAACTTTATCAAAACAAAAAGAAGGAATTAAAATCCTTATTCCTTAAGTATTCATCTTGATTAATGATCTTAATATTTAGACGAATAAGGATTTTAATTTAATTTAAAACCTTTCTTTTCTATATGTAAGATTTTGAAATTTTTATCGAAACTGTGATTATTTTCAATTAGATGTATCGTTTTTATTTTCAAAACTGTTTTTGTGCTCTTTAATACGATCTTTAAAGCACCTACCAGTTTGTCCGATATAAGATTTATTGCAACTACCGCAATTTAATTTATAAACCCCTGATTTTATCTCTCTTAGAAAAATCTTTATTGTTTTTTTTGTATTTACCAAGCCTGTTGTTCGTTTTAAAGGAAATTATTGAATTAGTGTAATCTGATATGTATTTGCCTACTTTAACTGAAAAATTACCTATGTATGTGAGTGAATTAAAATTAGTTTTTTTGTTAGCTATATACGGATAAACGAAATTAAGTGTTTTTCTAGATCTTTCATATCTTCGTCTAATAATCTTCCCGAATCAACAGAGTAATTCACTGCCAGTAGGGGTATTATCCTAGGAGTAGTTGTTTCTGTTGATTCCATATTTATATTATAATCCCTTTTAACATTATTTTAACTTAGCTTAATAAAAATCACACGATGACTATGATTTTTATTCCTATTTCTACGATCGGCTTTTTCGGTAATTTAGGAGCAATATTTAATTTCTAGTAATTATTACCCACAGTATTTTCCAACTTCATTACCTTCCTCTTGGTTTCCTACTGTTATCTCTTCCTTTACAGCTTTTTAAACAATTATTTTTTCCTAACGAGTGTTACTACTTTTAAGTTCAAGTTTTCTTCTTAAAATTTAGTTTAAATATGTTTTAAACCATCTTACGTATTCATTATGTTGTGTATACTAACAATTTTGGTGTTTCGAAGTATTTCAAAATGATTCTCAAAAATAACTTGTGTTAAATGTTAATTTTACCTTAATACTAACTAATAACAATAAACAATAACATTTACATGAAAACATAACAAAGGCATGTACAAGATAAGAAATACATCGATCTACATTGAAATTAGAAACTATTTACTCAAAAATAAAATTAAGAATATTTAAAATAAATATATATACAATTGTATTTTTTCCTCACACATGCCTATTTACATTTACCTTTTCAATTTTTTTTAGATATCTTTTATGTAACCAACCCTTTTAAATTCGGTTGTTTCTTTATTATCACTGAATACCAATGTTTCTAATGTGGTATGTATATAGCCACCCGAATTTTCAATATCAATATTTCGTTTGAACGCAAAGTAAGTCTATTGTGACTTGGTGTGAATAGCCTTTGTGTACCTTTGTGAAAAACATGAAAAGAGAATTTGGTAAACAGCAAACCAAAATCAATAGAAGTATGTCAGGCAAGGTTTATAGCCTGCTAGATATCTGTAGACCTTACAAATATAATGTTAATCGAACACCATCAAATTAGTTTGTGTTAATAGTGATACCGATCAAAAATCTATTTTACTAAAACAAAATTTTCTACAAGCATTCATTACCAAAAACAAATGAGAAAGAACAAAGGAACAATTAATGAATTAAACAAAATATTTTTAAAAACTTTGATCCCTTGGAAATCAAAATAAAATAGTAAAACTATAATTAGGTATAAACAAAATTGAAAAATAAATGATGAAACACTTGCAAAAACTATTCCCGAACGATTAAGGAAAATCCAAATCATTCGTTACAAAATTATTTTATTTCTTGTTACTAAACAGAGCCTTTAACTTCTACAAATGGAGATTTCAAAAATCTAATTAATACGTTTACACAACAATATGGTTTAAGTCAGTGTTTCAATTTAATTGACAAGTATTTTTCAATGCCTCTTAGTTAATTTGAAAGGTCTTTACTTGTACCTGCTGAGCCAAATAATTACAGAAACTTCAACCAGTCAATTCTTGTTAAAAAAGAAAAAACAGAATGACATAACCATTTTTCATATGCACCATAAGGTAAGCAATAAGCCTAAAACTAATCCGAAACAAACTGTAAAATGACAGTTTCTACTAGATAAATAGCTACCTTTCATCTCAAAATAACCTTCATAATGCACTTTTTGTTTGTTACATGTGAGAAAAGGCAGTTGTTCACAAGAAAATTTATTTCTACTGTCCTAAATTAAATAAGTAAAATAAAATGTTGAAAGCCGCAACACAAAGATACGTAAGTAAAAGAACGCGTTAACCCTTACGAGTTTAAATAGGGTTGTAATCTGTAGAATCAACAAACCAGGACAAGAACTCAAAGATCCATCACATATTTTTAAATAATAATAAAGATAAAACTAATAAAGAAAGAATCAAAATCTGGAATCTATTTATTGGAATACAAAGAGAATAATTAAATTTATATGGGACAAACTGGCAGATCCTTCAAATAAAGAATTAGTGAACACAGGAGATGCTATACCAATAGGAAAGGCGATTCTACTTATGCAGAACATCAATTAAATGAAAAACATACTTCTAACGATAATTTTCACATTTTAAAAGAATTGCCAAAAAGTCACAAATTAAACTTAACTAAAATACAATAAACTGAACCTTTTAGTAAACAATCAAACTAATGTTAATAGTCCTCCCTTATTAAATTTAAATCTGTATTTAAAAAATTAAAGTTTATCTCTACCTTTCGTTGTATCCATCCCATAAGAATGAATAAATTTTTAGGATTTAACCTTATTTTGTAAGAACATTAATTAGATCATCTTCATCTGAAGAAACAATTGTTGTGAACAATTAATTATTTATCGTAGTTTTAACAACATTACAAATTGATGTATACATGTACTATATTAAATACAGTTCCAAGAAAAACTATTTTGTTAAACAATATATGAGCAAATTTAACTTTTATATATATACACTAATTTTTATTACGGCATTTAAACTACTGAACACGGGTGCAAAATATGGGAATATAAATAATAAACATCATTATTAAAGAAATTTATGATTGCATAAATTCAAGCGGCGAGGCAAAGCCATTAAATTTTATGAAGAAGTCATAAAAAACATTATGATATATTTAATTAGCAACACAACGCTATACAGGTCTCCCAAAGGCAATAACACTTTCAATATTTTCCTTCTTACTGATTGTCAGTATTATTACATATAGTCCTTTAATTAATATTAATACTAATTACTGTTAACACTATTTTACTATATTATTAACATTACTCAAACATTTTCAAATAATCTTAATAAATCAATCTGAGGACGATACCTTAAGCGTGGAAAAGCATTTTAACGATTTCGGTTTTAGTGCTTTATTTATTAAGCAATATCAAGATTAAATATTCCCACTTTAAACCCAGTTGAAACTGAAATAATTTGAGTTGTTAGTAAACGTGTTGTTTGTGTTGTACAAACAAAATACTGTTAGTTCTGGCGATAACAACGATTCCATAATCTTTTGTTATTTATTTGTGTTTTTGAAATTAATTGAAAGGTTCAACATATTATTTTTTTTGCACATTAAGTGCATTTTCACTTCAGTTAAGAATAAATAAAAAAGTGCAAATGCCAACATAATTAATCATGTCGCTAATGATGCTTGTACAATATACATTGTGCCGTTCATCATATTTCGGTCCGGCCCTGATAATTATCCGTTCCAAGAATATAGCAGTGTCGAGTAAATAAATTCGTTTTGTTTCAAAACGTTACCTGTGAAGTAACTCAATTATTTTTTTCTTTTGCAGGCTAATCTACTACACAAGCTACTACCAAAGTTGTAGGTAAATAATGATGGAATACATTTGACAGGAAGTTATGTTAGGTAACCATAGTGCAGATAATAAGTAACCTAATTAATCAATTGAAAGTTAAGTTTCAATTGTTTGTGAAAAAGGGTCATAATCTTTTGTACACAAAAATTTTTTTTTAAGTATTTCTTTGCCACCACCTACACTGTAGTGCAAAGCCGGAGGGTAGGACGTAAGGCTCGACTCAGCCTACTTTTAGAAATCGTGGGAATGGGTCGGTGGTGTGGTTAAGATGAGACGGACGAAATGAAGAGAGAAGGGAAGTGAAGGATCATATGTGGATTATTACTGTCCCATAATTCGCCTAAATGATCCAAGGAAACCACAGAAAACTTGGACCAGACCAGCCGGAACAGATTGGAACTATATTGACTCTAAGATTTAAATTAATTTTTGAAATTATTTTTGTTTGAATATAAGATTTATTGCAACTACCGCAATTTAATTTATAAACCCCTGATTTTATCTCTCTTAGAAAAATCTTTATTGTTTTTTTTGTATTTACCAAGCCTGTTGTTCGTTTTAAAGGAAATTATTGAATTAGTGTAATCTGATATGTATTTGCCTACATTAACTGAAAAATTACCTATGTATGTGAGTGAATTAAATTTAGTTTTTTTGTTAGCTATATACGGATAAACGAAATTAAGTGTTTTTCTAGATCTTTCATATCTTCGTCTAATAATCTTCCCGAATCAACAGAGTAATTCACTGCCAGTAGGGGCATTATCCTAGGAGTAGTTGTTTCTGTTGATTACATATTTATATTATAATCCTTTTTAACATTATTTTAACTTAGCTTAATAAAAATCACACGATGACTATGATTTTTATTCCTATTTCTACGATCGGCTTTTTCGGTAATTTAGGAGCAATATTTAATTTCTAGTAATTATTACCCACAGTATTTTCCAACTTCATTACCTTCCTCTTGGTTTCCTACTGTTATCTCTTCCTTTACAGCTTTTTAAACAATTATTTTTTCCTAACGAGTGTTACTACTTTTAAGTTCAAGTTTTCTTCTTAAAATTTAGTTTAAATATGTTTTAAACCATCTTACGTATTCATTATGTTGTGTATACTAACAATTTTGGTGTTTCGAAGTATTTCAAAATGATTCTCGAAAATAACTTCTGTTAAATGTTAATTTTACCTTAATACTAACTAATAACAATAAACAATAACATTTACATGAAAACGTAACAAAGGCATGTACAAGATAAGAAGTACATCGATCTACATTGAAATTAGAAACTATTTACTCAAAAATAAAATTAAGAATATTTAAAATAAATATATATACAATTGTATTTTTTCCTCACACATGCCTATTTACATTTACCTTTTCAATTTTTATTTTTGTTTGAATTCAACTTATGCAAAGTACAAAATAGGAGACTGTCGTAAAAGAATAATTAAATAAATAAAAACTCGCCCTAATTACCACTAACATTGATAATGTCCACATGTCAAGTGGGCGAAACACCTGTCCGCTCATATAAAATTTAGTTAGTGGTAATTAGGGTGAGTCTTTCTTTATTTAATCCTACTTATGCAGTATTACCAAAACCATAATTTAACAATTACTAGTAAAAAAATGGATACATGTACTAAATGAGTTATTAGATTGGTTTAGGAAGTGGTTGTAAGAACTTGAGAACTGCTATAGGCTACAGGATAGTCCTAAGCCGGTGAGAAAACAGCTTTTTGTGGTTTCCCCATTATTGAATGTCACACTTTTATTTACCTACTACAAGCATATCAAGGCATTCCTGCGATTATAAACGGTGAGCTCAAGCGAATAAATGTAAATAACCTCAAAAGTTCCGCTCCCGTAACACTTCAATTGAACGACTTGTAAACAATTGAAGAGCTGCGGGAAACCAGATTATTATTACCAACAAAGGTTTTCTTTAAAAATGAACTTGTGTGAGCCTGTTGCAATACAAACAGCTTTTCTCAACGGTTAAACGAATTACTATCTGTCCCAAATGAAAGCGCAAATCAAGCATTAACAACTACCTACTATTAATTAAAATACGCTCGTATAATCGGTGATGCAACGACAATTAAATTCTTAATGTCAATAACACAAATACTATTCCTTGTTTGGTAGATAAAAAGTAAGCTTTTTTAACAAAAATTATGCAAGCAGTTATAAACTTGTAATGCTAATGATTTATTAATAATTTAATTGATAATAAAATTTATTTCATAAAATGTAATTATATTTATAAATACCTACATAAGCAAAGGTTCCCACCAAAAACTAAAATAAAAGGACAGAAATATGTAATAACAAAAAATTAATAAACAATTCTCCAAGTTTCAAGTCTTTCTCTCAATTATTTATTAGCCCGTGCCGAATTGCATTGTAATAAGTTTCCTATCTGAATAATATGGGATTTTTAGCATTGAAATAAAAGTATATTTATAACTTTAAAATAAATGAAATGAATACAATCATTTTAAAACAACAAAAACGTAAATTTTTGAAACTAAAACAACAGAAGAGAATAAGAACATGTAAAAAGTATAGAAAACTTAAAAAGATCCACAGGCATTAGCGCACATTGTTTAGACTTCAATCATAATTTAAAAGTATTACATTCAGAAGACAAAGGCACTAGATTGATATTATTAGAAATATTGGAAATAAAAAGAGCTTTACTTCAAAAATTAAATATAACGAACGACCAGCTAGATTTTAAAGACACTCCTGTATTAGACCTGTTTTTAGGTATTTCCCATATTAACAACCCTCCGTAGATATATGAACCTGAACATGTTTTAAATTTTAGTATTATCTTATATACTCTTGATAAAGGTGTTATCCACCGAAACATACGTAGAGTTTTTCTAATACACATTTGAAATATTTAAAAGCGTTTTTTATTATATTTTGTTTATGGATAAATTGTCGAAAATGATATATGTTAAAATAGAGAGTTCAAGTGATGTGACGTATTATTTAGTCCAACATTTAGTCCAACATAGACCACCGTATAACTGACAAATGGTTCCTGCGTCAACAGCTTTTTCTGTGGTTAAGATAAATTTGTTTTTAGATTGATTGTTTTTGCTGGTTTGTTCTAATAAACACTACAGCCAATTAAGTGGTAAAAACATATAGCGACAAATATGGTTGCTGAAGCAACTTTTGCGATTTCATTGCGGTTGTGTCTCTAAACAAAAAAACTGAACATGGAGGCAAAAGGAATAAGCGAGCGTAGTTCGCTTTTTAGACCTATTCTCAACCATGTGCCACACCGTCCATCCGACCTAAACGAATTACGAACATACCGTTTCATTTTTAACGAAAGAAAAAAAAAACATAAACAAAACAAAATCTCTTAATGACCAGTAAATTGCTGCCAACGAAGACTGGTATTAATTTAATGTTTTATCCGCCTTTCTAGTCTATTACACGAAATATGCACGAAAAAAACTAATCTCTTTTCATACTAAACAAGATAGCCAATCAATAGCAAATCCAATAAAACTACATTGATGAAACTGCAATTTTAAATGCAGAATTCACTTCCTACACCTTCGCCATTTTAGGCATCTACCTTTTTCATTATTTTTATTTATTTTGGCGCAGTGGTGCTCATCCAATCAAATCATTTTTAATCAAAAGCTGACAATTCACAGTCTTCCATTTTACTTGCTTTTGTTTGGCATTCAGTTTTTGCAGCTTAAAAAGACTTTTGGTGTGTCATTGCTACCAATTATTAACGCTAGTAGGCGGGCAGTCCCTCCGACCTACACTATAGTGCAAATCCGGAGGGTAGGGTGTATGTCCCTCTTCAGCTTCCTTTCAGAAATCGTGGGTGTGGGTAGGTGGTGTGGTGTGGTTAGGAAGAGAAAGATGGGAGGAACGAAATAAAAGATTATCTGTGGAATATAAGAACCAAGGCTTTCACGGCCGGAATCCAAGACTTGGGCTGTAGGGCCCTGGTCTAAGTGAACAATTAAGTCCAGACGTTTCGTCGCTGCTGAGACATCGAGATACAACTTACGTTCATGTTGTCAATGCAGTGCTACCACTGAGGATGCCAGCCGCAGTAGCCGACGAAACGTCTGGACTTAATAATTCACTTAGACCACGGCCCTACAGCCCGAATCTTTATTCTACTATATATGTAATATTGCTGCCCCAGCATTAGCCAGAGCAGCCGGACCCGGGTTCGAACCGGTGATCTCCCGAATGCTAAGCAATGATCTAAACCACTAGATCACGTCACTAGAAACAATGTTTTAAGCGCTTCCTACCCTTGCAGCAATGTGTAGGAGAAATGGGTTTAAATTTTTCCCTAGCATTTTATTAAATGATCTAATGAAACCAGAAAAAAACGTTGACCAGGATTGAGGTACGCTCAGGAATGGCCTGAATTTTAATCTACACTGCTAGACCACGCCGGGGCTTATACTACTGCAAAGTTTATTAATTTTTGAGTTTACTCCTTAATCATAAACAAACAAACAATCAGCCTCCCTATATAATTTTTAATATTGTACATAAATGGGTCTAATAGCCCTTTCATTCGCGCTCAGACTTAAACTTTTTGGGTGTTTTATTTCCAGCAGTTACTTGTGCTGGTGGACAGGCAGTCCCTGCGGCCTACACTGTAGTGCAAAGCCGGAGGGTAGGGCGTAAGGTCCTCTTCAGCCTCTTTACAGGAATCGTGGGAATGGGTGGGTGGTGTAGTTAGGGAGAGAAAGATGAGACGGACGAAATGAAGACAGAAGGGAAGTGATGGATTACGAAATTATGTATGCTATAAACAAAGGGTTACAAAGATCTAAGACATATATTAGGTATAAACTACAAGTTCATAGAAAAATATTATTTATAATTTCCGTACTTTTTTGCATTATAATTAAATTAGTTAGTTTGTAGGTTGTTGGTGAGTGTTAAATTAGTGAAATATTTCTTCAAAAATGTTGTAGATATTACAATAGAAAATCCGCTGTTGCCTTTCAGACCACACGTCGAAGCGTATCGGGCTTTACTATGATTTCAGAGTCGGCTTTGTATTTTCATGTTATTTATATAGTTTTTTGGTTGAAATGAAATGAGTTGGGTGACACAACCGCTAGTTGTTTAGGTCTTATTTCTTCTAAACACTATGCGCTAGTTAAAAGTTTCGAATAATTTCGACACGGTTGTGCTATAACAAGTGGAATTAAACCACGTAGGTGGGCCATTGTGTCCATTAAATAGATTTTGCTCGAACAAGCCTCTACAATAGCGGCCTAAGGAATCCGTGTAAATTGTATCTACACAACTGTAAACGGTAAAAGTTAAAAACGTAAGCCATTATATACCCGTAAAATAACCAATCGTCTAAAAAAATTATTTCGCTCGCGCGTGTAGTGTATACCTTACACCAATTTACCGTATAAACTATTTTACGTACTTTGACAACAATTTTCGAATTCCATAAGGTACACCTGTTCACGTTAGAAAGTTAATTTAATTTCGTCTACCAAATTTAATAGACACTTTAATTAAGTGGCTACACCAAGCACCAAGAAGAAACAAAATCACTCATTGGAAAGATCGTGAGGCAATTTAAAAATCATTTTAAAAAACATCCTCCAATTTATTATTATCTATACATAAACTATTTATAGACAGTTTACGGACTGTAACTACTCTCCATATCATATCACCTTTTAGCTACCTACAACCTAAATTTTTTGAAAAAAAAAATTATAAAATTAAATGAAAACTATATTAGTTAATTTCGCTTTTTTTTAAATCAATTGAATATTAAATATTATTTCTCCAAAAGTTTATAAATATATATCAACTCTACTTGATAACCAACCATCAATGTAATATAAAAGTAAGTTTTTATATAAGGAAAATATTTCAAATGTATTTCCTATGTCACGTGATAACTAATAAAATTTCCGTTAATTTTTTATTTTTAAAGGGCATTTTTTTAACATTTACATACGAATTGTATTTCTATTTTAAAATAAAACTATTATAGTAAATAGGTATGGTGTTGACATTGCCAAGATCGTCGTAATAGAGAAGTAAAAAAGTTTGTATCTGTAGAATTAATTTTCCCTTCGTGGTATCGTCTAAAGATAGTCGAGATAAAAACAAGTAAAACGAGCGAAGAAAATACCAAAAGTAATTGCAGTTTAACGCCGTTTAAACGTTTAATTTTTTTTCTTTTAGATTTTGTTCACAATTCTAGATTTGATACGCTACACTGCAAACAGAAGCCTGATTAATACTTCTTGTTGCTTTAAGTCAAACAGTAACCTGGCCACTTTTTAATCGCTTTATACCTTTTTCATGCATTTTAACTATTATTTACTTTTTGTACGGTGGATCGGCGGATAAAACAAAGTTTGTTGAAAATTAAAGCGAAGCTGTTGAGCGGCTGCACGTAGTAGTGTAACGGTTGATTCGAACATTGTAAAGCACGAAGTGATACCTTATGATTTTGACGCTCTATCATTCTATTGATTCTTTTAAATCAACAACAAACCATAACAAAACAACAAACTAATTGTTTATTAAACGCAAAACAAATAAATCTAACCGAATAATCATCAACATAACAATACAAAATATAAAACTATAAAATAAAAGCCTGAACTCAATAACAGCATTTTATTCAAACCTTACTAGAAAAAATTGCCTGAATATCAAAATGACCTGGTCATGAATACCTCGCATGCCCGATCAGGATGAAATACTGAGAAACTAGTCAAGAATGCATGATACCTAACGTGAAACTGATAATGTTTTCCTGGTCAGGATTTCCTGATTTGAAACTAATAAGATTCTCCTGATAAATATAAAACTCAACGTTCAAAATGTGGGATCTGTAATCCTTAATGTTTAGACGAATAAGAATTTTAATTCCTCCTTTTTTTGTATATCTTTTAAAATCTAAACCGTCTAAAATAGAGCATTGCAGTTTGGAGTGAGCGTTAGGATCCGGAATAAGAATGTTTGAGCGAATCTTCAAATACAGCATTCACAAAATGGGTAACAGTTTTTTGAGCTTTCTACAATAATACTTAAATATTGTACAGATATTTAAAAATTATTTCGCTTTTTAAGTTTCAAATGAGGGCATTCATTTATTACGTAAGACGAATTTTGACAGTTTTTGACACCCTCCCCCCTATGTATTAAAAATTAAGAATAGGCCGACCCCCTGCCCCCCTGTTTAATATTTATTACGTAAGAATCTAAAGAACTTTGATTTTATTTTAAAGTTTTCTTTATCATTCATTGATTCGATCCTTAAACGTTCTCCCAGTTTGGCCTATATAGATAGAATTACATGTATTTACAAATTTAAATAAATTGTGTACAGTTCTAAAACCTATCATGACATTTTCTGTTTTTATTTCTTTAGATACTTTAATGGTAGAAGGGCCTAAATACGTTAAAGTATTAAATTTACAATTTTTAGATGTGACATAGGGGTACATAGCATCTAAACATAATTTCTTTTGTTTTTTACAAATTAACAAATTAATCTATCTATAGATTTGTCTCATAACCGTTACTAAAAGCTATTTGTTTTATAATGGCTAATTTTCTATTAAAGTTGTTTTTGTTTAAAGGTAATCTATAGATCATACAATTAAACGCAGAATGTTTATTGTATGGGGCGGCAAGAATTTTTATGTATTGTAACAAACGAAATAGAGAATATTTATGATTACCCTATTGTTACAGCGTGTGTATAGTATCTACACTCCCCCCACCCTAACAATATTTTTTGTATTTAAGACCAAATAGTTGTTACTTAGTTATTAATCCTTCTTCTGAAGATGGCCTTGTAGGTCGAAACTTGTTAAGAATTTTAATAACAAATAAATGAAAGTTTTCAAAAAGTATTTTCTTTACCTAATATCGTCTATTACCTTTTTAAGTTTGTTATATATATATATATAAAGTAAATAAAAGGTGATGGAAAAATGCAAGTCGTACGGTACGGATGTAAAAAAGAAACGACCTAATTAGGTAGTTTAATGGCAGGAATAATTATAAGGTTGCATATTAAATGTCGGTAGCAAACCTGTAGATGTAAATACATACAAGACAATGAATATTTGCTTGGAATAGGTGCACATTTAGCTGTCCTCAATTAATTAAAAATAAATAGATAAGCGCCCATTACCTCTAAACACCATTTTGTTGAAACAATGTGTTTAATTAGCGTAATTATTCTGCTAATTATTTATCTCTCTTTTTTAGATTAAACGGTAAACTCGCAATCTTCTTCAGTATCTTATTACTATTACTGTTTAATTATTGAGAAACTGACACCAAACTAAACATTACCGAGTATGAGAACATATAAGAGAGGTCTTGTAATTATTTCGGCCTTTTCACTGCAAGCCTTTGTATAGAAAATGGTCAGTTTGCATTTTTTATTACAGTATTTAAGCCCGTATCTTTTCCAAGTTAGTTGCCTTAATGTCATGCTGCTCTGATCATTAACCACTTATTATGTTCAGAAGAATTAAAATCTACCAGTAGTTATATTTATCGCATTTCCGGGTTAACATCTGCACATTGAAAAGTATGCCAATAACAGACAATTATCTAATATTATTAATATTTTAACCTCTCCTAGAATTTACTTGTTACATACTATAAAATAATATCTGAACAAAAATATAAATGTGAAAAAGCGCAAAGCTCGGTAAAAACGACGTTAGGGGTTGTTGGCTTCCCTAATAAAAACAGTTGTGATCTGAACAAAACCTGAGTAGTTCGAAATGGTTCGTGAAATATTTTACCAGTGTCGCCTTTTTCTTTACCGATGTACCACAATTTAAGGCGTCGAATTGTCGAATTCCTAAAATGTTCACTTTCTAATATTTTAAATAAAACCACACAATTGATTTTCACAACGTATAATTAGAAACCTATAACAATTGTTTCGATTTTTTCAAATCATTTTCAATGAGAAACAGATCAGAACTAAACTAAAATTCAAAAATGTTATATTTATAACATACAGTTTCATAATTTATTATCTACTCAGTGGAAACGAAGCCTTAAATATGGGACTATAAAAGCCCTTAATCTGGTCATTTGTAATGTTTTTGTTGAAATGTATAACCTTTTGAATCTCCAATGTATTATCAATAAATTGTCTTTGCTCAAAAGATGTTCATTTTGATTGCAATGTTGTGGAATTTTTATTATCTTTGATTGATTTAACATGTTCCTTATACCTAAACCTTCAAAATTACGTCCCGTTTTTTATTTTATTTTCGATTATTTGATTATGAATTAAACATACAGCAATCAATACACAACCATTTTAAGTTGCTACATGTATCGTATCTAAATTCCCTCCGTTAACTTTTGATAAATATAAATATGGAATCAACAGAAATAACTACTCCGAGGGCTAATACCCCTACCGGCATTGAATTACACTGTTGATTCCGATGGATTCTCAGACGAAGATATAACATATTCAAAAAAGAAGGAATTAAAATCCTTATTCGTCTAAATATTAAGATCAAAGATCTCAAATTTGGAACGCGTCCTATCAAGTAGGCACAACGAACCGATAACCATATCCCACGACCGGTTTCGGCCTATATATATATATATGTTATATCTTCGTCTAAGAATCTTTCCGAATGCCGGTAGGGGCATTAGCCCTGGGAGTAGTTGTTTCTGTTGATTCTATATTTATATTTATATTTATAATATAGCCTGTAAAGGCCTTTCTGCTAGTACCCACCTGATGAGACCCAATATGGCGAAACCGAATTTGGAATTGTTGGCTTTCGGTTCGCTGTGCCTACTTGGTAGGACGCGTTCCAAATGTGGGATTTTTGATCCTTAATATTTAGGCGAATAAGGATTTTAATTCCTTCTTTTTTTTTGGATGACTTTTGATAACTTTTGACCTCTGTTCCTGTGGTTAATTAAATTTATTAAATATAAAAATTTCATAGCTAGAGGAGCGCAAAAATCTACCCTGGCCAGATTCAAAAAATGCATATAGATACAAATTAGCTTCTATTATGTATTGTCAAACTTGATTTTTTTTAACACCTTCAAATTTTATTACAAGCCCGATATGATTAACGAGCTACAAGTGTAATGAACTGGCGTTGTACATACATACATACATATGTATATGTTTATGTCGAATCGCATATGACCGTGATTTATTTTTGGTTCCACCCCAGTATTTACGTCTACCACAAAAGCGTTACGGGACCGAATGTTTAAGCAAATTTGGTTCGCTCATGGCGTTCTTTTTAAAAGGCGTTTAATTTCGTTTGACATAGTAACAGGACAAAAAAGCCTTTTGTAATAACGCACGAACGAAAAGGCATGCTTGGCTATGATCGGAAAGACCTTAAAAATAAAAAGCGACGTTGTATACAACGCTGGCTCATCTTCAAACCCCCCATTCGCCTTTGTGTTCGTATTTTTCGCCCGCAAAAGCGTTACTTGTATGTAAATATTGATAAATGTTTAGGCAACGGCACAAAAGCCTCAGCAAACCGAAACTAATTTTTGTTAACGACTACAATGTTGCAATAGGAAACCCCACCTTTTATTATGTTCCCAAAATGGCGTTTAAATGTGAAAAAGATTTATTGATGTACAATATACATTACGGAACAAAGCGTTAACAAATTGCTTTTTATTGACGACAATTATTTTAAGAAATGACGAACTGTTTCGGCACTTTCTTAACTGTTAAAAACATTTTATAGACCCCGCAACATTGTAAGCTTTGTAGATAGAGTCCTATCCTTTTAGGAGAAACATAACTTAAGTAAAGAAATGATTTGGAAACAAGACGGAAAAAAAACAATTTCAAATTAACTCAAAAAATACGAAAATGAAGACATTCTGTCCAACTCTTATTTTCAAACACCAAATTAAAAATGAATAAACTAACTTTTTGGTTTATATATCGATGATTTAAATGTAATTAAAGAAATAATTGAATACACTTAACACTGCGGGGGGTGCATCTATTGTGAAACATATTTTAATAATAATGAACTTTAAATTAAAGCACAGAATAATTTCACCAATTTTTTTATTGAAAACTCCTGACAAGTTTCGGTCACGCGACCATTTTCAAAGGAAAGAGTAAATCTTATACTAATGCTTAAAACTACGACAGCTCTGTTTATAATTAAATGTTAACAAGAAGTAGTGGGGAGTTATTAAAACTTAATTCTATTTGATTATTTACAATATTCTTATTTTGTGAAACAGCCTTTTTAATTTCAAGATTCTCTAAAAGTGACGATTTCCTCCTTTTGTTTTCCCAACTATGAAGGACTTTAATGTTGTCTAAATCTAAATTATGATTAAGCGAGGTACAATGTTCTGAGAATCCAGATTAATTGTCTTATTTATTAATATTATAGACGTGTTCTTTTATTCTTAAGTTAATGGCTATACTACTTTTACCAATATAAAAAGCATGACAAGTGTTACATTGAATCTTATAAATACCACTTTTTTGTAAAACATCAATTTTAGGTTTATATTTAGATAAGAAATATTTTAAACTATAGCAATTATTTTCTATCAAAATTACATTCAATTTCTTTAAAACATGTTTAAATTTTTTACTACTAAAAACGAGTTAATAAATTTGACAGAGGCGTAAATATTATTTTGCGTGACAACGGTATTATTAGATGGGGTATATAGTAATTTACAAGTGATGTTTTTTTGTTTGGAAGATAAGAGTTTGTCTACAACTAAGGGGTAAAAACCATTATTTACGGCGATATGTTTTATGGTGTTCAGTTCTATTTTGAAGTTGAGGTTTGATAGAAGAATATTTAAAAGTCTATTTAACTTGTCAGGAGTTTTCAATGAAAAAATTGGTGAAATTATTCTGTTTTAATATAAAGTTCATTATTTTTAAAGAATTGAATATTTCTGTTGCTTTGTTCTGAATCGTCTAAATTGATCCGTTAGAGTTCGGAAGATAACATAAGCGACCGTAAACTTCATATGCTGTCATTAATTATTACGTTATTAGAAACGCTAATTTCTCTTTTTGTTTACGCAAAAATATATTTCAACTGGATCGGTGATGTGTTTCAAAACGATAATATTTTTCGGACGCGGCTACAAAAAAGAACACGCGATGATTGATGGTCTCTCTAAAACAACAATTATAAATGTATTCTTTTATTTCATAACGAACTGTACGCAAACAAATCATTCTTGCTGAAAAGCCGTAACAAAGAGAATAAATTAACTCCCCGTCGCGTTTAGTTACGCCTTTATGACTAAAAAACAAGGACAGAAATCTAGAGACAAAACGTTCATACATCGCGTAAAAGTATGTGGGCAACCTAACTGAAATTTTCTAATTGTAACAACAACCGAACTCAAGGTTCTAAACGATTTGTCCATAAGCTCTGCGGTGTGATATGCTGTAGAACATGGACATTAATTTTCTTTCTATATAGACCACTAAACTAATGACAGTATTAATGCTACGTGAACAATTTCAATCAAATCAATAAATGTTATAGATTATTTAATTAGCTATAAAAATGAACGGTATGAAATTTTTATAGGATTTGCGGTTAGAATACTATTTAAAAAAAAAAACAATTACTCCCTTTTTCAAGATGACGGCTGCCTGTGGGGGAGTTGTGATGGCGAAAACTCACCATTGCATTCCCTACATATTCAAAATAAAAAATTTCTGCCTATCCAAAATGTTAACCTATGGGATAAAGCCAGGAGGTATGGCCTAACAAAAAGAGGTCTAAACGTTCCATTTCATGGATGTAGGTTGATCCGTCTCTTCCACCCTTTTACGAGTTTTTATCGTAGCGAAAAATACCTAATACATACACATAAAAGAGAAATGTAATTCGTAAAACTTCCCTGTCAAGTTCCCCTCAACCAAGATACTCAGGAATTAACACGAATGAAATTTGGAAAGAAAGACCAGGGTCTTTTCACCAAGACTATGTAGAATATCTGGTAAAAAATATATTTCCAAATACCAACGTATTAGAGATTGAATCAAATGTAATATATAAAGTTATACTATTATCCCTATGTATTTTTTGCACATTATTATTTTTATAAATAAACAAGTTATGCACCAATTTGACTGACCTAAAATTATTCCATTGACAACAACCTTTATCACGTTAGGTATTTTAATGTTTTTTTATTAAAACGGTTCTGCAATTTGATCCACTACCAAAAGTATCTATCTATCTACATGTCAAAGTTGAGCTTAAATACTAGATTTACATGATGGATTTTAATAGTGGGGATACATTTAAATCCAGTTGGAACCAATGGCCAACGGCTCTTGTTTTTAAGGGCTTTATTAATTCCAAAAATTTCTAGTATGTTTAACAATTTGCTTTTATTACAATTATGGATTAATTTAATGTTATCAATATCTAAATTGTGATTGTTTGCAATGCAATGTTCAGCGAAAACAGTACAAAGGTTTTTGGTTAAAACTGATTTTTGATATTCACGTATTCTTAGTTGTAAGGCCCTACCAGTGTCTCCAATGTAAATTGCTTGGCAATTTTTACAATTAATTTGATAAACACCACTCTTCTTTAACATATCAGTTTTTTCTTTATTGTTGACTAAAAGTTAAATTAATTGTAAAAATTGCCAAGCAATTTACATTGAACAAACTGGTGGAGCCTTACAATTAAGAATACGTGAACATCAAAAATCAATTTTAACCAAAAACCGTTGTACTGGCTTCGCTGACCATTACATTGCAAACAATCACAATTTAGATATTGATAACATTAAATTAATCCATAATTGTAAAAAAAGCAAATTGTTAAACTTACTAGAAATTTTTGAAATTGATAGAACCCTTACAAACAAGAAATTACTAACCAATGACCAACTCGATTTTAATGTATCCCCACCCTTAAAATATATCGTGTTAATCTAGTATTTAAGCTCAACTTATCATGTAGTTATTTAGTATTATTTTGTACTCTTTTGATAATGGCATAACAGCCGAAACGACTGTCGTCAATATTTTAATAAACCTGTGAAACTACCAAGTGTTTTTGTATTATATTCTTTACTAACATTAATAATACTTTTGATACAGGACATGAAATGGCCAGAAGTAAATATAGTCAAGAAATACCAAATGTATTGCATTGTAAATAATTTACAGATTTCCATTTTTCCCACTGTAGGTATCTCATAGATAAGAGGTTGTTTTCATTAAAAGGCATCTTTGCTGTCATATTTTAATTAACTTTGTAATACAAGCAGCTGCTTACATTCAACGTTTATGTACTTCAGCGATTATTTACCAACTGGACACACTTATTCGCATTAACAGTGGCATAAAAATAAATTGAGCTGTTCGATAAGAGTACCATCATCCAAACAGATTTATGATTTGCATAATAATGAACATATTTCATAATCATTGGCGTTTAAATTAAAACTAAACTCATTTGTATCGATACATAATCATTTTAAACATAGTTCCATATAAAACAATAAACTGTATTGTCTTTTTTATTTAATTTTTTTTATATAAAATCGCATAAAAATCACTATATTGTGTATCAAAATTGAAATTATACAGTGTTATAAAAATTATTATCACATTTCAAATATGTACAAGAAGCAATAGATATTCCACATTATTGATGATTCTAAAACGAATAATGTCTGATTTAGGTACCAGATAGTTTAATTTCCATGTTGGCATTAATTATTTATACAGTAACAAAAAATCGACACCGTTTAATTATTTAATCAAGCCCAGCAGAGTATAATTGACACAAAATCTATTAAATCCAAACATAATTTCACTATAATAAATAGTTCGGAAAAATTCTTATAGAAGTGTAACAGTAGAAGTTTCTGTATATATCTATATACATACCTATAGGTATAGCCTATATGTATTCGCAAGACAGCTGTTAAACCGACGGATAAAGAAAGTACCTTCCAAAAGATAGTTAATGGTTGGATAGGTGTCTACTTTACTACGCTAGAAATAGATATCAATTTTGTCTTTCCAAAGTAAATATGTGTTAATAAGTATTTTTGAGCTCGTATTTTCTGGCCATTGTCTCTGGAAATAACTTTCCAACGTTTCGCACTTACCACCAAGCAATCTGCAAGAGAACTTCGACCGAGACGACCACCACGACATCCTTGAGAATGCGAAACGTCGGAATGAAATTTCCAGAGACAATGGCCAGAAATCCCGGGCTCAAAAATATCTCCAAAACGTTCCTAATGCAATATTTATTATTTAAATTGTTTTATTACATACATATTAGTGTATTTTAATGAGAATAAAGTAGATAATATAGAAATAGTCATTACAAAGTGCTAATGATTCAAGTAAAAGATTGAATAGTACTTTCGAAGTTCCATTTATTTATTTATTTATTTATTTATTTATTGTAAATGTATACACGGAAGGAGGTACATAATAAACTTATTATTACGTAACTTTTTTACATAGATTTACATCCTTAATTATTAATTAACTACACAGGCTACTGTCTAATCATGTACATTCTTTTAACAATAAATGAAATTTCCGTATGTGCATACACATTGCATTGATTTTTAATCATTTCTTTTAAGGGTCAAATAAATGAGTATCCTTAATTTGATGGGACCTTATGATTAGTGAAAAATGGGAGTACCTACAGCCGTTGTAAACGTTAATCTTTTCAAACAAAAACCATTTCTTTTTAAGTTGCGTGCTGTGTCCGAAAAAGAAAGTGAAACAATTTATCTTTTGTAATTTCATAAGCTCAAATTTTATTCAAAACGATTTCGTGTTGGAAGTTAATTGAAGGGCCCGAAAACGGTCATCAATATATACTTCTTTTTCAAATCTTTCTATCGCGTGCTAAAATGCGGAAATAATAAAAAATAATTAATAAATAGGCTTACAGTAAGTATATAATATTTATGTACTTTGTAAATATCACAATCACTTTATAATATGCGTTCTACGCAACACCTAAAATAGCTTTTTTTCATATTGCGAAATCACATAATATAGTACCTACTTAATGCACTACAATTTTCTTTTTTAATAAAAAGTACAGAAAATGTCCCTAAAATATACATGCCGTCGTATTATGCAGTCTCATTTCTAAAGCTCAATTAATATTAACAATTAAACTGCTTTCTGAAAGCTACTACATTGGCAACTGGCACTAGATATATAAAACATTAACTGTTGGATATTTGCTCTCTGGCACGAAGAAACACATTAGGCATTTTTACCTTTTTATGTCTGCATTCTGTTTCACCTTAAGTTACATAGTTATTATTTTGTTAAATTATCGATGTAATGATGCCATCACTACTAGTGTTACAGTCTCACAGTTTTTGAATATTTTGCATGTCAAGTTTCAATATTTTATTAAAAATCTACAGTGGTATCTATTAATTGAAAATGAAAAACTTTTCCTGAAAATTACTGCACTTGTTAGGTATATTTTTAATTAATATTAAGGACAAATTAAATCCTTCATACACCAATTCTTAATGTGTTACTTTTGTCTGTCCAATTTCATTGTACACTAGTGTACATTTTCACACAGGCTCAACGATTCCGACGGAGAAAAAATCTAACAATTGGATATCGTTAAGATATTTAAAAAATCCAAAATATGAAGGTAAATTCTAATTTAAGGCTAAAAAAACATTAGGAATTAGTGAATAAAGAGGAACTCATTCTAACACTAGTCTGTTCTGACAAACAAACTAATTTAATTAGTTTCTGCGTATCTAAAAAGTCAACCAAATTATTGCACTGTTTTTGAGTGTTGTAGATAAGGGTGAAATATAAGAATTATTTTCATATGTAATTTCCTACTTGTCAGACGGGTAGTAAAAAGTAATGGACAAATACCACTTATTCAGTTTTTACCTGTTTTTCATTATCTGTTTCTTTAATATTTATCTATAGATATATAGTATATTTGTCTTTACAATTAGTTAATAATCACTATTTAAAGAATTATCTCTGCAGTTAATTTTACATTAACGAATTAATTTTAATTTTCGGAAAAAGTAATTTTTTAACATCTGACTTATAGAACCGTCGATATATAATTAAGTTAGTTAGTGGACAAAACTTACCTAACAGGTATTTTTTATAAAAACAAATATTTTGATGTGAAGAATTATTGAACAGTTCGATAGTATAAACGAAATGAATAATGTTCTTACTTAGTAGCTCTTCGTGCAGTTCTGATACCCTAATTCTTATATACAATTAATATCAGACTTAATAACACATCCGTATCACCATCAAACAGTTGGAAGAGCAAGCTGAGATCCAGCGATGAGATCAGGATACTGATGATGGTAATACGTCGTTGATGGTACTAATAAGGGTGGTTTTAAACTAAAATCGGGGTACGGAAGAACGTTCCACTGCATCTGGGGAGCTATAGGAGTTGAGATAGGACAGTGGTGGGAGCTTCTTACTTCCTGAGTTGGATGATCTGGTGAAATGAGACTTTCGATGGTAAATGGCCTTTTTGGACGAATTTTATTTGTTGTTTCAGTAGTATTTACAGGTGGAGATAATGTTCTTGGCATAGGAATTCTTGGAACAATTGCACTATTTAGTTCTTGAGGAGACTGGCTCTCGGAAGTGAACAGAAACCTATTTATATTAGCCAAAGCGGCCAATTCGTTATCCAACATTTCTTTATCGCTCTTCATCAGTTTGAACCTTTTTCTTCTGCGCAATAAACTTCCGTTTTCAAACATATCAAATGCCGCGGGATGTAACGCCCAATAGGCACCTTTACCCGGTCTATCTGGTCTCCTAGGAATCTTTATGAAGCAATCGTTGAAGGAGAGATTATGACGCAAAGAATTCTGCCAACGCTGAGTGTTTCTTCGATAATAGGGGAAGTTCTCTGTGATAAACCGGTATATTTCCGAAAGGGGTAACATCTTCTCCGGAGAACTCCAAATTGCCATCGCAGTTAACGAAATGTACGAATATGGGGGTTTTTGGTCACCGTAAGTTTCTCTTGATGGACGAGGCATTATTCGAACTTTATTAACAGAACACCATTAACACATTTACACTATCAACAGTCACTCTGGTGTGTAGGCATCTTAAACGGAACTATCCGATCGGAAAATGGTACCACTAACAACCGGCAATTCCGGTAAGAGACTGATAACTCCGGGTTAAACATGAAAACATATCTTGTTTCTAGGGATCTGATTGGCTGTATGTATACAATGGCTTGTCGTTCCTCCCCTTAATTAAGCCCCACCCAATGACCGCCCCCTCTATAATCCCCACCAACTTAACCAACGATACCATATTCAAACGATACCGTAAAGTAAATGAATATCGTTGCAAATCTATCCCTATGAGGTATACTGTACCTATATAAAATCTTATTGAGTGTACATAATAGACATTGTTAGAACGGTAATCATATATGATTTTTTACCATTACGCCATTCAACCATGAGACACACCAGTCCCACATTATAAGTAGGTACATATAATATATACCTATGTAAAGAGATACATACTTTTTTACATATATCTATTGTCTGAGACAAAAGAATACTGGACACGATCTACCACTACTGCTCGTCCTTTTAAATAAATCATTCACACAACGCCAGCTGAATCAACTTATCAATGCAACATTTAAATAGAAGATAAAACTGAAGATATTCATGGGTGCAGCTACTAATTGCATCTGACTCCATTCTTTTAAAGGTACCATCAACCAAACAAGCCCTTGTGTGAGCCCCCCTCACCAACCCTTTATATCAATGACCTGGGCGGCCCCTGATTAACGACAAGCATAGGTACGAGATATGAAGTTCAAATCGGACCGCCCGCTTTTCTTTATTTTTTTAATGTTCCGAACTACATTTACCTATTTGTGCATGTCAAGCAAAAAGTTTTACTTAATTTTTTAAACAATACCTAATAAATGAAATGTTCCAGGGACGTAGAATGAAAATCTGAGACTTGGTGATGTTTTTAAGGTTTTATTTATTATTGTTATGATATTTATTTATACCTCTACCTCAAGTTTTAACATTAATGTTTTTATAATTGCGATAACCACACGATTAAATGAGACTAATCATAAGTAGGTAATAAATTACCTATTTCTTTTTAATTATAATTTCTACTTACCCATAAATATTTCTTATATTACTATGTTATTCCCACATGCTTTTAGCCTCTCCTGGTCTCCCAATGCCTGGGCGGCCTTTGTCTACTAAGTAAGTTTTTTAACGAGTCAATATATTTTTGGTATAAATTATAACTGCTTTGTTATAAGACACCCTATATAAGTAAGAAAAAACAAAGAAAGACCTTTGGTTTCAGTCACTTTTAGCATTTAAATTGCAGCCAATACAACACGAATTTACACCAAAAACCGATTTGTTTTATTATACACCACACCATATGATAAACCTCCTAAAAAAGTAAAACTTCTTGCAGGAACAAACTTTAGGAATCTTAGGCCCTTTACAGGTTTTAATTGAAATTGTTTCTAAGTTTATTTTGTAACTGTAAGAAAGGGTCCCAATCGTACCTAAATCAACCTATGACTTTTTGTCACAGCCCACAATCAAGTTCATGCAGATAATTCTACTCCTATTATAAAAGGGAATCAGAATAAAATTGAAATGAAATGTTCCTAAATCGATATAAAGTTGATCGCATAGCTTCAAATTCCTAATATCAGATTAAAATCAGATATTGACGATTTAATCACCTATCACCAATAACTCTCAATAAAAGGGCACCTTTTATAATAAGATTAAATTGATGAAGATTAGTTGCCAGATGATTTGCTTTATTCTAACCTAACATGGTAGTTGGAATCATTTCAATATATTTTTAAAGTAATCATATTTTGAGAAAAAAATTTTAATTAGCAAAATTCATGAAAAATGATTTCATGAACACCTTCTTCTGTATTCTTTTTTTAATTAAGCACTGCAGTGTACAATTATAGATATCATTTCTGAAGCAATTCCTATAATGATATTTCACTGCCCATTCTTTCATCATAATCAATAAAAATGATAAGTTATCGAGTATTTAAATACTTACATAGTAATGCTGTTGATTTGATGGGACCTGCCGTACCATTTTATTTGTCAGTCATCACCAATATCACTTTCCACGAAAAAACGTACGTTTGTAATTAAAAATATATTTCTATTAACATAATTCCACAATTTATCCAACCACGTTAATAATAAACACTATAAAGGCATGGCTAACACAATAAAAACTTTTTAGTGTCAAAAAAATTTAAAGTGTAATTTGAATGCTTCTGCCATCTATCGTTCAGAGGACACAATAAAAACTATGGTAGTCACTATCAACTATCGAAAGCAATACATACATTACATTTTCAGAGCAACCTGCTATATCCTGTCGACGTTTTAATTTACTTTTTAATTAATCGAACTTTTTTAATTTTTATAATTGAGAATTTTTGTCTGCTTTCTGAACATCCACATTTTTAAAAATTCATTAATTTTTTCCATTATAGATGAAGTATTGATTGTCATTATAGATGACACTGTATTATAGTCCAATTACTTTTTAAATATTATTTAAGAAAAGTAGGCAAAGTATTTTCTTTTGTTTAAATTCTCCATGTTTTATGCTTTATATTTAATTCCAACAATTTTTGAAGCGATTTAATTATAAAGTGTTATTTAAAAGAGAATTAAATAAAAACTTGAATTCATGTTCATCAGAGAAAAAGACATCAATAGCAGTAAATAATACAATGGAGCCTGATCAGCGAATCAGTAAGAATATTTTTTTATATAAATATACATATAAATTAAGAATACATGTCTTGCAATTTGTGAAAAAACTTTTTTCATTCAATTTTCCTCTTTTTTCTCTTGTTGGTTAATGAGACACTACAAAAATTAAAAATTGCGTCACACCCTCCTACCAATAGTTTCTAACCTCAAACGCTCCTAATGCTTCGAAATAGTTAAATTCAGTGATTTATAAGTTATTATTTTTTTCTTTTATTACTAAAACACTCGTTAGTAATGTACAGCTATTATAGAAAGAGAAGAAGTTAGTTGATTTATCTGACTGAATAATAACATTTTCATTAATGTTTTTTATTTTAGGGACAAAAATTACACCGCTAATAATCCTGGCGTTTGCAGTGCACATACTGCTGCTTTTAAGTGTGTTGGATATTTATTTTACTTCTCCACTTGAGCATGGCATGATTCATCACAAAGCAAATATAAGCAATCCGCCTGCAAAAAGATTAGTTCTACTTCTTGCTGATGGTTTACGAGCTTCTGCATTATTCAATAAAGACATGTCAACTGCTGCACCTTTTCTTTAGTAAGTAGTTCATTTGACATTAAAAATGCCAACATCTTGTTTCAAAATGTTTGTTTTCTATACCATCCTTATACTTTACATTCTATTCACTTGTTGCTCTTATTTCAGCTCAATTAAAGAATATGAAGGATCTTGGGGCATAGCTCATACTCAAGTTCCAACAGAATCAAGACCAGGGCATATTGCTATATTTGCTGGATTTTATGAAGATCCTAGTGCAATTTTTAAAGGTTGGAGAGATAATCCGGTAGATTTTGATACAGTAATAAATCAAAGTGCCAAATCGATCTGTTTTGGAAGCCCTGACATAGTAAATATGTTCAATAAATGTAAGATGAAATTTAAATTTAACAAATATTTTTATTTTATTAACTTTCTTTATTTTAGATAATTATTCACACATTAGTTCATATCATTATGATCCATTGATGGAAGACTTTTCTGGGAAATGGAAATCAGTGGTTTTAGACCAATGGGTTATGGAAAACTCAAGAAAATATATAGGTTCAGGAAGACTTTCTGGTTCACAGAATGGAGTGATTGTATTTCTTCACTTGTTAGGAATAGATACTGCAGGCCATAGCTTCAAACCAATTTCAATGTAAGTTTGAAGGTCATAAAATTAGCATTATGTTATTATGTTTTTATCTAAAGGGAATATAAATTGAACATCGAAGAATTAGATAAAGAAATCAATCTATTTGTAAAATTTTTTACAAACTACTTTCATGACAATGACACTGCCTTTATATTTACATCGGACCATGGAATGACTGACTGGGGCTCTCATGGTGCTGGTTCAAAGGATGAGACTGAAGTGCCATTTATTGCTTGGGGATCAGGGATTCCAAAAGCAACTGAACGGCAAGATTTAAATTTAACCGACATAGCACCTTTGATATCAGCATTATTGGGGATTAATTTACCTACTAATTCACTGGTATTTTATTTAATTTTGTTAATATATTTCCTAATCAGTTGTATTTAAAATTGGGCTGTCTTTTTTTTCAAATGAATATGTTACTAATTTTATATTTTCAAAGGGAATTACTCCACTACATTTTTTAAATACTCCTGTAAAGGATACTGCTCAAATAGTATTTGCTAATGCCTTGCAACTATATGAATTATTTATGGCTAAAGAAGAAAAAATAAGGAAGAACCCAATTGTTGTTTTTAAACCTTTTTATAAATTGCCTAAAGAGAAATTACTAGGCTGGAAATCTTACATGGAAGATCTGTTTCGCATGGAAAATTACCAGGAAATTGTAAGAACATATAGTTTTCTTTATTTCCTTTTTAAACTATAATATTATTTACAGGTAAAGTTAACAGAGCATTTTATTAATAATCTTGTGGAGGGAATAAAATATTACAACAGTTATTTTCAAATATACCTGTCCTTATTGGCCACATTAGCTTTTATTGGATGGCTTCTTTACTTAACATCTTGGCTGCCTATTTTCTCCAATGTTTATAGTAGTATTGGTAGTAGCGATTGGAATTATCATAACATTAAAGAAAGGCCTCTCTCACTTGTATTTCTTTTTCTTAATGTTGTTGGCTTCATAATTTCTCAAGGTTAATTTCAAATTATTACTATTATCATAATGCTCTAGTTGTATTGTTTAATTTTTTGTTTTTAGTTATTGGTTTTATATATTATTACACTTTATATGTCTTATTTCCTGTGGTAAGCTGGTATTTAGTCTACATTAGATCTAATTATATGAGACTTCTCTATAACTGGTTGATGCAATTTAAAGTGCGTGAATTGCTATCATTTGCTATTACTTATGGAATAGGTACAGAAATGTTGGTAAGTTGTTTTCTTTTTAACAAAAGAATAATTATAGAAAAAGTTTCAGTATGTATCTCAGTGCATGCTGTGGAAGTGATACATCGTTGGCGGCCTTAAAAAATAATTTTTCGTCTAACATTTGAGATAAAGGATTTTTGTAATTATATGGCATATAAAAAGTATTATTTTTTTAAGATTTGGACGTTCTTTTATCGACAGGCGCTAATTCCTGTAGTTATTGCAAATATGTGGTACATGTGCAGACTGAATTCTGTAAAATCGTTTGCGTCTATTATATGGCCATTAATGGGACTTGCAATGTGTTGTACACTTTTCCTTCCAGTTATGAATACAGGGTATAATTTCTGGTATTTGTAAGTATTTATACACCTTTTTGTATTACATATTGTGTATAAATGAAATAATAATTTCTTTTTAGAATGATCTCGTTTATAATGTCCATAATTTTCTTAATTTGCTTATTTTTCTATTTGAAAAACAATAATACTGGCCTAAGTCTCAATTTTTTTACAAAATTCTCAACAATTTTGCAAATATTTATATTAATAGGAGCTTATGTTAATACTTTTATTGTAAAAATGACAATTCATCAAGGATATGGACTTCAGACAATTAATCAAGCATTTTCATGGTTTATACTAGGTAAGACAAGGTCATTTATATTTAAAATTATTAATATTTTATAATAATTTAGGGTCAGCTATTTTGTTTCCACTTTTGGCACCTGAGACTGTTGGACATCGGCTTATAAGTATTATCATGGCACTGATACCTGTTTACATTCTATTAAGTGGTGGAATCGAGCCGGTCTTTGTTGTATTATTCAGTTTATTTACTTTTACTTGGGTGTTTATTGAAAAACAAATTTCCAATCAACAACTAAATATTTGGACTGTGCCATTCAAGGATAATGCCTATAACTTACCAGAATATAGAGGGGACATGAGAAAAGTTTTTGCATTTGTATCCTTTTACAAAATACACTTTGCTTTATTAACAATGAAATAAAGATTATGTTTGACTTTATTGAAGTGAAATTCGTTGTTTTTCCTTAATTTTGTACAGTTCACTTTCATAACGTTGGCATTTTTTGGAACAGGAAATTTATCAAGCATTAACTCGTTTGACCCCACCTGGACTCAGACCTTCGTTACCGTTTACAAACCTTACTTGATGACTACACTCATTGCTCTAAAAATAACTATTCCTTTCTTGATATTGATGTGCTGTTTCTTGGCCATCGTAAAAATTACTAACGTAGAGATCAAGCACGTTTTCACACTTCTACTTCTCTTATGTGACTGCATGGTACTGCACTTCTTTTTTGCCATAAAAAATCAAGGTTCGTGGCTAGAAATTGGTATGAGTTTATCCCGTTTCATTATAGCCCTGGTGACTACTTTAACAGTCTTACTGTTCTATTTTGTATCAAAAATTCTCACTAGTCTTACAACTGAACAAGTTGTACGCCTAATTAAAAGAGGCGAATATTGAGAAGTTCGTGTACCGTTTAATGTTAAACAATATCTGTGTTACCACATATCACCTGTATGTCTCTAATAGGTATGTGTTTTTCTCAATAGTTCATGTTCATTCATTTATTTAAAATATTCGTTACATTGTTCATATTGCGTTAATTTATCTTTATGTTATACGTGTCTTTAATATACTGTTAATAAAATAAACGGTAACAGTATTACAATATGTGATATTACTGTTTAGTTGATAAAGTGTTATAGTTTTTTAAAAAAAATACATTAAAAGTATTGATTTGTTGACCTACAAATTGAAAAATAATAAATCTATACGTTGTGAAAAAGCAAAGTTGTTTTATTTAAATAATTAATATCGATTTGAACTAAATCTGATTTTTTTTCATATCTTGATAAATTAGCTTTCCTTATGATTAAGATAACTTATAAAGTTTGCGTGACTGAAAACTTTACGACTCGATTTTTGTGAGCTCTCATTTCTCAAATGTTTTGTTTGTTAATTAAGACCATGTTTTATTGCTTATACCATCCTCAATAAAATTATGGCTGTATTTTTAAATAACAATTTATAAAAAGAACGGATACGAGCATGAGATTTTTTTATTAATGATTTAATAATTGATTAAGTTTAATATTTTTCGTGCTCATAATCTCTGCTAAATGTAGTTGTATAATAATACTGTATTAATAATTTTAGAATATTGAATTAAATATCAACTTTAACTAAATTACAATTGATTTTATGAATTGCAGTATCTAATCTGTCGTAATGTCCGTAATTAAAGTAAACTCGTCCGCAATTTAATTAATTTAAAGAAAATACCACTGCATCTATTGAAGTTCCTCAATTATATTTTTTTAGAGAATAGACTAATTAAATAAAATCATCCAATTCAAATAATTGACAGCTTAAACTTTTACCATCCATTCGCAATGCTATTTATTAATTAACCGCTTCACCGCTGTCGCATGCATGGCAGCAGCCATCTCAGCTGTTATCATATAAAAAAATACAATGTTTATTTAAATGTGCTTATAGTGTTTTCTGGTTGATCTTTAGGCTTTATATGTATTTTCTATAAAACATGGAATCTGATAACGATTTTCGAAATCAATTAAAAATAAGATTTAACGAAGAGTTTTCTAAACTTGTTGCTTCAAAAGGTGTTAATTCTGGTTTTATGAACAGCGAACAGTATAAAGATACAATTGAGTGTGTTAAAGAAGCTAAAGTAACGACATCAAAAACTCCTAAACAGTATCGTCGAATTAAACGTTTCGATATTTTTTCTGTGGGTAAAGTTGAAAGGCTAATTACTCCTGTCTCATCAAACCATGAAGACTTTAGGTATTATGCTACGAATGAAGAAATGTTCGATATCATACATGAAACACACTTGTCCATTGGGCATGGTGGTCGTCAAAGGATGGTTCAAAAAATTAATAAGGTGTACAAGAATATAACACAGGAAATAATTTCAATCTATCTTAGTTTATGTATACCATGTAAAATGAAGTTAAAAAACGCAAGAAAAAGTGTTGTGGTAAAACCAGTTACACATGCTGAAATAAATAACCAAATCTACAGCAGGTGTCAGGTAGAATTTATAGACATGCAGTGTTATCCTGATGAACCGTATCAATTTATTTTAGTTTATCAAGATTATTTAACTAGATTTGTACAGCTTAGGCCACTGCTATCAAAATCAGTGAATGAAACAGCTAAAGCAATGTTAGACATATTTTGTATATTTGGAATTCCAATGATACTAGATATGAATGAAAGTGAATTTTGCAACCATTTAATAGAAGAGCTAACAACTATGTGGCCTGAACTTAAAATTATTAGAGGAAAACCTCGTGATAGTCAACTACAGGAAAATGTTGAACGGTGTAATAATGATATAGAGAAAATTCTTACAAATTGGATGCAAGAAAACAATACAAAAAATTGGCCAGAAGGTTTGAAATTTGTACAACTAATGAAAAATCGTTTATATCATCCTGGAATAAAACATTCACCTTACAAGGCAATGTTTGGAATGGATTTAAGAATGGGTTTATTCAGTTGTAGTTTGCCAAGGGAACTCATCGAGGATATCAGCACTGAAGAAGAACTTTTATATGTAGCAAAAGAAATTCGTATAGAACAAAGTAATTAATTGGAAATATAGAACAGCACCGAGAATTTAGACTAAAAATGTGGATCACTTTTGTGGTTTTGGAATATGATAATTGCAATATTGTATTTAACGATATTGGATTGATGAGGATAGGAAAATGAACCATGGTCCAGCCATAGAAAGAATTTCAGGGCTGGCAATGATATTTACATATTTAATTCTCAATGGTATTATCAGTAAAATAATTTTGATAAGGACTGATGAAAAGAAATCTTTAATGTACAATATGTATTTACTTGCATTTAAAAGATAAAAGCAAAAATAAGTGCACTACTAGTAATTTTAATTTTTTAGTTTATGCCAACACTCACTCTATACACTGTTGTATTGTGGAAACAGTTTCTAATATATATTTACTTTCAATAAAATTAATCAATTTTAAATAAACTTCTTTATTTTAAGAAGATGCAAAAGGTATTATTATACAATATATTATGTTAAGTACCATTTAAATACTAAATTAATATATAATCAAAAACTCGAATATCAACTATTTCATACTAATTACAAAACACGAACTAGAAAAAATCTTACCAAACACTAGGAACAAATTTATGTAATTAAAAATCAATTCCTCTTTTTATTAAGTCAATTATGTAATCAGTTGAAATAACTGTTAATACTCTGGATACAAAATATGATAATATTACTGCAACTGCTACAACGAAGGCTACCATAAATTTTGTTAGATTTACACTAATATGTTCCCAAGAACCATCAATGTTCAACGCCAAGAAAAATTGTACGACTATCGCATCACATATTATTACAACAAGTGTTACGCAATGACTGAGATTCATATTAGTGATCTTTATAATACTCAAAAAGCAGCACATTGCCATTAAAAATGGAATAAACAGTTTTAACACATACAAACAAAAACCTACATTATGATGATAAGTGTTTGGAATAAACGCTGCCACCAAAATATTATCATAAGAACCTAAAGTTGATAGATCACCAGTTCCAAATAAGCCCAGGAATGCAAACGTAATCTATTAATATTAAGGTAAAATATACCATGCAGTAAATGTAATTTTTTAATTTATAATAAAATTATTTTCAAGAGATATATGTATATATATATTTCAAAAAAGGATACAAATGTTAACGCTCTTCTCATATCTTCTTTAAAAAATGGAAAATTGACTGACGCATTATTAGCAAACGAAATAAACCAAATATTTCTCTCTTGGTTTGTAATATGTTGTTCAGCTATTACCCAAAGCAATAAAAAGAGACTGTATATTATAATAAAAATTGATTCAAGTCCCTCACTTAAAAGTATATATATTGGAACTAGGGCTAAAACAATATTTATCACGCGATATATCACCATACTGGAAGAAAATAATGGTAATATTATTGCAGCCCCTAAAAGCAAATACACAATGTAACTGTCAGACTTCAAAGCTTTTGAATTCTCTCATACCTAAAATCAGCCATGAGATGCTGTAATTGAAAATATAAGGTTCACATTTGAGTTGAAATAGAAATCTAACAGTAATAACATTTAAATATGCTAGTAAAGAGATGGTAATTTGGAAAAGGGTTGACAAACGTAAAAGCAAGCCAAGACTAAATCCATTGTTCATTTTCTCAGAATAACGTATTAAGCAATTAACAGTGTATGAAAACATAGAAAATGAAATAAACCTGAAAAAGATGCAAATATTACAAATGGCATATAAATCAATCACATAAGTTTAATTACAAAAACCACAAGCTATTCTGAATGCGGGGTATTGGCAGTAATTTGGATAGGCACAGTAAACACCCCAGCAAAAACCACAAAGCCGTTAAAGGGCCCTGATTGGTGTGGTTATAAATATACAATATGTTTCCAAAAACAACAGGAATCAAACTATGACGAACAAGAAATGAACTAATCTGAAATAACATTTTAGATTAAAATTACAATTACAAAAAATGATTTCTTATTACCAGTAATTGTATGCTTCCGATACAAATAACAAGGGACTTAAACAGGTTTTTAAAGTTCAATTGTGCAAGCCAAAGGTATAAAATCCATAAATGACTAAGTCTATTATATACCAAATAGCAGCTCGTCATAGGAAAAAGTATATACAATGTGTAATAATATGTTAAACCAAAAACTAAAAAAGAAAACAAAGTAAGTAGATATATGAAAAATTATCGAGCATCGTAGGCTTCCAAAATTGCGAGCTTTATAAAAAAAAATATAGTTAAATAAAGGAAATTACAATGAGAAATACTCAAGCAACTGCAATGTGCCGCAAAATAGATAAAAGATATCGTTTTTTCTCGAAGAATGCGATAACTCCAATCACCGCTGCCTACGGCTCGAATGTAAACGTTGGAAAATATTGGTAACCAAGACACTAGATAAAGCAACCATCCTATAACAGCCAACGCAACCACTCTGGCTTGTAGTAATTTAAAATAGTTGTTGAAATATTTAATTCCTTCTATTACTTTTTCAATAATATCTGATGTTGAAACAATCTATTGAAAAAAACTGAACATTATTGATACATATTAATATAAATATTAAAAAACACTAACAATATCATCATATCTGGCTGTCATGAAGAAATCGCTAACAATAGAACGCCAATACGTAATTCTGACTCGTAACATTTTAATGTAATTTAGGAATGTAAAAATTAGAGGGCTGGATTTTACTTTTTCCTCCTTAGCAAAAAACGTCTCAAGTAATTGCAGTGCATTAGCAGTTATAATATAGGCAGCATCTTTTCTTTTAACATTTAAATAATCCAAAGGAACAATTCCCTAAAATAAATATTACTGTTAGAACCACAAGCCTCTTAGTATCAAAGCTATAAGCTCAGTTCCCCTTTCTGTACATTAAAAAAAAAGTACAAAAAAATAAACATACCACGGAATTAATCGGGAAATTTATTCCAAGTAAAGCAGAGATAAGAGGAGCAATGCTTGTTGAATTTATATCCCTGCGATGTGCTGATTTCATAATTCCCGCACCCCACGCAATTATGGGTATTTCTGTCTTGCTTCTAGACCCAAGAGCACCTAAGCCCCAGTTAGTTGGTTCCAAATTTGATGTTAAAATATATGCCGTTTGTTCATCTTTGTAGTACTTTGTCAGAAATATTTCAAATGCTCTTAGTTCTTTGTCTATCAACGGCATATTAAATGCTGCTTTCCTTCTATTCAAAGTTATGAAACATTAAATATTAACATAAATAGGAAAGGAATCACCTTTAATAAACAGAATAATTTTTATTATGATAATAAAAGATAACAATAAAAAAAATCATTACTTACTCTATTAATTGTGCAGATAATATATTCTTAGCTGTTAAATGCATCAATATTATCATTCCATTTATAGAATGTGTAGAAGCAGTTTTAGTCAAATATTGTCGTGCCTTCTTGAAGGCCCATTTCTGTGTTCCAATTCCATTTTTTTCCTCAAAAATTACCTCATCACAGGGATAAAACTTGATATGGATAAAATAGTCTTAAGAAAAAGCAGTGTTAGATACTGAAAAACTTAATAGTTTTGATAAAGGCTCTAAATCCATCACAAGAAAGTATTTAAAATATTAATAAAAATGATAATTAATTGTAACAATCTATCAATAAAATAACTTACATATACTAAGTGAATCAATAAAGTCAGAAGTTCCAAAAATTATAGACTTTTTACTCTGACTTAATACTGTATCAAACTTTAGTGCTTCCGTTTTCCAGATTTTTAAAATTTCAAGAGGGTTTAGATACATTCCACTTAGTAAAGCAACATGTCCAAGTTTTGATTCTGTAGGAGCTTGAGTATGAACTACACCCCAACTGGCTCTTTCCTTTGTTATTGAACTGTAATTAAAAAAAAGTTTATTGGAAATATTATCTTTTAATTTTATTGCTACACTTACTAAAGAAATGGTGTAGCAGATGACATATTTGTGGTGTACAATGATGAAGCCTGTAGGTCATCAACAAGAATGAATATCAATCTTTTTGCAGGAGGATTGACCATTTCCGCTTTGTAATGTTTCATACCGTCTTCAGAAGGAATAGTTAAGTAAATATCAACTACAATGAGGAACACTAAAACGTGTATCATCAGAGATAGGAGAAGAAGTGGCGTAAGCTTTGCTCCTGTAAGGGTTATTTGCAACTATTAAAATGTATTATTCTGAAAGTTATTATAACTTAAATTAGGCTTAGATTAGTTGTTTGTAGTAATATGTTTTTAGAATTACTACATTAATTAAGAAAATTATGTGCAAAACACAAACTAATTTTTGAAGGATTTTAAGGTTAGAATTTTGAAAGTAACCTTAATTTTATTTTCAAGTAGTGTCTCCTTATCAGAATATCTGAATGTTAATTTTAATGAATTAACTTTGAAATTATTTATTAAATATAATAATAATTAGTAAAACAAAGTCAATTATGAGTATATATCCTATAACGTTTAATATTCATTACTTACTCATTCTTCGATTCGATTCAATTTTTAGCTGTTTAATACACCTAATATTCCTTTACTTTTTAATAACTACCTTTACTATGATAACTACTTTCATTTAAGAAATCAAAATTGGAAATACATTTCGTTCAGCTAATCCACAGATCAGAAAGGTTTATAGATGAAGCACCCGATATTGTGATTTCACATCTATTGACTGGTGTACAACGTGTGTACAACACTAGAAAGGAAAAGGCGGGGAATTTAAATAGGTTGTAATTTCGTTTTCTGTTTTCAAGTTTTTCTCAAGTAATGTAATTAGAATTTAAAATTTAACAATCTATTTTCCAAAAGAATACAATAAACCATAAACTATTCTTCTAGTTGGTAGATTGTTACATGTTAAATTCCAAGTTCATCAAAATAATGCAGAGGATACATAATGAAAAATATTGAATATGGCTAATAATATATTGTATTGTATAAAATAAATTCAGCTGTATAAATTGCGTTTACAATTAACAAATATGCTCACTATTTAGTTACAGTAGAACCCCTCTTACCGGCCACTTTGGGATTGGAAACCTGGCTGATTTCCGTTTTGACTGATTAAGAGGAGGTGTAGCTATTTCAAAGAAAAATGTTAACAGAAATATAAAATAACACTTTTTTATGATGCAAATAATATGTATGTTCAGATTTAATGAAGCATTTGAAAACATTGAAAAAGATAAAATAGGTATATGCTATAAAAATTAACAATAACAGCAAAGTAATTTTTTGAAAAAGTAATTTTTTTTTGTTTTTGTTTTCGGGAGGAGAGGAAATCTTCGAAAGACATCCAGCCGCCCGTGCGATTAGGTAGTTTCGGATTCCCGAGGAAGGTGTCCTCGAACCTACCCACTAAAACCTCTCCTCCTCAGACCATTTTTCACTAGGCTGATTAATCCCAGAACGGTTAACAAGGGTTCACTGTAATAATTACAAACTTACATAGGAATGAAACAATTGCAAAAAGGTGTTGTGCTGCCATTGAAATCAACAAAGAAAGTGTACTGCCATTGTTGTATGATAAGGTACAATGGTACTGTGGTAGCGGTGATATTGGTTCATGTGTTAAATTTAATAACGAAAGAAGATGTATAAGGGTGAATTTTTATCAAACAATACAGAACACTTAAAAGTTTTAATTGATTAAATTACATAGATCCGCGAAATATAAAATATGAATATTTCTCACGATCGATTGTATTTTACTAATGTTAATTGAAATATTGTTTACTAATTTGTTTAATGTAAATATAAACAAATTTGCGTTACCTACGATAATGTGGGAGCAAATTTAAATCTAGTAAAGAATTATTGAAACAAATGGAATAAACCCGCAAATGTTTATATTATCACCAGAATGACTATTACACCTTGGAGGACAAAAGAGTCAAAGGCATATTAGATGTACGTTTAAAATAATACATAAGAATATAACTCTTCCTTTGTGTTAGAACACAGCAACGATAACTTTTTTCTGCAGAAACTCGTAATTCCTTATTTTAATATACAATCTGTCACGTTCGATCATCATCAATTGACGACAAATTAAACACAAAGTTTAAGTTACAAAACGTTTACTGTATAATCACAATGATCATTTCACCATACTGTGGCTTCTTCAGGTGGAAGAAGTTGAATAAACGTAAAATTAATACAATATCATTATATACCAAAATTATGAATAAAATGGTAGGGGTAGAACTGGGTATTACACGTTAGAAATATTTAAAAGCGGTGATCTATTTACATCTAATTGATCATTTATAATTTGGCCTAAACGATTTAATTTATTGATTTCTAAACACTATCAAAAAAAGATAAGTGGTAAAAAATGGTTTGCCGTAGTGGCAATTGGTTAATAATGGCCCCAAATCCATTGGCGTAACCAGAGAGTGCTTCTATAGTTACTACACTACTACTTTTGAAACAGTTGATTAATACCTCGATCATTAACAGAATTTTAAAGTAAAATGAAAAGTTTCTGTGTTATTGAAACAATAATAAATTAATGATATGCCTGCATGTAAGCAACGTGAGATTATCCCTGGTACGTTTTGTAAAAGTTTGAACATTAACTAGACGACTTTTCGATCATCCAGATTTTCCATGTTTAAGTTGAAGTTTTGCACTTTGAGCTCGAAAATATACTTAATCCATTTATCCTAACCAATTCGATTTATTATCTGCTAGGTTAAAACGGCATTACAGAATACAGAAACTACCAAAAAGTTAACTTATAAACCCTTGTTAAACTCACAATGGAAACTAAATAAATTTATACAGGTAATACAATGGAAATTGTCTTTAAATTAAAAACGATAAGATGTATTGTAATTGTTATTCAAAGAAGTTTTTAAAAATTGAAGAAACAGTTATTCAAAATTTTTAATGGATACATACGATAATTATCAATTATTTGAAAACTGGTATAAACAAGAATAATATAAAATGAAATACTTAATAACATTTCAGCTCATTATTAACTCTACAGTATTGTACTATTATTTCGACTGTTTAAATCTCTATCAACAGTATATACAAAAAAAACAGAATTATAAAAGTTATTTCTAAATTGTCAGTATTTGTGTTGCGAATTTAACAACAAACCACACAAATGACACCTAATATTATATATAATAAATTTTACATTGACTTAGAAATGAAGTCTTTGTTTGCCCCTATCGTTTTTCTCTGATATTTGTTTTAAATACAATTGTTTATAAACAAGTGAATTGTCTTACATTAGTAGTAAGTGTTTTGTTTTATTTGAATAAAGTATTTTCTAATTTTTCTTTTCTGACGAACTGTAACTATTAAATATGAAATGGAAATTTTAATGAAAGTATGGATGTAATTGAACATAATTTTTTGCTTGATAAAGGTACAAAATGATACCGATAGGCCGTACCGGATACAAAAAAAAACAAGACTATAAATACGAATGATTGCAAGTTTTTCTTCAGTTTATCGTGACCATGCTTTCGGGAAAGAGTATGCGTCGCGACGCGTCGCGCTGCCGTGGCTCGCTTTTCGTGTTTTAGGTGCATGTTTATCCGTTCTTAAAGTTTTTTAACTTGTGCTGTAGTGGTTTCTAAATTTTTCGGGAGTGTTTTATTAAGAGGATTAAGGCAACACCAAAGTGGCGGTAATGGTAAGTAATTGTTATCTTTTTATTTTTATTTATTTGCTTAACTTAATGTTCAATATTTCAAATTTTTTTTCTCTTTGTGATAATTGTCCAGTCTTTATAACAATTTGGAAATTATTAAAAACCATTCAGTGATTGAAAACATTTTGATTTTTAATTTTTTCGAAATTAACTTTCGTGATTGATATTATTGGTTTGGTTGATTGATACTGTTTTAGAAAGTTTCTACTTCTACTTTTCTTTTTAATAATTTTGCGAATTTTGATAGCTTGGAAATGACCAAATTTCTTTTTAAACGTTTTAGTTAACATTATTAACTTTTAATTCATGAATTTTAGCTTTTTAGAAATAGATTCGCCGCTCTGCACTTGAAATTAATTTTGGCTTTTTCAATAATTAATTTTAGGATTGATATTGTTGATCTAGTTTGGTCGATCACAATGGTGAATCATAAGTTAGGGAAAGATTCTAGAACATTGTTAATATTGTACAGAAATTTATTATTCTTTTTTATTACAATTGGTATATTTCTTAGTGTATTATGTGAAATTTTGATTAAATTGTTATTCATGAAATTTTAATGAGTTGTATGATCATCATATATTGTTTTTTTTATATTAACTTTTATAAATGATAATGCCCACGTGTGAAGTGGGTGAAACACTTGTCTGCTCATACAAAATTTAGTTAGTGGTAATTAGGGTGAGTCTTTCTTTATTTAATTATTGATCGAGTTTGGTCGATCACAATGGCGAACCATAAAGTTGTGGAAAGATTGTAGAACACGTTCCTTAAACTTTTACAGAAATTTATTGTTCTTCTTAATTAATTATGGTTTTCTCTTTCGATTTGGCTGTTTATTTCATTTTTAATAATTTTCTTTTTTTATCTTTTTACAGTTACCGTCCAAAGAGTGGTAAGCGATTTGCATGGTTTCCCAATAGACGAGGTGGTAAGTTTGACAATTTGTTGCTTGACAATTTGACTCTTGGCACTTCGTCTATTCAATGTTTGGCAAGTATAGTACCATTTTTGTGTATTTGTTGTGCAAATGGTAAGTACCATTAAGGTATATTTTAATACAATAATTAATACCGCAGTAGACTGTAAGTGAGTTTCAGACATCCAGCCGTCCCCCGTCCGTCCATACGACTGAGCAGTATTGGATTCCAACTTACGAGGATGATTATTTGGTTATGTTCTCTTCAGCCGAATGTATTTTGTGTTGAGATGGTTAAGTGTAAGTTGATGCGTGTGTTCAGGTGTAAATGTGTGGATGTTGTTGGATGTTTCAGTGATGTAAGGTTTTCGAGCAATTCTTCAAATTCCTCAGGGATGTCAGGACTTTGTGTCAGAAGTGTGGATGGGGGTGAGGGATTCTTTCTTTTATCTAGGGCGACGGCGGCACGTTAGTGTAAGAGTGGTTTGATGAATGTTTTCTTTGTGTGAGTAGGTGTTTTCACGTTAGGTAGGTACATGGTTCTACATCGGCGGTTTGGATCGTGTCGTCGGGGAAAGAGGATCGCCGTTACATAGTAGGACGCATGTTTTTCTTTATTTATTGGTGGGGGGTGCTTGCCTCTCACCCTTTTTTGTACTATACTTGCTAAATGTTGTTTTTTCATGTTCGGTCGTTTGGGTATTGTTGGGTCCGCGGCGGGGGTTGGGGGGAGAAGTGAAAAGTGTAGTGATTTTTAAGAAGAGGATTATCAACTCCAATAAGAAGATATTGAAAAGTAAGTACAAATTCCAATATTCCAATGTACACTTAATTATCGATTTCTACTAATTAGTTGACGTAGCAGCCTCCATCCAGGCTGCAAATTTTGTATGATTACAGATCCGCAATTAACTTCGACGGATGTCTTTTGAGGAACCAATGGAGGTACGTCGACGTGTATTCCAAGAAGAGCCTTAATTTCAAGATGTGAAACATCAATTTCCGGAATGAATTGTTTTTATTTTCTGGTAGGTCATAACATAATGTAATATGTTAACTTGTTAATGTAGCAGCCTGTGTTAAGGTTGTGAGTTCTTATGATTACAGGTCTTCTATAATTTTTCCTGTTATTTTTTTTACAGGATGCGAATCGGAACGCGCACGAATTGTTTGATATTTCTATTACATTGTCGCACGATATGATATTTTATAATTTTGTACAATTTTCAAATTTTTATGTACGATTTGGAAATTACCTCGCTCGTCTTGGAATATTATTTAATTTCGTTAGGTAAACTAAACCGTTTCAATGTTTTAAACTTTCTTGAAATATCCTTCCATCAGTCGTCACCTTCATTTTACGTTCATATTATATATTTAGTGGCGACCGGAAGCAAGTCCACAAAAAAATATAAGTTGGTTTATTACTACGGTTCGAAAGGCTAAATATTCTTATTATGGGTTGTGATGTCGTAATTTTATGTGATAGCTGTTAATGTTGTAATGTAGATCAATGTGGGTGGCTTATCTGCGTAGATGTAGTATAGAGAAAAAGAACTTTTAGTCTTTGAAGAACCAAGGTAGGTACGTGTTTTCCAAGAAGAGCCTCAACTCCAAGATGTGATGAATATATTTCCAGAAAGTATAGTATTTAGAATAAAGTGTTCTCTGATACTGTTTTCATTTTTTAATATGTGGCATGGCATCCTGAATCTATCAGGTTGTCTGTCTTGTTGTGATTACAGATCCGCACTTTTCTTCGACGGATTTCTCCTGAAGAAGCTCCAAGATTTGATGCATCAACTTCCAGAAAGGATATTATTTAGAATAAGGTGTTCTCTGTTACTGTTTTCATATTTTTAATATGTGACATGGCATCCTGAATCTGTCAGGTTGTCTGTCTTGTTGTGATTATACGATTTGGAAATTACCTCGCTGACTTATTCTCAACGTTCCTTTCATCTGGGAATATTGTTTAATTTCGTTAAGCAAACTAAACTATTTCAATGTTTTAAGCTGCATTTTTGAGCTTTTTTGATGTTTCCTTTCATTAATCGTCACTTTCATTTTACGTTCATATTATATATTTTAGTGGCGATCGAAATCAAGTTCATAAAAACATATAAGTTGCTTTGTTACTACGGTTCGAAAAGCTAAATATTCTTATTTTGGGTTGTGATGTAGTTTCATGTGGTAGCTGTTGATGTTGTAATGTAGATCAATGTGGGGTGGCTTATCTGCGTAGATGTAGTATATAGAAAAAGAATTTGTAGCCTTTGACCATTATTTATTTGTTAACAATTTTATGAACAGAACTCTTTATACTTGATTAAAAGTTTTATTTACTCGAAAATATTACTTCCTTTAAATTTCCAAACCGTAAATCGACAATTAATAGCTATTAATGTCTGTGAAATGTTGTGGTTTGGACCTACCACATAACAAAAGATCCCTCACGCTTGGTTTACAACATTGACCAGAGCGTGAGTATTATTTTTCCCGTGTGGGGAGCCTGCAACCCTCATCGGGCGCGTTCCCGGGTGGCGGATAGGGAAATGCCCGGTTAGTAGAAATCGGGTAAGAGATCAAATATCTCTCGCGGACCAACAGGCACTTTTAACATTTGGTAGTTTATTATAAGAACAGGCTTACTCGGCCGGAATCCCTAGTAGAATTCATATTCATAAAAGTGGTAATGAACTTGTTTGTACGGATATCAGCTGCGTACAAGTCGATGGAACACATGCAGTTAATGCAAGGGGTAAACATTAACTTTGCATTAAATAAATAAACATACGTAGAAGTAGATGGGCTACTAAACGGTTAGAATAGGCAAATATAACTCTTATTAGTTCAGCTTGTACTTCTGGTTCTGTTTAAAATGCAAAATAAGTATTTATATTTTTGATTATAAATGCCATTTTCTAAATAATAATTTTTACTTATTTTTAGAAATATTTTAACCCGTTTTCAATTTTGAAACTACTACAATAACAGGAAACTATGTTATTGTAAAACAAATTTGAAATTCTATCTTCACTGAATAAAGATGACGTGCGACCTCTCTGATCTGTGAGCATACCTCTATTCATAATCTATGCTTTTAATATATAATTAATCTGTGATATAAAATCTCTATAAACCTTCCTTGATCTATGCTCTATGGATAATATTGCCAGGTGTCGAGCATTGTGTCGGCGTTTAATAAAAATTGAAATAAATATTTTAAATTTAGTATTAAACGGCTCTAGATAATAATATATCTATATTTTCAACAAAATGGGTATGTTTTAATATAATGTAGATATTGTAATTTATTTTTAATGTCATATTTTAGCATTTTCGACGGAGTATTCCCTAATTTTTGCATTAATTTTAACACTTTTAACTGTTTCTGGAATGCAAATTTTTAAACCTTGGTTTGCTCTTTCCCAGTTAAATGTAATTTTTGGGGGTTACTTAGGATCGCTTTTATTTACATTTCTTTTAACTATAGTTGGTAATTTCGAAAATTTAATATATGGAAAATCATATCAAATGAAAATTATTCCAGAAGGTAATTTAACCTTTTGACACTGTTAATTTTTAGTTAATATGTGATTTTTTTAGTTATTCTCTGTCTAATACTTACATTCATAGCAAGTGCTTCTATTCATCGAGTTTGTGCAACAACAAGGTACTTACTTTTATTTGTATTTATTTTTTAATAATTTCTTATCCTTATTTTTTTGTAGTATATTATTTTCTCTTCTGTACTTGTACTTCATCAATAGATATTCTCAAAGAATGTATGCTGCTCCTGCAACCACTCAAAGTGGAAAGAAGAAAAAATGATTAAGACTTCACCATTAGATAAGTTTTTTGGTTCAATATTTTTGTTATTCTGCCAATTTATCATAAAGATAAAGCACGTACAGGAAATATAAAAGTTAATACAGTTATATATTTTTTATCTATCAATTCTTGACTTATTCATATAACAAATTAATTAAAATAAGACACTATAAACTGCAAAAAGATTCTTTTATTTAAATTCTACGTTATTATTAAGATTTTATTACTGAAAAGGAATTTTACACAAGATTTACAACTACACATGCAGTTCTATCAATAAAAATATTAAATTTCTATACAGTTTCTGCCACATTAAAGGGCATAAAGTACAAATTAACAAATTATTAAAAAATAAGGTCATATGTAAAAGTTTAATAAAACCTTTATGATGTACAATTTAGAAATTAAATGAATTGTAGAAATAAGTGTGAACTTACATTAACTACTCTTTTAAAAATTATACAAAAAAAAGAAATAAACAATAAAACCTATGTTCACCAATAACAGGACCACCATGCACTGTGCAAAAGTTGTATGTCCAATGGAATCATTCTCATAAAATTCTCGTAATAGAAAAAAACATAATTTTCTTGCTGGCAGCTGTGATTTCTTTAGAAGGCAAATATGTACATTTTTAATCGAAACTTCCATAGTAAAATTGACAAACAAAAATCACTTTCAGATCTAGCTCGTCAATAGCGCTACATTTATTTCTTTGACCATTTTCACTCGATGTAACATTTTCTCCAAAGCATTTTTTGGTAATGGCATAGTTGAATACCACACTGGGCTATCGGGCACACAAGAACGTTCAGGCATTAAGTAGAAGACGTCATTTCGAGTTTTCACACTCTCTGGACTGTAATTTCAAAAAATTAATTACGTTTCAGAAATTTATCATTTACTTACCATTTTGTCAGGTAAAACTCGTAAAGTTTTACAGGACAACGCAAAGGATTTTCTTCGTTTTCTTGTTGTTCATAAACTTTCTTCTTTCTGGCATTACCTTCTAAAACATTCCAAGTAAACTAATCTGTTCTTTATAAATAAAAAATAATTATTAAAAATACCTAAGGCGCTTTGGGGTGGATAAAACCTTAACAAAACATTCCTAGTGCCGGTCTTGTTGCCACCAGGTTGATTGGGATTTCGCTTCCAATGTTTCATTATATGTGAAAATGATAGCTGCATATGTTCATCAACGGTCTAATAAAAATCAAAAGTTAATGTTTAGTAAATTTCTGAGGGTTTTTATCACTTACCGTTAAGTTAAAATGTTTTGTATTAAAAAATACCAATGTACTTAAAAGTACATGTGGAGAATGTGCCCCGAGTTGTTTGCTTTCCCATAAATGCTCTTCTTCAACGCGAGTTACTATATAGTCTTAAAATAAAATATGCTGTTAAATAAACAATTTTATTCTAAAAAAAAAAAATAACTTACGAGAATCATTGTAAAGAACTGAGAATTTTCTTGCAACTTCATCCAAACAATCAGTAAATTTCTCATAATAGGGGTCACAGAAGATATTATCAATTCGACCATTTTCAAATAAATATTGCTGAATACCCAAACACAAATAATAAATTGTGTCTGGAGCATATTCCTGTCCATTTGGTTTTCGAACTTCTTTAACAAACAGACATAGGGAATAATTTAACTCATCTGCCGTAAGTTGAAGAATTTCAGGTTTGAAAAGCATCACACGCTTCGGAGACTTTTCTAACTCTGCGTTTTTGGTTGTCACCCATTGTTTCCAAGCATTTACCCCAAAAGTATACTATAGTAAAATACCGTCATTAGTTGAAATAACTTAAAAAAGATGAATATGTAACCTTTAGACACATGTTGGCGTCAGGCTTTTCAACTGGTTCAGGGGGAGCTGGTGGTTGAGGCGGTTCCATCATTTGCATTTCCTGTTGGTGATGTGTCGAACGACGTCCCCGTTTACTAGGGTAAGCCCGACCGGCTCCTCGCATTCCCCTTTTTCTACCTCTCATAGATTGCCTTTCCATCATGCTATGCATTGGTTGAGGATCGTCAACCGATTCATCATTACCTACAAATTAAATAACCCTTTTTCCAAGCACATGGTGTATTATTTTCGTCTCTAAAATACCTGTGCCGTCAGTAGTTTGGGAGGCGGTAATGGTATTAGCTGTTAAAGCTCCTTCTAGATCAACAGCCGGCTCATCTAATTCAGTAGCCATTTTTAATGCCATCTGCAGTACGTCTTCTCCAAAGGCATTTGATGTATCTACAGGTTCGGGACTAAAACTATCTTCTGGGCCACCTTTAAAATTATTTATGATTATATATATTGAACAATATCTCTAAAAAGTACATTTACCACCAGCATCGTCATCTTCACCACTGTCAGAATCTGTATTTTCTTCTTTTTTATCAGCAGCTACCATTTCAGCCATCATCAACAATTCAGCTTCAAATGGATCAGTGGGAATTTTAACTTGTATTTTCTACAAAATAATTACTATTTACCAAAAACACGCAAATAGCAAAATACACGTTTTTTACCTTTATTTCTTTCATAATACCATTAGCAGAATTTCTGGTTGTAGGAATGAAAATGGGAACTGGAACGGGTAAAGGAAATGGTATTGGTACAGGGTATGGCATAGAATACATTGCCATAGGACATGGAACGTATATAGGTACTGGTATCGGAATTAAAATCTTTTTGTCTTCTAATTTAGCTGTAACAAAACATTATAATTAATATGAAATTCAATTGTCGAACACGCTGTAATATTACTTGTTTGTGTTTCTTTGTTTGTCATGCAAGGCTTACAGCTTGTGCCTTTATTTGTTGAAATAATTTTGCACATGGTAGCTATATTTCTTTGCATCGGAAGAGGACGTGGTTTAACAATTATTTGCTGTTTAATTTGCGTTTTAATTTGCGAGGAAGCTTGCGAATTAGCCGGTGAACTGTTTTTTGATGTAGTAGTCGACGATGCATTACTTTTTGATCGGGAAGATCTTGTTGATATAGTAGAAGGACCATTGGTTGACGCTAAAGACTGTACACTGGTTATAACTGGAATTGTTGGGACATCAGCTGGTACCACTGTTAAAAATATACGTTTTTATTAAGTATCAAAATTTTCTAAATTATAAGCGAGGTACTAACATGGATCTGAAGCGGCTTTTGAAGTGGCTCTCCTTGTTCTTTTAGGAGCACCAGTAGGTACAGGTACATCTTCATTAACCTCATTGAGTGTAATTGGTGCCTTAGAAAACTGATTCTGAAATGCCATAACGCAAGAATAAGAACAGAAATTTCTTATAGTTGCATCTGACATTGTTAAGTGGTACAAAGGATGTAGAAATTTTAAGCAATGATCGCATTTAATTCTAAAAAAATAAACATTTAACAATACTTTAAGAACACTAATTTCTAAAACTTACTTCCTCGAGTTTACAGCATTAACCGAAACCTGATACAAGTTAAGACAATTTAAAGAACACATCATTAACACCTGGCCACTTGAAACGGTTTTCTTTATCATGTCAAAATTATATTTTTTCACTTTACACCAACTGCAGGGCACAATTTTTCTATGAGAAATAATATAAATATTTTGGCAACTTTTTGAACAAAAACTGTGTTGTGCTCCGTCATAAAATATACAATTCTCTTCTAGAATTTTATTATCGACGTAGTTTTTACACATATCACATTTACCTGTTAGAAACAAAACCTGATTAGTTTTACTGTAACCAGTATTATGTTACAATGTTTATTAATTTACCTGGTGTTATATTATTAACAAATTTAAAGGCCACAAAACACGGCTCTGAACAAAATAAATTTAATTTGTTATCATGATTGAATTCTATTGTGATTGGTTTTTCATTCAAACAAACAGAGCATAATAATCCAGTTTTAGCACTTAATTTTTTGTTATTACTCATAACATCATATTTGTCCATACAGTTTTGTGAGCAAAAATCTTTAAATTGTCCCTTATCACCAACAGGTGCCAAAAAACCATCCCCAGCACCTGACATATCTTTCTGACAATAAGAACAAACTTTTAGGCCTTTTTTGTACTCTTCTAAACATGAACTGCTACAAAATTGTCTTATATCATATCCGAATCGAACACAGTATTTCCCCAAACAATTTGATCTAACATCTGATTGACAACTTGCACAGTTTGACCCTATTTTCTTCTGGTGTTTTGCTAAGGAAAACATAAATTAAACACCTTTCCTACTTTTACATTAAAAAAAAATACTGTATTTACCTAAACAAAATTCGTTACAGAAGTCCATGGTTTCCCATGACAAATTATTCTCTTGGTTTGTAACTTTTTTGTTACACTCTGAGCATTTTCTAACAAAATTCACTTTTGCTATCATGTTATCATTGCTAACACCGTCAGACAGATTTTTAACTCTCAAATCTCCTTCCAAACAGATATTTTTTTCATTGTTTTCCGCTTTAAAAATTGATAAGCAATTGTCATCACACACATAAGAAGTGGTAGTGTTTAATGTGACGGTATATTTAGATTTTCTAGGCTAAAAATGATCCTAATATTACTTTTACTGATTAAAAGAACATTTAATTCTTACCAAACAACACTGAACACATGTATGAACATTTTCATCAGTGTTTGGTGATACTGTATATTTTTCCTTAGATGCTCCAACACCATCAAGCTGTACAGAATCATTTGCCCCACTTTCTGCACTTATTACTTCTGCTGGATCCCTTAAGGGAATCATAGCTGCTGCAGCTTCTTTCTCTTCTTGTGATATGATACGTTCAGTGTCTGGAATAATACATAATTCTTCATCCGCCCCTTGCTGTTCTGCTTCATCAAGATTATTGGAATCTTCATCAATTTGTCCATCAGAACCATCTGATGCTATTGGATCTTCTTGAGGCTCATCATCATCACCTATAATTTTTTATCATAATCGGAGACCAATAGTAACTATGCAAAAATTTTTAATAAATTATGTACACTAACCTGCCATATCTTGTCCACCTGCTGATTTATCTTCCTTTTCATTTTCAGTACTGACATGTACAAATACTGTCTTTTCTGTATTGTCTCTTTCATCATTTTCAAAATCACCCCCGGTTTTATCTTGAGTCTCACTGTTTTGTTCTGCATCAATAGAATCTTCGTGAAGATTATTTTCTTCTGAAGAATTTATTTCAGCATCTTTATTTGTTTTATTCTGTTTGTTATTAATATCATCATCTTCTTCATCTTCCTGCAAACTTTCCTCAACATTTTTTGTAGACGTCTCTGTTAAAATTTCAGCATCTTCATTAGTATTTTCCTTTTCTAGAAAATCCACAGTCTCCTGCAATTTACCTGATTTTTCTTCACTTGCAGTCGATGTCAAGTTATCCAACTTTTCACTATTTTCCTTCGTGGTTTCTGATGTACTTTCTTTCGTTTCATTTTGACTTTCAAAATCATGTTTTGCTGTTATGTCATCTGCATCTTTTTTACTGTTTTCAACACTAGCAGTTATTTCAGACACAGTATTGTCAATTTTCTCAATCTGAGAACACTGTTCTTTTATTATCTTCTCGTTGTCTGCTGATGTAGGTTTATCACTTTGTGAATTATCTGAAGTAGTTTCAACCTCCATTGCAGGATCTTCTATGGAGGATTCCTTGGGTGAACTTGAAACAGGTAGATCAATGTCCATTTCTGATTTGGCATTTTGCACACTTTCTGATGCTACAATCTGCTTATCTACACTTTCTTCAACATTATTTAACAAAGCTCCACTAGCTTCTAAATTTTGCAACACTGAATCTACGATATCACTAGTATTGACATTAACGCCTGTATCATTACATAAAGTTTTCAAGGGTTCGCTTTTTAGATCATCAACATCACTCATATTAACTAGAATACTATCTGAATCATTATTAATGTTATTTTGTACTACTTCACTGAACTGGTCATTAATTGCACAACTATCTGAAGATTTCTTCTCAGACAAACCAGGTTCGATTTGCTCAGTATTATCCAGTGACTCCATTGAACTAAAATGTTTAAGATTAACAAAGATAACATTTATTTCAGATACACATTTATACCTGCAAATAATATTTCCAGGATTATGAAAGTTGTTTCTTCATCATACAGACTAGCTAAAACAAAGGTGTAAAAATTGTATTATTAATATAATAAAAAAATAAATACTTTATGCTATAAAACCTGTGGTTATTACATTTATTTATAAAAATCAAGTATTGATAATTGGCATTATTATAAACAAGCCATGCTTTACTATCACTATTTTGAATTAATAAACATGCCCTTGCTAAGTTACACTCCCGCGCTTATGTCGAAAGACCACGTTAAGCAACAACAACAAACTATTCACACTGCATATCATCTTTATTATAAAAATAATAAGAGGTAATTTCAGAAACATATTAAGTTTTAAACAAATACTGCACCAAACAAATTTAAAATGCTCTCAGTTTTTTGATCAGGGCCGGCGTTTATGGGAACGTTTGATTGTTTTATGTCACTCGTTTTGAATGTAAATACCACAAAGGTTCTCATAAGAACGAATTATTCGTATACTTAGCAATTAACTAAAAAAAACATTTTAAAGTTATTTCACCTCTAATAATTAAGAAATAAATTTGTAAAATCTAAAATTGTTTCAACGTCACAAACACCTTAACTACTGCGGCGTACGCCACAAGCTACATAATGGAGGATTTAACACTAATACGCAGAATCGTTATTTGCAATTAGGAATATATTTGGCGGTAATAATAAAATATAAAAATTTAGTTTTTTGATAATATTAATTGAATTAATATCATTGAAATAAGAATATTAGAAACGCTTTATAGCGTTAATATAAAATAATATTAAAAAGCGTTTGTTCAGAATTAAGAACGATATGTCATATAATTGTAATGAAATAATGAGCAAAAAGTAATATTACCATTAAAGAATAAAAAATAATCGTATTTATTTTTTTTTGAAAATAATTATACTAAGTACACTAAGTAATACTAACTTAATATAATTAATATACATATATATAGATATATACATATATATACTCTATGATAACCTTCTTAAGTACTCTATGACTTTCAAAAATTTAGAATTATATCAACCCACCGAAGGTAAACTTTTTAAAACAAAATAAAGCTTATACTGGCTTTTAAGTTTTTATCATATTATATAAAGAATTTCATGAACAATTAGTATAAATAATAGCTTTATTGAAAAACATACTTAAAACAATAATAATAAATCAGTATTAAAGTATGACGTTTATTTGTCAAGTTTACATACAACAAATACGTCTACAAAAAGAAATGTTTACATAATTGATATATATTCATTTTTGAAAATAGTATTGGTGACTTTATAATCCCTGAATATCAGCTATTTATCGAAATACGAAAATGTAGAAAAATCAGTCTTATTTTTAACTTACTTCACACAATAATAGTCTTCTGTCAACAGTTTCCATCATATCATGTTCAAAATTTCATTATTTATTACATATTAAGGAATACAACGCACAGAATAAAAAAACAATCTGTTTTAAATAAAAAACGAACAGTTCGGTGTATCAATTTAATTAAAAAACGATATTTCATAAAGAATTATTTCGAACTTTTTTAAAGAAATTGGAATGACGTACTACATGGAATGTTATGAAAGAAGACTTAAGTTTGAAAATTGACGTTTTTTTAATACATATTATATATATTAAAATATCAAAATTTTACACTTAGTATTCTCTGGTAACTTAAAAGATCTCCATTAGTTATTTGAAGATTTTATATCGTTTTAATTTATAAGGAGACAAACTACACATCAATAAAAATTAATGACCGAAAAAAAAAAAACGCTCAATTAATAATATGAGATAAATATCACAATTTGGCAATAAAAGATCGTACTAAATAATTAAACAGAAAAAATCATAGCAACTGTTCACATATAAAGGGGTTTTCCATGAAAAATACAAAAAGTACTTAGTATCGGAAAATAATTAAATATAAATAATATTCCCGATTTCTTGTTAATCAATACATTTAAATACATAAATATATATTTCCATTATAACATTTGAACAAAAAAAAATGTATTATTGAATTAATTTATGCCCTAAAAGAATATTTTAAATCTTTTAGGAGAACAAAAAACATCCACGTCAATAAAAATCGAAATTCAACCGGAAACAAACTCTTGTGCAACTGTTTGAATCGTTTACATCTCTCTTATAAAAACATCGAATTTGTAAAACAGCGAACAAACGAAAATAAATAAGCACAATGTATAAAATAAAGGAACCAAATAAAGGCGCTAAAATAACATAAGATTACCTTAAGATCCATATAGAGAAGCAACTGCTTGCATATTGGCATTAATTGTCGTAAGAGTTTGGAAAATTGTACGAAAGCTGGGCCTATCAGAAGGTTTTTGTTGCCAACACTGTTTCATAAGTTCATAAACAGGAACTGGAGTATTTTCTGGGCTTGATAAGACATTTCCTGCTTTTAAGAAACGGACAACTTCTTCATGCGTCATCCCGTAATACGGTTGTAGGGCAAACGAAAATATTTCCCACAAACATACACCAAACGCCCAAACATCCGATTCTGGTGTGTATTTATTATAAAGTATGCTCTCTAAAGGCATCCACCTCACTGGGATAGCGTCATGCTCATCGCCTTTATAATAATCCTAAATTCATTTTCAATTAGATTTTTAATTTAATCGCAATGTTATTACTACAACTAGAAGCTAAATTGACAACTACACTGAATGTTGATAGAAAAAAATCTTCTATTATGATTTGCTTAAGATTTTCGCGGTCACTATTTAACAGTAAAGTGTTTCTGGACTCTTAGACTGCCGTTTTAAAGGACCATTATTTCACAACATTTCGCTAACGCGCATAATTAACAGCTTCAGGAATTCTCTGCTGAATGAATGTGCATTAACAAAATATCATGGAACTACAATATCTGTAGATAACGGCTTAAAACTCCAATCATACACTTCATGATACTTCTTTCATCATTTTGTAAGTATTTTGATGAAAGAGGTTCTATTTTCGGAGAAATTAAGACATTTTACCAAAACTCACTGGGACACTCAACCGAAAGTTCCATTTTAAAATAAAACTCCAAACGTTAATTTCCAAAATTTTCGTCTAAATTTAATTTTATTTTTAAAAATTATTGATTACCTGTAAATAAATTTTTTGAGAAAGACCAAAGTCAGCAATCTTGACAACCATGTTCTCGTTTATTAAACAATTCCTTGTGGCCAAGTCACGATGAACAAATTTTCTATCTGATAGATATACCATTCCAGATGCAATTTGAAGTGATATATCAAGTAATTCCAAATGGCTTAATCTATTATCTCTATACACATCCTGACATTCATCTACTATATTTTTTATAATGTAATTACTTGGGGAACAATGTCTAAAAATAATTATCATGAATCCAAAATTATTTGTTTTTAAACAAAAAAGTTGCACTACCTTAAAAATTCATTTAAATCTCCTTTACCCATATATTCAAAGAGTAGACACATTGGTTTACCAATAGCGCATACACCCAATAACTTCACTATGTTTGGATGATCAAATTCAGCTAATAAACTTGCTTCTTTTTCAAAATCTTCTTGTAAATCTTCAGATGCTTCATCTTTCAACATTTTTACAGCTACTATAGTAAATTCTTCTCCAGGAACAAGATCTGGGGCTTTAGCTTGAAATACTTGTCCAAAGGCTCCTTGACCCAAATCTCTCAAGAAAATTATGTTATTTCTAGGATACTCTAATCTTTCCAATTTAGGATTTAAAGCTGCCCCTGTTCTGCATTTCAACAAATATTTATTTAAATTGTAAACTTAATTACATGACTACAAACCTGTGATAGTCAATATTACTTGGAAGTTTGTCTAAATCTATATTAACTTCATTCATTTCAGTAGCAGTTGGGTTGTAACCATGTTTACGTTTGTAAAAACGGTGAGCAGCAAAAATCAGCAATAAAACAAGTAGTACCACAAAAAGTCCAACACCAGACACCAATAGAACAAATTTTGGTGTAAAATACTTATCCATAGCAAGACCATCTTTCATATTTTCTTTAGTAATAGTAGAGTTAGCACATACTGGTATGTCACAATGCTGCCATCTCACACTTGAATTGGTTGTAAAACACCATGGAACATGTTCATCTCCACCTGCATTACGACAATAGTTTTCAGCATTTTTCATCTCTGAAAAAACATCAGGTGGGCCTGTGTGAGTATGAGGGAACTGTGAGTCCCAACGTTGGCAATCTAAACCATATTTTGTTTTATTCATTTTTCCTTGATAGAAACGACCTCTTCCAATTATACAATTATCTGAAAGTATAATTCCCTGTAAAGCTGCTTTTCATGACTAATTCTTTACTTACATGTTACTTCATCTAGTTTTATTTCTGTAAGACCAGCATATGAACAAGTATGAGTGCTATTCTCAGTTTTATAACTTGGTAATTTATCACAATCTGGTAATTCAAAATGACCTCGTGATGTCAAATATATTCCTTTTGCTTTTTTGTCTTCTATAAGGGCCCAATCATTATAACAAAACTGCCCCCTTACTGCTATGCAGTCTTCCTTACACAATGGCAAGCCATATGCTTTATTATTTTGCATAGAACATTCAGGAAAAGCATATAAACATAGAAGTCTCTAAAGTTTAAAGCAACTTTTAATTTCAACAAATACAAAAACAGCAAATACAACCTCAGCTGCACTACGACAAGGTTCCTTCAAACTTGTTATCAGTTCATTCCATAATCCCATCGTTATCTTTTCATTAAGCCACCCTCCTGTAGTATTTTTGGTCATTTTGAACCAAAAGAGTCCAGTACTGTTAAGATAACCACTGCAAACTCTACCATGATAAGGAGCACAATATCCGTCGTCTTCTGCATAGTTTAATTTAAAAACGCACAAAAAATGAATTAAGAAGTAATAAAATATAAACATTTTTTTTCTTGAAAAACTACAGACTTCATATAGGTTAAAGTAAACAACTGATAAGATTTCTACTTCATTATTTTAACTGGATGTAATACATTTAGATGTTAACAATATTCGCATCACATAAACATCATTGTCTGAAATTATTTTCAAACAACACTTTTAATTTATTTAACTTTTGAATATCGTTTTATTTGCTTTATTCTTAACATAGATTAGAGATGACTCTAAAAATGTCAGCTATGTATAGTGTCAGTGTCATTGTGTCACGGTTATCGGTTATCGTAAACAAGTAGTGGTTATGTGAAAAAAATAATAGTATTGGTTTTTCAACCCAACCAAACCTTTTTTCAATAAAGCAACTATTTTAGAATATTATATGTTTTTAAGTAAAACAAAAACTAATCATTACAAAACAACTTTAATTAAAATCCTAAATAGTTAAGACAAAAAAAGTAATACATCAAAATAACAAAAACAAATGTAGTTTACATTGTAATAAAAATAAAGTCACGTACACGCATTAGAAAAACAAGAACATTCCATTAGTATAATCATATACGAAATTCTGTGAAAAAATATGTAAATATTTTATAATAAATACAGTGTTTTTAAAATTTAAAGATCACAGTTTCTGTAGCATTGCAAAATAATTATAGTTAACTTCTTGCTTAATGAAAATATAAATGCCCCTATCTATTATGTTTAGTAACCATTAAGACTAGGTTTTATATTGCTTCGGATCTAACGGGATTATTTCACTCAAAATCGAAAAATATTTTCTTAATACAATACAGTAACAAATATTGATATAAGAACCTGTTATTAAAACTAAAAGGAAGATTAATGTGGGCATATAAACAAAATATCACATAAGAAAATAAAAATGTCTCTAAAAAATCAAAAACGGTAGGCTTTAAAAGACTTGAAGAAATACAAAACATATTTTGTAAAAATAAACAAAAATAAAAATACTATATAATAAAAATACACTACCTATTCTCACAATATTCACTGGGGATAATTCAAAACAAGACTAACTAATGCAATAAATAAGAGAACAATAAACTGTAAATAAAAATAAAAATAAAAACGTTGAGCAACAAATACATATACTATAAAAATAGTATGAAAAGGTTGCAAAACTACTTTATGTAACAAGTCCATTCATTGACTTTTATGTATTTTACGGAGGCAAAAGTTGTAAACAACATTATGGACTTTATCAGACTTACGCTAAAAATTAGTGATCACATTTTTTTATCGTCAGTTTTTGTTAGTGAGAACACTTGGGGGCCGCGCAGTTTTGTACTTTTAAAATACCACGATTAGTTTTGATAAAATATACTATTTTAAAAGTGCAGCCAATTGGGCTATAGTATGTTCTTGAGCGAGAGCAGCTAATTCTTTAACCCACTCGTCTAAGAGCACTGCACATAAGGCAACATGTTGCGCTTGTGTAAATTTTGTGATATGATAACTTACACTACTTTCTCCGGTTGTTATTAGAGGTATATTACTGTCTATTTGGCTTGGTCGCCTGGCAAACATATTTGAAATAGATGAAAATGATGATGTAAAGCTTCTTCTTTTAGAGCCATTTCTTCGAAATGGTTCTTCAACTTCAATGCTTGGTGAAGATGGAATGTTCCTCTCCACTGCATTTCTACGTGCATTTATCAGTCTAGTCTCCCTTTCCAGTAAAAATTCCTTTGCTTGACGTATAAGACTTGTACTGTCAGGCTGTAGGCTCATAAATTCGTCAATTTGTAATTTTAAATTTCCTATTATCTAAAACAAAAATTAAACGTTTATAGGTTTTTAGGGCAGGCGTCGATTTGTTATAAACTTCTTTTTGGGTTGTTCTATCTTGATCCATGGAATTCTTCTCTTTCAAGCCTCAGCCAGATTATCATTAAAGTCAACAAAGAATGGTGAAACGTTTGAAAGAGAAAAATTAGATGGATTATAGTAGGGTAGCCTGGAAGTTTACAACCAATACCACTATTTAATTAAGTAGAACTCAACAAATACTCACTTGAAATAAAGAAGGAATATTTGGCTGAAGAACTAGACTATGATCCAACAAATATGACCTAAGTAACGGCTGTGAATAAACTGCTAGCCTTGAAATTAAACCAGTAAGATGGAGATTGATATATAACGAATTTGATAAAAAACATTTCAGTTTTTCCAAAACGGCAGTTAAAAAGGGCCCCGCGCCGCATGTAGGGTTTAAATTTTCATTATCATTGGTCAAAGTCACACTCATGCTTTGCTGTTTTATTTGGCTATTTAAATTTGACTGTGAAATTTGCCAAACTGGTAAATCGCAACTGGTTTCATCAATATTCTCATCTAGTTTTGCTTTTAAACTTTCATAACCACTACTTTCCCCCAATGAAGGTAAACTATTCACATCTTCTAAAAATATATATAAATAGTATTCAATGTATACTAATCTTCTATTTATAAAACCTGAATAATTTGTTTCTGAAAGTGGGACTTCATAACCATTATAAGAATTACTCCAATTAGAACATCCTATTTGACAAGAAGTAATCTTACTTCTTGCATCACATAAGTATGCATGATAATTTCCATACAGCGTTTGATGACCACCAAAGTAATTCCAGTATATAGGCTTTTCATCAATTCTTGGTAACTGTTCTGTATTAATACAATTTGGTGCTAAAGCTAAAAATTTCTCAAAACTGTGACAATGAGGATCTAACAGTAACATTTTCTGTCTGTGAGAGAGTATAAGATGTAAGGATGGCAATAAATGCTGAAAAACTAGTTCCAACATTAAATCCTCACAGTTTAAATCAACTACAGTTTCAAATAAGGATATTGTAACCAGGCTAATTTGATTTTCAGAATTTATTCTTTTAATAAGTATATCTAACATTTTCTGACCATCATATGGTACTTGCAATAAAAATTGCAATAAAGAGTAAAGTAATCCAGGACTGGTTACAGTTCTCAAAATAAGTTCTAAATAAGCTGTTGCAGCAATTTGCTCCGAAGGATCTATTTGTAGAAGGGCAGGACCAAGAACAGGTATTAAAAAACCTCTATGAAGAAACTCCTGCATTTGTTTTTGTATGGATGGATGAGAGACTTGAGCAACAGCATTGCTGAATTCCAAAGATGTTATAAATGTACAAAGATTTTTTATATCTTTTACATCATCTGGTGTTAAACGATGCCAGTCTGGGGAAACTATATCATTTAGTACATTTGGTAAAATAGTATAGAGACCACTTAACCCTGTTGCAAGAAGGACACATATATTTACTTGTTCGGAAATATAAGTGGCTATCTGATCATTTTTCTTTGTTAAAGACATACAGAGCAGTAAAGCATCTCTTGCTTGCATTCCAGAATAGTCCTCTCGATGAAGAAATGTAACCAAAAGATCAAAAATAATAAACCTAAATAAATTCATATTAGAACAATTATTTACAAAAAATCATACTCTTACTTTGGACGTCCCTGTTCTGTAGTAAAAAATAACTCCAACATGTCACTATTTTGTGTTAATAAAACACATAGTTGGGATAATAGAGAAACTAAACATTTTTCAACATCTTTTGGAAAAACATTGGACTGGCAAGAACTAAGTAACCTAAGCATAGGCCTCAAAAAAGCTTCATGAGCTAGTAAAAGTTGCCTCACATGACAAACCAGCATTTCATAAAATTTTAGCTGTTCTAGGCAGACTGCATTTGCATACCTTAAAATATACATATAACAAAATTATTATTGAGTAAAAGGATAATTAAAGCTTAAAGATTTATGTCTATGAGATGAAAGAAAGTTAAAGAATGTACCAACTTTTATGTATTTGTTTTTGATAACAAAAACAGTAGAATTTGTTTACTCACTTTCCTGTTCTTATACCCCATTCAAATAACTGTTCTAAAATTCTTGAATCTAAAAGATAATTCAAACACTTTGAATCATTAACATTTCGATTAGCAACCATATCAGCCTTTTTTACATCATATACAAGTAGAGTAACCATTTGTTCTAAGTGATTTACAACGCTCAAGACATCATCTTGACTGGGTAATTGCTAAAATTTTAATTAAACCAAAATTTTACAAATTAATAGCTACAGACAAACATAACCTTAAAAGAATATTGAATGAACTTTACCTGGCTTCTTTGAATTATTTTATACGTCTGTAACCAATGTTCCTTAAAACTATCATAACAAGCTCCAGGATCACATTCCTCGTTTGTATTCAAAATATTACGAGACTGTCGATTTACACTAATAAAACTGTTATTGCGTAACCATTCCATTTTATAATTGCTTATAAACAATGGCGAATTTGTCCTCTTCGTCAAGAATTCTACATTTGTAGTTGTACGAACTAATACAAATAATCTTCAAGATTTATTATTAATAAACTCATTTCACATAGGGAAAGGATTTTATTGACATAAGTCAACACACACAAGCAAATAACTCATACTTCTAAATTATAATACATATGATTCGGTATATATTACGAATATATACAATATATACTACATCTGCATGGTATTTTTGTGTTTACCTATATCATTTTTATGACGTATCTATATTTAATAATGCTAATCAAAAATACTTCACAATAATATCAAATTTAATATAATTAATATTGCCTCAAATAGTGTATATTATATAAATCCATGGACAGGACACTATATAAAGTCCATCTGTCTATATACATATATATATATATGTAAATAGACATAGATAGACAGATATATATGTATGTATTTCATTTATTTATTCATTAATTAATATAGATAATGATAATGACGCAGATAATTGGTAACAAAAATAAATAATTTTAAACAGGAATATATTTATACTTTAAATAAAATAAAATTCTCATAAAACACGGATATTTTCATAATTATTCTATTTATCGTAAAATTAAAAAAATCTTTAATATTTACTTTTTATCAATACGATAAAATAGGAAACACCAAAAACAACTTAAACCTACAAAGATGTGTTATAATTTATAATTAAAAACAAAATCCACGTTTATTCAATTAATAACTGCTTATTTTAAGAAATTTGTAGTTAAATTATGTGTTTAATATAAAATTACATTAAGAATAGATTAAAAATTATCAAAAAGTCACACGAATATCATATTTATTTATAAAAAGTTAGTTTATCTAGTCTGAAATACTACAATTTTCTCTAAGTAATTTTTTACACTATACTCATATATTGCATGTTTTTTATGTAAGTTTATTGAGGTGCTGTAAAAGAACGTAAAGTTTATTGAAGAAAAACTACCTACTTTTACCTACTCCTTTTTATTTTTTTAACATTAAAAAAAACATTTTTTGGCTGCAAATATACAAGATAATTTTAAAATGTGCGTGAACTTTGGTAAAGTTGGCTGAGAAAACAGTTCAATTAATCTCCTAAAGGTGGCTCTTCGCATCGTTCTTTTCGAGTTGGGCATTGTCTCTTAAATCGTGTTTTTCTAACTTACGTCTTTACGTTTTAATAATTTTCGTGAGAAAAGTGTAAATAGTCCGCGAATTTTAATTAAAAAGTGTTTAGCACATTATCTAACTCATAAGGTATGATTTTTCTGGTTTTATGATTAACTGATTTTCGTGATATTTAAAAGTTTAATTTTCTAACCTTTGAATTTATTTTCGTTTGATTATTAAAAACAAATAATAAAAGAAACACGACATTATTGATATATTAATTAATTAACTATTTTGTATGTATATTGTTACAAATATTGGTAATCAATGTATTTAGCCATTAAATTAATAACAGCTACATATTAAAAGACGCTATTTTATCAAAATCAAAATAATTAACTTATTGTTGTTTGGAGGTATTTATAAATGATTGCTAATTTCAATGCTTTACTTTAAACGACAATTGTTATATATTACATATGTAAATCCCCATAAAATTGTAAAAATCATGCATACCTTTCAACAATCACAAACAAAATAACATTCATTTATCATTTTACAGACAAAGATACCCTCATCTAACCGTTCTATGAAAATTTTCATATCATCCTTAACTGATTGTGTTTATAAGCCTTAAACATGAAAATTTATTTCAATTCTCAAAAAATTTAAAATTAACATTTCAAAATTCGATACATGTTTAGACACTATGATATAATATGTTGTACCTTGAAGGCGTCATCGTTTATTTTGGTATACAATAAGTATTCCCAGCAATATTTATTATAAAAACTTGTTGAGCCAAAAATTTGAAAACAAACTATCTTTTGATTAATATTTTGACATCCAACAAGTTTAATATTTGGAGTTATTTTTTCACAAACTTGTATATATAAAGCATACTCTACTAGTTTCGTTAATCTCCTATAGGTGGTATTGTTCTTTTCTATTTGGTCATTGTTGTAAAATCGTGGTTTTCTAAATTGTCCGTAAGTTTTAATAATTTTTATAATAAACGGGTAAATAGTCCGTGAATTTTGATTAAAAAGTGTTCGGCATGTTATCTGTTACATAAGGTATGCATTTTCTGATTTTACGGTCAACTAATTTTCGTAATATTTACAGTTTAACTTTCTAACGTTTCAAATTAACTTTGTTTAATAATTAAAAAAAGAAATAAAAAATGATAAACATGACATTAGTGAAATATAAAATTGATTAATATATTCCGTTAATAACAGTAACATATTAAAAGACGCCTATTTCAACGAAATTAAAAAAAATTGTAGTGTTTCAAAAATAATTTCACTTTGTTTGGAGGTATTTACGAGGTGTGCATTTCGGTTAAGAAATCGTTGTTAAGTTGTAATAGTTAGAGATAAAAAGTATATTCTGTTGTAGAAAATCACAAACTAACGTTTCGCCTTTTCGTATAAAGTAATTTTCCTTGAAAAATCTTTTATCAAAAAGCGAAATATTGATTTGTGGCTACAAAGAAATACACCTATTTTGTTACAGTAATAGCGATTTCTGCAAATAAAGTAATATTATTTAACATGGGTAATTTCTAGGTAAATTTGATGCCATTTACTGGAAATTGCCCAAATCAAACTTTAATATTTATTTACATATGTTTGACAAAGTTAAATAATATGCAATATAAATACATAGTAAATTACATATCTATTTCCATTATTTATCTAATATGTTTTTTTTTTGTTTCAGTATCAATATTTTAAGTGAAAAGTGTGTGTTGTGGAAGTGACCATATGGATATGGAGAGGTTCACACATGTTTTCTGTTCAGGAAGATGAAGCATATTAGGATTGGACCAAAGGTAATTAATCTTGGGAATAAAGTTTGTCTTATAACTTCAAGTTGTTTCTTTTATAATTAATTTCCTGAAAATAATCGAAATATAATGTTTAAAGCCATAAAAAATTATTAATTTTTATTTTCTTTTAGGTAGGTTAGGTACGGCGTTGGATGTAATGAAGTGGATTCGCCAATTATCTATGTGAGTTTTAATGCAATAATTCAAATAGACTTGAGTGGCAAGTGTCGATATTAGAAGTTATCAAGGTTTTTGGAGGTCAATTTCGACACTTCAATCAACCCAGTTCTTCAAAAAATATTTCAAACTTACAATAGGACATTTTTATTCTCTTTCTTGTTGTACCTTTTAATTGGATCTTCTTAATCGTTTCTTTTTCATCCGTTCTCTTCTTTGAAAACATTTTCCACTTAAATATATTCTATATAGTATATGCCCTGTACTAAAGTGCTTGTTTCATTAATATTATACTTTCGAAATAGGGACACATATCAGATGATAATTGAAATAATTTAAATAAGAATGCAGTTTTTATTTGGAAATGTTTAAAAACATTTCGTGATAAAGTTGCGATTCAACGAACGCGCGGGGATTTCTTTATGGTAATAATAATATTAATGTGTTGGTTTGTGAACAATACCTATTTGTGCAGTGTGTTTAGTGTACTGAATACAATTTACAATTTATTGTAAAGAAAAGTTTTGTGATGTTGTTCAATGATTGGGTAAAATTGAGAAGTAAACGACCTGGATAAAATGTTTGAATTAAAAGGCCATAAAAGAGAAAGCCAGGCTAGACCTAGACCAGACCAAAAACTACCGATTATAATAATTATAGCACATATAGACGTTTAAATAGTATGTGCCAATAAGATGAAAAGTAAAACACTGTTCACGTGCTCTTCTTTATCTGATAGATGTTTTCTATCGACATTTGGAAACTTCACACGTCATTTTAGTTCAGGCAATTGAAGAAACAGTTCAAAAATACGTACGCTTTTAGTAGTTACCTTAGCTGCTGCAAGTTGTCGTGGGGTCGCTAGTTGTTGACTGAGCCGGCGTGAAAGTAAGGAAAGAAAAAAAATTGTGCTAAAACAGCTTATAAAATCGTTTAATTTAAAAATGGCAAAATATAAAATTATTATGGTAAGACATGGAGAGTCAGAGTGGAATGAGAAGAATCTATTTTGTGGATGGTACGACGCCAATTTAAGTTCAAAAGGTACGATTTCTGTGTGACCTAAACGACCTCTACTAGTTATGAGGGGCAAAATTATATTATATTTCAATTAAATACTTGTTTTGGAATTTGGTAACTGAAACCAACTATAATAATCTCGTGGGATCATATTAAATAATTTTTAAAGGAATTGAGGAAGCAGTTAGTGCTGGAAAAGCATTGAAAGATGCTGGAGTCAAACTGGACCTAGTATTTACATCTGTATTAACTCGAGCTCAAAAGACGTTGCAATTAATTTTGAAGGAAATTGGTCAAGAAAGCATTCCAATTATCAAAACTTGGCATCTTAATGAGAGACATTATGGTGGTTTAACTGGCCTAAATAAAGCTGAAACTGCTGCTAAATATGGTGAAGAACAGGTTGCAATTTGGCGTAGAAGTTTTGATGTACCACCTCCTCCAATGGAACCAGATCACCCATACTATGATATTATTGTGAAAGACGAGCGTTACAAAGATGGACCTGCACCAGACAAATTTCCAATGTTTGAATCTCTTAAGCTTACTATTGAGCGCACATTACCTTTTTGGAACAATAACATTGTTCCTGAAATTAAGGCTGGAAAGTCGATTTTAATTGCTGCTCATGGTAATAGCTTAAGAGGAATTGTTAAGCATCTTGATCGTAAGTAAACAATAGGCATTAAATTTAATATATATATATATATATATATATTCTCATGTGATACTTTAATTATGCATTTAATGTAAATTTTAGAATTGTCAGATGAGCAAATAATGAAATTAAATTTGCCAACTGGTATTCCATTTGTTTATACATTAGATGAAAATTTAAAACCTGTTGAAAATGGCAGTCTTCAGTTTTTGGGAGATCCTGAAACTGTTAAAAAAGCAATGGAAGCTGTGGCAGCTCAGGGTAAAGCAAAATAGTGACATTACTTAATATATATTATTTTTTCCTATTCAAACAAGCACCATATAGTGTATATGCTACTTCATAAATAGATAGTAAAAGGAAGTGAAAATAAAAAGTGGATGAAATATGTAATCATTGCAAAAATATTTATTATCTATGTTATAAAATGTTGTATGTAAATAAAATACTAAACCTTTTAGTACCGTTATATTCTTTATTCACAAGTGTTTATGATACAGTCCGAAATTGACAGGTTTGATTCTTGATTTTATTTAATTTTAACACATTTACAGTCGATAAAAGTGACTTTAAATACTGGAGGTTATAGTTTATACTGTTTACTTATTATTTAATGTTATTCTTAAATATTCCTTATTAGTTTACAAATTAGGTAGTCCTACTTTTAGTTTTAATTCGGGAATAAGAACGTTTTATAAATAATTGACCATTCTTCTAATTATATATATATATATAAATATACATATATATGTATAAGAGCTCTACATCCATCTATAACAACGTTTTGTTGAATTATATATATATATATATTTATAGATGTATATATATATATATATATATATATATATATAATATTTATGTACATATGTACATTATCAGCTATAAAGTTGTGTATAAAATATTGCAATATTACAAGCCATTAACTTTGGTTTTTAGTAAATGGCAATGACCTCATTTTAAATAAAAAATACAGAGTAGTTATATAATTATTTATAATTACATTATTCTTATTATAAATAGAGAATGTTCTGTGTTAGTAATAATAAAACTATCAAAAAAGAGATTTAATGAACTACTTTGTATTTTTTAAAATAGATAGCATTTAGTCACTTCGAATATCAAGTATTTTCTGTAGACCTTCACCATTCAAATTGATAAATATTATAGTGCATTTAAAATAAAATTGAGCAATTTATACTAAATGTAACGATGACTGATCTTAACAACAGTTTATACAACATTAACAATTAAAAATATCTACAAAATAATTTAAATTATTGTCTGGCACTCAGTTTATATATTACAATAGTATATATACTTTCAGTAATACTGTTTGTAAATTTACCTTAACTTAAATTTGTTTGAACACAATAATTCGTTTTGTACAAAAAAAAAAATCAAAACTATATGCAGCATTAATTAACTGTAAAAATTATCACGTTGCTGGTACAAAGGTAATGGAGTTTCTGGAGAATAATCTTCCTCTTCGGAATTATATTTTTCTCTTTCCAGGGGCAAAGACGCGAGAGCTTTCGCTATAAATTAATTAATAAAAACGTAATTAAATAAGAGTAATAATTTAAAAAAATCGACATGCATCAAGCAAAAATAAATTAAATAAAAATAAACACACCTTAACTAAAAATGAAACAGCAGGCAGGTTATTCATTCTTCAGCGGTATTGCTTGAACCTACAAAATCAAACACTAGTTGCAACAAACAGCGGTTTAAGATTTTAATAAATCAAATAAAACCAAAATGTAAAACAAAAACGTAAACTTGCATATCTCATGTAATTACCTGCAACAATTTTGCTCATTTCCATTACTTGTTTAGCTAATATTTGGTTCAGTTGTAAAAGATGCTCCCTTTGCTTTTTTTCTTCAATCATTTTCGATGTCGCCTTGTTCGTTATATTGTTACGTGAGTTTCCAGAGTACGATGTACTTTCTATAAAAATATATATGCTTCAGAAATCGCATTTTCATTTTAAAATTGAAATTTCGAATTACCTGATGCCAAATTGGCAGAACTTCCGCTAATTACTGTAGTATCGGAGAGCATTTTCTTGATAGATTCTACTTTTCTTAATCTATGTTGTTGTTCTTCGAATGATAGTTGAGGAAGCTGCTCAGGAATATACCTTTCAGGTATAAAAATTTTATTTGGCGTTCCAAGAAGATTATCTATAGTGTTTTCATTATACTTAAGTTCTTTGCTGCTTAGCGTCGACCTTACTACATCAGGAGTATCTATACGTTGCCTTAAAGCTCTTTCCATATCCAAATCATCCCTAGCTCTTCTACTGTTAAAGTCTAACTTGTCGAATGCTTTATCGTCTGTAGGAAGTTGATTTAAGCTTTTCATTATTAAATCATTATTAGGAGCTGTATAATGTCTCCTTTTTTCTTTTGGAACTGCTCGTCTGTTTTTATTTTTTGGACTCTCTTGCGACATTTCAATAATAATTTGACGTGCTGCTTCACTTTTAAATATGGGTGACAACTCGTGAGGGTTACGGGTTAAAGGTAAAGTTTGAGTATCTGTATAGCTCTCGTGCAAACTAGGATTTGATAGCGAATTTTGCCTTGATAACAGTTCTTGTTCAGAAGGGCCCAAATTTATCGCGCTTTTTGTTTTTTGAACAGGTGCTGGCTTAAACAAACTTGAACAGGAAGAATCGTCCTCTTCTAGGACAGTATCCCATTTCCCGACGACCGTTGTCTTTTCACGATCTCTTTGTCTGCGTTCAGATTCTCTTTTAACAATTCTTACCGTTTTTATTTCCTGCTTTTCATGAGGAACAATGTTAGAACTTAAGGTAGTATCGTCACTGGCGGAATCACTCGATTTTAAACCGCGTTGATAATCTTCAAAGTCCACGTTCTGAGTTCCTTCTGAACTCGAATGAAGTGTCGATATTGGTAACGTTTCATTGGATGACTCCCATAAATCGCCATGATCTACAGAATGCATTGTATCTAGGTCTGTTTCTCGCCATAATGAATTAATTTTCTTTTTCTGGTTGTGGATATTTTGAACGGGTGTTGTTGCAGAAGACCTTAGCTGTTGAAGATTGCTAGAACGATCTGTTAACTGCCTTACTTGCATACTCAGTTCTTGTCTTTGTCTTTGAAAATCTCCTGTTTTTTGTTGGACTCTATGTAAATCTGATTCTAACATGGCACTTGTTCCTAAAGTACATGGCAAACTGTCACCTAAAATAACCCATATTATTCATATTATTTTCACTTATACAAAAACAAATCGATTATACATACCGGCATTTGATATCTGGGGCGAACTTCTTTGTTGTCTGCTGCTTTGTAATTTTTGTTTTAAAACTAGTAACTCTTGCTCTAATGTAGCGTTTCCTGCTACTGTCTCTTCTAGTTTCTTTGAATTTTGAGCAAGCATGGCATGGACTCTGCATAACTCATTCTCCAATATCATTTGTTCTCTTCTGACTTGTTGGATCTTAGCAGGATCATTAAATCCTTTAGTCAGTTTATTTCTAAGACCTCCTAAAGCTCGTTCTATTTCTTCCTTGTCGTGTTGTAGTCCTTGCAGAGTTTCCGATTCTTCTTGAATTAGTTTATCTAGTTGGTAAAGTTGTTGTACTTTAGCTTGAAGTTCTGAGTGGTCAGGTACCAAGCGGTTCCAATCTTTTCTCTCCTCCGCCAAAAGTCTTCGTTCTTGAATCTGCTGATTAAATTCAAGCCTATCTTTGAGCTGACTGTAATCAATGCGATCTTTAGGGAATCGATACAGGGATCCTAATTTTACCATATTATCAACCAAGTTTACCAAAGGTTTGCTCTTTTCATACTACAAAAAAAAATGCGGACATAAATAATACGTTTTTCTTTATTTATTTAATATATAGGTAACGTACTTGTTTTTCCAATTCTAGTAAATGTTGCTTGATTTGCTCTAATTTTTGAAGATTTTCTAAGCGCTTTGCAGCATCAATTTTTGGAAGTTTTTTCTGTAAAGATCACTTATGTGAGAATATTTTCATTTTTTGGTGGAAAACAGTTTTAAATGTATACGTTATGTGATTTATAGAAAGAATAAAAACAGTTTTTAACGTTAAGAAACTATTTAATTGATGAAAGGGTATGTGCTTAATTAATTAAATAGTTTCGTTTAAAAACGATTCGACGATATTAAGAAATAAAGGTAGACAGTTGTTAAAGTAGAAATACATTATAAGTTTATAATAAAACCCGCACCCCACAGATTGTTATTAGTTGTATTAGTCACCAGAACATGAATTTTGTTTTTCGAATCCTGACCTGTATATTATCAATTTCATTATAGCACGCCTCGATGGTATTAAATGTATTTGAGTTTTGTCTGCGCAATTGGATCAGTAGCAAGACCAGTTCTTCGTGAGTTCTACCAAGTAATTCCCCTGCTGATATATTAATTTTTTCCTCATTCTGTGAATGATTAGTCTATTGAAATGACAGATAGTAATAATTGAAAACCATAATACAAAATCAGTGCAATGACTCATGTTTGTTTTATTAATTAAAATAATAAAATATGAATCATGAGACAGTGCAAAGCTTTTATTTAATTATATATAACACATGAATCGCAGTTAAAAATCAACTGCCAAAGTGCGCGGGTTTGTATTTTTACTTACCCTTCTCATACTGCTGTTTTGGGAGGTGTTTGAACTGATATCGTGATTGTGCATTTGAGGTGCATATATACCTTGATGAGAAGAATCTGTCCTAAAATTTTTAGGATTGAAACCAATAAAATAAAATCAATTTCAAAAATAATATTTCTACGTACTTGGGAGAGTCATTTAAATTTCTGTTTGTGTTGGCATTAGAGTACATAGGTCTGGCATTAGGATTCCATTTTTTCTTCCCTTGTATCGCTTTTGGGAAGGTGTCTCTAGTATTTATAGATATTGAGCCAGATGCTAAAAGATAATAAAAAATATATATTTAAATTATTCCTTACTTAAATTAGTACCTAACAATTAATATAAAAATTATGCGTATTGTTTTGCAATATAATATTTATGATCTTATCGTATTCGTAGTGTTTATGAGGGTGTTTAGTGTTTCGAGTATTATCTGAACAACAGCTCCATGTTTTTCACTCTCAGTAATAGCTTTATGGTTCACAGATCATGCTAAGAGTGTTAAAGCAATAAAATTTCGCATGCTTCCTGTACAAAACGCCGTCGATATATACTTGTGGTGAATTATTTATTTACATATATATCCGAAGTACTTTTTATAAAAATAATATACAAATTATGGTACCTGCTGGTTGTTGGTTGGCTTGTTCAGTGATCTCGGAAACGGTACTAGTTCTTGCACCTGTTTCTACAACCACATTATTATTCGCTAACCCTGGTGTACCCTGTTGAGATATTTGTACTTCTGCATCAGTAGGTGCGCTGGATAAAAAATCCCACTGTCGTAGTTTCTCTCTATCAATAATGAAACTACTTTCTTTACTGCTATTTTCGTTTTCGTTGCTGTACTCTTTCTTAACATCATCGGATTCTTCGTTTTGGTCTTGAACTGGAACGTTAAACATTGAATCGTTTACATATGTAACCATTCTACTGATTCCTCGGGGTTGTTTTCTGTTTTTCTTTTCCGTTTCTGTCAGATTATCTAAATCGTCCAGTGATCTTGTATGTCTTTGACTTACTAATCGAAGTCTTTCGTACCATACAGAATCTTCTTCCCATACGTAACTTCCTTCCGTTGCAGAAGTTTGTTGGGTTTCTATTGCATCCTCTTCATCATCTTTCGATTGAATTTCTTCTTGCATTCTAAAAGTACTGTCGTTTAATACGTTTTCTAATAAACCTTCTAAGGAATAGGACCTTCTGACGTTTGTGTCTGCTTCAATTTCTTGATTGAATTTGTCAACTTTACTGCCAGGATAAATGTTACGTAATTCGGATTTAGATTGTAAACTGGAGTTTGAATCGTTCATTTTTAGACGTTTCAGTGTATCTGATTCGTATAAATTTTTCTTGTCGATATTACCACTCTTATCGGCTATGTTGAGAAAGTCGGCAGAAGCTGATCTAGCTTCCGCTGCCAGTTTGAAGGAATTATTGAAAAAGTTTCTAGGCGAACACTGTCTAAAGTTTCTTCGTTGATTATTACATCTAATTGGGTTTGTTATTCTAGAAATGTCTTTTTTACTTCCGCTGGTTGCATTTCTTTGATTGTTCAGTGTTAGAATAGACGAACTGCTTCCGGTGTGAGAAGTGTTAATTGAAAGGTCTGAGTAATAGTAAGGGGCTGGTTGGGTTCCTAAAGAAGTGCCGTTAGGATCGCTCTGATTACTTTCTGGAAAGTATAGTGATATTGAAACTGGCTCTTCGATACTTAATGCGCTTTCATTTCTCAAATTTGGTGTCGAGCATGGACTGTTCTTGATATATATTCTTGACATTTCGGACGGTAAAGAAGCTTGACTACTTGAATGTCCTCTAAGAGTAAATTCGTTGGGGGATAACAGTGATCTACCACTGGAATCTGACTTAAAAGTACGAATCGATGTTTCACTAGTGACTGTATCTCTACTGTTTTCTCTAGAATGAGACGCTTGAGTGATTGACGATGAAGTTTGAATATCTCTTTTAGGAGAAGTTGCTGTCATCCGTTTCAAGTTTCTCTGTCGTTCGATGTCAGTGACGATTACCATATTTTCGTAATTGTGAAGATGCTGGTTTTTACTTTGTCCAAAATTTTCATATTGACAGTCTGGTGAAAGTGGTTCCGTGTTTTTAAAATGATCATTAGATCTTAAAAATAAATGCGCGTTTTTTCTTTGGGAGTTTTCGTAAAACTCTTTTGACATTTCTGAGACTGGTCTTCGTTTTGGGTGTTCTGGGAGGTTACTATTTGAAGATGCGCCAGATCGAATTTCAACAGCAGAGTCGCTTGTCTGTGACAGTCTTCTCGTCGTTTTGTTTGATTCACCGTTTAAACAATACAATGAGTTATTATCATCGCATTTCTTAAGATATAAGTTGTTACCCACCGGATTGGTAACATCGTTTTCGCCCTTTGGTTGACTTCCAAAATTTCTAGTAGTTACACTAGAAAATTTAAAAACATCGTCCTTTTTATTACCTTCTGTAAAATTATTGTCAGGATAATCTTCGACGTTTTCTAAGTCGTCTATGGGTGGAGGAGAAGTAGGAATCGGCGGCGGTGATACCAGTTCACTGTCGGAACTGTCTTGGAATTCTGGAGCCATCCGACATGGTCCTAAATAATAAGAAGCTGGCCGGAAAGTGTCGGACAAACTGAAACGAGGATGACAAGGTGTTTCCAAAGAATCTAAATCTTTAGATGCTTCATCATCAGCGTCGGAACTATCTGATTTGGATTTTGTTTTATTTTGTGATGCCATTAAAATATCTGGAAGCTCGGTCTTCTCTTCTTGAGTTTCACTGTTCGAAAAGTAACTGCCTTTCTGATTCAACTCCATATAAACGGGTTCTGCTTTAGTTGAAGGAAAGTAAATCATTTCATAAGGTTGCGATTCGTATGGTTCAGATAAATTGACGTTTAATTTAGACATAGATGTGTCAATACTATGCGTCATTTCGACATAAGGATTTTCCTCTAATTCTAAAACAGTTAATTCACTGAAAGATTCACTTGGTCCAAGAACACTTTTTTTAGGTGTCATTGTCATATAATTTTCTTCAACCGTATCACCTTTTTCGTCGTCTTCATTTTTTCTTATACCGTCAAATTGATTGTTTTTTTCAAATTCGGACAAAATACTAACTACTAAAGCATCGTTGCTTTTGATTTCTGTCATGGATGGACTATTTTCAAATTTGTTAGAATATTCTGAACGTAAGTTAGATACTAAAGCCGTATGGGCAAATTGTTTATTGGAAATTTTTAAAGGCTTTTCGAAAACGTCGTCTGATAAAGAGTTTCGGGGCGAGTTTTCGCTTTTATCATTTTTAAGGGTACTACAAGAAGTATAGTTAGAAATTTCGGAAGAAGTGCAAGGAGAATTTTTAAAGTCGTGCGTTGTGTCATTTGTTTTGTCAAAGGGTACATCAGAGTTAGAAGAAGTGGTATACGAATTAGGTGCAGAACTGTGAGATTTGGAAATGCCGGCAAACCCTTCCGTAGTCCGTCCTGCCTGTAATTGTACGTTTTCTTTGCTGCCGTCCTCATTTTCTGACCGTGCATAAAAAATTTACAAATAAATTCTTTTATTTCTAAAGAAAATAGCCTGTTAGTAACGAAGTCGAAAGTTAAAAGTTGCCACCAGGAGTTAGTAGAAAAGTGGAAGACCCAAGCTAATCCAGGCAGGAAGGACCAGTAAATACTACCCTGTACAACCCACTAAGTACTACAAAAGGCGTAGATAACCAAAGGCATAACTGTTGTTGAGAATCCATCTAAGCAATTTTTAAAGTCAAAGAAGCAGAAGATGAACAATGAATAACTTTGAAGAAACTATGAATTATCAACAAATTCTCAATACATTATGCCATAAGAAGTTTATATTTGCAAGGAATATTCTACACATTAATCTATTATAATAAATGTTAAAAAGCCTTACCTTCGTCATCGGACGAGTAACTGTTGTATTGAGGAAGGGTACCAAATGATTTACCACATTCTTGGTAAGCATTGTGATTTTTATAATACAGATTACGATTTGAAATCCCTTTACTGGAATTTTGACTGACTTTTCTGTTGAGTGGAGATTGAAGCATTCTCTGTTTCCATTCCAGTAATCTTTTCATTGATTCTTCTCTCTAGAATGATTTTTGGGCAATTATTAAGAAACATACAAACACGCAATTATATTACCTTTCTTTCTCCGTCTTTGCTGTTCATTCTGCTTGCATAATAAGCCCTTTCAGCAGAATTGAAATTTTGAGCGAGTCTTGCACTAGCAGATCTTGTAAATTGATCGTAATTTTCGGACCGGGATCGTGGAGCGGGACTGACAGCTTCTCCTTCAAAGCGACTTCTTGGGCTCATTCGCATATCTATATCAAGTTCTTTAGATAACGAACTGTCACTAAGTACACTTACACTTCGAACAGTTTGAGGTTCTTTTCTTGAAAAATCATCCATAGGCTGTGTTCTAGAACGCATCAAAAAATAGGGACTTCTCGATTCTCCGGAAGGAGATTTCTGAGGCACACCGGCATATTCTGAAGGTGGAGGAGGGTATTTCGGCATTTTCGATAAATATTGGGAAGATTTTCGCATTTTCTCTGCGTACCTCTCCTCCGAATAAAAATAATTGTCATTTGCTATATTTTTATTTATATCTAAACTAGATTTAGGCCTCGGTTGTCTCATCACAATAGTGTTAGTTTCAGAATGCTTAACTTCATATTCTAGGAAGTCAGCACTATGAGGACGAGGAACAGTATTAGGAATCTTTCTCATTTGCGGCGGTGGCATATATTGAAGATTATCTTTAGGGCCCTGTATAAAAATCGGTGTATACGGTCTCTGTCCGGCCACATTTACTGCTGGATTGAGCTTAGAGCCATTATTATACGCTACAGGACTAAGAGGTCTTTTATACATAGAATGGTCACCATAAACATCTTCATAATCCGAAGAACGCAGGCTTCTAACATGATGCAAATTTGATCTTCCATAAGTGTCAGGTGTTCTTCTTTCCATACATTGAACCATCACGTTTTGGTCTCTTATGAAGTCTGGAGAATTGTGGGGATGTTTTTGGTATACTTGTGGTGGTCTAGGGTTGTATGAATAATGTTCCATTTGTTGATTGGAATAAACATTGATAGGCGATTTTTCTAAACTTCTCGAAATGTAAATCGGTTGTGGAGGACATTGGTGACCAAGGTATTTTGGTTCAACACTGTAGCGTTCAATGATATCAGGACTAGGAGATGAACAACCATCGGTTAACCGTCTAGGCTTAGGAGGAGCATTTGCGTAAAGAGGTTGAGAGTATTGACTTGATTCGTACTGACTTGGATTACTTATGTCAGTAGTATTGTCAATTGAATGCGTGTGATTGGAAGTTATTTTTAATCTAGGCACTTGTCTGCCTTGAGAATTGCTGGAAATCAAAATTTCCGCTTGTCTTTGATCTGTAAAATAACTTGGTTGCTGCTGTTCCGATTCCCTAAAAAACAAGGAGCTATCGATAATAGAGTTAAGTCAAACGCAAGAAGCTTTCTTGAGAATTACATGCAATTTTGTAAGTTGCAAGCCATTGCTAATACTTTAACCCATCGCATCATTAATTCATGAGAATCTGCGGCAAGAACGTACGTTCTCATATTAACATGTTCGCATTTGAAAGAATGCTTTTTGTTGGCTTTATCCTCAGGAGTACAAATAGAAACCCTATATGAAGGAAGGAGAATGGATCCTAGCAATTTCTCTTCTTCTGGACCTATTAAATCAAACTGATAAATCATCGGATTACATACAATTACAAAATTTAATCAGTCAAGCATTTAGAAATAATGAAGAAAAGAAAATGGAAGAAAGAAAAAAAGAAACGTTATTGACATACCTTTATAATAAAAGAGGCAATACTCTGACAAGACAAACCATCGTTTCTTCCATAGCATCCATCCTTCTGACCCTTGTTTATGAAGCCACCCCTGCATAGTAACAGGGGCTTCAATAGGCCTTTTAGCGGAAGGCGATCTTAGCTGTTGCTGCGAGTTAGCACCACTAGACTTCTTTTTATCGACCTCCTTCGATTGTTTCGTTGTTGGAGTGGTTGGTTTCGTAACATTTTGCTCCCCTTTAAGTTGTTGAGTGGTGTGATAATGTGTAGGAGCTTGATGGGGAACCCATATTTGAGAATTCTGCTGATTTAGATTATTTTGGATTTGAGAAGGGGATTGACCTTGATTCGTCTGCTGTTTCTGATTATGCTCGTGGGGATGTTGAGTCTGATACTGATGATACAATTGATTTTGGTAAACATTAGTGTTTTGAACTTGGCGAAACGGTTGCTGCTGCTGATGTTGATGGGTTGTACTGGGTTGATAAGGAACCTGCGGTTGATGAAGGTGTTGGTGTATATGAAAATTTCGTTGGGGAGGTTGTTGTTGTTTAACAGTTTGGTTTAATTGAATGTGTTGGTGGCTAGGGACTTTTAAACCATACTGTAGTAGCCTCAGTGGTTGTGGTGCGCTACTTTGTTGATGTGCATGCTTTTGAATCGTTTCATTAGATATAGATTCGTTGTCTTGTATCGTTCCTGAGTTAGTGTATGTGCCTTTCCTACTTTCCATGCTAGTAGGGTCCAACCTGGAAAAATTGTTAATGGTGTAACGTTAATTGGCTAGTTTATGTATGATACTTTACATATTCTGTATTTTAGTACCGTAATAGCAACACAAAACGGAAAATCATTATTTAGAAAGCCAATTAAGCTGAACTATCTAATAGGAGAAACGTTATTCATCTAAATCGGTAAATCTGTTATCTTATAAGTTGATTTTAAACTAACTGTCTGAAGAAAATACTGATATTTATATCATTACAGATTATTTTACATTACCAACATTTGTTTTAATAAACTGTAGTACTTACTCGGGTAAAGTTAATGATACTTTCTCTTTATGCATATAATAATTAAATAAAATAAAAAATTAAATTATTAGCGCATATTAAAGTAAAAGTTAACAGAAATTTGTAAAAAAAAAAATTAATTGGTTGGAAAAAAGTTTGTCTAATGACGTAACTGCGTGTGGATTGAAAAGGAGTTTGATCTCCAAATTTTTAAATAGAAATTGACGTATGTATATATATATATATATAATTTTTTTTATTCTTAATCGATTTATTTGCTTTTATTTTTTTTTTGTTATTGTAAAAGCGGTAATGTCAATGCAGAAGTGGTAAAATATATAGGTCAGTTAAATGAGAGAAGCAGGTGTCAAAGAGCGAATAAATAGGCTAATGCTTACTGCGTGTGGTGGACAATAAATTTCAGGTTGTAAAACGTTTATAACGGGCACTTAAAAAAACATAAACAAAAGGATATTGAAATGCAATTTGAGAATGTAGTTAAACGGATGTATGTATAGGTATATATATATATATATAAGTATATATTTACCAGTCCCACAGATGCCACAAACAACTAAACATTTTCGCGTTAATTTTTAGACGACCTTAATTTACTGCCATCTTAAAAATATTTCAAGTTTGCACTAGTTTACCAAGTGCGGTAACGAAAATAAAACGATCTATAATTAAACCGGCAAGTATTTTGAATTTTATACATTGATGTAGGTCAAAATGAGGTTGTGTGCTTGTCATATATAAAAGAATAATATTTATTAATCAGCACACGAACTGGATGGACAATAGAGACAAGAAATTGACCTTATTAAGCACTGTTTAAATTCACGAAACACTTGAATTTACCACTAGGTACAAACATTGACTTGGATGCGAGATATTCATTTTTCTGGGTCATAATTTGCGTACACCATTGTTACTACGCCGTTCCGGATACTCAACGCCGGCGCTATGTTCGTTTCCTTAGGGATGAAACTACCCTAACGCGAATGGGGGTGGCGGATAAGGACGGAGATACGTAGGCGCATCTATAGCCAAACAGAGCCAAGAAATCCAGACATTAAACCTTCCCTAGTTCGTTTCTTCTTTCTAGTTCTTCTTGTTTCTTTATCAGCACATGCCACTGCTAGTAATCAACCGTGAATGCTTACTATGAAATGAAAAAATATCGGCGCTCTTTAAATACATACAAATAAATATTGACAATGGTGTTTCTAAAATTAAATTTATACGATATTTAATAATAAGAATTCTACGACCGACGCAACAATTCAGTTTACCCTTTAATTTTTAATTTACTGAGGAATAATTATGTTCAATGAAAGGCATCTGCTTTTAGAAAGTTGTAATTTTCTCTTAAGGATGAACAAGGTGTACTTCATCGTTTATTAAACGATGTGAATTTAAAACAAGCTTTTGGCCCTTATAATCGAAAAGATCTTGAATATAACGCTATCGATTTCAGATCAATACATATTTTAAGATAATGGTAGCCGAATTAATAATTAATGAATTAATGATTTAAGATTTAGTTAGCAAAACTTCTAAACGTTAAAATTAGATTTTCTCACATTATGTCACGATTTTTGGAGTCGTGTGTGTTGTCTTTTTACTTTCTACATATATAGGTATCGGTTAGAATTTATAATTTTATTAATTACTGAAGTGGTGTACGTTATTGATATTAAAATTCTTCGGTTTTTTTATACGGAATGTTCACAGATCGTACTTAATTGAATGATAGTCTCGATGCCATTCAAACGGCAATTATACGTTTAGCTCTACAGTTAAATTAACGGAGATCTTAAATGCCTTGTATAGTATGCCAGAATGTATTTAAACTTTTACCGTTAGTCCTTCGGATAGTAAAATGCGGATTTAATGACACTTTGTAGTCGATACCTTTTCTAATAATTTCAAAACAAAAAAACACTTCATTCATAACATAAAAAAATAGACTGTCATCAAAAGCATTTCTTTATCACACAGATTAACGACTCACAACTACCTTAGCATGTCAGGTTGTTAACATATTCTAATCACTAAACTCAAAAACTGTGATTTTGGGCTTTTTGAAGAGGATTAAAGACTACGTGAAATTACTTGAAATAAAAGGACAAAACAATCAAGAAGCTAGCCATTTCCAAGACATCTTCTGGTAGGTTCCATGTAGGAGGGTTGAAAAAAGAATCAGAAAAGAAAAGCTTTGGCATTTTGCAGTTTCGATAAATGGTTAGTCTTAAAACCAAACAAGCGAATTTACGAACACTCGAATTTTTAAATTGCGTAAAATCGATCAAAATCTGAATATGCTGGGGCCATTGTCATTCCAAACAAAAAAACCTCGGAAATGGCTACTCCCTTGATTGTTTTGTCATTTTAGTTCACATAGTAATGTTTGAAATTTATGGAATTCGAGAATACGATAATTCAAAATCATTCCAGGTTCGGAATCAGGTTCGCAAAGTACGTCTTGATCGACGTTTATATGTTATCGTTTCTACAATTAAAATGATTAAAATATTATTTAATTAATTTTGGAAATACAATACCACAATGCCCACTTAAAATTATTTTGATTATCGGTAACTTTGTCTTAATTCTACTTAAGTAAGTCAAACTGTTTCTGCTTGTGTGTTGAGTATTTTTGTTTTAAGAATCGATACCCGAAAAACAATTAGATTAAAGGTCAGCAGCTTATGTTGTTATAAATTATAAGTTTGTAAGTATAGTATCTTTAAAGGTAGAAAGTGTATGACCATTTGTGAAAACTGAGTGTATAATATATAGGAGTGTATTCAGAATTGTACCTTGTGAAGCGACGAGATGAGCTTAATAAAAGAGCACGTTTTACAATACCAATACAAAGTAATTTCCCATCAGCAGTCGCAACACTAATGAGAAATTACAATGTAAAGTCCGTCGAATTGTTAACACAAAACATTTAGCGTACAGGCGTGTTCATACGTGTCTCATACAAACGCCTTGCATTTTTATGAGCAATGTACTTAGTTGTGAAACTGACACAGTTTTACAGTTCGTAGGAAATGTAGTATGTACTATTCGTAATAAGGAAAAAAGATGAACCCGTAAAAGGAATATAACTGAAACACTTGAAACACCATCAGCGAACTGATTGGAAAGATTGTTTTTAATTAATTTATTTATTGAACCAGAACTTCTTTGATGGTCCATGAACTATAAATCGATTTATAGGTATCTATATAAGTTAACGCATATGTTAGATTATTATGAAGGTAAAAATAACTATAATTGAATTATAAACAGATAAGAAGATAAGTATCATAAGAAAATTATTTGCAGGGCCAATTTGTAGTTATTGCTCCCCTTAACCATTAACTGTTTATTAACTCATTTAACATTACTGTTACAGACAGGTAATAATTTAATTACTTACTACACTTAAAAATTAAATCTATTTATCTTTAGTGTCACTGAATCTAATTTTAAGATATATTTTTACCAATAGAACACATATTATGTATTTTAGGTTTAGGTAACAGTTTTTATTCATTCTCATAGTAACAAATACTTATTAGATATTACGTAAATTGCAATTTATTTAGTAATAAGTTAAAATTCATTATTGTACTTTTACTTTTATGAGCTAAAGTTCCTCTAGCAACCTAACTAATTCCTTTTTTAATACCCAAACTCCTAATACCTAAAAAATTAAATTAAGGATATTACAGTACGTTGTATTTTTTTTGTGAAATTTTCTTTATGAATAACAAATCAAAAAGTAATTGACAAAGAACGTTTGAATCATGCATTAAACCCAAGCGTAATCACCCAATAACCCAGTAACATAAGCATTAAAACCAATAACCTAAACATTAAAACCTTATAACCCTACAATTTATAGTTTTCAACCCAGGGGGGCACTTCGCCAATAAAAAATAAAAAATTAATATTTAAATAAACTTGCTCTCTTTTAAACATATATTTATTAAATAAATAAAAAATACAATCTAGTAACATAGATTAATTTTTTCTATATTTTTAAATTTATTTACACAACGCAAAAATAGAACTTCTCTTCACTAGGTGGCGTAGTGGTATGCAACTTATAGGGTAATGAAGTTTTAAGTATTTTTGAAATTTGATTTATTATTACTTTTGAGAGAGTCATTGTTTAATTTTCACCTGGAATTTTCCAGGTGGTTATAGCCGGCCCTGTACGCTGACTTTACGTTTGTAGGATTTAAGTATTAATTAAGAACTTTAGAGAATTGGCTAATTATATGCCAAAGTAATTAAACTAACAATAGGTCCATGTACTTATGTAACTTGTTTCAAAGAAATAAAATACGTACCTATATCTTAGTATCAAAAAATCATCAGTTAAAGATGAAAATCACTTTTGAGTATAGGCAAAATCAATGAATTTGTTTATTATATCATTGTAATAATGTAGGTAAATAATTTATTTTTATATTGATCGTTTAACAAAACAACACGTGCCTCAGCGTAGCGTTTATTTACATGACAATAACACACGTCGTTTGATTTTTGTTAATCGATATAATAAACAAAAGGTAGTGTATGTGGTTTTAACTTGTTATTTAGGCAATAATCAAATCAAAACATGTAAAAACACATGTATATCAATTATAGATACGCGTTAGATAAGTAAATTATTATAGAAGCAAATATTTGTTATTATAGTTTGATTTTTGACGCCGATTAGAATTGTATTTGTATCGAATATTGTACATGAGGGTTTTATTTAGTTAATATTAACGTTTTTGAGAGAACATGCTGGTTTTGAAACACCATATCGAAGTCGAATACCGCTATAACAGAAATTCAGTTACAATCTATGTAAACGTGTGTAGAAACTGAGGAATGTGGTATAGGTAACCGAAAAAGCAAGACATTAAATCTTATAAGGTTGTTATATTGAACTTACTGGTGCGTTGAAATTGACATGCGTTTAAGGCACAAAACGTAAGGCAACTTTAACCAATAATTTATTATTTTTACTTACATCCCCTTGGTACTCATGCTCGCTGCTATGCATCAAGATGGTATTGAGTTTACACACTACACGCTATCAGAACATCTTAAATAATACACACTGTACAATTATAAACAACCTTGAAATAACAACGATACAGTCACATAAGGTTTAAGTAATGTTTTCTAAGCACCATTTTAAATGGCACTTTAATCCAACGATCACCATTCGAAATTTGTTCTTTTCACTTAATGCCGAACCCAAAAATCACAAACCCATTCTTGCTTAGCAGATTGTTAATTAGGGTACCCGAAAGAGTAGTGGAAGAGAGGGAACAGGTAGTTATCTATCTGTACAGTGTATACGGTGTATACGCACCGGTGTCCCTCTATGCCCCCCTATTCAAACACCTGTCTTACTGGACGAACAGATAAACACCAGTGACGTACTTTATTATTTTCTTATTGTACCTTAGTACAGATACGATATTTTTTTCGTACATATTTTTCGTTGAAAGTTAGCTGACACTAAGAATATTTTTTTGTGAATTAGATGCATACTGTTGTGTGTTTTCGTTAATTATTCGTTTCAATTGATATTTCAATTATTTTTACATTTATATAGGTATTGTTTTTTTTTTTTTAATTAAGTAAATAAGGTAGGTAGATACTTTTGTGTATTCTCATACGTAATTTGTCACAATTAAAAATGGATTTGAAATAATGTTATAAAAGAGCAGAGAGAATTCTTTACTAGGTACGTGCCTGACTTCATTTTGGTAGGTACATAATTTTATTATAAGCGTAGATGGATTCATATTCGTACGTGACGGAGGTTATACTTGTTAATTTCTAATTGTGTATATGAATTTTAATTAACCAGCAACAGAATAGTCTAATTTTCTTTTGCTTGTAATTAATTAACAATTTGGGTGGTAAAACGTGACAAAAATATCAAACAATTATATATTTCATATTCTGCATGGACATAGGTATTATTATTAATTATTTTGATGAAGACTACCCTAATCTACATATTAAATTAATTTTTTAAATAATTTCTGTATAGCCCTTATGGATTTAAAAACATTTTTTATTGCTGCTGATTAAATTATTTTAAATGAGAAGTTTTTTAAATTGTATAGTACCTAGTTGAAAACAAATGTATAGTTCGATATTTTCTTAGCTCACGTTTACATAAGGTAATAATCGACCACACATCAGTGGTCACTGTGGTTGTTTGAAATACCGTCGTTGCATACGTAAGTAAGGGGCAGAGGTAACACAAAGTGCTTTCTTCTATTGTTTTGCAGCAGTTACACCTTACAAATAAAGGAAAATGATTCTATTATACACAACGTACTTCCCAGAATTGTAATAAAATTATAAACCTCCACAATTTCCAAGAATTGAATTCGTCAGGATAAACAAGGTCTTTATGACTAGGTACTATTTTTTTAATTTTTATTATTGTTCTACACACCTCACAATACCTATTTTCTTGCTCATTATACGCAATATACTGCATTTTTTTATTGATACCCTCTATATATATCTCAATATTAAATAAAGTTGACATTTAAATTGGGTTTTAAAATTTATAAGTTTTCCAAACTAAATTTTTCCGAATTCAATAAAAAATTAAATATTGTCAGCTTGTTAGGTCAAATAACGTTGACATTTTAAAAATCATAAGTTAATGTTTAACAGTATTAAATAGCCCGTAGTATAATTTTATTAGGATTTAGACTATTGCGATAGATATTTTTTAATAGATAAATAAAACAAAAGTAAAAAATAGAAAATTTATTACTAGGTCCTTAAATAATTGTAAAAACGTTTCTTTTAGGATACCTTACAAACTAATTACTTTCCATGTTTATAAAAGTCTGTGTCTCATGTTTTGATGCGGAATGAATGAATGATGGCGATAAAAATGTGGTACTTAATAAATTGATATTACAGACATCTGTGCGTGTAGTTTCTGTTTTGTACATTTGTACTATTTACAATATTATTAATTCTAGGAATTAGAACATTTTATAAACGCTAACAGTCTGTTAAAACTAAGTATTGGTAAAAAATATATATAAAGCTAAGCTCGATATACACATTTTTGTAATTGTTTAAGTTTTGGTTTCACGTAAGAGATCAGCTTAGTTATAAATGAGGAAGTAAAAAACAAATTTTTATTTGTACTTCTGGAAAAAAGAGATGATATTGCAAGTATTATTGTGGTAACTAAAATTAGACAATATTATCCTTTGAGGCATTAGTCGTATACTGTAGAAAGTTTACATTTTTTTTTTTTAAATATATGCAACAAAAACGGTCTCTAATACCTAGTTAAATTAAATTTTAAATATTTTTAACAATAAATCAGAATAAGTCTTTTAAAACAATAACAAATGTGTTTTGGTATAATAAAATTTATTTCGCTAATCTTTTTGTACCTTTTGCTTAATTTCTTTCGTCAATAAATAGATGTAAATTCTGATCAGTTTCTTTTGAGAAAGCAAGTTAGATACATAATAAGTTTTTCTTATTTCTCACTTCTTCGAACACATTGTTCTTCTCAATTTTTTTTTTACATAGTTGAATATTGCATATTGCGTTATGCCTTTCCTATACATCGGTTTGTGGAACTCCTTGGATAAGTTGTGTCTTGCTTTTGGAAACTTTCCTTGTAGTCATTAGGGGAGTTCCTTTTCTACCCTCACTTATCGGTTCCTTTAACGAAGCTGCACTTTCAGTCCTAAAAGAATTTGTGCTTATAGTCCTTGCAGGTCCTGTTGTCTGAACAACTCGCGGTTTATCTGTATACTCATACATTTCTGCTCCTCTAGTATTATCTACACCATTATCTGGATCGTTTTCTTGTAAGAACAACTCGCCGTTATAATATCTGTCAGATTGTCTAGAAAGAGTAAAAAGTAATAATGTAGAGGGAAATTAGAAATTGTTCATTTTATTTCGTACCTTTTTGCATTTCTCCAAAGCATGCAACAAACAACTACTAAAACGATTAAAAATAGGCAACCAGCGGACATGCTCCAGAAGGCTATTTGTAAAGGTTCCCGCGGTTCCCACCAAAACTGCAAGAATAATTGTTACTTCTTAGCTCAAAAAGTTATAGATATAAATAATAGAAATTATGATTGGAAGTACCGACTGGTATTTTGGGTTCTTCTTTTTATTCAAACCTCACGAAACCGATGGAAGTTTTGTGTCTCGTGTCAAAATCAAATCCAGGATAGAGGCAAAAGGCAAAAATCCTAGTTTTGATTTTAGCACTGTCTGTTCTTAAAGTAAGGGGAAGAATTGGAAACTATTTTATCTAGTTGGGTTATTACATATTATTTTTACCTCAGTTGTTGGGGGGTATGTGGGCACCAAATGGCCGACTACTGTTGGAAGATATTGAGACCAAAATGCTGACTCTGTTTGGCGATAATTCCATAAAATTGTTGAATTGAATGTGGTATTAATATTCAAATATTTAATTTGACCCATTCTGGCTAATTCGAAATGTAAACCTAATATTTGCGTATGCGATGGGTTTCTTAAATATTAATAGAAAAACAATTTTGTTAGGTACGGTACTTCAACTGATAAAATTCATCATTTCCCTTACCCATATCTTGCAAAATCAGAATATGCTTTCATAAAGAAATGACTCATGTTCCTGTCATTGTTGGTCCATTGATTTCTTGTGAATCTCAGTTTCGGTGGGAAAAATTCAACGTCCATAAATGGAGCTCCGCAAAGTAAATAATGTTCTATGTCATGGGGTATTCTGGCCCAATGGGGGAGGTTAAAAGACTCTACGGTTGTATTAAGAACATACATGTAAACAGGGACATCCTGTTCTATCAATAATTTTACCATTTTGTCATTTGGTGCCACGTATAGAAAATCACTTAACATCTGAAAATTTACAAAATTGTTTATGTAAGAGTTATCTTTCTTTATGGGACATATTACATTTATGTACTGGTCTCTTATCAATGTTTCGTTGTTTGGATCAGGCCAATAAGTATACATATACTTAATAGCTTCGTAGGTTCCATTTGGGTTAAGGGTATAATTATATCGAAGAACAAATTCTCTTATTTTTTTGTCAAAAAATTCTCGGGTTATTCTAAAATCTGGCACTAAACTGCTATTTTCGGCTAAAACGAAAATGTGAATAGAAAACATAAAGATCGAGGTTACTCGCTTATTCTGGTATTGAATCTCCAATGGGAGTAATTAGCTAAAATTGTATTTTGTTGATTAACTATTAGTATATTTAAGCCAAATTAGCTAGTAAGATTTCTAAAACGCAACATCTTAATTAAAGATTACGAATTATTATTCGTATTAATTTGTACAAAATGAACATAAAGATACTTACATACAAAATAAGCAGCTTCTTGTAGGGTAACTCCCGCCATATACTGCAGGCCTTTGTTGAATTGTCCTTTCTTTATCAAATTTTCCGGAAGATCCTTGATAAAATGCCAATCTTTTTCATACCATCCTTCGTAATAAGGAACGGTAACATTCATATCGATGACAGGACCCCATGGGAAGAAGCCTACTTGTGGTGGAAATTCAGCATTCCCTAATTCGTAAAAACTTCGACCCTGTTTCATGCAGTTCACAAGTTTCCACGACGACTCAATACTGCAACCCAAAAGTTGTCCAAACACCCTACTTGTGTTCTGGGCCCTATATTTATCTATTACAAATGCAGCATCGGCTAGTGCAGATCCACTCTGAAAAATAATCATGATTCGTTTAATTATTTATATATTATAACTAAATATTAATTATTAAAATGATATTTATTTACTTGGGCTATAACTTTGGTAACAATATGCCGTGTTTGGGGTGCAACCATTAGGAGACCAGCAGATGCTGCTCCAGCTCCTGGTCCGAAAAGCGTTATCTTTTCTCTATTTCCGTTAAAAAATTCTGCATTATCATAAATCCACTGTAACGCCATAGCTTGATCGAGTATGCCATAATTTCCTGGCGAGTTGATATCCCCGGTACTTAAAAATCCTAAAACAATCAATTTACATAATTACTGTAGCTCTCAAGCTTTCACGGCCGGCGTATGTTGATGCAGTGTATTATTCCGGACTGTTTTGCCGTGGTCCATGGAATTTTTCTTTTCCAGACGTTTCGTCGTGCTTTGCTGACGGCATCTTCAGTGGTGACGTGGCAAGTACTTGGTCGTAACACGGCAAAACAGCCCGGAAGAATACAATGCATCAATTTACATAATTATTAATAGATATATATATATATATACCCACCCAGTGCTCCCAATCTATAATTGATTGTGACAACGACGACTTCGTAAAATGTGGCAAGTATATGTCCCGGAAATAAGTTTGAAGCTCCATGCGTAAAATCGCCACCGTGTATGTAAAACATCACTGGAAGTTTTTCTGCCACACTGCCTATCTAAAAAAAATATCTACATTTATTTATCTATTTTATTTATATAAGTGGTGCCTTACAGTTGGAGTGAAAACGTTTAAATATAGACAATCTTCGTCCATATCTCTGACTCCTTTCGAAGCTCCTGTATATTTAATTGGTTGAGGACAAGCCGGGCCGAAGTCTGTTGCTTGGATAAGTTGCCATCCTTTATGTGGCCTTGGTGGCTGAAATAATTAAAATTCATACCCACAATAAGAAATAATGCTCAATAAATACCCTAAATCGGCCTTCGTTAATAGGGGGCATGGCGTAAGGGATACCCAAAAAAGCAATCGTTTTTCCCATTTCTCTTTCTATAGATTCGGAACCAGGTCTGTAGAGAGAATCTGGATCTGGATTATCGTAAAGATATACCTTAAAGCCCTGAACTTCGCCATGTCTTGTTCTTACAAATACATCTCGTTCTTTTATTATACTGTCTGGTCTCATTTTCCCTTGAAGGTCTTCTCTCCAACCTCCTAGCACACCAGGATATATTGGCTCTTGGTTGCCTTGCTGTTCAAAATTTTAATTTCGAAATTTGAAAATGAAAACAAAAAATTTATAAAGTTTTCAGTAAAAAGAAAAAATTAAGTTGTCATTACTATTTTTTAACGAATAAAGCTAAAATTTGGTTCTTTGTTATTTGTTAGACAAGAAATTTGTTTGAGTAGATGAGTAAAATCCAATTTAATTCGTGATAAAGTGGTCGGTGTGATGTTAAAAATGAGCAAATCGTTGTAACTTTTTTGACATATTTAAAAGAGTTTAACGAACTCTATAAAGTATCGGCGTTACATGAATACAACAATACAATAGGAAATTTTGTTACATAAAATAAAAAACGTTAAAAAGTAGCAGGTATGGTCATTATCAAGGTTACTCTTTAAGTTTGTGACACTAGCCATTATATGATATTGAACTTTATAAATAAGAAGTAGTAAGGGAGTTCAATGGGCCTTTTTTCTTAATTAAAATTGTGGTAAGGTTAAAATAGGACGCGTACGCTTGAATAAGTTCCCTCGAAAAAGAAATTGAAATTAAACTTCCCAGTAGTGCTTTTGACCTCAGAAAACCATTCTATTAATATTTTCTTAAATTTTTGAATTTTCATTACACTATTATTTATTTCTGCGTACTCGATTATAAACGCTTATTTTCATGAGATTTTTCAATTTTAAACGCCTAATTATTTTAATAACTGTTAAAGAAAATAACCTTAGGATGAAGGTTTAAATAAATTTAGTTGTTATTTTAAAATTGTTTAAATTCTGAAATATTCAATTTATAAAAGAAATATCTACTACTAGTTTTGAGTAGATTATGTAAAAAATGTATATAATAATTTCTGGAATAAGAAAAAAAAAATTAATACGAAAAAAAATGTTCCGTTACTTTTTGGTAGTTCTGGAGAAATATAATCACAAATAATTAAAAAAAATATTAAAAGAGTTCTCACCTGGTCATACTTGAACCTAGGATCCTGATTTACCCTTCTGGGGTCTCCAGGTTGACCACGGGAGCTGTAATAAGGTTGATACTGACTGTATCTTCTATTATTATAGGTGAACGTCCTGTAGTCTATATCCCCAGGTTCGGGTGGATTATACGTTTGATAAGGATTATTTTGTCCGTAATACACATCACCCTGATTGTTTTGACCACTCGCAAACTTCACATACAATTCACAATAAACGAGAACTTTTAAATAATCCCATAACACTTGTTTACACGAACGCGCCATTTTAGTTTACCTGTACCTTACGTCACTCAGGTGTGCCCAGTAGTTAACTTTTACCTCTAACTTACGGTCGCTCGAATCAGCAGTAGAATTAAAGAGCCTCATGACACAAAACCACAAGTTTAGGTAGAAAAAAGGGACACAAGATACACACAATGTTCGAAAGCAGTTAAGATAGACGAACGATATTTTCACTGACACATGCAGGTATTAATAAGATTACATTGTGATCAATGATAAAGCCGTTTATCTAACGATATGAGCTGTCTGATAAAATGTGAAAACAACACTGAAAGTAATATAACTGACGAGAGTGAGCACAATGCATTTAATAATGCAAGTGTGGGAGTTAAATAACTCTTAATTACCAGATTACTAACGGACTGTGGTATTTAAGAACTAATAAAACTACAGTAGTTGATAATTAACAATATTTCTTCTTGTTTTGCTCGTACTTCTTCGATTATAATATTGTTGCTATGGTCACAACCACAGGGCCACGTATACTGGAACCCACAATGAATCATTTAGTTGAGTCAGATTCAAACGTTTGAGTTAAAAATAAAGAAATTAACAATTTTAGAGAAGTACAACAACATTCCTTGAAACTAGAACTGTAAAATAACTTATTTTTATATAATATTATAAATTGCAAACTGTTTTATTTATTTCTTTTACTAGGTACGTAAAATTTGAAGTTAGTTGAACAAACTCCAAAGTATTTTTAAATTGTTACAATTAATAGGTAGCTATTGTAGTTACATCATAATAAGCTTTCACTAATTTTGAGAAAGACAGTTCTGGCAAATTCTAATAATAACCATTAAATTGTAATAATCCTATTATAATTCTCATTATGCCCAAGCCTTAAAAGTTATTTGTAGTTGTTTGGTTACGATGATACAGAAAATAAAAACAAAAATTACTTTTTGTACGTTGGTCGGTAAATAATTATAATTAATATTATTTTTGATACGCGGTCTTCTTAATTGTTGGAGTTTTCCAAAACGATTTCATTGGTTGTTACATTGTTAAGGGAAGGGGAACCATGTGTTGCGAACACGAAAAGTTCTTCTTCTCATGGTAGGTCGTGCTTTAGTTCAGTGATGGTTCAATTCCTGACCCTATTCACCCTCTAGATTTCATGTAACATGTGCAATACACGATAACTCGATTTTATAAAGACCATTTTTATTATATACTAACAACAAATACAAAAATGTTTACTAGCTGTTGGTGATACAAAAAAAATAGTAATAACCTACCGGTTGTCGTTTTTGTTTTTTTTTTTTTAATAAAAAAGTGGTACGATGGCCGAAGACGTGCTACATATTTCAAATATTCCCCAAAATTTAGATTTTCATATAGTGACTCTTTTCGAAAAATTAGAAACTCTAAGACAAGAAAATGGTTGTAGTAGAAAAAGTTTTTTGAAACTTCCAATGATGGCGGAAATTCGTACATTAGAATTTTGGCGGTCAGTTATATGTGAATGTATTGCATCTTTTTGCTGTGTCGTTATTGTGTGTGGGGCAGCAGCTGGTACAGGGGTTGGTGCGTCGGTGGCAAGTATTCTTCTTGCCACATCTCTTGCAGCTGGTTTTGCAATGACTACACTTTCACAGTGTTTCTTACACATTTCCGGTAAGTATTTTTAACAATCTTTTAAATCAATCGTTTCACTATAGTATTCCAAAAAACTATTTCAATTTTCATATATTTTGTAGATAGTAAAATAATTGGCATAAATAGAATTTACAATTTACAATTTACAATATTATACTTCATTAATTCAATTTTAGGTGGACATATTAACCCTTCGGTGACAGTAGCAATGGTAGTTACCAAAAGAATAACCATTATCAGGGCTGTTATGTATGTGATAGCCCAAAGTGGCGGAGCTGTGGCAGGAGTTGCTTTTCTTTATGGGTAAGTGTCTTTAAATTGTGATTTTGAATATTTATCATTAATATGTGTTACTTTTTTTACTACTTCTGTTTGTGGTGTTTGCATTTAGATTTTATTAAAATTTCATTCTACTGTTCGAATAGCGAGCGTATGAATTTCAGTGAGTTATTTAAGTAATAAGTTACTTCCTGCTGCCGATAAAAATTAAAAAGAACACTTGAACCGTTTAGTAAAACTATTATGAATATAAGGAAGTTGCTGTCTAACTCATTCTCTAATCTAAATAACCATTTGCAAACATTATCCTTATCGTATGCAGGACCATAAATTGTAGAATTAATTTGTTTTAGATTTTATGGGGTATTTAAAACCAGTATTGGTGGAATATTTATTTCATTAAATGTTATATGTACAATATAGTAGTTAGAAATTTGTCCAGGGGTGCAATAGATCATTCAGAAATCTCTTCGAACGTGCGTTTTTCTGGTTTCGGCGGCTTTTCAAATCCTATAATTTCAGTAACAACGCGTATCAAAAGAATAAGGGAGGGCAACGGACTAAGAATTCTTACCTGAATCTTAATTTACCTGAGCCATTTGTCGGGTGTTCTTGCAGCTGCTGTTCTGTTTGGATGCCATCCGCTCAGAATTTAAAGGCTGCAGGAAATACACAATAATAGGTGCTCCGGTTATCTGATCTTCAATAGATAGGTATTACTACACCATTCGAGGGCTATGGCCTTCTCGATACTAACCTACATATATATTTTCGTACAAAAGCGTTGCATTTTCTTTAGAACAAGAAAGCTGCTGTTGCTTGTTTCGAGAAAAATATTATTTCGATAAATAAATTAATTTTTAACGAATTGCCCCTGTGTGCTATAAGGTATTTATTAAAAGAGAGAAGCTTTATATCAATCATTCCATGTGAATCAATTTTTAGGGCAGGGTAAACACATACTTTATTGGGTTAATCGGATCAATGATAAATAATTTGATTAGCTGTGCACTTGTTCCTCGCAATCGTGAGAAAACTGTATATAACAGATTTCGCATATTATTCAGCAATAATTGATTGTGGTTGTTCGAAAGACCCCATAAAATAATCCCTTTTCCTACACCATGAGGTGCGACAATGTATGTTAATTCGACGTACATTGGTGCTATCATTCTGCCTACACCACAGACGCCCTCCTTCCTCGTGTCGAAGGGAATCAGCCCTAAAATTCACTTGTCCCAAAGCTCTCCAGAGATTTGCTTATTGTTCCTTTTTTTATGATACGCGAACATATCGTGAGAGATATTCTCTTCTGTTTATTTTTAATCCTTAACGGTAGTTTTTCTTCGATGTTCACACAATTCATGAGTAAACCCGTGGAAAGACAAAATAAACGCATGTGGATGACATCTGTTGGATCGCTACTATTTTTAGACATTGGAGTTTTTGCCCTTAGGATCGCCATATAATACGAAAGTCCCATTTTTAAGGCAGATCTGTTCTTTCTTAAAAACAAATAAAACAACTGTAAATAAATTAAATCACTTTTTCCCATGCTCTAGAAATTGACATCGTAAAATTTTATTAACTCAGAACCAACTTTAGCAACCCACAAAAATCTTTAAAAAAATATATTACATTATTAAGGTTTTCAGTGGGTCGTTAAAATGTTTTAATTTATTGTTTTGATGCATTATTTATTTGTTATTGTGTATGTATGTAGTTTTGTGTTACATTTTATTCAAAATTTACCAGTTATTTAATCAAGCTTTTTGAACGGGGGTGTTAGTAAATAAGTTGCAGCACGTGTGCCACAGCATGTCTTACCACCTGGCATGTTCCTCACCCTATTGCCTTTAAGTAGGGACAACTACTTGTTCCCAATTTCCGTTCATCATGCTCAAGTTTTTACCTATATTAGTTCAGTATGGTTTTAAACATCTGCTCGTGCTCCTTTTCTTTCTTTTCCTTCCTTGCCTTTCAGATTATAAAATCACCACAGAAAACATCTGTACTTATCGTCCTTAATTCAAAAATGTATCTATCACACATTAATTAATTTAAATATTAAAGAAATGAACCGCGTTTTTTTTTTCGGTAGATGTTTGAATGGACTTTATTGAAAGAGCTATTGACAAATACTATTTGAAATATCTTAGTTATTGGAATGATACCCCTTTTCATTTCTCTACGTTTATTAATCTTTCTGGAAGACGGAAATAACATCCTTTGATAAAACTCAATATCACCGTCTAATATCAGCAGCTTATGACTCCAAATAATTTCTTTTCAGGTAGGTATGAAATTATTACTTCAGTGTCGCTGACATATTTGTAATAACTTGGTACAGTCTCTATATCTAAAATTTTTTTATGGAAATTAAAAATAATAGCTACAAAAAAGTAGACACGATTTCAGTTTTCAGTTGTTGTTGTTGTTGTCCAAAATAACCATCAGTAATTTCAATAAATTTGTTAGAAACTTCTGAAAAGACTTTATGAAACATATAATTATATATATAACTTATAATAATAATAATTGTTGTTCGTGGAATTTATGCCTTTTTAAAAACAAAAATAGATTATTTTTCAGTAGGGGACCCTATTGATGTTGTCTAAAATTGTAAAAGTTACCAATTCAATTCAATTTACGTTTACTGCAGACGTTATTATCCGTAATGGACTTTCTATAAAAGCCGTCATAAAATTAATATGTGTATCAAATAGCGGAACATTTTCAGTCATAATCAGCTGAAATATTCTCATGTCGACGACGCTTTAAAGTGTGAGTAACAGTTGAATAATAAAGATATCAGTATCGATAATAATCGGTCTACTTGATCTCCCCTGTCGTTCGCCCCCAACGGTTCTCTTTGTTGAAGTGCACTTGTACAGCAAGTCACCCTTAATAAAAATTTACAGTATCAACTTTGAATTTATTTAATCAACCGCAATCAGAAGGACCCTTTTCTGTTCTCACGGACAGGCAAATAAATATAAATATGTTTCAAGGAATATGTGTTATGTGTTTACTGGATTAAAATTCTGCTTGCTAAACAAAGCAAACGAAATTTTAAGAAACTGGTAATAGCAGATGTTCATCGTCTTCAGTCTACACCAAACCTGTTGTACGCATGCTGTATTTAATAATTTGCAGCTGCTGTTGAAGTGGCCCTTAGAATTCGTCAATCTGCTTAAAACAGCCACCCAAGAATTAAATTTATTATTGAAATTTAATTCGATATGGAAATACGTAACTTGGTCCATAAATATAAATAAATTTCACTCGCTGTTAGAAAAAATAATATCTGCATAATTTTTTTAAATTTAATAATTTGTGGAAATTTAAAAAAATTATATATTTTAATAGGATTGTACAGTTAATTATGTTCCTATAGGTATCTTTTTTTGTTTTAAGAATAATTAATTTTTAAAAAGACATCGTTCAGCTAAACGTGTGTTTGCGCTGTAGAGTATTCGAAATATTTCATTACCAAACGGAACAGGTGGCACAGGACCTGTTCTCGGCATGAAAATGTGAACAAAGTAAGTTCATTTTTTAACCATTGTGTACAGTTAGCGCGTGCCGCTTTTAGGACACCCCAGGGACGTTTTCAGAGTAACTCTCCGACGTTCCAAACTGTATTAGTTGAGTTAAACCCATTTATACAAGGGTGCAGTAACTGTAGTAGGGTCATGCTCTACTGAATTAAAGGCAATTGTTCCCTCATTAAAATCAATTATAAAAAGCAGTACTCGCTATAACATCGCTCTCTACAGAATATTAGCTCAGCAGTTAATATAATATTTTAGGTTGCTGACCAAGCAAATCTCTATCATTGTCTTTCTAGAATTAAATATAGTATATCGTGTTTATTCGAGGTAATCATTATTGCGATTAGAGCAAAACCCACAAACAAACAGAAATTAAATCTTATAGTATTTTATAAATCAGAAATTACAATAAGTAAATAAGTGCAATTTAAAAAAATAAATATATTATATATAGTAGATTTAACTTATAAATATTGTTTACATGTACGACATATGTTTCCTTATATATTTTTAAATTCTAGAGTGACTGTTCCTGGTTATCAAGGAAATTTAATGGCAGCAGTTCAACATACTGCAACCGCGGCAGCCTGGGAACGTTTTAGCGTAGAACTAATTCTTACTTTTCTTATAGTATTAACGTATTTAATGTCAATAGATTCTTATAATAAATATATGGGAAGTACATCTCTTACGATCGGGGCATCATATGCAGCGTGTTCATTTGTTTCCGTAAGTTTTGTATTGAAACCATACAAATTTTATCATATCATAGTAATTCCTCCCTTTTAGATGCCTTATTTAAATCCGGCACGATCTCTAGGGCTTTCGTTCGTTTTAAGTAAATGGGAAGGTCACTGGGTCTATTGGATAGGTCCGTTGGTTGGAGGGATTGCTTCGGGTCTACTCTATGAATACGTTTTTAATAAACACAGGACAAATCGTCCCAAGGATTCGGCCGATGGAGATTCTTCGAGCATTAATTCAGACGAAGACACTTATGACGATTTAGATAAACCTGTTGGTACAAAATTCACTGGTTCCACCTATAACAGCTACAGACCAGCAGGAAGTGGTAATGCAGGGGTTGGATACTGCGCCAGTCTTACGTCCGCAAGTTTATATGCCGCTCCTCCAACAAAGTTGGAGAGGGTCGAATCACTTTATGGAGGAACAAAATCCCTTTACTGTAAATCTCCGCCTCTCACAAGAGCCAATCTAAATAGGTCGCAGTCCGTCTACACGAAGTCTAACAGCAGTTCAAACAAAGATACCCTTCCTAGGCCAGGACCATTAGTACCGGCACAGTCGCTCTATCCGATCCGTTTAAATCAGCAGCAAAATCACGTACAGAACCAAAACGTCCAGAATCAACTGCAGCAGAGATCGGAAAGCATTTACGGAATTAGGGGAAATTCTCAGCGGCCAGAGGGTGCTTATGGAACTAGTAACAGTAATAATGGCACTTTTCAGGGAAGGAGTACTAATACTACCGCTACAACCACTGATAAATATGAAGATACGCAAAAACCGATCAGAAACAACAGACCCGAATCTATGTATGGAATGAGTCAAAGTAGAAGAGGGCAATCAGCACAGTCTGATGATTCCAGTTATAGTTCATATCATGGATCGGTTTCACGCAGTAATACGGCTAAAAATAGTACTTATAATGGTCCTACTAGTAATTTTTCTAGTAAAGGCAGTAACAGTGGAAGCAGCACTTATGGATTGAGATCTGATATTAGAAAATCCCCGCCCACACAGTTAATCACTGCTACTGCACATACCGCATCTTATCATCATAACAATTTGCCACAACATTCCCCATCATCTCAGTACTAATAGATTTTGTGTATAGAATGGCATGTTAGTTATGTATTTATCATTGTGAATATATGTAAAGTTACCTATAAACGTTCGTAAATGTAATAATAAAGTAATATAAAGTTTTGTTTAGCTTTATTACATTATTAACTATTTCTCTTTTACCTTTTTATATTACTTAAATCGCATACATATTTAACAGGTATAACACAACGTTCATTAAGATGTTTGAAGAGATTTCTTTCAAATTAATGATAATTAAAATATATGGAAATAAGACAAAATTATTTCTTCTATTTTCATATAGACGATTTTGAATAATTTCCTTATCATTGGTAAATCTATATTAACTGTTTAGTTTGCTATGTATTACAGGAAAATAACATGTTACAAGATTTATTTGAGATACTTCCGAACGTAACACCCTGTATATTTTTTAAACGTCTTCCCGGTAAGTGTACCGCTTACACATCCTGCTTTCTAGAAATAGTATAACGTCAAATCAAAATATTAGTAGTATAACCTTAAAATTATACGTCAGATTTATAGTAATTGTTAACATATTTTATTTATTCGTTATTATTTTAAGTTTATTAAGGAATAATGAGATATCCCGTTATGTAAAGATAACGATTAACCTCGGAGTTTTCATTGAAAATTTATATATTTTCATTTTATACCCTTTTTGGAAATGTTTACAATGAGTGCAAATAGTGCTGATTTAGAAACCCGGGAAGAATATATGAAGAAGTTGTTATCATGGATTGAAGATGCCAAGAACTGGCAAAAAAACCAGCTGCAACAACTTGAAATAGCTAGAACTAATTCAGGAAACCCTAATGAAGTTCCTTTTTTACTGAGTATGTAAACCAAAAATTGAAGCTAGGTGTCCTTGCGTAATAGTTTTTAATTTCAGATCAAGAAACACTTGATGGTTATGAGTATATTGTTCCGCCACTGTGGAAAAGAGTTGTGGCAGAACTAATTGACTTTTGTTTTCTTTTTATTGTAAAAACATTTATTATATTTTCAATACTAGAAAGTTTTGATATTATGTGAGTGTAGTCTAATTAATTTTTAAGATGCAGAATACAAAGACCTATTAACACATTACTTTTAGATCTGCTGATGATTTGGGAATTTTTAACAAAAATCTACAAAATGCTGAAATAATGTACCATATGTCTGTGGAGTTTTTAATATTAGAAATACTGCATAGATTTGTGGTATTTTGTTATGAGGTGATAGAATTTTCTTAATAGCAAGTCCATTTATATTAATTATTTAAACATTTATATACTTAAAAAAGTGTATAATTATTTAAAATACACAGTTTTGATATTTTTAGACATTATGGTTGAGTTTGGGGCCAAGGGCAACCCCTGGTAAAATGTTTATGGGTCTTATGGTTGTTGAGGCAACTGTTATAGCCCCTGTTGAAGGCCGTACACATGAGACTGTAAAGGTATTTACAGGTACTCAATTAACAATTAAAGAAGCTTTAACTAGATCTATTGTCAAAAGTCTAAGTTTTGCAATACCCCTTTGCTTTGCCATACTGTTTTTCAAACACAACCGCACTGGTTATGATTTAATGTCCCACACAATTGTTGTACAGTACAATCCAAACCCCCCTCCGGCAATTTTATTTTAATTTTTGTTTTGTACATATATATTTTATAGAGGGACCATCAAATGTATCCTTCAGAAGTGATTATTTGTATACTTAAATACTGTACCATACCTTTTACATTTCGTTTTTTTTTTTTTTTTCGTTACCTAAATTAAGTGCTTAATTTTGTAATAGTCGTAGTGTACCAAAACTGTTGTAAATGTAAAATGTATTTTGTGATTAATAAAGATGCTATTTGTATAAATATTTATTGTGAAAAAGTTACAATAAGTATGGCTTGCACAACTTTAAACTAACTATTCTGAAAATTGGAAACATGTTCAAAAATATTTACATTATCTAAGTGCAATTTCATAAATATTTATCACAGGAAAGATTAAATTCAAGAATGAATTTATTTGTAAGTAATATACAAAGTGTGCATTACAGATCGTCAAAATCGCAATGGTAACTAAATTAAAATAAAGTCATGGAATGTAAAAAATAATAATTTAGTAATACTGCGGTAAACATGAATATTAGCAATTCGTTAAAATACTACATAAAATTTTGTTAAATTGATTAGTTACTGGTATTAAAAAGCTGTTAAGCAAATTTTCCAATGGCAGTTCCGGTTTTTTTTTTTGAGTATTTGTATTTATTTAGCGAAAAACTAGATTTTTACGTAGACAGAAATTATTCACTAAAATATTTTCTACACCGGTAAAGCATCGCTTTCATAATCAACTCCAAATAACTTGCAAATACTTATATGAATAATACATTCAAAGATCCGCGATAAAAGTTTTAAAAATGAGACTACAAACTACTAAAATTAGAAAAAAAAATCGCAATAAAAATATACAAAATCAATACACACGATTAAGTACCTATCATTTCACCGATGATGAGTAAAAACTTACAATACAGACCTAATTAATGTAGTTTTGCAGCAATATTCGATTTTCGTGACAAAAAACAATGTATTTTATCTTAATTTTCCATTGCATTCATAGCGTCTGTAATGAAAAATATAACAAAAAACTTGATTAAACATTGAATTACATCAACTGTATTTTTCAAAAATTTGATGTAGAAAAATCCAACTACTTTAAAACGAAACATGCAACATTTAATATATCATTTTATGTATCTTTAAAATTTTCCCCAGTCTTTGTTTAACCGTTTTCATTCCTTTACGTTGCCTGGATGTATTTCCTAAAATAAAGAAAATGATTGTATTAAACCTAAGCGTGGCAAATTTATTAATAAATTGGTTACCTGAAGATGATGTACTGGGACCCGCAATACCCGATAATGGATTTGAAATACCGCTAGTAGATGGTTTTGAAGTAGGTTTAGGTTTGATCTTTTTTCTTTTGTACTGTCGCTTAGGAGCCTAAAAAATAAAAAACATATTTACAAATACAGTTATTGAACTTAAACAATTTAAAATAGTATACTTTTTCGGGTACCTCCGATGCTCTTTTTGCTGCTGCTGCTTCTAGGACTTTCTCTACTGCCTGCTTTTTGGTTCCTTCCCTGGCAGGTCTATTCATTTTTGGCAAAAGCGGCCCTACTTTTGCTTTTGGATTCCACGACTCGTCAATCTTAGAACGTCCTCGTGGTTTAAAAATGTGAATCTCTTCATCATCAGAATTATCTAAAGAAGGATATACTGTAATGTAAATGTAAAATAGGATAAAAAAATGTCCTCGGTTTCTGTTAAAAAATGTAGAGGCAGAGTAAAATATTAGAGTTATTTATTTCAAACAAAAAACCTACCATAATCTTCATCTTGATGAACATTACTTAGATTTTCTTCGTCGTAAGGTGGACTTGAGGTATTACGTGAACCACGTGAAGAACTATTACCGGGTTGTAAGTAGCTTTGGCCAATTGATAACATTCCTTCAATAGCATCTTCTGTTGATGGAGATGTTCTTCCTGAGTTGCCTATTATTTTGTGAGTAAATGCAGACGCTTTAAGCAAAGATTCGATACCATTCTTTGGTAGACCACTATTTACATTCACATGTGAAGTATTACGACACCTTTTATTCGTTTTTACTGGGTTTGAACACACTGAAGCTGAATCATAATGTTAGTAAAACTTACAATTACAAAAACCTAATTATTATTACTGGGTATCTTCATTTTAATGGATGGTTTTGGAGGATTTTCATCTATAGTCAGTCCATCGAAATCTTCTCTATCATTATCATCATTAAAGTCATATACTGACTTAGGTTTTTGGGAAATGAGAGAATACTGTTCAGGATGAATAAAAGTATCTATATTATGAGAAAATACGTCCTTAGCCCTAAAATTTCGTTTGTAATTTATTTCGCAAAATAAGAAAATTAATTATACCCTAATTTAAATTTTAAAACAGCTCCGCCCCTATGAACAGCTGTGGTTTGTTCCGGTCTTTCAGAAGTGTCCCAAAAATTTCCTGAATGTGAAGGCTCCACCAGTTTAGTAGCCGATAGTCTTTCATAAGGATACATTGCAGTTTTAGGAAGGGTTAGTTTGATAGGAGAAGTGACAGGCGGTTTAGTTATTTCAGGTAAAATAAACTGAAATTAAATTTTTGTTATATGGAAATGCTTTCATAAATTTACTTGATAATAAACTTACATCCTGCGAAGATTTCGGTGAAAGGGAATAATCAATGAAGTCTTTATTAATAGGACGTTTCCTCTTTCGTTTCGATTCTCTTTCAGGTTTAGGTGGATTTAAAGAGCTCAAATATCTCTCTGCATGTCGGACTTCTCTTGCAATATCTTTAAGAAACTTGGCAGGGCTGATAGTTTCGGGAATTTGACTTCGTGAATTAAGATCATACTGGGATAGAAAATTAATGAGAAATTAATAATAATGATATGTAACACAGCTCACATCTTTATCGGTATTCCATTGTTTTAGTGAAGATAAAAGCGATTTTAAGCCACTTAAAAGGCTACTGGGACACTTTTTCTCTTCTAAATTTAATTCTGTAAGCTTCTCTAACAAGTTTTGAGCGGCAAACCAATTAATTGTTTCAAAATAGGGAAATCTAAATTTTTCTACAGTTTTAATTTTTCTTTCTATTTCATAAACCCTTAAAGGTAATTTTTAATTATTCGAATATTAAAATTACATTCAAAATTATACTTACTGCAACTGCATAGGAATGTTCATACTATGCAAAAAATTTCCTCCAAACACCAGAGAATCAATTGGAGTAAAGACGGCATGAATCCACCCTGTTGGTATAAGCATTGTTTGTCCTTGCCTTAATGTACATTTGTAGCACATATCAACCTAGCAATTATAAATAATTGTAAATGACCATGTAATACAGATAATTTAAATATAATTAATGATAAAATTAAATAGGTATATACCTGATCTGCAAAAAATGTTTCACTTTGATTACTCGAGGTCATCCACTGCTGATAAAGTGTAAGATTAGCCATTGTGGGTTTAATAAAGTAGAATATCTTTTCTCCTCTCAATATATGATACCAAACACTGGTACCTCCAAAATCAATGTGAAAATCTGTATATGAATCCTTTGCACTCATTAAACAGTATTTTTGTACTTGAGGTGCTGGAATTGAGTAACTTCTTGGCCAAACTGTATTCACCCAATCCATTTTTCTTGCTATTAAGGGAGCTTCAACTAGCCTTGCCATCCTAAAGTATTCAGAACTCTTAACTGTACAGTAATTTAATATAAAATAACTCACGGTGTATCTGAAAATTCTAAACTAACAACATTGAAAATTCTGGTTCGATTTAGTGAATTAAAGTATGCAACAAAATCTCTTAATTTCATTCTAATGTCAGACTGACGTGTGACATCTATAACATCCAATTCTGTATCGCCACCAACATATTGTTCTACATCATATAAACTAAAATTATCTGGGGGTATGGTCATGCTCAGGCCATCTTTGTTATCAACAACTATGGGGTTATTGAAACCTTGTTGGCTAAGTACAGCTTCTGTTAGTTGTTGCCCTCTCATGTGTAAAACAACATCACCTTCACATAAAAAGTGCCTAGACCTCAACTCTCTAATAAATGCAGCTGTTCCTGTCTGAACAGGTTTACCAGCAGCGTTGGGGTCCCAGTAATCATGTCGGTGCCAATTTAAATAAGGTTTATCTTAAAAATATTGTAATTAGTATTGGCAAGTCCAATTTCAAATACAAAGTTATTTATATGAATACTTACAAACAGATGGACCATATAAAGGTGTACATCGTGGACAATGATATTTTTCTATTTCTATAGCTGTGTATTCTTGAAAATTACAGCAACTAGGAAGAACAATATTATTGAAATTGAACAGGAAATTAATTCATATTACTTAATTAACAAATACCATACCTGCCATGGAACCAATCTTTACAAGCATCACATTGTATCATAAATACATTTGGGTCATATGGACGACCACATAAACAATAAACAGCCTCCATAATTTTCATTAAGATCTTCAGTATTCCCTGATTATTCTTGTATGTTTCGGTTTATATAATATACTGATATTAGCTACAATATTCATAATGCATAAAATAAATTTGTCAGTATAAGAAACTACGTACGTACACATCACTGGAAATTGCTTACAAAAGATATAATGGTAAAGACTTCACAAAAACAACAATTTGTGTAAGTACATAACAATTTGTAAATATTATTTTTTAGGTTCAATTTCAAAACAAAGCTACTTAATAAGAATAATGGTTTCGAACGAAAGTCAGGGATTACAGTGATCAGTAAATGTTGTGTCTTCTTAAATTTTGTTATTTATCTTCAACTAATTTAATTTTATTTCATTTTTTGGAAATAATAGCCTTTGCAATAGTTTGTAAACTAAATTTGACATCTTGACGTAATACATTGAACTGAACTGTCAGTGTTTGGAGTTTAAGTACATTATCTTCATTTAGCTTTTTTAAAATACAATGTTCCCGTATGTACAGCTGCACTCGATAAATTACTATATTAGTCTCTGATTTAACAAAAAAAAATTATTTGTCAATTATTTGGCAATACTTCGTTCATTTATGCAATTCGTTTTGATTAATAAGGGATTTGTTATTCTCAGATGAGTTGTTATTTTATTTGCATAGAGCTGTACATTTGTTTTACGTCAAAGTTAAATTTAAAGTTATGTACAGTAGCATGCAGAACGAATAATGTGTAAATACTTGAATTAAGTATTCAGAAACTAAACAAGAAATGGCCAGTGCATGAAGATACGAACTATTAAATTTTCAATTTTAAATATGTTATAATGGAAATATTTTTCTGGCAGATTTTATTATCATACGTAATTTATTTCGAATAATGGTACATTTAGGGGTGATTGATGATAATGAAATAAATAATACAACAATATAGTTTGCTCTTTCAGTTTATTGACTGCATACATCCAAATACTTTAATTGGATAAATAATACAAAATAATTCGCCATATCCAGATGGATTAAAAAATCCAGACCCCACACTAAGGTTCCTTTGATATTGTCGTATTTTCTGTACCATCACATAATACAATAAGTTTTTTTTTTAAAGATAGTTTAACATGCACAATTTAGTATACTATAGGAAAGATATACATATAAACATCAAAGAGTTCATTTTAAAGTTAAGGTTTACATGAATGGGTTTATACAAGAAATTTACACTAGCATTTGCTGGCCCTGACATTTTTTAGTGTAAATATTTATTGTACATCCCTATATTAAAATAGAATTGGCTTAGTTATTGTCATTCTTTATTTTATATTAGGCCTAAGATAAATCGATATCGGATTTTAATATGTGTAAACTGCATTTTTATTGTCAATCGTCATCACCGTTGCATATATCTTTATTTTTTTTTTACAAGATAAATATAGTCTAATTGTTAAATTGTTTTTAAACAAAAAGGATACGGCCATGCTTAGTTACTAATAGAATAGTTGTTAAGCATAATAGTTGTTAGGTATTATTTCAGAAAATAATTAAATGCTGATTATTTTTTATAAACACAGGACCATTTTTGTTTCTCACTAACAATTCTAACTTTAAACATGTCACAAAAGGTACAACACGTATCAAAATAGTCTTCAATCTATAAGAAAAATCAGCCAGGATTATCAGAATTCATTCTATTTTAATTCAAAGAGCTAAATTTGTAAAATATATGAATTTGTAAAGCAGAAAATTTTAATTTAGTTTCTTGCAACGTAATAAACGCTCCAAATAAACAAAACAAAATATATCTAGAGGTTCAACTTTCGAAAGTATGAAGTTTTTTAACGTTACATTCATTAATTATACGATACTAAATTCTGAATCTGACATTAATTAAAACTGATTCTGGTAACCCTAACTCAAGTTTGTTGTCGCCTACTTCTAGAATTTCGTACAAGGGAAAGACGAAAACTACGATTCATGTTTTTTCCTCTTTTGCCATGAAGTAAATCGAATACAAATACATTATATAACAAGTTGAATATGATATAGATATTTCCGATATGTCATTCTAAAAATTAAAGGGAGGATTATATTTATGGAGAACACCTTATCAAACAGTAGATATATACTGAAGTCGATACCAATTTTTCTGAAATTTCCTTCAGAATTGACTCCAGAGATCGCGATCTACTAGAATTCTTTGTGAAATCAAATTTATTCAAGTTTCAGTCGTGAAGTTTTTGCGTTTCTCAAAGAGCGTATAAAACGTATAACTTTTGCAAAGTAGCGTTAATAATTCCTTTAAAAGTTTCAGTAAAATCGATAACGAATCCAGATATTCGATTTTAGAGGAGTATTTCACACAAGTTTCTAAAAATCTTTGCTTGAAACTTCCCCCGCAAATGAGAAAGGAGTTACGAAAGGGTGGAATAGTTAGAAAAAAGACCACCCATCAGTTTAGCGGAGCAACTGGCGCCATTCATGTTTTTCTTGTTGGTAATAAAATTTCCACCCTCAACACTTCGGGACTTGTTGAAACTCCAGACCAGTATTGATCGCATTTTTGCAACAGGTTATCTACAACTTCCCATTTTCATTCATGTTCTCAAATGAATGTAAATTTTTAAGAGCGATCCTAAATACCGATACTACAATGTTGAAGATATGTCAGAAGCAAAATTTTCTCCTTTTGATATCAATTTCCCTGATAGTTATTCGAAACAGTGTTTATGATGTTAGAATACTTTAAATGGGTACATCATAATGTTGAAAGTGTTTATACATTAGATATACAATATATTCCGAATTGGTGCTGCTTTATTTATGTCGAGAATTATAAAAACAAATAAATAATCAAAAGTGTACAGTCACTTTTAAATTTGAGATTTGTAGAATAGCTTTAATTTAAAATTTGCAATTTCTTTATTCTTCCAGAAGCGAAAAAGGGCCATTAAATAAAAATGCCGATTTCATTCCTTTTTTTAGTTTTAACAATTGTGTATTTACTTATCCAATTAATTTTTCACAGCCTATCTATTTATTTAGAAAAAAATGATTAAAAAATTTTAGTTTAGTTTAAAATCTTTTCATGACCCATTTTCCTATTATATGTGTTTTTAAACTGAAAATTCATTCGTTTATAATATCTTACGAATTGAATTGACCGTATAATGAAGACAGCACCAATTTGGAATATTCTGGGCAACAAAAAGCATGATTTTAGCAAAAACCGTTTCAATATTTTTATTAAGTGAAAACCTTGAATGCTTCCTATGATTGTTTATCAAAAATTGGGTAACGACGACGCAAACAATTTCAAACGGAATATTCAAGGATTTTACATTTAGAGGATATGTATAATGATTGAATAACATTCTGACAAGCTGAACGGCATTATTTGTAACTAGAATTCAACATGTTTTGGGGTCAAATGTGAACAACTTTTGCAGTACAGATTATCAGAATAGTCAAATGTTATAGTTTTGCCAGTTAATTCTGCTATCTCATTCTAATCAGTCAATGTTCTAAAGAACTAAGCACGTCAAGGGTCAATATAACAAATTAATTAAATCCATTTTACATATAGATACAGGTGCAACGCGGAAGCTTTCTTAAAAAAGAATTCTTCTCTCCTACTTTCTTTATTTAAAGCGAAAAACCATCCATATCATTCTGAAAATATACAGTCAAAATAATATTGCATTTTCAATTTAACATCGTATCACAAATTTGCAAATTAAATCAATATAACGGACAATACTGATGAGAAATTTTTTAGTTATTTTACCATTTTCAAAACCTACCCAAAAATTACAAAATAAATGGTCGCAGGGGCACGCGCCCACAAACTTGCTTTTAGAGGGAAAGATACGCATTAAACTTGTTGTTTTGTGATAACATACGTATGTCCAAAACGTGATTTACGATAATTATTGGCTCGTTTATATTTAAATGTTAAATAAATGTCTGTAATTAGAACTAATGTTATGTTGCACTTATTGTGCTTTTTACTGCATCAAACAAACGAACCGCTACTGAAATAAAGATATTTAAAGGGATGCTATTAATATACGCGTAAAGAAAATCAGTGGGTAGCAGCCGTGATGATAAACTTGACAAAATGGAATTTTGAATAACGACATTTTGATTAATTTAATTTAATAACTTACGTTAAGGGAACTGTCATAATATGAAGACCTGTGTGACTTGTAATATGGTATTTCCTTGCTGTAGTAGTCTTGTGGTTGATATTCTTCTTGAGAAACTCTGGCAGCTTGTGCTAGGATATCGGGAAATGCTACAATTCCTTCGCGCATCGGATAATCACTTTGTTCGTCGTAATTATATTCTGCATCTGACATTACTCTGCAAAGAGACAATGATACAGAACGTTCTTCTTCAAAAAATACAAAGTTCTTTGTTTTAATAGCGATTTGTATATAAATTTAATGTAATTAAATATATTAAATTGCTTTCAAGGGTTGAAATATGTAAAATAGCAATCAATCAACAAATTATAAAAGTCATAATTAATAATTTACTCGAAAAAGACTCCAATAAAAGGCTAAAAGTTGTTACAAAGTTTTTACCCGTTTGCCTAGAACTTTGCAAACATAAATTTCATCTCAGCTTTTACTTAACAAATTTACCTGAAGTAAAAAGAATTAGGTACGTCTTAAAGTATTAATTTTATAAATTAGCTAAGTATCATTGAAAATTTACCAACATAAATAAATAGGCAGACAAAATCTGGAAATAATGGATTTCGTTTGAAATTTGTCCAACATTTCGTTAACAGTTCTCTCAAAAAGAAAGAAAAACTGTTAACCGACACTGAAATAGATTTTAAACAACTTAGGTTCCTTAATTAGTATTCGATTGTGAATGTCTTAATTTGTTAAAACTGATTCATGATAATAATTTAAAGAAAACCAACACAAAAAGTTTCAAGAAAGTTGTGGTACAGCGAAACAATTGTGGTGACAGTGATGAATAGGTATATTTCTTGAAATATTTTTTGTTGTGTTTCTTTAAATTATTATCCTTAGTTAGTAAGTACCTAATAGTTGATTAAACGTTTAAATTACCATTCTAAACGTGTTTTTATATTCACCTTTCACCAAGAAGATTATTTGTTATGATTCTCAGTAACTTCTACAGAAACTTAAACAACTTTAGTCCATAAAAAATATTTATTAAGCTTTCCAATGTTTATTAAAACGCTGTTGAGTTATAAAAAGCGTATTATATTCCTATCTTAATTATTTTCTTTTTTCCTTTTTTTTTAATTACATTTGTCTGTTCTAGCTTGTTAATGAAAATATTTTCCTTTAAATTCGATTCTTTGTTATTTTGCTTTAAATAGAATTGCTTGCTAAAAATTTAAGCATCAGTAAAACATGAAAAAGCAGTCGGGGATTTTTATTTGGAGAAAATTTATCTACAAGAGGACGCCATAACTTTCTGAGAAGATATATAAATGCGTAAAAAAAGTACCCAGCGTAATTTAGGGCGATCTAACTTTTTGAAAATCCCACGCATTGAAACTTGACTTTTATATCAAAAGTCAACAAGTGATTTGTAACAACGGCTCCGCGTCTCTGAATAACGAGTAACAAAATTGTCATTCTGGAAAAATCTCATTAGTCCTGTTACCCTTAACAATTTCCATTCCATTGCCCTAATATTCACTCAGTTTATATTATATTATACATTCACCTTCTTTTTCCATTATACCTATCAGGATTTCGGTTTCTGTTTTTTCTTTTTTTATTGTTTTAAGCTAACGTTAAGTATTTATTACAGACAATTTAGTAAAAGTTTGTTGGCATTTTTGAATTTTAATTAATTACTCTTCGTCGTTATTAACTGCATACTTTTTTGTTTTAAAATTCCCTTATAATCCCCAGTAAGTTTTTATCTCGTGAAATACTTTTTTGCTAAAGCATTTACGTGAACATCATGTTAATGAATTTATTTCTTATAATTATAAGCAAAATGAAATTCAGGGATTTGTTACATTCAATTTCTATAATGAATTTAATATAGGCGAATAATAATGGTGAAAAAAATCTGCTTTTCTTATATATTACTTATTGTACTGTGTAAATACAATAAGCTAATTTTAACAATGATGGACGTCATTAAACATAAGTTCTTTTGAAGGGTTTTTGAATTGTTGTGGCATGTTTCAATATATTATACGAGGGTAAATCAAACATAAACGGTAATTTTACTATTTAGTTTAGCACGTAATTTTGATCTAGAGGATTCGATGCTTGGGTGTTGTTTGGTTTATGAGGAGGGGAAACCGGCTTAGGTAGCAGTTTCGCTCGGTTCTGTCTACAGTACAGCCATGACTGAGCGCAAGGTCCCTTCGTCTGTTGCACAATCACAATGCGCATCATCATAAAGTTTTTAACCAAAGAAGGCGGTTAGGTATAATCCTCCTTATAGTCCTGACTTGTCACCCTGTGACAAGAGTGATTTTTTGTTAGCACCCTTGAAAGAATCCCTTGGAGGCAAAAGATTTGAAAGCAATTGGCTGACAACTCGCCTTCAAACTTTTTATGAAGAAGTGAATATTGAAGCTTCCAAATCGGTGGCAAAAGTTTGTAGAGCACATTTATTTTACAAAATTACTGTTCATATTTGATTTACCATCGTAGTAATAAAAAAATGCTTTTGATTAGCGTTAGACGTGTATCGCGATTTCGATCTCGTTGGTTCTCAGTTAGCTACTCCTTGGATTCAGTTGAACAAGTCGATATCCTTATTAGAAAAGCACCTTGTTTGACATACTGAATTTCACAAATTAGTAGCAAATATCTACAGATGGCATTCACTACGCTGTCTGTATTTATTTATGTTATGGTAAATTGTACAATAAAATTTCTGCAACTTGAAGATACTTATCGAAAGGAGTTTGAGGGGCTACTTAGTTTTTGTTACTGTTAAACTTCGAAACATAGTTTCCACTACTTTACAAGTTGATTGATGTGTCTAGTTTAGTTCATATCAAGCTATTACATATGTAGCAGTGCTTGAAAGTTTTTAGTACTGCTAGAACCAACGACAAACTAAACTTATCAGTCTTAAACTCTGACATTTACCGAGTGATAATTGGACACGTTAAATATACTACATATTGTATATAGGCTCATAAACTTTACACTGCAAGTATTAAATATTAACTGTAGTTTCAGTATTAAATTCGAAATTTCACTATAAATTATTACTTTATTTACCATTGCCTGCAATTGGCATTTCATAATCTGTCAACTAACTAACGTCCCGTTGTTTTGGAAAATATTAAAATAGAAACTGTGATCCTATAAGTTAATGTGAATTCATTGTTACATAACGAAAAAAAAAAACAATTAATTAGGCAGATCTAAGAAATAATTTTAACGTCACGCTGTTAGCGAACGGGTGATGTAAGTAAGTAAGTAAATAAAATTTTTCCTAGAATGTGACATTTTTGTCATTAAAAATAAAAATGAGTGTTAATGCTAATTTTTAAATTATATATTAGCATGCTCAGATTTGCGAATTATACAACTGAATTAGCATCTTAAAAGAAGGAGTTAGAGACAGCTTCATATAATATAAAAGCTATATTGACAGAAGATTAAGGAATGAAAATAAATAAACATTATTTAAGAAGGAAGACGCCGTTAGCTCTTGGTGAAACATAATTAATAATTAAATAATTAAACACTTGGAGTTGTTTCACAATATTTTATTAGTACATTCTATGTACATTTCGCCTTATTAAGGCATCATCAGGAGTATAAATAGTACACTAAAGTTAAATTATAATGTTACGACAGTATATATATAATTTTTCAATTATGAACTAGTTCCAGATTTAAGAGGGGGTTGTTTCCAAAATCAAGCTGGTTATTGCTCAAAATGGCTTTTTTTATTTCTAAAATTTCATAATTATCTAAAATTTTCCACCTCTTTGGCGATTTAATACACATGTGCAGACTGCCAGGAAATCTATATAGGAAAATCTAAAAAGGATATCGGCACACGTTTCGCAAAACATATAAGGAATTTAAAATACAACAAACAAACCGCAGGTTTGGCCACTCATTGTATAAATTTAAATCATTTGTTTAATAGAAATAATATTAAAATATTAAATCGCCAAAGAAGTGGAAAGTTTTAGTAATAAAAAAAAAACATTTTGAACAATAAAATTTTAACCAATGCCCAGCTTGATTTTGGAAACAACCCCCTCTTAAATCCCGAACTAGTTCATGACTGAAAAATTAGATATATAGTGTCGTAACATTGTAATTTAGCTTTAGTGTACTCCTGATGATGCCCTAATAAGGCGAAATGTACTAATAAAAAATTGTGAAACAACTCCAAGTGTTTAATTATTTAATTAATAAACATTAGTCAACAATATTGCTAAGTAGGGTTAGAGTTAATATAAAAATTGGAGATAAAAGAATACAAGAAGTCGCCGATTTTAGATATCTAGGAAGTATAAAAAATGGTTAATTTGGAAATTCAAAAGGGATTATTAAAAGTGTATGTTTACAGCACCGCTCTGTAGGGTTGTGAAATGTGAACTGTGGGTCCTCACCCAATCTTTCAATAATATTATACAATTTTTTTTAGAAATTTATCTTTCGTATTTTTCTATTAAATAGAACAATATATATATCGAGTTGAAAGCTCTAAGACAATAAGACCGCCTGATTTTAAATCCAACAGTAATCCACAAGTGACTTGATGTTGGCTGTTGTGCTGTTTAGAACAAGTCATTATATCCTCGTAAAGTGCACGACATTTCAAAGCTCACTGAGAAAATCAACCGTCAAAGCTCCTATTTAGTTTCTTCAGAAATAACACGGAAATTTCAAATGGCTCAGTAGAGAAAATGACACACAAATATGCACATTTTTATTATCCCTTTGAAAAGCGATTATTCATACCACTTTTTATTGTACCTTGAGAAAAATAATACTTCAAATTGTACCCTGTTTGTAAGTAGAAGATCACGCCATAAAGAAATATAATTTTTCTTGTTTGCACGATTTCAATTTCCATTCATATAATTTCAATGGATTTGTGCATATTTACTTTCCAAATTCAATATTATAAGACAATTTCCATTCTTTCGGTAATTAATTCGTCCTATTTGTTCTGTCATCCATTTAAAATTGTCTCCCAACCGAACAATTAATAGTCGCAATGTTAAAATTATTACAATTACTTTTGATTTATAGTACAGTGTGGTCTGGTATGATATTTTCAACTGCAATCAATACATATGTAAATGTCGAAAGTCTACTGTATGCAATTTACAATCTGTTGTTGCAGTTCAGGGAATTAAATACTTTTTTGGGAACAACGACAATTGAACCGAATTAATAAATGTAGTTATTTTCGGATTTGATTTCCTTTATATATGTACTTAGATCTCAATAAAGGGAAAAATTATGTTATTTTATCATCATTCGTAAGTTACTGTTAGTATTGTACGTTTCTTTGACAGAAATTGAATGTATATCTATCGTTTATGATGGAATAAAGAGGGTAATATAAAAGGAATAAAGCAAGTTATATATAGCTTGAAGAATTGAATAATATGTGCAGCTCTAAGTTTTTGAACACTAACATTTTCAAACTTGAGTAAGCAAGATGAAATGATATAGAAACGTATTGAATTTGACGAGTACACTTTATTCGACTATTGAAAATGATGCAATTCGGAATAAAGTAGTACATACAAGTGTACAATTACTATCGATTGAATTCAGTGAATTCCATTTCAACAACTACATTCGATAAACATTTGCTCATTTAATCACCCACGCTTGTCATTCTATATGAACTCGATGTACTTATATTCGGATTTGAAAATATTTTATACTACAATATCAGAGGTCTATTACCTCCATCTTGTCTTGGATATACGCAATTGAAAGCACTGAAGAGTATTATTATATGTACGAGGGTGTATCAAATATAAACGGGATTGGTTATGTAAAAAATTCGAACTATACTACTATAGACTTCGATACATATACTATTTTTCTACATAACCTCTCGCTCTAGAAATACATTTTTCCCATCGGATTGAGAGCTTTTTTATGCCATCGTTGTAGAAAATCTTCGGACGTTCTTGTGACCATTGGAACTTTGGCCATCAAGCACTTCTTTCAGGGGCCCAAAAAGATAGAAGTCACAGAGAACAAGTCGGGGCTATTTGGCGGATGTTCCAGCGTCTCTCAGCCTAATGTTGGCTTCGGTCACACTTGTCCTTGGGCGGCGAGTATGGCTCTCGTTCTCGACCTTTTTACGGCCTTCAGAAAATTCCTTGTGCCATGCAAACATCCGAGTTCTTGACAGGGTGACCTGTGTCTGTAAATTCCGCAAAATTTTGGTTGGATACACCCCCCACCCAACCTTGGCCAAAAACTTAATAATAATCCGTTGGCCCACGGAGACACACACTTCTGTCTCGCTCATTGTTTCTTTTCGTACTAAAGGTTCTCCCTAGAGGTCCAGGTCATCTTCGCATCTACTACTACCAGGTCACTGGTACTTAAAAAAAACATTCTCGTTTATATTTGATACACCCTCGTATGTATATCCCAGGCAGGAATCGTTGCCATAGCTTTATCGCGCGTCGAAAGTCCGTCCGTCTAAATGTAGCCTAAATCTGAAAAGCGTAACGTCGCTAGTGTGAACATTTCTTAACGATTAATGGATGGATTCTTTTATATCCAAGAACTCTAAACTCTGTCATTTAAATTGCATTATAGTAGAATAAAACGCATGACAACGCCAGGTCTCATAAGGCCAATAATTGGATGCACTAGGTTGAGAGACGCTGGAACATCCGCCAAATAGCCCCGACTCTTGTGACCTCCATCTTTTTGGGCCCCCGAGAGTAGAAGCATTGGAAGCAGTGGAAGCATTTATGCTCCAATGGTTACAAGTTTGAAATGCTATTTAAAATGGAAGGATTTGCCGAATAACAATATTTGATACAGAAAAATATTTCGTTGTTATCAAAGACTAGGTTTTGGATCAAGCCTTGCTCGCTCGTAAAAAACTTGCGGTAGGGAACGGTAACTGTTGACAAACCCTTATAAAACTGCATTCGATTTCATACATTTGTTTTAAAGTTGTGTTCAAATAATAGAAATACGAAAAGTTTGAAAAATGTTTTTCCCATTTTAACAGCATCTCCGATTTTTGTTTTATATTCACTGCAATGTAGAGTGGTAAGTTTGAACACAAAATTTCTTCCGTAGGTGCCTATAGATCAGGAATGTATTTCGAATAATATTTACAACCAAAAGGAAAGATTATTATATTTTATATCAAAGTACAATTTACATTAAGGTATATTTACTGACTGTTGAGTTTACGTTTACATCTTAATTTCAATGATATCTTTGTTTAATCACCATTGTAAAGTAAATATCTTTGTTCATGATCAAACTGTAAAGTTTTGCAATATGATGTAACCTTGTGATATTTTAAAGGAGATCAAACAGGACGTAAAGAGGATTATAGTCTTGTTTTATTTCGTACTTTCAATAGGATTATTTCACAGCACTTCAGCTAACCATTTAAATCTCTCACATAAGGACATAAGTAGTTTTTGTTAGAAGTTGGTTCCAAAAATATCGCTTTAAACGGACAATACGAATATTATTCGCTCTTAGAGATACACTATAGAACAACAACAACAAATAATTTATTTAATCCATTTTAACAAAAAAAATTGAAAGTACGATAAAACTTAACACTTGTTTACTTTCTTTGAATGTGTAAACATTCGAGATAGTAATTTCCAATCATATTCACACTTCTCAGTAAAGTTTAGAGAAAGGAGGGGTATTCTATTATTACTTTATTTATTTCTTTAAGGATAACTGAAAAGTTCGTAGGCTGACCCATAGATGGCGCTAATAGTATCAAATGCATATGATTTTTAGTTAGCCCTAACCTTCAAAAGACGCGTATATAAATTTGACAGCTGTTGCACTATTAGTATCTGAGTTATAGCATTTTTAGTGAAAGAACTTTTGTTACTTTGAATAAATGGATAAAAAGGAATTTCGTGTGTTAATAAAACATTGCTTTTTGTAGAAAAAGGCTGTTACCGTCGAAAACATCAAAAAAGTGCACAAAATAATTTTTGATAACCGTAAACTGAAGTTGATTGAGATAACTGAGACCTATATCGTGAATGAATATTTGGAAATGCGAAAGCTCTGTACAAAGTGAGTGCCGCACTTACACGTGTTGTGGTTAGTTGGGGTAAGACCTTTTCTTTTTTGTTTTTTGATATATGATTTGAAAGGTATTATCTATAGAAAATAAAATTCGTTTTATTAACAATAAACGTTCTAGCTATATTTAATTTGAGCAGAAGTTCATAGTAAGTTTCTCAGAAAGGTTAATATTATTTGAAACTGACATTAAAATGATGGTTCGAGTAGGCCGATACTTCCTGTATAATATTTTTAGGAAGTGTGTAATGATCAATCAATCGCAGCTGTTTTATTATAACTTTATGGATAAGTTCCCTGTGTCAAAATTGATAAGTAATAGGTCCATTAACTGGGTGGAAAAATATCGGTATTATGTCGGCTGATCGAGCAATTTTTAATCAAAAAAATAACGCAAAATAAACACTTCGTAAACCTTTACGTCGTTCCAGGTTTCAGCTAATTGTGACAACGTCGAAATAAGAAAAATGCCTCGTGATTAAAAACACCAAAAATACATTAACTAGATCGTATAAATTATAGCAAGGGCTCCGTGAAAATTGCCTTCGAGTAGAAGCGGTTGTTAAATATTCATATCGATTTTTTCTGTAAAAACAAACCTTTTACATAAAGTCTTCCTCAAGCTGATAGTCTGTTGAGAAGTGCTTAGCCGCCAACACAGTAGAAACCTTACCGTTGCTTTAATAATGTAAAAAGTTAAAAGTTTTGATCTTTTTAAGACGCTAATACTTAACTAAAATTCATTTTTAAGCAATTTTATTACTTAAAATAGCTGTAATCCCCTAACAATTAAAAATTTTCGCAAACTAAATATATTTTGATGAGACAACATTTCACGCTTTTATTTTTATTATTATAAATCGGTGAAATTCAGTATCATTAAACAGCGATTACTTACGTCGGATTTCTGTAGTTTCCATGACTGCTTAAGTGTTTTCTTGCAGCAGCTCTAGCTGCTACTTCTTCAGCCATACGTTGCTCTTGAAGTTCTCTGGCTCTTTCAGTTCGAATCAATTCCTGAAACAAAATTATTCAATTTTTATTCAAACACATTTTTACCTCATATACAACAAATTAAATAGTTAAAAATAAACTTTTAATTATAAAAGAAAGGCCAAGACCCCACACCTAAACGTCACTTAATATTTTCTTTTATAATCATTGACATTATATCAAATTTATCCGGTTAACCCCCTCTACTTCAAGCCCTACTAAGGAAGGTTTCCCTCTACCCCGAAAAAAATTTAAAAATATATTTACTAAGCGGCGTGGTCTAGTGGTCTAGATCAAGGCCGGGCAGCTAGAGCCTAGAGCTCCTGAGAGCCGGAGGGTAAACACTCGAAACTAGTGTTTGTACATGTGACTCGTCACGTTGGATAAAGGTTGGGGACGCGTCAGCACTTTTCTAGGCCTTACTCTTTGTCTCTCGTCACCCCCTCTACTCTATGAGCTCCGGCTCGGCTCTCGGTGGCTCCGAAACTTTTCCAGGAGCCGCTGAGTTGACATTCCCAGGTCTTGATCTATAACTTAGTGTTTAGTAGGTCACCGGTTCAATTTCGGATTTGCGTGCCCTGCTTCAAGCTTTTGTATAGTATTAGGGCCTTCCGCCCTACACTCTGGCTTTGCACGATAGTTGATAGTTGAGTGAAACACCCAAAAGCCCCAAGCCTCGTAACCAATGTCTTATATTTTGATAAATCGCAAATGATATATCAAAAATTGATCACCGGAAACAATGCGTTGATATATTAGGTAAAAGTTGTTTACCTTAAGATGCTGAAAACTTCCACTTGAAGGAGAGTATCTGACGGATGAAATTCGGCCACCCCCTAGCCTGAAGGATGCCCTCCGTCTCGGTTCAACCGAAAAACGATTAGTCCCTAAGGTTCTAGCTACCTCCTCGAAAACTTTTTGACCAGCCATATCTTGAAAGCGCAGCGATGGTGCTTTATGCACAACTGTTCCATACACTGGACGATCTTTATTAAATCGACCCAAACGCATTCTGAAAAAAAAGAAACATTCAAACAGTCATTTGTATCATTAACATAGTCATAAAGAACGATATTCTTAAAATAAAATGAAACCAAATTCTTTACTTGATATTTTTAAGGTGATGTCAATAGTGTTCGCATCAATATTTCATATTATCTCTCCAAAACCTTCCAACCATGTATATATATATATATATCTGATACGATCTAACTATGAAATTTTGTATGTCATAAATCAGTGTCAGTACTAACGTCTTTTCAACCTGCTGCCTTTAAAATGTCATCACTTAACGTCACCGGCAAGCTCTCACTTAAAAAAAAAGGTTTGCCCTTCCAGATATTTCTCCAATATGTATTTTTAAGTTAAATTCTCCTATCACAACTGAATAAGAGTGCATAATAAATAATACAATAATAATTTAAAATCTTATATTACGGTATAATGCCGACAAAATTTAAATTCGTTAAAGCTTGAAGGGCAAGAATAGGTAAGCTAATTTACCCTTTCACAAACTAATCTAATGTAATTTTAAATTCTATTATCTCCCCCTTTGGGAAAAGTGAGACAAAACTTCCTTTCAATTTTATTGATTTAAACAAGCTGACAATTTTTCTTTTCTATCTGGCGAAATTAAATTATGTAAATATCTGTAAATCCTTGTCATTGAAATTATTTTTGAATGAAAATGGATTTTCCAAAGCTTTACGCAACAAATATGTTGAACCTGTAATGACTTCTTTAAAGTAGTTTAATCCAGTAAATATTAAAACTGCATTTTGTATAACAGTAAAAATTTGCTTTTCATCAGTTCCAAGACCAGTTGGACATACAGCCTACTCATTAAAGCTTTACGTTTTATTAGTCTTGAATACAATTAATTATCGTTTAAGCATTTAACTTTGCTTGGAATTCCGTTTTTTAATTGTACTTGTTGTTCATATTTGTGTAAATTTGCATACAGCCTTTTAACTAAATATTTGAAGTTGGGTTTCGTTCCAAAGAAATCAACAAATTCATAGGGACATTTTACGACAGTAATTTAGGAAATGCCATAATTTACTTAAGTAATTTTCCGAAAGACGACCGAGAAAAGCACAAATTGTTTTCATTGCTGGGTGAACCGACACGACACCTAATACTATTTCATGCAAACCCGCCCTTGCGTTTAATTATTTGTCCAACAACCGCTTCTCTGAATAATGACTTTACCCTCATTTTGCATTTATTTTGCTGTCATATAACTCATGAAATATACCAATAGAAAAACAACGAAACTTTGCAACAAAAGCTTAATTAATTTTATACAATATTAAAACCACAGAGGATTCCCTAGTATTTATCTCCGACTTATGACCGCAATTTTTAAAGTTTCTTGCTAAAACAAAAATGCAAATAATATTTTTGATTAACTTCGCACCCGTTCAGACAACCCCGAACTTCATTTGTACCGAACTTGACCCCTTATTCACATTTATATTATTGTTCAGATATAATTAATTTTTGAAATTTTTTATCCTTTTTATTATCGGACGGCTAAAAACATAATATCAAATCATCTCAATTGACGTTATCTAACCGCACCAGTAACTTTTCGTTCGAGATGACCTTTTCTTTTTCGAACTTGACTGATACACTACCGTGTATCTAGATAGCGTGGGGAAAATACAATAATAATAATAATTTAAAGTAAATAAAACTATTGGATGGGAAAACTACAATCTGTGGGATTTTGTATGTAATAGGAAGTGTCACAGATGTGAAAATATAAATACACAATAGGTATACGTTTCGTTTTGAATATCGAAAACAAATATCCGTTGGGTTAAAAAGTAATTTATTCGAAGAAAATGTTCAACTATTGGAATGATAAACAAATAATTTAGTTTCAACATAAATTTTGAGTTTTACTAGTTGTTATTGTTAGTAAAAAAAAAATAATGAAAAATATGAATACGTTACTCGAAGCCTCGCACATATATATATATATAAGTTTCCAAAGCCGTAAAATACGAGTACATTAGGAGGCGTTTCATTAGAAAGTTTTCGAATACATATTAAAATTTGTTCTAGCGAACAATTCGAGCACCGTAGCGTAACATTCAACTTTATACGCTCATAGACCGACACTAACAATACCACCCACTTTATTCCGCTTTCCTTTAAACGAAAACGATATCGATTCACTCGTTTTACTTTCGGTGGAGCTTAAAACAATGAGCAGACTTGAAACCTCTCTCCAGATAGTGAGAACTCTACCTGTGTGCCCTTTAAATTCTATTCGAAACACGATTATGTTTTCCTTCTTTACTAACTTCCAGCTTTTATCGGTTAAAAGTTTAATGAAAATGTAATGACTCGTCAAAATAATAAAAGCAGACCGAAAAGTTTCTTTCTATCTTTGTCTCTCTTTTTTTTATCTCTCTATTAGCGTCTTGATTCGATTGAGTTTTATTCAGATTTACCTAAAAAATCAGGTTTTTGGACTGCATTTTAAATATAGTTTTGATGCCAACATTTAGTCTGGATTTTACAATAGTCAGAAAAATTAAAACCATTTGTACCACCACATTAAAATCATCTTTTAAATACGGAAATCAATAGTTCTATGTTACAATGAATGAACAGTTTCTTTTATAATGAATTTTTGGATATTAAAATTAAATTACATAATATTGATATATTTAAGAAATATGGTGTTTATAGAATCAAATGTGTTGATTGTAATGGTGTCTACATTGAAAAAACGGGCCGAAATTTTGATATTAGATGGCAAGAGCACGAAAAATCGATTTTACATAACAAAAAATATACTGGTTTATCTCAATATTGCATAGAAAATAATCACACAATAAACAAAAATAATTTTTCAATCCTCGATATTCAAAACAATAGTAAAACATATTCAAAAAAGAAGGAATTAACATATGTTATATCTTCGTCTAAGAATAAATCGGAATGAACAGTGTAGTTCAATGCCGGTAGGGGTATTAGCCCTCGGAGTAGTTGTTTCTGTTGATTCCATATTTGTATTTATATTTATATTTACAATAGTAAAAAGTTAAATTTCTTGGAAAAATTAGAAATTCAGAAGTCTTTACAATAGCCCTATATTCCGTGCGATTGCAGGTAATATCGGAATTTCCAGCCATTAATTTTAGTACACTCTGATTGTCTCTTTGATAATGACCGAAAGGTCGAAACGCATGTGTTAGAGTTTTCTAATAAATAATTATGAATTTTAATAAGTGTTTTCTTTAATATATTATTTATTACAATGTTTCACAAGGAACCAACCGCAAAATCAATTGATATTATATTAAAATTAATTAAACATAATGACAATGTTTATATATATAAAAAATTAACTGGATCTTTTCAAAACATTCAATCTTTTAAATGAAAAATTATTCCGCTTTTCTTAGGGCGTATTGATTTTATCGGAGTAAATTTCCCTTGAAAGGCTTAAATTTCTTAACATCAACTTAATCGGCTTTTTTAGTACAGAGAACAGTGAAAATTAATTTGCTTAGTGATTGTGAAGTTAATTATTTATACTTAACTAGCCGTTATCCTCCCGTTTCGTCGGACGTACCTCAACATTTAGTAAATGGTAATTACCGTTATTTAGGCCAGCTCGATTCGCTATTCAAGCAAGCAATTTTTAAAAATAATAATTAAAATGTATTTTTAGTGATGTTTAAGAATAATGAAACGTTTCCTTCATATAAAAAGTTCATAGGCTGACCCATAGATGGCGCTAATAGTATCAAATGCATATGATTTTTAGTTACCCCTAACCTTCAAAAGAATAAATGGATAAAAAGGAATTTCGTGTGTTAATAAAACATTGCTTTTTGGCGAAAAATAATACTTCTGAAACCAAGGCCTGGCTTGATAAACATTATTCGGACTTTGCAGCAGGAAAATCAACCTTAGAAAAGTGGTTTGCTAAATTTAAACGAGGCTAAATGAGCACCTAGGACGATGCACGCAGTGGACGTCCCAAAGAGGGTGTTACCGACGAAAACATCAAAAAAATACACAAAATAATTTTTGATAACCGTAAAGTGAAATTTATTGAGATAGATTAGACCCTAAAGATATAAAAGGAACGTGTTGGTCATATCGTGAATGTGAATAAATATTTCGATATGCGAAAGCTATGTACAAAGCGGGTGCAGCGCGAGCCGCGAGCTCACAATCGACCAAATACAACAACGGATTGAATCGATGATTCTAAGCAGTGTTTGTAGCTGTTCAATTGTAATAAATCCGAATTTTTGCGTTTGCATCAATATGTGACGATGGATGAAACATTGCTCCAACCATAAACAGCAACTATTACGAAGCGTTATTGGAGCGTTTAAAATACGAAATCGCGGAAAAGCGGCCTTATTTGAAGAAAAAGAAAGTGCTGTTTCATCAGTGTCACAAATCAATGAAATCGATGGCAAAATTCAATGAATTGGGCTTCGAATTGTTTCCACATCCACCGTACTCTCCAGATCTGGCCCCCAGCGACTTTTTTCTGTTCTCAGACCTCAAGAAGATGCTCGCTGGACAGAAATTTCGCGCCGATGAAGAGGTAATCGTAATCGCCGAAACTGAAGCCTATTTTCAGAATAATAAAATCAAATTCTAGCCTAAGAACTTTTCAGCCCGTCTGTTATATACGATATAAGGCTCAAAAAACCGTTAAAATGCTCACAACGTGAGTGAAACACGTGTCCTCGTTTTTAAAGTGTTATGGTTAGTTGGAATAAGACCTTTTCTTTTTTTTTTTGTTTATTCTTACACCACAGTCTCCTTTATATTTATTTCATTTATTTAGCACGCTTGAAAAAAGCACGTCTAATGTTTAAATAACTATCAAATCATTGTCTCCAATTAGGTACATCTTCTTGTTGATAAATCACCCTTTAAACTAGTCAAAAGGTATTCTTCACATTTCAACGCCGTGACGTATATAACAAGGGTTGTTATTGAAATAACTATTCAGCGATTGCGTAGCAACGTAATGCAATTTTGAAGCAATTATTGAAACTAGTGGATACTTGCAACTAGTGATTTAATTACTGGGTATTTGATGCGTTTACAAAGTCACTTTTCGCTCGCATTTTCGAATTTCCACAGCAAAATGGAATTCCTGGAATAGTTAGCGGTTTCATTTCGTGTAATTAACGTTTTTTGCTTTCAAACAAAACCTCCCTTCATTATTTCACCTATTAATTTGCATATTTTCCTCGTATAAAAATGACTCTTTATGACAACTGGTAATAAAAAAATTACTTATTTAAAAAATGGACTATTTCTAAGGTAAGTCTTAATCTATTAAGTACTAATCACAGTTTTTAATTTATGAAGAACTGTAATGAAAGGTGTAGTATGTAAGCTTTCAAGACCGGCGTCAATCGAATTAAGATAATTTACCGAGCTTTTGGGCCGTGGTGTATAGGTTTTTTGGTTGCCTGACGTTTCGTGTTTGTGGTTTGGTCGAAAACGTCTAATGTTAGATCGAAAGCTGCTACAACGATCAAACCTAAACGCTTCTAAAGATGTCAGGCAACCAAAAAGCCTATAGACCACGGCCCAAAAGCCCGGTAAATTATCTAAATTTGTAATGAAAAGATCTATGATATTTTTAAACTGTTTAATCAAGTAAATCTGTATGATTTATACTACTATAGTATTGTTTTGAAGGCTTTTTTGTTACAAGATTTATTCATTGCGATGATTAGGCCTCCAATAAAACTGTCTGAGGTCTTTTACAGAGATAATACTTGCTTTTTTAATAGGAAGATGAGCTTTTTAGGTTTTAACAAAAATTCGTTTTGTTTTCCTTGAATCAATACATAGTTATTTTATTCATAATAATTCTTTTCAATAAATATTATTAATAAATAGCTTCCCCTACTTTCCTTTTACGTGTATAGAAATTGTCGGCACAAAGTATCAGTTTGTTTCCAGCTTTAAATGACCAACGAGAAAAAATGCGGTTCATGTGCAAAACAATACATAATTACAAGTCACGTCCAGTTTTCAGTGACTCGCTATTTGTGCAATTCGTGAAATATTTTCTGTATGTGACATTTTCAATTGCTACAATTAAAAAACTGCATAAAACGGTCCGGTATTTGCATTTATTAGTTAAAACACAGGAAGCTTTATTCAACTGTCTAGTATCATTACATCAGAAATTAACCAACTTTTGACATTTGCGCATTATATTTTCAAACTATATATCAATTTCTATCTAACAAATTTTGACAAAACAAAGTGCATTGCATTTATGAAAAAAAAATTAATTTGAAATTGTAGAATTCAAAAACGTTAAAAAGCTGAGTCGTATATATAACTATATCGGAAGCGAAAAATTTGGTTTAGAAGTTTTTTATCGTTATCCATTTTGCAAAGATTGGGGAAAATATTCATAAATATAAATTTAAGACATACATATCTTTAATGTTTACAATTTTATTGTTAACTTAACAATTGTTTCACTACACTGTAGGTTCATCAGAGGTGCACCAAGATACAATTAATTATAGAAATTTGTTGATTTTTATTTAGATTCGTTAAAATTAACCAGTACCGATTTCATTATCGGCCTTGGTTAGACGAGTTGGTATTGATTTTATTATAATGTTTACATCATGTCAATAAGGCACTGATGAAGTCAAAATGCTTTATCAATCTCTGCAGTCTGTCCATCAAATTAAACAACTATATAGAAGAAATTGCTTTTGCGGGCAAATATTTACTTATCCCTTAAAAAAGCTTCCCTACTGATAATTCCTCCTACGTGGAGTCCTAAGGGCAATTAAAGTGAAATTAAGGTCGAAACAGGAGAATGTAATTCAGGGACAAATCCAACAGCAGCACACTAAAACGTTTTCTTTTGTAAAATAAATGCTGTTTTCTAAATAAATTGTAAGTAATCGTAAGTCGTCTATAAATTTCGTTTTGTGTCATTTTTGTATTTGCCAAAACCCGTTCTGATGTTTTTTTAAAATGTTAACAGATCACCACCCAATTTTTCGGCCGAGGGAAAAAAAATCCTTTAGATTGCAGTGAACGTGATTGGTTAGTTAACACAGGTCTTAGTCAACAATAAATAAGCTGAACTCAACAGATGCTATGGTCTCAACTGAAACAATTAATTGCTTTTAGCTACACCCACTACCAAAGTTGCGAAATGTTTTTGTTACATGAAAGTGTCGTGGGTGGCAGGCAGATGCCGCATTAGGAGTAACAAAATCTACTGTAGAACGTACAGTTGTTCTATGCCTGTCTATGTTCTGTGAGATGTATTACGTTCCGATCACGTACATAGTTGCGTCGTGGGTTCAGTTTGGCAGGTCGATATCCCTAATTGAGAAGGACCTTGTCAAACATTATTGAATCCCACAATTAGTGGAAAATTTTTACAAATGCCGTTTACTACTCATTCTGTAATTATCCAAGAGGATTCTTGTAAATAACGTTTTAGCTTAACACTTCCTTATTGTATGTAAAGCGAGTACAAAAACACGTTGGGTAAAATTGCACAGAGTTTATTAAATATTCTTAACGAATTCATTTTGGCTATGAGACCACAATCATAAGATACACTTCAGTACTAAACAGTACGATGTTACTTACAGCTGTTTATATATTATATCTAGATTAGGAAAATTTACGATAATGAGGGGTGAATTCTGATTGTCTATTTCCGTTTGATTGCTGACGATATTGTTTCAAACAAATATAGCATTTTACTTTTGGGAATAGTATATATTGATTTAATGGAGTCTGGATGTGCCTTGAATAATTATCCGGTCCCCAATTTTAAAAGGTTCGTTTATATTTGATCCACCCTCGTAAAAGCAGCAGTTGATTTTACAATAATTGATTTAAAGACAGATCGTCGGGATTAAAGAGAGATTTATAAAATTTTAGAGAATGACCTATTACACTAAATATAAACAAAACTTTTGCATAAAATAACGAGATAAATAGACTTACCCTCCCATGCTGCGAGACCTGGCGACATAATAGGGCTCCCATACGTTATAAGAGAATGGGTCTCTAAACGTGGGAATTTCGTTAGTTACTTCGGCTGCCCTGGATTGTCTTTTGGAAAGTCGCCACATTGCTTTAAGCTCCTCACAACTAGGCTCTCCACTCACGGAATCTTTGCGATTTACTTCACCTGAATTTCTGGTTCGCGATACGCCAAATCCTTTGCTTTGTGTACAAACTAATAGCCAAACTGAAATCTGTATCATAAACCGAACTTTTTTCATCTAAAAAAAGTTTTTCATTTATTAACTGTAACTTTTAATCGATTACAGAATGGAGACAATTGCACAATAGTAAACAAAGCGCACTTTTTACATATGCAGAAGCAACAAACAAACAAACATGCAATATACAAAGAACTATTTATTCATTTACACCAAAATAAATGTGCTTCTTGTAAAATAATATGTTTACTCTACATGTTTTGAAATAATGTACTGCTAACCGCAAATTAATTGAAATATGTTTCCATGTAGGTACATCAAACTAAAGCTTTCACGAAGTGTGTTGAACTTGATATAAGGGCATTAACATGACATTAGAAAATTATGCGGATGTTTGCCTAAAGTGGAGAGACATCCCCTTGCATCGAGTCAGATACGAATACATTAAATAGACCAGGGCTGAGGAACGTATCTTGAGGCACTTTTGTAGTAATTAATGTAGAGGCGAATACATTTGTAATAACCCACATATAGAATTTTCAAAGTGTTTGGAATATTTAGACATTCAGAGACGCTCATGTAATTTTCATGCAAACATACACATATATATATATATATATATATATATATATATATATATATATATATAATTTTGAGTGATAGAAATATTCTGTTACGTGCGATCGAAAGCTCGCGAGAATTCCAAACAAGTATGTTGTTGACAATATTACGACCAATTTCCTGGTGCAGTGCACATGATGAAGTTGTAAACCCCCTTGGCAGCATTTCCAGCGTATATTCCTTAGAAATATATGTTTTTCCAAACAATTTAACATAACTTTGCTAATGAACTTAGTGTTACACTTTTGTAACTCCTTTTTTGTTAACTGTTGAATATATGAAATCTTTTAACAGTTTCAATTTTCATAAAAAATATGAATGAATATTTTATGATTTGATTATTGTTTTTGTTTTTCCAGTCGGTGTTACGTAAGTGCTTTTAGGTCTGTTTCCGTTTCGTTTTTCAATCACGCAAACGTCATATTTGGAATTGACCATGAAAATGTTCTTCATTGACGAGCTATTAACTCAACCGGATTTTATCTTGTTCGTTCGTCGATAAAATACTGTCAAATGAATACAATTTTAATGCACATTCTATATCTGACGTACATACATATATAATTCTAAAGTTCATCGTTATTCTGATTTACTCTTTATAACACAAAGTAATAGGAAATTGTAGAATTTGAAAAGATTCCCCAGAAAACCGGAATTTTTTGGTACTCAAGCTAAAAGGAAATTGACAACCCTCAAAGCTTTTACGAAACTTTAACACTTTAGTAAATTGAACATAATTTCTTTTATTTAATTTACAGTTAGGGACAGAAATATAAAAAAATGGATTTTTTTTATTATGCTGATTTATAATATATACAGATAAATAAAATTGGAGTCTGTTTGTAATATTAAAATAACCACTTTTTACTAAATGCAAATGGATGTATGCACAGTACATATACCAAAATAACATTAATTTTGTATGTCTGTCTGTCTGTTTGTTCCGGCTAATTTCTGAAACGGTTGGACCGATTTTGACGGAACTTTCACTGGCAGATAGCTAATGTAATCAGAAGTACCTTAGGCTACTTTTATTTTATAAATTAATTATTATTATTATTAATAAATAGTTATTAATTTCTAAAATAAAAGTAGCTTAAGTTACTCCTTATTACATTATCTATCTACTAGTGAAATTCCCGTCAAAATCGGTCCAGTCGTTTCAAATATTAGCCAGAACAAACAGACAGACAGACAGACAAAAGCGCCTTCCACCACTTAACATCACAAAGGCTGCCTGTCGCGCGGTCTCAGACCACACTAGAACAACAATGACAAGGCCATTAATGTTTGAAAAACATATTTAATTCAAAAACACATTTTACAAATAAAAATTAGCATTCTAAAACTGTATTCTCTTAAAGGTAATCTACTGACGAGTACTTATTTGCTCAAACACGACAAGCTGCTGTGACATTTCGAGTTGCAAAGATTTCCTATAGCTTTAACTAACCTAACCTAACCTAACCTAACCTAACCTAACCTAACCTAACCATAAGTCATTTTTTGACAGATTTCAGTTTTTTTTTGACACCCTTCACACAAGCGCAGATATAGCTTAATAACATCTTGGGTTATATAAGTTATTTATGGTACATCCAAGTTCAACCAAGCGAAAGCGGATAAAACACGGTTTACCCGGGTAAAACCCGAAACGTGTACAATTCCAAATATATTTTGGACTTTACCCAAGAGTCTTCGGTATTACGCAGTTTACCCGGGTAAACCTAGGTTTACTCGCTTATCTAACTTTACCCGTAACATATATATTTCTTATTATTGTATATATTTTCTTAATTGTTAATTTTTACACAATAGTTTATTGTAAAAATCTGTAAATTGGATAATCAAAGTAAACTTCTGAGTGGTGTAGTTTTTTGAGTGGATTATATTTTATTAAATTTCCTTCGTCAAGTATATAAGGCGTGATAATTATTCCATAGCACGCAAGAACTTCAGCCCAGCCTCTATATGTAAAGGTACCTATGTATGGAGACTAGGTAGTTTGTCGAGTGTAGCTGTAATCCGAATTGCTCATCAATATTCATTGGCTTCTAATTGCTGTTGGTACAATGAAGGCTATATCTAAACACTTGAAAGTGAAATTAATTCACATTTCCTGCACCCCGTTTGAAGCAACACTACCTACATCAACACGTTTGAATTGTTTTTTTTTTTCTTTAATTATTACAATAATTAATAACGTGTAGGTATGAATAAGGGGACAAAAAAGTTTATAAGTTTATAAACAATTAAAGTATCTTCTAAATAAATCTACCACCTATTGAAATACAAATAATTAGGTATACACTCCTGCAGTTTGATAAATGTTAATAATTTTATACCACTATTGGTACCAATCAATCTACTTTCATCTTTAGTAAATAAATATTTATAGAAAAAGTTGTAAACGTCTTTATACCTACTTTACTGTAAAAAAAACAATCTGAAAATTTTCATTATCGCCGTTGGCGTTTTCGTTTACCTTAGGAAAACAGAAAATTCAATAAAACAATGGTTAGCCTTTTTCGTTATTTTTTTATTAGATTTACTTCTTCCTACTTCCGAAATCCATTCATTTTCGTGCTTTAACGTAAACAGTGTCATCACAGACAGCCTTTATGAATAAGTTTCCGAACCGCAAGAAAACTTTAACGGAAAAGCGGGAAAACTGGAGGAGAATTTTCAACTTTGAAATCCCTTTTTAATGTTTCATGAATGATTTTTATAAGTTTTTGTCGCATCACAAAGTTCTTTCTTTGATATTGAAACAAAAATTTATAAAAGATTAAAGATTAAAAACATGCCGTACGGTTATCTTAACAGTTTTTTTCTTACAGAAAAAATGCCAGCTTAGTAAACATCTTCTTCTTTTCAAAGGTATTTAATTCCAAGAAATTTTATCTCGCTAATGAACTTCGATTCATTTAATTAACTTTGCTTTTATAACGACGGTGAAAATTATAATTTACTGAATAAGTTTATCACTATTTAATCACTTTAGATCAATTTAACTGCTAAATGCGTGGATGTCATTTCTTAGGTTAATTACCCAAAAAAAAATTGTCACAAAAACAAGGACCTAATTAAAAAAGATCATAATTTTAAAAACAAGTATTTTATGTATATTCTAATGAAGAGTAAGTTAAAATTTATCATCCAAATAATCTCTCATTCTCTTACTTGAAATAAAAACCTCGTATCGTTTTGAAGGGATAATTAATTTACGTCAAAAATTGCCTCCGTTTCATGATTAAATAGGAAATCATTAAAATGCGAATAAAATATTACCTAGCGACAATTAAAATTTTATTAAAAGTCAGTTACGAAAACCACAATCACAATATTTGTTTAATTTTAATATCAGTAGTTAACTAAATTTTTAATTGTAAATCGAGTAAAAAACGCGTTTGAAATATAATTTAAACTATTGCGTTTGTTCTCTATAAATTAATACAAACGTTTTATTGAATTTAAATGTAAATTTCGCACTCATGTAATAATTTCATTTGAGTTGTTACATACATTCATAAAATCCAATAATGTATTTTCATAAATTTAGGCAATAAAATGTAATCCTTGATAAGAAAAAAATGTAGCCATAACACTTCAACAACTGTTCACTTAATTTACTCAACTACTTTGGTTATAAATGCAATTTTTATAGGCAATACGCTTCTTGAAAAAACATAAAGTCAAGGTATATCCTGTTTAAGCATCATGTCATAAAAAAGAATAAAAGACAAAATTAAAAAGAATTAAATTAATGATCATCTTCTTTAGTTTAATAAAAGGATTAATTCAATTATAAATGTTTGATACTTCAACAATTGAAAACAAATTCTAGCCTATCCTTTTAATACGACTTTAATTAACGTATTATAAAACAATTAATTATGATTATTGATAAATTAATACACAAAAGCCAATATTACATTAAAGCGGGAATTTGCTGTCGTCCAATTATTCGAGTGTCGAATTCAATTAAGCAAGATTACAGCTATTCTCTAATTTTGATTTGTCAAACGACCTAACTACCCTTCATCGCTCACTCATTTTAAAATATGAGAAGGTCACAATTAGTTTTACTTATGTTTTTAATACAAAAAACTTTGTTTCCTACGTTATTCTATTGCTGTTGTAGTTTCTGCACCACAAATAAACACTACAAGACTGTATTACTAAAATGTTTTATAACATTTCGTAATTTAAGTAATTCAATCTTGTAGTTTTTAAGTACTTCATTGTTATATAACTTAAGTAGTTCATTGTTGAATCGCTTAAATGATTCATAGCTGCGTAACTTGAGTACTTAATTCATTGTTGTACCGTTTAAATGATTCATATTATGTAGCTTGAGTATTTAATTCATTGTTGTGGCAGTCACGTAATTTATTGTTATATCGCTTAAATGATTCATAACTGTGTAGCTTTAGTATTTAATTCATTGTTGTGGCAGTTACGTAATTTATTGTTATATCGCTTAAATGATTCATAACTGTGTAGCTTTAGTATTTAATTCATTGTTGTGGCAGTTACGTAATTTATTGTTATATCGCTTAAATGATTCATAACGTGTAGCTTGAGTATTTAATTAATTGTTGTGGCAATTACGTAATTTATTGTTATATCGCTTAAATGATTCATAACTGTGTAGCTTTAGTATTTAATTCATTGTTGTGGCAGTTACGTAATTTATTGTTATATCGCTTAAATGATTCATAACTGTGTAGCTTGAGTATTTAATTCATTGTTGTGGCAGTTACGTAATTTATTGTTATATCGCTTAAATGATTCATAACTGTGTAGCTTGAGTATTTAATTCATTGTTGTGGCAGTTACGTAATTTATTGTTATATCGCTTAAATGATTCATAACTGTGTAGCTTGAGTATTTAATTCATTGTTGTGGCAGTTACGTAATTTATTGTTATATCGCTCAAATAATTTCTACTTGTGTAACTTCAGTATCAAATTCAAAGTCAAAACGTTTTTATAATTTTATGTATGAAGTGATGAACAATTCTGTTCATGAAGTAAATGTTGTCTTACTTGACATTGAAACGTATTCTCTAATTATATATTAAATACAAAAGCGTCTATCAAAATTGGTTTGAAGGCGAGATTTGACGCAACAATGTTCATTACCGCTGCTACTTATACAATTCTATTTAGGAAAAGTAATTATATAGTATTCGTTATAGAACTGACAGACATTTAATTTCATTTAACGAAAGCTTACGTGCAAACTGGGAAAATAATGTGCTTTCATTTCATTAATTAGTTCAAGTGCAATGTCAATTTTGTCCTAAAGGTTAATTGAATATCGGATTCGTTGGAATGCAATTAAATTTCACTTTTTTTGCATTTCCTTATTTCAGGTATTATTTGCATGCTTTGTCAAACCTTTCAACCGTGAATTTAATATTCTAGAAACACTTGAACTTTAAAATAAATGTGCCGTGTAAATGACAGCCAATGCCAATCCTAGCATGCAGATACTATGACGTTGATAATTCCAATTGCAGCATGATACCTGGCTGCTTATTTCAATTGCGAATTATTCGTTTGTAAGGTACTGGATTAAATGATTAAAAAAGTACAGACGTCTTATAAATAATCTAGATAAAATGTAGTATGTAGTTCATTTCTATAAATTAATATGTAGTTATAATGTATTAAAAATTGATTAGATTATCATCATTTAGTTAGACGTTTTATGTGTGAACTGACCACAGAATTAGTAATTAGTGAAGCTATCAGACCCTCGAGGCAAACTGATTCTACAGGACCCAACTTAATGGTGCGAAATTAACAGGCACAGCAAGACATTATTTTGGCAATTTGTAAATGGCAGAGTTTCGTTAATGTCATTCAAAGTTGAGTTATTTAACTACCTTAGGTATCGTCCCCGTTTGTTTATTGCCAAATTTTTATTTTCTCCAGTTGTAAACATTTTATCGAATTATTCGCAGAAATAATTGAATTTGTGAAATTCCAAAAGCCTATTAAAAAGTTTAAATAGCGGTAGAAACGTTCAATTTTAAACCCTGAAACTGTTTTTTGCTCAAGAAAGCTAGATAAACAATGAACAAACTTTTGTAACTACGTGCTTCCTTCGGTAGAACGCGGTATTTTATTATTTGCTATTTTCACGAGAAAATTGCAAAAAAAATGTAACTAACAAATTTTATTTGTATAAAAATATATAACCTGTATCACTGTACAAAAATGGAGTGTTTTTTTATTAAAAACATTTGTAGATAAACTAAGCAATTTATTTCCGACAAAATTGTGCAAAATAAACTTTCTGGTAATAGTACAGATAAAAATCATTCAAATTATTTAAATGTTGGAAGGTGGAGGAGATACATTGATGAAAAATACCAATACCTTAAAATTAAAACTAACTATGGTGGAAAAATTGTAGTATGTAAGCTTTCACGCTCGGCGCCAATCGAATTAAGATAATTTATCGGGCTCTTGGGCCATGGTCTACAGGCTTTTTGGTTGCCTGACGTTTCGTCAGCGGCTGCTGCTAACATCTTCAGAAGCGTTTGTGGTTTGGTAGTTGTAACAGCATTCGATCTCGAAAACGTCTAATGTCAACTAACAAACCACAAACGCTTTTGAAGATGTCAACCGCAGCCGCTGACGAAACGTCAGGCAACCAAAAAGCCTATAGACCACGGCCCCAGAGCCCGGTAAATTATCTTAATTTGATTTAACTATGGTGGTGTTGTGATGGAACATGTTTAATATTTGAGAAATCAAAAAAGAACAGTAGATGTTTCAACAAGATTTTTTATTATTAGTTGAAACAATTATCGAGTGAATAATAAAAAATTTTGTTGAAACATCTACTGTTCTTTTTTTAGTCTTAAAATTATTATTAAAACGCTATGAATCATGAAAAAGAAACTGATGTAACCTAACCTTGCCTAACTTAATTACAGTATTGGCGACGTTTTTCTATTAGATTACATTAAGGTAAGATTAGGTTAGGTTATATTCTTTTAGGGTTAATAAAATGTTCGGAAAGTACTTTAGAGGGGGGTGTGAATATTTTTCCTATTATAATATACATTTCACAATTTATGTCGTAAATTCCATTTTATGGTAATATACGATGCTACATGGATGTGTTTATTGTCTTTTCCACCATCAAATATCTGATTCTAACATCCTAGGTACATTTTTGGAATTATTTTTTCCTTTCCTTTTTTACAATATTGATAAAAAGTGGAATTTTTGTAGTTACTTTAGTGCGACATTTTAATTTGATTTTACTTTTTTTTTTACTTTTTAGCATGTTATGTGAAAATTGCAACAGACGCAATTGAATTTAAAATTGTTTAATGATTCAAACTTATGAAACAACGAAATTAACTTTTATAATGGCAATTTAATGCCGTTTCGTCTTTTTGTTTATTGGTTTTCCAAATGAAAACAAATGTTAATTATTATGTAAATTAAGTTTAATGAAAATCTTTATAAAAAGTCGATGATAAAAATCTAAATCACTAGTAATAGTAAGTAATATGTGCAAAAAGTTGGGAAAAGCAAATTCAGGTATAAATATTAAGGTTTTTATATACTATAATATATATATACACATAATACATTGACCGTAAATCCGACATATTGTTTTACGTCAGAAATGTTTCATTCATAAATTTAAAACTTTTACTATCACGAATTATAGAGAAGAATATAAAAGTTGTATTTAATGTTGTGAAAATGCAAATGAATTAACCGCCTGTTAAACGAAATGCGTGATTTCAGTATCGGAAAACAAATAGCACTTGGTACTACAACTCCATTCATCGCAGATACAAACACGCATTTGTAGTAAAAGAGTTGACAGAGAGAGAGAGACAAAACATTTAATCATTCAAATACAAGCCGGAACATGCTTTAAAAAAAGGCTAAGAAACGTTGTACAAATCTAAAACAAAAAACAAAAAAACAAAAACAACATTAACAAAAAATAAAATAAAACGATTAAAAAATTATTTTGAAATAATTACCTTGAATCCGGATATATATGTATATAAATTGGTGCTATGCAGGTGGCGTGAAAAGTATTAAACTACTGTGCGAGTGATATTGTGCAAAAGTGAAAAAAAATCATTTCAAAATTTACAATAATTCTCTAATAATAGTGCGATTTTTTATTGAATGAAGTTATCATTACATACAGAAAGTCGCGGTTGAAATTCGTTCAAACTTTCTCAGCAGCTCTACTGTCTCTCTGGACGAACTAGATGCCCTGGAGGGTTGAAGTAATCTAGCAGTACGACGATTTCGCCACGAGTTTCTATAGTTTATTTACCACCACATGCCAACAAGGGTGGCGCTGAACTGAAACTGAGTCTTGCATGAATTGGGTTTGCGCCGACAGAGAAGCTGTGTCCTGGGCGAGAGCACCTCTATTCCACCGCCTGCTGCCACCCTCGCCTCTCGCAGGGGGGAGTACAACCAACCCAAAAGAGAGCACCCACATCCAACAAATAATCCAAAAGACATTGCAAAAAAAATACCCTATTCACTTCTAAACCGCACGTACTTTACGTTTCCCACCTGATATTCCTTTGCAACACCGTACTGTCGCTGACTTCTTCTCTCTTTTGCTGTTACAATTTCCTCCTATTCGAGTTCGTACCTTAAACAACTCGCATTGATAAGGCTTAGTGTGTTTGTTTACAATTTCAGAACTTTATTCGAAACAACGTTAAATCCGTTTCTCAACTAACTACAAATTGTTCAAGAAATCGTAAAACAAATCACTAAAGCTAACTACTTGAAAGGCGCGTAACTTCTCGAAAAGTCGTTCAACTTTATTCACGAACAATTCTAATTTCATTCTGTACTTACACCTGCCTACGTACACTTGATAGTGCAAATTAAATTAAAAAAGTATTTATGAAAACTATTACTATGAAATTTATTTTGTCTATTTTTATTATTTTATCTGTCCTATGTTAAATATTAAATAATTATTCGTTTTTCCTTTTCTATTTCTTGTACCATATTTATAATTAAGATCTATTTTTATATTTCATTTGGATTTTGGGCTTAATATATTCCAAAATCTTGCGTGTGCTAGAGCAATTCTGAAGTCAGATCTAATCCAGAAATAAAAGATACCATTGGATACGACTATATAGTCTTCTGATCCATGTTGACCTGTGTAATTTATTAATTAGATAGATTCAAAAAAGAAGGAATTAAAATCCTTATTCGTCTAAATATTAAGATCAAAGATCTCACAATTGGAACGCGTCCTACCAAGTAGGCACAACGAACTGAAAGCCATATCCCACGACCGGTTTCGACCTATCGGGTCTCATCAGGTGGACGCTGGCAGAAAGGCCTTTACAGGCTATATTATAAATATAAATATAAATATAAATATGGAATCAACAGAAACAACTTGTCATATATATATGTTATATCTTCGTCTAAGAATCCATCGGAATCAACAGTGTAATTCAATGCAGGTAGGGGTATTAGCCCTCGGAGTAGTTGTTTCTGTTGATTCCATATTTATATTTATATTAATTAGATGATTAATTTGAATGAAACACCAAAGGGATTTGCGAATGGTCTGCGATAATTACTTCTTGTTGTCTATTTTTAACGAACAATACAGAGGTAGGTAATTTTCCGAAGAATTCAAAAGACATGGCACGAGATAAAATTAATATATAATACCATTCCCCTTTCAAACCTTGACGATAGCAGTAGAAGATAGGTTTTTTTTAAAGAATAAAACGGAAAGATAAATAACGTCGATGAGTCAACTCTCATTAAGATTAACAAAATTGAATTTCCTTTGGCTTTCTCAAAACCAAGTATTTTCATTAATCTTGCATTGTCATCGCGCTCGCTGGGAGATCGACTTCTCGATTTTTCGCACATTCGTGACATGTATTTCAAACATAATAGCATGAGTGTGGGCAGTACATAAATTGCCCCTGCCCCAGCCACCCTTCACTCAAAACCTAGTTCTTTTATTAGTTTCTTCCAATAAATCAAATAGTAGGTAAGTGGTCCACAATTTTTTTTCCTGCCACCATTCCAAACAGCCAATCAAACTTTCTAATTAAACCACCCCATAGATAAATAAATTCCACCGTTTAAAAAATAAACCCACCAAGCACCAACTAACACGGGGTTCTTTATTCAAAATGTAGAAATGAACTATTTATTGAAATACATTAATTTAATTAAACTTACATACCTAAGTATAAAATATTTTGCAGTTAGCACAGTGAGTTAAAAAGATTATAAATACCTTACTAGTTCTAATAATAATCAGATAATAAAACTCTTGGCTGTGTTTTCACAAAATTTATTTATTTAACACACGTACGTTTCGGCCGTAGGCCATTCTCAAGAGTATAAACGTTACTAAAGAAAAACAATTGTTAATAATAACGGGGAGTTCGAAACACATTATTTTGTTTGATTATTTACTAGTGTTTTTTTATTGTGTAAAGCATTTTTGATCTCAAGGTTTTGAAGTAGGTTTAGTTTTTTACCTTTAGATTCTCTATGAAGAGTTTTTACATTATTATCATCAATGTTGTGGTTGTTGAGTGTACAATGTTCTGCTAGACCTGTAGACATTGTTTTTTTATTTACACTATTAATATGCTCAGTACATCTATTTTTTATTGATCCACCTGTCTGCCCGATATATGATTATTATTATTATTAATCATGTTTCACAATGATTTTACAACAAGAACTTCTAAAGCTTACTAGTCCGTTGAATTCTAATAGAATTAATTTTTAAATCGCTAGATTATTGTAAAATGAGTGTTAAAAAGTTTTGAATATTTTGAAAGTGTAAAAATATTGATTCGATTTGTACAAAAGTAAAAATAAAAAGTACTGATGTACTGGAATATGTTGTATTTTGTATTGCCTACAAATTGATACTAAATACTCGAAACGAACGTTATCACGAGAAAAATATGGTAATGTAGTCGAGAATTATAACCCCCACGCTTTAGGTGGAATTTTTATTCGTAGCAAATATGTACATTCGTTTGTCACAAATAACGAGAAAGGGCATTTTCGATAAAAACCTCCTTAGTTATAGCGTTTGTAAGAAGATAAATTGGAAAACAAAACGATAAAAATTTAGCCACAGAAATTAGATAAATATGTAACGACATCGTTAGTTTATTAAATCATCATAATCTCAATCAGGACAATTACAAGGTCCAAAATCAAAGACTACAGTTCATATGTAATTAAGGTATCTTAATATTACTCTAGGAAATTGGAATCATTAAAAAATAAATTAAATTACTCTAAATATTAATTAATATGTTATTGCTTATTTATTTCTCTAGTTGAATTGCAATCTTACTTGAAAGCGTTTGAGATATGATACGAAATACGTCAATAAGCGAAAGGATATTGGATGATAGAACATCTTTTCAGACAAGAAGGGCCATATAGAGACATATTAGAAGTAGAAACAGGAATAAAGAGAGGTAGATGAAAATCTACATTAGATTACTGTTCACGAGCACATTGATGAAACTATCTCAGTTATTAATATTTTCTTATAATTGAAATGTTATTTCCAACAATAATAACAACTAGGAGTAGTGTATTATGTAAGCGTGAAATTTCATCCCTTTTACAATAATAATAATAATATGCAAAAAGAGCAAAACTATAAAAACCCAGAGCACTAAAAAGTTAAATCCGGCGCTGTGCGTACCTAACCATTAATCGGACTAACGACCTTGTGATAATGGTAAAGATAATTATACAGATTTTGAGCATAATATATAAAAACTTAAATTTGGCTGACCAATTTCTCGAATAGAATGGTCAATAATGATGCAGTGTTCTTAATTGAAGCAATATATCTAAGAGGTTTCTAATAGGGAAGCCTTGGAAACCTGATTGAATAAAAACTGTCTTGTGAGTATAAGACGACGGTCTTTTTCTGCTAGTGATTGAATGTTTGTACTCCCAATATATAGAATTCTAGTTCACAAAATAAGACATCTGTTGCTGCTTCGACCGTCGAAAAAGTTTGGACTTTTGCCAAAAGCGTCTTACGAAGCAAATCCCTGCGGTTTTGCAATATAATGTATGTGTATAGTTCTACAGGGTGACCCTAAATCTTCGCAATATGCTCATTGTGGCCAAAGTGTAAGTTTCTTATTTTCTAAATACAATATCAGCTGCGTTAGTTAAATTTAATTTACTTTACAAGGTGTTCAAAAATAGAAGAAAAAAAGGCAACAGAATACCAAAATATGTGGCCATGTTAAAAAAAAGTTTTGTCTGAAAGATTCCAACGTAACTAAACTAACTAGTTGACTTCACCTCGCCCAAAAGATGTTAGATTATGATTCTACACATCAATGAGTTCATTGACTTGAATTGTAATTGAACTGAAGTTTTTTCGATTGGATCCATCATTACTAGTGTTGTTATCTAAACAAAAACTTATTTTTCTGTTTTTGAACACCCTCTATAGTAAAATAAATGTAGCTGTTGCAGACGATTTCATTGTAAAATAGGGATCAATTTTTGTTTGGAAAGTCATTTGGATAAACTTACAATTTGGGCCACCCTGTGTATATATAGTATTTTCTTTTGATGATGCACATTTAAGGTGGTTGATTCTAAAAGACGTACTTTGGTGATAATTATAAATTCCATTTTCCCACTCTCAGTAACGTACATTTACATAGTCATAGTCTGAACTTAAAATTATTTCAAAAATTTTACTGTTTACATTTAGCAATGAGTATTTTACTAACTTACTACCTATACTAAATATATACGATAAAAAGGTTTTGTGAGTGAATGCAATTAATATCATTAAATTAGTTTATGTCAAGACATCCCACGATCTTTCGCCTTTTCTAAGAAAATGTCTAAAGGAAAGGCATCTCCTAACTAGCTGCATTGCAGATCTTTTATCGTATTTATAATTAAACAGATATATGTAGAGGAGAAAGGTGCAGTGTCGAGGTGGCACTAGAATAATACTGGAAACTAATAACCAACGAAAATTGAAAATGAAAAACAAAAAGCAAATCGAATGTTCACCGGAATTTATTAGTACGTTCCATCATGAGTTTTAAAATTCAAGACACTTCAGACTTTTTAATAACGGTCGTTCCCTAAATTTATTTCTTAGCGAGAGCCAAGCATGCAACGTACGTGGGTGTGGGGCTATCATAAAATTCTAACATTTACATAAAGAAATTTCCCATTAAAAATAATCCAAATAAAAAATTATATGCCTTCGAATTTAATAACTTTACATAACAAGTATGTATAGATACTATATTAAAATATATATAAATGCCACTACAACAATTCACCAACTGTAAGTTTATTAAATCAGTTAACATATGTTTCATCCCATAATGGCATCTTCAGATTGCAAAGAGGCGGTTAAACGGCTGAGTTGGGTTAAATGAAGAAGACCTTTACGTATGTTAACAATGTAATTGAACAATAATTACACATACATACAGAATAAGTTATAAATTAAGTTACTAGAGCACTAGAAATAAATTGATGTAGTGAAACAAATTTTCATAACGATCACGAAAATGAAACAATCAAAACATTTTTGTTTTGAACGAAATAGATAAATAACAAGACAAAATGATTCCCTTAAAATCATTTAATTTGTTTGAATGGGAGCACGTACAAATCCACAAGCTGTTGCTTACGCAGTATTCAAGGTGTAGGCGGCGCTTCCAAGGCCCCAAAACCCCTGCCGCTGGCGTTTTGTGGAGGTGTTACTGACGCCATCTGAAATTAATAATCCAATTTTTTTTAAAGCGCCAGTATTTCGATGATTTCGAAATGAAATTATCGCAACAATGCACTTTCATTTATCGAATTACTCGTTTATTGAATTTTCCTTTATTAACTACAATCTAATGAACAAGCATAATCGACCGTTAATTCATGTTATTTAATATTTCAATTTATGTTATTTAATATACATAATTACTTAATTTTAAATAATTAGACATTTACAATTTACTGAATTAGGAAAATATTCAAATTTTATTGTAACATAAATGTAATGGTGGCAATTACCACCGTAACCAATCAAATACTGACACGTCAAATGTAACCAAAACTAATGATATTACTTCAAAAGTGTTTCAGATGAAAACACATATTGGAATAAATTTATTATTTTATATTATGAACGCCAAAATAGGTAATAAATAATATTGTAAAAAACTACGTTGATACCATAAAATTTATGGTGTTTTTAATGTTAGCTATTGGTAATCAAGTTTCCTAACTTGTTTAATAACCAGATTGCACTTTGACGTTTAAATTTAAAGGGGGTTATGTTATTAAATTTTCAAACAGTTACTGTTTTTTTTTAAATATTGTAGTGGCTTTTCTGTTAAATTAATTAAAATGTTTAGAAAACAATTTAAAGTTAAATCTAATAACCAATTTCGATCATCAGAACGGTAAAATTATCTGATAAAATATACTTAAATATAGTTTACACAATTTATTCATTTTCAGGAAACATTTAATTGATTCCTTTGTTAAACATTATCCTCAGTTGCAAGATGCCAGTATTAAGGAAATATTTCCGAAAAAGGATAACATTTCTTTGCTGAAAGTTGAAACATCTGCAAACATACTTGTGGATGTTTATTTGGTGCAGAAAAGAGCAGTTGCCTTCAAAGTTGACAATATTATTTTTCCAACAGTATATACACTTTGGAAATACCCAAATTTGTTAATATCCTTCACTACCCATGCTCCAGTAATTTCAAAACTTAAAGAAGGGGCAGACTTAATGATCCCTGGTGTAATATTTCCAAAAGGAGTTAATTTTTCTGGGGTATATGGTATATTTGATAAAGATTTACCTGCATCTGTTAATACAGAAGATAATAAAGCCCCACAGGCTGTTGGTGTAACTGCATGTAATTCAGGCAATATGTTTTTAAATACCAAAGGAAAGTGCCTGATAGTTTATCATACATTTGGAGACAAACTTTGTACTTTAGAAAATCTACCATCTCTTCAGTTACCACAATTACAACCTCCTGATTGGGTATTGAACTATCAGAATATTACAACTGAATGTGATGCAGTTGAAAATGCTTTAAATAATGCTAATATGATAAATGGCGACAATTTATATGAACAGGAATTCAAAATAGATAATAATAGTCCTATTGCTGAATGTAATAAAATTTCTGAGAGTAAGAAATAGACATGGTATTACAATAAAACCATCCACTTATTTATTGTTTCAGATATAACAGCAATGGATCAGTTATTAAAAAATTGCTTCTTTAGTTGCATCAAATTTTCTAAAAATATTCAGTTACCAATATTAACCTCTACTTTTTACAAAACCTGTGTGGTTCCATTTTGTCCTGAAGATTTATTACTTGACATAAAGAAATCGTCATACAAAAAACTAAGCAGTTTTCTCAAAGAGATGGCAGAGGTATAAAATGTATCATAGTTTATATTTGTATTATATTACCAGAGATGATTTATTTAGTTAGGAATTATCACAGTTCAAGAAAAACAGCCTGGAGTAGACGAAATTGTGGATATAAACCATACACACTTGCTTATACAGTCTTTTGAGGGTAGTAAATTAAAAGTAGAGCAAGTAAAAAAAAGACAACCAGTAATTGAGGAAGCACTAACTGTAACTGCTGCAGTCCTACCTATTTTTGCAGACTTTAATTTGAAGCAAGTATTTAAGATCCACCATAATATTTTTATATTACAATTACTAGTATTTGTTACAGAAAAGGTTCAGTTTTGCAAAAATCTGAAGTCAGAAATTATATAAAGGAGTACGTCAAGTTACATAATCTACAAAATGAGAATGATCCTAAGTATAACAAGTATGATTATTTCCCTGCATCTACTCAAAAGCATTTATTTTTTTAGAAAAGTAAAGATCAATGTTGTTCTTGGTTCAATATTCAAAGATATGGATGCAGTAACTTGGGAAGAATTATTTCAGAAGTTATTTACTTCAATGGGGAGCTGTTTCAAAATTCAAAATTGCAATACAGAAGTGGTACAAAAAGGGAAACTTGATCCAATTGTTCTGTCAGTAGTAATTAGGACTGGTAATAAGAAAGTAACTTTAGTCGATAATTTAGAGATATATGGTATCAATATTGAAAACTTTGCTAAGGAATGTCAACAGAGTGTTGCTGCAAGTACAAGTATAAATACTATAAAAGGAAAAAAGTCGAGACAACTTTTAGTACAAGGAAATCAAATTGTTTTTATTACTTCACACTTACAAAGTAAGTGTAATTATAGTTCGTAGGCTTTCACGGTCTTTTTTTACACTACTTTTATTCCGGGCTGTTCTTGCTAATGGCAAGACGTCTGGTAAAACAGCCCGGAGAAACGTTTATTATTATAAGACTTATTAGTCTATTTATATTTAATAGTAACAGATTATTATTTATTTAGACAAATATAGTATTCCAAAGAAGTACATTTCTGGAACTGAAAATGCTCCAAAAAAGAAGAAATAAGTAATATTATTCGACCTTTTACTATTTTACGAGGCTAAGCTGAAAAATCTGCAGTGTTCTTTTTAATTATATTTGTACTTATTGTTATTAAACATTTTACACATTTTGCTTCATTATTTTTCTAAATTCAAATATCCCACTGTTTTTCTTACAGTAATTAAGTATTATGACCATCATAATAAAGTTAAAATTAATTCGAATTTTCTCCTAAACACAATTATCTCAGGATCGACAATTTTTCATTCATTGTTTCTATTAATGTAGATATCGAATGGTCTTCAACTCACAAAGGTATTATCGTCAGTTTGTAAGTCGAATTCGAGATTACGCCCACAATCATACAATTTAAATTAGATAATATTAATATAATTGGAAAACCATTTTTTACTTAATTTGTTCATAGTAATTAACTTAAACTTTAAATAAAATTTGGATTAATCGTAGCAATAAGGAACCAATTTCATTTATAATTAATTTCTTCTTTTCAAAAGATTGTGAAATTTAAGTTTCTAAAATATTTTAAATAAGTAAAAACTATTATCTTTTATCGTCTTAAAAAACAAACGAGTTTTTGAATTTTTATAGGGAAAATTAGTTTTAATTTTTAAGCTATCCTTCTGCAATTCCATTTACAGTGGTGTGTGTCTGGTTACATATGCGATGTTCTACTTCGCCTAGCACCTTTTTGACTACAAGTAATGTTCGGTATTCAGATAATCTCGTAACCAGTTGCATGCCAGAGGTTACCAAATGATTAAAATAAAACACTTTGATTATTTAAATAAGTGCCCATCATTACTATTAAGAAATTATGATAAAATATCTACTTTTATTTAATTATTGCGAATGTTTTATTAGGTATAATTAAATTTTATCAAAGTGTTTTTTTTAAATCGGTTTTTGTAACAACCAACAACGACACAAAAAAATCATGTTGTTTGTTAATCTGGTTAAATGACTGGTTCCTCTGTGCTCGCTTGTTCGTTCATCCGGTTTATCCACTGCAATATTTGGTTTCAGTATGATATTTTATCGACACTTTTTATAAGAAAATTTTGATAAAAAATGAATGAACATACTAAATTTACATAACAATGAGTAATGAAATTACAGTTTTGTGTGTGGTATGTATTTTTTTATTCATGTATCAGGTTATTTTTATGATTTTCAAAAATTAAGTAATTGGAACTAAACAGTCTAGAATTCACCTCGCCACATTACAGAATCCAGGAAAGTCTGAAAACTTGAATTTAGTAATTTATAAATTTATTAGCAATCAGATCAGTACAAAAACATTGTTCGTATAAAAGATTAAATATTAAAATTTTATTAACAACATAAATATTTCTTTATTTATTATTTTTCTTCTCCATAATTGTTATTTTTAGCTTTCATTTGTTATTTTCTCTTCACAGATACACTCAAGAATACAGATCGTTTCTGTTTCAACATTGTCTCCATACTTTTGAAACATAACATTACTGAAAATATTTAAACACAAATACCGGAGTGTTGTAAAAGCTCCAAACTCAAATGATGATGCTTGAACAGGAATACAAAAGGTATGAAAATAAACAATTTTCGTTATATTAGCTAACAATGATGCAATTAACTATTATGCGCCCAGCCCGCTTAGGATTTATGTTGCTAGAGTACTTAAGTTTTACTGAATCTTCGCTAGTTCAAAGTTATAATCATAAAAGATTAATATAACTGTCTCACACTGAGGTAAGCAACTTTTGTGTATGCAAAACTTGTATAAGGGGCGCACAACCCTCTTTAGAAATTATTTAATTTGTAAAAAGAAAACGTAGAAAATTTCGTCGATTTCCAAAAATAAAAACACATAAATTTGACTTAGTTGTCTGACACTGATGTAGACAACTTTTGTGTATGCAAAACTTGCATGAGGGGCGCACAACCCTCTTCAGAAATTATTTAATTGGTAAAAAGAATACTTCTGAATTTCGGCCATTTTCAAAGTTATAAGCACAAAAATTTAATATGGTTGTCTGACACAGATGTAGACAATTATTGCGTATGTGAAATTTGCGTAAGTGGTGCACAACCCTCTTTAGAAGTTATTCAAATTTTAAGAATGTCGCAAGATCTTTGCCATTTTCAATTTATTTATCCATATGCAATTCGATTTACAGTGGTGTATTTTCGGTTGCATATGCCACATTGTGGTTCGTCTGTTTTCGTTTCGTCAACTTCGGTAATATTCGATTTTCAGATAATTTTGTTATCAGTTGTTTTATTGGTCGTAATTTTTTAAAGATGTCTTGTTTTATTTAATAATCGCGTTAATTAAGTTCATTAAATTTTACCAAAGTATTTTTCTTAAATCAGTTTTTACAATAACCAACGAGGATGTAGGAAAAGAAATGAGAAAAATGATATTGTGCTGAACTCATCAAATGACATATTACTCCTGTCGGCTCCCTTTTTTTCATACACGCAGTATTTCTCTTCGTTTGTTCTGTCATTTTATCTACACTTTTTATAAGAAAATTTTTTACAGTTTTATACGTGGTATATATTTTTTAATCGGGTATAAGGTTATTTTTACGATTCTCACAAATTAAGTAACTTTGATATTTTTAAAAATAAAAATCAGGAAATAATTATCAAGATGTTAGGTTAAGTTGAGACGTCAAATTTAATAAACTTCAAACATAGAATCATAAAGACATAACCATAGATAATTACAACTAGTGATGGGTTGTTATTTAACAATCTGTTATTTTTTCACTGTTATTGGCAAATAACAATAACAACCTGTTATGCATTGAGAAAAATAACAGTTGTTGCCGTTGGCGTTATCGTCGTTATGGTTATGTCATGCGTAAACACGCTTGTAATTGGCTTCTATAAATAATAATTAAAATATAGCCGCGTTATTTGCTGATGCGCATGTGTTATCTGTTATCCCCGGCTACACTGCTTTCCAAAACAACGACTGCTATTTTCCACCTGTTATTTTTAACTATTATTTAAAAATAACAGTAACAGGTAGTAATTATTAATGAAAAATAACCGGTGTACCCATCACTAAGTACAACATCCTACAAAATCAAGCATCTATGGTTTTTCTCCTTTCCCATGCTCGACAATGACATTTGACGGAAGCCACTCGCCATTTTCTTTTAGTATTATACTTACTTTTCGTCGGAGCCTGTTGTTAATTTATTTCGTGTTTTATTTATTTAATAGTGTAGTTAATTCGTTTTTATTGAGTTTAATTCTAACTATTGAAAACGCGAATGGTCTATTATGGTAATTTTCACTTCGGACGATTGTTCAATCGAAGGTACGAATACTTGCAATAATGTAGGTATTTGATATGCACGAAGAGAACGGTTCGGTATTACTTTAGCATTATTTTATGCACGTTTTCTGCTAGGGATGGTTAAATTAATTGTTTTTGAATAATCCCATAAAATTTTAATTGTACAGGTACGTTATAAATCTGGATGCCATTTGTTATGAAGCATTGGTCACACGTCGATCCTCTTTCATTCCAAGATGTAGCAGTACCTGAAGGAAGCATAAAAGTGCCTTTTTTGGACTGGAAACAGTGTCAGTGTGTTCGTGTTATAATGAGAAGGATTTTTGACGATGAATTGGTAAGTAACAACATTAATTAAAGATAGTAGTTGCGAAGTCGACCATAAAATTTTGAGATTTTTCAATGTCTTCAAGCGTCTATGGTTTTTCTCTTTTCACTTGCGACTATCTATGCTCACAAAACTATTTGACGTAGGTGTTGCTCGAAGATGACAATGACCAAGCTCCAAGCTACATCGCCATTTTCTTTTAGTATTTTACTTGCTGTTCGGTGCCTGTTGTTAATTTATTTCATGTTTTATTTATTTAATAGTGCAGTTAATTCGTTTTTATTGTATTTAATTCTAACTTTATTGAAAACTCGAATCGTCTACTACGGTATTTTTCGTGCTATAATTTTCTCTTTTGACGATTGTTCAATCAAGTAAGGTAAGAATACTTACAATAATGTAGGTATTTGATATGCACAAAGAAAACGGTTCAGCATTACTTTAACATTACTTGATGATTTAATTAATTGTTTTTGAAAACTCCCATGAAATTTTTAATTGTACAGGAACGTTATAAAAACTGGATGCTGGTGTGTGGCTGTAATGGAGCATTGGTTCAGACTTCGATCCTCTTTCACTCCAGGATGTAGCAGTACCTGAAGGAAGCATAAAAGTGCATTTTTTTGGGCTGGAAACAGTGGCAGTGTGTTGGTGTTACAAAGAGAAGGATTTATGATGATGAGTTGGTAAGTAACGACATTAATTAAAGATAGTAGTTGCGAAATTTTCATTAAATTATCCCAGAAAGTTCAACTTCTTGGATATTTATAACCTACAGGAATTTCAAAAGTTGAATTAAAGTTTTCCAGCAGTGTTAAACTTGTATGTTATATGTATCTAATTATAATAGAAATTAGTTAATAATAAAGTTAGTGATTCCACGTCTCTATTTTTTAATTTTACTATTTTGCTTGCCTTTAGGTGTGTTTTTATTTGATTTTGTTTGTTTAATGGTATAGTTAATTTGTTTTTCTTCGCTGTTTCTGTAGATTGGCTAACCAATGAGTGAGCACTAAAGTACAATAGTGTCCTTTTTCCTGGACTTGTTTCCTGTTAACATCTTCACTTTGATGCAATATGCAGATAAGTTTCAACTGATTCGAGTGAGAACACCTGGATACCAGTGAAGCGAATTGTATGCAGTAGTATCGTTGGATCTAGTGTGCTTTTCACACTTGTAAACTTTGGAACGTGACATTCTACAATTAATTAAGGTGAGAATACTTGATATTACTAATATTAATTACTCGTTATTAATCTGTTACCACCGTATCTGTTTCAGGTCGCCGTTGGAGAAGACAAAGAAGACCGTAGTTAGAATTTTTCTTTATTTTATTTCGATCAAGTTTTTATTTTGCATGTAGTTAGTTAATTTAATTGAATTCATATTTTATTTTGCATGTTTTTAATGTCATTTAGTTGAATTAATCTTTTATTTTGCATGTTTTTAATATCATTTAGTTGAATTAATCTTTTATTTTGCATGTTTTTAATATCATTTAGTTGAATTCATCTTTTATTTTGCATGTTATTCAGTTTATTTTATTTGAATTCGTTTTTATTTTGCATGTTTTAATTTTTTTAATATATTTTGCATGTCTCTTGCTTACCTCTTCGCTTTGCTTACTGCACATTCTCGCTATTCCGCTTCGCATTTACACTACGTCTTCTACATGATTCAACGTTTCGTTATCGTGTTCAATTCTCTTCTCAGCTTTGTGGGCCTAGGGAGGGCCTCCCCGAACGAATCCCCTTAGCCTTAGCTTTTTAGTTGTTCTTTTAAGGTACCTTAGGTACCTTAACGCGAGTCTACTCTAACGTTACTTCATTTCAGACGGGGTACAGTGGGTTATCTGGAATAGGAGGATTAGCCGACTGCCCAGCTTATTTTGTCGAAATCTGTCCGATCTTTTCTACCAATCTATTAGTCTTTGTCGTTAGTCCTGCTAATGCTCTATTCGCTTTCAGATAATATGGTATTTTTAAGAAGACCGAAGACATCGTATTTTTTTCTTTTTGTTGTATTTCCTTTGTTTTCTTGTATTTCTCTTACAGGTATTTTGTTTTTTTACTTTATAAACTGTTATATTAATGTAATCGTAATTTAATCTGATAATTAGCTCTTCCAAATTCAGTTTTTTCCATAATTGTTCAAACCAAATTCAATTTCATTAGTAATTTTAATCATTAGAAGTAATTTGGGTGGATAGGGTGGCTATAAGGGGAGATGCGGAGGCCACAGATTGTTAGGGGGTCTTTTTGTCCCAAAAATAGTATTCAAATATTAATATAACAGCTTATGAACAATGTATTGCACATAATTTTGTCTTTCTCTTACAGGTATTTTATTCTTTTTACATTATAAACAATAAATTGTGTATAATTTTGTTGTAATTATAATAAAATCTTGTTGAAATGTAATCATTCTTGATTGATAATAACACTATGGTAACATGTATATGATTAAATAGTGTAAATAAATGATTTGTTCTGAATAAATAGGTGTATCAATAAAGAAATGTATGTTTTTGCATAGTAATTAGAATATGCATTGTAAAGTTATTTAAAATACAGATATTTGTTCTATTTTATGTACATTACTGATCTAATTAATAAATAAATCAAAATTATGGCTTATATTTGTTCTACTCCGTGTCCATTACTGATCAAGTTAATAAATAAATCAAAATTATAGCTCCTTTTACTTGTAAAAGTAGAATAACGTAAAGTCGGTTACTTTTTCTTTTGAACACTATCGATCCGATTAATAAATTATTTTTCGAAATATAACTCCATGGGCTTATGTTCTCCTGATACAAATGTAGAAATTTTTTCAAAATTTTCAGTTTATAATCACATACGAGGTCTAGCCAACAAATAATTTGACAATTTTTTTCAAAAATTGGATTTTGTTTGTCAAACTATTTATTGACCAGACCTCGTATGTTTACAGAAATTCAAAATTTTGGAAAATTTTCGACATTTGTATTAGGAGAGCATAAGTTGCTGTGGACTAATTTATCGAATTTAAATTGAACATCTTATATATCGTTATGTCAAAAATTTGGAACTAGCATAAATAAGTCAGCAATTTGATCAATATACTTCACTTAATGCCTTCTTTTTTGAATACTTTATTGAATTGGTAGTGTTGGTTAATGAGAAAATAAAACAATTTCTAATCCTTAACACATTTATTAAAAATTATTCTTAAGAAAGTACAACTTAATCATGTTTATATTTACATAAAACTATTAATTGATTTATTTAATACAATATATACTGCATACAATACAGCTTGATTTACAAACAATACACATATAGTATAAATAACTTCAAATACATCTTTAATACAAATTGACAAGAGTTTACTACAATTAAATGCGATTACCAATTACAGTTTATTCTTTATAAACTGTTATACTAATATTTGAATACTATTTTTGGGACAAAAAGGCCCCCTAACACTCTGTGGCCTCCGCATCTCCCCTTATAGCCACCCTATCCACCCAAATTACTTCTAATGATTAAAATTACTAATGAAATTGAATTTGGTTTGAACAATTATGGAAAAAACTGAATTTGGAAGAGCTAATTATCAGATTAAATTACGATTACATTAATATAACAGTTTATAAAGTAAAAAAACAAAATACCTGTAAGAGAAATACAAGAAAACAAAGGAAATACAACAAAAAGAAAAAAATACGATGTCTTCGGTCTTCTTAAAAATACCATATTATCTGAAAGCGAATAGAGCATTAGCAGGACTAACGACAAAGACTAATAGATTGGTAGAAAAGATCGGACAGATTTCGACAAAATAAGCTGGGCAGTCGGCTAATCCTCCTATTCCAGATAACCCACTGTACCCCGTCTGAAATGAAGTAACGTTAGAGTAGACTCGCGTTAAGGTACCTAAGGTACCTTAAAAGAACAACTAAAAAGCTAAGGCTAAGGGGATTCGTTCGGGGAGGCCCTCCCTAGGCCCACAAAGCTGAGAAGAGAATTGAACACGATAACGAAACGTTGAATCATGTAGAAGACGTAGTGTAAATGCGAAGCGGAATAGCGAGAATGTGCAGTAAGCAAAGCGAAGAGGTAAGCAAGAGACATGCAAAATATATTAAAAAAATTAAAACATGCAAAATAAAAACGAATTCAAATAAAATAAACTGAATAACATGCAAAATAAAAGATGAATTCAACTAAATGATATTAAAAACATGCAAAATAAAAGATTAATTCAACTAAATGATATTAAAAACATGCAAAATAAAAGATTAATTCAACTAAATGACATTAAAAACATGCAAAATAAAATATGAATTCAATTAAATTAACTAACTACATGCAAAATAAAAACTTGATCGAAATAAAATAAAGAAAAATTCTAACTACGGTCTTCTTTGTCTTCTCCAACGGCGACCTGAAACAGATACGGTGGTAACAGATTAATAACGAGTAATTAATATTAGTAATATCAAGTATTCTCACCTTAATTAATTGTAGAATGTCACGTTCCAAAGTTTACAAGTGTGAAAAGCACACTAGATCCAACGATACTACTGCATACAATTCGCTTCACTGGTATCCAGGTGTTCTCACTCGAATCAGTTGAAACTTATCTGCATATTGCATCAAAGTGAAGATGTTAACAGGAAACAAGTCCAGGAAAAAGGACACTATTGTACTTTAGTGCTCACTCATTGGTTAGCCAATCTACAGAAACAGCGAAGAAAAACAAATTAACTATACCATTAAACAAACAAAATCAAATAAAAACACACCTAAAGGCAAGCAAAATAGTAAAATTAAAAAATAGAGACGTGGAATCACTAACTTTATTATTAACTAATTTCTATTATAATTAGATACATATAACATACAAGTTTAACACTGCTGGAAAACTTTAATTCAACTTTTGAAATTCCTGTAGGTTATAAATATCCAAGAAGTTGAACTTTCTGGGATAATTTAATGAAAATTTCGCAACTACTATCTTTAATTAATGTCGTTACTTACCAACTCATCATCATAAATCCTTCTCTTTGTAACACCAACACACTGCCACTGTTTCCAGCCCAAAAAAATGCACTTTTATGCTTCCTTCAGGTACTGCTACATCCTGGAGTGAAAGAGGATCGAAGTCTGAACCAATGCTCCATTACAGCCACACACCAGCATCCAGTTTTTATAACGTTACTGTACAATTAAAAATTTCATGGGAGTTTTCAAAAACAATTAATTAAATCATCAAGTAATGTTAAAGTAATGCTGAACCGTTTTCTTTGTGCATATCAAATACCTACATTATTGTAAGTATTCTTACCTTACTTGATTGAACAATCGTCAAAAGAGAAAATTATAGTACGAAAAATACCGTAGTAGACGATTCGAGTTTTCAATAAAGTTAGAATTAAATACAATAAAAACGAATTAACTGCACTATTAAATAAATAAAACACGAAATAAATTAACAACAGGCACCGAACAGCAAGTAAAATACTAAAAGAAAATGGCGATGTAGCTTGGAGCTTGGTCATTGTCATCTTCGAGCAACACCTACGTCAAATAGTTTTGTGAGCATAGATAGTCGCAAGTGAAAAGAGAAAAACCATAGACGCTTGAAGACATTGAAAAATCTCAAAATTTTATGGTCGACTTCGCAACTACTATCTTTAATTAATGTTGTTACTTACCAATTCATCGTCAAAAATCCTTCTCATTATAACACGAACACACTGACACTGTTTCCAGTCCAAAAAAGGCACTTTTATGCTTCCTTCAGTTACTGCTACATCTTGGAATGAAAGAGGATCGACGTGTGACCAATGCTTCGTAACAAATGGCATCCAGATTTATAACGTACCTGTACAATTAAAATTTTATGGGATTATTCAAAAACAATTAATTTAACCATCCCTAGCAGAAAACGTGCATAAAATAATGCTAAAGTAATACCGAACCGTTCTCTTCGTGCATATCAAATACCTACATTATTGCAAGTATTCGTACCTTCGATTGAACAATCGTCCGAAGTGAAAATTACCATAATAGACCATTCGCGTTTTCAATAGTTAGAATTAAACTCAATAAAAACGAATTAACTACACTATTAAATAAATAAAACACGAAATAAATTAACAACAGGCTCCGACGAAAAGTAAGTATAATACTAAAAGAAAATGGCGAGTGGCTTCCGTCAAATGTCATTGTCGAGCATGGGAAAGGAGAAAAACCATAGATGCTTGATTTTGTAGGATGTTGTACTTAGTGATGGGTACACCGGTTATTTTTCATTAATAATTACTACCTGTTACTGTTATTTTTAAATAATAGTTAAAAATAACAGGTGGAAAATAGCAGTTGTTGTTTTGGAAAGCAGTGTAACCGGGGATAACAGATAACACATGCGCATCAGCAAATAACGCGGCTATATTTTAATTATTATTTATAGAAGCCAATTACAAGCGTGTTTACGCATGACATAACCATAACGACGATAACGCCAACGGCAACAACTGTTATTTTTCTCAATGCATAACAGGTTGTTATTGTTATTTGCCAATAACAGTGAAAAAATAACAGATTGTTAAATAACAACCCATCACTAGTTGTAATTATCTATGGTTATGTCTTTATGATTCTATGTTTGAAGTTTATTAAATTTGACGTCTCAACTTAACCTAACATCTTGATAATTATTTCCTGATTTTTATTTTCAAAAATATCAAAGTTACTTAATTTGTGAGAATCGTAAAAATAACCTTATACCCGATTAAAAAATATATACCACGTATAAAACTGTAAAAAATTTTCTTATAAAAAGTGTAGATAAAATGACTGAACTGCGTGTATGAAAAAAAGGGAGCCGGCAGGAGTAATATGTCATTTAATGAGTTCAGCACAATATAATTTTTCTCATTTCTTTTCCTACATCCTCGTTGGTTATTGTAAAAACTGATTTAAGAAAAATACTTTGGTAAAATTTAATGAACTTAATTAACGCGATTATTAAATAAAACAAGACATCTTTAAAAAATTACGACCAATAAAACAACTGATAACAAAATTATCTGAAAATCGAATATTACCGAAGTTGACGAAACGAAAACAGACGAACCACAATGTGGCATATGCAACCGAAAATACTCCACTGTAAATCGAATTGCATATGGATAAATAAATTGAAAATGGCAAAGATCTTGCGACATTCTTAAAATTTGAATAACTTCTAAAGAGGGTTGTGCACCACTTACGCAAATTTCACATACGTAATAATTGTCTACATCTGTGTCAGACAACCATATTAAATTTTTGTGCTTATAACTTTGAAAATGGCCGAAATTCAGAATTATTCTTTTTACCAATTAAATAATTTCTGAAGAGGGTTGTGCGCCCCTCATGCAAGTTTTGCATACACAAAAGTTGTCTACATCAGTTTCAGACAACTATATTAAATTTTTGGATACATTTAAAAAGGAGTTTGATGAAATTTAATCTTTCCCAATGAAACTAATGTATAAAAAGGTAAATTTCAACAGAAATTACTCATCAATAATTCACACTTTGCCTCTATTTTTAATGAAGAAGTACATTACTAATTACTCATTTACTAATATTTGGCATACACAATAGTCGTCAACATCAGTGTCATCAGTATTCTTTTTAAAAATGTATAATTTAGAAAGAGGTTTGTGTACGCCGCACGCAAATTTGCATGCAGAATAGTTATCTACATAAATGTCAGATAACTATATTAAGTTCATGTGTTGATAAATTTAAATATAACAAAAATCCCGAAGTATTCTTCTTAAAAATTGAATAATTTATAAAAAGGGCTTTGCAATCCTTATGTAAGTTTCGTATACATAACAGTTGTCTACATAAATGTCAGACAACTATATTAAATTCGTGTGTAGATAAATTTGAGAATAGCAGAAATTTAGAACTATTCTTTTTAAACATTGCATAATTTTTACAGAGTTATGCGCCCCTTACACAAGTTTTGCATACATAGTTGTCTATATCAATGTCAGACAACTATATTAAATTTATATGTAGATAAACTTGAAAATAGCAGAAATTCCGAAGTATTCTTCTTAAAAATTAAATAATTTCTAAAAAGGGTTGTGCGCCCCTTACGAAAGTATTCCATGCACAATACTATATTAAATTCGTGTCTTGCTAAACCTAAAAATATCCAGATTTCTTAAGTATTCTTTTTAGTAATTCGATAATTTCTAAAAAGAATTGTGTGCCTCTTAGACAAGTTTTGCATTCAACTATACAAAAATATTTCGTCATTTATCAGAATGTTTGAAATAAATGACAACACTTACATATTTGCTTTTAAATATTTTCAATAATCTTACCTTTTGAAAATAACGACTTTCAAGGCTAATGAAGACAAAACACTACACTTGTTGAATTATTAAAGAGAGAGAATTCCTTTGCAAAACACAAAATGTATCTGTATTTTTAAGTATATCTGTGAAGAGAAAATAACAAATGAAAGCTAAAAATAATTTTATAGAATAAAAAATAAATTAGCGAAAAATTATTCATTTTGTTAATAAAATTAGAACATTGAATTATTTATACGAACAATTTATTTGTACTGAACTGATGGCTAATAAATTTATAAATTATGAAATTCAACTTCTCAAACTTTTCGCGGACTATCAAATATGGCGAAGTAAATTCTGAACTATTCAGCTACTTATTAGACTGAATCATAAAAATAATCTAATATCCGAATAAAAGAATACAATACCATATATAAAACTGTAATATCATTACCTATTGCGATGTAAATTTAGTATGTACTATCATTTTTTTTAATGTTTTCTTATAAAAAGTGCAGGTACAATATCACAACAAACCAAGAGAAATACTGCAATGGACACAGATTAGAGGTGTGCAATGGATCAACAGAAATGCAAGTCGGCAGGATGTAATACGTCGTTTGATGATATCAACATGACACCATTTTCACTTTTTTTTACTAAATGGTTGTTGGTTGTTACAAAAACCGATTTAACAAAATACTTTTGATAAAATTTAATCATACGAAACTAATTAATGTAATAATTATATAAAACAAGATATTTTCGCATAGACACATGAGGGAGTAAGACAACTGGTAACGAGATTATCCCAGAACCGAACATTATGACCACATTATGACATTACAAAGTTGACGAAAAGAACAAAGACGAAACAAAACAACGGATATGTAACCAGACACACGCAATGGTAAATAAAATTGCATATAAATAATTACTTAAAAGGAAAAACTGTGTAAAACTAGTTTTAGAACCTACGAAAATACAAAACAATAATCTGTATTTTTTACAAACACAATAAAACAGAATAAATTTGAAATCCGTTTCAATTGCTTTTTTATAAAAAAGTACATTATAACTGAAACTATTTATCAATCATTTACACTTTTTCTTTTATGACAAAAGTTTTTTTATTAACAAATACTACTAATTACAAAAATTCCAAGTATTTAGTAAATACTCGTATAATTCTGAAATATCAAATATGACTTCTATACTTACTAAGTAAATAACCATAAAGGACGTAATAACTGCTACGTAATGTCTAAACGGTGGCTGATCAATAATACGATCCATTTTTTTTTCATATCTCGTCATCAACAAATAATCTGATTTTCTATCGTTTTAAATTATTTCACAAATTGTTATAATTTTCATAGTAATGTAATCGAATACCGAATTATGCTTAATCAATTGACTGAATAATGATAATTACGGATGAAAATTTTCACGTATTATTTAAAAAAAAAGTTATTTCATATATTAATTTACATTCACTCGCAAGTGAAAAACTGGTTATTTGTCTATGCATATGCATAAAATTCAAGTGTCTTCATGAGGCTAACATTGAAACAATTCAATTGAGCTTGACGGGACCTTGGAGAGATGAAGAGAAAATTGTAAGGAGTGATCTAAGCTATAATACTTTCTTTTATGCGAACGAGATCACGAGGGAAAAGCTAATTTATAATAAATTTCATACATAACAATTGAAATTGTAGCTGTTTCTAACGTGACAAACAAACTACATATTTTTAAATACAATTTCTTTCCTGACGCAACCAATTAAAAATTCATAATTTCTCAAAACAACTAAAAAATCAACAAAACTTTTTTCTGTTTCTTTAAACTGTTTTATAAATTTTATAGTCTACAGGTTTTTACTGTTTTTTCTTACTTAAGGCTGTAAAACTTCATGTAAGTACTCAAGAAGTAACAAACCCTTTGCTTAGCAATATACGTCACCATGTAGCAGTTGTCTCTGTTTCCTGTATTACCTTTGGCAGTTTTGCATAAAATTCACCACGTATGTAACTCGGAAATGACGACCAAAAATGATTTTGTTTAGAAAAGAAAATATTTTATAGTAATAATGTATCGATAAATATACGGCTTTAATTGGGGAATTTATTGAGTTCCAGTTCGCTACTTAAAATCAGTCCTATTTGTTTGTAGTTACTATGTTAACAATAAATTCAACTAAGTAATACTTTATATTTTGAATTATGTGCAATTACTTTGAATTTTCAATTGTTTGTGGTATTTCGTGATGGGTTTTATACGGTTTTGGTCCAAACCAACAAAGAAGTACAGGCAGTAAAACAACTCCATGAAAAAGTCCAAATATCAAAACCAAAACGAAAATCTAAAATAAAACACAATAAACAACTAACAATTCTAAATGTTCTATACACATGCATTATTGTTGAAGTTTAATATTCTATTATACTTGTGTGAAAATTTTGGAGGAAATTAACTATAGGTTGCTTGATTATGCTCCAGCTACAATAATATAATGTCACCATATAAACTTCACTTCATTATTTTATATAAATCGAACGGTAGACTTCACATAAAAATTTAAATTAGTGGATCATTTGCAGGAATGTTTAGTCGACATACTTTATCTTCCAACTAAACAATTTGAAGAAAAAATGTAGTAGTCGTACGCAATTCAATCAAAATTAATAACACTTTTATATGTCAACGTAAGTGCTGTTACAATTATTATTAATTAGAATAGATTTATTATTGAAAACCTTCATAGCCAAAATTTTAGCTCCAGAGTTCGGGTTCCTTCAAATTTTTCCAAAATATCGAATAGACTATAAACTTTAATAATCCAATATACCTTACCTTAAAAAATACTTGAAAACTGTAAGCTGTAGAAGTTCCAAGCATTGAAATTCCAATGAAAAATGAAAATCCACCAAATAATACCGCTGAACCTATCGTGCAAACAGTTTTTAAGGATCGTTGTTCACGTGAAGAGCCTTCTATAGTAAGAAACGTATGTCCAATATGTGTTGAATAATCTATGCAAAGTCCAATAGCCAACTCCAATCCGATACAAGTCACCATATCAATTGATACACCCCAATTTTGCATAAATCCGCATACATCAATTATTGTTAACAGAGTACACAGAAGTATCCAACAGCACATTTGCAAATTTGCTATGAGAAGTACAGTACATACCATCACACTTAATAAAGCCAATTGTAAATTTCTCATTACTTCAATCTCAATTAACTGTAAGAAATATTTAATGAATACTCTTTTTTCTTTTATAGACTCAGTTTACCTCTTCAGTAATCCATGTGGCAAACATTTTAGACCACACTATTGAGATTCGATCACCTGTTGTATAATTCGCCTGTTTTGCCATATCAGTTAGTTGATGCATGACAGGAAGATATTCTGATGATCCAGAAAAACGTTTAAATCGAAAGTTAATACTTGACCACTAAAATTTGTCTATGTATTATTTTAAAAATGAATCAATTAAAAAAATACTTTTATTTGAGGAACTGGAATTCCACATTCCAATGGGGCGATAAAACCAAAATTTGCCTGAAATTTTGCATTTTGTGGACTAAAAAGAAATTTACATAAGAAATTATTGAATTCAAAATCCGTTAAGTCGTCTTCATATATATCTGTAATAATATAAACATTTTGTAAAATATAAACTCAATATCTATTCATTTTCTACCTTTCTTAAAATGGTGTTTTACAAAATCATAAAATGGATTTACCCACGAATTTATCGTAATAACAGAAGAATAATTTCTTAAGGTATCCGTGACAACTCTAATGTTATGCATTTCATGAGTATAATTTAATGAACCCATAAAATATGCTCCTTCGTTTCCTAATAATGGATAATATTTCTTTTTTTGTTCTAAGTACTTTCCTAAGTAGGTGTCAACAGGAATAAACCAATTTGGATCAAATTTTTGTTGCAGATCCAATGTACTTTTAACACTGTAGCCAAAACAGCACAATGTTACTATAATTACCAAGGTCTAAAAAAATCATTTAACATCAGTGTATATAAAAAAACTGAATGAAATTAATGGTACAGTTTTTATCAAAAATATTTACATCAAATAAAATTTTAAAAGAAAAATTCTTACCTTACCAGGCAATGTAAAAAACATTTTTGAATAAACAAACTGGAATGCTCGATATGATAATCGTTGTTGACTGCATTCGTTTTTTTCGTAATAATTATATTTAATACAAGGTAAGGCACCATTTCTGTTGTTTTCGAGTCTTTTTTGGTCCAGAGTAAAACAAGCAGTGAAAAATGTTACCATGAAGACAAACGTCATAAAGACTCCAGCAGCTGCGTAAAGACAAAAAGTTTCCAAACATGGAAGTATCTGAAAAAACATTACAAAAAAATTTTTGTTTCCATGTTTAAATTCAGGCAAAAGATTATAATTTGTTTCCCGCGAAATTGAACAAGTATAATAAAAGAAAAATTAGTTGGATGTTAGTAAGATGTCAAAGTTTCATGATTTAATCATTATAAACATTACTCTTTATTAAATTATCTTTTATCTTTGAGTCTTCTATTTCCCTGGCGAAGAAACCTGTAATGTCCTCGAAACGTTGACACTTATCAAACACTAACAGCTATCACGCAAATGCTATTTTTTTAATAGAAATTTTAATTGAAAAGACACATAGTAATTATTGTTAACAATAAATACTATGAGTAGTATTCAATTGAATTTTAATTAAGAGATATTATTCTTAATTAACTCACCGTTGATGAGCCAATTAAAAACGCAACAATATCTGTAATTGTCGTGACAGTTATAGAAACTCCTGCATGCTTCAACATGTGTCCAATTCGTTTTTCTAAAGATAACCGCTTAATATGCGATGGTAAATCGTCCCAACATGCCATCATCACGAACATATCGTCCACTCCTGTAAATTAAATAAACAAATTAATTATATATCAAACAGATGTTATAAAACAATACATAAAATTATTATAATAACTGAAACAGAATGAAGTAGATTTTGTCCTCTGCAAAAAAGCTACTTACATCACATACATAATAGAAAACTAGACACAATATTAAGAACCATCTTACCCAAACCCATTAACAAAAAGGGTAAAGAAGTGTGTACTGGGCCATAAGAAACACCCATCAATGAACAAAGACCACATGCTACTATAAATGACATTCCAACAGGCAAAACTCCCAGTGCCCCCAATAATATCTATACAATAAATTAATGCAGTGACTATTTTATTGTAAAAAAAAAAAAAACTTACTCTAGCTTCAACCCAATTAAATTTTGATATAACTAATTGGACATACAACACCATTACAAAAATACCAGTAATTAACATCCCAATATCTTGGAACATAGTTCCATTACTAATATCTCCAAAACTAAAATTAAACTATTCATTAAATTGCCCTTTCAAATTATATACACAAGATTATACCTACGAGCTGACTCATAGTAAATTTTTGAAGATGTTAAATTTTCTGAAATTGATTTCATGAGTTTTAAAAACTCATTCTCCCATTTTAAACCTTCTTCTGATGCCTTCACCAAAATTAAAAATTAATTATCTATCATTATTATAAAACAGCTTTTAATAGTACATACCCAATCTGCTGTGCCAGCAGTATTACCAAATGTATCAATGTCTATAGAAGAAAAGTTCACATGAAGCATATAAAAAATATGTAGGGCCTTGGCACTTACAATTTCACCAACTTCATTTGTTTCAATATTACCCAACAGCTCAGTATAATTTTTGAAATTACCAAATAGGAAACTGAAATTTAATCACATTAATTATAAAAATTAAACAAAATTAAAACTTAGTTAAATATATTTCTCAAAAATTTAATTAAATTATAAAATATAAAATAGCACCTTCATTACCCCTATCTATGTATGTATGACACCAAGGGAGCAGAAATTAGCGTTAAGAAAAAAAAATACAAGAAAGTCAAATTGAATTCTATGGAACTGAACAAAACACTAAAATCCCAAAATTCCACATAAAACTCAGTTTCTAACTGAAGATGACAGCTCTGTATATACTTACTCATTTTGATTAGAGTTGATTTTATTTATTATTTCTTTCTTAGTAAGCCCTTTAATTTTCTCTATATCAAAATTCCATAGCTCTAAAACACTTCTTTGCAAACACTGCTGAGGAAACGACTCTACTAATTTGCAGTATGTAGCAGAATTAAAATAAACAGACGGATCAAAAAATGAATCATTTCCTTTTTTTGAGTTTCTTGATTTAAAAAGTAAATTTATATCAATGTCAATTTCTGGAATTCTGTACAAAAATTGTTATACAAGCATATATTTATTTAAAGAACTCTTACTTAAAGCAAACTTCTTTGAATGTTATTCCTTCTAATGTTACCACTGACTTAATTTTTTGGTCAATTTCGGCAACCTACAATAAACAAATAAGACCTAATCAAAATTATATATGATAATTACTACACAGTTGATAAAACTTCTGGAGTGAGAACATCATCAGCCACTAGTATAAATCCTTCTGTCCGGTAAGCGTTTTCAAATTTATTGAACAGCCATTGTGTGTTAATAGAAAACTCAGACTTTAAAGGCACCCATAATTTAAACGGATTTTTCTCCTGATGAAATCTTAAGAAACCTAAAGCACTTGAAAATACTAACAACCAACACAATCCAATTGTCCACCATGGTTTTGAAGCAACTTGATAACCTAAGCTAATTTAAAATAAAATTATTTTTTTATAACGAATAATATACTACTTACTTGTCAAAAAAAGTTTCTGATGTAGAAACAATGAATGCAGTAAATTTTTCGTACCACTTAAAATTCTGTGTGATCTGTGACATAATAACAGCAAATTTAAAAACAAATAAAATGCATCATTGTTCAGTCTCAAAATAAAATTGATTTAAGACCTTTGAGCCTAAATGTAAGTAACTTTGTGTTTACATTTTTATACTATTGTATTTATAATCCTAATTAGTTTACAATGACATTGCATTTTTATTTACTACGTGCATATAGCAATAACAATTGAATTTATTTTGTACTTTGTTATGTTGTTGGAATGTAATTTGCATTCAGTATATATGCGACCCTTTATACACCGTTGCATAAAGTGTTGCCATCATGTTAACCATTACTTATATTTATACCATCCCTAAACTCTATAATTTATACTATGTACTGTCGAATTCAACAATGCAATAACAATTTGTAGCTAGTCATCTTATTTTGCGTCTAATTAGAAACATTTAATTTTAATAATTATTCCTTTCTCTTTAGAATATTTATTGATGTAGTAGGATCAATTAGAATTAGTCTTATATTTACAACATTAAAGTATTTATAAACGCAAAGAAATACCGTAAGAAGATCAAATTCCTGATGCAATGCCAAAAGTAGAATAATTCTGCCACTTTTAGACGTCTTAACGCGAACGACTGTATTTTCGATTCATTAATATAGTTTAAATGTTTGTAGTACATATGTAACATGCTTTTTTTGACTTGCAACGCTCCAAAATATTTATCTTGTTTATAATGGTTCATACCATTTTTGTAAGTTTAAATCAATTTCAATTATTTTGATTACTAATCGTAAGTAACTTTCGTTACTTTATAATAAGCGCTAAGATAAGATCAGATATGATGTCCAAGCCCAGTGTTGCCACGCTTTTTATATAAAATGAAAAACAAAAATCGGTTATTGTGACCGTATTTGACATTTATAAAATAAAATTGTCAGTTTTCGTACTTGTTAAGGTAATTATTTTATAAATATTGATTATGTAGCTACCAATCTGTATTTGTGGTAAATAGGATATTAATATTATTTTTTATTACAAGTCATAATAAATATTGTTTATCTTGCAGTCTTATACAACTTATACAATCAGCAAAATAGTGTGATAACAAGTTTGCGTATATGTTAAGTATACACGTATACATAGACACACACACACACACGCGTTATGCATATTAGTTTGCAATAACAAACCAACAGGTGTAAGATACATGAAGATTTTAGTGATGTGTGGTAAATTAATAGTTGAAAAGTAAAAAAAAAACTATTAGATTGTCAAATACAATGCCTTTATTTGGAAAAAAGGATTCTGAGAAGAAGGTGAAGAAAGATGGAAAGGATTCTGATAAACAATCTTTGATTGAGGAGAAATATGTTCTTAAAGATATGCTAGGAACGTAAGTCAAACGAAATTGTAATGAATATTTTGATTTTTTTTTAAATTGTACTTGTAGAGGAGCTTTTTCAGTAGTAAGATTAGCTGAAAGCAAAGAAAGGCCAGGTGAACTATATGCTGTAAAAATAATAGACAAGAAAGCACTCAAAGGCAAAGAAGACTCATTAGAGAACGAAATTAAAGTTCTTAGAAAGTAAGTTATCTTTTATATTTATTATCAAACCTTAATGTTCATTTTTTTTTAGGTTAGTTCATCCTAATATAGTGCAGCTGCTTGAAACATTTGAGGATAAAAGTAAAGTCTACTTAGTTATGGAATTGTAAGTAAATAATGACAAATTTTTTAATAGCTATTTCTTGTTCACTTTCTTTTAGAGTCACTGGTGGTGAACTTTTTGACCGTATAGTTGAAAAGGGTTCATACACTGAAAAGGATGCTGCTGACTTAATTAGACAAGTTTTGGAGGCTGTTGATTATATGCATGAACAAGGCGTTGTACATCGAGACCTGAAGGTATTTTATAAATTACTAAATTTAAAAATTCTCACTAAAACATAAGAGTAGTTATAATATTGCAACGAACACTATGAAGATCTGTATTGTTTATGTGTTTAAAGGATACCAGCAGAAATATAAAAAAAATGTTACATGTGAGGGGGGCAGAAAATAAAGTAAATGAACAATATTATTGCATATGCAAACTGAATAGAGATATGATGTCAAGTAGGTAACTCAGTCCAATCTAATAGTAAAATTAGTTTTACAGAAAGCTGGGATAAATGTAACAGTCCCTTCATAGTAATAAGTAATAAACGAAGTAGTTGTGATACACTGTGGTTGGTGTAGTTGACTTCCCAACATTGCTGTGATAATGAGTAAGTTGTCTCGCTTGAAACAAAAAATTTTCCTGCTAAAGTTTTATATGCTTTTGAAAAATTGCTCAATTAGCTAATAATATCAAACGAGCAATGACTTCAAAAAAGGAAGATACTCAAAAATTGTCATATGGTTACCTAGATATAGCTTATTAGCTCGGTGAGAAACCTGCTTTTTGCATTGCACTAAATAAGTAGCTTAATTACCACATATGAAGCATGAAGAACATTCTATGAATTATTTAAAATTACTAGCAATAATCTGCTGATTTATAAAAATATTTAATTCAATAATATCCATATTAACCAGTTTGAGCTTGTTTGTTTTTAATTAATTATATGGTACAGTTGAACTTCCCGGAACGTAAGTTAATTAAAAAATTAAAAGTAAACATGGGAAGGGCAATAATTTATTCCAAAGTGGTTTAGAATTATTACTCCTTTTACTGTATAAAGTTTTATTTATTAATCTAAGTTTTTTTCACTATTGTGATATATGCCTCCAGAATACAATTGTTATAATTATTATATATTAAATGATTTCTGCAATTACAAGTACAATTTATGAACGAAGGTACAGAATCTATTGAAAACTAGAAAATAAACACCCTGAAGATAATGTGAAGATTTTACGTTGTAATACTGGTTCAATGCGTTCGGTACATTGTATTATTTATATTATTTTTTGGATACAAGTTTCTTGTAGAAAGGCACTTATAAAATCTATAATGTTGTAGATAAACAAACGAATTATATACTAACATTGTTTCTTTCAAATTTTATTTGTAATCAGTTTTTTGTTTTCAGCCCGAGAATCTGTTATATTATAATCCTGATGAAAACAGTAAAATAATGATAAGTGATTTTGGGCTTTCTAAGATGGAGGACTCTGGTATAATGGCAACAGCTTGTGGTACTCCAGGATATGTTGGTAAAATACATTAATAATTAATTTGTTTATAAGCATATTAATTTTCTTTGCACAAATAACACAACTGATAAAAAATTACTGAAATTTCCTTATAGCACCCGAAGTTCTGGCGCAAAAACCGTATGGGAAAGCTGTGGATGTTTGGAGTATAGGTGTAATATCGTACATTTTACTTTGCGGCTATCCGCCTTTTTATGATGAAAACGATTCTAATCTTTTTGCCCAGATACTTAAAGGTAATTATTGTTATGTTAAAGTTACACAAGTATTATCACGTTTCCTTGTAGGGGAATTTGAATTCGATTCTCCCTATTGGGATGAAATAAGCGACTCTGCTAAGGATTTTATTAGAAAGTTAATGTGTGTCGACGTAGAGAAGCGTTATACATGTCGTCAAGCTTTAGCTCATCCATGGTAAAATTAATGCTTTTTGTTTTAACTGTATTACGTGTTTTATGCTAACTGTTCTGTTGCTTTGTTTAATCAACACCATATCCTTTTCTTTTTAATAAACCTTGTTGATAAAGTACTAAACGCAGAAAACCCGATTTTAGGGATGAGAAGCCGTTGTACTTTGAATTTTGATATAACATTTTTTTAAATGCTATATAGATAATTGAATTGTACAGTATATTAAATTTGTTAGTTATAGTTATTTAGTCATCCAATCACTCTATGATACAATTTTTTTCATTTATATTTGCAGGATTTCTGGTAATGCTGCAAGTAATAAAAATATTCATGAAACTGTAGCTGAGCAACTCAAGAAAAATTTTGCAAAATCTCGTTGGAAGGTAAGTACTTCATGCTGTGTAATTCTAAAACAAAAGACGATAATGTCTTGAAATATATAATTTATATCTTTCTAAATTTTCCCACTTTATTGTTGCATCTCTTTCATAGTGTTTTATTCTCTTTTATAAAAGTTATATCCTATTTTATATAACAATAAAATGTATATTTTGTAGCAAGCTTATCATGCTACAACAGTTATAAGACAAATGCAACGAATGGCTTTAAGTAGTGGCGGCCGAAGTCCAGTACCACAACGCAGTGGTGCAGACGATTACCCTTGTGGTAATAATAAAAGATAAATAATAATCACATTATTTGAATAACTTAATCTTAAACTAAGTAGTATGGTTTTTAATGCGACATTGGAAATGAATCTCACGTTCTTATCAGCTTCAACCAGAACGAATAATTGGTTAAAAACGAAAATAATAAGTAGAATGTAATTTGATGATTGAATGAGACTCATAGATTATTAAACCAGTAAAAAACGAAGAACTCTGCTGCTAAATACTGTACTGTAATGCGCTTGTAATTAATAAATAGCCCCTGATGGCCATTTCACTTAAATCTGCTGAATTGAAATCTCATTTACAGTTACTCTATTATGTTATATTTTTTGAAGTTTTTACTGATAAAAGCTCTCTTAGTATATTATTTTATATATTTTCTTAAAGGTTTATTACTATTATATATTTTTTGTTCGCTAAGGTGTCATAGACAGAATCTCAAAAGTATGCATGAAATAAAATGTAGTTTTGAAACGTATCGTATATTTTTTGTAGTTATTTTCAACCAGATTTCTTATTTTTGGGTGCCGATTCATATCATATTAATTGCAATGCCGTGCATATTGGCCCATTCTTTTTAATTTTAAGAAAACGAACCATACAACTTTAATATGCGAGGTGATTCACGTTAGAAAATTTACGAGAAAACTCAAGTATTTCCTTTTTGTCATTTTTGAATAGAACTATGCAAAATAATATACCACCTAAGTTGTAGCTGGACACCTTACGTATTCTAGATCTATTCGAATGTTAAGGGGTATAAATTACATAATAGCACAATAAATGTACAGTATATTTTTTCAGTGTTCCATTTATTTAGTTAATTGATAGTTGCTAAGGTACTGTTGGGTAAGTTGTTTATATTGAATATATTGTATATTTGAAATTTGTATAATTAATTATTGTTGCTCTCGTAATTATATCGATCACCGACTAACTTTAAAACCAATGGGTTGTGTTTAATCAGTGAAATATTTTTAATTGTTCAATGAACGAACATAGGAATTGCGTTTTGAAAAATAATTATATTCTTTCAATCGTTTTAAGAATACTGACTAAAGTATTTGTATAACTTTGCAGGCCTTATGTTGTAGAACAATAAAAAAATAAAATATTCAGTTCTTTTATCTTAGTGACTTATTTTTTTCGATCGAAGATCCTTATAGTGACAATAAAAATAGCATCAAAAACAAAAACATATAATTAAATTTACATTTCTTGTATATGATGACTATTGACAACAGATTCGATGGCATTATATTGTGTATACTATAATATATATGTATAACTTAAAAAAGAAACAGAAAATAACACACAATCACATTCATAATTTCATTCACAAAAAACTCACATTAAAAATTATAGTACAAATTTTCTTCACCTACTCTTTAAGTATTTTGGCTTTAAAATTAAAGAAATCTAGGAATGAACAAGATATTAAATCAATATCACTTTTTGGCCAAATAAAATACTAGTAATCACTAAAATTATTTACAATTACAATTAATTACATTTACATACACTTACATAAAATTATAGCTATAAATAGATAATAAATTATTTTCATTCATTCAAACTCGGTAGCATTGGCACCAGTTAGAGGCTCAGAAGCCTGAAAACAAAATTAATACATATAATTAAATTACAATAAATCATGAAATCCAGACAGTTCTTGTTATTACAAAAATTAAAAACTAATTTAAAATTAAGTATTTTACCACACAATTACACAAGTTATAAGGAGAAGTCATTTTGTATTCCTATTTTGATTTTAGAAAAGATTTAAAAAAGTAAAATGTCCATTATTACTCACCTTATTTGCAGTAGCATGTAAAGTAAATAAAAAAATTCAGTAATGAAAATATACGACATAATATGTAATATCATAGAAAACACTTTTAACATTAAAAATGACCTTTTTAGATAGATATGCTTGATGCACTATACTATAACTGGTTTGTCATCATTCAAAATAAGCCTTTGTTAATGTTACTTTAATTAAACGTTAATTCTTGAGAAAGGTATTTAATAATACAATAAATATCAAGTTTTTAGCTTATTTGTATTTGAGCAGCATATAAATTATGGTTCAGCTTATTTTGAAAAATGACTATCTTCATACATTACATCTACCAGTACTATAAAGCAAGTTATATTGAATTTATGTTTGTATATCTTTTTAATTTAAATTTCAATATTGGATAACACATTCAATGACTGCTTTATAACCAAAAAATAAAGGGTAATTTTGTGATAATACGGTAAAATCTCTTGAGCTTCGTTTCTTATAATACTGATAAATAATTGCTTCTATTTATAATATATATATATATCCCAATTAACATTGAGTATATTTTCTTACACATAGTAATACATTAATAAAAAAATTTTATAACAAAACACCTATTTCCTACACCATATTTTCCACCAATATTTAAGATTAAGTATATTTCCATAGTAGAACTGAAGCTTTCAATTTCTTATCAGAAATAAACGAGTACTGCATTTATTATCATGTTTATTTCAAATACCGTTTTCTGTTTAATAAAATTAGGCCTTGCCCATACTGTTTTTATTTAATACCATAATACTGAGTCATCTACGAACTGACGAAATACTTTTCAAAAATTTCTTGGCGTTTAGTATGTATTTGAAATATTTATTCAGTTTTAAAATATTTCGATCGGTCCATTATATTATAAATTTAAGATGTATGTATGATAAGTACCACATTGGAAAGTAAGCATTGGTGAGTAAATATCTATTATATTTTAACCACCCTGTAATTCCGATGAAATAGAAGGGAACAGTTTTGTAAAACAAATTAAGGTACGTGATTTAAATAAAATTTCGTATTACATACATATATTTTTTTTTTTCAAAAAGTTGAAAAATCTAAACCTGACTTGTTTGATTAATAAATAAAAACAAATAATACTGTAAATAAACAGTGAAGAAAGACCACTATCATAAACAGTTTCAAAACCTTAATTTAATTCTTTTTTATTTTTCTAATTAATGGCAGAATAAATGATTTAATTGTGTTTAAATGAATAATAACGAGTGGGTACACTAGCCTTCAAATAAGTATATTTATTTCAAGTATTTTTGGCAACAATGAATTAATTTGTCTAAAATCCTTTTCGTCATTTCGTAGTTAAAAAACTGGAGCAATTTGACGAAAATAAAATGTCGGCTCATGAAGGACAATTAAAACATATTCGTAGCATTCTTTAGTAAAATATTTTTACATCTAATGTATTTTCTCTTAAATAACGTATAAAATGGACAGATTATCTAGGAGATAAATTGGCATAATCTAGTGTTAAGGCTCTTACCTCTTCACCTACAGTACTAGGATATATTCGTGTTGGTTGGGAAATATTTTTCTCAAGAGAGAACTGATCTTCTGTTGTTTTCCTATAGACAGGATTATCGAAGTTCATAGATGTCATGTTACGATGAATATAGTTACGGTATACCAGTAAAACAACCTGAAGGTAAAAAAAAAATATGTAATACTATTCTATTATTTTTGTTTGAATTTAAAACAATATCTAAACCTCTCTTTAAGCGATTTCCAACAAAGAACTGCTGTTTTATATATAATATGTTTTTCAATACAAATGAAGCCTTTTACACATTCTGGAACTTAAAAAAAGGTTTTAAAATAGGTTTGGTGTATGGTTCTCAAAGTGTAATCATTAAAACTTTCAGAAAAATCATGAAATCATAGAGCGACATCAACTTAAAATAAACGTTACGTGATTACTGTTTTTAAAATAAGTAATAAAATAGAAATATAAGTATAATATAACGCGATAAATTATACGTAAATAGAAAGTGCGTAAAAAAATAACTGAAACAAACATATAATCCTACAAAATTTTCAGAATTGAATAACACATTTACTCCTAATTTTAGGCTGGTTAAGTAAAAGTAAATACATAAAAGCCACTTGAAAGAATCCGCATAAAAAGGGTTTTATGGATTAGGTGTAACTGAAAAATAAATTGTATAAATCATAAACTACTCACCCCACATACAACTAACAGTATTATACCTACTACCATAATTACTATTACAGTTACTGTCATGTTATCTGATGTTTCATGAATTGCTGCCACTTCACGAACACTGTACGGCGTGCCTGTAATAACAAAAAAAAACCGTGTAAAATATCGGTTTATAAAAATAAAAACAATTACACAGTGGTTCATTTTTAGTGATTTTTTCTGGTTTTGCAAATATGTGTGTGCTAAATGAACCACGATGCATATAATTACACTAGTTAGTAAGAAATCTGAAAATTACATATTATAACAAATAAAGAAAAAAGAAAAATAAGAAAGCAACTCCACCACCAATTCTGCATAGAGGAAATACAAGGATAGTACCGCGACTTCTTGTACTCACTTGTTTCAACTTCGATAAAACGAGTTGTTATTTCTATATGTGATGTTGAGATCTGTCGCACAGTAACATTTTCTTCTAAATCAAAAATAATAAAAATAAATGTTTATTTTTCATTTAATAAAATAATCTTCGAAAATGAATAAAAAATAATGAACTTAAAAATTACAAATATTAGATAATAATAATTACTTCCTACTTACTGTCTTGTACACAACTCAATCCGTCAGGTAACATTCTTAAACCATTAGGACAAGCACATGAGATCAATGGAGAGTGGTTGTTTATTCTTGGAGCAGGGAGACATAAGTGGGAGCAGTGGCCATTCACAGCTTGACAGTGATTTTCACCATCAGGCTGTCGATATGGATGATAAACATGAATAACCATGGGATGTTGAATCTAAAAGTAAATATCAAATTTTAAATACAATAGACGACTTTTTTCAGTTCATTAAAAAATATACATACCATTTCTGGAGCAGTAATGGCTCTAATATCTTTTCCGGTAAATTTGTTCGCTTTGAAAACAGCAGTTTTGTCCCAGTCAGTCCAGTATACCCAGTCTTCAAAAGTGGTTATCGAAAATGGATGTCTTAAAGCATCAGGAGAAAATAAAATCACTCTTCGAGCCCTTCCGTTATAATCACAAGACGAAATAGTATTAAGTTTAGCATCAACCCAATATACACGTTTTTTGACAAGATCCAATGTAAGTCCGTTAGGCCATTTAACTTCGTAAGAGACAATGACTTGTCTATGTGAACCGTCCATTCCAGCTTTCTCAATTTTTGGTGTACTACCCCAATCCGTCCAAAACATCCAGCCTTCCAGCGGATTAACTGCTATAGCTCTAGGTTCTTCAAGATTGTCTTGAATAAGCGTTTTTTGCATCTGACCTTCAAAATTACCCAACTCGATAGTATTTTTTCCAGTGTCTGTCCAATAGATGTGATTATAAATCCAGTCCACAGCCAATCCATCGCAAGCTGTTATATCGTCTTTTATAACTACAGAACGAGCTGAACCTTCGTCTATTGGGGCCTTATATATTTTTTTATCGTTGACATCGCTCCAAAAGATCATACCAGTACGAAATACGAAATCTAATGCAGTCGCTGAGTTTGTATCATTTACAATGCTAGTCATCTCATGATGATCTAAAGATATTTTACGTATATCTCTACGTCGTGCGAAAAGAAGTGACGCATGACCTTCTGTAGCCTTACACCGTGTCAAATCACGGGGGTCTCTCATATAACCTTTCTCACATTCACACTTAAAGGTACCTTTATCATTTATGCATATTTGAGAACAGCTGCCAGGTATTTCGCACTCGTTTATATCTGAAATAAAAAGTTTAACGTTGCAACAACATGATGCAATGCAAATCCAAAATCCTACATTTCACATAACAGTTATACGTTCTTAGTCAGTAATTCATCGAAACTACCAGACGTGGATCTCAATTTCGATCTTATTAGATCTGATCAGCACGCCAGTCTCGACAAATCAATAATCAAATTGAAGGAGCTCTTTAAAAGCAATTGATATAATATGAATTAGATATCACTAAATGGCGATATACTACCATAAATATAAATTTTTTAATTTTTAAAAAACATTCTGAAATTGAAAAACATAGGTTTTAATGGTAGATTTTACTAATTACCTCTACATGTTTTGTTGCCCTCCAATTTGTATCCATGGTTACAATCACAATAATATCCCACTGGGGTATCTATACATTTGTGAGAACATCCGCCGTTGTTGTTATTACATTCGTTTATGTTGCACTTATCTCTTGGTTCATCTTCACCAGCAGGACAATCTTGTTTGTTATCACAAACTTGTGATAAAGGTATGCAGTTCCCTCCACCGCAATTAAACTGGGTTTTTAGATCACACTTTTCCGCTACTGAACCTAGAATATAATTTTATTAATTATTTTGAAGGCTTCAGCAGCCAGTGTAAATAAACGAAAATTGCTCATTTTGGTTTACACTACGTTGATTAACGTAAATATTCAACTTTCGTTTGTCGTTTAACAATAAAATTACACTTTATATAGATTTTATTAACATGAGTGTATATAAAGTAAGAAAGTACCACAATCTTCTTCATCACTGCCATCAGGACATTCTGCTTGGCCGGAGCAATGTAAATGTCCTGGTATACAAGAATGATCTTTACATTGAAACTGGTCTGCTCTACAAGTAACATTTTGACAATGTTCAGGTAACTCGTCGGCACCATTTGGACAATCGTTTTTTCCATCGCACAGCCAAATTTTACGTATGCATAGTAGATTGTCACCACAGTCAAATTCGTGTGGCGGACAAAATGATTCACTTGTGACCGGTTTTGGGCAACCCTATTAAAAATAAAACAAAATGTAGATACTTAGTATAAATTAAAATTATCATTAGCCTTTTCCTACTTGTTCGTCTTTCCCATCAATGCAATCGTAATCACCATCACAGCGCCACCTTGCTGTAATGCAATGTTTTTCTGAACACTGAAATTCATTTTCTGAACAAACAACTGGACGGCATTCTTGTTCGTCGGAATTGTCTCCACAATCGTTGTCTAAGTCACAAACCCAACGTTTCTGTATACATCTACCATTTGCACATGTAAATTCATCAGATCTACAAGTTTCATCTAAAAACGGGTTATAAAACTAAAGGAGCCAATTCTGTATTTTTTATTATAAAAATATAATTCACATTTTAATATTAACTAAACAAATATACATAAAACACGTAAAAAAAAGTTGTATTTTGATGAAATATTTACTTGTGATAAATGCCAGAAACATAAATCATTTATTTTGTATAATTTCTACCCACACAGTATAGTCAAAAGTTCAAAATTTGTTTTTATTTATCCTGCCAAAATATTTTTCTTCAATACACGTAAATATTATTATTTTAAATTAGAAGTGTTAAAAATAAAACACCTATTTTCTTTTAACATAATTATACAAGTGCATAACTGGATGTAGGTAGCAAAAATTAAAGTACACTTAAGTAATTCTATGATTTAATATTTTGAAGAAACGTAGGTAGTTTAGATCAATTTTTGACCTCGAGAGAGAATAAGTTTTTCTCCTTTTTAAGATACTCTCTTAAAATTGACGATTTCAACATACAATTTGTGTTTAAACCATGCTTTCACACATACACTATTTTATTATCTAAATACAAATATATTACCACAATATATAAAAATTAAAATAGCTTTACGGCAGCTCTTTACTAAAAAAAATATCAAAGTATGTTTCAACTGAAAAGAAATGTTTATGACCTTCTATATTATACTACACACACCTTTGTGGTTAAAAAGAATATTTTTCACTAAAATATATTTATTTCGTTGTATAACTATTAAAATGTACTTTTCAAATTTTCATATTTATAGCAGAAGTTATTCTATACATATAACATAGTAAATTGTAAATTTTTAAAAAAGAAAATTACACTTACTGCAAGATTTTTCATCACTACCATCTGAACAATCTGGATTATCATCACAAACCCATGTTAATGGTATACATTCACCAGGAATAGATCTGCATGTGAATTCATCTGCTCCACACACTTTTTGCTCTAAAAAAACACTTGGACTAAATCTCTTTCTTATCTTTGCTAAGGATTATTTAAATAAATTGTATTAAAATAATAATAACAAAAGCGTTTAATTTGATATATTTAAATTAATAAACAAAAGAAAATAACCGTAGAATATTGACAATTAATAAACGAAATATCACTCGTATGTGAAATTTTGCTGTTGTAAATCGTATTAACATATTTCACTTGTTTTATGTCACTAATATTGATTATATGCAAAATATTTACGGTTATGCAACTGCTGAAATTTAATGCTATTAAAAATAATTACATTTGTATGTATGTGAATGCAGTTGAAATGTAAAGCTTACTTTACAGGCTGATAAACAAATTAAGTTCTAAATAGAGAATAATCCAAAACCAAAACTCAATAAAACTTTAAAAACTAATGAAGTATTTATTTAAGGTTCAATTGACAAAAATTTTAAGCAAGCAAAAATTAAAACTGCAATTTCCTTACTTTCACTAGCAAATAATACGCAATACGTAACAAGTAACTATGTGATTATATACAATAAATACAGAGGAGTAAATACGTGTTAGTTGCTTGTAAGGTATCAATTATGTCGGCAAGAAAATATTTGAAAATTCACTGAATAATTTAAAATTGAACACATTGACAAATAATTAAATATCCTTTCACTCAAATGCTTTAACCTAGACTTTCCGTTATCGTATACTATTATTATTATACTTTATATTCAACAAAAAATAAAATAAGATTTATAATAATTTAATTTAATCTACAATTAGTACAATTAAAGGAAGGAAGATCGTGTGATTTTTATTTATTACTTATTCAAATTGTCATATTTCGAAAAATATGTCAAGATAGCAACACAAAAACTATTTAATAGAATAAAAGAAGATTTTAAATCGTCATGAAAGATAGCAGACAGAATTTTTGACCAGAAGCTCGCTTTGACGTGTAAACTAAGAAGCAATTGTCAAAAAATGAATACCGGCCTGCAGGGGTTGTAAAAAATAATAAAAATAAAAACTTTTTGACAAATTTCTATAAAAATATAAAATAAAAAATTATCCAAATAAAATCGATAAATAATAAAATAACTGGCAATAACGTTTCGAAACCACTTTTCTTGGATTTGCTGATCGCCATGTAAAACATTAATGAAAAATAATGTATTTGTTCGATGTAACCCTTCTCCTTCTTTTCTTAATATTTTTTTTAAAGTTTTACTTTTTAACTTTATTTATTTTCAAAATTAAAAAAATTGTTTTCTTGTCTTATTTTATCGATTGAATTGTTTCTACAAATAAGACAATAAAACATATTTTCCATAAAATTTACAAAAAAAGTTTGGGTGGTTGTTATTTGTTGTTTTTTACAACCCCTGAGGTCGATTTTTATTTTTTGACAATTGCTGATTGGTTTGTCATGTTCAAATAAGCTTTTGGTCAAAAAATCAGCCTACTAGTTTCCATGATGAATTAAAATCTGCCTTTACTGGACTAATAATAATATTTAAAGAATCAGAATTGAGAAAAAGAATATAAAAAAGAACTCACGACATGTATGTGGATCTTCATCACTTTTATCGGGGCAATCGTTTTCGTTATCACATTGCCATTGCCCAGGAATACATTTTCCACTGGTGCACTTGAATTCGTTCTTTGAGCAAGTTAAACTTTCTGAAATTAAAAATAATAGTTCAATAGGTCAATCAATGTTACGAAGTCGAACGCGTGTACACATTTATTTAAAATATTTAACTTTTTCGTCTTTACAGCACAAAAGTAAATATTTAATTTTGGTCAAAACTTTCAACAATTCGAGTATTCCACAATTTAAAGTAGATTAATATCAAAACTAGCCCAAATAAAAGATGTCAATTTTTTAAATAATGTTAAACATTACAATTTTCAATTTTATCTCGTCTTTATCTTATTCGTCAATGAGATAATATGTAATGAATTTCGAAAAGAATTATGTCACATGCACAATTGCAATAACAATATTGTGAAAAATAATTTTAAATAGGCCACTCTACCTCGCCCGATTAACCTATGTCAAATCTTAGAATAGACTATTAAAATTCAAATTTGAAAAAAACACATGTGTATCTCACTTTTTTCTTTAAATACTCATAAGTAATCAAAAAATTCATGCAAATATTACTCCTTCGTCCAACCACCTGAAATAGTGAAATGGTGTGGTGCGGTCATATTTGTCACAATATTGTAATTGCAATTTTGTAAAAATTATAAGTCCTATAGGATTCCTATTCGATTCACTTATTGGACACAATAATCACTACTTATTCCCGGAAGGCCGATGCTAGAAACATTAAATTAGCCAAGATACGAATTTTTGAAAAATAAAATTTTTCACGGTTTACTTAGTGAAAATAGCTCCGAACCAGACGTACCTAATTTTATTTAAAAGGTCTAGATATTATCTCAGTGGGGCATTACGATTACTCCAATAGTTTTCGAGATAAATTATTAAGACAAGACAAAATTGCAAATTGCAATATTTAAACATGTTTTTAAAAAACTGACAACTTTTGGTTGGTCCATTTCTTGATATTTTACTCCCTGTAACCTACTTAATATAATGTTATTAAAAAAATTGATCTATTTATTATATTAGACTTGTCTAAATACGAATATTTTTATTGTATAACAACAATCTAGTAATTGAGATATACCGCTCAAATGTTATGATATAAATATAGACATTTGTTTTTTTTGTGACAATGCACTTAATTTAAAAAATTGAATTTTATGAATACGCTATTCATCGTCTTCTAGCGTGATTAATTATAGTTTATCGCTTATAAATTCTTGTAACTTCATATCATGTATATGAATGCATCCTTACAGTAGAATCCTATTATTTAATATTTCGATTATCAGAAGAAAATTTTAGAAAAAGAAATTTAGTGCTTGCAGACGTAATATGCTAACCAAAAATAATGTAGGTCGATAAGAAGCCGATAAACTACTAAATTGCGTATAAATTAATTTTAAGTCATAATTTCGTGATAATATATTGAAATGACCATGACTAATACGTCACACATTGATATTTGTAAGGAAGCATTGATTATTTGTAGTCGTAATAAAATTATATGTTTCGAAATATTAAGATCAATTTCAATAGCATTCTGAATGGATGACGAAAAGTAAATTGCGTCTTAAAAAAAGATTCTTTCAGAAATTCCCTTTTTTTAATTTCATATTAATATTAAAAGAAATTTAAAGTTATTTAAATAAGTACAGTGAATGTAACTCAATATATAATCAAATATATTTTAAAATTTTATTGAATTTAGTTTTTTTTTTTCGTGAAAAATAACAAATTAACTTTTTTCGCAATTGTCATTTCAGGCAGTTGTTGTATCGCAGATACTTTAAATTTTATCTTGATATATAAATTAATTAACTACATTAAACAGTTTAAAAAGAACACTGTTAACAAGAAAATTATAATAAAAAAGATGTATCCTATATGATTAAAAAATTCCTCACCTGTTACATGTCTTTCTGTACTAGTAGTAAACGCACTTGTAACTTCTATCCAAATAAAAGTAACAAAAAACGCACCGATCACCGATAAAAACGAATGCATTTTATTGAAAATAGTGGAAAATCTAAAATATTATTCCACAAAAGAGCCAAAGATGTTTAAATCATTTAGTTCTGTCTTATTCTCTTCGAGTTGGAAATTTTTAGACGAATTCGAATTAAAGATAAAATTTCGTGTGTTAGAAAATTCGCAAGCGGATTAAGTTCGCTTATCGAAGAGGGATAATATATAGTTAATAAGTAACAGTAATGCTACCGAGTAGTGGGATTTCCGTATAAGAACAAGATAACGCAATGGATAAGCGGTCTGCTTCTTCTCCCTCTTATATGTTCTGCAAAACTACCTTACAAAAAGCCCGAGGTTGAATGTCCATCCAAACAGGCTATTTAACATTTTTATTGGACGTCTGGTTGAAGAGAAATTGTAGCTGATGCAATTTCAACTTAAATTAACTGACAGGTAAATGCAGGTACGTAGTTCATCACAATAAAAACCATCAAATAATCAATTTATAACAATTCAAAAATTTTATAGGCCACCTGTCTTTTTCTCAATTGTTATTAATTATTAATTCCTTCCTCATTGAAAAAATTGTTTTCAGAATAAGCAACAATAAAAGTGAAAGCAAGAACATACGTCTAACTATATGTGTAGTTTTATCACATTTAAAGGAAACAGATACTATAATAAATTTCCTTCTCTACAGGAAGCTTTGTCTTTCTAAAGGAATCTTGATTAATGAAATTCTTTATTGGCGTATGTCACATTGTACAAGGAAAGCATTTTTTTTCAACTTTTAACAATTCGTTTAAACTTCGCTAATTGTAAATAAGTTTTAAATCATTTAATTGATTTCATTATTAGGCAAATTAATTTAAACTATGTAAAAACACACTCATGGTGCATAAATAAACAGAAAAATTAATTTTAATTTATCGTATCCAATTTTTAACATTAAAGGATGACAATACTACTACTTTATAAGTAAATACATAAACTGGAGACACCCCCACAAATAATACTTACTTATTCGTCTGAATAAACATTAAATCAAACTCAAAAAATTATTTTATGAATTCGGTTATATCATTTTGTTATATATTATATTTTTTATTGTGATGATTTCCTTAACAAGCTGGTCACAAGGGAATATGTACGAAGGCCTCAATAAATTCGAAAAGGGCATAATATTTTAAACGGTTAATTTGTGGTATTGTAATTGTGAGCTCATAATTGAAAGTGTTCGGAGATGTTAGAACACTAATTTTATCCTTGAGTATTGATTCAAAATATTTAGAAATAGCGAGTTTTTAGTTTTTTACTAGGTATGTACCTACCGCAATTGTAAAACTCTTACTAAATATAAAATATTTAAACATTTTCAGTTTTTAATTTTACCAGCAAGGAATATGAGTTTCTTGAATAACTTGATTCTTTTTTAGAAAATTAATATATTTTTATGTGAGGATTTTAACACGTTTTAAATTAACGAAGAATGAACACTGAAAATCATAAACTCGTAAAAGAGATTATATTATATATTATATCAATATTATACATACTATATGTTTAATTTTAGAAAATTGTAAAATACTAATTTCAAAATCCTATCCAAATTCTTAAACTTTTAAAAATCAACAAATATAAAAATTGTAATACATTTATCAACGAATAGTTTCAATTAAAAAAATCAGCACTAAAAATACATGTTTTTCACCACCTTCTAATTTTAAATATAACTATTATCTATGTTACGGTTAATACGCGTTCTATATACTTTATTTTCACCTCCTAAAGGTAAACTCATAGATATAATAGTATCACATAACACAGCCAGTCGAAATAGATTTACCTACTCTATTATCTTTATGGGAAACCTACCTAGTGAAATCTTCAAGAGAAAAAAATGTATGGAACGTGTATTAGCCTTTTACACTTTTGCCTACTAATCGTAAAATATATACAACCTCTTCTGATTCAAGATCAATCACGTTTAATATACTTAATTTAATAAGTAAAGAGAAACACTTTTTATTTTTATTGTATTTGCAGTGTTATTTTAGTTGACAACTGATATATTGTACGAAAACAAAAAATTATTTCGAAATAATTAGAAAAAAATTACATAGGTTATTTAAAAAAGAGTAGTAACTGTATCGCTAAAACTGATAGGTAAAAACTATTATCAACTGTTTTTGTTCACTTTAGTTCCTTTCATGTAAGTAATTTGAAGAAAAAGAAAATTTAAAATTTCACATTATTTTATTTAGACCTATTTTCATATTTTTTGCAATTTCAATTTGAATTTTGAGTATTGTATTTATAAACTAACAGCAACAAACTTGAAATTATGCCCCTTACTTATCACAACTATTTTGTTGTCATTGCATCATCAGTCTTACTATATATCACCTGTGACCGTTATTACGTCATTCACCTGAGCGGCATGTAACGGATACATATATATATATATACATTTACATTGCAGCCAATCTGAAAAATCTGGTATTATCTAATGCAATTTTCGTATTTGAAAATGCAAATGGGCATAGCCAGGCTTCCATGGAACAACTTCCCCCAAACGAAATAAATTTTTTCGTCAACTATTCAAAACAACGTTTTTCCAAAATTATAAACCGACATAATAGATGAGTAGCGGCGGATTTTAAAATTTCGTTTTTCGCACTTTTTCAGCCAAAAGATTTATCCGAATAATCTGAAAAGAATCATCACGATTCATTACATTATTTTCGAAGCAAAATTCGCGAAGAAAAAACATGGATGAAATTTTTATAATTTATTTTTGCATTGTAAAACTTTTCGCTTTTACCATAAATGTGTGACTTCGACGTTATAGATAGACACACAGCAAAAAAAAGCATTCAAAAATATGGCGCGGAACTTATATTTATGTCCACTGCGTTTTCCACTATTTATTAACTAATAGTAACGATTGTAAAAAGAAATCAATAAAAACCGGGATATTTTCATCTTTCGGTTAATAAACCTATTACCCTGTTCTCTTGTTATAAACATTTTAACTTATTCTTTAACTATCCAGTCCTTGTCCTAGGTCTAGCTTAACTAATTTAGTTTGTATAGAAACCGTCAGACAACCTCGTCTACTAATCGGAAGTTAGCAAGCACAGCTGTTCATTCAAAATTGAATTAATTATGTTCTTATATTTAGTCATTCTTCTTTGTTACTTTATTTTAACGGATATCTAATAAATATCGGTAAATATGTATTTGTGTATACTATTATAATACTGTAAGTAATTAAATCTAACACAGAAATTTATTAGGTTGTCTTATTTATTTTATTTTTATTTTGTTCGTTCGTAGATCAAACTTGGGAAACAAAATTTGTTTTCTATTAAATTAACATGGAAAAGTGACATTTTCACTCAAACGTGAATAGCTCGTAAAAATCTATTCGAGTTCTCATGGCAGTATTTAATTTATTGCAAAGAAGATGTCGTTGTGTATTTTAATTTGGATCGAAAAAGTCTTATTTTACAAGATTTTTACTTCAGGACAAATTGAATTTCTAATTTCTTTTTTCAAATGAAATTACTTTCGAAAAAATTATAAAAAGGTGAAATGCTGCAATTTATTTACATTTACATGTTGAAAATTTTCGGAGAACCGTTCTACCCCACCGGATTAAAAAAAAAATGGAGAAATTCAACTTGCCCCAATGATCCTTTTTTTATAAAGAAATTGTATTCTCTAGAACAGATTTAACTTTCGTCAAAATAAATTGAACAGAGTGCATTTTTTATTATAATATTTAAACGAAAGTACTGAATTAATCAATTGAACACTAATGATATATTTTGTAAGAAATTTAATTCTCTGTAAAATGCTACCATGAGAATTTGAAAAAAAAATATGTGCTATTGACGTTTGAGTAAAAGCGTCATTTTTTCATGTTAATTCAACGGTAAACAAACTCTATTTGCGTTATTCACAAGTTTGACCTAGGAAGCTAAAATTTTAGGAAAATTTTCTTATGATACGATGCTAAAATATTAGTTAATTGGACTGAAAATAAAAAATAAATAAACAAAAATACCCTGATTTTTTCCCTGGTTTCCAGAAATTACTTGAACTAATTTAATAACTTTAGCAGCAATTAAAAAATTAAGATAGTTTTTACAAATTTGTTATATACATACATAATTTCATTTTTTACAAAACCAACTCACACGATGTATTTCTTATTATTAATAAATTGAAACTGTTTACCGTTAACACTTAGTGAAACATGTTTAATAAAAATTATTTTAATAGAAGAAAACACTTGGAATATTTCACTTAAATTTATTAACAAACTCTACACGTGTTTCGCCTTTTTATGGCATCTTCAGGAGTTATTGAGTTACAAGTTACAAGTTGATCCAAATTTAGTGTAAGATAGAGATTTATAAACAGGAATTACTTTGATTTAGATTTAGTAACTTGTAACTTGTAACTCAATAACTGAAGATGACATAAAAAGGCGAAACACGTGTAGAGTTTGTTAATAAATTTAAGTGAAATATTCCAAGTGTTTTCTTCTATTAAAATAATTCTTATTATTAGTTCAAGAACTCCTTGTTTTCATATTTATTATTATATATATATATATATATAGCTTTTGAAAATCATCAAAAATAAAATGATAAATTATAAGAAAATCCGTATTAAAATTGTTTTTAATTTGAAAATGACATCAAAAAGGTACTTTTATTTTTAACTTCCAAATTAAAATGCAGATATCGACCAAAACCATTTCTGTATACACTTTGAAGTTAATTCGCAGAATTGTAATAGTTGATTCGCTGATCCCTTGGTGGAACATTATTACAGCCGAAACAATTTTTAGAGTATTAATAAATTGTTTGTGAAGCTAGCCAATTTTTTTAAATCTATTTTTATTATTACTCTTATTAATAAAAGAAAGATGATAAAATTATGCGTCACTATAAAAATGATATAAAACTAAATTGTGAAATTCTGTCAAGTAATTTAAATAGTAACGTAATCGTGTAATATTAATATCAAAATCGCGTAAAAAAAAGTTCATGTGAAAACAGAATTATGTTTTAAGGAGTATCTCACAAGTGTGTTCAGAGGGTGAACATTAAGTAACAAAAGAAAAGCATTTTTTTATTGATCCATAATAATTTTATTTATTATATTAGTAATTAAAAACTTACTAGAACATTCTACTGGATCTTCATCACTGTTGTCCCCGCAATCATTATCATCGTCACAGGTCCATGAAAGTGGTACACACCTTTTATTATGGCACTGAAACTGTCGAATACTACAAGCAGATGTTTCTGAAACAAAAGAAATATTTCATTTGTAACTAAAATTGTCTGTTATTAATTACCTTTATCTACAACTCCTTTTTTTTTTTTAAATGTCAAATCAAGCAATGCGATTCATTACAATTTTGTCAAATTATATAACAATGTGTTGACAGTTGATAATTTATGTTTATGATTTGTTAAACTCTTAACGAAAATACAAACACAGATTTTATACTCAGTCCTGCACAACACTTTATGATTTATTTCGAAGTTATAACAATTAAATGTAATTATTACAATAATTTAAACAAACAATTAAAAAACTTTATAACATTTTTAGAGCTGTTATCCGTTTTTATCTCTATTTGCTTTTCAGAAAGAAAAATATATAAGTAGATTATTTCCGGCGATTTCAGATTATTAGCAATTTTATTACTTCCTTTAATACAAATGCCCCGGAACTTCTCATTTTAAAAAGATTGTTCAAAATGATATTATTATAACTGTTATGTTATAATTCTATCTTTACACAACCTATTTATTTTATAGATAGCGTAATGGTGGTAAAAATATATATAACGACAATAAATTACTGCAGAACCTTCCAATGCATTTTTAGAATATTTAACTAGACTTTTTTTTTATTTGGGGGCAAAATACGATAAGTATTTACATATATTAATTTATACAAATATATTTTCACTAAAAACCTTAGTAATTTTTTAATAATACTTTAAAGATAAAACAAATTTTAAAAATCACTAATAGATATTTGATATAATTTCTGTATTATATCAATTATCATATACCTATGATGGATGTGCCTCAATTTTTTTTTTTAATAATAACAAAGTTAAGAATATATACATACATTACTAATTGTATTTTAGGTCATTATTATTTATAATATTACATTCTATAGAAGAAAAAACACTCATAATTACATAAATAGATAAACGGTTTATTAATTAATTCAAAGTAAATGATGTAAAATAATATTTACCTAAACGTATTACATATTATTGTAGTAACATTAATCAGTGTTTAAAACATACTTCCTTGAAACCAATGAAAACAAATATACTATGTATATAGGTAATCATAGGCGCAACTAGGGGGAAACTAAGCACTCCCAAAAAATATAATTAGCACCTCAAAATTAAATACTTTTTTCTGTAAAACACAATGATATAGCAGAAAAAGTACGTTTACTCATGATATTGTAAAATTTAGCTCCTCCTTCGCAATTAAAACACCAACAGCAAATAACTTGGATAAATAAAAACATAGAAAAAATAGATTCAAGCTTCAAGCGAATGTTGTAAGAGGATGTACCACCCCTTCACCGGCACCAACAATTTTATTATATTACCTAAGAAAATTATTATATTATATGATTTCGTCACAAACTTACACGAACGATTTTTTTCAGCTATAAGAATAATTTTAAATTGACTTAGAACAACAATGACCCTATATCGTTAATTAATTATGTTTTGTAATTTTTCTGAAGTGAAGAGATCTATTAACTTAGTTTATAATTTTTCTTTACAAACGTTTAAGAATAATAATCATGTTTGCAATGTCTTAATTTCGGTTTCGTTTTTGTTATTTTTTTGCATTATTCTTAACGTAATTCATTTTCATACCTATATTTATTCTATTATTGCAATAATATGTTATTTATCTAACAGCAGGTTAATTATTACGAAAAACTACAAAATGATCAAGCACCCTATAAAATTAGATGCCAGTTGCATCTAAATAAGTAATACCGGCCAATATATATAATATATGCTTCATATTATTTTTGAAATTAAAAACTTAATTATTTTTTAGATAAACAATTAGAAAAAAATAATTAAAAAACACGATTGGCTATTTATGTTGTTGCGTAAAATTTAACATTTTATTTTAACTATGTAAACATTGCTAAGGCCAAGAATCAGGTGATTTTACATGCTTTTTACGTGGTATGATCATACGATTTTATTTTTATAATCATTTTTCCTATGATATATTAACACAAACACAAAACCTTATATTCACTTTAGGAGGGGTATAACCGAAATATTTAACCTTCTTATTAAAAAAAGTAAGTTTCATTTACAATTTCTAATAATTACCCAAAAAAATAGCATCTAAATAATTAGAATTTGTATAAACTCACCTTTCTTTGTAAATCCAAATGTTGCTAAAGGAACGCATACCAAATAAGTAACTAAAAATAAACTTTTAATTATGTTGTTGTTTAACACAACAAACATTATTTCTAAATAACTATCTAATGTTTTAACATGTTAAATAATAAATTTATAAACACACTTTAAACTATTTTTGACATACACTTCGTTGTCGTCCCGGCCAAGGTGAGCAATTTCAATGGGCGAGTTACATCTGTTTACGTCTGCGCGACACCAACACTTTCAGTGCCAATACTGACGCACAACAATACGGGCAACCATGGGGCAACTAATTAATATAACACGTTCATTTCATTATTGTTGTTTTTTTCTTAGCAATCAAACGCGTACCCTCTAATAATTTCATACATAATATATATATATATATATATATATATATATATATATATATAATTCAACTATTCACGTGCTAGATATAAGCATTAAAATGTATTTCATAGCGTTTAATATTTATTACATCGTAAATAATTTAAATTTACTCTACAGTATGCACCTCGTCGTGGTCCACTCAATCTATATCAGACATACGTATCTATATTAATACAATAATACAGATCCCGTATCCGTATATCAACTTTGTATGATTAAAATTGATTGCGATAATTAGATTACAAACTCATTCAACATTAATAAAAATCTGCGCCTTAAGATTTCGTTTGTCGATTTTTGCATTAATTTGACAGATCACGTTTTGCGCGATAAATGCTTTTGAAATAACGTGTTTGTATTGTTATTTATTTAGATTCTGGGTGTTTTGTAGCCATTTTTGACTTTTTTTCTGATATCTTTTATTACAATTATTTCACTTTCCTTGTGGTATATATACTATACCAACGTTTTTTTTGATATTCCAAAATTAGGTAAGAACCTTTGATGTTAGTTACATTTCAATATATAGTACTATGTACCTGTGTATTTTCTACTACTCTTAAATCCAAAACGAAAAATTTTTTAGCTACGTTTATTTTTGGACGAAAAGAAACTATTTTTAAATAACTTTTACATAGATAAAATAAAAAAATCTATGATCTGACAAGACACAAATGTATTGATTGATTAAAAATATGTAATGCTAACTATTATATATGTTTATCTAGTAACTATAACTAATGATACACAACTATATAAGGAAAACACCGAATTAACTAGTTTACATACATATACTATTCACTAAATTGTAACAAATTTAAAAACAATCAGTGAACTTAAAAACTAAGGCTGAAGAGGATTTTTGGTGACTAACTGTAAAGAGTAAAAAAGATTTTTTTTTGTTTGATTTTTTATTAAAAGGCTATAGTTCCAATTAAGTCCCCTTAGGTTTATCTGAAATTCTTTATATGTACTCTGTATTATTTCAAATTAAAGTACCTAAAAGTATTTCGTATCCGCCAAAAAATACCATGAATGTGGTTGAAAACAATTTCTTAAAGTGAAAAAAAAAATAAGAAATAGAGCCATTTGGGGATCGTCGGTTTTCGGAACTTCAGCCAAAACTAATCATATAATGATGTATATTATTGATTTATATAGAGTTGGTTACAGATTCTAATTTTAAACTCCAAAAAGAAAATATATTGTATATTGTACTCACTTCAATAAGTAGTAGAAGTTTAATTATTTCTAGTTAAAAACCCTTTTCTAAATATTGTGAGTAATTAAAATGCAAAATGAGAAAACATTCAATTAAGCTAGTGTGCTTAAAAAGAATGAGTATAAATGTAAAGAAAAATTTACAAGTGCACACATTGATTACAAACTTTCGCATATTTGAACATCACTTCCTAATAATTTTTGAGCACATACTTCCTGCTCTGTTGATGTTTTCCCTTCAGTCATATTAACATCTTCTACATCCATTGTCTTCTTAGTGTCATTATTTAAAAGGTCACTGACCATAGGATTTTGCAAACTTTCAGGAAAATTGTTAGCTTCACTTATATTACTATTAAAAGAGCATTGTGTACCAATTGTGCTTTGTGTAATTAAATCCTGATCCAAAAGAGACTGAATGCCTATTGTGTTCTGTTCCACCATTTCTGAAAAATACTGTGTACCAACTGTGCATAAATTAGTCATATTTTTAGTAGTTGATTCAGTATTTCCTAAAAAAATTTCATTTATGTGATCCTTTATATCTAATGTTTGAACACTTTTAACACTTTGTCCTTCTAAACTGCATGTTTGACTGCTTTGAACATTACAATTTTGATTACTTGTTTGGGTACTTTTATTATTTTGTCTGTTCAATATATCTTCTTTGTTAAAATTTCTAGGAACACACCAATTCTCTTCCTGCAACAACTGGTATGCTTTGGGTGATGTTAAATATAACTTTTGGAAAAAGTCATTATTTTGAAATGGCTTATTTGGTTTCCTTTTTAAGGTTTTTGAAATAATTTCATACAAAGTACTGGGAATAGATTGTTGCAATACTCTTAAGGCTATATTTTGCAATTGCTTTTTTGGCATAAAAGTTGGATTGGATTTTAGTAGATGTTTAATATTATTAATTTCTTGACTGTGATGATTTAATTTCTGCACTATTCTTTCCTGTATTTGTCTTTTTCTTTTTAACGTGTTTTGTTTTGGACAGGTAATTTCTTCAATTTGCTTAAGTACAGGAAAATTACTGCTGGTATTAGAATTTTCTTCATTTGAGCTTATTTCAATTTCTGTGCAAATAACATTATCTTGTTGAAGCTTGTTTTCATCAGTAATGTGTTCACTGTTGTCATGCTTTACAAGAGGTGCAAAATGTCGAGTTTGGTTTATATCAAACACGTCTTCTTGAAGAGAAGGATAATCTTGAACTATATGATTATTTATATTTGTGGATGTTGTATCATTGCTGCTTTCTTGTGATAAATTGTCTATAATGCTGTTACTATTTTCATAGCTCTGTACTACATCTTCAGGTACGGCATAAACAATTGTTTCATTATCACAATAAAATCTGGTCTCACTTTTAAGAACTGGGGTAAGTACTCCATTTCTATATACATAAGTATCAATTTCATCAGACTCACATAGTTGTTGCATACCTTCTGTATCTACAGTGAAAATTGTACCATCAGCATTAGCAGGTAGTACTTGAACATTATTATAGATACAATGATCATCATATTCTTCATTATTTCTACTATCCTCTTCTTTACAGCCTATATCTAATGTAGGTACTGCATCATGCAACAGTCTTTTTCTGGTTGGATTGCAAAAACATTTTGATTCAAAGTGCAGTTCACATACAACCTTATTACGAAGCTGGTCTTCAGGTAAGTTGAAGAATTCTGGCCGTTGTGCATTTTCGATCCACTGTTTACATCTGGCACGGTTTTTTACGGGGTAATGGAAAAAATGTATACTATCACAATTTTTAGTAGCACTCTTGCAATTTCTAAAGCTACATCGGCAGCCACCCATTTTTTACGTTAAAACTTATTTCCAAGGAACTGGAACCTATTACGGTCGTTTATTTTCTCGAAAACTATAACTGATTACCCTTGCGATAATGATATAGCTTGTATTGTGTACAATTTTTACAGTATGTCTTACAAATGTGTATACCCTTTCAAATCAATCATTCTTTAAAAATAAGAAACGTACTTCAGATTTTGAATTATTACAACCAGTTATTCAAATTTTTAAAATTATTAATAAAAGCATCAAATTTCTACTTGAAACACAGATGTTTAACCTAACATTCAGCGTGAGTCAGTCAGAATATCACTACATTATCTATGGGATGGTTACTATTATTATTATTTCATATTTAAAAACAAATGAATTTGTTTGAAGGTTTTACAAAATTTAATAGGAATGTTCTCACAATATTGTTTCGTCGTACTAGACTATTATCAAAGAGTTAAATCATTTATTTCATAATATATGCGCTTATGAAATAGCATTATAACAACAGAAAAAATAAAGATCAATACAGCCTTCCCAGAAAAGAAAAACATCAATAGACATTCCTACTTTTATACATGCGCTTTTAAAAGAAGTCTATGTCCAACTACCCCCTTTTTAAATTAATAAGCACTTGAACGTGTGATATCCATGTATTAATGTTTAAATTTCGTAAAAAACACCCTAATATAATTGTAAAATTATCCTCCTAATTAAGCTAATAAATAAAAATTAATATGAATCAAAGCGAACTGTAGGAAAAACTACCGTTAAATATTCTCTATTTTATTCCTTAATTTTGTAATTGTGTAGAATCGGAATAGAATCAAAGCTAATAGGGTTAAAAGCTTTTTACTTGTACAAAAAAAAAAAAACATCGACATTTCACATTAAATCTAAGTATTTTTTAAGGTAAAATGACTAAAATTATTATTATTTTTAATTATAAGTTTTATTGTCACGTGGTTTTTAACTTATTTATTATTTTATATTTAGGTATTGCAAAAGTAATGTGTTTATATTTCATTAATATGTATCTTAACCATAAACCTCACCTTCGAATTATCTATACACATTGACCTCAAAAAAATTAGATCTAACGCGAAATGTCGATATGATTTTTTACAAATAAGAACTTTTAACCATATTAGCATTGATTTTATACAAAAAAAATTAAAGTTTAAATAAAAAGAACTTTTACAGCGTACAGTTATTATTAGGCAGTTGATAAATATCAATACAAATCTTTCATTACAAAAACATATAGGTACCTAGGAGAACTTTTACGAGTTGATCAATTGTTAATAACTACTGTTATATCCACATATATTACATATATTTGTAGCCTATTCGACACATGACAGAAATCTGCAGGTCCTGGTAATAGTTGAAAAAAAGCGCTAAAATAATATTTACAAGACCAAGACCTTCAAATCATTAAGCAAGTGTAAGCTTAAATACTATGGTCGATTTGACCAACTCTTTCAGTCAAAATAATTTTAAAAATGCAATTCCTAGAGAAAGAAAAGAAATATATCCGAACATTTAGCTAAACAAGAATTACATATACATACTGCGCTCAATAATATATATTTCAGTTAAATATGAAACAATAATAATAAAAATTAATAAATAGTAAACAGAATATATCACCTTTATAAGATTCAATTACACCAAATTACATTGATAGCATGGACCTACTTGATCCAAAAGTCAGACTAGAAAAGCCGTGACCAGCTTATTTTACCTCTCATTGCTGCACATGATGTTATAATAAATTATACAAAAAATTATTACAATTGAAAAAGTCATTTTTATTAAGACACATTTTCTAATGAAAACGAAGCGTTTTAACTAGGTAATATAATCCACAATATTTCAACAAAAATACCAATTACTGTTAGATTGTAAAATATTAAATATTATAATGGCTAAATAGCTACAAATACTTGTTATCACTGGTAATAGTGCAAAATACGTATTATAATTATTTTTTTCTAAATTGTACTGATTTATGGGATTTTTTTTCTGTATGACTCGAAATTTGTGTTACAACTCTATTATTTTTAATATAGATGTGAATAAAAGCAAATCGTTAAATTTGTTAATGAGCATCACATACAAATTAAAGCTATTTTAAATATACGTTGTCAATTATAAAATTAAGAAATAATTAATTATCTAGTTGAGTATTAGTTAAAGCCCTTTAGAGTAAAAAAAAAGTATAAATTGTGGATTACACTGCAATTTAATGTGAACAAAAGACGCAGAACTTTTTGTTATTATAATAAAAAGATGCTGTAATCTTTAACTAATTTGTAAGTTGTTTTTCGTATTAAGAATACATTTTCTGCCAGGGGAACACAACATCAAAGTATCAACGCTTTATTATTTACGCACAACATTGATATGGGTAATAATCCTATATCATTTTTTTAATAGCATTGTACCTTTTAGTCAGTCATCAATAGAAAATGGTAAATATAAACTTTTACCAAAATCAAAAATTTGAAGTTTACTCAAGAGCAATTTTGTTTTACTAAATTTGCTCATACAATTTGAAAATTATTATCAACAATTTCTCCTTTATTTTTAACGTTTCAATTACTCAGAAGCATTTACCCTATTGTAAAAATACCAATCACCACAACTGATGACATCAGCCACTTATACGAAAATACAAAATCTGTCAAAGTATTTCCAAAATGTCTACCTTTATATGAGTAAACGTGACATCAGGAAGGCCCCCCATTTTAAGTTTTACTTATTGTTGGAATGTTTAAATTTGTGCGTAACAGCTCCCTGAAAAACTATTATACCATTACGAACGCTTCTTTGCCACAGAATAGAAATGGATACTGGTCGATCATCGTCTGGACGATGTCTTCTAAATATGGACGCATCTGTTCAAATCTGCCCATGTCGCTAAACTCAATTGGAAGTAATGTTGGCCACCAACATATTGCCAAATTTTTGCTGTCCATATTATTTAACTTAGAATTTTCTGCCACCCTAAACACGAAAAAAAAATTGTGAATTTACATGAAGGATGGTCTTCCTGGTGAGAAATGCGTTGGACACACAACTCTTACCAAAAAACCTAACCTTTTAAAGTGCCAAGAAACAGCATCAAATGAGTTAAACTAGTCTACATTCTACATGACACACACCACGTTTTTAAGATGAGTCGAAAATGAGTGTTAGAAATATACCACCTGTCCCATAAAAATTTTGATTTTGAATTTATATAGTAAATTTTAATAACTTTAGGAGCAAAAAAGACTGCTACAATGGAGTCGTAACGGAAACATTTGCTACAAGAGCATATATGTAGCCATTTCTAAGTTTAAGCGCTGAAATTGTATAAAAGATAAACAAAATAAATTACAAAAAAAAAGGTTTATAAAAACTTGCCAGTAATGGTTCTATTTTACCTTACAAAATGTTGAAAGATGAATTTTAAAACCGAAAAATTCACTGGCGGAAGTTTATCTAGCATACTTCGCAATGCAAGAAGTCGGCAACTACGGTCAGCTTTGACTTCCATATTACCTGTAGTTGTAGCCATTGGTTTAATTCTCGTACCTTAAATTTTTTTTGTCTAGAAATAGATTCGTAAACAATATATGTTATGTTAAATACCTGCAATCTCTTCAAGTTCAGTCATAACGTCCTCTTCAAATAAAGGAGGTAAACGTTTCGATACAAAATCTTTTAAAGCTGTAGCAACAGTATTAACAGGTATATCTAATTCATGAATTTTAATATTGGGATCTAAAATTTTTAATTAAATAAACCGACATTAAAAATGTAAATTATGTAATCACCTTCTTCAAATTTTTGAAATAGCAAATCAACATGTGCTCTATTACCAGGCACTCTATATATTCCTTCAGAATCTAAGCCTTCTTCTTCTATAAACTTCACACATTTTTCAATGAATAGAGGAATATAATTGGTATCAGACTGCAATAATTAATAATAAAATTATGTATTAATAAATTTTATTCAAGACATGGAAATATCATCAATACCTGAATGAAGTCAGCAATTTTTGGTATCCCCCCAGTTGAAGCCGATTTCTGTTTTAATTTTTGTTGCTTCTTCTTGTCTCTTTCTTTCTCCTTATCAGCTATCTTACGTAGCTTCTCCTCCTTTAATTTACGCTTCTCTAATTTGGATTCGTCTTTTGCCTTTTGTTTCTCTCTCTTTCTTAATATTTTTTCCCTTTCAATGTCTTTGTAATGCTTGGGAAGAACGCCAAACTATAATCACATGAAACATGATATTTACAAAACAATACAGTTCAATTAATTTACCATTTGGGAACTGTCATGTGGCGAAGAAACATCAATACTAGATTCGTCGTCATGTATATTTACATACGAATTTGGTTTAACCAGAAACAAGTCTGGTGAATTGAGATTCAAACTATGAGTATTATGTAGTTCAGGCGGAACTGGTACAACTACTGGCACAGGTACACGTTTCTTTAAGCTAAACGAACGCTTTTGAGGAAACCTGTGAATGGGCTCAGTCTGTGACGGAAATTGTTCGACATCACTCACTTCTGAAGATTCCGAATTAGAATCGGTACCAACTAAAAATCAAAATTATTTAGTCAAGGGAAACAAAAACAAAAAGCAAATAAAATAATAATTAAAAAATATATCATAAAAGACTTTTTTGCAAAATAAGCTATATTCAATGCGTTTCTTTAATTTCTAATATATAGCAGAAAAATAATACCATTTAATCCTTTATTGAACTCTATGAAATATTAATTAATTGATTAATTAAAATAATTAACCAATCAAAGTGCGTTTTCTTTGGTAAAAATGCTACCCGGCGACCTCTATTTGTAGGCTCTTCTTAATTAATAATTATTTTGTTATTCTTCCAAAATACCAATCTAATGATTGTACTGTACATTTAATTTTATATAACTAATATACTTACTATTGGCTTTATCTATCTCTACATCGTTATTAGGGGCGGCCTGTACAGGAACTAGCGAATAATTAACGCCTAATTGCGGTACCCTAGGCGGTTGTACAGGAATAACAGTTCTTTTTCTTCGCGTTCTTTTGTGAGTTCCTGGTTTGCGATTTACTTTAGAATAGACCTCGCTAGCTCTTTGCCTGCGTTCTAAACTACTCCACTCGCTATCAGTATCAGAATAGGCTGGAAGAACTTTACTAAAATGCTTGCCGTCATTTTCGATTTCTATCTTACATGGCTGACCCTTCTCGCGTCTCTGTCTTAATTTAGCCTTGCCACTAATAGCATCCTGTACTAATGTATACATATATTCAGTATCCCTCGAGTAAGGACGAACCATGTCCTTAACTTGCGCATATTCTGAACCTAAATCAACTACTTCAGGAGTAGCCAGAGGAGCGGTGCCGTATTTTGAACTTCGGTTATCATTGCCGCAAATATTCATTCTGGCTATAGTTTCTGTCACGACCGAGAAATTTTTTAAGTTTAGTTTACCCGGTTGCTGAAATTAAAAATAAAAAAGTCTTACAACAATAACAGTTAACCACAATTAAATTAAATAATATATAAACTAATACAAACTTTTAGTACATAATAAAAATACAGCAAATATTTCAAAATACATAGAAAAAGACTATTTTTTTTTTAATTATCCCAGTCTTTTTTATTTCGAATTAAAAAGTAAACATACCTTTAATGTTTGCGATACACCTTTAGGACGTTGTTTATTAGTTGAAATATGCCTGCGGCCAGTAGTAAAGGCATGCTGATTGCAATTATTCCAACTTGTTGCTACTGGAATATGATGATCAGCTTCTCCATCTAATAAAAAAATAGTCCCTTTAAAAATAGTATTTTTATGTATGTAAATCTTATTCATAAACGAAATATAAAATTTAAAGAAAAATAAGACAGAATAATAGATGAAAACTACAAATATACAATTTACTCCTACAAACAACAAAAATAAAAATCTAAATACTACAAAAACTATAACAAACAATTATGTTTCCAATTTTTCTTCCTGGTCAAAAAACTCATAGTTGAGTATTTTGTTTTTAATTGGAAAACACATACTACAACACAACAAAAAAAATCACCTGAATCATTTGTTGCAAGTGATTCTCTGGATCCACTGATATCAGCTTTGTTTGCATTGGAAAAAAATACAGTTAAACAAAATTATTATAATTTATGAATTGTAATACACTTACAGGTTATTTCGTCTAAACTGGTTTGAGAAGCTGATAGAACTGGAACCTTCTTTGAAGCTCTAGATTGTGGTAGATCAGGAGGAGCAGGTTCCGGTGGAGTTGTAGGAGGTGGATACACTTGAAAACCTATACGTCAAATAAAATGTACGCAACCATACAATTCAAATCGTTAAGTATTACCATGATGAAAGTGGCGCTTCTTAGAAGATATAATGTCACCATTTTCACTACCATACATATAAATTTGTGAATATTTATCACTGTGATCACTAGAACTTAAACGTTCATCGGGGCCATTTACTTCATAATTTTCACTACCACTTCTGTAACAAAAAAATTATCATCTATCTAATTAATAAACAATAACTATTTAAAGATACAGGCATTCTATCCTTTGTTAGAAAAATATTAAAAATGGTTTCAAATAGAAAAATAAAATCAAAAACTTACCCATCGTTTAATTTTAGATGGTAACTCTCCCTTCTAGGGGGAGGAAGAGGATGGTGCCTTTGTGATCTTGAATGCTCCAATGTGCCTTCTCCACTGTCTTCCATAGTTGATGGTTCTTCCATATGAAATGCTTGCTCAATTTCAGGTTTTTTGTCCCAAACTTCTTTAAAAAACGGCGTAAAGAAAGCAGCTGCTTAAAAAAATAACATTATTACGAACAATTTATCACCGAGGCATTTCTTAAAAAAGAACGTTACTTTTTTGTTGTGACGAAGAATTAGTTGTCATAAAATGTGCATGAAGTTGATCTGCAGTCGCATTGCCTTCGGTTATTAAATGATGGCTTAAATCATTACTGAAGAAGGCGTTAGCACCGCCTTCATCAGTTACTGCAATTATTTGTATAGGAAGGTTCGGAATGTTCATAGAGAATGCACTACAACGTAAATCATATTATTTGTTTGAACTCTATAGTAAATAAATAGAAAAATACTTTAAAGTAGCTAAAGACGCTTTTCTTTTTGTTGAGTACACTAAAATAAATCCATGAACTAGTTCATCACGAAAAGCATTAGCTCCATGAAATGAAGATATAATTACTTCCACTTTTCTTTTAGAATCTCCAAGAAAAGTTTCTAAGATTATACTGCGCTCTGCAGAGAGAAAACAACATTGATGTTGTAATAACGGTGCTAAAATATTCTCTACAGAATATGGATCACCACAAAACATACACATTATAATCCTGAAAGAAAATATTTATTTAATATTAAATCCTTACCTAAATAAACTGTTACGTATATGATTAATTAAAATGATCATTATTTTTTATATTTAATGTTACCTGATATCAGGTTCTACACAATCAATTACTGATTGATATATATTAAAAAATCCAGCTCGATGATGTATGCTTTGAATTAACTGATGTAGAGCCTCATTAACCAGTTGATCTTCGGTAATTTGGTCAAGATTGACGTCCATGTAAGGACACTGCAGACTAAATAAATACAAATAAATGAAAACTACTAACATAAAATTTTCAAAATACCTATCAGCAAGATTCTGGCCTTCTTCACGTAACTTAAGAATTTCTTTTTCATCCATATAAGAATCATGCATAAAAAGAAGTACAATTGGTAATCCTTGAAATGGTAATTTGTCTTCTTGTTCAAGATTTGATAATAAAGTTTTTTCTAAACTCTCTCTTATATACTCGAATGATTCGGCATGGGAATAAACACAAAAAGCGCCATGAGGCACAAAATCTGAAGTCCTAAATGAATTGTGAGGTAAATTTACATCCCCAGTTATTATCCTATAATCCATACTATAAAATTGACAGTCTATTTCGTATTCGTCATCATCACATTGAGTCTAAAATTTTAATAAAATGTTATTTTGTTACTGAATAGAAACAACTGTTACTGCTGTATACTCTAATCTTCGATGCTAATTCCTCTGCTAAATTGTTAATTCCAAGTATAACAAGGTTTAATTGATTATTGTCTGAACTCAGAAGCCATTGTGTACTACGATTCCAAGAGGAAGGTCTAAAATATTTATAAAATTAGCTTTATATTTTCCTAAACGTTATATCAAAAGACCTATGTGCTTTAGTGGCTAAAATTCGTTCAATAAGCGCATCCATACAATTTGGAAATGCAGGACAATGTTCTCTAATTGGACAATGAATAAAACCTAAATGCTGAAATAGCATCAGCTTTCTATCTTGATCTAGTCTGTCTAAAAGTTTATATCTAAAAGGAATCAAAATCAGTATAGTTCTTTTATTGTACAATATATTTACACATGTATTTCTTACCTGAAGTCGTCTTGCAAAACGTCAGTTATTTCCTTTATATCCTCTTGGGTAATAGTACCAGACGGAGCTAGGCTTTTAAAATGATAAAACAGATCAGCATGTTCTAATAATAATTCCTACAATTGCCAGAAATAAAAAAATGATAATAGTAAAAACGAATAAATATATACTTGAAAATTATGTTTAGTTGTTTCTATTAATTCTCTTTGATGATTATCGTAAATTTGTTGAACTTCATGTTCTGATAAAGCTTCAAAGCATTCCCGACCCATAAAGAGTACTCGTACTTCAGACAAATGCTTGCCTGGTGTAACATACCCTGTATCTTCCAAAAGTTGTTTAAACTGTTTTTTCCACCTACATAGATATACAGAAATTATACATCTAAGAATACAAAAGACAATGCATTTGGGAAGAGCTTAAAATAGGTGGTATTTTATAAAATTTGAACATTAGTTTGCATTTAAATATCTGCATTTTTTTTTAATAAAATTTAACCTAAGAATACTTTTAAGATAGCAATTATTTAAGAATGCATTTTCATAAAGCAACTCACCGTTTGGGCATCCTGAATAAGATTGTTAAAAAACAAAATAAAAATTAGAAAACAAAGCATATTTGCAAAATTTAAAGAAAATGGTGCTTGAATCAAGCAAACCAAAAATATATCTAATAAGAAAATATAAAAGATTTAAAACTTTTTGAACTTACTCCAATCGTTTCTGTTCTTGTTGGAGAACATTCACATGATTTTTATAAACTGTTTCTGCATCACTTGTATCTAAAACTTCATAAGGAATTCTTGCATCCTCATTATCAGAATTAAGCTCACATTCAGTCCAAGAAACATCTTCTGGGCATTCATAAAAATACTGGGAGAAATCAGGATGAGACTTTAAATACTGCTGAATTGATGGCCAATCACTAAGCCAATTTAAAAAGTGTTAAATTGTTTATAACTTTATTATTAAATAAATTGAATAAATTCAAATTTAAATAAATTACCTTTCTGTTAATGTATTAATGTTTGGTACTAGTTCGTGAAGGATATCTGGAAGCATTTCCATATAGCGGGCAATCTTTTTAGCCAACTGTTCCTCTTTAAGTTTTTTTATATGTCTCCTAAACAATCTTTGTGTGCCATCAAGTCCTAATTAAATTCCAATTAACAATTCAATTTCCCTATCACATAATGTATGGCTTACCGAAAAGTTGCACAAAGTAGATCCATTCCTTATGGTTATTCAATTTTTTGACGGTTTGAGACCAAAGCGCTCTGCAATCAGTAACGTGTATTCTAATTAAACGTAAAAATGCCTCACTAGCCGCATCTAAAAGTTCCTTTCTTGCTCGAGCTGCTTCATTATAAGGGATAATTTTTGAACGCACCTTGCTTCTATCTATAATCTGAGCCAGATAGATAAAAGCTAAATCTACATTAATATTTTCATGAGAAGATGTCTCAATTAATGGAATCTGACCCTTGTACTCTTTTCGCTGGACCAGTTTTTCAACTTCTTTAACATACTGCTCATTTGCATCATCATTTTTAGTAGTAACGATCACAATAGGTTTTTTGGTTTTAATGAGGCTGTTCAGTATGGCAGCAACAATTTCTATTTGCTTTTCTAATGATCGACTTGGCACAACACTAACATCAAAGACACAAATAAAACCATCAATATTTAATTTTCCATCAGGTAAAACTTTTTGCTCATATTCCTTTTCAATTCCTAATTGATTTTTACAAATGTACATAAGTTTTTCTGCTGACTGAATTTTAGTTGCGGCACATCTTTTTACATAAGGTTCCATTTTGCCTCCTGTAAAGTGCACATGCAAAATTAACTTTTATTGTCACAAAATTATTTTATTGGACAGTTTACTATTATAAATTTAAAATATTAAGAGACAGTTGATAGTAAAACTTCATTAGTAATGAGCTTTACCAAAATTGCATGCATAAAATCAAACCTTTAAATGGTTGGAAAGATGCATCATCAATGAACTCAGTTTGTTCTATTACATTGAACTGATAATCTACTCCTTCTTCCGAAGTTTTTATAACTTCACCCCAATACAAAAAATGGTCATTATTGACAACTCGTCCACTGAAGTCTGTCTACAGAAAAGCAAATATACCCTCACAACTTTGTAATTCTACTACATTATTCTTATAAACTTACTTGACTTAATACTGAAATGTGATCAACATTATAGTCATCTGCTAAGTGTCTCATAAAACGATTACAAATGCATGATTTCCCAACTCCTGCATGACCCTTATCTTTTTCCATACCAGACAAGCCAACTACAGATATGTTTACGGCACGTACAATGTCAGCTTTACGTGCCATTTTAAATTTTTGTTTTTCTATACTTTATGTAATGTCACTTCGATAAATCATGATGTTACAAACCTAACAACAAAATACAACAATATAACAAAGATGTAATGCAAAAGTAATAACATAAAGCCGAAATCAGTTCTTCAAAAACAACAGAAGTGAGTGGCAAAACAATGATATCTTCTACAAAAAAAACTAGTAAATTGATTTTTTGAACATAAACATATTACTAATCTGGCATGTTAACTGATATTTTAAATGGCTAAAAAGGAAGTAATAAGTAATCAGATATGCTGTACTATACCTTAACATCATTCATTAATAAACAGACTATCCATTCATAATGCATATTCTAACGATGTTCTTAAACAGCATCTTAATACCATAAATTTCGCTATTCTTTTTGGATTTTCATAAGGCTGTATTGTTCAACTCTTACAGTACAAAACAGCAATAACAGAAACTACTTAAGAAAATTTTTGTTTTTAAGAAGAATTTTACAAAATTTATGCACTGTCAAACTGTTCCGTTTAACCCACGTTTAGCCATCGCTTAGCCTACCACTGGCCTACCACCACCCACCGTCTCTACACAGACGCCATTAAATCGTCAACATAAACATAAAGAGAGTGAGTAGACAGGTATCACAAGAGTCGACGAAATACAAAATAATATATTTGTCAATAAAATATAATAAAAAAGTAAATCATTCTTTTCTATTCCTTATTACACATTCAATTTATCGGTTTGCTTTTAAACATGAAATTCAGGTATTGATTTTCAATGGTGATACCTGCGAAGAAAAAAGGCTAAAATACATTTAAAATTCGTGGTGCCATAAGAATAAAAAAATTAAGAAAAAAAGAAATAATTCTACTGAGTTATTTTTCCTGGGCATGGCTCCTTATATATTTTTACTTTTTTCAAAAAACTCTCAATATACCGTACCCATGAAATCGCAATTGCAAAATATCGAAACCGGAAGCGGTAAGGGTCTAATATGAAATAAAACACCGTAATGAGGTATATTTATGAAATACATTTCTCAATCAGTTTTTATTTCGATAAAAATTCAACATAAAAATATAGACCACAATAAATTAGGTAGTTTTTAAATTTTTATACGAGGAAGTAACTATCGCAACCATATCAGCAGAAGTCCACCCACTAAAAAAACTCCTCCGCTCATAAAATACAGAGGCGTTCTTAAAGTTTTATTATTATTATTTTTTTTTTATTATGTTTTTATTTGTTCAATTGTTTGAGTCCCAAACACTATTTTAAAAAGCCTTTATGTTAACTGCATAATCACTTACAATTTTTTTGGAAATAATACTCAAAAAAATATAAAATTGCTATGACTTAATTTCTGTTAAGATAGACCTATGCTTAGACTTAATAGTTTACGCAAGGAAAATGTGTATTTTAAATGCATTTTCTTTGTAATCTAATTTTTTGCATAAACAAAAATTACGTCTAGGGGTCAATTTTAGATTTTTAAAGAATAAGGCGAACAAACACAGGAATAATAAAAAATATATAATCTTAAATTTATTGTGCTAGCTTGTCCTTTACTTAAAGTATTAAGTTAAAAACGATATATACATGTATTAATCCTGATTATTATGTTTATTTACCCTATTATAGTACCCCTAATTTGTAAATAAAAGAAGACTGCGTTTAAATGTATTAATTCTAACAGTTATTGCAACACTTTTAGAAAAGATATTTGTTTTAAAAAGAAAATATCAGAAAAAAAGCAGTGTGGCAACGTTGCTGGTTAGGTATTATTATGATCGTTAGCAAATGATGACATTATTGTTCGTTTATTTGTTGCAATAATAAGTGATGCCAGTTGACGCCTCTTGTTTCAATTTTTAAAGATTATTTGTTATGATAATACGACTGTATGTAATATACACTTACAGTTTATAAATAAGATTCCAAATACATACGTACATTGAAGTTCAAAGAAGCTCTAATAATTCCTAACATACAAAAATGACTGTTGACTTTAATGATTATTTCTGGGTAAGCCTAATATGAAAATTTGACTTTAAGTTTGTAAAATAAATTGCGGATGTTTTTTTGTACCGTTTTTTGACATACTTGATGATGAAAATATTTTTTTAATGTACATACATGTATTCTCACATGAACTCTAATTTGCAGGGTGAGAAAAATAATGGATTTGATGTTTTATACCATAACATGAAATATGGTTTAGTAGCTAGTAAGGAACTTGCGGATTTCTTTAGAGAAAGGTGAACTTTATACTTCTATAATAATCTTAAATTTATTTAATATTTTCTAATCAAAAGGTCAAACATTGAAGAAAATAATTCAAAACTATTTAACAAGCTAGCAAAACAAGCAGGTAGTTCATGCATGCATGGTACATTTGCTCCTTTATGGCAAGTATTGAAAACATCATCAGAAAAACTATCAAGTGTTCATTTGGAAACTGTACATACAGTAACCGAGCTAGTGAAAGAAATTAATAAATATGCTGATGATTTACATAAAAAACACAAAGCAGTAAGTTTAATGAGTATTTTGTTAATATATTTCATATTATGTTACTTTATGAATTTGATGAAAGGTAAAGGAAGATGAATCTGGAACATTGGAAGCCGTTCAAGCAATTCAAAATACAACGTTATTAGTACAAAAAGCAAAAGATGTTTATTCTCAACGTGGCATAGAATTAGAAAGATTAAGGAAAGAAAATACATCATCTAAAGAAATAGAAAAAGCAGAGGCAAAACTAAAGAAAGCACAAGAAGATTATAGACTTTATGTTGAGAAATATAATACAGTAAAGGAAGACTTTGAACAAAAAATGTCAGTAACTTGTAATCATTTCCAAGATTTAGAAGTGGCACATCTCACACAAATGAAGGAATTTCTTAATTCTTATTCTCAAGTTGTTCAGTGGACTCATGAAAAAATTGGACAAGTGCATGTTGAATTTAAAAGACAATGTTTAGAACTCACAGTGGACCGTTTATTAGAGCAGTTTGTACTAAGCAAGTACACAGGATTAGAAAAGCCAGGTAATTTAAAATTTCATTTTGGTTTTAATTGCTGTTATTATATCAAGGTACATTTTATTTTGTTTGTTAGTAAAACCATCAAGAAATTACTTTATCTTTAGATGGGAGTCCCATCATGGGACATAGTGCAATTAAGTAATAATATTTCTAAATAAACTGTATATGATTTTTGTTAAGGTTTGGTTGACATGGTGGAACCAGTGTCATCTCCAACTCAAGAAGGGAGCATTAACGAGTCGACGAAGCCTTCGAAACGAGAAGGTAATCAGCATGAAAGTGGCATTCTAATGGCTCAAGCTATGCCAACACATGCCAAAACATCCCGCCGTACAACCTCCCTCCTAAATTTGTTCATGTCTAATTCTCAGGGTACGTGATACTAAGATGCTTTTTGTAGCTGCTTTTAACCCGGGCTTGGGGCCACATTTCAGGATTACGAGAAGGCCGAACAGGGCCCTGCAGTGCTCCATCCAGCCCTACGAATCCCACTGAAAACCAGCAGTTATCTAACCGCGTACAACGAGGATCCAAGTGTAATAATTCTCTCTTAAGCTGTATGGTGCATGTTGCGGTGGCATCGGCTCTTTGTAGATCCATTTTAATTTGTTGCGTTTACCATTCCCTACTGTTTTTTATACACATTTCTACATAATTTTTATCACGGCCATTTAGTTAGGTAACTAGTTATTGGCTCATTGCACTTTAATGTACCCTTTTTACTTCTGTTTTTTGGTGTTCCTTTAGTGTTTTACTCCTTGTCTTCATTTTTTTTTTCTGTTTCTGTTAATGGATACCAGTAGATGTATACTAATAAAATTTTATTTTCAAAATGACTCGAATCTATTATCAAAACATAGTTTTTATTTCACATAATTATATGTGTACATTACCTACAATTTCAACGGAATTAATTAGTACAATAACAAATAGTGCCAACGTACTCTTAAAGGCGGAATATTTTTATTTCTGGTAAACGTTCGTTCAATATCTTCTAGTTGACATGAAGTTTCTGAGTAACTGATTTCTGTTATATAAAACGGAACTTTATTTCCATTTTGATAACAGTTGTATGAAGGATGTCCCATGTGAATGTTTCTCATGTATGTAAATTAATAATTTTTAATTTCCTTGTTATATAAACTTCCTCTTGGCTGTGTTGGCACTTGCCATTAATGCACACTCATATATTCAGCAATATTTAATTTTTTATCGCTCCTCACCTATTCTACTCCTTTCCGCTTTGGATGTACAATAATGTTACTATTTTCTTTACGCCGCCTTCTACTTTCCAATTATTTTATTCCTAATTATGATTTAACTGTTTTAATGTTCGCAATGTATGGTATAAGAATAATTTATTTGATAGATACGTATCAAAGATATTAATTATATGATAATTATTACAGATTGTATTTTGTTGTAAAAATGAAATAATTATTCTTTGACCTTATATAATATAGTACAATGTTTAGGTTTTCTACAACTTAATTAGTGTTTGATTTATGTTGTAGGGTTTTTAAGGAGTAGGCGTGATAAGGCAAAACAGAAAAAAACAAAGAAAAAAAGAGAAAATTCGGATAATAAAGAAGAAAGGTCTGACATGTAAGTTTCTTTCTTTACCACAAATTTAGTGAATAAACGGTGCCGATTATTATTTTTCTAAGAAAACTACTAATTATTTCCCTATCAAGTAACGCATTGCAAAAACACGTTACTGTCTTATATATTGTGTATAATGTATGTATATATAGTGAAGAGAAAGAAGAAGCGCCATCAAAAAAGGGTATAGAGAAACTAACAGAAGTAGATTCGGAGAGGTCATCAGCACAAGCTGAAGAAGAAAGCAATACAATTCTCGAAAATCCTGTCCCTAATTGGATGAATGATAAAGGAAATTTTTATTCTAGTTCTGATTCCGACTCCGGTAACACTATTTACGTATTTGATTTATTGCATTTAGATTAAATTAAAAATTGCAGAAGAAGAAAGAGAACAAAAAATAAGAGTGGAAATAAAACCATTGAATAATGGTGCTGCTCCAATGTCCGCATCAGTCGATGAACTTCGAGCAACAGTAGAAAATTTATATTTATCACCGTCATCAAACATTAGACGTAATTCGAATAGTGACGAACAAAATGTTATAAAACGTTCTCAATCAGTGTCGCAGCAACTGGGAAAACCTACAAACAGTGATTTGCTTGGAATTAATTTGTTTCAGAGTCAAAATGCATCGAATGCATCAACGCCTGGTAGTTCACATCCTTATGCTCCACTGCAAAGTCCATCGCAACCCAATTTTAATTCTCCCACTTTTACATCATCATCGAGATATTCTGGTATTTGTTTTTGACTCTTTTTCCTCTTTAAAAAGCAATGAATGAAAAACGTTTTGTAGATTTGAAAGATTTATTTAACGAGAGCGGAGGGGCTAATGTAAGCGAAAGTCAGCTTCAATCGTCAAAAATTAATCGTCATACACCTACACCTACTTCGGGCATTATTTCAATCCCTAGACCTCCATCAAGGAGATCCGAGGCTAGTTCTAGAATACTTTCTACATCTTCAACCATTTCACGTGCCGATAGTTTAGGAAGTTTAGAGTTCCGAACTGCTGGAATATCGTCAGTAAATGTGTCTAGAGGTCCTTCTCCGCTAACTATTGGCATGGCCGATACTATTCCTCTCGCTGTAGCCTTTCACGAAATTATTCATTCGTTCTTTAGAGGAAGTGACGAAACTAAGTGTGTAGACTTCTTCATTATTATTTTTTGTTAATTCTAGTTATATAGAACACCTTAAACGTGTTTTTTTACATAGGTGTCAAGTAAAGATGTCAGGTGAGATGATGCTGTCATTTCCTGCAGGGATTGTTATTGTACTCGCAAACAATCCAAACCCAGCTAAACTTGCATTTCAAGTTCGTAATACTCAAAAATTGAGTAATATTTTACCCAATAAGAAATTAGTATCTCTGTAAGTATACAAAATAATAATTTCAAAATTTTTATGTCACGTTTCCCTATTTTCCTTTGCAGAGACAACACTCAATCCAGCACAGACAATTTATATATAGAATTTAATATGCCTGCTTTAAGTAGTTTACTGAAAAATCAGTCAGAACAGAACCCCAATGCTTCGTATTTTAATGTGGAAATTTTAAAATATCAAGTATTTCTTTGAATTTTGCTATAATTAAATTAAAATGCAAACATGATAAATTTTAGGTAAAACCCAAGCCAGGTGCAAATTCCTGCCCATTTCAATTAGTGGCCTATTGGAAATGTGACCTTACACAATCAAATCTTAAGATTGATTATAAATACAATTCTAGAGCTGTGAATTGTCCTCTACCACTTCTCAATTTAATGGTAGCGGTTCCTTTAAGTGGCGGCGTAAAAAATTTTCACTCAAAACCCGTTGCACAGTGGTGAGTTCCCTTTCATATATTACATATTATTTTTATCTGAAGTAAAATTGAATAAACCATATTTAAATTTGACTTTTAAGGAATACTGAACAAGGTTGTTTAATTTGGAAATTTGCGGAATTGTCACAACATTCTGAAAACAATGGAGTGGGGTCACTGCGAGCGAGGATAGAATTAGAAAAAGGGCCTGGAACACCTCCAGTAATTTCCACACAGTTCAATTGTGAAGGAACTACACTCTCTGGTATAGATTTTCAATTAATAGGAACTGGTTATCGCCTTTCTTTAGTAAAACGAAGGTTTATTTCTGGCAAATACATTTGCAACAGCGATTCTAAGTTTAATTCTGAAAAATCTCCTTCTTCCAGTTTAGCTAGTGCTGACTGTTAATAGTGTCGAATATTTCACTACTATTATTATTATTATAACTATACATATATGCAATATTTTTATATTTTATTGTACATACATGTTCACACAGCTACTTTTGTGTTAAATGCTTGATATATTATACATTAACCATTCTAAATATTTATGCATTAAATTTATTTTTACCAACCTTGCAAATTTTCATTTACTAAATTTAAAAATTGCATTTTTAAATTATTTAAAGTAGAAAAAAATGAAATAAATAAATATACATGCTTACAATAATGCATCCATCAGATCTTTTTACACAATATAATATTCACAGAAAATATAAATATATGGAATCATTAATTTTCTTTAGGTTGCAATTCATTATTTTATCAAACTATTCCACAAAATTTATTACAATGAAACTTCAAGAGCTACACGAAGAAACTCTTCAAAACCAATTTGAATTTCCCCTTTACCTTGTACATCTCTCTGCCTAAAGGATTCTGTAAATCTTTGGAGTTGTACACAAAGAACCATAAATTGATCAACGTCTATATTGTTCTTTTTTTCTAGATCAGCTCTTGTTATCAAATAATTTATAAAATCAGGAGTGAATTTAAAGCCCATTTGTTGCAGTGCTGTAAAATTAATTTCAATTTTAATAGTTCATATACACACATAATCTAATATGTATTTGTTTAATTTACCTTGTGATAATTCTTGTTCATCTATATGACCAGATTGGTTTCTATCATAAGTACGGAAAACAGTTAGCCATTGATTAATATATATATATAGTTGTCCAAATTCACTTTCGTTAATTGTTCCATTCAAATCGGCATCAAACATATTAACCATTAACCGACAACAAGCATCAGAGAAGTGTTTTCCTTGGGCGTTTACAAGTACAGACTTCAGCTCATCGGCATTTATTTTACCATCCTTATCTCTGTCTACTGTATTAAACCAATTTGAAACTTCTGGCGGCGCTCCTCCTTGAGTTGGATTAAACGAAGGATACGCTTGCATTTTCTAGAAGACAAACATTACTACAATGTATTTTGAGGTTAATTACTGAAAAAAACAACAGATGCATATATTTTCTTCCTAAAGTCTACTTACCGTTAATGTTAACTCATTAAAACAAAAACAATGTTTTAAGACTTTGTTGTTTGTGCTGTCTCACCAAATAAATAAATTTTTGAAAATACAAATTAACATTAATAGTGATCTAATTTCAATAGAATTACGGATTCTCTGGATTCTACTGTATAGATTTGATCTATGATAACAACCATAAACACACCATAAACTAGTGTGGTAATAATCATAGATTGTAGATAGATAACAATTGAGATACTGACATATATAACGATAGATAAATAGATGCAATTGAACTATGAAATTTTTAATTAACCTATAGAAAAATAGTTCACATCTTAATTAGATTAGAATTTTTATTGTTTTAAAAAATGTTATCGTTAAAAGTCGTAATATTTTACTATTTTAATACCTATATGTGCGCTACATGGTCGCTAAATAATACTTTTAAACATTTACGTCCGAGTTGAGTAAGTATTTACTTAGCGACCTGGTACAACAAAAACTTTATTTCGAAATTTTACTGATGTGTGACTGTTAACGTCCTTAGAGCTTGATACCGGGAGCTGCCCGACCTGCCCCCACCACCCAAAGTCTGGCATTGTACATTATACCATTTTAAATTTAAAAAAATCAATAAACTGTTTTTCTAAATTAAGAATTAATCAGTTGTTTATTCTTTCAATTTTTTCAAATAGTTGTTAGTTAATAATATGTACTTAAGAATAATAGTTTTCGCATTCCTCATTCCAATTGTTTGGTAGGATCGGATCTAATACTTTTACAAAGTTATTTAATTCGCAAGGAGCTTGACATCCAGGAATAGACATTTCATTAAAATTGTCATTAATATTTTTTTTAAACAAAACCTGTAAAATAATATTACATTATAATTCTTTAAATTATAAACCAACAGTGCTCACTTTAACTTCACAATCGTCGTATAGTTCAAAAAGTAATGTAGCTGCAAATTCTGGTTTGAGAAGTTCATCTAAACCCAAAGAACGCATAACATTTACAACGGTTAAATCGTGTCCAGAGAATAATATTAGTTTATTCATCGTATTGTTTTTAACTTTTTGCAGCATATTGTCTGTAACATTTCTTAAGAAAACTCCTAAAAGTATACACAAAATAGTTTTTATTAAAAAAATAAAATAAAAACAGCGCATTGTTTAAAAAGTTAAATCAGTGGAATGACAACATTATTAAGCAGTTCTATTCATGGTTTCAATCATATCACATGATTGACTGATTAATTAAAAACGTCATATTGATACCATTTTCACGGGTGGATTTAGTTAGGTCTTCTTTAAGGGGACCGATGGTTAAAGGAGGGCTGACTAGCTGCCCCCGAGTTATGAGGTTTAAAAAATTTACGTTATAGGGTCATGGGGTTTCAAAAGTTTATATTATGGATTTATGGGGGTATTTACGGTTAGATTAGAAAATGCAAGCGGTTTAGATTAAGTGGTTTAAAACACACCATTCAATTATTACGTAACACAGTTTAGGGAGGGGCATTTCGTAAAACTTTAAGGCGTGATACAGATGTGGGAAGGGGGGTCAAGCAACCTTATTTTAACAATATTTTAGTGATTTTCTGGTATTTTATGCGACATAATTGACATTTTTAGGGAAAAATTGTCACTTGGGCGTTACGTAAGGTTGGGGGAGGAGTAAAGCAAAACATTATGCCGCGTTACAGGGTGAAGGACGCCAAGAATATTTAAAAACTGCAATACGTAATACTTGAACGGCTCCTTATTGGATTTTTGAATTTAAAGTTTTGAGGGGGGGAGCTATCATTACCCCCTTGGACCCGCCTCTGACTATTTTTATGTATTTATAGAAATTGTTTTTGTTATTCTGTTTCCATTAATTAATATTTCTTTCTGATCATACCTCCAGATAGTCGTTTTAATAGTGGCGTGTATGAGTATAAAGCCAAGCCTTCCGCTGCAAGTGTTTTCATTGGTTCAGGATAATACCTTTTGGTCCAATTAGGCAGCGTTAAATTATTAATATCTTCTATTTCTATAGTATTATATAAAAACTCGATGTTCCCAATGGTTTTAATTTCACTGCCCGTGTGTTCTGTAAGATACCGATAGATATCTGGGTATTTTTTAACGCTCTCTTTTAATCTAATAGCTGAAATTTCGTTATATGCTTGCGTATACTTTTTACAAGGCTGTTTCATGGCTATTATCTAAAATAGTACCCATTATAATAAAGATTGTTTTAACTAGATATATTTAAACAATTTGTACGTTATCTAGAGTTCGAGGATTGTAATGTACAGGTATAGGTTGCCACAAAAGATTAACATTCCATATCTGCTGTCCCACCGGAGGGTATAATCCTGCCAATAAAAGTTCGGCACTTATAAGACATCTATCTGAGTAACTACTGTAAGTTAAAACTTTTTCAGGCAAGTAATACTCAGACAGATAATCAGAATAACGTTCTCGAAGTTGTTGTCCAAGTGTATACATTTGGATTTTACCACGCTATTAGAAACAGACATACATATAATCAATTTCTGCTTTATTACTGAAAAATAAACTTATTAAAAACTCGTTTAGTAATCTTCAAAACAATCGCTGTACTATGTTTATAACTAATGGTAATTAACGCAGAATTTTATGAATCTTTAAATTTAATTTTATTTGGAAAAACCGATAATCTTAAATATTTTGCATTTTGTATAAATTAAACGAAAAAGTCAAATTTTTACAATATATTTATAACATTCCTGTATATTAATAATAATTAAAGAGACTCACCCCTTTTACCACAAAAAACTAACAATAGCGGACACTTTGAATGTGGGCATTTTCAACGCGAGACTAATGCCCACATTCAAAGTGGGCGAAACATGTTAGTTTTTTGTGGTAAAAGGGGCGAGTCTCTTTAATGATTATTTTTTGTAATTTGCCACAGTCTCCGATAAATATTATCATTCCTGTATATATTATAAATACGCCATACGTTATTCAAGAATCCTAACCCCCCTGGCCAATCATAATCCTTGTAAGGGTCATTCTTGTAAGTTTCTGTCGGTGCTCTTTCTCCGTGTCTAAACAACTGATTAAACGATCGATTTTTATTATTTTGCTTGATCACTATTCGCAATTTTAATTACTTACTACTTGTAAAAGGGTTAAGTTACTGTTAATCTTCTTATTTTGACCTACACTCACAAAAGAAATAAAAAAGAATAAAGTGGCAATTTTCATCTTAAATACACACACGCACTTCACGCAATCGTCAATAATATTAGATTAAAACAACAAATACAAAAGTCTAACGCAATTTTTGTATACACATTTAAACTGTATACACATTATTGTTGGTAGTTACGATCATGATTCTTACTCTCTCTTATTATATTTACATAAAATTAGGTCGTCCCAGTTCGTGAATAATCGCATAAAATATAAATTAACATTTAGATAATTTAGTAGGTAGTTCAATCCATTATAAAAAGTGTAAGACGTAATCAAACTATTACTATCACAGTTGAGCAATAATTTGTTAGTTTTTTATAAAATATTTAGGTTAATTTAAAATATTAATAAGAAGACAATTAAAATTAACGAAAATATCATTAATATCGCTCTGTGTATATATACGTATCTATATATTTATGAATTTAAGCGAACTTTTGTTAATTTACAATCAAACTTATTTATTTGAATAATAATTTTGTATGAAAATCTGCTTTAGTACCAGGTAAATGTATTTACAATAACGTAAAATTAACAATATTATATTTTTTTGACATGAGAGAAGCTGAGTGTGGAACTTCAACTTCTTATTTAATTTATATGCGGAAAAAATGTACACCCAGTCAATCATTAAAAAAAAAAGTTAATGTGGTAAGTAGAAATAATTTTGCAACATATTGATCGACTGTCTGTACCCAGTGGCGTAGCTAAACCGAACGTCTAGGTCGACGAAATTCACATTGCGAGGCTTTTTCCATGTCTCGGTTAGGAAAAGTGCTAATAAATTACAATAATAACCGCGAAAAACTAATAGGGAACGCCGTTACTGTTAGTGCTGCCAGAATGTTAGACGCTCCTAGATAAACGGGACTAACTCATAAGATTTTTTTAGATTAGTGATATTTTGTGAGGCCCCCTAAGTAGCCGACGCCTACCTACGCCATTGTCTATACCGACAGAAATTGATTCTCGCACCGTCAGACTGCAACATAATTAAAGAAAGCTTTTCCTAATCGGTGGGAGAGAGATTTGAACCACCTAGCCCCACCCCACCACCCATGTGGCAGCGCTACTGGTAGTAAAGATTTTTTTTATTTATTCAAGAATTTAATTACCAAATATGTATGACTTTTAATAAACAAAAAAGAGCAATGAACTACATTTGTATTTAAACGTTTATGCCATTTGTGAAATGATTATTACCCTTTACATTGTGGAGGTTATTTTATCTCAGTTTATCAACCATTTGTTACGTAAATACGTTAAACAAATACTTTATTTCCATTTATGCATAACAACTGATTTGCGTATTTTAGAAAATAAAAAATCCAAAAGAGATTATGTAAATATATATTACGTAATAAACGCAGCTGCGACTTAGCAAAAATTACATAAATAAAACTATAACTAATATTAAGTTATTATCTAGAATGGATATTCTGTAACAATGATATAAATAGTAGATATAAGTTTAGCTTGAAAATTTCCTTGAACAAAAATCTGCATTTGTATTTGCAGTTCCATTTCTTGAGGTCCTTCTATTGGTTTAATTATTCCAATAACGGCTCTATTATATCCTTTGGTCATTTTAAAATAGCTTTCATCAGCTTTTTTAATATGCCTGGGACATCTGATATTCTTGAGGTTCATATTAAAATCTGCCGTTGAGCTCGTCCAAGCAGGTCCCTTGATTTGGAAAAAATCGATTGTTCCTTTTGATGATATCGGCAAATTTGACACAAAAGTGACGAAATGGTACGAATATTGTGTTGGCATTTGCAAGCAAGCATAATCATTAAAATCGCAAACGTTCGAAGCTCTTCTACAATGGCTAAAACATAATCGTCAACATGTTGCTGTAAAATAGACTTACAAGTAAGCTAATAAAATGAGTAAAGTGAAATGAAACTAGTATAAAGAAAAAATAAACAAATAAATATAAATAAGAAGAAATAAGTATTTGCATCGACCGGAATAGAGTCCAAATCGCCTGTATAGCAATCGGGCATCCTTGCGAGTAGTCCCTCCGACCTACACTGTAGTGCAAAGCCGGAGGGTAGGGTGGAGTAGATAGGTGGTGCCTAGAGAGAGAAAGATGAGACGGACGAAATAAATATAAAAGAGACGTGAAAGATTATCATTAAAATCGCAAACGTTCGAAGTTCTTCTACAATGGCTAAAACATAATCGTCAACATGTTGCTGTAAAATAGACTTACAAGTAAGCTAATAAAATGAGTGAAGTGAAATGAAACTAGTATAAAGAAAAAATAAACAAATAAATATAAATAAGAAGAAAAAAGTATTTGCATCGACCAGAATAGAGTCCAAATCGCCCGTATAGCAATCGGGCATTCTTGCGAGTAGTCCCTCCGACCTACACTGTAGTGCAAAGCCGGAGGGTAGGGTGGAGTAGATAAGTGGTGCCTAGGGAGAGAAAGATGAGACGGACGAAATAAAGATAAAAGAGACGCGAAAGATTATCATTAAAATCGCAAACGTTCGAAGTTCTTCTACAATGGCTAAAAGATAATCGTCAACATGTTGCTGTAAAATAGACTTACAAGTAAGCTAATAAAATGAGTGAAGTGAAATGAAACTAGTATAAAGAAAAAATAAACAAATAAATATAAATAAGAAGAAAAAAGTATTTGCATCGACCAGAATAGAGTCCAAATCGCCCGTATAGCAATCGGGCATCCTTGCGAGTAGTCCCTCCGACCTACACTGTAGTGCAAAGCCGGAGGGTAGGGTGGAGTAGATAAGTGGTGCATAGGGAGAGAAAGATGAGACGGACGAAATAAAGATAAAAGAGACGCGAAAGATTATCATTAAAATCGCAAACGTTCGAAGTTCTTCTACAATGGCTAAAACATAATCGTCAACATGTTGCTGTAAAACAGACTTACAAGTAAGCTAATAAAATGAGTGAAGTGAAATGAAACTAGTATAAAGAAAAAATAAACAAATAAATATAAATAAGAAGAAAAAAGTATTTGCATCGACCAGAATAGAGTCCAAATCGCCCGTATAGCAATCGGGCATCCTTGCGAGTAGTCCCTCCGACCTACACTGTAGTGCAAAGCCGGAGGGTAGGGTGGAGTAGATAAGTGGTGCCTAGGGAGAGAAAGATGAGACGGACGAAATAAAGATAAAAGAGACGCGAAAGATTATCATTAAAATCGCAAACGTTCGAAGTTCTTCTACAATGGCTAAAACATAATCGTCAACATGTTGCTGTAAAATAGACTTACAAGTAAGCTAATAAAATGAGTGAAGTGAAATGAAACTAGTATAAAGAAAAAATAAACAAATAAATATAAATAAGAAGAAAAAAGTATTTGCATCGACCGGAATAGAGTCCAAATCGCCTGTATAGCAATCGGGCATCCTTGCGAGTAGTCCCTCCGACCTACACTGTAGTGCAAAGCCGGAGGGTAGGGTGGAGTAGATAAGTGGTGCCTAGGGAGAGAAAGATGAGACGGACGAAATAAATATAAAAGAGACGTGAAAGATTATCTGTGGAATATTACTGCCCCACCATTTACCTAAATGATCCCTGCTACTGACTGACACTCATTAATATTTAATGTTTTGTTATGTGTAGGTGCCTAGCACGTCCATAGATAAAACTGCGTCATTGGTTCACTTTAATAACAATTCAAATCGATATCCTAGGTATATATATATGTGTGCATAGGAGGAAACGAAGTTCGCCGCGTCGTTCCATATTGATTCTACACTTGAGCCGTCGTATTTACCCTTAGCGTCGACCTTAGCCTTTCTAGCACCCCTGGGCAATTTTTTGATGCACCCCTTCTAAGATAAGCGTTGTTGAGGTTTGCAAAAAATTTATCAGTTTATTTATTAAAATACTTATTTTTTTAATTTTTAAATGTTTATCAGTTGATATTTTACCGGCGTTGAATTGCACTGTTGATTCCGAAGATAACATATCCAAAAAAGAAGGCATTAAAATAATTGTTCGTCTAAATATTAAAGATCAAACATCCTACATTTGGAACGCATCCCACCAAGTAGGCACTACTAACTGAAAGCCAAATCCCACAATTGGGTCTCATTAGGTGGGCGCTGGCAGAAAGGACATACGATAAATATGAATATGGAATCAACAGAAGCAAAGAGAGGACAACAAAAAATTATTCCGACATATTATTGATGTGTGACTTTTGATCCCCCTTACAGCTCGGCGCCATCCGACCTGCTCCTGCCTCCCCCTCCCACCAAAAGAATGGCTCTGCTCCTCATCTATCTTATGATTTATGAAATTATAAAAAATATGTCGTCGTTACCTTTTGTGTTCCGGGTCTTTAATATAACGTGGTGGACACTGAATTGTCTGACATTTAAATCCGCCTCTAACATTAAAACAAATATCATCTGGATTTGGACATGGATTTTGCTCACACTCATCAATATCTGCAAAAATAATTCAAATTTTATTTGAACGAAGGTGGCTGTCGTTACAAAAAGTGACCTTGGCATGTCCAACCATCAGCTCCTAATCTATAACCATCAGGACATTTGCATGTGTAACTTCCTGGTACATTTTGGCAGGTTCCGACACATAACTTCCGATCATTGAATTTCTCACATTCGTCAATATCAGAACACGTTCTAATCGGAAAACAAACACAAGAAAATTAATAATCAATTATTTGGTGACTGGGATGAAAACGCATTAATTTTTTAGAGAATAACGATTTTTTTTACAACTGCACAAGTTATTATCAGCATTTAGTTGGACAACGAGGTTCCACCAGTGTTTCAGTGATGTTGTTTTCTCACCTGTTATCATCGTTTAGACTAAATCCCCTTTCACAAGCACATCTGTAGCTTCCCCATAAATTAATGCAGGTATGATGACATAAATTTGGCGTTTCATTACATTCGTTGACATCTTCACATCCATTCTCGATTTCTTTAAATCCTGGTTTGCAAATGCATTTGTATGAGCCCACAGTATTTTGACAAATTGCATTAGCCGAACAAATCTGTTAATCGTTTATTAATATTATAGCAACTTTTAGTATAACTACCTACAATGACTTTTTTCGTACCCTTCCTCGATAAAATTCACATTCGTCAATGTCCTCGCATTCATTTTGGTTATTTAGTTTATGTCCTCCTGGACAATGACAAAGATAATAACCAGGGCCATTTTTACAAATTTGACTTTTTTTGCATTTGTGTAAACCCCTTGCACATTCATTTATGTCTGAAAATATATTTTCTTATGATTCTATTCAGATTATTTAATAGATATATATATTTATATACCGGCACATTCTGCTCCATCTTCAGTTAATTCATACCCTAATCTACAGTGAATGGTTGGCATGCATCGGTAAGCATTTTGCAAGTTTACACATTTTTCATTCTTCTTACAAGGTGAACTTTCACATTCATCAATTTCTAGTAAATATTAAATTACTTCGTTTTTTAGTGTTCGTAAAAATTACATCTGTCATGTAAGGACCATTTGTCCGGAAATAGCGATTAAATTAAAAACAGCACATAGATATAAGTAACTATGTATAAGCTGAGACAGCCAAGAAAAGCGAACAGAGTGTATCGCTGTTGTACCTTTTCGTGGGAAAATGTAGTTGACATAAATACAAAGTATTATGGCAATATAAGAACATAAACTTTCACGGCCGGAATTCATAGTAGAATGATGCTTCGGGCTTGTAGGCCGTGGTCGATGTGAACGGTTTCGTTGGTAACTGCGGCTGACATCTTCAGTGGGTGCTGTGTTGACCACGTGTGCGAAGATTATACCTCGAAGTCTAGGCAGTCGCTGCCGCAATTGCCGACGAACGTCTGGACGAAACCGTTCACATTGACCACGGCCTACAAGCCCGAATCATCATTCTACTATATTAAGGGTGACCATCCTTCCGGAAAATCCCATACATTCGTGTTTAAACTTTTAGTCCGTACGGAAATTAAAATGTCCATAATTTACATCAAAACAAAAAACCATGCGTGCTAAATACCATACCGTACAAGTTCTTGTTACAACTAAACACCTTTTGAGACAAATTGGTCCTGAATAGATCCTGTGATAGCCCGTGAATGTGGAGGGATACCAATTGTGTGTTATGTTATCCGTCAATGAGAGGACCTTGCATTTGAGTTTTGTTTTGATATTTTATGATCAAAGTATTTATTTTCAAGTCATATATCGTATATTAAGGTGTTTTAATGTTTGACACATCTTACTCTATGAAATTGTATCGTTTGATAAGTTTACAAAAGTATTTAATTCTTAACTCAATTTATATGACTGGCCGCTTTTCTTTCGTGTCTCAAACTATACGTAAAAGTATAAATATAAATATAATATGGAATCAACAGAAACAACTACTCCGAGGGCTAACATCCCTACCGGCATTGAATTACACTGTTGATTCCGATGGACTCCTAGACGAAAATATAACATATTCAAAAAAGAAGGAATTAAAATTCTTATTCGTCTAAATTTTAAGATCAAAGATCTCACATTTTGAACGCGTCCTACCAAGTAGGCACAACGAACCGAAAGCCACATCCCACGACCGGTTTCGACCTATCGGGATTCATCAGGTGGGCGCTGGCAGAAAGGCCTTTACAGGCTATATTATAAATATAAATATAAATATAATATGGAATCAACAGAAACAACTACTCCGAGGGCTAACATCCCTACCGGCATTGAATTACACTGTTGATTCCGATGGACTCCTAGACGAAAATATAACATATTCAAAAAAGAAGGAATTAAAATTCTTATTCGTCTAAATTTTAAGATTAAAGATCTCACATTTTGAACGCGTCCTACCAAGTAGGCACAACGAACCGAAAGCCACATCCCACGACCGGTTTCGACCTATCGGGATTCATCAGGTGGGCGCTGGCAGAAAGGCCTTTACAGGCTATATTATAAATATAAATATAAATATAATATGGAATCAACAGAAACAACTACTCCGAGGGCTAATACCCCTACCAGCATTGAATTACACTGTTGACTCCGATGGACTCCTAGACGAAAATATAACATATTCAAAAAAGAAGGAATTAAAATCCTTATTCGTCTAAATTTTAAGATCAAAGATCTCACATTTTGAACGCGTCCTACCAAGTAGGCACAACGAACCGAAAGCTACATCCCACGACCGGTTTCGACCTATCGGGATTCATCAGGTGGATGCTGGCAGAAAGGCCTTTACAGGCTATATTATAAATATAAATATAAATATAATATGGAATCAACAGAAACAACTACTCCGAGGGCTAATACCCCTACCAGCATTGAATTACACTGTTGATTCCGATGGACTCCTAGACGAAAATATAACATATTCAAAAAAGAAGGAATTAAAATCCTTATTCGTCTAAATTTTAAGATCAAAGATCTCACATTTTGAACGCGTCCTACCAAGTAGGCACAGCGAACCGAAAGCCACATCCCATGACTGGTTTCGACCAATCGGGTCTCATCAAGTGGGCGCTGATCTTAAAATTTAGACGAATAAGGATTTTAATTCCTTCTTTTTTGAATATGTTATATTTTCGTCTAGGAGTCCATCGGAATCAACAGTGTAATTCAATGCCGGTAGGGATGTTAGCCCTCGGAGTAGTTGTTTCTGTTGATTCCATATTATATTGATATTTATATTTATAATATAGCCTGTAAAGGCCTTTCTGCCAGCGCGCATCTGATGAAACCCGATTAGGTGGAAACCGGTCGTGGGATGTGGCTTTCGGTTCGCTGTGCCTACTTGGTAGGACGCGTTCAAAATGTGAGATCTTTGATCTTAAAATTTAGACGAATAAAGATTTTTAATTCCTTCTTTTTTAAATATATACGTAAAAGCTTTATTATTATACACATTTGATGGAATTTAATTAAGTAGGCATTAAATCTCAATTTACCTATACATTGTCCTTGCGTATTCATTTTGTATCCCGGAAGACATTGTTTGACAGGGCGAACAGGAAATCCTTCATTTCTCGTAGGACTTCTGTTAATTGGGACAGTAAATGTATTTATAACGGATGGTTTGCTTAATGGTAGATCTCCAAAATATTTTATAGGAAACGAAGGAGGCACATTTGATGATAGGGTGGTTCTTATGGTCGACGTAGTTGGTGGAAGACGAGTAGTGCTAGTGGTATTAGGGGTAATAACTGTATGAACCCTCGGATTTTGTATGCATCTGTAAGACCCTGGTATATTTCGGCATGCATATCTAGGACCTAAATTACGACAGTTATCTGTCTTTAATGTGCATTCATCATCATCCTCGCACAGCCCTGTCGCGGTATTTAATGTGTACCCTGTTCCACATCCAGCTACCCTCGCACAAAAATATGACCCAATAGAGTTATCACATCTTTGACCCTCTCCGCAATCGTGGTGGTCAATTTGACATTCGTTTATATCTGTAACAGGATGTACTTCTGAAGAAAATTTACAGTTGCTTCCAACCAAGTTAAAAATTCCTTACATCGTATGATAAAAAATATTTTGAATTTGTTAAAAAAAAAGTTGAAACCTTAATTTATTTAAATTTCAAAAATTGGAGCAAGTATTTGTGGTGGGACAATTGATTTAATTAGACGGATAATTGAATATTAATGACTTATTGTAAAGACAAAAAAAATGATCAGTAAATGTATGTAATGGTTAAGTAAAGAAATTTTCACGTGATTTGTCTAAAAGATACTCACCTACACAAGCACCTGTATATGGGTCTTCCTCAAATCCATTTTTACAAGTACATACAAAGCTTCCTGGTGTATTATAACAATCTTGATTACTATCACAGGCCTGACTTTCTTGCAAACATTCATTTATATCTGCAATAAATTTAATTCATTATTTTGTACCTTTTGTATATTATATAGCATATTCAAGGAACACTTTGTTGTACTTACCGAAACAATTTCCTTTTTCTAAGGAGTATTGATAGCCATCGGGACATTGGTAACGTTTTGGTGTGGAAGTAGATGGTATTGGTTGATACTGTGACGTAGGTTTAGTAAAAGTTTCTAAAGGTGTGGTAGGGTTTGGTGTAAGATAGTTTGTGTTATAAAACGGTTTGGTATTTGTTGGTTTTAAAGTGGTAGTTGTTACTGTTACTGTTACTGTTGAACTACTACCTTCTTTCAGAGATGTGCTCGATGTTGTACTTTTACTTTTTGGTTTGCAGTCGTGGCCACCAGGTTCATTTATGCATTCTTCATTTTCTTCACAAACGTTCGGAATTTCGGCACATTCGTTTATATCTTCACATAATTGCGTAACTAAATTTTTCTTGAAGCCAGCGGGACAGGCTCTCGTCGAAGATTTATCTATGCACGTGTAATTTCCTTTACTGTTTAAGCAGAATTGTGTGTTTGGATCACAATTATTTTCACCAGTAATGCACTCGTCAATGTCTAAAATTAAATAACTTGAATTAGATTTATAGGAAACGCAACCAAACAATGGCCGTTTGAGAAAGATGTTTACGTAAAAATTAAGAACGTAATAAATGGAACATGGGAAATAAAGAGACACTAATCCTTACTACTAGGTTTAAACATTATAGAAAATAATAATGTTACCTTAAAACCTTGTTAGTAAACAATAAAAAGAAAACAAACTCCCTTGAAAAAAGTGGTATTTACCAATTGTCATGTAATTCATGTGATGCAATCTATATCGGCCAATCTGGCAGATCTATCTCTACTAGGATAAAAGAACATTCAAACAACATAAACAAAAATAGTTTACAAACCGGAATTTTAGAGCATTGAGCTTCGTTTAGACATAATATCGATACAAACAATGTTAAAATCTTACACTCTAATATTGTTAAAAGTAAAAAATTAACGATGTTAGAAAATTTAGGAATAAAGAAATGTCTTCACAATAAACAGAACATTGTAAATAACCAATTAGAACTAGGACAAACTTCATGACCTCTTTTACTTTGTGAACTGTAAATGTATATAAGCTGATTCGTCACACTTTAACTTTAGTAATTATACTCCTGATAAAAGGGCTATGGCCAAAACAATGGTCCAGGAATTTTAAATAAATTAATGAACATATGAACTGTGTGTCTCTAAGTGAGGGTGAAACATTGGGTACCGAAACGCGTTTTATGTGAAACTTTGGATTTTAGTGTAGCTACTTAATCTGATATTAACTTTTTAAAGATGAATGAAATTTTTAAATATTAATTATTGACAAGAAAATTGAATCATTTAATTAACATACCAGCACAATCTTGTATGGAGTCTTTGAATTGAAAACCTGGTGGACAACTGGGAAAGTTATTTTCTTCGCATTTGTAAGATCCAATTGTATTAATGCAAATTGATGAATCTGTGCACACCAGCTGAAGTTCGCACTCGTCAATATCTGGAAGTAACTGTCATTCGTAAATCGGTTCTATATTTTTGTTTTTTAATTTTAATACCATCACAAACCATTTTTTCACTATTGAACATATATCCAGAGGGACATTTATCTAAGAAGTCATTTTTTTCTGCTGGGTAAGTGCTATTTGAATTCACGCATTCATACTCGCCCTCCGTGTTGATACAACGTTCATCTGACCTGCAATCGTGGATGCCCAAAGTACACTCGTTAATATCTTAAAAATTGAAAAAATTTATATAGATTATAAAAGTATGCCACCAGTGTTTTTAATTTACCATCACAAGATCTTCTATCTCCTGCAAGCTGAAAGCCGTCATCGCACAAACATTTAATGGCCACACCTGTATCCAAACATTCGTGCTCACACGGATTATGAAGCGCACATCTAAAAATTAGAAACTTAATTAAGCCTCAAAATTATTTTCAGAGAGGCAAGAGTAGCGAAAGGGAGATACGATTTGCAGTTAATAGTTATCGTAGACAACACACTAGCTTCTCTTCCTACCTCTCGGAAGCCACATGTGCTATTGGGCGGGCAGTGCACTGCAATGCAAAGCCGGAGGGTAGGGCGTAAGGCCCTTTTCAGCCTCCTTGCAGGAATCGTGGGAATGGGTGGGTGGTGTGGTTAGGGAGAGAAAGATGAGACGAACGAAATGAAGACAGAAGAGAAGTGAAAGATTATCTATGCTCCAGCATTTGCCTGAAAGATCCAAAGAAACCACAGACAACTTGGACCAGAGCAGCCGGACCCTAGTTCGAACCGGTGACCTCCCGAATGCTAAGCAATGATCTAGAGCACTAGACCACGCCGCTCGCTAATAACGACAATAAGGATATCCCTATATATACACAAATTTAAAGAAGGGTAGGAAGATTTTTGAAATTTAAATTTAACAATGGTGAATTACTAGTGTCAATTTGATCATTTAAAATTACATTTTTCTTAAAAGAACGATTAATTTCTAGTGATTCCAAAAGATTTAATTTTTGTCCTTTGTTTTCTATATTTAAAATTTTATATTCATTATTAAAATTATGATTACAATTAATTCAGTACTCAGCATAAGTCGAAGTACACTTTTTTAACTTAAAACTACTAAAATGTTCTTTAATCTTATCTGAAAACGTTCTCCCCGCTTGGCCAAACACCAGTTACAAGGAATATTTATTACATCACAATTTCTACATCAATTCTATTTTTATAAATGTTAATGTTGCTCATTTAAAAAAAAAACATAGGAAACTGACCTATTTTTAACGGTTACTTCTGCAGTTAATTTGCAGGATACTCCATCGGCCATTAAGGTGTACCCTTTATGACAATCACATCTGTAAGAATCTTTTTCTTTGATGCAGAGATGCGCGCATATTTCGGGAATATCACAAACACCTTCCAACCCTAAAATCGGACCGTTTATGATAAAATAGTATCACTCATAAAAAATCCTAGACCTCTTACGTGGAAGGCCAGGTGAATTTTCATCGAGATTTGATTCTGTCGTGGAAGATTGAGTTGTTACAATAGGGGTAGTGGATGTTGTGAAAACTGGTGTAGTACTACTGGTAGAAATTTTTTCACAGCAAATCTTGAATGCATTGTTCATTAAAGGTTCTAAGCCAAGTTCAAAATCACATGTTGATCCATCACCTGAAGACTCTAACCCTATTTTACATGAGTCACAGCAACCCTAGAAGTTTTATTATAATTAAAAATATTTACATAAAGTTACTTCAATTGTCACCTTTCGTTCATCAGAACCATCCGAATTGCAGTTAGAGCTTTCACGTGCATCTTCAATGCCCAATTGACACTGTTTTTCTCTAAAATATTTTGCTAGTCCATTATTATTATCAAAGTATATTAATACAATTTCAAAACATGCATTGGATTAGATTCGTAAAACTTCTGTTCTGTTCAACCCTATTAAATAGATGATGGGATAGAAAGGTGTATAAGAAACATAAATCCGGAAAAAAAGGGGGCAGGATATTTAAATAGGGGTGACAAAAATAAATAATTTAAGGAGATCTGGGCTAGGATAAGATGCAGCAATTTAGGAAGGGCTTTTAGAAAAGGTTATAGTGAATGGATCTGTAGATTATGTGAAACAAGACCAGAGACGTTATCCCACTTGTTATGTTGCAAAGTTGCAATAAGGATTTAAAAAGATGTTCATGAATGAATGGAGGGGGGAAAGGGCGGAGGAGAAATTTTTATCTTTATAGTCAATGGAGTGTAGTTGTGGTTGCAACATTATGGACAATAGACAAAATGTTTTGCTAACATTGTTACATCGAAGACGAAAGAAGAAACGAAAAATTATGTGATCTAAGACTTGATGTTTTTCGGGACTTTTGTTTTTCCACTTTTAAGATAATGTAAATAAGGGATGTTGAAGGCATTCCGCGGCTTCAATTAAATCGATTATTTCATATTAAAATTTCAATTTTGGAGGCATTGCTAACTCACGACTGGAACACTGAAAGACAAGCTTAGAACAAAATGCGACAATTCAGTCCTGATATTGCAACCCCAACAGCGGCATGTCTGAAAATGTGCGTTTATTTTCATTAAAGGCTTAACATCGCACAATAAAATAAATAACGGTCGGTATTGAACAGACAATTGTACTTTGTCGCGATGCGATATAATGCCGCAGTCAAATTCCGTTTTTTTTTATCGCTGCTATAGGTATATTTTAACTGTTCACAATAACGTTGCGATAAATCGCAGATGTTGAGGCTTGAGACACATTACAATCACACCGTCTGGTCTTTCGTTTCTTCTTCATACCTGTATTGTTTTTTACAACAACTTTTTACAGAAGTAAGGCAAAATTTTTCTTCGTCTTTTGTAACACCAGCTATGGGTGGTTGAAAAGTGTCACACACTAATCCAGATTCTGCGTAGTTTTTGCCCAATCCACAACAGTGTTTTATTGTTTCAAATTTAGAAGCTGTAAAAGTAATAAAAATACTATTAAGCCCTTTCCCAGGGGTGCTCACTTCAATTTACTACAATAAACTTTACTGAGCTGACGTTTCGCCCTCCTCTGTCTCATTATCAACGCAGGAATGTAAAGTTCTTCGTGGTAGATTGGAATTTGGAATGAATCTCTTTTTTTTTATTAACGTAGCATCACAAATAGTTACAAATTAATTTATTTTTAAACCGCAAAATATTTCTATTAAAAACTTTTTGCGAAAAATGATAAATTATTTTGAATAAAAAACATTTCACAAAAACGTTTTACTTGTATTTTATTTACATGTACTTATTTAATTTCTTATCTAATTGCAAATTAATTCTCTGCATTTTCTAAACATTCATTGCAATTTTAATGTCATTGATATGAACAGTGCAAAAAATACAAATTAAAAAATAAATAGCTGATTTATAATGTTGTTAATCATTCATATTGGCACGTATGTACACATGTCGCTTGTTATTTCGCTAGTTTTCGTAGAAATTTAAATTAATGCAAAAAAGATCAGAATATTAACAAATTTATCCGGAACAGAAACAAATGAGCATTTCGTAACATGCGAAAATGACCTTACCAAAATTCTATTGTATGTAAAATTTTAGGTAAACTAAAATATTCGTTTGAATATTCGTAATCAGTAGGTAATCAAATAATTTTTAAAAAGACTGTAGACTGAATATTTCTGTTTTTTGTCCTTATCGGTTAATTTTACTTTAATTATCAATTAAAAATATAAATGTCTGCGCAATGAGTTTTTCTAAGAAACTTGTAATACAAATATTTTCCTCAAGATAAAAGATGTTGAATGAAATAAACTTTAATAAAACATTTAAATTATTACTAGAACATGCTGTCTATGTAAAAGCGACTATTTTATTTCAGCTTTTTTAAAAATAAAGAATAACCAAATGACAGTATTAATTTGATTAAAATATATAATAATATTTTTAAAATTGTATTACAAAATGGATTCGAATTTAAATGCTTGCGTCGCTGTTTTACTTTTTTTAAAGTAGTCTGAAACAATAGCAGTTGATCTATTAATGAGTTAAAATTGTACTAAATTGAATAATGGTTTGTAATGCAAATAGTAAAGTCTGCTTCTTAATTCTCGAACATCGAATGGAGTAAATATCAAACAAGACCATGCGTACTTATTTTAATTTCAAATTCTTAGCGCGTCAGTATTGTTCTAAAAAATTATCATAATTTGAATTCGTCCTGACTTAAGTATTTACACTTTCATTTACAATTTCAGAAATTTTTTAAGTTTTTTTAATTCTGCATATTAAAATGTAATATAGATAAACTTACACTTGACGTTATATTCACAGATGAATAAAAAAAACACATAAACAATGTTCATTAACAACATAATAATGTTTAATTAGTAAAAACCTAAGACCACATCAATACTACAAAATTCTTCTTTACACTGACAGAAAATTTCAATTGCTTATCAATTTATGTGTTGACTTAACGAAGGGGCTCTGTATACCAGTTATACATACTCATATATAAGACGCTCATACATAAAATATTATCATATCACGTTGAAGGATCTTAGCAAGCAATGTAAGTTCAATATTTAACATAATAATGTTAAATTTTAAGAAATGTATTTTGATGGTAAACATTAAATAACAAATAACTAAATTTATTTTATTTTATGAATTTTTAAATTCCAGTATTAAATTGCAGTATACATATGTAAATTGCAAATTACATTAACAATTACTTCCTGAGAATTTGGCGCATTTTTTAGCGCGAAATAATTCGTATTACCTTCCATTACAAACTATAAAGTAAAAGAACATATTATATAGATGCAAATATTCAACACAAAAAGAAACTTTGCAAGATAGTAGTAGTCGCTGCTCATAATTTTTAATTTTAACATAAAACGAGAATTATTAATAAAACTTTCTAATATTCATAATATTTAAAAAGAAAACAATAAATATAAAAACAGGAGTATAAAACGTACATTTTGATTTACAAAAATAAAATGAGTTTAACTTAACCTTATATTCTTCTTTAAAAATGAATAATTCTAATTATTTATATAAAAAATAATAATTAATAAAATATCTTTTATCACTCACTTTTTATTATTTGCAAAATTATCAAAAAAGTACCCCTAAAGCTATAATTTATTATGTTTTTATCTTATATTAATCAATCAATATTTGTTTCATTATCTGTAAGGTGTAAATTACAAAAATTCTTCCCACTGTTAGAAAACCAAACTAATCTAGATGGGGCAAAGCTAATGTTTATTTCTAATAAAATAAGAGTTTCCATGGATATATGCACGTGGTACGATTTAATTATCTTACTAATTGGGTATATATTGTTTATCCAAAAGAAATAGAATTGGTAAACCAAGCTTTGTCTTATTTTGAAAAAAATCGAATGTATAATAGGCTTTTTATTAAAAATAAAACAGTAGTACCACCACAAACAGAGTTCAAGGAGCAGATCATCCTATCCCATCAATACATAATATGATGCAAATGTTAATACATATATGTATGTACAAGAATAAGGAATAATTTATTGTAAATATTTCAAATAGCAGATACATACAAAATATTGATTAAAAAAACACTTCAGTCTTTAAATATATTTCCTCATAAAAATAAAAATAAAAATAACTTATTAACATGTTATATGAACAGACAAAACGGCGTTTTTTTTACTTGAATCATATTTTTGTTGTTAACGTTAATAAGTTTTCAAATACAAATTATGATTATGAACACAATGGTCAGCAATGGTAAAAACAAATAAATTCAAATGAAAAGTGGACTGAACCATTACTTTGTTAAAAATTGATGTTTTTAAGAATATAAAAATTAAAAAAATGTGTTTAGTTTACAACATAATACATTTTACAAATAAATAACTTTTTAAAAGCGACTGGTATATGTTAGTGAATATTTATTGAAATTTTTACAATTAATCTCCCCACAAACATAATTAACTAAAAATTATTTAGAACTGCTTTTGTTCATTGATCTCCCCTATTCGGAATTTAAATAATTATAACTGACACATTGAGTACTTCCTTTTTTAAATTAATTGGTTCACAATTGGATAAGTGAACTGAACAAACCTTTTAAAGGATCAAATGCGCAAGAGTTTTAGTTTCAGACGTGATGAATGATTTGGAATGATTCAAGCGTTACTAATCCATGATCCATTGTCGTATCTGTCAATTAAGAAATTACGAAAGGGAGTTTCTGTGATTCATGTTTTTGTTATTTTAATGTTTGAGTGATATTTTTCGAAATTTATAATATAATACAAACCCAGTTCGGATAGGTAATATTAATTATGGTATGTTTTGTCATGTTTATTTGATTTGTTTTATTCAGATAATTGTAACCATGGCTGATCATTTCGGTTTAAAATGGGACCCAAAAAATTTGGAAATACGAACGATGTCTGTTGAAAAAACTCTAGAGCCACTTGTTTTACAAGTGACCACCCTTGTTAATACAAAAGGACCTAGCAAAAAAAAGAAAGGGAAATCTAAGAGAGCCAATGCACTTGTTAGTACTGTTGAAAAGGCAACTGAAAATTTTATTGAGAAAGGAGAACAAATTGCCTATGAAAATCCAGATATAACTCAAGAAATGCTAGCTGCTGTTGATGAAGTAAGAAAAACAGGTGAGAAGTACATTACAAATATTGTTTTATTTATACTTGCATGAATCAATTTTAAGGCAATGCAATGAGTATTGCAGCTCGTGAATTTTCTGAAGATCCTTGTTCTTCTTTAAAAAGGGGAAACATGGTTAGAGCAGCTCGAAATCTTCTGTCTGCAGTTACAAGACTTTTAATATTAGCAGACATGGTAGATGTGCATCTATTATTAAAATCTTTAAGAGTAGTAGAAGATGATATTGATAAACTTAGAAATGCATCAAGTCAAGGGGAACTTCTTGATAACATAAAGAATTTTAGTAAAAATGCTAATGAATTAATGAATCAAGCAGCTAAAAGGCAACAAGAATTAAAAGATCCTCAACTAAGAGATGATTTGGCTGCAGCAAGAGCTGTTCTCAAAAAACATTCCACTATGCTATTGACAGCCTCTAAGGTATATGTGCGTCATCCTGAACTAGCTGCTGCAAAAGCGAATCGAGATTATGTTCTTAAACAAGTTTGTGAAGCTGTTAATACAATAAGTGATGTAGCACAAGGAAGGACTCCACAACCTTCTCAGAATCCATATGATGGACCTGGGGAGCTAGCAGCTGCACTTGATGATTTTGATGTAAGTCATAAAATATTATTCTTTACTTTTGATGATCGAAATTAAATCTCATTTCTTTGTTAAAAGTTTCGTTTGACCTTAAGACCTTATATTGTAGCCTTTTAAATTAATTATTATCATATATAAGTTATAATTTATATTTAAGGATCACATGCAAATGGAGCCTCTTGCTTACAATGAAGTTCATACCAGACCATCTCTAGAAGAAAGACTGGAGAGTATCATAAGTGGTGCTGCATTGATGGCAGATTCAAGTTGTACACGAGATGAACGCCGAGAAAGAATCGTGGCTGAATGCAATGCTGTGCGTCAGGCACTTCAGGATTTATTGTCTGAGTATATGGCCAATGTAAGTTGTTTTCTATATGCTAATATATTCGAAAGTAACTTTTAAAATTAACATATTTTAACAGCTTAACATTGCTTTTGAATTTGTTATATGAGAAGAAAATAGTAATTGTCAATTTTATTTAGCAGTTGCAAGTTTTACGGGGAGGGATAAGGGTAAATATCATGTAAATTTGTGTCTATGTGTTCACCTGAAAAGCAGCTTTTTCTTGTTTCCTTAATTCACAAAAATGGTAAATGTACAAATCAATCGTTCTATTTTCTCTTTTTATCATATTTTTAATATAGGAAACTTGAACAGGTTGTAATGGTTTTTTTCAAATCACTGGCACTTCTAAGAACGGCTTCTTTTAGTCTTATTTCTGCTTGTTTATGTTTGTTCCACCATGCAGTGTATTCTAAATTGATTCTTTTACCGTAAAAAAATGTTGAAAATTGTTATTTATAATTGTATGATAAAGTGATTCCTTATTATTTTAAGATGGGAAATAAAGAACAGAGTGATGGGTTGACACATGCTATTGATCAAATGGGTAGAAAAACCAGAGATTTACGTCGTCAATTAAGAAAAGCAGTTGTAGACCATGTTTCAGATAGGTATTTCTTTAAATAATATTTTCTTTAAAAATTTAAATATGTACATTTCCTAATTTCTCCTAGCTTTATGGACACCAATGTCCCATTGTTGGTTCTGATAAAAGCTGCAGAAAATGGTAATGAAAAAGAAGTAGAAGAATATGCTGTGGTGTTTCAAGAACACACAAATAAATTAATTGAAGTAAGTCACAAAAAGTATGCTTTTATAATGAATGTAAAAAATATTTTTAATCATCTAGGTTGCCAATTTAGTATGTAGCATGTCTAATAATGAAGATGGAGTAAAAATGGTTCGTTATGCAGCTGCTCAGATTGAAAATCTTTGTCCAGAAGTAATAAATGCAGCTAGGATTTTGGCAGCTCGCCCTCGTAGTAAAGTAGCTCAAGAGAACATGGAAGCTTTTAAACAATCATGGGAAAATCATGTCCGTATTTTAACAGAAGCTGTAGACGACATCACAACGATCGACGATTTCTTAGCAGTTTCCGAAAATCATATTCTTGAAGATGTTAATAAATGTGTTTTAGCTTTACAAGAAGGAGATGCAGAAACGCTAGGTAATAAATTTGGATATGTACTGTATAATTCAAAAATGAGATACCGAATGATGGAAGAACAAAATTGAAATTAATTATTTTATCTAAAAATTTACATATATAAAGTTATATGTAGTGATTTTTTAGATCGTACTGCTAGTGGTATTCGTGGCCGATCTACAAGAGTATGTAATGTGGTTACCGCTGAGATGGATAATTACGAACCTTGCATTTATACAAAACGTGTATTGGAAGCAGTAAAGGTTCTTAATGAGCAAGTAATGCCCAAATTTGGCCAAAGAGTTGCAGTAGCTGTTAGTGCTCTTTCAAGTAATCCGCCGAAAGAGGTTGACGAAAATGATTTCATTGACGCTTCAAGACTTGTCTATGATGGAGTAAGAGAAATTCGCAGAGCTGTTCTTATGAATAGAGTAAGTCTTCAAAAGGTCTCTTTTTTTAATGTAAATACAATAAGTTGTTAAAATTTTTTGTATAGGCTGATGACGATTTGGATCCTGAAGATGTTGAGTTTGACGAAAATACAGTAGAAACACGTAGTAAATGTAAGTTAAATTTTGTACATTGTATGTATTTGGTATTATTGTAATTTCTTGTTTCCAGCAAGCGCACATACTGGTGAACATGGAATTGATGAATATCCTGATATTAGTGGAATTACCACAGCGAGGGTGGGTTGTCATTCTTTTTTCTTAAAATTTGTCTTGTTTAAGTAAAATTTAATCAATTACAGGAAGCAATGGGTAAAATGCCAGAAGAAGATAAACAAAAAATTCTCCAACAAGTGGAATATTTCCGCAGTGAAAAGATGAAGTTTGATCGTGAAGTTGCAAAATGGGACGACACTGGTAATGATATTATTGTTCTTGCTAAACACATGTGCATGATTATGATGGAAATGACTGATTTTACACGGTAAGTTCATAATGTTTTACAAATGTTATACTGGTGTTGGAAACTACTGAGAACTATAATTTTCTTTAATTTTACAGTGGACGTGGTCCATTAAAAACTACAATGGACGTAATAAATGCAGCAAAAAAGATTTCAGAAGCTGGTACTAAACTAGACAAACTAACAAGACAGATTGCAGAGCAGTGTCCAGAAAGTTCTACCAAAAAAGATCTATTGGCTTATCTTCAACGTATTGCTCTTTACTGCCATCAAATGAACATTACTTCAAAAGTTAAAGCCGACGTTCAGAATATTAGCGGAGAATTAATAGTGTCAGGGGTATGTGGAAAATTACTATTTTTATTTTGTTGGTTGTAGTGTAATATAGTTATTTTATGTTTATTGTTTTTATTTTCAGTTGGATAGTGCAACCTCATTGATTCAAGCTGCCAAGAATTTAATGAATGCTGTTGTGCTAACCGTTAAAGCATCTTATGTTGCTTCAACCAAATATCCACGACAAGGAACTGTTGCTGTAAGTATATATTTTTTAAATAAAAGTAATTTAGATTGGAATATATTATTACCATATGTAGTTATATCTATTAACACTATATTTTTTTATTGAATTGAACTAACTTAGATTTTTCAAATGAAAATTTTAATCACTTAATTTTAACTATAAAAACAAAAAACACTTGGTATACAAAGAATTAACATAATAAATATTAGAGTATAAATAAACGGTTCACTAACAAAAACAATGAATTACTAATAAAATATTTTTTAACTATGCTTCTTTTGAATGTCAGCAACAAGTAAGTTTGTTAAAAAAAAAATTATTTTGCTATTTATATTTAATTTAAATTTAATAGTCTCCAATTGTCGTGTGGAAAATGAAAGCTCCTGAGAAAAAGCCTCTGGTTAGGCCGGAAAAACCTGAAGAAGTTCGTGCCAAAGTGAGAAAGGGGTCTCAAAAGAAAGTCCAAAATCCAATACATGCACTTTCTGAATTCCAAAGCCCCACAGAGTCGGTGTAAAGAAATATTTATGTATTTTATGTGGTATTTATTGCATAAGTGGTAATAAACAAGTCATTGTATGTTGTAATCTTAATAATGGAGCTTTAGAGTAAGCAAAATAAGTATTACTAAAAGTCTGAATTAAAAAAAATAAGTCATTTTTTACATTTCTTACAAATTGGCTAAAATATTTTTCTAAATATTAAAAATAGTGCTATCTTTTGAGGTGTAAAGTAGGCAAAAGAAAGGGATTAAAACATATTCACGTTTAATTTGCCTTTATAACTTTCTTACTGTTATCATTAAAATAATCACATTATAAATTGTTTTTTTATTTAGTATATTTGCTGTTATCTTTTTTTAATACATGTTAGTTATTGTCTTTATTTTGAAAGGAATGTACTTGAAAGCTCCATGTGTTTCAAGCTTTGGTACAGGTTTAAATATTTATAATTTTGCAAATAATAGATGTTAATTATACAAGTAGGTTCCATTCTTATAAATCATATAAATAAAATCCATATCTTGCATTTAGAATAAGCAACAGGTAGTAGATTTATATTATTCTTTTTATACTTTTTAAGCCCTTAAAAATGTACTGTATTAAAGGGCATTAATTATTAATTACACTTTATATTTTATTATTGTAATACCAAGATACCTGTGTGAAAATATATATTTTCCATAACATTTAATTTTCTAATTGTTATCATTCCTTCTACAAATTATTTTTGAATAATATTGCACCATAAAACTTACCTAGTTTATTTTAAAATAAATCTCCATTACATTATACTACATATTATTAGTAAACTAGCAAGTTTTTAAAAACCATCTAATATATAATAAAACAAAAGGATTATGCAGCTACATTATTCTTACTGTTTATTGTAGAGCTGTATTCAGCACATGAATTGTGGGAAACAGTGTCGTCTTGTTTCTTAAGTTTGTTTAGTACCTTCAGACTGGTTGCAATGTAAAAAATTCTGTATGTATCTGTTATTGTTATCTTGTCTACTGTCTTGCAATATTTATATTATTTTCCTGCGAGATTGCTAAATTATTTTCAAAATCTCTAATTTCAACAGGTTCAGTTGTTGCACTATCTGTACCATGATTTATATTTAGCAAGTTGTTCATCTCTTTACTTTGATAATACCGACTACTAACTGGTAGAGGTGTTTGGCTAGTTAATAACAATTGATCATTTAATGAGCAGTTGACATTTAAAGCTGTAGAATTGTTGGTACCAAAATTTTTAGCTAAAGGTAGGCGGCAAATAGGGCAGTTCATTTGATTTACTAACCATTTATCAATACAATTTTTGTGAAAACTATGCAAGCAAGATAATTCTCGAATTAATTGCTGCTCTTTAAACTTCATAAAACAAATAACACATGTTGCTTCTTCCAAATTTGGTGTTTCTTCAGAAGAGAAGATTCTTGTGTTTGCCGTTATGAGTTTCTTTAATCTTAAAAATTCTTCATCAGCCTGTGAAGGAATTATTCCTCTTCCAATTTGTCCTATAAACATATGACTAAAATCCAAAACATTTCTTGATGTATTTTTCAAAAGTGAGACACGTCTTCTTTCCATTTCTAATTGTTGTCTTAAATATAATCTATGATGAAAAGGATGCCAATTTAATAGCATCCTTTGTGAATTATTTATATTACTTAACCAAACTGGGGTATTAGTATTTACAGCTTCACTGTTAGAAAAATATGTTTGAATTCTATTTCTATTACAGTTCATGTTTTGTTCTATTGCCTGATTAGAACTGGGCTCTACCGAGTTCACTATATGATTTGCTACTTGTTTGTCATTTTCAGTTTGACATGGGCTCTGATTTGATACCTGACTTAATTTTTGTTTGCAGTTTAACATTTCTCTACACTGCTTTGCTTTTGATTCACTCGTAGCAGAGTTCAAACCGTGGACATGCTTTTCATTGTTTTCTTTGACATTCTCAATAAAGCAAGTAGAAAGTGGTAGTTCAGAAAACTTTTTATTACTTGAGTGCCAGTTATAAAGAACGTTATCTGTTGAACTAACATTCGCTATTTCTTCAGTATACTTTCGTTTTCTAATATTCTCGCTAACAGTAGGAACTGAAACGTTTTCATTATTTATATCACTTGTATTTTCAGCCACCCCTGGTAAGATGCTATCCATGATTATCGAATACTTTATAAAAGGTAAAAATATGAAAGTAATTTACTAAACTGATAAAAGATTAGAACGATATATTGTTAAATAATATACTCGATTGAAAGCACTATATAACCTCCTCACATGCAACGAATGCTATTATTATTTATTCTTCATAGCACCAATTCTGTAAATTAAAATAGTCTTATGATTTTATTTCAATCAAATTTCGTAGTATGTTTTAATTACTTACGTAGTCAATTTATAAAATTGATAACAGGTATATAATACTGATACTGATAATACAATACTAATAATGACATAAATCAATATAATTCAAGATATAAGCACAGATTAGGATATAAGTATAACCAAAATTACCACAATTTTAGATTTTTTTGTCGCTGTGACTACAGGTACATTCACGTACCCTAAATAAAGTTTCCAAAGATAAGCGAGTTATTTCAAAATTTCCATTCATTCAACTCGTCTGGTAATGTACAAGGGTAACCCAATTTTTCTTTTTGATGAAATAAAAACTAATAAAATAAGAGGTTTTATTTTAATTTTAACTATTTATTAAGCATACAATATCCATTTTTAATTCGAATTTATTTACTCTGCCTAGACTTTTGTAACGCTAGAGAAAGATGTTGGGATTTTAAGTATTTCTGCTATATTAATCTATTAAAACACCGACATAATTCATATAGGAAGTTTATTTAGGACACGTTAGTGTGCCTGTAATCACTGTCTTTTTTTAATTATGTGTTGACGCGGTAATTTGAATGTATCAAAAAAATAATTCCCATTTTATTAAAAAATACAGCTTTATTTAAATCATTTTTTATTGGCAAAGATAAACATATTTGGAACATGGTATATGTTAAGAGAAGCATTATATTAAAACAAGTAAATTGTAAATAACAAAACATTAAATAAATATAATTTTAGGAACTAGCATTTCCATTATAATCAAAATACAAGTTAAATATGAAATATTTTAAGACTAGGTAAATAATAACATTGGTCAATTGATTATATCAGAAACAAAAGTTAGTTTTCAATCTTCCTCTTTTTTCTATGTTTAATTTTATCATAATTAGTAAAAAAAGGACAGTCAATAACAGATCTCGTATGTTCAAACTTATAACTGTAAAATAACATGTATGCCTTCGTACCAAAACTATGTGAATTAATATCCACTTCAGTAATATATTCATCGTTGAATTCATACCACCTGAAAAACAATTTATGTAATTTATTAAACAGACTAATAAAATTATTGTAGAATAATCTGCTAAACTTACCTCTTATTAACTGGATTCCGACAAACAGCAGTATAGTGTCCGCTATTTACAGATCCTGTATGTAAAGCAATTGCAGTCAAATTGTATCTTGCTTTTCCAACAACTAAATTATCCACCGTGATATTACATCGAGCATGATTAACAGTAGTATTGTCTCCATTTCCAAACCACCTTTTAAATTTAAATATACAATAATTAGTTCATACAATTTCTTATTTAATATAACATAATTGTCTATATTTTTTAAAAACCAAATAATAAAAAGGCATCATTAGCAATTTAATTAAACTAGTGAACTTATGTTCTTTCCAGTGGTGGCTTGTGATATGTTACACAAATGGGTGCAGTGTTTTATATTTTTAAACATCAATTATGCAAGTTTTTCTCCAAAAGCTCCCTGAATGATGACTTAGCAAGTCTGTAGCGATGTACTAAGTCCTACATAGGAATATACAACTATTGTAGTGTCAAAATATCCATGTTAACCTTATATTAATAAGAGTGGACATGTGTGCCTATTACCTTATGCACTAGCTACTAATGGTTCTTCCCGAAAATTTTAATTTACAAATTCAATAAACAAGAAGTAAATAACTTTCAATATACCTTTTTAATACAAAAATGGCCACAGCTGGATTGTGACAGATGCTTTTTACTACTTTTACTTTGGGGCTTTGGCATTTCTTACAAACATATCCATCAACAAATTGAGGAGCTAGCTGTTGTTTAAGCTGTTCTTCTATGGTAAAATCTCTTGAAGGCACTTCTAAATAGAATACGTTATCAACTTCATATTTATATCCAACATCTCCACAATTTTGGCATGGCTGATTAACTTGCATTTCATGATAAAAAGCTTCAATAATATAAGAAGAAGTGCCTCCTTGACTTTCATACCAAGCCCTTTTTATAGAAGTATTATAATCTTTCATATTCAGCTCAAATGAAATATCTTCATGCAAATAATTAATAAGAAGTAAAATAAATTCAGATATGTCTTCGTGTCTTCCTTGTCCATATATAGGAGCATGTTTCTTAAAAGTATTATAAAATTCGTAAGGCTCCATATAAACCCCCGTTTTATGCCACATTTCCAATACTAAAGAGGCAAACTGGGGCATAATTACAGGATTATCACGTAAGTCTTCTTTAAAAAGACCCTCCAATATATACTTTATTATTACATCAAGGTGACGCAAACATTGAATGGCTGTACTCATATAACATGTATTCCGAATGTTTTTCAGCCCCACTAAACCATATGGCTACAATATAAAAATAGAGGACATAATTATATTTGTTCTTAACATTAAATTAAATTTTTAAAAAAGCTTTATTTTTGTTTCACAAGTACTTGACCAAAGTGTATTATGCATAAAAAAATAATTTAATTGTTAAAAATGAGCATGAGGGCGGGTTAATTTTGCAATTAAAACAACTTCCCTTGTGATAAATTCTTTTTAAACAATTTCCACTATACATACAAACTCACCCTTAGTTTTTTTCCATTAAAATATTATCTAAAAATTATAGTCACATTACTATTGCTAATACCAAGCAAAATACTAATTATTTTAACTTCATGAACTAGTGTATTAACTAAATCGTCCTATTCTTTTTTTTTTTCAGAAAGTAAATATATAAAAAGTACCTTTTCTGGAGATCCTTCAGGAATTAAATTTTGAATGCCTTTCCACCAAGTTAAGGGTTTGGTACTTCTATCAATAAGTGGTTTGGATTTTGTGAAATTTATTTTATTACTATCAATCATTTTGTTAGGACTTATAAGGCCTGGTTTAGGTGCCTGACGCACTTGTTGCAATCGTCGCCTCCTCTCTTCTTCATATACTTTTGATCGCATTTCCATGTGTTTATCAACATCTTTTTCAAGTTTGGTAATCTCTTCAAGATTTTCATCAGGTATTGTTTTAGTTAATGTAAATGGATTAACTAAATGATCTCGTTCTTTCTTTAATTTAACTTCCAAGTTGTATAGTGCCTTTAATTTATCTTCTTCTTCCATCTTCTGGTTAAGTATGTTAGTAACATTATTTTTATTATTTTCTATCTCCAGTTTCCTATCCAAATTAGCTAAATTTTTTTCAGCAACAAGCAACTGTTCTTGCAATTGTCTATTCTTTTCCAACACTCTTTTATTTTCCTCTATAATAGTTTTTATAGTTTCAGGAGATATTTCATCTTCTGTCCCTGCTCGTTCTTGCTTCATCCTGTGGATATCGTTTTCAGTGGGATAATCTACACCTTCTAAATCAAGTATATCCTCAAGATCATCATTGTATTGGTTCAACAAAAGGTGAACATTTTTGCAGTAGGTTGGGTACCTATCTGCAAATTCTCTATAACCACCCTCTAATATCACAGGACCAACTTTATATCTTCTTGCAGGATCCCACTAAAATTAATCAACTAGTTATTACATAGTTTAAGAAAGGCAGAGCATTTCACCTCAGTCATAATAACACGTAATTGATGAGCTTTTGAAGCTTCATAAGTATCTGCAGTTATTGCTGCATCAATTATCACAACACAATCAAACTTATCCCTCTCTTCCCAGAAATTCATATACTCATTAGCAATTTTTTGTGTCAATACATTTGCTGACATGCTAAAAATATTAGTAAAAGCTAACTTTAAAATAATTTCGAATAATTGAAGTTTACCCTAAATGGATAGTATCTTCTGAAATGTTTATACATTGAAAACACATCAAATGACTAACAATAAAATCACTTGTACTGCGAATATCAATCCCTAATAGATTCAAATTGTCCTGTTTCAAGGCACAATATATTTCATCACAAGTGACAAACAATTCTACAAGAGGTTTTTGTTAGTAAGATGTTCAAAACAAAAATAAATATACACACTGTTTAAATACATAGGAAACATTTTCTCATCTTCTTTATCTTGAGTAACAGCCTTAGGAACATCAATTGCTTGTTTCTGATACATGACTTTTAATTCATCCTTCAACTTATTCATCTGTAATTCAGCAGTTTTTACTTCTTTTTCTAACATTAATTTTTCAAACTTTTCATCACGGCTTATTTTCACTAATTGTTCATATACTTTAAGAAATCGGTATAATAATATGAATGTTCTTTCTGCATCTAATGGGTCATTTTGGCTGTTTTTGTACAACGATTTTGCTATTTGTCGTAACCTTAAACATCATTTTATGTACATATTTATTTACAATTTTTAAATGTGAAGGAATACTTACATTTCTGGATTTTTGTTATACTTATATGCATCTCCTTTTGATGCATATTCAATTAAAGCTTCTAATGTATTAACCAACATTGTGATATAAGTAATACTGTTAGTATCCTACCTCACAAAACCGATGATGTTTCCTAATTGGAGATAACAATTTAAAAGTAAATTGGCCAATTGTTTTTTTCCTTTTGTTTATTAATTACATATATATTTTAAGAAGTACCGAAAACTTTTATTAGTTCACTTTAATTTGAATAAATACATTTTGATAGCAGAAAGCAATAGACAAGAGAGTTTTTTAATGTTTTTTTACTCAAATTGCACTCAAATTACTGTAAAACTGATAAAAGAATAAAATGTCATTAATATATGGTTATGTTCATTGTTTGATCTGTGGTTCATTATTATCCATTATGAATTAATTATCTATGGTTATGATCCTTGGCAACAGATTATCCTTGGCCGATCTGAATTTTAGAAAAAAGATTTTTATGCATTACACGCAAATTCAAATTCGTGCCAACATCGCTTTTTGTCGAATTCACCAGATATCTGAAAAGAGCCGAATGCTTTCGGAGTTTCTGCCATTGATTACGTGATTTTTAGTTCACCACAGGGTGGGCAGTCATAGGTGATACACCAATTCAGAGAGAGCGCTGTAGTACTACGTGACATGGGTTGCATAGTGGAAAAAATATTTTATCATTTAATTTTTTTGCAAGATTTACATAATGAGGGTTGTCTACTAAGTAGGAAATATTTTAGAAATAAAAATTGTAATAACGATATTGTGCTGTTGATGGATTGCTACTCCTATTGATACTGCTGTAATTTGTATATAAACAGCTATATAATATATACATACATATATATATATATATATATATACATATAATAATGTCGCGGGGAAATCCTCTTACAAGTTGTACATAGTTGAAGCCGGTAAATAAGCAAAATGTTTAATTACACGTTTTTATTATTATTTATCGTTAAATCAGTGAAATATGTGCAAAGGTGTTTAGACTTTATTCAAAAAAAAAAAATGAAGAATAAAGTTAAGGAAAAGGTATGTAAAAAAACGATAAAATAAAAAAGAAACGGTGAACACAACTAATACATATAACAACAACTACAACTATATACTTATAGTTTTTGTATTTATGAATGAAAGTTGTTAAAATATTTGAAGAAATGTATTGTTTATTGCCATTAGAAGAAAAAAGGGGGGAATCGTAATTTGAAAACAATTTAAATTACAAAAGTAAGTAAAACTGGTTATGTAAACAAGTGCAGTTTCACATAGATCTGGGTAACTAGGTTCCTATAATATATTATATACGCAATGTGTTTATTATATTTGCAATAACCACAATATAGGTATAATTAGCAAAAAATAATAGAACATTGGCTACATATAGGTACATAGTTTTTATATATGAAATAATATACCTACAGTGTAAAAGGAGTTAAATCAATTATTGGAGAATTAATTAAAAAAAATTTATTTAAAATTGTACAAAATTATAAAACAATGTAATAGAAATATCTAACAATTCGTGAACGTTCCAATTTGCATCCTGAGAAACAAATTAACAGGAAAAATTCTAGAAGACCTGTAATCATAATAATTCACAACCTTAACACAGGCTGCTACATTAACAAGCTAACATATTAGATTATGTTATGACATACTAGAAAATAAAAATAATAAATCTTGGAATTCATTGGTACTTCGAAAGAAATCCGTCGAAGATAATGGCGGATCTGTAATCACAACAAGACAAACAGACAGACAACAACGAAAGTGGAAACTAAGTTATTGTAGTAGTTTAAAAATTGAAAATGGGTTAAAATATTTCTAAATATAAGTAAAAATTATTATTTAGAAAATGACATTTATAAACAAAAATATAAATACGTATTTAGCATTTTAAACAGATCCAGAAGTACGAGCTGAACTAATAAAAGTTATATATGACCATTCTAACCATTTAGTAGCCCATCTACTTCTACGTAAGCTTATTTATTTAATGTAAAGTTAATGTTTACCCCTTGTATTAACTACATGTGTTCCATCGACTTGTACGCAGTTGATATCCGTACAAACAAGATCATTACCACTTTTATGAATATGAATTCCACTAGGGATTCCGGCCGTGAAAGCCTGTTCTTATAATAAACTGCCAAATGTTAAAACTGCCTGTTGGTCCGCGAGAGACATTTCATCTCTTACCCGATTTCTACTAACCGGGTACTTCCCTATCCGCCACCCGGGAACGCGCCCGATGGGGGTTGCAGGCTCCCCACACGGGAAAAATAATACTCAGGCTCTGGTCAATGATGCAAACCAAGCGTGAGGGATCTTTTGTTATGTGGTGGGTCCAAACCACAACATTTCACAGACATTAATAGCTATTAATTGTCGATATACGGTTTGGAAATTTAACGGAAGTAATATTTTCGAGTAAATAAAACTTTTAATCAAGTATAAAGAGTTCTGTTCATAAAATTGTTAACACATAAATAATGGTCAAAGGCTAAAAATTCTTTTTCTCTATACTACATCTACGCAGATAAGCCACCCACATTGATCTACATTACAACATCAACTGCTACCACATAAAATTACGACATCACAACCCATAATAAGAATATTTAGCCTTTCGAACCGTAGTAATAAAGCAACTTATATTTTTTTGTGAACTTGCTTTCGGTCGCCACTAAAATATATAATATGGACGTAAAATGAAAGTGACGACTGATGCAAGTATATTGCAAGAAAGCTTAAAACATTGAAACAGTTTAGTTTACTTAACGAAATTAAATAATGTTCCAAGACGAGCGACGTAATTTCCAAATCGTACATAAAAATTTGAAAATTGTACAAAATTATAAAACATCATACCGTGCGACAATGTAATAGAAATACCAAACAAATCGTGAACGTTCCGATTTGCATCCTGTCAAACAAATCAACAGGAAAAATTGTAGAAGACCTGTAATCATAAGAACTCACAACCTTAACACAGGCTGCTACATTAACAAGTTAACATATTACATTATGTTATGATCTACCAGAAAATAAAAACCATATATTTCGGAAATTGCTGTTTCACATCTTAGAGCCCGTCGCTTCTTCGAAAGAAATCCGTGAAGATAAATCTTGAAATCCATTGGTACTTAATGTAAATACTGTACTTTCTGGAAGTTGATGCATCACATCTTGGAGTCCATTGCTTCTTCAGGAGAAATCCATCGAAGAAAGTGCGGATCTGTAATCATAACAAGACAGACAACACCTGACAGATTCAGGATGCCATGTCACATATTAGAAAATGAAAAGAGTAACAGAGAACACCTTATTCTAAATACTATACTTTCTGGAAGTTGATGCATCACATCTTGGAGCCCATTGCTTCTTCAGGAGAAATCCGTCGAAGAAAGTGCGGATCTGTAATCATAACAAGACAGACAACACCTGACAGATTCAGGATGCCATGTCACATATTAGAAAATGAAAAGAGTAACAGAGAACACCTTATTCTAAATACTATACTTTCTGGAAGTTGATGCATCACATCTTGGAGCCCATTGCTTCTTCAGGAGAAATCCGTCGAAGAAAGTGCGGATCTGTAATCATAACAAGACAGACAACACCTGACAGATTCAGGATGCCATGTCACATATTAGAAAATGAAAAGAGTAACAGAGAACACCTTATTCTAAATACTATACTTTCTGGAAGTTGATGCATCACATCTTGGAGTCCATTGCTTCTTCAGGAGAAATCCATCGAAGAAAGTGCGGATCTGTAATCATAACAAGACAGACAACACCTGACAGATTCAGGATGCCATGTCACATATTAGAAAATGAAAAGAGTAACAGAGAACACCTTATTCTATATACTATACTTTCTGGAAGTTGATGCATCACATCTTGGAGCCCATTGCTTCTTCAGGAGAAATCCGTCGAAGAAAGTGCGGATCTGTAATCATAACAAGACAGACAACACCTGACAGATTCAGGATGCCATGTCACATATTAGAAAATGAAAACAGTAACAGAGAACACCTTATTCTAAATACTATACTTTCTGGAAGTTGATTCATTGCATCTTGGAGTTGAGGCTCTTCTTGAAAAACACATCAACGTACCGACATTGGTTCCTCAAAAGCTAAAAGTTCTTTTTCTCTATACTACATCTACGCAGATACGCGACCCACATTGATCTATATTACAACATCAACAGCTACCACATAAAATTACATCACAACCCATAATAAGAATATTTAGCCTTTCGAACCGTAGTAATAAAGCAACTTATATTTTTTTGTGAACATGCTTTCGGTCGCCACTAAAATATATAATATGGACATAAAATGAAAGTGACGACTGATGGAAGTATATTCCAAGAAAACTTAAAACATTGAAACGGTTTAGTTTACTTAACGAAATTAAATAATATTCCAAGATGAGCGACGTAATTTCCAAATCGTACATAAAAATTTGAAAATTGTACAAAATTATAAAACATCATACCGTGCGACAATGTAATAGAAATACCAAACAATTCGTGAACGTTGCGATTTGCATCCCGTGAAACAAATTAACATTAAAAATTGTAGAAGACCTGTAATCATAAGAACTCACAACCTTAACACGGGCTGCTACATTAACAAGTTAATATATTACATTATGTTATGACCTACCAGAAAATAAAAACCATACATTTCGGAAATTGCTGTTTCACATCTTAGAACCCGTCGCTTCTTCGAAAGAAATCCGTGAAGATAAATCTTGGAATCCATTGGTACTTAATGTAAATAGTGTACTTTCTGGAAATTGATGTTTCACATTTTGGAGTTGAGGCTCTTTTTGGAAAACACGTCGACGTACCTCCATTGGTTCCTCAAAGACATCCGTCGAAGATAATTGCGGATCTGTAATCATACAAAATTGCAGTCTGGATGGAGTCTGCAACCTCAACTAATTAGTCAAAATCATTAACTAAGTGCACACTGGAATTTGTACTTACTTTTCAAGATCTTCTTATTGGAGTTGATAATCCTCTTCGTAGAAATCACTACACTTTTCACTTCTCCCCCCAACCCCCGCCGCGGACCCAACAATACCCAAACGACCGAACATGAAAAAACAACATTTAGCAAGTATAGTACAAGAAATGGTGAGAGGCAAGCACCCCACACCAATAAATAAAGAAAAACATGCGTCCTACTATGTAACGGCGATCCTCTTGCCCCGACGACACGATCCATACCGTCGATGTAGAACCATGTACCTACCTAACGTGAAAACACCTACTCACACAAAGAAAACATTCATCAAACCACTCTTACACTAACGTGCCGCCGTCGCCCTAGATAAAAGAAAGAATCCCTCAGCCCCATCCACACTTCTGACACAAAGTCCTGACATCCCTGAGGAATTTGAAGAATTCCTCGAAAACTTCCTCACATCACTCAAACATCCAGCAACATCCACACATTTACACCTAAACACACGCATCAATTTACATTCAACCACCTCAACACAAAATACATCCGGCTGAAGAAAACACGACCAAATCATCCTCTGAGGTTGGAATCCAAAACTGCTCAGTCGTATGGACGGACGGGGACCGCTGGATGTCTTTCCAAGACTGAAACTCACTTACAGTCTACTGCGGTATTAATTATTGTATTAAAATATACCTTAATGGTACTTACCTTTTACATAACAAATACACAAAAATGGTACTATACTTGCTAAACATTGAATAGACGAAGTGCCAAGAGTCAAATTGTCAAGCAACAAATTGTCAAACTTACCACCTCGTCTATTGGGAAACCATGCAAATCGCTTACCACTCTTTGGACGGTAACTGCAAAAAGATAAAAAAAGAAAATTATTAAAAATGCAATAAACAGTCAAATCGAAAGAGAAAACCATAATTAATTAAGAAGAACAATAAATTTCTGTAAAAGTTCAAGGAACGTGTTCTACAATCTTTCCACAACTTTATGGTCCGCCATTGTGATCGATCAAACTCGATCAATAATTAAATAAAGAAAGACTCACCCTAATTACCACTAACTAAATTTTGTATGAGCAGACAAGTGTTTCACCCACTTCACACGTGGGCATTATCATTTATAAAAGTTAATATTAAAAAAACAATATATGATGATTATACAACTCATTAAAATTTCATGAATAAAAATTTAATCAAAATTTCAAATAATACACTAAGAAATAAACCAATTGTAATAAAAAAGAATAATAAATTTCTGTACAATTTTAACAAATGTTCTAGAATCTTTCCCTAACTTATGATTCACCATTGTGATCGACCAATCTAGATCAATAATATCAATCCTAAAATTAATTATTGAAAAAGCCAAAATTAATTTCATCAAGTGCAGAGCGGCGAATCTATTTCTAAAAAGCTAAAATTCATGAATTAAAAGTTAATAATGTTAACTAAAACGTTTAAAATTATTGTAAGAAATTTGGTCATTTCCAAGCTATCAAAATTCGCAAAATTATTAAAAAGAAAAGTAGAAGTAGAAACTTTCTAAAACGGTATCAATCAACCAAACCAATAATATCAATCACAAAAGATAATTTCGAAAAAATTAAAAATCAAAATGTTTTCAATCACTGAATGGTTTTTAATAATTTCCAAATTGTTATAAAGACTGGACAATTATCACAAAGGGAAAAGATAGTTGAAATATTGAACAATAAGTTAAGCAAATAAATAAAAATAAAAAGATAACAATTACTTACCATTACCGCCACTTTGGTGTTGCCTTAATCCTCTTAATAAAACACTCCCGAAAAATTTAGAAACCACTACAGCACAAGTTAAAAAACTTTAAGAACGGATAAACATGCACCTAAAACACGAAAAGCGAGCCACGGCAGCGCGACTCGTCGCGACGCATACTCTTTCCCGAAAGCATGGTCACGATAAACTGAAGAAAAACTTGCAATCATTCGTATTTATAGTCTTGTTTTTTTTTGTATCCGGTACGGCCTATCGGTATCATTTTGTACCTTTATCAAGCAAAAAATTATGTTCAATTACATCCATACTTTCATTAAAATTTCCATTTCATATTTAATAGTTACAGTTCGTCAGAAAAGAAAAATTAGAAAATACTTTATTCAAATAAAACAAAACACTTACTACTAATGTAAGACAATTCACTTGTTTATAAACAATTGTATTTAAAACAAATATCAGAGAAAAATGATAGGGGCAAACAAAGACTTCATTTCTAAGTCAATGTAAAATTTATTATATATAATATTAGGTGTCATTTGTGTGGTTTATTGTTAAATTCACAACACAAATACTAACAATTTAGAACAGTCGAAATAATAGTACAATACTGTAGAGTTAATAATGAGCTGCAATGTTATAAAGTATTTCATTTTATATTATTCTTGTTTATAACAGTTTTAAAATATGTAATTGACAATTATCGTATGTATCCATTTAAAATTTTGAATAACTGTTTCTTCAATTTTTAGAAACTTCTTTGAATAACAATTACAAAATGGATTAAGTACATTTTCGAGCTCAAAGTTCAAAATTTCAACTCAAACGTGGATCGAAAAGTCGTCTAGTTAACGTTCAAACATTTACAAAACATTTACAAATCGTACCAGGGATAATCTCACGTTGCTTACATGCAGACAAATCTTTAAATTATTATCGTTTCAGTAACACAGAAACTTTTAATTTTACTTTAAATTTCTCTTAATGGTCGGTATTAACCAACTGTTTCAGAAGTAGTAGTGTACTAACTATGGAAGCGATTATTAACCAATGGCCACTGCGGCAAACCATATTTTACCACTTATCTTTCTTTGATAGTGTTTAGAAATTAAATAGTTTAGGCCTAATTATAAATGATCAATTAGATGTAAATAGATCACTGCTTTTAAATATTTCTAACGTGTAATACTCAGTTCTACCACAGTATGGTGAAATGATCATTGTGATTATACAATAAACGTTTTGTAACTTAAACTTTGTGTTTAATTTGTCGTCAATTGATGATGATCGAACGTGACAGATTGTATATTAAAATAAGGAATTACGAGTTTCTGCAGAAAAAAGTTATCGTTGCTGTGTTCTAACACAAAGGAAGAGTTATATTCTTATGTATCATTTTAAACGTACATCTAATATGCCTTTGACTCTTTTGTCCTCCAAGGTGTAATAGTCATTCTGGTGATAATATAAACATTTGCGGGTTTATTCCATTTGTTTCAATAATTCTTTACTAGATTTAAATTTGCTCCCACATTATCGTAGGTAACGCAAATTTGTTTATATTTACATTAAACAAATTAGTAAACAATATTTCAATTAACATTAGTAAAATACAATCGATCGTGAGAAATGTTCATATTTTATATTTCGCGGATCTATGTAATTTAATCAATTAAAACTTTTAAGTGTTCTGTATTGTTTGATAAAAATTCACCCTTATACATCTTCTTTCGTTGTTAAATTTAACATATGAACGAATATCACCGCTACCACAGTACCATTGTACCTTATTATACAACAACGGCAGTACACTTTCTTTGTTGATTCCAATGGCAGCACAACACCTTTTGCAATTGTTTCATTCCTATGTAAGTTTGTAATTATTACAGTGAACCCCTGTTAACCGTTCTGGGATTAATCAGCCTAGTGAAAAATGATTAAGGCTTTCGCGGCCAGTTGATGAAATGATGTTGTCATTCTTCGGGTGTACAGGCCGTCGTCGGTTGGAATTGCTTCCTAACGTTTCGCTAGCACGAGTGGCGAGTATGTATGTTGGTTGTAGACAGCGAAAATGGATAGACCTCTGAAGAAGCTCGCCACTCGTGCTAGCGAAACGTTAGGAAGCAATTCCAACCGACGACGTCCTGTAAACCCGAAGAATGACAACATCATTTCTAGTGAAAAATGGTCTGAGGGGGAGAGGTTTTAGTCGGTAGGTTCTAAGACACCTTCTTCGGGAATCCAAAACTACCTAGTTGCACGGGCGACTGGATGTCTTTCGAAGATTTCCTCTCCCCTGGAAAACAAAAACAAAAAAATTACTTTGCTGTTATTCTTAATTTGTACAGCATATACCTATTTTATCTTTTTCAATGTTTTCAAATGCTTCATCAAATCTGAACATACATATTATTTGCATCATAAAACTGTGTTATTTTATATTTCTGTTAACATTTTCCTTTGAAATAGCTACACCTCCTCTTAATCAGTCAAAACGGAAATCAGCCAGGTTTCCAATCCCAAAGTGGCCGGTAAGAGGGGTTCTACTATAACTAAATAGTGTATATTTGTTAATTGTAAACGCAATTTATACAGCTGACTTAATTTTTTACAATACAATATATTATTAGCCATATTCAATCTTTTTCATTATGTATCCTCTGCATTATTTTGATGAACTTGGAATTTAACATGTAATAATTTACCAACTAGAAGAATAGTTTATGGTTTATTATATTCTTTTGGAAAATAGATTGTTACATGTTGAATTCTAATTTCATTACTTGAGAAAAACTTGAAAACAGAAAACAAAATTACAACCTACTTAAATTCCCCGCCTTTTCCTTTCTAGTGTGTACACCAGTCAATAGATGTGAAATTACAAAATCGATTGCTTCATCTATAAACCTCTCTAATCTGTGGCAGTTGACGCAGTCTAATAAAACTCATACAAATCTATGACTCATACATCTATGAACTCATACTTTCTGGTGACATATGACATATTTACTTTTATAAATTTTGTGAAATAATACCATTAAATTATCACTGTTATTAAAAAGTTGAAATTAAATGTTCGTTAAAAATGGGAACAGTATAAACCTTACGCTACAACATAAAATATGTAATATACCTGGTAATGTGTGGAAGATGGACTTTTATTACAGATACATTAAGTTATTGCTGATAGGTGATCATATTTCTAATTTCTTTTAAGTCAGTAAGTGTTATCATAGATTGAATAAGAAAATATCAAATTTTATACTGATAACATTGCTGATATTTTTAGATACGTTATCAGTTAATAACATCTCTTAAGGTTTAAGTATGTATTGTGTTTGAGACGTTTTAAAAACCAATATTACAAAGCAGACTGTACCAAATGGAAGCGAAAAGCACAGAAAATAGAAATAGAAGTGATTTAGATTGGTCACGTTATGGATTAGGAGCAGAAAGTTCAGCCCGTGCAAGGGGCAACACAACTGGTTTTGTTGATTTAAGCAGTTCAAATGATTATGGCATTGGGGGACACCAAGCATCTGGAGCAAATGAATTATTTGCAGAGGAGCAAGTGTGTTTTTCATTAGTTTTGTTTTTATCAAATATTGTAAATGCTATTACTTCATTTATGTGGCAACTAATAGTAACTTCATCTGAATTTGTTATGTAAGATATTATTTTCAGGGAGACGTACCATGGTGGAAATCAAACTTTTTCATTTCTCAGCCAGTCCTTTTTGGAACTTGGGATGGTGTGTTTACATCTTGTATGATTAATATTTTTGGTGTGATTGTATTTTTAAGGTCTGGATGGATTGTTGGGCAAGCAGGTGTGTTAAGTGCCGTTCTTATAGTGCTATCATCAGGTAATTTTTTATCTGTTATTTTATACTTCCTATGTAAGTATCTCTTTTTCAGTTTTTACAGCATTGATATCAGTTTTGTCAGCTGTTGGAATTTGTGAAAGATGTAGAGTAGAAAGTGGTGGTGTATATTTCTTAATTGCCCATGTTTTGGGTTCAAGATTTGGTGGATCCCTTGGTCTTTTGTATTGTTTTGGTCAAGTAAGTTTTGTATAAAATCATTAATAAACAAGAGTAATTTTCTATAATTTATAGGCAGTTGGTTGTGCACTAAATGTTCTTGGATTTGGAGAATCAATGGCAGGCTTAATTGGATTAGAAAATTCTACTTGGGCCACCAGGGGTATTGCTAGTGCAGCTGTTTTATTTTTAGGAATTATTAATGTTGCTGGTGTCAAGTGGGTTATTAAGCTGCAGTTTATTTTATTACTTATTCTCCTTTTGGCTGGCTTAGACTTCATGGTTGGAAGCTTTGTTCATACTGATCCAGGTTAATACATAAAAACAATTATGCTTATAACTTTTTAAGTTGGAATCCTTTTGACATATGGGACTTCATAAATTGGTTACTTGAATTAGTTTTTGAGTGCAATATGTAATTATAATTATTTATCAAGTGTAGGTTTTGGTGATTAAAAAATCTTTATAAATAAAAGTTCAAACATATAAGTAATAGTAAAATATTTTTTTTATTTAGATAACGGATTTGAAGGTTGGTTAACAGGAAATCTAGGCCGCAATGTTTGGTCTGACTATAAAGATGGTTATAGTTGGTTTACGGTGTTTGGTGTTTTCTTTCCAACAATAACTGGTGTACTTGCGGGTATTAACATGAGTGGAGATTTGAGACTGCCTTCAACAAACATTCCCAATGGAACTTTAGCTGCCATCACCACAGGCACATTTTTGTACCTTATATTTGTATTTTTTTTGGGTGCCACATGTACCCGTGAAGCTTTATTAACAGATTTCATGATAGCTGAAAAGGTTTCAGCTGTAAGTGTCTTGCTTTTGGCTGGACTTTATGTAGCTTCAATGTCGAGCTGTTTGGGAGCAATGTATGGCACACCGAGAGTACTACAATCCATTGCTCTTGAAAATGTCATACCTGGAATGGGTGCATTAGGAATGGGCGTAAGTTACTTTGTGTATTTTGCTTGATAAATGAACTTCCTTTCTAATCAGTGTTTCCAACTGATCATATTTACATTTCTTTTATGATTGTATACCACCATCCTTTTTTAATATATTGCCTATTAATGTATAATGAATTTAGAAATTTTGGATTTTGTATGCCTATGTTTTTACATATACTACTATATTTTATATTACTTGTACAATTTACTACTTCTTATAATATAGATATGAATAAATAACATTCTTTTAGAGGGGACCAAATAAAGTGCCTTTATATGCGTTAGCTGTAACCGCCACAGTTACATTAACTTTCATATTAATAGGAGAAATAAATACATTGGCTCCAGTTGTAACCATGCCATTTCTTCTAACGTATGCTAGTATAGATTACGCGTATTTTGCGTTAGCGCAGACTTTCGATATTCAACATCAAAAAGAGCAACGTTTTTATAATCCTAAAGCTATGATATCGTCAAGTAGAAGTGAGTCACTTAATGGGGATGTAAATGATTTGGATAATTTATTTCCTGAAAGAGTACAACATAGAAATGTACAGGTATTTATAAATTTAATTAATTGTAAAAGTTGATGCCAGTATATTTAACTCGTGTTTTTCTTGTAGAAAGATGTTAGTTGTTCTACTACTAGCACTACAGATGATAGTGAAACAACTCCAATTGCTTTTAAGCAACAAGTGCATTCAAAATCTAAAAATTGGTATTCTTGTTTATGTAATCGATGGCTTTCACTTTTTGGGGTATGTAATATTAAAAATATCATTCTTCAAAGGTTTAATTTAATAAACTATCATTTTCTTTACATAAATAACAGCAATTTTGTTAAGCCACTACAACTTCCAAGTTTCGATAACGTGTTTAAATAAATAAACAGTAGAACGTCTTTTTGAAGGATTGTGGTTTCTCGACGTTCGTTAGGAGTTCCTCTGATTAAGATCTAGGACCATACTCCTTCACGAAGACGGTCTAAAAAGCCAAATAGAAATATTTTGTTTTTTATATTAATTATAATGTAATCAAATTTTATAAAGCTAATTAAGCATTGTTTTATTTCAGTTAGTAGTTAAATGCGTTATTATGTTTCTTGTTCACTGGGCGTACGCTATAGTATGCGTGGTAGCAGTATTTTTAGTTTGGCTTTATATTGGAACTGCAAATCCTGCAGTGAAGCCTGGAATAGCGTCTGATTTTCACTTTTTTAGGTGGCTTAAAAACGTATTACTTAGATGTTGCGGGTAAATTTTAAATGTATTCACTTTTAATGTTGGTTTTGAGAATTAATTTTTTTTAGAAAACGAGTTACTGAATATGAACAGATTGTAGTAACACCAACACATCCTGGTCTTAATGTGACCTCAACACAATTAAACGAAGACAATGAAGACTTTGCATATCGAAGAAGATATCATCAATCTGCCACAGTTCACGGCCATATGGTCGCTGTTGATGACTAATCACGTTTTTCATTTGTAACTAATAAACATTAAAACTGTATTTTTATACGTACTTTGTAAAAAAGACGAGTAAGCTTTTGTAAAAAAAAACTACTTTTTAATATTTATTGTAAGATGCATTTTTATTAATTTATTTCTAAATAAATTAGATTATTAAATAATCTAAGTTTTTGTTGTTAATTCATTTCTATTTGAGATTTAAATAAGGTGCATACCTATAATTTTATATTTTTTATTTAACTACGTCTGTAGTAAAACAATGTCTAACAGTTAAAAAAAACAAATAGTAAACAATATTAAGTTCTTGTTCAGAAATTTATCGAAACTACCAAACGGGAATCGCAATTTCGAACTTATTGTTGTAAATTCAGTTTGAAAAGTAGATGTATGACCCCTTTCAAACATTTAAAAAATATATTAGTAGATGATCCTGACAAGGCATCATAAGTCGAAATATGATACCGTTGTGGGTGGTATTTCATGCTAGGACCTGTACAGTTGTGCGTGTCATACACGTATCATACAGAGTCTGAGCACAAAGAAAATTTCTTCTGCGCAGAGGTCCGAAAATGCGGACCACCAACTCCAGGTTCAACTTTTCGGCTGACCCTTTCCACTCCTGATTATTTCTAGTATTCTTGATTTAAATTTAAAAATTAAAAAAAAAAGTACAGACTGACTTAAGGTCTTTGTTCAACCGAAGGTTGTGATCGGAGTATCAAACGATGATATAATTTTGACCACCTGATGTTAACTAAACAAACTACTCCAAGTGGTAAAATGAAAAAGTAAGCTGAGGTGAAAATTTTATTTTTTGGAAATAATAGAATGTAAATATTGATAAAAAATTAATCAATTAATTGATTAACTTTTTTTTTTTATTTATAGCATCAGTTGTTTTGTTAAATTATAAAGTTCAAATCATAAACTGTGAAATACACTTTCATTCTATAAAATGGATTAGTTACCAAAACAATACACCTTTATTTAATAATAAATAAATTCTTTGTGTGTAAGTTTTAAGTAAAGTTTATGTATTAAAATATCATGGAAAATATTTAATTAAACCACCCTCTTAACTGCTTAATTAGACAATAATATATTTTTTCAAAATGTAGTTCGATTTTGGTTTTTTAAAAAGGATTTGAAAGACACACAAAATTGCAAGTCTTTCATTGAGAATTTATTAGTAGAGTAATTATCACCATCCGCTTTATTAATTGATTAAAGAGAGGTAATCATTTTTGAAAGAATAAAGGCTTTAAGAACAAAAATGAAAGTGGTTTTCCCTTTAATGCTTCTGCGCTATATCAGCATACAAAATCGATTAGATGGGAAAACTTGCGCACGTTATATACTGCTCTTATTAGAATGACTCATCCTGGTATGATTCCTGAAATTCCCATTGTCAATAAACTGTTATTAATTTTTCATCTCTATTTGTATTATTACCTGTGAATATCAATTTAATTACGAAAGATTGAAAAGTAAGGTGCATCAATAGATAAGGATAAAACGTATGTTGGCTCTTAAAAGGGTAAGTAAAATTAAAAAATATATATCTTTTAAGATTTGCAGTTTTTGAAAACTATTATGTTCATATACTTTGTTTATAAAAGACAAGAATGCCCCAATAAAATAAAATAATAATATGTACTATGTTAGAACTCGTTTGAAAAATATAAATTTTGCGTATTGCTTTGAAAGATAAAAGAAACTGTTATTGAATTTTAAAAAGTTTTTAAAAAACTGATATTTTAATCTTAAATTTGTAATGGTAGTAAATATTTAAAAAAAATGCTTATAATTTCAAAGTAACGTTTGTTTATAATTATTTTATACTTCAATCTCCGATTTTAATTTTGTTACAAAAATGATTAAATGTTAATATATATTATTACTAAAACATTCTCTAGATATTGTAGTAAAATTAACTGGTAAAACGGTATTTAAAGTTTTTATATTAAAATTTTTAAAAATTGATTTTAATTAGTTCTACGTATGTTTATTATGTTTAGAATTTTCTCTAAAATTAATTCAAAAATATTTAAATTACCCACTTACTTTGGCAAATGTAATGTTTAAAATTAAGAAACATTCATTTAATTTTCTAGAGAACACATCTGTGTGAAGAATGAAATTCGATAAAAAACAAACAGTTTTACTTTTTAATAGTTATTTGAATTTAAATCGAACAATCAAACCATATTCATTTCGAAAGCATACAAAAGGTCCCGAATATTTTTTTGTGTTTATAAAAATTGTGGCATGAATGCAAAAGATTTGTTATGCCTTTGTGTAGGCTGGCACGTTGTGCATGTCTTCCTTCTGATGTCATAGAAGACACTATGACCCGCCAAAGACATGTTTATGAGACGGCATTTGATTGTCGTATCAGTAAGTCTGATGATGACTTGGATGAAATGGATAAATTATCAAACCATCCTTGCTTATTACCAAGCAGTACAGTGACTTTTGCCCGAAAAGCCTCTCAGGAAAACGTTAACGAAATCGAAGATGACAATAAATCAATGTCCATTTTGTCACAAAAGTTGCAAGAAGTTCATGTAAAACCATCCGAAAAATCTTCCATTTCTTTGTCATTATACAAATCTTCACCTCCGTCCACAGTTCCACTCCGGGCGAAATTCCATGGTAAAGAAATGGTGACAAGCAACGTTCAGAGTGCTCCAAATCTTTCAATATCTCGAAAGAATAAAGCTAAATTTCATCTCCCTATGCAGTCCCTCCGAGTAAAGAATTCAACAACAGCTTTAGGAAGTTTAAATAGTGATAAGAACGACTTTCAAGTCGAAATTCATCAAGAAGATACATTATCTCAGTACAGCGATGATAAGAAAATATCAAATAGAGTTATGGAAATTAAGGATAGGCCATTACATAAACCGCTTTTCTTTCAAAGACCTAACCGAAACAAAAATCAACCGCGGAATGTATTGGAGTTAAAAGGTAGAAGAAGACATCAAAAGTTCTCAAGTACAGAAAGCATGACCACCAGTAGTAGTGGTGGAAGTATGGAAAGTCTTCGAAGTAGTACCAGCGAAGGAAATCGTAGCACTACAAGCAGTGAAAGCCGTCATTCTTCGTCTTTAAGTTCTCATGAATCTGAATCTGGTGATGCTACTAATTACAGCGTTTCATTGACGTTAAAATTTATGTCGCACGCAAATAAAATGCATATCTTAAGTCCTATTTCGGATAAATCTTCCCAGGAGCCGGCTTCAGAAACTTCTGATAATAATCGAAATAATTTTTCTCAAAAATGCTCTCCCGATGATGTAACCACACCAGAAAATATGAAAGCAAAACGTAGGCTACCTCAGAATAAAAACTTGCTTAACTTAGGCCTACATTTCGGCGACTCTGAAATCCAAGGATCCGATAGCGGCATTTCTATTCAATCGAGAGAAGGGAGGAGGAAGAATGTGTCCCAAAATTTGCCTGCCTCCGATAGTCCTACCTCCAATTATTTAAAAGAACTGCCGTTCGATATGCCAAAGTTAAGAAGACGACTTCGTGTACAACAAAGTTATGTTGAACCTAGTTTATCCCAGGCATCATCTAGTCAAAGTATCACTCTACCTGATTTTAAAGGTTTTTATTCTTCACTCACAGTAACATCATTTTTAAACGCTTCATTTTTTAGGGCCAGAATTTAAACCAAAATTAGCGTTAAACCTGAGCGATCCTGGCAAAACAAAAAGTTCAAATTTAGGATTACCTCTTAAACCTTCACATTTTACCTCAACCGATAGTCTATTTGACGTTAATTTGCCGTTAGAGAAACAAGGGTATAATTACAAATTTTCCATTATTCTTTTCATTATAAATACTATTTTATATGTTACAGTTGGTTTCACGGGGCTATTAGTCGGGTGGAAGCTGAACAGGTACTGCAGGACCTCAAAGAAGGAAGCTTTCTAGTTAGGAACAGTGGTTCGTCGCGAGAAAGTTACTCATTGTCATTAAAGTAAGTATATAATTAATAAATTTGAATGTTATATTCCTAGGTTTAACCAACCTCGAAAAAGGAGGAACTTCTCAATTCGTATATATATATATATATATATTTTTTTTTATGTATGTTTAGTAAGGGGTGCAAAAAAGTTTGTTTTTTATCGATCTCACATGAAAACCTGTAGATTTATTATGATTTAAGAAAGCTATCAAAAAAACAGCACGATTAAACATTTTTAGAGGAATTTTAAAATCAGACATTCAAATTCGATTAATAAAATTTAGTTTGTTTGTTTTTGAATGTCTGATATGATGCAGTTTCATAAAAGTTGTACCAAAAATAGTTTAAGTTTTATTAAAAACGTCGAATTCTAAATATTGGAAAAATAGTAAGAAATGAGGTATTACAGAAATGCGAAGATTGACTCAGGATAGGGTGGAGTTGAGGTGTGTGTCCAACCAGTTTCTGGATTAATGACTCTACGATAACATAAAAAATGAATCAACCTCACAAAATTGTAGTTCGAAATATGAATTCTTCTGAAGTCGCCTAAGAATATTCTAAATATTTTATTTCAACACTTGATGTTTTTGAGTGGTCTTCAGTCTTGAAATGAAAATTTTTCAAAATTCTTAAGCGACTTTCAAGAACTCATATTTTGAGCTGCAAGTTTGAGAGGCATCTACTATAATGAGAAAAAAATTAAAGAAAATTGATTTTTTATTATATTTCCAATTTTTGAAATTTATGAGTGACCTCTAAAAAGTGTTTAATCGTACTAATTATCACAATAAACTAATAGATTTTCATGGGAGATTGATAAAAAAGTATTCGTTTTTTTTTGCGACACCCTAATGATCAGGGACCGATTTTCGTGATCTTGTTTGAAAGAATATACTCTTGAAGTGGTACCACACAAATTTGATTATAATGTGATTACTGATGATGAAATGAAAGATAATACCGACTTCAAAAAACAAGACACACTGAAAAGTGTAAAATTACGATATAAATTCTATCACAAATATTTTCATAATATATTTATGCAGAATATATAATTTTCTATTTATGGTATAAACTTTTTGATACGTAACCCCCTCTCAAAATTTTAAAGGAACACCCCCATCTCGAAGAATGGGTGTGTAGAAATACATTCCGGACGGGGGTTAATTTGAATTGAAAAGAAATTATTTTCTTTTAAATAATTGCCCTATGCCCTAAAACGCTCATAATTTTGATTATTAGCAGATTTATTTTTATATCAATGAATGAAATCTTTGAATAAAATATTCTATGTATATGTTTCAACATTAACTTATATAATTGAGTGACGTGATGGGTGAGCCTGTTTATTTTGACATAACAAATTAAACGTGGGTTGGGGTATTCCCCTATAGCGCACAAATTTTTGAATGTTGTATTAAAAAATATTTATTTTGTTTTTATTGTTTATTTACCGATGTAAAAATTATTTTATAAGTATATTTTTAAAAAAATTAAAATAAAAGAATTAAAACACTTGGCAAGTTTCACAATGTTAATTTATTTCTCTGACGATCGTTTCGATGTTAAAAAAGTGTACTTTGAAAATGGTTTTAGCACCGAAACGATCGTCAAAGAAATAAATTAACATTGTGAAACTTGCCAAGTGTTTTAATTCTTTTACTTTAATTTTTTTAAAAATGTTTCACAAGTGCCAAGCGAGTCCACAATTTCAAATAAGTATATTTTTATTTCTAACATTTCTGAATATGAATTCATAGTGAATGATGTGTAATCATTTTTTCTGCGTCCCTCCAAATATTTTTCACGACCTTTATATTGAAAATTATTTCCCTAGTTCATCTCGTTTAATTCATAAGAATGCATAGGTATTCGTATAAACCTATTGTATTGTAATAAATAAATAAACACTTCCAGAAGTACAAGAGGTTTCTTACATGTAAAGATTCGAAAAAGTGGAAATGAAGACGTCTTTACACTCGGGAACACAAGCATCCCCTTTAAATCAATACCGGAAGCAATTCAGCATTTTACAACGAACCGTCTACCTTTTCCTGGAGCTGGACATATGTATCTGATACAACCGGTTATCTTACAACTGTTATGATCCAAACTAATAAGCATTAATTCGTTATCCTTTATTGGTTATTTAAAACATCAAGTACACTTTTTACTTATAATTGGCTAATGCGAAGTTTATTTAATTTTCATTTTTTAATTAAAAACTTTAACTTAAATAAGCGGAAATATACATACATATACATCCCATATAGGAATTAAAAAAAATGTTTTACAGGTTTTAATTAAAAATTACAAAGTATCTATATAATATCATTACATTTAAACAATTAGTCAGTCTTGTAAGAGTATTCCTGTATGTTTCCATCCAAACTGCAATGACAGAATATACAGGGTGGATCACGGTGGATCACGTTGATTTGTTATAATAAATCTTTGCATTTACATTAATTGTAATGTTCCTAATCAACCATTGCCGTCCGTTCGGTGGATTACATTGTAATTACCTGTTTAGTATATTATTTTATAGTAATTTAATTACTAATTGTCCCGATTAGTACACATACCTCCGATTTCCATGAAATTTTAATATGTTGTGCAGTTATATATATATAAATAATAAATTAAATGTGTATGTTGGGCACAGAAATCATTTCTTCACATACTTCAAAAAAAAAGAAACAAATTTTTTTTTTTTAATTTTTGTTGTTGGTATCTTTTTATTTCATTAATAATTCATCTTTCTGGTAAAAACTAGCATTAATTTAAAATACGCAAAATATAGAGATATATAAAAATTTGAATGAAGAAACAGTTATGAAACGGTAAAACAAATTACCGATCCACCCTGTATATAAAAACAACAATAATTTTTATAGAAAAATGTAAAACTTTTTTATAGTCAGCTACAAAGTTTCAAATTAGAAATAATTCTCGAAACTGAAAATTTTCCTTTTAAAAATGTACATACATATGTAAAAACATAAAATTGTCTTTTTTGGTTTTCCAGTATGGTCTTCCAGCACTCTTTAAAAAATGATAATAGAAAAAAGTAATAGTATTTTTACAAAGTTCAATGAAATCTGAAAACGGTAATAGGAGTTCAATAATTTAGTGAGTTAAAAAAAGCAATCAGGTATTTCATTTAAAAAATTGCACATTGTTTAATAAAAGCTGTAAATGCATGTTGCACTTTTTACAATGCACCAATTTTGACTATAATATTTTGTAAAAAGTATTGTATAAATCAAACAAATCTATTTATATTCAAGTATACCTAACGATTAAAAAATATTTACAATATATGCCCACACGAAAATAAACAAAACCAATCATTTTTTCTTAATGGGAAAACTTAATTTTATTTAATCAAGCCTTTTAGTCTAATACATAATTCATTTTCTAGTTTTAACACTTTTCAATCTTCTTCGAATAAAATGAAACTATACAGTAATATACATTATATATAAATGAAACTTAAATATATACTGTATGATTCACAGGATGAATAGCAACATTGAAATTATTACACAATGTTTAAATCATTATTAAAAAATTGATAACTAAATTTTTTATGTCAATCGCAATTTCAGTTTACGTACCAAAAACTACGTTAAAGTACGAAATAAGGAATAAGAAAATAAAAACCTCTTTTGTAAATAATTTCGAATGTTGTTGGTGCCCATGTTTATAAAAGTAAATAATAAACAATTGATAGATTGTAGTAATCTTTGAAAAAATAAAATACTCTATATTTTACTCATATTTTTGTAATTATAATATGTAAGTATATCTTGGCAAAAAATACATTTTAGCGATATGAAAACTCAAACTGCTGCGTTAATTGTAATTTCATAATAACCGATAGAACAACAATAATTAAATAACATATTTTAAGAATAAGATTGGTTGGATACGCACCTCCACCATTTTTCCTAAGCCAATCTTCATATATTTGTGAACAATAATCTAATCCAGATCTTCCTTTGACTCTCTTTACTCCTATTTCTGCTTCTAATATATATCTACCTAATCCTTCAAATCTCAGATGGTATTCTACTTTCTATTATATTATCTCCCCTTTTTCTTATTGACTTCTATTAAACATACAGCGTTTTTGAATTATTTATTTATAAAAATCCAAAATATTAGTGATTATTATTTACCCGGACATTAAAAATGATTTATACTGGCCCTTAAAATTATTAAAGGTATTTTTACTTGTTGTATTTTATTACTTCGTTTTTAGGAAATCGTCAAAATGTTACTATATTATAAAAAATGATCATATGTATGTTCCGAGACAAAAAAGAGGAAAAACAAATAATATTAGTAATTTTGAACGCGCCTGTTTTTGTCTGTCTATCTATGGAAGGTGTAGGCTGAGATATTGACATTGACATTTAATTGACATTTAACAACCAGTTTCTATAAGTCTTTTTAAAATTTGTGTAGTTGGTGTCATTCATATTAAGTTGATTGTTAAATAGTAAATCTGCGAATATTTGTTTAATAACAATACATCGCAGTGTTAACTATAAAAAGGTTGTTAAGACATTACTGTTTCATGTTTTTCATATTATTATTTTATTTTGCATGTTTCATTTACCTTACTATTTTTTTATTCTTAATATTTGTAGGTTAAAATATTTAAGTAATATATCACAATGGGACGATACGCTAGAGAACCCGAAGTAGCTGCAAAGTCGTGTAAAGCTAGAGGCTCCAATTTAAGAGTACACTTTAAAGTAAGTGCACCATATACAATATTTAGACAGTAATTTGTTGAATGCTCTTTTTAAAAATAACTAACTGAGTGCTTGTCTTACTTTATATTATTCCCTACCGAAGCAAAGTATGCATATTGAGTTATTGATTGCTACAATAGATAAATAAAAATAAGTGTTTTCCTTGTTTAGTTAACTTTAAAATTGTTTTTGTTGATGTATGTTATAGAAGTAGATCTGCAAATGATTTAGTTCTTGTTTAATTTAACCTTTTCTTCTCTATTATATTTAAACAACTTATTGTTATGTGTTTTTTTTTATAGTTTCCATATAAAAAATGTATTTGGTCCTTAAAGAAATGCATACTAAACTTTCCTTTTAAATTTTAGAACACATGTGAAACTGCAAATGCTATCAAAAAAATGCCTCTGAAAAGAGCAGTGGCTTATTTAAAGAATGTCATTAATTACAAAGAATGTGTCCCATTCAGAAGGTTCAATGGTGGTGTTGGTAGATGTGCACAAGCTAAACAATTTGGTACAACTCAAGGGCGATGGCCAAAAAAATCAGCTGAATTTTTACTACAAATGTTAAGAAATGCTGAAAGTAATGCAGACTACAGTGGTTTGGATGTTGACAGACTAATTATAGAACATATTCAAGTAAGTATTATTGTATAAATGGATAATAGATAAAAAATTAAATTGTTGATTTTGATTAAAAGAGTAATATCATAGTAATATAAAATGATTTTGAAAGTAAATAAACCAGAATACTTATTAATACTCAAAGTCAAACAAATAATATGAATAAATAATCTAATACAATTAGATATAATAAATGGAAAGTAAAATTATTATAAATATAAACATGAAGTTAAAGTAAGCAAGTTTTATATTGAATAGTGTAGTGGTTATACCAAATAATGTGTTAATTGTAATAGATAAAAACGCAATTTTTACTAAAAAGGGGCGCCTGTACACATTTACATTGTAAAATGTATTTTTAAAAAGGACTAATTTAATTAATTTCCTGAATTTATAATTTTACCTGTTGTTTTTTTATTTAATAAGGTAAATCGTGCTGGATGTTTAAGACGTCGTACTTATCGTGCCCATGGTAGAATAAATCCTTACATGTCATCTCCATGTCACATTGAAATGTGGCTAACAGAAGCTGAAAGTACACCAGAAACCGCGAGTAAAACGAAGAAAGGGAAGAAAACTGCAGAAAGTTCGACGAAACGTTCAAAGGGAGCAATTGCTGCTCATTAAATGAAACTGTTCGTTTGTAATTAATAATAAAATGAATGACGTATAAAAACATTAATTTTGTAAAGCAGAATCCCATGTAACCTAAAGATCCTTTTGGTACCTTGCACAAGTTTTAGTTTTAAGGTATAAAAGTATTTAACCAATATGATATGTCACTTACCTTAAGCAATAATATACATACATACTTAATTTTATGCATAATAAGAAAATTGCAAACCATTGAAGTTTAAAATGTTTATTATAAAATAGTACACAAGTAGTTAACAAACGGTTATTGTTCAGTCATTTAATATAAAACACGATAAGTGAAACTTTTAGATTCTTTATAAAAGTAGAAAATTGGTCCCCCTTAAATTGGGTGCAAAGAACAAAACCATGAAATATAATTTTTAATATATATAGTTCAAACAACCTTCAACCAGAAAATTATAGTTAATTTAGTAAAAATTATACAATATAAATTTTATAGATTTGAGTTTAAAAATTAGTGTAACTTATACATATTGGTCACTCAATCACACGTAAATAAATGTTGACAAATAGTATAGTGTTAATATAATAAAATTAACGATTGAATTTGATTATAATACTCACAAAAACAAAATTAACTTGAGAAAAAAGAAGGAATATTTTAGTGCTTATTTGATTTAAATTCTGTAACAGCACGAATCGATTTCCTTGACAATAATGGAGAAGATTGTGTTCGAGGACTAAGTGATGCAGATTTACTTTTTCTTAATTTACCGCTGTGCGCAGGTTCTACATTTCGTTCATGAGCGTATAAAAGCACACCGATATGCCTATGACCTGCTTCCATAGCAATTTTTAAAGCTGTACTTCCATCCTAAAAGGTAGATGGTTCCAGTAAAATTTACACTAGACTGATTCAAAAAAATCGACTATTCTTTTTTTTTTAATGTCACATTTACAATAGTTGCAAGAAAAGGAAATAAGACGCCTGTTAGTGGTTCCTGGATGCAATTTTTCATTTATATAATTAACATGAGAATTTTATTTTGTTGTTTCTGAATTCTGTAGGCCAGTAACGAGGCAATAATTTTGTAGCGGATGAAATGCTATACAAAAAAATACCCACAACAGATTGTAATAAATCTTGTAGATTAAAGAATATTTTAGAAGACCATGGCAAGCAAATAAAAATAAATTGAAGAGACTCCGTTACCTATCACCATACAATTTTTGAATCGGACACGTGTTTCGATTCAAAAATTGTGTGTAGTAATAAGGGTGAGTGTCTTCAAATTATCTCTAATAGATTCACTATTAATCTGAAAAAGTGACTTTTGCATGATTTTAATTTTAACCTTGAATAACTTTTTTTGTAGACTATTAAATTTCGCAGAAATATACACTGCCTCGTCATTGAGAAATAAAAAAATCTCCATTAAATGGAAAATTGCGTTCAAGAACCACTAGATATTAATATTAAGAGTTCAAATAATAACAGGCGTCTTATTTCTTCTTCTTACAACTATTACGCATGTAATATTTAAAAAAAGAATAACCGATTTTTTTGAACTAGTCTAATATACACATTTTGATTAATTCTTGCTGGTTAAATTTTGTCAAAAGTTTTAAGAAATCTTGCAAATTTACATGAAGTTTTCAACTTACAACGTCGGTTATGCTGGAATCACAATCTGGATGGCTTAGAAACAATTTTACAATTTCCACATGTCCGTGTTCAGCAGCACACATTAGCGCTGTACTACCATCTTCGTCCTGAATATTTATATCAGCACCGGCTTCTAAAAGCATATTTACCATATCTAAACGACCATGACTTACTGCCAGCATTAAAGCCGTTTGACCATGCTAAAAAGTTAATGACGCAAGTTAAATTCTTCTCATTTTAAAATATTTTTGTTTTCTAAAGTTAATAAAAAGCGTACTAAATAAATAGTTCTACTATTTTAACAATGTCTTTATGTTTACTTGTTGCGCTTTGATGTTAACGTCAGCGAGTTGAAACAGTCGTCGTACAACTTCCATATGGGTGGAATTTTGAAGCTCTGCTAAAGAAACTAACATAACGCTAGTGTAGCCAGCTTTATTTGGTTTATTTATGTCACACACTTTTGAATCCAATAAAATCGAAACAATGTCAAAATTACCATGGGAAACAGAATAATGCATCGCCGTGTTACCCTAAAAAGTAAAATACTATTTATTTTATATTGATGACAATTTCATTTATAATCGAAACAGTTGAAATAATTGAAAAAATAAAACCGACTCCAACGAATCTAAAAAAATCCCTATAAATATTATCTAAAATGTTTAATTAAAGTTAATAGTTTTTAACGTGGATGCCAAGTCAACTCCTAACATATTTGTCTTTACATTGTGTTTTAATTAAAGTATTCTACAAATTTCGTTTCATTAGGTTTGATACTATTTTTTATTTCTTATTGTGAGTGCCCTAAATAAATATAAATCCTTTAAATCGAACATACAGATGAAGTAAGAATTTCCGTCTTTTTTTAAAGTAGATTAGTTAACAAATAAAGTGATCGCCCTTAATTTTAATATCACATTTTATAATTGGATGTCAAAAATAATGATGATAAAGCAAAAGTTAAGATTATTTTTGATAAAATTGCTCAACTGACTAAAAACTATAAAATATATTGAATTTATAGAACTTCTATAAAAATAGATAAACATTTATAAAATATACATAAATTCTGATCGAAATTTCCAAAATATAAGATTGTTTTTTTTTGTAAAAGGTTGCAAATAATAATAGTTTTTCTTTTAAATTAATAAAAGTAATATACAATTTGTAATGCATCAATATAATGTATAACTATATTTTTATACATTCCAATTAGGCTACCGTTATTAAATATAAAAAAAAAATAATGACCAAACGACTACTTACACTAGCGTCTGACATATTAACAACGTAATGAAGAAGTTCAGACGATATTTCTTCAAAATAATCTAAATATCCTTCAACTTCCATGGGATTTGCTGCATCTAAACTTGAAACGTTAAACCATTCTTGTTCTATTATATTTATAGCATTCTTTAATTGATTCTTCAAATTCTTTGTAAGTCCTTTTTGTAGTGAATCATTAAGTACTTTTAAAGCAGCTTGCATTTCTTTAGAGGGTGTTGCTCTTCTAAACAAGACAATAATTGGTTATTATAGACATATACCGTAACTATAACATATTCACAACCATTATTTAGTAAAAAAAACTATAAAGATAAGGACAACCTTTGTTTTTAGTACCACAAAAACTACTTACTTGGGACCTTTAATTGGTTCTGAAATTTTTGTGTAAGTATCCTGCCGTCTGAACTTTCTAACATCAGTTTGAAGCCTGGGAATTCTAGATAGAGCTCCAACATCTTCTTTTTCTTTTTCTTTCTCTTTCATTCTTAAACATTCTTTTTTACCGGGAATTTCAACATCGCTTGTATTACAAGCAGCATCTTTTGTCATTAACTCAGTTTTTATTGTATTACATGCCGCTTCTTTTGTTTTAACTTCCTTGTTTGGCGTGTTACATGCAACGCTCTTTTTTTTAATTTCCACAGGTTTTTCAGTATTGCATCCTACATGTATCGAAAAAATTCCCGCTTCATCATTTTTATATTGGACAAATTTTTCTGTAGTATTTATTTGGCGCTGGCAAGCTTTGGATGATGTTTTTACTGAAGATTGACATGATTTATGTGAGATGTCTGCTTCATATTGGCAAGCAACAGTTCGTTGCTTTTGTTGAAAATTAAGACGCCCTTCTCCCAAATTGAAGGATTTACTTCTTGAAGAGATTAGCGACAATGAAATTGGTAACTGACCGTCAACTACACTGTCTGGACCTACTGCAACTGATGATTTACTACAATTGCATTTTGGGCAAATTACATCAGTAATTGTATCTTCAGAAACACCTACAATTATATATATACATATATAATATAAATTTCAAATGTTATGCAAATATTTTTCCATCTTATCTAAAACTACTAAATGACATATTACTAAACTAAGAAATAATTAAAAAAAAAAATAACAATATACAAAGTAAATACCAGTATCTTGGCATGGTACAGCTGCATTAACTCCAATTTCTGAAGATGGAATTACAGCTGAAACACCATAATTACGTACACTTACAACATTCACTGTTTGAGTATTACGATTTTCTTTAAGTACATAAGAAGTTTGATTAAATACATCCTTAGTGACTTTAATAGATGTTTGAGTTGCTTTGCTAATTGGACTGGGAGCTTTCTGATAAATGTTTTCTAAAAATTCCCATTTTTTATCTAGCCATTTGTCAGTAATTTTTTCTTCCTCATAAGTATTTGTAGAAACTGATTTTGTGTTGGGATGATAATGACCAACTCCAATGTTTCTTGTAAGTACACTACACATTACACTAAAATCCTTTCTGGGAGGAGACATAGAAAGGATCCCATTTTGATTTATAGTTTCTAATTTAGTAGCATATGATGGGGAAAGGGATTTTACATTTGTGTTGTTGGATTTTGAATTATTTTTACTTTCTTCTTGACTTAATTTTGATAGTAAATTTACATTCTCACGTTTCAAATTATGAAGTTCTAGCTACAAGTATTAACTGTAATTATCTATTAAGATTTTTACTACTTCATTATTTATGTACAATATAAAGTAAACTTACCTGTAACTTGGGAATTAACTTTACACGTTCCTCCAATTCTTTAGTTCTTTCCAAGCTAATTGCTACTTGATCTCTAACATTTTGTAAAGCTGCAGGATGAAGACCTACAGAATCAATATTAAACATATCATAATCGTGGTTTGATGCAGCATCTTCACTAGCTGTTGGTAGAACCATGAAGGAACCAGAATTTGATGAAATTGAGGAAATAGATGGAGCATGATAAATTGTATCTGAAGCTTTCAAAATGTTCTATTAGTATTAAGTATAAACTGATAATTATACAAAAATTACACTTACCATTAACAGCTGTAACATCTGGAAGATTTGTAGACACTTTATGAGAACGATTCCAAGTCTTTTCAAAATCACTAACAACTTCATCTAGTGCATCACTTATTAATTCAGCATTTTTACGAAATGATTCATCAGTAAACAACTGTCTCTCCTCTCTTATAGACTAAAATAAAATAAATTTCACTGAGTAACTGGTGAGCTTTTTGTGAAATATTTTTTAAAAAAGTTTGATTTTGATATAGTCTTGAAAAAGACTTAATAATTCTAGAGCTTACTATTTAATCTATTGAAACATTATAAAGTATTTATTCTTTATTTACAATGAATTAGAATATAAGCATAAATGTTTTCCTTTAACTACACACAATAAATACCTTTACAGCATCACTTTCTAGTTTAAACAAATTATGTGGTTCAATTCCAAGTAAAACCTCCATTGACTGCCTCTGCCTTCTCCTATCTTTACGTCTTTTGAAAGAATCAGTCCTATGGATTCCTTGAGAAATGTTTTCACAATATCGAACAAAATCCAAATCAATGTGATACCCATAAGGGCAACAGTTGCAGTGTTGGTACCAGTTTTTAATCTGTCCATCATTTATATCCAATCTTCTCATAGGTTTAGGACTTCCATAATGGCAAGACATTTTTATAAAGTATTATAAAATACATTGAAGGCTAAAAGGTTTAAATTCTTCATTTTACACACCTACATTTGTTCGTTCCATTAAAACAACAGTAAAGCAACAGGTGCTGAATTTTATATAAATATTTACTATGTAAATTTTATATATACACCCGATTTTTCAATGACACGGATAAGTGAGATTCAGTGAGATAATAGAAATAAACATAAACCAGTAATAAGATTATCACACCTAAAAATAGATTCTGTAACAGCGTTGCCAATCGTTTTGGAATTCCATAATACGTGGAATTATAGCAAAGTTGTGGCATATTAAATAAATTCGAATTTGTGTAGAATTTCATCAATGATTTTTCACCTTATTTTTTCCAGTTTAAGAAAATTATTTCGACCATTTCAAGTTTAAACTTCTGAGTTTTTTAAGATTAGAATTCTTATTGTTAACTTGAGATGGTTGATGCAACAACTTGTCAGTATTTGCCATTCTAGTTGTTAAGTCAATGATTTGTGATTTCTTTTTATATTTGGTTTGCATGTGACCACTAAAATACAAGTAAGTCACTTAACAAGACTAGACAATCCTTTGCTTACTACCATGTGTAGAATATTTTACTTTAGTTTGGGGAACATAAGTGAAATTAAATAGGACATAGGTCTATTGGCAACACTGTTCTGGAATACTAACCAATGACCCAAAGGTTTTCTTCATTCGGTTTATTTTAATTTAATTTGAAATTTTATTTAAAATTTAGTGAAAAGTATCAAAAGCAATCAAAAATCTGTTTATCGGTGTAAATACCTACACATCAGTAAGAAGAATTTTATTTCATTCTTCGACACTTTTAATTCTCTCCCCGACTTAATAATGAAACCAAAACTTATAAAACGTATGAAGCTTTTAAGTCTTCGAATTATAATAGACATGAAGAAAACAATAAATATTAATAAACATCACTAATATTCAAACATACGACTGTGAATGACTTCTCACCAAATATATTTATTGAAATCTGTAAAATTCGTTATTTTCAAGTACAGGCGGGCAACCAACAAAGCAGCGCTGTTTTCGTTAGGGGTTAATTAAACCTAAGATATGTTAAACGTCAAGTCGGGTTATCAAATATTGCATTTAACTACAGTATGAAGCAGATAATATTATCCCAGTTAAAAAAATCAACTTTGTCATTACCACTTAAGTTACCTTGATTTCGAAAACTTAAGTTTTTTAAAATCCTAAAATGGTGCGTGCCAACTTACAAAAAAAGAAGACAAAATAAGGGAAAGATGTTTTAATTTTTTTGGAAAATTCGAAAAAGGAAACTAAAAGAGGTTGGGTTAGGTTAGGTTCCTCTTTCAAATTTTCAAAAAAAATTAAAACACCTTCCTTCTAATTTTTGGGCTATTTTAGCCGTAGTAAGGAATTTTTCCCACATTAAACATTAAAAAAGATAATGTAACTATTAATTTATTCATACAAATCATTAAAATGCTAACGAAAACAATGCTGTTAGTTACCATAAGTATTTTGAATATATGAGATTCATCAACAATTTGGAACGCACCTGTCATGATCTTATTATTAAAGTTTATACAGTTGGCACTGGGTACGAATTTAAAAATCAAAACAAATACTTAACCGTTTCTAGCATAACAATTTTGTGGTGCAAGTTCGTCTGTATCAACAGTACTGCTTTGTAATATTAAAAAGTAGTAAGTAGTTTGTGGATGGCTCTGTTACATGGTTTTATTGAATTATTATTTTTAAAGGACGAGTAACACAGAAGACATTAAGATAATGTCTGGGATAGGAAGAAAAGCAAAACCTCAATCTGTTAACGTGTACTTAAGAATAAGGTTTGTACATTTTGTTGTAACGTAGTAATTCTTATTCATAAAAATGCATGTTGCTTTGATTCATTTTAAAATAATAGTAACACCTTACTTCATATCCATAGCTTCTGTACTTTTATATTTATTAATTTCTTAGACCACCAAATAAACACGAGCGTGATACTCATTCTCTAACATGTGTTGAAATACTTAATCCTAAGGAAGTTCTTATTAAACAACAACATGGAAAAAGGTATTGTTTTGAAAAAATTTTTGGACCGAATTCGAAACAGGTTGATGTGTATTTAAGTGTTGTTAAGCCACTTATACCAGAAGTACTGGCTGGTTATAATTGTACCGTTTTTGCTTATGGCCAAACAGGAGCAGGGAAAACATATACAATGGCTGGAGGTTCAGTTAATTCTCCTTCAGCATCATGGCATAGTGTAAGAATTTGTATTTTAATTTTGTATTGACTTCACTACTCATAATACAATAAAAAAACTATTTAGAATATCTGTAGAATCATTTGTAAGTTAAAAAATGTTACTTGTATACCAGTACAATTGTAAAATTTTCATATTAGTTTACAGTGAAATTCATAATGTTGATTTATATATACCTAGGATGAAGAAGCAGGTATTATTCCTAGAGCTCTAGCACACCTTTTTGAAGAACTTCGTTTACAGCAGCAACAAGAATACACGGTTCGTGTTTCTTATTTGGAGTTGTATAATGAAGATATTTTTGACTTACTTTCGGATGGAGAAGATAACAGTCGTATAAGGTGAGTGTTTCGCAAACATTATTTTATTAATTTAAAAAGAAAAATAAATTGCTTTAATAATATAATAAGATAAAAATTATTTTTGGATAAACAGAATATATGAAGATCAGCGTCAGAAAGGGTCAGTTATAGTTCAAGGAATTGAAGAAGTGACAGTATGTAATAAAAATGAGGTATATAAAATTCTAGAAAAGGGACAAGAAAAACGTCGAACAGCTTCAACTTTAATGAATGCACAGTCTAGCCGATCACACACAGTATTTTGTATTACCGTTTACGCACGTGAAACTACCCTAGAAGAGGAAGTTGTTAAAATGGGTAAACTTAATTTAGTTGACTTAGCAGGTAGTGAAAATATTAGTAGATCAGGAGCAGTTGACGTAAGAGCTCGGGAAGCTGGAAGTATTAATCAGTCTCTATTAACATTGGGGCGATGTATAAAAGCGCTTGTAGATAGATGTCCTCATGTTCCATACAGAGAATCCAAATTAACCAGAATTTTGCAAGACAGTTTAGGAGGACGTACTAAGACTTCAATTATAGCAACAATTTCTCCAACATTTTCGAATCTGGAAGAGACATTAAGCACTTTGGATTACGCATTTAGAGCTCGTAATATTACCAATAGACCAGAAGTAAACCAACGTTTGTCGAAACGTGCTCTTCTTTCTCAATACACCGAAGAAATTGAACGTTTAAGAAAAGATTTAAATGCGGCGCATTCCAAAACTGGCATTTTCATTGCTCATGAAAATTACGAACGTTTAATGGCCACCAGTGAATATCAAAAAGAAGAATTAGCAGAAAAAATTATTATTATACGTGATTTGCAAAACAGAATTCAATTGATAGAACAAGAGAAGGCAATTAAAGAAAAGGAATGGGAAGACCTGTCTGCTTCTTTCAAAATAGCACAAGATTATCTAGCTCAATATGCATCGACGGAAAAGGTTTTAAAAGAACAAGCAGAAACTTTGTTGGATGTGGTGGAAAAATCAACAAGTAATGAGTCAAGACTTCACGAAAAAGTCGATTACTTTTACGATGTGACCCAAAAGAACAAAGGAAATACCAATAAAATCATAACTCTTCTTGATGAAAACTTGTGTGATATCACAGAACAAATGCAAAATTTTTACAGAAAATACGACTCTCAGAACAGAGCATTGCTCGAAATTATTAGAAATTCGGAACAATTACTCGAAACGACGATGTTTTCTTTGAATTTAGTAGAGGAACAAAATAATAATTTAGATGATAATATAATACAGTTGCAAGAAGAGCTTGATAAAGAGACAAACGATATTTATATGAACATTAACAAATCCGCAAGAACATCAAATGAAAAAATACAAAATTTTAAATTATCATTTGGAGAACTCATGCAAAGTCATCTCGATAACGTTGCGAGAATGGAAAGTAGAATAAATGAACAGCATAACGAATTCAAAGACTTTACTCAAAGTTTAGTGAAACATGTAAGAACTGTAACGTAATACGTTACAATCTTTCGTTAATAGTATTTTTTTTTGTTTAGATTGAAAACGCAAGACAGAGTCTCATAATGCCGGCAGAAGATCTCATACAGCAAACTTGTATATTAAAAAGCCAATTATTTGAGGTCATGGATGATATTAAGAACGGTATGGAAATGGAAAAACAACTTCAAGAGATGAAATTTGCTAATATGAACAAAGTGTCCCAACATTTTGAAAAAATAACACCTCTTATTAGTGCTCTTGATTCTGATGTTCAGCAACAGTCTACAAACATCAATATGGCAATTAATGAAATGCATACTATTATTTGTAAAAAACCACCAAACGTAATATTTACCGATTAGTAAAGTATAGAGTTATTTTAATGTTCAATTTTTTGTAGATAACAGCTCAATTTGAAGGAAATATTAGTAATGTCAAAAATGTTGCTGCAACATCGCATACTATCAACGACTCTGTGTATGACGCACTTCAAAAATTTGAAGATAAGAACATCAACGAGGCTGCTTACTTACAAGAGAAAACTGTATTTTTAAAAGACAATTATACGGAAAAAGTGGATGTATGTATACATTTTATTCGAAATTTTTATTTTATTTTAGTTATTGTTGACTTTCAAATACCATTTGAATATATAGTATTATTTTAGTGTTATGAAAGTTTTATGTTGTAGGGTTTATTAGTGTTGTTAAATAATATCAAACTGAATGAGTTTGACATTAAAGAAACGTTGACCAACGTAGATATTAATACGGGTAAAACATTAGTTGATTTAAATGAATTGACAGAGGTCATATCAGAGGAGACGGAAACGAGTAAAGAAAACTTTAAGATATGCACTGAAAATGTAAAGAAAGTGTTGATTGAAGAATTAATTACTGTGGAACCAACAGGTGCTACACCTGTCCGCACACAATTTCAATATCCTAAAAAATTAATTTCTACATCTCTTAAGGAACATATGTTGCAAAAACTCGATGATGATTGTCAAACGAATAAGGTAAATAGAAAAAATACAACTACTTTAATTACAACGTCCCCATTTAAATAATTCACTTTTATTTTTCAGAGTTCAAAATTGCCATTAATGGAACATAACAGAGCTGGTAATGTGAAATTAGAGACTTCTAATTCAATACTAAAGCATAGTGATTCGAGTAACAAGTTTGTTTTTGAGGTACTTTCTTATTTAATTGAATTTTTATATTGTTTTTAATAGAACATTTACTGTTTTCAGGATAAAGAGAATTTTGAGAAAAGCTGATTTAATAATTATTGTGCAAATGTGTTAAAATGCAATATTTTTTTAGTTTCTTTACTTTGTCGCTGCTTCGTAGCTTTATGCCGAGAAGTAAGTTTGGATTTAATTAAATTCGTTTATAATACCAATTATATATTTAGTATTTTTTTAATTCATTTATATTGTAATTTCACATTTTTGGTAACTGTGAATAGTGTTCTAACGTAAAAAATAAAATTTAAAAAAAAAAACTGCCTTTTACAATTTAGTAATTACATGCATAAGTATAAAATGTGCCTATAAATATTTCTTTTTGATTACCAAATTTGTATGAGTCAAACCACATTACTAATAACTTACCATTATATATTCAATAAGTTCATCTACAAATGCGATGTATAATTTTTACAATCCTTGTAGAAACTATTTCAAAATTTTATGGGCCACGAAATGTGCGAGGGGCGGACCTTATTGCATTCATTTTATACATTTTTGTCACTACTGAACCCAAGGCCTATGAGATTTTAAATTACCTCTAATTGCTCAACTTTTTAAATTTGAAACGCAATTTAAAATAAAGTAATATATTAAAAGTCAATCATGTTAATATTGTATAAATGTAATGTAATGTAGTATACTATGCATTTTTCTAAAGTATTGCCAGCTATGGTATTATTATGTAGGGTTGTGCATATAACAATGTTTTTTTTAACTTAAAAATGTGCAAAATGAAATGTTTAAGTTATTATATAGTGGACTGGGAAAATACATTAGAAACTGTAAATAGGATATGAATATAATTGAGTTGTACAACACACGTATTTCTCAAAAATAATTTAAAAATACTGTAGTGAATTTTAAATTGAAAAGTGTGTTGAAATTTTTGATTTTGATAAATATCATTCGTTTTTATCATATTTTGAAGTTGTTCGTGTGATCCCCTAGGGTCTCACTTTGTAAGTGATAGGACGAACCTATTTCACTTTACGACTAACGTTAAGGAACGCATTCATAGGTTTGGATTATTTGAATCTGTATAGTTGGTGTTTCCTACAAATTTAAACATGTAACGGCTTTTATTTTAATTGAAAAACTTTCAGCAACCCGGCGATAAAATTGCTTCCATTCGTTACCAGTTTTAAGAAGTGTGTGAGTTGTAGTGAAAAACTTTCAGTAGGATTTTTTCGTAATGTAAACTTAGCGCTGGGATAATGTCGGGAATAGCAAAGAAAGAAAAACTTCAACCTATTCATGTATTCTTAAGAGTGAGGTAGTTGTTACATTTTTTACGTAGTTGTTACCTATATGAAGTTATGTAGAAGGTTTCAAAATTCACTTACGTGCAACGTATACTTAAGTAATATTTTTATTAAAAGATCAGAAGTCTTATTACAGGCCTAGAAATAAACAAGAATGTGATGCTCGGTCCCTATCATGTGTGGAAATACTCGGTCCCAAAGAAATTGCCATTAAACAGCAACATGGAAAGAAGTTCTGCTTCGAAAAGATTTTTGGACCAAATTCAAAACAAGTTGATGTATATTTAGCTGTTGTTAAACCACTTATAAATGAAGTACTGGCTGGTTATAACTGTACTGTTTTTGCTTATGGACAAACAGGAGCAGGAAAGACATATACCATGGCTGGAGGTTCTCCTAATTCCCCATCAGCATCTTGGGATAGTGTAAGACATATATCAATTGATACATAATTACTTTTTCATAGAGTATATAAATAGGATGAAGAAGCAGGTATTATTCCTAGAGCTCTAGCACACCTTTTTGAAGAACTTCGTTTACAGCAGCAACAAGAATACACGGTTCGTGTTTCTTATTTGGAGTTGTATAATGAAGATATTTTTGACTTACTTTCGGATGGAGAAGATAACAGTCGTATACGGTGAGTGTTTCGCAAACATTATTTTATTAATTTAAAAAGAAAAATAAATTGCTTTAATAATATAATAAGATAAAAATTATTTTTGTATAAACAGAATATATGAAGATCAGCGTCAGAAAGGGTCAGTTATAGTTCAAGGAATTGAAGAAGTGACAGTATGTAATAAAAATGAGGTATATAAAATTCTAGAAAAGGGACAAGAAAAACGTCGAACAGCTTCAACTTTAATGAATGCACAGTCTAGCCGATCACACACAGTATTTTGTATTACCGTTTATGCACGTGAAACTACACTAGAAGAGGAAGTTGTTAAAATGGGTAAACTTAATTTAGTTGACTTAGCAGGTAGTGAAAATATTAGTAGATCAGGAGCAGTTGACGTAAGAGCTCGGGAAGCTGGAAGTATTAATCAGTCTCTATTAACATTGGGGCGCTGTATAAAAGCACTTGTAGATAGATGCCCTCATATTCCATACAGAGAATCTAAATTAACCAGAATATTGCAAGACAGTTTAGGAGGACGTACTAAGACTTCAATTATAGCAACAATTTCTCCAACATTTTCGAATCTGGAAGAGACATTAAGCACTTTGGATTACGCATTTAGAGCTCGCAGTATCACTAATAGACCAGAAGTAAATCAAAGTTTATCGAAACGTGCTCTTCTTTCTCAATACACCGAAGAAATTGAACGTTTAAGAAAAGATTTAAATGCGGCGCATTCCAAAACTGGCATTTTCATCGCTCATGAAAATTACGAACGTTTAATAGCCACCAGTGAATATCAAAAAGAAGAATTAACAGAAAAAATTATTATTATACGTGATTTGCAAAAGAGAATACAATTGATAGAACAAGAGAAGGCAATTAAAGAAAAGGATTGGGAAGACCTGTCTGCTTCTTTCAAAATAGCACAAGATTATCTAGCTCAATATGCATCGACGGAAAAGGTTTTAAAAGAACAAGCAGAAACTTTGTTGGATGTGGTGGAAAAATCAACAAGTAATGAGTCGAGACTCCACGAGAAAGTCGATTACTTTTATGATGTGACCCAAAAGAACAAAGGAAACACCAATAAAATCATAACTCTTCTTGATGAAAACTTGTGTGATATCACAGAACAAATGCAAAATTTTTACAGAAAATACGACTCTCAGAACAGAGCATTGCTCGAAATTATTAGAAATTCGGAACAATTACTCGAAACGACGATGTTTTCTTTGAATTTAGTAGAGGAACAAAATAATAATTTAGATGATAATATAATACAGTTGCAAGAAGAGCTTGATAAAGAGACAAACGATATTTATATGAACATTAACAAATCCGCAAGAACATCAAATGAAAAAATACAAAATTTTAAATTATCATTTGGAGAACTCATGCAAAGTCATCTCCATAACGTTGCGAGAATGGAAAGTAGAATAAATGAACAGCATAACGAATTCAAAGACTTTACTCAAAATTTAGTGAAACATGTAAGAACTGTAACGTAATACGTTACAATCGTTCGTTAATAGTATTTTTTTTTGTTTAGATTGAAAACGCAAGACAGAGTCTCATAATGCCGGCAGAAGATCTCATACAGCAAACTTGTATATTAAAAAGCCAATTATTTGAGGTCATGGATGATATTAAAAACGGTATGGAAATTGAAAAACAACTTCAAGAGATGAAATTTGCTAATATGAACAGTGTCCCAACATTTTGAAAAAATAACACCTCTTATTAGTGCTCTTGATTCTGATGTTCAGCAACAGTCTACAAACATCAATATGGCAATTAATGAAATGCATACTATTATTTGTAAAAAACCACCAAAGGTAATATTTACCGATTAGTAAAGTATGGAGTTATTTTAATGTTCAATTTTTTATAGATAACAGCTCAATTTGAAGGAAATATTAGTAATGTCAAAAATATTGCTGCAACATCGCATACTATCAACGACTCTGTACATGATGCACTTCAAAAATTTGAAGATAAGAACATCAATGAGGCTGCATACTTACAAGAGAAAACTGTATTTTTAAAAGACAAATATACGGAAAAAGTGGATGTACGTATGAATTTTCTTCAAAATTTTTATATTATTTTAGTTATTGTTGATTTTCAAATACCAGTTGAATAAATAGTATTATTTTAGTGTTATGAAAGTTTTATGTTGTAGGGTTTATTAGTGTTGTTAAATAATATCAAACTGAATGAGTTTGACATTAAAGAATCATTGACCAATGTAGATATTGATACCGGTAATACATTAGTTGGTTTAAATGAAATGACAGAAATCATATCAGAGGAGACAGAAACGAGTAAAGAAAACTTTAAGATATGCACTGAAAATGTAAAGAAAGTGTTGATTGAAGAATTAATTACTGTGAAACCAACAGGTGCTACACCTGTCCGCACACAATTTCAATATCCTAAGAAATTAGTGTCTACATCTCTTAAGGAACATATTTTGCGAAAATATGAAGAAGATAACGAAGTGAAACAGGTAAAAATTTAAAATCATTGTCTTTATTTAAAATAAATCATAATTTGATTTTTTAGTAAGTAACGTCATCACAGGGGGAGCACAATATAATCTAATATACCATTGTAGACTTCTGGTCATAAACTGAAAATCCAAGGCCCAAACAGTAATATTGTGAAGGTATTTTACTATTTCTTTTTAATTTGAAATTAATATTGTAATGAGTAAAAAAATTATCTGGTCTTTAAATTTTTATTTTTCAGGACAATGAAGATGCCCCAAGATGTGCCATCTAATAAGACTGTAAATGTTTTTTGTGTTGAACTATTTGTTTTTGTTTGAATTCTATGTTCATGAGTTTAAATGTGGATTATTCCTGTTCATGAGAAAAAAAATTAAAAATATATTAATCATTTGTAATAGTTGAATTGGTAGTTAAATAAACTGTATTTTACTGCTGCATTCTCAGAAAAACTAAATAACTGTTATATTAGAAAGTGCAACCAGTATTAACGTTCTTTTTTTAACTTTTGTGCAATTAAACATGGTAATAGCAATAAGATCATCTAAAGCAACTTTGTTCCTTTTTATTGTTATAAATTTATACTAATTGTTCTACAAGTTATAGAGAATTTGCAGTACAGAAAATGTAGATAATGTGCTACATTTTTATCATTTATTGTATTAACAAAAACGAAATTGCATTTTATTCATTGCACGAGTATAAAATATGTACTTTCAAGCTTCAAATGAAGATCAAAAAACTAAATTCTCTCGGACAGTCTTACGAAAAATGCAATTGTCAAAAAATATGCCACAGATAGTGCTGATGCAGTTACATCACATTAACAGCTTGTCTGAATGTTAGGGCAGAGGCTACTTTAGATATCTTCATTAAAAAGATGGTACTACTGAAGCAATTTCAGCACATGCAACCTCCCTCTGAATCTTGTTGGTCATTTTGAAGTTGTGGTTGAGTTTGTAAGTCGACAGCTTTTTCACATTAAGGAGTCGTAAATTAATAAATGGAAAATGAAAAACCTTAAAATCGTAATTCATATTAGCATGCACCATTGAAGCATTGAAATGACATTAAGGTGGACCAAAAAAAAATGATCATTTTAAAATATTTTGCTGAGCTAATTTTACATGTTACCAGTCTATGTGAGAAATACCTTGAAATTAAACAAGTAATTTACTTTTAAATATATAAATTAGTTTCCATCCATACATTTATTGAAAAAAAAAAGCTAAATACAACAGTAATAATTAAAAATAAAATTCCTTTTTTTCTTGTTAATGGCAAAAAGTAATAAAATTAGCAACCTATTTTTTGTATGAGAAAGAAATGGTAATGACAATAAATAAAAATTGCATCTTAAATCTAATAGAACCTTATAATGCCTAACTTGAATATTACTTATTTATTGCAACCTACTAAGTTCAACGTCCATGTTTTAGTGGTCCCCAGTTCTTAATATAATTTAAGCATGCAGGAAATGAGAATTGCACTAAAGAAGAAAGGTAAATAAATTAAAATATGTTGAACAGAACACACTGCCTAAAGAATACAAAATATTATAAAAAGGCACTTTTGACACAAATTAAATAGAAATAATTAAAAACTGCACAATTTACAACAAAAAGAAGATAAATAAAGTTTATGTACAATACATACAAAAAAGAGCGTCACAAAATTTTAGAGTCAACAATTTCAATTAACATGAACATCCACCATCCGGATCTTTATTTTCACTTGGTGTATCCTTTAACACAACTTCTTGCACTAGAAAATAATTAAGGAAAATAAAAAAAACAAAAATAAAAAAAGCAATGTTCATGCAAATTAAATAACTTTTCATCAAGGAATGAAAATAAAAGGATACTGTCTTCTGGTGGTTTATTTTCTGTTGAATCCATTCCAGGTAATGCAGCAGCAACACGCCTAAATAACTTTAAAAAAATAAATATACATAAAAAATCATTCTTGTAATTTTACCATCGATAACAAATACCTGTTTAACATTATAACCAGCTTTTGCACTAGTTTCTATAAACATAACATTAAGTTCTTTAGCCTTTCGTTCTCCTTCTTCAGTACTAACTTGTCTTTTATCTGATAGATCTGTTTTATTGCCCACAAGCATAATTATCACATCACTACCTCTTTCTGTTCTAACATCATCTATCCATTTTGATGTTTGATGAAAAGAGTTAGCATCTACCAATAAAAAATACATTAGTTAATAAAATAACTAAACATTTGAAACTTACTAGTGATATCATAAACTACTACTGCTACTGTAGAGTCTCTAATATAAGAGGGTATAAGAGATCTAAACCTTTCTTGTCCTGCTGTATCCCACAACTGTAATCGTACAGTTCTATCTTCTAAATACATTGTTTTTGATAAAAAATCAATACCTATTGTTGCCTGAAAACTTATATATGTTACACATTTTTTATAAAATCATTTTTGAATAATTTATCTGATGTATTATTTTGTTCCTACCTGATAAGTATTATCAAAACTGTCATACATAAATCTGGTAATTAGGGATGTTTTTCCCACTGAAAATAATAAAAACGAATATGAAAATATAAATTTTAACGAAATAACTTACATCAAATGAAATATTAACTCAGAATAATGGCTATATTTAATGTTTACTATTATGACATGAACTGATTACATATCTAAAGAAACTCTATCAATAGGAAGGAACATAAAGAGAAAAAGTTAAGGTAATTATTAAAACAATAAATAATATTCTACAATTAGGCAGTAAAAAGTAGCAAATTAAGTTGCTTAGACAATCGTTTTATTGATTTATAGACTACGCCTGACGTTTATTAGTCACTTGTCGAATGTTTCTAAATTATAATATACATACCGCTTTGTTCTCCTAAGAAAACAAGCTTGAATTTTCTTAATGGATTTCCAAAATCCCCTGACGTCGACATTATAAATGTAACAAACGCGTTCTGTTATAATGCCCTAATATTAAACAACACCTTCGATCATTAAATTTCAGAATTGACACAAGAATAATTAAGCCACGACAGCCATGAAAATGCGCATGCTTGGAAAAATTGCTTGTCACTTTCTGTTATTAAAACCTTTCTGAAAATTGTATTCATTTTTGTTGCTATTTCAAAAAAATACCAATATGTAATAGATTTTTTTATTGAATATTTATAGAAAATTAGCAAAATTAAAATGAAGAGACTATTAATTAACTTATTGAATCAGGATTTGGTAAAATAAAAATTTCAAAAAAATAAATATGCTATTGTGGATTACTTTTATTGAACCAACCTCCAAAGAGGTTTAGTTCATAGATCACCATAAGTCATAAGTCGCTAAGTGACACACAAGAGGTCTTTTATCTATGATAAAAGGTACACAATCTAATCTGTGGTACACAAGACACTCAAAATTCTAATATGTTCTGACCTGACCGTTCAGATTTTCATATATTCTTGTGCTGATATATGTGTGACGTATGCGTCATCTGCTTTAACATCGTTTTGTCTTTACTGTTTACGCCTTAATTGTATTATTTTCGAGTTATGCAGAATAAATGCTCAACTTTCTAGTCTTCAGTATAAAAGCTTTGGACGGAAAAAAAATCTGATTGGGATTTTATAGTTATTTAACTATACAGAAAATTGGGAAACATTTTGGTTGAAGATTAATGGTTTGTATAGGAGTAACGCAATCGTATAAAGTGACTAATTGACTAAAACGGAATCATGAGTATTATAAGTAATCTTTAGAAAATGGGAAGTTAATTTTTCGTAAATCATTTAAAAAGGTAAGTTGATTTATGCAGTAAATTGTCGTTTTTTTCGTTTATTAAAATTGAAGTAGTTCATTTGCTGCCTACATGTATGTAGATAACAGAAAAAAAATTATTTGCTGTTTTTGTTATTTATCAGTAGTTTCATTAAACAAAACAAAATTGTATTGTTTATGGAAAAAATAATGTATTGTTTATAATAACGTTTTGCTTTACAGTCAGTTGAATAACAATGTTTGTATAAGTACTTCTTATCTAACATTTGTAACTTAAATATATTTATGAAAAGCATTGCTATAGTATTCTTTCTTTATGATAGATTCTGCAAGTTAAGATCCACTGATCTTATTTTTTTTAGGGTTGTTCACATAAAATTTAGGATATGGAAGATGCAAGCGGAAGAAGACAAGCTACCAGGTAAACTATTGCTTTTTTGTTGTATTTTACTATTTTATTTTGAAGTTGTATGTTTCTAAAATTATATTTTGTGTAGGGTATTTAAAAAGAGTTCACCAAATGGAAAAGTAAGTAGAAAAAGTTATTACAGTAGTATTATAAATGTTGTACCTGTGTTTGTTATTTAGATAACAGTATATCTTGGAAAAAGAGATTTCGTTGATCACATTACACATGTTGATCCAATAGGTAAGATATACAATAGATTAATTTTAAAAGATAAGTACATATTGTTTTTTTAGATGGTGTTGTATTAATTGATCCTGATTATGTTAAGGATCGTAAGGTTTTTGGACATGTTCTTGCTGCATTTAGGTATGGAAGAGAAGACTTAGATGTTTTGGGTTTAACTTTTAGAAAAGACCTGTATTTAGCATCTGAACAGATATATCCTCAAGAAGCTATTGTTAGTAAACGACCTTTAACAAGATTGCAGGTGAGTAATGAATAAACATTTTTTTAAATGTTTTTTGTTTCTGTCAACATAAAAAAAGTCAACTGATATATAAATTTCATTTTGGCTTTCATTAAATTTACATTATTGAATTAATAAGAATATATAAAATTATTTTTATAAGGAGAGATTAATTAAAAAACTGGGCCCAAATGCATATCCATTTTATTTTGAACTTCCACCTCACTGTCCAGCTTCTGTTACTCTACAACCAGCACCTGGAGATAATGGAAAACCTTGTGGTGTAGATTATGAACTTAAAGCATTTGTTGGAGAATCACAAGATGATAAACCACATAAGAGGAATTCTGTCAGGTAATAATGAACAAATTAATAGTACATCATTATTCATAAAAAATATTTTTGCAGATTAGCTATTAGAAAGATAATGTATGCTCCTAGTAAGCAAGGAGAACAACCGTCCATTGAAGTAAGTAAAGAATTTATGATGAGTCCTAATAAATTGCATTTGGAAGCATCTCTTGATAAAGAATTATATCACCATGGTGAAAGTATTGCGGTTAATGTGCATATAGCTAACAATTCAAATCGATCCGTTAAGAAGATTAAAGTATCAGTAAGGCAATTTGCTGATATTTGCCTTTTTTCTACAGCACAGTATAAATGTACAGTTGCCGAAATTGACAGCGAGTATGTTCGAGTTATAAAATATGTATGTAATGATTAAATAAATATTTAATTTATACGTTTACAGAGAGGGATGCCCTGTTGGGCCTGGCTTTACTTTAAGTAAAGTTTATACTTTAACTCCGCTTTTAGCAAATAATAAGCATAAATGGGGATTAGCTCTTGATGGTCAACTAAAACATGAAGATACAAATTTAGCTTCAAGCACTTTGTAAGACTTTAGTTCACATAAATTAAATATTTGTGTTTTTTGATATTAACAATCTTTCTATAGAGTTGCGGATCCTACACAGCGTGAAAATCTGGGAATAATTGTTCAATACAAAGTCAAAGTTAAACTTGGGTTAGGCCCTTTGGGAGGGTAAGTTAGACAATTACAATTATTTGTCATTAAAAAGGAGGATTATTATAACTTGAAGGCTGTTAATATGTGCTATTAAATATATGTACAATTGTAAAGATGTATGATTAATAAGGAAATTTGTTCCTCAGTAATCAACCTCTCATTATAGATTTACAAGTCAGTTGATAAAACAAAAATAGAATCTTTTATTTATTTTTCAGAGATTTGGTGGCAGAGTTACCGTTTATATTAATGCATCCCAAACCAGAAGAGGAATCATCAGTATTGAATGCATCTCCAACTTCCCAGGGGAATAACGAAGACGGAAATGTTCCAGTAGACACTAATCTTATACAGTTGGACACGTAAGGTCACAGTTTTGTTAAATTTTACTGATAATCTTATTTTTAAAATTGATTTAAAAAAAAGTAGAACAGCAATTTTTTTATAAATGTAAAGTAAAATGCAAAGTAATGAAAAAACATTTTTAAGATGTGTTATAACCAATTTGCAAAATCGGTCATTCCCATTTACACAAAATAAAATTTTATTTTATAATGCGGCTGACGAACGTTCAGGTACATTGTCAGAATATTGCATTTGGTTTTATACCAATTAACGTTTGCTTTTACTAAGAAGGGGGATATAAAAAATGATGTAATTAGTCACTGCTTTTCAGTCCAGTTAAACGAATAGTTAACCACTACTGTTCTGCAAAGTGCGTAGTTGTATTCGGGAATTACGGATTTTTGAAATTGTATGTATTGTATAAAAGTATGTTTGTCTTTTGAGCGCTAAAACGGTTATGGGATGTAAAAATTGTCTTTATTCGTGATGAGATTTTAGTTCATTACAAATAGCGTTCTTTTTTTATTTAGAGAGGGGGATAATCCAGATCATGAAGATGATATAATATTTGAAGATTTTGCTAGATTAAGACTTAAAGGGGGAGAAACAGAGGCTTGAAAACGTTGCCCTTTTAAACATATGATTACAACATAGAAGATTGTACGTCTGTGTATGCATAGTACTGTTAGGTCTCATCCTAATGTTGTGCCCTAGTCATTGTCAGAGGCCGAAGTGCAACACTTGTGTGTCTTTAAACTATATATTTATTTCAGTTTTACCTAATGTATGTACATATATTTTAAATGTGCTTAACTGAATTAATAATTTACTGTTATTTATTTATCAATCAAGTGAATACGGAGAATTACAATTTTGTTTTGTATTTTATTGGTGTTTAAGTAATATTTAATATTTATCAATCAGACTACATTTATTTTTTTTTGTAAATACATTATTTTGTTTCAGTATGAATTCTCACCACATTCGAATAGTCTTTATTTATTTATTTTTACTATTGGGAAAAACTTCTTAACTAAAAATTATTTCAGAAAAAATGGTTTTAATTTTTTAATGTAAATATGAAATTTTTTGAAGAACACATACATTGATACATTTAAAAAGCATTTAATTGTAGATCAATTTGAGAAATTATAATAATCTAGTCTTAGACATAATATTGTCAATGATTATCCTTTTTGTAATATCTAAAATAATTCAGTGTTTGCACATTTGAAGTATTTGGTTAATTTCCATGTTTTAATCATTTCCATACTTTTAATTAACAAATATTGGTGTAGTAATAGTGTTAAGTGTACCATATGCTTTAGTGAAATTATATCTTGCACAAATTCTATTAATTTATATGTACATTCTGATAAGTATTAATTGATGCATTTTTTGGTGGTTATAAAAACTGAAAGAAATTATTTTTTATGGAATCAAAAGTAATTTAAAGTTATAATCCATATAAATGTTGGCAACTTTAAATGTCGTCCTTAACTATTTGTTTTATTGAGAATATAAACTAATGATTTTTGGTGTAGTTTTTGTGCGATTGAAATTTATATGTTGTTTATATTATGTATTAACACTAATTGTCGTAAGAAAACAAATTGCAGTGTAAACACATAGGAATGAAGCAAGTGAACTATCTAATAGAACAAACTGGATAGCTCAAAACCCCAACGTCAAAACACGACACAAATGTCCGAAGCATTTCAGTCCCTGAAGAAGGTAACTTTGTTACCCAAAAGTGCTTCGGACATGTTGTGTCGTGCTTTGGCGTTGGGGTTTTAGCTATCCAGTTTGTTCTACAACTCCACCAAAGTTTCCAGCATTTTTAAACTATCTAATACTTAAATGTAGACATATGTTTATATATAAGTGACGGCGTTAAATCTTTGGATTCTTGTTTAATCTCTGCAATCATCTATACTATGTAGCATTCAAGAGGACTAGAGCAGAAAATACATAGAGATGCGTCTGAATGATGTTAGTCGTAAGAGCGTCATAAATTGTGTTGGCCAAGTCGCCACGGAGTAAGACAGTGCACATCCGATTTGATGCGCCTGCAAGGAGCTCTTGTTTTCGCTCAGCGATTTTTTTATGCTTTTCAGACCCATTCGCTTCCGGTTTAGTTTCTGCTCCTATCTCTAGTCTTCTTGGTAATAACAAAAGACAGATTGAGAAAGAATTTTCTTTTGGTCTTTCTATGGTGACATTGCTTTTTCAACTCGGTCACGTGATATATTCCTATGTCTGTACATTGCAACAATTTTGAAGATATGTATTTAGTGAAACTCCTTAATTGAAAGGTTTGTTAAATGTACAGTCTATAAAATAACGCTTATTATTATAAACTTAGCAAGTCATTCCCAGTCTTGCTGGAAGCCAAACAGTATATCATATACCTATTGAACAAAGTGTTATATAATTAAAAAGCAGTTATTTTTTTACTGGCCTATTGTTAATCTCTGTTGTTATATTTTTGGTTGATAAGTCTACCACCAAAGTTCATGCTATTTTCAGGTGTATTCTCTTGTAGCACATTTATTAAATAATACATATACATTTATTAAATAATCATATAAGACTTGCATGTGTATCTAAGGACTGTAAGAACAATATTTACTTACATTACACTGCTTTAGAAATGATCATACTGGTAGAACATTTTAAGTTAATACCTGTAATTACATATTAATACAACTTCATCACCTGTACTGACAACCCTTTTAATCATTTCTAAAAAAGTGTAATTCAATATATGTTTAATGTTTGAAGTCCAAGTATACAACATTTTTAAAAATTTTATTGATGGAAAAATTTTCAAATCTAAGTGTTGCAATTAACATCTTCTAAAATTGATTGAAAAATTAAAAAAAGTGTAAATTGTATGCATGTGATAGTTGTTATTTTTACTTTCTAAATTTACAGATATTACATGTAGGTGTTTTTTACAAATTTTTCTCGCATTTTCTCTCTGGTTTGCTTACTTTGAAACATATTAAATAAAAGGTTTTGTTTTAAAATTATTTAATTTATACCGCATAAAATATTCAGTATTACTTGCAAACTAAAAGTAATAAATAATTTGTGAGCAAACTAGAAGTGGATTATTAATAAAATATCTAATATTGTGTAAATTGGATATAAAAAATGCAGTAAAATATTTGGAATGTGAAATAAATATTTTGTAATTTCCTTTTTTGTGTAAAAAAAAGGTAACAGATACTAGTTAAATGAGATAAACACTAAAAAATTGTGAATATTTTATATTAGTACTGCATTTTTCGTTAATGATTCATCTGCATTAAGTAACGGGTACTAATATTAAACTTTTTTCAAAATGCAATGGTGCGATGGAGTTTAGAAAATACATTTACAGAATTATTAGCGGTAAGACAAATAGGGCACATGAAGGTTCTTTTTCTTTAGTCTTAATCATTACTGTTTTTGTGGAAAATTAAAATTTTATTGTATAAAACAATTTTTGCTTCTATTTATGTTTGCTTAAAAGAAATGTCAATAGAAATAGGAAAAACATCCACTGATAACACAAGAAAGTATGTCAATTTCATCTTAGTAACAGCGAAATTGTTAAATATAGCTTATAAAAAAGATATAAATAAAATAAAAAGCAGTTAAGTCAACATGCATTTTTCAGTGTTCTTACATAAATATAAAAAAATTGCTAATTACGTAAAAAGTAACGTCCTATTTTAATTATTACACTTAATTTTATTATGTACTACAACTTGTAGTTTTTTTTGTCTATATATTAAATTTTATTAGAAATTGTAAATGTCAATTTTAGAAATCAAAGCGATGAATTTTAAGGTGAGACTGAAAACATATTTTTGTATTTTTATGTAATAATAAAAATTGATGGTAAATCTGGTTGAACACTGTAACGATGCTTTTCATTTAGAAGATGATGTTCTATGTGATAATATTCATTCAACAGTTTGAAGTCAAGGCCTCAAAAACATGTACACTTATAAAACAATAAAAAAGTCGAAAGGTATTAGTATTTTATTTATTTAATAACTTATGGCTCCTTAGATCCTTATATAAAGTTCATTTAATAAAGATAAATATTTAAATAATTAAAAATTGCTACTAAAGGATTTCGGAATTTTTGTACACATCTAAAAAGTCCAAATATATAATATAACTTGTTCAGTTAAATAAATAATTTCAGTTATAATGTCTTTTTATTAAAAAGCAATTTAAGCGGTTTTCAAATTTATTCCATTTTATTGTACAATTATATTTTTGTTTTTCTATATGCTATAAAACAAATTTTACATATTTTTACTTTTAAATAATTAACTATATACCATTTTACTAAAACTTTAACCTTGCTTGTCCTTTCAACCTTAAAATCGCAAAATTTTCAAATTTTCGGACTTTTGTATTAGGAGAGCATAAACAGCTTCGGCTATATTCTGGATTCACATTTTCAGCGTGCAACAAACTTTAGGTACAGGCGGTACAGTGTCACTGCCTCTACTCAAATTATAGTTGAACTAGTGAACGTCAGATGGCAATAGTAGTATCAAAAAGCATTTTATTTTCAGTTCATACGGTCAATAGAAATAGTGTTACAGTTTTCTACTAGTATAATAGCTAACAGTTAAGAGATTAATTGTACGATGGCGCTAAGGTATCAAAATGCGTTATTTAATTCAATTTTAACTGAAGGTTATTTTATAATTATAATAAAATACTGATGAATTTATAATTAATTTATTTAGTTTCGTAACATTCTTGTGTTATACAATCTTTTGTTGAACTTTTATTGTTCGTTTATACAACATCAAACATCCCATTAAACAAAAATATGTAATGTTTGTTTTAGAGTATATAGAAGTACAAAAATATCATTTGTATTTTTTACAATAATAATACAATAAAATAGAATACATTTGAAAACCGTTTAAATTGATTTTTAACAGAAACGTACTTTATAACTGAAATTATTTATCAGCTATTTACAGTTTTTCTTTTATGACAAATGTTTTTAATGAAGAAGTACATCACTAATTAATCATTTACGATTATTTTGGATACACAAAAGTCTACATCAGTGTCTGATAACTATATTAAATTCATGAGTTGATAATTTTGAAACTAGCAGACATTCCGAAACTTTCTTTTTATAAAGTAGATAATTTCTAAAAGGGATTGATTATGTTAGTTTTGTGTACAAAATAGTTGTTTATATAAGTATCAGGAATCTATATGAAATTTTCATGTTTTTATGTTTGAAAATAGAAGGGATTCACAAATATTATTTTTAGAAATACAATAATTTATAATGAGGGTTTTGCACCTCTTCCACAAATTTTGTATAGATAATAGTTATCTATATCACTGTTCTTATGGTTCCAATATAATTTGCTAATGTATATCTATTATAAATTGTGAATACTAACAGAATTATACGGTGAACATATATAATTCTAGATACATCGGTGTATTCAAGTTGCATAGATACAGTGTGGCTACTTATTAAAAAAAATCAAAATAGAGAAACTAACACAAATTAAAAAAATAAATAAATAAAATAACAATTACACCTAGCTATTTAGTAACATTGGAACAGCTTTTAGATTACTTCATAGTCAATACTTTTGTTTAAATTGATTTGAACGATATTATTTGGTACAGTTTTAACTAAATTAAAAAATATTTAACAAATTTTTGATAATTATACATCCGTTACCAACAAATTACATACATAGTCATATTATGAAATACGAAATATATCTCAAGCAGGAATTATATAAGTTTTACATCAAATAAAAGAAAAATGATAATTAGAAAAAAAGTAAACTTTTTAACATGCTCTAAAATTCCCTTTAATATGTTTTATGAAAATAGTTTATTTTTATTTTTTAAACAGCTTTGTAAAATTTCGAAAAGAAAACTGATTTTACATTTTTACTAGCTTTTAAGTTTTACCCTTTTTTTCCATTTTTGAAAAATCATCGAGATGACACAGGGCCTGAATAAAGAAATAAAGAAACAAACAACAGAAATAGCATTGTCTTCGATGTACTAATAACTGCAAAATGTTACTGTAAAATAATCAAATTATTTAAAACAAGTAAAAAAAATAATTACCTTTCACAGAATGTTTTTATGACTGTAAAAACATTGAGTAGTTATCTCATTAATATTTTTATTTTCATGAGACAATGTAATTAATTCATAATTAAGAATTACTCAAATGGCCTTACTGTTAAAATTATATGTTATCAATTATAACGAAAATGGAAAATTGATTAAAGATCGACTGCCGTTTTTTTTTCTCATCTAATACCAAATACCGAAACTTGTAATTATATAATTAATAATTAAGTATGTAATATTTTCTCCATAATGATTCAATTTTATTGACCTTGCGAAAATTCTTTGTAGTGATAGAAGAAAAAAACATCAACCTTAGTTGAGAACTTTCACGAAATTAATTTTAGTTCCTAGTTTTTTATTTTTATTTTAATAAATACATATTCAAGGTAAATGCAATTTAAGTTTTTAGAATGGTATGTAGTTATTAGTGCTCTTCAACGCATATGTAATTATTTTTTTATCAATGCTACTATTAATTCTCATGTTTCATATCCTAAATAATTCTTTTGTAGGAATCTGTTGATATAAATGAATTTAAACTAAGAGGAAAACATGAAGCCTGTATGCTGAATTAAGAAAACACCACTTTAACTAGTTGAATTAGTTTAATTAAACAAATGAAGTTATAAAAATTAAAATTATAAAAAATAAGCGATGCTACAATTAATAAAAGCACTGTAAGTACGCGATAAAATAATTAATAATTATAAAAAAAACAGTAATATGGTTGATGTTACTTCCCCATTCGTTGGATCGACCATTCTTGTTGACAAAGAGGGCATCGATTATTTTGCTTCACCCACAATGAAACGCAGCAATAATGAAAGGAATGATTACATTCCCCCCAAACTACTACGCAATCCTGTTTTCCATAATAATCCTTTTTACTTTCTGCTTGACATCGTAAACAGGCATCTGTAACAATGTTATATAAAGCCATTTTTCCCTTATTATCGAATTGTCTGATTTTATTTTGATCATAAAATTAAACCCTTCTTTAAATTAAAAAAATTACTGTTTCAAAAAGGGAAAGAATAATAATTTTCAATCATATATACAAAATATTATTTATCGTGTTCATTGTAGTAAAAAGTGCCTTCAGGTTTGAACGTAGGGCAATGTACTACTAAAATAATAAAACATTTTGACTTTTGACGGTAATATCTTTTAAAAGGGTAGTATTGAACTAAAATTCTAATAAAAAATTACTAATTATTATTCATAGCTGCCATTACAATTCTTATATACACTTAGAATGCAATTTTTTCGAGCTTTTTTCAACTTACTATGTAATCATAAATACTTAATTAATTTTCAACCACATGGTAGACGGAAAATAAACAATAAAACAATGAAATTTAAATTATGCTATTTAACAATTATCATATTAATGAAATATTTGTTGAATTTTTAGTAGGGGTAAATTTTAAATACATTAATACGACAATTCAATAATTAATATCGCATTAATGTAATTATCATATTATTTAAAATTTCTTAAAAACTGCTGGTAACAGATACCAAAAACCCTATATCAGTAGAAAGGAAATTTAATTTTGCATCCTACAGTGAAATAACCATAGAATTCTAAAAAAATAGTTATTCTTGTTGGAATACCTTTTTTTAAGTCTTTAAATATTTGCAAATGATTGGCTAACGGTTAATTAAAATTAAAATTTTCTTTTCAATTTTTTTATTCAAATGACTTGATAAATAAATATTTTGATTCAAAAATGTTGGTTTTAAAATTCATTAATTGAGATTCTTGGCAAAAACTATACTTAAAATTAGAAAAAAAAAAAACTGTTTGGCCCGAGGTCAAATTTTCATCTTCAATGTGGCCCGACTATCAAAATATTTGCTAACCCCTGGGCTAACCCTTCCAGAAACGAATAGTGAAGATCACATCCCTCTGCGTGTTATCGGTTCGGACGCATTGATAAAGGAATTAGTTTCAATATTTTAAAAACCAAAGAGGAATTAAAAATAGCGATATTCGTAATAGCTGAGACACATATATAGCATACATATATAGTAGCACAAACGATTATATAATTACGTAATAAAATTCATACAATGGTTCCTGTTCTTATACCTACATACCTAATATGTATCAAGTATGAACGTTTTTTTTTTAATACAAGCACTTTTATGATTCATTAGTCACACATTTTAAAGTAATTCGGGAGTATTTTATATCTTAAACCTGTATAAGTATTTCCTGTTGGAAACTTCCATTCAATTTTAATTAAAATTATAACAGAAACAATTATTGCGCAATTACATTTAAGAATAATCGACATGCGATTGAAACTTATTATATTGGAACCCAATCAAACTATTTTTTATCCGTCAGCAGTATCGAAAGGGCATCAAAATATTTTAATGCCCACACTAATATTTAAATAATGCTTTAGACTAATTTAGATTATATAATATGTACGTTAATGCCAAAACAATGTACTTGAGCATACGGTATGAACTCAAAAAGTTTCGAAATAACTCTCTTTACTGAAGAGTTGCAAAAAAAAACGAAAAAACTAAATTTATAGGTATGTACCTACAGTATGTTTTCGAATATCAATACATTATCATTATTTATATTCGAATGCATATAGTCGGTATTTACTTATTTTTTATATATTAAATATATTTTGCAAATGGCTGTTTCTTCATAATATTAACACCGCAAATACGAACAACGAACATACACCACGTTGCATGCAGATGCAATCTTGCCGCTACGCGACGTCTTCTCTATTAGGGAACGCTAGGCTTGTGAATTTGTTACTGACGCTGTAAATATTTCTTGAAACGTATTAAAATTTATATTATTCAAACAGATCCAAAATTTTTTAGAGTGCAATTTTGTAAATTTATGTGTTTCATGGTATTAAATTAGCAGAAATATCAGTTTCAAAATGTAACTAAGATTTTTAGGCATGTCTTTAAAATTTATTGTTATGTGAATGGAAAACGTGATATTATTTTAAACAATAATTATTTTATTGTTATGATAGTGAAGTATTTTTTCCATTACAACACAAATATGAGTCATCCTATCAAACGACCTAGTTAATATAGTAATCTAAACACCTATACCATGTATTAAAACTATGTACATAATAAAAGATATGGGTGGTACAGTTGAAACAAAAAGATTCCTGTCTGTATCGTATAGATCTGCTAAACGTTATTTCAACTCTCTCAGATAAGTGGTGGATCTATTCGGCGATATATACGTTCTCACATAATTCAAATAAATCTGACAACTTCTCCCAAAAGTTTTACCTTTTTAACTAACAATTATATATGGAAATAAATATAGTCTTAGAAACGATATAAAATATTTAAAATCACCAATGTTTTCTTAAAAAGTGTGCTTCTGGTTTTCTCAATTATTCAAGATTTAATAATTCTTTTGTTTGATTAACTATTAGCAATGAAATAAAACAAATAATTTATAAAAGTTGAGTTTTTTGGATACTATTCGTTTCAAGTTCAATACCAACCTTTTGAATCAGTACTTATTGGTTAGGATTCAAAAAAAAAAATTTATAAAACAAAAGCTGCACTTTCAGTGCACGTTAACTGCTACAGTATAGGGTAACAAGTATATTTTATTGCATGTTGCATATAACAACGACCGTAAGGTCATGGACATACGTCGAAGGCAACGAACGTTTTGAAGATATACATAAACGTGATGTATTATATGTTACTTTTTACTATTTGCAAAACAATTATTTTTAAAATACCTAACAATAAAATTAACTCACCATATCTAAAGTTTCTATTTCATATATCGTAACTTTGAAAAATAAAAACGACAAAGAAATACATTTCGAAATAAGGTCGTAGATACCTTTTTTAGTTTATTTATATTTCTATTAAAATTTCTTCGATAACAGGCTTATATATTAAAGTAAACTAGGTATTTTGTTTTTATTCTACCTTAAAACGTTTTCGCGTTATCCGATATCATACTGTTTTTGGACGAAATTCGATGCTGATGACAAACAATTGCAATTCGAAGGAATAATTTATATTTTCTTTTACAGGGTTCGCAGTTTGCAAAGGTAATCTGCCCTTACGAATCAACATGATCCCCAAGAATGATACGACAAGTTAGATCATTTAAGTTGAAATAACCAATGATACCATGAGTTTGGATATTGGAAAAATTACCTGTTTACGAAGGGTAAATCACCATATAATGAACAGTTAAAGATTGTTCATTATTGGAGTGTTTGAAGACTGAAATTGCAAAGAAACGACCGCATATCGCAAATAAAAAAAATTGTTTCATCAAGACAACGCACCGTGTCACAAGTCATTTGTCATCAAAACAATGGCAAAACTTCATGAATTGAACTTCGAATTGCTCCCACATCCACCATATTCTCCAGATTAGGCTTCCAACGACTACTGGCTGCTCGCAGAGCTCAAAAAAATGCTCGCCGGCAAGAAATTTCGCTCGAATGTTCGCTGCTTTATGCTAGTATATGTTCCAGTAATGGACAGAACCCGTCTGCTAGGTCAGTCAAGCGTACCGCATCGCGCTCGATCAAAGATTTCGAGAATTCATTTGGTTTACTACACCGTATAGGACGGCACATTCGCGTCAGATGTGTTGTGGATGGATACTAAATTGTTATATCAGATAATAAATTTTAGTAATTGGGTCGCGAAAAAGTATATAAATATCTAAAAGAAATTGGCAATTATACAGCTCTTCTCCTAGTTGGAATTAAAGATTTAATAATGTAGAAGGGATTAAGGGTTGCTAGTCACGACTCGTAACAAACATTCTTTGTGTCCATATTATGTAACAACCGTCACTAATAATTACCTACATAAACTAATCAGAATTTCTGACCAAGTATTAAAAAACGAAAATATTTATGTTCGTTTGCTTTTTTGATACTTTCAAATTATAAAGAAAATGCCCTTTCACTTATTACTTATTACCTTTTTATTCCGTAAATTTTAACTGGAAAGTTACTCAACATGATATAAAAAGTTATTTCTAAGGACAAAAGAATAGAATTGACAATTAAGTCTTGGCAAGAAGGTTTCTGTACCAGACGAAATGTATCAATAATTCTAGTGATTTGAGACACAATGATTTTTATAAGCCACTTTATTTAAATTTATTTTCTATAATATATAGATCATAGTAAGGGACATATATTTATCTGTTTTTGTATGTTTTTTAAATAATTTAGCTTCAATGTTTATAGGAACTACAATTAGGTAATTAAAGAGAAGACAATTTAGACTTAATAAATAAAACTTTTAATTGATCTTTATTTTCACTTTTGTAAAGTAAATTTTATTAACATCAATAGTGTCAATTTTGTGTTTTTAATGATACGTAAAATGTATCAAATATCTAATTGAATTCATTTTTATTCTACCTATTCAAATGTACAAATAAATTAACAATTCACCACAGTACTTGTGTTTATACAGCAATCGTAAATAAAAAGAAAATGTGTTATTGTCAATGAAACAATTGTTTTAACAGCAATTGTTTACATTTGCATTTTCTAGTTGTGTGTTAAGTCAACTATTAACTATTTTAAAAAATCAAGTTCATTATCAACTATTTCAATCAGAGGTCATTTTGATCTCTAGTTTTTGGAACAATTCCAATGACAAAGGTGATATAGAAATATAATTATAAATGAACATGTTTTGTTTGTATTACATTTTATTTTATACATATACTGAATATCGAGAATGCTCATAAAATTTTCAAACAGTAAGCAGGAAATTTTATTTACTGATGATTATTTATTGATAATTATGTTGTATTGAAGTAATATCAGAAAAAATATATAACTGTTCTTAAAATGACGCAATTTCTACAAAATTCGAAAACATTTTTGATGCAGATTTAGATTAATATAAACATTTCAGTATATTGGAGATGGAGTTCAATTAACACCTTTTCAACAAGAAATTACATAAACCTTACGATTAATAATCCTATAAGTTTATTTTCGACAAATATAGAGTTTAGAAGTTTAAGTATGAGTCAAATGCCCTTCGGAAAAATTAGGTCAATATATATATCCATATTTTTCCCTGATTATTTCAAATAAAGCAGTAAATAAGAACTTAAAATAAAAAAATAATTAAACAATTCTCTCCAACGTTTCGTTTTTTATTGAGATCTTCCTTCCTAAGGGGAATTGTTTTTTGTTAAAAGCAAAAATCCATCATCTTTTTTTTTTAATTTATTTTTACCTATACAAGTTTAAAAAAAGAATTAACGAGAAGATTGTTGTTGGATTTTTGCTTTTAACAAAAACAATTCCCCTGAGGAAGTACTCAAGAGCGAAACGATGGAGAGAATTGTTTAATTAATATTTTTAATTGCCTGATCAAGTTCGAATTTTACTACTTGAAATAAGGTCAATATTTTTATCTTGACATCAAATTACTAAGAAAAACTACTCCCAAAGTTACCACACCTTTACACGCGCTGGTTTTTCAACTAAATTAATTTATGGAATTTAAAAATAAATTATCTTTTATAAAGTAATAACTTCTTATCATTTTTTGTATTTTTCGTTAATTAGTATTATTACTATTTATTAATATCTATATTAGTATAAGCAGGAAATATATTTTTTAACACTATTCTAACATACCCTTGTGAAAAATTGTTATTGAATCTATAACACATTTCCTCTCTTAATATTTTCTATAATATATAGATCATAGTAAGGGACATTTATAATTAAAAAAATCGTGATAAATGTCCGTTGAAATTTTATTTTTGAAAAATTTAAATTTGGATTATTTTGATATATTAATCACTGAGAATACTTATTAATGTTTGTTTAACAAGAATTTGATGTATCTAGATTATGCAATATATATATATATAAGAAATTGTTACGTTATAAAAGACAACTATTTTTCAAAATTTTAAAAACCAACGTTTGCAGAGGTGTAGTTACTTAGGGAATAGTAATGTGATGTCAAGGTAAAAATATTCACTTAACTTGACCCATACTTACCCTGCTAAACTCTTTATTTCGTGAACTATGATGTTTCTGTTACTGGAATTTTTTAATTTAATTTCATATCTATAAGTAACTAAAATTTTCCGTAAATAAAACTTCTACATTTTATCTTTATTCATCAATTGAAATGACAAAGCAAATCAATCAAACATTTCTGGTACTTTTCCTATTGTATATTTTCCACATTCCGATGTGTGCAATGTTTTAATACTGATATATATTTTTATTATTATCTTATTACCTATTTAATATATCACGTTATCAAACCAGACATTAAACAAATCTGTAATTTATTAATTTTAATGGGATATTTCCATTTAATAGTTTTCCGATGTTTAAATTGTTTTATGCAAATACTGGACCTTTTGTTCAACAATAAATGAAAACTAATAAAATAACAGTTGAAATGCCGAAACTTTTTAATAACATTGTCCATTGTAAAATATGGTTAAGCAACTAACAAAGTAGCACTGTTTTCATGACAGCTAACTAACGTTCAGTCGTATTGTTAAATAAGCATTTGGGATTAGGCTAGCCAATGATAAGCTTAACAAAGAAGATTATATAACCGTAGTTTAAAAGAAAATGTCTCAATTTTGTCAACACCACTTTCGTTAGATTATGGTGTTAATTAGTTTCTTTGATTAGTACATAGTACGTAATTTTCATGAAACTCGTGTTATAATTAATAGTAGATTGAAATTTAAATTTTTAAATATTGCGCTACACCGTCAATATGGATAATTTTCGTGGACGAACACGATTGGTTGATTTCTCAAAGCGCGCAGCACCTTACATTGTTACATCATGACAATATTATTCAATGTTCAGTTAGCTAGTACCTTATTTTATTTATTGCCTAGCCATATTAGAAGATGCCAGACTTTTCAGATTATCTGCGGCTTATTCTTAACAAGAGTACCAATTTGAGGACAAATATTCTACATATTATTTTTAAACAATTTGTATAACAATATTGACGTTAAGTAATTACGATTAAACGATTAAATTTCATTGCACTTTATCAGGTACTTGTTTAACAACATTTTCAATATTATCAGTTAAAGTATAAAGTAGGCATCCAAACTTCTAGAACTTCAGTGGGGTACGTGAAATATTCAATTTTTATACAACTTAATAATAATACAATGCAAATATTTACACAACTAATTAAATAATATTGAAATACATATTTACTTTTAGTAAAAGATAAAAGATTAACAGTAGTTATACTACAAAAAAAATAATTGTCCGTATGGTTAATATAGAGACTCTACATTTATAGTTTTTATAATTTCTATAACCACACCGAGAGATAGGGTTGGAAAAAAACAGATTTTTATTGAATTTGTGAAACAAACAATTCAAAACGTTTTAAACAACATATATTCATGTGTATTAAACAGTTTTTTTTTTTTCGTTCATTTTCAACACATGTTTTAAACAAGTTTAATTAATTAAATTTTAATTATCACTTTTTATATATGTCACAAACACTTCCTTCATTATTTTGTTTAAGTTTCTGGAGTATCTTGTGACACAAGCATTGATAAAAATATTTATTATTTTCCCAAAATAAATAATAGAATCTGTAATCTACTTAGTAAATTAGGAGTAAAACCTATTCATGTAAACAAGATGGAAGGACCTCTGAAGAAGCTCGCCACTCGTGTTGGTGAATAAGGACTGCACTAGTTCACATTTTCAATAGTTTGCCTACTCTAATTCTATTATCTCTATGGTTTTAATGGTCAGCTAATTTGAGAATGTCGTATCTCAGTCATTTCCATTATCTCTATGATTTAGTTAGGCCGATTTTTTTTAATGGCATTTCATGCATCTGTTGCCGTTTTTCAACAATCATTGCCGAAAAGTGTAATAATGTTCAATCGTTTTTTTTTTTTACGGCTGAGAGATTGGAAAACACACAAATAAACCTACATTAGAACATTACTAATCTATACAAATATGATGGCTGTAATTATTAACGATTCAGTGTAAAATATGCTCTCAAATACGTAGTTTAGATAGGCACGTGCTACTAAACAAAGTGCTAGACTTTGAATAATGACAAACACAATTGACAATGACAAGCTATTGTTATATAGTAAAGTGTTGAGTTTGTTTTTATTTTATTTTATTTATTACGGAGAAGGTAGTGCTGCGAAGGACTCTGTTTTCTAACCGAATCTTCTGCTTTCTCCGGGGCTGCTGGTTAGAAAGCTACCCCCGGTAGATTGTTATTGCAGAGACAATTGGGGATCATAAATAAAACGCCTGCACGGCTGCCATACAGACGTTTTACTTCTGTCCTCTACAGAGACTTAACATTTTATAATAATTTGGGGTACTTAATGGATTAAAGATATGACAATAGATACACAATTGAATAAGTAGCTTTGTTAACATAATGGCGTACACAAATAGATTACCATCAATGCAAACAAGACAGTAATGACGTGTTTTGATGTGACGCTATCTTCCATTTTCATCAAATTTCCAACAAATTACAGGAAAATAACACTTGGCATAAACATTTCCCAAATATGTACATATATTGCTTTTATTAGAAATTCCTATGGAAATGTGATTCAAATAACCGAACCTGTAATAATGGATCTATAAAAATACATTCACTTCACTTCACAAAAATAGTGTACCTCAAACACATTAATGCGATATTAATTTATACCCACTACAGATGACCTTATACAATGAGGGAAAAATTTGTTACTGTTGTCACCCGGGATCTTTGGATTTACACGTCACATTGTGTTTGTAAATATCAGATCATTTTATTTTGGAAGTTTTAATTTCACTTTAGTTGCGCAGACGCAAGTTGGATCGTAGTTCTGTTCGCGCAGTTTTTTCAGCTATTAGCAATGTAACATATAATTATTCTTACATAAAATTAAATGAGAAACATTTATACACTGATAACATTTTTACATCAAAGGCATCGTTTATTACGAGACAAATGAAGAAAACATCGTCAAATTAATTTTGAGAGTGATTAATCGAATTATAATAGATGTTACAGCCACGATAGGGATGGAGGCCTTTTTGGCATGTATTGGAAATCCTTCTAAACAAGTGGTTCCTGACAAATTTTCTATGATATATAATTCTTCTCTTGTAAAAATCCTAATTATTAGGCCATATAGGCCCGGCGCAAAATTAGACGCAAACTGGAAAGCAGTTGTAGCAATGTTAATTGAACTAAGCAATACAAAATGTCGCCGCCATTATCTAACATGTTGCGCATAAACTGCGCCACGGCACCAAGCTGCGTCTCATTTTGCGCCGGGTCATTTTTTTTTTGTATTTTAATAGTATAATTATCTTATGCCATTGAACAGTGTATACGTATTTTAAACGATTAAATGAATGCTATTTTAATAAAAACCAACCAGTTTTGGAAAAACAGGAAGATATAAATATAAAACAACAATCTAATTTCTTAAATAAGAACGTCAGAGGTCGCACTAAAGAGCTACTAATATCTATAACATCCCGATGCATATGAAGTCAACGCTGAAATTACCCACTTAAAAGAATGTAACTCTTATCAAGTGAGATACTGAGAAATGTAACAAACAAGATTTACCACCATTTGACTTCATGTTATTATCAGTACATACAAACAAACGTAAGCAAGTATAATCTAAAAATACCACCTCAAAAGACGATATGACAACCTACTACAATATTTTCTTAAATTTTAATTCCTGGTTACTTTCCGTAACCACATATAACTAATAGCAAAAATTGTTGTTTCACATGAAACTACATGAAATTCATCCATCTCCCAAAACGTCTGATGTACCACTCAGTTTGAATGACCCTGTATATTTATAAGAGAATATTTATCGGAGACTGTGACAAATTACAAAAAACAATAATTAAAGAGACTCACCCCTTTTACCACAAAAAACTTACAATAGCGGACACGTGTTTCGCCCACTTTGAGTGTGGGCATTATCCAGTCTCGCGTTGATAATACCCACATTCAAAGTGGGCGAAACACGTGTCTGCTATTGTCAGTTTTTTGTGGTAAAAGGGGTGAGCCTCTTTAATTATTATTTTTCTGTATATATATATATTGAAGATTATTTCCAAAAGTTGTACATTTTTTGTTTAATAAACATTATATAAATATTCACCCTATTATTAAACAGTTTAGTGAGTTTTTGGCTAGCATGTATAATAAGAAATGAATGTAATAAGAAACTTAATTTTAATAGATCTAACTGACAGTTGCGTACGATTAGAACATTAGACCAAACTGCATCTGGACTCAATTAATCTATAATGTTTACGTAATTAGAAAATGCGGGTACTCGATTGGATTGGTTCGTTATGCAGGCAGCCCTGTGTATGTGTTGGTCGTCACGTAAAATGAGAAAGAAATGATTCGTTTGTTAGCCTTCTCCGTCAATAACGAACCGTAATTATTAAGAGAGACGATCTACTTAACAAAAAGTTGGCAAACCTTTTTCGGTTAACAATCCATGAAAGTTACTTTCAATTGAATGATTGCATAGAAAGTAGTACTTTAAGATGCCTTTATACCCAAACACTACACATGTATTAACCTTCTGTGACGTTAAGAGAATCCTTCTTAAAAAAAATATTGTTATGTTGTAAACATCTTTCTAAACCATAATTACTAATCATTCAATTCGTTAATACTAAATACTATGAAAGAAGCAAATTAATATTCGATTACGTTTCTGTTTACGCAGGTATTTAATTTATGAAGATCAATAATTAATCATTTTATTTTATAGTTAGCAGAATTTTGCATTTTAGATGGGAATCAGAAATATAAGGTTAAAATTATGTCCCACAACTAATAACGTCACATAAATTAGCAGAAAAGTCGTCAATTTTTATTATTTTCCTTCTATATATTTAGCTGAGAAGTGTCGAAATTAGGTACAGACTTTCCACAGTCGAAAAATCACCAGTTTTCTGCAGTTTTTGATACTCGGTATTGAATGGAAAGTACAGACACACAAACTGTTTAAATAAAATAAAAATTTGTAAAATTTTCACAAATATGTTTATTTGGAACGACAATTGTTTCGCTACACTGTAGCTTTTTCATTTATGAATGGTTCATAAAAGTTGAAAATCAATATAACTCCAGTTTTTAATTTAGTTTCGTTTTTACAACTTTTATTTATTTGTAAACGTTTTATTTGATACCCATTCTTTTAAAAGTAGATACAAAAATAATTTTTTATTAATTAATTTTTAATTTTTAAAAAATGTGGCCTCCAAATGAAATCAATTCAATGGTGTATTCAAAATATTTCAAAATTAAACAAAAAAACTAGTGTTGCTTCATTCGATAATTAAAAGAAATTGTCAGACTTTCAAACTGTGCAAACTTTCTAGATACACACTTGACTTCGGTAAACCTCAACCAAATATTTTAATAAGAAAAATATCAACAAAAACGCTAATCGGGCTATAACAGTAGTGAGCAAAGTCAGTCTTTTCTTGCAAAATGTACAGGACCAAGATGAAGACACTTCCATGATTGCAAAACTACTACCAAGGCCAAGACTGCTGAGAAATTTATTTAATTTCAACGGGATGTTTTTTATCAAATAACCTAGGTACCTTTACTATTAATGGTCTGTGTATTTTTTGCGTAAGAAATACAAAAAAATCTTGCTCTAATAGTAACATAAATTTTATTCACGTACTTCCCCCTTTAATTTAACGGTATTGTATCTCTAGCATAGTTTTTAGTTTAGACATTACCATGTTTTCAATTCATCACCTGATGAAGTCAATGTTTGGCGAAACAATATTGTAGTGTAAGTAATAGCATCTACTATCAACAAATTTTCACTCTGTTATGAAATAAATAACATAAAGGGATAATTGTAATTTTTTATATAATTCTATTCCATCCCGTGGTCAACAGTAACACCCCGTATATACTAAACAGTTTTTATAACAAATATAAACAAATCTTATTATTTTTAGAATCTTATGTAAATGAATTTAAAAACAAAAAATGGAGCGATATTTATTTTTAAAAACGTGTTCATTTTAGTTGTAACTGAATAAATCTGTCTTTCTGAAATTTGTTGATGTTTATTTTATTGAACATAAAACTTATTTACACAAAAAAGTTGATGATGTTTGATGAAAAAAAAAAATAATAATATCAGTTTCCTTTAAATGTTATCGTTATCAATATTTCTGATGAATCGAAATTCACTTTTTGAACCCGGAAATATTAAACTACTAATTCATGATTAACACCGATATGACACTGCTTTCCAAATAGTTCTTTACTTAAATAAATATGGTTTCCTAAAACAATTGTTATCTATTAATAGATAATTATTATTATGGATTTTAGACCCATGTACCTACAATTAGCTATATATACATTAAAGTGGTAAAAAAGTCAATTATTTTTTTTAATGCGATATCCAATAGTTACAGTATGATGACTTAAAACGCCTATTATAATTTGATTTATTTAATTTGAATAATTAATATAATATTATTTGCTAGTGGTTTCTGAATGTAATTTTCAATTTTTTTTGTCGGTTAATTACCTCGAGTTTTTTTAGTTGTTTCTGAATTTCGCATTTGAAGATAAAATCAGTGCGTTTATTGAAGGAGAAATACAAAAGAACATAACACTTCATTTCCTATTTTCCTGACTGCGAAGACAAAGGTATTCGGAAAATGATCCTGATAAAATTCAAAAAGTTTTAATTGAAATGCAACACCGGCCGTGAAAGCCTGAAAACAACAGTAACGGTTGAAATGCTTAAAAAAACACAATATTTTGTGATGTTAGGTTTCCCTGTCAAAGTGAATTTGTACATGATTTCAGATTTACCCTTCCATAACTGTTGAAAAAGTACAAAGATATATAATATATCGGATATTTATGTACATTGCTTCATTATTGAGCTACATAATTCAGAAATACCTTAAAAAGATCTCAAGTTAAATGAAAAATGGAAAATTGCATTCAGGAATTACTATATAATAATATTAAGGGATCCAATTATAACAGGCGTTTCATTTCTTCTTTCCACAACTATTAAATATGTTACATTAAAAAACATGGTGGAGTTATTTGAATCAGTCTAATATACATAATAAATAATATGATTTATTTTACGATCACATTTATTTTTAAAGTTTTCCAATTGTATTGTGCACGTGCAGACATTTTTAAAGTGGCATCCACTGTTTACTGAACTACGTCAGATGTTAATTATCTTCAACTAGCTATTCCTGAACACAGAAAACAAACATTTCCTGGTATTTTATTGTGAATTGTTTGACGTCACTAATTTGGGAAAAATTAGACCAATTGCTACGGCTGTTAATTACACACCTAGAGCAAAGGTTCTCGAACCAAGAAATGCTCAATAACACACCCTCGTGATTAGCTGAAACATTATCCGAAACGTTATCTTAATCTATATATTACATTGTTATCGTCATCGTTTTATGGATAAAACCACTAACATAAGTCAAAACATACTTGTGATAAGAACAATAGTTAAACAGAGATCTATAATGATGATTTATAAACATTCATTATAATATTAGAAATCTACATAATGTCAGTTGCTAATTTTATTCGTAAGGAACTTAATATTTCACATTAGGTCATTAATCTGAAGACTATCGCACGTAGAAAGCAAATAAAACACGATTCTAATCACAAAACAGTATTTCTATTGCATGGGACAATATGGCGGAACAAGTCCGCCATTTTTATTAGATAATGCAACTCACAGTCTCAAAATTAATTCAAGGATAGCTTTTGGAGATAATTTTTTGGCTCTATTATTTAACAAATACTTAATCAAAAATAATAATGATTAAACAATACCTTATCAAATTACAGGGATAAATGTAATAATAGTTTGCGTTTATTATTAAATTAACAAAAAAAATGTTTTGTTTTTCTTTTAGGGCTACGGAACCCTAAAACAGTACTATGCAACGCATTTTTAATTACAGTCATGAAATAAAATTTCTTAACAAATGAATAAAAATAAAGTTTGATGCATAATTAATTTTTACACTTAAGTCTTATCAAAAACGTTATTCTTCACCAAAGGTCAGGACACGTAGGTGATGAACGCAAACAGCAATTAAAAACATTTAATCGGTCCTTAGATCTAAAATAATGAACAAGCACAGCAATAAAACGTACTTGACATATTAAGTTTATCATTTCCTTTTTGTGTATATTGTTAATTAATTTTTTTAATAGATTGTGACAGGATTTTTACATATTTTACAAAATTATGATAATAATTACTTTATTTTCATTTGTTTTTTCGAACATATATGTAAGTATATAAATGTCAATGTCGGTACCTACCACAAGTGATTAGTCATTTCAAAATAATTATTCTATTAAAAGGCATTTTACATGTTATCAGGATAATATTTCTAGATTACTAGGTCAAGATTATCAAATAGAAAAGAAAAAAATAACAACTTTCAACGTAAAAGAGTGTCTTTAAGAATGTTATTGTAATAAGTCCGAAAATTAAAATCGTAGTTTTTAACATATTTTGTAAAATGGAAGTCACAATAGCGATGACGACAAATAGCAGGAGAACAAAAGGGCGCTATGGAATTCAATAAGTAAAAGAAGAGATATGATGTGCGGCACCTTCTGAAACATGAAGGGCTAGATAAGATATTTTATATAGAAACAGAAACGGGAGTAAAGAAGGACAGAGGAATACCTAGATTAGATTACTGTTCCCAAATAGTTATATATATAGGATGTTCAGTCTTCGGACTGATGTCCCTTTCTGACGATTAGATAATGACATAAGTACGCTTTACTTTAAATACGAGGGTGGATCAAATATAAATGAGCCTTTTTAAATTCGGCATCAGCTATGGGAGTGTCCACACAATCATAACGAAAAACTTGGAATTCCGAAAAATTTCAGTTCGTTGGGTTCCAATGTTGCTGAGTAAAGATCAAAAAGCTGCTCGAGTTCGTATCTCTCAGGTGCTCCTCACTCGATTCGATTGTACCCCATTACACTCCAACATCAAAACGAGCAAGCATGGACTGGCGGCGCAAAGATGAATCAAACCCAGTGAAGCCGAAAACACGTCTGTCTGCATGCAAAGTTTTAGCCACGGTTTTTTGGGACTGGACACTGGACTCAGCTGGAACACCCTCCATATAGCCCAGATCTATCCCCTTGTGATTTCTACATGTTTGGGCCCCTCAAAGAATCACTAGGAGGCGAGCGATTTCGCGATTTCAGACCGTTGAATAGCTGGAGGCGATCGTGCGCAACTGGATAAATACCCGCCCTGCTTCTTTTTATAAAAGCGGGATGAAAAAACTACCAATGCGTTGGGGAAAATGTATAGACAAACAAGGGGGATATATCGAAAAATAGAGAAATTTGTGTTTTTGTAAAACTTTTCAAAATAAATGTTTTATGAACAAAGTCTCGTTTATATTTGATCCATCCTCGTATAAATAGGATTTGTTAGAAATTATATCTAATATCCAATAAACAGGGTTAACATAACATTCATATACAGAGTGACTAAACAGAAGTTTAAAAGGAGCGAAAAGTCAAAATATTTTCGAAACTGTGGCATTTCCGGTTATCCTGTAGGTACACCGTTACTTTAAATAGCATAACCATTTTTTTAATAAATAAAGAAGACCAAATAAAGAAATTATTGTTATATTCTCATTCCAAGTCTAATTACCATATAAAGATACAGGATTTAATATTTACAATGTGTTTAACAATTTAAACATTGACAATCACTAGCTAAAGACAAGGTTTATCGGCACCTTTGATACGGCATGGTCAAAAATCAATGACCCTATTTCTTTAACAATAATATAAATGTGCCTATATTGTAAATTTGTATTATATAATTATATTTATTTTACTTTATATATAGAAACCATATTATTTAAAAAAACAACAGATATCTATTACAAAAGATGAAATAGGTATAGATATTAATAAGTGCTACAAAATACAAAAACAAACAAAATATTCAAAAATGAAATTGCTAGCTTTTTTTTAATGTTTTTAACTAGAAAGATTTATTTATTCATTTATTATTTATCACGCTCTATTTTGGCATCAGTTTGTTTTTCAAATACGCACTCATTCACGTGGGTTCTCTGTGCATAAGATGACAAAACTTTCCATACAAACATTTTAAAAATAACCCCCCGTAATATGAAAAACATGTATTAATATTTTTAAAAATTTTGGACCATTATTTGAATACAAGAGGAGGGAATTTTTCATAATGGTACCACCGAATTACCGAAAAATTATTAGAAAACAGCACAAGTACAGGGAAACTTTTATTTTATTTTATTTTATGTTTAATATGTTATGCTTTTTTGTTTTAAACATAGTTTAGAACAATGTTTAAATGTTTTATTAAGATTATGTTTTAAACATGCCAACCCTGGTCAATGTTCTATTGAGCAGAGAACCCCAAACCTTTTACCAATCACCATTTGCATAAAAGACCTTTGGGAAAACTATTAGCCACATAAAGCACTAGCGCTTTCCCAAAGATGACAAGTATTTGTGAGATACATTCCCAAAAAAACATTATTCCGTTTTTTTAATATTCATTGATAACCTCTTTCTCAGAAACTGCTGGGATTTGGAATCGATCTTTGGGAAAACTATTGGCTACATGTAACACTAGTGCCTTCCCATAATTTCTAGAAAACTTATTTTGTTATTATCTATTAATTGCTGGGGCACAATAGAACCCTATATTATGAAATGACTAAAACACTACCTATAAGTAATTAGTGATAGAAGAGTTAATTTCATTTGAAGCTTAACAATCAATGTTTTCTTAATTTCATTCATTTGGTTTTGTTCCTTGGATTAAAAAAAAAACAATAACGTAAGTATTAACATTTTGCATGTACTTGCACCGAAACATAAAAACAATCTGATAAAAAACAAGATAATGTAAAAAAAAATTGTTCCCTTAACTATCTAATCCAACTTGTGCAGTAGTGAAGCACAAAATGCAATTAGGATACTCAAGCACAATGTTTGCTTGAAGCCGATAACATAAAATAGAACTCAAGTGCCTAATACATTAATACTGTTATCTAAAAATATATAATAACTAACTCAACAATTAAAACAGTAACATGAATGTATATATTTGACACCAACAATCAGGTGCGTTAAATATTGCCTTTTGCCGGCCATTTTAAGTGGAGTAGTAACCCAAATCAATTCTCTGTATATATATGTATAACTGGGCCAGCAGACGTGTTCTGTAAATCACTATAACCTTCAACGCTCTCAGCACCCACATTTACCAGCATAAATCAGTAAATCAGACGGGTAATTGAGCTGCAATCGATGCAGAGAATCATACATGCTCCGCTTCTACGCGATTCCGAAGTAATATTTTCGGTGGCAATACGGATTTCGTCTACATTGATAAAGCATGTGACATAACATTTAACATGTGTTCTAGTGGCTCTACTTGCAATAAGTGTACGGCTATTATTTTACTGACTTTATTCATCACGAGTAGGGACTACCAACTTTCTATTAAGGAAGAGTGGAAACTGGAAGGGTTGTATGTTGTTTGTAATGATGTTTAGTGTCGTCGTGTGCAAATATCTAATAGTGTGATTAGTCAAGATGAAGAAGTACCTAATCGGGGATATATGCGAATGGGACAGTGTGTATGCTAGGAATTGGTGTAAGTTTAGACATTCGAAATATTTGTTACAACGTAGTATGTAGTTGTTATGACGTTTTGATTGTGTTCGGTTCGGTAAAATAATGACAATCCAACAATGAATTTAGTTCATAATTTGCCTTAGGTGACGAGATTTTTCAATAGACAAGTGAAGAAAAAATTGATTTAACAATATTATTCTCCTCCTCTTCATGTCTGTAAAATCCCAAGGATTGTTTGTAACTTAATAGCATACAATTAACAGCATGAACTTTAATAAAGGCAATTACTAATTTGATATCAGACAGGCACTTTTTTCACAATTTTTTTTATATGAATAGATAAATAATTATTAGAGGTCATAAGCCCAATAAATACAAGGAGCTTCCTATCCACTAATGTTACATCTAAAATGTACAAGATGATAAATTATTATACATATAACAGCTACCATTGAACAGTTTTTACTCCATTTATTTTAAGTCATCAGTTTACACATTTAATATTTTAACACGCTGTATTGTCTTTTATATGCAATTAAAAGATAAACTATATAATATTTAGCAACATTAGTTAATTTTGTGGATATTACTTTGTCAAACCTCAATCCACCTGTATGTTACGAGGGTAAATCAAATATAAACGGTAATTTTACTATTTAGCTTAGAGCGTAATTCCGATCTAGAGGATTCGATGTTCGAGTGTTGTTTGGTTTATGAGGAGGAAACCGGCTTAGGTAGCAGCTGCGCTCGGTTCTGTCCGCAGTACAGCCATGACTGAGCGCAAGGTACCGTACCTTCGTCTGTTGCACAATCATAATGCGCATCATCATAAAGTTTTTAACCAATGAAGGCGTTAAACCATCGGAAATTTTCACTTGTTTGAAGGCACAGTTTGAGGATGCTATATGCTACACCGTCTCATAATCGAGTATATACGTGTGCGTGGATCAGAGAATTAAGGGATGGGTGAGAACGTGTCGAAAATGAAATTCATGATCGACGCCCCAGAATAAGTCTCGCTAATGACAACATCCGTGCTGTTGTCGCAAAATAAATGAAAAAATCCTATATGCAGTATATGATGTCGCAAAATTTACAATTTGTAAGATAAAACAAAAAAGGGACTAAATAAGTTCAGAATTTCCGAGAATGGAAAAAAAATTCTTGATCAACGAAAAAAGAAATTTATTATGAATGACGAAATAATTAAGTAAAAAACAAAATTAATAAGTCAGTATAAATGATAAACAATTTAATGTTTTATGTAGGTATTTGTTGCTATTTTTTAATGAGTGTGTATTAGTGTTTTATATTTTTATGTACATTTATTTTGTTAATTATAGATGCTTATTGCATATTAAATATAACATTCGTTAATGTAAAAAAATGGGTAATATGTACAGCTGTTAATCTTAATTTATTTTTTCGAAAATGTTATCAACAATAACAGCTCTAGAAACAATGTTGTGTTTATAACAATCTTAACGGATGTAACTTGTAGTTAGATACCTATTGTAGAACGTTTTTGTCAAATCACCTTGATTTTTCTTTTGCTCTTGCTTTTGTAAGTATTTTTTTTATTGAAACGTAACGGTTCGGAAACTCCCTTCGTCTGAAGGTCACAACAATATTTGGAAATCAGTAAATACAAACACACTTAAAATTTTACGTATTTTAAATTTTATTCCCAAAGAAAAACGAGATCTTTATAAATTAGTACACTTGCATAGCAGTTTAATAGTTTTTGTTAAAAAAAACTCGCCACCAAGGTTCAAACATCTACTAAAAACGGGTTGACGGACATATAGTAATTTCCATTTAATAATAAGACTGTGCTTATGCTAACACAATATTGCGTAAGCAGCATATTGATGAACATTATGACTTACTGAGCAACCAACGAGTACGTAATAATTTTTTTCATTAAATAATAAATACAACTGTCTATGGTGCAATAATGATAAAACATTTTTAAATATTTTAATAAAACACAAAGTTTATCAAACTCATACAATTGTTTCGGCCAACGGGCCATTTTAAAAGAGTACAGATTTGTTACTAAATTTAAAGAAATTCAGTCGATCAATATAAAGGGATGAGGGTAATACGGAAATTTCTAAATGCAGGTACCTACTCTGGTAAAAACAGTTACAATTAGTATAAAAGTAAAGGTGAATTGCTGGTCTCTAATTCAGTGTGATTATTAACTATTAATTTATTATTATTCAGCGCTTTTTTAATTTCCAAATTTTTGAGAAGGCTTAGTTTCTTACTTTTTACACAATTGTGTAGCAGTTTTACATTTTTATCATCTAGGTAGTGATTATTGGTTATGCAGTGCGCCGAAAAACTAGTCGACATTATATTGTATTTAATAGATCTTTTATGTTCGTCTAATCTGTTTTTTAGGGCCCGGCCAGTATATATATATATATTATATATATATTACATTTTAATTCGTATATGTTATTTTTTGAAAGTTTATTTATTTTAATTTAAGTTTGAATTTTATCTGTCCGATGTATTATTGAAAAAGACTTAATAAGTCGAAACAACATTGTAATGTTACTATTAAATCAGATTCATCACCTGATGATGCCACTGTGTGGTGAAACAGTATTGTCGTATACAAAATATACTTTACTTGAAACTTTGTTGTTTTTATTTTTCGTTAAAAATATGAATAAGTTTCAACACATATCAGCCACTACCCTAAATAGTTAAACCTTTTAAAACATTGCAAATATTTAAAAAGTATTTCACAAGAAGTTCACCAGTAACACAGTGAAATTTAATAATAAGTACAGTATTAATTACAATAGTTACAAAAACACAATTACGACAATAAAATGTAAGGCCACTAAAAATGAAGTCGAGGTATTCAGTTCTTGTTACGTAAGTTTTATGTTATTGATAACACTTTAATTAAACTAATAAGAAAAATAGGTAAAATGTACAAAAAACTTTTATAGGTATGTATCTATAATCTCTTTATAAAAATATCTCCATAACATTTTGCAACACACTCGTTTCATATTTGATTAGAAATAAAAATACAGGCAGCATTTTTTATTTTCGTTGACTTGGCCTACTTTTGAAACAATTAACAAAGAACAAAATAACGTTTCATTGGAACAGTTTCGTTAAAAAACTGAAAAAAATTATTAATATCCAACTTTTTGCGGTAATATCTTTATCTTTAAATGTACTAATCAGCTGTAAACACTTACAAATTTTTGATATCTTTCTCTTTGTCTATTTAGGACGAATGAATGTGGAACTTAAGATTTATTTACGAAATTTTGGTTTCTGAAACCCATTTTGACTTCATCATTGCTAGATCTGGACTGTACAGAGGATGATCGAGTTGTATCAGCATTGTTATGAAAGGGAACGATTATTTTGGAGAAAATAATTTGATCACACCCCGTACAGTCCGGACCTAGCGCCCAATGACTTCTATGAGGACGAGACACAATAATTTGTTGTGGAAATAATGTAGAAAAATAGATTAAGGTAAAAGGTTTCGTGTGCAAGAAAAATTGAAAAAAAAAAACATGCCTCATATTACAGGCTTTAAATTACAACAGTCCAACAAACGCATTCCTGTAATACAAAATAAAAATTACAGACAAAACACTGAACTATGATTCAAATTATCAAACATTATTTATTTTATTTAACTAAAATGTTCAGTAACCAGAAACATTGTTATTCAGATTTTCATTCATATTTTATTCGTTCATTTCACGAAACGTGATAAATAAAACAAATTACTAGAAAACAATTATTTAAAAATCACGATTAGTATCATTGGACTTTGATAAAAAATTTATTATATGAAAAGCAAAAATACTAAATTCGTAGATATTAATGAACAAATATTACTTTAAATAAATTTACAAAAATATATGTTTATGTGATACGCTTGCATTTTTTTTTACTCATACTGTGCGTATAGTGTGTGTGTATGTAGTGACAGCAATTCAAATATTCCGTAAAAAACGACAATTATAATGATAACTAAATCATGACATTAAAAATGCTGACCATACTTGCACCACAGTCATGTCAAATTGTGTTATCCAATTAATATAATGGTATTCATTTATAAGATTACTGTGATAGTATACCTAAAGTGACCATACGTCCAACTGTCCTCAGCGAGAACTACACATCATTTTTTTGTAATATAAATATTGAAAAATCTCTTCACATTATGCAAAATACCTGTAAACTTAATCCATTGTCAGATTGTCAGTGTAGTATAGAATCGAACAAGAGCACAATCAAAACGTCACAACAACCACATACTACGTTGTAACATCCAAGACATCTTAAGACTCAACTTATATCTATTCCTAGCATCAACACTGCCCCTATCGCACACTCATATACATATTAGCTACTTCTTCACCTTGACCAATCACACCGTTAGATGTTTGCACATTAAGTGACGTAACCAAACATCAATACAGCGCAGTTCCAGTAATGCACAGAACCCGTCTGCTAAGCCAATTAAGTATACCGCGATGCGCTCGACCAAAGACTTCGAAGAATTGATTTGGTTTACTATTCGGCATAAGGAAACCTACAAAAGGCGATATTCAACAACCACATCAACGACAGATGTGACATACATTCACTAAATTATTATGTTAATAAATAAAGTTCTGAAACTACATCACCTTACTTAAAAATTAGACCCGATATTTTGAAACTAATTTGCTCTGCCCACAAATTTAAAACAACTGTCCAGACGTTAAATTAATTTAATTAGTTCAACCTATTAATTATTAGCATATTATTTCATGTCTTCGTTTTTGAATAAAAAGTAGTAAAATACCAATAAGCGTTTTTCTTTTACAAAATTCCGCAGACATGACAAGAATAACTCAAGTTAACTCGACTAACAATTGCTATTTTGCATTTTATACCTAATTTTATTTTAAATATAGGTATAATTATTTTAAATAAATCACATCTCTGCCATCAATTAATTATGTATAAAAAATTTACTCGTATGGTATAAGTTACTGAATCATCGTATTTCGATGTCAAGTATCTGCAGTTGCCCTATGTCCCATTCACAACAAACATTATGTTCAGAAAATTGTAAATTAGCTGAAAGTCCAAAGTCCAACATTTCAAATCAAGAGTATCGATCAAAACGGACGCATGTAATCAAACAATTGTTTCATCAGATGATCTTTATTGCGAAATGTTTGGCAGTAAGGGGCAATCAATGGAAAGTTTTCGTAAGAAATATATTTATGAAATTGACTTTTTGTTAGCGTGTGTGTACGTAAACTAAGGGGGCCGGTCGTCTACGGATGGTATGGATATATATGTACGTACGTAGAACCCATGGAAGTGTTGCACAAGGTTATTTAAACAAAAATTCCTATTAACCGGTTTGCCGGTTGTTGCTGCAGGTCGAGAGAGAACGACGACATCGCGTCACGAGGTGCATACGGGAGGTGTGTCACGTGCAATCTCCGTTCTATGTATAAACTATAAATCAGCGTGACTTGGCCAAGGAGGTGTGTCGTGACGTAGCGCATAACTGAGAAACCCGTCAAAATGCCGTTCATTACAACATTACAAATACATGTAAATTCATGATAAATACAATAGTCACTCAAACTTTACACTTTAGTTATGTCCTATCAAAGTTCAAACACGCCCCATGAATTAAATCTAATTGCTTTTCCGGAATCATGAACTTAATCTGTTTACCTATGTGCAGATGTACGTTAAAGGTAGAAATCCACTTACAACATTGCAAAATTTTATCTTATCTTTTACACACCTACTTCGATAACAATACACAACCTACGTAAGTTGTAATACAATATTTGTATATCATAAAAAAGCAACAATAGGTATCAAGATTTTTCAAATGATGAACCTTATAAGTAATGGGACGAAGTATACAATATATAAAAATGTTCAACGCATTTATAAATGTACTAACGATAAATAAAAATATATATATTCTTTTCTGAACTTACAGAAATTTTGTAGTAATAACAATAAGATCAATCAGCATCTTATAATCAATATTTTATAATAGTTATCTATCTTCCCTTTAGATTTTAATTAATTCTCCTCAGTCCCTGAAGAAGGCGACATTATTACCGAAACGTACTTCGGACGTTTCGTGTCGTAGTTTGAAGGTAGGATTAGAACTATTTAGTCTGTTCTGAATATAAAATTGAAAAATGTAATTATTTTTCTCTAATTTATTTGACTTTGACCAAGAACTACGTTGTTATATATAAATAAATCTACCTATCTATAAATACTAAAATTAGAATTTGTATATGTAGGTAGATGCCTATATTTACCTATCTAGGTAAAGGAAAAACCTTTCACTTATTTTCAACATTACGCAAATTTGTTAGTTACTTACAGCTTTTAAATTATACGTGCGAAGATGCAAAAACAAATTCAAATGCCGGTGTCAAGAAACCTATTTGATTCTAAAAATAGAATATCTAACACCCATATATTAATTGACACATAAGTGCAGTAAGTTCAAAATAAACTGAAGAAATTAGAAAAGGGTTGACACAATAAACAATATTTATCAGGTAGCAAGTAGTAATGATGAAACATGAAAAAAAAAACGCTATCATCTCTAAAATCGCACCAGTTACCACTGAAGATGCTTTAAGCGAATAGCGAAACGTTTGGAATTACTATTACAACTAAAAATCCACTCCGGCCGTGAAAGCCTACAGGAGTGATTGTATTACAACAATCAGTTTAATTAATTATTTGTAAACTTTTAAAGCTATTTATATGAATATTGTTTGGTTTTATTAAAATTAAAAAAAAAAACATTTAATTGTTGTATACACAATATTTGTATGTATGTATCTATGTGAGGAGTATTGGTCTGTTATTCTGTCGTTTCAAATTAATTATTTAATTTACTACTTGTTGCTGCACGCTAAAATTAATTGATAACAAACCGATTGAACAGGATTAAGTTGACGTAAATATCAAATAAAGCGTTTATTGTGTATTGGCGACTGAATTCTATCAGAGTTCATTTCAATTGTAAAGTCACGGTGAACATACATAAGTAATAACAACCACAAGGTCTCAGTGACGTCAAAGACGGGCCTCTTGGTGGTTGCCGCTGATTGGCTGGCACAAACACACCTTCATTCCCTCTCCCCCCTCACGTCGCCGGGTGTAAATTTCTTCGATAACGAACGTATTGCATCATAACAACTGAACACAGTATTAGGGAAATATGATGAAAATAGCACGTTTCCAATATTAGAATTGACAAAGCAACATCTCTTTTTTGACAGAAAGAATAGCACGTATCCGTAAACAAACAACGTACAATTTAACTGCCATGCACGTACGTTACGGGGTAGCTAGATTAATAATATGCATAGGTATATACGTATCTAAATTAGGGCAAATCATATAAATTCTCTCATGTACTCAAGACAGACATTTGAAAGGTGTACAATATATATATATATATAAAAATGTTGGGCGGTTGAAGTTGACTATTTAAGTTGTTCGTCTCTGACGATAGCAACAGCAACGTCTATATACAGGTAAGGCATTCCAAGTGGAAATTTCCATCGGATCTTGAAATAAGGAGCAACGATAAAAGAATATATGTACCTTACATATTATATACATAATAGGATCGGTTTGTTCACGAATTGTCGATTAACGTAAAATCGGATGATTTCGTAAAACAGCGTCGATCATCGAAAATAACAGAACCAGCTAAATTTAAACAGATGCACATTTGCATACATTTACCTCAAAGAATATTCTGGAACTTCTGCTCTTTTTCTCTCTCTTATGTACGAACCGTTCATATAGGAATTTTACTAGACTCTTTTATCTTATCATTCGATAAGATAAGCATAGCAGCCAACTTAATTTAGAGATTCGGTTCAGAGTAAAAAAATAGCAGATTTTTTTACAAAAGTGACGACTGAAACAATAAGTTTTGAATGTACAAACATAAGCTACCCGGAAATAAACAGATAAAGAATTATTGGCTATTCGGAAGATACACATAAAAAAAATGTCCACCTATATACTACTAGTATATATGTGTTATTTACTTGTAGACATTCATAATATATGTAGATACATATACATACGTCAATCTATCGTGTTCCAAAAATAAATCATTCAGGCTAAAATTAAGTTGCGTGTATTCTATTCAAAGACGCAGCCGTCTTGCAGACGGAAAAAAAGAGCGCAAATTAAAAGGGTTTTGCAGAACCCTGACAATAAAATTCTATATCACAAGTAATAGCTATGGAAAGCGTCTCTCCCCCACCAAAATATTACTGCAGAACACAGGTACCTATATATACATGTATTGTACGTCGGTTTTTACTTAGTTGAATGACTGGTTATAGCGTTTGGTCGAGTCGCGTTTTTTATAAAATAATAACCTTTATTATACTATTGCACGTACTACAAAATATCATAGAAAAATGTTTAATTTCAAAAGTGACATGTCCCGCAAGGACCCCCAATATGTTGTCGAAGTGAAAAACAGAAATCCCTATCGTACTGATCCATGGATAACCTGGAATATTCCATTCTGGAACTTTAAAGAAAGTGAAAGATGGGTAAGCGTTTTATATCAGTAAACTTCTTTTCCTGTTTTGTCACATTATTCTACTCATGTACGTGGACGTGTGACATAGTTATCGCAATAAATGACCGGTAATCAAAAACAAACTTAATAACAAGGAAGTAATAAAAAAAAACAACAAAACAAACAATAACGCGATAGTAACTTTTGAAAATATGAACATTTTTATTGAAATTTATTAAGCATTCTGGCGACAAAACGGTTAACTACTCCACATATAACTCCGAAGACTCGTCGAACGACTTCCACTAATTAGTATTAGGAACGATAAATAGGTGGCAGTAGTTCTAAATGCAACAGGTCCGGCTTAAAAAAATATTGGCATTCTCTAATAAAAGTTAAATTTTAATTAATTCGTCAAAATAAAATGAACATTAAACTAAATATCATGTTAATTCTTTAGTGGGACACTTGTTAAACATTTTTGATAACATAATATTAATTAATGCTAATTTATACTGAAATAAATTTTAAACAAAATACTCAAAAACTAACAGAAAATCAAATTTTTAAATGTACATAAAATTAATATACTTATCGAATTTTACTTTATTTAAAAAGCATTTACCACTGTTATATGGTTCGGATTTAAAAGAATTATTATTATAAATATGTAAAATTTCTTAATATAAAACTAAATATCAATGCAAAATTTAACAAGACGATAAGGCATATTCTGGACAAATAACTCAATTTTTTTTTTTTTAATATATAGCAATTTTATTACAATTATACTATTCAAATGAAAGTGGAGGTTTTCTTTTGTTCTTTAATGTAAGATATGCATTAGATTAGCATAGCATTAAGTATTATTAGTTATAGTGCCTGAAAACTATAACTTGAATTTGCTCAAGAAGAATTCTAGAAAATTGTAACTGAGATAAATAACTATTTTGAGGTTCATCCGCTAGAGGTTCTCACTTGCCATGGTCATACACGCACGCACAATTTTCAAAAAATAAATCGATAAGTAATAAACTTTTTGAATGTGTTATCGCTATCACACACTAAACAGAGCAGCCAAGGTTTACGTATAACAGCGTAATAAAATTAAAAAAAAAAAAACTGAAATGTTTGTTGAACTACATGATGCAAAATTACTGCGTTTATTTAAATCAAGAAGAAGGTTGTACATAGCAATAGTACATCGGTAACAACACTGACGTTGTTAACCTAAAACTAAATTATTATAATTATAAAATATTCAGTACATAATACAAACAAATATCGACTAGTGTAAATGATGTCAATAAAACACATAGGTATTAGTTATACACGCCTGGTTCATCATATAATCACATGCTTACTATAAATTATTTAGTAATACTTAATAAACAAATACTTTTTAATTATATTCTTCTGCAGTATAATCTAGAACTTTTCCATTCTGCACGTAATGGATGAAAAATAGTCTCCAAAAATGAGTACATATTAAAAAATTACATACAGTAATTATATCGATAAATTATAGATATTCTATATTCGGATGAAACTGGAACATGTTTTAATCAACAATTGCTTCTAATCACAGATGTTCCACATTTACTTATGATGAAATTGGTACTCAGCGCGAATTTACAAATAAACAAAAATTTTAATCATGCGACTTCTGATTACTTAAAATATTTTTTATACGGAAGTCAGAAATTCGAACAAATTAAAAACTAAATATTTTCAATGATTTTCTTTTAATTTCAGTTAAGTATTTCCTGACTAGTTTTTTTTTTAAATTCAATATTTTGATAATTTTAGTTAAAAATTTTCAGTATTTTATGGTTTTGGTATTTGGCCATTGATTTGTTTAAGCCAAATTTTAATTGTACAAAAAACATCCTTTATGGAGCTATAAAACTTTTTTCCTTTATCAAGCAATAAAATATCTCAACATTTCACTTTGTTTTTCCTACATGGAGCGAGAAATGTTCATTTTACCTTTTTTTTCACGAAGGCCCTAAAATATCTAAAAAGTGTAAAATCTGACTTTAATCACCGTATAAATTGCATTAATTGTTTTAAAAGAAACCGTAACCAAACTATTGGGTTTTAAAAAATAAACAATAAACAGAAGCCGTAAAATTAGAGAAGCGTCAGTTTTAATTGCAAATAGCACCACAGGGCTATTACTGTCTATCAGCCAAATGAAGTTAAATAGTAAAACAGATTTTCTTTCAACAATTGCTGTTAATTAATAAGTAATAACAGAATATACGAGGAATGTTTTATAAGTTAAACAAAAAACAAATGGACTTCTTAACAATGTATGTTTTATATGAAAGTCTGTACCTTAATCTACATAATTCTCTCCGATATTAAGGCACTTGTATCGTACAACCAACTTTTGTACTTCGCTTGATTTAACGACTACTGTAACACCATCGTCATCGTGGTATTAACCACCCAGACGCTATTTCAGGTGTAGGAAAGGTAATCACTGGGCGTTAAATCGGGACTGTAGAGAAGGTGATCTGGTGAAATAACGCGACAAGATTTTGAGTTCGATTAGTCGTGTGTAAGCGGGCATTATTATAAAGCAGAACGATTACTTCATTGGGAACAACCTGATTACCCTCCGTACAGTCGCGATCTAGCGCCCAATGATTCTCACATATTCCTCCATTTAAAGAAGTATCTGGAAGGTCAGCGCTACAACGACGATGATGGGGCCAAAACGGTTTTATTTGGAAATAGTACTTGCATAAAAAATAAACCTAGTATATGAATAGAAGAGTGATGTTGATGCCTTTAGAAGAGTTCAATATTAAACAAAGAATAAATGCGTACGATAAAAGAGAATTTAATAATTATTAAAAGTCATTCTTTTCAACATTCATTATTCTTTAATTAACGATAAAAAAATAACGTAGTTTGATAGTACAAATACTTCTCAGTGATTTAAAACTGGTTCAAATGATTCGTGTTCTATTTTTTTCTTTCCTGGTTATTAAAGAAGTCATTTGGAAGAATACTCATGGCAATGAACTTCAAATTCTGCATTTTTTTAAAAATATAAAAATAAAAACTATAAGGAAATTTATATGATAATCAGCAAATACGTAACTCGTGATAAGTAACGTCAAACAACATTTACGTTGAGGATCAAAGTTGCAAGTCAAATAAAATTTACCGTTAAAATTTTATCGATACTTTTATTACGTAGAATTTCAGAAGTGACCTTTTCAATTTTTGATTGAAGAGTTATGACGAAATAGCGGCGAATCAAACGTGAAAGGGGAACCTAAATATACAGGAAGAATAAAAAAGAATCATATCATCGGTAATTCTAGTCGCTGGATGCTCTATTCACAAGTAATTAAAAACAACGAACAAAAAGTGTACTAATTAAAAGAATAAATGATTAATAGGTAGAATAATTCTACATTCTTATAAACGAGAAAAATTAGTAATTGCAATCTTAATTTTTCCACCTGATAAGCCGTATAAACAAGTCGAGAATTATAATTAATATTAAAAAGTAAAATCACTCTATATGTACAGATACGTCTCTTTCTAATAGTTGTTTTTTCGTTTTGAAATTGTAATCAGAGGTCAATTTCTTCACGTGGTAACCATACAGTTCTTATCAAAAATTATAAGATGCTTTTCCGTAATGGTCGTCAACATATTTTATTTGTTCTTAGAACGGTCAGCATCGTTTACTGACGAAGATTGATAGCCCAACCATTTCGGCCTGTACTACAGCAACCAATCTATCCTCCTTAGACCTACAACATCATTCTTTTGGGTCCCTGCCATTACACAATAGCAGAAGAATGGTAACTGTGGACGAAAATTTAAGGTTGGCGCAACCCGAAATTCAACCTCTTCAAAAGAAAGAAAAGTTGGTTGAAAATGACGAATCCAGAAAAGGGTCAATCAACAACGATGGCAGCGTTTGTAGCATAAACATTTACAAGGAAACAACTGTCACGAAACCAACAATTTTTCGACAAGTAAGTGACAAAATTCATTAATTCTCGATATAAGAATCAAGTAGACTATTTAAATTCACGACTATTACTTTTAGTAATATTAAAACAGATTGAAATTAATTGACATTCTGTTAAATCAAACTTCATCATAAATTTCCAAAAGATCTTTCCACACACACACACATAGATAATATATATAAATGAGTATAAAAATATTCTTTTGAGACTGATCAGAAATATTATCTATTTCTGTAAAAATTGTTAAGTAAATATCTTTTTCTGGTGCAATGTCTTTAAGAAAAGAAAGTGCAAAGTTCATTTTAGTATTAACTATCAAATAACTAACCGTTTGACTACTTACAGAATAAAATTAACTAAATCATACAAACAATACGTAATATGTTTGTGCTATTCGAGTTTTTAGCTTTTAAGTACTTTTTCGGGTTGCATATTCGATTATTTTTTGCGTATTTGTCTGTCTGTACAAACTGATTTAACTGGAAAACTACAGAATTTTACAAAGATAGACAGTTACCCTAAGACCGATTTGGTATATATATTTATGTAGAATTTTATTTATCTTAACATTATTATTATTAACTTATGAAGTGCATTTTAAAGTTTTATAATAATTTTAAATTATCATTACCGGAATAAGGAATAAAGTTGGTGGATTTTTATTGAATTTCTGTTTATTGATAAAATCAACAGCTCTAAACAAGAATCTCAAAAAAATAGAAAATTCAAAAATGAAATGAAAACATTAAATATAGTTAGAGCATCTAAGAAAAAGGTTAAAATAACTTTTTACTGTAAAATACGTAGGTATTTGTAAAATTATTTATGCATGCAATTATACGTGATTCATGAAATATAAAACTATTGATTAGAACGATACGACAATTTTGTTAATATAAATATTTTGAAACTATATAAAGCGTAACACCTGTCATTTTCAATAACAATAACAACGAGTCATCGAGGGGGCTATACTTATTTATGATACTATATTCTAACCAAGATGGACAAACCTGAAGAAAATACGACCAAGATTTATTAAAAATCGTGCAGAACAAGTTAACCGTGGTAAATCTGACCAAGAATAACTCCTTTTTGAATTTTCAATCATTTTTTTAAAATTATTTTCGATTCTTGTTTAGAATTGTTAATTCTATCAGTAAACCGAATTTCAATAAAGTCCATCAACTTTATTTCTTATTTCAATAACTTCATTTATTTAATTTGAATGAATTTACCTAATATATTAATGAAAAATAAATAATGATTAAGATTGTCGGATTAATTTTTTTCTAATTGTCGAAAAAAGTTTTAGATACCAATTTCAATTAAAAATTATTTTTAACAAAGAAATAATTCAACACTGAATTACAGTATTCTAAATTAACCGTGTAGGTTAATAAAATTATTTATATATCTTATGAAATAATTTGGTATAACAAATCATATTTAAAACTTAAGGTTATTATGCCGTTACTTATATAACTTATAAAAGCTTGTTTACTGATGAACGTCATTGTAATGATATTGGTTAAACGCAAAAGACCATTTTAGAAAATGCGAAAATCAGTTACTTAAAAAAAAGTGCATCAAGTATGCCACTATTTATAAGGACAGCAACGCATGTGGTAAAGATTTTCTTATATATATATATATATATATTTTTAAATTTATTTCTGTTTCACTATTATTTTCTGTTACGATACTAATTAAAAAAAAATAATATTTATCGAAAAATGCCTTTTCCGTCGATATATTTATATGTGTGTACTGTATATATACCAAGTTCGTATATGAAAGTGAATTCAAGTACTTTTAAGTGGGACGATTTAATTCTTTTCACGCACCTGGATCAAGTGCACAGTTTCATAAATTTTCCAAGTTGAATTGGTTTGTAAGAAAAAGATACGATCGAATACCCTTGAGGCTTCACCTATTCAAGTAACTGTAAGGTTATAAATACGAGGGCAACATTGAACTGACCGTTTTTTATCTGGAAATTTTCAAACAATACGGTATTTATTATACAAATTTTCGGACGATAAAAAATCCGGGAGAGATATCATCGCTGTCTATCTTACAAACTGTCTCAATTATAATTGATCATTAAGGACAAATACACGACTGCGCTGCAAATTTTAATAAAACTAGGGTAGGGGGGGTCTGACATTATGTTCCTCTATAAAATCGACACATGGTCAATTTACTCCTTATTTATTTGCGACTTATTCTCTCATCATATATAATCGATACAGTATAAACAGTACAACGCGTCAGTAGTTTTCGTAGTCAACAAGCTTGCGCGTCAATATGAAGGTGCTCTTAAGGGCTGATACCCACGTTAGCTTTAAACTTAACGACGATGCACCGAAACCTAAATGTACAGTATCTCAGGTGCGTTTACATTTCCCGCGTGAAGTTTCATTTTTCGACATGATCATCATGGCAGTGTTCTTTTTTTCAGGTAATTACGGCCCTTTCTGTATCGTTAGTGTCCCTTATTGTAGGATTTGTGTCTGCTTACACATCACCCGCCGAAGAAACACTTAGAAGCGAAATTGGAATTGATAAGGAACAGGTAATGATAAAACTTTTATGAAAGTTGATGTCGTAAAATCTTAAATAGTTCATTTCATCGAGATCACATGAAAAAGTACTATTTATAATTACTAATGAATATAACGAATCTATTAATGTTTAATAAAAATAAAACGGTTTTGAATGCTTAACAACACATCGATTTGTGTTTATTTAATTTTTTTTATTTAAAGTATTGCAAGTATATTTTTTAACTAATACTAATATTATTAAATAGAAAAATACAACAACAACCTAGTAAAGAACAGAAAAAATATAATATCTGGGCCCTGTTCACTGAAATTATGCTTTATAGTAAATAACTAAAACAATATATTTCAAAAAGATAATTTATATTTATATATTGTTTCAGTATTCCTGGGTTTGCGGTTTAATGCCCCTCGGTGCTCTTATTGGAGGATTAGTTGGAGGCCAATTGATAGAATTAACGGGAAGAAAGATTACAATATCTGTAACCAACCTACTCTTTGTGGTATCATGGGCAATGCTTGCCCTTGCAACAAATGTTTGGTACTTATATGCGGCAAGAAGTATTTCCGGATTTTGCGTCGGAATTGCATCATTGGCGTTGCCCGTTTATCTTGGAGAAACTGTTCAACCAGAAGTCAGGGGTACATTAGGTTTATTGCCAACGGCATTTGGTAATATAGGAATTCTTATGTGTTTCGCAATCGGAAGCTACTTGAAATGGAACCAACTTGCGTGGGTAGGAATTTGTCTACCGGTTCCATTCTTATTTCTGATGTTTATCATACCAGAAACACCAAGATGGTATGTTGCCAAAGGAAAACATGAACAAGCCCGTACCGCTCTACAATGGCTCAGAGGCAAAGATGCAAACATTAAAGCCGAATATGACGAACTAGAAAAATCTCAAAAGGAAAGTGACGAATCCTCAAACAGCTCAAGTTTAGGTGAATTGTTTAACAGGGTTCATCTCAAACCACTTCTGATTTCGTTGGGTCTCATGTTCTTCCAACAAATGAGTGGTATCAACGCCGTTATTTTCTACACCACTTCAATTTTTGAAATGGCAGGATCGACCATTAATAAAAATCTTTGTACAATAATCGTAGGAATCGTAAACTTTGTTTCTACCTTTATCGCAACAGTACTTATTGACAGACTTGGACGAAAAGTTCTCTTATATATTTCGAGCGTTTCAATGATGATAACGCTAGCATGTTTGGGTACATATTTCCATTTATCGAAAAGTGGGGTAGATGTATCAAATTACGGATGGTTACCATTGGTAAGCTTCGTCGTCTACGTACTTGGATTTTCATTAGGATTTGGCCCAATTCCATGGCTAATGTTAGGAGAAATTTTGCCAGCGAAAATTCGAGGATCAGCCGCTGCTTTGGCAACAGCGTTCAATTGGACATGCACATTTATTGTAACGAAAACTTTTGTTGATATAATATCATTAATTGGACCTGATGGTACTTTCTGGTTATTCGCCGCCATTTGCACCGTATCGCTAGTTTTTGTTATCATGTGGGTTCCCGAAACACAAGGACAAAGTTTGCAAGATATCGAACGAAAACTGGCGGGATTCAAAGTTAGAAGAATGAGTTCCAAAGCAAATATGAAACCCATGCCTTCGACTTTCTAGCGTTTTTATTCCTTATTAGCAACAACAAAGCCAAATGTAGTATGCGATATTAGAATAAGATGTTTTATTAAAATTTTTAAAGTGTGCATGAAAAAAAAAGTTTCAAATGTGAAAAATGACTAAGTAATTTTTGTGTTTTGTGTGTCAGTTAGAAAACGATTGAGTGAGGGTTATAATAAAAGTATTTCGATGGTGTGAATAAGGAAGCATTTTTATATTACCTATGTGATAGTAAATTATTAGATAAAGAAATTAGATCTGATACTGGTAGGCCTTTAGATTAATAAATTTAATATTATATATTTATTTTTATACACTTGACAATTTTTTATTGAATCTGTAAATACAAGTTTTACTTGAGAGTATGAATTAAAAAGTGCTTTTTGAAAAAGCATTATTGTGGCTTGAAAAATGTTCCTAGTTAACAGCAATTGTAAGCCACAAATTTTGTACCTTCTATTGGTTACTAGACTGCTAAAATATTTTATGTCAATACTATTTATAGACTTTGTTGATATCCTATTTTAAAATAAAACAAAATACAAATGTCTTTTTTGGTTTCATTTTAATTAGAGAATATAAGGCGTCAATTTACTTTTCTGCGAATTACAAAAGTCCTATTTAATGTTATAACAAAGAATCTCAATAATCAACATGTACCTCGATGCACTTATTAAAGGTTTTTGATAGTTTAATAGCACAACTATATATATACAAATACGTACACCTAATAAAATGTCAGATTGCACCTTCAGTTTGTATTTCTCATTGTAATACTCTTCAAGTTTTTCTGATAAATATATCAATTAAAATACGTTCGTAATATTTCTTCTAATTTTTAAAATAACGTACAATATTTCACAATTAATTATCTTTTATAAGAACAAAATAAATAACACAAAATTTACCCGTTATGGCACCTGTCTTTTTGAAATATTTAATACGCAATATAACATACAACCATTTTTCATATTACTGACAAAATATCTAATTTATTTCATTAATACTTTCAAATCAGAAGTATTACAATTTCAAAAACATAACCTCTTTTTCCACTTACCCATTACTTGAACTCGGCAAATAGCACAGGTATCACATTCAACATCCCAACTCCACATTGCAACGGCATTCCACTTTTTTAGAGTAAACATTTTATCTGGTTTACAATTTTCTGAATCAACCCGATCAATATTTTCGTTGTCTTCGGACATTTTCATAAATAAAGTTAAACACAACGAACATCGAACACACTGACAGCAGCAACTGCAAAGTTGTTACACGATACTGAAGTTAGCAATCATTCAGACCTGCATAAAATACTTTTAGTATAAAATTTAAATGTACCGTGTGTTAAAAATTTAAGTACACTAAATACAAAAAATAGAAAAGAAAAATTTACATAAAATATTTATTGTTACAAAATTGTAAAACATGAAACTATGAAGTGTTCTGAATACGTTATTTGATGTAATATTAATTGAATTGCCTTCAAAATTTGTAGTTAAATTTATTTTAAATCAAAAAACTATAAGAAACTGGTACATTTTTTTAATAATACGGTAATAATGACAAAAATTTAAGAAAAAGTTTATTAATTCAAACTAAATTATAAAATAAATAATCACGATGTATTACATTCTGGTTTTTCTTTTTCATTTGTTTATTGGAATTCGAATAAGAATTAACATAAAACACTAATCGACAATTTATCCAATAAAATTCTAACAACTTCTCACAACTCCCTATTTATAAATTTAAAAGTATGTTCTAAGAATTAAACTAAACGGCTGGTGTTTTGCACTGATGACAATGTTCCATACTGTCTTGAAATTCTTCAATCTGTAACGTCATTTCAAAAAAGTTGTATTTTTCGTGAATATTTTTAGTGGCTTGCATAAGTACTAGCTGTGGATTGACTCCAGGCACTGAAAATTATTTAAATTAATAAATTACTAGAATAAGAACAGTATAGGTATAGCTTCTTGGTCAAAACTATCTGACGTGCATCGCGATTTCAATCTTATTAGATCTCATCAGCACGCAATAAACAGTCTTGATAAATCATCGACTAAATCAAAGGAACTTGAAAGCAAGTTGATATAATGTCTAGTTATGGTAGTGTATTGCCATTTACCGATATCTGCTGCTAACTGAAGTATTTAATATGTTAAGCAAAGACCTTACTAAGGTATATACTTCGCCAAATGCCTGTACTGTAGTGCAAAGCCGGAGGGTAGGGCGTAAGGCACTCTTCAGTCTCCTTGCAGGAATCGTGGGAATGGGTGGGTGGTGTGGTTAGGGAGAGAATGATGAGACGGACGAAATGAAGACAGAAGAGAAGTGAAAGATTATCTGTGGAATATTACTGCTCCAGCATTTATCGAAGTGATCCAAGGAAACCACAGAAAACTTGGACAGAGCAGCCGGACCCGGATTCGAACCGGTGACCTCCCGAATGCTAAGCAATGATCGGGAGCACTAGACCCTGTCGCTCGGTAAGAACAGTATATATTGCTGCCATCTAGTGGATTTTAGCCGCTACAGAAGATATCTTCTAAGCTTTACTTATTATTATTATTTATACTGTTCTTATACGTTCACGTATATAAACAGCGTCGTCGATTCAGTTGTACAGCTAGATACGTTAGTAAGGTCGTTGTCCAACATATTATGAAATCCTTGAGTTTTCAGCAGGTATCAGTAGATGGCGATATACTGCCATAACTAGACATTAAATGACAGAAAAATACGAAATGATAATATAAAGCACAACTTACGAATTGCAATATGTGCTGATAAAGCAGTTTTGTCTAAACTTAAGGCCCAAATTCTGAGATTATGTACCCGCTTAACTCCTTCTATTTGCAAGAAAATATCCATAACGTCCGCAAAATCAATTCCTTTGGGGATTCCTTCCATTAGAACTATTGTAGTTTCTTTGATTATTGTAAATGTCGTCAGTAATACTAGTACAGAGAATAAGTAGGTGCAAATAGGATCCACAATTTTATACTCCGGCTGAATTAAAAATAAGCAAATATTTATATTAAAGCAGATTATTTATTTTTTACTTAAATTAATGAACGTATGTTATTATACAGGTCGTTATAAATTATCTTTCGATTTCGAATAATAAGTAAATTAAAAAATTTTAATTTTCAAAGATAATAACACAAGCAAGGTAATGAGAAACTGTACTACTAATGACACCATTTTAATTAATAAACGAAGACTAAATAATAATATAAGAGCAGCCTAACTAACCAATACCTAGCCTAGCCTTGTTTATACAATTTCCCGTTTATCCGTATCTATTAAAAACAGGTTAACAGGTTTGATCTACGAAGCTGAATTTTTAGGAAAATATTCGTAATATACGATACTAAAATATTGGCTAACCTAACCTAACCTAACCTTGTTTATATAATTACCCGTTTATCCGTATTTATTGAAAACAGGTTAACAGTTTTGATCTACGAAGCTGAATTTTTAGGAAAATATTCTTAAGATACGATACTAAAATATTGGCTAACCTAACCTAACCTAACCTAACCTTGTTTATATAATTACCCGTTTATCCGCATTTATTGAAAACAGGTTAACAGTTTTAATCTACGAAGCTGAATTTTTAGGAAAATATTCTTAAGATACAATACTAAAATATTGGCTAACCTAACCTAACCTAACCTAACCTAACCTAACCTTGTTTATATAATTACCCGTTTATCCGTATATATTAAAAACAGGTTAACAGGTTTGATCTACGAAGCTGAATTTTTAAGAAAATATTCTTAAGATACGATACTAAAATATTGGCTAACCTAACCTAACCTAACCTAACCTTGTTTATATAATTACCCGTTTATCCGTATTTATTGAAAACAGGTTAACAGTTTTGATCTACGAAGCTGAATTTTTAGGAAAATATTCTTAAGATACAATACTAAAATATTGGCTAACCTAACCTAACCTAACCTAACCTTGTTTATATAATTACCCGTTTATCCGTATATATTAAAAACAGGTTAACAGGTTTGATCTACGAAGCTGAATTTTTAAGAAAATATTCTTAAGATACGATACTAAAATATTGGCTAATCAGACTAAAAAAAGGACACCCTAGTAAATATATACCTACACAAGAATTGTTCGTACTACATTAATTATAAGATAATTACTCAATTAAGAATTGAGTGGTGTACTTTTCCCTGGAATTAAAAGAGAAAGCCCTACCTTGAAATGAATTATTATCGCTGCTACAAAGACGCCAATACTTTGTAAAAAATCACCAACCACATGTATGAAGGCTGCTTTAACGTTTATATTCGAATTATTTCTCGATTTGTTGTTACTTGAACCGTGCGAATGACCATGTTGATGTAATGTTAATCCCATACTGAAAAATATTATAAATAATGATTTTAGTTATCTGGATAATATTTTTTAAGGAAAAAAAAATAAAGGAACAAAAAGGATTTATTGTGGTATTTTAAAATTTATACATATACATAATTATTAATTTAAGTTTGAAAAAAAAAAACGATTATCTTTGATCAATATATAAATAAATCTGTTTGATGGAATTTAACACTAATATAACTGAAAGTAAAGCAAGGAAACAAAAATGTAAACAATTAATAAACTAATGTATTCAATACATATTTAAAACTTTTGAAGTTAATTGTTTCCTTGAAAACATTAAATTATATTCATCTGCGTCTCTGAGTTGACGTTTACCATGTAATTTTCACCTTGTTAATAAATTTAGAGTCAAGTTAATGTTGTTTTTGAAAATGGAAGTCACTTCTATACTTACATAATATTCACAGCCACTCCAACACCGGAAGTTATCAACATAATTTTCGAATCAATTTCATAATCTTCGTGTAAGATTCTCTCAGTTGCAAGATAAACCAAGACACCAGTTACTACCCATATTAAAAGAACTGAAGTGAGAGCTCCAATTACTTCAGCTCGGTACCAACCAAAAGACATTTTTCTTGTAGGAGGTCTGGTTGCCATCCAGAGGGCAAAAAGCGATATCATAAAGCTTGCAAAATCTGTTAGCAAATGGGCAGCATCTGTCGCTATTGCTAAACTACTGGACATATAACCCCCTTAAATAATTTTTAATAAAAACAGTACCTAATTAACATGAGTTTATAATTTAACTAAACTATGGGCGAAATACTAACTTTTTAAAATATTTAAATACTGATATATATTAAATCAATGCTTTTCGTGGTGCAATCACTGTTAAACATGTTTGATAATTAATTAAGGTATAATGAGTACAAAAACACGTTGGGTAAAGTTTCACAAACTTTTATTAAATATTATTAATAAAATCGTTTCGGTTGTTAAGCCATAATCATAAGATAAAGTAATGGTACTAAATATTGGAATGTGCTCTATGGCTATTTATACTTTCTAAATTAGGAAATTGGGCGATGCAGTTTACACAGGACAGACAGGGAGATCTGCCACTATCAGACTAAAAGAACATCTAACAATTGTACTGGCATATCTGAACATTGCTCCTCTAAAAAACATAAAATTTCAATAGACTCCATTAAATTAATTCACTCCATTCCGAAAAGTAAAATGTTATATTTATATGAAACATTAGAAATCAAAAAATGTATAAAGAACAACGTCAATATTGTCAACAATCAAACAAAGATGAACAATCACAACTTACCCCTACTCATCACACAATTTCCCAATTTAGAAAGTATAAATAGTCATAGACCACATTCTAATATTTAGTACCATTACTGTATCTTATGATTATGGCTTAACAGCCGAAACGATTTCGTTAAGAATATTTAATAAAAGTGAAAATGAAATTTTACCCAACGTGTTTTTTTACTCATTATACCTTAACTGATATATTATATAATTATATTATTGATAATAATAATAGTATTTACATTTATTAAAAGATTTGTAATTGTTATTTAATTTTTAAAGAGCTAAACAAAATTTCATCAATATTTTTTTAATTTGATTAAAATAGTTAAGAAAATATAAATCTGTTTCTAAAGATTATAAGAGAATAAGTCTTTATTTTTATGGCTTGTGACTTAAAAATTTATTATTTTTCACAAATACACTTATCTGCTAATAAAGAACTTGTAAATAATAAATTTACTTGGGAATAGCTAAACAAGCTAAATTTATTTGGTTGAAAAATTGAATACACAGTTTATAATAATTAACAACTACAATTGGCCCAACATTTACCATTTCTGTCGAATATTTTTGTGATACTATTATAAATCAGGTCCTTTACTTCAAAACATTTGAAAAGTTATAAACATTTAAAGGAAAAAGGCAATTTTTTTAATACAATATTAACTGTGTGTTGTGCATTGTATGTGAAACATTTTTTAATAATTATAAAGTTAAATGAAAAATGCACTTGCGTTTGTTTCATTTAAATAAAATAAATTTAAATTTAAGTGAAACAAATCAATCTTTAATTTCTTACCTAAAATTTCTCCGGCCATAAATATTATACATAATACACTGGCTAATATTAACTTTTTCCTTGCTTTTCCATCTGAATCATCTAAACGCGGTGAATGACAATGTTTATTAACTAAAAAAAATAAATAACATGCCTACCTCAATAAATTATGTAAAAATGAAATATTTGAAGAATTCTATTTTACCAGGGTTAAATTTTAAATACATTAATGCGATATTAATTATTGAATTAATTTATAATAATTTATACGACAATGTTTTTACCACTAGGCTCGTAAAGCCAAGATTCTGGGTTCGAGTCCCGGAGGGGGCGTGACAACAATAACAAAATTTTCCCTCATTTTATGAGGTAATCTGTAGTGGGTATAAATTAATTCAATAATTAATATCGCATTAATGTACTTAATTATTTAAAAGCATTGGTTTTGTGAATGAGCAACAACAAAGTACAATAAACAGCTATTGAGGAAAAAGCATTCTTAAGATATTGATGTTTATCAGCCATCAGTTACAAGTGCTTTTTATATTGGCTGAGATTATCAAAGAGGAGATCAATTTAAAATTGTCACACTACATCAATATTGTTTTTTATGATCAGTGTTAGATTTATTGTATATTTGTTGATGTTAACAATTTATCAATTTTAATAAAGTAGTATAACTACGATCTTAAATACAAATTACACTATAAACATTACAAAAAATGTGTAAAACTGAATTAGTCAAAACACACAATATGCATGAAAACCTAAAACGCATCAACACCCAAATAAATATTAATTTTTTATTATGTGAATTGATTTTTTTCTTTTTCCCTAGTAAAGAACGTATTCTATTCCAAATATGTCTATAAATAGAATCTATTAAATTCAGCATATTTAATAGAAAACAAACATCGTTTGGTGTAAATAAAACTATCTTATGAATATTAAATTAAGGAAATAAACATACACCACAACCCAATTTTTTTAAGGAAGTGACGGTTTATTTTAATTATAATAAATGTAAACAAAAAATACGCAATATCGCACGTAAATGACGTATTTTATTGTAATAGGTAGGAAATAGTAAAATATTATGCAAAGGTATTGATTAAAATTTATAATTGTGAAATTACAAATTCCCCCATACATTAAGAAAATCCGTGGAAAATTTATAATGCGTTAATAAATAATAACCATTAAAGTTTGTTTTTCTTCCTTGTAGTTTCTTTGAGATAAATTATAATAAAAGTTACAACAAAAGCAGTAGGATGTTGCTCGTTTACAGATAAATTGAATATTATTAAATAGTACTTTTTTGAATGTACTTTTCAAGTATTACCAAAACTTCTGAACAAAACTAAACACTCCGTGTGTTAAATAATGAATAATTACTATTGACCAAATAATATAAAAAATGAAGATTTAAAATAAACTACTTACCCGTTGGCGTCATTTTAAAATAAGTTATTTTAAAAGTAAGAATTCGTTGGCTTGTTCATTAGCGCAAAATAAAGGTATTATTAAGTAATCTAAATTCAAAGAAAACCTTTTTACTTCTTGCAACTGAAAATAATTAAGTACCTACACAACAGATTAAAAATGATAACGTTTATAATACGTAATGGAGTTTGATAAAACTTCTAAGTACCCTGTTTCGTCTTCAAACAAAGTCAACCAAAAATACTTAACATTGAACCAATTGTTAGGGTATATAGGAATTGTGACATAAAGTAATTCAATTTTTGAAAAAAATTAACAACTTAACTAAAAAATGGTATAAGAATACTATGAAGTAAAAAATTTTAGAAAATTCCAACAAATAAAAATTTTTTTTCTTTTACTGTACGTGTTTTTTCAAAAATTTAAATTTATGCATAGACAACAATTTAATTTTTTCAGTTTAGAAATATCTAAGGTAGTTAAACTCAATCTTATCCATATTTTTCTTTATGTGACTCATATCAATTTTTAACAGAATGGCAATTTAAATATACAGTTAATAACTGATTCTAGCTTTTTATTAATAAATTAATTCACTATAACTTTCATGGTATTTACTAAAAGCCAAAATACGTGATTGATTTTTTCACGCATTAATTTTAGATTTTTTAATTATTACATTTAACAATTAACGTTTCTTTCAACGGTATTTTAGAGAATACCAGATTTTCTGTAAAATCGTTCATTAAAATAAAACAAAAATGTAATTCATATACAGCGTGTCACAATTTTAGATAAAAACTTTTACAAATCGAATAATAGTGGAAAATAACGTCGTAGGCAGGACAGATTCAAAAAATTAGCGCAAGCTAAAAGTCCAATTTTTCTATATCTTGAGTTATTTCGAAATTACAGACAGACATTTCAATTTGATTTATATGTATTAAAACTTTTTAGTAAAGCTACAATCGAAGTTGCTACATCTACTGTTATAATCATATTAAAAATTAAAAATCTTTAGCTCTGATTAGTAGCTGGAACAGACTTAGCTTGCCCTGGGTATACACCGGAATGATATTTCTTTAGGTGTACTGTACCAACAACATTATTTTAATTATCAATTTAATTTAGTACGATTAAGGTAAAATTTAACTGTTAACTAGGTCATAGCCGCAATCAAACCAATATTTACCTTAATAGAACTATTAAAGCTGCTGTCCAACGTAATATTTACTAATTTGTAAATACACAAAGTACATTTTATTATCTAAAATGCGATGTAACTTGCTAATTCAATGATTCGTTAAAATTATCAATAAAAGTATATTTTCTTTTAGTTTTTCAAAATTTAGCTAATTACTCAGAATTTATTTTTTTTTTACTCTAGCAAACAAACAAATATACACACAATAAGATAATACTAAATTATTTATGATGAATTACATAATCGCTTATTTAAAATTAATAATAAAAACGGTTTATATAAGATACAAATATTTTGACATACACTGTAAATTTTCGTTTTTTTTACAATGATAACGATGTTAATGATTTCTTTTTTATTTATTTTTTTATTAATTATGTGTTTTGTATAAATATTTTACTCTTACCTTTATCTAACATGTTTTCTGTTATTACATAGACATTCTGGTTTAAATTTGTAGAACTTAATAAATATTATCTAGAAACCATTTTACTAAATGGAACCTTGTCATTATTTTACTGTCTATTCTGTGTCAACTTTAATTTTACATTTTTTCAGTGATAAAAGAGCATATCTTGTATTATACAATTTAAGTTAAAAAATAGCACACACACATTAACTACTTCGAGAACGAGATATCTCAGGTGTCTGTTAAACGACCAACTGATTAACATTTTTTTCTGTCCCCTCCATTATATTTGAAAATGTTTTCAGAAAAACTTCACGAAGGTTAAGCATGTATTATAATTATACAGCAGTTATTGATGTTATTTACTTAAACTTACCTAAATGCGTGGCGTGTGAATTTTCCCTAGCATCACCTATTTCTACAGAGTGTTGAAAATTATCTTGAACTTCCCTTTCAAGTACTTTACAGCATCCTGCATTTGGTTTACCGTGAACACAATACACAACCTTCTTTGGCGTTCCCAATGCTCCATATTTATTTACATTATTTAGTCTGAAGAGAAAATATTGTAAATAAGTATTTATTAACATAAACTAAAATGTGCCATAGTTCTAAAGTAATTTTTAATTTTTAAACATAATCAATATAATTTTATTGTAAGTATAGTAATAACGGTATTGTACTTACGCTAGGTTTGCGGTTTCGGTTTCTTCAGACATGATTGTATACATATTTCCTATTATTTTATCAAAAAACACTTAAAATGTTATGCCGGTAAATAAGATGAATTCATATTACGGTAAATACTCTAAATTGACTACTTAACACGGCAAACCGAAAAGACAAACACGCTCACTGCACCCGAAACCAATAACATCACTTATCATTTTGTTGAGGGTCTTCAGACAGAAAACAAGATAAATGTCGTTTCTTGATTCATTCTTAGAAATATATTTTATACAAACCATTTCGCCACTGTTAGGTGTTAGTATGTTATCAAAGCTTAAATTGAAGTTCAAAACAATGTAATAAATACAAGTTTATTAGATTATTTTATTAATTTTTGATATTTTTCACAATGCCTTACTATTACATTTTTGCGTCAACTTTTTTTATTTTGCCTTAAACATTTTTTACACCAATTCATTTAATTATTTTTAATGAAAATCAGAAAAGGAATAAATAGTCATCTAGGGAAATAAGTTTGTTAACATCTTATCTATTTATACCCTTAAAAATTTATTTTATCTCCACTATGCATTAATACATAATTATAGTCAATTGTCTCAAAGAAAGTCTTAATAAATTTCCCTTACATGTATTATCTCCCACAATTATTTAAAAATATTTATTTTGATTAAATTACATAATCAAACGTCATTAGAATTGTTTTATGACATAGACAAAAATAATACGCACTTTTGAACAACATGAAGCCTAATGTTAATTTAAATATTAAAAACAAAAAATTTAATTTAATAATTTGATTTAACCATTTAATTTTTAAATTAAAAGCTCTTGTGCAGATATAAGATATCTAATAGTTTTTAAATACCAATTGCTTGTTTACAATTTGAATATTTCAATCACTAAATTTAATTAAATAATTATAATCATTATTATTAACAGAGATGTGATTATAATCACGTCTCTGATTATTAATCATTATTTTAAATTTTGTTAATTAGAGAGAGAAGCGAAAGTAGCTTGTGACTTATGGTGTTTGGGTTGCCTATTACCCAAGTTGTCTAAAGAATTTATCCAATTGTTACGTGTTTATGCCTTTTATGGTAATCGGTGGTAATTATGATAATTTGTATCAAATTTGTATTATATGGATCGTTTCAACATCAGTAGTGCTGCTGTGATTGTTATTTTTTTGTAATTTAACTAAATTTATTATTTTCCTTGAGGAAAAATATTTTCAATAAGTGTGTTATTTATATGTAATCAAAAATATGCATTTAAACGCTGATATTTCAAGTGCTCTACAGTTATTAGAAGATATTAAATTAACAATAAATGAATTGGACGATTTAAAACTTCAAGGAAATGCAAATCGAGAAATAAATGTTTTGGTATCAGTTTTAGAAAATCCGATATTTAGAAGCATTGTTACTATACAAGATTCTCTTTATGAACTTAACCAACAATTGGGTCAACATCCTTCAATTTTACCAGTCGATTTTGATATAACATTAACAGGAGAGTTAGCATTAAATGTACCTCCTGTAGAACTTTTTGACCCAGGGTATGCAGAAGATTATCATCATCCTCATGATTTTGATGAACAAAGGGTACCGTCTGCTCCAGTATCACCAGGATCTCCTCAACTTCATGCTTTCAATGAAGATAATGTTTTACTCAGAAGTGGAAAGTCTTTAGCATCTGATTTTCTTCCTCCCAAGGTATTTACTGTTTATTACTTAATTAAAAGCTGATATGTCAATATGGTTGTTTATTGTTTAAAAATTGGTATATAGAACTCTCATGGTCCTAATGAAGAAGAGAACATTTATCGGTCACCATCAGCAATTAGTGATACTTCTAAAGCAGGTTCTGATGCAATTTTAAATTCAGAATGGGCTCAAGTAGAAGCCATTGATCTAATTAATGATGGAACTGGATTGGGCTTTGGCATTGTAGGAGTTAGAACAATGGGAGTTGTAGTTAAGACTATTTTACCAGGCGGTGTTGCTGATCGAGATGGAAGACTTCAAAGTGGTGATCACATTCTGCAGGTACATTATTACTCAATTAGTCCCAGTTTTAAAAATGTTGCTGTAATTAATTTCTCTTTAGATTGGAGATGTGAATTTACATGAAATGGGCTCTGAACAAGTAGCAACAGTACTAAGACAATCTGGAACACATGTAAGATTGGTGGTTGCCCGTCCTGCAGAATTTTCCTTATCGTCAGATTACAAATATCTTAGTTCTTCTGCACCATTGGTTCCAACACGACTTCTCAATGATCCAAATGAATTAGATCAGTATTTAATACAACACAAATATCCAGCAATTTTCAAAAACAATATAGAAACTAATACATTAAATAATAGTAACATTTCTCCAACTAATTCAGCATTAGTACCAACTTCTGGGACTTCACTTAATATTGAAGCAAAAGTACCAGAAATGGAGAAGTTTACTGTAGAGTTAAGAAAAGACCACAACGGTTTGGGAATCACAATAGCAGGATATGTATGTGAGAAAGAGGAATTATCAGGAATTTTTATTAAGAGTATAAGTAAAGGAAGTGCTGCTGACTTAAGTAAAAAGATTCAAGTAAATGACAGGATAGTAGAAGTAGATGGTCGTTCTTTACAAGGATATACCAACTTACAAGCAGTTGAAGTACTGAGAAGTTGTGGAAGTGAAGTTAAGTTGTGTTTAGAAAGATATTTACATGGACCAAAGTTTGAACAACTACAACAAGCCATTGCCGCCACAACATTTTGTAATTCAAATCAGAATCAACGGTAATAAAATCAGATTATTAAAATAAAAAAGTTCGACCAATAAAAATTTAAATTCTTCAATAAATTATAACAGAAGAAAGGAATTTTTCGTTATTTTTAGATATTACCATTTTTAATGCTCATTTTTTACATATCCGTTTTAATTTAAAATAAACCTGATTTATTTATTGTAATTATTGTATCTAAAGACTTCAATAATGTTCTTTTTATAGAATTTCAGGAAAAAGAGAGGCATCTGTTTTGGGATTGAAACAGGATATGGTAAAGCCGATTGAAACAAGGAATGAATTTGTAAATTTATCTCAAACATCCCAAGAACTCATGGAGTTAACTCCAGCGGAGGCAGAAGCTATCAAAAAGAAGTGGAAAGAAATTATTGGCCAAAATTTTGAAATTGTCATTGCACAACTCACTAAATTTGGAGAAAGAGGTGGTCTGGGTATCAGTTTAGAAGGAACAGTAGATGTAGAAGATGGTCAAGAAGTAAGACCACATCATTATATTAGATCTATATTACCAGAAGGGCCTGTTGGAAAGAATGGAAAATTACGTTCTGGAGATGAGCTTTTAGAAGTTAATGGTCATAGACTGCTTGGTATGAATCATCATGAAGTAGTAAGCATTTTAAAAGAACTACCAATTCATGTTAGAATGGTTTGTGGTCGTCCTAATAACGGAGATAAAAACAGTTTTAAAATTTTGCAAGATTCTCCGTTTTGTCAAAGAGGCAATGCTTTAGGAGGAAGCTTGCAAAATTTATTTCCTGCTTCTGATAGACTTGTTAAAGCCAAATCGGATGGATCGCTAACTACAAGCATAGGTGTTTCTGGCACTTCTGAGGGCACTTTAAGCAAAATGAAATCTAGGTAAAGTATTCGTTTATTTCGAGGAATTTGCTACTATAGCATTTTACTAGATGCTAATGATCACCTTTTTATAGGTCATTAGAACCCCTAACTGGCTTAGCAATGTGGAGTTCAGAACCACAAGTAATTGAATTAGTAAAAGGCGAAAGAGGACTTGGCTTTTCAATTTTAGATTATCAGGATCCCATTGATCCAAATGACACCGTAATTGTAATACGCAGCTTAGTACCGGGAGGTGTTGCTCAAATGGATGGTAGACTAATTCCCGGCGACCGATTACTTTTCGTAAATGACACTATCTTAGAAAATGCTTCATTGGATCAAGCAGTTCAAGCTCTAAAAGGTGCGCCAAAAGGAATTGTACGTATTGGAGTTGCTAAACCACTACCGGTACTCGATTCTCTTCCTCATAATGCTTAAGTGGATTTTAGAATTTACTTCACGATATAAGTAGGTAATTGTAACATTCCCTTTTAGTTGTACAAATTTCTCAAATATTCAAATGTATATACATATTTTATGTTTACAAACTTATCTTTACAGTATTTGAATAGAATTTGTAATCTTACTTTGATAGTTTTTGGGAGATTAAAAAAATACTACTTTATAAACACATGGAAACGTAAAAACAAATATTTTCCTGTCCATATTTTCAGTTGTCACCTTTCACAATAAATATAATGAATTTCAAAAATACTCTTGAACAAGGAACAAAATAAACACTAAAACCCGAAATTCCATAAAACGTTTAAAAACCTAAAACGCCTTTCGGCACCCAAGTTGTTATCCTCAGTTAAATTCTATAGTACTCCAATTTTCTTATATTTTAAGTAACAAGTTCAATAATTTTAATTTAATTTACTATAACTATACTTCCTTAAAACGTCTAGGAGAAAGACAAAAGGTAAAGATTCTAAAAAATATTTTTATTTGTTATCAAAGGTAGACGAAACAACCTCTCTTTCACAGTATTCAGATATCTATACAAATTGTAAAATATCGATTGTTATATTTTTTCTCGTACTTTCCCCCTCTTCTCTTTTTAGTATCTGCAACTCATCTTTCGGCTCGCGTTTATCTCTATATGGCAGCGACCATTTCGAGTGAATCATTTCCAGATACACTGACTGTGACATAACTACAGAAAGTTGAGTTCTGTCACATGGAAATTTTACAAAATATTTTAATATAATCACCATCATGAATAAACCAGTTTAGATTCTATTAAAAGTATATGGTGTATGCTGTTGAGTGTTTGGCATTGGTGAAACTAAATTTCCATGTTCATTAATGACATACCCAGTGTTTGCAATTTGATATGAAAATGTGTTTGAGGATGTATGAGTAGCAGGGTTTTGTGGCGCTGCCGTAATATTTCCACTAGGTATAATTTGAGAAATAGGTGTGACTAGAAATGCTTGAGAATGATGTTGTGCTGTACTTCCATCATTAGGAGCTATTACTAAAGGAATTACTTGTTGAACTTCTGTATTACCTATTAGAGATTTAGTCATATGATGATCAGTTCTTTTATCAATTGTTTGTAATTGCTGTTGTTTTTGCAAAAGATGATGGTGACCTTGTATTTGAATAGTATCTTGTTGATGTTCAGTTTGTTGCAGTTGAGAAAGTTGTTGTGGTTGCTGCTGCTGCTGCTGCTGTTGTTGTTGTTGTTGCGTTTGTTGTTGAGACTGTTGATGAAGTGCATTGCACTTAGGCTCTACTTTGCAAAACTTGACATGTGGAAATTGTTCTTTCATAAAATGCCTAAAAGTGGAGTAACCCATTAACTTTATTCCTGGTTCTAAAATTTGTCCATATTCTTTGTATGCATCATGTAAATTTTTTCGTGTTATGTCCCATGGTAATTGAATAATTTGCTTAGAATTTGTTATCCCTGTTTCACCAGTATGTGTTTCAAGATATTGCTTTAAAAATTCAGTTGCATGTCGATAAATATCTAAAGAAAAGGTATTGTGTGGTTTTTTCCCATGATTTCCATGTATACGAGGTGCCACACCATGGGTCATTACATGTTTTCTAATTCTTTTAAGTTGATAATGTGTACAATTTTCTAGATATAGAAAGGCATCTAAACAAACTCGCCGCCCCTGATATACATACTGAGCTCTTAATCTTCTTCGTTCTTTATGCCTTACTGTTTGATCAGGATTAGCTAAACAAGCCATTGTTACTCCCATAAGATACATGTCATGTTCTGCTTTTGTTAATTCTGCAATGTTAAGCCGATGTCTATAAACACTTTCTGGATTTAGCCCTCTAAAACAACTTTCATCTTGGCACTCACAGCCGCGTTTGAAACGTTCTTTTACCTGCACTGCACTTTCTTCCAATTTTGTGCTTTCACGGTTTGCTTGTTCTGTACTATCAAAGTCCTTTTTTTTCTTCTTCACTAGTATTTTTTTTCTTATGTTATTACTTTTTAAACACGGTTTAGGCTTAGCCTTTTTGGAAGGTGACATTTCTACCACTGTATTAGATGGAACAGTTGTATATATTGTATTAATATTTTGTGGATCCTCTTCAACTTGTATGGTATGACCTTCCCATATCACCTATACAAATGATTATTGTCTTAATATGTACTTAATTGTATTTTCTACTATTTACCATAATATAAAAAATTATCATCTACTTTAAAATAACATTTACCTGTTGGTCAACAGCATGTTGAAATTGATTGTTTGGGTCTATAGTAGAAAAAATAGAATGAGTTGATATTGCAACAGGAGTATGCCACTGTATTTGAGTATCTGTTTCAATTGTTTCTGTATTTGTTGTTGAGGTTTGAAAATTGTGAGATGCAGGAGACTGATTTGCATTCCTATCTACAAGAACTTGCTCATGTTTTTCAATTCTTTCTACAGACAGAAGTGAATGTAATACTTCACTTGCTTCTTTTTCAGCTGCATCAACACGTGCCATCTAAAATATCAATTATTATTAACTAATTTTTTGTATAAATAATCATTACCAATAACGAAAACTTAACAGATTATTAATAATTAATATATAATTTAAAAAAAGGCTCCCATAAATTATAGAATAATATAAAAAGAATTCATAATAATTTTAAAAATCAGGTTTTGGGCTTCCAAATTTTATAAAAATGAACTATCAATGCTCTGCTAAAATGCAGAAGAAATTTAAACCTTATAATGGAAAAACGCCTTTAAAGTTAGTCAAAATGGATCAAATTTGCTTACCCTTATTCCAAACAAACAAAACTAAACCGTATTGGTGTTGACTGAATATAATAAAACTTACCTCACTTTTTCTTAAATTTGAAATAAAATGTTACATTTACGCGACAGATCACATTATCAAAGTTTCATTTATTAATGATTTATCTTAAATTGCGTTTGTAAAAGATATATTCACGTAAAACTTTAAAAATAATTCTGCAATCAGTCGAAATGTCGAACCGTTGGTGCTTTCGTTGTTAGTAAAGCGGTAATGTATCACGTGTCATTAACGTAAATACAAATTAGATATTTTTTTTTTTTCGTTTATTAAATACAAGTTCTTTTTTAATTTAAAATACGTAATATAAAGTGACATATAACAGTAAAAAAATACAATAAAATAAACATTTCGATCAAAACAGTCCTGCAGGTCTTACTTTTATTACTTATTTATTTATTCTATTTCTATGTGATGTTACAATGAATTGATTGAAGCAAACTTCTATAGGATGTGGTGATATCTGTATTATGTGCTGTATTATTGTGCAATAATTCGCCTATTTTCCACAGTGTAGCAGCACAATACTCATTGAAGGAAAAAAAGTCAGTTTTTTATGTTCTAATCATTCTATAGTTCAGTTGACGTTCTTTTACTTGACTTGTTCTTTTGTTTCATTTCGTTTTGAGTGGTGTAGCGGATGGTATGTGTGTGGTGTCTAATGCGCTTGAATAGTGTACTTGTGCGGTAGATTTGTATAAGAGCACTTTCTGAAGTCACAGGATTTAGATTTTACTAATTCAAAATGAGTGGTAAGTATAAATAAAAAACCTTTAAAAAATACAGGTTATTTTGAAGAATCCGTGTAAAAGTGCTAGAGATAATCAATTTTTCAATCAGACAAATAGCGGTTAATAAAAGATATGACCTTTTTCCATTGACATTTTTTAAGGTGTAGATTTATTTAATTTTTGAAAAATAATTAACATGTAAGGTATGTACATTCTTTACTTTACATTTTAGTTCCTTATATTTTTGTATTTTTTAATTCCCTCTTAAAAATATACATTAAGAACATTAGATAGAGCTTTTAGAGGATTAAGGAAAAGACAATGTCACTTTTTCGATTTCATTTTGAAAATGTAGAAATATTCCTGGTGATATTTGTTATTAATAAGTTTAATTTTTACATATAAATACAGAAAACAAGGGAAAATATTAATACTTTTATACTTTCAATAACGGACATTTTTCGGCAGATGAAATAATTTAAGTACTGAAACTTATTTTTAGTAGTTATTATAGCACAATGTATACCCTAATGAAATCTTAATTTATCCTTTTTATCAATAATGGTTCTGTATTGTCTTAATAAGTAGTTATAAAATTACAATCAATTCAAAAACCTGTGTAAAAGCAGTAAGTAAAACATAAATAATCGCGAAGTGTAATTCACGAAACATGTTAAATACTAGGATTATATTTTTTATTTTTGAAAAAAGGAACTTCCAACAATTAAGACAATTGTGCATTAAGTGTGTGTTACTAATATTTCTTAAGTCTTATACAGTGTAATTTTAAGAAATTTATTTAATTATTGTTATTACTATATTTTGTCTTAAATTTTGGAAATGAGATGAGAAAAAAAAATTAAATAATTTACTTTTAATAAAGAAGTTACTAGAAACTTAAGTAGTTATAGACATAATAAACAGATTGAACTGAATTATTTTCTGTTTTAGGCATACTTAACATTTAATATTATAGTGCCTTTATAACAGTAAGGAGAATTTAGTTTTTAAATTTTACATTCAAAGAAATTGTAAAAACAACTTGTCGTTTTTTAATATAAATGGAAATTGACGCATCTTCTAAAAATATCGCATAATGGAGTTACAAAAATGTACTTTATTAAAAAAAATAATAATAATCCGTTGCATACATACTCAAAACTGAGTTTTTTACAGCAATATGTTTACTACGACATCAGGTTTTATATATATCATACGTTAAACTCATCATAATGATTGAATTTATTATATAAGAAATTGTGACAGTGACCCAATAACATTGACTCTAAAATAGTCTTGCCGTATCAGGATATCGGTATCTTAACATTCTCATGTCCAAAATTTGAAGAAAAGTACAGAACGTTGCTAAAAATATTTCACTGCTTTCTCATATGATGAACTAGTTTGATAACGATGGATAATATTATTAACAGATTATTAAATTAAACAGAATAACCATTATTTCATTACCTGATATAAAATTATTAACTATTTATTTAAACTGAACAAAAGTTATGTAAAATGATTTGAGTTACGTTATTATCCTACTCATTTCCAAAGTAATTTTAGCAAAACTTTATCGTCTTCAGTTATGTTCGTGAACATAACGTATACATGCATAACATCTATGTATAATTTTCATTTTGATAATTATCTTTATTTTAATTTTAAAAAATACAGTTTTGATAAAACATACTTTTAGCAAATAACACTGTGATTTTGCGATTATACATAATACTTACATAAATGTTAGAATGAAGGAAATTTACCAAAAAATATATAAAAAGGTCAAGAATTGTAAGGTTGATTGATGAGAATTTATTTTTGAATAAACTCCACTTTATTAAAGTGTTATATAAAAAAAACTATTGAAAAAAGATATAGATAATTACTATAGTTTTAATTTCTGTTGATTTCAGCGTACGCTTGGGTTACCCTTGCTACTAATGACTCTTACGGGTTGGGTGCTTTGGTTTTGGGACATTCACTTCGCCAATCTGGGACTCCGCACCAGCTTGTAGTACTTGTTACCCCTGGCGTTACTCATTCAATGAGGTTTATCTTTTATTTTGTAAATTAATAATTCATTCCATATCTTTACAAAATTATAAAAATTAATAACTATTTTCGTTAAAATTTTAAATACTTATGTACATTTAATTAGGCTTATAATAAATATTACATTTGTGAATTTGGCATTTACTTTGGTGGTTGACATAATTGTTAAATGGGCGAACTTATTGGGTTTTATATAAGGATAAATTTTAATTGTGTATTTTTTTAGAGAGACGCTTAAAGCGGTGTTTAATGAAGTACGAGAAGTTAATATTCTGGATTCGAAAGATGAAGCCAATTTAAAGCTAATGAGTCGTCCTGAATTAGGAGTAACTTTTACTAAGTTACATTGCTGGCGATTAACGCAATTTCAAAAATGCGTTTTTTTGGATGCAGACACGATGGTATGTTTTATTTTTAGATAGTTTTATATCTTATTGCCGCATTTATATATAGTAGCTGATGTTTGAAACCTTAAAATAACGTATACTGGTCTTAATGTGTTTGTATGTTGATGGTTTATAACTATGCGCCAACTTTATTTTGCGTATATTATTCAAGTGCGTAAATACATGTTTCTGTTTTACTTAATCAACAAATATTATTACAGTTTATAAAGGCGCTATCAATTTAATTTGTCGATAAAATTAGAAAATGTATTTTCTTTAAGTGTAATTTTTAGAATAGGTAGGGAACTATTTATAAAATGTACAATTTATCAGTAGTCAAACGTAAAGAAAAACAAAACAAACGTTGCTATATTTTACGTCATGTTTATGTTGTCATTGCAATTTTAAAGAACAATATTGGCCAAGATTCATTCAAAATGCATATAGCTTTGCTCGCAATGCCAGCTAATTATAAATCTGTTAGACTTATGTATATTTACGTTTTAATTTAATGGACTACATTTTTTAATGTCAGTATATATTCCATAAACTATTTAACCAAATCTACAAAAAATATCTGGACTTTATGAACAGGAAACTAGAAATTTAATAAAAACAATTTAAAAAGTTACTGTGCTTTATATTTTATATAACTAGCTCTGTTTTTCACTAACCAAAGGCGTAAACAAATGTATATCTAAATAACGCTTTTGCCAAGTTTCGCAAAATTTATTTAATGTAGCCTTTTATAGTTCTTTTACTTTTTACTGTTTAAATCTATTTAAATCGTATATGTATGTATGTACGACCATTTCTGTATTTTTTGTTACGCTTTATCTACTCCCAATTTAAATTGTCTAGCTTTTGCATTAACATTTTAGATATTAAGTTTATTAGGTAGGTTTATATAATATATAGAATAATGTTTGTATATGCTAATGTAGATTTCTATGACTATTTTCAAAATACTGACGTTTTTTTACTAGTCAAAACAAAAAATTGGAAAAGTATTTCTGTTTCTGAAGAGCCCTGCAGATGACAAAATATTTTTCGAACCTTAACCCCGTTAAATTAAATAAAAAAACAAAACTATTGTAGTATGTCACATATGTAATTGATTTTTATAGGTGTTAGAAAATGCAGATGAGCTTTTTGAGCGAGAAGAACTCTCTGCTGCTCCGGACGTCGGCTGGCCTGATTGTTTTAATTCCGGTGTTTTTGTTTATGTACCATCGAATGATACATATGATTCATTAATAAATTTTGCGTTAACTAAAGGAAGTTTTGATGGTATGAAATTTGTCCCATACATGTAAATTAATATCGTAAAAGTAATTTTCTGATGTATTATTATAGGAGGAGATCAAGGGCTTCTTAACTTGTACTTTTCAGACTGGGCTTACAAGGATATTAACAAGCATTTACCTTTTATTTACAATATGTGCTCAACCGCATGTTACTCGTATTTGCCAGCTTTTAAACAGTGAGTAAAATTAGTAGCATTAAAATGAAAAGTTAGTATTTTTAAAGATAACTTTTTGCCGAAGATTTGGTTCTAACGTGAAAATAGTTCATTTTATTGCCCAAACAAAACCATGGCTGCAAATATTCGATCCTGAAACAAAACAAGTGAAACCTAGCCCAGATTTGGTACATTTGACTAGTCTTCTACAACGTTGGTGGAACATTTTTTGCTCCACAATTCACCCACAGTTATCTACTGAAATGGTAAGCGTTGTTTTATTTTTTTAATTTCAGTTTAACGATATTTTACATCAATTAATGTGATATCATTTTCGTACTTAAAAAGCTTACATATGAAACTAAGGAATTACCAGGAAATGTAAGTTATCGAAAAGGTGGGTTGTGCATTAGATCGTTTTTTACGTTCTGCATGTATTTTTTTACACGTTTGTTGTACTTATGTGATAAAGTAGCAAATTTCTTTCCATATAGCATCTCTTTATGTTAGCATTCCACATTATTTGTTTATTGATTTATTGAAGTGCCAATTTCATTAAGAATGTCTCAAAGCTTCGTCATTATTTTGAAATATAAAAAATTAATAAAAAATCGAACACTGGTCATAGTATAAACACATGTATATCGATTATCAGATTAAAGAATTTAAACAAATCCTGTTATTTATTATCTTTTGACTGTGCTTTTCAGTACACTGTGGGCGATAAATAAGGCAGCAAATAAAACATATTTTTTTACGTAATATGTGTGTTACGAGGTTAATACAGATAAAATAGAGATTGATATGAAAAAGAGTATTCTGATTATAAAAATATTCTTAATTGATGAACTTTCAAATGTTAAATGTGTTACTTGTTGAAACTGCATCACTGATTGTTATTATTAAAACAAACTTAGTTTTGGATAGTTGACTTACATCAGGCAAAATAAATAATATATATATATATTACAGTTGTTATATATATATATACATAACATATATATGAGCATGCGGCATGGGCGGTGCAGGACTTAATAATTATTTTTATAAAATGCTTAACTTAATTGCATTAAACGATAACGACCCGAATAAGATAAAATTACAAACCATTGTCAGACTCTTTTATTAAACAGCCAATAACTACACCACAGTCACGTGAAATGAATGAAATTGCTATATGAACTCATTGATAAACTCCCACAAATGTAACAAAATTTTTGTATATCATTCTTTGCCTGAATAGATTTCAAATCGATTATTTGAAACTAAGCTTTGTAATGAAGGGTTTAAAAGGCTACATTTTTATTTTCTATTTTTTATTACTGCTGTGTGTATTAGAGCACACTATTGATGAGCGAGTCATTAGGATAAACAGTGAGTAAGTTGATAATATTCACAATTTATTAGAAATTGTATGTTTCTTCTTTCGGTGCTAGGAAAGCGTGAGGGTTTTTTTTTTGTTTTCTTTTCTGAGTTACGTCACTGGAAAATGACCGGCAATTTCAAGGTTGTCAAATATACTAGATAGAATATGTACAAAATTGAAGATGTAAGTATCTGTATATAGTTTTTAAAATAATTTCGGTGTAATTTAATATGATGTGTGCAGACCTGCATGCGACTGCTTGTAAGAACCTGTATGTGCATATAAAACTTATTTATTGTCCACTGTGTTTATTAAAACCTTTACACTTGCATACATGTTTGTTAAAAAATAATTTAAAAGTATATCCATGAAATATGATACAAACATCATAAATCGATATATGTACATGAAATCAGTAATGTTTGAATTTAGCATGTATGTGTATGATTTTTTACTAACAGCTGTAAATACCTATTTCTTTTTTGCATGCCTTTTGTCTAGGCACCAAGCAAGCAGCCTTCTGCACATAGCAACCCTTCTCATTACCCCAGTCCTTTTAAACAATTTCAAAGTACTAAAGAACCTACCCAACAAGTTATTTGGGACCCATGGGAGGAATATGATAAAAAACAGCTAGAAGAAACGATTAAAATCGATAACAGTCAAAATACTTCAATACAAAATAACGATTTCAATGTTGGAAATGATTTTGAAAATAACCAGTCCTGGAACACAAATTTTCAACATAATAATTTAGTAACAGAGCAAAATAATTTAGAAAATAAAATATTCGAGTGTAATTCTAGCGACAGTGTAGCAATTTCATTCAATATTGGCCCCAATAATTCAATAGAACTTAGTCACTCTTTTCCCGTCGAATATCGTTCTGAAGAAGTTAATGTTTCGGATAACAAAACTGTTTGTACAAATATTAACAATAACGAATCCGAATTTACAAATTGTTCTAGTATTTCGACTTATAATAACAACGAAGTAAATATAACTCATTCTAACAATAGCAATATAGAAAATAATAATCAAAATAGTAATAATTTCCATAAGAATTTAAGTCCAAACATTGAAAAGGTCTTCGTTCCTATTTCCCATGAACCTAACACCTATAATAACATTTCTTCCGAATGTGTTGCCAAAGAGTTTGAACGCCCGTTTTGCGAAGCAGCTAGCTCTATAACCAATGAAAATGCTTTACAACCGAGCGGAGCAGGTGATACAGTTGAAGTAAGTAACTAATAAAAGTCAGTATACTCTTTTATCATTTGAAATTATTTGACTCAAAGTCGTCGCAATTAATAAACAAAATTTTTAGTACCAAACTGCAAAATATTTTAAGTATTGCGAAAATGTATTAACAGAATTACCGAGAACGCAACATTAACAGATATTTTATTTTGCTACTAGTTAATTACCCAGGTGTATTGTTTATGTAAATTTCCAATTTGTTTACGTACATTCAAGTACATTGTAAACATGTTAGTTTCTATTAATTATAGGGCGGATTTGCTGGGGCATTTGCTAGACTGACTTTAGGAGAACCGAGATCTGCTGAACAATCTGCGTTAGAAGATCAACTTCGAAGACAAGGATGGGAAATAGGTAACATCGATTACATGAATAGAGATGCTTTCGGTAATATCTGGAACAAAATATGTGAAACCTTGGCAGGTGGTCCAAGCGCAAGTAACGGTATGTTTGAAATTATCGTTTAACAAACCAAAATAAAAAGCAAATGCATTTTTTAGGTACGGATGATAACAGTACTGAACAAAGTAGTAATGAATTAGAGAAAAAAGGTCAGTTGGAAAAATCTACATTAAGGGTGTCTTGAATAAGCCGTGTAGTGCTTTATAAGTATATATAAATACCTTGTGCTTTACCAAAAGTGTTTATAAATAATGTACTCATAACTTTGCATGTTACTCATGTTATAAATTTCACTCATAATGTGCTGAACTTATTACAAATATTTTCTTTAATTAAAATATTTCAGTAATTACTTATTACATATTTGCCATGCCAAACAATATTAACCACAATGCTGCTTTTACAGTGATCGCTTCCGCCTCATAACATAATCGTTAAAGAGGCTTGGGCAATTTTCAAAATTGATGGCAGATCAATATTTAAATATATTTTTACAGAAACAGAAAAATCAAACCAAGAACTCGTACAGGGGGAAGATAAACTCATTTCAGAACAATCTTTACTGAAAACTATTCAATCACCAGTATCTGAAATAAACGTATTAGGTGAAGTAATAAAAGAGAAACTGACAGAAAGTAATATTAGTTCTAATCTTGAAGTTGCTGATAAACAGATAATTGCAATCCCTGAATCTCAAAAAACAACAGAAGTAGAGGCTTCCGAAAAACAACAAACTTTACCTGAATCTTTACCTTCAATGTTACTAACAAGTGAAAAAACCATAGATGCTCCAGTAAAAATAGTTGATACTGAAGTTAAGGTAGAAGAAAAGATAGTTGATAGTGAAGTTAAAAAAATCGAAACAACTGAAGTAAAAGTAGAAGAAAAAAAGGTCGAAAGTGAACCATTAGCAGAAGGGAAAAAAGTTGAAAATGAGCCAAAAGTAGAACAAAAAGAAGTTGAAAGTAAACCAATAGTAGAACAAAAAAAAATTGAAAGTGAACCAAAAATAGAAGAGAAAAAAACTGAAAATGAGTCAAAACTAGAAGAGAAAAAGGTTGAAAATGAATCAAAAGTAGAAGAAAAGAAAATTGAAACCGAACCAAAAGTGCAAGAAAAGGAACCAAAAGCAGAAGAAAAAATAATAGAGCAGAAGGAAGAAATGAAAATGATGGAGACCGAACCAAAAGTAGAGGTAAAAGTGGATGAAATTAAATCAAATGTAGCGGAAAAAAAGATCGAAGTTGATCCGAAGATAGATGTAAAAATGGCTGAACCCGTTACAGTTGAACTCACTTCAAATGTACACGTAGAGAAGTCGGAGGTGGTTGTTGAAAAAATTAATCTTACTTCGACCGAAATTAAAACTGAACCAAAAGAATCAGAAGTTGCCAAACCAACTACTGAAGATCTTCAAAATGTTCCTACTAATACTGCAGAACAGGATTTAAAATTAGCTAGTTCAGAACAACTACAATTGTTAAATGAAGGTAAAGCCATTCCTTCATCAGATCCAGAAATAAGTATGCAAAGTGGCATAAAAAAAGATGAAACTGTCTCTCAGACTTCACAACAAAATAAGCAGGTAGAACAAATCCCTTCTGCGGTTGCTCAAACCCATATGGAGTGCTCACTGGAAAAGAGTCAGTCATCAAATGTACAAAAGGAAATTAGTACGCTGCAAAGTGTAAAACCCGTAGAAACAGACAAAACTGTTGAAACTGAGACTAAACAAATAGTTCCTGAAAAGGAACCTGAATTTGCAACACAAAGTCCGTCTCAAGGTACTGCTGAAAATGTTGCGCCTAAAAAAGCAAAAGAAGCAAAGCCACAAAAGGATAAAAGTAGTGGTAAAAAGTCATCGAAGACAAAGAAATAAAAAATCTGATTAATTCTGCTTATTTTGGTTGCTAATTTTAATACGTAAGAAATGTGGTGTGACTTAACATTTTGTATGAAACAGTATTTTATATGTCATTGGCATTTTTATTTGCCATAGGACTACTACTATTGGTAGCCAAGTTCAGCTATTAATTCTCATATTCATCTATTAGAAAAATTATGATTGAATCTAAAAAAAATTACACTAAACTTTTTAGCGACCAAGTCATTCCAACTACCGAGTTTATAGTAGATTTTTTATATTGCAGTAAATGAACTTCTTAATTATTAATATCAAAAAGCAATATAACACCCCAGGTATTGCCTTTGTTTTAGCTAAACTTAGCTAGCTGTTAAGTAGCCATCATTTTTAATTTTAAGAAGATTGTGATGCCACTTTAAAACAAATTATTGCTCAAAAAAATTCGTTTTGTTTTATATATATATTTTTTTTTCTTCAACTAATATAACAAATAATTAAGAAAGTAAATATGCTGCTACAAAAAAATTTATATAGCAGGTTATTTTTTCATGCATTTAAAAAAAATTGATAGAAAATAAATGCAGTGTTTGGGATTGTTTGAGAGTGTGAATACAAAAATTTAAATAAACTCAAACGTTTGAAATAATAGAACACTATTATTTCTAATTCAAGATTTCAAGAAATGGAAAAAATATTTCGTTGACTCTTAAAGTTTAATTAAATAATTATCGTGTAAATACAGTTTCCACCAGTGGCCTTCTGATTTTGTATTTTGCTAAAATCATTTATTATTACACAATAAAGGACTGTTAAGAAAAACATACTTTTATTCCAGATGGACCTTACACATAAAAAACAAAATTTACATTGCTGCAACAATTTTAAAATAAGAGAAAATTATTACCTATGTATTAATTTAAAACCATATCCTGAGCAGCATTTGTTAAGACAATTGTATTATGAATACAACAAAAAAAATATATGAACATTTGATATCTATTATTGTACTTTATCAAATGTATTTTACTACCTATTAAAACTGGCGAAATATTTACAAATTCGATAATAATTTACATGTATCTTAAGTAAATATTAAAAATAATTAAGAGATGTGTATATCTAATTAAGGTTTACAATAAGAAATAAAGAGCCACAAACAAAAAAAATATTTATAAAAATGTAAGTGTGTTTAGTTTAAATAATAAATTCTAAGTTTTTGTTTGCACAGCATGTAAGTAACAGTTTTGCAAATTTTCCCTGATAATTAATTTCAGAATTTTATGAAACAGAACAATTGGACTTTTCATTTGATTTAGAATCTGCTTTTTCAATTTCCATTAGTAATGTATAGAAAATATCTGAAACAGACTATAATAATGAATTAGAAGCTATATAACTGATTATGAAATGTTCCCTCCAGTATCATGGTTCTATTTAAGTAAGAATTTTAAACAAAGATCTATTTAGAAAAAGGGATTTACATCAAAACGCTTACTGTATTTTGCTTGGCTGAAGCTTCTAAAAATGCAGCATTCCAATCCTCTGCAAGTTTTCTGCCTTCTTCAGTAGATATCATTCTTTCCATATGTAGATCTGTTTTATTGCCAACTAGTACAATTGGGACACTAAGAAAAAAACATTATTGTAATCTATAAGCTATGTTATTTCAAACACTTACTGTAATTTTCCTGTTATATCTAGTAATTTTTCATAAATTACTTTAATTACTTCAAAAGATTTTGTACTTGTTATGCTATAAACTAAAACATAACCATGTACATCAATGCTATACTGAGATGGAAAAATCGAATATTCATCTTGCCCAGCTGTATCAACCAATTTTAATTCATATTCTTGAGAATTTATTCTAGTGGATTTTGTAAATGCTAGAATAAAAGTGTCATGATAAAGAAATATATAAGCACTTACTAATAGACTCAACTGTTTTCTATTGTGGGATCATAGGAGTCAACAAACTGTCCTTCAACAAATTGGATGCTCAAGGATGATTTTCCTAAAACGCATATAGTTTGCATAAAATAATGAAGACAATATATCATTTTTATACTAACCTACTGATCTGTATCCCATGACAGCAATTTTACGTTGTTTTGAAGGCATTTTACTTTATTAGTGATATGAAATTGATAATTTTAAATAATCTTTGCACAAGAAAAACCAAACAGGGCACTATCACTTCTCCAAGAGCAGCTCTAATAAACACAACATCGGCTTTTAGCCATCACTACATATGAAAATAAGTAGTTCCAGTATTAAGTCGTACGTTTATATAAATATAAACATGCATAAAATTTACGTTCAATTAGTTTCGTACGTCTTGCATTTATAATACAAACAAACCAATCAATACGTCACTATATTATACTGACTCGTAATTTGAAATATACCTAAAAAATAGTCTTCACATATCAAATATAATATAATCCCATATCTCACAACTTTCGAACAGTGCAAAAAAAATAATACCTAATTAATCTTAAATGTCAAATTCTAAATACATACATATTACTATAGATTACTGTTGCGCATGGGGTCGTTTCTTACACGTACACTTGCGACATTCTCTGATCGCTAACACCTGTAGTGACACAAACTACTACAAGAGGTCAGTAGAGTCGTAAATAAACATTATGTAGTAATCCAAATAATTAAGAGAAATATGACACTAAAAAGTCCTTAATAATCGATTTATTTTATTTTTATGCTTACATTAATAATTAAAAGACGAGAAAACTTTTATCCAACTTTCTAACACTTCGATTTACGAGGAAGGTCCACAACATCTCTCTTTAAAAGTAATTAACTTAAAATGAGGTTCAAAATAGATATGTTCATATTTTAAACTAGAAAAGTTTAAAAATTCAACTTAATTAAAGGTAACTTTTATTATGAAAACATAACAAAATAACAGAAATCGACAATCCTATTTGTAATAAAGTTATAAATAATTTATTATTATTTAATGTTTATTTCTTGTAAATTAGTATTAACAACTGTAACTTCTTTCCCTGGTGATTTGAGAGTAAATATCACAGGTATTGATGCTAAGCACGGATTGCCATTTTTTTCTAAATGGCGAATCCATGAAAGAACTGAATCTCTTCCTGATGTCCCTGTAGCACAAACAGAATAAATTACTCCTTCCGGTTGCTCATGAACAGAAGGGATAAGGTTCAATTTCTTTTCTTGAGGAGTGCTTATAGTGAACAAGGGCACTTCTATATTGCTTACATCTGAATAAAATATTTTGTTTAATAAATGCATTATTTAGCATGTTAACTACTTGCCATCTAGATTTTCAATTTCTGTATTAACTGGTTTTGGATCTCCTCTTAGAATGAAGTAATTAACACACTTATTTTTAAGCCAAATTTTGAAAGTGCCTTCAACATAAACTGGTTTTTTTTCATTGTGTTCACCTAACAGTTTCTTTTGGGTGGTTGACTGAGCACTTACTATCCATGTATCTTCTACAGCATCTGGAATATCAGATGTCTACAAATGAAAGACTTATGTACAAAACAAATATTGTAATTTCTCAATACAGTAATTTTACTTTAAAAACTGTTATGGTAGATTGATGATCCACACTTGCAATCTTAGCAATAGCTATTTTTGCAAGTTCTAAGACATCATTAGGTAAAGGGTCAGGGAGTAACCATGGATTAAGGTTTTTAAATTTAGGCATCCAATACATCATTCTCCAGAATTTTCTAAGTGGGTATCCACGTTTGCCAAATATGTTTAGTAAAATACTTTCAACTTCATAATCTGGCATGACTCCTAAAAAAATTCTACAGGGTTTTTGTTTTATGTAGTTTATTTAAAAATATTCACCATTATCTTCCATCTGTTCCAAGAGATCAATAATGCACTGTTGTTGTTTTGGGTAGTGCATAAATTCAGCTTGAAAGATATTAGTTGGAATAAATTTACCTTTTGGCATAACATCAATTAAAGCTTTATATACTTCTAAATCTTTATGAACACCAAACTCGTTCATATTTTTTAAAGCTGCATAGATAAACTCTACATGGCCTCTTCTGTGAGAGCCTTTCCCCTCAAAAATTTTTACCATTTCTAAGTAATTTTTCTTATTCTTTTCTTTCACACGATCAAAGTCTGAAACTGTTACTATTTCTTTTGTAGTTTCATTTTTCGAAAATAATAAAGATGAAGTCACAAATGTTCTTTTGGGTGATTTGCGAACAACTAAATGCAGACTGTTTTTATTTTGTAGGGCGGTATTTACATAACCAGTTAATACTTTTCTAAACATTTCGAATATTCATTTCATTTTAAATTTGAACAGCTAGTTTTGATAAGCCTTACTTCTTCAATAATTGCTTTAAATTTTTTCTAAAAAAATAAACATTTTTTACAATTCAAATAAAAACTAACGTCGTAATCAGATATAAATAAATAACTTGTGCTTAAAAATCATGTCAAACTCGTGAACAGCATGCTCACGTAAAATCGTCGATGCGTCAAACTGGTCGAATTTCAATGCACCTTCAAATTAGATTATCCATAGAAGCGGCACTAATAACTTTCACAGTATTTACAACTTTACAACTCAGTTCGGTGTAAGAATTATATAAATTCACTTCAAGTATATCTATATATTTCAAAAAGTGCAATTGGGAAGACGTATATTAAAACGTATATTTATATCGCTTCTGTCAATATTAAAAAAATTATGATTGTTAAACAAAAGGTAACTTGATAGTATAATTGTAAATTAAATGTTTTTGAATGCATCCATGATTGCTAACTCTGTGATAACGGCGATAACATCTGTGGCGATAACTTATTCATTCTATGACTGTGGGTTGTGGTTGTTGGTTGTTGCTTTGTTCGTTCCCTACTCGCTGCTTTTCGTACGTTAGTCGGTAATTGTAGGCTTGGGTGATGTGTTGGTTCTTTTGACTGGTGCTGGTGTTAAAGTGTCGTTATTTTAACATTGCAAAATTTACAGCTCAAAGAGCTTCAAAGTTTAAGTCATTTTCAATGTGTATGGCTCTTGTGGTAAGTAAAAATTGTTTAAATTTCTTTAGGGTACTTCTTACGTTTCTGAAACCTGTAGGTTTGACTAATGATTGGTACTACTTTTTGCCCTCATTTTAACGAGGGCTTGTAGTGAAAATGTTCTAAAAGATTACAATATACCCTTAACATACTTCTTCAAATTAATGCGGCTATTGTAATGAATATTGTGATTAAGTTCGTTATAATTTTAAGGACTTTAAAAATAGATTTTTGGAACATCGAAGTAAGTGCAATAAGGTCTTATTCAGTGTAAATGACTAATTCAAGGTTAGGATTTTTTTTACATTTGCACGTTAATTTATTTTACCAACTTTATTTAATTTGTCATAATAAAATTTAAATATTTGCGTTGCGTTTTGCAATTTTCCTTATTTTGTTTTTTTACAAATTTTGACAGAAAATAAAATTGTGTATTAATAGGCGTAAATTCTAATTAATAACTAAGTATTTCTAATAAACTGTTACTTATTTTGAATGTATTTTTATTCAAGTCTCGATGATTACAGCGTTTGTGAGATAATGCAATAACGTGTGATATTTAGTATGTACTACATAATCACAAATATACAATTTTATTTATTGTGAAATGAGTAAAGTTGTACTAAGCTTTTATATTTAATCTACCTATATATGTGTATATATATAAACCACTGCTTTACGTACAAAAAACTACAATATGTAGATGTAGTAATATTTCCCTTTTCTGTCTATAATTATCGCAGTTGGTGCAATCTTGGGGAAAACACATCTATTAAAGAAAAAGTTTACGTAATCTGATTAAAATATTTCATAGTTGGTTAGATAATTGATCAAATTTTAATTTTTAAGGGTGTAGCTGATTTATCTGAAGCAATAAGATAAATACAAAAATGTATAACGTGCTTTATTTATTATGATATAAAATGCTGAATTGTTATCTTTATTCTGCATTTATCACCTTGTTATTCTATCTATACTGTGATGAGTCTGTTTTTGTATAAATCAGAATTTATTCACAGCCTTTTGAAAGAGAAAAAAATTCGATTCATTCTAAACACGAAGAAAGAATCTGTTTCTAAAATAGGGTCACTTCTGTTTCATATATAATATAAAACAAATATTCCGATTAACATTATAATATACACTATCCATAATATAACCTGTATAATGGTTCATTGCATAAGGCATTGCATAGATGGAAATAGGGAAACTAGATAGAATAAAGTACAACTTTTAAAGTGTTTTTTATACAAATTAAATAATATAAAGTAATACTTTTACTTAAAAAGTAAAACGAAACTGAACAGTCCTTTTCAATACATCATAACTTTTAAGTTATTTACATTGACAATTTTTAAAAACTAATGTTAATGTTGATAATACAGTATGGCTTTATTAAAGGGGCACACGTAGTCATAACAATGTTGACTTTGATGTACAAAACATAAACAAACATTATGTTAGTATTATATTACAGGATAGTAGTAGTAGTAATAATAGATAATAGTAGTAGTAGGTAAATCTGTAATGTCTAATAGTTCGTAAACGGAAGCCGACATAGAAGGGTTATTTTCTTTTGTAATTTGCATTTTAATTTCTGATTTTATTACTTAAAATCCCTTATTTTATTTTATTCTTAAATGCTTGTTTCCATTGCTAAATTAACATGTGTGCTAGTGTCTAGGTACGTATATCGCTATACTCTCACAATCAATTTTATAAGTGACTATAGAAAATTATTTTAGACTTGTATTCTAAAATTGTAATCGACTGTAAGATAATTAGGTGCAGTCTTTACTTTGTAATTACATTAGTTATTCCTATAGGCGGTATGATTTTCTATTTTGTTGTTGAATTATGAACACGACAATAACACAACATAATAATAAATAGTCTTTATTTTCTTTTTTTTTTTCGTAAATAATTATATGAAGATGTACTTTACTTTGTAATAATTACAATAGTATACATTTTAATTGAAATTTATATATAGTAAATATTTTTCTTTTTGTAAAGAGAACAATAAAAAAAATTAAATACATGTAATTTTGTTAAATATCTACATACATAGATGTATTTATTTGATTTTATTATGTAACAAACCGGTTCTTATCAGTTGACAATAATTAACGTTTTACAATTGCAAAATGAAGTGGACTAATACAATGAATATTTACTAAACTTTTGCGGTATCCTTTTACACAATTTACGGTTTTCTAAAAACGACCTCGTGGTGTACTTATTCGGTAGTATCATTTTAATTCTACATAGAGACAATACCTTCTTTAATTAACTTGTAAAAAGAACTTGTACTTACTTTCTGCCAGCAAGCAAATAAGTAGGTAGTTAAATAATTTTATTTATTAAATTTTTATAATAGGTAATTAAAATATTTGTGTCTAAAGTAAATTATTTAAATTTTAAAGTTGTATTCAAATATTTCTTCCTAACAAATTTTATTAATGATTACTGGTTTCTTTTTATGCGTGTATATTTATGATGTGTTTAATAACAATTAATAATTCTGAAATAAGTATTTCGTTATTTACCTGTTGCACTTTTAAATTAAAAGAAAATTCATTTGCATTTAGTTTTATCGATTTAAAGAAAACTTAGAATCTGATTATCGTTTTTATATAAGTAGTTAGTTAATGAAAACAGCTAATACAGTTATGTTTATTTTAATTTAGGTATATGTATTCTGTTTGTTGACTTTGATAAATTTAGTAATTTTGATTTATTATGCACTTGGACACATGGGCAGGGCGTCATTACGTCTGTGGTAGTCATGGCAAAATCCAGGGTTCACTACGACCTAGCTAGATAGATAATAGAATAGAGTAGACAAGTTCCATATGCAGTCCTGTAAGTAACGGTGTTATATGAGATAAAATACTCTCTCTATCTTTGTTTAGTAACACTCCTAATTGGCAGGCGCAGATACTGCAAATGCTCAAAATAAAAAGAGGTAGATGATGCATTTTCATCTTTTTTTTCCTTCTATTGACAATACAATTCCGATGACTTGCCTACTCTAATTCTATTAACTCTATGATTTCCATACCTCGAAAATCATTATTAAATTTTCACGTGCATTCTCTTAAGCCCAAGCTCTGAATCATCTGATAACCGTATACTCTAGAATTAATTTTAAATTAATATGGGGAGCCTATTATCTATGGAATTCATTATAATTGATTGTTTCATTGTGGTGTTACCGTCATTTATTACATACATACATAATTATATATTTATATAGTAGCAGTTGTCATTAATAAATATATAATATGATAATATTTTAAACAAGGTCTTAAACTTTACTTGATAGTTAATTATTTTTTATTGATTTGCCTGTTTAATAGGCGAAATTTCATGTTAACGGTTAGGTATACAAAGAATAATTAAAAAATTCGTTAAGGCTTTCGCCTTATAGAACCATAGACGGCCTTTAGGCTCGAAAAGGACTACATTAATTCAAAATAATTAGTCGAAATTTTAGATCGACAAAACTACTACCTTAAGGACTTAAGAATTGGTAACCACGTAATAAAGTAAGGCCACTATTCCTATTACTATGTTATTGATAGTAAAATAAAAAAATTAAATGTATAAGAAGTGTAATTTGTTAGCTGATGACTTGTGTATAAATAACCGTACAACAAAGTAAAACAAATTGAAAATGAAACTTAATTAATTTTGTACTATTGTATGGTCAAACTTAAACTATTGAAAGGTAAAACTTTATTCTACATTTGTGCATATATTAAAAAAATTTGCTTGTTTATTTAATTTTAGGACTTCCCGCACACCAAAAATAAAACAAGTAATAATAATCGATCCCCGAACGCGTTGTCTAATGTTTAGCGATAATTTACAATATTGCAATTCACACATTTCGTACCTTTTTTGGTTTTATTTCTATTTCGAATATAAGGTACCATACTGTAGGTGTTATTTATTTGAGTGCCAAATTCATTTAAAAACAAACGGATAGAATACATGACGTCAATAACAACGTTGCCATAATTATTATTAAATTGTCAGTGTTTATGAGATACTTGACGTAAATTACGACATTCATAAAAAGTTAGAACAACGAGAAAAGCTGGTCAACACATTTATATTTTATAACTTTTTATTTGTTGTAATTTTAAGATATATGTAAATGTTTAATATTGTAGGTATTTACGTAAAGTGGTCTTTAAATTTAATTTTGAAGTACCGTTGAATAGATTTTAACTTTAACTAAAATACATACCTACTGTATTTTCTACAATAACTGATTAGAGAGTTACGTATTTAAAAAATTGTTTTTTTTTTTTTTTTTAGTTGGTAGGTAACCTACGAAATGGTAAAGATCTTATATTTCTTATTTAAATATAAGCACCGTTTTTGCGGCCTGCTATTGACCTTATAAAGTAGGGGTCGATGTAACGGATGTATTTAGTCATCATCAGTTTTCTTGGAATTAATATTTTGCCGCTTTATCCAAATATACAATCTGCATTTTCTTTTTTTTTACGTATCTATCAAAAAATTCACGTTCTTTAATAAATACATAAACTTTTTTTTGATTTATGAATAATGTTAACATATTGTTTTGCTAATAGATAATAACCACATTGATAAATTAAGCCAAAAGATAAGCAGAAATAAAAGGTTTTGTACATGAACCTTTTTTTGCACCATTTGCAATATATAATAATATAATATATAATTTTTATGTTGTTTGTGAATATGCCCTAGTCGGAATGTATAGTGCTATAAAAAATATCAAATAGATGCGTATTTTACATTATGTTGATTAGATTATTTTTTTTCTTGAAAAGTGTTTCTAAATTACTATGGACTTTTTTTAACTAGTTACAATAAAATACGCGATTTTTTTAGATTCCCAGGGCAATGTTTACCGTGTACTCTGCGAATTTTAACTTATTTTGGCAGTAGCTCAAGTTTTTGTTCCTTTGCTTTTAATCTTCATACCATGTGACTGTCATATGTAGAGGCATTGTAGACGTATGCCTGATAGGCAGTACTTTATGAAAATACAACATCCAGTTTGTATCACATAGTATTGATTATTATTATTAAAAAATAAAAACGAAAATTGTCCAGTGACCAACATTGAAGTGATTTATTATGGTTTTCTACTTATTACTACAATATTTTTTATTCAAGTCGTAGCATTATTTTTTGTAAGTTTATGTTATTGTGAAAAATTTCATTTATATATATATTAATTTTATCGAATAAAATTTTGTAATGTGTAGGGTCATCAATATTTTAATTCTCCTGTTTTTATTTGTGGGTTCTTTCTTGTCTTGTTAAACTCATGTCTGTTTATTTGTATAGCTATGTAGGTATACAACGGGTCGTCGTTGAATTATTATTGCATATGACATACAGTTACGATTGGCTTTGTTTAGATCAAGCGCACGTTCTATTCAATTCATTATTGCGTATTATAAAACAATAATAATTATTGTTAAATACTACTATCTTGTTTAACCGGAACTTTTCAAAGTTTAATTAATATTCGGTTGTTTACTGTTAATGAAAATTATTGTTTAGTAACAAACAAAGGTATTGTTATCATTTTTTCCTTTGTTTTTTAAACTTTTTTAATCTTTTGTTTGGTTATTCTTTTATGTTGTCTAATCTTCTATTGTATTTTCTTTTGACACTATTTCTGTTTTGGAAATTTAACAACTCATTATGAATATCATAGATTTAGGATTACTTATAATACTAACGATCCGTCCTTTTTCATTTATGGTTGCGCCCATACTTACCAGTCGCCTTTTTTAATTAATTTTGACTCCTTTTTGAGCGATATTTATAGATATGTTGTCAGGTGCCCCGTACCTAATTTAAAACATTAAAAATTGATAATGATCTATTACGTTCATATTTAAAATCGTGCAGTATTGTTTCAATTTTTTATATTTGTCATCAATTTTCTTAAACTTCAAAAATTTATATTAAACCAAAATTCGCTTCAGTCAAGCGCTTATTTGTTTTTTTGTTAATTATAATACCTACATTTTTTTTGAGGTGGATATTAAATTGGTAGATTTCTTTAAATAAATCATTTATGTATTTTATTTTGCAATAGAAGTTATAAACAAGTTTAACATTTTTGAAATTCGGTTATTTTTTAAAATAGGTAGGTAAAAGAAAAAAAATTGGGTATTAAATGCAGTAATAGGTTTTTTAAAATTTATTACTGAGAGGATTACGGGATATACATATGTATTACTAGTTGTGTTTTAAAAAACTCAAATGGCAATTGCTTCTAATCATTCAACAACAATAAGCAACTCTCACTTGATAACGACTCCACCTCTTAAAAAAAAAACTAAAAAAAAATAGATATACCTTATTTGTTTTTATAATAGGTGAATTCAAAATACTGTAACCATCTTATTAATTAATTAATAATATGACCACCATTTTAATTATCGTAGACCGCCGTATACCCTGAATAAACTAAACATTCGGTTATAGAGATGAATGTCCATTGGCCTTAAAATCGATATTTTTGCTATTGTTGTAAATCCTCGATATGTTTAATTGGTACTTCCCCAGTCGTATTAGCTGGAGAGATGTTTTATTCATATTTTCACTTTAAATAATTATTACATCGTTTGTTGTTAGTGGTTGTGTTATTTGCGTTGTACATATACAGCATAAGTAATTTTTGTACATATCAATACAATACGTACAAAAACTACAGTGTCGTAAAATCTTGTTTCACCAGGTAAAAGAAAAATAATAAAGATTTCAGAGTTTCCCAAAACGGTAAACAAATTGTATGCCCAAGTGCCAATGAAAATTTTATTTAATTATTTTCTGCACTTGTATGGGGTCATTAGAATTTTGTAAATACGAAAGGGGGGGGGGGTCACACCAAAACAGATTAAGAACCGCTGTGCTGGAGAACCCTTTACGTATGTTACCTATAAACGTTTTAAATAATATATATAAGTCAAATTTTACGTTTTATTTGTCGAGTTTCATAAAAAAAATGGCCAGGATTGCTTTTTGGGGAATATCGACCAACTTATAAAACTCTAGACGATAAATGATGACGGTCAACGTCCGAGCCTTTTCTTTGGGGAATCAATACGATAACAGACTAGCATCTAAGTGTGGCAACCACTGAAACAAGGTGAAAGAACTGAAAAAGTCGGTATGTTGCCAAATTTATACCAGAAATTGCCAATAGTTGTTATTAATATACGATGTTCATGTTATAATGTTGAACGCGGAAATATTAATAGATTCAAATTTGATATAGGTATAACATTGTATATGTATCATATTTCTTTATCGGTTTATTAACAATAACAAACTATTAAGTTACAAAATTAAGATAACAACAAAAAGTACCGATTGTTTCTGTTAAGTGTATTCTTAAGCATTTTGCTTTGATACCATTAACGATTGACTTTGAAAAAGGTTTTTAAAAAGGTCCTTGTTTTAAATATTATATTTCGTATTGCCGCTCTCGAATTTATACGCTTTGTAGTAGCAATTTATCCTAGAGCCAGTCACGTTTTTTTTAAAGCAGAATTGTTTTGTCTAGCAGCGAACAATAGCACCATTCATCTCACCTCGAGCTCCGGTTCCTGATCTCACTGCAATTTTTCGTGGGCCCGGCGAAATTTACTTTGAAACCCCTTTCTTATAGGGAACGATCTAGGTGCAAAACTAAACTGCAGTTGAGATCAGAAACCGGAAGCTTAAGGTGAGATTAATGGTAATATTGTTCACTGGTAGACAAAACTTATTCTACTTTAAAAACATGACCAACTTTAGAATAAATTGCTACTATCTACAACAGCAATACTAGTATAATTCAGATTAGTCGATTAATCTGTTTATTAGTAGTTTATGTGGTTATTTATTTATTTCGATGGTACAGTAGAAACTCGATAATCCGGCCCTTAGTTATACGGATTCGCGATTATCCGGTCTACCAACCGCGACCAATTATATGTAGGTACCTATAAGTCCAATTTATGCAAGCATGAACGTGTGAACCAAATTAAACTTATTATTTTATTTCATGATTAAGGCTGCAGTATTTTAGTATGTATTACATATGTATGTTCATACATAAATAAATGCATACATAATAATAACATACGAGGCAATTATTGGCATCTAGTGGATTTTAGCTGCTACAGAAGATATTAAACTGGACAAGGCCTCACTGAGGTATTTAAAAACTTGTCCAGTTGAATCAACAACGCAGCTTACATACGTGAATTCACGTAAAGCTTATCAGAAACAATTATTATGTTTTTGGTCAGAAATTTATCGAGACCACTAGACACGGATCGCGATTTCGCTTTTATTAGAAGCTCATCAGCGTCTCGATAAATCACTGACCAAGCTGTAATGTTCCATAAAGAACAGTTAATATAATAATAACATACGAGGCAATTGTTGCCATCTAGTGGATTTTAGCTGCTACAGAAGATATTAAACTGGACAAGGCCTCACTGAGGTATTATATATAAGCTGATGAGCTTCTAATAAGAGCGAAATCGCGATCCGTGTCTGGTGGTCTCGATAAATTTCTGACCAAAAACATAATAATTGTTTTTGAAATGCATACATGGTATGTTGGAAAATTTATCTCTTAATAATTTTTTAATAAACATTGATTTTCGTTGATATGTATTTGTTGTTTTTAATAAACACATAACATTATGTACTACATGCACAAAAACCGTTTTTCTTCATACATTCGATTATCCAACAACAATTAGTCCGGTTAATTGAGTTTCTACTGTATATACCAGCTTCGTTTCGAACTATTTTTTTTAAAACTTGAATCGATGAAGTGCCATTTAAAAAAAACTGAGTTTGATAATCATTTTATTGGAGTAGGTATTCCCAAAGGTTAGAAATTAACGAAAAATTATACGAATTTAATATTTCTGTTAAAAAAGAAAACAAATTGTTTTAATGTAGAAAAAAAAGAATTTGTAACGTATTTGTTTTTCTCTCTTCTGTTAAACACATTAACAATGTTTTGTATTACTACTATAGCTATATTCTAATAAATTTAATAATTTTAGTGTTTTTAATTTTTAGTTCCTTGGTGAGGCTGTTCTCGCATACATGGAGTTCCAATTGGATAGTGCAGAATATTGCCAGGCCCAACACAAATAAATTAACAATTGTAAACTAGGTATTTCACGGCGTTCTATTTAAGCTTTCGACTGCTGATTAATTAATATACACAATCAAAGATTTAAGGTAAGAGTTATTTTTATCGATATTTAAAAATTTATGTAGATACCTTTAGATTTTCTTTCTTTCTTTCTTTCTTTCTTTCTTTCTTTATTTCATTCTTTATTTCTTTCTTTCTTAAAAAGAATGTTTTATTCATTAAAGTTGTATGAAGATACTATTTTGAGTGTGTAGTATGAATAAATGAAGGATGTTGCAAAATTGTGCAATCGTTTTTTGCTTGAAATAATGTGATATAAATGGTATGACGTAAGTGGATGCGTGCTTATTGTCTTAAATCCATTATAATCCATATAACCGGAAAATTATATAAATTACAAACGGTGAAAACAGATTAACTGTGGCGCCTATAAAAATAAAAAGCTGATTCTTAATCTCAGAAAATGATACCTTATCTTAGGTACGCTGCGCTGAAGATAATCGAGACATAAAAAAAAATACTGGCAACATCTGGGCGAGTTTTTATAATTGAATTGATAAAATAACGCTTGTTCTGTCGATTTTTTATTTAATTTGAAACCGAAGATGTTATTTCATTGTTCATCATTTTTTATATATATCTAAGTTTATTTGTAATGTTCTTTATTTTTAACAAAATTAAGAATACAGGCATAACAGGCAAGAAAATGAAATATTAATATCGTTATAACAGTCAATATTTCAATATATATCAATCTTTGTCATATTTCAATGATAGCGTTAAATTTCCAGGAAGTTTTTGAAGTACTTATTTTGTTTACTACAAATGATTCACTATAGTGCAATTCGATACCTTTATCAGTCTAAGTGTATTACACGCGTGATCATAAGCGTACTTGACATTTTAATTAAGGGAAAATCGTATAAAATCATTCTTCTTGTACTTTCGCCCAATTTATTATTATAGTACATATAACCTTCAATCCATAGTGTGAAAAAATAAATGATAACACGATAAAAGTGAAAGTATACTTTTTTTATCATAATTACCCAAAATTAATTAAATTAACTCCAACAGACGATAGCTAATGACTTTTCTCCACAAAGTTTTGCGTGATCGAGTTCATAAACATTTTACATCATAACTTTAATGACTAGGGTTAAGGCATTATTATACTATCAAAAACTTATGTGTATGTATGTAACGTGTCTGTGGTAATGACTAATGACGTTATTGCTACCAGCTTTTATTTTAAATTTGTTCCAATAAACAAGACGCATATGTAAGGTATAATAAGTAGAAATAGCCATAATTAAATATATTACTATTATATACAGGAGTGATTTTGTTTGAAGTATATTTTCTCGATGTTCATAATCGAGCCAAAGTTGCTGCGTTCTTAATTATTTATAAATTACTTATTGATTCGTGATCTTATCAGCAATTACTCAGCAATGTATAATTATAAACTTTGAATCATTTAAAAGTAAATTTATTTCCTTTTATTCTTTCAAAATGTTTCAGAAAATTATAACACAGGAATCGATATCTATTATTAAAATTTATATTTATTTTATTTTGTGAATTCAATGTTCCTATAATTATCATTTACATATTGATACGTCTAGTAGATGTAGATGACTACTAATTAACTGTAAATTTGGTAATTATTTCTCCTAAATGTTTTACGTCTTCAGTTGTAATTTTCTAAATTGTCTTTTTACATGGGATTGTTCTATTTCTTTTATACTAAATTCTACAAGGTATTTGTTAGATAGTGAGATACCTACGTAATTTATATTGATATTGATATTAATACGTTAGAAAAGTTAAACATAACTATAAATTTAAGTTAGTAATGCTGCTTGCCAATTAATTAGTTGCTATGGAAATAAAACCTTCAAATGAGTAATAATAATCATTCATGGCTTGCTCAACTTTTATTCAATTTTATTATTTATTTCTATTATCAGTTTATAATCATTTAAAGGGCATTTTTAGGTTTAAATGTATAATAAATAAATTACAAAGATACTCACCCTAATTACACCTATAACTGTTTTATATGGACATTATCAATGGGTGAGGATCCTTGTAATTTAATTATTCTTTTACCACAGTCTCCAATTTCTACAATTAACGTATAGTATGTTACAAAAAAGTGTAACTTTTGTATTATCTTTATTAAACTTGGTTTTTGCTCTTTGTAATGTGCAATACATGTTTTAATTAATTTTTTTTATATATTTGACGTTGTTGGAATGAGTTTGGCTTTCTTGTTTTCCTGATTTATTTATACCGTACACTATTATTGCTGAGCATCGGTAATCTTGTTAAAATTTTATGGATCACAGGACAAGAGCCCGTAATTTTCTTTCATCCTTCTTTCAATAACTGTGACGTATAGTATCGATGTAAATAATGAAATATTAGTAGAAATAATGTTTTTGTGGTCACTCTTGTAAATATATTTATGATGAATAATATTTCTGTAAATTATCATCAACAATTTGTTTGAACAGTTTTAAATAAATTACTTCACAAATAGATACATAAATCTGAAATAACAAGTTAAAAAACATTCTGAGTGCATTCTTCTTTATTATTATTATTATTATTTTGAAGTACCTGAAAATTTCTACTGACGTCAATTAGATCAAGATAAAAAATTTATTTTATTTCAAGGACTAGCTTAGATAAATGTTTTATCAGTTTCTTTTATATCTGCTTAAAAATTAAATTAATTAAACGAATATCTTTATGATAAAAGCTTGAATGATATTTACTAAAACGAAGTATCATATACTTTTATCGGAAGTGAACCAATACCAATGTATATAAAGTGTTTACAATGTTCCTGGTATTATTGTAGAGTTCTTAAGATAATATATTCTCAGAAAAAAGGAGTTCCATATTACTGTAATTGGTTTAATAAATAAAAATTCTTAAACTTAAAATTTGCAGAAAAGTGACGTTGAATTTCATGTTACAGATTAGAGACAGTCTATTTTTGCGAAAGCATATCAGAAACTATCTTCGAAACAAATACTAAATAATAAACACCCCCCATAAATAGTAAAAAAGACTGAATAAGAAACACCTGCTGCAAGCGATATATTATATTTTAGGTTTTCAAATTAATTTACGTACGTATTTACTTATTTATTATTATTGTTGAATATTTTTTTAAATGTCTTTAAATATTTACAGGCAGGGGTTAGTTCAGTAAACGGTAAAAACTTAGTTTATTGTATATTTACTTTTGGATATGAACAATACCACAATGCGTCAAAAAGATATGAGACCAGCTCCTGCTGAGATAGAACTGAAGGGATACAAGTTCCTGATCACCGATAGACCTTCCGACCAAAATATTCTTTCTTATATTGAGGTAGGTTTATCATTAATTAATTTAAGTAAAATAATTACTTAAATCGTAATAAGTATTTGGTATTACGAAAATTTCCCTGGAATTTTCTCTCGTTGTTTATGGGGTTTTAAGAAATAACTTGTTTATTTATTTTTCTGAAAAAGAAAACGGGACTTATTATTGCTTTAAAAGAAAGAAGATGTTAATATCAAGTTGAACTACTGCGTCTAATAATAGGAAATAACCGAAAGTAATTAAAAAGAGTTTTATTTTAAATCTTACAGGTTGCTGAAAAAGCAATAATTTTTTATTCATTTATGTAAAACGTGACAGATTTATTTTGTAATCTATTAATACTTAGGCAAATCCTTCAGTATGAATAAGTTACCTATATATTTTCCAATAGAAGTTTTTTATCTTATTTTAAAACCATTTAAAGAAGATATTAAAAATGCCATAAGTCGTTTTATTTTAGGAACTGAAGAAACACAATGTAAAAGCCGTTGTCAGAGTTTGCGAGCCGTCTTATCAAACTGACGAAATTAAAAATGCAGGGATTGAGGTATTTGATTTAGTCTATGATGATGGTACTTTCCCCCCTAACGAGGTTGTTGAAGAATGGTTCAAAATACTTAAGAAAAAATTTCATGATGACCCTGATTCCTGTATCGGAGTTCATTGTGTTGCTGGGTTGGGTAGAGCTCCCGTCATGGTGGCTTTAACACTTATTGAACTTGGCTTGAAATACGAAGAAGCTGTCGAGCTTATCAGGACGTAAGCAATTACTTATCAGTGATTTAAACTGTTGTTTTAAGTGGTATGATGCAACATCGTCCTTTTAAATTTAATTAATGGTTTTGCAAGTAAAATAGTTTCATTAAATAGAATTGTTCATCATTTGAGTATTGGAATAATCAATTATAAAAATTATGTCACGCCTTTTTCGTTTATTAAGTTAATTGAGCATAAATGTGGAGATAAATTCTTGTTGGCCCACAAACTAATCTCAATCCATGAACAAGGAAATCGTACGTTCGAATTATTTTTGATTTGTTGTTGCCTTTATTGTCTCGTTAAGAATTATTATCAGATAGGTACTAAATAAATTAGTTAACATACGAATAAACTGAATTACGTCAACTAGCGTCATGTCTACAATAAATCATCATCACAAGGTCGTCAGTCCGAAGACTGATTGGAACTTGAATCAATCATCACATTGATTAAGGTTTTCGCGGCCAGTTGATGAACTGGTGTTGTCCTTCTTCGGGTGTACAGGCCGTCGTCGGTTGGAATTGCTTCCTAACGTTTCGCTAGCGCGAGTGGCGAGCTTCTTCAGAGGTCTATCCATTTTCGCTGTAGGTCGTAGACCAACCTCTGAAGAAGCTCGCCAGTCGCGCTAGCGAAACGTTAGGAAGCAATTCCAACCGACGACGGCCTGTACACCCGAAGAAGGACAACACCAGTTAATCATCACATTTTCACACCTATTTGTGAACTGTAATCTAATATAGATCTTCCTCTGCTGCACTTTACTTCTGTTTCTGCTTCTAATATGTATATATACCATCCTTCCTATATCTCCTTTTCCTTATTGATTTCTATAGCGTCCCCATTGTTTCTACTGGTTTTAATACCTCCTCATTTCTATCCATGGTATTTTTTATAATTTAGGCGAATGATGAAAATCCTTTGCGCTCACTTTCTACGTTTCGCACCCGTACTAGCCGTGCTCTAAATACATATCTAGTAATCTTTTTCGAATTTCCAAATTAACCGTTCGCGAGCACAAAAGTGATTTATTTTCATTAAAGAGTAGTAAATAGTATGAAATAATTTTACATTTATAATTATTATTATATTATCATACAGTTGTACTTTTTTTTTTTCGTTTAGAAAACGTCGTGGAGCAATAAATGCCAAACAGCTTGCATTTTTGGAAAGATATCGTCCGAAATCTCGTCTTAAATTAAAGAATGGCCACAAGAACTCGTGCTGCGTACAGTAAATACCACAAAAAAAAATTGTGTTCACCCTAGTACTAAATCACATCACTGGCTACTTGCTGTTTCTTTTATCAGTTAAAGTATTTTTTTATCTATCTCTTATACCTACAAAGAACAATTCAGTCAGATATATATAGTCATTCTCCCAACTTGGTCTTCGTTGTAATTTTATATTAACATATATGTATAATATATACACTGCATATTTATATTGTAACTTTTGATTGCTGAATTGTCCTCTGTAATACTAGTCGATTATCAATTTTCTGGAACAGCTGCGTGGTGGTTTCTTATTAAGAAAAAATGGTTGTCCCTTTACTTTTTTTTATCATCCACTTACTCAGTTTTTAGGAAAAAATGCACGTTCAGTGTTAAATTTGTAGGTGTTCCTTCAAAATAACTATTGAGTAATTATTATTTTACTCGTTATTATATACTCGACGTTAACTGTATTTACTTAAAACAAAAAAACGTGTGCATACAAAAGTTGTTTTTCACGTCTTATTTCAAATCTGTGAAAAATCTATTTTGTTATGTAAGTCAATAAAAAAATTTAATTTAATTGTTGTCATATACCTTTTTATTCCGCCCTCTAAATATTTATTTGCAGGTCAAACTTCCTAAACTTCATTATAAATCAGATTATTATACAGAATGTTGAAAAATAATAATCTAGGAACGATTTACAATTCGATTCTTCAGATTATATTATTACGAATTATAATTAACTTGTATGTCTAGAAGTAGATAAATCATATAATTTACATACTTTATTTTTGTTAAGTAATTATATATTTTAAAGTTTGATAGACAATTACTATAGTTACTTCGAGTTCCCATGTATTGTTACAACCATATTATTTTAATATTATTACGGTGTATTTTTGAGACAGATATAGTCTGATTGTTTATTTGTCATTTTATATATTTATTTACTTGTTGATTATTTTGACGGTAACATGAGTTACCTTTGGATAGTACCTATAATAAATAATACAAATTTACTGTTCTGCATAAAGAAATGAAGTTTCAGAAGTTTTTTGGGTTTCGTAAGATCTTGCGTGTGTCATTGATAGTGAAGTTTAGGAATCTGGTTTTCCAATCTGTCGCATTATCTGTAGTCGACGTTTCGCCGTTTATCACGTTGGACATCTTCAGGACCTATCGAATGTTGATGGATAATTTGATATAGAAAAACAGTTGCTGTTTTTCAAATTGCCGACAAACATTTGCAAAGCCCTGAAGATGTACGATGTTCTCAAATGTTATTTATTCAGCTTCCTGTTTTCGTGTTGCATGCTAAACGTAAATATAGAAAGTAATATATACATACATAGTTACAATATAAGCAAAGTTTATCGTCTGCGATGTATATAATGTAATAACACTTGTACTATTTGTAAACATAATATGTTTTCGTAAATATAATTTGAACAAGTCTAATAATAATAATATTGTGCCACAGCAGTCTGTTTGTGGTAAGTAACAGATGTTCAGCAAGATTTTTTGCAATCGTGATATTTTGAAAGCCATGATTTTAATTTTTTACTAATTTTGTTATATTATTGCATATTCCAAAAAACGAATGAAGTTATGAGTGGTTATCTGTAAAATTGTAATATATTATAGTATATCTATTTCACAGTTCTTATATTTACCCGATCTATTTAAAATAATTATTAAGTTTTATTGCTAAAAGATCTTTGTAGTTTAGTTAATTTTTCGGTAAGTTATTACCATGACTTTCAAAACGCCGTGCGTATATGCAACTGATTTAACATCAAAGTAATCGAGCATTTAAATGATGTAAATGAATGTTAAAATCTTTCTCTTTGCAAATGTGATTTAGACTTTTAAATAGACAAACCTATCAATTGATGTAAATATATCAAAAACAAATATTCTTATCGATTATAATATTTTTACTCTATGGTTTTGATTGGATCAGCAGATCAGAATTTTGCCTTCGATTGGGTGATCTATGTTACTTGGTCATATCAATGTGGTCTTCAAAATTAAAAAGCATAATAAATTATTTAATTAAAAAAGAGGGCTGTTCTATTTTCTTGAATACACTTTTATTTTGTACACATATTTTAATATTTGTATTTTTAAATAAATTATGTCAATAGACTGGTATAAGTTTTGTTTTCTAGGGCTGTCTCAGAAAGAATGATACAATTAAAAAATTAAAAATTCATAAACTTTCAAAATGGGTTTTCTTTAGATTTAAAGTAAGATATAATAAAACTCTTTCCACCACTACAATAACACTTGGCTCACGTTGCAACTAATTTTTATACAAATAACAATTGATTTAAGGCGTTAAAAACAAACATTAGTAACATAATTATATTATTTGAGAAAATATACCACTACATTATAATATAGTAAAGTATTACTGTATTAGTACTTTAATTACAGATACCTGATCTCATCTTTGCACACTTTTACACTTGCACAATTTCAATACTACTAATTGTTTGGAGATGCACGTCCATTGTAGGATTCACTATTACTAAATAAATATGTTGAATTCGTACCCAGAATACTGCAACCACCAAGCATTCACTCTGATAAAAGATTGAAAAAAGATAAACAAACTCGATTATCATATGTATCATATAGTATCAGCTGTAGTCGCGCATGTCAGTTATTGTTCGGCAAGTAATTTGTAGGTTATGAAGTATGTTTCGGTTTTTTTGATAAGTTTTATACTTAAATACGATGTACAAGAATGATAAGGGATAAAATAACAAAAGTAGTGTAAAAGTATTCTTTTTTAACATCCTGGTGAATAATGGGATTTTTAGCTCACAAATGTTTTACATTTGTTTTTATTTTGATTGTTTGCTTATTTGCCACAATTTCAAAAATACTTTTTGACGAAGTCTACAAGGAATCCAGAATAATTATTGATGAAGCATTTCACATTCCTCAGGGTTTGGAATATTGCCGGTTAAATTTTAATTTTGTAATTACATTAATAAATGTTGAATCATTCAGTGTAATAATTACTTATTTAATTTTTTTAGTGGGATCCAAAAATTACAACTCTCCCTGGTTTATACATAATATCAGCAATATGTTTGAGTCCATTTAATGCTTGTTCTGATTACTGGTTGAAATTTATCAGTTTTACAGCTACATTTGTAAATTATATTTTAATATTTGCCATATTACAAGTAAATAATAGACATGTACGTACATAAAATTCTTTGACATGCTCATTATATTGTGTATTGGGTATTGTGTAAATTATTTTCATTTACTTCCAGGATAAATGGAAAAATTTATTCTTGGCAACCAACCTGTCTATTTTGCCACCCTTATTATTTTTTGGGAACTTGTATTACACAGACATAATATCAATAACATTTATTTTATTGATGATTTTACTTTATAAAATTCAATATATTATTCATGCTTCAGTCATTGGTAAGTTTTTAGTGTTTTTTTGAGGTATATTAGTTAGAAATTTCTACATTTCAGCATTATTTTCTGTAATTACAAGACAAACAAATATAATCTGGGTTGGAATGTTATTTGGTCATCTTTGTTTGGTAGAACTTTACACAGCAGTAACAAAGAAAAAGCGATTTGATTTAAGTTTCAGTGTAAGTTATTTATGACAAAAAATTCTATACTATTTTATATTTTACTTCTTCTTTCTAGGACATAAAGCTGTTAACACGACAAATAAATCTAAGAAAATTTGATCTACAGAAAGTACCAAAGTCAAGTTGGTGTAATATTTTATCTTTCTTAGCAGTTTGTCTGAGCTTTATAGTATTTGTTATTACCAATAAAGGGATTGTTGTAGGTGATAAAACTGCACATGTAATGACCCTTCATTTTGTGCAAATGTTGTATTTTGTATTATTTTGTTTGATTTTTACATGGCCATATTTTATTCCATCAGTGTTAACTTTCTTGCATTATGTGCAGCAGAGAAAAGTATTCAGTTTTTTTATAATTTTCATCATCGGTGTGGTTGTTTTCTTAAATACAGAGATTCATCCTTATCTGTTAGCTGATAATAGACATTATACATTCTACATTTGGAATAGATTTTATCAGAACGATGTTTTTCGTTATTTAATTATTCCTGTTTATTACTTTGGAGGATATTGTTTTTTCAAAAATATTGATTTTAAAAATGAATTTTTATCGTCTTTTATTTTTTGTTGTTGCGCATTTGTCATATTAGTGTCGCAGAAAATGATTGAAATCAGATACTTCTTTGTTCCTTACTTGATTTTTAGGATAAACATGAAAAAGGTCATTTATTGGCAATTAATGTTAGAATTTATTTGTTATTTATTAATTAATTACATAACTTTATCCATATTTTTTACTAAAGATATTTTCTGGGTTGATTTTGAATATCCTCAAAAGTTAATTTGGTGATATTTGTAAACATGTTGTTTTTTCCCGTCTATTTTTAATTGTGCAAATAAATTATTAAAATAACTAATTGTGTTTTTTTTTATTTAATGAGTTGTGATACTGTTCCCGAGGTTTTTATAAAGGTCTTAAAATCCTACATAGTGTTGATTTTACATAGGTAATTCCGCAGTATTTACTGATTTACTGATAAATGCATGTTGTATTAACTTAATGCTACTAAATATTAATTATGCTTGTGAATAAATTAAAAAAAGACTTTCCCTAATTACCACTAAACTGTTTTATGCGTACACGTTAATCACTTCTAACATGGGCATTATCAACGTGAGGCACGTGCCTGCTAAGACATTTTAGTGGTAATTAGGGTGACTCGTTTATAATTAATTATTTTTTTTACAGTCTCTAATTTTTACTAACAATATGTTTGTGAAGTTCGATTAATTATATTAGAAGTTTAAGAAAATGTGTATAATACATATAATAAAGATATGTTTAAATTATGAATTTAAATAGTTTCTAGTAAGTCCGTTTGTAGTGCTGTAGTGGTTCAAAACTCTGCTTTATGTATGTATGTCTATGTATTGTCATCAATTGTCATTTTACATTATCTATGTAATATTATTGTTGCCATAGATAATAGTTTGTTTCTTTCAGTAGTAATACGCTGGTACCAAGAGTACGAAGCAACCCAGTTGAAATAAGCGTACTCGGGAAATTCGTATCTTTGGTTTGTTTTTTATAATATGACAAATAATAATTGGAAGCATAAGTGGTATTGTATAGATGGTGAAAATAAGTGAAAGCCGGGTATCAGTGATTGTAAAATTTGTATATTATAATTGAAAGTGTTTACATTTATAAGCCTAACTATGAAGCAAAGGAACAGGTATTTGTTATTTGAATTTTATTCTAATATGATTATTGCAATAATACTTAACCTTGAATTTCTGTAGAGCTTGATCTAATTTTCCGAAAAAGTATTTAAATTTTATTAAAAATACACAAGATTTAACGTTAGGGTCAATTTTGGTAACATTAAGAAAAGACGAATTATTATTCCAAAAATTATGATGAAAAGTTGCCGGTAAGAATGTAAAAATAAATTGTTTTTATTGTGTTCAATTAATATATAGGGTATAATAATTTGTTGCCTCCTTAAATGTACATTATAATTTTTTGAAGTACAACTGTTTCCTTATAAAACAGTCCGTTGTTTATATTTATATTTAACAAACGAAGAATAACTCAAGTATTTTAAGAATTTACTTAAAATTGCAAATTCTGGTTAAAACTAAAAATATTTTAATTACTATCTAAAATAGGCTAACGTTAAGTAAGAAAACTTTATAGAGATATAATTAGCAGACAAATTTTCCTTTTAATTTAATTTGTTTTGTATACCTTTATTTCTTTTAACGGATACAGATGCAATTGAAAACAAAAGTGTTTGGTTCTATAATGAATAAACGTAAATAACATAATTAAATTTTTTGTTTTATTTGCTATAATCCTATAATATTACCAGTTTTATTTTTTAAACTTTCATTTCCTATGGAGTATATATACGCTTCGCAGTACCTTACCATATTTTTAAAAATTACAGAAGCGTGAAGTAAAGAGTTACTGTTTATTGAAACTAATTTATTCCAGTATCTTACAAAAAAAAATCGGAAGATTGTGACTTCTGTAATATAAAGGAAGTAAGCAAATGTTACACGTGTATTTTTGTATACATGCTGCTAATTTTAAACAATAAAATTAAAACTAAAACATCAATAAAACGGGCGGCGCATATTCAGAGTGAGTCATTACGTAAATTGAATTATATTTTGTACCCACATTGCTTCGAACAATTACAACAAAGGTCACCATCATATTAAACCCATTTTACCTTCAAAGTAGCACGCATTATACATCTATACATTTATATGAGAACTTTTATTTGTATTTTTTATCTGACGCCTTATGCCATAATTAAAATGTTTATTATTATTTTTGCACTGCTAGAAAATTCCTGTCTGTTGTGTTAATAAATTATGTAAAGAGATTTGATAATGTTGCCCATTTTTTAACATCTATAAATGACTTAAATAAAACGTTAATTTTGCATATTTAATCAATATTTTGAATTTAGTAGAGAATTTCATTATTATTTCAGGGAGATGGGTATGCTGCTATGTATGGCAATTTTGGTAGCAGTTTGCAGTGCGTTTAATGGAGAATTAGCCGAACTGGAGTGTCCAGATGATTGCGAATGTCATTATTTTAGAGTAAACTGGGTTACAGATTGCTCAGAAAGCAATTTAACTGAAATACCTTATAACGAACTTAGTCCAAACGTTTATGTTTTGGATATGAATTCTAATTTAATAAAAGAGCTGAAAAGGTTTCCCTCTGAAATAAAATTAAGACGTTTGCAATTAGCCGACAACCTTCTTACTAAAATAACTAAAGATCCATTCATAGGCTTGAATTACTTAATCGATTTGGACTTGTCTCATAATCAGATTAGAACTATAGATCCAGATACCTTTGAGTAAGTTTTTTTAAATAGTTTGTACATATATATGTACATGATAATTATAATTTTATCTTTAGGGAAATGACTGGACTTTTAACGCTGGAATTGCAAGAGAATCCTCTGGATCCTGTAGATGGCACCTTTTTATCTAGCAAGTCGTTAACTTATTTAGATATTAGCAGCTGCGACATAAAATATTTGAATCCGCACTTTTTTATTAACTTAACGGCACTTAGTACCATCGATTTATCTAATAATCCCTTGAAGGCAATAGATAATGAAGCATTAGTTCCGCTGACTGGTTTAAATTCGTTGAATTTAAATAACTGTAATCTTACATTTATATCTCCTAATGCTTTCGTGGCACAGGAAAATTTAAAGAAATTAGAACTTGGAGGGAATATGCTCGTAAAAGTCGATTTGCCAGCAGTTTTTAAAAATCTAGTTAGATTAGAATATCTGGACTTGAGAAATTCTCATGTTACGGATTTACCCCCGATTACATTTGAGTATAATACATATTTGAGAACTCTAATTTTGGCAGAGAATGATTTGGGATTTTTGGATGTTTCTGTAACAATAGGAAAGTATTTACATGAACTGGATACACTTGATTTGTCGTTTTGCAATTTGCAAAACTTGCTTTCCGAAGATGCGTTTTCCAATTCAACAAAAGTTCGTGTTCTGAATTTATCTGGAAATTCATTGTTCGCTTCAGATCTCCTAGTTGCTTTAGCACCTCTTACTAATTTAAAGAAATTATCATTAAGTAACTGTGGTTTAAGTAAACTTCCTGATACTTTTGAGAAATTTAAGGGTCTTCAAGAACTTGATATATCGCACAACCCATTAGACGACGTTTTTATTAAATTGCTTTCTCCATTGGAAGCGCTGGAATATCTTAACATGGGCTATAGTAATTTGTCTTACATTTCTCCTACGACATTCTCAAAAATGACTTCCATGAAAAGACTAGTTCTTTCTGGAAATGATCTTAATTCGTTAGAAGCGGGCTTATTTGGCGGATTAACTCAATTAGAGAGCCTTGAATTAAATAATTGCGGTCTCAGAAGACCTCTGAATGCTACGTTGTTCTTTAATAATTTAACGTACACAGGATTAAAGGAGTTGCAATTGGCAGGAAATCCTCTACAAGTGGCTAAACACGGCCCACTACTTCCAAAACAGTTTTCTGAATTACTCAGTCTAGATTTGAGCTATTGTAATTTATCATTTCTTCCCCCAGAGGCCTTTTTCTGGACTCGAAATTTAACACATTTGATTCTAGCTGGCAATCGGTTCAGTTCAAGGGAAGATCTTGCTTTCCTTGAGCTTCTTCCCAAACTAGAAGTGCTGGATTTGAGATTTAACAATCTTTCCCGATTTTATACAAAAGATATTGCAGTTAATCCTAATATTCAAAAGTTAAGACTTATCGGAAATCCTTGGATTTGCGATTGTTCAGTAGCAGAGCTTTGGGATTGGGCAAATCTTGAAAAGAGTAACTTAGGTGTTTTAGAGGGGTCTATGTTGAATATGGAAGATGTTACAGTAGGAAAAACCAAGAAAAAGAAGTTACTACTGTGCAGTTACGATTCTAAAGTACCAATGCCAATAATTGTTAATAAAACAGCAACTGGAAGACGTCCATTCCAAAATCATCGTCTCCTGGTATCTACCAATAGAACTTGGGCAAAATATGTTCGAGAATCAGGCTGCGATCAAAAAATTAGTCCCATGAGAGTTCCGAGATCTATAAAATATGTAATCGATGATAAAATTATTTTAAAAACTGAAACTGGCCCAAATACATGGATATATCCTGCGTTATATGCTTTATCGGCTTATGTTGCAATTATGGCAGTTGTTGCAATTATTTACGTTATAAATTATAAGAGAAAAGGTTTTTACTATCGAGATCAGACAGATAAAGACAGTTAAGCTGCAATTTTCGCTAATATGCCTAATAATAAATTATTAAAGGCAAAATAATAGATGCTATTTCTACAAATTATTTATTATTATTTTTGTAGGAAAGTGGGGTAGATCTATATCGCCTCATATATATATATATATACATATACATATAATTATCGTAGTATAAAATATTACCGGTAAACTTGAATTTTAAGGTAAAATATAAAAAAGGTCAAACATAAAATGTATGAAAACATTAATCGTTGGAACATTAATTTCACAGGTGATTTAGATATTAAAATTCTTCAACTAACAGAGTTTTTTAGTTTCTTATAAGACTTATTATTACTCACAATTTGTATCCATGTGTTATAATATAAATTGAAATTAAGATATGTAATAATTATAGTAATACACACCAAAGCTTGAAGGTGGCTAAAATATGAAACCAGTATAGAATCGACTGTTTTGTTGTTAAGTGTACGTTAATTTTATAAAAATTTATTTACCTGTTGATTTTTTAATAAGAAAACCCAATGGTCTGTATTAATAATTTATGATTTTGTACAATAAAAAAATGAACTGAGCATTGTTTTGATGTTGTAACATGCTAAGGGGTAATTTAAGGAATATTTTAAGACAAAAAAGAAGTATAAAAAGTTTTATTATTGAAACTATATGACATTTTTTAGGAAAGTAACGTTCCTATTTTAAAAATTTGTTAATGTTTAAAATTCTTATCAACTAAGTGTAGTGGATCGTTTTGATATCGTGCATAAAGTTCTTTTTTAAACGTTTGAAATAGTTTGTTATTATGCGAATTTTGTTTTTCTCTCCAAAATGGTCTACCACGGCGGTCTTGAAGTCCCCAGTGGACTGCAAATATAGGCGTCAGTACTTGAAATTGATATCCCGCTACGTACATTTCATATACCTGTAAATATAAAGACAATATTTATTTTAAATTGAAGTCTATTTTCAAAATCACTATGCACAGAAATAGAGGGACACAATTTACTTGAATTCTCTTTGTAACAATTGGTATTTAATTGCTTTTTTAGATATTATATATTAGATTATGGTATTATTATACAGCTTGCAGATGTACGACTGAGTATAGTCGATACTTAGGGAATCAAGTTTTTATTTGTTACAATCCAACGTTGTTGAAGTAGCATAGTTGCAATTTACTTTTAAAGTAGTTTTAAGAATTTGAAGTTAGTACTTAGAATTAATTCTAGTATGAATTTTCCCCCTAAATTGAGTTTTAGTTTTATTAAAAATAATTTCATAAAGTATAATTTTAAATAACAAGTCAAACGATCGTTGTACGGTCTTAACAACGTTTTGTATTGTAACGAGAATGTTTTTGTTTCATTACCTGAGTATTTCTAGTAAAGCCATAGCCAATAAATCGTTCATCGTGTGGAGGCGCGTTGTCTTTTGCAACATAAAAAGGTTCGTAAAACATTTCAAAATTTGTAACAGGATGGCTGACGCGAACTTCTCCTTCTGTCATATCTTGTTCCCACCTAGTTAAAACCTGTATAAATATTTTTAAATCAAAATAAGTATAACCCATATTTGGGTTTAACTGGACTTTTTTTATTTGATTAGGTAATATGTAATATAAAGAAACTTGCCTTGAAAAATTAGTAGCATATTGATTGTATATAAAAACCTTTTGATGAAAAGGTCTTGCTAATTGCTTTTTAGAAAGGCGTACGATTTCACTTTTATTAGCCGGAAATGACACTCTATTATCAATTTCATATGTAGGAATAACAAACCCACATTTGTCGCATTTATCAATTTCAAGGAACTGATTCAACTTTTCAGCCATATTATTGCAAGGTATAACATCGACATCTGTTAGAAAAACGTACGGTGTAACGCAATTTTTTCTCGCTAAATTTCTCAAATGGTTTTGAGGATAAGGATTTGTGGTTCTCCATTTTTTTGTACTTTCAGTAACTTTTTCTAAAAGAATATTTAACATATCATCTTTACGTTTGCAGTCAGTGTTTGAAAAGAAGCTGAAATCGTATTCTACAACAGTTGGCATTCGGTTTTTCGGTAAAGCAAAGTGAAATGAGATTTTTCTTCTAACATTAATATTACATTTTCGTAAATATGTTATATACAATAAGGCTAAACTCAATTCGTCATTTCCTGCACAATAAAGTGCAACTGATATAGGTCCATTCCATTGTGCGGCAACTTCTTGAAGAGAAAATAATTTTTCTAGAGAACTTTGAGTAGCCAAGCTAACTTTATAAGTAGTACTCAAATCGTAAAAGCGATCTCCAGTAATTACATTATCAAACAATTTATATAAAATCTGATTGTCCCATCGCCCAGCACGCAGATCAAATGTGTGTTTATAATCAATTTGCGCAGAAAATTGATTCTCTCGAACAACTTCCTTTTCGAAATAAACTACTTTGGATTCTGTCTTGTTTTGGCACGTATTCGAGTTGTGGCTTAATGTTAAAATAATACTATAAATAACAATAACACAGAACACTATCCCTCGCATTTTCAAACGACGTGGAGCCTTAAGAAGAAAAAAATGTATAAATTTTTATTCTTTTACACAACTAAATCAATTAAAATAATGAATACTTATATTTATGTTGAAGGCTAAATGTATAACAAAAATTATTGCGGTATTAACATTTTCAAAATAACTGTTTTATAAATTTTTACATTTCAGTACTAAATGAAAGAAAAATAACAGAATATATGTATTTAGAAATAAATATTATAAGTTTTCGAATGCTGTTATATTTACATCATCTTATCCTCAGATAATTTTATTTGAATCTTATTGTTGGAGTAACCTAAGTTTGTTTAGGTTGTTGCAAAGCAAAATGTTACTTGATATACTCATAAATGCAGTTTTAATGAACATATTTCAATAATTGGTAGTTACGTACGTATATACAGTATAGTTTGAATATGCAATAAAACTATTTTAGTTATCTTCAAGCTAATTTATATTATAAAAAAATATATTTTTACTTACGTGAGTCATTCCATCGATTTAAATCATCTTTGTTTAAAACCAAATAATCAAAATCGCAGTTGATTATCATTATATTCTATTTTTTATCTACATTTATCAACTAATTATTTGATAGATATAATTGTAAGTGCTTCAGAACGGCAGATTATTTGCGCAGAAACCTAGTTATTGATTTCAAATTTTCAACCTTATACTGTGTGTTACAAACATTACTTTTATATCAATTTTTAATAAAAGCAACAGAAATTCTAATTAACTATACTGTATCGTATTTTTTGTTTTAATTAAAAGAGTTTATCAGAAACTTCGATGTAATTTTCAGAAAACTTGTTTAGAATTTTTGTTAACAATATTTATTGAATTGAATATTGTTAATAGAAAAGATATTGATCGGAAAACATTTTATTGTAATGAAATGATTGTTATATTTGATTCTTAATCACAGATCAGAGGTTTATAGATGGAAAATTGAATTTTTGTGCCATGAACGCCATCTTGTAAGTGGCGGGTACATTAAGAAACAAAAAGTTGCCACAGGCAACTATTTGCCAATTGACAGAGTGATCACCGCATGATTCTTAATTATGTTCTGTTTTTTTTTTATAAAATTGTGTTTGTATTTTTTTATAGCAATAACCTCTAAAACTTTTACTGTTTGGAAAATTATAAAACCGTTTAATAACGAAAATTTTGACATGTGTAATATTAGGGTAACGTAAATCCAAACATATTTGTAATTCTCGTTTATAATTATGACTGCAATTGTAATATTAACATATATTTAAACATGTCTAATAAATACCGTTAATTTTTGATGTCTTTTAATTTTAAATGTATTGTTTAATTATTTCTGTTTTTATTCGTTTTCAGACTATAACATACAAATATGATACATTGCTTCATTTTACAAAATAGAGTTCCTGTTAAATCTCATATGATTAATTGAATTTGTTTAATCCCATTTAATTAAATATTGGATTAAAATGTAAATTACTTTTTAAGGAATCCTGTTATTGTTATCTTTATCAGTGCATGTCATAACAAAAGTTCAAGAGTTCATTCAAATTTGATATTAAATTAACTGAGAAAGGAACAAATAGGTGCAACTGCAAGAGATGTTTAAGTTTATACTGGGCTTTTTATTAATAAACTGTAGTTATGGGAAATACCTTTATCAAACAAAGTATTTGTCTGTACCTGTAGATCATTTTAGGTATGTTTTGTAGTAAATTGAGTGTAAGATTGCATAAAAATAATTTAAATTATTCTTAGCTTTGGAAATAATGCATCATTCAAGTTACGATATCTTGTTAATGACACATATTGGGATTCCAATGGCCCAATCTTCTTTTATACAGGAAATGAAGGAAACATTACGATTTTTGCGGAAAACAGTGGTTTCATATGGGAAATTGCAAATACATTTGGAGCTTTAATAGTTTTTGCTGAACATCGGTAATTTTAAATAATTAATTTGACAGTGGAGTTAAATAATCATTTTAATATATCTTAGGTACTATGGGGAATCAATGCCTTTTGGAAATAAGTCATTAGTAAATAACTCTTATTTAGGATATTTAAGTTCGAGCCAGGCTCTTGCGGATTACGTTTATTTAATAGATTATCTTAAGTCAAATAGAAACTCTGTTGATTATTCTATTAGAAATCCTGTCATAGCATTTGGTGGTTCATATGGTGGTATGTTAGCTGCATGGATAAGAATGAAATATCCTGCATCAGTTTTCGGTGCTATTGCATCTTCGGCGCCAATATATCAATTTCAGGGACTTACTCCTTGCGAAACTTACAATAATATTCTAGCTTCAATTTATAATGTGTCTTCTAGTAATAATTGCCCTTATATTATCAAGAAGTCGTGGCCAGCTCTTAGGTAATTAAAATCGCACATATAAATTCTAAGTCATTGAGACATTTAATTTTTAGAACATCGAATTTTATTGAAATGAAAAAAGCGTAATCGTTATTAGTTTAAAGAGTTTAATTAGTCGCACCACAATTATTTCACATTCAAATATATTTTTGTTCTTTGTTAATTCGAAATTTTATTAAAGCTATGATCTTAATTTTACAAACTGAAATGTGGAAATTCTAACGAAGTTTCGGAAATATCATTTACAGAAAGGATCGAAGAAAGTCATACTATTTAAAACAAATTTACGAATTACATCCTGATCACGTTTTCAAATAGAGCCAAGTTTTAATGGTTCCTAAATTAAGTTTATCTTAAAGTTTACAAATAAACGAATACATTAAACAAAATGTTATGTCTAATGACTTATTGGATTCTTTTTATTAAATTTAAACATTTCCTTGTTTTCAAAATTATGATGCACTATCTGTATGAAGCAACCCTGTAGCAAAATAGGTGTGTTGTAGTTAATAATTAAACTCTATGAAACTAACAACGTTTAATGTATTATTCATATCATTAAATATGAAATAAGGAAATTGTTTATTCTGATTTCTAGAAAGGTTCTTTCTTCTGCGAACGAAACGGAATGGCTTTTTTCAACTTGGCAACTTTGTAGACCAATACAATCTAATAAAAATATTGATATACTAATTACAGACTGGTTAACAAATGTATATAGCAACCTTGCAATGGCAAACTATCCATATCCAGCTAATTTTTTAGCTCCATTACCTGCATATCCAGTGAAGGAATTTTGTAGAAAATTAAATTTTGAAAATATTAACAATAACACACAATTACTGATAGATTTAGGAAATGCTTTGCAAGTTTATTTTAACTTTACTGGTAAAACTAAATGTATTAATATCAATTCATCTACAACGGACATTGGTGAAGACGTTTGGGATTACCAAGTATGTAGAATCAATACTTTTTAATAGTTTTATTTTATTATTTTATTTATTAGGCTTGTACTGAAATGGTTATGCCAATGTGCTCTGGTAAGTTTGGTATGTTCGAAGAGGAGCGTTGGAACTTCACAAAGTATAGCGCCGATTGTAAGAAACGATTTGGAGTACAACCTATTAGGGCAGATCTTACTATTTTAGAATATGGTGGCAAGGATATAAAATCGGCATCAAATATTGTATTCAGTAATGGTTTACTGGATCCATGGTCCGGTGGTGGTGTCCTACAAGATGTTTCACCAACTGTACGTGCTATACTGATCCCTGATGGAGCACATCATCTGGATTTGCGAAGTTATAATGAATTAGATCCGAAATCTGTTATCAATGCTCGTAAATTTCATGAAAAAGCGATACATCACTGGTTAAAAACTTACAACAAAGACAAGTTGGAATTAAATATGAATACAGCAAACAATTACACTTAATGCAAATAAAACAATTTTTTTGTACTGTGACTATATTTTTTCGAATAAACTGTTCAAGTTTCTACTTTTCATTTCACAAAAGTCAAGAGTTAATGCTTATGTATGAGACTTACATCCCATGCTTATAATTTAACTTTTAAATAAATAATAACTTGTTAGATATATACATTTATTAGTAGAAAAACAAATTGTTAAAAATTAACATCATAATCCTCCATCTTCTGTGGAAGAATAAACCATCTATTTAAAATTCCAATATCTAATATTCGATTAAAAAGTTCCATTTTTGTTATAGCAAGATATTTATTTGCCGCTTCTTCATTTTTGTAAACCTTATTATATTTATCAACCCAAATTACTGAGGCAATTCCAAAATTAATACGCCTTATTAAATCTCTGTTGTAACACTGTTCAATGTATTGTAAAAAATTAATTGCTTCTTCTTTTTGCATAGAAGGGGGAACCAAACGGATATCATTAGCTGCTCTGCCCAATAAATTAAGTTACTACAATTTAAATAATCTGTTAGTAGAATTGTACCTTATCACAGCTGCCCTGAAATCTGCCTCACTGGGATTAGTTCTGAATAAATATGATATGAATACAGCAGTTGAGACAATTACTACTGCTTTTACTGGCCTATGCTTTACATCTTTTGCAATATCAATTGTTACTTCTTTGTAGTCGATAAAAACGTTTTTCCAAAATTTTACCCAATTCTCTGTGAAGGTCCCTTCTGCCTTTTTTTCGATTCTTTCGAAGGTTGATTGAAATTTCGAAAGAAGATTATTTACCTTACTTCTTATAGAACTTCTGAAGTTTTCAATTTTAATCATACTCATTTCATTAGTTTCTTAGCGTACTGGTGACTTTTACTGGTTAACAAAAAATTTTGGATTTTGCAAATAAAATGTAATAACAGGTAAAATATTTTAATAACGAAAATTTGGAGTATTTACAACAGATAATTTAGAATCGGCAAAAGTTGGGTTACATTTTCTAACCATTCCGTAGCACACCGTAGCAATAAACCATAGATATAGATAGACTATATGTCTCTTATCTATGCAATAAACGGCAATCTGTGACGGCAATAAAGCAAATAAACTTAACTTAAATAAAAATATATGTATAGTAAAAGTTTGTAAATTAGTAGTTTTAACGGTTTGAATATGGTTTGAATTAATTAGTTTTCATTTATCGTTCCACATTTCCACTGATAGATAATTTTCTTTTTAATATAAGGTAATTGCATTTCTTTTATAATTTATTTGGTACGTTTATATTTGTAAGATAATTGGTTTAATTTTTCGTAGGAATCTTCAGCTTCAGCTGTTATTGGCGTTAGCTTTTGAAAAAAACGTTTTAAAAATATATTTTGATAAAAATTAAATAGATCCACTGTAACTAATTATCGCGATAATTAGATAAAACAAGACATTTTTGATCTTAATAATTACGCATGTGCTACTGGTAACGAGATTATCCGAACGTTACTGAAATTAACGGAAGGGAGCGCTGTAGGCGACTTTCTATTCAAATTATATAATAGTAAAAATACGTAAAAATATTCATGTTCATATACATAGGTTAGATACACGTTGTAAACGATTTGATATATAAATGACAAAGGTTTGTTTGTAACTAAATTTACAGAACATCCTATAAGCAATTTACTGTAACGTCAATTTGAATGCATAATTTTAAGTCTTTTTATTGAAAATCAATCAAACGCTTTTTGCAAAATATTAAAAAATCATTTAATTAATTAAGCAAAAGACTTTCCTATGTGAATTACATTATCAACATTTAACTGTTATAAAAATAGGTATTTGAGGCCAAGTAAAATGTTTAATGCTGTAAATTTAATATTTTCCACATTTGCATACTGCGGCACTGGACACTTTGTTATTTTGACTTTCGGAAATCTATAGTGCATATATGTAGCCCAACATACACCACGTATATCGATGTTGGGTTTCAGTTTCAATTTATTTTATGGCAAATACATATTATAAATAATCTGTAGAGTTGTCTTTTTAGACAATAAATTAAAATCTGACAATTTTGTGCATTATTTATTCATAAGGCCAAAAAAAGAAAAAGTATACTAGCTAAGGTACACATGTAATAATTTCAAAAATATATATTTTTTAATAGTCTTATACACTGCGTATTAATTTATTGATCTTGGACTAGTTGTATGAAATAACTCAAGTCAGAAATTAGAATATGAAATAAGTCCAGCACATATTTTTAAGATTCGTCTCATATAGAACACATTCACCAATGGAATATGAGTATAACTAAACAAGAATATTGCAATAAACAAAATTAAATACTTTAAGCAATAGCAAATGAAAGAATAATTTCATCTTGATAAACAAAATAATAAATATTTTTTTGTCTCTAGTATAATATTGAGTTATATAAATAAACTAATAAAAACTTGAACAATTTGATCACAATTACATGTATCAATTATTTACATAAATAGACAGTTCTTATTTAATAAATATGTTAAAAAGTATCTTTGTTTTCATTTATTTTTATTTTTTAACTACAAACACTTTCTTTATTGTTTTGTATTATATTATTTTATCTTACTTATGCAACTCATTTTACCAACTGTTATTTTACTAGCTGTCGGTACTTCTAGCGTACTCTTTTGGATGATTGACAAACTTTAGTCACTTGATAAGGTAGGTAACCTGCCTGGACAACTATGAAATACCTATGAATCCGACTATCTCTATGATATGCGTATATTAGAGAAGGTTATGTCTTGTGTTTTGCTGAAGTTTTAAAAATTTTGAATTTTTCTCAAAATATTCCAAAAAAGTATCAAAAATAGAAGACCTCAACATAACATTCACGAAATAGTTGTAAAATATTATTTTTGTATGGTTTAATATTTGAAGCCATGTTTTCATAAACATTGTGGTGTTTTGTTTTGCGAGGATAATAATTTTGCCAAAACTAAAATGTCTTCGGATTCTGAGAGTTGTGTAAGTTAATTATTTGTAATAGTTTAAGCAAATAATGTTATCTTTTATTAATTTCAGAATATGGTGAAACAAAGGCCTATTTTGCGTATTTGGGAAGGTGATTTTGGAGTACCCACAATAGATCCTGATTGTCTAAGAATTTGGGTATGTTGTTAATCCAGTTATTTATTTTATTTAAGTGTCATTTTGCAGACATATCTTAAAATAAACAAAATTGAGTTTGATGTTGAAGTATCTAATATCTCATGTTTGAAACCCATTCCCAGTCTTATTGTGGGTAGTAAAATCTTTAATGATGTTAGAACTATATGGGATAAGTTGCAGAGAATGGTAGATAACTTTTTTAAGTGAATTATTAAACCATGTTATTTCTTATATATGTTCTTTTTTTATTAACTTTAGAAATCTTCAAATACTGATAAAAAATATAGTGTAATGGAGCAAAGTCAGATTATGGCATATGTGTCCTATGTTTTTGAATGTTTAGAGACTGCTACTAACATTAATATGTAAGTTTTAGATATTCATTTGTACTGATTAATATTATCATTTATTTTAGCTGGGTTAATGAACGTAACTATATAAATTTTACCAGAACATGGTACAGAACTGCTATTTATTTTCCTTTTAATCGTATTCATATAAAAAAAATTAAGGACAGAGTAGATAAACACATTGCATTTTTAGCCAGAGATGTTACTATTGATGAATTTTGTAAAGTTGTATGGAGTTTGTTACTAATTTATTAGATTTGTTTTTACTGTTCATTATTTTTTTTAGGAGTACGAAAAAGCCCAAAAATGTATGTCTGACTTATCTATATTACTAGGTGATAAGACATACTTTATGGGGACTTATCCTACAACCTTGGATGCATATGTGTTTGGATATTTATGTTTACTTTTATATGCACCTTTTCCTGATAATACACTTCAAAATATACTTAAAGGCTTTCCTAATTTGGTGCAATATGTGCACTATGTATCTAGAACTTATTTTCCTGATGTTAAAGGTTTGTGTTTTATGAAAAAGTTATTTTATCTGTTTACTTAAAAAGGTTATTCTTAGAGGAAAACAAATACTTTAAGAAAAAAGTCACTACTGAAAATGAGGAAGAAGTTCCTACAAAAATGGTTGTAGCAGCCGCCTTTTTTGCAATTACTGCAATGTTTGCATATGCTACAATGACTGGTCAATTTAAGATACAGAAATGATAAGCATGTGAGAATTCTAGTTGAAATTGTTTTTTAGTTTGATTTTTTTTATTTGAAAATGTTAATGAAATTATTACTTGTTTGAAACAATATGGAATATGTTATTGTTATTGTTGTCATACTATCATCACACATTTCATTAAATCATTTTGATACATATTGAATTGTTTTTTTTAACTTTGTGTCTGATGTATTTATACTTCAGTAAGTAAGTTATTGATATTAAGGGATTGTAAAAATCGACGTTTTTAATATTATAACGAAAAAAAAAATGTCTGACATAAGATAAGTAATGTTTTATTATAAGCTAAATAGAACATCACATTTACAAAAAAAATTAGTGCTTTATAACAACTCGGAAACAATGTAAAAATATCTTTGAGAAGCAGAGTGCTACATACTGATATACTAAACTACAACATACATAAACCAACTAAACCGTAGTAACAGACAATAATCCTATCATTTTGCTATTTGGGTTTGAGATCATCTTTGGACCGTGAACTAGTACATCTTGAACGGTTGTGAATTCGCCTTCTTTATGCCCTTTCTTGGTTTTGTGTTTTTTCGTGGGGTCTGCCGAGCATGAAGGTTTTTTACTTGTAGATGCCATTTTTTCAATTTTTCTAACTTCATTATTTTCGACATATCTTGATGCTAGTAAAATCTCTTGTCTTTGCTTTCTTTCTCTGGATTTTTCTAGGTGTCTTTTTCTTTCTTCTTTTGTCCAATAGCGCCCTACCTGAAATATTGGTGTATACAGACCCGTGCCATAAATATAGTTTTAGTTTTTTTAAAGTTACTTTCAGTTCTGAAATTGTATCGTCTTCCGTTGTAAGTCCAGCTCTGTCTTCCGAAATTCGAATAGCTCTGTTCTTTAAAATTCGATTACGAATCGGTCTTCGAGCAATGTACCTGGTACCATCAGGTCTTCTCTTAACTTTCCATTCCATTTTTGTGTCAACAGTTGCGCTAGTTTGTAACTTTTTATGTGCCTGAAAATACAAAAATAAAATAAAATGATCCTAAAATTAAACTTTATTAAAACAATTAAAACAGAAATTTATAATCGGGAAATACTTACGAATTGGGTGTGTGAAAATTGATATTGGCTTAGACTAGGGGATGTAAAGCTAGTAGTTGGTTTGTTGCTAATGTCTTGATGTCCAAGAGCTTGTCTAAAAAGCTCCTGCTGAAGGAGCATGGTCTGTTGGAGATTAGCTATATTAGTGTACATGGTGTCTGACAACAGATGTGCAGGGGGTCGTTGAGTTGGTGAAGAAGGGCTATTCTTTGAACTAATGGCTTTGGTTTTCTTTTTTTGGGTTACAGCCTGCGTTTTGCAAGTATCACAGTTTTCAAACATTTCCGTAGTTTTTATGGTAGCTTTTTTGTCTGTTGAAGAACAGAGTATTAGTGTCGACCTGAAAAGAATATTACTTTTAGGTTTTTCCCTTTACAGCGAAATTATTTTAAAATTATTAAATTCTTCTTTGCCGACGATTCCCTTTTTAGCGGCTATTTATAACACCAATACGAAGAATAAAATTAATTATGTTATTTAACAACATGAATTAAGAAAGTTTTGTCTTGTTTAGGTAAGTAAATAAGAAATATTAACATTTTATGGTTTTCATAGTTTCGCTGTTAACTCTGTATTGTTGGTTGCATATAGTAATTTCTATGGCTTGCTGAAATTATATACGGGGCTGGCGCAAAAATAAGTGAATATGTATCAGATAATAGCTTTTACATGTTTTTAACTACCTGTAAGTTTCAGTTTGTCGAGGATCAACGTAACAACCAAGTTCAAATGTTAAATGGTTACTATTACTCGATCCTCCGGTGTTGTAAGCACTAGAACTGTTCTCATGTTCTTCGCTGCTGTTACTTTTACTTGATTTACTTCTAATTTGGCTATCTTTTATCTTGGCATCTCTCTCTTTGCAATCTCGAGCTTGTTGATGCGGCCAGTCTGTCCCCTTGGTTACTAACCATTTTTTTAGTATATTTTCTTGATGTGGTTCATAAGGATAGGAATAAATTGGTTCTAAATCGGACTCTGGAATGGTTTCGTAAATGTGTTCGGTATCAGAATCTGGTAACAGTTGTATATTTTTATGTCTTTCCGTTCTAATTAACTGTATGTTTTGCATGCGTTGATCGAGTTTTGATATTTCATTGCTTATTGAGTCGATTTTTGATCTTACTAGGGAATTTGTGAGGTTCATATGAGAGTGAGGAGGAATAGTTGGAGGTGGTTCGTTTGATGAGGAATGTTGTAAAGATTCGAGTTGCTGTTGTTGTAGAAGTTGTTCAATAAAACTATTCTGGTATGGTAAATTTCCTGGAGATTCTTGATTTTCGTCGGCTTCATCCTCATTCTAAAATAATTAATTTTTGTTGACTTTATTGATTGATTATTTATAAGAGGGTAAGGTAAACTTTCAACGGGTAAAAAGTTAATGATTTACCTGATTCATACATCGGCTTATTAAAAGCGTAACTGCTTTGCTATTTTCGGCAAACAAACTTTCAGTTTCTTCCTTATTTGAAACATCTTTGCCATTGACCTGTTTATCAGAAGGCAAACTTTAGTTACTAATTAAATTTCTAGAATGAATAAACTTACTTGAAGTATTTGATCTCCTTGTTTTAATCTTCCATCCCTTTCTGCTACACTATGTGGTGCTATTTCTCGAATATAAACTTCGGTATATGTATCAACTTCAGAACCGGAACTGTAACATACCGTTAATCCTAACTTTTCGTCGCTAATACACTTTCTTAAAGTAACTTCCTGAAACAAGTGAAATCAATATTAATTGAGAATATAGGGTACAACTTTATATATATATATATATATGATATATACAATTTGTTTTATTTGTAAAGATTAAGGGGTTCAAGTTAAAAGAGGTATTTTGTATTGTATTTGGTGAGGACTTTATTTACAGATATTTTATTCATTCATCTTGCAAATTTTTTGCTTGTTTTCGAGCAGTTCGCATTTCTTTTAAGCGTCGTCCTTATTCGTTTCCAAAACATTTAATTGGTGCCCTTAGGGTCAGTTGTCGTCACGATATAAATTCTACTTTACAACGTTCTGACTGAAGCTTGTTAACGTCAATTTCACCGTTTAACGTTTAAATTAACTCGGCAAGATTTCTGTTATTTATTAAACTTCTAATATAATAGAGGCGCGATGATGACAGCAGAGAAATCGGGTGTCGGGGAATAACAGGGTTAAGCATTGTCTCTAGCTTGAGAGTGCTTAATGAATGAGTTGAACAAAGTATGTAGTATTAGTAGGAATTAACGTGTTAGATCTGTTCTGCCATAACCAACCATTTCACAAAAGTTCACGATCTTCGAAGGAATTATTTAAAAGATTTGGGATGAATTAAGGAAATTAATTAATTAGTTATTTGGTAATGTAACGGGGTGAAAAAGAAATAAACAAAACAGAAGAACACGAATTATATTATGATAAATTTTATCCTTGGAACAGTTGAACGGATTTTAAAGAAAATTTAATTCTCCGATTATACAATTTAAAGTATTCAGAAAGTTGAAATTTTATGGAAATTTGTGTTTCTAAAGACGTGTCATCCGTGAACTGAATAACGAATTACCGTAATTTTGTGAAACTACATTACAAGCTTTGGACCTTTCGTTTTCGTGTCAAAGAAAATCTGTGGAATTTCTACTAATTTTTAATTTCATTTAATTCACCACCTTAAATTAGTTTACTTTTTATTAGGTATTCTGAAACTCGATTCGTTGAAAATTGTTGTAAAACCGCAGTAATAAAATCATGTCCTTCAAAGAAATAAAAATCTAATTTAGAAAGCTTTCCAAATTGAATTCTCAAACAGCTCTACCATTAAACATTTTTTGTGGTGAATAATTTACTATTTTCCTATTTTGTTCCAACAACAACTCTTGTCAGTTATCATTAGAACATATCATCATACATTTTCTTAACGCGTATTTAAATTTAAAGTTAATTACATTTAAGTTAGTAATTGGCGTTTTGATTATTGTGCTACCTCAGTCTCAGCAGATTAATTTACGTCCTTGATCTACATATATTTTATAATAAATAGTACAATGTAATTTATATACCGATTAATGATATCTATACATGGAGTGACCTAAAAAGTTACTCAAGTACATGAAAGATTTTTTAAAAATATCCATAGTGGATGATATTTCAAATGGAATACACAAATAAACAAATAGTTGTTTAGGCAGTCAAGAAAAAACTCTAAGTAAGGCTCAACTTTATTTTTCCACTGTTTATTTTCTTATCGTGATAATTGTTTCGGGCATCTTCAGAGGACAACTGACTGAAATAAGTAACTATTATGAATATATAAGTCTATCGTTAGGGCTAATTGGAGGGGTACATTCTACTACTTTATTTATAATTCTGGATTTGTGAACGTTTTATATTTCGTTTAATATTAATTATTCATTTTGTTTAATCTAAAAGGATTCTAATATGTCTATTTTTTTACCTTTATCTATGCAATGTTAGATTTTAAAATTATTCTTTTTTTTATTGAATTCGTGTTTTTTATTATTTACATGGTTCATAAAACTTTATTTATCTGCGCAGTTCTTTATATGTTCATTTAATCTTATTTGAATGTCCTCCCTATTTGTCCTACACGAATTCATCCTTATGAGAATTTCAAAATTTTGAAATTGGACAAAATGAAGTGCTTTCCTCATGAGTCGGGAGGTGGGGGGAGCAATTGTACCCGTTGCGCCCTCTTGTATCCGCGCTTTCAATAATTATTTCGACACACTGTACCTTCTTCAGATACATAAGATATATCTATACAAATGAATTTGGATTTAAATTTGGACTTTAGATAAATTAGTCAGCATCCATCGTATTATAAATAAAAGAATGTCAATATTTGCAAATTAGACTAACACATAACTAATTGCAACAAATAGTTTTCTATCGATTTCAGGGAAAATATATCATTTTTGAATTGGGTGTGTTAGCTTGATTGTCCAGTTAACACACAACCTCATATTTTTTTATTGACGTAATAAATGCGCCATAAAAATTTATTACGATATTAATTACTTGGTGTGCTAGCTTAACACGTCTTTAAATATTTAAGGTTAATTTTTATAAATACGTAATTGAAAACATTGTTTAAATAAATACATAATAAATGGATATGTACAGAGAAGTATAAACTCCTGCGGGTGTATATAAGTCGATAGACCATCTTTTTACTAAATAATTAATACGTTTTAAATTTAAGCGAGAAGATGTGATAGATAACAAATTTTGAACGTTTTCATCTTCAGCTTTGTAATTTGATTTGGATTAACTGCACTTATGTGCATCGTGATATACAGTTTGAATGCTTGAAGAGTTTTTGTAGTTAATGAAGTCCAATGTTCGCCTCAGTTGATGTAAAAGCTTTAAATTAATCGGATAGATCGTAAAGCGTTCATGTGAAACAAAAATATACGATAGGTACCGAGACGCTTGCACTTGAATAACTATTATCAATTTAAAAAATATTTTACCTACATGAAAGACCCACATATGCAGTAAAGTGTAAAAGCATTTCACACATTACGTAAATCATTTTTGTTGTGAATTTGTTAAAAAAAAAAGAAAAGACAAAACAGATTTACGTCAAGTGCGAAAGTTTTTAAATTTATATTTTTGGTACAAATTTCTTATTTTCTTTAAATTAATAGCTCTGTAATAAAAATCTACACATTCTGCAAAGTTGTAATCTCTCGAAGTTTTTTATACACATACTTCTTTTTTCGTGATATCACTAATCCATGTGGTTATTAACCAACAGAATAGCGAGGCGTGGTAAAGTGGGGTGAGGTAGACTATCTCTTATTTAGTAAGTTCGTGTCTATTATGTTGTGAACGAATAATTGTTCTCGGTTGATTTTTATATTCTATAATAGTAGGATATTTAATTAAAAGAAGTGTGGTTATTACATATGTGCTGAAATGTCCCCATATGATGGTTAATTCTGCCCATCTACTTTGTTACATCTGTACAAATATTTATATGTAAGTACATGATATAGTTTTACTACAACTATTACTAATCAGATGTTAGGTTATATTTTTAATTTTTGTAGCTTTTAATAGGGAATCTTAAGATCTTTACGATTTTGACGACAAAACTATGTTCACAATTTAATTACTTGTATCAGTGAACGTTGTAGGTAGATTTTTTGTTTTGTGCTGTATCTTTAAATAATCTATGAGGTCAAATAGAATACACGATAAATAAAAATATCTCTTTATAATTATATATACCTATATGCCAGGTAAAAACGTACTAGGGTCTAAAAAAAGAAAATTGTAAAAGTTAAGTTCCAATGGCGTATTTTGATTTGAAAAGGAGGTGATATGGTAAAAAATAATTTGATTTGATGTAAAAATAAAATATAAGAGAGAGAATAACATAAAAGGTAGGTTGTTCTAACTTGTTGTAGTTTGTTAATCAATTATTAAAAAAAAAATTGCTTGTGATTCCTACTGCGTTATCTTTACCTGATAGCAAAACAGTGCATAACTGAGAATCCAGATAAAAATAATTTCGAAAAGTTTTTGTCTACTGGAGACTATTTTTTAGGGTAGAATTAGATGTTTGAAGTTATATATTAATATATAAGGGTCTCTTATATGTTTATCTTATATATATATATATATATATATAGATAGATAGATAGATAAAAAAGCAATGCATCCCCCGTCTTAAAAGTATTATTGGAAATTTTATTATTCCCTAAATGTCTAAATTACGGTGTTGTTATAGAAAAGATAATAACGTAAATCTAACCTAACCTAACCTAACCTAACCTAATTACAGTTGTAAAATAGAGTTGGCATTTATTTGGCCAAAGTTCATAATTCAAACTGTTTAAATAAAATAACAACTTGTAAACATTTCACAAAATGGTTATTCGAAACGACAGTTGTTTCGCTATAATGTACTTTTTTAAGTCTGGTTGAATATGTTACAAAAATGTTAGCGTATAGATACAAGTTAAACCTAAGAAAAGGGATGAAATTTGAACATAATAATGGTGAACTATTGAAATCTATTTGATCGGTTTAACAATAAATCTGCATTATAGTTTTGTATTTAATTAATTTCCAAAGATCCAAGAGCATTTAATTATGTATTTTTTTCTATATAGTGTAAAATTAAATTTAGGATTAAACAACTGTTTGGTTTCTAACAAATAATTGGAATAATTGGAATTTTGTTTTTTTACTTTAAAATGTTGATCGATTTCGGTCTTAAAGGCTCTACCTGTCTGCCCAATCTAGCATTTCTTACAGGAACCGTAATTTAATTTATAAAGCCTTATTTTTGTGACTTTAAACCCTCTACTCCCCCCCCCCCCCATAGCTACGCAATTGTGGTTATAAATATATTTGTTTGGTAGCTATGCGAAGTTTTAGATTAATAGTTTTCAAGAAATGCGGTTGTGACAGACGTATAGGCAGACACATGCCCTACCTTAGCTTTCCTTTAGCGCTACGGAACCCTAAAAAAATCCTTAAAGAAACTATTTACATAACGGAAATAATTTAAACCTTATTAATATAAATTTGCAGAAAAGAATAAATAAAAATAAATTTGTTGGTATTTATGTAGAAGGGTAAGATGAGATAAATTTATCTTTACTTTTACTTCTGGTAGCGTTGAAGAATTAAGAGTATAGGGTTGTATTTGCGATCGAATATATTTCTGTTTTTTAAAATCTCTTAGGATGCGAAACTTGTGTATGTACCATTAAGAATATTGAATGTAGATGTTCCCGTAAGTTATCTAGGAATGTTTTTGTTTACCAGTTTGCAAATTCTTTTCAAATAAATTAGTTGTTCTGCGATGTGGAAATCCAAAAAGAGAAATATAAATTAACTTTATGCTGCGTTATTGTACGGAGAAAAAAATATATAAGAATTCTTTAAATTTTAAGAAATTGTGCTATTTCTGATCTAAAATTAAGTGTTAGTTATTATTTCATATTTTTATGCTCTTAATTGAGCTCATTACAAAGGTGATTTTCAGTTTTAGCAAGTAAACGTACTTCATGACGTGTTGCTTGCAATTGCCCTCTTAAAGGTTGAGGGTTGAGGGTTTTAAAAGTAGTATGTAACATGCTGTTAAATTTAGTAACGTCTCGAATAAAGTGTCCCCATGTCATAAAATGCAGGTCAACGAGTTTTATGATCGATTATGAAAACCTGCTAGTTTATCAGAAAACAAAGCCGAACATAAGTGCGTAGAAATGTGAGAAAAAAAAATAACAAAATAAAAAGAATGGTGAAAATTGGGTAAAGTAATGTTCTATTTAAAGTCTAGTAATTTTATGCGAGGGTTCAAGGGTATGTGTGTAAAGGGGAAGGTGAAGACAGTAACACACCTTATTCATGAGATACTGTCTAATCAACAACCAGCACGAGATGGATTTCGACTTTATGCGTGCTTAACAATTGCAAATGCCTCGGAAAATAAAGGCATACGTAGCAGCTCTTTAAAAGGTGCTTGTATAACGCTTTTTACCATTACGGTACAAGAAAACACAAAGGAAATGAAAATTGTCGAGGGAATGTGCCAAGGTGTTTGTTATGAAAAGAAATTTTTTTGCGACGGACTTGAAGAAAACTCTTGCAACTCTTGCCATCCAACACAGTCAGTGTCAGTCATTACATATAAACATAAATACCTTCTATAATTAAGAACAAGGTGTGGTTTTCCTGTAGTTCTTCCGGAATAGTTGGTAATGCCCCTCGGCATTCTTTAGTAACGAACAATGTAAGTCTTCGTTTTGGTTATGTCAAAAAAGCAAGAACAAAACCGCACATAATATAAGTCTTATGTACTAATTGAAAAAATAAAGTTAGAATATTTGAAATAGTGAATCCACTGGGTACTTGGTGAAATATATTATTAACAGGTACGATAATAAAAGAACAAAGAGACAAAATAGATGGAAGTGTAAAAGACGCTGTGCCCAGAGGAAAACAAATGTATCGTATAGAGAACTGTTGCACTGTGGCAGCACCTAGAAACTTACCGCGAAATTAATTCCCTATTTGGATAGATGATAGCGTTTTCGACAAAGTCTGACGATGAAATTAAGAGGCTTGTGAAAAGCATCAAGACACAATTAGACGACAACGCGACGATGGAAAGGCAAAAATACTGCCTGCAGAGAAATCATATGAATTGATGTTTGGTAATATGATCATTGCAATGACAGCAATACAAATATACAGAAATCTGATAATTACAAACGCAACTGGAAGGTAATGGCAACAGGGTTTTTTTAATGCACAATATTATTGTGATCTACTGGATACCGCGAAATTGTTATTTCGAAGGAAAAAGAAGAAGTAACCGGCCAGAAGTGTCATTCTTTTGCATGACATACGGCCAATGCTACAAGACAAAAATTAGATGCATTAAGCTGGAAAACGCTGTAACATCCGCCATATAGCCCCGACTTGTCCCCTTGTGACTTGCATCTTTTTGGGACCCTGAAAGAAGCGCTTGGAGGCCAACGTTTCCACGAGAATGACGCAGTGGAAGCATTTGTGCTTCAATGGTTACAAAAACGTTTGAAGGCACTTGCGATGATGGCCATTGAATATAATGTCTTAAAGAAAATCGACTTTCATTCATAAAAAAACTGATGAAAGTTATGTTTTGAAAACACGATCGAAAATATTTGAATAGTTTCACTGCAATTCTCTGATGAATGTTACTGTAATGATATAGGAATAAAAACCATCAAAATTTAATCCAAAAGCCATTCTAGTATCACGTCAGTCTGTTTTTGGATTGGCTAATGTTAATGTAACACATATGCAAGAAGAATTACGCATCGTATTCGCCTGGAGTGCTTATTTTGAAGGGGTAAATGCGATATATACGCTGACTTTTTAATTAGGCATTATTTGTTATAAAATAACTTCTACTGTAATATTCTTTTTGTGGTTTACAAAATCTCGCCGTGATTCACGTCACGTCACGTCACATCACCAAGTTGCGTCTCATTTTGCGTTGGGCCTTAAAGCACTCGACGAAAAAATGTTATTTTATTATTCGTGGAAGCCAGCATGCTCACGGCCTGTACGGCGCGTTTCATTCATATTGGTAAAATATAAGACACAAATTACAATAAAGTCTGGTGCTTGCTTGTCCTACTGGTTTTGTGAACAGTTATTGACTTTTACCTCAGTTCACTTATAAAATAGAATAACTAACAATGTATTAAATATTATCACGTTATATATATATATATATCTTTGGTGCAAACTTGATGAAATATAATTAATAGTGATAAAAATTCAACGAAAAGTTTCAATAAAATTACTTCTAGTAATTCTTGTCTACTCTTTGATAACGACGGTCCCGTCGAAACAATAGTAAGAGGTACAGTTTTTGGCTTTCGGGCTGTCTGGCCGTCGTCGAATGAGATATTTTCTTCTCAACGTTTCGTCGACTCGCGTGGACGATATCTTCAGGAGATCTCCTTCCCAGATGGTCAGATTTCTACTGACCATCCAGGATGGAACTGAACTGTATCAACGATGGCCGCGAAAGCTTCAACAAAATTGTAAGAGGTTTTCTTTATTCGTTGAATTTTTATTAGTACGTTATCTTTATTTATTGGTTGTTAAAACTTGTCTAGCTAAAAATTCAATATCAAAAACGTAACAAATTTTCTTTTAAATTAATTAAGAACGATGTACATTTCTTTTGTGAGTTTTTGGCACTCGTTCAGGTCCTAATTCTTTTATCAACAACCCCAAGCGTCGTTTGCGCCCCTTTTTATATGTATGTTTCTGTTTATTTCATATTTACAATATTTCCTGTTTGCTTGACTTATTTATAAGAAGGGGTATGGGATTTTTGCCACATTTTGGTTATAAGTCAAATTATTCATTTAATTTCATTGGTTTAGTGAATTTCTATTTTTTTAATTATGTTGATTTCAATAAATAAATAAAAAATATCTACAGAAAAACTATAATGAAAATTTTAGATTTCTGGAAATTAATTTTACAAAATCATTTTATTTGATTGATAATTATTTAAAATGTGAATTATCGGTAATAATATATTTGATAAGGTACGGAATTCGTATTTGATTGACTTTTTTTATATTCTTATGCAATGCTACTGATTTTTGAAGTTTGTACGATTACACCTAAGAGAAAAAAGAAAAAAAGGGAATACTTCAGTAGACAAAGATGGATAGGGAAAAGCCGGGTGTTTTAAATCAACGAGAACACTTTCATTCTCTTTGCGGTTCGCAATTGACATTGTGGTCGCAACCCCATTCCGGAAATATTCACCAAGAGTTTTTTGCAAAATGTAAAAATACAAAGTCGTCTAGAAAGCGATGTAATACCTTTAAAAATGGCAAAAGTGTCAAGAGGTTTGTGGTGGTGGTTTTTCAAAAACATAGGCTCAAATGAGGGTAGCTATAAAACAGTTAAAACTATAGTAACATTACTGATTACTTATTATGTTGTTGACTTACAACATTTATTTATTCATTGTCGTTTCAGTACTTTTTAATGATAACAATTATATTACAGACATCTACTAATATTTACTACTAATTGTATAGCATCTCAAAAAAATAAAATCAAACGTAAAAAATCGTTTTTTCATCAATATTGAACGTAATAAGGTTTTGAGTTTTTAACACTGTTCTACCAAATTAAAAAACCTGAAAAAACTAATAATAGTCCTACCATTCCTTCGACACATATTTTTTTCTTCGAAGAAACCATATCTTCCATTTTTTTAAAATTTAACTTTTCGAAGGTTTCCTAAAATTCGAATTTTGCTCCATTTAAAAAAAAAAAATATGTTGTAGAACATAAGAAAGTCCATTATTAAAAATTTGGGGATATAACTAAATGTACTTCATTAATCTGGTTTGTTTGTCTACCACGTAATATTAGCTGTGTCGTAGATTTAGTGTGTCAAGTAGATATCTTCGTAAAGCTCTTGTCAAACATATGAAATACTACAGTTAACAGTAAGTCTCACTAGATGACTATATACTACCTGGAATATGATATTATGTAAACTCTCAACTGATGAGAAGTAGCAATAAGTTCGAAATCGCTAATAGTTAATATATTTACTGTTTCTTCTAGCATCTAGGCTGAATTTCTGCTTTAGTTGTAGAGTAAAATTGTTCATCACCTGTCTGGCAAATTAGCGTACCAGGTATACATAGGTAATTAACTACAACCAAGGGCATTTCTACAATTAGCCAAATAATCTATAATCGAAGTTCATTGCTCGTATGTTTACTGTTCAACTTCAGTAAATAGAGCTATCTGGGTTCATTAGGTACAGGAAAACAAAGAAACAAGAATTAGGAATCACGATAATTGTGAAACATTACTGCCGAAGTATATTCCAAGGAATATGTGGAACTTTTAGGAATTGAAAGATTTAAAAACTATTTTTAACATTGTTCTTTTTCTCATTAAATTTAAAATTTCTGGTTGTAAAAGAAGATCTGAAAAAAAATATTACAAAATAATGAAAACGTCTTCAAAATAACCTTCATAATTATTATATGAATTATGAATAACAATTAATGTATCATTGGTCATTACGAATGGGGGTAGTTTTAATCCTCGGTGGACTTGTCACCAATTGACCATTTTTTGTGTACTTCCTGTCCTTAGATTTATTTCAGTGTCATCCATCAAGTATTTTGAACTTCTGGGCACAATGAAACCCTTCTTAAAATATCGAAACCAAAGATTTTAATGCTTGAAGGAAACTATTATTTGAAAAACTGACATTAATTCTTCGATTGATCAATCAAATGTGGCTCCAAAAATGATTTGTACTTTGTAGTTTCGTGAAATTCTAGTTGAATTTTTAAATTAAGATATACCAAAATCTGAATATACTGGAGTAATTGTGAGGCTAGATTCTAAATCAGCAATAAATTATATATATTCATAAAGTGTATTTAACAAAATTGATGTCACGAACTGCAGAGTCTTTGAACCTCGGTACGGCTGTTATTATTAGATATCTTTATTGACGTATTTTTAGCCGATTTACCTCTGGTGGTTTCAACCACGGGTCTTTATGAGCGGTTTCAACACTATGAATACGTGTTTACAAAATAGGAGAAAAAAACTTAATTAAACTTTGTTCGTGAAGCATGATATCCCGAGGGTGGCAAGTTCTCCTTCTATTTGAACCCTTTAATTACACTTCCTGCTTAGATAAACTACTATCGCTTAGGACGGAATTTAATTTTAAGATTCCTCAAATTCTGACATAGTTCTCAAAATATCTTTGTAGTTTATTTTTAGGACAGAATGTTCTAAAATATATCCAATAATTTTAACTGTTGCACTTAACGGTAAATACCCAATTTTTTCGAATTTTTAGTCGTAGTCTTAAAGTCATTACACATATTTAACATATATTGCTGTTTCTCACACACCTTTGCGTCTCAAATTAGGTATAAAGTTTTGATTTGATTAGGGTACTGTTTTTTATTTCTCGCAGAGAGGAGAAAGCATGTTTGCTAACAGTTGTTGTGTAAATGAATAAATAAGAGCTCCGCACCCTATCTTGACACATCACGCTATACATGCTGGAACCAAGCGAATTAACTGTAGGTGTATGCTATACAGCAAACATAAATTGTACAGAATAAAGGAAACAAATAGGAAAAAGAACAAAACAAAATCGAGCAACTGACAGTAAAATAAGTGGATATTCGTGTATTGTTAGGTATATAGTTTAATTTAAGAGTATTTGTAATTGTTCCTTTTTAACTAATTACAACTTCAAAAGTTGACAAGTGAAGAAATAAAATGCAAATTTAATTTTTAATTGAAAAGATAATACGGGGCATGTTTTTTAAGTAAATACTGTTTTGAAATTCTGTCGCCGGAGCGCTGCGCTCAACGTTTCGCGCATGCCCACTGAGCACCTTCATCTCTCACCTATGCACTAACGACATTACAGTCTGATTCTCCCTTCTTTACGTTGTTTATTGAGTGTTTAAGATGCCTCCGATAATCGTGAGTCTCTCATCACATCTTTTCACTGGGAAACTCTAGATCGTCCTCCGTACAGCCCTGATTTGGCGCCCAGTGACTATCATTTGTTCCTGCACTTGAGGAAACATCTGGGCGGTCAGCGTCTTCAAGACGATGACAAAGTCAAGACAGTTGTGATGCAGTGGTTAACAGTAACAAGTCAGGCGGCAGAGTTTTATGAGAAGGGTATTCAAAAACTGGTTAAACGTTATAACAAGTACCTCAATATAGAAGGAAATTATGTAGAAAAGTAGATTAAGGTACAGGCTTTCATGTAAAAATAAAATTATTAAGATATCTTTGCACGTTTTTTATTAATTTCAAAACAGTACTTACTTAAAAAACATGCCTCGTATTAAAAGGCGTGAAATAGCCGGAAATATGCGGAAATGTTCACAAATAGTAAAATACAGGGATGTAACGTTAAAATTAATATTTTTGTTATTTCAGAATACAAAGAAAACAAAACTCTTTTAAATGTTTCAAAGTTTAATATGCGGAATTGAGTAATTCGTTACTGTTACTTTATAAAGAGTTAACTAAACGAAACATATGTAGAATTCCACTCATTATTAAACGTTAAAACATTTAAAAGCGTTTTCTTTTTATTGCATTTCAAAAATGATTCATGAGTTTGTCACCGAAAAATATATTTCTTTTAGTTTGTTATTTTAACGTACAAAACTCCATGTGTTATTAGGGGTACAAAAATACTTTGGTAATAAATTAACAAACTTGATTCTACTTGTATGTTTTACGTATCTGTACTATTTCTTGACGAAATTGTTTCACCTGTTATGTTTTATATTATAATATATGAACCGCTGTATCTATCCAAATTTTTACAAGTGTATTAAAAAACAGGACCATTAATACAATAGATTCTGCCGTTGGTTAATTATGAAACATTTTAATGATTATTTATTTAAATTAAACTAGATACGTGTTCACAAAATATTTACTAGATACCTCTGGCATATATTTTAACCTTTCGGGTATTTTTAAAGAATGCTGCTTGTAATTTTAGTATTTTTGTAGTCCCAATTGAAAATGACCTAAAGATCGAAACATATGACGAAGGTATTTAATGAAGATGTTTCTAGTTTAATTTAAATAAACATTTTTTTTGATTTTTAATATATTTGTGAAAAGTTGTGTTTTATTTATAAAGTTGATAAAGAACTTTCACCAAATAAAGGTGATGTTTGTTCAAAGTGTCTTTGCGAATCAATCCAATATTTATTTATTCTTTTTGCTATTTAAAATTGTAACGATTTGGAATCGTTTCTGTGATAAATTGCTAGTAAATAATCCTCTGCAATGTAGCAGCTTCTGAGCTCGGGGACTACATAAAGATCTATATAAATATGTATGTATATGTATAGGTATAGTTGGGTTTCGGGCTTCGCATATAAAAGCAATACAACCTATTATTGAAGGTTATGGATTCCTTTTCTTCTGTGCGAGGGTTGATAGGTTGTAAAACTGAAACCTGTTGCTAGTTGTTCCGGTCTTGTTCCATGTTAAAATACTTCGGTTGTATTGAGAGTACTGGCGGATCAATAATGATTACTAAGTAGAATTAATTATGCTTTCAATTTATCGAAAGCTCTCTTTCCTTTAACGAAAAAATTAAATTGATGTATTCACATCAGGAATGACATCTTTCTTTACGTTCACCAACGTGTGTCGCAAATTGATACTATATTATTGATTACGAAAAAACATCTATAACATAAACAATGTTTGCGAAATCACTCCGCCGTAAGGTCTTTTTTGTCTTTTAATACTACTAGATGAGTAATAAAAAAAATAAATTACAAAGCCGTTAGTTCGTGGTTAAACACTTTTAATAAAGAACAATATTTTATTGAAATTACCACATGCGGATTGCGATTAAGAACTTATTAGTTCTGTTAGTACGTCATAGTCAGTTTCAATAAATCATTAACCAAACCGAAGATACTCCAAAAAGTGTCGTGGTCTAGTTCTATGGATCATTTCTTAGCATTCGGGAGGTATCTGGTTTCTGTGGTTTCTGTGGTTTCCTTGGATCACTTAGGCAAATGTTGGGGCAGTAATATTCCACAGATAATCTTTCACTTCTCTTCTGTCTTCATTTCGCCCGTCTCATCTTTCTTTCCCTAACCACACCATACACCCATTCCCACGATTCCTTAAAGGCTGAAGAGGGCCTTACGCCCTATCTTCCGGCTTTGTACTACAGTGTAAGTCGGTGAACAGTGTGTGTCCAAACAGAATAAGTTAAAAATTGTTGTGAGCAAAAATTTTCGAAAAGTTTTAGTTTGATGATGGTTGAATAAACCGAAACGTTACAAATGAATTATATATATATATATAAAGTATAACCTCAGAAATGTTTTGGGACCTTTTGATTTTAACCTTTAAGTCACAAAGTATTTGTTTTCAATTTTTATCTTTTTTTAATTAGTGTTGTTGTCGTTGTACAAAACGAAGCGAGAAATGGTAAAGTTATAGAAAGGAATAGTAGCAATTTCTGTTACTTATTTAGAGACTAAATGACCCGGTGATAAACTATGTGGAGAGGGTTTGAAGAGGTTTATTATAAGCATGTTTCACGCTTTGAACTTGCGCTATATGCATCCAAAATTCACTTTAAAGCATACATATTTTCTGCCGTATAAATGCCAGTGTCGCACATTTAGACAGCTTTACGTGTAGATGAAAAGGGAAATAATCCAACCGGCACCTGTCTGATTTTTTAATTTGCACGCGAAGAAATGACGATCTTATTAAATTAAACGCGGAAAATATAAAAAAAAAAGAAAAATCACCGTTGGTAGTAAGTGGTTTTGATATCTAACGAGTAGAGCAAAACACGGCGAGGGAAACATATCAAAAGCTGAATTACCTTTTAACAAGTCGTGTTTTGTTTGTTTTGTGCTTAGCATATGACTGAATAGGAAAAAAAGTATAAGCATACATAGTTATTCTTAGAAGGAATAAACTGCTTACTTTTTTGTTCTGATATTCTATGGGACAGGCGTCATAAATAAACAAGTTTTGATGGTAAATATGAATCCAATGAATTAGAATATCCAAAGCAAACGTTTAAACTATTTAATGTGGCGTGTCAAAATAAAATGCATAGAAAAGGGAGCATTTAATGAGAGAATTTATAAATATAATACACCCATACGATTCCACAGTTTAGCTAGTTTAAACAAAAGAGCAGGATAAATTAGACAAATTATCAAGTATTCCAAAGTTTTTATTTAATAAATAAATAAAGGAGTCTAGGACGATCGAATAGTGGCATTTCAATAAGTTTTGAGCTTGGCGATTTTCAATTAAAAATTCCTATTAAATAACAACATTTTAGATAACGAAAGTCAGGTAATTTCATATGTTTTGTACCATAAGAGGAGATAGCTCCATAAAATTACCATACAAATCTATCTATACGCTTTGTAGGCTTAAATTTTATTTATTTAAGGTAATTCAACGATAAACGTAATTAATTAAATGTAACATATAAAAACATTATATATATATTATATAAAATCCTTCAGGGACCTTAAAAAGGTTAATCCAGCTAGTAATTCGTCGAAAACAAACATATTTTTGTTCAGAATAAAAAAATAACGGTAATAGTTCTCGCCACCGTAATATCTACGCATGTATTTGTTCCTTTCAGCTAAGGTAGCTTTTTGTATTTATGTAGGAGACTAGGTACAATTTAGTTTTTAATGCTACTGTCATGTGTGGACTGTGGACCTGAACTTAAATATTGAATAGATTCATGTTTAACTTGTTTTTGCTGATTATGGGCTTAAAAAAAATTGTACAAATAGGAACGAAGTGAAATTTTCTATTTTTGAAACGTGTTTGTTTTAAGTAAATTAAAATTGCGTCTTTTGTAGCATACGTAATTTGTTACTGCCATTTCCATTAAACACTTTCAGAGCAAATACTGCTTTTGAAGCTACTGGAACCGTTATGTATTTAACTGAAAATAACCGCTGTAGAAGTAATTTATTTTTTATTTACCCAACGCACTGTTCATTTGCCTCTACCAAACCGTTCGATTCTAGGGCTTTTAAACATGCAATAAATTGCCACTAAAGTTTACCTCTGGTAGTTTTTTATTGCCTACGAAATTTCCCCGATTTTACACTTTGCAGTTCTGACATTACAAAACTGAATTCAATCTAACGAGGTATTATAATATACATATATATATATATATATATATTTTCAGTGTAATTTTTATGTATAAATATCAAACATTGTGTACTGTATATGTAAGATGACAACATTATGGGATCTATCTGGCGATAACAATTTCTCTACGGTATCAGTTGTTTATTTCAAGAAATTTAATGTTTTCCAAAAGTCTATTAAAAAAGCAATTCCATGTTAAAAGAATTTCTATTTTTTAACATATGTAACTATAATTTTCAGAAAGTACAGTTTAGTTATACAGCAAAAAAAAAACTATTTTAATAATACGCAGAATGGCATAAAATGACAAACCGTTTATCTCCATTCTCGAATGTACACTATTTTTAAATGGTACGGTTTAAATGAAATGTTCCGGATAAATAAGTTCGAGGTTGTCCGGATGTCAGAAGCCAATTGTGCCTGAGACAGTCTGGATTTGAATTCGGTTTAAGCAGATTCACCTCTTAACAAAAGCAAACTGGTTTCGGTCGTCTATTTTTATCTACAATTAGACCGGTATTTTAGGAACTAACCCGGAAATCGATGCCTAGCACTCGGCTAAATTATCTGGCAGAAGTTGGGGTCTTGGTGGAGTCCATAAAAAACACTATGGGGTTTTAAAATCGTATAAATTCTAACCGAAGACAGTTTTAAGTTCTTTTTTTATTAACGTCCCAGATGAAACGAAACCGATGTTCGAAGGTACTTCATATGTGAACTACTTTTTTTATGTATGACCCATGGCAGTAGCGGCGGAAGGGGTGCTGATGAAAGAAAAATTGATAATAAATGATCGGATATCTACTGTGCCGTTTCTGGAAGGGATAAAAAGACATTTTTTTCGACATTACATGTCATCTATTGAAACTTGATTCGAATAAGAAAAAAAGAAAGTGAGTTGATGAATCTAACACTAGGGATGAATCAAACAGGGGTTCCAAAATTGATTCACTAAAAACTGTTATTTCAATTTCAAAAGAAAACCGCAAATTCATCAGTTCACAATTTGTTGAGCCAATTAAATTTTTACTGGTAATGCCAAGTTTATCGTATTTATAATTTACATTAATATTTTTAATCGATTATATATTTATTAAGTAATTATTAGTTCCCTGGGTTATGTGGTGAACTGTTTTGATTCTACCCTTTCTATTTTTTTACCATAAGCTGCACTGACTTATTTATTTATAAATGCAACTGTTCGGTGTGAACTGCAATAAGGAAAGTATTTTGCTAACAGAGAATATTTTATTCAAAACACGCCACATTTTTTCTCTTGTGCGTCGATATCATCATGATTTCTTTTTTGCACGAAATATACTAGAAATTGCGTTCCGTGAGCTATGAAAATCGATATCTACAAAGTAAAGATATAGAATGAGTGACAGATAGGGTGGTAATTGCACATGTTAAACTGCAAGTGAAAGAACTGGGTTGCTGTGTGTGCTTCAACCCCCATCATTCGCTAAAAATGATGGGTAAAGTTCGATCCAATAATAATCTCTTCTATGGGGTGCCAGATAGAACATGGGGGATATCACAGAATGTGACATTTCCTGATGTCTCTTACATTGAAACTATAATTACATAAATTTCGACTCAAAACAGTGACGCATTTATCTTCAAGGGAACCAAACATGTATAAAATCTTATACCAGGGGTTAACACCCTATTGCAGCATTTAATTTAAAATTTTTGTAGTGCTGGGCATATTTACCAAATATTATTTTTTATATGAACAGCATGAGTTCTTGGTCGGCAAATTTATCGAAATTAATCGATTCGATCGCGATTTCGAACTTTTTAGTTATTATCAGTACACCATTTTACAAAAAGCCCAATAACTGCGAAATATCGAATATGATTTGTTCGTGTTTATAAATTTACTCAAATATCAACAAATGAAAGTAGTGGCTAAACATAGGACTACAATCTTTCTAAGCACGCGCAGGTTTGCTTCGACTGGTTGGTCGAAATTGGATGAAATTTTTTCATAGACCACTGGCAGTCAAAAATTAACCATTTATGAAACAGCGATTTTTACTTTTTGCTACTAGCTGAGTTAGTTTGATAACTTTCCTTTTTATTAAACTAAATGTGGTTTGAATACATCCAATACTCTTGGTAAAAACCAACCGGTTGAAATAATTTCGAGTGTCGTTGTAGTGTGAATTTTGATAATTCTTAGTTCAATATGTTCATTTTTCAATTAGTGTCTCCGAGGGGGGACCCAAAAAAATGGGCATTTGGTGTTATACCGTTTTTGGTCAAAAACTGCTTTACGGATAGAGTGATGTGGGTCGGCGCGTTGTCATGATGGATGAATCAGTCGCTTGTGCGCCAAACGTTCTTCTGGATACTCTTCCTCAATCTTCTGAAAACCTCCAAGCAGAACTTCCACTGGCTTGATTGCTGCTTTGTTTCTGGGTCATATCCATAACACCACGATTCATCACCAGTAATCACCTTGGAAAAGAATTCAGGGTCTTCTTTCAGCGGAGGACAAATTTGGCTGCAACTCTTCTCATATGCAAATCTTCGGATAAAATCTTCTGAATTGAACTTCATGATATTCCAGACATATTACAGAGTTGATCAATGGATCGGTTACGGTCTTTACGAACGAGAGCGTTGATTATGTCGACGTTTTCGTCACTTCTTGACGTTAAGGAGTGTCCTGAACGGGGTTGGTTTTCAATTGACATTTTTCAAATTTTTAAAACGTGAAAAACACACGTAGACTCCGGTTTTATTTAGGGCAGCATCCGTATAAGCATCCTTAAGCATTACAATAGTTTCCTCGGCCGATTTCCTAGCCGCCCGTTTGTGTTTCCCCATTCTCCCTCCCCTACGCAGCCCAATTCCCCTTCCTATATTGTATTATAAATTATAAAATTGTTTTATGAGTGCAAACATATTATTTATGTTAAATAATATTTATATGGTAGTATTTTTTTTTCAGTTTTTGTACCCTAGCTAAGTGCAAATTTCGGGGTACAAAGTAATACATTTGAAATAGTAATTTTGGCAATTAATAAGTGAAGGAACAGGTGTAAGGACGTCTGCCAAATAAAATAAGGAGGTGATCATGTCTTGCTATGATTGCTTGTTTCACATAAAAAAATCTTGTTTGCATGGACCAACTTAAGTTTCATATATAAGATGCTGTCTACTGATACTTGATTGAGATTCGTGATAAGGAAATGAAAACACACTATGTTAACTCTCAATATACTATTTATTCACTTGACAGCTGTTTCGTCACCTTATGACTTCTTCGGAAGTATACAAATCGTAAAAAATTACGAGTTAATTCTATTTTTTCGAGTCACTGTAAACAACACAAGTTATGCTCAAATGACAAAACGTTCTGAAGAAGGTTATGGTTAAAAAGGTCATACTTTCGATTAGAAACGTCAGATGACGCCTGTAAACACTTAGTATTGCCAAGGCTCAAAATATAAATAGCAACTCTCGTAATTACAATCACAATTTGTACTTTACTATTTTCTAAGTGATAGTTTAGGCGCTCCCTCGCGATATGTAGAATCCAGAAGAGATGTTGTCTAATGCGTCAGTTTTGTTTGGGGAAATATTGTACGATTGTTGTCAAATGTAAAGTCGAGTGTACTTATATATAATATGAAGTCAGTTTTTGAAATATTCAAATGTGTAGAGCAGTAGTTTTTAATGAAATGACTGTAGGAATAGGTTTTTTCGCGATTGTTTTTCCGTATGTTTTTTTTAATTTTGTACAAGAACGAAGCTGCATTGCATTCGCAATCAGTGGAAAAGGTAAATGCAGCCACTTACTTCCAAGTCAATGTCGTGAGTGAAACTTTCGAGCGACGGATCCTCCATCCATGCTATGCCCGAAATATCCGTCTGCACAGCAGTTGATACTAGACATGAGCATGGGGTTGTTTGGGTATCACATGATAAACTGCTGCTCGTGCTCGTGCTAGAGTTATTCGTTTCCAACACCCTACGCTTTAGTTCCACAACTATGGGTTCTTCGGCTGTTAAAAATGCCTGGACTGCATCTTCATGTGGGAATGTACTCACATCGGTTCCGTTCACCTGAAATAGCAGAGGTGACTTTTAAAATAATTAATCCGAAAGACAGTGTGAATTGATTTTGCTTAAGAACCGTAGCTTTTTGTCTCTTCAATTCGGTAAAATATTAAAAACGGAATACAAATAAAACAAATGACCATACGCGTAGCAATATGCGAGCTACCTACTCTTTCGTTATTTCTAATTATCAAATCGTACCTGTGCTAGCACTTTACCAAATCAAAACTTTGCGTAACAATTATTGTTTTCATCCAAATGGCATTATAATTAGCGATGTTTCAGTAATGTGAAAATAGGATGGGTACGTACTAAAAGCTAATTATTTAGTAGAATGGAATTCTCAAACAAATTATTCACCACAGAAAACGCTGTTAGAAAAATGCTTGTATGAAAATAATTTCAGAACTGCTGTGAAAGTGTAATGACTATACTAAATGCATATTTAAATTAACAAACTTGCTATTTCTAGATTAGGAGTCAAAAGCAGGTTGTTATAAGTAATTAAAATAAATCAGAAGACATTGTCGTGTAGGGTGCTTGTAATGCTTATAATACAGTAATACGAGGGTAAACGGTAAGTCTACTATTTAGCTTAGCACGTAATTCCGATCTACAGGATTCGATGCTCGAGTGATGTTTGGTTCATGGGGAGGGAGAAACCGGCCTAGGTAGCAGATGCGCTCGATTCTGTCCGCAGTACAGCCATGACCGAGCGCAAGGTACCTTCGCCTGTTGCACGGCAATGAAGGCGTTAAACCCTCGGAAATTTTCACTCGTTTAAAGGCACAGTTTGCGAATGTTACATGCTACACTACCTCAGAATCGAGTGTATACGTGGGTCAGAGAACAGGGATGGGCCAGAACGTGTCGAAAATAAAAGCCATAATGTTATGATCGACGCCCAAGAACAAGTCCCACAAATGACAAAGGTAATCACCATCAGCCGGTTAATTATTGAACATATCTCATCAGAGGTGGGTATCAGCCATGGGACTGTTCAATTCATCATCATTGATATTTTATGATATTAATGGTATAAATAAATATAATGGAATGGGATTAAACTGAGTTTATTTTAAATGAATCAACTTGTTTGCTAGGGGTTTCTTCAGAATTCGTTACAACAAGCACCATTTATTATGCCATGGTTTCTTAGTTTATTATATAAATGATGAAATAATGTTTATCGGCTAACTAAACTACGATTCGAATGTTTTTACAAAATTCTTTTATTTAAATGTGTCATGGATGGTGGGAGAAGAGTTGATTATTTTACCCTTTTACTTGTGTGTGTATGCCGTAGTCCAATTTTAATGGTTCCGTAAAATTCTGATTCAGGTTTTGCTCCTGTATGTTGTAAGGATAAGTCGATAAATTTAAATTTTAAACATTTCCTAATGAATGTGGAGGTTGACGTTCAATTAGATTTTTTTCCTCATATTACCTGCCCAATTATAATAAATTAGATTTGAGGAAGATTCTTATAAAGTCCGTCCATATGTAAAAGTCGTGAGGTACCCTGTCGGCTTTTTAATGGAAAATATCTCGGAAACATGAATTTCTCAAGGGCTGTATAATATACATTTAGCTGCTTTCTGTACTGATTACCGTTAAGTTTGGCTTCAGAAATAAAATAGCCAAAGGTGTTTTAGCTTTTAATTAAAATGCCCAGGTCTCATTTTGCGCTTTACGTGTTTAATTGACAACTACTTGTATCTACTCTAGTTAAAGGTATAAGTAATTATTTATGGAATAAGAAGAAACCAGTAAGGACCCTCTATACCTGCACGTATTTATCTTTACGCGTTTTCTTGTAAAGTTGTTAAAATTTTAAAATCTAGAAGCTAAAAATTGCGCTTCGGTTTGCTAATACATACTACTCGTATATAGTTCTATTAATAGCAATTTAAATTGCATACTTGTATAAACCACGAGATCATACCAAAATGAATTAAGAAAGTTCTTTAAATGTTTGTTCCTTTCTGCGTTGAAGTATTTTCGTTATTTTCACACAAATTTCAGAGCCGTAATTACCAAATGCAAAATTAGAACTAAAATAAAACATCTACACACACACACACACACACACACACACACACACACACACACACACATATATATATATATATAATGATAACGGTAGCATACACCTAAATTGTCTTTCACAATTTGACTGTTTTTTTTGCCAAGTACTCTCATACAAATTCTGTGGTTAATTGCCCTGAGGTTTGTATTGTTTGCCTACCATATATTTCTCAAGTTTCTTCAACAGTCTTCTAATTAGATTTTTTTTAAACAATTGCCTACAGTGTTAGATATACATTATAGGTAAAAGTTTAACCGACCGTGTAAAATGCTATGAATAATCCCTTCCACAAGGTAGTAGTACATTATTAGGTGTCACAATCTAGATTTGCACTGGAACTTATATACCTTTTCATTATTTATTTTATTTACCAGAGAATACTAGTTTTATTTCGCATTAGACGACAAAAAAGTGATTAAATCAACATACAAAAAGAACCTAAGAGCATGCGTGCACATCGCAATTTTGTGCCAGCTTGAGTAACAGCACATCCAACAAGTGATGATATCATTCAATCATTGTAGGGGCGTACAAGCCCTACCTATCAATATTCCATGCATTTCAAAAACATGTAATGGAATTTCCCTATGGTCGATTAAACTTTGCCCTATAGTGTATAGAAAGTAATAGAAAACGAATAGTAGAAGGTATTATATTATAATAAAAACTATTAGAATGATTATATACTTTCGGGCGGCTATCATTAAAATACGTAATAATTTAAGGGAAACGAAGGGGTTGGCAAAGTGCGACAGTCCGTGCTGTAGCTATTTTTTCTTTTTTATATAATTCGACAGATTTTAGAATTAATTTCAATTCAGTTTTCCAATGAACTAAATCTACTTTATTTTAAATTACAGTCAGTTCTAGTTTCCAATATAACAAAAAATGATTGTTAATTGTAATAAACTTTATTCAATGCTTCTTAAAATAATAATTAATTAATCAGTAAATTCTGTTATTTTATGTAGTAACCGCCTTAGCTGTATAGATTGGTTAGTTTAAGTTAAACAATTGAATTATTGAATAAACAAAAAGCATCGCCTTAAAATTAGTAGCTTAATATATTTTAGAAAATTTGTGTTATTGTAATTTTTCACTGTTTATAATATCACCCCCCAAGTACATCATTGTGTACAGAACGCGGCGGGAATTAAGCTTGTAGGTTTATAACTTTCTCACCACACCTGGCCGAAAGTGGTAACTTTTTCCCCAGAAAACTTCATTTCCTGGCCAAGGGAAAGTAGAGTAGGCACCGCGGATGAAATAAACATGCAGTCTGAGACATTCTTTACTTTCAAGACGTCTTGGGCTGTATGGAGGTTGGAATATACATCGGCGTAGCTTGATGTAGGGGTAGGGAGGTTATAAATTTGTAGCTAAACTATATTTACAAATATTTCGATTTATTTTTCTTTCTTTTCGAAAATATAACAGTTTAAAAGTATTTTTTGGTTTGTTGCTGAATCCTTTTTTAATTGAAAGAAGTTTAAAAAATCATAAAATACTGCTTTAGGTAGAGATCAGACATTTTGACAACTTTCAACAAAAGGAGAGTCAAAACAACATAAAGTATGACGTATTATTTTTGGATCCCACCCCCCGCTCATAGTAAAAAAATGAGAACACAAAAATTTAATTTAGCTGAACGAAAAGTTCAATTAAAAATAAGACTAAATTCGGGCTTCCGTTAAAATTCAATTTCCGAACGATTCTTGTAGCTTTTCTAAAAGGAAATCGTTAGTTGATTTAGTCCTGCTTGTGTAGTTCCGCATGAATTAAGAACCAACTCAGATCACTTATAAACATGATGACGCGCATTGCCGTCTCCGTCTTCAGCGTCGTCAATCAACGACTTGAATTTGTACCGTTCGTTAGCTTTTTTGTTTTTTTGAAGAAGAAATTCTCAGACTTTGAGGTTCGCGACGAAGAAGGCGAGACCGAAACACACTAACTAGGCCCCGTATGGAAATAATTGCAATTGCTTTTCTAGAATTTCAAATTTCCTCCTAGTAAGAGAAAGGGGACTATTAAACAAATTTTAAACTCGAATTAGCAAACATTATAATAATTAAATTTTATCGTCTAATACATTTTAACACCAATTGTACTATATTGGTGAAGAAATATTATTTAATGGACACGAATAAGTTAAATAGAGAGGATGAACAAAGACGTTGATCCGGCTGATAGACCGTGGTCGAAAGGAACTTGTAGATCCAAACGTTTCGACTGCAACATCGGCAGCCATCTTCAGTGGGCAGTTTGATTGCTAGATCGAAGATTGTACCTCGGTGTCTCTAGGAATCAAGCCAAACCACGGCCCATCAGCCCTAGATAAATAGAGAGGCTTTGAACAATAAGTCTTCACGGATGCGTCACGATTGCGGTACGGATGTGTGTAAACTGACCTTTAGTCATTGTGTGCGTCCGGTGTTAAGGGATTTAAAAGTTTTCGTTGTATTTTAAACAATCAAAAGTGTATTTTTTTATAAGGGTCTAGTTAATGTGCAGTTCGTGTGCGGGTCTGAAATCGTTCTTTCTTCGACGTTCCGTAGTCAACGCTGTTGTGTTGTAGTAGTCGTTGCAAGTCGTGCTGGCAAATTGAACGAGTACAGTACGTATTTGATTCAATTATCCGTTGCCTTATTCAGAGCACCTGCTGCGGTGTCGGTTTCAAGCCGGAGCGAAAAGCACATTTAAAGAATTCCAACAAAGCGTCACCGTTACAATACGACCCCCAATGATCGATCAAAAACTATACGAATCATTGTCACCTCTTCCTTATTAGAATTTCCACTCGTCTAGGGTACTTTCCAGTATTTTAATTAATTTTCTTATGTTCCAAACGGTTTCAATAGATTTAGCACAATTTTATGACGTTAACGCCGGCTTTTGACTGTAATTATAGTTGAGAGTATATTGAGAAATATCGCCATTTTTGTGATATTGTATGTTGTGTTGAAACTCAACTAATATGGGTTATCTTGTGATCATCTACAGATTTGCAAATTCTACCTATGCGCTGCTGTTGTATGTTATCCTTTAGTGTAGTAGTTGTAATACAATTATTTTGGCTAATAACAGGCGGGCTGAAAAGTTTGTAGGCTGACCCATAGATGGCGCTACTAGTATCAAATACATATCATTTTTAGTTAACCCTAACCTTCAAAAGACGAGTGCACAAATTTGACAGCTGTTGCACTATTAATACATGAGTTATAGTATTTTGAGTGAAAGAACTTTTGTTACTTTGAAAAAATGGATAAAAAGGAATCTTGTGTGTTAATAAAGCATTGCTTTTTGGCGAAAAAAAATACTGTTGAAACCAAGGTTTGGCTTGATAAACCTTATTCGGAATTTGCATCAGGAAAATCAACCGTAGAAAGGTGGTTTGCTAAATTTAAACGAGGCGAAATTAGCACGGAGGACGATGCACGCAGTGGACGCCCCAAAGAGGATGTTACCGACGAAAACATCAAAAAAGTCCACAAAATAATTTTTGATAACTGTAAAGTGAAGTTGATTGAGATAACTGATTGAGATAGCCTAAAGATATCAAAAGAACGTGTTGGTCATATCGTGAATGAATATTTGGATATGCGAAAGCTCTCTACAAAGCGGGTGCCCCGCGAGCTCACATCAAGACAATGCACCATGTCACAAATCAATGAAATTGATGGCAAAATTCCATGAATTGGGCTTTGAATTGCTTCCGCATCTACCGTACTGTCCAGATCTGGTCCCCAGCGACTTTTCCTGTTCTCAGACCTCAAGAGGATGCTAGATGGACAGAAATTTCGCGCCGATGAAGAGGTAATCGCAATTGCCGAAACTGAAGCCTATTTTGAGGCTAAAGACAAATCATATTATAAAAATGGTATCGAAAAATTGTATGACCGCTATAATCGTTGTATCGCCCTCGAAGGGAACTATATTGAATAATTTAATCAAATTCTATCAAAAAGAAATTTTTTTTCGATGCTAGCTTACGAACTTTTCAGCCCGCCTGTTATGCATGTGAAAAATAGGGAAATAATCTAATTTTAAAAATTGAGTTACTGTAAAAAAAGAGAATTTTCAAAAATTTCCAAAAAATTGCTGGGAGAAAAATCAGTTGTGTGTCATTACATTGTGGTTTATTGATAAACGTTCCTTTTATAAATATCAGTAATACTATCTGCTTCATTTTAATTGAAATTCGAATTTAAATTTTCGAATTTGGTTTGTATTGGTAATTAAAATTTATTTCCCGGCAAATATGAGTTAAAATGTTTACCAAAGTTGTAAACTTGGCTCTTGTGTGCAATATATTGTAGGTACGTATCCACCTTAAATTGCAGTTAAAATCGTTAAAAGGATTTTGATGATGGTATGCACGGCAGTACATTTTGCTTGCATACGTAAATAAATGCTTTTTGTAACACGATGCGATCAAAAGGAATGCAGATGTAATTGTTGGGTTAATTACTGGAAAGATTAAACTTGTGTATAAAAGGCAACTGTAAACGCAGTCTTGATTTAAATGCATAAATGCTGTCTCAAGAATTCACACTTACTTAGTAAATGCCAAAAACGGAAGCAGTGGAAGAGGTCGAAAAAAAATTTTAACACTTCAATTTTTGGGAATAAAAGGGAAGCGAAAGGAAAAAAGCTTAAAGGGATGTTTAACAAGAGAAATCCGTTAAGAGTGTTTATCCTGTTCTACGTAGATGGCTTTAGTAGTCGAGAGAGCATTTAAAATATGCCTATACGTCCGGTTGTTTCATTTATAAAAGCTCCTTTTACAATACATTCAAATTTTATTATAAATAATATATTAAAATATACTCAGTTCAATTCAGAATTTTCTATTAAAAGCTCATTAAACCTTATTGACAAAATTTCCGGAATCTCATTACCACAAAATTTCCAAATTAGTCTCGTTCGATGTGGTAAACTTATTCACAAGTATACCACCCGTTGATGTTATTAGAACAATTTCAGATATGTTTACACACAACAAAGTAAACTCAGTGGTTAGTTCAAATATATTGCAAATGTTAGAATTATGCTTTAATCAAAATTATTTTCAATTTAATGGGAATTTTTATTCTCAAATAGATGGACTAGCAATGGGGAATCCATTAAGCCCTCTTTTATCTGAAAGTTTAATGAATCATTTAGAAAAAACTATTTCACAAAATAATATTTTCAAAAAACACATTTTATATTGGTATCGTTACGTAGACGACATTTTAATATGTTTTAAATTTAAAGGCTCACAATCAGATAGATTACTAAATAAATTTCATAAAAATATTAAATTTACTCTAGAAACGGAAACAAATAATTCAATAAATTTCTTAGACCTAAACATAGAAAACAATAACTCGAAACATGATTTCGCTATTTACCATAAGCAATCACATACCGATACAGTAATCAATGCACACTCCTTCCATCCAATGACACAAAAACATTCAGCTTTTCATGCCATGATACATAGGTTAATAAAAACCGCTTTAAACAAAATAAATTACAAGCTAGAACTAGATAGAATATATTGCATAGCAAAAAATAATGATTATCCTAGAACAATAATCGATAATCTTCTTAAAAGTAAAACTAAAAACCAATTATTATTTTCAATCTACCCTAAACCAGCAAAAGAAAAATCTTTTAAATATGTAAGTTTAACATATATGGGGTATATCTCAGAAAATATTTAAGTAATTTAGATCTAATGGTTTCTTTTAAAACTAATAACTCATTAGGCAAAACAGATAAGAACTGTAATTCAGGAGTATATTTGTTAACGTGTGGAGATTGTGAAAAGGTTTACGTAGGCCAGACGGGCAGAAAATTTTCTGATAGGATTAAAGAACATTTTAAAGTTTTATGTTAAAAAAGTGTACTTCGACTTATGCCGACCACCTAATTAATTAATAATGATTATAAGTTTTGCATATAGAAGACAAAGGACAGAAATTAAATCTTTTAGAGCCTAGAAATTAATGGATATTTTAGGAAAAACGTAATTTTAAACAATCAATTACAAACAAATAATTCTCGGTTGCTAAATTTAAAATTCAAAAATTTTCCTCCCCCTCTTTAGTTGCATATATATATATAGGGTTATCTTTATTGTTCTTGTTATTGTAGTCTTCACCTGAAGAAGCCACAGTGTGGTGAAACGATCGTAGTGATAAATTTTATATTATTTTTTCGTCATTTTTATAATGAAGTTCCAACAAGTAAGTGCTGATACAATTAAATATTTAAAATATTGTCGACATGTCAGGAAAATAATGGAATCGATAGCATCAATTGCATGACGCCAGTTGAATTTTCACTCGGTGCTTTTCTACATTTAAACCCTTATCACGCCTTACTTTAATCTCGGTCTTTAAATAAAGAAAGCCAATTCAGACCAGGGTCGGGAGTTTGATACGGCATGTTCAATGTTGGTTGCTAGAGGTTGTTTTGATGCCATTTTACTCGACATAAGCCGTATTATTCGCCCTGTTTACACTTGACGGCACCAATTTATAATTATTTCTCACTGGTATACAGTGCTGTAGTTGAATGTGTTGAGTTTAAAAAGACGTAAAAATTCTCGGCTTATGTGAATGTATATACATGTGTTTATAAGCAGTGCGTTTTTGAAAAAAATGTTTACGAAAACGAAATGAGCTGACTACGAATTAGTGACACTCAGCGCACTCTTTTCTGTGGAAAACTACTTTGGGAAATTGTCGAAGTAACCTCGCAGTTTAGGTGTGAAATAATGTGTCGTTGCACGTTTTTTCCTAATGGCTTTTTGAAAGTACGGCGTCACGAAATAATAACACAATTGACATTTCATTTAATTCTTTCTACTTTGACGAAACAACCAAATTAAATTAAACGTTATGTTTATTAAAATGCTTAAAAACCTGCCTTTTGGATAATAGAACACGTTCCTGATTCGTTAACAATTTCCAAACACCGAATACAACCCATTTTACACTACTTTATTTACCAAAGAAAATGCGCCTGTAAACATCAGTCAACGTAACATAAAACCTTTGTTTATTGAAATCACCATTTAACGGCTTACATGGCCTTTTTTATGAATTTTACTTTGTCTTTAATGTTTTACTTATAGTAGTATTGTTTTATTTTCTCACGACTTTGTACTGAAATAACAACTAATTAATGTTACTTCAAATTGAATTATAACTTTTCGTAAAAACTCCATCCGATTAGGAACTGTACATTTTACGAGACAGACAAACTGACAAAAATTTCAAAAATGCGTTCTGTCACATTCGATAATTTTTTCCAAATATTTTTAACGTACAGACAAAAGAGCAAATTACAAATCATTTATAATAAGCAAGTAGGGCCTTTCTTGGTTTTAAATATAAAAATATTGATCAGTGTTTTAAACCTAACTGTTATTAAAATTAATCCATTAAAAATGAGGTTTTTATAAGAACAGTTGTTGGTCAATAATTTATGGAAACTACCAGATGTTGATCGTGATTTCGATATTATTGGATTTAATGAGTACGTCATAGCTATTCTCGATAAATCATCGACCAAATCGGAGGAACTTTTAGAAGCAAGTTGACATAATATCATATTACAGGCAGTATAGTGTATTTAATACGTTAGACAGGGCTCGTACTGAAGTATTTACAGCTTATATACGTTATAGGCACGTAAATCAAATTAATAATAACAATATAAGAAATTCTTAGTTAGTAATTATTGTCAGCACGTCATCACCGCAAAAATATGATCTCATCAGCACGCCACTAATCATTAATTTGGTTTACGTGTATGAACTGTATCGTTGATTCGGTTGGATAGATAGTTACCGTAGATAGGCAAAGGCTGGAGCAGTAATATTCCACAGATAATCTTTCACTTCTCTTCTGTCTTCATTTCGTTCGTCGTACGCCCTACTCTCCGGCTTTGCACTACAGTGTAGGTCGGAGAGACTGCCTGCCCACCAGCACGAGTAGCTGGTGGGAATGAAACACAAAAAAGTTTGTTTGTAGGTAGACCTTTGTCTATCATAGGAAATATGTCACTTTGCAGCAAATATACATATATATATATATATATAGATGGTGCTCTACTGCCATAACTAGATATAGTAACAATAAAACATACCTAGTTTTTAATCACTAATAATTAAATATTTGAAGAATTGAACATTGATTCCGACGTTCTGTGACTTAGTAAGTACGTTCGTCGTTGTTACTGTTGTTAGTGGCCAAAGAATTGGTCTGGGTTCGAGTCCCGTCGGGGGCGTGAGAACAGTAACAAAAATTTTTCCCTCATTGTATGAGGTAATCTGTAGTGAGTATAAATTAATTCAATAATTAATATCGCATTAATGTACCTAGTTTTTATTTTCTCAGTGTTTTTCGTAAATATTAAAAGTGTAATTATAAGAAAATATACTTTATAATATTTACAATCTTACATATTTATAGTAAATATTATTCTTTCTGTTTATTGGAAGAAATCTTCCAAAATTGTATTATTTTTCTTGGTTAAATTGACAACCCTATGAAAATAACGTTCGGTTCAATTTTAGTTTGGTTTAATTATTTATTTGATAAATGAATACATCATTGTCGTTTGTATAAATGTACTTATACAGTTGGCCGAGAATCGGGAAACATAAATTCGTTTTGTCATTCAAATAAGGAAAGTAAACTATTGCGATGAATTCTATTGTTTGTTTCGAGACAGCTTTATGACAACGGGGCCGTAACTACGTTGTTACCGAACGAGAAGTACCAACTTATATGTAGGTAAGAAATAAAGAATAATAAGGGGTCAGACCAGATCAAACCTATGCATGTTTAGTTCGGTTATAACCATGGCCTCTGTAGTAACTAGGCAGTAGGTTGGTAGTATTTTAATTTCTTATTAGCTCTGTTTGCTTCCTACCTCGATGGACAAAAGGTCTTTTCTCTGATGGCATTCTTAATGCGCATAGCTAATGTTACACGGGTCCCTGACAGCGCTGTTGTTAGCAGGAAGGGGAGGGGCCAACAGCGTGCATGTAGGAAAACAATTAGCGTTGCATGCAGATTAGGAATTAAAATAATCACACATGCCACCTATCGCGACTGTTTACGATGCATTGCTTGCGGAGAGAGGGCCTTCGTTATCTTGTTACTGACGGAATTACCGCCAGACTCGACTCCTGATGAGATCGACAGTGGCGTTACAAAACCCTCGAAATTGTAATCTACAATCGCAAAAAATACTACACAAATCCACCAAAAGATTGCAAGTAGTAACCCACAGCATCATGGAAACTGTCGTAGATGTATTCTATAGCGTATTATATAGTTATATCTACTGTATACTACTTTTTGAATCTGTCCCAACCTAACATAACCTAATCACCGTTTACTCGGGAAATCCCAAGAGACAAGACAATGATTAATTCGTTACATGCAGGCCGAAACGGGGCTGAAAGCATATAAAGTCATAAAGATATTTATGCAGGTATTTAACTACCATTTCGGCTTCGGCTTGGATCAGCTGTGAACACTTGTCGACATACAGTCGTTTCATGTCAACTATTTACCGATTACGTATGTCATTTGAAATGCTTTATATATGATAAATAAAAATATGTTATTGGCTAGTAAATATTCTGTCGAAACTGCCAGATGTGTAACACGATTTCGAAGTTACTGGTTCTCATCAGCATGCCAGAATTGCCACCTACCTACCTGCTGCCTACAAGTAGAGTTGCTACTTATTGCGCGATTCAATAATGTTCAACACTGAGCGGCGTGGTCTAGTGCTCTAGATCAGTGATTCTCAACCACTGTGCCGCGGCACTTTTGTGTGCCGCCAAATTTCAAAAGTGTGCCGCCAAATTTTGCAAATATATAATAATGTTAATATTATTAAATTATATCATGTTGGCAACATTTTAAAAGTGTGCCGCCAAATTTTGAAATCGTTAAATATGTGCCGTAACAAAAAAAAGGTTGAGAATCACTGCTCTAGATCATTGCTTAGGTCACCGGTTCGAAACTGGGTGCGGCTGCTCTGGTCCATGTTTTCTATGGTTTCCTTGGATCACTTAGGCAAATGCTGGGGCAGTAATATTGCATTTTTCTTCTGTCTTTATTTCATTAGTCTCATATTTCTCTCCCTAACCACACCACCCACCCATTCCTGAGGGCCTTACGCCCTATTCTCCGGCTTTACACTACAATGTAGAGTCCCTCCGACCTCAGCATGAGTAGCTGATGAAAAAAGAATTTTTATTGTTGAACAAACCATGACGTAGATAAGTACGTAGTAGGTACGTAACCAGATAGCTCAAAACTAAAAATATGTTCCTGGTCAGTGTAGTCAAAACTGGCAGTTTAGGTGAATTCGGTTTAACAAGTTGATGTCGTTATTAGAAAAGGATCGTGTTGAACATTACTGAATCTCACAACCTAACCTAACCACACCACCCACCCATTCCTGAGAGCCTACGCCCTATTCTCCGGCTTTACACTACAATGTAGAGTCCCTCCGACCTCAGCATGAGTAGCTGATGAAAAAAGAATTTTTATTGTTGAACAAACCATGACGTAGATAAGTACGTAGTAGGTACGTAACCAGATAGCTCAAAACTTAAAATATGTTCCTGGTCAGTGTAGTCAAAACTGGCAGTTTAGGTGAATTCGGTTTAACAAGTTGATGTCGTTATTAGAAAAGGATCGTGTTGAACATTACTGAATCTCACAACCTAACCTAACCAAACCACCCACCCATTCCTGAGGGCCTACGCCCTATTCTCCGGCTTTACACTACAATGTAGAGTCCCTCCGACCTCAGCATGAGTAGCTGATGAAAAAAGAATTTTTATTGTTGAACAAACCATGACGTAGATAAGTACGTAGTAGGTACGTAACCAGATAGCTCAAAACTTAAAATATGTTCCTGGTCAGTGTAGTCAAAACTGGCAGTTTAGGTGAATTCGGTTTAACAAGTTGATGTCGTTATTAGAAAAGGATCGTGTTGAACATTACTGAATCTCACAACCTAACCTAACCACACCACCCACCCATTCCTGAGAGCCTACGCCCTATTCTCCGGCTTTACACTACAATGTAGAGTCCCTCCGACCTCAGCATGAGTAGCTGATGAAAAAAAAATTTTTATTGTTGAACAAACCATGACGTAGATAAGTACGTAGTAGGTACGTAACCAGATAGCTCAAAACTAAAAATATGTTCCTGGTCAGTGTAGTCAAAACTGGCAGTTTAGGTGGATTCGGTTTAACAAGTTGATGTCGTTATTAGAAAAGGATCGTGTTGAACATTACTGAATCTCACAACCTAACCTAACCACACCACCCACCCATTCCTGAGGGCCTACGCCCTATTCTCCGGCTTTACACTACAATGTAGAGTCCCTCCGACCTCAGCATGAGTAGCTGATGAAAAAAGAATTTTTATTGTTGAACAAACCATGACGTAGATAAGTACGTAGTAGGTACGTAACCAGATAGCTCAAAACTTAAAATATGTTCCTGGTCAGTGTAGTCAAAACTGGCAGTTTAGGTGAATTCGGTTTAACAAGTTGATGTCGTTATTAGAAAAGGATCGTGTTGAACATTACTGAATCTCACAACCTAACCTAACCAAACCACCCACCCATTCCTGAGGGCCTACGCCCTATTCTCCGGCTTTACACTACAATGTAGAGTCCCTCCGACCTCAGCATGAGTAGCTGATGAAAAAAAAATTTTTATTGTTGAACAAACCATGACGTAGATAAGTACGTAGTAGGTACGTAACCAGATAGCTCAAAACTTAAAATATGTTCCTGGTCAGTGTAGTCAAAACTGGCAGTTTAGGTGGATTCGGTTTAACAAGTTGATGTCGTTATTAGAAAAGGATCGTGTTGAACATTACTGAATCTCACAACCTAACCTAACCAAACCACCCACCCATTCCTGAGGGCCTACGCCCTATTCTCCGGCTTTACACTACAATGTAGAGTCCCTCCGACCTCAGCATGAGTAGCTGATGAAAAAAGAATTTTTATTGTTGAACAAACCATGACGTAGATAAGTACGTAGTAGGTACGTAACCAGATAGCTCAAAACTTAAAATATGTTCCTGGTCAGTGTAGTCAAAACTGGCAGTTTAGGTGAATTCGGTTTAACAAGTTGATGTCGTTATTAGAAAAGGATCGTGTTGAACATTACTGAATCTCACAACCTAACCTAACCAAACCACCCACCCATTCCTGAGGGCCTACGCCCTATTCTCCGGCTTTACACTACAATGTAGAGTCCCTCCGACCTCAGCATGAGTAGCTGATGAAAAAAAAATTTTTATTGTTGAACAAACCATGACGTAGATAAGTACGTAGTAGGTACGTAACCAGATAGCTCAAAACTTAAAATATGTTCCTGGTCAGTGTAGTCAAAACTGGCAGTTTAGGTGGATTCGGTTTAACAAGTTGATATCCTTATTAGAAAAGGATCGTGTTGAACATTACTGAATCTCACAATAATGATGACATTCATTACGCTGTCTGTATTTATGCTTTATAGAAAGAGGCCTTTTTCTGTTTGAAACGCCACTGATCCAAAAAGAAAAAAGTAGAATTAGGTTCTAGGTGAATTAGTGAAACATAGGGCGACAACTACATAGAAAGAAAGAGGTAGAAAGATAAGGGAGATAAAGTTAATGAGCTTTGGCTAAAGCTTCGACAAAATTCCTACACGGTAGCACGTTTTAATCGTTAACTCATTACGTTTATAAACATCGTTAAAGGCTTCTAAAACAAAGGTGGGTGGGTGAGAAAGGTATAATTATAGCTGCTGAAGCTAATTGTGTGAAAACACATGAGTTCTGAATCAATTTATTTAGTTTTACGAATATAAGGGGGGAGATAATGTTTTGCTTATTTTTTTGCCGGTATAAATTCAGTTACTGGGTCGTGGTCGTAATGATTATCATTTGTAAATTGATAACAGTTTGCCTGACACTCAGTCGCATATGATCCTAATGGGGCTCGGTTATCAGGAAATCTTCCTTGAGGGGCGACTGCCGGGCTCTGCTTTTCCACTTGAATACATCTCACGATGAAAGTTCAATCCATTTATAATACTTCGACGATGACGTAATCGTATGGACTTCCAAATAAATCGATACAAGTGCAACACTTTGCTTTAGTAACATCCAAGATTAATGACGATGATAATTGCCACTTTTTGAAAATATCTAACAGGAATATATATTCGATATTACTAAATCTAAAAACATTCTTTTTATAAGAGGGGTATATTTTTTGTGGCATGAACTACAACTTCTGTTGATTCTGTAGTGTTTTTAAAGCCTACTAACTAATATTATATTTAAAATAAAAACTTATGACCGTTAATTAATATGATTTGATTTTATAAACTGTTAGTAATGAAAAAGAGATGAAGGGATGAATTGAATACTGAATATAAGAACATAAAAACATTAACTTTCACGATCGGAATTCATAGTAGAATGATGATTCTGGCTTGTAGGCTGTAGTCGATGTGAACGGTTTCGTCCAGACGTTTCATCGGCAATTGTAGCTGACATCTTCAGTGGGTGCTGTGTTGACTACGTGGGCGAAGATTATACCTCGAAGTCTCGGCAGCGACTCGGTATGAAGGACACTGAAGATGTCAGCCGCAGTTGCCGACGAAACCGTTCACATCGACCACGGCCTACAAGCCCGAATCATCATTCTACTATGAATACTGAATGAAAGAAACGTGTGCAATCGTTGACGCAGTTGGAGAAGAAGTGTTATTCGAAAATAGAAAATTAGCATGCAACAGTAAAGGTTATTTTTCGGAAGAATGCAGAGGGTAGCGAGACAAGAAGCGGTAGTTTTTATTAGGGATCGGGCAACGGTACTTTTTATGGTTGACCGTTGCAGGTGGGTGATCGAAGGGATAGAAATTTTGACTTGTGAATGGAAGAAAAGGCTGTTCCTTTGAAATTTGTAGAAAAGGCATGCTCAAGGGTGTTAGTAATTTTATACAAAATATTTACATAAAATTTATACAAAACAATTTACAATATATATATATATACAGATCGCTACAATTCCATAATTTCCATAATAAAAGGAAAATGGGTCTCGTTTTAAGTATAGGAGCGATAAACGTTTGTGTGATGGTCATCTATATACATATATAGGTAGGTACTTACTGTTCGCATAGCTTAATAAAGAATGGAATGCTTTTAAGCAGGTCCACACATTATGTACATTCTTAATGAAGTTATTATGAAAAGAAAATAAGGTGGCCAGGTACGTCGTCTCATACTATTAACTCCTAAAGAACTTTTTCTACGAATGTCACAATTTATTAGGTAACCCGTTAAACAAGAAGAGTGTCTTAATTTTTGTTTGGAACCATTACTGTTATTAAAATAGATATAAGGTTAATCGATTGGAAGTGATTTACATATTTTAATGTTGAAAACAAACACATCATTAATTATGTAAAATACCTATTACAGTGACCAATATCCACAAAATTAATTAGAGGTTGTTATACACAGTTTTACTTTTGGCTATAATAAAATAACTAAATGTGTAAATATTTTAGCCATAGTCAATGTTTTTGGGAGTTTTTAGATTTTTACTCCTCAAACTGACCAAAACCTAGCTATCTACTTGTATCGCGATTTCGTACTCATTTGGTTCTCATCAGCAAGTTGTAGATAGCTTCGACATAATACCAGCCAACATATCTGCTGCCTTTAAACAACGTTTGATCAATAAATACAGACAGAGTAGCGAACGCCTTCTGTAGAAATTTGTAACTTATTGTGGGATTGTCAAACTGAACATTGTTTAATGAAAACAGGTAGGTTGGTCAGTGTTCTGTTGGAGCAGTCTACGGGGGGCTGATGAGAACCAAAGAGTTCGAAATCGCGAACCACGTCTGCAATTTCGACATAATACTGACCAGCGACCAAGAATACTTTAATTTTTATCTTTTTTTTATAATGTGAATTTTCAATAATAGAGATATGGGGATTTTTATTTTTAATGATTTCACGCTGTAATGTATTATTCATCTCTGATGGTTCAGTTTTGTAAAATTGTAAAAAATAAAAAAAACATTTCTAATATGATATTATTAAGTTTGAAATTGTTTTAAGTTGTTCCATAATAGTTGTTATTGGTGCTGTTGAGATGTTTTAAATGATTGTGAAGCCTTGTGTGAAAGACATAAGTATATTATATATCTCGATACTTTTTTCCTTCTTTTCCTACCGCAAACCGGAATGAGTTGTTTTTATAAATGAAAAAGTGTCATACGGTGTAAAATGGCTTTATTCAGAATACATATAACGGCGTATTTTGAGCTGTCTGGCATTTCTTTTCTCACTTCAGATAAAGTTACAAATTAACAAGTAATAAAATACGTGAAACTGTAAAGACATTGAACAAGTAATGCTCTGAAAAATCCAATGTGAGGAATCATCTGTTAGTAGATACTTGTGCACTATTCACTGCTTCTTTTACTCCAATCGTTGTAGCAGCTTTATTGTTTCATTAGATTCAAATGATTTTGATTTGACTGGCTCGTAATTTTCTTTCTATTGTTTTACTTATGTTGATGTCTTTTATATTCATTCATTCAACTCTACTTGTTTCGGTATTATTATACCTTTATCGTATATTACTGATATAATAATGCGGAAACTATTGCACTATCAGTAATATTACTTACATTATTAATTTGAGTACTGTTTATTGACATTAAGGTGTTCCACTGTTTCGACGCTACATTTTAACTCAAAATTAGAATATTTTGTCGACGCAAAATGGTATGTCAATAACTAATACGGTAATAACTCTTTACAGAACACTGTTTTACCTTTGCCTTAACAATGCAAGCTATGGTATAGATGTACAAATTCATTTTTAAACTTGTTCTTCAGAAGACCCAGTAATTGACAGTTGTGTCAATCACTGGGCATAAATATTATTACAATAAATAAAACTCAAATTAATTTCCAAAATATATTAATTAAAAAAAACTTTACAATTACTTCGCTTCCTTGAGGCGTCTTCAGAAGTATTACTTAAAACTAAAAAAAAAAAAAAAAAAACTTTTTTGTGTTTCATTCCTACCAGCTACTCGTGCTGGTGGGCGGGCAGTCCCTCCGACCTACACTATAGTGCAAAGCCGGAGGGTAGGGCGTAAGGCCCTCTTCAGCCTCCTTGCAGGAATAGTGGGAATGGGTGGGTGGTGTGGTTATGGAGAGAAAGATGAGACGGATGAAATGAAGACAGAAGAGAAGTGAAAGATTATCTGTGGAATATTACTGCTCCAGCATTTGCCTAAATGATCCAAGGAAACCACAGAAAACTTGGACCAGAGCAGCCGGACCCGGGTTCGAACCTGTGACCTCCCGAATGCTAAGCAATGATCTACAGAACTAGACCACGCCGCTCGGTTAAAACTAAATTAACAATACGGACTTATATATAACTATGTGCTAGAGTGGGGAGTTGACAAAGGGGTTAAGTAAGGGTGAGTTATTGAGATCTAATTGGCCATTCAGGAGTACGCCGGTGTTTTTTATTTTTATTTATTTTTAATGTTTCCAATAGAGAAAGTCGATAGCTTTTAGTCTTTACATGTAGTATTTCAAAGTTTTCATTAAAATACCCCACATTTATTATGTTTTTCGGTTTTGGTTATTCGTATAGTAAGCAATTTTAAGGTTGTTTTTGTGAAATAGGTTTTCTAATTTATTTGTATGGTTATTCAAAAATATTATTGTTTTATAATTATTGTTGCTGGTCCTGCTTATAGGGTATACATTGTGAATGACTTATTTTCTTTTTAATTTACCGAGTAAATCGTCTACGATTCTGACAGTATAATTATTTAGTATGGCTATTTGTTTAATTATATCCAATTCTTTGTTAAAATCCGAGCTATCTATAGGTACAAACAATTGTAAAGTTTTTATTAATATATTTGTGGAAATTAATTTGAGTTTTATTTATAAAGTGATCATGATTTTCCATCAAGAAAACGTAGATACATACCATCGATCATTATAATAAATTTTATTCTAAGAAAAATTCAAAATTTGTCGTTAACATCATATATTGTTAATTTTTGGTGTTAATGGTAAAATGTACCAATAACTATGACGGTGTCAATTATTGGTACAATTACTTGATACATACAGTAGTGAAGGGTTCAATTTAGGGTACAGGTGCTAAGAAGTCGTATGCATTAATAACAAATACGGTGTGGTAATTGTTATTTTTTTATACATTGTGTAATCAAATCAGGAAAATTTGGTTCCTACTTTTCTTATAAATATCCTACTTCAAAGTCTGTTTTACGATATACTTTAAAACTGACGTAGCATGAACTGGAGTCAAGATGGTTTCTACTCCGCCAAAACAGACCATAAATTGTTGGGCAGTCTTCCAGCAATTTTAGTATTCTTTCCATTGCGGTATTTTTTTGAACATCTAATGAATAAAACATGCCTGAACTTGACGTCCAGGCTCGGTCGTAAACCAGCTATTCCTTCAATTGAAACTTCGGTGGAATCTAAAATTATTATTCGAGCCGATTGTCCTATCTTACATTGTTTTTTTTTTTAATTTTTCATAAAAATAATTAAATAAAAGGACACATTTTCCAAATTGATCCAGTAAATTACGACGTTAGTTGACCGTGGGGTTACAAAAATCCATTTATTTTATCGTACTACACCTGAGTTAAATGATTGTAAGGAAGTAAAAAAGGTTACAGGAAATCTATCAGATGAGTTTTTTTTTGTTGTACAGGTGTTGTGAATCATCAGCGATTTCCCTTTTGTGAATAGAAATCATAAAATTTCACGCCAATCAGTTACTGCAAACATTGAGAGACTCTTAACAGTTTTTCGTTTCAAAGTCCAACGACATATCCTGCAACAGTTTTGTGAAACGTTGTTTTTGTATTCAGTCAACGTCAGAATTGTGTACATTTAGGGCTTCTTTAGGAAAAATGGCGTAGTGCGAACGGAAAAAGTTGAAAGGAATAACACGACGACGTTTCAGGTCGTATAGAAGTTAACTTTACAACATTCTGTTTGACAGATGACGTTCAAATTTTATTTGAAAAATGATGGCGCAATCAATGTTAGCTAGATAAGAAAGTCTGCGTCACGGTTTTTGCGAAAAGCAAAAAGTTTCCACAGTCATGGGCGCAGCAAACAATCTGTGACCGTTTTTACCGAATATTGTCATTTAAACATGCCCGACATGTCAAAAATCGCGATTTTTAATTAAAAATTCAGATTAAAGCATAAAAGCTTGAATCCTGAAAGTAATTTGTGTTAGTTTCATTCCATTTTTTAATTAGGTGCATTATAGTCAGCTAATTTCAGAACATCTTATTATGGTTGGGGTTTCCAAATTTGTACAAAGGGTTTAATAGCGGGGAATACATAATAATAGTTGGTCGTTTAGCTTTTGATTATCTTTATCGCGGTAAAGGGTTTTTTAATTTCTAAAGTTTCTAAGCAGTTTATTTTTTTGTTTTTAGAAATTAAAAAACCCTTGCCATCCATTCCAACACAAACTAGCTTCTTTCTACTGCATGATATACAGACTAATCAATGTTCCATTGTCAAAATTAGATTATAAAAAAGAACTAGATTATATTAAACAAATAGCGATTAATAATAATTATAATGTTACCTTAATAGATTGTCTCTTGAAGAAATTGAAATACAAAAAAGCTGTAAGTCTAATCTACCCCAAGGTAAAAGAAAAACGAACATATAAAATTATAACGTATCTAGATAAATCATCAAAATATGTCTCTTCTATAATCAACAAAATTAATTGCAAAGTAGCATTTAGGACAAATAATAACTTAAAAATAATAAAGAAAAAACAAATAGAGTAGAAAAATCAGGTATATATAAATTAGATTGTAAAAACATAGGAAAAACATCTAGCAATTTTTAAATTAGGATAGCAGAACATAAAAGATCATAATGTACCAAAAAAACAGACTCAAACTACGCCAACCATTTACTCAATAACAATCATGAATTCAATGATCAATTTAGAGCATTACATCTAGAAATCAATAGTTACAAATGGTCTTTTTTAGAAATGTTAGAAATTAATAAATTTAAAAATCAGGATGTATTAATTAATGAATAAACAGAGTTAAGTAATTCCCCATTATTGAATATGTTCCCATGCTCCCACCCTCAACAATAGACCTGTAATAATTCCGAAGAAGTCAAAGTTTGGCGAAACAATTGTCAAGTAAACTTCTATTGAAATTTTATACTTGTATATTTATTCTTCTTGTATTAAAAAAGCCCTTTACCGCAATAAAGATAATTTAAACCTAAACGACCAACCGGACTTAAGTAATTCCCCGCAATTAAACCTTTGTTTGTATAAATTTGGAAACCCCAATCATACTTAATAACAGCTAAATCCATCTCATTTAATATATGAAAGGTTGTTCATGGTTCAGTCTTGATGAAACACGTTAAATAAATAAAATAACGACGAAAAATTCGTTTTGTTTCAACTATTTATTATAAGAAACTCTTACAATTGTTTCGATCAACAGATCATTATCAAAAAGACAGTTTTAAGTAGAAATGCATTTCTATTATTTATTATTAGTTTAGCAAGTTATTATATAGTGATAAAAGTTTTGAAACGTATAATTTCTTTAATCCATTTTATTAAAAATAATTTTGTTTAGTGATTCGATCGTAAAAGTTTATAAAACTAATTTTCGAGACGTAGGACTTTCTTTTTATATGGTAACATGAAGTGCCCTAGTACGGCAATCATGAGTTACGTTATGAAGGAAAGCCATGATTGAAATGTTGAAATTTGGACGGGTTCAACAAGTGTATGTATCATTTTAAATCCTAAGTACTGAGTTGGAAGCGTGTTTTGTATAAGACTATGGGGTAATTTTTAATGTTTAATTTTATTTTATTTTGATTCGTATTTCTTCTTGAGTAAAAGGATAATTACGGATAGAGTAGCAAGGAAGTCTTCAATATGAAGTACGCCGGAACATTAGAATTTTGAATTGCAAGGTTACTTTCGATTTAATAGTAGCTAGTACGACATGTCGCCCAAGTAGCGACATTGACTACTAAACCCAACGAGTTACACAGTATTGTTAATCATAAGTGCAATTAAATATGTTGTGATCAGAGGCGTCATTGCAGCTATGGTAGCCATGGCACAATCAAGGGTTCACTACGGTCTTGCTATCGATTTCCATATTACGAAAATCATATACAATTTAATAAGGTCTAACTCACAATCAAACGATAACCCTACATTCCAGAATTAATTTAAATTTAATAAACAGACGATACCGTAAACCTACGTTGTTAACAACCCTGTTCTGTATGTAGACTTTATTTTAAAAATAAAAAGTAGGCAACAGAGTAGACTATATATACTGTAGGGGTTTGTTCCTTTTTCCTCTTTGATCTAATCTGATCAGGGTTCGGGAAAAAAGTATTGACGCCCCTAGTCATGATAACAATGAATGTCTGAGCGATACAGACTTGTTTACGATTTTAGCTATCAGCCCGCGATCAAGTAGTCGTCGATTATGAAAATAATGCACGCAAAACCTTCTCTTTATGTGGAATATTACGAGAACGTTTGATACGAAATTTTGTAACTTAAATCGAAGAATTAATTTGTTATTTGAAATTGTAGACTCGCTTGGCATTTGGAGAAAAATTAAAAAAAAAAAAATAAAGTGAAAGAATTAAAACACTTGGCAAGTTTCACAATGTTAATTTATTTATCTGACGATCGTTTCGTTTGTTCCTTAAATACTTTTGTATCCTATTTTTGTCTACATGAATGTTTACGTTTAATAACAATGGGAAGTCCTAATGACTTTGCTTTGTTTATCACATAAATTTCCAACATATTCAAACGTTTACCTTTATTACATTGATGTAACAATTTTATATTACCTATATCTAAAGAATGTTTAAAAGCTAGACAATGTTGGGCTATGCCCGTACATTTATTACATCTTTCAATTGATTTTTTATGTTCTTCTACGCATGTTTTTAAAGATCGTCCAGTCTGACCTAAGTAAAACGAATTACAATCTTTATAACTTAGTTTATAAACTCCTGACTTATTCAACAAATTTGTTTTTTCTTTATTGTTTACCAAAAAGAACTTTAGATTATTTTTATTCACACATATTTAATTCAGCTTTACAATTTTTTTCGATATATCACCCTTATTAAAGGTAAACATTCATGTAGACAAAGATATGATACAATAGTATTTAAGGAACAAATTTATATTAAAATATTTAGTACACTTTTGTATACTCCTTGAAAATGGTTTTAACACCGAAACGATCGTCAGAGAAATAAATTGACATTGAGAAACTTGTCAAGTGTTTTAATTCTTTTACTTTATTTTATTAATTTATTAATCATTAATAATGAAATATTTGAAGAATTTTTAGTTGGGCTAAACTTTAAATACATTAATGCGATATTAATGATTGAATTAATTTATACCCACTACAGATTACCTCATACACTGAGGGAGAATTTTGTTACTTTTGTCACGCCCTCGCCGAAACTTGAACCCGGGAGCATTGGCTTTACACGCCAATGCCAAGTTACCTCATAATAATATTAATTAATGGTTAATAATAATCACCATTGATTCCGACGTTCTGTGACTTATAAGTACGTTCGTCGTTGTTACTGTTGTCACCTCTCGCAGCTTAGTGGCAATAGCATTGGCGCGTAAAACCAAAGCTCCCGGGTTGGAGTCCCGGCGAGGGCGTAACAACAGTAACAAAATTTTCCCTCTTTGGATGAGGTAATTTGTGGTGGGTATAAATTAATTCAATAATTAATGTCGCATTAATGCAATTAATTTGTTGCTGGTTCGACGTTTATCGTAGCGATTGTTAAAATATATTTGTAGGATTGCAGCTGATGATGATGCAAGTCTGTACGGGTTTCCACGACACTTTACAGTTTGAATATCTAATTTACTTTCAGTGGAGAATGGCTCGTGTTGCAATTATAATTTCCAACGCCATTAGCAACAAAGTATTGTAATTAAAAGTTTTATGCCCTGTACCTGTAAGATTAATCACGATGACATCATATCAGTTATTAATGTACCTTTTTACGTATGCCATTATTATTATTTTTTTAATAAGGGTCTTTAAAAACCTGAGATAATTCTAGTGTAATGTTTTCGAAATTTTCAGCCTGGGATGTAAAGGCTGGAATTTCTTTTGGTGATTGCTATATTATGTAAATAGGCTAGTAGCAATCCGTTTTGTGGTTACATTTATGTGAGTCTCTAGGAAAGTTTTATCGTTCAGCTTTATTTATTATGATATTGTGAAATTATTTTCGTGGCATGCCATAATCAGTTTCCCTTCCCTATTCTGACGAAAAATAGCAGGCCATTTCTTCGGCCCTAAATCATTTCACATCCTGGAAGGACTAAAAATAACATTTGCGGATTGAGGATAAACTTGAGTGTGAATATCTCCCAAGATATTTCAGTTCATTGTATACAGGGTAAACTAATGTAGGCATCCACTTGTGAAAACTATATAAGCTAAATATAGCTTAAAATTGGAATTAAGTTATCCATGGGGTTACTATATAATTTTATCTCTGTTCAGTAACACTATCTAAATACATCGATCTTCTTTTGTTTTATAGATTTAATCATTTCAATTGAATTTACGGATCTTTGTCTTTTGAGATGGTTATCGTGATCAGCATTGATTTATTCAAAGATGTGATTTTTTTGAAACATTTCTATTTAAAACAGTATATCATTTAAACTAGTTTCAATAAGAGGATTTTTAAAAATGATGAAAATCCATAATTCAAGGAATAAAAACACCAAACAAGTAGATTTTCATAAATTATTAATGATTATTAAGTCATGTATCATGTTTCGCGAAACATTGTCTTCATCAGACATGCAAGTATTTACTACTAAACTTAAAGTGTCGCGTAACAATTCAAATAATTGACTAATGGGGGTGCAAATACATTTAAATTAAATTTAGTAGGAGGAATTATTACCATCTATTTGGTCGTTCTGTATTAAATTGTTTCATTTTAAATAGTTTCCTTAAAAACATACTACATATAAATAAATAAAAAAGATTGAAAATCATTTATTTAATGATAAATTAGAAATTTTACATAAATGTAATAAAAGTCAAAAATTAAATTTACTGGAAATTTTAGAAATAAATAAATATACGTAAAAAACTCAATTTAATACTAAACGACTAAACATATGGTAATAATTCCCCCCTATTAAATTTATTTCCACCCCTATTAGTCAACTATTTAAACTCTTACGCTACACATTAGGTTGAGTTGTAAATACTTGCATGTCTGATGAAGACAATGTTTGGTGAAACATGTCACATGATTTAATAAAATTTGTGAAAATTTACTTGTTTGGTGTTTTTATTCCTAAGAGGACTTTTAAAGCGGTCCACCCTGTACATGTTGTGTCCAGTTGAAATATTCCTGTAGTTGGAATGTTTTTTAAAAATTCTGTTGATGAAAATAAGTCTTTATTATTTCCGTTTGAGTGTTGCCTTGTAGAAGCGGGTGTTGTCTTTTGTACAGAATTTTATCTCTCGGATTTGGTACTTGAAAAGACCCTTTCGATGTGACTGTCGCCACGACGGTTGTTCGTGTGTAAGTGTACGCGTGTATTGTGTCTATCCCTGGCAAAGACAGACAATACCTCGTGTGGCATTCTCGTAACTTTAACTTCAGTTATTGTCTATTAGAGTTCCCGTCTCGTTAAACGTTTAGAGTTCAACTATCGCAGTCATACACAACACTACTGATTACAATTCGCTGCTTAGGTATATGTATAGTGTATAGTATACACATGTGTACCTAGTCATAGAAGGCCATGTTTTTTACTTCCAATCTTATGGTGTTCCTTCTACGCGACTGGTTTAAGTGCAACTCAACTTTTACAGTTCGTGTTTGTATTATGTTATACATTCCCTGGAGCGACATTAGCATGGCAACGTACCTATTTGTTGTCGGAATCGCAGGTGAATTGCGGTTTTCCCCTGCGTAACTCAAACCGGAAAATGTACCACGTTTTTCACAAAAGTAATCCGTCACTTTTAAAGAATGTTCCCTTAAAAAAAATACGTGAAGTCAACAGCTGCTAGGATTGTTCTTTTAAATTCGGCAGGTAATATATTTATGTAGATGTTTGGTGAATGGTCGGGAAAATCCTTTGTTCTTTTCGGGATGGATTTGAGTCTTGCGTTTTTACATGGTTTGAAAGTCAATGGATGGATGCTCTTACAACTGAGACTCAACTACTTCAATTCCCATCCCAATTATTTTAATGCCGTCATCGTATTGGTAGAATTAGAGTTCTGTTCCCGTGGCGGTCCTTTTAGCGGCTATAACTTTATAGATAGTTTTGTTAGGAAAATAGGATAAACGATGAATGTGAACGTTAGGTGAAAATCGGTACCTAACGGATAAAAATGTTTGGTGTGAGTTAGTAAACGAGAATTTATTAGTAATAAAGTCTTTAAAGGAGCCATAAATACCCTTTTGAGTATGCATATTTTAAACAAACAAGCAACTGTTTTCGTAGAATTACAAACAGTTGAACTCATGTTTTCTTCCAAATCCAGACCAAGTAAACATAAAATAAGCATAAATCATGTTCCAAGTTTCATTCCCGATTTGATATTCTGGGCATTATGACATCGTTCATGCACGTGACTAAACTCGTTCTAAGCATACAGAATGCAAGCATGTAATGTACAAGGATAGAAATTCTGTGTGCTTCGTTGTACTTCTTTCTGCAATGCAATATCCCACTACCTATATGCATGTGTGCAATGCACCGGAGATATACGAATAGATACATAAATACTTCCTAACGAAATGCCATATAAGCAGGATTTTTGTGTTTTCGTTTTCTATAAACAATTTTATTTCCAACAAAGAAACACCTTGAAAAGGATGCTTACGTTATTCTTTTGAGGGAATCGAGACGTACAATTGGTATTAAAGACTTATTGTTATCATCAAGGCGGATACGATTGTTTCTTCTATTTTTTTTTTAGTTGTATATAACCAGCAGATGTATTCAGAAATATCAGTTTCAGATATGGACTGCGATTTAAAATTTATTAATATGTTAAGAGGTGAACTCTAATTTATGTAAGAGTTAAATAAAATGACAGGCTGGTTTTTTACCCACATTGCGTGTGTGTGTCCAAAATATTTTAAGTTACAATAAAAGCGGGCATGCAGAAAAAATATTGAAACCAGGATGGCCTAGTGCTTCGGACATTTTGTGTCGTGTTTTGGCATTGGGGTTTGAGCTATCCAGTTTGTTCTACAACTCCGTTAATTTTGCAAAACATTATTTATTTCTTCAATTTTTAATAAAGTTGGTAATTTATTTATTAAAAAAAAAATCGGTTGTATGTAGAGTGTTAATGTAGTAAATGTGACATTACTTAATTAACATACGTTGTTATGATCTTTTGTAAAGCATACATTACAGACACTTGGAATATTTATGTATTTTTTGTCATTAATTAGCAGGGCCTAAGCTAACCATTTGGTCTTGTTTTTAAAGACGTGGCTTTTTTTTATTGTATACTGTGCGGTATTTTGTTAATTCAAATAACCGAGACCAATATTTATCTTGCTTTTTATTAGATTTTAACGACGGTTTCTTTTAAAATTCACAATAATTCTGTTTTAGATAAACTTCCTTTTCGTTTTAAAAATCTTCAACTTGAAAACGTTTCTCAAGTGGCTTGGGTTGTTCATGACTTGGTTAATTTATAAATTACTGAAGGACCCTTCCATCAGAGTTAATTTAATGTCAAATAAGTCCCTTGATAACGGAACGACAAACTTATACCGGATAATTTTAAATTAGTAGAAAACATAATAATTTGGTTCAGTTTCTAATTATTTATCGTCATGATTTTATCGATTCTTCAATCCTCTTTAATTAAAGGCTTTTATACTTTTATTTACCAAAAGAAAATTTGTCAGCCTTTTTGGCGTCAGTGTAACAACAAAACGTGAAGCTTCTTTAAAAATGTATTCAGTATCGGTTATTATAGGGGATGATATTCCCTTTATCCCACACAATAGGGAGTGGGTTAGTTAAATAACAAAAGGGAGAAAGTAAACCTTTTTACCCTTCTAAGAATATACGTATATGATTAATAACAACGTATATTTACTATAAAAGGAATATGTTTTCTAATCCAGTCAACGAAACGAAATAATTATTTAGTAAAAGTCAATTTTCCACATGGTATTAAGTATCTCTATTGTAGTTTTCCATTATGTATATTTTCTGTTCTGTTCGATGAAAAATATTCGGTTTCGTTATTTTACACCTGAAGTGAAGAAGATAATTTGATACTTCGAAGGGTTGAAGAAGAATTTAAACAATCCTATGAAGCCATACTTAAAGAGTTTGACGCTTTCTGTTACCTTTATAAAGAGAATTAAATATTAACCTACTTTTTTTCTACGTTAAAGGTGAATTTTATAATAACTTTGAAATAAAACGGCGAGACGAAAAAGAATTATTTATTTAGTTAATCTTAATCCTTCTCCTTATGATTCTTGCCATTGCACTAGGGTTGTTCGTGGCAACTAGAGAATATATTTTATTTACTCTTCTAGAAAAGAAGTTCTCGCTGTTGGGGATTTTTTTCGGATCATTTCACCTTTGAAGCAATCGGTGTATTCGTTTGTATTGTATTTCTTCATCACGCAACTTTCGAGTTTACTATTTTTTTTTTTTTTTTGAAATTCCAGTGAATAGAAGAAATTTTGCTGTAGCAGTCAGGTTGAATATGGTCTGGTACCATTACACATAATGAATTCTGAAAGTAAAAGAAATAACACTCCTCTCCAGACATAAAACTGTCATTAAAATCGCAATTTTCACACGTTCAGAGTCGGATGTGTTCTTTTGAAAGCTATAAGAGGGAAAATATAAAACCCTAAATCCATCCAATAACGACTCTAATCCTTAGTTTTGTATTATATTTTTTGCCCCATCTAACTTTGGAATTAAGAGCTTGAAATGGGTAACCCAGAATGACTGCATGCCTCATTTAGTATTCAATGAAGTTTCAAATTAAAAGTAACGACATCCTAAATTTTTGCTTCGTCAACAATGAAACGCTATTGTTCAAACAACTGATTGTGAACATGTAAAATACGGATAGTAGATAAGAACATTTGTAATTTACAAACTTTTTGTCAGGGAACTACACTTATGACCTTATGAGAATGTTACAAACTGTCAGTACAATCTTGTTGAACGAAACCTTTACATTATGTGTTTCCTATTTATAAGATTTAACACTATAATATTGTGAAGATTGAATTCCGAAAAACTATTTTGATTAAACCTATTTTACATAAACGATTATAGAAAAATGATTTATGTATCGTGTATCATAGTGTGAAAATGTAAACAAACTAAGTATGTTATTTCTTTTCTCCTAACTAAAACTATTTTTGAAGTATTAGAAATAAAAGAAAATTAATTTTATATTAAAATAAGTGTTCGTGAAGATTTCATTTTATGTAGTGAAATTCTAAAAACTAAAATAATAACATATGTGTAGCTATCTTACATTCTTTTAGCTTGATTGATTTTTATACTTACTTTTTAAAACCAGATTTCGGAAATTGAAATATCTGAAAATATTTAGATTTCCTCAGAAATTACTGAAAAAAACTAACTTTAGGTAATATAACATAAATTGTGCATTCTTTAGGCGAGAGAAATTTAATAAAGACTGACTTTATGTTTCTTTTATATGTTTATAAATAAAACTATTTTAGTGTTCGTTAATTCTATCTTTGAATGTTGTGCCAGTTTTCCCTATACCTGCTTTATTGCAATCTCCATCTCCATTTAACAAGTAAATTAAATATCTAATATTTCCTAATTACATTTTAATATGTTTACTTGTGATGGTTGTTGTTTGTTTGTTTGTTCCTATTGCAATTATAGTTTGAGTAAATAATGTGAATAGGTTTTTTCAAGCATTTGCGGGTGCCATTTCGAATTCAAAAATGAGTTTACCTTCGTAGGAAATAATCTCAGTAAATGTGAAGTTGTAGTTGTGAAGAAGTAAAATTTTCATACACGTAAGCGTATGCTATTGAATTGAATTGAATTGAATGGAAGTGAGTTGGGAAACTTTCTTCGGTATAATGGACGATTTTGCTTTCTCGTAGATATAGATTGGTCTTGAAAAAGCATAAGGTGTGAAAATGAGAAATCTGCGTTGTTCCCGCACAAAAAATTGCACTTTCCGGCATCAGCAGAGCAGATCATACACATATACGGTTTACAGCACGCCTACGTTTGCAATTTAACGAGACAAAATGCTGTTTAAAAACACTAATAGAACACTTTCGGGCGTCAAGAGCCACGCGTTCCAAGCTGCAGCAGCAGTAGCAGCAGTGCCAATAATTCAACCTACACATATCCTACCATCATCCCTCGTGTGTATTAATATGGGGTTGCTGCCTGTTCTTCTGTAAATATGAGCTTCAGCATTCAAGAGGGTAACAGCCATTCGAAAACTAGACCGTGTTAAAAAATTCGATCATTATAAAATAACTCCGTGAATTACAATGGATTGGGGCAGTAACGCCTGTGGGAGTCCAATCGACTGTTGAATACAATTCGTATACACGAAACCATATTACTAAGGGTTCTGAGTTCCATTATTATTTTTTGCTTCTCTCCCTCACAATATATTGCTTACAAAACATCCAAATCGTACATACAAGTTAGCTTAGGTTGGGTTAGGTTCAGATAAAATGAAATTAAATGTGAATGTTACCTCAAAAATAAGGATTGATAGGGGGAGGGGTGGTTACTAAGATAAATAAAACGAGCACTTACTATTAGATTTATAATAAATACTTGTATTTTTCCGTTCTCTATACACTCAATTATTAATAACTTCCCATTATTATAACCGGTCCGAAAAGCAAAGTGATAGTTTTGCAATTGAAGGTGCAACATAATTTGGGGAAGAAGTGTATGACCGATTTACCCTAAACAACAATTCAATATGGTAAATAACAATCAAATAGTGTTATTAACAATTAAACATTCATATTAACTGTCCAAAAAAGACGGTATTAAAATCCCTTTTTGTCTATACATTAAGGATCACAGATCCCACATTTGGAACGCGTCCTACACAGTAGGCACTGCTAACTAGGTCTCATCGAATTCTCTCGAAAAATGATTTTAATGCCTTCTTTTTTGGATGTGTTATCTTCGTCTAGGAATTATTCGGAATCAACAGTGTAATTAAATGCCGGTAGGGGTATTAGCCCTCGGAGTAGTTGTTTCTGTTGATTCCATATTTACACTTTTTATGATATTGAGAATTCGTTCGTATTCAAATCACATTACTATTTCTTTCAATGTCCATTTCTACTACTCAAACTACAATTTCTAAAATCTATAACTAACGTAAAATAAATAAAGTGTAAAGTGTAAATAATAAGTAAATAAAATTGTACAATATAACAGTTCTCCAATATATTCGTTGTTTCGAAAATCCAAAAGCTCATTAGTTTATTGTTTCAGAATTAGATGGAAGCTTTTATTGTCCTAAAGGTTGCAGTTAAAATCGAGACGCTAGGAGTGAACTGGAGGCAAAGGGATAGGACGAGATGGTATGTTTTTTAATATTATTTCATATTAATCATTAATAATGAAAAATCTTAAGAATATTTGGTAAGGGTACATTCTAAATACATTTGTACCCACTTGTAATCTGTAGTGGGTACAAATTAATTCAATAACTAATATCAACATTGATCTATTATTTCATATTTTCAAGTTCCCAGTTATAGGGAACTTATTGTAATGGATTTAAAAATAAAAATCGTACTTTTCAACATATATTTTGGCCAAAACAGTTCACCTGCTTTAGCTTTACAGCTGTTAACAATATAATATAATTTTAAGAATTTAAACACAAAATAAACACTTGTAGATGTTACAATAAATTATTGTAAAATTTTTCGACCACAAATTCTATTGAAAATAATAATATAATTTATACAACATTGTCCAATGAAGTTATTTATTAGGCTACAATTTTTTTATGAATGAAAATCATTTTTCGTTTTATTTGTTGATTTTGCCGATCGATTAAATGATAGTCATTTAGAATTTTATTTTACTTTATTCATTGTAAACAGACTGGCAATTTCAAATAAATTTAATGTAAATTTTGTGGAACTTATTTCCAAAATTTCATTAATATTTTTATGCAATTTGAATTTATTTTTAAATTGTAAGGATGAGTTGTATATAATGAATGTTGTACATAGTCTTCTGTCGTTATCTCAAGAACGTAAACTTTTAATTTGAGGTTTAGAAACCCATTTTGCTCTTTTCCAACGCAAACATTCTTTCTTCGTTGGAAATGATTTCTCACATATTCAGAAAAGCGGAGAGATTCAAGACACGATAAAGGCGCACATTTCGTTCTTTAAGTGCTTGAATAACACTTACTTCAAGATGAAATGTCATAATTCATTGCCGTCTACCTCTGTAAATACATTAATACCATCAAAACAATTCTTCGCAAATTTTAGACAAATATAAATAAACATGAACATATAACAGTAGCGCACGCGAAGGGGAGCTTAGAGGATTAAAACCCCTTCCAGGATATATTTAAATATTTAAAAACCTACAGACTGTATTTTAATAACCAGAATAATTGTTTGATAACGCAGTACAGTAAACCATTTTATTGTGTATTTACTAACTGGTTTATTCTGGTTTGGAAGCACGTAAACAATTTATTTTTTATTCAAAAAAGAAGGAATTAAAATTCTTATTGGTCTAAATATTAAGATCAAAGATCTCATACCAAGTAGGCACAGCGAACCGAAAGCCATATCCCACGACCGGTTTCGACCTATCGGGTCTCATCAGGTGTTTTTGTTGATTCCATATTTATATTTATATTTAAATTTCTTTTTTATTTCGTAACAAAGTAATGAATTTTATGGTATTATATTAATCTATTCGGGTGTCATTGGCGTTGTTTCATGTCTGCCTTGAAGAAGTGAACCGCTAAGCTCACGAAACAGTGGCAAAAAATCTACACGACCGAAACCCTAAAGATCACTAATTTTGCAATGATTATCTTATTGACCGTCGTGAAAGCATTAAAATTAATTAATTATTTTTTGTAATTCATACACGAAAACATGTTGAGATAATGGTAAATGATAAAAGTATAAAAAATGAAAACATTAACATGACAACATGAAAATGCCTAGCATGACGAGAAAGGCGGTAAATTTTGGTAAAGTCAAATAAACAATTTTTTGGAAAGATTTTTTTAAAAACTTATTTACAAAGTTTAATATTACAATTACAGCAAACTTGTCAACCTTACAAATGAATTTACAGTTAGAGATGAAAGAAAAGTCATTTAGAAGAATTATTCCTAAATTTTTACATAAATGAATGCTTGTTTGTTTTTTATGTTATGTAGAAAATGATTTATTAAAAGGTTAAAATTACTCTCAGGTTTATGCAAATTGTTGAAATGTTATAATTTTTCTTATAGTATAAGGTGGTTACAAATTGGAAAATAATAATAATCATTAATATTTTATGTTTGGTTTATCTATGGTTCAATCAAGCATGAAAACACCCTGTTAATGTTTGCATAAATTTCTTTTCTTGACCTTCTCCAACCCTACAATCTGGGTGCGCCACTGACGATGAAGGAAAAATAAATATTTCGATTCGTACATGAGTATGAGGTAGATATACCTAGTCTAAAGTTATATGCGACTTGGACATTTTCCCCATTAAAATTGTCACCCTTGTTGTTTTAAATCTTAGTTCTAAGGCGTCGCAGTTTTATGAATACGTGGCGAAAGAATACTTGGTACACCATTTCTTCGTTAAGCGAGACTTGTAAGTTTCAAAGTAAATGGACTTCTCTTCTGTTTTCTTAAATGAAAAATTTCGAGTTGCACTCGTTCACAAAGGCCACAGGGATGAGTTATAAAGTGACTATTCTCTTTGACGTAAACGTATGCGTCTACATTTTTTTAATTTCCACATCGTCGACTCGTATACAAACTCATAATAATTCAATTAGCATTGCACGTAACAAACACTGTAACTACTTATAATTATGTCAAATTTAATAACCCAAATTACATACACATACGTTTAAAGAGGTTTTCAGGGATCTATTAAATTAAATTAAACTGGAATTCCGCAAACAGACTGTAATTAAACAGTTTTAGAATAATCTGCCTTATTACAAAAACGAAGCTTATTTTTTTAAATCGTTTTCCCTGATTGAAATTTCTTTCATGTTTATGTATCCTTTGATTGAGACGTCTCCCCGTTTGTCCAACGTACAGCAATATTCAAATTATGATTGGATTTTGATTGCTCGTATGTTTTAACTTTGTTATTTATGATGACACCAAAAAAAACTAATAATTTTGCTACTTAAATTGTCAATTTTAATAAAGAGTATTTTAATCTATTTTTTTCATATTAAAACATGTTTCATCAAGTATTATTATTATTTAGAATAATCTGCCTTATTACAAAAATGTAGTTTATTTTTTTAAATCGTTTTCCCTGATTGAAATTTCTTTCATGTTTATGTATCCTTTGATTGAGAAGTCTCCCCGTTTGTCCAACGTACAGTAATCTGCAAATTATGATTGGATTTTGATTGCTTGTAAGTTATAACTTTGTTATTTATGATGACACTAAAAACAACTAATAATTTTGCTACTTAAATTGTCAATTTTAATAAAGAGTATTTTAATCTATTTTTTTTCATATTAAAACATGTTTCATCAAGTATTATTATTATTTAGAATAATCTGCCTTATTACAAAAATGTAGTTTATTTTTTTAAATCGTTTTCCCTGATTGAAATTTCTTTCATGTTTATGTATCCTTTGATTGAGAAGTCTCCCCGTTTGTCCAATGTACAGTAATCTGCAAATTATGATTGGATTTTGATTGCTTGTAAGTTATAACTTTGTTATTTATGATGACACTAAAAACAACTAATAATTTTGTAACTTAAATTGTCAATTTTAATAGTGTATTTTAATCTATTTTTTTTTCATATTAAAACATGTTTCATCAAGTATTATTATTATTTAAGAAAGAAGACGCCGTTTAACTCTTGGTGAAACATAATTAATAATTAAATAATTAAACACTTGGAGTTGTTTCACAATTTTTTATTAGTACACTCTATGTACATTTCGCCTTATTAGGGCATCAATCATGAAATAGTTCAGGATTTAAGAGTGTAACAATTAGTTATGTATTTGCGGTTTATGAAACTAAATTGTTAAACAAAATGTGTTTGAAGTTATAAAACTTACTACTCAATCGGGATTCGTGATTCTTTATGCAAAATATTTTCTATTTGAAAGTTTTAAATGTATATGTATATGTATTTGCAGTGAAGTATTATTTCGAACATGCATACCCTTCGTTTTACGTGACTGTTTGAAATAAAAGTTGTACTTACATTACAAATAAATTGTACTTAAAATTGCAAATAGAAAACAATATCGACCGATGTTAGAGACAGACTCAGTTAAAGTTGGGAATTTATGATACCTCATTATCAGGAAATTAAAATATTAATGTAAATTTAGCGTTTATACAATTCAAATAGTTTTCTCACTACAGTACTGAAATGAGCAATTTTTTAATAAGCGAACTCTAACAAAATAACAAAGCCGGCTGTATAATATGCTTGGCAATTTTCATTTTGTGATACATTTACACAGAAAGCTATTGGAGAAACTAAAACAATAAATGCGATTTTCCAACTGTAAAATTGTTACCAGAAAACGCTGATGTCTACACACATGCAAAATACATACAGGTACAAATATACCATCCATGCCTATTATTTACTGTCATTCATTGTTTCGTATCCCTAGTTCATTCGAACACGATTGATAATATGTTCGTTATATATGTATGATTCGTGATTATTTTCATTAGTTGCTTCACCCACAAACGACTCTTCAAATTTTACACCTAAAAAAAGTTCTTTTCTATTATTAAGCAACAATCACTACTGTAGTAATAGTATTCTGTCTACTTAATACATAGATATTCTTCAGAATGATAACTTAGGTTGGTACGACCCTTGTTGAGTCTATTTTTAGGAAGTAAAGGGGTGGAGGAGGTACGAATGGCCTTCTGGCCGACTAAAAAAGTATTTGTAGGTTTGTGCGGTAAGATGGAGGCACCAGCGGCACCTAACAACCTAACCTAACATAAGAAATGAAAACACTATTGGAGTGTTTTTTGTCTGGAACTCACCAATATTCGATTTTTTACATAAAAGACTGTAGGCACTAGTAATGCTTCATTGACCGTATACCTTTTTCTCAATATTAAGATATAAAATATTATTTATATTTGTTTTCGGTGAACCATTGAATTGGACGATTGTAACGATTCTCAGTGCACCCACCCTCTTTAAATGCACGTTGCATGAATTGAATTGGCGTATGACTAATAATTTTTTGACTAACCCGAATGCAGTTCCCTTGTTGTGAATAATTAGTAAAATTTGATCTACCTACAGACTAGTAATCTATGAGTCACATTCGTGCAAAATTAGATCTTTTTGACTGTCCTGATGTCACTATAGGGGTATTTCCTTATAAAATGAATCACAAAAATGAATAATTATTAATAAAATAGCTTGTTTTTTAATGTACATATATTGCTTTGAATTTTATTATATACGTAACAGTAGTACTGAAAAACAATATTTTTATAAATTAAAAGACGTCGTGACAAAATGATTTAGAAAGTTTAAACAGTATAGGTATTATTATTGTCAACAAAACTATTTACTTCCTAAACCGGACGTATGCAATAGTCACTATCACATCTAAGATACATTCAAACTTCTAAAGAACCATAAACGTGTTGGAAACGGTTGCATTGATTTTCACCAAACACATCTAAAAATACTCCAGTAAATATAAGCTTTCAAACCAAATAAACCGCATCAAAATCAGATGGTTAGTTGTTCAGGTATGATTCCACAAACAGACCCGCACACAAACGGTGTTAAAAAGAGCATGAAGACTTAAAAACAGCGACTCCATTTGAACAATCTTGTTCGTTTGCTTATGGTTTTACTGTAAAATCGAAATAACTACATCTGTTAAATTGTTTATTGATTATAATAAATAAAATAAATAGTTTCACTCGGGTAAAGACTAGTATTTGATAAGTAATTATTTTTGAAGTTTAATTTTTCTCTTACTAAAAAAGTGTTATTTTCACCCAGACTAAGTAAACTTTAAATTATCGATTTGCACATATATGTTACCTCAGGTAGGGAGCTTTAGACCGTATCTGTTAAAACCATTTAGATTTGTTGAACTACAGTAAGCTTTAAAGTGTTCGTGCTTGAACATTCTTAAATAAATCTCCTAGTTTCTAGCAGACTCACTCTCAAACGTATACAACGTAACTTCAATGCGAATGAAATTTTATTTGTGAAGATTCTTGCTCGGTTTCTTCGCACATATCTGAATCTGATCACAATGACTTGAATAAAAATCTCCTTTTCCGAAATACAATCATCTCACTGCAAATAAAAAAGGTATCTCATATAAATAACATGTGAAAATCTTGAGTTCACATTCTTATTTCAATACTGCAATTGAAACATTAAAAAAAGGAATATTTACTCCACGTGATTTTATAGAGGATTCGATTCTCTATTAAATTACTGTGAAATAATTCTGTATACAATTAATTAATTAAAAACTCGAAGGATTCACCTCACAAGACATTAGACTACGTAGTAACATCAAAATTTCTGAATTTACGAATTTGTTTCTCAAACAATTCTACACAAGATACAGTTCTATACAAACTTACAATACAATGTTTTTTACAGTAATCTTTGAGGCGTGCAAAAAAAGATAAAGCTTTTCAGAAATTAATAATAACTGAACAAAAACGTTTTATCAAGGCCCGACAACCAAAATAATACAATAATAATAAATATGACGTCAGTCAATTCAAGGAACTGCATTTTCTTTTAATTTTGGCTTTTTCAAATCAACTGTTAAAATCTTACCTGTTTTCCAATCAACTTCTTAAATAGTGTAAACAATATCGGTTACCTGGAAGTGAAGATAGTATAAAAATTTCTCGGTATATTGCACTTAACCACCTTTTACGAAGATCTTCAGCTTTGGGAAACTTGAAGATATGAACTTTAGTCTTATTTGTTTTATAATTATTATAATAAACGATACACTGAAAATATTCCAATATGATCACTAAATATTGCAAAATTAGACAATAATTTTAATTAGCACCAGCTTCGATTTTGCTAATACTTTCCGTGTTGTAAGCAAGGTTTAAGTAGCTCTGAAACTTAAACGTTTTCGATACCGTATCTTCCGCCAGCGTCGTCTCGCACACTATCTAATGTAAAACAATCGGCCTGAATGTACTGACGTCATACGTATTCTGATAATTTGCTGTGAGGCTTTATTAAAGGAGGTGTTGGCTCTATAGAACTTTGCACCCGTATAGATTTCAAGTCCTTTATCCGACTAGAAATTGGTTACGATTTTCTGGAGTATGATTACGTTCGGATCAGATATTCTGTAATACGATCATCCTGATTATGGTATAGTACGGCATTCTTTAATCCAGATATCTCATAGTTCTTTATCAGGATATTATAACCTTATTCGTTTCTGGAAACAGTTTATGATCAGAATCGGGTCCATTCCGCTTAATACGAGATGTGAAGTTTATTGTCTGTACTAGATAAGAAATGCTGATTGATATTTGATATACATTATGGATATTAGATCCGATTCAAATTAAAATCTAAGCAAATTTCCAGTCGGGTATCAGCGAAGTCGCAACCAGGAACGTCCATTGTATCGAAGTTGACCTCCTTTTCACATTTATGTTTTTGTTTTCACACCTTTTACAGAGAGTGTAAGCAGTTTAAGGTAATAACCAAGTAGAATGAAAAAGTCAACTAAAAGTAATGAAAGAAGTAAATGTATAAATGAGAAACTATGTTTTTCACATGATACTCAAATGAATCATTTCAAATAAGCAACCTAACATTTCAATGAGCGGCCTAAGCAAAATTCGAAAATAGAACCGCTATAGTTGATGGTAGAAGCTAATACATACACAAAACACAATTTATTAGATATATTGAAATCCAATTAAAAGCACTTTTTATTTTGTAGACGCTACACTATTGTTTCGTCAAACATTGGCTTTGGCCTGAGGGGGAGAGGTTTTAGTCGGTTTTTGGGGCGAATGCGACACTACCCAGTCGCACGGGCGGCTGGGTGTCTTTCGAAGATTTCCCCTCCTTCATTAAATCGTCGAAGCCTAGCGAAGTTTGGCGAAACAATATTGTGGACCGAGCGGCGTGGTCTAGTGCTCTAGATCATTGCTTAGCATTTGGGAGATCACCGGTTCGAATCCAGATCCGGCTACTCTGGTTCAAGTTGTCTGTGGTTTCCTTGGATCATTTAGGCAAATGCTAGAGCATAGATAATCTTTCATTTCTCTTCTGTCTTCATTTCGTCCGTCTCATCATTCTCTTCCTCACCAAACCACCCACCCATTCCCACGATTCCTGAAAGGAGGCTGAAGAGGGCCTTACGCCCAGCACGAGTAGTTTGTGGGAATGAAACACAAAAAAGTTTATTCTTTTAAAATTGTGGTATTTACAAAATAAAAGTTATTTGAAACTAAGTGCTTTTAATTGGATTTTAGTATAGATACCCTGTATATGATATCATAGTTCTATGATTCTTTAACATTTCAAGGCTTTATTCAAATGGCCTTTACTGGTTGTGAATGTTGACCTCATTTTCCAGAACAAATCTGGAAAAGATGTTTAATAAAATGCTTTTGTTTTTAAATACTAAGGATTCTTCATTTCTGTTGAATTAGCGACGTAGTCATTATGTTAGAGTTTATTCAGGTATCTACGTATATTACTTCCTTTTTGTAATGCTAACAATCGACGTGCATTTTGTCTTTTAATCCTACATCTGTTGTTGTTCTTGTGTTTTTTTTATCTTGTGTACTTACATATAAAACCGTCACATAAACAATCTAAAATGTGAAGCATCAAACCACAAGAATTTCTTACTTACTTTCTTTGACGTAAACGTCTATGTTGCAGACATAGCATATTTATATTACCTGAAATCTCTTCAAGCAATATTTTAACTCATTATATGACTTAACATGTTCTTTTTCAGATACCTATCTCGTACAACCTGGACAAAATTTGCATATCAAGGGTGAGTGATAAATATTTTTCGTTGTTATATTTTCTACATCGAGACTCCCATACCAAGGTCATTATTTTCTGACTACTATTGTCACCATTGGTTGTTTAAGTACATATAAGATATATCTAACATTAGTCACGAATTACTGTTTCTTATATGATGCCGTTTTCGAAACAGATCTGGTAACAAAATAGATACGTTCGTCTAAAAACGGTCATTTTGATAAATCTTCGATATCGTTAATTTTGAACATATCGTTATAAACGAACACTGCAGACAGCGATCGGTACGGCGGCACGTTTGATAACTACCGAAAGCCGATAACAGCGTTGAATTTCATTACAATTAACAAAAGAAATGTCTAAAGCAATCATTACCATACACTTAGTTCGTTACAATACATGTACTATAACATATGAATATTTAATTCAAATAAAACAACTGATGATGATCTGTGGGGGAATACCCGATAAGCCAGGTAAATACAAAAAAAAAACTGTTGATTTAATCACTCTGTATATAGTTTTTAGGAGTTTTAGTAGTACGAAATCTTCAGTGGAGTCCGTATTTGATACACTCTTGATTTCCTTATTATGTGAATATATTAAAAATATGTTTTATTATTTATTATTAGCTTCAAATATTCTGAAAGACACGAGTACGCAACGAGTTTAATTAATACTACTTATGAATTTTACATATGTATGTAGATGTTTGTGGCGGTATCGTTAGATCGAAAGTTGTAAAAGTGGCTTAGTTTTATTCTGCTAGTTAGTCAAAGATGTAATGGCTACATAGGATGTAACGTCTGAAACTGATTAATCAAAAAACAGGGCAGCTTCTATTAAACTGAACCGCTGAAACGTGCCTGATGCTGCTGCAGAGTCGTTATTAATTGCTCTGTGCAGTTTCAAGTTGGTTTAATTTTAATTAATACATGGTTCGAATAAAAAATCGCCAGGAACGCTATTTAATGCAAATTTGAAATCTACTTTAAAGCGGAATATAACAAGCCACCCACGAAATCTTCGTGTATTTCAAATACAAAAAGAAGGAAAAAAGAAAAAGAAACAAGTTGGCTCTTTCTCTTGAATTAGTTATACATTTCCCTATTTTTTTTTTTTTTAATAAGCACTCCAGTTCATCCCGCTAGTGTATAAATATATACATATATTTATTTTTGACGCTAGAGCTGGAAATTATTTACTAATTACAGTGCGTCACACGAGAATTTTTTGTCAAAACTTCTTCATATTTTTTCAAATATATTTGCGATATTCATTAATATAAAAATTAATTACTTTATGCAAATAGGCCGTCCGTTTGTATTAAATATAACTAAAGTAATAAGTTTATTTTGTCGGGTTGCTCATGATTCATTCATATATTTTTTTGTTTTATTTGGGTTAAGATTTTAAATTGGCAAAGTTCATTTTTTTTTGTTCTTTATTCTGTTTGGTAGGTGTTTTTTATAAGCAAATTTTCATAACTCGTGCTTTAGTAAAATGACAAGGGTGTGGCGCCCCATTGTCACGATTTTTTGTGTCTGCGGTACTTCAAGGAATAAAAAAAAAACAGACGTAAACGTACGAAGTAAAAGGACAATGTGCCATTCGAATAGGTCGGTCTGTCGCTATTTCTTTTTTATTGCCGAGAAGTTGTTGGGAAATGGTAAATTCAACGTATAATGTTGGGGTAAATGCGGTTGCCAGGATATTGCAAAAAATATTTAAACCCCTTGGTAAAAAATCATTTTTTGTTTGTTATTCAGAAGTTTGACATTTCTAAGGAAATTTATAGTTTATTGTGATCCTATAAATTTTTATACGTCGTAGCCTTGAACATATCTTGTTTACGTTGTGGTTTTCATTTAATCCTTACGCACGATTTTGAAGTACGTTGTGGTCTTTATTTTCACATCGCGCACATAAAACTGTGGTTTAAAAAGCGACTAACGTATTTTTCTGTATTACGAAAAATATATTACATTTTGTATGTTGTAGGTCTTAGTAGATGTCTTCTTTACATTGTGGTAATTATTCGAACATTGCGTTAAGGAATTGTGGTTTAATTAAGTGACTCACGTATGAATTTGTTTTATTTTTCTATGTTACTAAGAATGTATTACATTTTGTATTTTATTGGTCTTATTTACGTTGTGATCGTCATTTTCTCATTACCTACCTAAATATGTGAGCCTAAAGTATATGTTTTTACATTGTGGTCTTTATAGAAATTGTGGTATAATTAATTAAAGGACTAAACTTTTTCCTATTGTACTTTGTGGTGTGTTTGAATAATGACGTTGAAAAACATCCTTGAGGAACGATTTAAAGGTTGGTCTTCACAAACGGGCGAGATATTTCGTTTACTATTTTATTTATATCTCGTCGAGTATAATTTCGGGTATTTTTATTATAATGGGAAGTCAATCCGGTACAAACAAGTCACATTAAGATTCTCGCCGGCGCATGTTGTACTATGCTTCCAATAAAAATAACAATTTAGCATTTCGGGCTTCCTGTTCTAAAAGATAAATGGCCCGTCGTCTCAGCGCTGTCTTGATGAAATATACGTTGGGAAAATAAAACCTAAGTGAATAAGTAAGTGTTTGGCGTAAAAAGCGATTTTTAACCGAGTGAAAGAATATAAAATGCCGTTAAAATTAGACGAATTTTTCATTTGAAACAATTCACTTGTTCAAAAAAAAACAAAACACGCAGAATTAGACGAACTTCGGTTCTATCGACTAATTAGTAGTAATTACTAAAACACGCGAAAATGCTTAAAGGCTGTACTAATTGTCATGTATATTATAGGAGCAACCTGTTGATTTTTGAAATTAGTAGCGTTAAATGCAATTTGCATATATTTTTACAGCACGATTGCATTCAAAGGATTAAATAACAATTTAGGGACTCCTGATGTCTAACCGTTCAAAAAAATTGTAATGGAAATAATAAAATATGAAGGGTTGTGCACCACTTAGAGGGGCACAGTGCAAAAGTCTTTATGGTTGGGAAGGTTGACCTGATTTAAAGTTTAATAGAGCAACCTTACTAACTACAAACCTAACCCAACCTCGAAAATCCAAACAAGCAAATTTGGATTTTGAAGTTAAAATATTTCAAAATTTTGATGAGCTGAGGCAATTATGAGGATAGATTTTAATTCAGCTATAAAAGGTGCATCGGAAATGGCTACTGTTTTGGTTGTTTTGTCCTTTTGTCCGTTGGCAAGTTCGACCACGGAGCGAACTCCAAACCTACGCAACACCGTAGAGAGTACTTCGGCAACACAGCCGACGGCAAGTCACTGAAGATGTCATCCGTAGTTGATGACGAAACGTCTGGTAGAATTTTCAACCAAACTAGACCATGGCCAACAAACCCGGAAACCTCTAATCTCCAAAATTAATTATGTTATCATATAGATAAATCCATTTACGGTTTAATGAGAGACAGAGGCTTCATTAAGGAAATATTGTGTTACATGTATAATAAGCACAGGTATTTATAAAGCTTAGTCTCTCGAATCGACGTATGTACAAACGTAATTTTAAAATTAAGGTTGAAATTAAATGAGGAAAACAGTATGGCAGAAACTAGGACAAAACCCTTGGACTACTGAAGAACCCACGACTTCCCGTGATTACACTTCCAAATTAAATGAATTTCAGATATATAAGGAACTAAGTCCGTGGAAAACAGTGAATTTAAGTTTAATTTGTCAGGAATGCTTCACAATATTACGGACAGGAATAAATTGGGACAACGAAATGATTTATATGTATATGGATCAACTTAATTAAGGCTTGAATTGCACCGGTCTCTTTAGCATTAACGAAATGATTTATATATTTAGTTTGCCTAACTTCTCTCTCTCAAACCACTTTTACTTCCGAACGAGAAATAAGATAAGGTACCAATCTAGACAAGAACTGGGAAAACATATTCAAACTTACTTGTTTAACTGTCATAAATTTAAATGTGTGTTATTTGGTAGAATTATTAATCTAGGGCATATCAAAATAAAAATGTGAAATACACTCAAACGTTAATGTGTAATAAAAATTAAATTTATTATGTAAATTAATTGTTGTGATGACATAATTCATAAGTAGTAAAATAATTAAGATTAAAGCATGTTCATGATAACAAAATTATCAATTGTGTTATATGCTCAAACTCATTGACATTTATACAGTGGCGTAGCTAGGATAGGTGTCGGGGGCATTTGTACATTAAATGCTTATGAGATTATATTAATTTTACTCTCATTCTTCTTTTGCCATACTCAACTATAACTTTCATACATCAATGTAAAAGAATATATACTTAATAATCATAATAATATTGTAACTTAATTATTATTTATTCCCATTGGTATTAATTAAATAAAATCATATTTTACGTTTATCGAATTCCACCCTGCTAGATATCGCACATCATCGAGGGTCCCCTAAAATTTACCGTTCACTACAGAAGACACGGTTTAATTGAATTTGTTAATGTAATATATTATCAAAACCTTGTTTGTGGATGACAACATTCTAAGCGACGAATAACAAACCATATTCTGTACATTAATTAAAATAATTTTAATTATATTAAACAAACACCGATAAGTCGTCTGACTCTTATGAGGTTAGGTTAGGTTAGGTTATGTCAGGTGTGTTTCATTAACATTTGCATTCATTTCCGTGGTTTTTGAATAATCAAATTTCAAATTAAACTAAAGTCCTAATGCAAATAACTCTACTCCAAGTAATTAGTTACTTATTATGTAGATACCTACCTGCTCGCAGTGGTTAATCTTTTTCGTGTCCAATTGAAGGGTGTTCTGAAAAACTACCCGTTTTGGGTGCCCAAGTGCACAGGGCGTAGGCCCTACCCAAGGTAGCTACGTCACTGCACTTATACCACGAAAGAATGTGTTTATTATACTATTTACCTTTGATTTCCGTTTGATACATAATACAGTTATTGTTTTAATTTATCACCCTATCGTATTTCAATTAAATAGTTGGGAAACATACTACGTACAAGATCTGTTTGCAAAATTGAATTTACCAACTAAATTAGTCTTGATAAAGAGTTTAAAATATGTAAAATTCCACCTATCCAACCGACGTTTCTTTATGTCTCTTCGATAAAATGAAATTGTTGTGTGATTCAAAGATTATTTTAATAATCCGTGCAACTTTAATCGCAATATATCGTATGTCAAATACAATAGTTCATTACGGTGCCATACTGTTAATCGAAAAGCATATTCAACTTGGCAGGGTTTCTAAAAGTAATTAGTATTGAAACTGGGGGCCACAATTGGTAGAATTGCTATTTTCAGAACTAGGAAATACATTGATAAACTAGCCCCAATAAATCCTGTTAATATATTGTAATTACTGTTGGATTATTATAGTTTTGAGTATTTAAATAATTTAAATAGAAATAAATGCGGCTATATTTTTTTAATTGTTTTATTAAATAAGAAACATGATATTTGAAAGGTAATTTAAAATCTCATTAAGAACTTTTAAAAGAATTTTGAACGTTCTTTAACTTTCTTCATAATGCAAGGGAAGCAATTTTATCGAAAAACGATTAGAAGTAAATTACAACTGACTGAATTGTCTAAGTAGCTCGAGGATTGTTTTTTTTTTGTGGCCAACTTGGATTGCTCTTGAGGAAAGTGATTTATCAAAACCCAATCGAACACATTTCTTGCTGGACACTTACATAAATATCTTTTTCCTTTTAACTAAATACCGTTGGTACAATAAACAGACACTTTATTCCAGAATAGTCTACTTAATAAAATGGTTCCGTACGTATAATTATTTCATATTCAATTCAGTATATTTATATAAACACTGGGTATAATTTTATTCATTTACAATGGAAAGTATGCATTATTAATTACGAACTACATTACTTAGGATATTAGTTTTGCATATTTATAATTCATCAAATCCTTATTACAATCCAATTGATATAACTATTCCTAATACCTGAACAATTTGCGATTCACGTCTTCGGTATTATTTTGTCTTTTCTTGTACACTTTCATATTTAAAAACTGGAGCACTGAAGAGTAAGTTCCTAAAAAAACAGCATCACTTAATTGTAGTATGTAGGCTTTCACGACCGGCGTCAATCGAATTAAGATAATTCGCCGGGCTTTTGGGCCGTGGTCTATAGGCTTTTTGGTTGCCTGACGTTTCGTCAGCAGCTGCGGCTGACATCTTCAGGCAACCAAAAAGCCTAGACCACGGCCCAAAAGCCCGGTAAATTAATTTAATGGAGCAAAATAATCTGAGATTGGGAAGTGTCCGAGTTGGTATTGTAAATTAGACTTAAAACTTTTTTGTTGAGTTTTTTATTGATGTATTAGTTCTTAATTTTAGTTTAAGTACACTTTTGATAATGATCGCTATCGATCGAAACATAAGTCGAGTATAATAAATTTGGTGAAACGTTATTTGTTTTATTTTATTTTTACAAGTTTCATGATGTATCACAAACGTTGCATTATCAAAAGTATCTTGAAATATAATATTTAAAAAATCTAAAAAATATTTTTAAGTCCGTTGTTATCAGTTCTTTCAAATGACACACTTTATAATATACAAAAAAGATGGTATGTATTTATAAATGGATACACTGTGTACACTGCAAATGTAGAGGTATTTTTCAGCTTTTTAAAAATTAATGAAGGTATTCATAAACTTAATATTTTTTATATTTTTCAATGAGTGTTCTAATTTCTCGTTTCTTTCTTTGAAAATCCGCATTACAGACTTCTCTCTATTAAACGAACCCGATTGTTCAATATAACATCGAACCTCTAATGTGGAACAAAAACAAATTAATACTTGTTTCCTAAAAAATAAGGCAACAGTTATAATGTATATAAACAAACTTTGTTTATTCAAAAAAATCTTATAGGGTTATGATGTTTGAACAACTTGAGTTATTTTTTTTGATAATTGTTTCACATAAACAATTCGTTATAGTCATTGAGTTTAAAAAACTTAGGTTATCAAGTTATGTGGTTTTAATAGCGTTTGGGCTTTCATAATTTTAAATTCCTAATATTTAGTTAAATTCAAGTTAGCCTTTGATTTCAGTGACTGTCCCTGACCACTTATCAGATAGTGGACACCGTGTATATTTGCATTTTTATTTAGTTTAGTCGGTGTGTAGATGATAATAATTATATATTTATATAAACAATGTTTTCGATTACTTATAAATAATATCACTGTGCAACGCTGCATCTACTGACCGCGATGCGACGTTGCCCCAATCAGCGAACACCGGCGACCACCGAGACCAGAGTTACCAGTTTTTACTCTCAATGCGCCAAATGAAGTTAACTTCTGTAACCTTTAGCTATAAATATTTTTGAATTCAAGTTTCAAATCATTACGTTGAATAGTTTATTTTTAAACGATGATGCGGAACTCCATTAAAACAATTAAGTTCTTAATAATCTTTAAATTTACTTGTACTATTTTTATTTATATTTTAATTTTTGTATCTCTTATATTTTTTAAAGAAGAGGTAGATAGGAAACATTCGTTCGTCTGTTTTGAATAGCAACGCCGGGTAGATGTGGTAATCTTAACCACAAAAACCGTGAATGCTGGCCATGTGGTTGAGCACTATTGATAAACTGTGTTACGATAACGCCATGCACTGCAACATCATGCCAAGCAGGAATTACATTATGCCAAATCGCATCTCGACTGCGATTCGAATCGTTCATTTGACAAATTTATGTCATTTACATCATTCATTACATTCAGGTTCGAAACCACCACAAGTACAAAAGAGAACTGTAAACCGCAACTTCTACTCTGGTCACAACGGACAAAATAAGTATGAATAACAAAAAAAAAACACAATGTAAAATCTGATCAGATATACAAACGTGAAATAATATTGTTAAATAATATACGTTGTTTTGATTCGCTATGAATCGTCCTGGACTGCAACTTGATGAAGTCCAGGTATTTGTGATGAATTTTTGGATTGAAGTAAGTCGTTTGAATTAAAGTCTTTAAGCAAGTCTTTTATAAATATATTTACACTTCTCATTAGTTTTAGTTTTGTTTCAACGAGTAAACACACTGAATTTCACCTATTACTTTATTTTTATAAATAAACAAATAAACATAACCCTTTATCCTGCTGATTCGGTAAATTTAATATCTGTAGTAAAATATAAAAACATTGTGTTAAAAATTTTTTTTAGACCAGTACAGGTTTATAGTAATTACCCAATGTTTTTTCTGTTCTATGTAGCATATTGTTGGAAATAAGGATAAGACACGATAAGAAGCTGGAAATAGTATTTTTATTTTTATTAGTGTATCTTCATAAAATTTGCAGGAAATGTTGGCAAAAATTTTGTTCGTGAACTAAAATAAAGGACAGGATTTTTCATACATTTTATTGGGAAAAATATGGTGTTGGGATACAATTATCAATGTCAAGTAAACATCGATGTGTAAGGAACATTGATGATCAACAGTTATTGTTTAAATAGCAGATTGCTTTGTACAATTACAAAAATAAGAGTTCAAATGTATGGTAAACTTTGGGATAATATGCTTTTACATGATGGATGACAAGCATGATTTTTTTTAAATTTACTCTAGTCGATAATAGTGCTCTCTGGGTATTATTCATTAGTATTACAACGAATACCGTTTTCGGCTTCTGCCTAGGGCAGATCCGAACACATCCGAATGTTCCAATTCAGTGCAAATCTCTTTCAAGACCCAGGTATACACCAATTAACGACTTTGTTGTTTATAAAACAATCTCTCTGTGTCCATACAAACCATTTAGGCGTCAATTCTCAAAAATCCACATATTGTAACATTCGAAAACTGGACATCGCCCATTACTAGGATTGATAGTTTTTGAGAAACTTGTGATTTTATATTTTCAATATACTTGTTATTCAAAGAAAAATTCATGATATGAGCCCTTTTGTATGCGAATTGAACTGATATTTAACTTTGTTTTTTTTAACTTTGGAATTCCAAACGGGGTGAAAATGAAATGAATGGTCTCGTTTGTTCGTTTCAGATTTTAAGTGCATTTAGAGCGAACGTAAAACGTGGAATTTACGATCGGGTCGTTTCGAATAAAGATATCTAATCGTAGTTTTATGAGGAATTCGACTTCGGGGTTTACATAGTTTACATCTTTCTACATTAATACTAAGAAATAAATTCTTCGAAGATTGCAATTGGATTACTGTAGAATAGTAATATTACGAATTAAAAAGAAAAAAAAAACTTAAAAGGAATATGGTACTGTTTTATTCATTAAAGATTGAATTTTTCAAGATTTTATTGTGACTTATTAATGGAGAGATTTGAGTGGGTTTCGCGTAAAAGAGCACGCAACTTATTGAATTAAGAGGTCCATAATGGCAGCTCGAGTATTAAACCTATACAATGATTCCTTTCATTGGAGCCTGAAGAATATTGGTGGATATTGAATCCGCTTTCGGAACGAATCTGTCATATTCCTGTGCGATCCTAAAACTTTGACAAAAAGGGAAAAAAAGAGAAGCGGAAAAAGAATTTCAACAGTCTCGGTGCTGTATTATCCTTGTAATTCACGAACTTCTTTTTCACATGATTTCATTTGATATTCTTAAAACTTTCTTCTGTCCCTTTTATTCGTAGGAATTCATAACACCAGAACCTGAGAGCTTTATATCACAACTTTCTTATTGTTGACGGAGATAAGATTTTCAAGTTTTTAATTAAATTGTTCAAAGGTAGTATCAAGAAAAGTTGATTTTTCTCGAGATAGCATGAAAATGTTGCAATATTAAAAGATAAATAAAAAATTTGCAGTTTTATTATTTTTTATTCATTACGTCCGTTGTAGTTTCAGAAAATATCGTTTTATAAAGGAAAAAAAAATTTTTTTCAAAAAGTTTAAAATTGCGATTGTCGTTGTGTGGATTTTGCCGAGAAGTTTGGCCTTTTAGGTAGCTTAGCTTAAGAAGCGAAGTTCGCACGTATGCCATCTAAAATTAAACGCTTAGAGATGTTTGCACATCTGAATATCGATTGTCGGTCGGTCCTAGGCGAGACTGTTGACTAAATCCACTTCTTTAGTCGTTATTATCGTCGATGTTTTTTGCAGAGCACTGCAAAATTTGCTGCGATCAAACAAAAAGAAATCGGGTTGAAAAAGGGCTGCCAGGCGTTTGGTTTGCATATGCGTTCTTTTCTCGATATCTTCTGGACAAACGCCATAGAACGTCCAGAGAATTTGCTTATCATGGTCCTAATAGCGAAGTATGTTATCGTTTTTGTAACTGACGTTCAAAATCATTAATTATCGAGTAAATAATCGTCTAGTGAAATTGAAACAGGAAATACAACATCTACTATGTTGAATCACTTTAATCAAATATATCACTTATAAATGGGGGGGGGGGAGGGGAGGGTGACAACAGTAACAAAAATTTTCCCTCATTGAATGGGATAATCTGTACTGGATATAAATTAATTCATTAATTGATATCGACTAGTTTATCAACTACAATTGTAGTTTCAAAGTTTATTAAAAAATTGTATGGCGGACTGGTAAACTAGTCAGTTCTAATATTGGTTTTTCCTCATACAGATTACAGATTTTTTGTAAAAACGTCTCGCTATCCATTTCTTGTAATTCCATATTTAATAACACAAATGTATAAATTTTTATTTGTTCAAAACTTTTTAGTACGTTATTGCATTCTTCCACCTGAAGAAGCCATAGTTTGACTAAATAATTAAAATAATAAAAAGTTTTGTAACAAACAAATTGTTGTCTTTTTCTGTTATTAAATGCTTTGTTTATTTGAAGAACATAAAAAAAACAAGAAACTTTTAAAATCAGCTCAGTAAAATGAAATTCTCAAAGTGTATTTAAATAGATAGATATTATATGTTACAAAACAGACTATAAAGTGCTCATTGTGCTTCAAATCGACCACAACATATTGAGGATTCTCAAGATCACCCTCAATATTAATATTTGTATCATATATTTGCGTTTAAAGGAACAATTATTGCGACATTCAAGAGCGAAATTTTCATTTAATCACGAATTTGATGTTTTTTTACATTGCGTTATTGTCAAGCTGAGTGACATTTACTCATTACTTTAAAGCATCACGGTAAAACATTTAAAGAATTAAAACACATTTATACATAGTATGCGTGCCCTATATTTGTGAAGATGGTCCAATTAATTCCCATATATTAATTTTTTAAAGCCTCTAGTGTTAAAGGGAACTTTTATGAAAATGTATGGTAATTTATAACAACAAAGAAGTTCTTAATTATCACTTATTGTATTAACGTAAGTTTTTAGCCAATGATCTGCTGAAACTATCAGGCGTGGGTCGTGATTTCGAACTCTTTAGGCCAAAACATCGATCAACATAATACAATGAGCCACATTTAACGGTTTTGACAGATTACTAACTAAGAATTTATGTTTTGTTAGGTATACGTGCCTATCAAGTCGAAATCCTTATTAGAAAAGGACTCTGTTGAAGATTGAACTTTGCTGAAATAATGTAGTTATAGCAATCAATTGAATAATTGTCACCTTCGAAATTTCTATATTGTCAAATTGTACGTTTAATGTTCAACCGTATTCCCGTATTCATATTGTTTATATTATTGTTCAATGTCTATTTTGTGTGTTGTGGTTTTGATGATACTGATTGCGAAGTTGTGGCCAAAGTGGCATATTGAAATAGGAATGTATTACTACACACGCACAACCTCTGCAATCCATGCATGTATTTATCTATGTTATACGTCTATATATATTGTGTATATCTACCTCGTATAAACGGTTAGGGTAGGCAAAGCTTTGTCAGGAAAAGTGTCGGCGAAAACTTCGAATACTCCATATAGACATTCATATATATGTTTGTATGTATGCGATGAAAGTAACAAGATAGCTTTACCCATCCCGGTTCAAAAGCTATCTGCAAAATGAAAAGGTGACACCACTTGTGTTTCCTGTGGATATACACAATGTACAGCCTGTATCAAACGTAAGGAAATCTTATTTTTATTTTACTCATATTTTTAAAAAAATCATTAAATATTAAAAATTCGGAAAACCATTATTAAATGATGAATGGTGTATGTGGTCCAAGGAGCACGTGTTCTTCTTTTACACAAAATAGAAGATGTAATGTTACAATTCAAAGGATGCAAATGGTGTTTTCTGTGGATCTTTGGGAGATATATATATAGTGCCACAGCAGACACTAATTAAAAAATAGCAACTAATATATAAAATCTATTATCTCTACACTCACTTAATGGAAAATCATTTCAATATTTATTTAGGCTAAATAATAATTTAAATATATAATTATAATATAAATATATTTCAACACTTTACAATTGTTTCGCCTAACTTGGGCTTCGTCAGAAGTTGAAATTGAGGCTTCGCTGATCACTTGGTGAAACATAATGAATAATTAATAAAATAAAACACACGGTATTATATTTTACAAATGTATTAGACTATCTCTGACATGTTTCGGTTTTTACACCATTTTTCAAAGAGCTGTAAATAACAAAAATGACTTATGGCACATACGCAGATAGCACAATCATTAAAGCGAACTATATACCAAATAGCTGTTTACAATTAAAGTATGACATAATTTGTGTGGCATTTTTATTTGAAAAATACTGGGATAAGTATTTCAAACAATAAGGAAAAGTAAGTTTTCAAAGTGGTTTAAGCACTAAGCTCTCGGAGAAAAACCACACATAACCAACAATAAAATTACATCGAATGGTCACGTAAAAACGTTTGTTTTCATGATGGTAAACATGTGTAGGTCCACATCTGTGTTCTATAATTACACAGGTCAACATGGATCAGGAAGCTAACACCAGAGATGTCATTTCCGACGTGGTTTGCAACGCTTAGTCCGTATCAGAATTGCCTTAAAATTAAATTTCGAAATATCCTAACCTTTAAATTACAAAAAATGCAAGTTTTGACATCATTAAAAAGACAATATAACTCAAAACGTTAAAATAGATTAAACCAAGCTTTTAAATCTTGCAACGTCATATTACACAACTTACAAAAATGTTTATTCTACTACAATGTACATTTGAACATTAGTAACCTAAGTTTTGTTGTCCTGATAATGGCCGTATCGACCGAAACAATATTGTTGAAGCAATAAAGAATTTCCTTATTTCCATTAATCACTGAAAGTTTGAATTATAATTGATTTATTTATTTATAGTTTGACGAGATAGTACATATGTTTTTAGTTTGTTTCTCAACTTTCTAATGAAGAAGAAAAATGATGTGGTGGAAAATACGTCTGTTCGTCATTTTGATTGAAAAGAATGGAGAGGGGGTTAGTTCTTTGCGAGAAATGAGTTGAAAAAGTTCGCAGAGTTTGGTATCATTTAATGATGTTCGTTTGATGTGTTGAACCACTTGAATGTTGTCCTCCTCGACTGTCTGTCGAAGTGTTTTCGTAGGGGTAGCAGTCACGACGGTAGTGTCTCTAAATGGCTTTAGTATACCGACCACGATCCACCTTTGTATAAGGACATCATCTGTGCACGATAAGATAGTTACATTATATCAGGGGGGCTTTTCACACGCTTGTCGTACCGCATCGTCTTTAAAGGAATCGATATGGATGTAGTGCTTATGGTGTATTTAAGGAGATCGAACTTACTATATATATATATGCAATATACATGTGCTCCAGGAGTAATAGTCATGTTCCAAACACAGTACATACAGAACGGGAAAACAGAAGCACTTCACTTCATGAATGGTACTTGTAAAACAGAGTAAATACATACATACCGATAACAATAACTTCAGCTCATTTCAAACGCATATATGACAAAAGAATTAGGTCAAAAATGTGTCTCATACAATCTAACAATTACTATTAAAATGTGCGAAAACTACTCAACACAAAAACTATATATATATATATATATATATATATATATATATATATATATATATATATATATATATATATATATATATATATATATATATATGTTATAATGAATGTATGAATAAAAGTTTTATTTACTGAATACAATATTTCTCTAGTTAATTTCATAACAATACGATTTTAAAGAGTTGATACTTATTATTATACAACTGATTTTACATTATAAGAAATACTGCTTTACAGAAACCAAGAAAGTTTCGAACTAATATAATTTGAAGCAGTTTACTTCGGAAATAACTTATTCAAGTGTTGTAAAGCAGGCTAAAACTTACTTACAATTAGTTCAGAACTGATTCATTGATAGAATAAATTTACTGAATAATACCTTTTGGAAGTTATGAAATAAATCACTAAATTTAAACAACGGCAATAACAATACTTATATAGTATTGTTCAGAAAAACTTCAATTTTTTCTTTGTTTTTCTGTATTAAAAAAGCAACTGTTGATTAGTTATATCAGATTAGATTGTTAAAAAATAACTTTTTTGTTTATCAAATGACGAGACATATATCTCGTGGAATACTGTAACAGATAACAAGTTCGTTGAGTAGAAAGAAGAAAAAGAAAAACGAATGAACAGAAGCCGAGCAAGAATCGATTTCAAATATCCGGTTGTTCTACCACAGCCATTTAAAACCATATTACAAGAATGATAATAATGATTGTAGGTTTGTATACAGTACGTTCAGGTTGACACGTTGAGTTTCATTAAAATAGAAATTTTCTACGAGATATACCATGCAGATAAACCTACATTTTCAATGATCTAGAACGACAAAAACACACAACGTATGTAATGAATGCCATCTGTAAAATTTAGCTATTTATTGTGGGATTCAGTAATGTTCAATAAGGTTCTTTTAACTATTAATTCTCAAAAAATAATAATAACAAATTAGATAAAGGATCGAAATCAGGTGTCTAATGGTTAAAATGTGGGAATTACAATAAAGTATATATTGGACAGACTAGAAGAACATTCAAACATCGTATAAATGAACACTAAAGAGACTAATAGTAGTGCAGAACACCTACATAATAATAAAATTAATCGACAATTTGATGTAATACATGTCATCAATAAAAGTAAGATGCTAGATTTGTTAGAATCTTTAGAGATAAATAAACATAACCAAAATAATAGTTTATTAAATGATCAGATAGAAATAAGTAATTCACCACTGTTAAATTTAAAATTTCCCATGCCTTAAACATACCTTAATTTTGTATCATTTCTTCATCCACCTGATGAAGTCACAGTGTGGCGAAACTATAGTCGTGGACTTTTTTAAATAAATTTTGAATCTTAATAATGGGGATTTTGATTAGGAAGCCAATCTAGATACTGAATGATAATGTATGCATTTATGAAAGAGATATTATGGTTGTTCTAAACATATACGATAAAACACAGTTTCCAATAAACATATTTCTGCTTAATTTCTTCTTAACTAAATAGGCAGTTTTTATGTGGAATTTTGTTATGACTAACATTGTAATTATTGAGAAGGCTGTAAAATCGTTTATATAAGTCGTTAAACTTAAGTACTTTGCATTTTCGTTAACCATGCATGCATACATGTCCAATCTAATCTTATTCTAGTTTTGTTCGTCAAACACAACAAAAAAAGAAAAAAAAATCTTTACCTATTACATATTTTGCTCTTTAAAATAGTATTTTGAAATACGTAATTATGAGCATGTAAAATGTGTACGTATTTTAATCTGGGCAGCGACTAAAGTGGTCGATATTGGAAATTAACGTCGGTCAAATGAGGATTTTAGTCGTTTTAAAGGTATATATGGGATATTTCGGAATTCGCTACCAGTGGTAGATTACATGGGTGGTTAGATGGTAGATGGTGAGAGTATTTGACGGACTAGGCGTGAGACTGCATCATAACGGCTTATTCCAAATGTTCCCCTCTGAAGAACTCGTGTAACGTCACCCTCTTGTCAACAGCTACAGCTTCGCTCTGGCGCGTCGATCGCATTTCCAGCAGCGCATCAACCTAGTCGACGGTGGTTAAATGAAATTAGGGGTTTATGAGATTTACATTATTATTATATATGGCATGTAGCGAGTTCGCACATCCGATTACAGTCAAATTTGTACGACCAAATTTGTCTGAAATGTTAGACCTACGCCTCTAAACCGACTAAAATTACCGAAGGCCTTTCATATTTTGAGAGTGGCAGGGAGCGTTATGCCGCAACCCCTATTAATTCTCAATACGACAGCTCCTACATTTATTATTTGATTTTGCGCATTTTATACCAAACTTAAAGGTAATTTCTTCCACCAGATTCCTAAAGGCAACACTGATAAACTCATTACGAGCCTTTTTTCTCAAATTAAACTGAACAATAAAAAGCTTTTTTGTCGTGAATTAATTTTTACATTTTTTATTATTCTAGCGGAAAATTTTTCTACTACATCGGAATACGTATGATTTGAATAGAAGAAAAAAATGTATTTTTGATATTGATAGCTATTGTATAGAAATAATGTAGCGTAAATGTGCATTATAGAGTAAAAAGTAGCCTCATTAACAAAACACTGATTGCTTTCCATAAAATACTTCCTAACCATCATGCATTTTGTGTGTATATATATATATATATTTCAATTTGATGGGCTATTAGAAGTATATGAATTAGTAGAATGAATTCAATTCTGAAACTTTGGGCTCGTTTGGTTATTATTTATGCCGCTTCGGAAGTAGATGTTAACTTTCTTATTTTAAATGGAATGACATACTTTTTTTTACATTTTCAGATGGAAAATCTCAATTGATGCATATTTTATGCGAGGCACTACCCCGAAAATATTGATGAATTTTGAGTTATTTAATTTTCTTTTAAATTTTTTGACATTTGCACGTTAAGATTTAAAAAACCGTAATTCAATTAATTTTTGAGATTTTGCTTTATAACTCGTAACAATTGTTTATAACTATTCACATTATCGAAAAAAAAAATGTTGTATTTAACTAAAATGTACAGGGTGTTCAAATTTTGTGGTCAAAGTTGGTCAACTTCAAAGGGGTATAAGTCAATTTTTTAAATAGAATGACCAATTTTTGACTGCATATTCGAATTCCTCATTCACTTTGGCGTCTATTGATATGGGACTATCGTCCCTTCGTTATATTAGTTTTGAATAATAAGGTAAAAATTAGAACTTGTACTGTTCGTATCAAAAAATAAATAAAAACATTTACAAATCTCGGCGAAATTTATTTTATGTATATTTATACAAACGGACAAGAAACCTTCATAGATCATTGCTTAGCATTCGGGAGGTCACCGGTTCGAACCCGGGTCCGGCTGCTCTACTCGAAGTTTTCTGTGGTTTCCTTGGATCATTTAGGCAAATGCTGGAGCAGTAACATTCTACAGATAATCATTCAATTCTCTTCTGTCTTTTCGTCCGTCTCATCTTTCTCTTCTTAACCACACCACCCACCCATTCCCACTATTCCTGCAATGAGGCTTAAGAGGGCCTTACGCCCTACCCTCCGGCTTTGCACTACAGTGTAGGTCGGAGGGACTGCCGCCTATCAGCACTAGTAGCTAGTGGGAATGAAACACAAAAAGAAGTTTTTGTATGTGTTATTATTATTAAAAAAATTGAAAGACGTAAAGCGGTTATAATATGAAGTAAATCAATTGGTATATTACACGAAGCTCATCAACAGTACATCCTTTTGTCGCTGGTTGTTAATATTATGCACATTTTTTGATTAGCGTCGCACTTAATTTATCTCACTTCTCAAGAACGTTAATTTTCTCATGAAAGGCAGAGCTAATGTCCGTTGTAAACAAGTTCGTTGTGTATAGAACGTAGAACGTTGAAAAATATCGTCAATGTTGAGCGTAAATATTTCGAAAGGATTCCTCCATTACACCATCGCTCGATTTAATTTGAACATGTTCGAGATGTGCGTGCCTCTATATACATTTCGCTTTTATGTTTACATTCGGTTGCCGTTTTGATGTTGAGACTTTAAATGGATAATACTGGTAATGTGTCCCAAAAAGTTTAAAATTGTCTTATTTTATCTCGAACGTACAATAAATGATTTTCGTCGAGTTATAATCTTATTTTCGCTTCGATAGGTACTATTGGTATACTGCTGATTATAAATCGACATAAACACACATGTGCGTCATCATATACACTGCTTCTGGGCTGCATTAGAAGGGTGGATTTGTCAACGTTAATTTTCTACTCTTGTTCCCACCGAAATTTTAAGGGTATCTATAAATCACCACTGAACCAGCGATTAACACTCAACGAGGGTCACATCCTAGAAGACAATAGAGACACTTAAGAAGCTTCCTAACAAATACGTGACAAATTAGATACTTTATCCTTATCCTGTTAAATCCTGTAGAATATATCAAGAATTTGTGAGAATTTAATATTGTACATATTTAAAATTGAATTTTCAATGTTGAGGAAATGAATTTGAATTTTGCGACAGGTGGCGTGCTAAGTTCGCAGCGAAAAGCCAGCTATTAAGTAATTAGTCTGTTTGTTGTTGCCAAGTCCATTACATTTCACAAGGATCATGCGGACTGGTAGTTAGAAAGGAAAACTCCTTGGAGGTGTTTGTTTTCACTTTTGAGTACAATTTTCTGCTGGTTCAGGAGCGTTGAAGAAAGATTTAAGTCACGATAACACCTTCGCCGTTTTCAGCGGTCTTACTCTATAAACGTTTGAATAACGCATCATTTGACGCAAACATGGAGTATTATGAATAGAAAAAACTCCTTTAAATTTGAATAAAGTTAAGAATTGCTATCAAGTTTCGACTTTACTTTAGAAATAGTTTTCGATATAATACACCCATTCATCTCATAAAATACCCAGTAAGTGGCTCGTTTCTAATTTTAAAATTTATTACAAAATTCTCTGAAAAATTTACGTCAAAATCTTCCATTTTAAGAGATCGAAATAAACTATTACAAAATTGGACATGTGCTTACGTAGAAATTTAAAAATTGACATTGAATGAGACTAACAATTGATAATATTTATTATATTAAAATTTTTAATTTGCGGACTATAATACCCAAAAAGTCTTAATAAAACATTTTTGTTTTTGTAATTTTAGTCGAATACTTACCCCCTTATTCTAAAAAAAAATGTAGAAAAGACAGGAATTAATTGTAGTACGTAGGCTTTCATCAAATTAAAATAATTTACCGGGCTTTTGGGCCGTGGTCTATAGGCTTTTTGGTTGCCACGGCCCAAAAGCCCGGTAAATTATCTTAATTAGACAGGAATTGTCTGAACTCTCACAACAATTATTCCAATAAATATTTTAGTATGTTAAGTTAGATTACATTAGTTTCTTTTTAAAAATTTCCGTTTTTCACTTCCTCCCCTCCGTTTCCACTTAGAAACGGGTAGAATATAGTATCAAAAAAAACATACCCTTAGAAAGAGTCAGATAGTCAGATATAAGAAGCTCAATACTTTTTCTTGGTAATTTTAATTGATTATTTTCAAAAATGTGACCGGAAATATGCGTCAATAACATTTTACCCCCTATATTCTAAAAATCAAACTGTGGAAAAGACAGCGATTGTTTGGAGTCCCATAAAAAATATTCTCCCTTCGAGCGACGGTCCCGTCATGTAGACATTTACCGTTTTTTCTTTTAATAGGTAAATACGTAAAATACAACCAGTAAAATGTTTTGTGTAAAAAGTCATTCAAAGCAGTTTCTCTCTTTATAATAATTTTTTTATGATCGTTATTAATTATTAACGGTAGCTAAACCATTCGATAGAACATATGAAATCACTAACGATGACATAGTATTTGTTTAGCGTAAATGTAACACAAATGTAATCTAATTAATTAATACAATAATTAATCTCTTGAATAGACATTGAACAAATGTTAAATTATTTAATAGGACATTTTGATGTTTGAGTGAATATAAATTGGATATTTGTGTAGTCATATAAAGTGGTGTGGTGTCCATGCAGAGACAATACATAGAGATATTAAACATCACAGGAGTGCTGGGCCAATGATAGTTTGAATTAATTATAAATGCCATCAAAAATTAAATACTAGTTGATCGGCTTTTCAACTAATTACGCGGAAATTGTAGCTTAGGTACTAATTGGAATTACGTAGATTTAATCAAGTATTTAAAACAAAAAGCGCGGATTTTATTATTCAATTGATCGCGTCGTAAAATATAAAGAGGCGGATGTTGATTTTCTTTGACTTTGATTTTGATGTATCGAGTTGTTCTTTTTTGTCATTAATACGAAGTCAACGGTGGAAAAATTGGTAAAGGAACTAAAGGACAATTTCAGTCGGTATGAGGGTGTTCAGTTTTTGATAAGATCGAATAAAATGTTCGTTTAAAATCCATGTGCCCGCATTCATACGCTGCTCGCAACGTCGGCATTTTCAAATGAAATCAAGGGATTTTGCTCTTTACTGATTTGCGAGTTTACATAAAATTATTGAAAAGAGTTCACTGATGAAAGAGAGAAGATTTTCAGAGAGCCACCCTTTTTTTTGTCACGTCTAGATGCAGGCGTCATCTAAGCTCTCTGAGCGACGCTTTTCTGGATGGCATCAGCGTGAGGTATTTAAAATAATCGTCAATAATTCCCTTTCAAGTGTTTATTGGTATCGCCTCGTTACATGCGTGTTGGTAAGCAGATTTTCACCATTGTCATCGTACATTCCAACGAATTTTTTCCACTAAATGCTCATAATATCGGAAAGTATAATCTGTCTTTTAACAAAAAAAAAAAAGAAATAGCTGGAATATCATTCGCGTTTTACAAAATATTTTTACCTCATCAACCGTAGTATTTATCGCGTTTAATCCTTTTTTGTTTTATTGGTATGAACTGCAGCACTTTTAATTAATTTAAGATTAAATTACTTGTAGGTAGTTAATTAACTTGGTGGCCCTAAAAATACAGACAGTGAGTAGATAAAAACGTGCTTTGGTTGAAATATCAAACCAAATTCCTCGAGTGTTAGAGAATTTCGAGCTATATTTATATCGGACAGAGAAATATACTCTGTAACGTTCTTAATTTTTTGGGCGTTCTATTTCTACTGCAAATGTCTCGGCTAATAATGACACCATGAATTAGCATTCGTGGCGTCAAGTAAAAAGAAACAAAAACCAGATGTAAATGTCACAGCTAATCTGAAAAGTCTGGCATTTTTTAGTACGGCTAGGCACCTAAGAAAACAGTGCTACGACCAAATTAAACGTTTAGGCTGAATGTAATGTGATCGAATATAGTTATTAAGTAACCAAAGAAATTAATTTCTAGCCACCCTAATGGCAAATGCAACATTTGACAATCTGGTTGAATGTTTACTTACAGCAGCTGCTATGTTGTAAGTTAAAGTAAGATTACTTCTTCCACCTGAAGAAACGATGTGTTTTTATTTTCAACATTAAAATGGAGTTACAATATTTAAAAGCTTCATAAATTGACTTAAAAAAAACATTTTCTCTATTGAGTTATCGTAAGATATCATTATCTTAAATTTGGCGCCGTCAGGGAAGTAGAACGAAATTTTTCGTTATTTACTTTTAGTAAATTTTGAATTATATATTAAATATTTTCATAGTTTCAATGAAAAACAGCTGTGACATCAGATGAACTAACAGACATCTTATTGAAGTTTATCTTTTCGGAACTGTAAAAATTATGAATATTTCATAATTACTGACGTATTGTTATTTTCATTTTAAATCTGTGATTTCGTTGGTCTGTGTTATTATTAGTGATACCAATCAGAAATCCCTCATAATATTGCAAAATTAACAGAAGGAAAATTAATTCCTTTTCTATATTTAACTGTTTCCGTTTTTACTTGATGGAAATTCATTTTACTGCACAATATTGTGGAAATTTGATTACGGTGTTTTATTTCTGAGTACATAATATATATTCCCTTTTCCCACATCACACATTTTAAATGTAATAAATGAATGGATTTACAATTAGTAGTACTAGAGTGTTTAGATGAATCTAAGGAAAATCCCCCAGATAAAAAAAAAAAACAAAAAAGCTCCGGAAACTTATTTTGAACGAAACCTTATAATTTCTGCTGCGATTTAATGATGAAATGCTGAAATTCACGCGATGATTAACCTCTAAAGAAAAGTCCCTGCAAAGAAATTCATAGGTATAAAAGTCAGAGTCAGTATTACAAGATCGTAGTAAATTTTGCTGCAAAGAAACGTAAAATTAACACCGAAATATATAGTTAAATCCAATTACAAAACGACAATATAAATCGTATTATAATAGATGAAATAGTAAACTTATTAAGCATCGTCCCCAAACAGAATTACCTTATTTTTAATAATTGATATTACGATCAACAAGAAGCTCTTTCCATGGCTTCAATCCTTTGATAGTGTTGTGTTATTGTCAAGAAAACTGCTGTTCTTTAAGGCAATATTTCTTAGCTTTAGGCAAATATATTTCAAAATTGACTCCTTTATATCGTTTAGAATTAATAACTCTTTAAACAATAAAGATCTTACATTACAAGAATGCAAATGAGGTATATACAATTTTAATTGTTTTACAGTAACAAATGTTATTTGTGTTTAATTTAATATTTATTTTAAACGATGTTTCATAAATTTAAATTATTAAATCTTATATAGATCAAACTGAGAGCTCACAATAGTAAAAAATTATTATTGAATGGTAGTATCTATTATCGTAGTTTTGGCAAATAAAATTTTTGGTGGTAAATTTAAAAATTGTTGGAAAGTTAAAAAGTCTCATTTCAAATAATTTTCTGTCGAGGGGGCATTTTTCCCGGGGGATTTTCTTTCAGTAAACCGTTTACAGACCGGTAAATTACGTGTGTTGTGATTATATAGAAGTTTGAAGAAACTTTTTCAGATTAACACCCCCCAAGTTAGCGAACAATTATCTTAATGAAATTGTTAACTTGTTACGTTGCGACCCCTCACCTTTACGTTTTAATATTCAGGGATTAAAGCGACTTAATTTTGTTACGTGATTACGCAAACTGAAACATTCGTACGTGCAGATTGTGTTATGTATACAGAAAATACATACATGTGTAATCGCTACACATGCAATGAATGTATCAAAATCTGTCACGTATACATATACATATATGTAGCTGTATTAGTATCAAATTTAAAGTCCGCCACCAGCTGATAAGCATATTGTTCGGGGAAATATACAACATGCACTTGGATAAAACTGGAATTGTTCACGCAATTTGTGGACACAACACAATAATCGAAATTTCAACTACCTACCTACCATACGACTGAGCATTGTAACTAATTAGTTATTCAAAAATATTTTAATACTTAAGTAGGTATCTTCTTGTAAGTCTTTTTTTCTAATTTGACTGAAACTTAATTTGGAAGTGTTTTCAAATTCGTATTAACTATAATTATTATAAATATCATCCTATTATGGGAAACTTACATTTGAATTCACATCGTGTGTTATTTGTAATAAAAATTCTGTTTGTAAACATTCACCTTGTTGCCCCAGGGTAATCTCAGGTTTTAATCAGGATGTAAAATCTACATCAAAAATGCAATAAAACTTGCGATTACTCTAGGGAAACATGGGGAATTTGTGTTACAAATAACTAACATTTGAATTTAAATCTGGGTTTTCCATAGCAGGATGATTATAACGTTAATTAATATGAATTCGAAGAAATTTCCAAGTTAATTAGATCTAAATTTAAAAGAAACAGAAAAATATTCAAGCGTTTCATCGTTAATAAACAATCTCGACCAATTGTTTCGACCTGACGACCATTTTCAAGGGTACAATACAATACTAAATGTAAAATGGTACAAACTAATCTTAAATATTTGGTATATGGTTATGATAAGGTGTTCGGTTTTTTAAAGACAGTTATTTTCTAGAATGGCAATTTTGTATCAATAAAATATTAATAATTTAGTGTAATTTATGACGTTCACAAATTGTTACATTTTTAAGTTATTCAAAGTAATGTTCGGCTACTTGGGTCGTTTTACAACCTTACCTGGTTGCAACCCCTGTTTGGGTTTCAGGAAATTTGTGTAATCAGCATCGGCACAATCACCAACGTGCATGTGTCTGAATATTTCATTTATTGATAAGCACATTTCAACCAATCTAAAAACAATCGTCAAAGAGTCACCCTTCAATTACAATCTGTACATTTCGTTACTTCATTTAAGTCCTTTTTCATTATATATATATATATTGTTTTTACTAGTTCGATTAGTTTTAGTTAATAACTGATTGTTTCAGCGTTTACTTTATGGTAATTATGAATCATATTGAATGAAAAAAATAAATGATAAATAAACTTAATATAATTAAGTGGATATTAAGTGTGTTTTACTTATTTATTTTATTTTATTTGTATTTAGTTTCACGAGTTAATTTATTAGTGAATTAAATTCCTTAAAACAATTTGAAGAATTGACATTAATTGAATATGGTACAGCAGTACACGCGGTAGAGTATCATAATCAGTATTTTTCCTTATATAAGGAATAGGGGCTGAAAATCATGAAACTATAGTTAGTCAAGAGGGGAGTTGCTTACAGTTAATTCTGTTGTGTTTTTTTTATTTCATCCACCAAGCACCATAAGGAACTTAGAATTTATTATCTAGATTTGTTTCCATGGCGGCACAATTTTTTAATTTAATGACATTTCATGATCTAAATAAAATTCCTTAACTTTCAAAAATTGCGTTTATATGATAAATTACCATTATTAATGTCGGATTTTATTTTAATTTGAAGACAAGTACTTTCCAAATGAACAAAACATTGTCATTGTGATAATATGCGTTTGAATGAATCGTAGGAATCGTTTGCTGTTTGATGAATGAATGAAGTTCATTGAATTTGATATCAATTTAAAACTAATTGAATGCGGGAGGGCTATGGTAAAGTAAGTAGTACATTGATATATATATATCTGATGACACTGTCTAGTTGAAATAGTTTGTGCTGTCCCTTAATCCCTAAATATCTTGTAGTTAGTTCTCAGGCATGACTAGAATCTATTAGTTTGGCTACTACTCTGCGGGTATTCCAAACATTGCATCTGTTTACTTTATGGCATTTCTAATAACACGTTCTCAAGCAGCAGCGTAAAACAGTGGTAACAGTGCACGTTTTCGTTGGAATACTTATTATACCTTCGTTGTCGTCAAGTTATTTAAAACTTTCTATGAAATGCAATAAAACTGCTGACGTAGCAGTACTAAACTTATAAAAGATCCAAACGAAACTCTGTTCTGTTCTGCTTGTCTTTTATGTATTTCTACGTATGTCCCTTTTCCGCAACATAAAACTCGAACTTCAAGTTTGACCTATCTCTAATAAAGCACAAACTTCAACTTCTTAGCTTACTTTTTAAACATTCCTTCGATTAACAAAAACTTTATTTATTATCTTTTTAGAACGTTTCGAATACCTATACTAAGGATAAGGTAAAGTGCTATTCTAAAAATGCCAAACGTGAAAGTAAAGAATGTAAAGCATAGAGGGGGTAGGTATAAGAGGGGGGTAGGTAGCTGGGGCGGGTTTAGGCCCATCTTCAAATTCTTACATATTCCCGAAGCCGTACTTGTATTCTGCTTTTAAAAAATCAATACAGCATTTTCTTTTATAAATATCTTAATTATTTAATATTTAATATTTTAGTACACATATATAAACATATTATTCACACTACAGGTCACTCGGTTACAAAAAATAAAATGTTACCGGGTTATTACGTTTCAACAGCTTATCATTAGACGAAAAAAGATTTTATTACTTTCTTTTCTGAATTGTTATCTTCGTCTAATAATCATTCGGAATCAACAGTGTAATTCAATTCCGGTAGGGGTATTAGCCCTCGGAGTAGTTGTTTCTGTTGATTCCATATGTATGTTTATTATATAGCTTGTAAAAGCCTTTCTGCCAGCGCCCATCTGATGAGACCCGATGGCTTTCGGTGCGCTGTGCCTACTGTGTAGGACGCGTTCCAAATGTGGGATCTGTGATCCTTTATTATTAGACGGAAAAGCATTTTATTACCTTCTTCTTTCTACTAGGTTATATATATTTCTTGTTAAAAAAAAACAAATTTTAAATATTTCAAATCTAAAGCTCCCTCTAAATGGAACGGTGCAATTATTAGCTCTGTGATAGAAATACGCATTTGGTTTCTAATGTCATTTCGACGCGTCTTGGCAGGGAAGGAGACAGCGTTTTCTTCGCCCTTTTCAACTCGCTTCTTTACTGAAATAATACCCTGGAAATACCGCAGAGACAGTGCTATATTTCTAGTCTTAACTAGAGTCAAACAAATGGTGGGAATGCAGAAACTCTTGTGCAAAAGATAAATTTGCCCATTCGGAAGTGAACATGTATACATACCTATCCGACTTGTACGTCTGCAGATATGTGTACATAGTACATTACACATATGTATGCAACGTATATTTATATATGTACATACATGGTGGTTCAGAGGAACCCATTATTAACAGTATTGAGAGTTATAATAATAATAATACTAAGATAGGTGCTGCAAAGCTGCCAAAAATAATAGAAAGATATTTATCTAGTTTTGCGATTTAATTACTAAAATTTATTAATAATATAATTATCTAATGTATTTACAACATACCTGAGGCCGAAGTACTTGTGCAAAATCGCCTTTCAATAATAATAAAAGTAATTTTCGTAGTGTCAAATATAAAATTCTGTGTTTCTAGAAAAAGACAAATACAGGTTTGTATTTTTATATTTACTCTCAAGACATTTAATTAACGGTTTCGGTGAATCTCACTGTACGTATTTGTATGTGTGCCCACTCATACAAACAAGAGCATGGGCCACGAAGGTAAGGCCGACAGGAGACACGTTTACTTTAGAACACATGTTGTTCTATTTCTATACCTAAAGTCAGAGGGTGTTTGATTTAAGTTTAAGAAAAACAACCGATTCTGAATCTCGGTGTAAATTAAACATTTCGTTGCCTGATCTTTATAACAAGAGAGGGCATAAAAAGTAATACACAAACAGATGTGTATTGCTCCTCCCGATTACGCTAATATTATCCTTTCACACCTACACCTTGTTCTTCTTGTTGTTCCAATCTAAATCGATTGAAGCACGTTTAAATGTTGTATGCACCCTGATTGCGAATAAGAGCCATTCGGCCATTATACCTTTACCTTTTTCTTGTTACAGGAACTGAACGCAGGGACCAAGGATCCTAAGAACATATTCGTGTGGTTTCGGTATGTGAATTAATAACAATTGAAAGTCCTGTAGATACAACACAATAGACCATTGATTGTAGCGATATAACCGTCTAAACAGGTTTAAAATAAAAACAAATGTACACGTTATGAATCACTTTCATGCTTTCTGATCAAAAATTTGCGGTTGGTAATTGAATAAAGCCGGTTTAAAGCGTTAAAACCACCTACGCTAGTAACCGGCTAGAGTCCGACTCGTACACAATATCAAACCAGACTGTCTCCACCATCTCAAACTGAACACATTATTATATTATAAATAGAGTATACAATTTAAAAAGAAACAGTGATGGTAGAATGACATATTAATGTGAATAATAATTTATTTAAAAGGAAATCTAAATAGAGCGAAGAGAAGATAAATGCATCACTTTTTGCAATGCAGTGTATTTACAAAGATAAAAATGTACAAAAAATACAGAAGAAGAATATAAGTTTCGGTATTACTTTGAATTAAGAAGACTGAAACTTTGGCAGTGTTGTAGAACACAGTAAGTAACTCAAACCCCAAAGCCAAACCACGACACAACTAATTAACTTCAAAATTTAACTTTCCAAATTTCTTTCGCAAACTTCTAAAAGGGCAGCAGAGATGGATCAAGTAATATCTATAAAATGAAATGTTTAGACCATTGTTTCTATTATGTTATTATATTGGAGCACGTGCATGACTATGAAATTATGAAAAAAACAAACTTAAATACTCAAAATTAAATAGAAACAGGATCTAACTAAAACACAATGTAATGTTTCACCAATTTATTGAAATAAACTCAACAATTGTTTCGGTCATAGACCATTATCAAGAGTACATAAAATTTTACTAAAATTAAAAACTTACACGAACGTATATATAGTTCTGTTAGGTCTTACATAGAAGGAGAGGGGATGATGTGGTTACAAGTTCAATTTGATTATTTATTAAATTACACAAACGTATATATAGTTCTAATACGTATTACATAGAAGGAGAGGGGATGGTTCGGTTACAAGTTCAATTTGATTACTTACTAAATTAAGTTTGTGAGCTAGGGCTTTCTTAATTTTTAAATTTTCCAATAAATTTAATTTTTTTACTCTTCGAAATGTTACAATATAAAATTTTGATATTGTCTTGATCTAAACTATGTCTGGAATCGATACAGTGTTGTTAAAATCCCGTATTTTTAACTTTTTTATCGATACTGTTCACATGTTCTTTAATTCTAATACCAAGAACCTTCCCACTCTGTCCTATGTAAGATGCATCACAGTCTTTAGAAAATAATTGATAAATACCACTTTTTTGTAACATGTCCTTTTTAGGTTTGTTGTTGACCAAATGATTTTTAAGGTTTATGTTATTTGATTCTATTGCATGCATTCCTAGAAATTAAGAAAGCCCTAGCTCACAAACTTAATTTAGTAAATAATCAAATTGAACTTGTAACCGAACCATCCCCTCTCTTCCTATGTAAGACGTAATAGAACTATATATACGTTTGTGTAAGTTTTTAATTTTAGTAAAACTTTATGTACTCTTGATAATGGTCTATGACCGAAACAATTGTTGAGTTTATTTCAATAAATTGGTGAAACATTACATTGTGTTTTAGTTATATTGTTTAGAAACAGGATGTATATTTCAAAAAGATATCAACATTCGACCAGATATTTAATTTTTTTAAAGAGACCACTGTGCTTTTGTACGTTAGGTAAAAAAAGGAAGAAACAGTCCGCTTATTGTTTTTAATGCCTATTGTTTTCGCAGAGTTGCAATCTGCGACTTGGACGAAATAAAACGAGTAAGTTAATCGAGTTTGTCGTCAAAAACTCTCTGAAAGTTCAAGCTTATTGCCCTTAGGCCCAACGACTACAGAATGCAACGCGCTATAATAACTTTCCCACTTTTTAACATGAACGAAAACAATTCTACTTCTCCTATTTCAATTAAATTAGCCACAACTTTATAATGAAAACGTATAACTCATCATAACTAAAATTCTGAACATGCAAAACTAATTTAAAACAGGTTAACTTACACATAAACAGGTATATATAATTAATTGTAAATCTTGTACAATATAATAATTAATTTGGGTTTTTCACAAAAAAGACTATTTTCTATTATAAAAATTGTGCTTTGCTTCCATTCGTATAAAATAAATTCGTGTATTGTGAAAATAATAATAAAAAAAAAACTGGCGTAATATGTAGGGAACGAACAATGGGTCCCATTTCGTCGATTTCGTGGTAATTCGCGAGTTATTCTCCCATTTATTTACATTTAAATTGAAAAATCTACGGGTGCGCAATAAAGAGAGAGACAAAAAGTCGTTGTATACATAATTTTACGAGTGGTATTCCGTGATCTCCTAATTAATTGGTTCAAGCACCGAACGCAGATTATCTCGTGTGGAATTTCACGCATAAGCCTTTTCAATACGTCCCTGGTTTTTTTTTGCATTATTTCTCTTTCATATTCACACAGCCAGACGCTCGATAATACCCAATCATTAAGATTTGTTTACACCGCCGAAACAAATTTTTATCATTCAACTTTTTTTCGAATTTCACAACGTAATTAATGCTCCGAGTTGCACCAGACATGCACAAAATTGCAGTATGAACAACTCGAGGATAATGACTCTTCTTTATAGTGACGACGGTTTATCCATAAGAGCTGCAGAGTTGCAGAATACATAAAAAATTGCACGTAGAACACTAAAATATAATATTATGCTTTTTCTGTATTCATTGGTTTATAAAAAAATATTCAAAAAAGAAGGAATTAAAATCCTTATTCGTCTAAATATTAAGATCAAAGATCTCACATTTGGAACGCGTCCTACCAAGTAGGCACAACGAACCGAAAACCATATCCCACGACCGGTTTCGACCCATCAGTTTTCATCAGGTGGGCGCTGGTAAAAAGAAATATAGCCTGATCAGGATGGTCAAGTACATATGGAATATCATCAAGGGGAAAACGTTTTCATAGATTAATAGATAATAATAATATAAGATCATAGAAACGTAACAAGAAACTTTAAAATGATTCATTTGAAACAACGACGTGCCAACAACATATAAAAAATAACAATATTACGATTTTACGATAAACTAATTAAGGACTTTAGCTAGCTTTGCGGGACACATTTTATAATCAACGAGCATGCTCCGCCACTGCTAGCTTGTCTCATTTACGATAGAAACGGAGTTTTAATATTCATATCTTATTAGTAGTTGACGTATTTTATCTATTCTAATGGGAATTACTGTTAAAATATACAACAACCTCTTTAAGTCTAGATAAAAAAAAGAACAAACAGTGTAAAGCATGTTTCTTGTTTGCGGCGATTAAGTTAATTTCGAACATCGATAAAACGTCGTTAAATATTTCTGTTTGGACTGATTTCAAACATGTCAGTTATCGGCGGTATACATGCACACAAATGCGTGCCTATACTTACATTCAAAATGACATAAACAAACAAGACAGCAGAGGAAACGCATCGGGCAGCTGCCATAGATCCGAAATGCTTTAAACTTGTACAGATGTAAAGGAATACCGTGTATCAAGTGTATACCTACATCAGTGATGCCGATTTATTCTCACATAACCACCACCGGTTTCATGTTGCTGTTAACAAATAAAATTTTCGGTAATTTCGAAATGATACGTGTCAGATAGCACGCAAGATTGTCATTAGCTTGAATGGTCTGTTTGGTTTTTATTCCGGATGAAACTTGTTTATCCAGTAGCTTTAAAAGATATCATTTACAAATTCGGTAATGCACAGTGTGTTTAAACTTTGAACAGGTCTGGTATAAAATAAACTACAACGTTTAATGTCTTAATTTGACCACATTCCAAAAAAACAAAACAAACAAACCTACTTCTGCTATATATCAACCACAACGGCCACAAATCTTTTATATTGTAACTTGCATTTCTATAAAATTATTGTAGGCATGTTACGTTACTGAGTCAACAACACGCGACAGTCTAAAGTTATATGTCTAACTACAGACCACATGATCAATGCCATCTGCAGAAATTTGTCACTAATTATTGTAGGCATGTTATGTTGTAGCCCAAATATGTAAATGTAGACTTTTTACTGAGTCAACAACACGCGACAGTCTAAAGTTATATGTCTAACTACAGACCACATGATCAATGCCATCTGCAGAAATTTGTCACTAATTATTGTAGGCATGTTATGTTGTAGCCCAAACATGTAAATGTAGACTTTTTACTGAGTCAACAACACGCGACAGTATATAAGTTATATGTCTAACTACAGACCACATGATTAACGCCATCTGCAGAAATTTGTCACTAATTATTGTACTCATGTTACGTTGTAGTCCAAACATGTAAATGTAGACTTTTTACTGAGTCAACAACACGCGACAGTCTAAAGTTATATGTCTAACTACAGACCACATGATCAATGCCATCTGCAGAAATTTGTCACTAATTATTGTAGGCATGTTATGTTGTAGCCCAAATATGTAAATGTAGACTTTTTCGTTACTGAGTCAACAACACGCGACAGTCTAAAGTTATATGTCTAACTACAGATCACATGATCAATGCCATCTGCAGAAATTTGTCACTAATTATTGTAGGCATGTTATGTTGTAGCCCAAACATGTAAGTGTAGACTTTTTACTGAGTCAACAACACGCGACAGTCTAAAGTTATATGTCTAACTACAGACCACATGATCAATGCCATCTGCAGAAATTTGTCACTAATTATTGTAGGCATGTTATGTTGTAGCCCAAATATGTAAATGTAGACTTTTTACTGAGTCAACAACACGCGACAGTCTAAAGTTATATGTCTAACTACAGACCACATGATCAATGCCATCTGCAGAAATTTGTCACTAATTATTGTAGGCATGTTATGTTGTAGCCCAAACATGTAAATGTAGACTTTTTACTGAGTCAACAACACGCGACAGTATATAAGTTATATGTCTAACTACAGACCACATGATTAACGCCATCTGCAGAAATTTGTCACTAATTATTGTACTCATGTTACGTTGTAGTCCAAACATGTAAATGTAGACTTTTTACTGAGTCAACAACACGCGACAGTCTAAAGTTATATGTCTAACTACAGACCACATGATCAATGCCATCTGCAGAAATTTGTCACTAATTATTGTAGGCATGTTATGTTGTAGCCCAAATATGTAAATGTAGACTTTTTCGTTACTGAGTCAACAACACGCGACAGTCTAAAGTTATATGTCTAACTACAGATCACATGATCAATGCCATCTGCAGAAATTTGTCACTAATTATTGTAGGCATGTTATGTTGTAGCCCAAACATGTAAGTGTAGACTTTTTACTGAGTCAACAACACGCGACAGTCTAAAGTTATATGTCTAACTACAGACCACATGATCAATGCCATCTGCAGAAATTTGTCACTAATTATTGTAGGCATGTTATGTTGTAGCCCAAACATGTAAGTGTAGACTTTTTACTGAGTCAACAACACGCGACAGTCTAAAGTTATATGTCTAACTACAGACCACATGATCAATGCCATCTGCAGAAATTTGTCACTAATTATTGTAGGCATGTTATGTTGTAGCCCAAATATGTAAATGTAGACTTTTTCGTTACTGAGTCAACAACACGCGACAGTCTAAAGTTATATGTCTAACTACAGATCACATGATCAATGCCATCTGCAGAAATTTGTCACTAATTATTGTAGGCATGTTATGTTGTAGCCCAAACATGTAAGTGTAGACTTTTTACTGAGTCAACAACACGCGACAGTCTAAAGTTATATGTCTAACTACAGACCACATGATCAATGCCATCTGCAGAAATTTGTCACTAATTATTGTAGGCATGTTATGTTGTAGCCCAAATATGTAAATGTAGACTTTTTACTGAGTCAACAACACGCGACAGTCTAAAGTTATATGTCTAACTACAGACCACATGATCAATGCCATCTGCAGAAATTTGTCACTAATTATTGTAGGCATGTTATGTTGTAGCCCAAACATGTAAATGTAGACTTTTTACTGAGTCAACAACACGCGACAGTATATAAGTTATATGTCTAACTACAGACCACATGATTAACGCCATCTGCAGAAATTTGTCACTAATTATTGTACTCATGTTACGTTGTAGTCCAAACATGTAAATGTAGACTTTTTACTGAGTCAACAACACGCGACAGTCTAAAGTTATATGTCTAACTACAGACCACATGATCAATGCCATCTGCAGAAATTTGTCACTAATTATTGTAGGCATGTTATGTTGTAGCCCAAATATGTAAATGTAGACTTTTTCGTTACTGAGTCAACAACACGCGACAGTCTAAAGTTATATGTCTAACTACAGATCACATGATCAATGCCATCTGCAGAAATTTGTCACTAATTATTGTAGGCATGTTATGTTGTAGCCCAAACATGTAAGTGTAGACTTTTTACTGAGTCAACAACACGCGACAGTCTAAAGTTATATGTCTAACTACAGACCACATGATCAATGCCATCTGCAGAAATTTGTCACTAATTATTGTAGGCATGTTATGTTGTAGCCCAAATATGTAAATGTAGACTTTTTACTGAGTCAACAACACGCGACAGTCTAAAGTTATATGTCTAACTACAGACCACATGATCAATGCCATCTGCAGAAATTTGTCACTAATTATTGTAGGCATATTATGTTGTAGCCCAAATATGTAAATGTAGACTTTTTACTGAGTCAACAACACGCGACCGTCTAAAGTTATATGTCTAACTACAGACCACATGATCAATGCCATCTGCAGAAATTTGTCACTAATTATTGTAGGCATGTTATGTTGTAGCCCAAACATGTAAATGTAGACTTTTTACTGAGTCAACAACACGCGACAATCTAAAGTTATATGTCTAACTACAGATCACTAATTGTGACTTCATTAATGTTTAACATAGTTCGTTTCGAATGAGGATTACCGACTTGTCAACCTTCACTAACAGGCACGTATACCTAACAGAACATAAGTACTTGGTCAGTGATCTGTCAAACTGTCAGACGTACATCGCGATTTTCGTTGTCATCGGCACGCCAGTCAGAAGCTGTCTACTCCAACAGAACAACGATCAATTATCACGCTGTCTGAAGTTATTCGTTGGACAGTGTTTAATGGTAACAAGTATGGTGTTCTGTCGGAACAATCTAAGTCGTGCTGATGAAAGCCAAAGAGTTCGAAATCGCGATCAACCTCTGACGTTTCCGACAGATCACTGACCAAGAACTTGTGTTCTTATACATACGTTATCGTCAAAATTAAAGTAGACGGCTTATACACTGTAGTCAGAATTAAAACATATTCCTTATATGTTGTGGTCGAAACTGAAGTAACTTGTCTATACGTATGGGTCAGAATATAAAGTAAACTGTTTACACATACATTGTGTCGTGTTTTTATAACGTTATGGATTATAAAGATGTTACTAACGTTGTGATCAATTTCTCCTTTTGTTTCTATGTATTAAATTTTGTTGTATAAATTCTCATATTCATCCTATCTATTTAATTTTGTTGCATATACGATCAGATGTCATCCGCAAACTGACCACACAGATTCGTAGCTAAATTGATTCACTTATTATGAACGACGACTGGGCGGTTTCACATGCTGCTCTCCACATTTCCATTTTGCGTATCGTATCGTATGCTCGATGACGACGGACATTTAAAATTTTAAAAGCTCATGTGCCGAAACGTTATGCTGCTTCGTGTTATCATCGAACCCGGAGAACTTCCTGTAGATGTCGTATGCCATTATCACTTCCGTAAAGCTTTTTTAATGGGATCGTATCTTGTTTCTGTAAACCGCGTATAAAAGGAACATTTTAAAACGTAAATATGATGGCATTTAATTCGAAAATTGAAACTAAACAAGTAATTGTAATTAATGAATGGTAAAACTTCTTCTTGATTATTTCAATTATGTAGCCATACTCCTGTTTCTAGTCAAAAATGATTTAAGATACGTATGTATATCTGTTTTGCATTAAGAACTGAAGTATTTGTTAAAGACGGAAACTGCGAGTTTTCAAGTACAAAAGGTGCACAACTTGATGACAAGAACCCCCTTCTGAACATAGTTCATTGCTCGCGTTTTTCACCTTAAAGAATACGGTACTCAAAAGCGCCTGCTACTTTTGTAGTGATATTCTTTTGTTGTAGATTTAGAGAAAATTGTAAATTCTTGTCAATTGATTAGCGTTAAGGGGAACGTGTTAGCAGTTAACGCCTTGTCTGAGGGCAGTGAAATTAATTCACCCCCAGAAAACGACCCCTTAGTATCGGTTTGTTGTCGTTGTCGCCCCCTAATGGATTTCGCGCTCGGAAAAAAGTCTTTTACAACAACCAATGTCAATCGCTTTGTTTCTTGAAATGAAACAAATTTACGAGGTAACTGTTTAAAAGTTTTTGCAAAGTTTGTAGCAAGTTCGGAATGTCTTAGAAGGCAACCGAAGTCGGGTGGGGAAAGATGGTGGCTAGATACCACCCTCTTAAATATACCAAAGCAAAGACATTTGAGTGTAGAGCTAATTTACTTGAGACTGCATAAATATACTATTTCGCTTTATTAAGGAGAAACTCCCTCGACTATATTTTATACTACTTAACCAGGGGTGACGGAAGCAATTTGGTATTTGCCTTAAGCTGACAAATCGTCTGGCCGCTGTTTCGGTTCAGTCATAATACTTTCTCATTCTCTCTCAAACTGTCTAATATATATCTGTCTTTCTTTATATGTCCCTTCTCATGCGCTACACTACGAGCTTGAAGTGGAAATGCATTTCTCCTAAAAACCTTTTAAAAATAGATTGCTCGGTAAACGCGAAGAGCAAGGAGTATACGGGCCCCCAAGGAAATGAATCGAAATGTAATATGTAATCTGTTGCTGTTAGTTGATATTTCTTTCGTTTTCTTTTTCAAAACGTCGTTACAGACATGTACTGAACATGTTTGCCTTACTAAATTGCTAACCTTTATTTGAACTACCTAAACACATTTCAACTAAATTGTTTCGACGTGTTTCCAATATTCAACTTTGACTAGTCGTGGATGTGCGATAAGAAAAAACTGAAATACAAACTTTTAATATTACAAGTGAGCTCTTTTCCAAAGAAAAATTTTCAAAACCCCCAAACGACCAAAGTAAGTATTAACTTTGAAAAAATACAAAATATTAATGAAATGTAATTCTGAATTGGCTCTTTGTCAAACATATTTAAATAATAACACTTAGTATTATTTGTTCCATATTTTTTTTTTTTAAGAATCTGACAATACTCTTCCCGCTATTAAGTCATTATTAAAAACTTTGATTCAGATCCTTTTAATAATCCTTTACCTTTACCCATGGCGTAACTAACAGTTTATTTCTTAGACACATATATCTAACAGAACATAAGTTATTGGTCGGAGATCTGTCGAAACTGTCAGAGGTGGACCGCGATTTCCAGTTCTTTGGTTCGTATCAGTACGTCTCGCTGTGGACAGTTCTCTATTACAGCATGCTGATGAGAACCAAACAGTTCGAAATCGTGATCCACGTCTGACAGTTTAAACAAATAATTGACCAAGGACTTATGTTCTTTAATGTATACATTCCTATCACGTAAACTGTTATATCGTGGGTTTAATTTGACAAGTCGAAATCCTTATTCGATAAGGACCTTGCCAATCATTAATGAACTCATTGGCCAAATACTTAAGTTCTATTTGTACCACAACTCATTTGTCTAATTTATTACGCCTAATATTAATTTATTATACCGATGTCAATTTTAATTGTAAATAGCAAAAATTGAAAATTGAGGAGTTTAATTTAAAAAAAGCACTTGTTAAAATTGAATTAATTAACTGTTTGTCTTTACTGCTATTTGTATTCGTTCTCTTCATTAAAAAAACTCTCATGTGTTTGGAAACGGTCGGTAATTAGATAAATTACTACGGTAACTGGAAAGATTAGTGATGTTTAAAATTTCCTTGACAAAAGGTTTAGCTTCAGTCAAACGATTCAGAGATATTAACTACTTATAATGTCTAAATAAGGGTTACTAAGGATGGGGTCGGCTCGCTGGAATGGATCAAGATGAATGCATTAACGTTACCCAGGATAATTAAATCTTGATAATTCGAAGTCCTCTTTCGTGTAAATCATAAATGTAATTAAAAAGGTAAAGAAAACCTCGATGAAAATTCTACAGTTTGTTTCTATTTTAATAACCCTTCTCGATACGATGCAATATTTACGAAAAGCATTATCAATACTGAATTTTTTATCGGGGAAATACTTTATTAAAAGGGAAATTTAACAGTTCAACTTTTTTAAAAGATAGAAAAACCAATTACTTACATTCTAACGAAACGAAAACTGCATTTATCACTTCTTTGCAAAGATTATAAAGGCGTAGACGAGATAATATGCAGGTGGATTAGTTCTTTTGCCCTCAGTTCACAGTATGGTGAGATTAAGCTACTTTTAATTTAATTCTTTAATTTATTTTAATCTGGAATTCGCTTAAAATTCAGGACTCGAGTGTAACAACGCATAAAGTGCACTAATCTTAACCAAGAAGTTTATATTAAAACTCAAACTCCTTTGGAAACGATTTTACTCGACAAAAACCTCTTCCTTTATAATATCAAGTTACAAGGTACTAAATTATTTCGAAATTTGGTTATATACAAAGACGTAATAGTGGAATCGTTTTAATTCTATTTCTATTTAAAAAAAAAACTTGGATAAGTACCAAAATTAATTCTTTTGTTATATTAAATTCTCCTGATATATTGTAAACCTTCGATAAAGGATGTCCTAGAGTCCTACACAGTATTTTTATGAATGCTATCAGATGTTATGTGTTCTGAGTTTTGAGCTATTGTCTCCTACCTAATTTATTCTTCCTGTTAAGCATTGAATAGAAACTTAACGAATTTGTAGTAGCTATTTCTTTAATTTATTAGTGTACGCGATGATGAATTATTCTACTTAGATCTTAAAACATATTTGTGAACACAATTGAATAATTGAGTTACTTATCTTCTAATGTGTGCTGTTCTATATCTAGGATTAGGTCAAAGCTCTTAAAATGATGTTATGATCTAATGTTGTTGAAGAGTTTTATTTATTACAATACCTAAATGTTCATATTCTAATATTAAATATCTACTTAATTTTTTTAACTACAAACATTACTTGCTTCACATGTTTATTGCCAGCTAATGTTAAGTTAGTATCTCATCGTTTCAAAGAGCCAAGGATGTTTGTTTTTATTATTATTAATGTGAATAATTCTAAACGCAAAATAGTTTACTGTTGTTTTGAAATAATTAACATATGGGCCAAATAAATGCGATATCCAAATGTAATGAAGAGATGAGATACCTTTGTAAAATGTGGATTGCCTGACCAAAATAAATCGGTTTCTTGTAGGGTGTTTTTGGGTCAAATCCATATGTCCGAATATGTGTATAATGTTTGAAAATCTGTAAATGTGCGTGTAAAGTGGAAGTGTTCATGTGTGCAGCTTACGGAACCGTAGAAAGTTTCTCGTAGCCTATGTTCTTGATTTATTTGTTTGAAGAATGCGGACTGTTCATAAAACTGACAACAGATGCAATAAATGAAAATTTATTTTCGTGTGTAAAAATGGAGAAAAAATAAAAGGAACCGAATTCGCTTTGTGTCCGATTTAATTGACCTCCGGCACGCTTACCCCTAATTTTACAAGATTTTGTTTATTCCGACAATAATGGTTTCTTTTCGAAAATATATAATACACAATTCCTTACAATATTTCCGGCTAATTGTAAATTAAATCGAATCATTCATGTTAAATACTGAAAAACTATTTCTTTCGATTACAGTAACACATCACTGACTGCTTATCAGCCAAGAAGGATTTATCATAACACGTTCAGTCATGACCTTTGGTTTGTAATAAATACACTATACTCATGCGAAAAATTAAGGAAATAGTTACTTCATATGGTAAGAGTAAATACAAGTATTGCGATATTGTATATACTTATTTAATTATTTAATCGAAATTTTAATAATAATATTATTACCTCAATTGTCGATGTACGGAAAAGTTGAGAAAACTTAGTAGAAAAAGATTAGCTTAATTACTTGAACTGTATTTGCACGGTTTGGTTACGATACCCATTTAGAAAGCAAAATAAGAGGGAACAAAGTTGAAGTAACAAGAGGGTAACTTTCTTTCGTCTTAAAAACTCGATAAATGCTAAGTGCTAATAATTATGAGATACGAAAAGTTATTAGACGTTTCGACGAAATTTTAAACTTTAATTAACTTTGCGCTGCTATTAATTAAAACAAGTGGAAAAAAAATGAATGGTACAAATGGTCCTACCTTCAGTATAATAAAATCCATGTAAGTGGATTGGTTGGTTGATGTTCTCCGTACAACTCAGTTGCAAACGTTGACAAAAATTAATTCTGAGCTTAAGTCATTACCACGAGTTCGAAGGGTAGTTTCCCGCACGTGGCTTGAAACGAAACCACGTCTCTAGATTCAACCGAATGAAGAGGGAGACTGACGTTTGGTCTCCGTCGTCTTCTTTAGTCTCTCTACACTGCACCCTCAGTTCCGCGCACCCCGCTTTGCTACCGTTGTCGGCACAACTACTACTGCTACAAGCTACATGCACACATACACAGACACAGTCTCGCCAATACCTAACACTACACCTACTACTACCACGCGTTTCTTCTCCTTCTGCTGTTGGGCTGCTGATGTTGCTTCTGCTTCTTTCATTATCTCGCATTGTTGTTAGTATTGGTAGAGAAGAAGGCAAAGTAAAGTTCCAAGTTGCAGGTTCAGTTAAATTTACCACTATACATTCTACTCACCGCTTTGTTCGCCACTCTTTCAAACTCGTACGTGCGAACTTTTCTTGCACACTGATTTCTCTACAGAACTTACCTGGAACAAAAACAGGAAGTTCCTTTACTATACTGAGTCGTCTTCCTTATATCGCGTGTCATAAATTACTTTAACGTCTTACAATTCACTAATTTAAAGAAACCTAAAATTAATGTAGAAAATAAAAAACACAAACACAAGTTACAAAGATGTTTATTGTACCACAATGTACAGGTGTTACTTCTTCCACCTGAAGAAGCCACTGCGTGGCGAAATGTACATTGTGGTACAATAAACATCTTTGCAACTTGTGTTTGTGTTTTTTATTTTCTACATTAAAATGGAGTTACAATATTTAAAAGCTACATCAATTCAATTTTTGATAAACCTAAAATTTATAACTCAGTAATTTATAGGGAAAATTGTAATATAGTATTTTTCGACTATTGTTCAAAAATTCGAGCGAGTGGTGACGCGATATCATCAAAATTTTATCTTTCACCATAAATCTATATGCAGCTTGATGAAATATTCAAAATTAATTTTCAAAGAATAATTTTTCTAAAAATCTGAAAATGTAACAGAATTTTTAATAATAAATATATGTTTTATGAAGTTTCCATAATTTTTATGGAAACCGTACGACCTTCTTAAAAAATACAGCAGAATTAAGGAACCGAATTTTCCGTTCCTGTTTTTAGACCTTAATGATTTAATTTTCTAATATTTTAAGTAATTAATTTCCCATAGGTACTATTATATGGTTTAGTGGACGAATAAGGAAATAACTACATCAGAAAGTTGATGTTTATCTAAGGAATTCGGTATTGAACTTTGAACTTGACAAATTGGGGTAATACTGAGTTGAGTGGTAACTCAAAAGCAATGCAGAGTTAATTACCTTGGATATTCAAAAATGTATACGTCAGTGTCATAAACTATATATATATATATATATTGGTCAACACTTCGTATATTAAATAATGATGAGCTTTTGTAGCTTATTCTACTAGTGACGTAAAAAAAATTCCCTCAAAATAAAATTACTACTTTCGTTTTTATGTGTTTACAAATCCATGTGTTGAGTACAAATCGTAAGGTTTCTGTTCAATAAATGGGTGTGCAAAGAATCAACACAATAAGCTGACCAAGTACGATTTTCACTTGAACATAAAGCCATTTAAAAAGCAACAAGTTAACGTTCTTTTTAAAAGACATTTTATTTGACGCCGGTTCTTTTCAGACGGTTTATTACAAGGCCCTCGGGGTTTCAGATCAAGAATGAAGTTCGCCTATAAAATTGTATCTACGCAACAATTTCTTTGTGTGAATTCAATTCAAACAGTTGTACAAGTTATTTCTTCAAAACGTACTACAGAAAGCACATAAAAGAAAATTTAAAATGCAGATATCGTGAGCAGTCTAATCTATGAATGAATATGAATTTTCGACATCTACGTGTATTAAATTTCGTTTTGTACCCTACGTAGACAATAGAACAGCATTTAAACAACAACAACAAGGTTATTTTCTGCAGTGTAAGCGAGCAAGATGTGATGCCCGTTGCTAAAAGGTCAAAGAGATTATAAATGATCTCGGTCCTTTTTATCTGAACGCATAAGACCATTTCGTTTAATAACAGGCTATGAGGCGGTATCTCAGAAATAAATAGACATATACATGCACCAATGCAAACCTTCAGATAAACTAAACTTTTGAATTTATTTCTGACTGTAATTACGAAATTAAAAACTTGTTGAATACAATACAAGATATATTACAAACACAGATAGAAACTAATCGATGTTAGTAATGTATATCGATAATTTCGGAGCTTTTTTATATAGTAGAAAGATTTCGGCAAGTCTTTATATCATTTATCTAACACCAATTACTTTTTACTTTACATTTTGCGTAATTTTTACTTTTCACATTAACATTGACACTTTTGTTTTCTGTTTTATTTTAGTGTTACGTGCCCAAATCTGAAAAACGGAACGTTCGAAATTCATTGATGTCCGAAGTTTAGAAAAAATGTAGTAAGTAGTTGAATTTTAACTTTGCGGAATTAAATGAATAGTTATTTTCTTTTTCAGATCATCGCATATGTGTGTCAGATGAAACTTGTGGAAGCACGAATTGATTAATTGTTATTTCTTTTAAGTTTTTCGTCAGTAGGTGATTATGATACGGAACACACTGAAAATTACTTAAGCACTACTTTAAATGAGGTTTTCTTTAATATGTTTAGTTTTAAATTTTATTAAAAACTAAATTAATGTATGTAATGTAAGTTATTAACGATTAGTTAAATACATTTATATTTGTTTTCTATCGTTCTGGTTATGGTTAAATTAAGAAACATATACAAAAATTATACTTGTGTAAAATACAAGAGAAAGTACTTAAATAAAATTTGAAATAGTATAAAAGTATTTAAACATGTATTCGAAATACTTACCGACTTTGCCAGAAGTTAAGAATACCGTAAGTATAGTATTAGTTTAATTGTATTCTTTATTATAATAAAAAGATATTATTAGATTTAAGTCATGTACCTACTTATATTACATCCATATTGAAAAACATATTTTTATTTAAATTGTTACTTTTATAATCAATAAGTATACTTACCTTAATTGCAATAACTTTAGTTTATTTAGCAAGCGTTATTTCTAAAGGTGCAGGCCGGTTTTAATTATCACGGATATATCGTATCATACATACTTAGGATTATTTCAAAAATATAAATTAATTTTTAGTAATAGGTTGTTTACCTATTGCGCCATCTATAGAGAAATAGGTGAAGTTGTCATTTTGAAAATGTGTTATATTACAGAAAACTGTAATATTAGAAGATTTGAAAATGAAGGTTTGATAAGTTCTTTATAGATGTCTCAAATTTTGGTTTGCAGACAATTTAAAATCTAAAAATTAAGAAGTAGACTAGCTATATTAGGGTGGTTGGCCGGGGAGGAAGGTGGTTGTCAGTTATTAATATTGCTTTATTTCCAATATAATGTCATTAATGATGGACCTAAATATTATTTTTTTTTCTAATCTAATGTCATTAATGATGGACTTTTATTTTCAAGTTTCTAATGTCACTCATTTTATAGATTGTGTTCATTAAAGAAAACGCTTTAATTAATTTTGTTATAACTTTAATTGTAACCATTCAAACACAAGTAATACAAAACCACATATACAAGTATGAATAAAGACTATATATAGTAACAAATACCTAATATTTTTTTTGTCATTTTTTTAACCCACAAACCCTGAGATCCCTAAAAGTACATAAAATTGTTTAATCAAGTACTTTCCTAATCTTGGAAGTGGAATGGCAAGTACCAAATAACGTCAGTCTATAACTAATCGTAAGTAAATGCAACAATAAAAATAACAAATTAAATAAAACTGGCCAGTGAGTAGGAATTGAAATTAAATGTTTAACAATTATTAATCATAATTAGGCCAGACCATTTTATATATTAAACTAACAATGGCACATTAATTGTAAACAATAACCATTTCATGAAACCTGTCTTCCTTCCACCACCGAAGTTTAGTTATTAATCATGAAGTTTTGTAATAAATACTGTTTTTAATACAATACTAAAATAGTGTCAATTTCTCTATCAATAATAACAAGCTATTTCAGTATTACATTAAAATTAGCAGTTAGTTGAAAATTTACTAATACTTTATCAATTATATAACAAAAGGTAGTATAGCTTTCCTGTCTTTTGGATATTTGGGAAAGTCCTTCTTATAAGCCTTGTGTTTTCCTAGAGCCCACACAGCCATTTGATACATTCCCGCCAGTGCAAAAAGAAATGCTGAAATAAGAACAAGTATCACAGAAGTATCTTTAAAAATAAATCATTTGACTATTTTGAATTAGGGTCGTTTGAGTATTATGCAAGTGTAGTTCAGAGCTAGGAAAAGCCTTCACCAAAAGAGCTCCAACATTTACTTAAAATGTTTAAGTCCTTAAGACCTAATTACATTTTTACTTCGAATTACCAATTACATCAAAGTCTTATGCTTATGCTTATGAAAGGAACTCTGACCATACCATAAGGCTTGAAGTACTTTGAAAATATTAAAGCCCTTTTGATGTATCTGCTATATTCTATATTATTTTTATTACTTAATTGCGAATTAACAGTGAGAAGCCTTCAGGTACTTTAAAATACAAATAACAATGCATTTTTATAAATAATTCGTTTATCAAGCCCCAACTACTTCTTTGGAAAAGAGCTTGAAGTGCTTCTGTCCTGAAAGGATTGGAAGAACATTTTCATTTATAAAACACTAATGCTTTGCCCACATCTGGTACAGTTTTTATAAAAAAAATTCTATCCCCAACAGCAAGATAAAGAATTTTTTATCCCTTGCAAAGGATAAGACAAAAACATTTTTACATTCTCTTGGTATTATTATCATTAAATTTATATTTATGATAGATGTAAGGCAATAGAATATAGATATGGTATAACTACATTATAAACAAAATATATAATGAGCCTGTTATTTTTAAGATTTCATTTGCCACTTTCCAAATGAAACCCTATTTCCATTTTTTTGAGTTACATTACATCTTGTACTTATTTATATTACATTATTATTATTTTTAATGCTGCATTTGTACTGTTTTCATCTGTTGTTACAAGTTATTTCTTTTTATATTTAAATTATTTCTTGTTATGTAGAAATATCTTACAACCCATTGAATTTAATGAATAAATAAATATATGCATAGATAGGTGATTGGTAATAATTCTAATAACTGTATTCAGTTATTTATTCCTTGTTGTTAGGAAAAATTGTAAAAATCTGAACATTTAATATCCTTAGTAACTTTACAAAATACTTGAACGACCCCATAACAGGAACTTAAATATTATAAAGTTAGAGTTTGTAATTTATAATAATTTTTTAACAAAAAGGTGCCTACTTCAAGGAAAATCTGTGACAAAAACAGAAAACCAAATGAGTTACAACCTATTAGTCAGTTGTAGTAATTACTTTTTTACAACTTGAAAAAAAATCTTAATTAAAATAGTGATAGATATAATTACCTGGCAAACAAGAAGTCATTAAGCTAAAACCTAACCAAGCACCAAATTCATATGTATAATTAGGACATGATACAAAATTAAATAGTTTGGTCAGTGGATTTTTGTTTGGTTTTGGTATTTTCTTTTCCTTTGTTCCTGGTGGTCTCAAGTCACGAAGAAGTAAGTGAATACTCAAGTTACCAATTTCACAAATCTATAAATGAAAAAAATACATTTACTTTTAATAACAGAATTGTAAATAGTGGAAATTAACACTTACTGTAAATAGTGCCAGTCCAAATGTAAATAATAACATATTAGGAGGTGTATACAAAGGGTGATTTACATAGTAAGCCACATATGCTGCAAAACCCCAATAGTACCCACAATTTTTAAATAAATTAAAAAGTGGCATAGTATTGTGAGAGAAGCGGTGAACAAATACTGTTTCTAATAATCTTTTTAAATAATGGAGTGACCAACATAGAAGAGCAACACTAAAAGTCAAAATGATATAGCATTTTAAAAGATATTTATTTAAAAACTTACTGGTAAACAAATGAGTAATCATTAATAGTTTTGTAGGAATTTCCATAAACAAGCCATGGGCGTTGTGCTATTATAAAGTAAACCATCAATGGACCCAAATATTCCAGAATAAATACAAGTTTCCATGAAATTTGTGGACCCAAATCTTTCAGGTAAATTTCAGATCCATTTTTTAAACCTAAATCATGTACAGTTACATTGTCTGGTTGGTTCTTTCCTGGGTCTTGTATTCTAATTGATTGACGGTCAATGTACAAGGCTGGACGTTGTTTTGCAATTTCCTTTTTTATATCTGTTATGGTAGATTGCTGGGAAACTTTAATAGTACATAATTTACGTTTTGATTTTGCCAAAACAACGTTTAACTGTAATAAGCAAAATAATTATTAATAGGAAAAGTTAGGTTAAATCACATACCTCAGTCATTGTAAATTAAATCTTCAGGCAAGCGTCAGCACTAATGAACAAAAAAGAACCTTTTAAAATATGCAGATTATTACATCCAAATATTTCAATCGACTTGCTTCAATGACGTTTGCATAATTCAACCAATAAAGGTATTAAATAGCAGTAATTTAAATGTCTCCTTCGGCAATATTCGACAGGTCAAGCTGGTTATCGCTTGTTATTTCACTTACAGGTATACACAAAATACAAAAATGTTGAACGCCTGAAAAATTAATACAAACTTACTGTTACTAACACAAAATGATTGAAAATAAATTCAATTTTTTCAACGCCTCCTCCACTTACTTTTAAAATTACCTTTCGTATGTACAGTTATCTTAAAAAATAACGAGAGTCGTTTTAAAGAAAAGTTGTTTTATTTCTTATCGAAACGCCAATACAGCTCGTTTAATGTATTAAAGGTCACGATCCTACTCATTATGATAATCTTTATATTAATTATTACTAACAATTGTGTTTTAAATTGAGCAAAAGGTAATTCACAATTAGATTCGGTGAACTTGCAATTGTAACTTCAATCAATAAATCTTTAGTTTTGGATTTTTCAATGATTTGCTTTTCTTTCTTACGGTTAAAGCACGAAGAAAGGAAAAAAAATGTTTTGCGGGTTTTAAAAATTTCTGGGTATATTCATTTCGTTGTTTTTCTTAAATTAAATTCTGTTAAGTATAATTTGTACTTGTTGAAAATGTGTTTTTTTGTTTTTGACAAAATAATAAAAAATCACCAGTAACGTGATATTGTAATGATAAAATTTTATTTTTCATTTTTATTAAAAATATATTATAAAAAAATCATCTATAAACTATAATAAATCGACAGTGATCATGTATTATATTAACTATTAATTTAACATGTTTGTAAATAAAGTTATTCAGATTAAAATTCAATCATTTCGTGTGAGACATGCTGTATTTAAAAGAAAAGCAAATTCTACAACTTCATGGTATACATCTTCAGGTCATACTGAAATGTCAAAGTCAAAGCTTGCTTCTTGTTAGGCTTACGATCGTATTTAAGGTTAGGACGTTGTGACATGGGTTGTGACAGTATCATCACGCAGTCATTTGCAGACGTTTGTGACCAAGTGCGAGTGTATATTATTATTTTTTTTAAATTATGTTTCGACATCTGGAGCTTCATTCTGAATGAAGATTTGTATTTAAAAGTAATGTGATTCTTTCGGCAATGGATGTGAAGGCAAATTTTTCTAATGATCGATGTTCGTATTTTCTTTTTGTTTTTAAAACAGAAAGAAGATAGTGATAAAAGTGATGTTTTATAAAATAATGATTAAAAACTGTAATATTGTTGGAGGAAGGACGCTTACTTGTGTTTTACCCTCCAACATCGGTGAGGTACCCAGTTTCAATAACTACCCACTTTTTTGTTACACTAGTTAAATACAAATGTAACATAGAAGAATGCAGGCAAAGAAGCGCTATTTGCTGGTGTTTGTGTCTTGTGCATTTTTAGCTTATTGTTATTTTGGTGGTTTTCGTTTGAAAAGTAAAGATAAAAATTCTGAAATAGATAGTTTACCTAGCTACTTAGACTTTCATTCACTAAGGACAGGAAGTGTTAGTAAACATAGAGAAAAACCCATAAGCGAAAATACACATTTATGTCGAATGGAGACGTGTTTTGACTTTACAAGATGCAAGTCTTTTAAAGTGTATGTATACCCTCCAGATGAAAATGTGGTGCCTGGTGAATCCTATCAGAAATTGCTTAGTGTATTGGAGGAGTCAAGGTATTACACGAATGATCCTACACAAGCCTGTTTATTGGTCTTAAGTTTAGACACTTTAGATAGAGACCGTTTAAGTACGGATTATGTGAGAAACCTTCAGTTACGTATACAAAAATTGCCATATTGGAACAAAGGTATTAACCATCTTATATTTAATTTATACTCTGGATCATGGCCAGATTATGCAGAGAACAGGCTTGAATTTGACACTGGAATGGCTATATTAGCTAAAGCTAGCATGTCCTCGACAAATATTAGACCAAATTTTGATATTAGCTTACCATTATTCCATAAAAAGCACCCAGAGAAAGGTGGTGAATCAGGGTCTGTAGTTAGTAACAATTTTCCCCTTAACAAAAAGTATTTATTGGCTTTCAAGGGAAAAAGGTATGTCCATGGTATTGGATCTGAAACAAGGAATGCACTGTTTCATTTACATAATGAGCATGATATAGTTATGGTCACAACATGTAGACATGGTAAAAACTGGAAGGAAATGAAAGATGATAGATGTGATTTTGATAACACGGAATATGATAGGTAAGTTAAAAAAAATTACATAAAAAGTAGGAACACATACAGGTATTTAGTATTCCAATTATAATGTGATGAATTATTTCTTAAGTATGTTAAATTCGCTAAATATATAGGTATAAACGTGATTGTATTCTCCTAACTATGATAATTATTTTTACCATCAAGTGTTGAAAATGTGTGTTCAATAATTTAATTAGATTTATTAACAAATAGATAAAGAATGTATCGTTTTCTTGGAAGTATAAGTAATATCTATTTACGTATTTGCAAAAGATTATTTGCATCTTTGCAAAATATTGCCTGCAATAATTAAAACGAGTAGTTTTTGGAGTTCACTACTTTATACAGCGCGATTTAAAAATTTGATTGATAATTTGTATGTCTATTTCGAGTTTGTAATTGTAAATTTCATCCCTTCGTTTTATACCTTTTATTAGATTAGATTTCATCCACTAAAGTTTAAGTCGTTAACGAATATTATTATTTTTAAATTTTACGTCACTATTAGCCCCATTCTGATTTGTACTTGAGTAAATTTACTCTTCTTTTAATCCGAAATGTAAACTGATTGTGTGTGTGTGTGTGTGTGTGTAGGTATTTGTGAAGATGTGCAAAATTGTTTATTTTTCTTGTAGGTTTGCGATAAGTTCATACTAATTGCAACATGTTCAAATAAGCTTTTGCAAAACCAGGATACATAATATACATATTTGTATGTACCTATATGTAAGCTTTACTAGCGAAATACTGAATAATGTTTATTCAGGATGTAGGAACGTCAGTATCTTTTGTATTCAATTCGGTAACAATATTCGAACTACGTCAGCCTATTATTACTTATTTTATATTATTGACGACCGTTTAAATGATATACAGGGTGACTCCAGATAATTCTATTTTTACGGTATTCGCAGAATTACTCATTAAGATGTCCAAATTCAATTATATCAGGTTATTATTTAATTAAACCGTTTTATAAAAGTTGTTGTAAATTAGCAAGAGCACTTTCATATGTATTCATTACAGACATGTTGCATATATGTATATATAAATTTGTAATTAGTTCATGCTAACATACACAGTTGTTTTTTTACTGTCCTTACCGATAAGTCACTGCAATATCAAATTACGGAAGGATGTAAATTAATACCTTTTTTTTACTTATCACATACATGCATATTCCCTGTAGGCGGATGAAATGTATACTATTTATTATACATATAATTAAAATTGATGTATTTGTCTTTAATATCGAAATAACTGCGTATTTTAAGTTCATATAGTTATTAGTATGCCACTAAGACCCAAATGTCTGTCTGTCTGTACGAGCTAATTTTCGAAACGGCTGATTTTTACAAATATGAAGGGGAGGTTGTCAGGAGTGATTTAGGCTACTTTTTTTCACGTGGGGTGAAAGCTAGTAATATATAAAATCGATTTAAAGAATTGGTACATTTATATGAAAGAAAACATAATTACACACATTCATTTTTTTAAAAATTAAATTTCACATTTTAATACTGTAAAAGTAGGAGATTGAATAGGTTAGTAGGTATATGGTAAATTAACATTATCATTGACCAATTTATCTTAAATATTATGTCGCAATTTACAAACGAATTTAAAACCCACGTATATTTGGAGTATGTCTGATGAAAAAACGCTGATTTATAAATATTTTCGATCATTAATTATAAACAAGAACAAATACGTGATTAAAACGTATACACCACTAACTTGTTTTAAGCAGTAATGCTAAATAAAGTTGTTAAAAGAATAATCGACTGTTTTTAAATTTATTAATTGTTAAATTTTTTTGGGGTGCTTTTCATAAAAAATTACATATTTAAAATGGATTTAAATTATTTTAACGGTTTTAATGCGGCAAAAGCTGTCAATTAAGTGATGTACGTTTCTTTAAAGATTGCATTTGCAAAAAAATAATTACGTAAATATCTTTGTTTTATAGTCAGAATAATTCCTCAAATTAATGCAAGTGAACTTTGAAATAACTTTTTTTATGCAACTTGGCACGCTATTTGTTTGGTGATTATAAAAAGCAGGTTTAGTTTGCTTAATTGTACATATGTGTACGTGAACATATTATTCTGAACAAAGTCTTAAAGTAGTGTTTTTTTTTAATTGCATGTTTTCAAGTTTTTATGGTTTACTAGACTTGGTCATTAAATTTTGCTAGCTTTCAAGTGTGCCTAAAGATCATTGCTAAAGATCATGTATTGTCGTCTTTATTATTTGCTAAAAATAGTGTTTATGCTGTAAAATTGTCAAAATTTCAAGTTGAATTTACAAAAAAATTTGTGTTCATCAGCATGAATAATAAATATCGTATGATGGTTAACTGTGCTGTACTTTTTTTAAATACGTAAGATACCTAGGTGTCAAGGTTAAAATGGGCCATCAACGTGTTTGCTAAAACAACTATTGCGTTAGCATAATACATGTAACTCTCTCTTTTACATTTTCCATTGAACAAATAGTCATTGAAGATAATTGATGTATGTTTGTTTTAAAAGTTGAGTTCTCATTCGAAAACTTTCGTTTAGATTTTTTAGAATATATCTGCACAGTGCAGGTATAACTTTTAGGCTTTGTTCTGTACATAATATGTTGTGTGTAAATCAATTTTCAATTGATTACATTCAGCCTGATTCAGATAAATTACGGTTCAAGGAGAACCACATTAAATTGAAAAAAAGGTTATCAATAACTAATGATTAGTAAAATTACATACATAACTACTATTCATTAAAGATTTTTGCTTAGACGTCAACAATTAACGTTTGCTAATACAGTTCTAATTATTTTCTTTTTTCTTATTTCGTTACTTATTTGAAAGCAGCAAAAAAAAAAACCGAGTTATTTTGTTTCTGTTTCTGAATTTCTTCGTTTTCTATAAAATGTTTAATCTACAACATAACCAGAGTATTCTTTGGTAGGAAAACTGGATGGATAGAAATGTTTTTAATATATTCTCAGCCCACTTCATTCGTAATAGTTTTCTGCCCACATATAGAGACAAAAACAACTTTCCTTGAAGAAGTTTTAAAGAAATTAATAGAGGCCCTTATGTTTACTATTATATGTACGGTTTTGTAAATGAATATTTTTAGTAGCTGCATGAAATGTAAAAAATGTTCAGCAAAAATAATTAATGATTGTGATGAGAAAATACTGGCAAGAACCTTTTGTTTCGTGAGAAATTTACGTAAATTTGAAAATTAAAAGAAAAAATTATAAAGCATTGTTTCTAAAAATTATTTTTCAGAAGATTGTGGTTAATAAACATCAGGATGTTTTTGAAATGATATGAGGTAAACCACAGTTAATAATAATTCGTAGATAACATTACAAAATTTGGAAGAACGCACAATAGAAACCGCAAAAAGAAGACATTGATATACAGGGTGTCTCAAAATTCCGTGTACATAGAGCAATCATAGGTTCCTGGGGTCAAAATAGGTCGATTGAACTAAACATGTATGTATATAACAAATTGATTCGTTTGCCTGTGAGAGGACGCCAAAGTTACCAAAAAATATTGTTTTTTCTTCCTCTACAGTGTTCAAAGGTACATACCTTACCTTCATTTTTTGTTTCTTATTAAAAAATCATATCTGCAACAGTTTCGGATAAAAAAAAGTTTAATAGAAAAACTACATACGTGACTTTATAGCGTCATGGTAAGTGCATGTAGATTTTTCTGTTGCTTTATCAAATATATTCATAAAAGGTTAACATATGGGCAGATTGAACAAGTACCAATGCATCATGCACTTATTTGACTGATATAGTGCCCATTTTAGATAATTTACACCATCTGCCAATTTCCGTTTGATGAGGCATATATGATGTCACCAAATTTTAAGTAAAATTAATTTTAACACAAGCACTAAAGTTTAATTGATATGGTAGTAAATTAAAATGATTGCTTTAACTTTTACAAATGTTTTGGTAAATTAAAATTAATAGACTTCTACCGTTACCAAGCGGAAGGGAGAAAAGAAGATCTATTAATAAACACCAACAAGCAAAATTGTGAAAATTAAAAGGTTGCAAGAAATCTTGTTTCTGTTTTTTTTAAATAAAAGTAAAAACATATTTAGTGCAACGCTTCTATTTGATTATCTGTCTTTTTCAAATCGATAAGTATATATACATATAATTTTATGCTATTAAAGTGGTTTGTTTTTATAGAAATGTGCTGATACTCAACTTTATTTCTTACATTAACTAATTGTAAATAATAACTGATAATTTATTTTAAATGTTAACACTCATTCCGATAGGTTGTTATCAAATGTAAAAAGTCTCACATAATGGGACTTAATAAATAAATATCTTATTAATATTTAATGCAATTGCGAAATAGAGAAATTTGTTAATAACCAACTGAGTATTTCAAATAATGTATTTCAGCTAGTTAGTTAGGTCATAGTTTTGCGTTTAGAAGTAGAATAATAATTATTAAGGTTTCTTATTTTACAGTGAATAAATAATTCATTAAATATTTATTTATTACGATAACAATTCACCTTTATATTATTCAACTGTAGATTTTGCCACTGGTGCTTAAAAGTTATTAAAAAAGTTAATATTTATATACTGATGTAAATAAGGTAGCTAATGTGAGATAAAAGAAATAATGATATTTACTTCATACTATTAATACAGTATTTGTATATGCTTTTAAACAGAAAATTGACTTTAATTTTTAGTTAGAAATCGTTTTAGAAGAAGATAACTAATTTAATTTGTCCTTCTAACGTTAGTAGTAATTATTAAGATCTATTTGTCATTTAAATTAAGTAGTAAATTTTCCTGTTTCAAATTAATTATTTTTGTGCAATGTGTTTTTTTTCATTTTTGACGAGGTTAAATTCAAATTAAAAAAGAAAATATAAGCAGAATATAATTATTTCCATAAAATCTTGTCAAGGCTTTTTAAGACGTGTTGATGAACAATTTTGTATATTTACCTTTTTGCAGTTTTAATAGAGTGAACATGAACAAGCCAATTCAAATATCGCTTACTTTTAAATCCTTGAAAGCAAGAAAACGTGTGAAATTTAATCCTAGTAATTTTATCTAATATGTTTTTGTACTATTTTTACATAAGTACATGTATTATGTGGCATCTTATCAACATTTTTTTTGTTTTATTTTTTATTTTTTTCATATATACAGTTGTTCAAGTGTCTATTGCTATAAAAGTTTTTAAAAACTAAAATAGACATTGACCATAAAACATTTCAAATGATTAAGTTAATAAATTCTATCTTAATTAAATTAGCTGCTTGGTAGTAAAACAACAAATTTCCAATGCAATTACCTTCATCTTAAGCCGCAATTCCGGCTATTGTTAAAATAAATTTTAATTGTTGTTTAACAGTTGCTCTAGCAATTTAAATTTAATCAGATACGTAGTTGATTTGCTTTTAAAATATTTTTCTTTTGTTCAAGGTATGACTATGAAGTACTACTCCAAAATTCGACGTTTTGCCTTGTACCAAGGGGTCGTAGGTTAGGTTCCTATCGCTTTTTAGAAGCGTTGCAAACGGGTTGTATCCCAGTTCTTCTATCGAATGGTTGGGAACTACCTTTTTCTGAAGTTATAGACTGGAATAAGGCAGTACTATGGGCAGATGAGCGATTACTTTTACAAGTAAGTACAAACATGTACCATTGTTGCTTGATAACATAACATGTAATTAATTTGTATTTATTTTTATTTTCTAGGTTCCTAATATGGTTCGGTCAATACCACCAACAAAAATTTTAGAATTACGACAACAAACTCAAAGCTTGTGGGACCGTTACTTTTCATCGATAGAAAAAATTGTTTTTACAACTTTAGAGGTAATTTAGCAATTGTCCAGATGTTTTTAATAATAACACAGAAGTATGTGGTTATAAACGGTTTATTTCATTGTTCCAGATAATCAAAGGTAGATTACCGATGCAGTTGCAGAGACCTGGAATAGTTTGGAATAATTGGCCAGGGGCTCTTTTAACTCTTCCACAATTTTCTGATTCAGCGGTGGATTTTCCCTTTAGCTCTTCGCCACAGTTGGGAAAATTTACTGCTGTTATTTACTGCCAACTAGGAACTAATTTAGTGCCATCGTCTTCGTTATATCGTCTTGTATCTAATATAGGTCGAAGTAAATACGTTGAGCAGGTAAATGAAGCTAATGTAATTGTTAATAAAGGCAAATTGTTTTTTTTTTGTTAAATTTTAGATAGTGGTGGTGTGGTCAAATGATAAAAGACCACCTGTTAAGAGTAGGTGGCCTCCACTGTCGCCTGATATAAAATTGACAATCGTTCAGTCTTCTAATGACCCATCGAAACCCACAATATCCCAAAGATTTTACCCGCACCAGTCAATAAAAACAGCCGGAGTGTTTTCCTTAGATGAAGACACTGTGATTACTACAGATGAAGTTGATTTTGCTTATAAAGTGTGGTTAGAGTTTCCGGACAGAATAGTTGGTTATCCGGCAAGATCTCACTTTTGGGACGACGCCAAGGCGTCTTGGGGTTACACGTCCAAATGGACTAACGAATATTCGATAATCCTAACTAGTGCTGCGTTTTATCATCGTTATTACAATGTTTTGTATACAGAGTGGCTGAGTCCACTGTTGCATAAGACTGTTGAGCAAAGTCAAAATTGTGAGGATATTTTAATGAATTTTTTAGTCAGTCACGTAAATCGTAGACCTCCTATAAAAGTAACGCAGAGGAAGCAATACAAAGAACAACCTTCGACTGGTAGCAGATCACCGTGGAATGATCCCGATCATTTTATACAAAGACAGACGTGTTTAAATACTTTTGCAGCCGTTTTTGGTTACATGCCCCTTTTAAGGTCTAATTTAAGATTAGATCCGGTTCTTTTTAAAGATCCGGTATCAAATTTACGAAAGAAATATAGACAAATCGAATTAGTTGGTAGTTAGCTAACTGTGTATGATAAACTCGTATTTATTTGTACTATAAATAGGTATAAATTTCGTCTTTCAAAATTCAATTTTTAATTAAATATACGGCAGCTGTTGAAAAGCAGCCTCGTTAACGCGTTAAACAGATTTTATTAAATCTGAAAGTGCGTTGCCAGTAGAAATTCTAAATATTCAAGTGTTCACAACAACAAAAATTGAATGGCAATGCTTAACATTCTTATTCATTTCTTAAATGCATTTTGTTTTAATGAAAATCAATTTAGAGTAATTTTTTTTCTATGTTAATAGCTGAAAAACAGGAAAGGGAGGAACAATTATATTATTGTGTATTTGTTTATCAATTGACTGCATTTTAAAAAATATGCATAACTTATTTTAATACTCTGAAAAGATATTTTTGATTTGTCATCAATATGTAGCTTGGGTGGGCAACTAATCGTAAAAGTTACTCTAACGGTCATTGTTATTTTTGTTTTTAATAGTAATTTTAAATTTCATTCCATTATAATTAGATACAGTAATTTTTTTTTTGTGTTTTCGTCTAATAATTAAATAAGTAAGTAAAACCTTTTTTTTTAACTCTAATACTGTTTAGTTCCTTGATTCGAAAGTTTGTACTTAAAAAACTAGCTGTGGCTAGTGCCATATAAAGTAAAATAATATATCATTATTGTGATATGCCATATAGATTTTTTCAGTGATATATTGACGATGCCCCAGATTTACGAAAGACTAAACGACTTTTATTTTGTTATATTTTGTTTTTACAATTTTATCTATCGAATTATTGAGTTTGTTATAAAGATTTTTATATATACATTACGCCTTATAAATACTTATATACAAATTTGTTGATGTGTACATGTCAGCTTGTATATATTTATATATATATACATACATATTTCTTATTGCAAGTAAAACGTAATTATTTGTTGTTTGTTGATATTTTTTTTGTACAATATGATATTTGTTTATTGTGGTCATTTTTGTAAATGTTCAGCAACCATATCCAAAAAATACATGTACCTAATTTCTATCAGTAAATCTTTCCATTTTGTATATCATCAGTAAATGTATTTGTATTATAATAAAAATTTTTAAATACTTTAAATGCAGTTTTATTTGTGTTGTATTAATTAATCAAAAAATAAGTAAGGGAGACAAAATAAATTTATATGCATAAAGATAATAGTAAAATGTGAACAATGAAAATATGTTTGGCACAATGTATGTTTTTAAATAAATAAAGCCAAGGCAATCTTGTGAAAGTGATTTATGATGCTACAACCAATTTTTAGTTTAAATATTGACAAAAGGTCTAAAACATTGTTTAAATTCTAGGTACATATTTATTTTTCTTAATTTTCAAAATAAGAAAGTCATAATTACTTTTTTAGTGCTCTCATGACCATCTTCAGTTATTTAAGTATTAAAAAAGCGCTTGTTGGATTTGAAAACATTGACAAATAATCTTGAGAAGTTTTTTAGGTAAAAAATACACAAAAAATGTTGGAAGTTCCCAACAGATGTTATAGAAAAGAAATAACAAGGCATGTTATTATTAAAATAAATTTGACCTTTTTTACAAAACAAAAACCAAAACGAACACTTCTTGGGGAATTTTATACAGAAAATGTGATAAATCTCATGGTGAAAGCAGATTGTATAAAGGTATAAGTGTAAATAAGTGTTGCAATTTTAAAATAACGATAGATATTATTATAAAAAGTTCACTTGACGTAGTCTTTGACAAGAAAAAATTGCGTTTAGCAATTTTAAAAATAAATAATTACTTTAATGGGTGGTTTAACTGTTACTTTTCTTCTTCTCTTACTTTTCGGTCCCATTAATCTATGTTTTAGTATTCTATCTTAAGAATGTCACCTATTTGAGCTTCGTAGATGAAATATGTAAACGACGCAACTAGAGTTTGTTCGTTCAATTAACATGGGAAAAAGACGTTTCCACTCAAACGAGAAGTGCTTGTAAAAAATTTCTTTTCCAATTCTCATGGGAGCATTTACTAGATAATTAAATTTCTTACAAAAATATCCATAGTACTCAATTGATTAATTCAATAGTATTTTGAAAAATATAATTTCGTCTAGAAATAACATAACAATTACAGTCTCTTCAATTTATTTTCAAGAATGATCTGTTCTAAGGCATAGAATTACTTGGTGGAGAAAAAATAAAATTAAATTGTACCGTTTTATCTATTCACAATTTTTTCGGATATATAAAATTTTATTTGGAAAAATAAAAAATAAAAATAACTTTTCTGAAATTTATTGAACAAAGATCAATTTGTATGATAATATTTAAACGAACATATCTTTGAAAATACTGAATTAATCAGTTTAGTTCTTAGGACTTTTTTGTATTAAATTTAATTCTAAATAAAATGCTACCATGAGAATTGGAAAAAATTACGGGTGAAAACGTCATTTTTTAAGTGAAATGGAAAATAAACTCTGTTTGCGTCCTTCACAGGTTTATACCTATATTCGTCAAAAACAAACAGCTAATATATGTATATAATATACTTATACGTTTTAGTATATAAAAGTTACAGCACATGTAATCTAATCGTACAAAAACAACGTTTTTTTTTTACAAAATATATAAGAGCGTTTGTTAATATTCAAAAGCAAGACGAAATCCGAAAGGCCAATCGTAAGTTTAAAAAAAAAAAAATTTAGTAGGAATGTTAAATTATTTTTATAGGCTGTACCTTAACTAAAAATCTCCCGTTATTTAGGCGATGTTGATCCAGTAGTTTTTGAATTTTTTTTTAAATTTTTTTTTATATCTGGAGATAAAAAATATTTTGAGCTAAAAATTTGTGAATTGTTTTGTAAATGATACAAAACAAACTTGAAATATAAAAAATTCGTAACTAGGGCACTTTTCATATGCTTATCCGACTAGGCCTGTTCGTAGGTAACGAGGGAATGGTACTTTTGCTATATTTTTGATTATAAGTATTTCAAATTAATTATTTATTTAATTCTACTTGTTTTTTCTTGAATTAACTTTATATAATTTTATCAAAAACTATCAAACTCACAAAACTTACAAATTTTAAACTCGTCCTAATTACTACTAAAACTTACCTACCTACGTGTTTTTTTTTTTGGTAAAAAAATTGCAATAATTAATTATATAAAAATAATTATAAATTAGTTTTGCAATACAAACCATTCAATTGATAATATAATCGATTATACCTATACAAAGTTGATAATGGGAATAAGAGGGCTTCTTCAAGATTTGTTATTTTTTTATGTTATAATTCGGGGTATTTCATAATAATAATACTTTTAAATATACGTATTCTTATACACGGGTACACAAACATAAAATAAACTATTTAAATATATAATATGTATCTAAAACTTACTAGGCATATCGTCGATTGTTGTAGAGTTAAAACCAAAAGGACCTTTCTTGTTAATCCATTTATTCACGCAGCACATTTTTATTTCTGACACTAATTAATACACGTACTGTGATTCTAACAGACCGATTAACACAAACTGACAGAGTTGAGATATTCTTAATAAAAAATGTTGTGTACAATATCTTCGTTCGTCCTTTTTGCCCTTGTTTTATCTCTATTTATATGTTCGCGAAGTGGAACAACAATTTTGCTTATATTAATAAGAGCCACGATAAATTCATCTGATTTTTAATATATTGTGGACGCAGGTGTTTTGTTTTCTATGTAAAAGGTTCATACATATTTATTTTGTAAAAATTTTCTTTAATTTGTTTACAAGTACAATTTCTTCATCTTCTTCAGCAATAAAATTAACTTAACAAAGTAACAATTTTTCCACGATTTATTTTTTCAATTATGCCACCTTACAAGGGCATCTTTAGAAAACGTATAAATTGGTAAATTACCTCTAATAACATTTATACATAGTAAGTTAGTTTAAATTGATGTGGTTGAATTATTACTATTACTTTATTTAAAATTGTTGATTCGTAAACAATTTCTATTTCATTTAGTATTAATTTATTGTTTTGTTTAATCTGTACTTAATTGTTTGGAGATTCTAAAATCTCGAGCATTTTTTACTTTTTATCAAGGGCCGAGTTGCCTGTGTAGTTTTTGACATGCTTACTAACTCTTTCTTTAAAAGTTCTCCCTGTTTGTCCAATATAAATTAACAAAAAGCATCCCTTTCCACCACATAATTTAAACGAATCGACGAAGGCAATATAATAATATTCATCTAATTCAAAAGATAGTTCTCTTTAAAAAGTGTAAAATGATTTAGTACAATTAAATATATTGTACCTATTAATAAATTAAAATAACAATAATTTTATAAATATTTTTTTAATTAAAATATAAACGTCAGACCGAAAACAAGCCTTTAGACCACGGCCATAAAGCCCCGAAAATCATTCTTATAATAACGCCGGCCGTGAAAGCCTACATACTTTAATTACTCGTCCTTGTTGTTTTGAAAACTAAAAGTCTGGCATTAATATGCCCGCAAACAAAGTAGACGAAATACGTATCCGTATTTTCAAAAAAGTTTGAGGTATACAGTGGTCAGTCTCTTTTAATTCTATTAGTTACTTAATATGGTATTACAGAAAATTAGAAAAATCGTCTGAAGTTTGAAATTATAATAATTAAGAGAGATACCTTTTAAAAATTATATTTTATATTTACTTACCCTTGTGTGTCTTCATATTCTTCCATAGATAGAAACACTATTTATTAATTTGTATGCCTTAACCAATTAATAATTTTGAGACGATCAGGATAATTAGTGAAACTATAAGAGGTAAAGAAAATTATTAAAACTCAATTTCTATAAAATGGGAAAAATTGTAATATTGCTACAAATGAATTTTGTTATGTAAATTTTTAGAACTAGAATAATAAAATAAATACAGACATTTATAGTAGGTTTGTTGGGGAGATATTTGTGATGAAATGTAGATAATTAAACACGGTTATACGAAACTATAGTAGTTTAATTTTGACAACTGTTGAAGCAAACATTATTACTAAAAATTTGTTGTGCTGACTTAGTTTATTTAATTATTATTTAACAGACTACTTCTGTAGACAGTTGGTTACATATGTTTTATTTTTCATTTAATATTTTAAAAAATCTTGTGAATTAGCGAAACGCTTAATTTTTTTAACAATTTGGACCTCTGAGTGTGTAACATAATAAGGTGCCCCTTTACTCTATCACACCATTCTTTTTGTTTCTTTTTCGTTTTTTTTTGTAACTGAGTCAAGTGTTACAAACAAGCCTAGGAAATTTACATGATTTCATTACAGACGAATATCACCGTTTCTTGTAAAAAAATTACAAAGTACACATTCGTATAGATATACCATGTAAATTTTTACAAAATACTTTGTAAACCAAAATTAACGAACAGATATTAGTCCTTAATTAATTAGTAACCCTATTTGTTCCTGTTATATATTTTACATGGTTTTGTAAATACATATTTAAATTCTTGTTCAGTTTGTAAGTAAGTATGTAGTACCTATAAGTATAGGAATTTTAAATACCGTCTTAATAGAAATTCATTCAATAAGTAAGTAAACTGAATATAAAACATTTCATATAGGTATTCGTTGAATTGTTTAAACAATTATACAGTAGTTATAGCAAAAGATTGAATATTACTTAAATAGTTAACGTTTTAGAAATTGGTATTTCGTTTTTAAAAATTACAAAAATTGTTTTGTAAACTTTAAAAAGACTATGTAAATACATGTTTCTAAGACATTAATATTTTGGCTGCTCTGTTTTTACTTGTAAAAGTTTTTATATTCAGCCTTAGTAGGATTATTACTTGAAAACTGATATTTTTTATAAATTAAAGGAATGTATTAATTTATTTAAGATTGTAAATAAAATGATTAGAATAAATCATTTTATTTACATCTTACGTAACAATATTTTCTTTTTTACTTCTGTCAAATCGGCTTAAAAATTATCTTTAATTAAAACGGTACCTTGAAAAGATTAACAGTTTGGTTTATAATTATTGTGTAAAGTACCTATACTTTGTAATTTAAAAATTTGTTATTATATGTTCTATATATGGTGGTCATAGTTAAAAAATGTTTTCCAAAATTACATAAATGAATGTAAAAAGAAAAATATAAGTGAGTATTATTTTTTCTTTACATAGTTAGTGGAAGAAAAGAAGTATATAAATAAATTTGGAAAATATAACGTTTAAAACAACAAAAACCAATTTTGTTTTTGCAAACATTATTTTTGCTGATTTTAAATTAGTTTTCGAAAAACATCTGGTAGTGTTTTGCCAAATACATTTTATTTAATCTTAAAAAAATGTGATAAGTGATGTATTGAAAAGAAAAATATAAGTGAAAATTATTTTTTCTTTACATAGTTAATGGAAGAAAAGAAGTATATAAATAAATTTGGAAAATATAACGTTTAAAAAAACAAAAACCAATTTTGTTTTTGCAAACATTATTTTTGCTGATTTTAAATTATTTTTCGAAAAACATCTGGCAGTGTTTTGCCAAATACATTTTATTTAATCGTAAAAAAATGTGATAAGTGATGTATTGAAAAGAAAAATATAAGTGAAAATTATTTTTTCTTTATATAGTTAATGGAAGAAAAGAAGTATATAAATAAATTTGGAAAATATAACGTTTAAAAAAACAAAAACCAATTTTGTTTTTGCAAACATTATTTTTGCTGATTTTAAATTAGTTTTCGAAAAACATCTGGCAGTGTTTTGCCAAATACATTTTATTTAATCGTAAAGAAATGTGATAAGTGATGTAATATTTGATATTTTGGAAAACAATTTTTGGTAGACAATTCTTTAAATAATTTGTTTTAATACTCATAAAAAGTTCTACTTCTATTTCGGTTATTTCATGTATGTATGAGTCTATTACAGTAAATATACGTAAGTATGTATAATATAAGGTACTCTGTTTTTTTTTTGTAAGTATTTCTATCAATTAAGGCTTTGCTATGCTATTTGTGTAGAAACTGCTATTCAATATCAACTTCACTCAATTAATAATTATAAGGCTCTAACATACTACACGATCGTTGAAGTGTTTTTTTTTAAATAAACTAATAAATAATTAAACTAACATACTGATAAATAAACAAAAGCATTTTTTTATATACAAGATAATAGTAAAAAATTTGTTGTTATCAGTTCAATTAATATGGCACTAGATTTAGAAAAATTATCCTTCCTATTAAAAAAATTGACTAGACAAGTATTCCATGGGTGAAATCAGCTTTTTGTCGTAGCAGGTGGTGGAAGTTTACCTATTGGAGATGGTATTACCGCAACAGGACCGGGCCAAGGACATGCTGGTGGTACACTTCTAGACTGTTGAAGACCAGCTGCCGATTCTGGGTGAAGAAAATTTCTCCTTTGCTCCATTTTTTCCGCCTAATTACGAAAATTGAATGTAACTACCAAAAATCAAGCCTTATATTATATTACTACTACAAAAAATATAGAAGCCTATTAATACAGCTAATATCGCTTATCGGTTGTTACGAACACTAAGGATCCAGAAAAATAAGTTCGTTATAAGCGAACTTCTTTACACAGGTTGTTATTAAAATGATAAGGAATACACACAACTTTTACACAGGTTTTATGAATAGAACTGCAGGACTTTTATATTTGTTCGTAATAACCGGTTACGTTATAAAGGAAGTCGATTGTAATTTCAACGCCCTCACAAATATGTTACGTCAGAAAAAAATTGGATCCCTTTTATATATACCTAAATATATATAGGGTCATTCAAATTGAGTGGTACATTAGACGTTTTAGGGAAGCTAAGCATGTTACAGATTTGAAAATTTGGGAGTAGGGGTTAAGGGTTAATTTCAAATGTCGGGCACTTCCAGTTATACCGGAAGTTGATGTCAACTTTCTTATATTAAATGGAATGGTATATTATTTACGATAAATTCGTATGAAACGTAAAATTTTAAGGTGACTTTGATGACCAACTTGTATGCCTATATGCCTACGATGAATAGTTTCTGAGATAATTTAATTTATTGGAAAAAAGATTGCATTGCAACTCAAACTATAAAAAATTGTAACTTCCATAAAAAATGACTTAGAATGTTGAAAATTTTACTTGTTATCACCAAGTCATAAGGCTAATGTCATGCTAAAACTAGGCTTTATAATTTGTACAGGGCGTTCAGAAAAAAAAAACGAAATTTAAAAACTTCAAACACGAATAACTTCAGTTTTTCAAATGGCACCTAGTATACTTTATCTTATCACAAAGTTGTATGATGTAACGTTGTTCCTTAAAAAAATAGTGTTAATATCTTACTTGGGCTTGAATTCTGCCTGCAATAATATTAGGTAAAAGGTCGATTTGTTCTTGTAAAGCGATCATTTTGTCTTCCATGTTCGTCAATCGATCTTCTAACGTATCTTGTCTAGAACTCAGGTCCGAAACGATTTCGTAAACGGTGTTTTGTGTCTAGAAAAAAATTTTGTTCGGTGAAAAGCGAGCCAACGAAATAACGAATTGTACAGCTAAAGTATTTTACCTTTGCCATATCGGTAATAGTGTTGGCGTTGTCCATTAGCTTTCGTTGGTCCATTTTAACTTTTCGCAAACTGTTTAAAAGCAATTTCAACTAAGATTTGGAGATGAAAGTTATAAATTGAATACTCACGCGTAAATGGCAAGCAGAAATTTTCTTTGGTGTGTCCTTACACGTCCAGGATTTACTCTGTTCACTAACCTTGTGTATTTATATATCAACCAAGTTTCTCGTAATACGTTTGCAGCAGCATTTTTTAACTAAAATCACATTAAGATTAGAAAAATACACGTTGTAAGTTACAATTTTTTTTTATTGTTTCCACAATAATTATTTCGTCACACAGTGGCTTCTTCAGCTGGAAGAAATTTGACAGTGAAATAATTATTGTGGAAACAATAATTTTTTTTTTTTTGTAACTTTCAACGTGTATTTTCCTCATATTAATTTATTATGGAGTTACAAGAAATAAAAACCTCATATATTCAATTTTTAAAATAAGTTTAATAAAAATAAAGAAAACGCATATTGTTGGATTGCGATTTCGTATTTACTGTTCTTCGTCAGCACGTCGTAGACAGCTCCGACAGAAAACCGACAGTTTAACAAGTCGATATCTTTTCTGAACATTACTGAATATAAAAATACTATAACAAAACCAACATTTGGAAAATTAACTAATTTTTATTCATCACTCAATACGTATTTCGCCTTCTTAGGGCATCATCAGGAGTTTACAAAGATAACTAACTACCTATTTATTACAGTATTTTTAAGTTTCGAAAAAATAGGTGGTTGGCATAAGTGGAAGTATTTCTACTTTTAGTAAAGGCATCTTCATGTTCTTTTATCCTTATTTAAAGGCGGTTTGGATGTTAAGTTTCTTAAGTTTTTTTGAAATTTCTTCTGTCAGTTTAACTTAACTTAAATCTAATAATACTTTGGGAAACTTACTTAAAAATAACAAGGATACTAGTGATAAGAGATCTGGTTCAGGGGTTTATTTGCTTAACTGTGGGAGTTGCCAGAAAGTCTATATCGGTCAGACAGGAAGGAAGTTTTGCGAAAGGATAGAAGAACATGAAGATGCCTTTACTAAAAGTAGAAATACTTCCACTTATGCCAACCACCTATTCGAAGAAAAACATCAACCCAATTTTGAATTCAAGATTTTACACAAACAAACAAAATAAAGGTTATAAATTAATAAATATAACCATTTTAAACTTATTCTTAATGACCAGTTAGACATCAACAATTCTCCCCTATTAAATATTATTTTCCCCACTCTTTGATTGTATAATTGTATATATTACTGTAAGTTTTTTATTTTTGTACATTTCATCACCTGATGAAGCCTTTGTAAGGTGAAACGATTCGTCGTGATATATTAAAAGTTTTTTGTTAAACTCTTAAACACTTGTGTTTTACTTCGAATTTTGATTATGGAGTTTAAACATATCAGTGCCTATTCAATTAAATATAATTATGTTTTATCAAGTGTCAATGGCAAATACCTTTAATTTATTATTTAATTCTACAATAAGTAGCAAATTTCTGATGAAGTTGACTAAGTTACTGTTTGTATTTATACTTACTCTTTTTGTTAACTGCGTGTCCATCATAAAATTATGGACATGCTTTTCAGCTCTAGTAAGCTCGAGCTTTCTCGAAACAACAGCAACTAGTAATGCCGTACATCCTGCTCCCTGAAATCAACAGTTTTTATAGTAGAATGGAGTAATAAATTTTATATTACAACCAACTAAAGCAAAATTGCAGTTTTTTCTAATTACATTTTAAATATTTTGCTTTAATATTTATTACATACGTATGCTACTGTCTACAATAAATAAAATTATATGTTAAGAGGTAGGTTCTGAATTGGCAACAGAATGCTAAGTGTGTATAAAAGTGTGGTCACCTGGAATAGAAGTTTGTTGTTTCAGTTTACGGTAAGACATCCAAGGGTAGTTTACCACTTTTGTTGAAGCTCGAAAGATAAGAGATAACAGTGTTTACGGTTATGTGGTATTTTCTTCGAGTTACTGCGGTCGCGGTCTAACATTGTAAGAGACAACATTGTCCCAAACTGATTAGATTTTGTACACAATTGTGAACATGTTTACTCATCTACTTATAAGGTATTTGAGACCCGACAGTTGTTTAAAACGTTTGGTTAGTCGCTTTCGAGAACAACGGTATTTTCAAAAACGTCCAGTCAAATTTGATGGTGCTGGATTTTCCAGATTGACTGCGACATTCGTAATCTCGAATTTAATATACGAAATTCCGAATACACAATCTAATGTTTATAATTATATGGATTTTCCTCTAATAATATGAATTTTTCTCATTGTTTTCATTAGTCAACTGATATTGTTATAATTTATTGTATTTTATATTAATTTATTGATGTAAATGACTTTTTTAAAAGTGTAACTGTAAAGTTTATAGAAATACCTGAGTTTCAAACGAATGAAGGGTTTCTTTTTGGAAATTTTTTGTTAATAACAAACAAAATAAGATTTCGGATTACAACTATAGGAGTAGATATTTCTTATTACCTCTGGTTGATGAACAACTAAACATCCTAAATTTGGTCATTATTTTTAATGTATATATATATATATATATATCACTTTTACTTTAATTTGTTTATATTTTTGTAATAACTATTGACCCAAACAATTTCAAAAAATATTCAGCCATCCAAATTCTTATATTTATTTATTAGGTAGGTAATTTAGGCAAACGGGACTAACTGCATTGAAAAGAGCATAAAATCCACTATAAAAAAAGGTCTTATGGAGTTTTTGATCAAGATATTTTTTATTTTTAATTTGTTTATTAGCTTTTAAGGTTTAGGAATATTTTTATAATTAAAGAAAAACACCTTTTTGAGAAATTTATTATAAAACTTAAAACTTTGAATAGTGCATTTTGCGAAACTGCATTTTAACCAAGTAGAATGAAACAACACAAAATTGAAACTTTCTTGTGTTGTTTTATTCTACTTGGTTATTATAAAACCATTAGTATTATTACATGTGTTTATTAAACCTCTAGTGCAATTTCATATTCATTAAATTATAATACGAGAGAAATCAATCAATACTACTATGAATTTCTGAATATGGTTTGTAAATAAATAAAAGCTTCTGGATTCAATTGATAATACAGCTAATGAATAAATAAAGTAATGGAAAAAATATTCTTTTTTCTGTCTGAATTATTTACAACTTGTGTGTTCAAACTAAATTTCTTTCGGTTTAGGAAAAGTAACTACCTAATAAGAATTCTGTAAAGTATTAATTCTACGTAAAAAATCATCAAAGAAATCTGACGAAAAAATGCTAAAGAGATTTTCCTTCTTCTTCTTTCGGCTTCTGTTTTAATGGGTGAATATAAGAGATTTTTTTCTATAAACCATAATTTCCAACGTTTTTATATAAAAACCTACTTTTTTTTTAATAACAAAAATATTTCTAAATTTTGAAAGATAATAAACAAACGAAGTGAAAAAATGCATAAGGACTTCTTTGTAGTAAATTCTGTGCTCTGTCTAATGAGCCACAAGTAAATATTAATATTATGAGCTATGTTATTAAACCTTAAAAAATGAATTACTTAAAACAAATATATTTTAAAATTACTGAAATAAACACACAGTTGATAACTACAAACAGATTTTGTACTTCTGAAGAAGCCACAGTGTTGGGGAAACACGTGTTAAGTTTATTTCATAAATTGTGTGTTTATTTCAAAATGTTAGACTTCCATCAAGTATCCGTTAATTAAATATAATTTTTTAAAATTACATTCATTTTGTATATAAAACCCAATAAAGTAAAGCACTATTGTATTGTTCAATACGTTTTCATAGAATTTCGAGCATGAAAAAAGTGACTAGGTTTTGAATTAAAAAAATCAACGACTCACCATAATTCCAGTACTAACCGCAATACCTCTACCACAATAGGTATTGGGCACTATATCTCCAAATCCGACACTGAGGAATGTTATTGCTATCAACCACATGGCGTTCAATAAGTTTGCATGTTCCTCATCGTGGAATCTGAAAAAATCTACATTCTCTCAACCGAAAAATAGAGTTATTTACCTTTTCCGGTAAATCCTTCTAAAGCATATATTTATTTGTGAAGGTGTGGGTTCCTTTTTTATTTACTCCCTTTTTTTTAGTAGGAGTTTCCAAACAAAAAGATAGAAGCGAAGGAATAATGAAACCGCTTAAATTGAAACGAGCTACATGAAAGAAAAGAAAATAGTAAACAGCTCCAGGTCTGCCAACAAAAAAAAAAAAAATGAAAAAGCTGCTTAACCGAAAAGGATTAAGTTGTTATTAAGAAGGTTACGTTTTTCATTGGAAATATGACCTAGAAAATTTACTTCGATGAAATTAAAACGCTTTCAGGAAAATGGATTAATTTTTCATTTGAGAGATTGTAGCCTCTGAAAGGATATAACATCCAGTCGATTTTGTTCAAAAGACAACTTTTATTACATAACAAAATAACATAAACAATACATTTTCTTTTTGCGTACATTTTATAAAATATTATTTATGAATGTGTGTTAATTCAAACCTAAATTCGCAAATTAACTTCTCTAAATTTTTCATTATTTTCTATGGATATAGAGTTTGGCGTGGTACCTTCATCAGAAAAATTGCAAATAAAATTTCGAAAACAAAAAAAAAACAATAATTTTTATGTATCATTTAAAACGTGCAACAAATTATCTAAATACATTATAAATAGCAAGTACAAAACGGAAAAAATGTACTCATGTGGAGTATATAAATTAAAAATATGTAATACATTGTATATAGGACAAATAAGCTGCTCCTTTAAAGAAAGAATTCAAGAACATATAAAAAACTGTAACCAAAAATCTACTTTTATGAATCATATTAAAAACAATAGACTTGAATTTGATATGGATTCGATATATTAGTAAATGAAAATGAAAATACATATAGTTGCATTATTAAAGATAAATTGAAGATAGGATTGAATTTATTATAAATAGCAGATAGTTTGTATGAAATTGTAATATCACTTCTTCTGAGAATGTCCTTCTTAATAAAAATAAATGTATTAGTGAAAATTTTGTGTAAAGGCTGAAACAATCGATTTTTTCACCAGAAAAGCAAATCTCGTATAAAATAGGTTTTTGAATCTGTCAATTTACGTTAAGTTGACCTTTTAGGAGCGTTTTTCCTTTGTATAATACTTATTCTTTTGAAGAAACAGGGAGATTTGAATATTAGCTACTAATGTACTAATTTTACGTAGCAATCGATGAATTTTGCAATTTAGACTTAATTTGATCGGCTATTTAAAATTTTTAGATTGTGTTGTCGTGATGCATGCAATTAAAAAGTTTTTCACTATTATATTTTGCGGTAAGAATCATTATTTATGATGAAGGTTTTGTTCCAGCATGCTACATATAATCGCATTTTAAAAACAGCAAATATTTAAATCTCTATATCTCTGCGGAAAAATAAATTTCACAGTAAATAGAAACCGTTTCTGAAAGTTTCAGTTATATAAAGTATAAACAATGAAGTATAAAAGAAGTGTGTAGATGCTACGATTCCTATAGAGGTATAGAGTATGAAAAAGAGCTTAAAACATACGAGGGTCTATCAAATATAAACGGGACTGATGTTTTTTTGAAGTACGGAGAGGTCAGTGATCTGGTAGAAGTAGATGCCAAGATGGTCTGTACCACTAGGGAGGGGGGAACCACATCTATCGATTCCAGCAAGAGGGAAAAGAATTTTTGAATCGTATTGTCACCTGTGACGAAACATGGGTGCATGTGTACCACTAGACGCCCTAGTATGAAATGGAGAAAAAGCGGCGAGAGGGGGCCAATGAAAGCAAAGACGTACTTGTCGGCCGAAAAGGTGATGGCAATTTTTTTTTTTTTGATCAGCAAGGTGCTTTCACGTTGACTTTCATGATCGACGTACGATTAATGCGTAATATTATTACTGGATTCCGCGAAATTGTCATTTCGAAGGAAAATGAAGAAGCAATCTGTCAAAAGTGTCATTATTTTGCGGCCAGGCTGAGGCCGTATGAGTACGGCCCATGCCACAAGCAAAAACTGAATGTATTATGCTGGGAAGCGCTGGAACATCCACCATATAGCCCTGATTGGTCCCCTTGTGACTTCCATCTTTTTGGGCCCCTGAAAGAAGCATTTGGAAACCAACATTTCCACGTGAATGACGCAGTGGAAGCATTTGTGTTCCAATGGTTACAAAAACGTAAAAAAAGAGTTTCTACGATGATGTCATAAAAAAGCTCTCAATGCAATGGGAAAAATGTATTTCTAGGACGGAAGAATATGTAGAAATCTAATTAAATATAGTTTGAATCCCGTTTATATTTGATATGCCCTCGTATTTCAATGTAGTAACGCGTTAGATCTCTTTGGATGTTGCTGGATTTGAAATCTGCGTTGAAAAGACAGTCGAATACTGTGTTATAAAACTGTTTTCATATTTAAAATAAGTGGTGTCTGTGGTTCTAGATGGGAAGGATTAATAATGGTTCTTACCTTTCACATTGTCGTAGAGTCCAGCTCGCTATTATCCACAAGGAGACCATAAAAACCAATAGAACGGTACCAGGACATATAGTCATGAGTGTTTTTAGTACAAAACGTGTATTGAAGTTAATTCTGTTAAGGGCCCCTATACTTCTTGACGAAGCATCGGTGAATAATTTACTATGCAAAAGCATCACTCGACAAATAAGGTAGAGCCGAAGAAACATCGGCAGAGATAAGGGCACGTCATAAGGGACACACTTTTTACCAATACCTCCACTTTTATTAGCTAGTTTTGTAGTCCAAACGAACTGATTATTGCCTGGTATCGGATGCACTGCACATATCATCAGTTCCATTGTAATTTGCCCTATTCTTTGCCAAGTCATGGCAATTCGCCAATCATCGGCACAATTGTCTATCATAAAAAGCTGAAAAATTAAACAGAACCATCACGGTCCATTTCTGGAAGCAAATGATCAATAAAAATGTTTTTAGAAACCCTTATCTACAAAACACAGCTTCAGTTCGTTTCCACTGTAATTCTTATTAGATTTTGGAAGCACTTGAACGAGGTATGATTATATACTTGGGAGTTAGATCCGGTGGAAATAATAATAATTAATAGACACCGTAATTTATTCACTAAATATGAAATTGCATATGCAAACTACGTCAACTTCAGCATCATATTAACTTTAATGAAACTCAAAGTTGTTAACCCTTTAATGAAGTTATTAAGAACATTTAAAGGCTGCATAATTTAATTAGGTATATTTTCTAGAAGAATCTTGATAACTTTATGCCTTAAAACACGTTGTATTGTTTATTATGAGTTCTCATTTAAAATTGAACTAAGTTTGTGTTTAATATTCTGTTTTTTTAGTTTATTGCCGTAAGGTGTACTAGTTGTAAATGAGATTGAAGAAATTCCTTTACTTAGCTGTATTCCATTGTCCTTTTTGAAATTTTCTTCAAGAGTTTGAAGCGTTACGGGGGTATGCAAATACTGCATAGATTTAAAATTTAATTTTACAAATGAATGTCCAGATAAGAAAAGCAAATAATAATATGTAACAGGAATTGTATTGATCCAATAATAGGTCATTTAGAAAGGAACTACTATGTTCAAACGTTTTTATTGCAGGAACCGTTCATTTAGACCGCGAAGTGCTATTAAATTACAGGGTGCAATTTGGTGAATGGGGTGACAAAGCATCCTTTATAGTATTCAAATACAACTCGAAAATGAAGCAAAATTCCGATAAATTCTATTGTAGAGAATCCAATTTCCCATCGAAATAGCGTAGGTATTTAAAAATATTGACAAAAATTGTTTGTACAAAAAATATTCAAAAGAACAATGCAATTATTTCTTTTACTGTTTTGTACATAACTACTTTTTGAACAGAGATATTTATAGGTATTGCTTCATATAAAAAAGTAAAGGTAATTTGTTAAACTATCGTAGGTGTGTTTTTGGATAAACATCAATAAACAAGACACAAGCAAAAACATTATTGTTTGTTCTTTCTTTAGATGTAATTTCTTTTAAAACTCCGTAGTAGATTTTTTTGTTAAAAATTGATTGAGATACAGCCGTTAAAAGTTAGCTATCTTTTTTAGATAATTGTAAAACAACCAATAATTTAAATTTAATTCTTTTATTTAATGTAAGTTATATATAAAACAGTGAAAAAAAGAATGCTTTCTTTTAATTTCTTTTTTGAGTATTTCCTAAATAAGCTATTTCCATGGGAAATAAGGATTTTCTACAAAAAAGTTCCAATTGAACTTATCGAAATTTTGCTTTGTTTTCGAGTTATAATTAAAAACTAATAGGGGTGCGTTTTAAACCCCTGCTCAAAATTGCATTATAATATTTAATGACAAATTTAACGTAGTAACATACTTCCTTATTGTACAATTTTTTGAGATATAACCAACAGACAACAAGTAATACATATATTTTTTATCATTTAATTTTCTAGAGTGGTACAGAAAAAAATTTGGTTTTATCTCTCGATTCGCAAATATTATTTCAAGGACGCATGACAGGTGAAATATTTTCCATATGTTATGTTCTAACTCTAAATTTGGAAAATGTCAAAATATGGAATGAGAATCTATGTTAAAGTCTGTTTACTTACTATATGTAACATACATTACTCGTGAAATACACATTTAGTTTTATTTTTAGAAATTTGACCAAATCTGTTGTCACCCTACACAAGTTGTCATATAATATCTTCCGTGTTTTTGACGTATTAAATGTATGATTTTTATAGAGTGTATCTGAAAGTGTCACACGATCTCAACTTTTTTATTGTTCATTTCTCAGGAAATTCTACCTTCAATAAATTTTATTTTTGTACATTTCCTGGCCGTCAGTTATAAAACTACGTGCGTAACTTAAAAGAATAAATAGATTTTTTGAAATATTCATATAAAACTTATTTGTGTTTAAATATAAACATAAATATTAAATCAACAGAAATAACTACTCCGAGGATATAACATATTCAAAAAAAGAAGGCATTAAAATCCTTTTTCGTCTATATTTAAAAGATCACAGATCCCACATTTTGAACGCGTCCTACACAGTAGGCGCAGCGTACCGAAAGCCATATTCCACGACCGGTTTCGACCTATTGGGCTGGCAGAAAGGCCTTTACGGGCTAAATGATAAATATAAATATAAATATGAAATCAACGGAAACTGTTTCTGCGTAGGACGCGTTCAAAGTGTGGGATGTGTGATCCTTAAAATTTAGGCGAAAAAGGATTTTAATGCCTTCTTTTTTTAAAAATTAGTTTTTTTCTTTCATAAAAACTGTACCGACTATTTAAGCCGTAATATTGTTGTGACTTAGTCTTAACAGAACCTTTAAAATTATTCAGATGATATATTATATATACCCTTGGGATTTTTATTTAAACTTAGTTTCAATTCAGAAATGCTGAGTTCAGGTGGAATCATTAAAACGAAGCAAAACAAACTTTTGAACTTTCAGAAAACTTTTTTCCATGCCATCCATTATTTCCTTTTAAAATAAAAAACGAATTTTTGAAACTGAATAATAAGAATTAACAGTTCAAATTTCACAGAAATATTTACGTATTCAGTAAGAATTATCAAAAAATGTTTTATCGATTATACGTGTAATCTAAGAGAAATGCACAAAACCAACTTGTTATCTACAGAAAGGGTTAGAGTCTAATATATCATAGAATACTTGTGCATTTTATGTTTTGTAGTAATTTTAAATGAGTAAAGCGATTAATCAGTAACAGAATGTAGCATGTGCTCAGGTAAAATTGGATTTGGCAGCTTAATATACCCGCAAAAGTCGTAATTATCTATAACAGCTGCAAAGCATAATTTTGTTGCAATTGGTTCACATTCGTTAAAAATTGTTCAAGTAGAAACTGATGCCGTAAATACCTATAAAAATGATCTATATTTCTGTACATTGTCTTGACGGAGAATGAAATGAAAAACATGAAATTCGAGTAACATTAAAGTCTAACCTTGTTGTTTACATTTGAAAATGATAGCATTGTTGTAGAAATACGGGTCAGGATTTTTTCTATATTTTTTAACATAGGTGTTATCCAAATTTCATGTAATTTTTTTTTGCAAAAGCAATACCGTGTGGACAATGGAGACCAGCCGTGATAGCTGAACCTATTTTATTTGCACATTATTTATGATCTATTTAAAGCTACCTATAGACTATTTTTTTTTTTTGGGGTTATGAGTTTTTTGGTGCGTTGTCCGACTGTCACAGCGTTTCTTCTAGGAGACTATTGTGTGAAGAAATAAAACATGTTTACTCACTGTTTATTAGAAATTCATAGAGCTGGCAAGCTGGGTAATAAAGGTGTACAATGAATCGTTCACTTTAGCGACTCTTAAAAAAGAATCGCATGGAATCGATTCACTACTTACGGTGAAGCTTATTCAAATGAATAAACCGTGAGTATTGACTGAATCGTTTAAATCGATTCAACAAAAAGAATCGTATTGCCTACCTCTACTGGGTAACACATGATACGGTGGGGGTAACGTTTAAACAAGAATTAAATTAAATAAAGAAACAATTTCAATTATAAACAAAACTGTCTAAAGAATGATTTTTCCTTGTTATTTCCAAAAGTGCTGGCCGAAAAATAAATAATGTACATTTGTAAAATTTTCTGGAAAAAAATGATATCTGACATTTATAGTTTCAAATAAAAACAAATAAAATTTGTTCCTAGGTTTGATGGAAAATTATAATTTGCATACATTAATGTGAATTAATTTTTCCCTGTAGTGGGTAAAAATGAATTCAAAAATTAATTCACATTGATGTATTGAAATTAACTTCTACTAAAAGATTCTCCAAATATTTCATTATTAAAAATTATAATTTTTCAAAATAGAGCCAAACTTGCAGTTGTTCGGCATTTATTTTTAATATTCCTCAAGAATTAATAGTTTTAAAATATAGCAGTAAGTAATTTTCAATCTATTTTTAACATGGCGTGTGTATTATATTGTTTTAAAAGACTAACTGTAAGAAATTAAAACTGTTTAATTATTTTAATAAGTGAGTAAATTGGCTTCACTCTTAAAGTTGGCTTTTGCAGATTTAAGAGTTAAGATCATCATTAAAATAGACTTTGCTTATAACTATTTGTGTCAATCTGTTTTTTGAGTTTTAGCGTTCTTACCTGTATTTCTAAAGCATGATAGGCCACAATTAGGCCCAAAAGAATCACAGTCGAAACAGATATCAAAGTTTTGAGCGCTATAGAATAAAATTCGTCCTGAAAATGAATAAAAAATACTCTACGGTAGTCAGTAGTAGATTTAGTTCTTACTTTTCGGTATATACCGGCACTACTAAGTTCATTTTCGATCACCATAACAACAATTCCAAACATTCCCATAACTAATGCATAATCGCTTATCCTTTTCCTCTTTTCGAACAAGGCTTTACGTCGGCCCAGTCGGTATCCTACGTTTGGTTTGTGCTTAAGACTAGCTGATGAAGGCCCTTTGAAAACACCAACGTTTCCAGAATTTTTGTCCTCGGCGAACCGTGGATAATCAGTATTTCCGCTTCCGGATATGCCGTGCTCGTCCTGTAGACCTCTCCCTGCGCCTGAGTCCTTGTTACTGGAATTTTTCACCGCACCCGGTATCGATAATGTTGAAACCGGTTTCCGTAGCTAGGAAATTCACAAAATTTCTATTAATTAACGTCACTAATTACGGCGCGTTAGGACAAATGTTTTAATGCTGATGGTCTATGATTAAAGCATTGTTTTTGGTACCAGCGGGAAAAGCATATCGGGGAATCAAATAGATAGATGCAAAATCATCATGTCCATAAGTACGTACCATACATATATGTACTATGTATTGTATTGTATAAAATACTAAAGCGGCATCAGGTGTGGTAACTAAAGCTTTGTTTGTGTACCTAATTTCTCATCACACAGTTTCATTGTTTAGATAATTCATCAATTGTATCTTTCATTTTTATATGTTCTAAAACTAGCAACGTTGGAGAGACACAACACACAGTGTGTTTTAAATAATGCTGATATGTTGTATTATCATTTATTCATACCATTTTTTTATAGTTAATTAAAGCTACATTCATGTTAGACAAAAAATAAAAACCTTTTGATAATTTCCATACTTTTTGATTGTTCTTAACAATTCTTTCGCCATTTTGTGTCTCGTCAGAAGATACAATGATACTTAGGCAATTTATATATTTTACCTATATTTAAGGGTTGTTAACTAAGGTGAGGATGGAGGAACTGGCCAAAGGTTTAGTAAAGGCGAGTTTTTTATTTCTGTTTGGTCACTTACAAGTAAATTACTGTTTTCTTGTTTACTAATTTCTAATGATTCCAGAAGATTAAGTTTGTAGCTTTTTCCTCCAGTATGAATTATTTTAAAGTTTGGGTTGAGTATAATTTCTTATACTTGTTTATACGTGTTCTAAATTATCTGCCAGTTTGTCTAATATAAAATTTGTTATATCTTTCACATTCTATTTGTATACACCGGATTTTTTATTAGGTTTAATTTTATCATTATTATTTTCAATATGTATACTAAATTTGTTATTCGTTTTAAATACTTAAAACTTCAGGCTTCAAACTTAATCTTTTGGAAACGTTATAAATTAATAAACAAAAACAGTAATTTAGCTTTAACTGACCAAATAGAATTAAACAACTCCCCTTTACTAAACCTTTGGCCAGTTCCTCCATCCCCACCTTAGTTAAGAACCTTTAAAAATAAGAAAAATATGTAAACAACCTCAGTATCATTGTATCTTCTAACGAAGTTACAAAGTATCGAAACAATAAAACAGTGTGGAAACTACCAAAGAGTTTTTTATTTTTTTGTCTATTTTTTAACTGAATCCCGTCACTTACCATTTTACCTTGTACTAAAATTCAGGCTCGTAGGTAAGTATAGTTGACATAAAAATGATGTCTGTTAAATAATTTTAATATCGAATTATTCAATAGCCATTTATTGACGTAGGGAGAATGATATATAAAATATATATCTAGAACTGTATTTACCGTGTTAGGTTGTCGTCAAACATAAAATCTTATTAGTGTACAAGAAAAGTTACACCATCGCAAAGCCCATTAACGGTATTCTATAATTTGATTTCAGTTTCTTTAACAGATAAAAGCATAATTGGAATAATGGGTTAGTAGAACACGCCATTAAAAGTACAAATCACACGTGTATGTGTATTAGTCGTAAGTATAAGTTATTACAGCACATTATTTATATTTTTATATACGTTTGCAATAATGATCCCTTTATTTTCATTTTCTTCATAGGTGGTAATCATATAAATAATATTATACCTATAAAATTACCTTCTGTTGTTTTTCTTAGCAAAACAGATTTGCGGAAATGGAAATAAAAATAAAAATACCATAATTATTTCAGGAATACATTTAGTAAAAACCTTCTTCTAAGTTGAAATAAAAGAAATTAAACATGTCAAAACAGATTGTTTTGTCATTTTCTAAATAGCATCGCATATATGTTATGTGATGTTGCTAAATTATAAATGTGTTTTTGTGCTGTCATGGTAAGGGGTTCATTTTTTATACAGTAGGACGTCGATTATCCGAATGTCGGTCATTTGGATGACTGCTTAACCCGATTAAAATTTAGTAATTTTCAAATTAAATTTTTATCTTACTTATCTACGTATAATGTAGTGCTAGTTCCTAAATATTCATATAAGTATAATACATAATCCATAAAAAGTAGATCTGTATGTAACTATTCATATGTGATTTTATTCAGGAATTTGGTTATGATTTATAAACTTTATTTAGATGATTTATTATTAGGACAACCTTAATCCAACTCATTGGATAATCGAAGTTCTAAAGCACGATATTTCTTTAAAAACAATTAAATAAATAGTAAATTATGGTTTTACGAAAAAATACAGTTGTGACAAATTGGTTAAGGCTTTCGTGACCAGTTGATGAATTAGTGTAGTCCTTATTGGGGTTTAAAGGCTGTCGTTGGTTGGAATTGCTTCTTAACGTTTCGCTTAGACTGCCAGTCTACATCCAGCATCGGAGATGGAAGGACCTCTGAAGAAGCTCGCCACTCATGCTAGCGAAACGTTAGGAAGCAATTTCAACCAACGACGGGCTTTAGATCTGGATAAGGACTAAGTACACTAGTTCAAATACAGTTGTGTTATGTGACACTAAAATCTTTATTACTATCTATACTCTTAATTATAACTGTTACTAACAACAAATGATTATATTATAATCTTTGTTTATTCAATTTTATTAATAAAGAATAGATTGTCCAAAATTAATTTAAATGTTATAGAAGGAAACAGCTTATTCGTTAATAATAAACAAAAAAGTGAAACATATTGGTCAACGTGCTATAAAAACCAGAGTAGGTAAATGAACATAAGAAACTAGTGCATAAAAATTGGGAAGCACAGGTACCTGGAAAACATTGAGATCAAAAGAGCCCTAATTATGTACAAAAATATTATTAAAAACACGGGTCAACGTGAATTAGGATGTTAAGAACAGAGAAGCTGTCTTCAGAATTGTATATTTTGATTTTGATAAATATTGGTTTTGAGACTAGGATTTCTCGAAATTGTAAAGTGTCAAAGATTTTATGGGGACAGATTTGAGTTCGTTTTTGAAAAATATATCGAAAATGATTACATTATTTTTTAATTTTCTTTTCATTTTGAATTGAAAATAAAAAACACAATGAGGGTAATTAATTTCGATGTATTTTGCAACGGTAGAATTGCCCTACAATTTCAAAGACATCTAAAGCAGCCAATTAGTAATCTTTGAATTTTTGAGTTAAAATATTTCAAAATCTTGAGTTATGAGGCCATATTCTAATTTAGCAACTAAAGATATACCTCGGAAATGCCTACTATCCTAGTTGTTTTGTCCTTTTATTTCACGTTGTAGTGAACATTTAATTGACTAGTAAAACCAAGTGTAATTAAGGGTAAAAACTAGTTCTAATTTGTCGTGAACTTCACACAGGTGCATTTTTTCGTAAATCGTACAAAATGTCTCACAAACATATAGTACCATACACAGTTTAAACAGAAATAACTTTTTATTACTTATAAACTGGTAGAAAATGTTCGTCCAGCTGTATTAATTAATTTATCAAACGTTATCTAAACTATCAGCCTAAAATGAGAAAATAGAAAAATGGAGTTCTGTGTAACTAAACTAAATAAAACACTAAAACCCAAATTTCACATAAAAACGTTTAAAAAACCTAAAGTACCCATCAGTTAGAAACTAAATAAACTCATAACACCTGCAAATTTGCAAAAAAATCTTTAAACATAAATAGATTCCTATTATGGGGGCGACTCCCTTAAAACTTCTTCTACACGAAATTACTAAATATTTTAAGTGGTATTGTGAGCTATGACAATGATTAAAAAGTTAAGATTTGTGTTTTGTGAATGAAAAGGGAAGCGTTTTACGAAATTTGTGTACGTAAACTTCTACTGATTGTAAAATGACCGATAGCATACGATTTGATGATTTATGAACAGTTTCGTTGCTCTCGTAAACTTTTATGGATTTTCTTTTGAAGATTGGTTTCTGAACGTGAAGCGTTTCTCTTATTTAAGGTCATTGGATAATATTATCCGCATATTCCAAAGGGGTCATCTACTGGACAAAAGAGCTCTACGATAATATAAAATGATAACAGGTAAGTATAATCAAATTGTGTATATGTATCTGTGTTGTAGCTATTACGAATGATTCGCTACTTTCAATACGGTCTAGACGGTTTTGAAAGTAGTTCTGGTTTGGGTATTACTGTTTTATTTAGTTCTGTTCCATTTCATTTCGTTGAAAGTTAACGTTGTTCATTATTTATTTCATTTAATTAACATGGAAAAAATGACGTTTTCTCTTAAACGTGAATAGTTCGTAATACAGTTTCCTTTTTCAAACCCTCATGGCGTTTTGTAGAGAATTAATTTTCCTGTAAATGTATCATTAAGAATTCAATTGATTAATTTAGTATTTTCAAAGATATGCTCATTTAAAAGTGGCACTTTGTGCAATTAATTTTCTGGAATATTAGATCTATTCTAAAGCATAGGTACAAATTAATCGTAGCGAATTGGCTACGATAAATGCATAAAAAACAGTTTAGTTTTAAAAATCTGGAAAGTATGCGTTAAATTAAAGGAAGGTAATTTTTTAATTTAATTGCTCGAAATCCAATCGACAGATATAGGAAATTTAATTTAATTTTGTATTCAAACCCTCTGCGAAATGAACCTGTGTAAACGACAGGCAGACAAAAAATGGCTACATATCACAACCAAATTAAGTAAAAATTCATTTTAATTCAATTTATTGAAATGTGTTTCACGTTTTATTATTCTTCTTCCCTCGGGAGTTACGGTTCATTATTAAATATAACATCTACCTGTAAATTAAAGTGTAAAGGTGTAGAGTAAAGACTATCTACATGCTTTTAAAATATATGTATGTGCTAAATCATGGGCGTAGCCAAGTGAGAAAAAATTTAACATTTATTATTAAATAAAAAATGGGTGTTACGATGTATTTCGTTACAACATTTATTGTTGTTGAAATGGAATTGGCTTTTACTTGGTGAAAGGTATTCATAATCAGAAGTAAAACAAAAGAAAACTTTCACAGGAATTCAGAAGTTAAACAAAAGAAAACTTTTACAGGAATCAGAACTAAAACAAAAGAAAATATTCACAGGAATTCCTTCTGATTTATTGTTGTTTATTAATAAATATGTTCTATTAACTACTGTGAAGTTAATGCATTTAGAATAGAATATAGAAAACAGATATTTTGAATTTGTATTTTTTTCAAAAATAAATCACATCTCTGAATACGAAATGAATAAATACAGACTACGCTGTCTGTTTAAAGGCTGATGAGGATCAATGTGTTCGAAATCTCGATACACAAGTGGCAGAATCTGAATACCAAAATCAATAGCTGTAGTTCATAGATATTTTTTTGATCCTTTTTTGATCTGGTCAATTCAATCTCATCATTTTTTTTTACGAAACTTGGTGACACCCATGTACTACATAAGTATTAGACCTAAATTTCCGGTGACATTGTCAAGACTCCGTGAAAAAATAGACGAACCATTCGAAAATGAATATGTAATGATTTTGTGTTTATTTGTGTTTAATTGGTATGTTTGTATCAATAAAAATTTTGTTTAATCTCGAAGTTGTGACATAAGCGACCGGATTTTTATCTTTTAAGCAAACTTTTAACTGGCGGTAGTTTTCAAACCAAGCCGATGATTAATCTACAAAATTCAAGCTTTCAATAGGTGCCAACTATAAAAAAATTTATTAATCGTAGGTTGTCATTGCACTAAAACAAAACTGGAATTGTGTGTAACAGATTTGTTTTTTAAAATTTAAAATTCAATTTTCAGGAATTATTTATTATTGCATATATTGTATGTTAGTTAATTTAGTTGTAATGCTATATTATTGGGTAAAGGCTTGAACGTAATTACGGTGTGGGTTGTGTGTAGCAGTAATAAATAATTTTGTTCAATCTAGTTCCGTAATTAGACGTGAAAGTTAACATACGATATTTATAAACAATAGTAAATTTTCATACCTATATACAATTTCCGTAATAACCATCTGTTTTATCCCAATTTAAGGTCGAAACGTTATTATGATAGATATAAATTTTGTGTTAGTAATAATAGAGCTAAATCGACTTTTGCTGAAATTAGTTTTCGAAATTTATACATGGATCGTCTAATTCCTTTTTTATGCGGCTGTAGTTTCGAAAAATAGAAATAAAATACCAGTAAAGGTAATTGTTTTTCACTTGAAGAAGAATTGAAAAGAGATGCCGAAGTTCAAATACTTCTTAATCAATTTGAAGCTATTTAATGGATAGTAGAAATTAAATTTTCATGTAGTTTTAGTCTAAAAGGTTGGCAATTTTTAAGGGCCATCGAAAAAAAGGCTTTACAAATTAGAGAATTAGTGGTTTAACTGTCGAATATAATTTGAGATACACTTAAAAGAAAACGCCGTTATTGATTATCTAATGGACCTATTTTAGTGGAACAAATCGTTAAAAGAATGGCCAAAATGTATTTTGTTTTAACATCATAAAAAATATAAACGGAAAGATGACTAAAAACGTATCAAATAAGCTGAGTCAGAATAAACTTACAATATGGGTGTTGAGATCAAATAATCGATTAAAAAACGTTTCGTAAACCTTATTTCGAACTTTTAAAAATTTATTCATATTTTCAACATTGAATTGTTTCGACCTTTACTGGATGAAAATCGATTTTAAATACGAATAAGTAAACAACTTTTTTATTTTTGCAATATATATTTCGCCACAACAATTTTTTACGCTGTTTAAAGGCAGAATTTAAGAGAAAGTAGAAAACTTAGAAAATAATATTATATCGTATATTATACCATTATTTTAAAATAATAATTTTCGTCTGTATCCACGATTGTTTAAAATAAATTTTAATTCATCGGTGAATAAAATTTTATCAGAATTCTTATAGTAGGTAGGTATATCTAAACACGAGTGCAATGACAACCAAGTGAATAAACCTATAATTCAAAGCTGATGATGAGGTTTGCGTGTAAAACTAATGTAGTAATAAATGTGAGGGTAATTCGAATTTTTGTGCCCACCGTTTTAACGTAGGTTACAGTATCGCTGGTTACTTCGGTTAAGGCCCTTTTTAATCTTGAACGCCTCGTCTGGGCCATGGACTGTGATGACATCAGTAGACCCGACCCCTGCATACATATAATTAAAAAAACCAGCAGTAGAACACTGGTAGTTACTTTATAAATCATCTAATAGATACCTACTAAAACTATCTAACATATCATATCAATAAAAACTCGATTAAATTTATACTTTCAAAGGTGCAATTCTTGTGATTAATTTATATAAAAAATACAGTGTAAAATGTTTAAAAATTTATTCAAAATACTTCACAATTGTTTTGCGCTTTGCCCATTACTAAGAGAAACTGATACTAAAGTAAATGTGTGACAAACACAGGTATATGAGAATATAAGTAAAAGATAATAAAATAAAACTGTTTTTTTTGTTACATACTGGAGTTTATTAATTATGTATAATTAGGTAATTAGGCTGTTAAGACCTTTTTCAAGAGCCTGGGATCTTTAGTTTTACGCGCCAATGATTTTGACAGGCGAGGCCGTGACAACAGTAACAAAAATTTTCTCTCCCTGGGTATAAATTAATTCAATAATTAATATCGCATTAATGTATTTAAAACTTACCTCTACAAAAAAGTTCTTTAAATATTTCAAATGTATTCATAATAAGTAGGGCGTAAGGCCCTCTTCAGCTGCCTATCAGGAATCGTGGGAATGGTGAATTGGTGGTTAGGTTAAGTTAACTGAACATTGTTAACAATCAATTAGAAGTACATTGGAGATATTTTTTTGTAGAGATTAATCTCAACACCATTCTGATTTAAATCTTGAATCAATTTTCACTAACTACAGATTAATTTGAGGTAATCTGTAGTTGGTGAAAATTGATTCAAGAATTAAATCACATTGGCGAATTAATTAGAATTAACACAGACTTCTTCCCCATTACTACTCAGTGAACTTTAATTCACTTGAGTATCAATAACTTCTGTCCGAAACAATTGTCGAATATTTAGAATAAATTCGTGAACATTTTATACAGTGTGTTTTATTTAAGTTAAAAACTCTATTGACCTTTAAAACCTTTAATTGTAAATACCACATTATGCTCCCATCTATCATAAAATAAAATTGCAATTTGCGATTTAAACCATTAGAAAGTTATTATTATTATTGCTATTATTATTATAATCTACATAATGGATTTTTTTAATTTGCTTAGTAGCTCTACAGCTATTCTGTGAATTGTTACTAGAATAAATGGAACAGAGAAGCATTTCAATTTTCTTTCATTAAAAACCTCTTGGGGAAAAAGGTTACCTCCCTGTTCTATGCCATTTTCATTTTATTGTTCCATCACGTTAAATGTTTTTCTGTTAGTTACCTCGGACGTTATCACCCTTTAACATTTAAACACAGTTTTTTTATTGTCTCGACAATATTGCTTCGGCTATAATCAAGAGAAAATAAAAATTCTTAAAACATTTCTTGTATTTTTTGGTTTCGTTTTATTAAACATGTTTTACAATTGTTGAACGACGAGAGTACAGAATCAGGGTTACTATTACTCTATTTGCAGTAACCATAATTCTGTTCTCTTGATAACGGTCGTATCGGCTGAAACAATATTATCGAGGAAATAAAGAATTTATGTAAACATATCCTGTGTTTTTTGTTTTGTTATTATATAGTATACCAGTTTCTCAATTTAAATTGTTTCCTTATACTTAAAGAACTTTATATTGTATTTCTTGTATCTACGGGGCATGTTTTTTAAGTAAGTACTGTTTTGAAATTAATAAAAAACGTTCAAAGATATCTTAATAATTTTATTTTTACATGAAAGCCTAAACCTTAATCTACTTTTTTATAAAATTTCCTTCAATACTGAGGTACTTGTCATAACGTTTGCATTGTATATTCAGTTTGTCAAGTAGATACCTTCATATGACCTTGTCATACATATGAAATACTACAGCTATCAGTAAGTATCAATGGTAATAAACTGGCAATAATAATTGATCAACATTGTATGAAATAAACTGAAAACGATCCATTTTAACTAAATTTTAGATTCGTATATATATTTGGTGACTTTTGTAGTTACAAATAAATTTTAGACTGACTTGACCCTTTGCCAAAATTTACAACTGAGCTTGACATTGAATTTTTTTTTTACAAAATGACCCTCTGAAACAGGCTCATTAAACGGAGTGGAAAAGTTGCGAGTAGACAGGAGAACAGTGGAAAGTTCGTCCTTTAAAAAAAATGTTTTAGTTGGTTGGTAGGTAATACAAAAGAGCTTTGCAACGTACGTAGGTAGAGCATATTTTTTTTGTTGAAGATAATGGAACGCGGTACCGAAATAACCCTGTGGAGGCCCCCAGGAAATCACAATCCCTTTACAATTTATCTTATAAAACGTTTATATAACATCGTCAACAAATTATTTTATTAAACCTACTAAATTACTGTTCGGTTTAAAATGAAAAGTGACAAAAAGTATGTAGCTTGGATATAAGGTTCATCTAATACAAGAAAATGAATGAAGTTTTGATTGAAATTTTCTATCAAAAATGAATTTTTATCATTTGGGTCTTCTTATTTCTAGAAAATATAATGTCAATTCGAAAATTTATAAATGTTTGTCTGTAATTTTATATCAAGAATGAATAAATCTCATTTTAATCTAATTTCACAAGACCTCCGATTTAACTACAAAGTCTTTTCTTAATTTACATGCCCAGATGGGGAAACAGTCGATGGCATAGTTCAGTTACCCTTTCTTTCTTGTTTCATGCAAAATTCAGTGTTTGTGGTCGTCAGAACATGTAAGTCTCAAGACAATTTTCTTTGTTCTTACTGAGAAATCGATAAGTTTACATTCACTTTACGAGGGCAACAATGTGCAGTTCTGATCGAAGCACTTGAGATAGTCGTTGACTAGACAATATGAGAAACAATGACAACTTCTAACACAGGTTCTTAACATTCGGTGCTTCTGTATCCCGATATTCCTGAACTGAATTGATGTATATAAGAATAGCGCCCTAATTCTTTTGAGATACACGTTCCAACATGTATATTCTTACCTTTTTTTTTTCTTTTACGTTAGAAATATTAAACTTCTTTTGAAAATATTTTTCTATAATACATTAATCGCTATAAAAGATACATTTCATTAATTTATATTATTATGTCAAACGCTCATTTTTTTGAGTCGTTCAACAGAATAGACAACATTACAATTTTTATTTAAATACAGGGTGTTTCAGGAATAATTGCAAATATTTTGAGGCTGATACTACTGATACTTCTGAATAAAAAGTTCAGGTAAAAGTGTATTCGTTTCAAAAAAGCAAGGTTTTAATTGTTAGATAAAACAAATAGAAGTAGAACGAAGATTCGGACTAAACAGAGCAAAATGAGATACTGTGTTAGATGATACTGCAGATTGGCGTAACGCAGTTTCTGCTGTATGTCGTAGTCTTCATGCCGCTGTTTCTAAAAAATCACGGCGCCTTTTTATATAGCTTACTCCAATTAGGATATATATTTGAAAATTTGACAGTAATCCCTTAATTGCTATAACTGAAGTAAACTGCGGGACTAGAACTGTGATTCAACTAGCGATGTTCGTCGCCGTGATTGAAGAATGCGCCGTGACTCACGTCATTTGGCGCCGGCCGTTAATATCAGTATATTGTACTGTAAGGGGCTGTATCTCAGCAGGGGTATGTCCTAGCGATATTCAACAAGAGTAGCGTTTTTATATATTTTTTATTGTACTCTCAAAATTCCAACAAAACGAAACGTTTCCAGACACAATTTTATCTAAACTTGTTACTCAAGATAATCAGTATCTCCTCAGATATTTCACATTCTTCCTGAAGCAACTTGTATATCTACATGTGATTTTGTACATCTTGAATATTTTGCAAATCATTCTAAAATTTAATATAATAATAAAATAATTATCCAATAAGAATAATGATATATTGTTTGTGGCATACACAAATTTCTAAATAAATAAAATGGATTTTTATGAAATAGAACTTATCTTCTGACGAAAAAACTTTTTCCGATTTGAACGAAACTTGGTTATTTATTAGATATCTATTAATAGTAGCTCACTAAGTAAAAATTATTTATGGAATTCTTGAAAGTTGAATGGAGTTTTGCCTGGATCATGAAATGTCATTAAATGTAACATCTTGAAAACAAATCTAATTAACTTGGAAACTTTTTCGAATTCGTATTAACTATAATCATCGTGTTATGGGAAATGTAGACTTAAATTCAAGTATTAGTTGTTTGTAATAAAAATTCTGTTTTTAAAAGTTCACCTTGTTATCCCAGGGTAATCTCAGGTTTTAATCATTATATAAGATCTACATAATCAAGGATATTCAAAAAAAGCAAAATTTGTACCACAAATAACTAACATGTCAATTAAAATTAATGACATTTCAGTCAAATTTCCTTTCAACTTTCAAAAATTGTAAAAATAAATTACTATTAATAGAGATCTAATGAAGGACTTAGTTTCATTCAAATCGGAAAAAGTATTTTAAAAATGTTACTTTATTGATTAAGGCTTTCGCGGCCAGTTGACTACAACTAAGCTGTTGGTTGTAGACTACAACCAACAGCGAAAATGGATAGACCTCTGAAGAAGCTCGCCACTCGTGCTAACGAAACGTTAGGAAGCAATTCCAACCGATGACGGCCTGTACACCCGAAGAAAGACAACATCAATGTTACTTTAGTTGTCTAGAATTTATATTATTTCATAATAGAGTATAATAATATATTTTAATGATTTGCTTGCGTCAGTGCTTAAAAAAAATAATAATAAATTAGAACTATTAATAAAAAGATTCTAAAAAAATTACACGTCTTTTAAAAATACTTCTACGTAAAAAATTTGTTCTGTTCTTTTGGTTATCGGAGTTTTTAGATTTTTACTTCTTGTAATCGATACAAAACCCTTAATAATTATATAAGTTTAAACAAATTTACATAATATTCTTACGGTATACTACACAATTTTAAGTAAATACTTACATTTTTTGAAGAAACTATAATTAAAAATATATTTTGTTCTTTACTGCTACGAGTTAGTTCTTTGAAAGAACAGTTTTATAAAACATCTGAATATTTTACAGATTTTTTTTAATGTACTAATACTGCCTGTTTTGTTTTTATTTTGGGAGTTTGTGAATGGAATTTTGTTATTTCATAACAGGGTAATTAATTTCTTGTACTTATCTTATTTATATCAAAAAGGTAAATTAACTTTAAATGTTATGTTATTGCAACAGGTTGCCAGCAGGATTAAATAAATGTGAATATAATATATAGTACATAAAAGTCGAGTCTTTAAGTAGTTTACAAACGTTTGAAGTCGTTGTGAAGCAACAAAATATTGTAAAATAAAAAGGTCGAATGTTCTTTGAAGTCTTGAAACAAAATTTACTTACGTGTAGTATTGTAAATCGTTGGAACGGTAAAAATATCTTGTGATGTTTGTGTTCGATCTTTTGTCAGGTATTATTTTCTTTTCTCGAGTGGAAACTTTTGTTTTTACAAAAAGTATCACACCGAATTAATTCGAGTAATATCTTAGCTTGCGAAAAAGAAATGGCAATTAATCACTTCAAGAGTTCTCATCAGTGGAACTTCGTGTAAAAAAAACAACAATCGATCTCTTAAGAAGAAGATTTAATTGTAGCGCACAATTTGAAGTTTGCAACTTTTTCTTTGTTTAAAAGATTTGACAAAACGATCTAATTTTTTTATGTTAATAACATTATAAGGGGAGGGTACTAAAAATGAGGGTCGAAAGAGCAAAAGTAAAAAGGCTGAGAAAAAAGTTTGTTCTTTCAAAAAGGATTCTATAACTTTAGGCATTCTTATAAAAAAATTAAAAATCATTCGAGTTTTGATTTTTTTATAAGAATTTAAATTTTATTTGATTTTTATTTTATCCTGGAAATAAATTGGTAATTATTTTTTATTGCAAAGTAGTTCAATATAAATATTAGTATAATATGTCAATTGTGGAAGCCGTTACATGTTGAAATTTATAGATACTGATAAATAAAAAATACATATAAAGCTAATAATAATTTAAGTAAAATTATAATAAATAATAAATGTAATACATATATGAAATTGTAAAAACTGCGAATAGGTTTATTTTGGTTAGATAGGGAGATCTTTGAGACTCGTATTCTTGAATATCATTAAAGTTTAAAATAAAAAATCAGACTGACTACTTACGCAAGTCATCTAAACGAACCTAAACATAATTTCAATCCGGGTTATAAAATATTGCATGTTCAAAATGAAGACATTCAATTAAACTAACTGGAAAGGATGGAAAACAATAGATATAATAAACAAAATAGAATACTAAATGACCAATTAGACATTAATAATTCGCCCCTTTTAGATTTACATTTAATTAACTATCCCTTCATAGTAACTAATTTTTTTAGTGATTGCAATAAAATAAATTACGAGATAGATAATGCTATTATCGATACTGATTGTTTTTTAACCTTTTCTATAATAATAAATGTTTACATTATTATTTAAATTATAGAATGTGGAAAAGGAAGCTCAGACATTACTTTGAACTCATTTTCCTAAAATCAGAACTAATTAATCGAAAATGGTACCCAATATAAAGTGAAAACAAATACACCTTATCAAATTTCCGATCTGGAAATTCTATCTTGATATTTTGTTCGCAGTTTTCGAAAAATGTAAATTCTCTTAATTGGATCGACTTCGAGTTGCTTTCTTAAGAAACTTTGAGAAAGCTGTAAATTTTGGGATAACAAATGGGGAAGCTACGAGGGGTACCATAAAATATTTAATTACCTATAAACTGTATTTTACTGTATTTTTCCTAATGTGTACTAAGTCCCTTAAATATTGTAAGATGTAATGATTTAATGATAGAACACCGACGATAGAACGATAGAGAATTGTCGATGGGAGATGATAGATAATATTTCTTTTGACATTGAGTGTGAGACAAAATGAAAGAACTGATTGAATTTATTTTTAGTAGATGGAAATTTATTTTAATGTAAAATTAAAACTATGTTCACAAATTGTATAGTTTCTTATTACCTCTACAACTTATAGCCATTTTGTGGCTTCTTCAGAAGTTACAGAATTATTTGCTAATTATAGGAGTTTTAATTAAATGGTGAAAAAGATCATTCTGATATCATCTCGTCGCGTGGTAGATAAAGATTTAATGCTGATCTTTTGTAGAGTATAATAACGAATGAATGATTATAAGAAATATTTCTTTTTGTTTGTTTTGTTTTCAATATACCATTTTGGGTAATTTGCGAAACAATTTCAATCTATGAGCAAAAGCTAATACGTCAAGCGCTATAGCGAAACGGGCGCTAGCGACAATCTCTTAAATGGTTACTTACCTGGCGAAAATTTCGCATTGCCCCATTTATCCTGAGGGAGTCCGCAGCTATACCAGCTATGCCTCCTTCACCATGGTCCCTTAGCTGTCGTAGCGAGGTGGAAGGACCAGCTACATGAGCAGCGCAATACGGTGTTGAAGCTTCTGGTTGAGAACTTTGACGTATTATTCTGGAGCCTTGTAATGGCGTAACAACTGTTGGAGGAGCCACGATACACGAACTACACGATGCCTGGAACAAAACAATCTAAAACTTACCATTTCTTTATTCCACATTCTTCTGTCTCATTTTCAATATTCTGATGTTGGAAACCACATAACCCATCAGAGGTATCGAACGTAAAGGATGCATTCACTGTTACCATTTTGTCGTGAATCTATGATATATATATATACGTATGGGTCTCCTTTGTGTAGGTCGCGATGGTCTTGATATTTTACGTTTATTAAATGTAAATACATGTACTTTCGAGGAAATTTTGCCCGTACAAGCATTTTACAAGGATGATTTTCTTATCTAAAATAATTTCAACTGTCTGCCACTTATATCAACATTATCATTTTAAATGAAATCAAAATTTTAAGGTGACTAGTTTGGGTTGCGGTTGCGATTTTTGTTTTTGTATATTAAATTTGTCTCAGAAACTCGGCTGCTCTGGTCCAAGTTTTCTGTGGTTTCCTTGGGTAATTTAGGCAAATTTAGAAGCAGTAATATTTCTCAGATAATTTTTTACTTCTCTTCTGTCTTCATTTCGTCCATCTCATCTTTCTCTCCCTAACCACACCACCCACCCATTCCCACAATTCCTGCAAGGAGGCTGAAGAGGGCCTTACGCCCTACCCTCCGGCTTTGCACTCAGTGTAGGTCGGAGAGACTGCACGAGTAGCTGGTGGGAATGAAATTCAAAAAAGTTTGTTTTTTATCAAAGTCACCTTATAATTTTATTCTTCACACAAATCAGTGATAATAAATATACCATTCCATTCAAAATAATAAAGTTGACATCAACTTCCGGAATAATCGAAAATAGCAGATAGTTGAAATCGTTTTAGATAAAAATATTATCGTTGATACTTCTAAATTTTCAAAACTTAGTTTTTCAAAAACGTATAATAAGTCGTGAGTTGTGTCGAATGAGTAGAAGATACCGGATGTTAGATCAACTTTAAAAGAAGCATCAATGCAATACTTCTTCTTACTTATGTAAAATAAAGTGATACAATTGGTTGAATTTCGACCACTGGCGGTACTAGTATTGACGTAAATGTTGCTGCCATTTTGTGACATATTAATATTAAATGCGTTAAATTTTTTATCAGAAACAACCACCGCTTGAAAATGTCAACAATTATCAACAAAATAATCTGGCATTGAAAAACTAATCGGAAATGTCGGTAATGAACACAGCTCTGCAATTCGTTCGGATTATATTTTTTTAAATATAACATCTGACAAATATCCAGAATTTTAATTTCCGATATGTATACGTCACATTCCATCCCTTTATTTTGGCCACTACATATACTCATCTAATTTATCTTGATGGATTACTCCTCACGGTTTTGCGGGAAAAGAATAAAAAATCCTTTCAGATGGTTTGTTAGATTGGAGGGATTTGGGTTTGCACACAGGAAATAAAGGCTGTGCAAGAGAAAAAACATTTATTTCAGAAATTACTACCTTTGCGGTGCGTGAGAGGAAAACCTTGAAAAACGTGAATGAACACCGAAGAAGGTAATTTCCACCAACTGATCCTAAAATAAATATACCATTTATAACATCCAATGAAGTACTTTGAAATTTTTGTAAAAACTCCACCATCTGGGTCAATATCATTCGAAAATAGAAGAAAAAAATATTCATACCCTTGAAACTGTTTGGACAAAGTGGAAATGGAAATTTTTATACCTAGTACTTTTACTATATCAAAGTTTTTACACAAATAGTGCAATAGTATTTGTTTGATTTATTTATGGAATTTTTGGAGCAAAACCATGGTAATTAGAACAAAGGCGGACTTAATTTTGTAATATTATGTATACATGTAGATTTATTAATTGATTAGGGTAGAACGATAAAGTAAACATACGATGATGGTTTGACGAAGGCAAATAAATACAACGTTGATTACTAACATTCTGACAAGCTATGTGGTTTCCATTGTGGATGATATTAAGTTTAGATTGTGTCTGTGTGTTGTGGTATACAATTAGTTCCATTTTCCCATTTGTCTTCGTTTAATTTCCACTAATATCGTTATGATTTTTTAATTAATTTTTTTTATATTCAAACTGTTTATGAAGTACTGATGATAAATGCTCTCTTTAAAAAATGTTCTGTGATATTCTGGCTTGTCGATTGTGGAAAATTAATTACTATAGAAAACAAGGGAACAGGGCAGCTTTAGACCTAGATAAAGGCAGAAATGTAATTGTAGAGTAAAATTATCGGACTCTAAAATTGCAATATCGAACTCCATAGTTGGTAAAGTATGTTTCTGTGTCAATTAATTAGAAGGAAACTAACCGTTTCAATATTAGAATCGATTTCAAATTTATACATCAATGTGAGGTCTTGGAATTAATTTAATTATGTGTGCTATGAACTCTTTTTTATTTAATAATTTCAATAGATTTTGCGGTAGTATTGTCGATAATTTTCAGAGAAAAATACTAAAACATTCTAGTTTCTGTTAGAGTAGTGGAGTGAAAAATAAGACGGCATGACATTTGACTGGATAAAATGATGTTAAATTCCAAATTCGTCATAAAAATTGATGCAGTTTTGTTTAGTCATATTTATATAAATAACTTCGTCGATGGTCATTATTAATTATTACACACTAATCAAGTAAAGAAAATGCAGTAAAGATAAAATGCCAAAGCAGATAGCAGTGTTCTTTCTAGCAGAAGCCAAAAACTATTAATATCTATAGCAAATAGAACAGCTATCTGGAATAAAAGAAACATTATGAAGCACTTTTAGCTTTTCAGTAACATTTTCATTCGTAAAAAAGCTACATTGAAACATTTAGCGTATTTTACGTCATGCAAAAACACCAGAAAATGGTACATTGTTATTACGTATTATGCATACATTTATAGAGATGTGTAGTTTTATTTATTAGACAATGAAGGAAATTTCTTTTGAAAATGAAGCTTTTGAAAATAGGCATCGACAACATTAATATAAACATCAGAGTAGACACGTTACACAGTTTACTCCTGCTATAATAACAACAATCAGAAGGGATGAAAATGAAAATTCTGACATTAATGATACTTATGAAATAACAATTGTGAGTCATTTTTAATAATATAATTGCGATTTTTATTTCTTCCCAAACTTTTAAACCCTGTTGAGGGTAGACAAGCTTCAGAAAAATTGTTCGCTGAAAAATGGAAAAGATAATTTTGATTTAATTTTTTAGTATCCTGAAAATTTTATTACACACTTACTAAAAAAACAGAGATTAGTTTAGTCCATTTGTTAACAGTTAATTTTAATTGGATAAAAATTCATTCGCAAACAAATAAAATTTTAATGTCCTAAGAGCTACTTATTATTTATTAAAGAGCAAATTTATGCAACTACCAAAAGAAGAATAAAAAGTCTTCATAGTGTGAAAGCTACAATATATAAGGTGCAATTAATTTAAGAAATTTACAATAGGTAGTGCTAATGATTATTAAATTAGTAAATAAATTGTAGAATTACGATTCGGGCTAGAACCAGACGTTTCGTTAGTAACTGCGACTGTCATCATCAGCAGTACTGCGGCGACAACGCGGACGAAGGTTAGGTTAGGTTAGGTTAGGTTAGGTTAGGTTAGGTTAGGTTAGTTGCTGCCAAGCCTTCGAGGCACCACTGATGTTGTCAGTCGCAGTTGCCAATGAACTTAATGAAAATCCATTATCACCATATAAACACGACTGCAGATTTTAATGAACTTTGTTTATAATCGTGACGATCGTTTCGCCAAACATTATTGGCTTCATCAGACAATGAGTTCTTACTACTAAATATATAAGATAATGTTAGTGTTTATATACATTTATTGTTAACGAAATTATTACATTCTATTTGGTAATTCAATAAGATACCTAATTTTTTGTATTCAATGTTTGGCGAAATGATCGTCGCGATTATAAATAAAAAATTTGAAAACATAAAAAGTCTTGCTTTTATGGTAATAAATTAATTGGTTTACGTAGAAAAATAAAATAAAATCAATAAAATACAGAATAACGTTCAAATTTGATTGCTAATTGTCTGTTACAATTGTTTTGTTCTCTCGATCATTTTCAAAAAGTTATCATTGGAACCTAAATATAATAAAGAGAACAAATACAGGTTTTTCTCAACATTTTATTCTAAATAAACGTATTTTTCGCAAGACAATTTGGAAATTTTAATCCCTACAACACAAAAAGGTATAAAACCATTTTTTTTTTGGTATTGGCGATTGAAAATAAGAAAAACATTAGTAATGAAAAAACAGAAGACCATAAAAGCCCTATATGCACGGCAGTAATAAAATAATGTACAATATACTCATATTTATTTAGACGTACATGTATAAATAGATAAGCAAATAGCGAAAATTATAACGGACAGTTACCTGTTAGCAAAATAATTTAAACGTTATTCAGTGTTCTATTGAAATTCATTATTATTTCTTAAAATGTTTTACGAATTTCCAACCGTTAATATATTGGTTGAAAATTATAAAATATTGTAGAATGATTGCCAAACCTCAGTAGGATAAATCGAAATGTAGTGTACACTTGTTTGATTTTCCTTCGTTTCTGCTTCGTAATATTTGAAGGATAATAACAACGTTCTAGATCATTTCTTCAAGCTGTTGCTTAATTAAAGTAAGCGAATAAGTAATAAGTATAAAACTATTGCGTTGTGATTTAAAGTCGTATTTCCTAAAGTCCATTCGCTTTAACACGTGATCAAAATTCGGGAGTTTGGTGTCCTATTTTCTTCGAGTCTGTGCTAATTGTTTTTCTGAATTTAGTTTCAAATTAAACAGATTTTGCAAGCTTTACTCCCCCTGACTGCTTAAACAGTAATTCGTTATCGGGAAGTTTGGAATTAAAACGTACAACCCAGAGAAAGGAATCATTAACAGACTAAAACTTACTAAACCTATTTTAAGTGTATTTGGACAAATTAAATAATTTATAGAAAAAATATGCGACATTGCTGTTATTTCTTCCGGTTAATTTTATGATATTTAATAATTCAAACGATCAATATATTGAACAATATTTGACGTCAATGAATTTAACTTAACTTTTTCATTACTTAAATTAGCCACGAAAAACACAATACTTTCATTCCCATTTTCATTTTTAATGACTGTTGGTAAAAATGAACAACACTATTAATAATAAATAGATAGCGATTGTGTTTACATAATGGAAATGCATTATTACTAAGTAAGGTAACTTATATATTTAGTTATTTTAAGAATTCAGTTCTGTTTGTTAGATTAACAGATTTTAAAGAAACTGAAAAAATAGTTTATCAATTTATTTTATTAATTAATTTTGCTAGTATAAAGATTTCGACATTTATATATTCTCGAAACAGATTCTTTTCGTTCTTAAAGTAGATTTTGTAGATTTGAAGATATAAAACTGCATTGGAATGCTTTCACTCTGTAACTCCAGGAATTCACTAAATATTGAACACTGATTTTCAAATAGAACGAATACTTTTTACGATTTCCATGCAGTTCGTGAAAGAAAGTTTTATACAAACGAATGGAATATATTTTTATCAAGAAAAAATAATTCCAGTTGGTAGCAATTACTCCACCTTGGTTAAAAGATTTAATATTCAGGAAAGCATATGGTTGAATTAAAATTAATGATAATATAATTAGAAACACGTAATGGGTTTGAGTTAATTTTATTGTAGTGTATTCGTTGTTCTAGTCATGCAAAGAAGAATCTTACCGGTGTATTGAGACATGGGCAGGTGCAGTGATGTGCTGACCGGACACTTTCGCGTGACACGGATCTTACTATTTTTAGGGTAGACATTGGCGTGTGTGATGTCCTTCGTTGTTCCAATGTACCCCTGTGGCATGAAGCGTGCGGCGTCAACTGAAACGCGTTTGACGAGCTTCGGTTCCTTGTCGGAATATTCGAGAAATTCTGCTTACATCCTTTCATATCGAGCCTAGAACAAAAATAACAACACACTGTATAATATATCCAGTGTCGTAGTTATAAAATGTCCTTTAAAGGAGATATGGGGCGTGTTTTTGTGATTTTATCTATTTTCCAGAAAACTCGTTTTAAACAAAAAATTAATAAAAACTTGACAGAGTGTTTCGATCTACAAGATCATCCTCGGAAGAAGAAATTATAACTAAGGTTTACAAATTGTTTTGGATGTTTCTTAATTTATATTGATTCTAATATTGTATGTTTTTTTTTACTATTAAGAAACATCTAAATTCTAGTCCAGAAAATGTCATAAACGAAATTGAGAATGTTTATGGTTCCCCAATTGTAAACCTATGTGCAAAACATTTGCTACTCTCACCCTAATATAATATTTATGTACTATATAAGATCGAAAATAATTTATAAACTTTAGTTATAATTTCTTCTTCCGAGGATGACTTAGTAGGTAGAAACACTTTGTCAATTTTTTTATAAATATAAGAACAAAGGCTTTTACGGCCGGAATCCGTAGTAGAATAAAGATTCGAACTACAGGGCCATGATCTAAGTGAACTATTAAGTCCAGACGTTTCGTCGGCAACTGCGGCTGACATCCTCAGTGGTAGTGCTCCGTTGACAATGTGACTGGACTCCAATCGCTGTCGAGACTTCGAGATACAACCTGCGTTCACGTTGTCAACGCAGTACTAGTACTGGGGATGGCCGCCGCAGCAGGCGACGAAACGTGTGGACTTAATAGTTAACTTAGACCACGGCCCTACAGCCCCAATCATTATCCTACTATTTTTTATAAATATTTAGTTAATGTTGCTTTTCAAGTGTTTTTTCCACAAAAAGTCGGTATGATTGATAACTTGTCTATGGATTTGAGTAATAGTTAAATATGAATTTTGGAAATTGTGCTTGTTATTATCAATATTATTAGGATGTACCTGCAATGAAGTTCGATATCAGGAACTGAACGTGTACTGTTTTCTTCTAGGCACAACGAGCCGTCCTCTTCGCTATCGGAAAAAACCGATAGTTGTGGGTGGTGGGAAGAGACCAGAAAGGTGGTGCACTCCTGACGCATTAGGACCGGCTTTGAGCAATTTGACGGGGACGAAGCATTCGCCAGAGAAGGGCCACCAACGAGGAGGCTTGCCGTCTCGTCTTGACTGCTCATGGCTTATTCCCTATCGCCCAGTAAGGCCTGAAAATTACGTCCATCTCTTAAAAGAAAAACTAAAACTATTCATGCTTAATATTAACTAGATAAATGAGTGTATACTGATAAGTAAAATCGGTTCTGGCCTTGTAATCTTGGTCTTGGTATTGTCAAAGATACAAGAACAGGACTTATTTAAATTAAAAAAAAAACAATCAGGGGTTGTGACATTTTATTAACTGGTTTAAGAAAAAATAAAACACTTAAAAGTTTCACCAAATTTGTTACTCGACAATTATTTCGATCGAACCAACAATTGTCGAGTAAATAAATTGCTGAACTGTTTCAGTGTTTTATTTTTTCTTAATGTACAGTAATTGTACTGAGATTTTCAAAACCATATAACCCCTATAAGGTTATTTATGACATATTTCTCGAAGTGGCTTCATAATTAATACAAATACAATTTCAATAAAGAAATTAAGGATCTTTTTGCAAACAAATTATATAAAAGGTCAATGTATTAATATAAGGTTTAACACCCGGAATCCATAGTAGAAATCATATTTGGAACAAAAGGTCGTGGTCTAAATGAACATTTCATCGGGAACTGTAATTGACATCATCAGTGGTACTGTGGATATCGAAGTCTTAGCTAACTAACCGTTCATTTAGACCACGGACCTTTAGCCAGAATCTAAATTCTACTAAAAGTTCAATGTTTCTCAAGTATCTTCTTAAATGTAGGTACCATGACTATAAACTATGTAAAAATTTTTAAAGCTAATATCAGGAGTAATATTAAGGACAACGATGAGATTAAGGGTAACAAAATGATGTTTTGGGCTTGGTCTAGTTTTTGCTCATTACTATTATAGAATGTTTAAAGAATTTTGAGGTTTGCTTATCAAATAAATGTTAAAAGGGTTAAGGAAAAAAGGAGTTGAGGTCGTCAATCATCATCACGTAAATTCTACTCGATTTAAAGGAATATGGATAATGATTATATGCCTCCTTAAAAGTGGGATAGATCAATAGTCATTATTTCCTGGTTGTCAGCACTAGTATCGTTCTGGAAGCCTGAACTTTTTAAAAAGGTAAACGTGATACAAGAAAAATAGATCCTTCAGACATTGTTATTTTTTATTTCGATCTAAAGAACATTTAATTCGACCTTCGACATTTGGAAACTTGTTACGGCCGAGTAAGTTACACGAAAAATATATCCTTAATATTTTACATCTCCATTTTCGTTTTAGAGATTTCTTTCTTGTTATGCGGGCATTGACAATTTCCAAGAAAAACATATATAATATTTACCCATATATCTTTATAAAATCATCCAAAATTTTTATGACGATTCAATATTTTCTACATCGAGCTGGATCAAGAACTGAACCGGAACGAGTCTTTATTACGTGGGGATATAATATAACTTATTTATTTAAAAACAAAGGTCGTCTTACCTTTGGCCTACTATATATATATTAGTACAATAACAACTGATATATTGTCAAAGAAAAATCGCTCCTTCAAAGCTGATATTAACATTTCCTGAAAAATGTTTAATGTTTTAATAATTCGAATTTGTAAAACTAATTTTCCACGCTGTTACTGAACACAATCGTCAATACATGGTGAGTTATACTACACCTCGCAGTGTCTATATTAAAATTACCCAAAAATTAAGAATATGTAGGTAATAAATTGTAACATTTTATAAAATTTAAAACGTGAATGTCGGTAACTAATATGTCCAACTTACTATTACATTTCCGTTATGAAAATGATTATTTACCTTGTGTTGTCCAGGTAGAATTAACGCGAACTAGAGTATCGATTCTGAAGGAATAATATAAAAAAGTTATAATTTTTTCATTGATAATTGCTTGTTAAGATGGTCGATACAAGCAATAGCAGAGATGTTAAAATATGAACATATTTTTCAAAGGTTGCCTTCAATGCGAGGAACAGTAAAAACTATAGGGCATAATTATTCTTTGTCATGAAATCTGCTTTTCGATTCCTGTATCTGTTTAAAACACAACACCCTTGAAAAATCATACATATTTATTGTCTCTCACATGCGGAAATCAAGAAATAAGACACGCCATAATCTAGTACAAAGATTGTTATTCAGCAATGTAAATTACACTCGCCATTATGAGCAAAGATCATGTCTTTATGAATATTCACGGCTTCAATAACGACGAAACATTCAGATTATGTGTCATTTTCTTCCACAAATGGGCAACTTCTTTAAGTAAATTATGCTTCGTGGGTATTAAAATTACACAATTACTAACCATATTCACAATGATTATTTTCAGAAACTGCAACAAATCGGTTTTAGTTTTGCTAACATTCCGTAGGTATTACCAAACTGAAATTGTAAGCTTTCAAGAACAATAGTATACAGTTCAAATTAACAAAAACAGAAACATTCCTTTTTAGTAATTGTTTGGGCCCTGTCTCAATGGAATTAGCCCATGCTTCCCAAAATAGTTTTTTATATGAAGAATATTAGGTTATCGGTCAGTAATTTACCGAAATTTCAAAGACCTGGATCGCGATTTACAATTTATTAGTTCTCATCAACACAATGTAGGCGGTTTTGATAATTAATCGATCAAACTGAAGCTGTTCCGCAAAAATGAGTTAATATAATATCAAGGTATAACAGTAAAGGTGGGCAAAAAGATTCTTTCTGGTGAATCGATTCAAACGATTCCTTCATTTGAACGACAATGGTTCGAGGAGTTTGTGTGCTATGGAGGTGGTCTCCACGATTCCACGTTTTACGAGGATGTACCAAGGTCAGTGACCTGGTAGTAGTAGATGCGAATATGGTCTGTACCGCTAGGGAAAAGAGAGAACCAACCGCTTTGGTACGAAAAGAAACAATGAGCGAGACGGAACTGCATGCCTCCGTGGAGTAACAGATTATTATTAAGTTTGGCCAAGCAGGGGGTGAATCCAACCGAAAATTTGCGGCGATTACAGGCACAGTTCTGAGACAACACCCTGTTAAGAACTCGGTTGTTTGCATGATACAAGGAAGTTTCTGAAGGTCGTGAAAATTTCGAGAACGAGAGCCATGCCCACCGCACAAGGACAAGTGTGACCGAAGTCAACATTGAGACATTGAGGCAGTCCGAAATCTCATTGAGAGAAATCGACACATAACTCTCTGGGAAATCGTTGATGAATTGACCAGCATTTACGGGAGTGTCCTTGGGATCATGAAAATGCGCAAAATATCCGCTTGTTGGGTTCTCCGACTGTTATCGGAGGATCACAAGTAACATCGACTGGAGATTTCGCCGCGACACTTCAATCGATTCCAGAAAGATGCACAATATTATTGTTATAGCACGAAGTTAATAGATAATTTTTTGTCCAAAAAAATGAGGAAAAAATTATTAGATATAATGTTTAAAGGTTGGCCATTGAACCACAAGGATAATAACTTTTGTTCAATCAATTATATTAAGAACTCGAGCTGTAAAATTGTAAATAGACTAAACAAATTTAATATAAAAGCCATAGAAATAAACAAAAACAATTTAGGAACATATCTTGTCAATAATAAACGTAAATTAGAGTTCAAACAGAAAAATGGTGTTTATCAAAATATTTGTAAAATCTACTTAGGCCAGACTGATCGTTGCTTAGAGATTCGTCTAAAAGAACATTTAACTAGTGTAAAAAACAAAAATTGTAACACCGGACTTGTCTTAATAACAACCATAGTATAGATGATAATATAAAGCTTTTACACAATCAACAAAATGGTAGAAAGTTAAATTTATTAGATTTTTTGGAAATTAAAAACGCCTTAAAGTTTAATACAAACATTGTTAATAATCAAACTGAACTTTACATTAATAATGCGTCCTTACTAATGACACTTTAACGACAGGAAATTTTATCTATTTATTACTCTGTTTATGTATAACGATATTAGGTATTTAAGTGAATTCTGTGCCTCATACGGTCATACTACAAAGCAAAAATTGGAAACGCTGGAACATCCGCCATATAGCCCCGACTTGTCCTCTTGTGACTGCCATATTTTTGAGCCCCTGAAAGAATCGCTTGAAAACCAACGTTTCGACGAGATCGATGCAGTGGAAGCATTTGTGCAATGGTTTCGAGAACGTCCGAAGAGTTTCCACGATGATGCCACAAAAAAGCTCGCAATCCAATGGGAAAAGTGTTGGAGTTTTTTAGAAAACCAATTCCGTTTGTATTTGATACACCCTCGTACTATGACGGTTCATTTGAACTAACTACAGTGTAAGCAGTGAATCGATTCATGCGATTTTATTTTAAATGTCGTTCAAATCAGTGTACAATTATTGTCCAACTCTATATGACAGTATATCGATATCTACTGATACTTGCTACTAACTGTAGTGTCAGGTATATAAGCTGCAAACAGATTTTGGAAGGTTGTTGAAAATTAAACACCAATTTGATTATATGTGTGAAACGCTTAGTGGCATGAAAAGTGTACCCACAGAAAAATGAACAAAAGTATTAAAAATTCATTTTCAATTCAATAACAATCTAATTTTAATGAAGTTTCGGATTTACCATTAAGTTGACAAAATAAGTCAAATTGAGTTTTAAACAATTGTCTTTATATTTCCACAAAAAATCTTTTTCTTTCAAACAATCCATTATGCATAGTAAATATTATTTTGAATTTGTTACCATTTACACTTGAGAGTAATTGGCAGAAACGCAATAAACCAATTTCAGCAGTATAAAATTATTTTTAAGCATAATTAAATAAACATTTTGCTGAATTATAATCGTCTGTTTATGTTGAAACTGTTCCTATGACATTTAGTTTGGGAAATGTTTACAATTGAAGCTGAGAGCTGATGCAATTTAATTTATACATATTCAATATTACATATTTAATGAATAAAGTGGAAACGCTAATAAAGTATTTTAATTTTGTTATAATTTATGTACAAAGATAAAACTATAAATTTAGAATTTCTGTAGTTAAAATTAAATATTGAATTTGAATTGATTAAAATTGCAAATTGTAGGTATTAAGGTCTACTACAATTTGGGATGTTATGTTATACAGAACTACATTAGTTAGTTAGATGGACAGTGAATGACATGCCACATTAATGATTTTACGTATGTATGCAAATCTTCAACAACAAAAACAGCGTATCCAAATTCATTACCGACAACGATTAGTTTGTACTTATTTATGTAACTGATTTTAAATGAAAACTAATTTTAATTGCAATTAGTAATTAACAAACCTCCCCACTAGATGTAATGGTATCCAAAAGACACAGATTCCTTCGAATGACCTACTGAACTGCAAGAAGCAGTGAAGCTAACCAGTTTTAATTAAAATTACAAAATAATGATATATCAATTGATGTTCCCTTATCCTTTTGTTAAGTAAATGTCGAACAGATCCAATGTACCAACTTGTCTGCTAATTATTCTACAGTACATGTGCATGTTTAATTATCAATTATTATCGATTGTACATCTTATAAAGGCCTTTCTACCCTCTAGTTTAAATAAATACATAGAATATACTAATGTTTTTTTGATTATTACCTTTCTTTAACATCCTAAACAAAGTTTCTCTCATTTTTGAGGCAGTCTCTGTTTCTCTACAGAAAATAAGCTGATTATAATCAACATGTATTTACCTGAAACAAAAGAAATAAATCAGTTAGTACACTTACCGAAAAATCATGAATGAATAAAACTGTACATAAAGCAAAGCTTAGAAAGAAAAGACATTTAGTTGGAGTGTTTATGGAAACAGATTTAATTTGCCTTTAGTTAATTGTAATTAGTATTCGACGAAAGAAGGACTTTTACCTATTAATAAAATTGTCTGCAGGTAAATAATGGGTAAACAGTGAAAATTTTATTACAAGGAAAATTTAAAACGCTGCGTCAAAATACCGTAATAGAGATAGAGAAAATCCTTGTGAAAGTCCCTCTTTGAGTGGAAAAGGCGAAAGAATGAAATTTTCAGAAACCCGAGAGTCAGACAATAGCGCCTCTAAAGTGAGGCTTCGAGAACATTGCATCAACTCTTTATGCAACTACGTTAAAAATGCAGCTGAACCAGATTATTAAAAAAAAAATGTTACACCATCGTAAAGTACTAAGCTATCTGTATTCGTACATAACTTTTATTAAGACAAAATTTCGACAAAGAACAGTGTGCAGTTTTATCATCATTAACGTTTATCCTCAAAGTGGTTAGTTTGTTATAACGTAGCGACATTAAAAATAAATTCTAGCGTAAGTACAAAAAAGGTTAAGGTAATTTGATGTAAACAAACTTTACTTCCGCCTGAAGCTTTACAGACTATTAATCAATATATTAGTAAACTCTTGATAACAATCGTTATCGATTGAAATAATACCGTTAAGTTGACGAAATAAAAATTTGTGAAACAGCATTGTGTTTATTTTATCTATATTTATAGAATTCTGTTTATCTGTTTATATATGTATATAGGTACACACGTGGATAATCTGGCAAAATTATCAAATTCTGTCAGTTTTCATGAGTTTCTTTTTTAGACTGAAAAGAAAATAAATACGCCTTTAGTATTGTTACATTGTTATATGTTTACTAATTAAGAAAATAACGATACTTAGAATGTTTCACAATTTTATTTCATTGCGTTTCCTTTTATCCCTTTTTATTTTATTTTATTCTTTGTTTGTACTTTGTGTATATGTGTACTGGAAAATTATTAGAATTATTGAGTGATACATTGACGTCACCAACATGGTTTATATACACTACAGGTAAAAGTTTAATCGACGAATAGGGAGATTCCAATACATATATTTTAAATGCCTGGAATTTTGGTACGATTAATAATTTATCCAAATTTTCGTATACATGTATTAGTTAGATGAGTTTGGCAATATTTGATTAGTTTTTATATATCGGACACGTATCATAATCATGTCGTGACCATGACGACTGCAGTTATATTGTAGTTATAGTTAGTTGGTAAACAGCAAGAACAACGAAACAAGTGATTGTCTGCTAGTTGACTGACGACACACAAACTCCTCCAAACTCATGCATCATGGTCATTGCGTAATTATAATTCGATACAACCAAATTGTGTGAGACAAAACTGATACTGTTTAGTAGCTGAAGGTTGCATGTGGATGCACTCTATTAATAACTAATCTGTACCTGCCTGTCACTCTAGCGGCTTATATGATAACTTAGTACTCGGAAGGACACCAGCTCCCACGATTTCTAAAAGGAATCTGAAGAAGGCTTTCCATTGGTTTTGCACTATGAGGTATAAAAGTGGGCAATACAATTATTATTGAGTGGCGTGGTCTACTGATTAAAATCGTTGCTTGGCAGTCGGGAGGTCACCGGTTCGTTTCCGGGTCCGGCTGCCCTAGTCCATTTAGGCAAACGCTGAGACAGTAAAATTTCATAGATAATCCATCACCTTCCATTCCTCTTCTATCTCCACCCACTCATCCACTCCTACGATTCCTGAAAGGAGGCAGAAGAGAACCTTACGCTCTACCCTTCAGGATGAGTAGCCGGTGGGAATGAAACAAACAAAAAATTTTTTGGGGGTTGTCTCGTACAACGATATATTTGAACGAGCTACACCGCAAACAGTGAACCGATTCCTGGTTGGATTCAGTATTCTGCCTTAAACCAAGTTCTTTGTGGTTTACTTAGACAATGTAGGCACAAATTCTGGGAAAATAATATTAGACAGATAATATTTCACCCTTTTACTGTCTGCATCTCGTTCGTCTCGTTTTTCTCTCCCTAATTACCACCACCACCACCACCATCACCACCACCTATCTATTCTTACGATTTCTTAAGAAGAGCAAAGAGTACCTTTGGCGAGTATCAGCTGATGGGAATAAAACACAATAAAGTTTTTCCTTGCAACGTACTTGTCTTCTAAAAAATTTATAGGAATAAAAATATACACAGGTACTAGGCGGACATAGAAGAATGTATTTCAGACAAATATCTCTAAAGAAAACTGAGTCAGTTTAACAATTCAGCTTTAAAAGATGCGAATTCTTCAGATTTTTTTTATGACGAGTTAAAGCAGTAATAATTTTTAATATCTGAACAATGATTTAGATTTACGACTGGGTTATAAGCGATGGTCTGCTACTTTACTGGCATGCACATAAAAGAATATAAGCGTTATTAGTCCCATATTATCCCCATGGAGTAAATGTAATGACCCGGAAAAACAGCAGATATATCACGTTAGCCGATGTAATTTACTCACTATACTACCGCCATACATCACGTATGTATTCAACTATAAAACAGAAATAATTCACTGCATCAAGGTAATACTAGTCGTTTGTTAACTTACGTACGAGGGCGGTTCAATAAGTACCCGTGTTAGAAATGAAGACACCATTTTTGTAAAAATATTTTTTTAAGATACACTTCTCCCAACGTTCCTGCTATGTTTTCAACCTCTCCATGAAATAGGATTGGTCGAACTCTCCAAAATACTCCCCTGTCTCGGCGATAACTTCCCCATTTGAGCTAAATTTTTTCCCGCGAGCCATTTCTTCATGTTAGGGAACAAGGAGAAGTTGCAGGAAGCCAGATCGAGTGAATACGGGGGGTGCGGCAGCAATTCATAACGCAATCCATGCAGTTTGTGCTGGTGCGTTATCGTGGCGAAAAAGAACCGTATTCGCCTTTTGTGGAGCAGATTCACCGAGAGAAATCCATTGTTTAGATTGTTGCTTGGTTTCTGGTGTGTAGTGATGAATCCAGGTTTCATCTAACTGTGGTCATAGATGACGAAATGTCCCCATGAACAGCATACAATGTTGCTTTTATCTTCTCGCGTTTTTCTCATCAAAAAACAAAAAGCGAATTACCGAACGATATTGCTCTTTTTTCATCTTAATACGTCTCACTCGAATGGCTGCCGAATCCAAACTAACCTATCAATCGGTCTGAAATTTGTTTTGGCGTCGTCCAATAGATGACAGCACACGATGATAACAGCAACTTATCTCAGGAACGTTCTCTGTCTTCAAACACGGGTACTTATTGAACCGCTCTCGTACAATTAGGTAAAAATCGCATGTTTACCTTCTAGAATAATTATTATGTTATAAGTTTATACAGGGTGTTATTGGTGTCTTACTTTCACATGCATGTCTTATTCTTAGTATTAGAAATTAGATTGTGATCTTAAAAATTAGCTATGACTTTGACAATTTCCTACATTACTGGTAAGACCAAACCAAAAACTAAGACAAATCTTGTAGATCACTAGATTTCTTTGTCATTAATATTTTCTTATAATTCACGATGTCGTTTTACAAATTCAATCATCAGATGATGTCCTCCCGATTTGGAAGATGTTACAATGGTTTCGACTTTTATATGTCATGTGTAAAATTTCAAGTACCTACCAAAGATGCCAATAATCCAAAATATTGAACAATACAAATATAATATGCTAATAATTGAAGATATTATTCAGGAGTCTGATAATGATTGAAAATATGAAAGAATAATGTAAATGTAACAATCAATTCAAATATCAAACAAAACTATGCTATGTAATAGGAAAAGTTAGAAGTGGCAAAAAAAAGATTGTCTACTGTTCGTATTGTATTGTTGACGAAGGGTTTGAAATTACAATTACTTTGTTATATTATTTTTTTTTTCTAACGTAGGTAGTTTTGCTACTCTCAGTACGTTGGGTTATTATAAACATATTTGCTTCTTTTCAATAAATAACGAGTGTAATAGTATGTTGTGGCTGTATTCTAAATTACACCGTGATTCAGTTAGTTGGTCACAAAGATCCTTTCTGCTTTATAAAGTTGGAAGATTTCGCCTTAGTGGCGGCGAAGAGTTCTGTGAGAGGACAATAATACTAGTACTAAATACTAAAACGTTTATCAGTTAATTATTCCTGTGCAGTTGTATTTCAAGTAGAATTAAAGCAAATCTAGAAATTTACGTGTTCAAAACCGTATTTACGGAAACATTCATTAATATTATATTAAGGACATTACTGCAGATACTACTATTTCAATATTTTATCTGCGTGAATTGAATTTAGTAGAATAGATACTGTTTACTACATATTTAAATAAATGGTTTGTGTAATGCCTTAACTAAAGAATAAATGTTAAATACCAATAAAATAAATGACTTTTGACAGAACAATTGTACATTTCTTCATATGCCCACGAATCTTCCAAAATAACATAATAATTCTCAATTTCATTATGGTATATTCGTTTTTTTTAATTTTACAATTAACATCGTTTTTCCGTTAACATATAGTACATATTTTTGCATGTGTACATCAAAGTTGAAGATGAGACAGAAGTAACGACAAAGGAGGGTTAAATGTTCAAATAACTGGTAAATTCTCGTTCTAATTTGGGTCATATAATCAAATTCCATAGTTTATTCGGAATTTAACTCGGTTTTGATCCCAACCCTTTATGCAAACTGTAAATTTAAATTTCGATCCAACCGTGAAACGCACTTCGAACTTAAAATTCGTGACATGTTTGAAATTTTCAACGTGTTTATGCACAATTAAAGGGTTGCTAACTTAGTAACGTGAGGGTGAAAACGGTTAAAATATTGTTTGTTATGTTTCGTTGAGAATTGCAGAAGTCGCTTACTATTATATTTACTATTTTGACCTATAAAAATCAACGTTTGAAAAGGTGAATTACCCTATTGAAATTATGACTAACCTTCGATTATTTATTTTTTGAAGGAGGTTTGTTGTTAATGGGAGATTTGCGTGACTAAACAACCACATAAAAGCACGACACATAAATGGCCTATATTCTTAAAAAAAATCGAATCCACACCGTAAAGCATAACCACCAACACTATTTTCATATTATTTAATTCTAGCCAATAAATGTTAATAGCATTATGGTAATTCTTTCAATATTTTAGCAAATGCGCCAATTCATGGTCTACAAAAGAACACTTAATATATATATAATATCTCATACCCGTAATACTACAATATATATATATATATGTTTGGGATGGTATATGAAAACAATTTAATTTGCTTTTTTATTTAAAGAATACTTTATTTATAATAGTTTTAGTTAAAGGTATTTACCCATTCTAATTTATTATTCATTTATATTTATTTAAATTTCCACGAGAAGCCTGCTTTTATATTAAATTTACAATTTGGAAAATCGCTACTGATAGGTAGGTTACAATAGATTTAATAACGAGAGTAATTTGCCTTTATATTGAGTTTGAAAGTACTAATTGTATTTGATGAACGGACGAGTTCAAGGAAAAGGTTCCACTGTCAGTTTCGGTATTGGAAAGTCAACAAAATTTTTAGATGGTTTGTTTGTAAAACTTGGAGGTAAAAATTACAGGAATAGCGCAGGGCCAAATAGAAATATCTTCTACGTTCGCGAACGGTTTATTTGGAAATTTGAAAAATAAAAATGTTACAATTGTATTTTGTAGTACACCCTGTATAGATGGCAAATGAAAAGAAGCACTTGAAACCAATATCTTTTTTATGTTAGCAATTGAACTAATATCGCTACGATATTGCTGTTTGTGAGAAAATTGCAATAATTTCTAAATTATCCAAATTATGTTAATAGAATTAAAATTTCCGCAGAAGTAATTGTCACAATTTTATAGGAGAAAGTCTTCATGTTAACTACTTAATGATGGATTACCTATAACAAACTTTTTAAACTTACTAAAGTGACCGTTTGATGAAACATTATTTAATAATAGCAATAAAAGTTTCAACAATAATTTATTGATACCATATACCCCATCTAGCAATATATTTACAGCACAAAACAATATTTATGGCTTGGTAAAATTTATTAACCCATTTAGCAACAAATGATCGAATACAACCGTTTTAATTTAAAATATTTTTTGTCAAAACGTAAACCTAGTGTAGATGTTCTAGAAAAAAATGGAATTTATAGGATTCAATGTAGCGAATATGATACCTTTTGTATTGGAAAAAGTGGTAGAGTCATAAGCTTAAGAATCAAAAGACACGTGTTTAATATTAATAAAAAAGATTAAAAAAACAGGCTTCTCTGAACGTTGTGTCTGTGTGTCTGTCAGTCATAATTTAGATTTACAATAAATAATATAAAAGTCCTCCACAGTGGTATAAATAAAAGCAGTAAATTATCCCTTTTAGATAATCTTGAAATCAAAAAAGCTGTTTCACAAAATAAGTAGATTTTAAACAACCGAATTATCAATCTTGTAAATTTTTAACTATAAATAGAGCTGTGTTAGTTTTAGTATATTGTTAGGAGTTTAAATAAATAATTTGGCTAAACTACCCTTAATTGTTTTTATTTTTATTTATAATTTATTACTTAAGTCTTTTGTTAATAGTTTATTGCTTGTTTAATAACAAACAAGAAAAACGTAATAGTGCAACCTGTAGTTAATTTTTCATTTTTGAAATGTTATTAGTTCAAAAAATAACATAATGTTGACGCTATATTTTTACGAGTTCTGTAACGACTTGTTTAAAATTGTTTCTAACAACAAATAAAATGGTTTTACGACTGCATATGTACCTACCAGTACACATTACCGCAAACAGATAATACCCTAACTGGGAAAGATATAAAATTTTATGATATTAAATTGAAACACCATAAAATTACGCAAGGTGTTTTGTTTCTCAATAATGAACAATGAAATTAAAATAGTTTTCGTTAAAATATTTTTTTTACATAGGTATTAAATTCATTATAAACAGGAGACTAATTTAGATGTACAGAACCAGATTACTTGATTGTTTGGATTGTAAACAAAAAGAAACTTTGATGTATTAAAAACCGTTTATTCTGTCGAATTTCAAAACAACGTTGAAAAGTCTTCGAAAGATTTTAATGTAAATCAAACAAATGGATTCGACAATCACCACCTCTCATGTCACTTTTTCATGAAAGTGCCTTTTGAATCGTGTTCAGTTTATATTTAGAATATGTACGAAGTAAACACTGTTAGGGTAATTTCTTTGTTCCCAGGTTCCCGCAGAAATGTTATGATAGTAACTGAAGAAAATATGATCACCAAGTAACGCTTTTATGATGCAAAGGTATGATAATATTTTAAGAATTTTTGGCGGAGTAACGAACAAAAAAAAAATAAAGAAGATATGTGGCCACAACAAAATAGCTGAAACATTCATAATCTGAAAATACACAAGTGATTTGTAAAATTGGCTACTCAGTTATCATTTCACGTGTAGAGCGACTCAAGAATTCAAGATTCTTATCTTTCTCTTAGTAGATGGCAACATACTGCCTTCTGTTTGGTCAGAAGTTAATTTTCGTTTTCTGCAGTACATTTCCCCAACCTTCCTCCCTCTCCCACTCAACCGTCTCCCCTCCCTCCACCTTCCCCTATCTCTCCCCGGTGGTCATAACCGTCAAGTTGATTTATCAACTCGAAGGGGGGTTTTAGGCCGTAGCCGCTCTCAGGGGTGAATCCGACACTACCTCCCTAATTGGGGGGTGCCTTTATAAGATTTCCCCTTCTCAAGGTTAAACTAAATAAAATAAAAAGTCAGAAGTTAAGGGATGCTACTTATAGTGGCTGATGAGATCGTGACAATCTCCATAAATGTTTTTCTAAAACTAAATGTTCTTTACATTTATTAGATACAGTTAGATACAGTAATTTTCATATTTATTTAATCTATCTGTAAATAAAAATCTTATTTTTTATCATTGCGTTATTTATTCTAGTATTGGACCTCCTTTTAAATGGTGTAATATATATAATACTAGATAGATACGAAATCATCGAAATAAAAAAAGCAAAAATAGAAAATAAAAATATTACTAACGACCAAATAGAATTTGGTAACAATCCCTTATTGGACCCAAACATTGTTCATCCCCCATCCTCTTAGTATGTACTATAAATTAATGTATTTCTGTTTGGTCCTTTTTATAATTTCGTTACTCCTGAAGATGCCCTTATAAGGCGAAATACGTATCGAGTATTCAATAAAGTTTTAGTGAAACCCTCAGTGTTTTAATTTCTTCTCAATTTATTGTTTCTGTTAATTTTGTGGATATTACATATTTGATACATTACATTAATATAAATTTTTGTGGGTATACCTATAGGTAAATTTGTAGGTAATTATTCTAAATATTCAATTGATCTGCTAATTATTTCAATTATTAATATCGGTATCCATTCTGTAAATACTAGAGTAGAGTGAGGAATAAAAATGTAATTTCAAACATATTTTTGTATTGTATGTTGGGTACGCCCTAATGCTTTATTTATTAGCGATCCATTTAAAAAAATAACTTTCCAACACGTTAATATATTTAATGCTAACACGACACCTAACTAGATTGGTTCTTTCATCCAATAAAGGCGACATGTGGGTAAAATTGGATTAATGAAATTATGTTAGGTATTATATTAATAACGCCATTACAGGAGGGAAATGTTTATTCTGTTGTTATATAATAAATATAAATACCCTTTCACTTGAAAATTAATGTATTATTAATTATGTTATTTGAATTAATATTAATTACTGCTTTTCAATGAATTGATATTTTGGTGACCTTTAAAAAATACTTTATATTAGAAAGGGTAAGTTAAGCAGTAAGTTAATAATGCGTTTCGTGAAAATTCTACCTTGACCTCTCGGTTCATCAAAATTCAGCACGATCTTAATTAACATAACAAACGTTCCGAATTATAATCGAGCTGTTTTTATATGTAAAAGCATTGTCTTGCAAACCATTTAAGTTATTGCTAGTTAAACTCCTTAAATTCTAAAGGTTTAAATTCAGGATGTGGCTCGGTTACTTTCCTCATTTCAAATGGATACAATTCAAGAAACTAATAAATATATATAATGCTTATCCTTCTTACGTAATACTGCAATGTTTCTTAGAATTCCGTACTAGAAATCAACGTTACTGTTTTTTTAAAGAAACCGTTTGATGTGGATATTTTTAATTCGGGCTAATTTATATTAAATCATATTGATCCTTTATATTTGCCAATAAGAACCTTCCGCAAGTACAAAAGAGATTTCTGTTTATTCTATTCTTTGTTTTATTTTTTTATCGGTTTTTGCATTCTGACTTCCTAAATATCGTCTGTAATTGTTAAATAAATTCTAAATCTACTTTTACCACCCTTATATACGAGGCATGTTTTTTCAGTAAGCACCGCCTTGAAATTAATAAGAAATGTGCAAAGATATCTTAATAATTTTATTTTTACATGAAAGCCTGTACCTTAATCTACTTTTCAACATAATCCTTCAATACTGAGGCATTTGTCATAACGTTTGACCAGTTTTTGAATACTCTTCTCATAGAACTCTGCCGCTTGACTTGTTCACCACTGCATCACAACAAATGGTAGTCACTGGGCGCCAGATCAAGGCTGTACGGAGGATGATCTAGAGTTTCCCAGTGAAACGATGTGATGAGATCTTTATTTAACTATCCAGAATAATTCAAATTTTTAAACTTTATTTGAATTTCTTTGGTCCATTAAAAATGTTTAATTTTTTCAATTGTCTCAACCCTTTTCTAGACAACTATTTCAGAAAATTTCATGTTGAAATAGTTTAAGTGAACAAACACGATAGTAAATTATACGTGAATTGTTAAGTAGAAATGGTATTTATCAAATCAAATACAGGAATTGTGAGCAATCTACATAGGCCAAAGTGACAGGTCTATACGAACATAGTTTAAAGAACATTTATGTTCCATAGACAATGCTTGAATATTGGTTAAACATAAAAATTATTTTATAGATACAAATAATGTACGATAATTTTTGCCCTGCTATTTTATTATTATTAACTCTACTTGGAAATTTAAACATAAAGAAAGGCTTAGCCGTAAATTAAAACTTAGTTAACATCTAAACCGAATAATAATAATAATAATTCTGATGGTTACTAACAGATTTACAACAGTGTGTTGAAATAATTTAATCTGTTCTATTCCGTACTAACAATAAAAGAAATATTATTTAAATAAACACAGATAAGCCTACCTGTAGATGTTTATTAATTTGGCTAGTAATCAATGTCTTCTGTTTAGTTGGCAATTTGTATGAACTACATATGGTTGCTGATGAGATGTAACAAGTTGGAAATCACGATCCACACCTAATAGTTACGAAAAAATGCAGACCAAAAATAAAAAATTGTTTGAGACGTTATCAAGAATAAGCATTGTTTCCGCATAATAAATTTTATTAAAATTTAATAATCCACAAAATAGTCGTGTGACATAAGTGAAAAATAGAAATTAAATTTCCAATAAATATTTAATGTTGCGGTCAATGTCAGAGTTGTACTTGACCAATCATATATTCTATATATCTTAGTTTCGTTTTCAGTTATTCAGACTCGCATTCAGTACATAATGTTATGTTTCTATTTTACGGTAGGATTGGAACTGTAGCAGGTTTAGGTATAACATCTCATAAATTTCTAATACCTAGTTCGCGAATCGGGAAGTCCTAAAATTAGAAGACGTTTATTAGAGTTGATTGTAAGCAAAGTAACGCCGTACTCGCATTTTACGATTAAGTACTTTTTAAACTGCTTCTCTAAATGGCCATTTTTTATTCAAATAATTGGTTTCATTTTTGATTTTGTATTATGAATAAATACAGACAGCGTAGTGACCAACATCTGTCCAAATTTGTTACTTATTGTAGGATTCAGTAAAGTTCAACAAGGTTTTATTCAGTGAAGAATAAAATAGAATTTGGTAGCTTCAACTATTTTTTTATCAACACTTTCATTAACGAAGAGTAGTTACATGACGTCACGGACTACTTAGCATTTAAGGGTTAAAACTTAACCTAGCGGCGTGGCCTAGTGCTCTAGATCATTCGGGAGTTCACCGGTTCGAATCCGGTTTTATATTTTCTTTGATTTCCTTGGATTATTTAGGTAAATGCTAGGCAGTAATATTCAAATTCCACAGATAATCTATCACTTCTCCTCTGTCTTCATTTCGTCCGTCTCATATTTCTCTCCCTAACCACACCACCCACCTATTCCCACGATTCCTGCAAGGAGGCTGAAGATGGACTTACGCCCTACCCTCCGGCTTTGCACTACAGTGTAGGTCGAAGCCACTATCCGCTCACCAGCCGAGTAGCTAGTCGAAATGATTCGTCAAGATTTTTTATTAAATAGTATTGAAACGATTGAATATGTTTCTGTTTCTTTTAAATTTAATTTAATTGATTACGTTGATGTCAGCATCCATTGTAATAACTGAACGATATAAAAAATGAAACGGAACTAAAACTAGCTCTGATGTCAAGCTCCATTTTCCAGCCGCAATATTTTATGAGTGTAATGACGGTGGTAGCAGCCCTTGATTAGGGAAATCCTCAGTCAATACACCGTTTTAGTATAAATACCACATAGTACTGACAACTTTGTATAGCGAGTTTCTCGTTATATGTACTTACCTGGATTTAAAATTTTTTAGAGGGTTAAAATTACTCCGCTGAACCGCGCTATATAGGAAAATTTTTATCTGGGTTAATACCAAAAGTATTAATCTTCGTCGTTGTATACGAACCGAAGCTATAAATGCAATCCTTATAAACGACATTGCGATATTATAACTATGAACTGTTTCGCTGTACAATAGTTTCTTCAAATAGAATAGTAAAAAGCACAAAAAACTTTAATAACACCTTCTTTGTGTTTCATTCCCATCAGCTACTCGTGCTGGTGGGCGGGCAGTCCCTCCCACCTACACTGTAGTGCAAAGCCGGAGGGTAGGGCGTAAGGCCCTCTTCAGTCTCCTTACAGGAATCATGGTGGTGAAACAATTACAGAGATATACTATCACAATTTCTTTTGAAAGTTTTTATTTTGTATTTCCGTTAGATCAAGTAAATACCTTTGGCTAATCATTAAATAATTTAAAAATAAATCGGAGTAGTTACATTTATGTGTTATGTGTGTTTCTGGTTTTAGTGGCCCTTGAGGTAATTCCCTACCCAAACCTTTTCATAAACCATCAAACAGAGCTACGCAACATAGTTTGTAAAAGGTTTACTGTTATGGTCTTCACATATAACCCTTGTTAGCACACACGATCTTGTTTAATTACTTTTCCTATAAGACCCTTTCCCAGTGTGTTACTAATATTTGATCTCCAGAGGGCTCAAACAGTAAACAACGGTATACAATATTTGGTTGAGATTCCTGTTTTTCTACGCAAGTGTATGCTTTTATACTAAGGCTGCCTACTAGAAGAATATTGTAAAAAATTTAAAGCCAAGAAAAGTTTCAAGAATAATTCATTTGTTTCACTACAGCCGTTTCGCTATACTATAGCTTTTTCAGGTGATTTTTTTACCATACCATAAAGAAATCAGCAAAGATTTGGATCACAGAGTCGCTAAAAACACAGTTCACTTTTATCTTATATCTTCTTCTTATACTCAGAGTTGGCATGTAGGCTACAAAGGATTATATTGGATTAACTTTTGGATAATATTAACTCTATAATACATAATATATTGCTGTCAAAGTAAAAAACTTCCCATATTCAATTGTGAGTTTTTTGATAGGTTCAGAAATTTTACAAATGTAAAGTTTAACAATCAAGAGTTAGAACTTTTAAATAAAGGTCTTCAATGCAACACTTATCCAAAAATTAATAGATATCATTTAGACAACCTAGCCATAGAATTTGAAATTGCATTAAAAAACAATAATTGGTTAGACATAATAATACATAATTAAGAGATCAATAGAAAACTATTTTCCTGTAAATAAATATAACTTAAAATTAAAATAAGACCGCCAAATCTGTAGTTAAAACAGCAGCTGAAAATAATGTTATTTTCACTAAAGCAGACAAGGGAAATACAATTGTGGCTATTTAACAGCTTAATTATAATAATAATGTTTTAGATTTTATAAAACATCACTTCAGATCAAATAAACTATTCTTGAAGCAAGTGACTTTTAATCAACAGTTTAGAAGAATGTTACCTAAATATTTTCAAGAAACCTATTCCAATAACCAACAATTAAAATGTAACATACTTTACATTGGTTATTGGTTGGTAAACCAGTGTGGTGCTTCGATAGACAACTCTGTAGAATTTTACGTTTACAGAGGCATACATTTTAACTTAAGTGATAGTAAAGTATAATTTTATATTAGTATTGATGCGCAACTCTGCCGTTTTAAATGCCAATAAGCAAGCTATTAAATGGTGTAGAAAGTGCTACATTTTCAACTTATTTCGCGCTTTTAAAGCGTATCTAGAAAAAGCAATTGCTCTATTTATTCAACGGAAATAGTGATGAGCAAATTGGCTTTGCGTTTTTAATAATATAACTTAATATGCGACGTTAAGACTCTGAATTAAAATTTGTCTGCAAGAGTAAGGCTAAATTCTTCCCAATAAAAATCATATATCATACTACAGGCAACATATCGCCATCTATTGATATTTACTGCTAGTAATATGTATGATGAGAACTTACGAAGGTATCTACATGATAAACTGAATCTACGACGTAGCTTATATTAATCAAGTAAATGACGATATACTTCCTGTATTATGATATCGACTTCCTGGTCGTTAATACTAATGGTGTGCTGATAATAACTAATAATTTCAAAATCACGATCCACATATGGTAATTTCGGTAAATTACTGACCAAGGAAAAATAAATAAAAATACGAGACTCACCCCAATTACCACCAACACAATTTTACTGAGCGGACACGTGTTTCGCCCACTTCACAAATTGGAATTATCATTATTCATTTACCACAGTCTGCTTTTCTCTATACTCACCAAGGACTTAACGTTCTTTATCAAAAACCAAATGGAATTTTTGTGGTAGCTTTCTAAATGTTGCCAATATAGATATTAGAAATCGTTGTTATAGAAAACTGCATGGTGTTCCTTTTTTAATAATTTTAATTGAAAATTATTGGGATAATGGAACATTTGTAAAACCCCATAAAGCTGTAACTCAGGTGTAAACTTACAGAAGAAATTTCAAAAAATCTTTGGGAAACTTACTTAAAAATAACAAGGATACTAGTGATAAGACATCGGGTTCAGGGGTTTATTTGCTTAACTGTAGGAGTTGCCAGAAAGTCTATATTGGTCAGACAGGGGTAAGGGACAAGGATAAAAGAACATGAAGATGCCTTTACTAAAAGTTGAAATACTTCCACTTATGCCAACCACCTATTCGAAGAAAAACATCAACCCAATTCTGAATTCAAGAGTTTACACAAACAAACAAAATAAACGATATAAATTAAATCTTTTCGAATCTTTCGAAATTAATAAATATAACCATTCTAAACTTATTCTTAATGACCAGTTAACAACAGTCAACAATTCTCCCCTATTAAATATTTCCCCCCCCCCCCACTCTCTGATTGTATAATTTTATACATTACTGTAATTTTCTTATTTTTGTACATTTCATCACCTGATGAAGCCTTTGTAAGGTGATATATTAATAGTTTTTTTGTTAAACTCTTAAACACTTGTGTTTTATTTCGAATTTTGATTATGGAGTTTAAACATATCAGTGCCTATTCAATTAAATATTATGGATATGTTTTAATGACTAGAATCTTCAACTCTAAAAAAAAATGTTTCTTTTTTATTCAAATCGTTCTTTCCTAAAATCAATATTTTGTAATAACAACGTTTTTCGAACATTTCCTCTCCTTCTTGAAAACAAACAAAAAAAACAACGTATTGTTTTTTGTTTTGTTCTATTTACTATATTTATTTTCTTGAAGATCTCAATGATGTTTTAGAAAAACACTAGATAATAAAATGTAAAATGATCGTTCTACTTTGTCCGTCCTATGCTATATATGCATTCTATATGTTGTCGACTCCAACTTCTGCCGCACTTATGATTAATATTAATGTTAGTGTTGGACCTAATGTTTAATAAAGTTGCTTGGTAAGACTGGAAAACCTAAGGCCAGCGAAACGCTTCTTTATTAAGATGGTAATAATTTCAATTTTAGAATTTTTAATAAACTGTTAGCAGTGTATATCAAGCATGTAATTCTGACTGTATCCGTAAAATAAAATGTTACTGATTGAAACTGTGAATACACTAGTATGATAGAGAGTGTCAATAATTTTTAACAATTTTTGAAGTTTATAAAGCAGAACACGAGTAAAAGAGTAGAAAATATTCCGAGATCGTTTTTATGAGTCCCATAGGAACTAGAAAGTGCTTCGCTTACATTCGTTTTAAAGTTTGGTCACGTGAAGTTTGACGTGACCGTTTATTTACTGTAAAACATGGGATCAAGAAGCGATTCTGTTTACAGATACACACGTTTGTTTTAGATATTCTCTTGTTAAAATAGTTTTTGTAAGCATGCTATGAATCTTAAAAATCTGCATCCTTAAACACGTTTTCCTTTCCGCACTCTCTACATCAAAATCATTGTCACAACGATATTTATTAAACATGTCATTAATAGGATGTTTCAAATACATTTCTTTAATCATATCCTACATAGCCCAGCCAAAAATTAATTCAGTTTTCAGTTTGTTAAGCCATTCAGAATAATCAGTTGAAATGCTGTGTATGTATAATACTGTAACTCCATGCGAGTATATGTTCTTGTATTTCCTAGAGTCCGCCCTAATTTTAAATGTACACTCTTGTATGTCTCGCGCCTTGTTAATCTTAACAATGTTGTAGTTTCAGTAAGAGGCAAAAGTAGACGAGTAGTACGAGATTTACATTTCCTTTATTTGCTAACATATAAGGCCTGCTAAAAAAATAGAAAAAGCTAAAGACTTGATTTAACTCCCACAAGAACAAGGTACAACATCGTTAGTAATTTTTGAACAAATAGTTTTGTATAGAAACGCCTATTTTGTAGTGTTTATATTTACCTTCCTACACAAAAGCATTTGTAATAATTTGTAGAATTGATTTATTAAGAGTATTCTGTCAAAACTGTGTAGTACGATTTCGAAAGCTTTGGATTTCATTAGTACAATTCTAACTGATAGAGTATGGTAGTACTCGAATGGGTAACGAATATTAAATCCATTGGACAACTACGCAATTTTATGAAAAAGTGATTTTAGTGGCGTTTTTAGTAGAATGTTATCCGATTCAAATATAATAATGACAACGGTCTTTATGCATCTGCTCAATATTTATTATACGAGGCATGTTCTTTAAGTAAGTACTGTTTTGAAATTCTGCCGCCGCAGTGCTACGGTCAGCGTTCCGCGCAAGCGCACTAAGTATCTACATCTCTCACCTACGCACTGACGCCACTACAGTCTGATCCGCCCTTTTTTATCTTGTTTACTGAGTGTTTAAAATGCCTCCCATAATCGTGAGTCCCGAGGACTGTGAAGTCCGTACTGTTATACGATTCCTTAGTGCTACAGGACTAAAACCGATTGATATTCATAGTGAGATCTGTGTAGTTTACGGACAAAACATTATGAGTGATGGAATGGTAAGGATGTGGCTAATCGACCAAAGATCTCATCACACCTTTTCACTGGGAAATTCTAGATCATCCTCCGTTCAGCCCTGATCAGGCGCCCAGTGACTACCATTTGTTCCTGCACTTGAAGAAACATCTGGGCGGTCAGCGTCTTCAAGAGAATGACGAAGTCAAAACAGTTGTAATGCAGTGATTAACAGTTAACAAGTCAGGCGGCAGAGTTCTGTGAGAAGAGTATTCAAAAACTGGTCAAACGTTATGAGAAGTGCCTCAATATTGAAGGAAATTATGTAGAAAAGTAGATTAAGGTACAGGCTTTCATGTAAAAATAAAATTATTAAGATATTTTTGTACGTTTTTTATTAATTTCAAAATGGTACTTACTTAAAAAACATGCTTCGTACATATTATACAGTTACCACCATACTCTAATCAGATAAAACCGTCTTCTAATGTAATATACTACAAATGTCTAACTTTCATGTCCTTTAGCTGCCATACTAGAAATTGATATAACGTTATACTTATTCAAAATTGACCATATCCCAAATATTTGCTACCCTTAAAGTTTCCATCAAAAATATGGGTGGGACAGGGGTATATTAGGGGCTCAAGGATCATACTTTCGCTGTAAGCGCAATGTTCAAAACAGTGACGTTTTTGCCAATTATAAAAAATTGTAATCATCGATTTTCATGATATATATTAGTTGATTATTCAAACATATATGCACATGGCTGCTTCATTTTCATATTTTCTATGTTTGGAATACCTAATATCCGTAATATTCCCACAGTTAAATACTTGCTCAAAATTTGGATTTTCTGCCACTAGTGATAACTTTGATGTTAATCAATGCATCAATCTTACCGTGAAATAATCATCCAGTACATGATTCTGAAAAATAATCGATGTTATATATCTTCACTGGTCTGTTGTTTGATAGATCCTAGTATTTGAACAAAAGTAAAGGATTTATAAACTAAGCAGATAATCTTTAAGCGGCTTTTTAAAAATAGATTCGAAACGTGTAGTGTTATTAAGTAAGTGTGAATGTAGGATTTTAAATAATTTCGCGACTTCCTTGTTATTAGTGCTGTTTTCGAGTATAACTCTAAAGAATTGTAAATTCTTGTGAGTTTAAACATTTCTACATTCACTCGCAAATATTTTTGTTGGCTTGCTTTTAAGCCTTCGTAAATTTGTCGTAATAATAAATCATACTAATTTTCACTTTTTTCAACAATTACCACTTAAAATTCCTTTAAATTTGAAATTTTAAAGGGGGAAAATTTATAGAGTCAGTACAATTTTTTATGTGAGGTTAAAAACTGTTTTTATTTTAATTTTTTATTTTTATGTAATAATAAACTGTTAAAGGTGCAAATATTGTGAAACATTGTAAATATAAAAACAACAAAATATTTATGTTTACCAAGATATATTTTTATGTGTTATACGTCCCGGAATTTTGCATTAAATTTTACATAAAGCATCTTGTTCTGTCCTTATTAATAAAAGCAAAATAAAAGAATGTAGCTTTCAGAAACCTATTGTTTACAGTTAAGAAGAAAACAAAAAAAATTCTATTACTAAATAAATTTTTCATGTAATACTTAGTGAGAAAATAGTTTTCGGTTTGAAATCTTCTGAGGAAAATTTACTACGTTCCAAAATTGCATAAAAGACTGTTATTTTTAAATATAACACCTAATGATTAATAAATTTCAACCTTTCTGTGGACATAATTCTAATCTATAAAGTCATAAAACAAATAATAAATTTATTTATAAACCTCGACAATTGTTTAATGATTATTAATTTGACTTGTTATTTCCAATTTCATCTGCACGTGCCATTGATTTATAGTATACGTGTTAAGGAGCTTAATTTGGGCCATTCCTAAAAATGTCAGGCCATGTTTCCACTGTATATAGGTCGTTAATGGCCTTATAAGGACATTGAACAAACTTTTTTGCGCCGTATCTCTTATGAGCTTTCGATACGCTTTTGTTATCAACTCTTGTAATTATTTGTTTTAGTTTCAATACTTGGCAACACCAACGGTAAACTATACAAAGCTAACTCTAAAACAGTGAAGTGTGACTCTTTTAATGTCACATTTTATTTTGTCCATGTACATAACTGATAAGTCCTGAAACACAACAGTATTATCTTTATTTCGGCTTTAGTAAAATGCTATGTGCTGATGCGGTAATATAACTCAAAGGCTTTACAATTTCGGAATGTCCGTTTACAGTATCATAATGTTTTTGGAAAATTAAATAGAAGTTACAGTATTGAGAAAAGATAATAATTATTTTTGATTGTTTGAATGTAATGCTTTTTCAATTTTAATGCTAGTTTCTTACTTTTCATATTATGATTTTTTTGAAATAAACAATGTTCTGTTAAGTAAGTTGAACTAAAACCCTTTTGAGTAAAACACTGTTAATATTTAAGTAATTATGTTGAAACTGACAAAAGCATGTGGAATGATAGGGTTCCAAAACTGATTTTATTTAATTTCATGTCTGTATCAAGAATAACTTGATATTTTGAATTGGATTAAAAAAAAAAGAAGAATATGGAATTAAGAATATTTGAACTGGACCTAGAAGGTGATTGATATATTATGAAATTTTTAAATTCATTGCTGGAATATATTTGAAATTATAAGTAAAAATCGCACAAATCACATTTATTTACATATTTACTTACATGCGACAGTCATATTTGTAGAAATTTTTGATTTATAGAATGAGGAAAACCAGTTAAAACTCCGACTTAAAATATTTATTACTTACTCGGAATATAATTTTCCATTCTAAATTTAATAGGTATCGTATATTCATTTTTATCGTAAAAGCAGTTTCGATATATTATATGGCTAACATTACATGATAGAGTTTAAGTTAATGTCAACTAACAAATTATTATGGTCATGCGATGTGCATTCTGTTGTAGTTACATTACAATATAAGAAAGACAACATAGCACCTTGAGTCAATAAATATTATTGCGCTAAAATCCATAAATCTACACCCCTTTTTAATAGAAACAATTAGTAAATCAAAAAAACTAGAAACTTTGGCTGTATTGTAGAAAACAATGAATAGCTCAAACCCCAACGCCAAACACGCACTAAACGTCCGAAAAACATTTCGGTAACAAAATTACCTTCTTCAGGAATTGAAGAGAACTAAAACTAAAGGCAATGTAACTAATATAAATAGTGACCATTGTAATGTTGCATTTTGTTTGGAAATTGGATCTTACACAATATTAACAAAACAAATTAATTAATTCTAATTTCTATCGAAAACTGACTAATACTTCTAAAGTTGTTACCAATGATTCTAATCATTGTAGTCAATATAAAATGGATAGTTTTAATGTCCTTGTACATAAGTGTTCTCTAAATTAAATCAAAAGGTTTAAATTTAGGAATCTCATTCAAGGTCCTTAATTTTACAAAAATACCAGTGTAACATCACTCGAGGACTCATTGTTATTTTTTTCGAAAGGCCTACAGTTCCAATTTTAACTCTCTTCAAATTATTCTTGGTAACACTAAGGAGAAAATTTCTTTTCTAGAAAAGTCTAGGATATATGAAAGTGATTATAAAGACTTTAATAAAAATATATTGGACAAGCTAGACGCTCTATTCATGTTAGGTTCAATCAGCACTTAGCTCATACTAGGATTGATAAAACATAAAAGAAAGTGTTTCCCAATATATTCTTACTGAAAATCATAGTATCAATATTGAAATCACAAATTAATTACGGAAATTAGATATAATTACCTACTTGATAGTTTGAAAGTATGTATATTTATAAAAATAGGTTAAACTCTTTTTACAGTGACAAAGGTGCTGTCCCTAGTTCTCCGCTATTTGTTTTAACTTAAATTGTTTTGTTTTTGTTCTGCAAGGTCCACTGAACATTGCAGGCTAGACTGGATTGGTTACACTGACTTAAATTTTTAATTCTCTTCGGTGCCTGAAGAAAGTAACTCTGTTACCGCAAAGTACTTCAGACATTTAACAGTGTTGGGTGTTGGGGATTGGGGTTTGAGCTGTTTACTGTGTTAAACAATTAGTAGATACTATAGAAATTTATTAATTTTTTTAACGTAGTGTTTGTAAGAACTTTCAGTTTTATTATTCAGCTGATGTTTCTATCACATACACAGAGGTCCTTCGGGCCATTTTTTGTACCAGAAGACTTCTATTAATTTGTAGACCTTTTCGTTTTTCTTCTTGAAATGTAAACAAAAAAGCCATTTGGACAAGCATTAAGAACGAATTCGACTTCCGTGGAAAAGGTAACCAAACGTAATGCGAATGATGAAGAAGATGGAATCATCTAACAAAACTTTTTGCTTTTGCTTACTACGAAGAACCATTTATATGTGTATGTTTTACAAGAAAAGTCATTGGTTAATGGTTTATAATTATATACGTGTATTTAAAACAGAAATAACTTTAATGAAGTTGTTAAGATTTCTCATAATACGTCCAATGATTCGGTTAAGGGATAGCGAAGCACGTGGTTTGTGTTCAAACGTTTCACTCAAATTAATTCTCTTTTTTATGTTTTCGCTCTGTAATACTTACAATATGGTTTAAGTGCATCGTTAAAGGAAGTCGTCAATTTTTTACGCTGATTAACTCTAGGTGATCATCAAACGATTTAATTTAGTTGAAAGTTAAAATTAAATATAAATAATATAAACAATTTTAATATTCGTTACCCAGTTACACCTCTTTGCTTTAGCGTGAAAAAATAGGTTCGTAAACTTTTATGCGAAATAGTTCGGATGCCGAAACAATTGACGAAATATGAATTATTATTATTAACTTGGCTATTTTGGCGAAAGAAATTTCGTTGTGGTATTTCCGATGTTGTGGGGAAAATACAATTTCTCTGCTTAAATAAATGATGTAGTTATTGGATCGACCGGCACGTTCGATCACTTTGTAGAAAATACAAATAAAACTTTAAAAATACCTATTTGCTTTGATTCAAAACAGGAACGGTGTTAAAGGAAAAACAGTGAAATATTGTAATGCAATAATTCCTCGATGTTTACAATTGTTTTTTGTAAATGTACATATTTGAAATTTGAAATATGATTAGATGTGGTACAGAATGAGGGGAAACCATAATAAACATTATCTAATTAACCTTTCGTCTTAGTTGCTTAGCGGTGTGCCTCGTGTAGTAGAATAAAGCAATGATGTTATTTTGAAAAACAAGCAGCTATGAAAACAGAAACAACAAAACGTGCTCTACAATGAAAGGCAAGTATATAAACCTTACATGTATTACATATTGGAAAAGTAGTCATCTGCGACATTGACAAACGACGGCCAGTTAGTTCAAAGTGCAAAAAGCACTACGGTACACGTTTTTTATGGCATTTTCCACGCTCTAGAATCACTGCCCAGAAAAAGGACATGAATGTCAAATGGTAAAATCGCTCTGATATGTTATTGGAATGAGTTTAATTTTCGACGCGGTTTTTCTTATAACCGCCGCACCAAATGCTGCCGTCTACGTTCGATACTCCGAATAAACTGCACGTTGTCATCGACGATTGCGCTTCTAGAGGAAACGACGCGCGGGACGCGGACGTCGTGTGGCGTCTGCCCCACCCTAGCAGCGCGATCGCGCGCCACATTGATCTTAGCTATTGACTACGACGCCGAGTTTTATTGTTGCCGATGTCGTAAACGGAATCTGAGATGTTCCACAGGGATCCAACTTAGGCCTCTACTAACTATTTCAAGTCCAAATACCACATTCAACTTATTCTTTTATCGTCTATACAACTGGGGGAGCCTAAATCGCAACAGTATTGCCCATAATTCAAGGAATGATTTGAACCAGTTGGAAAAAAGAAATTTTTTCTGATTTCTCAAAAACAGTCTACACCAGAACAATAGGAAAATAACTATTACTTTCCTCTTCTCTCCCATCAGTATCCTTGTTCGATAGCTATGGTTTACGCAATCTTCATTTTTTCTTTTTGCTAAGGTGTTCCCAAAAGTAAAAAAAAAATGTGTTGATTGCTGAAAACTCATCAAGCCAAAATCACCACCAGCTATTTCACTATGGAAGTAGAAAAAGAAAAATCAATTAACTTTTTAGACATAACAATAACTAGGGTAAATTCTAAACATGAGTTCTCAATATTTCACAAGCCCACTCATACTGACAATATCATTCATTCACAATCTTTTCATCCCATTTCCCATAAACTGGCAGCATTCAACTCCTTTATCCATAGACTCATCAACATTCCGCTAACAGACCAATTTAACTTGGAACTAGATAGAATTTATAATATAGCTTTCAACAATGGTTACTCTAGTAATATCGTAAGCAAAAAAACAAAAAACTTTAAATAGTACTTTTCTCATAATAAAAAATAAACATAAGCAATTTGATTGTTTCACATATTTAGGTAATTTATCAAATAAAATTGGAAATCACATTAAACAAATAAATAATAGTTGTATATCTTTTAAAACTAATAACACACTCGGTAGACTTATTCTTAATAATAAATGTAAAACACCTAAAGGTGTTAATTCAGGAGTTTACTTGCTAAATTGTAATAATTGCGAAAAGGTGTATGTAGGACAGACAGGTAGAACATTTGATAAACGTATTTCTGAACATTACAAAAGTTTTTTAAACAAAAAAACAGATTCAACGTACGCAGAACATCTCATAAATAGTGGGCATAAGTTTAATAAAGAATTTAAAATATTACATATTCAAAATCTTTTAGAACATTTGGAAATAAATAGGTATAATAAACGCAATATTATTTTAAATGATCAAACAGAAGTCTCAAATTCTCTATTGTAAAATTTAAACGTATAACCACCTAATTGTTTTCGATAATTTTAGTATATAAATACTTGTATGTTAGACCTAGTTAGTATATTCTTCGCCTGAAGAAGCTATTGTATAGCGAAACATATGTAGCAAAGTGTTTAATAAAAGTTCTTGAAACATTTTTCTGTAATTTTTTCATTACGAATATATTTCAACAAGTGACGAATTCAACAATCAACTATTTCTACTAACCCTTCTTCAAAGCCAATTTTGAACGAAAATTTTGCATTAAATTTCGAAAACATTTAATACCAAACGCTTGACTCGAATCAAGTTTTCCTTCATCAATATTCACATCGGCCGCATCGGCTTTTACAAAGACTCTCCTTTGAGAGTAAATATATTCCTTCTTTTTGAAAGGTGTACATCAATATGTATGAATTTAAGTTACAATTTGAGAGTCAGACATTATCTTGAAGCAGCTTTGGCTTATTTACCTGCTTGCTCATGAATCTAGAGTGCATGCTAAATTAAATTTGCTACCGTCAACTGCCAACTGCTAGGAAAATCCACTTTTACTGACTATAATACGTCGAGTCCCTAGTCCCTAGCATAAGGAGAAACGAAATTAGTTAAACGAATTAGCTAAGTAGAATTGTTCGAACTAAAAACCACTGCACCTCAGGGACATTACCATTTAAGGTAATAAATTTAAGTTTAAATCCGCTTGCAGTTAGTCACTGTAATCAGATTTAGAACGCCTTAATGTAATAAGATTGTAAAGATCGTAACACAATACAAGAAATCTGTTTCAAGAATATAATTGCGAAAAAGTAACAAACATAATGATAATCATTATTGTTAAATTGTCCTTCAGGATTTCTCTACTAAATATTTAAAATAATGTAATATGCGCAATCTATTTGGATTAAAGTTTTAATTATCTTCCTTTTAATTTTATTGTTATTCAACTTTTCAGAAATTTAGATCTTCCACTAGATGAAATGTTAAGATACTTTTGATCTTTCATTTGGAATTCATGATGGTTGGCAATATTCAACTTGAAAGAGGTAAAATTACGAATTTGAATTACACAAGCAGCCTCCTAAGAAATCTGAATTGCATATCAAGTTTTTCTTTCAACTTATACTCCAGCTGTCATTGTTCGGCTCTTGGAGAAGGTAATGGCTCACAAATTACTCAATCCAAGTCAAAACATACCACTTCCGGTGAAATGTTTACTCTGGAAACATTATTTTCTACCACTCGAATTTTACTTCAGTGATTACCATCTTGAATAAATTAATGTAAAAGTAAAAGCTGTTATTCATTGCATTAATATACATAACATATATGGATCCAATTTAGCATGCACTTCAGGTAGCTTACACACAGTTGAGTTTGTTTCCATTCAAAAAACGAAAGAAAGAAACGACTCAGTGCGGTAAATAAATTTTCATTCATTATTTTTGAAAACTATATATACCTACCTACCTTCCAACATAATAAATTTCATTTCGTTAAGTGCCTTGATGACATGATTACTTAACTTTGATATATTTTGAGTTCGTGAGTAAAGTCCGGTAAATTACAGGAGAAGTTATTGGGAATAAAAGGATTAGAAATTGGTAAAGTTTCAGACAGATGGGAAAACTTTTGACAGGTTATTATGGGGGAGCAAAGGAAGTTTGTTTTTAAACACTATTAAAACACCGAAGGAGAAAATTACTTTAATTCTAATTATAGTATAATGAATTTATTAAAAATAGAACTTTTGCAGAAGGCGATTATACAATGAGAATGTTGATTGTATCTTTTACCGAAATGTCATGTGAAATACATATATATATAAAGTACATTCTTTTGAAATAGTTTTATGTCTCAATTTTCAAGAGATTACGGTAATATCCTTAGGGAATGAAGGAATCTTTGTAATAGTAAGGACGACTACTATGTCATTCCTCAGGTATCTATATGACTCCAATTTCTTTCCAAATTAAAAACAATTCTTTATAAGAACAATTAACTCAAAATCAAGGATTGAATTATTATCTGGATTATTATACTTCAGTCGTTTGGTGTTGCAAATGACACAATTAAAGAAATATTTATGTACACTATTTATACGGACTGAAAGATTGAACATTGATACTGAGATTTGATGGTTAATAATGACTGAGCTAGGATGACTAAATCTGACTAAGTGCCTAAGTTTGATTGACTGAACAATTTTGGTTTGAGGGGTTATGGAATGAAAGAAGTAGCGGAACCATTTCTCAGGATATAAGTTTGGCGTTATTTGAAGTAAGGATACCAGGAATTTAAGGAATGTGACCGTGACTAAGGTAACAGACGTGAAAAAGTAGGAATGTACAGGATGCAGAAAAGGGTCACTTTCTACTGGCGAGGATAAGTAAGTAAGACCGTGAAGATTCGAATAACACCAACTAAAGGTACAATAGGAATGTTTCGAAAAGGAGTTATATATATATATTAGATAAATTATTACGTTAAAAATAAACAAGGGAAAAGCGAAATTTGGAATTTATAGAAATGTAAACGGTATAAAAGAATTAAAAACTCAAGAAATTGAAATCTGAAGAATTAGTCGAGAATTAGAATTATTTACAAAATTAAAAATCAAATTTATCGTGGTAGTAGAAGCGACTGTGGTAAAATAAAAAATACTACAATGTAATATTTGTTCCTCTAATTGTTATTTATTTATAAACCAGAACGCGAATATCATATAGAATATTCATGAACTCATAATGTTTGCGTCTGTGAAATGTCTATATTCAGAAAGCTCGCAAATGTTAAGCAGATTGCGATATGCTATGTTCAAATTTTCATAAAATAATCTACAATAATGAATTATGCACCGACGTCTTATCCGGTTAATGTGAGAATGAAAGGTCTGACGCGGAGCTTTTGGGAAATAATAATGCCTGCAGATTTCTACGTAGGAAAATGGAAAATTCAGGAAAACTAGTGACATCTGAGAGCAAGGGTTAGAAACAGCAGGGTGAAAATGTGCGGGCCCCTCCCCTATTGATTTCGTAAGCGACAGCAGTAACAGTTGCATTGTATCCATGGCAACGTTTTTCGCAACAACACTAAAGTCGTGACGTCACAAGCGTCACAGAGTCTAGTGGAAAAGAGGGCAGGTGTAAGGATTTCTACCAACTTGAGCTTCAGTTTTTCCACGTCGTCCAATTTGATCAACAGTCGTTGAGTTTAGATGGAAGGAGTTTAGTAAAAATCGGTCATTTGGGAAAGAATAGTGGTAGTGTAAAAAGAAAATATTTGGACTAAGCACATGCCGTAATTGAAACGGCATGTGCCTTTGTAATTAATAAAATTGGGTCGAAAGCGGCGGCGCATCGCACCCCCACTCCTTAAAGCGTTTTCCCAAAGCTCCCTGCGTCAAGATGGACGTAAAAGCTTGAATGAAATGGCCGCCGTAGAGCAACCGATGTTGAAGAAAACGCGAACGGGTTTTGGTGTCGATCAGTTGTAAAAAAATGGGCCCGGAACGAGTTTGTATCCGCGAGTGCCCTCTGTCCAACGCGAAATTATTCCGAGTTAGTCCCACCAACTAGCAATAAATGAAGACTAATACCTTACATGACTTTTCAAGGACATACAATCATAATAAAGAAAGTTGATGTAAGTAGAGTGGCTTTAATATAAGTCAAAACTACCAAGTCAGAGAGCCTTCGAGTTCTGCATCCGACCAACTACATTTGTGGGTCATTTCTTAATATCGATTTATTCTGTCGCATAGAGGCGACAATAAGGCCCGTTCACAATCCATTCAAAGCTTATTACTGTATACTTGCAGAGCCTACACTAAACACATTACGCTTTGAGATTTTGCCGTTTTGCAGTGCTTTCGCTGTTGTGCATCGTTTTGTCCATGTAACCGATTGTCTTCGATGTTAGACACGGTGACATGTGATTATTTCGACAAACCTCAATGCAGGTGGGTCACAATTGCATTTTGATGTTACCTTATCTCAGGGTCTTTTCGTTATCCCTTTTCTTTTACTTTTAATGCCACCTTATAATGCGACAACCGCTTTAAATTTGTAATTTTTTAAATTCTCAGCAGCATATACAGTAGCAAAACTTTGATGCATTCAGTATTTCCGTATACCTACGTAATTAATTATATTTGCCATCACGTTATGCATGTTTCATTAAGGAAATCGGACATTTAATACCCCAATCATTATTCAGGTCATACTCCATTTACGAATTAGGTTACATGTAATAGATAACAGTCGCATCGTACATAACCCCATCATCAATCTATATATCGAATCTTATTAAAACAAAAAATTAAATCCCTCAAAATTACGAAACGAAATGTAGCTATATAATAATAAGGCATAGTCATATTTAAATATTTACTGAAACTGTTTCAGTCTTGCAGTAAAATTAAAACGAGAGGGAAATTACAAACATAAAGGACGTTAACTGTAAAAGTTCTACGGGTTATTTAATAATTGAATAGACTGAACATGAACAAAAAAGTTACCGTTGGCACGGTAAGAATTAGAAATGAATTCGTTGGAAATTTGTGATGTGATGATCCAAATTGCTAAGGTTCTGTAAAGCGCGAAAAGGAATTATCTTAAAGCAGATTTTCCATTTAATTTACCACGTTAAATTATTAAGTAAGTTAAGAAAATAACCAAACCTAATTAGCTATCCTTTGCTAATCCTATTTGGCCATGTTAACAGTTGCGATTATCTTTTGATGGACACCCTCTTTTCAGAAATTCTCCCATGTATTCAAATGTTTGTATAACTTTTTTATTTAACAGAAGAATTGTATTTTTACAATTATTAATAATTACCGGGACAAAAAGGTAATAAAAAATCCCTTAACGGGTAGACAGGATTGGAGTCCTGAAATCCCAATCCCCTATTGACGTGATGGATTCATGGGTCACAGGCTGCTTACATTTTTCAAATAGGTACTTTCAACATTTCCAATGTGAAACTACCGACATAATTTTTAAGAAAGAAGCCTCTAGGTGTTGAAAAATTAATTTTCTAGGGTATCGAGGGGGCCTAAGTGTGACGAGACATGTCCGAATCCTCTGACGCATTGTCCGAAGAGGAACGTTGCCTATTCCGTCCATTCACTCGTGAATCGTTGGTTGCTGTCGAAACCCGTATCGCTGAAGAACATGCAAAGCAGAAAGAGCTCGAAAAGAAAAGGGCTGAAGGAGAGGTAAGATTGAAACACTAATTAATTAATTAATTCCGTTCACTGTGTGCTTTGCTCGTTTCCTAACATGTTGTCATTTCAAACACTTGAAACTTCACTCATCAAACACCACCACATCGTTAAAAGAACCACAAGAAGTATGAAATCGGAATTCACTGTTTTTTGTACATAAATATTATTATACGAATACTCTAGGTATAATTTTAAACTATTTCAAATCATCAATCATCATTAAACTGGAGTTTAATTTGAAATTTTCGGTATTTAACACGATTTGAATAATAACTCTATCGGTATCCAATAAATTTTTAGATGGAATTTGTGTTTTACATATTCCTCTTTTTAGCAGTAATAAAATAATTGTCCGGTGCATCCACCAGAAATTTCCTGATATTATTTCTTAGAAAATGATGCTAATTTTATAAATCAATTCTGCTACTGTTTCACCTACTACTAACAAGGAGTTTCTAAATTTGTTCTTACGAGAACAGATAAAGACAATCGTTTGTTAACAAGCTTCAGCTGTCTGTCAATCAACGTTCTTAGCTTTTCCGGCTTTAGTATATTTACCATTCAGTTCCTCTCAATGTCCAAATAATCTTATATTGGATTTCTCATTTATTTTGATTGTTCATTAAGGATTATAAGTTTAAATTCGTCAAAGCTTCAGCTTTACATTTGAAATACGTTTCATGTTTACATAACGTTTTAACATTTTGAATCACGGAGCATATTCTTGCTCTCTTCCATTTCAAGTATTTAGCATTTATCACAAGAAAATTCCATACCTCATTCCCTTGTGTTTTACCGACGATAAAAGGAAAATAATGACTATGTGAGAGTTACAAGCAAATACGGTGCCCTATCGATTTATAAAAATTACTGAAACAATTGAGTTTATTTTTAAACAAGTTCATGGAAGTATTTGAAGCAAACTTGAGTTTTATGTTCCCGTAAATTGTCGCTTTGCATGGGGAATACAAATGAATTACAGACAAACATATTGTTTATCTTTCATAATCAATCAATCAAAAACTATCCATGGTATTTAAAATAAATAAGATTTGAAACAATGTGAATTTTTCAAAATTAGATACATCTTATTTGCTACAAAACGAAAAATTGTATTTATTTGAAATTATTCTCTGTTTTGCGTCAAACTATTTCGAGTAACATAATAAAAGCAGACACGTGCTTCTGAAGTACAATTCAAGGCGGAATATCTTGGTTTTTTTTTCTAAGCAAAAATAATTTACATTTCTTATTTCATCTTATCTTGTATGCGTCTTTTTATTCACTAGGGAATTTTGCGATGCTTCATTTTTCCTGTATTTTTCCAAGAAAACAAATTAACTTTTTATTTCGAAAATATGACTCTGGATTTGATTAAAACCGTTTTCCGCATTTTTAAACAAAGGTATTGCGTTTTGAAATAATCTTTATGATACATATCCCAATACCGATTCTATTATTAATTTGGTCCATTCTAAATATTTAAAAAGTTAATTAAAATATGAAAACTGGGTTTAGAACGATGTTTTTAGTAGAGTAGATGCATTGTTGTGCTTTTCAATGTTAAAATTTCAACTTTATTGCAGACCGGTTTTGGACGAAGGAAAAAGAAAAAAGAAGTAAGATTTTCTAATAAAAAAAGCCACCCGCTTTTTGCAAATGTTTTAGAACATGCTTCTGACGATTTTATTTACATGAACTTAACATTAAACACGAAATACAATTCATTACTAATACTACTTGCACTCCTAATACAAAAAGACTAGCTAAATCGTCCGAAGCATTTCCTATGCCAAAATAAATAAAAAAAAGCTTTCTAGAAACAATTTAAAACTGCATTGGCTGTTTAAAAATCAGTACATCTACATATAGCAAAAACCAACCATCATCACCTTACAAATAAAGACCCCTGTTATAGTAATTTGAAACAAAACAGCCAATGTAGCAATAATAAATGCTAGAAAATAGAATTTACAATATTTACCTTGAAATGATTTACTTGACAGCGAGATGTGCATAAGGATCAAAGGCTAAAAATTTTATATATACCTAACTATCTATACACTGAATATTACCATAACCATGCTCTCTCTGAATAAGCAGCTATTGTTAGAGCTTAAAAGAGTTCACAAAGTTCAGCTTTGGAAATTTCAACAACGGAAGAACATCAAACAGTACGCAACGTATTGATCTTTGAATGCGGAAAATTCAGTGTATAGGGAATAATTATTGAAAAACAGTACTTTGTGGAACTTGAACCCTATTTTAATTACTTTACCATTTTCTAGTCGTTAAGCACATCTCAGATTTTATTAGCTGCCACAAAGCTTTTAGTTATGATTGCCATAGAATGGGTAGATAGATATACCTACATATATATTTACACATATTCGTGTTACAAAACACACATACTATACAATAGGAAACACTAAACTAAGTACAAAATATAATAATTAAAGAGACTCACCCCTTTTACTACAAAAAACTAACAATAGCGGACACGTGTTTCGCCCACTTAAAATGTGGGCGAGGCAGTCTCGCGTTCATAATGCCCACATTCTAAGTGGGCGAAATACGTGTCCGCTATTGTTAGTTTTTTGTGGTAAGAGGTGAGTCTCTTCAATTATTCTTTTTGTAATTTGCCACTGTCTCCGATAAATATTCTCTTTTAAATACAAAGTATGGAATATTTTACGCCAAATCTTTTTGATTTTGGGTATTAAATTTTTTAATTTTTTCTTTCACATAAATTTTAATCTGCTTGTGAGACACCAATTTTTTAATAATTTAGCTTTCGAAACCTGTAATGTTCATCTTGATTTCTACTTTCTAAAAAAAAAATACAAATAATTAAAAAAGAAATATAATTTTAATAAAATTATTATCTCACGAACGGTTTAACATTAAGATCTGAAAATTTATGTGAGGGTTGCATACAGCTAATAGGTACTAATTAATGAAAAAATACAAAAATATAATACCCAAAAGTTAAAAGACGTACGATTTGACGTAGAATGCCCCACATATATATATATATATATATATATTATATGTATATATAAACATATACTTCATAAAACAAAGTTAATTTATTCGATGACAAGTATTCATGCATGAAATTCCGCTTGCTTTACTCTTATTCGTTAGTAAACTAACTTTAAACACACCTAACACACAAAAATGTTCAGTTATTACACCAGACATTAGGTTCAATCAATAACCTAAGTTGTCGAAGATGAATAGTTTTGCTGTATTTTATAAAAACGGATATTATCGGAAATATATTAGTGTCGAGGGTAAAATATGATGACCCCTCTATATTTACTGGTATCTAATATCCCTGGCTAGTGTACGTTAAAAGGTTGGTTAATCCAACCTAATGGATGTAACATATATCTATACAGATAAATAAAATTGGAGTATCTGTTTATAATATTAAAATAACCACTTTTTACTAAATGCATATTGATGCATATACAGTACATACACCAAAATAACATTTTTAAAATTTTTTGTCTGTCTGTTTGTTCCGACTAATCTCTGAAACGGCTGGACCGATTTTGACGGGACTTTCATCGGCAGATAGCTAATTTAATAAGGAGTAACTTAGGCTACCTTTATTTTAGAAATTTATTATTATTATTATTAATAAATAGTTATTAATTAATTTCTACAATAAAAGTAGCCTAAGTTACTGTTTATTACATTAGCTATCTTCCAGTGAAAGTCCCGTCAAAATAAGTCCAGCCGTTTCAGAGATTACTCAGAACAAACAGACAAAAACTGTAAAAACGCCTCCCGCCACTTAATATCACAAAGGCTGCTTGTCGCGCGGGCTCAGAACGCGTGAGCGGGCTATTGTTAACGGTTGTGTCTCAACGACTCAGCCAATTATAAAATATAATAAGTGCTTGGCGCATCCACCAAAATTTATTTTTCATTCTATATTTATTAATAACAAATAATGTGTAAATTTTAATATGGTGCAGTAAAATTTTAGTTTAAAACACATATTGTGCAAATATGTATTACAATTTTACTGTAACTCTATAAAGCGTTTGACATATTATGACTTATGGTGGTGTGTCGAAGTATTGAATATAATTTTATGATCTTCTTTGGTGTGTTCTTTCTCGTACGTTTTCGTTTTTCAAGTCATTTCTAGATTGACCTACATTTTCGGCATTTTATTGATTTACACCGGCACAACGTATCTGTTGCTTCTGAGCTAAAAAAGTGAACCTTAGGCTGTGTTGTTAGGCACTACTTAAAATGCCCTAGATAATAAGAGTTCTTTAAAGTAACATTACACAAATTATTTATTTTCTTTAATGCGATGGAACTTTTTACTGTGGAAAAAAACAATGTAAATTTGAAAAAGAACGCTAGAGAACAAAACTTTAATGCAACTGCAATGCGACGTATGTTTCGGTAACGCCGAATTGTTCACTTGTTCAGGATAATTCCGGTCTGAATAGCCTCCAAACGAACAAAGAACAATTGAAATTGAAAAGCTTTTGTCTTTTCCTTTCCACTTTTATGTTAACTGTATGTCGAATAAATACCGATAAAATTCAAAATCACTTATACATGCGTATACTATATTTACCCGTTCCAATGGTGTTTAACGAGGATAAATGCTGGCTGCCAGTTTACTAATTAAAAGAAATATCTGTTATTACATCAATTTTCCAACCTGTTATTATATTTTATACATATTGAAACCCTACAATTTTACCTACCTACGCGACATCATGTATACGGTTTTTACTAACAAGTCCCACTTTTAAATTAATTATTTATTATTAAAACTATTATATTATTATAATTGTTTTGTGGATAATACCGACAATTACAAAAAAAATAGCTTTATCAGTTATGACTAAAATAACAAACTGGTGAATTAAATATAATTATCCAAAAAAAGACGGTATTAAAATCCTTTCGTCTAATTATAAAGGATCACAGATCCCACATTTGGAACGCGTCCTACACAGTAGGCATAGCACACCGAAAGCTATATCCCACGACCGTTTTCGACCTATCGAGTCTCATCAGGTGGGCGCTGGCAGAAAGGCTTTTACAAGCAATATAATAAATATAAATATGGAACCAACAGTAACAACTACTTCGAGGACTAATACCTCTACCGGTATTGAACTACACTGTTGATTCGGAACGATTATTAGACGAAGATAACAATCCAAAGAAAAAAAGGTATTAAAATCCTTTTTTGTCTAATTATAAAGGATCACAGATCCCATATTTGGAACGCGTCCTACACAGTAGGCACAGCGCACCGAAAGCCATAATCAACATTGTAATTCAATACCGGTAGGGGTATTAGCCCTCGAAGTAGTTGTTTCTGTTGGTTCCATATTTATATTTAAAAATAATTAATTTATTTTAAGAATACCTCGTGAATAATATTGCCGTATTATGTAATCAATTATAGTATTGAATTAACAGTTTATATGTACTATAAATAAACTATTTGGAATTAATGAACTGTTTTACATAATTCACATCAGGCTTTAAAATCTTACACCATTTTACAACTGAAAACTCCTGTTTTGGCAATTTGCTAATTGTTTGATTCGAATTGTGTTATGCATTAAAAATGCATGTGTAATATTTTTTAGTGTATATGTTATTATTTCTGATTTACCAACTAAGCTGATTGTGGCTAATGAGAACAGACTTATTGAAACGGCGATAAAGACTTACGAAAAAAAATCAATTTCTATCATCGATTTATAGGAATACGTAGGTATACGTGTTCCATAAAAGAAAAAAGAAAGATTAATTTTTTATCAATTGAAGGAACAATCTCACTATCAAACACATGCTAATTAAAGGACAAAAACAAGAAGAAGAATGTCCGATCGAAATGTAAATAGCGTGCAACACAAAAAAAAACTACAATCTTTTACAAAAATAAATGTGTAAGTATGAGATATATATTTAATGTATGTTCAGATTCGGTATGAGGACGAGGACGAAGATGAAGGCCCCCAACCTGATCCTACCCTCGAACAGGGAGTTCCCATACCAGTACGGTTACAGAGCAGTTTTCCTCCAGAACTGGCAAGTACTCCACTTGAAGACATCGATCCATACTATAGCAATCAAAGAGTACGTAAAATTAAATGAATTCTATTTCTTAACTAATTAGGGAAGTCACGGTTGGGAAGTTGTAAAACATTGTAATAACCAGAATAAAAATACTTGTTTAGAATTACAACAATTTAATAAGAAAACTCTTACAATATCGTTTCGGTTTATTAGGCCATTATCAAAGAGTTAAATCGAAACTAAAATAAAAATCAGAAACATGACAATTTATATAATATGAGAAATATAGGACTTTTATGCACTTCACACTGTTTATTGATAACATTCTTATTCTAAAAGAATGTCTTTTGAATTTCAAAATTTTCTAATAAATTTAATCTTCTGCTTTTATTAATACAATGTAAAATTTTTATATTATGTTCATTACAATTATGTTTATTTGTAATACAGTGATACCTTTTTTATCACTTACACACTTTTTATGTTCGTTACATCTAATTTTAAAGGACCTACCTGTCTGTCCTATGTAAATAGCACTACAATCCTCACAATTAAGTTAATAAACTTCAGTTATTGTGAAAATAGATTTTAAAAAAACGAAATTAAGCACATGGTGATTTTTCTCAGGTTTATTAACGAACTCGACAATTGTTTCAACAGGGGTCTGTTGAAACAATTAAGTTAATCAATAAACCTGTGAAAAAGTTATCAATTGCTCTATTTCGGTTTTATTGTAATAATAAAATTGTTAATATGAAAAAATTGGGTGACTGAACTAAAAGAAAGCTGAAGATTGAAAATGCGCAGTTGTTAAAGGGAAATCGGTTTAATGGCCATAATATCAGCCCATATTTCATAAATATAGGTCAACGTAGGCTGGAGTTTAAAACTTGAATATTAAAATCGCTCCAAAATGTGCGAGAATTCCCATTTCATCTTTTGTATAAATTCAGTATTTATGAGGAACTTCCGACATTTACGCTATTACTAAACTAAAACTTTAAATCCAATAAGTTGTAAAAATAAAACATAGTTTAGTTAATAGTTGATCCATTACACTACAAGAGGAGGTGGCAAGGAGGGGTGACATATGCGACATTTGTGGCGTCACATCATCCAAATTCCACATCTATACAGTTCAAAATTTTAATTACTCACAGTTCAAGTCGTTGATTGATTTGATCTATACAAAAAAATGTTTGATGATGCCCATTCTTTGTTTGGTTTTATGGAAACTGTTTTAAATATTTTTTGGCTTTGTCTTTTCAAATTTGCTCATTCTTTTAGACAACTAAAATGACTTAAAACAATAAAAAACACAAAGTTACATACCTCAAAAGGTAATTTTCCAAACAATATGATTTTATATCAAGGGATAACATGATAATACTTATAAAAAGACAAAAAATTTAATTTTTTGCGTTTTGCTGACATTATCAGACAATTCTGAGAACATATTCCGACTCAAACTATCCCGAAAATGACATATCTGCTCTTAGTTTTATGATGAATATGTTTACTTGTGTTATACAAGATACACGATCTCTATTTTATAATAGGATTATCTCGAAACTGTTTTTCAGTGCAAATTATAAAGGCATTATATTGATTTTTTTTAAAACCAAAACTACCGTTTTCATTTTTTGTTAAGGGGTCTTTTAAAGTCGCGGGGCCAATCTGGTGGTCAGTGCTGCTTCGAATGTATTTACATAAACTATTTACTGCTTGTATTATAGCTACGGGGTTCACAAAAACCAAATTACTATTGTGTTTTTATCTTTTTTTTTTTCAGACGTTTATAGTAGTCAGTAAAGGCAAAGATATTTTCCGATTTAGTGCAACAAATGCTATGTGGATACTTGACCCGTTTAATCCAATCCGTCGAGTGGCAATTTACATTCTCGTACATCCTCTGTTTTCCCTCTTCATTATTACTACAATTCTCGTCAATTGCATCCTCATGATTATGCCAACCACACCCACCGTAGAGTCAACAGAGTAAGTTGAGTTGTTTTGTAAATTCTTTACTCTATAAAAAAAAAACAAACGAAAACGGGACGCCTGGTAGGTGTGAAACATCGAAATTGATTCAAAACAACAACGCACTTGTTTTTAAATTCGTGGTAACGACAAAAAGCTTTTACCCCCTAGGCGTACCTAAAGATGTTTCACGTCAATAGATATCATTACTGGTGTTTGTTGCTTTGAAAATTATTGATCGATTTTGAAGGTTTGTATTGCCTACTTGACGACTTTCTGTTATAGTTATAAACTGTAGATTATACAGTACCGGACTGACCAAAAGAAAATTTTACCAAGTCCGGGACTGAAATTGGGTAGTGAACTAATACTTTTGTATTCTTGAATCCTTTTATCAATGTTACGTGTGTGCTATGTACGTGTTATTACTTATATTAGTTTAGCTCCAATCATTTTCCAATTGTATTTAATGTACAATTTACCGCAACAATGAAAATTTATTTTTATACATTGTATTACTTTACTGGTTAAAAAAAATAAAAATACGTACTTTGCTTACTTACAGAAAATAAACATACCCATCGCGCACCTTTTAGGCACTACTAACAAATCTTTAGTAATGAAGGCGCTGTATTTGGGTAATTTGGACGTTAATGACAGACGGGCATTCCCTTAAGGGTTTCGCGGTTAAATAACGATTTCTCTTGGTTCCAAGACTGACATCTCAAAGTATATTCTGCTACTTCTATAACGAATTATGAATGTTCATTTCAATAATTATACTCTTGCTTTTGAATTTAAAAAATCCCTTTTGGAACGCCAATAGTCATATATTCAAGCGAGTTTTATAAAACTACAATTGATAGAAACTTCGCCACAATTTTTTTATTTCTATAAACCTGTATTCTTCCGTTTTTTTTTTTATAATTTCCGTGGTTTTAGAAGTAATTGCAGATAACATGAGGTGTGGTTATAAAATACTTTAGATTCATACTTATTCAGTTATTACTCCTTCAACCTAAATCATTTCCCTATTCTTACAACTCTCCATGCGAATTTTCCTGTGTTGGAAGTCTCCTTTTGTTTGAAATCTTATACTTTTTAAATATTTAACCTTGTACAACAGATAAAAGTCATACGGTGCCAGGTCAGGCGAATAAGGTGGATGGTCTAACACTGGGATGAACTAGCAACGTTTTAACAGACATTGCAATCTGGGCCGGTGCGTTCTTATGATAAAAAATCCATCACTTGTTTTTCTACAATTCAATTCGTTTCTTTCTTATTTTTTTAACGCAGTTGAATATTAATCTCAAAGTAGTTATGTTGATTAATAGTTTGGTTTTCAAAAACCCAGTGAAGGGATACAATCCCGTGAATATCTAAAGAAAAATTCATCATCGCTTTGAAGTTTGTTTTGCGATTTGAACTCTTTTCCTTTGTCTACAGACATGGAAATTACAGTAAACGAAAAAAAAAACTTAAGCATAAATCCCGGTATTTTATAGCCGCATCTCGTATACTGTTGGTGCGTATTTCTGATAATATGTTAAGAAAAATCAAAAATATATGTTTTCAGTTCGTTTAAACGAGTTAAATGCTACAAGAGCAAGAAAAAAAAACGAAAAAGATTGAGTACTATACCTCGCTCTTCTTAAGTTATTCATAAAAATATTTTTGTGATCTAACTCTAGAACCAGAAAGTATCTTGGGTAAAATCATTTATTTCCGCGCCACTTGGTTGTAATGTTCATTTCAATAATTATACTCTTGCTTTTGAATTTAAAAAATCCCTTTTGGAACGCCAATAGTCATATATTCAAGCGAGTTTTATAAAACTACAATTGATAGAAACTTCGCCACAATTTTTTTATTTCTATAAACCTGTATTCTTCCGTTTTTTTTTTTATAATTTCCGTGGTTTTAGAAGTAATTGCAGATAACATGAGGTGTGGTTATAAAATACTTTAGATTCATACTTATTCAGTTATTACTCCTTCAACCTAAATCATTTCCCTATTCTTACAACTCTCCATGCGAATTTTCCTGTGTTGGAAGTCTCCTTTTGTTTGAAATCATATACTTTTTAAATATTTAAACTTGTACAACAGATAAAAGTCATATGGTGCCAGGTCAGGCGAATAAGGTGGATGGTCTAACACTGGGATGAACTAGCAACGTTTTAACAGACATTGCAATCTGGGCCGGTGCGTTCTTATGATAAAAAATTCATCACTTGTTTTTCTACAATTCAATTCGTTTCTTTCTTATTTTTTTAACGCAGTTGAATATTAATCTCAAAGTAGTTATGTTGATTAATAGTTTGGTTTTCAAAAACCCAGTGAAGGGATACAATCCCGTGAATATCTAAAGAAAAATTCATCATCGCTTTGAAGTTTGTTTTGCGATTTGAACTCTTTTCCTTTGTCTACAGACATGGAAATTACAGTAAACGAAAGAAAAAACTTAAGCATAAATCTCGGTATTTTATAGCCGCATCTCGTATACTGTTGGTGCGTATTTCTGATAATATGTTAGGAAAAATCAAAAATATATGTTTTCAGTTCGTTTAAACGAGTTAAATGCTACAAGAGCAAGAAAAAAAAACGAAAAAGATTGAGTACTATACCTCGCTCTTCTTAAGTTATTCATAAAAATATTTTTGTGATCTAACTCTAGAACCGGAAAGTATCTTGGGTAAAATCATTTGGTTGTAATGACTTTGTAAGAATTCCGTTTTCCTTTAAGATGCAAGAACTGTCTACCAATTATAAAAGAATATTTATTTAAATAGTGTTGCTGGTATTTGTTTTTCATTGGAAATTATTTTTAGAGTAATTTTCACTGGCATCTACACATTCGAGTCAGCTGTGAAAGTGATGGCAAGAGGTTTTATACTTCAACCGTTTACGTACCTTAGAGATGCATGGAACTGGCTCGACTTCGTAGTGATAGCTTTAGCGTGAGTAGCATAGAGGCAATAGACTAGAAACTTTTAGATACTACCCCGTATATACCAAAGTGGCGAGAGCGTCAAATTTTCAAAATGCAAATAACGGTTATAACTGCTGATAGATCCGATTGTATTTTGAAAAACATTATGCTTTCTGACCGTTCCCCAATCCATCGATGCATTAAACACAACAAGAAAATGCATCGAAAATTTTAATATTCATTGTGAAAAGGGTTCTTGTCAGTAAATATAACTTACTACAAGTTTTGCGATAGTTTTTTTATCGCACAGTAGTATCGTATTCATTTAGGCCTCTCGCACATTCGGCAACGTGTAGTCGTCACTGGAATGAGCCACACGCGTGAATGCAGTTCAAATGACGTCGGCGCAAATAGGCCACAAGCTACGGTAGCTACCTGAAACTGGCAAAAACCTCTTCTATCACGGCGCAAATTTAACCATCGTTTGAATTAGTTCGGCTTTGATACAGTTGTCATTTTCTTGTTACTAGTAGCGTAACGTGTGGCGGCCACTAGTTTCTTCGAATAGCGTCTGGTGGCAACCACATAACAGGTATTACTAGTGGTCGACATACAATAGCTTCCAGTAACGGCCACATGTGGCCCAATGTGGGGGAGGCCTTATTAAGCACACCTTAAAACATTTAACACGTAGCAAAGATTCATTCAATAGTATACTTCATTACGCGAATACGCAACTTTTCTTTTACGAAAAGTACTTAAACAATTAATTAGAATTTTATAAATGACATAAAAAGTAATAATATTTCAAGACATTTTATTTACAAACGAACACAACTAAACACAAAAATGAACCCTATTTTCTAAGGAATCAACAAATACCTAATCATTTTTTTTTGTTGTATTTAATGCCTTTACAAGTAAGCTACCTTTAATGTAATAAGTATTAAAACTGTTGGAACATCTTCATCGATGGAACATTTATTAGGAAAAGTGTAAAAGTGTTTTACTTCGCAGATATGCAAAATCATTCGTATGTTTTCGTATACTACTTTTTGATTATTAACTATAATAATATGTGAGTTTTTATGTCATTTTATTACTGTTGTGCAACTGTAGAAATAATTCCATAGTAATTGAATTTAATATTGTACCATCCTTTTATATTTTAGACAGGAGTGTTTTCCTATGTTAGATATAATTTTTATATCGTCTTATATAGAATTAGAAATAATAGAATTTATGTTTAACAGCAATATTCCTGGTAGAATTAGGCGTCATGTACAGGGTACTACGTCGAGCTTACTATTTTTGTAATATTTACAAAAAAAATTACCCTAGACCCCGCATGTAGTAGAAAAAGGTCAACTATAACAAAACAAGTTAAAGTATTTATATTCGTAATAAGATTTGTTGTAAATTGATTTGAACGAGAAAAAATAATTGTCAACTATTTTTTTGAATTACTAAATAACTAGCACCCTTTTGTGGTACATGCTGTACATGCGATATAATATTTTTAAGTAGGATTGTGAAGCATCATGTTATCAACATTTTAGAGAAGATTTTGCTTCTTTAGACCAGATTAGTAGCAGTTAATTAATTAAAATGTTAATTTGCGTGCTATCTTATATTTAACTGTTTAAAATTTCAGTTATGTTACTATGGGAATAGACCTGGGAAACCTTGCTGCCTTGAGAACATTTAGAGTACTTCGAGCTCTGAAAACCGTTGCCATTGTGCCAGGTACTAATATTCCCTAGACTACTACACACATCATATATTCTAAACTTTACCCTTAGGAATATATCTAATAGGATAACATATCCAACCGATAAATCAATCAACAAAATTCAATTAAATACGAAATCGTAATCACGACTAGAAAACACTTAAATCTGATAACGGTAAAATATTTCAGGTTTGAAGACTATCGTAGGAGCTGTAATAGAATCAGTAAAAAATCTGAGAGATGTGATAATATTAACAATGTTTTCTTTATCTGTGTTTGCTCTTATGGGTTTACAAATTTACATGGGTGTTTTAACGCAAAAATGTATTAGAAGATTTCCAAGAGACGGTTCATGGGGTAATCTATCTGATGAAAATTGGAAGAAGTTCGTTAGTAACGAAAGTAAGACTTAATTACAATTACAATTTTGTTCAAATATTTTGTTTATTTAGTTTCTCTCAAGTTTCTACTATTTTTTAATAAATCACTCTTTTCACCCTATACACCCCTTCGTTAGTAGCACATGTTCTTTTATTAGGCACCTGACGTAATTGGACTTTCAAGTTCAATTTCTTTTCTCAAATTCCGTCTCAATTATTCTCAATTCATTACATTATGTTCCTGAAGACTTCCGTTTCTTCATTATTATGTACAAATTCTTTTATTTCTTCTTTTACAATGTTCTTAATTTCAATTTTTCTCTAGCCATTCTACACTATAATATTATCTTATTTAACTTGCATTTGTTTTAATTTTCCAACATTTATTTCATTTTAATTCCTTAGTTTACGCAATCCCCTTAATTGTCCTTTCTTTTCTATTCCTTTTAGTTCCTTTTATTTACTTTCATTATCAGTCTCTAATATTATATTCATTTAATCGTGTAATTTTTCATAGCAAACTGGTACAAAAAAGATGACGACTATCCACTGTGCGGGAACTCATCGGGAGCAGGGTAATTTACACAACAAGAAATTGCCATCATATTTTCGTAACAATTTTTATTTGCAGCCAATGTCAACGAGGCTACCATTGTCTGCAAGGATTCGGTGGTAATCCCGATTATGGCTATACAAGTTTCGACACATTCGGTTGGGCCTTTCTATCTGCGTTTCGTCTCATGACCCAGGATTATTGGGAAAATTTGTATCAGCAAGTAAATGGGCAAAACATATTTATTGTTTTACATTTCCCTCCAATTATCTTTATTTCAGGTTTTAAGATCAGCAGGACCGTGGCATATGTTATTTTTTATAGTGATTATTTTCCTGGGTTCTTTCTATCTAGTGAACTTGATTTTGGCTATCGTTGCGATGTCATACGACGAACTCCAGAAGAAAGCGGAAGAAGAAGAAGCAGCAGAAGAAGCTATTAGGGTATGTACTCCCTTTAGAACTAGACAATTTTCTGTTTGAGTTACACGAACATGACCAAAAGGTAATGGAATAAGTCGTTATCTAGTAGCAAGAGAAATTTTAGAAAACCATTATAATTTAGTTGTCGACATTGATCGTCAGAATTAATTATATGTGTACTTTGTTTGTTGGTCATTCAAAGTGCACAAACGACTAATTTCATTATTTTCATGTATACCGCAATTGCATCAAAAAACGTCAACGGGAACGTGTGAAATTGAACAAGTCATAAATTTTAAGACGGCTGAAGAACAGTCGAGACTAAAGCAACTTGAAAACCCTCATCAAAACAAAAGGCGTCCAGATCCAGGTGGAGGTAATGAAGGAAATATTCACGATGAATTACCACCCCGACACTCCCCTTCAGCCTCTTCTTGTCAAAGCTACGAGCTCTTTGTCGAACAGGAGAAGATACAGGAAGATAACAACAAAGAAAAGATGAGCATTCATTCTGAAGGACTAGATTCCGTGAGTGAGCAGAGACGGATTCGTTCTAATCCCACCAAGATGCGGAAAGTCAGCGCTGTAAGTGTCTTGATATTTATCGTTCGGGAAATCTTAATCTCGGAAAAAATACGATCTTTTCTTCTCAATTTACAAAAAAAAAAAATATATAAACATACTCCTCAAATATGTAAATAAAGATCATGACAGTTATGGTGTTCAGACTTTATCCGTCTTATAGTGGTTTTGTTGTTACAAAATCTGTATAAGACTTACTCTATGTTGCACTTTTACTGCATGACTATTATTTAAATTAAGGGAGGGATTAGTTAGATACACTTACACCTCTACTCGTTCCGTTCTTAGTTTGTTTTTCCTACTAATACGTGTTTCACATTAACTTAACCCTTCCTTTAGCATGAATCCAAACATTTAGAAGTTATTTAGTTCCTGCACCTAGTTCCATTGCGGAACAATTAGTACTTCCATAAGTGTTTAGACGCAGTAAGCAGTAAAGAAAAGAAAAATAATCGAACAAACAGAGTAGGGCCGTAGACAGGCAATTAAATCAACAGAAATTAATAATAATTACCTGTGGTTGATAATGTATATGACCCTATGGCAGATGCATGCATTTAGTAAATTAAATTCTACAAGCAGATATTATATTTTCATTTTGCAAAATCATAAAAAAATTAATGTTGTCCATCCTCAAGATAATGTGATTAGCGTTTGTTTGTGCGACTTTGAAAAAACGAGATTATCAACTGAACATCAGTTAATTATTAAGGCTTTTATGCATGCTGTTTGTAAGCATGTGACAGCACATCGTTCTATAATTTAATATAATAAATGCATTTCATTACGTTTGGTATTTAGACTAGTTTAAGCCTCCCGGGATCGCCTTTTAATTTTCGAAGAGGTTCAAGGGGTAGTCACCAATTTACAGCTCGCAATAATAGACGAATTATGCCACCGGGTGATCGTAAACCACTGGTATTATCGACATATCTGGATGCTCAAGAACACCTACCGTATGCGGACGACTCCAACGCAGTTACACCAATGAGCGAAGAGAATGGAGCAATGGTCGTTCCAATGTATTATGCTAGTTTAGGTAAGAAGAAAATTGATACAATAGCTTTAAAACCCACCACTTACCATACAAAAAGTAACTTCATATATATAACAGTTCATGCAACATGGATAATTGTTTTGGGACTATGTTGCATAAGATAGATATTACGATTTCAATAAAATTCATTTAACACAAATTAATGAATCGGAAGATTCATGCAACCCTACAAAAACACAATCTTCGGTAGGGTCAAGACATTCTTCTTATACTTCCCATGCTTCTCGTATGTCCTATACTTCACACAACGATCTGCTAGGAGGTCTTGGTGGAAATGGCCGAATCATAACCAAAGAGGAACAGCTGAAAGGACGACTGAAGAAACAGACAATGGCTCCTAACTACGAAGAGTTCAATCACAAACCGCACTGCGGAAACTACGTAAGTGGTAGAGTCGAGTCATCGAGAAGAAATAGTCGCTGGAGATTTTATATTATTATTACAGAATGGACCAACAGGTACAGTGATTGAAGGTAAAATTAAGAATATTGACAACCCATTCGTGGATAGTAACCAAAAGCAACCGATTGTCGACATGATGGGTATGTTGACTAATAGATATATATATAAATACCGGTAGGTTCTGTAGATAAACCAATTTTAATTGAAATTTACATTTGTAGATGTAATGGTTTTGAATGACATTATAGAACAGGCAGCAGGCAGACAAAGTCGAGCTAGTGAAAACGGAGGTAAGGATTACATCATTACTCCCTTACACTCAAGCCCATTATTCCCCTGTAGTAGATTTAAACACAACTACCATCGCAATATGCTTTAACTAGACGTATATCGTACTTCCAGTGATATAGAATTTAGATACAAAAATTTCACACGTTCATTTAAATGTGAAACCTTCTGTTTAACACTCAAATTTAGTGGAATATGTGATCCCACAACTGTCTATTACTACTACATGTGTTGTTCGTTTATCATATTTATTATATACCTACGTTATATAGCAAGAACCTTTGGAATGCAATCAATGACTTGTGTACAGTTAAAATTCATGTCGTCCATAAGGAGCATGATGAAAAACTGAGGTTTACACTATTTTAGAGGACTCTTTGTCGAAAATTACCACCAGGCTGTTGAAATAAATAACATTCAATCGAATTGTAAGATATTTTTAATCTAGTCATCTGAGACGACGGTATACACTGCTTCATGTGAGATGACAAAAAAAATAGTGAAATAGTGAAAACCTCTAAGTAGTTGAAGATGTTATTGTTCTTAACCGGCAAAATTTAAAGCAATTACGATGGTGTGTAAGGAAATAATATAATTAATTAATTAATTGATTGATTGATTGATTGATTGATTACAAAGCTGATATTATTATTTTTTTATTTTATCTATTTATCTATTGTTTTTTTCTAATTTTACTTTATACTTTAATACTTTGATAAAATAACGGTTAAGAACAGGTTTGCACCGCTGCCATTTGCACAAAACCTCTTTTTCCTAAAAGAGTGTGTCAACTTCACCATTACTAATACTTCGTACAGTTTCTGTTTATTATTTCTCAGCCAATGATGACGATGAAGATGAGCCAACATTAAAAGAACGTTTATTAGAAAGCACAATGAAAATAATAGATACACTGTGTGTCTGGGATTGCTGTTGGTTGTGGGTTCAGTTACAGAAGTATGTAGCTCTTATAGTTTTCGATCCATTTGTTGAACTATTCATCACACTTTGCATTGTCGTTAATACCCTGTTTATGGCACTGGATCATCACGACATGAACAAGGACATGGAAAGGGCATTGAAAAGTGGAAATTACGTATGTACTAAACAATAATGAAACTGCTATCTATCCAAATTGTAATGTAAAATGATATGATATATTATTACATACACATATATGAACTTTTAATAACTTTTTTTAACGTTTGTACCGATTCTTTTTGATTAGTTCTTCACGGCAACGTTTGGAATTGAAGCAACTTTGAAATTGATTGCGATGAGTCCGAAATATTACTTTCAAGAAGGTTGGAATATTTTTGACTTTATCATTGTTGTTTTATCCCTTTTGGAACTGGGATTGGAAGGTGTCCAGGGATTGTCAGTGTTGCGATCTTTCAGACTGGTATTTACATTATGATGGAACCGATTGGTGATTTGAAAATTGAATCACTATTCCATTTCAGCTAAGAGTATTCAAATTGGCTAAATCCTGGCCTACACTGAATCTTCTGATTTCGATCATGGGTCGAACGATGGGAGCTTTGGGTAACCTGACCTTTGTCTTGTGCATTATCATATTCATATTTGCGGTAATGGGCATGCAACTTTTCGGGAAGAACTACACCGGTCCGTAATAAACATTGCATTGAAAAAAATAAAGTCTTCTGGACTTCCATTTGGTTTCCTTTGCAGATAATGTGGACAGATTTCGTGATCACACGTTACCACGATGGAACTTTACGGATTTTATGCATTCTTTTATGATAGTTTTTAGAGTGTTGTGTGGAGAATGGATAGAATCCATGTGGGATTGTATGCTAGTAGGAGACGTGTCATGTATTCCATTTTTCTTAGCCACAGTAGTCATAGGAAATCTTGTGGTACGTTTTTATTCCGTGATGGCTTCATAGCTCTCGATTAAAACTCCTATTTATCTAATCAGGTTCTTAATCTCTTTTTGGCCTTGCTCTTGAGCAATTTTGGTTCGTCAAATCTGTCAGCAGGTACTGCTGATAACGATACCAACAAGATTGCAGAAGCGTTCGATCGTATTGGCCGTTTTATCGATTGGATAAAGATGAATGTAACTCATTTTGCTAAAAAGATACGCTTCAAACTCACCAATCAAATTTCTGACCAGCCGCCAGGTGAGGGACCGTCCAACAGTTGGAATCAAGGTTTTTATCCGAACTGATGGCTAGCTGGTTTAGAAAATGTGAAGCTTCTTAATTGTTTTATTTCACGCTTCGTTCAGAGCTAGAATTCATGTCTTTCTTTCTTTTTTTCTTTCTTGCCATTATATTAATTACTATATTTTTCTTTATGTGATGAGGATTTTCCGGGCGGACGAGCCGTGGTCGAGTGGAGTATTTGTTACTTTCAAACGTTTCGTTCGAAACTGCGCTGAACATCTTCAGTGCAGACGATGACTTCTAAGAATTCTTCTCGGAGGTTCAGGAGCGTCGGAAAATCCTCACTCCGGCCGTGAAAGCCTTCAAACATACATATTTTTCTTTGTTTAATTTACAGCAAGGACATCAGAGGATAGCATATACCTTCTGATAATAATCCTAAGTAATCCTAGCTCTGAGGTAGTGTTATCATTGGCATGAAATCCCTAACCGTTTAATATTATTTGCGTTAGTTTATGTTGGCAATTAAAAGTAACAAATTAAATTGTTTGTATTCAACTATTTTGTTTTTGTTTAATATGTAGTCGTCCTTACAAAAATGTAATAAGCAGATAATAATAATTTTGAAACCTACTCCTCGTATACTTGTTTGTTAGATCATATATCATATTTGTATACATTAATAAAAAGTATGTTATATTATTTAACAGTATTTTTTTTTATTTTCAAATATATTTTGATATGTAATTTTGTTTTTAAATAATGAAATGAAAATGCAATTGTAGCTTTTTGTTTTATTTTCGGAATTGATTACGTAAAAGACATACAAAAATATTTTATCGTAACAATTCTTTCCAACTGTTGATGATCAAGGATTAGTCTTAGAAGAAATGGCAATGAAAATGAGATTTTTAGATACGAGAGACGGCGGCTTGGAACTGACTGGAGATGAAATACTGGCTGATGGAATGATCTTTCCCCACAAAAAGAGTCCCAAAGATAAATTAGAAGTAACCATTGGTGATGGAATGGAATTTACAATTCACGGTAGCTAACACTAATTAGAGAGTTTAGTATAATTATATGGAATATTTGGTCTGTTATTTTCAGGTGATTCCAAAGCAAATTTAAAGAAAGTTAAAAACAGTATAAACAAAAGTAAAACTATAGGAAATTCTATTCTTGAACATAGCGATTTCAATGCTTATTTCGATGACGATTTGATTAGTAATAAATCTTACGGTAGTCACAAGAATCGTTTTAAAGATGGAAGTCATAAAGGAAGCATTACTGTGACAGAACCAGATGACCAAGAAGAAAAGAAGGACGCAAGTAAAGAAGACTTTGAAGCTGCTAATGGTTCGTACTGCTACCACCCTACGCAATTCAATTGTATGCGTTATATATTACTTGTTATTGTCATTTGTTCGTATTTACAGCTAGCGAAAGCGAACAGGAAGAAAGTCATTTAAAACGAGCCCTCGTCCATGAAGTAGAAGCTGAAGAAGGACCTCCAGAGTCTGCGGAAGATTGTTTCCCGGAATCCTGTTACAAAAAGTTCCCTTTTTTAGCAGGAGACGACGACTCCCCCTTTTGGCAGGGTTGGGCTAATCTAAGATTCAAAACATTCGAACTCATCGAGAACAAATACTTTGAAACAGCTGTCATTACAATGATTCTACTAAGTAGCTTAGCTCTAGCGTTAGAAGATGTTCACTTACAAAACAGGCATATATTGCAAGACATTCTCTACTACATGGATAGAATATTTACTGTCATATTTGCATTTGAAATGTTAATCAAATGGCTCGCCCTAGGGTTCAAAGTCTATTTCACAAACGCGTGGTGTTGGCTAGATTTTGTCATTGTTATGGTAATGAAAATGAAAATTAAAATGAAAATGAAAATATTTCAGTTATATTTACTATGAACCGTTTTGTTTTGTAATTTTAGGTATCACTTATAAATTTCATAGCATCCCTTTGCGGTGCAGGCGGAATTCAAGCTTTCAAAACAATGAGAACGCTTCGGGCTCTCAGACCACTAAGGGCCATGTCAAGAATGCAAGGAATGAGAGTATGTCAAAAGCTAATATGTCAAAGAGATTATACTTTTCTGACGAAACTTTGTTTGTTACATTATAGGTTGTTGTGAACGCACTTGTACAAGCCATACCATCCATTTTCAATGTACTATTGGTGTGCTTGATATTTTGGCTAATTTTCGCCATCATGGGTGTACAACTATTTGCCGGAAAATACTTTAAGGTGGGAAATAAAAATTAAAATAAATAAGTACTTTGTTTTATATATCATTTTTTAGTGTATTGATGGTAATAAATCATACGTGAGTTATGAAATAATTCCTGATAAAAACGCATGTAAAGCTGAAAATTATACATGGGAAAATTCTCCCATGAACTTCGACCATGTCGGTAAAGCTTATTTATGTCTATTCCAAGTAGCAACATTCAAGGGATGGATTCCGATAATGAACGACGCTATTGATTCAAGAGAACAAATCGATAAACAACCTATAAGAGAGACAAACATTTATATGTACCTTTACTTTGTTTTCTTTATCATTTTTGGATCCTTCTTTACTCTCAATCTATTTATAGGAGTAATCATTGACAATTTTAATGAACAAAAGAAAAAGATAAGTATCCAGTTCGTTCAATAAATAAATTCGATTGTAAATTTAACAATATTTGTTTTTATAAGCAGGTGGATCGTTAGAAATGTTCATGACCGAAGATCAGAAGAAGTATTACAACGCTATGAAGAAAATGGGTTCTAAAAAACCAATGAAAGCTATACCACGTCCACAGGTACGGTATTTTCATATTTATCAGGTCAGGTATATACGAATCTGTTGTGGTTTGCTTTTAGTGGAAGCCTCAAGCGATAGTGTTTGAAATAGTAACTAATAAAAAGTTTGACATGATTATCATGTTGTTTATTGGTTTGAATATGTTAACGATGACAATGGACCATTACCAACAAAAGGAAACCTTCACGAAAATTTTAGACTACCTCAACATGATATTTATTGTTATTTTTACCACCGAGTGCCTCATGAAGATTTTTGCATTGAGATATCACTATTTTACCGAACCTTGGAATTTGTTTGATTTGGTGGTTGTCATACTATCTATATTAGGTAAGATTAAGTAAAATTAAAACTGTAAAAGAAAGAAAAACTGTATGAAATTTTATAGGTTTGGTGCTAAGTGACATCATCGCTAAGTATTTCGTGTCTCCGACGCTGCTCAGAGTGGTGCGTGTAGCTAAAGTTGGACGAGTCTTACGTTTGGTGAAGGGAGCTAAAGGCATAAGGACGCTATTATTTGCCTTGGCTATGTCTCTACCGGCTTTATTCAATATTTGCCTATTACTGTTCTTGGTTATGTTCATCTTTGCAATATTCGGAATGTCATTCTTCATGCACGTCAAAGACAAAAGCGGACTTGATGACGTATATAACTTCAAAACCTTTGGACAATCAATGATCCTACTATTTCAGGTTAGATCCTTCTACATATTTATACAATATGTTACATATAAGATTTTCAATTGTAATGGAAGAATGTTATAAAAATAAAGTTAAGCAAAAATTTATCTTTGAAGATGTCAACATCTGCTGGATGGGATGGTGTTTTGGATGGTATAATAAACGAAGAAGAATGTGATCAACCGAATCCGGAAGTAGGAGATCCAGGAAACTGTGGCAGTGCTACTATCGGAATAGCATTTTTGCTCAGTTATCTCGTTATATCATTCCTTATCGTTATCAACATGTACATTGCCGTCATCTTAGAAAACTATTCTCAAGCAACCGAAGAAGTCCAAGAAGGTCTTACAGACGACGATTATGACATGTATTACGAAATATGGCAGAACTTTGATCCCGAAGGAACTCAATATATCCGATACGATCAACTATCAGATTTCTTAGATGTTTTAGAGCCACCATTACAAATTCACAAACCGAACAAATATAAAATTGTATCAATGGACATTCCCATATGCAAAGGAGACATGATGTATTGCGTAGATATTTTGGACGCTTTAACCAAAGATTTCTTTGCCAGAAAAGGCAATCCTATCGACGAGGCTGGTGAAATAACAGAAGTACAACAGAAGCCAGTAACTCCCGGTTACGAACCAGTAAGTTCAACGTTGTGGCGTCAACGTGAAGAATATTCGGCAAGATTAATTCAAAATGCATGGCGAAAATATAAGCAGAGACGTAGTGGTGAAATAGAACAAATTGAGGCAGCTCAACCACAAGGTGATGGCGGAGACGAGGACGGTGAAGGTGATGGTGTGGGTGAGGGTGAAGGTGATGGTGAGGGTGAACCTGCAGCAAGACAGACAGCAGTTCTTGTAGAAAGTGATGGTTTCGTTACTAAAAATGGGCACAAAGTTGTATTACACAGCCGTACACCAAGTCTTAGTTCGCGATCGGCAGATATGGTATGAGATTGGCCCGTCCCTCCCTACGAATAAACGGACTTTGCATGTATGTAACAATTGCTAGACTGATAAAAAGATTTTGTTTCAGCTGTTTACTGATATAAATTAATTAAAACCGTCATTATATTATTAATATCTATATCTATACATCGAAATAAAACAACTGACATTGTGTTCCTTTAGTTCCATATTCGTTTCAGAATTCAGCTGAAATAAAGTCAAAGGAATGATGCGAATGGTTTAAGAACTGTGCTGTGTAGTTTGAAGGAGATAATGTACTTTCGAGGGCGATACTAAACTGTTTTACTGCTCATATTGCTATTGTTCACTTAATTAAACTATACCTTTACATAGGGTGAATCATTTATCTCGAGACAATAAAATATTTTGATTGAGTCTCATTATTTTGGAAGAGGTTTTAGACAAAAGTTGTATGCTTTCGAAGTGGAAATCAATTGATGACCTAAAGTGTGATCTCAGACTCGACGTTCAATGTTATTTGCGGGTAAAGTCAATATTTTTGTTGACCCTAGAAATTGAAAGAGCGGAAAATTTTATTATCGAAAATACCCTTAAAGTTGATTTGCTCTTAATTTTTCAGTCGGTATTTATGAGAAATTAGAACAATCAAGTACAAATCCATTATTTTCAAATGATCTTAATGATCAAAATCAAGGTCCCATCTAAGGTCATCCATTGATTTCCCCCTTAAGAACTAGTAAAACTGACCGAAATGTTATAAACAAATCAACTTCAAGAGTATTTTCTATTACAGCATTTTTCGCTTTTCCACCTCTGGGGTCAAATTTAAAAACAATTACTTGACCTGCAAACGACGTCCATAGCCGAGTTAAAGGTCAAATTCAAAGTTATCAACTGATTTCTCCTTCGAAAGCATACAACTTTTGTCTAAAACTTTTTCCAAACTAATGAAGTTCATTCAAGACATTTCATTGTCTTATGATAAATGATTCACCTATATGATACAAACATTACCTAACTAACACTCAATAGACAAAACCGAAGAGAAAATAGGATTATGACCAGTAAAGTAACTAACAGATTATTCAATTTCTAAATTCTTTAGTTTATTATTACTTGAGTTATTTAACTTAAATGAGAGCGACAATTCCCAAGTGGGTCTCATGAAAACTTAATTTAAATAATTTACATTCTTGTTTCTATTTTTTTATTCACTTATTCCATACCACTTATTTATTCTTTTCGTGAACACTGGAAATCATAATAAATTATAACATTTATTTTTTACTAATTCAAACGGTAAAGTTCGTGTATAAGATAAGTGTTACATATGCCAATGCACGCGAGCTATAATTAAAGGAGACTAAGTGGAGAATGTTTTTTTTTTAAACTTAAGCAAACGTTACGCATTCCTTTATGGTGCTTTATCAATGAATGTCTTCAAGCTATCTTCACATGCTACTTAGACTGCATAAAGGGGAGGGGCGAAAATTTTTGCTATAAATTGATTTAATTCCTCATACAATTGCTGTAAATTTGTGTGAGTGACATTTTTTTTATACAAAAATAAAAACAATTGTAGAGCAATATTTAACTGTTTGTTGGTTTACGACTATACTAACTAAACTAATTAAATTAACATACCTATTTATTGTGATTGTCTCCAATTTTGCTGTTTTCGTTTTACGTTAGTATTAACGTATATATCGTTAACGTTATCAATTATTATCATAACTATATTGTAAACAAAAATGTCACCCATATCATGTGATTATAACGTAGTTAAAGCAGTATAGAAAAAACCGTTGAATGATTGCCAACCTGTACTGTAAAAAAAACGCTGTTAATAGAGTAATTTTGTTATACAAATTATTATAATATAATTATTGTTGTTAAATTTTATCTTAATGGCCCTAGGTGGTGTTTGCATTCACAGAATTTTGACTGAGATCTGCACACATTATTAAGTAAGTTGTTAGAGTATTTTTATCGATAAATTTAGTTTATTTATTCGCGACAAATTGACCGCAGTTCCCAAGCGGTCTATTTGACGAAAAGTAAAAAGAACACCCAACTTAAACTGATGCAACTTAATCAAGTTGCCTGCTGGATTCAGGCAGTCGATTTTGTTTGTAGCACAACTGTTTAAATACATTATAAATTTATCAGAGTTTATTCAGACACTTCCAAGGACCAAAGTGCAACGTGATAATTATTAATTACTCCGCTTATTAATTACAATTCACCGCTTTGTTATAGTTCAATTTTCAAAATATTCACCACACTGGAAACTAATAACTTTTATACGTAAAAATATATTGCTTATCGCGATTCAAAAACAAAAAAAAAACAATTAACTACATACTATAAACGGCAACTTTTCTTTTTTATCCCTGTTATGGTTGCCTTTTTTTCTTACAATAATTAAAATTTAAATCTAATCTATATACATACATTGATAAATTTTATTCTAACAAAAAGATCAATCCTATCCTATTATTATATTTAGTTAAAAAGACACATAACAAAAGCAATAACAAAGGCAGAATAACAAAAGCAGAATCACATTATGATAACAATACTCAAAAATGAAAGTGCTTTTAAGGGATAAGAAGGAAGAATTGTTTTAATTCTAAACACGTTTCACCAAAAATTGATTTCACAATTGCTCATGAGAGCATCTAACGAAGTCGATCACGTGTTTTACTAATTACGTTGACTTTTTTGTGTCATGTCCTAATTTTTTAAAAGGTCATTTTTATAGTGGAATATTCTAAAAATAAATTTAAAAAAGCAAGAGTTAAAGCATTCTGTATCTTAAGTATTAGAAAGAAGAAAGGTAAAGTAGAAATATAAATACCTATAATGGCCATATGTTCGACTAATCAGACTTTCAGAAAACATCCACAAAAAAGTCATCATTTTGCACATGTCTGTAAACCGGGCTTTTTTATATTCGCGTCTAATATAATTCTTAAGTCTATGTGGGCACCCATATGTTATCTTAACATATGAATTATGACATACGCGTGACAAAAAAAATTAATGTAACATAATAAATAATAATAGTATTATAATATATTATATATAATTTTCTAAGCAATCGTTGTTTTTAGAATAGCTATTGATATTATAAGATTTAGTTGGTAAGCTTTGCGAAATAAAAAAAGATAATTTCGACACGTGTATATTCATTTCATTAAAAATTCCTTGGATATCATAAATAACATCGGATACACACACGACAAGGTTCCAAATTCAATTTCAAACTAATAATTTCTCCAAAACTGAAAATAATTTACCAACATGTTCCTTTGATATCTTTAGGGCCGGCTGTCAGCTATCTCACTCAACTTTACCTTACGGTTATCGAAAATTATTTTGTGGACTTTTGTGATGTTTTTGTCGGTAACAGCCTCTTTAGGGCGTCCACTGCGTACATCGTCCTCGGTGCTCATTTCGCCTCGTTTAAATTTAGCAAACCACTTTTCTACGGTAGATTTTCCTAGTGCAAAGTCCGAATAATGTTTATCAAGCCAAGCCTTGGTTTCAGCATTATTTTTTTCACCAAAAAGCAATGCTTATTAACACACGAAATTCCTTTATATCCATTTTTTTAAAGTAACAAAAGTTCTTTCACTAAAAATGCTATAACTCAGATACTAATAGTGCAACAGCTGTCAAATTTATACACGCGTCTTTTGAAGGTTAGGGCTAACTAAAAATCATATGAATTTGATACTAGTAGTGCCATTTATGGGCCAGCTTAGGAACTTTTCAGGCCGTCTGTTATATGTCTCTTAAATCGTACGATGTTATGTTAGCCTAAATTATTCTGGTACAATCTAAGCGACAAATTTCGTTTCTACTATAACCAAGATGGCCATTACTAGAATAGAATTGATAGTTCTTGAATTATTTTGGTCTTTAGACATAAATTACATTACGAATGAACAGAAAATTGCCTATGAGATAGTAGCTGCTAATCAAAATAATCAAAATAGTTTTATCAATTAAAAAACAAAGCGGATAAAATTGATACTGTTCGTTTACATCAAGGTACAGAAGCGTTACTTAAAAAGGGGGAATTGTTTTTGATCAAAAATATAACGAAATTACCAAATGTAAATCACGATATCTATCTTATTAGATCAAAACTTGGACCAGAGCAGCTGGATCCGGATTCGAATTGATGACCTCCCGAATACTAAACAATGATCTAGAGCACTAGATCACGCCGCTCGGTTAGTTAAAAAGCTGTTCCATTAAAGGAAATGATTAAATATCGTATTGCAGGTAGTGTATCGCCATCTATTGATCTTTACTGCCAACTGTTGTACTTAATATGTTTGACGAATCTTTGCGAAGGTATCTATTTGATAAACTGAATCCACAACATAGCTTATATTACCTAATAGCCAGGTCAAGAAAATTATTCAATTTAATTTTAATTTCAAATGTCACACAATGCCATATAATAACTATCAGTGCCTACGTTAATTACTTTTTGATGTTTTAGAAAAGACTGTTTATGAAAATATAGGTTTTTTTTCTTTTTACTTTATGGTGTTCCACTTTTTGTTTTTATTCTAAATATTAAAAATATACAACTGTTAATTAAATATTTATTTACTGTGTTTATATGTGATATAAGCTTAGATTTTAAGTTAGTTTCAATTTATTATGACAAAAATGAAATTTTTCTATCAAATACAAGTTAAAACGATAAAGTACGATTTAGAGCCCTGCAGTACGATTTAGGAAACCAGTTTATCAAATCGTATCGTACATTGTGCTTTAAAAAATCGAGTTTTTCTTCTTCTATTGTTTTAAACCTTAACATATTTATTTTTCCATTGCATTTTTTATAAAATGAGTAAAAATGAGGTAGTGGTACGATTTTTACAGCCTTCCGTATAGTGATCAATAATTTGAAAAATTTTTGGTAACTTCCCTCAATAAGCAAATCCGACTCATACTTGACTAGTTTCATTTTTAATTGACTTATGTAGATCATCATTTCCATAAATAGTGCTCCGTCACAATACCTTCAAGTCCTGTCCTGCTAATTACGACGTTTTTTCATGATATACGTGGTCCATTAAAAAAGTCCTCGGATTAATTGTCTTCAATAACGTTTAAATGACAGTTTTAATCACGATTTTTTTGTGCGTATTGTATATCTATATCTTAACATGACAATTAACTGATTCGTATTATTATGTAATTTAAATAGTTCTCCTAGTCTTGATGATGATTCATACAACTTCATTTCTCATTCTTCGAAGAAATTCGACCGTTAAAGATAATTTTTTATAATGATGTGCCTGCCATGGATATATATAATTTCTGTCTATAATTAGCGTCGCAATTGTATTGGTATATTCGACAATTGTTAATTTATAGTAGAAATTCCACTGTATTATCTCATTATCTATTTGCAAATCTTGCGTCAGATATAATAACAAGGAAAAGGAAGTTATATAGACATTTAAAGCAATCACAGTAAAAAAAGTGAGATATGGAATAACCCAAATACGACACTTAAACTATATAGAATAAAATACAGCAATTAAAAATAACAACCCTTATAATCAAGGCCGTGACTAGAAAAAATGACTTTTGTTCTGAAGAAAATTAACTTACCAGACCAACCAACCCTCTGTGTTATCTATTCACCGATTCCGGAATATTCTTGACACAAAAGTACTTAAAAACTGCTATTTATATGTAAATATTGTATTATTATCAAAAGATTTCGTATACTAATTTAATTTTCTTTTAGTATTGAGTTTTGCAGAAGTACAGGCTTCTAACTTTTAAACTGTCCCATAAGGAAGGTCGGGAATTACACTGTTAAAAAAATACTTTTGTACAAAAACATTGATTTGGTGAAGCTGTTAAACATTAGCAATACAACGATATAGGCGCTCAACATTAAAAATCGATAAAAATATTCTTTTTAATTCTTATTCAGTAAGTTTCATAATCGTCAGGTCATGTCGCTGGAGGAGTAGAGGAGGTAAAGGAAAATTAAAAATGTGGGTATATTAGAAATAATTTGTTTATTATTTTTACAGAATCTATAAAAAATTGCAACATTCTCAGATTATAAATTAAAAAATCAATATTAAAAATAATACTTTCGGAATCTTAATAGTTAGGAAATAAATTATAAAACATCTACATATATATATGTACATACGTGCTGTGACTGAGATTACAAGCTAATATTTTTTAAATAAATATACATAAATAACTAATAGTAAGTAAGAAAATTTACACATCTATATATATATATGATAATATCACAGTAAAAGAAATTTTTAGCTACCTACCAAACAGATCATTAAATGCAGTTATTAACCCGTACAAAACTGACAAAATGATAAATTGTATGACCCCCGCTTTGTTAGGTCATTAAATTTGTTTAGGGATATCGTTCGCTAATGGTATTATCTATACTATATAATTTTTGTCATTAAAACATTTATTCACTTTCAGATATTAGTGGATTTGTTAATTTTATTCTAAGCTTATAAACATAAGCATCCGATATTTTCATTAGCTATTACACAAACCTAAATGTACATATTATCTATTTCAATGAAAATTAAAACTACGCTTAATTAACTCCTTTTTTTACCAGAATTAATTGTCCATGTAATTTTCAAGGTAATAATTTCCAAATTAAATGGAAAAACCCTACACCAAGATGATTTAATTTATTTGACGTCTTTTATGCATACGCTTTTTGTTATTGCGTATTTAAATACTAGGTGTATTCTTCAATTCCCTTAAATCTCATACGATAAAATGAGAAGACTTATTTATCGAAACATTTCATTTAAAAAATCTATAAATCTACTTGCATAACTCAATTTTTTGAATAACATCAGTAATGAAGAAGAAATACGTAAAAAATCAAGTCGGGGGTCAAGTTATTTGAGTTCGTCTTTGGCAATATAATTTAATTTAGGAACAGGCACATTCAAGAACTTTCATATTGTCCCACTTCTCGACAGTCAGTTTCGTTACGTCATAAGGATTAACCCTTAATATGTCAAGTGGTGCCAATTTGGAAGGAGCGCAACAAACCTTAGGGACATTGGCTTTATCAACTCGATGCACCAGACTTTGTATTCTTGAATGATTTGTGGCAAGATTGTAATTTAAAGGACATCGTCCTTTACAAAATCCTGCCTCGTATGATTTCGGTTGAATGATCGAGTTTATTTGAGGTACTTTCAATTTACTAAAAACGACAGTCATTGAATGACGACAACATCGTCGTTTCTTGTCTTTTGGCCTACAGTCTGTTTTTCCCTCCTGTTCGTAAGTTCCGCTGGTGCTCGAGTGAGATCTTCTTCGCCTTCTTAGATCCGTGTGGACTAAAACGTTTAGGTAAGTGTGAAGTGGATTAACAATTTTAGTACAATCTGAACACTCAATTTCTAATCCTAAATTTCGATTGCCGTTGATCCATGATCGAACGGCCGAAGTTACGTCGATTTCATGCCACTTGGGCTGCGTTGATGACCCATACGCTATACCGTCATGTATCAGCTTTCGACGGCGAACTCCAAGGATCTGAAACACTTGAATCCTGGGCGAGATTTCTTCCATAGGTGGGAGAAGCAAACGTAGTTCACCTTGCTCCACTTCTGCAGACGATGGAGCTATAGCAAATGTCAGCCGAATCCCTTGGTCTACCTTCCGTCGCCAGTGTTTTCTTTCTGAAATTAAATAATTACGTGACAAAACAAAAAATTAATAAAATAAATATTTTTATATAAGTGAGACCAAGGAAATTTAATTGTCGATGATAGCAAAGGAAATTTAAAACCACCAAACGTTTCGTCATCCCTTACTGTCGGCGTCATCTTTAAAGGCTTTATGATAATTGTATTAATTACGAAATGTAAAACGTTGCGGTAATGTATTTGTTACCTGATAAATTATTTTAACCTTGGGTTTGGATGTTTTTTATTTGATTTTGTTTTAATTTAGGATAAATATAAATACTGCCGTTGTTTTTTTTGAAACGTATCGATTATATTGATAGTTCGTGGGCAATAAAGCAATTCGAAGGAGGTGGGTGTTCTATCAGATCGGCTGCTTGGATTCTGCACCTTTTACTAAAACAAAAATCGCGAGGTTTATGCTTGTAGCAGAAAATTCTTATTAGAGGCGATTTATTAGAAAAACATGTCGAAGAACTTTGGCATTCCATTAAACATATCGAAATAACAGCAAAACGATTACGATTAGTCAGTCATTTTACGCAGTACAAATGATTCAGATGAAAATGTGGGCTCCCAGTTTATTTGCTTTTTACTTTCGGAACTATGCTGATGGTTCCTGTGTATGGTTCTGGATGCAATACCTCTTATTATCTCTCTCTCTCTCTCTCTCTCTCTGTTTCTAGGGAGATTCTCAAATTAAAAATGACGATGTCCTAAAATTATTTCATTTTTAAATTTGAACACGTGGCAATTAACAAATAGATTCTTGGGGCTACTTTTAGACTTTTTTTTCATTCATTCACGTACCTACATACGCAATACAATTTTTAAACTACCTGTCACCGATTATATATCTATTTCTTCGAAGAAAAACTAAAAAAGATCTTTTTTTTTTTAATTAAAACCAAAAAGGAGGTCTTATCTGTAACAAGTCCATCAACTTATTTATTGAACAGTTATTATAGTTTATTTATTCCAAGTATAAATTTAGCTGCAAATATTGATTTCAATTACGTTCAGTGCACTGTGTAAATTGCTTTGACTTGATGATCGTTAAGTGTGGACTAAAATATAAATAATGATTATATCCAGTCGTTAACAGAACTGATGGTTTGTTAGAAATCGATTTTGAATCAGTAGCACTCTCATGTTCTAATAATATAAAGTTAATTTGATGAGAAGTTGTAAGAATTTTATAGTTTTACCTCATGTGATAGCTATTTCAGACGCTGGCGCTGTTTTAAACAAACATGGATTTCTATTTTACTGATCTTCATTGAAAGTTCATTTTCTCACAAACAACTACTTGTATCGGGATATACCCCTAGTTATATTGTAATTTCGAATTGACCATTTGAAAGGACATAATTGAAAACTCAGCTAAATTTTCAGCCCAGAGTTTTAATGCCTAAATGGCTGTTTAATTTCAAGATTACGGCCCAAAATTATCGAATAAATGCAAAAAACGACGGGTTTTCCCATTTTTGGGTATGTTCCGGTCTAAAAATGAAAATATACTTATCGGCATTGTAAAGTACGGGAAAAAATACATGAAAAACTGTTATTTTTATTTCTGCCAAATGGAACCTTCATGTCCTAAGAAGCTATTGGAAAATTAAAATATTTTTCCTAGCTCCAGTTCAGATTCTAAAAATCGCAAAAAAATCAGGCTAGTTTCCTTATCAATAACTAACCTTCATGAATTTTTTCAGATTTTTTAAAGTAAATAGTGGGACAGGAGAAATTAATTTCAAAAAAACACATTTTTAACGATAGCGCCACCCTGTGACTACTTAGAGGGCTGAAAATTTAGCTGAAGGAGACTTCAATTATTTCCTTACGAATGGCCAATTCGAAATTACAATCGAACAAGGGGTAATTCTCAGTATCTTATTCCGACATAAGCTTTTCGAAAATATAATAAGGAAATACAAAATGTACTTTATTAACTAGATATTATTTACAAATGTAAATTGCGAATATAAGGTTAATCATACTGAATGAGTCGTTTGTTTAAAAAACGGTTTTGTTTTTGTTATGAAAATTGCTTAAAAATAAACTAAAAAGTCGAAAGTAACCATTGTTTCAGTTACGTAAATGGGAATTCCTTAAACTTAATTGCATTATTTAACTGTGTTATGTTGAAGGTGAATTCTAAGCACTCTCACAGTTATTAGCTAACACACTTCCTGGACAATTAATGTCAAAATAGCTGATTACGCTATAGATATTCAAATATTAGAAAAATTTCTTTTTTGTAAACTGAAACATCCGCGCAATAAAATCAATATCAATAAACTGATAAATAAATGCTTTATTAAACTGTAATAAACATGATTAACAATTATATGTTAATTAGTGGTATTTTCATTTTTGCAAATCACTATCAAGATATTAGCTCATTAAACAATGAATATTTTGACTTGTAAGTGTGTAAGAAATTATGATTTAAATAATTTTTTCTTCATTTTAAGGAGTCAGAGGTTAGCGACTTTTTAATTTAAAATTAGTTTTTATAAATAAATAATAATATATATAGTATATATCTCTATGCGCGATACATAGAATCTAAATACGCCAAAAATACCCAGAGATTGCATTCTTGCATTGCAACACCTACAAAATAGACTCATAATTGAAGGCGAACTGCCTTTAATTGTAAAGTCGTAAAGATTCAAGAAAATGAGAAAGAATGTTGTTGGCATCCGAGATGTTTATGAATGCCACAAGATGCAGCCGCAATTATAATTCGCCTTTTTTTACTATTACGCAAATTAATCTCTTATATGCGGCCTGTAGTAATGTGTTGTTAAATGTCATTTCAAATGAATTCTTAACGACAGGTGTGTGGCAAGGGGTCTCTTAAAAATAACAAACCACAAAGATCAATGCAGGTGTATGTAAAAGGACTTTCAAATGCCCCCAAAATCGTCCACCAAGTCTAAACCTGTTCACACACTAGTGAAGTAAGCATATAAAAATTGCTTCCAAAAAATATTCGATCGAATTTTTCATGATATGTTCTGGTAGGTACTACAAAATTACCAAGATCCTGAAATTTTCAACTCCTAATCTCAGATGATTTTCGAAAAATTAAAAATTTTTTCTTCGAATTGAATTGGATAATTCGATATTGATTAAATTTTGATATGCTTCTTCTCAAAAAAAATATATAACTTGGGAAAGACTCACTGCATGCACTAAAACAGTTTTCATTGTTTTTAACTTTGAATAAATTATATGTTATCTAGAAGTACATAATCATTAAAAAATATATATTCCATAATTGTGATCGAAAAACATCATAGTAAACAAATTAAATAGTTTTTCCAAGGTTAATACCAGCAAATATTGTGGTCATCGCAAAAAGGAAATATTTTATTATCAATATCGGTTCATTAAAAAAAACTGTTCTTTGATTTTCACCTTTTTTTCTATTTTTCGAAAGCCAATCGAAATTAGGAGCTGAAACTTTCAGGATTTTAGTAATTTCATAGTAACAACATATCCTAAAATATTGAACGAATGAGGCATGTACATGGTGGAAGTTATTAATGATCAATAATATATAATAATATCTTTATATATTTGTATTATATAAAATTATAAAATAAAAAATATATATAAAATTACTAAATGAACGTACCAATATTAACAACTCTCCATTGATACATATCTTCAATCCCCACCCCCACAACAGTAGTAAATAGGTATCGTAGAATGTAAAAAATAGTTTAAAACTGAAGATTCCCCTGTGGGGTGAAACATATGTAAATAATGTATTCAACTAATAAATTTAGTGAATTATAGTGGTTTTTCTTCTATTATTAAACATTAATAACTTTGCGAGATATCCTGAAAATTTCGATGTCTTATCTTCCTATTTACACCTTACAGGGAACACACATATTATAAAGAATATCTTTCAAATGTCGACAAAAAAAAAAGACATTCACTAACTAATTACAAAACAGAGTGCCTCTGCAAGTACAAGACGAATGCAAGGTGTGTTTCTGTATGACGATTCGCGATAGTGTGTGATTGGTTTTAGTCAATGAAAATATTTAATATGGTAGCACTAAGGAAAGACCTTAATTAACTATTTAAAATATTACAATATAACTAACATTTCCTTGGAACTCGTCAAAGATTTAAATGTCAAAGCCTGGAATATTAATAATTTTATTGAATACATCGTTGTATTCCTACAAATATCATTCGGCCAGGTGTAATTAAAAATCAATTATATATAGTTAATAAATAATAACTTGATATTTTAATGTGTTTATATTATGTTAATTTATGTATTCTTTTCTTCTCCAATATAAAAAAGATACTATGAGTGACTTGTAAAAGTTTCTATACGATATAACCAGGAAACGTTAATAGCCCGCGATGTCGAAATTACAACAAAAATAAAACTAAAAATCTGACTGCTTTGAAGATGGACACACCCACATTTGTATATACAATTCACCTACAAGCTTTTCGAGGAATTCTTGAACAAGAATAATGGCTTTAAATTGGGAACACAGTCTTTTTGAACATTTTATACGAAAGCTTCCATCAGTGGCGCACGCACAGAAGCAGAGAAGGGTTACGGGGGCTCAAGCTTAATCTCTCATTCGTCTGTAGAATACGTTCAAATAGATAGATTTAAAAAAATCTACAAATCGTATTTTAGTAGGCTGGAATTTATGTTATTTCATAACAGCGTAATAAGTTTTGACGCATTAAAACGCTACTAAATCTTTTATATGGTTAAATTACTTTTCGGATCACATGAAATAAATTTATGTTAACTTACAAGAAAGTAACGAATTCTTTTATACGTCAAACACGAAAAACATACCGTTGCATGATACAGGCAGGATACAAACTCAGAATTATTAGGAAATTATTAAATTTATTTTCTGTATACCATAAAACTTTCGACACATTAAAACACTCAAACATAAAATTGTTAGAATATGTTCAAATCTGCCCTGCTCTCGATTACAGGCCTATGCAATATTTTTTTTTGCTTTTTTTATTTTGTGCACATCTATGACATAGTATCCTTCAAATGATATAAGTTTAATTCCCCTCCTTTGATAATAAATAGTGAAAAAATAACCTGGACACACTTATTTAACGTAATGATTATTAAGTTGCTAAAGATTTAAGTTTTTCGAATAACAGAAAAAAAAAACTTAAATCTAACCAAAGTACCGACAGCAGAATTAAGATTCTGATCTAAATGAACAGTTAGATCCAGGTATGATCAGTATTCAATAATTCTTTCTTATTAGGATTGTAATTAGATGGTATACAACTTTTTTGTTTTTCGCATCCTTTATTTGTTGTTTATGGATTATGGAGGCTGAACAAATAAAACCTATAGGAATTAATTATTATTTTATTGGAGTTTTAGTTTATGACAGTATATTTCTTCAAATTGGCATTGAAATTCTGTTAACATTATTCTGATTTCCTAGATAAACTTTTTTAGTCCTTAAGAACTAATGAAGAGTACTGAAAAAATCTCACAAATATGGATCTAAAAGAATTTTTTGACAACTTGTTAACATTTTTTAATTTTTGGATTGTTAGAGGAATAAAATTGTACAAGTGATTTCTTGACCAACGAAATAAAATTTAAATATAAATATGGAATCAACAGAAACAACTACTTCGAGGGCTAATACCCCTACCGGCTTTGAATTACACTTTTACACGATTATTAGACGAAGATAACAATAAAAAAGAAGGTATTAAAATTCTATATCGTCTAATTATAAAGGATCACAGATCCCACATTTGGAACGCGTCCTTTACCTTCTTTTTCTTATTATTATCTTCGTCTAATAATCGTTCGGAATCAACAGTGTAATTCAATGTCAGTAGGGGTATTAGCCCTCGGAGTAGTTGTTTCTGTTGATTACATATTTATATTTATCATATAGCTTGTAAAAGCCTTTCTGCCAGCGCCCACCTGATGAGACCCGATAGGTCGAAACCGGTCGTGGGAAATGGCTTTCGGTAGGCTGTACCTACTGTGTAGGACGCGTTACAAATGTGTGATCTGTGATCCTTTATAATTAAACGATAAAGGATTTTAATACCTTCTTTTTTTATTGAAATAAATTTTATTATGAGTGGTTAAATAATTAAGTAAAGATCAAAATTAATTCATTGTGTTCAATAATTTATTGTATGTTTATTTCGTTAGTTATAGATTTTTATTATATTATATTTGATATAACAGTCAACTTTAGAAAAACTTTTGTTTTTCGAACTTAAATTGGTGCGTATGTGCGGCCCTGGCTTCCATGCACTATGTTCCTTGGCGTATATAAATATACACGGTGGCCAATGTTGTTTCAAAATTGTTGAATAAGATACAATACTTTTTATGAATTAAACTGCGTATATATCCATAAATTTTTTCCAAGAAAATTTTGTTTATACTTGTATACATTGAGATTGAGTGAAAAATGTTAAAAATCGTCGGGTAGTGCATGTTCTTCTTCATAAAAAAATTGAAGTATCTATGTAAGTATGTTACTCAAAATTACCAAGTAAGTACGTATCTAATGATCCATTAATTCTTGACGAAACGAAAAGCTAAACAAATGTTCTTTTTAAATTATTGCGATTTGAGTCTGTTTAATGTTTCGAGAAAGTGTAATTTTTAATAAAAGGGAAGTTAATATTTACACACGGCGTATGTGTTCTTTCCGCAAGTTTCCTATTTTTAGCTGCCAACTATAAAATTGGGAATGTTATATGTAGGTATTCCTCACCTATTTAGACTCAGAGTTCATATTTTAAGCTAGCCTCGCCTACGCGATGTGATGTAAACACCATGAACCAACCTTTGTCTCGAAACAGAACCGGATCAAGTTGTTAACGCAAAATTTCCAAAAAAAAAAAAAATGTTCGAAACATCATTCCTTTCTTTTAGAACTGCGCAAATTAATTGAAATAATTAACTGATTATTATTATAGAATTCATTTTTTATAAGCAACATTATTTCTAAACGTGACGATCGTTTCGCCAAACATTGGCTTCATCAGACGTTGAGTACTTACTAATAACGATACGATACAATACAATACAATGCGAATGTTTGTATAAAATAGCTATTATGGGGTGGGCGGTGTGATCAAAACAAGTTTAAAAGGGGAGAATTATTAAAATCTGTTTGGTTATTCATTAAAATATTACCTAATTTTTTTGTATTTATTGATCTCTAAATTCTATAATAAGGTTAATTCAGATCTTTTATTTTGAAAAATGAAAAAATATCAAAAGTATTATTAAAATGGTGTCCGTCTTCTGTTACATGATTGGCGTAGGTAGAATCTGTGTTATTTTTGGATATAACTAACCTTTTCAACAATATTTTGACATTTTACATTTTTAAAATAAACGATCTAAATTAACCTTATTAGAAAATTTAGAGATCAATAAATATTAAAAATTAGATATCATAATGAATAACCAAACAGACCGTAATAATTCTCCCCTTTTAAACTTGTTTTGATCACACCGCCCACCCCATAATAGCTATTTTATACAAACATTCACATTGTATTGTAATGTATTGCATCGTTAGTAGTAGGTACTCAACGTCTGATGAAGCCAATGTTTGGCGAAACGATCGTCACGTTTAAAGATAATGTTTCTGAAAATCTAAAAGTCTTATTTTTATTGTGATAATGAATAGACTTTCATCAAGTAAAGGTGAAATCTATCCAACTCTGAAAAATGCAATAATGTTTCATTTGGTTGCTTTCAATGTAGGGCCAATATTTGAGATGCAATGTTTAAATTAATGGAATGCAATTTTGGCTTCTGGACAAAACGCATGACTCACGCCGCGAGTTTCCGTTTTGAGAAAGTGTTGGCGTGAAGTTATTAAATTTTCAGTATCGTCAATTACACGTAGTTTAAAAGGAAGCTTGAAGTTTTACGAGCGTTTTAAAACCGTTTAAATTTTGTCCCCTTAATAAGGAAATTTCAAAAAAAAAAGAAGGAAAAGAATACAGAAAGGGTTACATTATCTCATTTGCAAAAATGCATATTAGCTTAAATTACTGCATGTAATGTTTCCTTTTAGAGGCGCAAAACAAACGAAATCGTGGTAGTTTAAAACGGAATTCAACTATGAGTTAATGTCAATGAATTAGAAAAGAAAAAAATAAAAGCAGGATATACGCACTTATTTACATTATAACGTTAGATACTAAAATTAATGTATAATTTGATTTTTTTGTAATCGTAAACATTTAAAATGCGCCGATATCCTTAACCTTCTTAGATGTTTGTCGTTGTTTAATTATATGATGTAATTACAGGAAAATATGATACGACCATGATGAACAAGTTGTCACGGACTTTCTGAAAGCTGTAATAGAGCGTTTTTATCGAAAAATCAGATACATAGGTATCAACTGGGCTACTAGGCACTATCAAACGTTTAATTTGTTTACTAAGTCGTTTAAGATTATTTTTATAATTCTTGTAGATAGATTTTCTTGATTAAAAAATACTTTTATTAATTCTAAATTATTGTTGTTGTATATTACATACAACGATGCTACTACAAAATGTACATTTGTGGTTCTTCCACCTGATAAAGCCACCTTGTAGAAAACCGGTCGTAGTGAACAATAAAAATAGTTTTGAAACTCACAAAAGTATTTTATTTTATTACATTCAATTGATATGGAGTTTAAATATTTAAGTGTTAATTCAGCGAATACTATATCACTAATTATTGATATAATTGTAATAAATATCAACTTATTTATTATACGTAATAATGCTATAAATTATAAAAAGGTTCTTATCCTTGAGAGAGATTGGGTTCAATTGTTTTTTAGTTTACCTTACTCAAAAAAAGTAATCATAAAATAAGGACCACAGTTATATTTTAATGAAAGCTGTTCAAAAAGCAATAAACTTGCGACTACCCTGGGGTTGTAAGCTGAATGTTTAAAATAATACACTAAAATTAGATTTTCAATTCAAATAACTAACAGGATGATTATACATAATTAGTTAATATGAATTCCAAAGAATTTCGAATTTAGCTAGATTTGTTTCTAAGGCTACACAAAATTTAATAGTGTATAACAGTCAATATGTCGCCATCTATTTATATTACAAGGACTTACGAAGGTATCTACATGACAAACTAAATCCACGACGCAGCATATGTTACGTGATAGGCCTACAAACATATGAAACACTACAAGTAGCTGTAGATAAATATCAGTAGATGGCAATATACTTCCCTTTAATATGATGTTAAATCAACTTTCTTTTATGGAACAACTTTAGATTGGTCAGTAATTTATCGATACTACTACACCTATGGTGTGCTGCGAGACCTAATTAGATGGAAATCTCGATGCGCATTTGGTATTTTCGAGAACTAACTGTTCTTTACAAAATTTAAATTTAATATTTCATTATTCAAATAAAATTCCTTTATACTTTCAAAAATTATTTTTAAATGATTGTCTTTGTTTTCTAGTAGTAGTTTTCTTTAGACAAAGACCATGTTGTTTCATTCAAATCGAAAAAAGAACTTTAATAATGTCATATTTTAGGATTGCTGATCGCATTATTAAATTTTGAAAGTGTTTTTTTAACTGGCGGGCCCAGTTATTGTGCGATGGAACACCCATGTCGTCGGATGCTGGTGAAAACGAAATGCCGATGACATTTACAATTACATCAACAGGTGACTGAATATTGAACATGACTACTTTCATCGAAAACGTGTAATTTTCACGGATATACATATATAATATATATATTATGTCTATAATGTAAGTTGTAAGGTAGATAAATGTGCTTAAAATTAGTATCACTCGCATTATCGTAAGAATTTATTTGACAGGCAGACAATTACATCCGACATGCTACAGCTGGCAAAAGAACAAACATTTGTAAAATGTTAATGAATATTTTTATTTGATTACAATCACATTTAAATCGGATATATGTGTGTTAAATACTTTCATAAATATTTCCAATAAAAAATAACACAATTATTTATAGGAAATTCTACAGCATTTTGATGAATAGTTTTCATTTGTTCTGTATGTTAAAACACGTGAAAAACAAGTAGGATATTTCTTGTGGAATGTTGCTTTGAGTTTGAAATTACCTTCTGCAAAAACCTATACAGCCGTTTCACTTTAAACAAAATTAATGATCCATGATGTTGAGAAAGAAACTTGCTGAACACTTACGATTAGTTTGAAAAAATAGAAAAGAGACGTAAAACGAAACTTTGCCTTGTAATACCAATGAATTTTACATTGAACGTTCACACCTTCGTTTTGTAGACTTCAATAAATCAAAAATCAAAACAGTCTAAAGAATTAATTACCGAAAAGTAAAACTCTCCCATCATGTACACGTTTTTAAGTTTTCGTATTTCAAAAGGAAAAACCTAAAAACAGTTTTAAGCAGAAACTTACACTGTAATAACCCTTCTATTACGAAAACTCGTTGTACCGAAGAACTTGAACTTGATTAATGGTTTGTCTTATAACCCATAATCGGTCTATCATACGATACATATAAAAAGTAAAGGGAGAAGAGTGAATTTCTTAGAAATATTCGAAATAAACCAGGCCATCGTAAACGGTCTACCTATTACCAATGACCACACCTATTTTGGGGTTTCCCCGTTATTAAAATCCATTGTATTCTAGGTATAAGTAGTTTGTAAGGAAATAATGTACCTCAGTTATCTATAGCTCTTTGAAAATGGTGTAAAAACCGAAACATATGTCACAGATAGTCTAATACATTTGTGAAATTTACCGTGTGTTTTATTTTATTAATTATCCATAAGTTTATACTGACTATCACCCAGTGGCGTAGCTGGGGGGAACGTCGGGGTAGCCAGCACCGTACGTGGAAAAATGGAAACTTGCACAAACCATCACAATCTTAAAGAAAACATTTAAAAGTTTCCACTGTTACAGTTTCTAATCATGCGTCTCTAGAATTTTTAAAATTTATCATCATGTGAGACAGCTTCAGCAAACTAAAGTTAATTAAAAATTACTTGCGAAATGAAACTTATCAATCTTGGTATTTTAACAAGAAAACGCGAGGCAATACAAGATATAAATTTTGAAGATGTTAAAGTTATAAAGAAGATATAGATCTTTGTACATTATATTTTATGTATATTAATTCTACTCTCATTCTTCTTTTACCACACCCAACTTTCACTTTGATACATCAATATAAAATAATGTATACTAATAAAGTAGTACGTGCTAATACTATCATTTGTGCTAATTAAATAAAATCATATATTGAGTTTATCGGATTTTTATTCATTTTAACAGTTTTCATTTTTGGGGTGACATCACAATGTCCCACGCTACCTACGCCACTGCTATTTTGATTTTACCTATTAAAATTTTCTTTTGCAAATATTGTGTTATATCATTTTATATGATACATACAGACTTAAAATTTGGCAGGTAGGCAAATATTTTAGCTTCAATATGCTTGCTAAAAAATAATTTTCCAAAATTCAACCCTTAAGGGTGAGCGATTGTATGGCTCTTCAAAATAATGAAAGTTAGAGGCATGAAAATTTGTATTAAAGCTCTCTATAATATTATTACATACCTACTTAAATACTTATTTCTTTGCTTCTTAGATATCACTGAAGACTAGTTATTTTAGAGCATAAACATATTTTTGTTACTAGTTTTATACAAAATATCTCAATAAATCTGCCCTAAAATGTTATCTCCCTTACTTCTGGAACCATAAAGTTAAAATTACGAAAATTGTATTTTTATAAAAATTGAATAGAACCGTGAAGGTTCTAGGTTGTATACTTTTTAAGAAAATCATGATTTTCTGTTACCAACAATCTGGTAGCACTTGGTCGATGTTTTTCTTATTAAACAAATTCCTCTTGAATAGAAAACAAACTTTTTAACATCACCAACAAATATTGCGCCACTCAAAAAAATTGATTACCGAAGCGTGTTCTGGTGGTGTAAATATTTGATCTAAGAGCCCTAATGTTAATTACCGAATTCGAGATAGCAAAGAAGTACATTGTCAAATAAACAAATGAAACCGAATATTTTTTCGACACCGGACAAATTATGTTAATTAGACATCTAAAGTAAATTTTCTGCGGTCATGAGTTTTGTCTTTCAGATGCAACATTAGAAGCTACCAGACCAATAAACGTGAATGCACATGTATAGCTTCTTCATATATTTCCTGTCAATTTCAATTGAAATACTAAACAGTCAAGTAAATATAAACGGCCAAGACTTATACTAAAGATGCCAGAGACGCGGATATTTATAACTTCTTCCTCGAAATGTAGGACAACTGTAATTAAAATTAAGGGAATCTAATTCGTTGCCAAAATTAATTCAGTTTCTTTGCATAAACTTCAACGCATCATGTTTACCTATGTCAACACCCTGTATAGGAATCCATGTGGTCTTGTAATAGCTAATCATTTTTTATAATAGATAATTATAATTAGTTGTGACGTAGGAGGTTTTTATTTCTGGAATTCCTAAATGAAGACATGACTCATATTATTTTTATTAAACGTGTGAGAACTATTTTTATTGGGTAAATATTTGTTCGCTATAAATTTTCATTTTTGGCTCATTTTAGCGTGTTTTCGCTGAAAAACTCCCTGGAACGCGAAAGTGTAAGCGTAGTCCTTTTTAATGTCTAAATATTTCTCCCGACAACTATCCCAAAACATACTAATCGATCAACGACTTTACAAGAATGCACATATACCAAATACTTTTTTTTTATATACAAATTCATATTAACAAAATTCCTGCCTTAATTCTTAATTTCCACCAATGTGCCAATTAAATATATTTTTTACATTGTAGGGTGGTGACAAAAAAAAATGTTTAACAGTTTCAAAATTAAATCTGTAACAGGATGTTAAACATTTACGCGTGTGAAAAATAATCGATATAAGTGCGATGAAGATTGCTAAGATAAAATTACGTAAAAATTTGGAATTCCGGCAAATTATATATACCTGGGTATAATTTCCTATAGAGTCATGAGGAAGTTGCTGATTTTCATCGCATATTTATGGGTAACCTTCGTATTCTATAATGTTGGAATGTAAGGTCGTATTTAAGATTTACTACCAAGTTTATATTTGTGGTTTGAAATTCCGACATTGTTGTGTGGGTGTTTTTCAATATTTTTACTGGCCTTTTCTATTTTAGATTCGGAACTAATGCGAGGGCTTTTGTAAGGGTTTTTATTATTAAAAAGTTGTTCTCTAACGATTTTTCTCGGACCCCCCTGTATCAAATGTTTGTTTGGCGTTAAAAATTCAACATCTTTTCTAACGTCAATAACCTCCGCACTCTTTTATACACAGACAAACATAATATTACGTACTCCGTAATACATACACAACAGTTTCGTTTCCCATACCGTACCGATTGATAATACTTTTAAAATTCATTACACACCTTCATTCATTTCAATTCTATCGTATAAAATGACAGTATGTGCGACAATTAAACAAATGTAAGTAACGTAATTTGTTAAGGACACCATGATTTGCAAATTAAATCTATTGAAAGGAATTTCATCAGTAGGTTTTTCATGAAAATGTTCAATGCCGTTTTAAGAAAAATTCGTTGCGATTAGTCCACTGTGACATTTAGATAAATTATAAATAATACAAATTGTATAATATACTATTGCGACTAGATGCTATTAGATTGAGCAATTTCTTTGTTTACTTAAGCGATGTTCCTATAGTTACAATGTAGCATCAATGACTTCTCCTTTAAAATAAATGACAATAACGTTTCGAGGACATTAAATGTCACTTGAATGAAAAATTGCAGTAGTAAGTAAAGCTGACATATCAGATTCCAATACTTACTGGACGGATAATCCCCATAATTTAATATAATGGATACCTTTTTAGGTCTATAAATACTAAGGAATGACTTAAAAGAATTCGTTACTTCCTCTTTCAATGCAAAATTTATTCTTCTTCTAAGAATCCTCAACAAGTTATTATTTTCTATACAAGTAGAAACAGATTATTTCTACAATTGCAATTACTGCAATTTGTGAGGCAACTATTAACATCATTTCACATTATCATACATTCGTTCGTAGAATATTTTCTAATGATAGATAGATGGATAATGATTTATTATTAACAAGAATTTTTATAGCATCATTAAATAAAGGTCATTCAAACTAATTAATAGATAAATAATTAATAGTTTAAGTTTATCATTCTTCAAAAGATCGCTACGTTCCTAACAAAAATTTCTTGTTATTGTTATTGTTATTTCTTAAATAGTCGCATTCATGGTTTAAAATATTCCAATGATTTATTGTTATTATCAATAATAATGGTGTACTTATTAAAATTTTTACCTAATTGAAAATGTGTTTCGGTCAGTCCCGAATGCTTCATTATTTATGTCTAAGAATTCATTAAGTAGAATAATATGAACCATTAATATTATTTTTATACAAGTCAAAGACTTCAATGTAAGGTCAAAACTTCTAACAGTGTAAACGTACTAATAACAGTATAACTTTTTGTTGCAGTTAATCACAAAAATTTGATTTATTTATGACTTATTTTTAGAAATGACAAGTCAAACCTTATAAAAGTTCATTTAACTCGTTTTGAATTAAACATGTCGCTATTGTAAAATTTCGATAACAAATAGAAATCTAATTAGTTCGGAAAATAATTATAATATGTATTTGTAAACTTTAATTTTAAATGCAGTTATGTACGAAGTTCTAAAAGCTTTAGTGCTTTCTAAGAGCCTAACTGTGTTAGAATTTTTCTATACCAAGTTGAATAAATAAAGCTTAAGGCAACTAAAATAACCAGTAGATAGTTTCTACCTTAAATACTTTTGCTTGTAAATCATCGACAATTCGATCTCCTTGACTCATTGAAAATATTGTGTAACACGAGTTTTCGGTTTCGATTAATTAAAAAATAATAGCACAAACCTGCGCCGAAGGTCAAAAGTTGAGGAATGGAATTTTCTCCCGAAGATTCAACCAAATGGACCAAGTACGTCTTCATCATCCGAGAATATTCTTCCTGACTTATATTTATCTGAAATAGAAATCCATGTAACGAAGAAATTCTTCAAGCAAATCAACCACATATAATTCATGTGAACTCTTATTTACTTTGTATCTTTTGTTCTTGAACATACCTTAATTGACGCATTTGTCGCTAGTTTAAAAATTACCATTTACAAAAAAAATCAGTCAAGTTTAAATTTTTTCGAATTAGAAACAATTGGTATGTATTGTATTTATTCGCGTCTAAAGGCCGTCATTGGTTGGAATTGCTTCCCAACGCTTCGCTAGCACGAGTGAAAGTCTACATCCAGCATCGGAGATGGAAGGACCTCTGAAGAAGCTCGCCACTCGTGCTAGCGAAACGTTAGGAAGCAATTCCAACCAACCCGAATAAGGACTACAGTAGTTCAAAAAGGTGAAAGTAGGATGAGAGCTAATATAAAAATTGGAAACAAGAAACTAGAAAAAATCGCCAGTTTCGATATTACCATATGATTGCGAAAGAGGTAGAGATACACAGCAGAGAAAAGAAATCAATTCTGTGGAACTCGAAAAAGAATATTAAAGGTATATGTTTGGAATACGACTCTGTATGGGTGCTAAACGTGGATTATGGGTGCGGTGATAAAGAAAAAAATACAAACGTTTGAAATGTGGTGTTATAGGAAGATGTGCATAGAACAGAGGGTACTATTGAGTCAAAAAGGTTCTTAGGATATAAATGGTTGATTAGAGGCATATTAGAAGCAAAGACAATATTAATAACATACGCGGACAATTGGTACATTTGCTAGATTATTCCTGCCAATTTTTAAAAAGTAGCCAACTTAGAAAATGTTAGGTTTGGGTAAAGACTTGTGCAAGAATGAAACAGGTGAATGGATCATAAATAACATAGCTTTACAAATCGATTAGTAATAAATCGAGAGCGATTTGTTGACAAGTAAGACAAGAATTTGTAAACCTTTTAGTGTAGGAAATATTAATAATACTGCCGGCAGGTGCTGGGGTTGATTAAAAAGTATAACGACTAAAAGTATCGAATAGGTTTTTAATGTTCACCAATACTTTGCATATACACATACTTGCAGATATGTACATATGTTGTGTAACGTTTAACCTAAATTCTATTTTGACATGTACGCGTGGAATATATAGCTTCTAGTACTGTTTTTACACCTAGCAAACTCCTTACAATCTTGCACGAGCAGTTAATTGATTCTTTCGGGTTATTTAGTCTATTAAGACATTGAATCGAACGATTTTATTACTTCCGTTACACGCCTTTTAATTCAAACTATTTAATTGGAGCAGCGCACAGATGGCAAGTTTTTTTTAACAAATTAATTAAATTAAATGGATTCTGGAATGCGAATAAAAACACGTCAAACTGTCAGGATTTCCCCTTTTCGACAGCAGTTTCTTTATTGTAATCACATTTGAACAAATGTATTCTTTCGCAAATGATTATGCAAATATGAACATTTATTAACATCTTAAGTATATAAAAAACCAGAAATGGAATGTTTTTATTATTAGAAAGAACGAGAAAGCTGTTTATACTAAAGTTTTTAATTATAAGTACTCGATTTCCTGAAATTTTACTCAATATACCTATTACGTGTAGTATTATATATCTTCAGCTAATGTTAAATAAAATGTCAAAAAACAATGGCTTTGACCAAATGTCAATTTAAACATTTGCATCATAGAAATTTTGCAATAAATGTTATTGTACAGACGTGGTATGATGTGATCTTCCAAATAAAATATCCACTTCATAAAATGTTCCTTCCCTACGGATTTTCCCAATGATTTTTTTATTTTTTCACATGAAAAATATAAATAGGTCAATTAGAATGAAAAACTGTACAAATTAATCAAATGTCACCTTGAGATAGTCACCACATTTTTATCCACATATTTGCAATTTGTGTTATTAAAAGTAAAGTAGAATGGTTGGCATCTAAGGCGCCTCATAAATTCTACCTAGAATTATAACCGCTCTTTTCATAACTGTTATCTATTTTTTAGATAAATGGCCTTTTAAAAGTGTCCCCTAATTGGCAGGAGTATTTTTCTTTCTGGATTTCTTTCATCATCTTGTTAATTTAGATAATTTGTATTCTGTACAATCCATCTAACCCCGATTTATTAGTATGATAAAAAGCTATCTGGTACAATGTTTGCATTTGTGTCAATTCGAAGGCGGTTTTCATCAAAGTAAAGCTTTATAGCATAATATAGAGTCATATTTTTAAGTTTCGGCTTTCAACGCGACAAACTGAAATTATATCTGTTCCCATTAAGTCATTCTCAATTAGGACCATTTACATATATTATATGTTAAGCGATGTAAACAATCAAAATTTCTTAACTGACATATACTTTATTTTATTCCTAGAATACGAAATCTATATATAAACCATTAATCGTTTAGGAAGTCATCTGTGAATTAGTTTAAAATAACGTTTATTACTAATTGTTAGTATGTTATGTAGTAACTGGAATTTACCTAACGGCTAAATCCTATTTCAGTACATTACGTGGCCCATCGAAATGATATTTCATCTATCGACGTTTTTCAATTTGGTACCTAATTTTCTTACGTCGGTAATTAACAGATGCATGTCTCATATTCTAAGTTTAATCGCACCAATAATCATGATGTAATGCTCAGGTCAGAGGTATCAAACAGATGTCGAACAAACGAAATAATAATTATATTTTAATTGTCGAATAGATCATAAGTTAAACTCTTTGATCATGGTTTATCTACCGAAACAATTGTTACATTAATTTCTAATACATAACTGAAAGTAATTAATCAATAATGTTAAATATGTTTTCTTTTTGGGGATTCATACCTCCTAAAGAAAAAACGAAACCTTTATATATCAATCTTTCCATCTGTCCCAGCTGAATTTTTTAATAATCATAGCTATCGTATTATCCGGATGGGTCGTTTGAAAATTAAAAATTGTGAAAAAACAGAATTAAATTATAGAATTCAATGTGTATAAAATTTGCTGGAAAACTATAGAGAATCTTTTTTAGGTTTGATAGATCGTTTTTGAGGAATTTGGAATTTAAATAGAATAACAATATACATTAAATACCGTCAACAAAACAAACAATATTAACTTAATTACATATTAATTCATAATAAACACACGTGGCAGATATGTTTCATACATTTATTGAAACTATTGAACAAATCATTTCAACAGTTATGCCATTATCAAAAGAAAGTCAATGTTAAGATTTTTTTTAAATAAATTTAAAATTATAATATTACTAGAAAACTAACAACATTTATACTTCTGAAAAATAATAATAATAATAATTACTAAGCTTTGTGGAAAAAATGAAGGTTATTTATTTAAATAAAAAAATAATTAATTTTATATGATTGTTTAATTTATTTTTCATTTTCTAGCTATTTCAATAAATAGTCCCGTATCTTATACTGATCGTGAAAATCAATCGATTATTATGTAATGGGAAGAGACAAAGTAAATCGTGACTGATATGCTGTAGGTACATTACCATGCACTTGTAGGAATGATTACCGAAAACCCAAATAAGTTATAGTACCACTATGCATCAACACCATATGTTTGTAATTAGACAACTGATGGTATTACTGTTAGAAGAACAAAAAAAAACTATAACCCCAAATAACTGTAGTTAGTCACCCTGTATATGTTAAACGTGTTGATTATCATATTTTTATTACTTGTTATTTTGGTATAACGATACTTCTTATACTTTCTGGTTATGGAGCAACCTTGTGGTGATACTAGCTGTCAGATCAGACACCCAAAGCGTAAGCAATACTATTTTATTTAAACTAGTCCCGTACACGTTCCAATTATAGCATGTAAATGATAATGAAATGATAAACTTGACGGCTTTGTTAGTACAGAAACAGCAATAAAAACTGGTTTGTTTACAAAGCATATTTTGGTTGCATTGAAGGGGAAATTCAGTTTCGTTTTATATTTATTTTGATGGCTGTACCATACATCTATGATGGCTAGTACTAGTCAAGACCAACACGAAAGTTTTATCTATAAACCCATCTCCAATGCAACCAACAGCTGTACCATTAGCTTTCAACATAATCGATCTCTTGTAAAAAACGCATTATTATTATTACTATACATGTTTATTATCTTCCCAGTTTTAATATACAGTGTGACTACAAAACGTATCGTATCAGAATATAGATATCTAAAAATATCTAATTAAACATGCAAATTTATAAATACCTTTAAGATATAAAACTATTTTAAGATATGTACATTCATATATATATATATATATATATATATATATCGATTAAAATTTGATTAATGAGAATAAAATTTGAATTGTAAAAATGTTGCGTAAGTCTATGATGCGTAATTGTATATAATATATGTAAAATAAATCTCTGACATAAGCAGTGAAATAGAAATTGGTGTGGCCTACTTAGTCATTAAACATTAAAAAAAAGAGCAGTTCTTGTTGTAATTAAATCTCTACAGCGACGTAACGCATCTACGAATTCTGGACGTACTGGATTTTATGTAGTTTACATAGCTATTAGCTAAGAAGAAATAAAATAAAACAAATGTGTTTTAGTTTTACTAAATCATTACCACACCACGTAAGTACCTAATAACCAGGGAATTTTCACCGCGACTGTTCAAAATTAGTAGTACTTATATCCGTTGATAATTATTTTTACAGCTTCCTACATTTTCTAATAAGGTCATGTTTTAGACTTGGATAGTTAACGAACAAATAACTGGCAAATAGTTTATTTGCTAACTTGTTATAGACTCGAGTATTATTTTGCAAATCACGAAGAAAAAAATGAACAACTTGTTAGAATACACACTGAAGGACTTCCTTATTCACAAGAGGGTGCTAAAATCTATGCAGATAAAATGTAAGCAACCATCAATTAAATATAATGTAAAAGTTGCAACAGTTAAGATGAAATCACTTTGATACGAGGCTAATCACGTTTTATAGAGACGTGTTTATGAACATGCATGAAGATATAGTATGCCCCTAGTTGATTACCTTTTAAATCAAATCGCAGATATTAATGTATGCTGACAATGATTAGGTACAACTAAAATGCAATTTATGACGCCTATGAAACAAAGCATTGTTTTATCTACAATAATGCCAATCAAATCTTTCGCAAATGAGTTAACGTTCTAATCATAAAAGGCTATACAATGAAATATTTTTCCTATACAATTCTTAGACAGATCAATTTTAATTATGAAAAAGAACGAAGTCAAAAGAGCTAGTTGCATAGGTAGATATAGAGTTAAGTTCATTTTTTAAGAATAATCCCACACAACACCCAAACTTCGTGTAATTTTCGCAATTCTAACCGTAAGTTAGGTATTAATTGTCATCATTAATTATCCAAGTCGAAAGCACCAATATTTGTATTCGTTAAGATAAAAATTAATTTACTGTTTATTTTAAATCCCACGTCTTATGCGTTTAGAAATACTATTTCGAAATATTTGTTAACATTAATTAATTGGGTACATAAGAAAAAATGTTTTCAATTGATAGGAGTTCTGAACAATAAGTTCTGATAAAGTATTTAAACAATGTACAAAACATTGACTGCAATTAATCAATAAATAAAAAAGGTGTTCAACGATAAGGAAAATTATTTTCCCGTTTACTCGATTGATAACGCATAGTACCAAGGAAAAGGCACTTGGGGTTCGGTATTCTATATTTACCCTCTGTTAAATGCTGCTCTCCTAATACACCTGCCCTCATATCACACCCTTAAGTGACCGCTCAAGTCTAACTAACGCATTACTATTTTACCTAATTACCTAAAGGTAATTTTTATGGTCACAAAAAATACAAAGTAAAAGTACCTAATAAGTAAAAAAACTTTGTATGGAATCTACAAGTCCAGTACCAAAAGTTCAGGTACAACGGAAATACTGACTTAAAAGTTTTTATAATTACAAAATTTTGTAAAATCTTGCATAGACATGTATAATAACATTTCGTTTCTTTTATACTTACAGGAGATTGAATAATAATTTTTCGATTAATTTTTATAAAAAAAAAGAGGAAAAATAAAATTTATGCAAGTACGTTAATTTGTAAAAACTAGGAAAAAGGAAATATTTAAATAATAGTATTGATATGAATAAGATGGTGTTACTCACCTTGGAAACGTCTGGAAGAATCTCTAGCCCAAGATTTTGCACCAAATCTTGATCGGCACTAACAACAACTTTAAACACTGAAACTGATAACGAAAACAATAAAGTCAATGCCACCACTATAGTCCAAAACTGAAGGCCCATAGCCGGTACGAAAAGCCGGCATAAACAATTCCTTCTTTTCCCGCCACTAAGACTTATAAAAATATCTCATTTCACGGAAATCATGAATGGATAAGTGATATACCAAACAGTTCGTAGCTGAGAAGTTAATGTTTTACTTTACAACACAGATCACGCTTTGAAGCAGGTAGCATATACACTAACTGCCTACAACATTCCCGCTCTAGTCTACTCGTACTTTTATATGTCTACAGGTACCACGGGAAGGGGTATGTTACGGTAAATGACGGGATTGTCTTGACGAGGTCTACCTTACCAAGAAATGCAACCCCGACCTTCGAAGATTCCACCCTAGTCTTCGACCCACCGAATTTCTTTACACCAACCACCCCTTTCTTAGTACTTGGAACGATTAGCGAATTAAATTATGACTGATCGAAACTTACACAACAACAATACAATAAACTTTCCCATGCCTATTCCATTTCCCATTTTCCTACCTATATATATGCAAGTTCAACGAATAATTTCCCAAGCTTCCACACTCCATGAATAAACTTCCCCATAGGTAACTGGAAAGATTATTGGTGAAAGTTTGTTTTTTTTTTATTCCTTATACTTAACTATACCTCGTAACCATAAGGAGTCTCTTATCACAATTTGTAACAACCACAAAAACTACTACGTCCCTGTCTTTTTAACTGATTAATAATATGTAAATTGATAGGTACAAAGGTATTTCAGGTACACTAAAGTTTTAAGTTTCCTAATATAGATTGTACAAAGCCATTGTTAGTGTCCATTTCAATTCATTTTTGTCAAATGTAGTTTTTCATTAACAAACACGCACTTTTTTATTTATTTTTCTTCTCTTAACGCATTGAAAAGTTTCGTACATGAATGTAACATGTACAAATTAAATGTTATCCTACGCATAAGTCCTAAAAAAGTCAACAATATTGTATTCATCCCTTTCAAGGAAATTACCTGATTCGTGTCGTTTTTCAAAAAAAAAAAAAAAGAACAGAAAAAGAATACGTCAAAAGATTCTCGCTTAATTAATAATGAATACAAAGGGCACAGATATGTTCTGGTAGGTACTATAAAATTATTAAGATACTGAAAGTTTCAGTTCCTAATAACCTCAATCGGTAAAAATCAAAGAACATTTTTTCTTGGAATTGGATAAACCGATTTTGATAAAAACTTTATATGTTTCAGATGCTTATAGAGGTTTTTCAAATAAAGTATTACAGCAATATTTAATAGCAGTGGCATTGTTAAAAGCATAATTTTATTCTTCTACTTATGATGCTTTTCGAACACAATTATGGAATATATATTTTTTTTAAGATTATGTATCTCTAGATAACATATAATTTGACCAGATTTTTCGAAGGGTTAGATCAAAATTAAAACAATGAAATGCATTTTACTTCTTCTTGCCTTTAGGGGCAATTTTCATATACTTATCCCCCTACTCTCTTTCTGCATCAAATTGCATTCGATGATAAATGTATTTACATAACTACATATATATACATATATATACAAAGTATGTGTATTCTATGACAGGTTAACATATTAATTCGAAACAGTGGGAGATTTGACGTTCAATTTAAATATTAGTACATGGGGCCTTTGGTTACATATACGATTATATTCAGGTAGAAATTACAGCGAATGAAAGATAAGATATACAGGTGCATAATGGGCTATGCAATAAATACATCAAATATATTACAAAGTCGCAATTAACCCTTTTGTACCGTTCCATTATAATAAATATGCTTTACAGTAAAGGTCCACAGCTATAATAATAAATATTTTTGTTAAATAACTTTAAGGAACATATGCCGACACTTTCATTTAAAAAAATCCTTCTTTGAGATAGTATGATAAAATACCTACTACTTATATAGAATGAACAAAATGACTTTGTTTTATCTTATTCTTAATAAATTAAATATAAATTTGTTATACGTGGTTCCATATTAATTAATTAATTTCACGCTAGTTTTTAACAAAGAATTTCGAAACAATTGACGGTGCCTATTATATCTGAGAAAAAGTCAAGGGATTGTATGTGAGCTATTCAAATTCTTTCCCTGTAATAATCAATATAATATATTATTCGTGTGGGACGGTTATTTAACGGTTCGAAGAACTAGGCCATCCCTTAGTTCGCTGTCAAGCTACCTTGTGGGAGTGTAAATAAAAGCCACCCTTCCATGAAAGTCCCTACATACAGTCATATTTACTAGAAATTGGAATTCACAAATTCTTCGAATCTATCTTAGAAACTAGGTCAATTATATTAGGATATCGTTTTCAAACAGTTTCCACTAACAACCTTTGCCAATTACGAGTGTCAATAAAACACTTTCAGGTAAACAATTTAAATACAGGGTATAATTTAACGCATTCTAAAGTACTTCTAGTCCAGAACAAACTATTAACATTTTTATCACGAATTCCGAATACTTTTTAAATTTTAATGTAAAAGTTTACTGCATTAAAAACAGTAGTAAATGGCTCACTCACGAGAATATGTATACATGTGTGTACAACACTTACAACAATTCTGATCTCCACTTGAATTAATGACGTCACAACTTGCGAAATTCCAGCACCTGGTTGTTACGATTTTTTAACACTTTCTGAAATAATAGAAAAATTAAATGTATAGACATAGTAGTGATGCCATCTATATGAAAATATCACCACGTATTTCAAATTATTATCATGCTTTGCCAATTACTATTTTCAGAATGTTTCTAAATTATAAGCCAAGTTTATATTTTACCGATTGTAAAAATATTGTCGGCATTTAAAGAAACTGTAAAGTCGTTGATGTGGTGGTTGATTAGAAAACGTATTAAGAACGTAAAAAGAATTGTTTAATTGTAGAAAGGTTAATTTAACAGAAAGTGGCTGAAATTACATAAAATCTAAGTAAAAACCTTTGGAAATTCCAAGCAGAACCGAGTACAAGACAATTCTTTTATTCAAGGTTTATATATAAAAGAAAAATATCGCACAAGGTGAATTTCACAGTTAAATGTTTATTCTCGTTGCTTTCTTTGTCGCTAAAAGAAAGGTTCATATCATAATAATTTCAGATGGTCTGTTAATACAATTCTGTGTTCGTTGCGTGTAACATGTAAATTCAATGCCGAAATAATTTTCAAAACCGACAATTCGTTATCACCTAATTGACACACAGAATAATATAAACTTTTAGTCACCTGCCTCGTTAAAAACAGCCTGAGAATATATACCAACCAAACCGAAACCGGTCATGGTATGGAATTTACTTCTGTATAATATACTGGAATTAAGTAGATGAACAACGAAAAGCAAGACGAGAAAAAAATAATCATTTCACTTAATACGACAGCCAGTATAAAATTCGAGTGACTGCATAGAAATAAAAAATAAAAATTTAGAGATACAGTCGGGTAAAAATTGTGCACAATAAAATTATACCATCGTTTTCGTAATAGCCAATAATTCCAGGTGTACCGTTCAATTTAAGGATATGAAAATTAATTTATTACTATTATAACAGTTATCAAGGTAATTTTGAAACGTTCACACCTGCAAGTTTCTTAGCCAAACATAAAAATTCAAATGGAATGTTGACTCTTATCATACATACATACATATATTCACTATGTAGGCAGATTTAATAAATAGCAAGAAAAATATTAAAAAATAAGTCTCAGCTTTATTTAAATAACAACTTAATATATGTAATAAGTAGTTGTTTCTGTTGATTACATATTTAAATTTATATTTATCATATAGCCTGTAAAGGCCTTTCTGCCAGCGCCCACGTGATGAGAACCGATAGGTCGAAACTGATCGTAGGATATGGCTTTTCATACGCTGTGCCTACTGTGTAGGAGGCGTTCGAAATGTGGGATTTGTGATCCTTGAAAGTTAGACGAAAAAGGATTTTAATGCCTTCTTTTTTTGAATGTGTTATATCATCGTTTAAGAATCCATCGGAGTCAACAGTGTAATTCAATGCCGGTAGGGGTATTAGCCCTCGGAGTAGTTGCTTCTGTTGATTACATATTTAAATTTATATTTATCATATAGCCTGTAAAGGCCTTTCTGCCAGCGCCCACGTGATGAGAACCGATAGGTCGAAACTGATCGTAGGATATGGCTTTCCATACGCTGTGCCTACTGTGTAGGAGGCGTTCGAAATGTGGGATTTGTGATACTTGAAAGTTAGACGAAAAAGGATTTTAATGCCTTCTTTTTTTGAATATGTTACATCATCCTTTAAGAATCCATCGGAATCAACAGTGTAATTCAATGCCGATAGGGGTATTAGCCCTCGGAGTAGTTGTTTCTGTTGATTACATATTTAAATTTGTATTTGTAATAATAAATTTTGAAACACTCTGTAGGTAGTATATTTCATAAATGTTACGCCTATGCTTGGGCAGGTGCAGATATATGCCTAATTGGTAAACTGACCATTTCTTAAATTGAACGTGTCAATTTTGGAACCAAGAAAACACCCATCGGAATGGTAAAAACCGATTCGGTAACGCATTTCAATTTAAATTCTACCAGTTCAGAGTAATAAGTACTACAATAGGTGTATATAAGCGTAATAATTTATTAAGCACGTTTGTAGTTAAACAGTTCAAGGAATAAAGCGCAATGGTACTGAGGGGTGTAACTTTATTTGCCAACACTACACCTCAATGGCTTTGCAGAAGCAATAGTCGGATAAGTTCCGAGTATTTTTAAAGCCCTATTTGTCGCGAGTTCTCTAATTGCTCGAAAATTGCCGGTTAAACGGACGTTGCTCTCATTATTGCAATACCCTGTCGCATACAAAAGTAAATTGATTTTTTTACGGGTTTGACTGGACGTAGAGCGTTCTGTACAATAAATTCACAAACTGTAATAATTTATTAATTAAAAAAACATATAAAATAACTAGATCAGTGCTTTTCCATAACAGTTTGTCTCCTAAACAAGAAAGAATTTTTTGTTCCTTTAATTTCGTCAATAGTAGAATTAACCAAAAAATAGACACGTTCTTCAGTAAATTTAATATACATATAGTCTCTTCTAATCGAAAAAAAACATAAATCTCTCCTAGTAAATAACAAACTGAAATTAAAATCGACACAAAAAAGTGGCGTGTATTCTCTAAATTGTAAAAATTGTGATGCTATATATCTAGGTCAAAGTGGTCGCTCAATTGGTACAAGGCTTAAAGAACATTTGTACAGTATAAAAAAAAATAAATCTCTTAACACGGGTATAGCAGAACATTGCTACTACATTCACAAGCAAAAAGTAGAAAATTAAACCTACTAAAATCATTAGAAATTAAAAAAGCAATTTTATCAAAAAATAATGTAACAAATAATCAAACCGAATTGACTACATATAATACACCTTTATTATTAACAACATTGTAAAATTAATTTAAGTACCATTTGTATATATATTTGCACATTTACACTATAATTTTACTATTTTGTATGCTCTTGAAAATGACCACATAGTGGTCGAAACAATATTGTCGAAATCAATAAATTATTATTGAAACTTTGTTTATTTATTGCTATTATTAAATAATGTTACATCAAACGGTCACTTTAGAAAGTTTAAATTATAATAAATTCACTTCCACTCATAATTAACAGAATAGAAGAATAAAGATTCGGACTGTAGGGCTGTAGTCTTAGTCAATTATTAAGTCCAGACGTTTCGTCGGTTACTGCGGCTGACATCCTCAGTGGTAGTATTGCGTTGACAACGTAAACGTAGGTTGTATTTCGAAGTCAACGCAGCAGGCTGTGAAAGCCTTTGTTCTTAAATTAACAGAATTCGTTAAAAATTACAAAACCTACAATTTTCAATGCAGTCTTTCTGCAGAGTTTCAGAAACTACTAGAAACCATGTCGTTTTCCTCATTTTAATTACAGTAATATCACAAATAAAGGAAATGTACTAATGTTATTAAGAAAATGCCTGTGGACCAATTATTTATTCAACTTCTTTACACTTAAAGAGGTTCAGGAGTTAATGTGTGGGTTTGCACAATAAATAGTAAATAATTAACTGTACGAGATAAATTTGCAAAATTTCATCAGGTGAAGCTATTAAAAATTAGCAATGATTTTAATAAACTATAAAAATCGTCAAAAATCGCTCACTATGTCAATGACATAAACGCAATTACATTAGATAGATTTTTAGTAAGATCTTTGATGATTTTTATAACTAACAGATATACCAGGTGATTTACAAAAATAAAAGAAAGGGTTTAGGTACCATAATTTGCCCCATCAATTAACCACAGGTAAAATACGACGGTCAACATAAAATAGTCTAATGTCTACTTTATATCTACGTAATTTTGAGATAAGACTAAAAGAGCATAAAACATCTGTTTCTGATAAAAAATTATCTACAGGTTTAGTACAACACTGTATCACATCAAACCATTCAATTAATGATGATAGCCTTTGTATCATTCAAATAGAAAATAAAGGACAAAAACTTAATTATTTAGAAAAAGTTGAAATACAAAAAGCCATTAATGCCAATCTAAATATTACAAACGAGAACACGAAAAACTTGTACAGCCCTATTCCCAAATATATAGCAACCAGAACATTAGTATAAATTGTACCCAATTCTAAATTTCAAATTATTTCTGAAAAAAAGAAGCAACTGTGAAAGATCCGCATTTCCTTATGAGGCGTATGGAATCCTTGCACATTAAACTTCCTTAAAATGCAATAGTAATATGTTGTACTTAATTTTACGACACTCTCCTCCAACCCTGGTTCTTATAAAAAGATATTTTGACTCTCCAAAAACACATCAATTTACTTTTATTAGTTTATAAAATGGCGAAACAATTAGAGAATGAAAGTTATATGAAACATATGCATTATATTATATATTATCGTGTATCGTATAGATATCACGTCATGATTTCTCACAAAACATGTTGTCCCTCAGCGTTATAATTGTAACATTATGTTCTTATTGTATCTAATTAACAAATTATGCTTACGTCATTGCAGACTTCACGATGTGGTGACGCAATAGATATTTAATACCGTCACCAACCTACGCTTGTTTCAAATTCTTTATACATTTCATTTTCTATTAAAATTCAACGAACTTCATTATTGTGTATGTCGTCATTGTTATAGGAACAAAATTTTGTTAGGTATAAATAGAGAATAGTTTGATATTTTTCACAATACATAACTAATCTTTTATTTAAATAATTTCGCTATTTATAGACATATTTTTCGATAATTAATATCAGATATGAGAATAAATTTAATAATGTAGATATTGTTGCAAAAAAATACCTACTAAAACACTACTAAACAATTTATATTTCTAGTTGCAGGCTTTTAAATCCTTATCTTTTTTTGTATGTCATTACATGGCCCTATCGCTAAATCTTCCCTATAAAATTCTGAATTCTTTTGTATTCTATTAGTTGATGTTATTTGGAATTTCCGGTCCACCTAACAATTATTACCTTCTTAACATTCCATCGTCCTAACAAATTTTCAAGTTTTAATTTCTTAACGTTACAGAAAATGTTGCTTCTAAAGCAACGACCCAATCTTTATACATCATATACATATTACAGAAAAATAATATGGTCATTGCACATAAGTAAACTCCAAAAATTATTAAAACTACTGTAGACTATTTTTTAGGGTAGATTTTCCCTCCTTCGCCTTAACATTATTATTGGAACACTTTATTAACTTTAAAAATCAAGCTAATCGTCATTTCAACTTTTAGAGATTAATAAAGTTTTAAAGCAGGGGAGATATTGCTATTTTATATATATATATATATATACCCCCTCACACTTTCTCCTTATAAAATATTCTTCAGCAGGTAAAAAAATTGGAATGATTTTTGTCTGGAACTCCATTTATGTATTATTACCAAATCATTACCTATACGTGTATTATTACAAAATAAAAAGAAAAATAATAATAGGCTAACTTCAAAGTAACTGAACAATACATATTCCAAGAAATTGATGTTTTGTTCTGTGTTAATTGTTTCAGACCCCGTATTTGCGCGGAAAATTGGTTCATCGGAAAATTCACTTTCTCTACAGTAATCAGTAATCACAGAGTTGACATATAAAGTTAAACTGTTGTTTGTTAGACATGAACTTAAACGTTGAGTCACGCCGCTAGATTAGATTATTAACATTAGTCTTGATTATCGGAAGGACAAACCACTTCCTCGAAGAATTAAGGATTATTCACCATTTTTTCGACGAAAACGAACATTCTCCCTTGTATATAGTGCAATAAACCTTTCGCGAAAACAAGTTTTCAGTGCTTTCTACAAAATGAATCATGCGTGTCATGAATAGTTGTTACTATTAAATGCTACTATGGCAATTTACAACACATACAGACACACAGTGTTATGGATCAAGCATACGAAAGGTTTTATTTAAAAATTCCCATAAAGAAAAGAAAGAACCACTACTTTTAGAAATGAGGTATATCTTTACAAAATCATCGTAACATTTGTTAGTACGTATGTTACTACAAGAGAAATAATAATTATACGAAAATTATTTTTCATATCCAAATTAGAGTAACTTAAAGTGACATTAACAATATTAAGTATAAAATTAAATAAAATAACAACTTAAAACATTAAAGTCAAACTCTTGGTGGTGCAACAATTGTGAAACATGTTTTAATAAATTAGAAACAAATAACAGTCTGAATACATAAATAACCTCGACGATATTGATACGGCTATTTTCAAAAGTACCAAAAGTTAGGGTTACCAAAGTTAAAACATTGGTTTTAGAAATTTATCCCTAAAAATGTAAATGTGATTTCTAAATTTTCAAACAAGAATTGCAAAATATTCAATCAATTCTTGTTTGTATTTTTATTATTTATTAAATGTTAACCTAAATTTAACAAATTGGTTTTAGCAATACAATTAAAATTTTTACGAAAGTAATTTTTAAATTTAAAACTGTTAGTTAGTTAGTTATTTATAAATACAATGCTGCTAAAGCTAGACTATTGTTAGTAAAAGGTGGACTGTACAATAATTTTGTAACATTCTTTCTTATTTTATTTTTCAAAATTTTGTAACCGTTTCTTCAAGTTGTGTTTAATGATTTTTAATTCATCATTAAAGTATTCGAAAGAACGAAAGACTGCCAACTTTGTTTGGTTATATTTTTGGTAATGCAAAATTTATTTAAACATTCCAGTGCGTTTTTTGTTTTAATTTACTTAAAGCGCCTTTAATTTTGCATTCAATAATGCATATTTTTACTGCCTCATAAAAATATTTAAAAATACATTTACAACAGTTCTAAAATACTAATATGCATTTAGACCGCCTTCATACGAGGTTTCGACAGATCCTTTGCTATACACAAAGAAAGAGGACTTTGGAAAATCCAAACCTTCTACGTAATTGAGATGTTGCAAAGAATTAATTGTTGTACATGCGGAACTATTTTTTACTACTTGCAAAAAAAGCGATCTTAAATTGACCAAGAAACAGCTTTCATCTATCAACGAGAGTGCTTCGTTCATTTCACAGCCGTAGTAGAACAAAAAAAATTATATTAACATACAATAAGTGCATTTGCAAAGTAAGATTAGATCCTCTTGTTACGAAAACCTATTTGAAATAAAGGAAATAAGTATTACTTTAATTGCGGTAACTAATTACGTATATCCTTTTCGTGTTACTTCATTAAATGAACGTTTCCTATAAATGGTAGGATTTTCCTTTATCAATTCATTAGAAGTTTTAGAGGAAAATCCATACCGTTTGTGAATTAAAAAATGTTTTATTTTTAAGGGCCATCCATTCCGTTTACATATTTAGGTATATCAAAAGGATTACATAAAGTTTGTATGACATCGAACTTGTCCTTGCAACTTTTTATTAATCCTTTTTTATATAAAAATAACATAACTATAAAAAGCACTGTAGAAATAAAAATATTGCAATATCTTTCTAAATATTCAAAAAATGAATCAATTGATAAAGTTAAGATATATTTATTTTTTTCTTATGGAAGCATTTACAAAATATTATTGTACTTTCTAATGTTTTAAAAAAAATTGCAGGGTATAAATTTGAAAACAAAATTAATACACATAATTGCAAAATCTTCGAAGTTACTATAGATTATCCCATTCATATGCGCGTTATGTATGTTGCATATGCTGTTACCAAATTTGTATACTGTAATTTCATTCATTGGACAGGGTCGGTAATACATAAATTTAAGCATACATATAATTTTATGTTAGATTTCGAGAAACATGATAGTACAAACTATTAAACATACATTACTTCCTACTCGTACTTTCACTGTTTTCAACATTTTCTCAAAGTATTAGCTGTAATTATGAAAAACATTGTTTTATTGCTTAAAAAAATAAATGAACGAATCCTTAACCACCATTAATTAATCCTTGATAAAAATGCAATTAATACAAAAACTTTGATACTATTTATTTTTATTCGGGGGTGAAGTATTTTAATTTGCAAATTTCCTAAATAAATCTCTGTGTTGAAGTGGGAGGGACTATGTATAATATGACAGTTAGTAAAATAAACATGGCTGGCAGATAAATAAAAAGTAATGTATACTAACTAGAAAAAAAGTATTATTTATGTTCTAGAGGGAACTAATTTAGTGTTAATTGTAAGGACAATGGGTGCCGTGAATTCAAGTCGTCTTTGTTAATTTTTACCTACAAGTTTTAAGTGTAGATTGACAATACGGCGAAGCGCCATGTTTCGCAGCCAAGCCCTTAGAGTTTATGTTGGATATTTATTTATTTTTTATTGTAGAGCAGAACTCAAAACTAGCATACCCTGTAAGTTTGTTTAATATGATACATTCCACTTTCAAATATTTAAACCTTATATCTGTTGTAATTGTAACGTTATATATAATGCCGGTTGGGCTATGTATCTTCTTTAAATTCATGATTTTTTAAAGATATACCGCCACAGACTGATGAACTAGCTACTACAATAGAAGTTTTAAATTTTGAGCCATCTGAGTTACCATTTGGAGAAAATGTCACTCTCATTTGTAAAACAAGTTTACCTGATAGTCATATGTGGTGGACAGTAAATGAAAAAAATGTCACAGAAGATGAAAGGTAGGTGTCTATGAAGAATATTTAATAAATTCTTAGTGTAGTTAATATAATAGTGCTAATAATTATGCTGTTACATTGTCAGGCATGTAATGGAAAGAACGAGTGAAATCAATAGCAAATTAGGAAAGAAGTATGAAGTTTTGATTTTACATATCCTAGAAGTTGATTTACAACATGAAGGAATTTATACATGTCATGCAACTGATAATGAAAAATCTGAGATAGATTTTGCTATGAAAATGCTAAATGTGACATGGTCAGCTAATATCATAGACATTTCTCCTCATGTGAGAACTAAATTGCATCAAGCAGTAAATTTGACATGTAGTGCAGAAGGATATCCCCTTTCAATATCTTGGTACAAAAATAATGATCTACTAATAGAATCTGTATACACAGAAAGTGTAAACAAAACATTTAAAGTAAGTTCTTTTCAATTAAAAGAAGTAACTAAAAAAGATAATGGTACCTTTATATGCTCTTCTAAGACTGGAAACTTTGTTAAAAATGCTTCCACTGCAATATTAGTTATAGATAAGCCTCAAGTTAGTATAGACTTTGTTAAAGCATTAGGAACATCAAAAATATTTCTTAATTGGACTGTCAGTGATGGTAATGAGCCATCATCCTTGTATTATCAAATTCAGTACCGTACCATTGATGATCCTACAACCTGGCTTTACTACTCACACAAGATAGGTGGAGGTAATAGGTCGTATGTATTAGAAAATGTATTTAAAAACAATACTGAATACAGCTTACGAATGAGAGCCTATAATTCAGAAGGTGAAAGTCAGTACACAGAGACTATTGAGCCTGTTAAAACACTTTCAGAAGATCCAGTTTTTATTCCTGAAGTCAAAGTAACTGGATTTACAGTTAATTCTATTACAATTTCCTGGACAGTCCCTTCTAATGATCTCAAAGATCATATTCATTACTATCAGCTAATGTCGCATGCAGGAAACATTAGTGATCCTTTAGAAGCTGTTCATTTGGCTTCAAAGGAAAATCTATATATGTTTTCTGATTTAAAAGCTGCCACGACTTACAGTTTTCAAGTGGCTGCTTGCAATGAGTACAGTCATCAGTGTGGACCTTGGTCTGGTAGAGTTAATGCTACAACCATGGATGGCATATCTGGTCCACCAGAAAATGTTTTAGTCACATGTAAATTGGATAATGTCAGTCAAATCAGTGTTGTTTCTGTCCAATGGACACCTCCAAGTAATCCACACGGAACTATTATGTTTTATAATGTAAGTTACAAGACTTAAATCGTTGACTCCACTAAATAGTCTGTTTACAGGTCATATTGGAAGGAAATGCTAGTTTCATAAATGAACAGGGAATTAAGGAAGTCATGACTTGGGGTCCAAAAGTCTCAAGTGTTAGCAAAATGATGTCTCAAGTTCGATTTTACAACGTTTCTGCCAATACTAACTATACTGTTCGCGTCTCAGCAGTAACGAAGACTAAAAGAAATGGCGAATACGTTGAAGCCCATTGTACCATGCCAAGGACGGTTCCTGATAAACAGAAATTGGGTCGATTTTCGTGGCAAAAAGTCGAAGAAGGGGGGAAATGGATGTTTAAATTATTTTTATCTAGAATTTCAGAGCGTAATGGGCCTATATGTTGCTACAGAGTATATTTGGTAAGAATGAAAGAAAATCAAAAACTTGCTGAGCTACCAGTCCCTGATGGTCTTAATATTATGTCCTATCAAGAGGCTCATCGGACACCTCAAGGAGGAGCTTATGTTGCAGAAATGTTTTCAAGGTACATTACTACTTGCTAAGTGTCAATTAATTGTTAACGCTACTTGTTTCAGTTCTTCTTTTCGTTCCGAAATATTTCTTGGTGATGAACAGATCGTCAACGACACAGAGCAGAGTATGTGCAAAGAATGCATAGGATTACGTCCATATTCATCCCCTAAAGAATTCACCACCAACAAATCTTCAAATAGAGTTCGCAGAAATGCGTCCCTCCTTATTGATCCACTCGATCCTTACGATGGCAGTTTGAACGTTGGAAGCAATTATACTGGTTTTGTTGAGATTACAGGTAATTAAATTTAATCAAAGTAATACGGATTTATATTAAACTTAATTATATATTTTTTCTTATTTCTTAATGTTCTTTTCTAGTTCGAGGAGATGATCAACAGCAGGCTATGGCAACCTATAGCAGCTACTTGGTGATGATGAGTCCAGGTCCTGAAGTAGTCATGGCGCCTCCTTCCAGTGTATTAAGCGTGATCGTGCAAGTTCTCTGTGGCCTTTGTGTAGTTACGCTCCTTCTGCTGGCGGCCCTCTGCATCTTACATAGGTACAATAAGCAAACACATGATCAAGCTGTTGAAATAACATTCCGCACTTCTTTCAGGTAAATTTCATTCAATTTCTATAATTTATGTTGTTTAAATTATGAGGATACACCCTCTGATTGGTTGATAATTGGGAATAGGCATTTGTGCAGGAGTCTACGAGGTAGGCAACGACTGGTCTCCCTTAATCCACCGGATATGTGTCCCATTCTCAAGTCGGAGCTTGTCTCCGCCTATTTGGAAAGACATAGAGACTCAGATTATGGTTTTCAACAGGAGTTTGAGCTATTACCTGATCGTTTCAATGACAGAACAACCAGAGCTTCAGATGCCAGAGAAAATGTTTACAAGAACCGTTATCCAGACATAAAGGCATATGACCAAACAAGAGTGAAACTGTCTCAGATTGACAGCATTGCTGGATCTGATTACATAAATGCCAATTACGTTTTGGGCTACAAAGAACGAAAGAAATTTATTTGTGCCCAAGGACCAATGGATACGACTGTAAACGACTTCTGGAGAATGATTTGGGAGCAACATCTGGAACTAATACTAATGCTTACCAACTTAGAAGAATACAGTAAAAACAAATGTGCCAAATATTGGCCAGACAAAACAGAAGGTGATAAAGTTTTTGGAAATTTTACAGTTTCTCATTTACAAGAAACCAGATACTCAGACTACATAAGACGTGAATTAAAATTGGTCAAAAATTCAAACGGGAAACATGATGAAGAAAGACAAATTACCCAATATCATTATTTAGTCTGGAAAGATTTCATGGCTCCTGAGCATCCTCATGGCATTATAAAATTCATTAAGCGCATGAACGAAGTCTATTCTCCCGAAAGGGGAAGTATTCTTGTACATTGCAGTGCAGGTGTAGGCAGAACAGGCACATTAGTCGCATTAGACTGTTTATTACTACAATTAAATGAAGAAAACCAGGTTGCTATTTTCAATACTATTTGTGATCTAAGGCATCAACGTAATTTTCTAGTTCAATCGTTGGTATGTCTCTAATTAGTAATTTACTGTGTATAATTCAATATATTCACTTGTTTAAAATATTTCTTTTAATTTTAGAAACAGTACGTTTTCATATATAGAGCTCTAATGGAGGTAGCTCTGTATGGTGATACAGAAATAAATTCATCTGAACTTAAATTAACCGTCGAAAAACTAAGAGATTGCGATAAAGACAGGAACCGTTGTAAGATGGAAGAAGAATTTGAGGTAAACGAATTATATAGTATTTTATTATAATCCATAATGAAATATTTAATTCCTCCAGAATATTAAAAATGCTTTTGAAGATCGTAAGTCGTGCTCAGTAGGGAGTGGGGAGGAGAACTTAGAAAAGAACCGCAGCGAAAGTGTGATTCCTTATGATAGGAATAGAGTGATTCTGACACCTCTTCCCAGTAAAGAACACTCAACTTACATCAACGCGTCATTCATAGAAGGCTATGATAATTCCGAATCGTTTATAATTACTCAAGATCCAGAAGACAATACAGTTGCAGACTTTTGGAGAATGATCTCAGAACAGGGGATAACCGTGATAGTAATGTTATCAGAATTAGGGGAAAACAAATGTCCAAGGTACTGGCCTGAAGATGAAGCTTGTTACGATCACATCACTGTACGTTACGTACAAGCTGAAAGTTGCCCCTATTACACTAGAAGGGAACTTTTTGTAAGAAGTAGGGATGGAGATGATCTCCGAGTTACTCATTTGCAGTACCATGGTTGGCCAACGGTAGATGGAGAGGTAAACATTACTTTTTAGAATTAGTCATCGGTTTTGTTAAGTAATAAATATTTTGTTTTATTATTAAGGTGCCTGAAGTGACAAGAGGACTGATAGAATTAGTTGATCATGCTCAATCTACACTTGCCAGCAACGGTGCTTCGACTGCTATGGTTGTTCATTGCGAATTAGGTGCCGAAAGAAGCTCTCTATTTGTGGGTTTAAGTATTTTGGTTCAACAACTACGGGTTGAACGCAGGGTGGACGTATTCACTGTTACACGGAAACTTAGATCACAAAGACATGCTTTAATTAGTACCTATGTAAGTATCGAAATTTTACTTTTATTTAAATCTATATACATAGATTACTTAAAGGAAAAAAAGAAGAATCGTCATATGTTCATAAACACAAAATTTCATTACAAGTAAAGGCTTAAGTAAACCTTATTTTATTTTTTGTTTACAGGCTCAGTATGAATTTCTACATCGAGCAATTGTAAACTATGCAGAATTGCATAATTTATGTGAAACATCAACTTAATAATTTAATTAGTTTATTTTAACATTCCACTAATAATACTTTTGCTGATTTGGTGAACAAAGTAGTGATAGAACATCACATTCATTCGGTATATGAGTTTCCTGAATAAGGAATAATAACAATCATAACATAACATTATTATGTTAACCAAATGATTTTGAAAAGTGACCAAAGTAATTTGTTGTTTTTATTTTTCTAACTTCATGATTATTTGTATTGCTCAAAATTTAAAAAAGAAATTTAGCTGTTTAAGTGCCAACAAAGAAAAAAATTTCGTTTTGGTTTTATTTACGGAAGTTTAAGCTTTTGTGTGGTGGTTTATAAAAAGTATTTAGTTAAAATTATCGTGAAGTTTTTTGAATCATGTATATAATCGTAAACCAAACAATAACTTAGTTTTACTGTCTCATTAACAACTCCATTTGCGATAACTATTGCTGTGCGTTTTTAGTTATTCAAATTTGGTTTTGCTATACAAATGATACATAATACTAAAAAGAATTGTTCACGAACTTCTAATTTATTAATTATTATTTGTAACTGTAAAATATTATTATTTATTAGTTTATACCTTAAAGAATTTTAGTATAATTAGGAACTATAGTATTGCACATGAAAGATATTCTTAATATAATTTAACATTTCACTGCCTTATCATTTGTCAAAGATAATTTAGCTGCTGTGTTATAAAGTATTATTGCTTCGAAAACAAAACGGCATGTCTCAGTTTTTTATTGTACTAAGTGTTTAAAAATCTTGCAACGAACATTTCAAAATATTAATTATTTGTTGTATAATACATATCGTTAGGCCGTGAATTTTTTTGATATATTTTTTTATAAAAGTAAATATATTTTATAATTTGACTGCAAGTAATTATAGTTAGATTGCTTTTAGCTAAAACCGGAAAATAATGTAATAATACGATAAAACTGTCATTCCTTCTCATATTTAGAATCTCAAACATTCAAGTCATGTATCCACTGGTGACAAAACGTTTATTTTTACAGTCTTGATCTTTTTTATTCATTTATTTTACTCGGTTTTATTCAATATCAATATTCGACTTATAAACTTGATATTTATACAAAACAAACGAAATGAGAATTAATTTTTTATTAATGATATTAGCCCATTTAGTGTCGTAAATGTACTTGATATTTTTTTATATAGAAAATAGTTCTAGAAATATTATATACAAAAAAATTTCATTAATAACTATTATTTTATCATAGGTATGTATCAGTGAACTATGTGTAAATTTGCCATTAAACGAAATAAAACTTAGCACAGGTACATTTTACAAACTTAACAATAATTTAATGAGTAAACAAGCCATGAACTATTTTATTTTATAGTATTAATTGTATCCTTAAGGTATGGCACAATTTTCCAAATATTTTTGTGTATATAATCTCACTGTATGTAGCTACTACATATAAGACTGTAAAGACATACATTGCTTTTAAAAGTGTTTATTTATGTAAATTTTATTTTTGACTTTTGTATCATGCTTTTTTAATAAATATACATAAAAGTATTAATTTATATTTTATTTCTTATGACTTTTGCTTATGTGCGAATTCTTAATACTTAATAGCAGTTCGGAAGTAGTGTTTAGGTAAATCGTAGGTTAATGCACCATACATAAAATTAAAGATCATAACATTATACGTTCACTAAAAGAGTGCGGGACGACTGGTCGCATGCGTGATTAAAACGCGCCATAACAATACTTGTATTTTCGTGAAATTTATGCACGAAAGTGTTCGAGTACTTTGTATGAGTGTATCAAATAAAAAGTAGGAGTTCAAATTAAAGTAAAGTAATTCAGGTAAGTATTAAATAAAAGATATCTGTTATACAAATATTTATATAGATGTCTGTTAGAGATGTATGTATAAATGAATGAAAAGGGAAGAAACTAGCGACGATTCTCTGATTCTACCACAGAGGGTAGTAGTATAACGTTTACGAGTAAAATTTTAAAACTAAGCATTTTCACCACATAATTAAATTTGTTTATTATAATAACCACGATTATATTTTAAAGATTAATTACGCAATTAAACACAAACAGTCATTATTTATTTTTATTCATACTACAACTTCTTAAGCATCCATCTACAATAAAAATAATTAACTAATAAAACAGTAACAACACTAATAAAATAATTTGACTATCTACATTTTTAATTTGAATTAATCGTTAAATAATTATTAAATACATTTTCATTGTGCTGATATATTTGTTTTAGTTTGTTATCATGATAAAAAATCTGTAATTATGTTTTGTTTTCAAATGCATGTTTTTTTTAAGAAACAAAAAAGTATAGAACTGGTGAGAATTTACTACTTTGTGTTGTACAATGAGTTATTACTTATTAACACGGCATACTAAACTGGCATACATTTATACAATACTGGCGTTTTTGTAACTACTTTGTATAGGTAATTCCTGTCAATGTGGCACTGAAACTCAAGTGTAATTGTCAAAAAGAAAAAGAAATAAAACGAAACGTTCTTTGGTTAAATTTCCCTGGTAACAAATCAAAAAAATATTTGTATTTTTATGAATTAGGAAAAATAATGGACTAGATTGCATTTTCTAAATTCGCAGGAAGATAACAGTTATTTACCATGGTCCATGGAATTTTATTGTTCCAAACGTTTCGCTATTTCTTCCTAACGGCATCTTCACTGGTGACATGATAGGTGTTTAGTTGGTAGTCACCATTGAAGATGCCATCAACGGCGAAACGTTTGGAACAATAAGATTCCATGGACTACCGGCAAAATAACCCGGAAGACAACACCGAATCGATGTACGCCGGCCGTGAAAGCCTGGGAACTACAGTAACAGTTATTTACTTAGATAAATACTAAAAATAAGCGAGGCAAAGAATTAGTAATTATTATTTCTTTTTAATTTCGAAATCTTTTTTGGTTTATTTGCATAGAACGTAATAAATAATTAAATAAATAAATAAGAAGCAAATAAATAAGACTGGCTGAACTATCACAAATTGTACACTCTAAATATCTGCTAAATTAACTATCGCTTTTGACATGGTATTGCCGAACATCTAGATTTTTTTTGGGCATATTTTCCAATTTTGTTTATTTGTTTACCGAAAAATTTAGGAAGAAATCTTTTAAATAATCTGAAATAAGAATTTATATATAATAAATTATATATTGTTAAAAGTATTCTGTATAGACAGTGACTTACTTAGTAAACCTGTTATTGTGTAAACTGAAGTCATAAGCAGCTTTTCCAATTTCGCACTTAAACCTTTCTGTACAATCTTCGCCATCTAACACTTGCAGAGCAATACGAGACATGCTACTAACATCATCCAGTTCACTTCGAGATTTAATTTTTCCAAATTTTGGCAAACACAATATACTTATTATAATCATAGCTGCCATACCTATAAACCCTGATATTGCCATAAACAAAGGTTGAAGTGATTTTTTCTTTTCTGTTACCGATTTTATTTCTTCTATTTTTACGTTTACCTTTATAAAAAACAGAAATGATATTGTGTTTCCTTTTTAATTTAATGTAATGTACATAGATAGACATATTAAATTTTACCTGATGATTATGGGTATGGTAATTGTATAACGCGTTTGGGGTTGAAGTTTTTGTTCCTGGATAGTAATAGGATTCCGAATTATACACTTCAGGGTAAGTCGATCCCTTATATAAACAAAAAAAGATAGTAAAATTAATTTCCTTTCTATTTCGCGTGGTCATAAAAATTGTGGTGTGAACTTACTTTGGAAGTTTCAACATGTGACGAAAGAAAACTTTTAAGGGGGATATAATAGTAATAATATTCTTCTTCATTGGAATGTTTCGATGGTTTCTGAGTAAGTTTTGGTGGATAATTCAAAATCTTTCCACCGTTGGATGCGGCGGCTTCATAAATTGACATTAGTTCACCCTTTGTTAGAGACAATGGAGGAATTTGACTTTCGTGAACTCCAACTCGATTTTCAGCGTTGTATTTATCTTCAAAATGCGATTCTTTATTTTGCTCAATATGAACTTCTATTGGGTTTTGTTTCTTTGTAGCACTATTGATGTCTTTAATAGCATTTTCAAGATAATTTGCACTGTCTTCTTCTACAGAGGAACACAAACAAATAAACAACATTAAAGTCACTAAAACTTGAAACCGCATTTTTGAAAACGAAGAAAATACCCCGTTCATGGTTTTAAATATTACGGAAGAACTTTTAACAGGTTCGAGAGAAAAATCGAAACCAGTTTGAAACTGTTTCGGTTAGTATATGACTACGAATGAATATTTGATAACAGTACGCGACTTCTTTTCACCGCTACGTCCCCACAAATCACATACATTTCCAAGTTATTAAGGCGTGAAAACAAAATTCACGCTCGATGCAGCACGCGTCATTCGACGATGTACATTATCTTTCATGTGGTAACACAAACTGCTGTAGGTATATATTATTACATTATGCCCTACTAACCAACATTACAAGCTTGGAAAACAAGTTCTGTTTATACTAATTAATATGGGAACATCTTCTTTCGAAAAACTTCGGCAAACCTTCTAAACAAAATCCAACAGGTTCCAGAACTGCACATGCTTGCTTATTCGTACGCAATAAATACCTTGCATATCCCCATTTACTCATTTTTATTTTAGATATATTATATTATTATTATTACATTAATAATTTTACATATCCGTAAATTAATTATTATTTATATTACCTAATTCTTCAGTTTTCCTCTATCAAAAAACGTTATAAACATATTTTTACATAATTACGGAATATTAAATTCATATTCGCTTTTGTTTTTAAGTAATAGAGTCAAGTGTCCTCCGAATTTTTTTCAAAAAAGAAACAAGTACTACTTTAGTATAACGTACAACGTAAACATTTGTACATTCATCTAATTTGCTCTTTAAAATTATTTTTTATAAAAACCCTGAGTGAGCTTTACGTTAATCAATAGGACAATATGTAAACAAACACAAATAACGTAAACTTTCTAAAGTGACCGTTTAATGAAACATTATTTAATAATAGCAATAAAACGAACAAAGTTTCAACAATAATTTATTGATCTCGACAATATTGTTTCAACCACTATGTGGTCATTTTCAAGAGCATACAAAATAGTAAAATTATAGTGTAAAAAAAAAATTAAAAAAGCAATTTTATCAAAAAAATAATGTTACAAATAATCAAATCGAATTGACTACATATAATACACCTTCATCATTAACAACATTGTAAAATTAATTTAAGTACCCCCTACCCTTAAGTACCATTTGTATATATATTTGCACATTTACACTATAATTTTAGTATTCTGTATGCTCTTGAAAATCACCACATAGTGGTTGAAACAATATTGTCGAGATCAATATATTATTGTTGAAACTTTGTTCGTTTTATTGCTATTAACAAATAACGTTTCAAGAATAATGTTTATTGTAAAAAACCATTACAATATTGTTTCACCACATTGTGGCATCATCAGGTAATGATTGATTTGTTAAATCATAATAATAATCGTCAAGCTTTAATTTCTGTTTATTACATATTTCACGAAAAATGAAATGCTACAAAACTTCAATCAAAAACCACAATAATTATTTTGATACACTGTATCTTCTTCAGAATGAATTCATTGAAATAACTATTGTGGTTTTCGAATAAAGTTTTCCAACTTTTCGTGTGTTTGTTTTACGTGAAATGTTCATATCATTTTAGTTAATAATAACGTTGTAGCACATAGCAAATAGAAAAATAGAATTTTTGAAAACTAAATATGGTCAGATGCTTATTCAATGAAGAGCTGTTCTGCAATCTGAGAGAACGTTATGAAAGGAAAGCAAACCTTAACTCCGTTGACATAAATATTTGTATGCAACTTTTAATTGGCCTTCTGTTGCAGTTAAATAGCTCCCAGATGCAAAAAATCGCGTTAATCGCCGTGGTTATAATTTAACAGATGCACTTAACATGTCATCTTACATTTACTAAAGAAACAAAAATAAGACCACGGATTAACAGGCAAACTACTTATAACATATAATAAAATGGTCCTATCTAAACATATCTTTTGTCAAAAGGTAATTTGAGCGTTAGTGTTAATTTTGTTTTTTGTTAGAATATTTTAAAACTTGTATTATCACCAATCTTGTTGCAATGTATGTATATATGTTAAGCTACCACTAAAATTTACTGCTTACGTATCCGACGTAGTTATGTATTTAAAGTTATTACTTAAAGTCCCGTTCAAATGAAAAGTGGTGTATTTATATGGCGACAGCGTTTAGTTTTCTCTGTAAAAAAGTTTACTCATTCGGTTGGAAACGGTATATGAGAACATAGGAATATGCTTATAAAGCTCACTCATACAATTTAATAGCCTCTTTCAACAGGTATTTGAAAGCTTGCTTTATTTAGTGTTCAAATTTCTAGTTCACCCATTTCCAGGAGATTGTTGAGATTGTTCGTTATATAAAAAAACGTGGCGTTTTAAGTTTTCGTTAAGAAAAAACAAGTAAATCTTAAATTAAAAAAACAGATTTACTTTTAAACGATCAGTTAGACCGTTATTAACTTGTTACCCCTTCCTAGTTGCAGTTCGAACCCAAATTAGATATAAATTAAATAAGTTCCGTTTGTAAAATTAAGTATTTGTCTACTTCTGATGAAGTTACAGTGTAGCGAAACATATGTTATGTTAATAATAAAGTAGTGAAAATTAAAAATGTGTATTTCTTCAACGTTGATTTCAAGATACCTCAAACCTATAATTAAAAAAAAAATGCAAATTTGGTGTTTTTGAGAAGATAATTACGTGAAAAAAAAAGAAGAAAACAACCAATAGGGTAGCCATTTCTAAGATATCTTTTGTCCCTAAATAAGAATCTGGTTTCAGAATTGCCCAGCATATTAAGATTTTGAAAATTTTTTTGCCTTTTTTGTTTTTTGCGACAACTGTTTCGCCTCTCAGAATATTCAGGCTAGTTTGGCTGCGTGTCGTAGTCGCGATAATACAGAGTCAGATTAATTGTTCATTTGTTTCTTTATAATGTTATTTTTCATTTTCACATGTGTACAGATATTAAGAAGTGTCACAAACAAGAATAGAATTGCCATGCTAATAGACAACGTCCGTAGATGGTATGGCACACGAAGAAGCGATATTTATGTTTTTGGTGAATGCCGTATTGGGAATATATCTTCTATTGGTTCTGGGTTATGGTGGTTTTAGATGTCTTTTTTATATAAATTGATATGTTCGGTATATCGTTCTTTTATTTTGCTGCTCGTTTATCCTATGTATGTTTTGTTGCATGTAGTGCATTTTAGTTTGTGTATACCCGAATTTTAGAAAAGAGGATCAGCAAATAGTAGTGTTTTTATTCTCAGTTTATGTTTAATATTTTTGTTTGTTTTAAATAGTATCCTTGTGTGTTTCTTAAAGTTTGTACAACTGAATGTGATCCATGGTTTTTATTCTTCTTTTGATTCCTATTTTTATATATTTTTCCTATTTTGCACTTTGGGGTATTTATTGGACTGGACTATTTTTAATTCTTTCGTTGTTTTTCTTTTACATTAGTGTTGTTTCGAATCAGTTCAGCATGCTTCCGAATGCGGCTTCTTTATATTGTTTTTGATGTATTAATCTTGCATATTTTGGTATTTGAATATTGTACATAGTTTGTAGCTTCTTACGTAAAGCCGCCTTTGTGTAAAAATAACAAAATATGCAAAAAAGTAGATAAGTGCTATACTTGTAAATATTTTTTCAACAATATCCCCCACAAGCACCTGGACAACCAATTTATTTTTGCCCCTTGTTTAAAAGTAAAATTTTTTACAACTGTAATTACGACCAACGATTTAAACATTATATGTGAATTTCAAGACTATTTCTATTTCATTTAAAAGTTCGAAGCCTTTGACAGGCGGACAGACAACGTTGCTTCAACAGTACTTAAAATTATTCGGGGTTAAAGTAGGTAATGTTAACAAAAGGAATTCAAAAATACTTTTTTCGAAGTTTGAGGTGTAATATTTTTATGTACTCTAAAAGGAATTTATTTCAACTAAAGTATTGTGAGTAGAATTGATGGATTCGTGAGTTTACCTTGTGGAGTGATTTTCGTTTGTCAGATGAAACACAGACCGTAAAAGCGTCGTGAGTTATGTGGGCTTGACCAAATGACAGAATAATCTTTTGGGGACATGTCCGAACTTTGTTAATAAATGGGTAGCGATCAGTAAATGCAAATATATGTAAATACGTTCAGAGAATAAAGAAACCCTCCTATCTGCCCGTCAATACCCTTCTGATGATAGTTAGAAATACGATAACAGAAATTGTATATTTCCTTCAGTATTATTTCCACCAATTTACCTAATAATAAACGATTTCCAAAGTGCACGAGTAAAGAAATTTAACGATTTCGTTCAAGTGTACAATTTTCTTCATGGTATAGTAGCTTTCAAACCGTATAATTTTAGTTATATTTATTTACTCTGTTATAAACGTACTAAATAAGTAATAATAAAATTACTGTAATTACACGTTATTTCCGGAGTATTCAACGGTTATTTTTGTTAAGATATTCAATATATCTAGTGATTGTTTATTTTTTGTGGACAAAGAGTAAATTACATACAGTTGCAGTTTACGATCGTAATAAATCGGGGTAAATCGGGACGGAAGGATAGGCATGGTAGTGAAAAGGTCCTGGGCTTTAATAGAGCATAGTTTTAGGGCTCTGCTGACCGTCGTGTTTCAATTAAATAGCAACGCGAGAGACTGGTCATTCGAATAAATTGTATTTGATCATAAACCGAAATGTTCAAATTGGATTGCTGAACGTTATCTTCACGGGCATAACAATTCGAAAGTTTAATTACGCAGTTAACTACAGCTCTGTCTATTGCTGCCATTTAATGATAAGATGAGTGTGGATATTACCGTTTGGACACAGAAGCAAACTGATAACCTGGCTGCAATATAAAAGCCCTTTTTCCCAAATTGCCCACACAGCTTTATTTTTTTAACTCATCGACAAATTAAATTTTGTACAACAAAGAACAAAACAATCTAACGAGAAAATTAATTATCAAACTATTTTCAGTCTATTTTCATACAAATATACGAGGAATGTTTTGAAATTCTGCCGCCGCAACGCTGCGCTAATTTGCCTTTGTTTATATTATTTAAGATGCCTCCGATAATCGTGAGTCCTGCCGACTAAAACCGATTGATATTCATTGTGAGATGTGTGCAGTTTACAGACAAACCATTATGAGTGATGGAATGGTAAGGAAGTGGGTGAGAGCATTTAATGCTGGCCGCACAAATGTGTATGCCCGTCCGCATGTGGCTAATCGGACCAATGATCTCAACATATCTTCTCACTGGGAAACTCTAGATCATGCTCCGTACAGCCCTGATTTGGCGCCCAGTGTTCTTGCACTTGAAAAAACATCTGGGCGGTCAGCGTCTTCAAGACGATGAGTTAACGAGTCAGGCGGCAGAGTTCTATGAGAAGGGTATTCAAAAACTGATCAAACGTTATGACAATTACCTCAATATTGAAGGAAAAGGAAAGGAACCTGATATGTATAATGTTATGTATTGACAAAAACTTAAATTAAGACGACTAAAATGACAATATAAAACGCTGCGATATATACAAAACATTTTCTTTCTTGAAAGTGTTAAAACAAGAACATTTCACCTAAAATAGAAAAGAAATTCTTGATTTCATCCTTCTGATTCTATTTTTGAACAGCCTGCATAATAAATTAAATGTAACTTACGATATTATATTAAAATAGGGAACAGATTTCTTAGCATATTGTGCACGTTTTGGACCATGCTGTATATGGCATAATTGTGTTAAATAATTTAGTGTAATACTTCACTTGAAGAAGGTACCGTGTAGCGAAACAGTTGTCGTGATTTTCTAATAAGTTTGTGAAAATTTTATAATTGTGTTTTGTCTATAATGTTCCGTAATTTCTAAAACTAAAAAGTGGACTTAAATTTAATACGTAAGGTACAAGAAAACTATTTCATAAACGAAGTACGTAAGTGGCGTTTGATGTTGTAATACGATGTAATTATAAACAAGACATGAAATGGCTGAGATACCAATTAGTTAAAGGTAAGCCTTTCCTTAATGCAGCTAAGATATCGTTATGCTGTTATATACAACTTCGTTCCCGTATTAAAGGAAAGCTTGGGGGCTTTTCACGAAAGCTCGCTACGCTCGTTAAAGACAAAACACAGATATTCACATCTACTCCAATATATCTTGTTTACTAAACCTAAACAAAAGCCCTTTAACAAGCAAACTAAGGCACACCGAAACCGAAAATGCAATTTTTAATTCGTTCAAATTGTATCATGTTTTTTGAAACTTTGCCTGATTGTTTTATTCTCTTGGGGATTGAATCCGTAGCTATATAATATTATGTAGATTTCTTTTTTTTTTCCTGAATTGGAGGAGGTCCAAAGATGGTCATGTATGCATGCAATGTGGTTGTAAATCATATTTTAGGTGTTTCCGACGGCCAGAAATAGACCCCTCGATACAACTTTTACAAAACAAGGGAAATAATATTTCCTAAGCGGAAAAGTTTCAGAAGAATTGCCTTGAATTTCTATCACAAACGGTCAGTTCAGTTAGTACTTTGTTATTATTATTTTCACATCAATAATTTTCACAGGATGCATATCACTGGAAATAATACGAAACGGAGAAATTCAAACGATAAAAAATACATTTTACTAACGTCACAAAAATAACTATAATCAAAGAAAGTAACAAACCGACACTTGCATGGTTACAAAAATTTTAATACCTAAAAGACGCGTTCAGCAAAACATTTTGCTTAATTTATTCTAGAAACAATGTAAACGTTGTTTACTCAAACAGTATCAGCTAAAACAGTAAATAGTTTTACGATTCTCGTCTAACGACTTGCTGTTTTGTGAAGGCATGTAATCCTAGATTTCGTTTTAAAGTCATTCAATCAGCTCCATAAAGGTGATTTAATAGTCTATGGGACTCCCCGGTTGGACCGAAAGCTGTACAATCTGTACAGTTCATCACCCTCATCCGTCAACTGATCGTGACACACTTTCAATATAAATAAAACGACGCTATTACCCACACAAAGGAAAAGTGCCCTTTTTATGGTAGTTTACTGATTTTTTTTACGACTGAATTCAATAAAAAATATCAAACGCTTTTAAAGTTTAAAACCGTTAGGTAAAAGCTACCAGATCAATTGGATCGATCTATTCTCAAAGTTTTTCCCTTTTTGTCAACTTTCGACAAGGAAAAACACCCAAAAGAACTGTTAACAAGATTATATTAAAACAAGACGATCTTGACAGAGGTTTGAAGAACATTTTTTTAATATTTATACCCAAAAGGCAAAATCATGCATATGTTACATTAACTGAACTTACCTACCGACATGTAAAAGTCGTAAATATGTTGAAACGGAAGAATGTGGTATTTCATTCTAATATGGGCATGGGGTAGTTTAAAATTATGGAGCGAATAACTCAAAAGAAAAATTGCCTACGTCGCGGTTCAGTTCTTTTGCATTTACTTCGTCCTTTGTTATCTTTTATTTTTTTTCTCCCGAAACGTATCGCCATCCTCGTTTTCGTATACTTATCCAGCTTCGACGCCACAATTCGAGTCAAACATATTGACGGCGACATAAATTGAAAAATACTGAGATGCATTTTAAAGTCTGCCATTCCGAGCTACTGACAGAACAAGACGCCCATTTCTTATGTTATTGGGGAAAATTGCTTGCGTAAAGCATATTCAGGGCGAGATGATTTTCACAAATTGGATGCATAAATGGAACAAACAGAGACATATTGAAATCCGTTTAAAGCAAATAAAACTTAAACTGTTAACAAAAGAAAATACACACTATAGGATTTCTAGGCATTTACCAATTTCAATATATTGTAATAACTATATTATATTTTTCTTAGACTTAGATGGTTGTTTTTGGAAGTGGAAGCTATTTTGAAACAATAATAAACTGTTTTATAAAATAACAAATTACGTTGCACCAAAAATCTCTTCGGGAATTATCCCATTATCAACTGTAACTATGACTAAATTTTTACATGTGTTAGAAAACTATATATACTAGTGTAACTCATTTACAGAACTAGGAAGGAAATTTGACATAATTCTAACTGGTTGTTCACAATATTTTATTTAATGTTAATGACGTTTTTCGAGAATGCTTCAGTTTTTGCTTTTTATAATGTTCGTATGTAATATTTTTTATTATTATTATGCAGAGTGCAATGTTCTACAGTACTAATTTTTAAATTATTTTTATTAATATATTATAATAAACTTGTAGTTTTTAGTGAAACAAACCCAGTGTTTCTGTCTCTCGTCATTTCAAATATATTTTTATAATGTATCAGAAAGAGTGCAATAAAAATTCTATCAATTATATTTTTATTAATGTCACAAATATGCTCTTCTATTTTATTATTAATTAATAAGTGTTTTAGAGTTATGCTATTATTTTCAACTGTTGTTAGATTTAATTTCTGCAATTTATTTTTATATTTATAACTAATAGAGTTAAGTGTAAAATTACAAACTGTTTATTAATTATAGAATTACCACTGACGTCATTATTGTACCTTTGTCTTTTTATTGTAAATTAATTTAACTACTAGTGAAGTATTATATCCGTTATATTGGCTATTGATGTAATAATAACATATATGATTCTTTGTTATAACTACTGTCTGGTAAAGCAACGAAATTAATCTATAAATCGAAGAATCGAAAAATTCTAATTTTATTCGCCAGGGGTGATTTGAATCTGCCGGTATAAATGTATTCTGTGAAAGGACGTATTTTAAATATAAGAAAAAAAAGTTTATGTTCTTATCTAATGAGTTTATGAATAATTAGAGTAAGTCTGATTGCCTCGATATAGATGATATTTTCTGAAAAAACTAAAATAAATTATTTTTCTACAAATTCGTTTTAAAATATAAGAATAAGACATAAAACGTAATAATAAATATAAATATAAAAATAAAGATCCCCTTTTCTGCAATTCGCCTCTTAGAAACTTATAATTTCACGTTGCTAAATTTAAAGGAATTGTGAGCTGAAGAAGTTGCTATGTAAAAAAAGTTTAAGCAGTTCATCAGTTCTAGAGGGGTAGTTCCTTTTCTCCGACAATAATCCTATTTTATTGGCCGACGATTGACGTCATTAACAAAGCAATTAACTGCTCCCCATCGTGTTCTTATATCAGAATCTGAATTACAAGTACACCTGCGTCTACTAACATTCTATTTTAATTGGTTCAAGATGATCCCATTGCCGAGGACAAGAAAATTAATAAATGAAGTGATTACGGTTATTTATTCGATAAATCTACCCCTAGTTTCAGGAGCAGTAATTAGTATCAGATTTTCCGGTTATATTGGACAAACAGATATCTGTACTAAATACAGAATGGATGAACATGTAAAAGTCTAGTTAATAAATGAATGAAATGGATACTTACAGAAAGTTAAAAATTATTTTCGAATGGGCAACTTTGTCATGGGTGTCGGACGATCTGAGTCTGTTTCAATTATGTTTGAAATTTATGAGCTATAACGGTGATGCAAGATTAAGTATCGATCTGTTAAAATTAACAGACACATAATAAATCAAAGAAATGGATTTTTAAAACGTGATCATTCGTAGCAGGAGGAATATTTTATGGCTTCTTTTGAACATTGTAGTTTAAGAAGGACATAAAGAAAATTTATTCGTTTTCACTGAATTCCTGTCCACTCTTAAATGAAACTCCATGGGTTCGGGTTTCTTCATTAATGTCCAAACAAAATTGAAAATTACAATTTAATAATTACTTCTTTTTTAGTGAGCTATAATAGACAGACGTTATAAACGACAGATGTTTAAAAGTATGCCCCCCGACAAGAAAAACAAAATAATCTCATTGTTTGTATAGGCAAGAAAAGGAATATGCCAAAAAATAAGAAAGAAGGATAAAGAAACATTTAGATCAAATAGAAACAAAAAACAACGATTCTAACTATGCAAAACATGTGTTAGAAGATAACCATATACTTAATTTAGATCTAAAAATTTTACACATTGAAAATAAAAGCTTAAAACTATTAGAATCTAAAGAAATTAACAAATATAAAAATACAGATATATTACTTAATGACCAAGTAAATATAAACTCTCACCACTATTAAATATTTTCCCTCACTCTAATGAAGATGCACCACCCTATTAATAGACATCTACTCTTACGTAGTTTTAAGTAGATTTTGTACTTCTGAAGAAGCCACAGTGTTGGCGAAACACGTGTCAAGTTTATTTAATAAATTGTGGAAGTTATCAACTGTGTGTTTATTTCAATATGTTAAACTTCCATCAAGTATCCGCTAATTCAATACAATTGATAAAGAAACATAATTACATTAACCAAAGAATTGACAGTTGGCAATTGTCATTAAGCTCAAGCTCAAATTATCTTTATTAAAAAACCAACAAACTCTTTTCAATTGTTTAGGCATTTTCATACAAACTAACTTCGCTTTTCACATTATGACCTTTGGTCTTAAATGAACCGTTTTCTCGACTAATATTTATTGACGTATTCTTTAATTAAAAGAAAAGAAAAAAGCCAAAAAGATGAAATCGGCTAAAAACAATACCAAACACAAGTGAAAAACTTCGCAGCAATCTAGGAATTTGTCAGTCAACCGATTAGTATTTATAAAAAGTAACCGCTAATAAATTTGAAATGTTGAAAACAGAAACACTGGCTTTGTTTCACTAAAGTGATTTATTTATGTTCTCTATAATACTGTATCTACCCTCTTGTCATTCTCAAGACATATATTTTATAATTAAAGAAAACAAATAAATAAATAACCTGTTTTTGTGTTTCACACTTGAAATTTTATTAATTCTCAAAAATTTTTTCGGCTGATTTAAACCTTTCTCAAGAGAGTAAGATGTTAGTGTAAAATGATACACTAAGTTAGGGTAACATCTTACTCTCTTTAGAAAGGCTTAGATCAGCCGAAAAAATTGTTGAGAATTAATACAACTGCAAGTGTGAAACAAAGAAACAGTTTATTTATTTATTTCCTTTCTTTATTTATAAAATGTTTCACAAAGAGTTCGACAAGAATTATATCAATTATAAGTATAATAACCGTTAAGCTTAAACATCAATATGTACGAATATTAATCTGATGCAGAAATAATTCTTGAATTGGCATTACTTTTTATCTGTAATGACAGGTTTTGTTTTCTATCAACTATATTTTAGATTTGTCTAAAACATATTAGACCCGTCCTGGTATAGAGATATTTTTTGTATGTAACGAATACGTTTTCAATCAAGCTTAGCCAATTTCTTTTATTTTAAAGCATTTGTCTTTTTGTAGGGTCGGAAATTAGAGAAGCTTGATTACTTTTCCCTTTTCCGGTTCGGAGTGCAATGAGGTATCGTTTAAGCTGAAATTGGAGCAGTTTTCTTCCAGAAAACTGCATCTAATCAGGAAAAACCGTTCGACAAACGCACGGGGCGTGACGTATGTTAAGAGTCCGCTTGGTTTTATTGCTAACGATTTAACTCATTTATAGACACTTTGGTTTTATCTATCTTATTACAAAACGAGAGGGACGCAATGGGGAACATTCGGCCCCGTCGTAAACCAGGCAATCCCGAGACCCAAACAGGAGTCAGGATATTATAATTTGTTCTCTTACTTTACAAATAAATTGGAAATCCAGTTGCTTTATGCTAAAAAGCTTCCAACTGCCTTACGGGATCTGAACGTTATTAGAACCCTGCCGTTTTCGACCTTTTTAATGCTACATAAAATGTTTACGATCTTGCCTACCACGGATTTTGGATGCGACCACTCTTTAAACTTTGCCTCCAAGCACGCTCAATACCGTGACAAACAACCTTAACCTAATTAACAGATTAAGGGCATCAAATGCCTGAAGAAACTCATAAAAATAACTACTGTCCATTTTAGTACCACATTACAAAATCCATTTGAAAACTTACGTTACCATCGTTCACAACCCCCCTAAACATATAATTTACCCATTCTTTCAACTACTGCTATTACCTAAAACAACTATGGTAACACATGGGCTGAAAAGTCCCGAGCCTAACACATAGATGGCGCTAGTTTTATTGCATTCATCTCTTTTTCAATTGGTACTAACCTTCAAAAGACAGCTGTTAAAATTTCATGATAATAGGGAGTGACGCTACTTTTGTTATTTTAAAAACAATTTCGTGTTATACTGCTTCTGGGTGGGAAAAAATATCGTTCAAGTGAAGCAATAACAGCATATATATATATATATATACATATATATATATATATATATGAAGTGTCTATAATATATTAATAATGATTTTGAACAAAAAAGAACGTGTTTTTTTTGTTAGGTCTCGGGACTATTCAGCCCAAATTATATAGATACTCCACAGTTTTACTTTTATTTGTTATGTATTTTTATGATCCTGGATGTTTTGAGTTTTATTAGTTTTAACTATATTATTGATGTAGAAATTGTGTTTTGTATATAAGTACCTAATACAAAACAGCCTAAATATTCTGGTTTTTATTTCATGTTATATAGATTGACTCAAATACCTATGAATATAGATAACTACACGAAAGAACTTTACATCATTAAACACTACGCTAATATTAATAACTATGACCCTAAATTAATTGATTAACTTTTAAATAAAATTCTATTCAAAAATAGCATAAATAGTATTTTTCCGGTAAATAAAAAAAATAATAAATTTCAAATTGTTACATATCTCGGTAAACCTTCATTAAATATTAACAGTTTTTTAAATAGTAAGAATATAAAGGTTGCATTTAAAACTATTAACACACTAGCCAAAAACATCATAAACAACAAAGATAAAACATCTAAAAACAGTAAGTCAGGAGTTTACAATTTAGTATGTGGTTCATGTGACAAATTTTACATAGGGCAAACGGTGAGATCATTTGAAAAACGTATAAAAGAACATATGAATTCATTTAAACATCTTAAAAATAATTCCCATTATGCATCACATTTAATTAATGAAAAACGTATATTTAATGACGAATATACTATTTTACACACTGAAAGCAAAAGCTATAAACTCAATTTGCTAGAAAGCATGGAAAATAATAAATATAAATTGATTAAGGCTTTCGCGGCCAGTTGATGAACTGGTGTTGCCCTCTTCGGGTGTAGAGGCCGTCGTCGGTTGGAACTGCTTCCTAACGTTTCGCGAGTAGCTTTTCTTCTTCAGAGGTCTATTCATTTTCACTGTTGGTCGTATAGATATAGATAGATAGATAGACCTTTGAAGAAGCTCGCTACTCGCGCTAGCGAAACGTTAGGAAGCAATTCCAACCGACGACGGCCTGTACACCCGAAGAAGGACAACACCAGTTAATAAATATAAATATAAAAATGTACTTTAAAATGAACAATTGGACACATATAATTCACCACTACTAAATTTACACTGTACACCCCCACTTTAGCTATGTAACCTGATATATAAATAGAATAAGCCTGTGTTAATTTTAAGAACTTATGTATCTTCTGATGAAGCCACAAAGTGGCGAAACAATTGTCAAGATAATTAAAAAGTGTGAAAGTTTAAAGTGTTTTATTTATTATAAATTAATACAAAAGTATTTGGAGTTATAGTGGACTTAACAGTAATTCAAGTTAATAAAATAATTTTTTGGTGGTTGCAAATGACACATCGTTTTAAAACGAATTGGTAAAGTAAATTAATTTATTATTGTATGAGATCCATTAGTGTTGATTTGAATTAGTTTGTGATTGAAATGAGGTAGCTATGTTTAGAGGCAGTCGACGTGAATTAGCTAACCAAAAAGAATAAGCACACAGTTGTGGTGGCAAAATGTGCATTTCAGTTTGAACATTTAGAGTTCGACAATAGATATGAAGTAGATTTGACTAGATGTGTGGTAGGTAATCCACAATGACGTATGATTTATGCGAATTCAGGGGATGTATTGTTTACCTCTAATTTAGATAGATAGATACAATTTAATAGCTTTTAGTACCCGATTAAATCGGTCGTGTGTATATTTTACTATTTTTGCGTTCGCGTTTCAATGCTGGATTATTTATGGTAGCCAATAGCATCAACGTTAATTATCATAGAAACTATTGTTACAGTAAAATAAAGCCAAACCGACGAATTAAAAACAGCTTTTACATCGGACTTAATTACACCCTTTCAAATAAATTATTACTGTATTGTTCACCGCATAACGTTTTTGTTTCATAAAAGGAAAAAAAATGAAAACAAAAACACAACTGCTACTTTATACAAACCGATTAACGAGTTTAAGGGATGAAAAATTTGTTGTGTCCGTAAAACTTATTGTTTATTAAAAACCTACCTATACAGTACTTAATGACACTTTTATAATTCAATTACTATAACGAATGTAAGAAGCTATATTCTGATTATACAGAAAAATTCAGATCAAGAGCAATAATCTAATAGGATACATGTATGTATGTTTATACATACAAATAAATAAAATTTGGAGACAAAATAATACAGATTTTGTTACATAAGTGAATTAAAAACAAGTACATACATGGTTAGATATCCAAGCAATTTGCTTGTGATAACTGAACAAATAATGGTACATAATACATAACGATCAATATTCGAAAAACAATACCATGCTTATTAAATTTAAAACTGCAATGTCCCTCTTTTCAAAATTATAATGAACTTACCACATTTATATATAGAAACATTAACAATGCAAGCCCCCAAAAATGTGTATAATTATAACGAAATAATTGTGATAATTTTAATTAATGAAATTATTTGAAACCAATAATTGCTATTCAACAAAATGACTTACTTTTTCTCCAAAGTGATTCCTAATTGCAGTATATGAATCCAGACACTAATGTTTATACCGATTTACACTTTTACACACCGACAAATTAATTAATTTAAAGCATCACGCGCACGAAAGAACAACTCGCTCGATAACATTGATCCTCGACGATTTACTACAATAGTTCGTCCGTATAGCACGAGGACGTCATTGTCTACTTATCAGATGTCTTCATCGTTCTTTCATTCGGATTAGGCGTAGACTTGATAAAAATGATTCGGTTCAAGGTTTTTAACACGAACATTGCTGTTATTTAATTTTACGTTAATGTTACCACACTAAAAAGTAATTCCACAGGTTAGGCAACATAATTAAATCAGATGTCTCCGTTTTGTTTAAATTTTGTTTAAAAAATTTACTAGTACATAAAAACGATAATTGTTTTAATAAATTTAACTTTTAACCCTTATTTTGTCTATGTAAAATTTTGTAATCTACGTTAAAGTTATAGTTATTCTCTAACAAATGTTATGCATATTTTTTTATTATTAAAATTTTATGCGAATCTCAAACTTTCTGACTATCTGTCCTACATCTATATAGAGATAAGTATAGGAAAATATGAACATAACAAAAAAAATCATTAAATTATATATGCGAGTGCGAAAATGTATCAAAATTGATTAGTTGGTTGGTTTAAAGGTAAACTGTTAGAGATAAGCCTACATGAACCGAGTGTCATAGTGGAGAATTGGAATAATTAAGTTTGTCCATTACGATGGCGCAGGATTTGGTTAACCATAGTGATAAATTATTTGTGTGTACAATATTCCCATCTAATGCGGTGCAGGAATACGAATGCACTGGTCAATTTGTTGCTGAACATGCCCTAATACATCAAGCTTTCTTGTTATTACGTTCAACTGTATTAGCAGAATATTGTTATTGAAATATATCTGCGATCAGTAGCGCAACGCTCCCCGTAACTTAGATGACTTTTAGCCAAGCCAATTATAAAAGAAATAACAATTTATAGTATAATTTAATTGAACTACCCAAAGATAGTTTTTGTTAATAGTTTTACTAATCATCAGATTGAAGACATAACTAGTGTTAAAGAGATTCCTAGGTTAGGTTAAGATTCTTGGACAGATAACTCTGTTTTTAGAAGCAATCTTTGTCATGCACTTTTGAATAAATAGGTCATTTTAAAGGTAATTTAATACCAATCAATACTAAAATAGGCAACCCAACATACACTGTCTACATCCATAATTCATATGTTAAAAACTTTGGTCTATTTTTCAGTTAATTGTTTTTATTTTTATATGTATAAAATTAGCTTTTATTTCATATTTATCATGTTTAATTTGAGTTATTCAACATATTTATTTAAGAGTTTACCTAAAAGCACGTAATTTATACTTATAAATATAAATATAGAATCGACAGAAACAACTACTCCGAGGGCTAATATCCCTACCGGCATTGAATTACACTGTTGATTCTAAACGATTATTAGACGAAGATAACATTCCAAAAAAAGAAGGTATTAGAATCCTTTTTCGTCTAATTACAAAGGATTACAGATTCCACATTTGGAACGCGCCCTACACAGTAGGCACAGCGCACCGAAAGCCGTATCTCACAACCGGTTTCGACCTATCGGGTCAAATCAGGTGGGCACATTTGGAACGCGTCCTACACAGTAGGCACAGCGCACCGAAAGCCATATCTCACGACCGGTTTCGACCTGTCGGGTCTCATCAGGTGGGCACTGGCAGAAAGATCTTTACAGGATATACGATAAATGTAAATATAAATATAAAAAATAATAGTATTTGGCGTTTTAATTGTTACAACTAAGGGGCACTGATATTTCAGAGATATTTGAGTATTTTTTGTCGTTAACAGTTGAAAATGTCTTGGGGTAAAAGTAGTTTCTAAAGAAATAAAATTCTATTAATAGTAACGAAAAATCTAAGATTTTCAAAAAAGACCATATTTTTGTTAATTGGTCCAACCAACATCACTAAGATATATAGAAATGAAAGTTTGTGAGCTTTTATACTCAAAAAAATCTCCTTCTAACGAATATTTGAAATGTACGAAAACGATTCAGAATGAATATTTGAGTGATTTATACAACGTAACATTGGTTAGAACTTAGGGGCCCTATTATTGTTTTTTTTTTACTGGGACGCACGCTACTGCCTACTATGGATACACAGATATCTTCATTTATAACCTCTCACGTCCAGTTTATGAATAAACAGCGAATATTAAAATCTCAGAATTAAACCTATTAATTAGATATATGGAAAGCAGAACTAATTAACTATGTAGATGCTTTGTTATCCAACATAAACGCTAAGCAAATCGATTCTACAAGAGAACATAACATTAGAATCGATTCCCTAAATGCCGTTTGAGTGTCTTAACGTGAATATTAATTAGATCGAAAGGTCAACTTGCTTACCTATAGGTGCATATGCACAAACATACATTGTTTATATAAATAGCATGTACCCAGGCTACGATTAAGCTATTACCAATATGCATTTCATATTAGGTGTTGGGATATGTGCATTAATAACATCAAGCATAAATTACATCATTAGCAGTCTACGTAATTTAAAGGATTATACTAATTAAATATTATAAAGACGGTATTGGTATATTATATATTTATATATGCATGCATTTCATAGAAAATATCTATTAATTTAGTTTCAGTAAACATTACTTGCACGGTTTCGCGTGTTTAAAAGAGAATTATAGTATACTTTATTCTTATGAATTGTTATAGCCATATTCGAAATAGAGAATAATAAAGGAGACTGCGGCTGACATCCTCAGTTGCTGACGAAACGTCTGGACGAAACCGGCCTACAAGCCCGAACCATCATTCTACTATGAATTCCGGCCGTGAAAGCTTATGTTCTTATATTGAAGAACTTTGTGGTCATATTTTCAGTGATTATTATGAAAGGAGAGGAACGAAACTTACTTATATATCATAACAAAGGTAATGTGCCATAATAGATGCACACAAAACAAAAATAATCCATAGATGTTGCCGTTATGGTAGTTAAAAAGGTAAAAAATGATGTTGCATTAGTCATGAACACAACTCACGTCGCTCTTGTGGCAGGAGTGCATCGATTTCTGCTCGAAGCTGCCCAGGACAGATCCGAACACATCCGCATATGTACGAATTGTTCCCATTGTAACAATTTTATGCTTTTACCTACGATATTATGTTTATATCAAACATAAATGTTGAGGTTAAGTTATCATTAACCTATTCTAGTTCATTAGAGATCAATATATTACTATATTAAATAGAAAATATATTACTACCTAAATTAGCGAAATATGTACACAAAAATACTTTTTTACAGTAATAATTTTAATGAATTCTACATTTAAAAACAATAACTACGTTTAAATTTTCGTGTTAATCAAAGATAGATTTGGTTAAAAAGTTTTTTAACTGTAGAACCAACCTCTGACGTTTTGTCTTCGGTATAAGTTTTTTTCGTTTAACTAAAAGCCTACCTTGAAAAAGTAAAAATTCTTAACTCCATCTGGCGTTGATCTGCATAATACATAACACTAAGAGGATGAAATGGAAACTAAATACGTTTAAGGGTTAACTAGGTTGTGGAGGAAAGGTCATGTTTTTGAAATTGTATAAGACATAATATCTATTTTATTATGTTTAAAATATTAGGTTTGTTGTATTCGATTGTATAGTATAGTATAATATTACATTCCGTACACTAATTAAAGCAACCGTTGTAAATCACATCCCCGGTAGAGCGAACACGTCTAATTCCGTACCAATCTATATGTCAATTCGTCTATAATTGTCGGTAACTCTATGTACAAGGAAACACGAAACTACCGTATGATATTTCATAATATAGAGGGTTAATCTTAATGGACCACATTACAAAGCGAAACAGATAATACCTACAATCCAGATATGTATGTTGTTTGAATTATTTTTCGGGAATTATCATTCAGACACTCACTAATAAATAATAAGTAGTTCATGATTAAATTCACTATTTAAAATGTACGTAATAAAGAATGTTTAGTACTTGGTCAGCAATTTATCGAAATTAGCTGATGTGAATTGCGATTTCAATTATATTAGGTGAATTACTGATCAAACCTAAGATTTTCCGTCAAATATCGTATTACAGACAGTATGTCGCCATCTATTGATATTCATTGCTAACTGTGGTATTTCATATGTGTGACAAGGACTTACGAAGGTATCTACTTAACAAACTGAATCTACGACATAGCTTATATTACCAACCTGAATCATAACAAGAGCTTTATTGTGTTGCATTTTCACCAGTTTATTTTTGTTTGGGAACTATCCTACCGACCTACACTCTGGTACAAAGTAGTGAGGTTGGTAAAGCACAAGATCCTCTATAACCTCCTTTAGAAATCTTGGGAATAGGTGGATGTTGGTAGTTTGAAAACAGTAGACGAAACAGCGAAAATAAAATGTATTTGCAATTATTAAATTTGTTAAAAATCTTTAGTAAAAAGTGAAATATTTATTCGACTTAAAGGAAGACCATGTAATGAAGCAAAATTTTATGAAATGGTGTGACAGAATAAACAGATCTTACATGGTTAAAGAATAATTGTAAATGAGCATTAAGCCCATTGCATTTTCCTGCTTTCAAGTATTTCTCGGGTCAAGCAGTAGGGTGCAACTTCTGCTAGGGTTAGGAATATTTTCAAGAAAAACATGGGAAGTAATAGAGGGAGCAAACAGAAAGTACGGGCTGTAATAAAGTTAGAAAAGCAGCCAGAATATGAAGTAACAAAGTATATGTAAAAATTAATTGAAAATTAAGAAAAACGTGTCTATTAATAGATTAATAAGGAATATATTTACGAAAGACTTCGTATTTTACTTTACTATACTGTAAAGTTGTGATATTTTAATTTTTTTGTTTGTTTTATTATTGATCAATACAATTGATGAAGAATACACATTATCATTGACGAGTAATAATGGATTATAGGAATTGCAGTGGACTGTTCACCCTGTGGCATCCAATAGTACATTTTGGGAGTAAACAAAGCCAAAGCAATCACTGAACACGCTAAAGGGATGATAATAATTAATATGTGTACATTCATTACCAAGAGCTGATTGAATATAAACTAACCCTATCGGGGTTGTTATTTACAGTATCCATCATGAATTCATGTTTTTAATTTTTGGAATCCTACAACTATATTAATGATTATAATTAATAATCTGTTTGCATGCCTTTCGTACTTTTTTGTTTGAGACTCAATGAGCCTGTTGGATGATAAATTTACGTAGTTTTTCTATAATTATCTATATTTTACCGGAAAATATTAAAATAATAACAATTGTGTACAATCTACTTCAACAGTTTACTCGTATATTTTATTCTTATTGTATTGAACATGCATACCACCAAAAAATTAGTACGAAAATAGGAATATTTTCTTGATCAGTATTCTATCAAAACGGCTAGAAGTGTATGGCGGTTTCGAACTCACTGATTATCATCAGCACACTCTGACAGCTCCGTTACAAAACACCAACCAATGTACCTGCTGCCTTTAAATACGAGGGTCGATTAAATATAAACGAGCTTTTTCAAATTGCACGCCGGATAGTTATTGATGTTCAAGGCGCGTCCGCGCGTTAGGAACTATCCCCTTGTGATTTCTACATGTTTGGGCCCCTCAAAGAATCACTAGGAGGTGAGCGATTTCAGACAAGAGGTCCAAAAACAATTTTTTCTAGCTGTTGCTGCTAACAATTCGGTGTATAACTTTCACCAATGTTGTCGCTGCAGTACTATTGATGATGTAAGCCTCAGTTACCGACGAAACGTTTGAACCTAATCGTTCCTTTAGACCACGACCCGTCAGCCTGAATATATTTTCGACTATGGATTCCAGCCGCGAAAGCCTATGTTCTTATACTAATCGTTTCTGTGTCTGAACCAAATTTCATTTTAATTAATATGTCTACTACAGGGTGTCCCATCAGTGGTGGACATTTTTTGCGAATGAAGCAAAAGGCCTCCCAGAAAATTGAATTGTATACTACTAGTAGTCCCCACAACTTTCAAATAGTTTCGAGTTTTTTAAACATTTGAAATATTGGTAGATGTCTCTAGCGACACGAACCCAAATAAACGAAAATGTTTATTTTTTTTTGATAATATTCTTAAGTATGTGTTTCATAAAAAAATCATAAATGTTTTAAATTTTATTTTCCTTTGCTTGGCATTGTTATAATATATGTAATTAAAACACAGTATGGAGATCTATATAACCAAAATGCTATTTTTATCTTCAGAAACAATACAATTGCTTATTTTTACTATATAAATGAGTGGATGGGAGGCTGTTACATACGGATAGCCAGGCGGACGGGCAGACTGAAACTATATTTTCAATTACTTATCTGTATGTAATCGAGTAGTTATTAGCCAGAGTAAATGGTGTACTTGTGACTGATTTAGTGCTGATGTATTCGGTATTATCGCCGATGACAAGTGCTGTGGCAAGATTTGGCCTGTTGAATTCACTAATTACCGTAGAACGATTTCCATTTGGAACCGATATAGGTTTCGACCCAGGAGGAGGAAAGACATCTAACTGATTAGCCATTTCGTAATACAATTTACAGGAACAAGGCATTGATTTGTCTCAAAGGATCTCATAGTACCCTCTACTGCTAATTGGATCGTGTTGCCAAACAAAACAAACCGACATAATGTATATGTTATTGTAAATGCCTGAATATTGAAAAATCTTGGTTTTTACTTGTAAATCTTAAGATTTAACAAAATGAGCTGGTAAATGTAAAAAATGATATAAACTGAGACGATTTTTCGAGCTTTTACCATTAGGGTTTGGTACATACTAAGGTTTTAACAATGACGATTAGTAAATATTGGTTTTATAAATAATACAATAGAAATACCCAATTAGAAATTTATTTATTTATTTATCTAACACAGTATACATATATAAACATTGAATTTTGTATCATGTTACCTAGATAATAATTAAATAAAATTCATTTTTGTTTATTCGTGTTTTACTTTTTAAAAAGTATTTTAAAAATGAATTATATTTATGTGGATAACTTGACTCGTAATTGTAATGTTTAATAAATAATATCTAATTAAGTATATTACATTGTTTTATTCCCAAAATTAATATTGGTAAAACCTAGAATTTACTAAACTCTAAGAACTAACTAAAATGAAAAAAATACTGAAATTACTGAGGGCTTCTTGTTGCCTAATTTCATTTCATTCCAGTTTTTGTTTGAGTATTCTTTTTATAATAATTACTACTAGGCCTTTCGGAGAACAATTGTGCAAGTAACATTTCAAAAAAATGATTCTAATGATCTTTGACTCTCTTCCTACACGAACTCGAAACCAATTAAAGTTGAAACCCTCTTAAAGGTACTTACTTTTATACGTTAATTGAGGTCTCTGTTTAAGTTAATTGGAGGGTAATTATAGGGATTTAGATCCCTGATGAAAAAGTAACCGCTTGTCAACTTGAACTAAACCAAATTTTTTAAACGAATAGGATTAACATAAATAGTCGTGACGAGCAAATGCTGAACTACGACTAATAAATTTAGTTTTATTCTTGGTTATTACTAGTAAAATTATTGAAAATTGAAGCTTCATTTCAGCATAACGTTAGCATTAGGACTTGATATAATTAATAAATATATCCAAAAAAGAAGGAATTAAAATCTTTATTCGTCTAAATATTAAGATCAAAGATCTCAAATTTTGAACGTGTCCTAATAAATAGGCACAACGAACTAACAGCCATATCCCACGACCGGTTTCAATACTCTAAATCATTTATTATGGAAGTTATGATTCTTTATAGTTTAGAATTGAATATATGAAGCGTTTAATGATTGTAACTCCATAATATGTTAAGTAAAACAAACACGTATAGTTACAAAAAACCCAATATATATTTCCGCACATATTACTTCTACACCTGAAGAAGGTACAATGTGCCGAAATATATATTGTGTTCAATGAAAATTTTTATAACTATACGTATTTGTTTTACTCTTTACAGTTATTTCTTTTTTCTATAAGTTAATTATTTGTATGTATAACCGGAAGTGGCAGACATTTGAAATTTTTTTAGATAGAAAGATCATCTCTGATAACTGCTAGTGAGTTTGAATAACCCTGTATATTACGAAGCTACCCAGGGCAGATCCGAATACGAACGAACTGTTCCGACTATAACTACATTATGTTTGTGATTATTTTAAAGTGTCAAACGTTGAGGTTATGTTGGAAAATTGATATGAATAATTACCAAATAAATATTTTCTAATAACCTTATATTAAGTTACTCAAACGTATAAGATTATATTATTTAGAAATGAATTCGTCGTGTGAGATGTAATGAATTATTGGTGTGATAAAATGCAAATTTCGCTAGTCAAAGACATATTCAAGCAGGATAATTGAAACTATTATTCAGTGTCTATATAATTGCTTTGAAGTGTTCGGTAACCATGAAATGTCGCTAGCGACAGGGCGGCGGCAGCGGCGGTTACAAACTGTCCTATGTCCACGCAACGTATTGTTAAAGGCTCATTTATTCCTTTGATACATACTCTAACTGATTTATGTCTGCAATTCTATATTTTTCGCGGACACATTTGAATACGGACTGCGGTTAATGTTCTGCCAGCGGAAGTGGTCGAATATCCCTCCGTTTCCGGCACGCCAGGCCACGCTTCATTCGCAATAAAAACCATATTTCTTTCAATTCCCTTCCATTTTCTCTCCAATACACATTTTATCGATAAAATTACTAAATTAACCCACCAATCTTCCTTTCATTATTAGCTAACACAACAGTACCAAAAACATCAAGTTTTGAATCAAATCAAAAGGAATCTCCAACAAATTACTAAATAGAAGAAAACACACTTGGTAAACTTTCACTAATATATTGATCGAACTCGACAATTGTTTCGACAGAGTCTGTCATTTTCAAGAGTAAAAGAACTTACTTAGTAAGTTACTAACTTACTTAGTAAATAAATCATCGATTCTCGTGGTGCATGTAATTAAATGTAATGGAGAGAAAGATAGCAAAACAATAAGGTGCTACACGTCGAAGACAAACGAACCAATTTGGTAAAGACATCTTGTATACAAACGATTTTACATTAGAGAAACTCGGTCTTGAGTGGCAAACAATCGGTCGCATTAGTCATTCCATCTTTGATTCTAGCACATAAATGAGACTATCGTTCAAGACATTCCCCTTGCATTATCATTACCTTGATGACAAAGCTAACTTAATCCTTGCGTGCCCTATCCCCCGACCCTTCCTCGAGGGCGCATCTAATTGTTATCATTCTGGATGAGTTAACTGACACATACCACTCACTACTAATGGAATAAAGTTGTTACATTAATTCCAATGTATTCTATTTCATTTTTCTGTACAACTAAATAATTTACAATATTACTTACTGAGAAGGCCGTAAACAGATTTAGTTTTTCAAACTCTGATAAAAAACGATAATCCAAACACTTCAGTATTTTTTCACAGAATGTGCTGAGAAATCTCAATAAATATTTCAGTAACAGCATTTTATCATTGAGACTAAATAGACATCTTGAAACTAACATGTAAATGAAAACTACTTAAAAACTTAATTACTGTTAGGATGTACCTAAAAAATAGCTAAACGATAAGGATTAATGGTTGGAATACTTTTCAATCTAACCTAACCTAACCTAACCTAACTAAATAGCCTAACGATAAGGATTAATGGTTGGAATACTTTTCAATCTAACCTAACCTAACCTAACCTTACCTAACCTAACTAAATAGTTAAACGATAAGGATTAATGGTTGGAATACTTTTGAATCTGATTGTCTACAATATTTTATTTTAAATAAACATTAAAATTTTAGAATATTAAACGAACGATTTTTTTAGTTTAGCTAACGCTGAAAGTTTTACTTAGAGTCGCTATTAATGTTTCAGCTGGCACTAAAATTTTTTTATTTTAAAATTTGTTAATCCAATAATTTTGGTTTGTAAATGTTAAATAAATGCTAAGATTGCTTCATTTAATGTTGCTTTTATCCGATATGAACGCTCTATTTTTTTGTTATTTTTTAATTTTACAACCCCAAATTAGAACAACTTTTCAACCAAAATGTATATATGTTATAGACCTACTAGTAGATCGAAACAATTGTAGTCTATTTATAAACAAAATTGAAACACATAAAAGGCTTTTTATGTGTTTAAATTTATTTAAAAGTTATTTCCTTATTCTGTAATTAATGTACTAAATAATAAAAAAAATTGAAAAAAACGAAAAAGGACATTTATTAATTTTCGATGATATTTTCGTCTGGTACGTTGCCGTAACCAGTTTAAATTAAAAAAGTGTATGCAGTTGTGGATTTGATACAGTTATGAGATTAAGCATAGCTGCTATACATGGCTAAAGGGGTGACAGCAATTACATTCAAAAGGGTTTATTGAATTACGCGATCCAGATTCATCAGCCCCATGATTCCGTGGAAACAAAAAGAAAAAGACCTTTTTTGTGCTGATTAACAGATACCGAAAAACAAAATGACAAAGAATTGCATTTAAAAAAAGCGGAGGACGACTTAACGAATCACAATAATTGATTAAATTAATTAAAAAATTATTTAATAATACTTACACGTTAAAGACACCAAATAGAGAGAATTTGTAACTGTCAACCCTTACGCATTAGGAGCTATTAGAGGGGACACGAATGACTTTATGAAAAATTTAACATTCATAAGTCTATATATAGTAGGTTTCGACCCTGGTAATTAAGTGCCCTTCATTATGTGAAATTTCCACTAGATGAACATTTCGCTGGCATCTTTTAAAATATTCACATGCTTAATTTGAAGGTGTATATTAGAGAGTGGTTGAAAACGAGATGGAAACACGTTTAGGAGATTAAAGGGGATTTACCGAGGTACACGGGTACCCCGATTTAAAAGAGCAATTACAATAACGTCACCGGTACCTTAATCATGGGTAGCGAACCATTGTAGCTTCGTCATAGCCATTTGATTTCAACTTTGCACATGTTGACGTGTTAGTATTAAAAATGACAGTCATTACTTACATGGAGTGTAAGGTGACTGTTTGCAGTCAAATAGAGGCAGAATCTTTGGACGACCGGTAATGCGACAATAGATGAAAAATTAACGTTGACCTGTCCCGAACTGGGGTCAAAATTCAAAAGTTATCCTTCACTGCACAAACGTAAAGGCGAACTATGCCATACTTCACTCATGAATAAGATTAAACGGCTATCACAACTTTGAAATTACATAATAAATGAATCAAGTACTTTCCTACATTCATATTAATGTTCTCATATCATTTATAAGAGGACTAAACAAAAAAATAAACAAAAGCTGACCAACAGTATAAACGAATAGAAATAAATCGGCTTGTAGATTGAATAATAAATAAAATTCGTTAATGCTTCGTATTGAAAGCTTTTAGGTAAGAATATAAGAACAAATACAAATAAAACACCAAGAATTCAATTCAAACTTGGGCAAACATTTATCTAAATTTACAAATTTTACGATTTCGTTCAAAACTAATAATTCTTTAGGTAAAATTCTGATAACCAACAAAGATCCTACCAATAAAAACATCAAAGCAGGGGTTTATAAATTACAATGTGGTACTTGCAACAAAGATTATATTGGCCAGACTGGTAGAGCCTTTAAGGATAGGATCTCTGAACATAAGAGTAGTTTCATTAAAAAATCTTCCCATTCTACTTACGCAAAACATTTATTATCAGAGGCACATGAAATTAATAAAAATTTCGAGATATTGAAAAGAAAGGCACAAAATTAAATCTATTAGAAATAAATAAATTAAATAAGTTAGGACTAATTATAAATGACCAAATTGACGTTAATAATTCGCTTCTTCTAAATTTATAAATCCTATAATTTTCACCACTACTAAATGTTATTAATCCTAGGTAATATTCTTTGTCCCCCTCCTTTTTTCGATTTAATTTTAGTTGGTAGGTACCTATAGAAGTGATTTTGTAAATAATTTTAGTTGAGTCATTCTTCCACCTGAAGAAGCCACGGTGTGGCGAAACGATCACTGTGGTCACTAAATCATTTTGTAACTTAAAACTTGGTGTTTTATTTCTATTTGTGAATATGGAGTTACAACCATTAAAAGCTTCCTCGATCGAAGAATATAAGATGTATTTGAAATTCATTTTATAGATTACTCTTAATGTATGTTATACGTAGAAGAATGATCAACAAATTATCTAGAAAAATACAAAGCGCTCTGTTAAATATACTTTCCGTTTTTTATCAATTCTTGTATCTTACAATTGTTTCTAATTTACATGAAATTTCTTATTGAAAACAAGAAAAAGAGTTAGCCTTAATAGATGAACTTTTACAGGTATTGTCGATAATTTTAATCACCAAATACAATATCCATAAATGCATCTTTTATGGGTGATACTAACTTGAATAAAGTACTGTTTATTTATGAGACAATTTTTGCACACCCTGCTTGTCAAAATTTTAAAATAAATACACGCTACCATAAACTTACGTATATTACTAGAACTACGAGGGATAAACAATTAAATACGGTTAATTACATTAGTTACATTACATTTGAAAAGTAATCATAATCAAACACAGTTTATGGGACATAGTCGTAAAATAGTGGAATGAAAAGATAGCTTGTGATCCGGATATACGTGGATATATGGAAGTCTTTTGAATTGAACCACATCCAGCTTCTACCTATGTATATAGTTCAACATGCAGGGCAGTTTTAGTAATTTATGACCTTTCGTTTTTCTGTAGCAACAACTTCGAATAAACATATCAGCGGTTCCGGAGATTCTCCTTAAGTCATAAAAATGATAATTTATTTTTCAAATTACCCTCATAACAACTAAGAGTAGATAAGAAATAATGAGAAGCTCATATAAAATGAGATTTATAATAGCAATAAATAGATTATAAATCAAGAATAACAGTTGAACATATATTCACAGTAGTTATTTTCAGAGCGGGATCATTTGCTAACAATGGAATATAACGTTTTTAAGAAGAAGACCCATTCTACCACTCTCTTGCTTTAACTACATGTAAAAGATACAAGATAAACAAGGTAAACAGATCGTAAAATTCTTAATTAACATCTTTGAAATTTTGGTAACGTTCATTGTCCTTTTTTATATACCCAACTCGTCAAATGTTTTATGGACTTAGCTACGTATCCATTTTATAAACCAATTTGATACTCCAATGCTTTAGTGTAACTGTACTGTTTCTATTTAATACAGGACGTTTCACTAACTAGTTCAAAAAATAAAATTTGTAGTTGCATTAAATGAATATTTGAATATAATTGCTATAGTACTATCTCCAGCACCATTAGAGTAAATAAATACAGACAGTGTAGTGATAGCCATCTGCAGATTTTTGCTATTTTATTATGAGATTTAGCAATATTCAACAAGGTCCCAAAAGTCGATATCTTTCTTGAACATTGCTGAATCGCACAGTAAGTAGCAAATTCCTACAGATGACGTTCATTACACTGTCTGTATTTATGCATGTAACACTGTTTAAAGGCAGTAGATAGATTGGTTAGGTTAGGTTAAGTTAGATTATGTTAATAAAGTAAATAAATGAAATCACATTTAAATGCTTCAGAACAAAATTTATTAATACTCTACAAATACTATAATATCGAAACGATTGTAAAGCTGTAGTTCTGAACTGTTTATATGTGTTTACTATATTATTTAAAAATGTTTCATAAAACTTCAACTATGACTACCGTTAAAAATATTTATTAGGTTCGGTTAGGCTAGGTTAGGTTAGGTTAGGTTAGTGTGCTGATGATAACCAAATAGTTCGAAAAATCGCTGACAATTTCTATAGAATACTACCCAAGAACATATTTTCATTTTGGTACTATCACAGATGTCATATATATTAGTGTCACACTTTCTTCAGGGCAATTTATTTCAAAAGGTTGTATTTTCTTATTCGTTCACGAGAAAATTTTCAAAGCTTTTTCTAAGTCTCTTTCTCGTTATCTTCTTAGATATTTTACAGAACTCTGAATGAAAGTCAATTTTTATACTTAAAAAACATAAAGGATTATCTACAAAGACTTTAGGAATGATGAGTGTAGTAATGATAGAGTCGTTAAAACAATGACAACAATGAAAAAATTAATTGTAATGAATTAGCGGATACTTGATGGAAGTCTAACTATAGTCTATAAATAGGGTATATACTCTTAAGTAGTTTTAAGTAATTTTTGTACTTCTGAAGAAGCAACAGTGTTGGCGAAACACGTGTTAAGTTTATTTAATAAATTGTGGAAGTTATCAACTGTGTATTTATTTCAAAATGAAGAAATTGTATAAAGTCAAAAAAAAAAATCTTTTGAATGAAGTCTTCAGGACTATTTTTCAGCCTAACTTTATACCAGCATTTTTCTTTATGTTTACGAATGGTAACGAAACTTCAGTGACTGTTTTCTAAAAGTAACTAACACAATTTATTGATGAATGTAGAATGTTTAAAACAAAAAATGATATTTTGTCCATTTGCCTTTGGACTAATAGTGTTGTTAAAGGTTAACATTGTTTTGGATGATGGCCATGTGTAATGTGTGGTTGTGTTAAAAGAAGAAAAATAATCTACTTTCGTTATTGTGTTCATTATGTACCATAACGTTGGAACGAATGGTTCCTTTTGTGGATCAGTACAAAGGGACGTTGAACATATTTGCACATGAAAGGGCCAAAAGCCGCCGGTACATTTTTCACGTTGTCTCCTGCTTTTGAGCGGAAAGACAGACAAATATTGACATTGTATATATTAAATCCAATCCCGGTGTTTATACGATCATCACGACACAACAAACCATAAATTAGCTCATTAGATGTCAGCTATTCCTACATTCGATTGCATAAATTCTGTCTTGCTCTCGTTCGGTTTTCGCGAACGGAGACAAGAATAATATTTTTGTTATTAAAGGGAAAGAGAAAAAAGGAGAACTAGAAACTGAACAAGGTAGTGGTGGTGGTACTCCATTTATTACAACAACAAGACACCCTTTTAGTCGACAACCATTTATGCGGCATTTTAATTGCGCAATCCGTCAAGGACCTTTTTGCAGAAATATACTCAAGTATGATTCTACAGTTTTATATAATGCTCCTACATATGATACGTATGTAGGTAGGTACGTATAACGTTAAAAACATTTTTGAAAGGTACTTAATTCTTAAGAATAATGTGTCACTTATGGACGACACACTTTTGAAAGGGATGTTAATAAAAAGTGATTACTAAAGTATATTAACGATAAATGAATAAACACTACTTTGTTTATTATTACTTTTATATTTACAAATCCTTTTGACTATAGTTTCGACAAATAGATTGTCACTGACAAACAAATAATTAAAAATGAATGAATATAAACAGATTTGTCAAAACAAATGATTACAAATTGAATGAATATAAAACAGATGTACAATAGTGTTTATATATATATATTTTTGGAAATACCATTAATTGTTAAATGTATTGAATAGTACTGAGTGGTACAAATTTACCTAGTCGTTTAACACGTTATTTTCGGAAATTTTTGATGCTTTATATACTTCTAAGGATTCTAAAATATTAAGTTTAAAGCCTTTATTTACATTATGAATAATTTTAACATTTTCTATAGTCGGAAACTGATGGCCTGTTTCTAAAGTATGGTTTGCAAAATTGGAATTATCTTTTCCTAATCTAAATGATCTAAAGTGTTCGTTATAACGAGTTCTAAATGACCTTCCAGTTTGGCCTAAGTAAAAGGAATCACATTCTGTACATTCTAGCTTATAGACTCCAGTTTTTTCAAATTTGTCAGTTTTATCTTTTGAATTAAAAAGTATGTGTTTTAAATATGTGTTTGTCTTAAAACTAACTGTTAGGTTGTATGCAGATAGAACATTAGCGATTTTTATTGAAATATTACCAAAGTACGTTAAAGATATGTATTTGCATTCTTTATTTTTTACGTATTAAATTTTGAATTGTTATTTGAACAAAACCATTATTTTTTGCAATTTGTCGAAACTATAGTCAAAAGGACTTGTAAATAAAAAAATGATAATAAACAAATGTTTATTAATTTATCGTTAAGATGAATTATCAGAAAGTAACGGCTGAATCAATCCAATTTCTAAAGTATATTGTACAAATGAATTTCGAAAAGATACTTCATAGGTACGTACAATCATTAGATGAAGGGACTTTGTCAATATTAATTCACAATAGAACGGTTGTTAAAATTTGAATAGAAATCATAACGTTGCAATGAACGAGTAAGTTGTTCCATTGTCGATCAAAATCGTAAATTAAATTTAGTAGATATTGTAGAGCAGTGTAATAAGAGTAACGGTGAATTTTTATTATCGTAAAGCATTAGCGCCCGATTTAGAATCGGGAACATTAAAAAGATGGCAGGCACCTATGCATAAAATCGTAAATTTCGAATTGGACAGCTCTTTTAAGGCGCAGGCATATCTACGACTTTAAACTAACATAAATCGCCGATTGGTGTTCAATTCGTACGTCTGGGAATAAGTTGGAGCTTTTAAAGTAAGTGCATGACAACATTTGAGTTCGGCCAAGTATAAAGTTTATTTGCCGTTTTGAAATCGCGTGCATCGCCGGAAAGACGTGAATTTGTGGGCGTGCGACAGTTTTATTTTAAAGGGGGCGCGTCACCCCTCTCGCGACTCTCTTGAAGATCACCCGTACGTAATTATCAGTTACCACTGGACCGTGAAAGCGCTCAAACTTTTTAACGCGCTCTTTTTCAAACATATTTATGTCAAAGCTTTTCTGTTGCTACTTGTCAGCTCCTGTTTCGTCACTTCCGCCACTGTTCTACCCCCCGACACTCTCTATTGTAAACGCGTCCCTCTTTTATCCTTGTTTTAAACTGATCGGGATCACTTCATTGTTTTAATGGCTTTCATTCTGTCTCTCAAGAAACTCCTTAACATATAGCCCATTATTATGATAATATTTAAAATGAACAAGACTGGAAACTTTGACGGTGTTGTAGAACACAGTAAATAACACATGGGCTAAAAAGTCCCGTGCCTAACAAAGAAAACACGTTTTTTTTTGTTCAAATTTTGCTTTATTCATCAACATAATCTTCATTAAGAGCAAGACGATCATTCCAGCGTCGCTCTAACATTTCAATAACACTTTTGTAGTACAATTTATCTTATGCCTCAAAATAGTCATCAGCTTCAGCTTCAGCGATAACATCTTCATTCGAGCGAAATTTCTTGCCGGCGAGTATTTTTTTGAGGTCTGCGAACAGCCAGTAGTCGCTGGTACTAGTCTCCAAATCTGGAGAATACGGTGGATGTGGGATCAATTCATGTAGTTTTGACATTGTTTTATTGTTTCGATTGAATTGTGACAAGGTGCGTTGTCTTGATGAAATAATTTTTTTTTTGACAATTGTCTAAATTAGCAGTTAATATGTACTTATTGATACATTTAAATTAACACAGGTTGTACCAGAAGACCAGTGTATTCTTAATATCAGGTCTAAAATGTGTCAACAATTAGGGCGGTGTCAATAACTGGTACAGTTACCTTAGAGGGTAGTTAAATAAATTGAAAAAGTTGTGCACCTAATATGTAATAATGAACTCAAAAACATATATCAGATATATGACTGAAATTTATGGCATCGAAGAAAAAATAATAAAATTTGTTCCTGTTCATCTTCGATGATTGTTGGCCGAAAAGAATGAATTAGTACAATTTATATTAATACAGTGGAGTAAAGGATCCGTACGGAACCTTCGACTTGTATTTTTATTATTAAGTTAATGAGATGAAGTAAAAGGAGTTTCAGTGGTATTAAAAAGGAGAGGTTTATAAATAAGTGAAATTTGGAGAAGAGCGACACAATCATTCCAGCGTCGCTCTAACATACCACTTTTGTAGAACAATTTATCTTTTGCCTCAATATAGGCCTCAGCCTCAGCTTCAGCGATAACCTCTTCATTCGAGCAAAATTTCTTGCCGCCGACCATTTTTCTTAGGTGCGCGAACAGCCAGTAGTCGCTGGTACTAGTCTCCAAATCTGGAGAATAAGGTGGATGTGAGAGTAATTCGAAGTTCAATTCATGTAGTTTTGCCATTGTTTTGATTGCAAATGACTTGTGATACGATGCGGTTTTGCGCTTTGGACGAGGTTCACCAGTTACTCAGATGACGATACACTCAGATGACGATCTTTTTAATTCCAGAGTGAAGTAATGGATCCATGTTTCATTTATAGTCACTTCAAATATCCGGTTTGTTACTTTTAAACATGTCCAGTTTAAACACTGCTCAGAATTATCAACACGTTCTTGTTTTTGATCAACAGTGAGCAAACGCGGAACCCGCTTTGAACAGAACTTTAGCTTTCTCATAGTCCATCAAATGCATCTATTGTACAAGGTGATGACTATGCGACAGGTCAATAATTACTTGCACAAGGGTAAAAAACCAAAAAGTAATTAATAAAGTTGTGCAGGCTTTCACGGCCGGCGTCCGTCAATTAAACTATTGTAGGTTTCCGGGCTTTGTGGTCGTGGTCTATAGGCTGGATTGTTGCCTAACGTTTCGCCGACTTCTGCGGTCGGCATCTTCAGAGAGGTTGTGAACGGCGGAGTGGAGTTCTGTCGCATAGAGTTCTCTTCGGCTGTCTGCTGCCGTGTACAGAACTCTACTCCGCCGTCCACAACGCCTCTGAAGATGCGGACCGCAGAAGTCGGCGAAACGTTAGGCAACAATCCAGCCTATAGACCACGGCCACAAAGCCCGGAAACCTACAATAGTTAAAAAAAGTAATTATTTTTACATAGTTGTAGTATCATATTTATAAATAGCTACTCATTTTTTCGTAATACATTTAAAAGACACCCTTTATACATTTTATTAAGTCTAAATAAATTATATGTATAGCAGTCCTCATTAACTGAATCGAAGAAACTGATAATTCTTGTAACTCCATAACCACAACGAAATTAAACACAAAGTTTAAGGTACAAAATATTTCAAGCCGTTTATTCATTTCGCACGTGAGGTATATTTGTATATTTGTACTTACAGAAACTGGACTCCCCCATTTTTCATTTTCATGTTAAGATGCAATGCCTATGTGCATATACAACTCAAGTGGTTGGGGTGCAAATGCAGTAACCATGGCGATAGGAGAGGAGCCCATTGTATGTATGTTACTGGGTATGTAGGTTATATGATCATTTTTTCTCATTTTACTGACACAGCAAAAGATCCCCGGATTCCATTAAAAGGGGTGAGTTTAAAAAAGATGCTCTAAAGGGGGTACTACTCTCATAGATCAATACAGTCATGCCGCAAGACACTTTTACCTACTGTCTCATACGATTATTACTTCATCCAGCCACCACCCTTCCAACTGACACATGCCTACATATCGTCGCATGCAACTACATATGTTACATAAAATTGTTAAAACATTTTAGGATTTAACCCAATGAAAGGTAGAAGTTTATGTTATTTCGCAATCATCATTTATTATTGTGTTCGAAGGGTTAAGTTTCGGTTTATATCTTTGGATGTAGAGGCATGTCACGAAGTTCAACGGTGCTGTCCATTTGTAACCGGTCGCGACCGATTGTGTGGCGCCCTGAATTATTTATGTCCAGTTAGTCCGTTAAGACAATTTGATATATTACTACAATTGGAAACACTGCCCTTAAATAACGTCACGGCCAAAGAGAAAAACTGCTATCAAGGGACATTACCCGTTTCCTTAAATTACATTTAAAATTGTTATGCCAATCCCTAAGGTGTTCGTGTTAGTAATATCTTTGTTTTAATAAAAAATGTTACAGTTTTTATACGAAAGTAAATAAATAATTAGTTCATTGTGGATAGGGTTGCTGATAAAAAAACAATTGTAATAAGTAAAGCATTCGTTTATCTTGGAATTTATCGAGTTAGGGCTTTACTTTCGGAAGTTCATTTACAATTCATCAGATAAGATTTAGAGATAAACTTAATTTCCGTTATTAGAATAATTACGGGATAAATAATAAATAAGACACTTATCAATTCCCTTTCTACAATAGCTGATAGCGCAAACAACGAAAGAAAAAATAATAAATTGACTCTGATGCTATGTAATTTTGATGTAATCCAAAACTTTTGTGAAAAAATACTTATATAGACATGAAAATATCCGGTTAATTTGGATTGGAGGAGTTAGATAGGAAAGATGTCACGTAGTAGAGAGAACATGTTAAGCGAATTAGGATGATTAATGTAGCATTATAGACAATAAAAACAATCTCATTCAATCATTTGCGCTAGAAGACATGAATGGAGCGTAATTTGGAAATGGGTCTCGAATTGAATCCCGTCTTGAATTAATCAAACGAAGCGACACATTACTCCACTTACACAAAAATTCAATTAATCATCAGGTTCATTTGGAAAAGGGCCACTTTTCTGATCGATATCTGTAATCTCCGGAGGTAATTTAACGGCATCACACATGGATGCGTTCGATTCCGATCTGTACGGGTAAAATTTCGCGCGACAAACTCCCTGAGTGACAACCAACACAGGAGTTAAATGAAATGTCACTCAAGATGGCGCGTTTGTGTCCTCAGTAAACGCCCAATCCTTGTTTCTCGTCACACTGTAATAATAAATCAGTTTGTCCGGCAAGTATTGACTCGTTGGTTGTTCCGCATTGTGACCCTTCATAGCCTTCAGTCCCAAGTACATACGAATCACTGGACAACGAAGCGGCAACAACAGATGGACTCGAGACGGATGGAGAGGACAAGAAAGGCGAAAAGACGTCGATTGTTTCACTGTCTCCGTTACCGTCCATTCTATCATGATTACTTGGACACAGGAATGGTCCAGAACCTATTACCACCGTGTCAATAAAATAGAGCATTCCTGAATTCCGGAACAGCGCACTCCCAAACAATAAATTAAATTGGATAAAGAATTAAACCAGTTTCCCTACGTAACCGGCCATTGTCTAAAAAATTCACCAACAATCCCTTACTTAATTTGAACTCTTTCGTTTCAACCTACTAAATCGAGACACGCAGGCTTTGATCAAAGGTTGCAAGGTTATACGGAAGATAACAGAGTTTAAATATCAACTGCAAAAATGTGATAATCTAATATACAGGGTGTCCCATGAGTTAATCCAACAGTAGTAGGAAAGTGGCGTAAGTAGTGTACTAATGTATGTTTATCGTCAAATTTTTTACCCAACTCTATTTGATGAGTCATTTTCTTATGATAACGTACACCAATAATCGCTTATTTGAAACAGTACTTGACATCAACTGTTTGAACAACCGATGATGATTTTCACCGCAGGTTAATGGAATTTAAGAATCGAAACAGATGCTTAACATTAAACAAATGTTGTTCCAGGCTTAATAAGCCATAATTAAGCATGTCTAAACATTTTGACCGTTGCTCAACTCTATCTGGTGAGTCATTTTCTTATGATAACGTACACCAATAATCGCTTATTTGAAACAGTACTTGACATCAACTGTTTGAACAACCGATGATGATTTTCACCGCAGGTTAATGGAATTTAAGAATCGAAACAGATGCTTAACATTAAACAAATGTTGTTCCAGGCTTAATAAGCCATAATTAAGCATGTCTAAACATTTTGACCGTTGCTCAACTCTATCTGGTGAGTCATTTTCTTATGATAACGTACACCAATAATCGCTTATTTGAAACAGTACTTGACATCAACTGTTTGAACAACCGATGATGATTTTCACCGCAGGTTAATGGAATTTAAGAATCGAAACAGATGCTTAACATTAAACAAATGTTGTTCCAGGCCAAGAAGAAAGCAAATTCTGGATTTATACCAAAGAAGAATACCCCTAAAGACATTTTCTTGATACTTTCATGCATTTTGTGAAAACGCTAATTATATATTTAATATAATAAGAATAAAATTTGTTTTTAACATTTCATAAATGAATTATTGCTAATAAGTAAATATTTGATGAAATTCAGAATAGCTATACAAACACAAATAGAAATTAATATTTAGAGAAAAGCATTTAAAATTGAAAGTGAAAATTAGTATTTGGTGCTATTTATTTTATAAATATAACTATTTCAAATATATCACATCTCTGATAAAATATTTAAACATAAATTTAGGTCAATTGAAGGATTTTAGATACCAAATCCGATTTATTTAATCCTGGGTGAGAGTATGACACTAAAGTATAAAAAAGAAGGTAATAAAATCCTTTTTCGTCTAATTATAACTACACAGTAGGCACAACGCACCGAAAGCTATATCCCACGACCGGTTTCGGCCTATCGGGTCTCATCAGGTGGGCGCTGGCAGAAAGGCCTTTACAGGCTATATTATAAACATAAATATAAATATGGAATCAACAGAATTAGACGAAAAAGGATTTTAGTACCTTCTTTTTTTATTGTTATCTTCGTTTAATAATCGTTCGGAATCAGCAGTATGTTTCAATGAATGATGTGGAATTTTCCGGGCTATTCTGCTAGACGTTTCGCCAACCCTGACTGCTGGCATCCCCAGTAGATTCCAACCGCTATCGTTGTTGGTTTCCTTGCTGAGAATGTCAGTCTGAGGATGCCAACAGTCAGGGTTGGCGAAACGTCTAACAGCAGAAGAGGAAGAGAGGACCACGGCAGAATAGCCCGGAAAATTCAATGGACGCCGGCCGTGAAAGCCTAAAATCCGTTTTAAGTGTAATTCAATGCCGGTAGGAGTGGTAGCCCTCGGAGTAGTTGTTTCTGTTGATTCCATATTTATATTTACACTAAAGTATGTCACTAAAAGGCTTAAGATTGTAAAATTCCCTTTCCAATTTTCCATGTACCAGCTTCTAAATGAAGAAACCGACAATGTCACGTAATAAATCGAAATGTAAATGATTTTCTCAGGGAGCTATATTCCCCGTCTATTTGAGTATGTAGAGTTGTCTTCGAAAGGTCGGAAGTTATCTAGAGACAATCTCGATAAGCAAGTTATCGTTCTCTTAATTCGGTGTTTTAGGTGTAAAGCTCTCGGCTTTCCTATAGGTCGCATCTCCTTTGTTATCGTCCGACGCCCGAATGTCTACAATATCACTCTTTACTACTAACTGATGTCGTAAACATTGAAACAGGGATACGCTACAACTCCGTACATTTATATACCTCTCGCTTCGACCATTTCATCACTTTATTACCTTCCAGGTTTATAACATTTATCTTCAGTTTGCTGCAACCATACGAAATGAATAACCTTCGCTACAAAACGAAATAATATCTCGCTATTAAATAATAATACTTACTGTCCACTTTCCAAATAAGGGATGACGATTTCAGTCATTTATAAAACAGTTCTTCCCATACTGGAACCATTTTACATCTAAAATATTGTTGTGCTCTCTTTACAGTAAATTATATTTCCCTAACACTTCTATTAAATATTTAGTTCGAATCTAGAAAAATAAGTTCATATTATCCATGATATATTTGATTCCAATGGGGTCGTTTTTCAATTTTTGGTAATGTAATGGAGGCGGTGGGTTTGTCGACGATGCAGAAAATTCATTACATGCAAATTGACAATATACAAACAATTACCAATCCCTCCGTGCGTTTGCAGACAATGAACATTTCATAATTAGTATCAGGAATGTCATTAAGCACTAACGTGGTGGTCGAATATGCGCGGCTGCTTCGGAAAATTGAATCACTTACAACGCCCACATGTGCTAAAATTCGTCAAATTAAAAAACCACCATCCTTTTTTCCTCTCTATTGTAAATATTAACACGTAGGTACCCTTAATGCTTTCTTTTACCATTATTAACCAATCGAACGTACCAATACGACTAAATTTTGTTAGCATACTATACAGGGTCGAATTTCTTTTATGTGGATCTAAAATTCAATAAAAGTAATAAAGAACATGATCAGAGCAACTAGTGAAAAAGAAGGACAGGTCTAGATAGTTACCAGTCCCCACCATCGATACATATTTAATTTTATCGTTATACTCCAAAATGATTATAAAGGTTTTGATAAAATCTGAAGAAATTAATTGTATTGAATTAGCGGATACTTGATGGAAGCCTAACGTATTGAAATAAATACACAGTTGATAACTTCCACAATTTATTAAATAAACTTAACACGTGTTTCGCCAACACTGTGGCTTCTTCAGAAGTACAAAATCTACTTAAAACTACCCAAGAGTAGATGTCTATAAATAGGGTGGTTCATCTTCATTAGAGTGAGGGAAAGATTTAATAGTGGTGAGGGGTTAATATCTACTTGGTCATTAAGTAATATGTCTGTATTTTTATATTTGTTAATTTCTTTATATTCTAATAGTGTAAGTTTTAAACTTTTATTTTCAATGTGTAAATTTTTTAGATGTAAATTAAATATATGGTTATCTTCTAACACATGTTTTGCATAGTTAGAATGTTTTTTTTTGTTTCTATATGATCTAAAATGTTCGTTCAAACGAATTCTAAAAGTTCTGCCCGTCTGACCTATATAAATTTTTGAACAAGAACTGCAATTGAGTTGATATATTCCTGGTTTTGATAATTTCTCTACTTTGTCTTTATTATTCTTTATATATATGTACTTTTGTACTTCTGAAGAAGCCACAGTGTTGGCGTAACACATATTAAGTTTATTTAATAAATTATGGAAGTTATCAACTGTGTATTTATTTCTAAAGAAATTATTTAAAGCGATAAAGCATACCAATTATTAATATTAATACAATCATGAAACATTTTATAAATTATAATAAACAAATTAAATTGGAAATAAATGTCTCAAACAGTTTATATTAGACTACTGAGTATTGCTTTTGTATACTCGTGAACAAGGCTTAATAACCGTCTAATATAAACTGTTTCAAACAGTTATTTGCAATTTCATTTGTTTATTATTAATTATAGCAATTATTTTTGGAGTTTAAAAATTAATAACCATAATAAACTAGGAATTTTACTAAACAATCAACTCAACGTAAACAACCTTCCTTTACTAAATTTACAGTTTAACCCTACTCCATAATTCTGTAATTAGTATATAAGGTCTGATAAAATGTAATATGATTTATTGTATTTCATCCACGTGATGAAGCAGAGTGGAGCGAAACGGTCCTTTTGAGCTTATAAATATAAAAATTTTTGAAACTTAAAAAGAGTGTTTTCTATTATCTCATTGTGAATTTTTGACTATTAGTGGATTTTTTAAGTGAACCCAGATAAGAATGTTTGTATATAACGTCTTCTCTTACAGCGACGGTAATATTTCGAGGCGTTATAATTTTAAATCCGGATATAACGATAGCGCGGTGGTTTTTGTGTGTCTAAAGTTTGAATAAAAGCCCCAAGTATTCATTTTCTATCGAAGAAGAAATCGTATATCGTATTTAAATAAATTGATAATTTCCTTGTCTTCAGTTCTTATAAAATAAGTAATTATTTATTAAAACAGTTGCATTGACAATCCTATTTATACAATCATAGATCCAGAAGTAATAGAATAGAATACAAATAGGTATCATTTTAATCTCATTTGATTTTTTTCATTGTTCAGTGCACCATCGTAGTAATTCTGAAAGGTCAGGTATGTACAGGGTGGGCAAATTTCGATATTTGTATAGGACATCTCAAAGATACAAAAAAAGATTTTTCCGACGCCAATGTGCCAAAATATCGTAAAAGTTTTTTGTTGTAATTTTAGCCTCTGGCCAAAACTGAATTTTTTTAACTTTTCTTTATAACAAAAAAATAAAAGACGACGACAACAAGTTTTTGTATGAATAGACCCACAAATTGATATTTTTTTGTGTATCTGACCGATACCGAGTTGTCATAAACAAATTATCTCCACCCTATACATATATGGTACGTATAATATGAAGTGTTAACTAAAATAATGCTGTTAAGAAGATAATAACAGGTTTGTATTAAGTATCACGTATGCAATTTGTTAATTAGTGATAAGGCTACTTTGGAGGCCGTTGATGGTGCACATCTAAACTTTTAATTAATTCCGACCGTCGGGGATAGCGTTCTATTAGATTGAACAACAGGACATATGACGCGCCCCTTCTAAGTGTTAGACACAAAGATTACCGCATTATCAGCAAGTGCTATTGTTCAAAATAACGCTCAGTCATCACGGAAACGCCACGGTGGTTCTTTTACCGGAAACGAAACAATTAACTATCTCTATACCTGAGCTTTCGCACCTGATAAATTATTAGCACCACCGAACTATGAGATAATTAAACCTGATTACGTCAGGGTGTAAATAATTTTTGTTTGTTTTCAATCCGTTAAATGATAAATTATAAAAGAGAAAGGGGGAACAAAAATTTTTTTACCTTGTAACGAATTTTACTATAATATTATTTCGAACTTACAAGTTTGACAATAAATTTAATTGAAACATACCAAGTACCCTCTTTCTATATTATTCAAAATGTTTAAGCAAGAGTACACCAGTATTTCTGATATTATTTAAATATTATAACTCGAACCTCATTAATGACTACAAAGTACTATTAAGGTCGAAAACAACCTCAAGAATTCTATAAGGAAGTCCTAAACATAGAGTTCCGCATTAACATATTTCAGAGATCCAATGGACTATGTTATTATAATTAAAAAAAGAAACATTTACCTAAATGGCCCAAGAAAACCACAGATATCCTGTATAATCCTCCACCCTCGCCCTTTAAATAATAATGACAATTCAGGTAAAAATCAATCTGTATAATAATTGAGTAATTAGGAAAAACCACTTAGTTTAAGAATTAGAATGAAGGTAGTTGGTACCTTCCGAAATAATAATCAAGGATCGTAAGTTTGTTTGACTTTTCTTTAATACATAAATTATACAATTAAGTATTTAGGAAAATTCACTTATATAGTTTAAAAATTACGAATTAAAGTAGTTTGTATTTTCTGTCATAATAATTAAGTTAAATTATTATAATAAACAAATGTGGGTAACAAACATTGTATTTGTATTTAACTGTCACCTCTTCGTACAGTGTTTTCGAGGTAAGCTGCAACTTCAATAAACAGTGCGTAAAAAATGCAGTTAGAAAAATTAAAAGCCTCTTCTATTCAAGATTCGGTGAACCCAATAATCATTCCGATAACAGTATCGTTATCACAGAAACTACGGAAACATTAATAACTGAACACGAAACTAATAAATATTAAGTGATACCTGTTCAATGAACATTGTTCACTATATGTTCTCATTACAATAATATGCATCTGGTGGTAGTTACTTGAGTAGAAGCCATTTAGCCAGTGTTACCATTAAAAGCTAATGAAGAGCAAATATGGTGGCCAGCTATTTGAACCACAACAATGCTTTCGACCTTTGGTTGCCAAGCACACTGTTCAGACATACAGTACATCGATGGTTTTCTGCAATTAATCTAATTACCATCTGTGGCGTACATGGAGGAATAGGTACAGGCGGATAATAGTAATTCCAAGTAGAATTAATCGAGTCTGATGGCTGTTCATTTTGGCACGGATTATTGCTTGTGCTCAACGGTAATAAAACTGGATGCGGGTAAGACCCACGTTACACTTTAATAAGATCCAACCCCTCCGTATATTCTTAAAAAACCTGATGGCACCGACAATAATGACATTGATACCTTTCGTGATTAATATGGTGAAACTTGATCATCACAGTTTCTCAAGTGACTGTTGTTCGAACGTATAACTGACGAGAACAATATATTTTAAAGTTTTAGCCTTTCGAAGTTACCACTTATCCTGCATGTGTTGATATGCTGGCAGTTTTCCTGGCGCCTTGGGCTATGTTTATTATACATTAATTTTATTAGTTACAGTTACTGTTTATAAATGTTTTTATAACAAAAATTCAATTGATGAAGCCGTTACTTCGTGATAGTTAATCAGGATGAATAAATAGAACAAAATCTACTTTAGTTTCGATAACTGATTCTACTCACCGAAACTATAGTTGTGCTTTATCAATAATAAATTTGTGTAATAGATATGTTACATAGCAGTTTTTGTTCTCGTTTTATAACATTTACCCTGCGTCTGAAACAATCTTTAGTTGATTTGTCTTTAATTTCAAATACTGTGTTTTATTAAAAGTGTGAATATTATATATATATATATATATGAACCACTTATTAACAAAAACGTAGCAAACTTTTGGAGGATTAGTTCTGTTAAATAAATTCTTGTTTATATGTTTAAAATATCGAGATATAACACATATATATATATTATTCATTAAGAGTTTAATTATAGAACTTATTTCAGTTGTTAACCTATAATTTGCAATATCAAAGAAACAATATGGGAATAAAATTTTTTGTTATTCGAATGGTAAATGACAAGTGAGGGTAAAATACCCTAGTAGGAATATTTATAAATTACAACACTAGATAATAAAGTTTAAAGTGCATGAGAAACTTACAAAATCATTTAAGTGTTTGTCAGGAAATGGTGATATTTTATAGATACAATTAATGAAATGGATATAATCACATATATTTTCGCAAAACATAGTGTAGATGCATTTATTAAATTTGGTTAATTTTTATTTGTGATTCACTGATGACTATTACATCTGTCATGTAATGATTCTAGAATTAGAAATTAATGATTTTTTTCTTCTGCTTTAAGAACTTCCATCGTGCTTTTGAATTGATTTCAATTTTTTCGTGAATGTTTTTTAGAGATGGAGTCGTTGAACTAGTGTAGTTCTTATTTGGGTCTAAAAATCCTTCCATATCTGATGCTGGATGTAAACTGTAGAGTCTACTAATTGCTTCTTAACGTTTCGCTAGCACGAGTGGTGAGCTTCTTCAGAGGTCGTTCCATCTCCGATGTTGGATGTAGACTGTAAAGTCTGTAGAGACTGTAGAGACTATAGAGTCTACATCCAGCATCAGAGATGGAAGGACTTCTGAAGAAGCTCTCCACTCGTGCTAGCGAAACGTTAAGAAGCAATTCCAACCAACGACGGCCTTTAGACCTGAATAAGGACTACATTAGTTCATCAACTGGCCGCAAAAGTCTTAACCAATTTGATGGTTCGGCACTTGATGAAACATTTCGACTAATTAATTTAGATAAATAAATAAAACACTTGGTTTCTGTTTCATATATTTAATCAGAAGATCTGACAATTCTTTCGGCTTTTACACCGTTTTCAAGGAATATCAGTCAAATCTTCTGATTAAATATATGAAACAGAAACCATGTGTTTTCTTTATTTGTCTAAATTAATTTATATTTTTAATGTAATTGATTAAGAGTAGGTATATACCAAATTATTGTCAAATACCCAATCGTAATTATTATTTTTTGAACGACTTTTCCGTTAAGTTATTGTGTAAGCAAAATTCATTTTTAAAAGAATTTTCACCCTCTTGATATTATTGATGAAATTTTCCGAACGTTACATCTCGTAAGTAACTTTCTTTTTTCTGCAGAGTAAAAGTTCAGACCATCAATCAATAAAGGATAATTATATTTGAAAATTGGATAAAGATGCATTAACTCACAGATAATAACATAAAGGCAGTAAGTCTTTTCTCGTGAAGAGAAACAGATTTTTGACGAGCGAGGGAGAAAATATAATGTTCAGATATCGTGCAAGTCACCGACGCTATCAAACTAACTGTGCGTGCCCTTTATTGTGACTGCTTGCTAATGAGATTTGAGAACATTTACTATTGCTAAACCCCTCGAAGTGAGATTTTCTAACTAATGACTTAAATCACTTTAGAATAATGTTTCATCATCCTACTTCATTTGTTAACAAACGTTCCTTCGGTTAATATCAAGTCCTTATTAATCACCCTTACTTTGCCATATTATTCACGCATAGACAAACCCTTATTACTTCTGATGATACGTAAAAAATTTACTTCATTAATATTCTGTCTAACATTTTACTAACAACCGAATTTATAACTAATTGTATCAACCTCGACTTTATGGAAATTTAAATACATATTGAAATTTTTAATTAATAAAACACAATTTCCACTATAATTTTATTTTTCTCTACAATTGTTTCACCCTGCTAGGACATCTTCGGGAGAAGTATTCCTTCGGTGAATTAATGGGGTGGGGGTGTAGTTTGGTACATTAAAAGACAAAATTTCAATGTATAAAAATGGAAAAACTGAATTTAATATCTAAAAAGACCGTTTATAATTCAAAATTAATTCCATGAATCACCTATTGATTTGAAATTATCTTCTGCGCCTATATAAAAATTCTCTAAACATTTAAAAATTCCTGCACTTGATCGAAAATAGCTACATTTCGTCAGGAGTCACGAAATCAAACTTTTTGACATTTAACCCGGAATAAAAACGTTTTGAAAGTTTCCTGCTTTCTAAGCTAATCATTATCTGTAGCTCAAAATGCTCGTCAAATTGAAGACCTATTATCTCCTTTAGTTTTTAGCACTACCAATATAGACATTGTATATTTATATGTAAATTGACCTTTTTTTATTGTTGTGCTTATGGTTATTGTAGTATTTTGTTTGAATGTTAGCGAATACGAGTTTTAGTGAATAAGTTGAAGGGGGATTTTCGGGGTTTAGCTGCCTATTATTGGGGACAATGATGAGCGCGGTTGGCATTAGCAAAGGATACGGTCAAATGGAACAATGCGGATCGTCAGTATAATTACGGAAAAAAGCAAATGAAACATATGAATAATATGAAGTCATTTGGACGGAATGACATATTGGGACGTTTTGAGTAGATGCCCTGGCAAACTAACCTGATCTGCGAGAATATATAGATACATATACGTAAATGTTCAAATAGCTGTTCATGATTGGCATGTATTTCATGATGGCCCTATTTGATTAGGGAGAACGCTTAATGATACGTACAATTTCGTTGCATGTAGGTAGATATATACATATTATATACATCGTCCATCCACAATGTCACATGGTCGAGATTACCGCATTCACTCCAGACATGTGGGACCAAAACAAATAACCTTTGATGAACGGTGATTCATTTTCATTTCTGGTTATCGTCCTTCCAAATTGCCGTTTTAGAAAATTAACAACTCGCTTTTGTTCTCTGCAATACCAGCTGCTCCTCATTTCCAATTTTAAAATGCGAACCTGTTATTTTCCCTCTTCAAAATACCACAATAATGTAAAATACAATTACTTACATTAATAGTTACCATTACCATTACAAATGATGTGTACCTACAATTGATGAAACATACTAACATTAATATATTGAAAGTATTTACCGTCATCACTTGGTGAAACATGTTTAATTATAAAATAAATATAAACAAATATAAAGAAAATAATTATACGTATTTAAATCATGTATGTTACATGGTTGGTATAAATACATAGACCACATTTTAGTCATATGAACAGGTACGGATAGGCAAATCTCAAATTTTTTCAATTATTTAAATAAAAACATTCAGTTTACCGTTGAAATAGGCAATAGATCGAAACCGGTCGTGGGATGTGGCTTTCAGTTCGTTGTGCCTACTTGTTAGGACGCGTTAAAAATGTAAGACCTTTGATCTTAACATTTAGACGAATAAGGATATTAATTCCTTCTTTTTTGAATATAAATTTTTTATATTAAATATTTGACCAAACGAGCTTCGAAAACAACCCCCTCCTTAACCCAAACATAGTTTAATTCTGTATGATATAAGTAAGACACATTGTGTTTTTAGATTTAGTTTGTGTAAACTCTGTAAACTCCTGAAGATGCCCTAAACAGGCGAAATACGTATAAAGAAAGTAAAAATCAAGTGAAACTTCCAAGTGTTTTATTGCTGACTTATTTATTTTATACTAACATTATTAGAATAAAACACAATAATTGAGTTGCACGAGAATTTTTATTGTTCCACAATAATTATTTTGGCATACTATTGCATATGGAGAATGTATACTTACCGTTAATAATTATAAAAATAAAAAAACGTTAAGATAGTTCAATAATTCAATCTATCTAAAATGAATCTATAAACGAGCATTTGGTTGATTAGAATGTTTCCTTTTGTTGCATGGGTAGATATGTAGTTTTTTGTTAAAAAATGTAAATATTGAGTCCAATATTCAATATCTAAATCATTGTACAGTTCGGAGATTCCATCGCATAATTTGCATGATATGCTTATGTTCTTTGATTCTTATTTGCAGAAATTGACCTCTTTGTCCTATATATATTGAGTTACATTTTTTACAATTTAATTGATAGATTCCACTTTTGTATAATATATGTACTTCTTAATATAATTATAAATTATTTCATCTAAATAATAAGAGCGTTTTCGAATCGAAAATGTTATTTAATTTTATTTTAATAGGTAATTATATAATTATTATTTATAAATGTTGAGATATTTATTCGACTATCACATGGAAAATGTAACGTGTAACAAGTGTACCTGTCCGGCACCTCCACCATTATATTACGATAATAAATTTAACATTGCAAAAAAATGTGATGATATTAAGACAAAAAGATACGAAACGGGTGGTTTTTTAATTAAAGAATGCTGTTCTCTCATTTGTATTTCGTATTAAAAAATATTGACATTATTTCAGTACAACATAACTCATATTAAAAGCGCTAAGTAAATATTGTTTATTTTTGAAAGCGTAGCAGATTTTATTGGATTTTAAATACGAACTTGTAAAGACATTGGGACTTATTAAGGTTTAATTTTGGCAATAACTGAGCATTTCTCTATACGTACAAGGTTTATGACAGCATTCATCTGCAACACCTCTTTTCCCACCCAACCTATTTCTTTTCCGAAGTCCTAATTTGTTCTCTCTTAAACGCCCGTTGAACATGGAGGGAAATAAACCGTTTTCTTCGTGATCATCGTTCTCTTGTATGACGTTATCCAAACGATTTCCTGAAAGTAAATGTGTTTTTTTAAACCTTCATAAACTGATTTAGTCACAATATTCTCACGGTCTCTTTTAGTAACTAATCCATTGTAGAGTCCTTTACATGCTAGAGCAAGTGCATTGGTTAAAGTATTGCCACAATACCTTTTACTTTCATCAGGGGAAGAATAATAAGTATCACAAAGAACGTTGGCACATATAACGAATAAATATAGTAATAACAATCGAAGATTCATACCTGCAAAGAAAGTGTTTTGCTAAAATCAAATCCTAATGTGGGTACGGTACGCCCAGGGTGTTAATCTAAGCAAACATTTTTTAATGTTCCGTACTTTTGAAGAGATGTCGGAATCCTTATTAGAAGATCACAACAACTTCTCATGAAAACTATTAAATATAGATATTTGAAACCTAAATGCAATTGTTTTAAAAATTTAGGTGTCATTATCGTTAACTATCAACAACTAACAGTAAAAATGTTTTAAATTGGAATTACTTGAACGAAAACAGAAAACGTTCATACTCTTAACTTTAAACTACATGCCAAATATATGACATTTAAAAGGGAAAACTATTAATTCAGCATGCGTTTAATTTGTATTAACAGAATATTGGCCTAGCTAAGTATGTTGCTTCGGAGACAAACGATCTATATTTCTGTCATTTTTGGTTTATACGACACTAATTTAGTCTATAAACAACTTCTCAGTAAACTCATGGAACAAGAATTATTTAATTACTATATGGTAAAGGTTCATTTAACTGTTTTGAATTATTCGAATAATTCATTATCGGTTATTTCAACAATAAAATAAAATTTTTAATAAAATAGGAGCAATATTAAATGAAGTAATCTTGACATGCATTTACAAACTAAAATCGTAAATTTAATGCATATATGTTATAGGATTAACAAATATTAAAAAAAAAAAATTCAATGCCAGCTGAAAACTTTCAGTGTTAATTAAACTAAAAAACCATTCGTTTAACATACCAAAATTAAAAGTGCAAAATTTGTTGTTTAAATGGATTGCTTCATCTAGGTGTAGTTTTGGCGATAAAGAGTAATACAAGGTACGGAACAACTTGTTCGCTATTTACAAGATTTACTACACCCTGTATAACACACACTACCACTTTAACTTAAATGTCTCGTAATAACAACAATCGAAATTGCAAAATAAATTTGCAAAATTAGAATAAGGATACTTACTTGTTAGAGGATGTTGTTCTGATAAAATCAGTTTGCTGTTTGATCATATTTCGCGATCGTAAAGCTCTTATATTCCCTGTAGATTCTAATTATTATGACGTGTTCATTGAAAAATATGTTGCCCTCAACATTAATAACTAGTTCATGTGTCGGTTCATTGTGCAACATACATGGCGACACTATTCAGGCTGGATTTAAGGAAAATATTGGCCCACGTAAAATATGGATGAATCCAATTACTATTCCCTGTTTGTCTACGCAAGTAAATAAAACAAAAATAGAACATTCTTGCACTAGACAGACCGATCAATTAATTGCCCAACAACGTCTTACACAGTCTGTCATACGGCTGGACGACTTTCGGTGGAAAACTCAACAAATGAAAATTTATAAATTTACTTTATTTCTCGTCTCTCGTAGTATTAGTTAACTATGTTTACGACACAAGGGTCCAAACGAGATGGCTGCAGGAGGAAAGGGGTGGTCAGGGTAATCGCTACAGAACGGCGATGATTGATTACACTGTCTTTTATTTACACGTATAACAAATTGTGGCGTCTGTGTATCAACTCGACCAAGCCAGTGCATGCGATATTATGTGGCGGCTATGAATACCGATGGGATGGGTAATATTTTCGATTCAATTCCACGTTATTAATCTTCTCGCTTATTCTTTCATCTACGTATGCCGTTGAGCGTCCTAATTTTCACGGATTAATTTATTAGAAGCACGGTATCATTCTAAAGATCATTTTGCATATTCTTTTCACGTAAATATATACTCGGTACTGGCCATTCAAGAAATTTTTTATTAAAATTTTAAGAAAAAATCCTAATACATGCTTCAGTAGCTAAAGGATTACCTTTACAAGAAAATTGTTGGACTGTTTTTCAACATTAACTTGGCAAGTTTCCAGATTAATTACGTACAAAGACTAAGCTAAGTCATGATATGTCATTTTACCACCTTTGGATTTTGAGAAGTTGGGCTCAACTTCAATTTTGACACATTTATGAGAATTTCTTACATGAAATAAATAAGAGCAACATTAAATGAAGTAATCTTGACATGTATTTAACATTTACAAACTAAAATCTTAGAGAACCAAAAGATTAGGTATTTTTTGTCACTGAACTAGAATCTGACCTCATAATTAACCCAATATATTAAGATTTTGATATATCTTGTTTGAATTTGGGATTAGGAAACTCTGGAAAGTCCTGTTTACCACAAATTATCGAAAAATATTGAAATTTCGAAATACCCTAATTTCAAATCGTTATCAACAAAATTTTGTTTAAGTGTCAAACAGTATTCTTTAAACCTATACTTTTGAAGATGGCCTTTGGCAGAAACAATTGTTGAATTTTGCAATAAAATCCATTAAAACCATTTTAGAAATTAATTTGGTCTCACTAATATTTTTCGTAATATTTTTATTTTGATGCTTTAAATAGGATTATAATTAAATAAGAGAAATAGTTTGGTCGGTGACTGAATTATGAAACATTATGATAAACTATAATAATAGTATTATCTTATATACTCTTGATAAAGGTGTTATCCACTGAAACATATGTACAGTTTTTCTAATATACATTTGAAACATTTAAAAGCTTTTTTATTATATTTTGTTTATGATTAAAAATCACGTTGGACTAAATATTGATCTGTTGATTTTCTGACCAAAATGGTGTGCCTAACTGGTTGAAAACATTCGTTCATAAAGGATCAATTGAAATGTAGTAAACAAAATGAACTTTTTCGAACTGCAGGTGAGTATATAGATATCTGGTGGTGCAAACCTCCGGACATATTGGAAAGCTATTACCAATTTAAATGCATTTACGTACTGAACAAACCCATTTCTGTGTTCCTACGTGACATATGTATATGCATGAATATTGATGGATATACATATATGTATAGATGTAGTACGTTTGCACATCAAGCTGGTGAACTAATAAAAATCATAATTAATAGGAACACCTGAGTTCTAACAGCGGATCGGTCGGCAACACATAGCACAAATAGCGTTACACAGAGAGCTGTGATGGAACAGATAAATCAATTCTGAACCCGACTATCGCTTTGGCTGCCTGATCGTCGCTGATAAATTTCAATATGCTGCCCAAATGGAATGCAATTCCAGAGGGAAATTCCGCGCACAAACTAATTCGTCACATCTGAAATTGTTTACTATCAAAGTCAAAGTAATTAGAGATTTGACAGAAAGGACCCCTCGTTCAGACGTCCATAACCACCACCGTCACGAGTACTGAGTTATTATAAACAGGTAAAAACCCAATACCAACAACCAAATCGTATGAAACGGCTCAACTGACTGCTCAAAATATAGAATCAATTTTTAGAGGGAGAAAATCAACATTCTCCTAAAATCTGGAGATGATGTTATTCGGTGTACCGTTTAACATAATAGCCAACAACAATTGCCTCTTTAATAATACTACAAATTTGATGAAAACATTTTAAAGTGATATATTTTATTACAGTAGACACTAAACATAATGGAGTTGATCATTTCTAAATCAAATCTTTCGATCACTCCATCAACAGTGAGTTAAATGTCATGCCAAACCGATCAATCTAACTTGTAGCTTCATCATTGTGCAAGACAGAGTTTAATATCTACACGTAACAACGAGAATTGACTCTTTGAGTGTGCTTTGAGTGTAATAATGCACAGACTTCTTTAAACTTAACATTTATTAATAACACTAACAAAATTGATAATAGCAATAATAGACATGTGATATGTCGGCAAGGAAGAACGAGAATGTTCAAATCGCTTTACCGAAGTTCTGTATGTGGTCAAGAATACCGAGTTAACATAGGCACGTGCAGAAAGCGTATACAATAAAAAGAAACTTAAACTTTTGGGTGTTTCATTCTCACCAGCTGCTCATTCTGGTGGGCAGGCAATCCCTCTGACTTACACTGTAGTGCAAAGCCGGAGGGTAGGGCGTAAGACCCTCTTCAGAGAGAGACAGATGAGACGAACGAAATGAAAACAAAAGAGAAGTGAAATATTACCACCCAAGCATTTGTGTAAAAGGGGAGGCTTTTGAGAAAAAGATGCCCCGACTCTTTACTTTATCATTAAATAGCCAAGCAATTCTCTAAAGCTACTAATCTTTAGGTATACCGAACGGCATGGTCTAGTGGTCTAGTGCTCTAGATCATTGCTTAGCATTCGGGAGGTCAACCTTTGAAAATTTGGTGAAACTTTCCTTTTGTTTGTTTTGTACTTCATTAAGTATGTTTCACAACAGTTGCACCCCACAAAGTGTTCAGTTTATCCAAAACTTCTCTCAATTTTCACTGATAGAATAATATCGTATAATTATAGCGTTTTGTTTGTCGAACATATGTATAGATTCTTCTTCTTTCCCAATTCATTTCTTTTACATTACTGAAGTAATTCATAAGTCATGGAATTCTGGGATCCGCCAACGTCAATAAAAAAACCCTCTTTGAAAATATTTTCAAATGTTTTTAGTTTCAAGCTCAAACAAAATCTGAAATATGCTGATCACTGTTTAGAAATTAACTGTAAGTATTATTGTTTTGAAATAAATGATTTAGTAGTATTTGAAGTTTTAGTTGCTGTAGCTGAAGTGCCAGTGACATTCCAAAGATTATTAGAGCATTTCTTACTATTACCAATTAAAAATCTTTCTGATGAAATAAGGAAAGTAATAATTCACTTATATTCGAAAGTAAAATCTGCTATACATGTCGCTGATAACATTATTTTATTTAAGTATAATTGACTCAAGATTTTCTTCATTTTATTATAGTTAAATAATATGATTGTTCATATATAATCTTCTATAAAAACATGAAAACACTTAATAATTGTTTCGTCTTACTGTAAGGCTTCATCAGAAGTATAAGAATTTTTCATCCAAAGGCTAATGTTTGTATATTATAATTTTGTGGAAAAAAAATAAATTTTGCAAATCTCAAACCTTTAATAACTTTCAAATACATTAGGTACAATCTTTTCTTATTTTTAGTAGCATCTCATTGGAAAGACATAATTATAAGGGCTTTACAATCTTTTCCCTATCTTTAGATATCGTTTTAGTTTTTCAAAAATTCATAACCTTTGATTGAATGAAATATTCATAGCATTTCCTCTAATTACTATAATTGATTGCTTGGAAGCACCTGGTGCTTAAATTCACGCAGGTATTTGTTTGCTTTCAATGATCAATTGAGGTTTTTATATCGGAAGGTACATAGAACAACTTAGCGTATCAATGGTAATATCTTTACAGATAGCACTTGACCGTTCGCATCGGTCATCTCAATTATTTTAACATTAATGCATTTTCTAATACAAACAATACGGTGATTGTGCGATAAGGCATGAGTATTAGAATAACTGTTTATTGTGATACAATCTAGCAACTCACGAAGAATATTTAATGATATCATCATCAATCAGATATTACTTTTTCAAAAACTCCACTTAACTAGTACAAACTCATAAAGTAAACATTTAGTTACCACACAAAAAAATCTTTACACAATACATTATAAATAAATATTAATCTATTAACAGTTTTCAAAAACTCTCCTACATAAACTACCTAACTTGTAAAATATGCAAATACCCAAGTAAAGAAATCCTAAATTGGCTAAATTTTAATATTTCGAGAATAACCTGATGAGCACAAACAAAAAAAAACACTGTAGTGCAAAGCCGGAATGCTAAGCAATAACCTAAATCACTAGGCTACGCCGCTACACAAACAAATCTCTAATTAAGAACTTATACACATGAATTAGGTACATAGACGATATCCTTTGTATTTATGTAGATTCCATTAGGCATATAAATAAATAACATCCTACAGAAATATCAAGTTCACAATGGGATTAGAATTAAATCGTACCATAAATTTTCTAAATATACACTGACAATAATAAACTTGAATACGATAATTATAGAAAAGAGACCTTTTTCAGATGCCATATTTTTCTATACAAATCAAACCAACATTTTAATACAAAAATTTCAATCATCTACAGTTTACTACGTAGCATCATAAATTTCCTATTAAATCAAAATAATTTTGACAAAGAATTACACTTCATAAAATCCAAAGCACAAAACAACGAATGTAACCCCAATTAATAAACAAAATGTTAAATAGAAAATTTAAAAACAAATACTTGATCAGATTTATTCGCAAATAGGAACAATAGGCAAAATAGAGAAAAACAAAAATGAAGTGTTTATAGAATCACATGTGCTGATTGTGATGCGATATGTATAGGGCAAACGACTGAAATCAGTCAATTAATAATGGTAGTATTCCCATCATCCACATTTAAACTAAAAACTATTGAGAAAACCTAGAATCCTAACAACGTTGGTATCTAAATATAAATAGAAGTAATACTTTACCATTGCGGTAGTTTCTGTATTAACTCCATGATAATAATCTGATAAAACCAAACAATCGTTAGAGAACTTCTAAATAAAAGTGTTTTACAATTAGTCCACCACAGATACCATTACAATTAATATAAATACGAACTTGGTCAGGTATGTAAAAATATTAATTAAACAATTATTTCCAATGTTTCTCAACTTATTGAGAGCTTCTTCAGGGGAAATGTTTTTTGCCAAAAGCAAAACACCAACCAATCTTTCTCCTAATTAAAATTTTATTAAAAGTTGTATAGGTAAGAAATGTAATATAGCCACAGCACTGATATTACTTACTTAATTATTATGTACTTCATTTTATAAATTTACAATAATAAACAGCGGAACGTTGGAGGGAATTGTTTAATTAATATTTTTATATACCTGGCCATGTTCGTATTTAGGGAGAAGTATGGGTACATTAATATAAATGTATTGTTAAACTCAATTTAATTGTTAAATAATTCAGAAAATTTTGTTGTAAAACAAAAGTCGATTAATGCCTTTCTTCCGGCTCGTAATAACGAATATTTTCGAGTGATTGTAACGGAAATGGTATCATTTATAATGGGCAGAACCCCTCTGTATTCCAATTAATCTAAAGTACCTGACTATACAAATATACAAGAATGTGCATGAACCCTGTCAAAAAAATAGATGTTAATTAATAAATTTATGTCACGATTCGCCGTATCAAATTCATAATAATATCAAATCTATAACGTGTTATTCTCACGATTTACGCTTTACGTGTTGAACTGCATAAGGACGGTTACGATAGATAAGTCAAGGTTATAATATATATGATCAGCAACTTTTAACGCTAAACAACAACATATGGGAGGTAGTCCGTCGTATATGTTATTTTAAAGGAAAATAGGTATACCAGGAGTATGTATATATAAAATACGACATAGGACAAGATGCTTTCTAATTTTATATTAAACAAATATTTAACTACATAAAATAGATAAACACTTCTAGCGGCTTTTCCTTAAAATTCAAAAGTACAAAGCACTAAGAAAGAAGAAAGTGATTTTTTAAAAAAACAAACTGGCTCAAGGCTAGATTAAGTGGTGCCTGTGTATATTAAATTAGTAAACTAACACAATGTGTATCTGTATTCTGTTGAAACTATATCGTGGATTTTATATTTCACTTTCACTGTCATTGGAATTATTTACGGAGCGGGGATTGGTGAATTGAAAGGTAAGCAAGAACTTAATACAAGTCAGTCGCAAGATGGTTCCCAATTGAGTAAAGTGAATTGCATACATACATACATATATAGACAATGACAACAATAAGGAAAATTGTGGTTCGAATTGTATTTATATTTTGTGTGATAGTTATTTTATTGAGGGACTATACAGGCCTCGTCGGTATTCTATTAGGGGGTGATAGGACGCAACCTAACTCTTCGCAACATAGACTACCACCTAAACCGTCCAATCCAGGATATGGGGACAGCAAAACAGAAATAGATCTGGATGCAGATATTGAAGAAGACTCAATTAATAATATTGGTTAGTACAATACACTAAAATGTTACATATGGTAAAAAGAATCGGGAATCTGCACCAACAGTTACTAAATATATACAGGTTGGTCCAAAAGTGCATTACACTACAATAAATTAGTTATTATTGGAGCTGGAAAAATGTTCAGTACACAAACTAAAATGGAACAGATTTTAATTCATTTGGAATTACTAAATCGGTTAATTATTTTATTTTATTTTTTTGAGAGTATTTGGACATTGGTAAGTCACAAACAACTCTGTTTATAAAAATTAACATTGTTACTTTTATTAAGTAAGGGATTTAGGTATCAAAATTGATCATTGTTCTATTTGAATTTGGAATGCAGGGCTTTTACTCGCTCTGTATATTGTTATAATATAAATCAAAAATGTGTTACGCAATTTGAAAGAAAAACACATTTTCAAGGTGTTTTCACAATAACATATACCTTAATGTATATTAAAAAAACAGATACAGTGTGTGAAATGAAATTAAATTTAATAAAATTGGTCATGAAACATGAATTATTCGGTAAAGACCTATCTAATCTGGGGGGTAAGTAATCATGAAAAAGGGCAATCCAAAAGTGCTTGTAACATTGTTTTCCAACACCAATAATAAGCCAGCATTGTTGAACCACCCTGTATATATACTAGTCAGATCGGAAGAAAAAATATTTTACCAATAATAATAATAGATTCTCAGCTAATATTTAAGGGCGTATCTACATAGAATATAACCCTGCTTACCTTCAAACTTTCTAAATCGTTCCTATTATATATAGATAGATACATAAAGTTATACACAGAGTAGTAGTGTAGTAAAATCCGTTTGCATTCCATAGCTGAAAATTTACATACTGGTAATAAACGAATCAAAGTAATTATGTTATTTTTTGCAACAATGTGTTATTTAATGTTACCTCTCAGTTTAAAAATTTTGGGAGTTAATGTGTCTACCTTACCTTATCGGTAAAGAATTTCGAAACAATTAACGTTTATAAGTAGAGAAGTTTACAAAATAGTTATTATTTTATTTGTTTAAAGGCCAGTGTTAAGTAAAATAATAAAATCCGTTATTTTTCATAAATAGGTATTATAAATGGAATTAAAGAACCTTGATCTCAGTTAAAACGAAGTTATTTTTAACACTCTTTATAATTACTTATTTACATAATAACAAATTGCCTCATAACACGACTGTTATTTGAACAACAGATGAATTAATTTTAATGCCAAAAGCGTGGAATTACACTTCACTTATATACAGATATGTATAAATATAAATATGGAATCAACAGAAACAACTACTCCGAGGGCTAATACCCCTACCGGCATTGAATTACACTGTTGATTCCGATGGATTCTTAGACGAAGATATAACATATTCAAAAAAAGAAGGCATTAAAATCCTTTTTCGTCTAAATTTTAAGGATCACAGATCCCTCATTTCGAACGCGTCCTACCAAGTAGGCACAAGGAACCAAAAGCCATATCCCACGACCGGTTTCGACCTATCGCTGGCAGAAAGGCTTTTACAAGCTATGTAATAAATATAAATATTTATCATATTGATGAGACCCGGTAGGTCTAAACCGGTCGTGGGATGTGGCTTTCGGTACGCTGTGCCTACTGTGTAGGACGCGTTCGAAATGTGGGATCTGTGATCCTTAAAATTTAGACAAAAAAGGATTTTAATGCCTTCTTTTTTTGAATATACAGATATGTATTAAATAAAAATTAGAAACTCTAGCTACAGAATTGTATCGCTTTCGTGAACTGTGTAAAAAAAAGTAAAAGTATTAAACAACTGTTTGCTGCTATAACGTAATAAAATAAAATGGAGCCACACATCTCAGTACCGGAAATTATATAAGTTGAAAAGTAGCACTTCTACACACTGGGTAACCAAACCAACGACTTTCTCTTTCATTTAAATTCAGCATATACGTTTTATATTATAGAATATAATATAGCAAACTTCCTTCCTTAAACAATTTCATTTTAATTTATCTGTCTATCGGAAATAAACAATAGATGCAAACGTTCATTTAGCAAGGTCAAAAGAATGTAATTTAACACTTCAAATCAACTTTATAGCCGTCATTATTAATATTATTTCGCCAACATAAGCGCTCTGATATTGTGTTATTATTCTTACACAAAAATTTGGATCGATAAATAGTTTCGATAGGTAATAAAAGAAAGCTGTATACAAACAAAAAACAAATTAAAAAGCTTTTTAACTGATTCCAGCACTTTCAACAAATAAAATAATAACAATTGAATAGTTGACAGTAATTCAAAGTCATGTAAAATCAATTAAATGAAAAGAATAGATACAGTAGGAAAATAATAAAATCCGTTTTTAAAGAAAACATGAGAAAGTCAGCAAGTAATGAAATCGATACATATTAATTTTGTTATTTGAAATTGCTTTTTTAATTCATTTGGTATGCGAACACATTATTCTATTATATCTCCATGTGATTTCAGGGTTTTATTCAAAAAACGTGGTTTCACTTGCAGAAATTACGATATTTTCAATTTTTTTTTCAAAATTTTTTGAAATCAATTCAACAGTAGGTACAATATACATTTATAATAATGTTCAAAACTAATATTGTTTCTCTATCTCTTCAGCAACATTAAAACCAAGTTGACATAATACCTAGTTATGACAGTATACCGCCCTCTACCGATATCTGCTCCTAATTGAAGTGCGCTTGCAATTAAAGAGCTAGTTCCATTATCTAACAAGATCGATATCATTTTACTGTAAATATCAGTACTTTCATAACTAGATATTATATCAACTTTTAGGGATGTTTCTATAGTTTATACGAATAAGTAAATGGTTATATATTATAAGGCATGTTTTTTAAGTAAGTACCGTTTAGAAATTTATAAAAAACGTGCAAAGATATCTTAATAATTTTATTTTTACATGAACGCCTGTACCTTAATCTACTTTTCTACATAATTACCTTCAATGTTGAGGCACTTGTCATAACATTTGACCAGTGACCAGTTTTTGAATACCCTTCTCATAAAACTCTGCCTCTGCCGCCTGACTCGTTAACTCGTCGTCTTGAAGACGCTGACCGCCCAGATGTTTTTTCAAGTGCAGGAACAAATTGTAGTCACTGGGCGCCAGATCAGGGCTGTACGGAGGATGATCTAGAGATTCCCAGTGAAAAGGTGTGATGAGATATTTGGTCTGATTAGTCACTGCGGCAGAATTTCAAAACGGTACTTACTTAAAAAACATGCGTCGTATTAGCAAAAGTTGAAAGTAACGAATTATTCGTAATAGTTACGAAGTAGTTATAGATATATAATGATTATAACAATTACAAAGATAATTTTCCTTCTAGGACCTTCACCTTCAACAAGGACCCAAATACTTCAGACAATCAAGAGTGCTTGCCTTCCAAAATTAATTTGTGAACTAAATGCCACTCCAAGGAAAGACAAGTTAACAGAATCAGAACGAGCTCTTTTGACATTGATAAGGTGAATTTTGGCTTTCACGACGACCTAGTAGTCACTGTATTAGTATTAATCCTCAGGGTTCTAATCATACGGATTTTATTTTGTTCCGACGTTTCGTCAGCTTTGTATTACCCTTCTTCAGGACAAATCTAAACCGACAACCAAATCTAAAATGTTAATTCAGATCTGTTTTGAATAAGTGAATTGCATGCCAATGAAACGTCGGCACAAAATAAAAACCACATTGAAGATGGCAGCCGCAGTTGCCGACGAAACGTCTGGACGAAACCGTTCACATCAACCACGGGCTACAAGCCCGAATCATCATTCTACTATGAATTCCAGCCGTGAAAGCCTATGTTCTTAAATTATTGATATTTAAATTTTCTTCATTCATTATTGACTGAAAAATTAACTATGCTCTTATAATGGAAAGTATAACTTAAATATAAGATTGAGAATAAATAAAAATCGTAAAAACATTATTTGAAAAAAAAAACCGAATAATTCAATATTTTCGAATTATTCGAAAAAACGAATATTCGATTAGGATAGCCCTAATAATTACCTAAGTTAATAGTTACTGATCTACGATTAAAACATAAAAACGTGATTCAGATAAAAATATCGTTCCATCAAAATAAACAATGTAGCTAGTCAACTTTCACCTCGACGACACACGTATACAGTATTTGGTAATAGTTAAGTGTGTCAGTTATAACTCATTGAAAGGAAGCCACAGCAACATACGTAATAATTTCAGGTTATTATTCAATAATTTTCAAGCTTTGTTTCAATAGAATAATGTCAGTATGCTAACCAATAAGAATAATTTAAAATAAAACGTCTGCTCAATTTTCTCAATATAATAATGTAACTAGTTTAATATAACGGATGGATTTTTTCGTTTTATTTTATATTTTTAACGTTATCGTGTACTTTTTAGAGATACATCGGTTTCAACAACAGCTGAATTAACATCCAAGTACCACTTTGCTGCTCACATGGGCCAGTTAATATCCGGCGTAGATGGTAATGGATGTCATAACTTTTACCCTACGTGTCCATTCCCGGGGTTAAAAGTGCTACAAATGATAAAAAAAGTTCGCATGCGATGAAAACTGTGAGTTCGAGATATAGGAATGGAATAACAACAAGCCAAAGCAAACGAATTCAAATTAAAAGTAAAGCATAATTGTTTTGGGAAAGCTGAAGGCTCCAAAGGGAATTAGAGGGAATTTAAAGGGGACATTTGGGAAAGAAACTCAAATTAAATGCATACATCAGACGAGTTTTCCCATTTTCTGACGTCCACTTACTAAAAATTTAATCTGAAGATGATCTCGACAGGAAGGAAAACAGGACTTTTACGAAGATGATAAAATTTAATTACTTTTGAATAATAATAATAAAATAAATAAAATTTAAATAGCTACACGTTTATACAGATATTTATATTTCAATATAATGCTAGTCTTAAGCTAGTCAATAAAAACTTAAACTATGTATTTCTTTCAAATATTACAATAAACATCTTGCATGTATATATATATAAATGGAGGTCTAGTTCATTACATTATGTGGTTGTCCATATATATATATATATATATATATATATATAAATATTTCTGTTTCCCTGATTTTTGCGTTGTTTATTCCAAGAAGTTATTAACCTGTTCCAGTTATCGTACTGTAAAAATATCTATAATAACGTTGGATAGGTGTTCACGTTATTTCAAACTCTTTACTGACGAAAGAACATTTCGAAATGAGCAGGTAGGATATTTAACTTAGTTTGTTACGAGTACCAAGCAGTGAAAGAGGTAAAATTAGAGGCAATTCTAAACAACGTTCGGAAACGAACTGATGCTTATTTGTCGCATAATGTAAGCATTTTAAAGAAAGCTGACCGCTCATTATACCAATATTTCACAACGTTACCATGTGCAGAAAAAAAGGCGTAAAGCCTCGGCTAACATTAATACACATTTCCATGTGAGGTCGTAAATAAACGCAGTAACCATTAAACTTTTGTGAACGGCCATTTCCAAATGTCTCTATTTGCAAATTTTACGAACCAATACAATATGATTAATGCAGGACCCAGTCCATGGTTACGACCACACGCAAATTGGCTGGATGAAAAAAGCAGAAAAATAAAAATGTACGAAAAGAAACAAAACCGTCCAACGTTTATTATTTGAAGATGACGACGAGCACTTCAATTAAAAAAATAACTGCGCCCATACTCAAACATGGTCATATTTTAGAAATGCGGAATGTACTTTGACACCAGTTAATTCCGTTTAATTTTTCGCCGCCAACAAGGATTACGTTTCGTTAAGATCCGACCTCTCTCATTAGACCTCATGAAGTCTCGTGAAAGATGCCCATTTTTACCGAGCCACAAGGCAATTTAATACTGTACAATGAATATCCGAACAAAACCCACCCCAAAAACTCTTAAAAGTCAAACAGGAATTTTTCTCGTTAGCGATAATATCTTAAAATATACAAAATAGAATTACCTACCTGACACTAAAAATGTAAAACGTCTTTGACTCACTATATCTTTAAAAATATCCAACATAACAATTTAAAATGGGGGAGGAAATATTACTAGCGTTTTGAAATACGTTATAGATGAAAAAATCGTCTAAACTAATGATATTTCTTTCCAAAAACAACGGCAAATATTCTACGAAAATACAATCCAACCTCTAATAAAAACAAAGACGTCTATCGCGATTTCGAACTTATTAGTCCTCATCATCACGTCATAGACAGTTCCGACAAAACACCAACCAATCTTAATAAATAAATAAATACAAACAGCGTAGTGAGCACCATCTGTAGATATTTGGTACTTATTTGTGGGATTCACTAATGTTAATCAAGGTCCTATTCTAATAAGGATATACTTTTGTTTAATATTTTTCACTGTCACTTTATTTCGGTTTTGTTTCACTGATTCTTAATACTTTAGTTTGAGTATAATTATTTTATTTTTCTGTTGTTCAAGCAGTTTAATTTTCTATTAGGAATCTTAATATGCCTTCTCCAGTTTTTTTTAAATAATATGTCGTTGTTGTTACTAAAGTTGTCGTTAATGATACCTTTTGTATTGTAAATTTAGACTTTTTTGAAGTCTGCGTACCATTGTTCTTTTTATTGTTAAAAGACGCGCGATCTATTTAATTACAGTAAGAAATATTTTCCTGTCGTGTAATCAAGGACCATTTTTAATGTTTAAATCTGGATAACACGGTAAGACAAAGCCGTTCCTCTTCAATGAATCCCTAAATACTCAGTATCAAACATATATTTCATTTCAAGTATTAGCAAACTCCGTTTCTTGAAATTCATTCGTGGACCAAGCTTCTTTAAATCAAAGTTGAGTTTTTATGTGTCTACAACTCCACAAGAGCATGTACATAGAAATAATTATATAATTTTAAACAGAAATTGTAGTTATGTTAGTATATCCTTTATATCATAACATATCCCTTAAAAATTCCTTTTCAAATAATATTTCATGTGATACAGAAAAAATGAAAACATAAAAATATTTTATTCAAGTATTTACTATAACTTTTCCTAATAATGTAAAACAATTTGTGATGGAATGGAAGGTTAACAGGCTGGAGAATGACATGGATGGGTTGATTGTACAGACCTCAAAAGGGGAGACAAAAATTAGAAAAAATGAAGGTTATTGTAAAGATAGATAGATAGATTCGCATTTCCTTTTCCGGAAATCCTAAAAATGTTATTGATGCACTTGATTTACTTAAGAATTTATTATACAGTGCGAAAGTAATTGAGTAAAAGTGAAATACATGTCTATATCCGTTTCTAGTTGTTACACATTTCCTGTATATATATATATAATTTTACTACCTGTACCATAATTACATCACGAATAGCTGGTAATGAATTTGTAATTGATTTGGAGGAGCCATTGCGTTACATATTACAATTAATTAATAATAGTATCATGGTTGAATGCAAACAAAGGTTATAGGTACCTGTTCCATAAGTGGATGTAATAAAGTAAAACACCATACGGTGTGGTATAGGAGAAGTGGTGGTGGCCATAATACTTTCACTTTGATAAAGTTGATTTGAAGTGCAAGACCAGGCAATATTTTCACTTTCGGTGTACTTCACGAACGTTTCAACATGAAATCTCAGACTCTTGTACTGTGTGCGTCGCTTGCCAGTGTTTTGATCGTTTTAGAACAGGGCTTAAATGTTAAAAGCCAACAGACCCCAGCCATAGATCTTCCGGTTGAACTCGTGGGATTCCCTGTTATCATCGTAGCCGTCAAACTCTCCAACTTTGTTAAAAAACTGGCCTACTCCTTAAACCCAAGTAAGTAAGCATTACAAGTGGACAACCACTATTCGTTTTATTTAAACCGATAAGTTGTAAAACGGAAGACGAAATTTAAGGAACTGATAGTCTTATTCGCTTTTCGTATAAATGTGATAATTTATTTCTTATTGTTGTATTTAGTGTAAGTATTATAAAAATAACATTTTTTCGTAAATATACACGCATTTCTTTTTTCTTAATGGAAAAAATATTGCTCAAACTTATCATTCAATAATATGTTACAACATGTTTGTCGCAGTGTATCTTACTACTTAAGTTTTACAAAAGAGGCAAATACTATACTAAAAACTTTAAAGTTCAATACATAGTTAATAAGAAGACGAAATACTTAACGTAAGTCACTGACTTATTCATCAGATATTCTCACATTCGCCAAAATAAAACGAATGGACTTTATTTTCAATATTAATTTAACAAACCTGAATAGTGTATTAAGTATCTCAATTACATAGTTATAAACTTGAGACATCAATGTTACGTCATACATAATGAATATCTGGGCATGATGGTACGATGTCAAAATGTACTTAGTAAATAACTGATATATACCTAATGGGTTTGTTTAAATAACAATTAAGTCGTTTTTTTATTATACTGTCCATGTTATTAAATACTTTTACTAGATATAATATGTACGTCTAGGTTCATAAAAATAGCAAATTACATTTTTTTATGCTGTGTTTTGTTAACGCCCCGGTAAGCAGGCTTACATACAACTTGTAGAAATTGTTAGGGTTTTTGAACTGAATGTAACATTTGCAAACAAACACAAATTCAGCCTTGAAAGAGGCAACATAGGCTCTCGTGTTATAGTAGTGAATGTTGCCATAAAAAAAAGCCAAATAAGAATCTGTACGCATATTTGTATTTATATCTATCGTATATATACAGTTCCGCTAAAGAAAAGTGAAAATAAAACGGTTCACTGCCGATTGACTTCTCTAAAATGTCCTAAATAATAACAAACTAATCATTAATGATGAAATATTTGAATAATTTAATAAATTAATTTATATCCACTACAGATTACAGACTATTTATTACTTAAATCTTTGTCACAGAAACGTATACTGGAAGGGTTAGAAGATCAATCGCGGCTGAAGAAACCGATGAAGAATTAATAGATCTGGACGAAGCGGAGAGGAGACTCGTTTCAGAGTTGGGAGAAAATGTTTGTATTTATACAAGGGTTTGCTTGTATCATGCTGGAAAGGCCATAAAAACAAAATCAACTAGGGACTATCAATTAGATTGGGGTGAAATATTCAGGTACAATTTTTTAATTTTTTTTTTATAAGAATCAATTTGTATTTATTTATTAATTTATGTATGTGTTCTTTTTCAGTAATTATAAGGCTTCAGCAGAAAAACAAAAGGAATTTTATCTTCTCAGCGTATTTTTAGGAGATATCGTCGCTTCACCAAAATTCTGCAATGGTTTAGCGAAACGAGGTCGTGCGTGTAAAGATTAATGTCTGATAGAATATTGTTTATAAATTATTGATTAATGTAGTTAATGTCTAGTGCCCATTTAAAATTTCCCATTAGTAATTACTCAATACTCGATTGCAGAAGTATTACATTGTAATTAACATTTCTAATGTGAATAAGCCAATGAAAGTTGCATAATATGATTATAATGAGCAATTTTTAAACGGTTCAAGTTCAATTTCTAAAATTTCGTGGTGAATTAGGCAATTTTAAAAGTGATGACGATTGCAAAATTTTTTTATATGTAGAAGATGAAAGGTCATAATTTCCTTACTGTAAATTTGAAACCAAAATTGTAAATAGCCATAGTAGTTTTATCTTATGTGCCAACGCTTATAAATATTAATTATTGACTGCACTGTGTAGTAATAAATTAAGTTCATAGATGGATTCGTTTTTCTATTGTCACCTCGTATGCGGTATATGCCTATCACGTAATTGTATAAGCTGTGTCGTCGATTCAGTTTGACAAGTAGATACCTTAGTGAGACCCTTGCCTAACATATGAAATACTTCAATTAAAGGCATATATGTTATCAGTAGATGTTGATATACTGCCTTAACTACATATCATAACATAGACGCCTGAACACAGTGATTTTATGCTTGAGCAAAAACAGGGAATTTTATAATCCTAGCATTTCAAACACTACACCGCATTTATCAGGTACCATAATTAGCAGTAAAATGTACATTTTGTGAAGTTACTTAAAAGGTGGTTTATTATACATCAAAAAGTCGTTGTTTCCTTTTATAAAAAGAGAAAACGTAATTCGTGAAATAATGGCAATTTACAAACTCCAAACAACACATTCCGAATGAGTCGTTTTCAGTTTTTAACAAATAGTACTTTGGATTATTAACTAGAGAAGTATTGAAATTTTGCACGTACTTGGTAAGGAGTTTAAGTATTGTGAATAAAAAAAATGAGACATCAAAGGAGTGTTTTGCCTTTTCGAAATGAATGCTAAAATCAAGATGGCGGCCGCGACAAAAAAAGGAATTGTGGCGACTGCAATAAAGCTCTTTGTAACGGTTCGAAAATCTCAAAGGTTTCCTGATAATTAAAACGCGGGAAATCATAACTGGCACCGCATATAGAGAGCCTTAAAGGCTTAAACGAACGTAATAATAAGTAGCGAATAACAAAGCATGCTTTGACTGACACCAACTTCAAAGTGCATCTAACACGTCCGATGTCACCCTCTTCCGTCTCGCAATTAATTCCATACAATCCACTAGGCTAGAATGCAATATTACTCGAAAATTCCCGCTAATGCTTTTCATCCCCACCCACCACCCTCCAAATTTCACTTATTTTCAAACCTCTCCTTTTTAATACCACTGAAACTCCTTTTACATCATCTCATTAACTTAATAATAAAAATACAAGTCGAAGGTTCCTTACGGATCCTTTACTCCACTGTATTAATATAAATTGTACAAATTCATTATTTTCGGCCAACAATCATCGAAGATGAACAGGAACAGATTTTATTTTTTCTTCGATGCCATAAATTTCAGTCATATATCTGATATATGTTTTTGAGTTCATTATTACATATTAGGTGCACAACTTTTTCAATTTATTTAATTTACCCTCTAAGGTAACTGTACCAGTTATTGACACCGCCCTAATTGTTGACACATTTTAGACCTGATATTAAGAATACACTGGACTTCTGGTACAACCTGTGTTAATTTAAAGGTACCAATAAGTACATATTAACTGCTAATTTAGACAATTCTCAAAAAAAAATTATTTCATCAAGACAACGCACCTTGTCACAATTCAATGGAAACAATAAAACAATGGCAAAACTACATGAATTGATCCAACATCCACCGTATTCTCCAGATTTGGAGACTAGTACCACCAAAAAAATACTCGCCGACAAGAAATGAAGATGTTATCGCTGAAGCTGAGGCTGATGCCTATTTTGAGGCATAAGATAAATTGTACTACAAAAGTGTTATTGAAATGTTAGAGCGACGCTGGAATGATCGTCTTGCTCTTAATGAACATTATGTTGATGAATAAAGCAAAATTTGAACAAAAAAAAACGTGTTTTCTTTGTTAGGCCCGGGACTTTTTATCAATAACTGGTACATTTTGTTTATAAATATTTTTGAATTGCTATGGTAATTTTGTATTACAATTATGCCGAGTTATTAATTTCTAATACATTTCATCCTGAGACAGCCTCTCCTAAACATTGTTAAGTAAGAATCAGTTGTTTGATGATGTCGAAAATGTGGTAGTTTGTGTAGTCGGATTTGCGGGGTGATGCCACGCGGCGTTTATTAATTGTCACCCCCCTTCGATAAAGATTATCGCTGACGAAGGCGCGAATCAATCTCTATAATAAATATATTCCTTGCGGGTGAATTCGTATTGAACAAAAACATGTTCACGCGTAATGGCATCAGATAGCAAGCTACCATTGTTAAAAGACACGTGACCGTAGGTGACATCCATCATCGGTTCGAATAAAATACCATTTTAATGAAGCCCATGCAAGAACAACCCGATTTGTCATTTCAAAATACTTCTGAACATTAACGTTGCAAGATATATAGGTACCTATGTTATGTACCTTGGTAGTTTGCCATAGAATTCCAATAAAAAAATTAAATAAACTCCTTACTCATAGATTAGCAAACTTCTTATTAAAGTATCTCAAAACCCTTACAAAACCACGATATAAATAAACGTATTGTTTAGTTTTATTGTTAATGAACATGAAAATGTAATTAAAAAAAAGATGGTTTTAATTTTTCTATTGGGGGCAGCTGATGTGTGTATAATACATGACAGCAAACAGCGCATGATGCATCATTGCCTCATAAACTTCAGACCCTCATCCAATCAGAGTTCTGTTTCAGACACGTGACTAGCAAGGGGTCGATTTGGGCGAAAATTAAAGTTGCTTATCTTTTACCAATACATTAATAATCCGAATCTGCTCCGATAGAAAACATGCTGACATTTCCTACAAGAGTAAACTTTTTATTTAATTAAAACAAACTGCTTCTGAGACCGTAGCAATTTATTTCATTTTACAAACTGATGAACTGAATAAAATACAAAACTCACACGTAAAAGACTCCATGCCATCAGTTTTTCTGTAAAATTAGAAAATCGGGAATCGGGAAGACTATTTGTAGCATTTGCTTTTTGCTTGTAATGTTTGAATAAACAATCTAAAAACGATATTCTCTTCATAATGTTACTTTTAACGGATTCAGAACCAATAATTAATCGTCCCTGTTGAAAGGTCTGTATTATGAAAACCACCAAAAAGTAACAGGCGGGCTGAAAAGTTCGTAAGCTGGCCCATAGATGGCGCTACTAGTATCAAATCCATGTGATTTTTAGTTAGCCCTAACCTTCAAAAGACGCGTGTATAAGTTTGACAGCCACGTGGACTGCACGTGATGAACCGACTCCAAAGCATGGAAAGACGCAAAAGTCGGCTGGCAAGGTTATGGCATCAGAATTCTGGGATGCTCATGCTCATGGTATAATATCCATTGACTATCTTAAAAAGGGGAAAACTCTAAACAGGGATTATTACGTAGCGTTATTGGAGCGTTTAAAAGACTAAATTGCGGAAAAGCGGCCTCATTTGAAGAAAAAGAAAGTGCTGTTTCATCAAGACAATACACCGTGTCACAAATCAATGTAATCGATGGCAAAATTCCATGAATTAGGCTTCGAATTGCTTCTGCATCCACCGTACTCTCCAGATCTGGCCCCCAGCGACTTTTTTCTGTTCTCAGACATCAAGAGGATGTTCGCTGGACAGAAATTTCGCGCAATGACGAAGTAATCGCCGAAACTGAAGCCTATTTGCGTATTATAAAAATGGGAGCGAAAAATTGTATGACCGCCATAATCGTTAATCGTTGTATCGCCCTCGATGGGAACTATATTGAATAATAAAATCTAATTCTATCAAAAAGAATATTTTTCAGCCCGCCCTGTATATAGAATGAAATAATAATCGTGATCAGAAATTACTATTCTCAAATTATAGATCGATAATGATCTAATAACAGTTTGTATATGGATTAAAAGGTTGTTAAAATTCAAAATACCTTTTTTGAAAAGACAAATACAATTTCCGGTGGCCGAACGAATCCAGATCGAATTAATTTGGGCATGGGATTTAAGAATTCGAGGGTTGAAGTTCTGCCATCCGCATAATCTAAATGGAATTGAAACCAGTGTCAATCCGAAACATTATCTCACTTCGCCTCTTCCCCCTTTTGTAAAGTTAAAAAAGTATTTGGCGTTCTGCTGTGACGGATTACTTCGAGGCTTAATGTCAACATCATGATTCAGATTACAACTTGGGTTAACCAAGGAATAGTGACATTCGCTATCACTGACGACTAACACTTCCAATCCAATCTAAATGATATATTTATCCATTACAGATTGCACATTTTAAACAATGAATCGGCCCTTTCCTTTGTATATAGGGTGGCAACAAATATTAATAATATGAAAAATAAAATACAGGTGTTTAAGCATAATCATACAGAACATAAACAGTTTCAAAATTATATATACAATCATGCAATAGAGAAAAAAATATTTAACGGAAGTGAATTAGTTATGTAATACGTTTAAGATGACAAAACAAGAAGGAAGTCTTGTGAAAGGATAAAAGAAGACCAAAATATTATATGTTATAATGGAGTTTAAACATATTAGTGCCTATTTAATTAAACAGTTAACGGTTTGAACATAATCATTTTCATTTTGAAGGGGATTTTTTGAGTGACAATTTCAGGCAACTGAAGCAATACATGTCACAGTGTTACGCCCCTAACCCTCGAATTGACAGTTAATTTTACTAATAATTGTTATTAATTTCACGCCTTGAGTATGGTTTCCCTGTTGATGTCATCCCCATTCTTAGAACCCTGCTTCAAAACAATGAACTACGTACTTAAACACGTCACTGTACCAAAATTTCGATAAAATGGTATCTAAATTATTTTTCTTTCTATTTCTCCAATATTCTTATTGAAAAACTAAATTCAAATAAATAAATTTAACTCTAATTCTACTTCAAAATAATAATGAAATGGTGCTAAATGTATTAATTCTTTCGGAATAAAAAATAGAGCAATGTAGTTTAATTTAATACAGACACGTTGGTACTCGAGGGGATCGAGGGAAATATGGGGTGGTAGTTTGTGAGAGCTTTTTTTGACATTAGTTACCTAATAGTGTGTATCACACATATCTAATCTATTCAAGGTAGGAAAACATGGCGTTAACAGTTGTGTGACTTGAAGCAAGGAAAAATAATTCGGGCGACATTATTCTGACAGATCTGCGCATTGTTATATAAAATCAAACAATTTGTTAACGTCGGAAGAATTAGTGTCCTTTTATCGCCGAAATCATCGTACGGGAAAAAATAGCGTGGTAACAAAACCGTTGATTTATAACACCTAGCATGGTAATCAAACTGATTAGTTTTTAGGCGGACGGAAGAAAAAAAAAAGAGAAATACCTCAGTCTGAATTATATCGTTTTATTGCCTACCATCATTTTCAGAAAATCGTGATCGGCATCTATTGTACTAAAATATCACTTACAGGATAGATATTATCACTGTCTCGTGCACAGGTGATTTTTTTGTTCATGCGATATGTTTACGTCCAATTTCCGATATTTATCTTCATAAATCAGCAGGCATTACTACAATCCCTATACATATTTATATGTATATATGTATAAAAATAGATTTAACGATAAATTGAACACCAAAACGTGAACAAAGTTATTAGATATTTTCTTTTCGGAAACTAACATTAATTTATGAATTTAAATAATAATTGGGCGAGTAACTGACGATATGTTGGTGAGATAAAATAGGGTAAGTTGCTGATGGAGAGTCACACGATTGTATTACCCTCGGTAGTATTTGATTAAGTTAAACACTTAAGTAGGTGTGTTCCTAATTGCTGGCATTTATATTTACATAGCAATCAGAAGCAGAAGCATCAAAGGGTTATACTTCTTCCCTAAAATACTAGGATGATTGAGATTGGCATTTTGTAACAGTCAAATGCACCATCTTTGTGTATGTCAACTATAAATGAACAATTGTGTAAGAATGGCACAAGCGATTTTAGTTTCTAACCCTTTACGCGGCGTTTTTTTGACAAGTCTTTTTGTTTAAAATTAACCACCCCTCTACTTCAAAAAACCACACAACGGTTTATCTAGACTTCTATTTTACCATCACCTTAACGAATATGTAATAAACATAACATCTATAATTAACAAAATAAACATACACAAAAATACACATTAAAAGACGATAACAAATTTATAAACTAGTATATTGTTATAAATATAAATATAAATATGGAATCAACAGAAACAACTACTCCGAGGGCTAATACCCCTACTGGCATTGAATTACACTGTTGATTCCGATGGACTCCTAGACGAAAATATAAAATATTTAAAAAAGATAGGTCGAAACAGGTCGTGGGACGTGGCTTTCGGTTCGTTGTGCCTACTTGGTAGGACGCGTTCAAAATGTGATATCTTTGATCTTAAAATTTAGACGAATAAGGATTTTAATTCCTTCTTTTTTGATTGTCACTTATTTGTGAATTAATTAGTTTGATAAAAAGCCAAATTAAAACACTAATTTTTTATATTATTCTATTTGGTATATCGCTATTCAGTTGATACACTAGCTTGTTTTCTAATATTGTTTTTAATTTGTAGTATTAAGATTATATAATCATGTTTCATCGTCGTTTAATAAGAATTTAAACTTTTGTTATTTATCAAGTAAGATAGTAATTGTTATATTCGTTTAGCTTTTATTTTTAAGTCTATACCAATTGAACTTGTTAAATATATCTTCCACCCCTGACAAATATTGCTTTTGTACCCCGGCTACTACCTGGTGTGGCCAATTTTTTGTTGTAGCTTTGAAGAAAGTTTTTCTACCAGGCAGTATAAATACAATTAAAGATCAGTTTCCGAAAGAATGCGTATTATTTCATTAATTGTGTGGGCATCATCAGGAGTTTTACAAAACTAAAGTATTTCAATACAAATTTTTACCCTTACCCCACATAAGTAAACCCATGAAAGTCCTACATTTATTGCCACCAAAAAGATTGGCTTTATTTAGATTGAACCTTTTACAAATAAAATTTCATTTGAGTATGTAGTTATCAAAAATAAAACTTTAAAACATTTGGGTGTTTATTCCCACTAGCTGCTCATACTGGTGGGCGGGCAGTCCTTCCGATCTAAACTGTAGTACAAAGCCGGGGGGTAAAGCGTAGGGTCCTGTTCAGGAATTATGGTTAGGGCGAGAAAGATGAGATAAATGAAATAAAGAGAGAAGAGAAGGTTATCTGTGGAATATTACTGCCTTAACATTTGCCTAAATAATCCAAGGAAACCACAGAAAACTTGGACCAGAGCAGACAGACCCCGAACCGAAGCGATGTACTCTCGAATGCCAAACCAATAGACCAGGCTGTTCGGTATCAAAAATAGAAATATGTAATGAAATTTGGAAATGTATGTATTCCTGTCTTTAATTTTTCTTTAGTGTATTTTTTGATGTTACTAAATTCTTATATTGTCACTGATACGTATGTTTTAGAATTTCGTTTACTTTTATTCCACCCTGTATTTTGCCGTTATTTTATAAATATAAAATGGGCAGTGGGTTGGTTGTTTAGAAACTGACGACTGTTCCAACACCTGTATTCGTTTCACCATTTAACGGTAGGTTATTTAATACAACTGTATTTATGGGACCTTGAGGACCATATAAGTATGTATACAGAACCAAAGTTGCATGAAACAATAAAGGCCGACTTCATTCCAAAACATTACCTATTTATACTGTTGGTAGAATTTTCTAAAAGGTAACCAAAACAACCAAAACTAAACGTTCAATTGCTATTTCTACACCCTCATATAGCAACCATACAATTTGAAATTGTAAATCAGGTCTATAACAAGTATCAAGAAAACTGTTTCAAATTTTATTTTAAATTACAACAGTTTCGATGTTTTAATACAAATTGGCTTAAATTAATGTTTACCATTTTAAATTCCATATCCACCTGGTGTGTTTAATTAGCTATTTTGCGTGTTAATTATACTATTTACGCATAATTAAATTTGCAATATTGGTTGCCTATATAACTTCACCATTAAATAACAACAAAGTGCTTTTTTAAACAAAACTTAAAAACTTATATAATATCAAACAAGAAAAGTAGTATATAATGATAATGAAATATAGATGTAATAAACTATAATGAATTTATACTATTTTATAAAAAAGTATCATCTTCGAATATCTACTTTTTCAGAAAACAAAAAATTTAAAAAAATCTGATTTCCGACATAAATTTTTCACTTACCATTAACAGCATTTCTTTATCTTTTCTCGAATCATAGTTCCTATGAAAACAGTTACACTTTTAAAGTTGAAGTCCTCGAGTTTTACATAATCTTAATTTTTTTACAGTTGGCGTTATAAGTTTGATGTTGTATGAATTCAACAATGGAGTTGGTAATATTAGTTTCCGTTAAAAATTTCATCGCGTAGTTTCGTGGGTGATGATTCTTGAGATTTTGTGAAAAATATACTTAATTGTGAACATGTGCAGATATGTTATAATTCTCAAACGTAGTTTTAGTGTAAATCAGTTATCAGTAAATCAGTATCAGGCTGTGATAAATATCGGAACTGTTTTAATTTAAAAATTTGTAAAGTGCTGAACTATAGATTAAAGGCAGTCAAGATGAGGATATAAATACCCTAATGTAAGTTTGTAATGTTTGTTACAAGTTTTTTTAACGCATTTTATTATATTTTAAAACAAATAAGTATCTGCATAAAGTTTTTATAGGAGTTACCTAACCTCACATTAGAATAAAGTTTAAGTGATAGATAGGTGCTAAAAGAGGGCTTCGAATAAAAGACTTTTAGTAAAGTTTACATTTATTTTTTTAAATCAATGTGTATATAAAAGTGTAAAATTCTACAACTCACTGAAAGACTGTCGGTAGCAGAGACAGTGGGCATGACAATAGGCCGTGCACTGTACGCAAGGGGCACGCCTCACAAAAAATATAATAATGATTATAATATTATATTATAAACACTTATAAAACATATGACATTTATATCTGAAATAATATAATACATCAGAAGCAATTCTAAACGGTTTGATATATTGGTCAGCCGATGGCAAATATCACGAATTGGTCCAGCTTAGGTAATATACAAGGCAAAAAAAAATAAGACTATAAATGAAAACGTTTGCAGTCCTTATGGCATACACATCTATAAAATAATAAAACAAATAACACGAGCAAAATATTAGAAAAACCTCTAGTCATAGCTAAAAACAAAACGACTATACTGACTAGGGAACAAAAACTATAACGAAAACATTCGATTAGAAATGTTTTTCAGAGATCAATAAACAGGATTTAACTCTTCGGCAAATCACAGAAACGCTTTGAAGAGCGACCTACAAAGATGCAGTTTTCTTATAGGCTACTTAATAATTACTATTCTACTATTCCTATCGAATTGCTTTAATTTTCTTTAAAAATATCGGCGACTATATTTATATACATTACGGATCCTATACAAAATACATATATAAAAAAAAAAAGTAATTATAAGCTATCAACATGCAAGTTGTAGCCAATGGATATTGAAACGAAAATATGCCACGGCGAACAATTGTTTTCTTCTATTACTTTTTGGAATTTATCACCCCGGCATTTTATTCGTTTCAGCCCCCCCTCCCCATACAACTATATACATTTGAGGTGCGGGGTCAAAAGCTTTCACCGAACAACAGTGACGATTTATACTTTATTGCTAAGCCAAACTAATGAATAATTTCTTTCTACCGAGACTGATACAAAATAAATGTCAAAGTAAACGTCAGGTACAAAAATCCCATATTTTTTTATTGGAATGTATGCAATTACCTATAGAACACGCTAATCCTTACGTGAACATATAAATTACTAGTTAAAATAGCCTAACAAAAAAAAAACATAAAATTAAACATAAACAGGGAACTTCTCATGGAACATTGGATAATTAAGTAAATAAAATTGTATTAAGAACTTAACATACATATAAATATGAAAAACACACATAATACTAATGCAGTATGTATGTAGGTATCCCAAAATCTAAAATGGATAAAAATATAAGTTAATTTATGAATTATATGTGTACGTATATTGGAATAAGTTTTTTTTAAATAATATCTATCTATCTATCTATTTATCTATCTATATAACAATGTGATTAATTTCTTATTAATAAAGGTATTTTATTTAAAAGAAAAAGGTGAAGAGGTGCCTGTTGAAAAAGCAAAAATCGTCACTTCTGTTACCGCACCGCACTAATCTAGCTAGAGATCATGTGGAAAACCAATAGGGCAGTACGAAAACTTGCACCGTTTACTATACAAAAGAAGGGAAAAGATTATAAGTCAGACTCATGGTAGCGAAAGCGAACGTAGGACGGTCCCGCCCACCTGCTTGGCACAATTCTATCTTTGGCTATACTGAATCCAACTTTGCTTCGTTATTTACACCATTTACAAAATAAAACTATCCTTTTTCAATCAAAAACTCAAATTATTCTAACCATAAAGTACCTGAGAACGAGGACTGAATAGAGCATTTTGTCCAGTCGCTCTTACAGAATGAGATCAATTATTTGATTAGCTTCGTGCTCTTTGGAAGAAATACCTTTGAAACACTGAACCATAATAATATACATAATTAATTAAAAATCTCTGGATTCGTTTCTTATAAATAACGCTTCACAAGCACAAATCAAAACAAAAAACAATTAAATTTTGCCCAACTCTCTAATGCCAATATCTTCCTTATCAAAATAAACAAACACTATACTTTATTTACAACATCACTGGATTTCTTTAACGGCCTTATCCGCAGAAATCTCTACAGCTTTGGATGATTTGTGCATTTTTTATCAGGCAAAAAAATTACCGAGTCCTTAAAAGATGCCACCCCACCACGCAGATCACCGCTGTCCATATAGATTTACTCGAAAGGTCAGGAACCAATTTCGAAAAAATACTTTCGGACTGGCAAGAATCTTCCTTGGCACCAGTTTCTTCATCATCCCTTTTCTCCTGAAACAAAGGAAATAAACATCTATTTAGAAACATACAAACTAATCAACTGAATCGTTATATTATAGGGGTGGATTACATTACATTGTAAATTTACATACCTATTCATCGTTAAAAACCGTAATCTAAACGTAATAGTAATAATGTATTTATAGTATAAACATTTTGGCATTTAACTTGATATCCGTATTTTTTAATAAAAGTAGCTATAGCTATGATTGATTAGAACAATAAATGACATATCACTGGAAAAGTTACTGATCGCAAAGAAGTGTGCAAAAGGCGATAACGTGTAACGTTACATGTCTAAAATTAATCTCTAACAAAGAAAACCCTGAACGTGTAGTACAAAACAAAGTGCTAAATATAATTGCGCTTGCAGTATCTATAATGTGGTAGACCAAACCAAGGCCAAAATGCACTTGGATATGATCAGCAATGTGTGCGCATTTACAGGGTGGACCGATTTCGATTACTGTAAAGGGCAATCACGTCAAAGCAAATATTACAAAAATGAATTTATATTCGTCAAAACTATTATTGTTTTAAACCCATCAAATCTTTTGTTTAGTTCAGTAACCGACCCATATCGTTTCGTTGGATATAATATTGCAATATTCTTATGTGCATAAGAGATTGTCCAACCTGTATATACATAGTGGACTTTTAACTTTAAACACGTCTTTTCTAAAGGCACGTCTCTCGTAAGCAATAGTAATTGATTGAAAAACACTTAAACTACATAGTGAATTACTTAACGCCTACTACCAACCAATACATCAACTTTCTCACGTGTTATTCGATTGTTTGCATGTTTATTCGCATTCTAGCGAAGCCTTGCATATTCCACAACAATGGCAAACATTTAAAGAACTAATAACTGTTTTATAGCACCGTCTATAGATTTTAAATCAGTCCTTTGATATCTATCATCAATTTTTCAGTCTGAACTGTTTTAAGTAATATTACGATAACGTTCAAACTTGCTTTACTACTATCTACCGATAACAAAAGTCAAGGCAATTTTTTTTTTGTTGACATAGTCGTTTCGTTATGATTTATTAGAAAAAAATGAACAAAATACATGATGCATTTTGGTATTTGTTCAAAGACGAAGGAAGGACTAACCTTGCAGGTAAATGGTTGTTCAGACGGGTCAAAATCTTTTGCCATTTTCAAAAGCGGCATTCCTACTTGGGTCCATACCTGGTGACCATCATCTTCGACGGTTGCTGCTTCAACGGACTTGTTAGCATCGCAACAAGATTTTGAGCTGGTTCGACGGCGCTTACGGCGTCGAGGAGTCGGCATGGCCTGTGGCTGTAGAACGGCTTCACCTTCCAAGTATTGACCCGACGGACGGGGCAGGAGAGCCAGATTGTTTACTATCTCTGGCAATACTGCAGGATAACTTGAATGTATTTGGTCATCCTGAAGACGTCGAGACCCACCAGCTGAACAACGAACTGAAACAATAGATTTTTGGCAATCAAATTGCCATTCGAATCTAACAAAAGAATTTCAATTATTATTACCTACTTCAATTTCATAGTTATCGAAATTCTCCCATTTGTTTATAAACAATACATTCAGTAACCAACACCGTAACATTTATATTTGTATTTATTTCAATTGGAAATTGGAATACGAAATACGCTCATTTTATAATAATTTTTATCATCGTGTCTAAACCAACTGATTTGAAAGTATTAAGGACAGACAGTTTTGTGTTGCTTTAATAATAGATGAAAATATCTATCACCAGGGCGAAAAGACACATATCAGAAAAATTACGCCTAATTTAAATAAAGTTCTCAGAGTTTTAGTACCAAATCAAATCATCCGAGAACTGTTGCACATGCACATATCTAGTATAGTTTATCGATAAGGGAAAAAGTCAACTGCGCAGGTAAATTGGCCAATCAAATTTAGCAAAGGATAAGCAAAACATACCCACCTCTGACAGACAACATTATTCAACACACACGGGCCCCAATAATTTTATCCGTGATGTATTGATTTTAAAAATAAAAACAAAACGCTCAGCGAAAGCACAGAACAAATAATAATCGTAGAGCGTCTTAGATAACAAAAAAAAAATACTAAACGTGCAATAATAATAAATTAACAACAACAACAAAATTAAATATTAACCTGATCTACGAAAAATATTAAAAGGATAAAAAGTTTGAAACAAACCTGAAAATAAAACAGTGTTAAATGTGTTGCCACGTGCGTTTACTCCTTGACGATAAGAAACAACAACACCCACCGCTCACAAAAGTCTCAATCTAATAAATTCACTTTAGAAAGAAATGGCCGATATTGGATGAGATGTCAAACACATATTCCAAACATGTTCCAACCTGTCTGTAGCCCGACACCGGGTTGCGAATATTTCATAAGCGAATGGTTCTAGGAGTTAGAACCTGTGCCTGTGCCAATTTGCACCACGACTGCTTAAAGCTCAAAGCAACAGGTCACGAATAAAGGCTCTTCAATCTCACAGAAAATTAAACTACTTGCATCCAACGGGAATAAATAATTTTCAATCCAATTTTTTATTTGAGATAACCGGTGAAGACCGCAATGACACTTTGTGTAAACACTTACTACACATGCACTTATAACTAAAAGCGCAAATCTCAACTTACCTCTGGTGATAGTGGGTTGTTGTCCTAACGCTGTTTGCTGAGTGAGATGATAAATCTCTTGTAGGATCTCGTATAAACGAGTGAAAAGCTGATCCAGCTTTTCATCTGATGAAACATCGAATGGTATGGCCATTGTAAAAGACAAACACCAAACTCAAATGTTTTTCTTTATATAACCAACACTTGTCACACTTATATTTTACGAAATAACATACAACACACGACGAAGTCGATCGACAGAAGTTTAGCGACGACGGACGTATTGAAGCGTCCTTCCAGCTCCACTGTTGACCGAGGTTTGAGTCGCGTCAACTGCGCGCAAACAAAACACACGACAGAATAATCGTCCCTCTCTCCGAAATACACAACACTTCTTGTAACGCTTATGCTACACTTGCGCATCAGACCAACGCAGGATTCAAATGGTCGACCAATTGGAAAATGTTGGGGCGGACCATATCCTAAATAGAAGCAAAATATTGGCCACGTGGACCAAGGAACACTAAATAAACACTTAACCAAGTTTCGTGAACTTTGAGCGCAATTTTTAAGTGTGTTTTAACAAAACACTGAGCCAAGATTCTTAACTCAGTGGTCGATAAAGGTACAACCCTTAGGATTCGATAAAATACCTATCACTCTTTCAATAATGAGTAATGACCATTACGAGTCTTTCCCGCGTTTTTAATTTGACACAGCATCGGATCAAGTTTGCTGTGACAAAAGCTCAGAGTGGGAGGCTGCTTTGATCAACACAACATACAATAATACGTACATAATCCCGCCAAATCGAATTGCATATTCCATTATCTGCTTGAGTGTTTCCGCCACATTGCTAAAGCTGAAACACCTATCTGGACACAATATGGAACTCGAGTGTAAATTTACCTCACGGCTAAATTACACTGAGGATAACCAAATTTTGTTATTTATTGATTTCATGAATATAACGCATGATTAATAACCTACTATTAACTAATTTACTACAGTATCTATGTCAATGTCCTATGTTTTTTTCAAAGCACATCCTAATTTCTGTTTTATTTTTATACCAGATACATACCTACCTACATTTACTTATCTACTCTTACGTACTTGTCAGTGAAATAATTAGGTCGTTAGCTTTACAAAAATTTGCATTATTTTCGTAAATTAATACAAACACTTCGTTATCTATATAAGTGCACTTATAGTAACAAAGAGAACAATGATAGACAAATGTTTATTTAAAATAATATTTATAAATTGCGCTTAATTTCTTAGTTTTATACATAAACAAGGATTATTTTAATTTCAAATGAATATTGTACGAAGTTATTTTGTCAAAATAATATTTTGCGTAATATTATTTTAATTGAGGTCAGATAAGAGAAGTAAAAAAAACATTTTCTATTCTTTGATATCAATTTAGAAAAATCTATTTTACGTTCTAATGTTTTGGTTAGGTACTTTTTACAGATAGTTGAGAAAACAATAATGCCTAAATAATATATTTCAAATGATGATTAAAGGAACTTCCCAGTAGTTAAAGTACCTTTCTGATAATATAAGTATAATTTCTTATCATTTAAGTCAGAATATTCGTAATCGTTATCGCAAGGAAAATCATCTAAAAAGATTCCGTATGTTATTTATAATGCTTAGTCAGTTAAAAGGTATTTGTTGTAAATAAATACAATAACGAATTTGATACATTTAAAAGGAAAATCAGGAATCCGTAATTGTTTGACGTTAATATTTAGAATTGACAGAAACGCTTCAGTAATTCCGAACCTGAAAACCTACCTCTGGAACTACAGATAGGTAGGTACACAAAAGGCCTGATCATAATGTGCAATCTCAAACCTCGTATGACTAGGCACAACGTGCAAAACCTTGATCTTAACTTAGAGCGTAGAACGTGAGACAGATCACAATTCAATACGTGAACCATATTATCTAATAAATTGATTTGTGGATATTAACGAAAAGATTTATTAAGATGTATTATTTATTGTATTACACCGTCTGTTTACTCATCATCTTTAAAGTGTGCAATGGATGTTTGGAGTATGTTACGACATAATAAAGAGTTTGGGCATGAACGTTGTTGAGTCGCGTTGATTAAGGATGCCCAAGTAGATAGGTATACGAATAAGATGGTGACGAACGAAGTTTGAGTTAACAGAGATAGGTTACGCGGAACACCAGGAGCTCTCTATGTATCGTAGTAGCAGTGGTGTAAGTATCGTAGTAGCAACAGCAACAGCACATCAGCAGCAGCAACAGTTCGACCACATCAGAAGCGGTATAGCATCGGGTTGTTATGCCGATGTCGAAGCAGGCATGGAAGGAGCATCAACCTCGTCCGCTAGTTCTGACTTGAATACGATTACGTCACGCATATTAGTTGCACGTAAGCATTTTATCGAAGCTCTAAAAATATCCCGCAGTTTAATATACAGCGCCAGTGACAGTCGGTGCAAGACCTTATAGCCACAATAAATCCAAGAAGGACATTGTTTTATTTCCTTTCCACGGCACACGTGAAATATCATCTTACAATATAAACCTAAACAAAAAAATTGATTCCGAACCGGTTTTGAACGAAAAACGGCCCAAGGTCCGGTCAACATTCAATTTTCTGTTTACAGAGCAGAGATAGTTCGTCGATTCGGTCGACAGCAGTTAGCACAGTTTATTCTATCAAACACCTGTTCGCATTATGACTAGACTATTTTACCATTCGAATACACTCCACAGATTCAACGGGATTTAGACATGGAAGAAAGAAAACAAGGAACAAAGGGCGAATTTATTCACTTTTCCCAAATCATTCAAACGCAATTTATGTTAATCATTTTGACGTTGTATCACAACGATACAGACCAGATATTGCTAAAGAGCTAAAGGGTATCTCATTACAATTATTAATTAGACTTAAATGCTTCTTGCCTTCTTAAACCTTAACAAACCGACTCAACCTAACCTTACCCAATCGAACCCGTAAAGGATTATAAAATGAGGTTCGGTAACATTCACCTGTGCCCCTATCCTATAAATACTTCAGCAACGTTAACAAAAGTCGTTTGTGTTTTGGTCAAATAAGAACACGTCCACAATTGCACAATTGTCTTTAATTTAACCACAATTTACTCGAGCACGAGTACATCTCCCTCATACGTCAAAAGGAAATGGGTTAGACGTAAAATTATTAAAAAAAATACTCATGGATATTTCCGATAATTATTGTGCAATATTTTTAAACACCTTTGAAACGAGGTTAATGTTCTTGATGTGATAAAAATATATACGTGACTATAGCTTGTTTTTTAATGACACTCATGTATCTAGCAGTATTTGGACTTTTTTGATAGTTTACGGAATATATACAAAACCAATAAATGACACCTACCTACCTACCTAGTTATTCTGTTAAAATATGGACAATCAAATACCTACCATTAACCTGTGGTAATTTCTGCGGGGTATATATTAAGCATATGCTTATGTTTAGAATGTCAACACAAAAACACACAGTACGGACCTAGGAAAATATGTTTACTTATGTCAGTAGTGTAAAATGGGGATATTAAATGTTGCCTTAATTCTTCAATTTTAGTGTTTACAGAACAAAATTAATAGATAAAAAGACTAACCTTTTACGGTTAGTAGAGTCTTGGTTTTAATTGTTTTTACTTGTTCAACTAATGTATTAGTTACTAAGTATTTAAACTTAAAATAAGGAGTGGTTTGACCTTCAAATTACAACCGAATCATAAATCATAGTATTTCAAAAAGGAGAAAGTAGACAAAAGATTTCCGATACTGGATAAACCCTCGTCACAATTTGCCTGCCGTTCTGTTTTTTGGGGTTAGAGACCCCGTATTGTCCACCAGACGCTAACACCTGCATCTTGGATCTTGCTTAAAACAATCCTGTAGTGGACAGGTTTTGACCTGTTTTGAAGACGTCCTGCTCGAAAACTGACTAGCCCAAGATGACCATACAGAAAGTGGGGACACAAGTTTAATTGTTTATATGAAGACTTGGAAGTTATCAGCAAAAGCAACTCAACCACAAGAACAATCTCGGGAAAAGATGAACACATTGCGCAACATTTTAAATGTGTATTTGCTTTAAAATACGCTTATCAACAAAAGTCCTTTTTACAGGCACTGATTATTAATAATTTCCTTCTTATTATATATACACACCATTGCTTATTGTTTTCTATCTTGTTAATCACATTTACCATGGTTTTTTGTTTCCGTATATTAAGTAATAGATATTTATTCGGTTTTGTTTCACATCCCCGTCTAAGCCTTACCATTATTTTTATATATTTTTCTTACCCCATTCTGGTATATCCTTGTATTATTTAACATTATTTGAACTTACTCGATTTCTCATATTACGCCTACTATTTTACATAAATACTTTTCTTTATTTTTTCAGCTTCTGTTACGTAATGGTAAGTCTTTTTTATTTTAGCTAATTAATATTTTGACGTTGTAATGGCCAGCAAGCATCTTTTTTTCAAAAAGAATTCTGTCCCCTTTTTTCGTTTTTTTTAATTTTATCAATCACGCGACGCAAAGAATGTTTAAAAAAACGTTAATACATGGCTATCATTTCACATGAATATTCATAATATTACGTTGTTAGAAAATGCTCTGCTGATATGCTATCGATGATAAAATTATAAAAATTCATATTCAATTCCGTGATTCAAACTGATAAAAGGGTTTTCTCTGTTGTTGTTTATTAAATTAATGCGTATAATAATGTAAACTTAAATAAATATACGAATGGTGTGATTTGTCACATGACCTTTGGATATTATCTTTTTTTACGTATTTACCGTCTTTGTCGCTAAACTGTTAGCGCTTATCGCGTCGAGTGTTTGTAGTATTTGCGTGTAATTGACCTACAACCACTCAACACACGTATATAATTACTAAACGAGTGCTATTTTTTCGTAGCCTGCGTGGAACCAAAAACAACATGCTCAAGATAATACAATTTTATCATAATCGGCATATTATACAAATAAATTAGCTGTGCAGTTGCACATTTTTGTTTACGACCTCCTTCTGTGTGTTTTATTAATGTTATCATTGTATATTTTGAGAACCATGCGGCATTAGTCACAGTAACCATCGCAATTATTTATTATTACCTACTAGGAATTTACAACACTTGGATAAAAGGTGTTGTATTATACATTGAAAGAACAAAAACCAAGCAACAACAAAAAAATTAGACACGATTCGATTGAAAACAAGGATAAGAGTAACAAACAATTAATAAAAAGCAAAATTACATTATCTACAGATATTCCAAGAAAAATTAACATAAATACTTATATCCAAAATTCCACGGGTCTTTAAGGATGACACTGTAGGTCTTGAAAAGCGTTTCAAATTTTTAAAGATACCTATTTCGGAATATTTAATTCATGAAAGAAATTTGACGATGTGAGGGTTCGACCTGCAAGTGGATCGAGAAGACAAATCTACAAATTTCGTAACGTAAGTTTTGTTGCTCTTGGTATGGTATTAACATGATGTGATGAGTCTGCAATGAATACTTCATTTCCGTTTCAGATAGTATGTAAATAGTAATAAATAGTGCGTTTCATAAATAACGTCTGATTTCTACTTTGTCTTATCATGTGCGGAAACATTTTTGTTTTCGGTAAACAGAAATAGAAGTTACGTTTGATGGGTACCACCTTAAAGGGGCCCCATTTTTCTCCATTATAAACCAATTTTCTTTTACTCAAGATGGTTGTACCCTACAACCAACTACTGTTGAGTGCAACGTGTAGCTGTACATGTCAGTAATTCTTTTGCACATCTTCTCTCTTCTTTAGATTTTGTCTGCGATAAGGTGCTGACATTTCCTGGCGAAAATTAACAATTATTGTTTAAATTCTTTGTCGGAGAAGAAATTCGTTTGCTTGACTTACCGCAAAAAATACGCGAATCAAATTACAGGGTGTGATTCGTTTTCATCATTTCTACGTCGCAAATAACAATTATTTATACAGATAACGTCTTTGGCGGCTTGTTTTTTTCAGTTATCACGATATATTTTTCGTTTTTCAACCAATTTTACGGTACAACTGCTTTACCGTGAGTAAATAAATAATGACAGCATTAATGTCCATTTCATAAAAGAAGTTTTATCAAAAAATTGTGTCCCTACAACCACTTTCAGATGAAGCTGTTTTTCCGGAAACTATTTTATAGTCCAATATAATACAAGAAAGAAACTTTGTAGTTCCTTCTTTGCTAGTGGACGATGTAAAAACATTGAAGTAAAATTGCAATTTACCGCAATTCTCATATGTAACCTTGAACTAGTTTCAAAGAACTACAGCCAGTATATACGTGCATATACTCTTGAATAGTACAGAGGAACAAAGAATATGCAATCACGCTGATATTACTTCTTCTGATTTATTGTCTACATATGTTCAATCGTTACGATCTGCTCTACAGTTAGATTTTATAGCGTTGAGCATTTCGTTCTTTGTTTAAGAAAGGAAATTTCCGTATTGACTCTTTTCTATACTACGAATGTATAATAATAAAAGATTACTATAGAAATTTTACCTCTGTTCGCTGAACATTTACTTTTATGATAGAACGTATCACAATTTTTCGTAAGGAAATAAAATATCATTTCTAAATAGGTATTACCTATGTATATGTTAAGGTGATCAACTATTTTTTTTTTTCAAAAAGAGTACATTTTGCAAGTACTTCATAGGTGAAAAAAAAAATAAGAAAAAACGATAAAAACTTTATTTTCTTTTAAAAACATATTTTTCTTCGGAGTGGATTTTTTTTGCTAAATGAGGATGTTCGTCTAATAATGTAGCCACATCCGAACAACTTTCATTTTGCATATTAAATTTGACTGTTAAGGCGGCAGATAATATTTTTACAGAAAGTTACGACTTCTCACTGCTCCAATAATCATTCCCTAGTGAAAATACCCTTTCAACAGCAGCATTAGTGCCTGGACAACATAAGGAAATTTCTATTAAAACTTTTAAATTTTCATGTAAGATATGCTCTACTCTAAAATGCCGAAAGATTTCTACCCATCTTTTGTCAAGTTCTATTTTCTCATCGTTCCATTTCTTCAAATTTTCTTCATTTAAATATAAATTTACTCTTCGAATTTCTTCAAAGAGAAAATTGTCATTAATAACAATATCTTTTACTTCCTTTATTACAAATTCGACTGCTGAAGAAACTTCTTTCCATTCAATTTTACTATTTAGAAGGGTCCATTTGAAACAATTTAATGCTCCAAAGTTCACTATCCAAATTCAAATCACTGTCAAAATAATTTTAAATATTTAATTAATAAAATTGAAATAAGATAATCTAAAAAAATGTTTTAGAAATACGAATGAGTATAAAATTATACAAATGAGTACTTTCAGAGTACAGGATTTGAAAAGAGTCCGGCTTGCGAAAAAAGAATTTCGCAAACTATCTACGACACTAAACTATTACGTTGCAAAAATTTGTAATGAGTTCTTTTTCTTAATCGAAATTACCGAAAACAGTTATCGAATAATCCGTTAGTTGCCCCAATTCACTTTTATGTTTGCAACGAATCTAAACTGCAAGGTGATGAATCATTTTAGACTTGTTCACTGGATTAAAGCTTCTCTGTCAACGGCACTGTCAAAATTCAAATATTTTTTTCGCACTAGTTAACCGTTACAAAAAGAAAGTCTAATAGTTCTGATGACTGCAAATCGCGACTGATTCATCATTATGGTGAGTCATGGAGTCTAACCCCCCCCTAGTTTTAACTAAAAACCTGCCTACCTTTTACAACTTGAAATTGTTAATTTTACACACAGTTAGAATTAGAAATAATCTTCTTACAAATGTTTCTCTTTAATACCATTGCGTCAAGTCTGAAATAGTGACGCAGTTTTCAAATGTAGATTAGAAAATAATTAATTTGTTTAATTAGAGTAGTTTTGATAAGCAGGAGATTGAATTTAAATGTCATGGACTTAAAATCAAACGAACAGTGCAAATGGCAACTATTTCACGTTTACAATAAATCTTCGCACATTAGTCATTACTCATTATTATATTACTACATTTCAAGGTTACGAGGTATTATGATAACCCTGTTATTTGCGATCCAAAAAGCACGCTACTTCAAATATTTATAATCATAGATTACTGTAATCAGTTGATAATGGCACTTGTGTAGTTTGAATGCAGTGAAAAAAAAAATCGATATGGGGCTTCCCAAAGGTATTACCTGCTACCTATAATTAATTATGGCGAAAATTATTTTAGCTTATCAGAGTTTCTATCAAAAACTAGTAGCCATAATTAATATTTAAAATGAAACGAGTAGATTTTAAGATCAGCTGTTTCATTAGAGATTTAAAGTAAGGTAAATTGTCATTAATTTTTAATTACCAATACAATTGGTTGGTACAAGTGGTAACTCCGAAGGTTTTGCAGGGGATGTTGACACATTGTCGTCCTAATTCTCAAACCCGTCTTTGCGTTATTAAACAAAGGTTTTAAGAATTTTCTTTAACCTCCAGTTTAATGTTGCAATAAAGTTTCATTGCCATGAATAAGGTAACCTATTAATTAATACATAATTTAGGTCTCCTTCATAAGCTATTAACGTCCAATGTCGTTAGTATTTGTTTTAAAGAATATGAAAGAAATTGTAATTTCACAAAAGTATTTTGTAACAATATAGTGTCTTCCTTATCTTAGATACGTTTGTTCTATTTTACTAAAATCTATTTTTTGTAGCAAGGACACTTAATGTGAAATTACTAATGTGTTATTATTCTTTCGCCTTACAAATAAACTCATTAATTAATTGCAAAAGTAATATCCGATAAATTGTGATCTCTAGTAGATATACAGGGTTATTAAAAGCGAAAAAGGAAAACCAAGCGTGTTATAGATTTGAAAATTTGGGACTAGGGTTTATCAAGGATAATCTTTTGATCTAAAATAATTTCAAGTGTCTGCCACTTCTGGTTATACCGGATTATACGATTAAGTTTCTGAGATAATTCAATTTATAGAAAAAAGATCGCTTCTGTAACCCAAAGTATAAATAAATCATAACTTTCGTAAAACTTGAGTTTAATTCGTTCAATTCTGCAAAATTTTCGCTTATTCATGGAAGCTAAATTTTATGCTTTATACAAATTCGTCGTAAAAAATAACAAACTTGACAACAACTTCCGGTATGACCAGAAGTAGCAGACAGTTGCAATTATATTAGATATATAAAAGGATCATCCTTCAAAAATTTTAAATATCTAAAAGACTTAGTTTTCTATAGTAACAATGTGTAACAAAAAACAATACACGCACGAATAGAAAAAGAATCTGGCTGTGTAATGAATGTGTAACTAATCGAGTCGATATAACAATACAGTCCTAAAGTAATTATACAGCAGCACTTATATTTTGGCATAATAGTAATCTGACTTCTTTAAAACGGTCGTTATTGTAGTGCCATTAGCAGAGGTCCCTAAAACGGTCAACTAATCCGTAAACCCCTAAGATTCAAGTTATTTATTTCAACGCTGTCGTAAATTTGAAAAGCTATTATGCTCGGATAGGTATAATAAGCCTGTACTGACTTGTCCCAGATGTACGATCTGTGGAGTTGGTAGTGGATAGGCAACGGACCCAAACAAATATCAGGTGTCCTTGCCGTTTCCAAGAAGTTTGGGCGTATTTCGAAGAAACCTAACTGAAAGAAGAGAAATGTATTCCGAAAGAGAGCAGGCTGCTTCTTGCTCGATGCCACAATAAAACCCAACCAAATAACCAGTTGTTTCTATTTGCATATGGGCCTTGTAAAGAAAACTATTACCGACTATTTATGGCCTGTCAAAGACCGTATTTTAAAGCCCTCCAGAAACCAAACAGCAATATTATCGTCATGAATTGCTATCAGATTATAAAAGTGCTTCTTCTGTCAATATTGCTACGAAATCTATTGCATACAAGTGGATGATCAATTCGACCTAAAATTTATTTATAAAAGCAAACAGACAGCGTAATTAAGTAAACATGTACTTATTTATTTCCTTAGAAAATTAAGAAATTTCTGAAAATTAGGAATTACCCAGAATTATTTAGTTTGCAAATTACAAACAGTACATTTTTAAATATTAATATTAAAAATAAATACGTAAAACTGTTCTGAAAAATACTGTAGGTATAAATCCCGATCCAAATATACTGTAAAATAAAATTTGAATGCGTAACCATGGACAGGACAAAAGAGGTCTATTTTACATGTTATAGGGGAGTTGGTACGGCCACAACAAGTGAATAAAAGAATATTGAGATGTGTTCAAAATATAGCTAGGGCAGGTAGAAAGAATAGCAGGTATAGAAAGTAGTATAATGTGTCATAGCTTCTTTATATACAGGGAGTCACATCAGTAAAATAAAACAGATAAATGTCTTAAAACAACCGTTAAAAACTTACATAATTATTATATAACAAATAGGCAAATGTGATTCAGATCCGAGTTTTGATATAGGTTTGTGATTGACATACAATATTAACATTAAGCTGCAACAGAAAAGGTCTTTGTCTCAAGTGAGTTTTAATTATAAAATATTAAATTACAGATGCGGAAAAGTTTAAGTGATTTGCCTGTAGCATGATATTTAATCATAACATTGCTTTTGTAAATTAAATTCAGATTAGGAAATATTTAGTTGTTTTAACGAATTTTTATTGAAAAACAACTCAATAATATTGTTTCGACTTTAGTAGGTCATTATAAAGAGTACTGTCAGTACTGTCTAGTTTCTTTTGATTTATTTAAACATGTTTCATCACAACACGTCTACAGTAAGCTTCAATAATATTTTAGTTAGTATTGTATAATAATTCAATATTCCCAATCTCCTTGATCTCCTTAATGTTTATAATGCATCACCGTCAGATCCATATATCTACTAGTATGTATATATGTTCCATGTTTGATTAGCCAATACTAATTATTAATGTATAATTTTACTTTTCCATGTTCAAAGCCGGAACTGCAAAGTCTGCAGCTCAATTTCTCGCCTAAATTCGTTGCTTTATGCTAGTAAATGTTGGTATTGAGGGGAGCGGGGTCGGTTCCCGTAGCACACAGAACCCGTCTGTTGGCCCAGTTAAGCATAGGTCGAGATGCGCTCCATCAAAGACTGAAATAATTCATTTGGTTTACTACTCCGCATATCAGCACGTCAGATGTAATATATATACACTAAATTATTTTATCAATAAATTTTAGTAATTGAGTTGTAAAAATACAAATATATCTAATTTTTTTGGTTACGATAATATATAAATACTAGGTCAATTGTAGTAATATCCGAACCCACCACTGATTGATGTATGTAGCCCCTGAGAAAGTTCTTAATAAAAGGCGAAACGTTGGAGAGAATTGTTTAATTAATATATTTTTAATTACTTCATCAAGTTCGGATTTTACTCAGTTGACTTCAAATAAACAGGAAGAAATATGGATATATAGTATTGCCTCTTTTCGAATTTTTTAATTAAAATCTTTACCTGCAATTCAAACGGCATGTTAAATAGCCAACGAACAAGATTCGTTATTAATTATTTGTCTCTCAAAAATAAGAAAAAGACCGAAATGTTAAATCGGGTACATTCTACGGTAGCCCCTTCGTAAAAATCGGTATCATACTGTTATTGTGTGATACATATTTAAATTGATGGAGTGGATGTTGAGCCATCCTGTATTTTTTATGGCTGCTTCAAAAGTGATTCAGATAGGAAGCGTTTCTTATTTCTGCAGTGCCTTTTGGGCACAAATGTTAGAATACGGCAGTTGGCCTTGGTCACTTGCAGGTTGAGTCATTAGCGTCTTTTGTTGAAGTCTATCGTTTGTCTGCATGTAGAACTGTTGCTTGCTGAGTGCAGATGAGTCACTTCTTTTACTCTACCACCGACAGGTATCCTCTTTGCAGGTGTTTTCTTACCTACAATATCCATCCACTTCATGCAAATCATTCGATTCTATTCATTCTTATTTTTTTTTGTTGAACTATGTAACCGAAGAAGAAAATAGGGCAAAAAACAGCGTAACTTGTTACCCCTCTACGCATAAATTAATTTCATATATATATATATATATATATATATATATATATATATATAAACCAGGAGTCCGGTTACTATCCTGCTGTATGTTTTTGATATTTCATAACTTTAAACTAATTTTGTATATCAGGAAATGAAACTGAAACTTGCTCCAAATACCATTGAGCAATTGGTTTAATATTTTAAACGGTGCTTCAATAACAGTTGTAAGGTGTGTTTAATGTAAAAATTGAACAATTATTATTACCTGCTGCGTAATGGACAGATGAAAGCACACACTTTATTTATTAATGCATTTCGTAATTGTAGCACTGTCCTTTCAATCCAAAATCCAGTACAAAAATAACTTGTTCTTGAACCTATTACTTTGTTATAGACAGACAGACAAACCGTTAAGTGATCTGCTTTACTTTTTAAAAACAATAAAAGTGAAATCGGGCATGAAAAATATTAAAATATTTTATTAAATCCTGGTTCAAAACAATACTTTGTCTAAATATTAATTTGAATTTCTAAATAAGTAGGTATCAAAGGCTTCCATAAGGAACTCATTTAGGATCACTCCTCTTAATGATATATATAAACGAACTGCTAAATAGCTTAAACGATAATGAAATTGTATCATACAAGCAACACATAAGATGAATTCATTGTTAAATTAATATTAATACATTATACTTGGGATTTATTGCGATAGTGTACCACTCGACGGTTATATTAGAATTAAGGATAAACAATTAGCCATGAATAAAAGTTAAAATCTTGTTAACTATGGAAATATAACATGGGGTGGTGTATATTCCAATAGTCTAAATATTTTACAACAGATTCATAATAGATTGTTAAAAATAGTATACAAAAATTACAGCCTAAAGCGACTAAAAATAAAATAAAAGAATTGATAAAATTAGAAATTTTAATTATTAAATCAATGTGTATCAAACAGTGACATATTATATATTATATAGTTATGTATTATGTATAACAGAATTTATTTTCTTATTCTATGTATATCTGTAGGAAACACTACATTTAAAGCATACAATTTATTAGATTAATAAAGGATTTTGAATTAAAAAATAAAAAGAACTCAGCAAGCTTTACAATATTGTGAAGTATTTTTAATTGGAAATTTATTATTAATTATAAAAACAACTTCACCACGTTCCAAGCGAGTCTAGTACTATAAATGTATTATAATTGCAAAAATGTTATGTTATGTTATTAAATTATTAAATCTTCTATTTAAAAAAATTATACAACCTAACAGTATTTATTAAACAAATTTATTTTAACCATCAAGCCTCAATTGTGATTGTTCTTTCAACGCTATTGTATATTCCGTATTTGTATTCAACAATTGCTTTTCACACCACTGACTTCGCCCATTAATCTTGGTTTGTTAGTTTTATCCACTTGTTTGGTCAGTAATCGTCCACCAGGACCATTTAATGTATCTGTTATTTAATTTTTCGTAGCCGAGTGACCACCCCATATTGTGCTAAAAAGCATCCGATTACACAAAATTTATTTCAGTTGACACAAAAGCGTTAGTCTTCTTATTTTATTACATATTACAAATCAAAACCCATAAAAATGGTATTCCAATAAGGTCTAACATTTTATCTTAAATGATCTTGATCAGTACCTACTTTACTTATACTTTTGAATATTCTCATGGCCGGATTTCTAAAAAATTCTTATATTTAATGGTGTACGAAGCAAATAAAAAAAATGTGGTTAACTTTTATATTTAACAACTGCTTCAATAATCTTAAAGTGTAAAATGATCTCAGAAAAACGTAAATAAATAATGTAAGACAATTAATATAATTATTCAATATGAAAAATTGTTTTTTCGAAAACAATTTATTTATCTAGTTTTGTTGTCTATTGGTATATATATAAGTTGAAGTAAAATAAAATAAAATAATAAATAACCATTCTTTGCTAAAAAAAAATACATATAAAAGTTTAGGGGCGATCATAATAGTTATCGAAGTGCTCAAAGCTGTATATTTTGTGATACGATTTTTTTCTACGTTTTAATGTACGCAGATATGTTTAAGAAATGTTTTTTAATGATTTAATTAGATAAAAAAAGTTAATTATTATTATCCAAGTGTAATTAACACTAGGTATTCATTATGAATAAAACAAATAAACACCTAAAATCCACAAAACGTTTAGAAACCTAAAAAGCATTTAATTTCCTTTTTTATACAATAATATTAGATATTAATTTAAATGGAATAATGCAATTTAAGCTTACCATTCGATTGGGCACCGTGAGTAGGCCGTCGGTTTTATTGATAATATAATATCAAAATCTTCAACGACATTCTGAGGGTTGAAAAACAAACCATATTCTGTACATTTATCACTAATAATATTAAACAAACACTGATAGTTGACTGACTCTTGTTGCTGAATTGCTGCACAATCTTTGAAATCAAACTGATGTCCTAATGCTAATAATTTTACTGTAATTAATTAGTTACTTGTTATGTACATACCTACCTGCTAGCAGTAGGGGATGGTTAATCCTCTCGGTCTTTATTCGATGCCCAATTGAAGGGTGTTCTCTAAGACTACCAGGTTTCGGTGTCCAATTGTGCTACGCCCAGTTTTTAAATACGTGACATTTAGGAGTAATATGTAGTATCACTTACCCCCTTCTATCTACAATTAATTTGCCCTTATCGGGAAAGAAGACGATTGGTTTAGATCGCAAAATTATTTTTATTATGCGCAAATCTAGTACAGCTTCGTTAGTGGCATAGCTATTGTACTTAAGTGGCTGATGGACAGCAAGGGCTTCAAACATTTTTCGAACGAAGTCTGGAGTAATTACAGAAATAGTGTATAGTTTTATTTTTGTGATTTATCCTTTTATTATGTGAAATTAAACGGAATTTAAATCGGTTTGGTCAGCCATTGCTGTCTATTAACCGGTAGGTAAGTAATTTTGAGGTATTTTTCTTGTGGTAATTGTTTATTGTAACGAATCTGCTATTGACTGTTTAAAAGTTATTATTTTCTATACAATTTTTCCCAACTTTTTTTTTGTTATTGTGATGGGGTTACAAAAACTGAAACCTTACGTAGATTTCACTTTGAATTATAATGGGACTGGGGCGACTATAATAATCGTATAGTGACTTTCTACAATGGTCCCGTCTAAATTTTTCGGAATATCGACTCCTTGGATTTAATTAATGTCAAATAAGTAAGCGGTTAGGTCCTTTGTTTAATTATTTGATGCAATGACATTAAAGGCAAAATTAATAATAACCTAACCTTTAAGAGATGCTCAGCATCTAAAGTCTGTTGTAACTGAATTGAAATAATTAAAAAAAAACATTATTTCAGATGAAACTTTAATTAAATTTCGTACTATTAGATATTTCTTATTAGATATAGGTATGCTATGGAATTAATTAATAATTGTTATTTACTAATCAAAAGTATTTTTGTCGTTTTCTGTATTTCTTTAAAACAGGTGTTCCTCAAGTAAACAGTAAATGATTTAGTGAATTTATGTTTGTTATCTTTTTTAGTTGGTAAGGGTATTGTATTATATTAACATCTGCGATTGCTCGATAGATTTCATTATTATTTCGTGCTTGGCGTTGATGGGATAGTCAAGTAATTTATAAGATAAATTAGATTTCATTTTCATCTTAGTTGTTTATCCGGTCATTAATTTAAATATTGGTGTTCAAGAAAATTAGTTGTAATAATAAAGTTTTTTCGCTAACCGATTTGTTTTGAAAACTGTTGAGACTATTATATGTGCCATTTTAACGTACGAGCTGTCAAAGATTCTTCACTAAGCAAAACGTTCACTATGTTTATGGACTGGGGTACTACAAGTAAGTAAAGATATTTGTCACTAACTACAACTTGTACAAATGCATTTAAATTTTACTATTTGATTTGATATTTGAAGTTATTGATAAGTGATACATATGATTCATTTAATATTTAGAGTTTTGTTTATAAATAATTCATATAATATGGTGCAACACTCGAAAGGGTTGTAGGATGGAATATAAATAACCTTTGGCTAAGAAGTTGCACTGCACAAAAATTAAGTCATTGATATATATCTGATGACGTTCGACATTTTCGATCTCATTAAAGTTTTATATCAAACTGAAAGGGTTGAGATGCATATTCCTGTGAATTGTAACGGTTATTTGATTCGAATGCGGGTAAATTTAGGGATTTGTTTCGTTTCGCAATAATTTATTCATACACTTAACGATGATCTCCAGACCTTTGGGTATATTAATTTGAAACCTCTTAGTTCCCTTTAACGCTATGCTCTTTATTACTTGTCGTTCCCCATTTTGAATCTTTTCCTTCCCCTTTATTTTATCACTCTTATCAATCTGTTACCATTATATATTCATACCTAGATATGCTTTGTGTTTATTATTGTCTATACAGGGTGGACCAATAGTACGTGGACGGAAGATTGTGTCTTTATTATTGATTTTACGAAAATATAATTTGAATAAAAATGAACTCCTGCATATTTTAAAATTATTTTCGATTATAGAGGGTGTTCCGTTTCGCCTGGGTGCTACCTTACTTAATTTTTTTAAATGGAACACCCTATATATTATTGCATTTTTGAATTTTTCGTTGAAAATAAAGGTCACTTTGATGAGCAGATGTTGGGTCGAAGTTGCACCGTTTCGTTTTATTTAGCATTAAAGAAGAAAACAACTGTTTGCAGCGTCTTAGAAAAACCATCATATCTCCGAAACGAAACAACATAGAAGGATCCAGGTTTCACCATTGTGTTGAACAAGGAACTACCTATCGTCTCATACTAAATTTAACTCATTTAATCTTTTCGAAAATGAAACAGACAATTTTTAATTTTTTAAATTTAAAACATCAATAATTTAATTTTTTTAAATGGAATGGTATATATTTTTTTCACTTTATCAAATCTACAATTTTAATTCCCTTTTGATTTTATTAATACATGTTAGGGTCTATCTTTAACAGTTTCTGAAATAACTGAATTTTTTTAATTTTCTGGCCGCAGATGTTTGACACTTGAACGTTTTTTTCTTTTTTTTTTTTCTTCCTTTGGGGATACGTGAAGAGTCTCGTATACAAAGAACCACCAACTACGCAGATAATATGAAATACCGAATTAGGGGCGCTTTTAGGACAATAACGCCTGAATTATTAATTAAAGTGAACACCTCACTGAGGAAGAGAATTGACCTTTATTTTCAACGAAAAATTAAAAAATGCAATAATATATAAGGTGTTCCATTAAAAAAAAATGATGTAAGGTAGCACCCCGGCGAAACGCAACACCCTGAATAATCGAAAATAATTTTAAAATATGAACGAGTTCATTTGATGAAAGTTTTATTCAAAAAAATCAATAATAAAGACACAATCTTCCGCCCACGCACTATTGGCCCACCCTGTATATAACTCAAAATGTTTTACTATCAAAAGTAGAAGTTTAAGTCCGTTATTGGTACCCAATATAACTATTGATTTTACCACTGAATCACAGGATTGAAACAAAAAATATTAGTTTAGTTGATGTTATTTATCGTGTGATAGTAGATGTAAATGTATATGTTAAATATTTTAATAATAAAACGCGTTCTGCAGAGTAAATATGATTTAAAGCTCGAAATTTGAAAAACTGTGGCTGATCGGATTTAATAGCAGGTCGCATTACGGGGATTAGTGTATGGGGGATTTCCGCAGTCCCTTGGGACAACTGTCGCTGCCTCTCTTTTTCTTTATCCTTTCTAAAATTCATTATCATGACTTATATTGAACTGAACTTCTATTTTAGCCGAAGCGGAACTAAAATTGAGTAAACTTATAGGTATAAAAAATCTCAAATTATACAGGATTGTCTTTTTGCTTTTAGTTGACGTGTTCATATATTTGTAGTAGTTAATCAGTGGAACTGGTGTTAGGGTTTGACAAAAAGTTAAATTAATTCAGGAATTTGTAGTCTGCTGATTTGACGAGATAAAATGTGAGTAAAACTTAGGTGGAATAAAATTCAAATTGTTCTGGGGGTGGTTCAATAATAACATAGGAATTTATCGATTGGCTGATCCGTGTAATATGGAATGTTACAATGTAATCACGCAACTCTCCAAGATCGATACTTTTTCATGAACACGTTTATTACCTGAAATCTACATTCTTTCGGCGTGACTAACTAGATTGTATGTTTGTATTCCGGGGCTACATATATTTACCGGCAAGCAAACAATACCCACTCTATTACAAACTATTTGCTTAATTAATATTTAAGAAAGTAATAGAAAGGGTTGAAACTGCACCATTTCATGGGTAATTTATGAGACGAACAAGAATACTTATATTAAATCCTGTGTAATAGATCAAAGTATAATCATAAAAGGAAAGGATGCGAAACAGAAAACACTGAACACTAGTTACATAATTTCTCTCTTGAGAATGACCTGAGAAGGTCGAAACAATATTGTAGAGGTTCAATATAATTTTAGTGAAACATACCCAGTGTTTTCTGTTTCTTATCCTTTCCATTTATTATTTAAGCATGTTTCACAAATTTACAAAGTATAATCTCTTTGCCTAACTAATACTGATATAATATAATAGAGAAAGATGAAGAATATGGGAACTAGAGGTTGTCTCAGCAATTTCTGATAATTCAATTTAATACAATTGACAGTATTGGTTCGTATTGAATATTTAAAATAATAACACAAATTTCCACTATACTTTTATTTCTTCTTTACAATTTTTGCACCCTACCAGGTCACGAACTGGTGTTGTCCTTCTTCGGGTATACAGGCCGTCGTCGGTTGGAATTGCTTCCTAACGTTTCGCTAGCGCGAGTGGCGAGCTTCTTCAGAGGTCTTTCCATCTTTGCTGTTGGTCGTAGATTGCAAAGCAAAGATGGAAAGATCTCTGAAGAAGCTCGCCACGCACTAGCGAAACGTTAAGAAGCAATTCCAACCGACGACAGCCTGTATACCCGAAGAAGGACAACACCAGTTCATCAACTGGCCGCGAAAGCCTTAATCAATTTACCAGGTCATCTTCATAAAAAGTATTGACATCGATTGTTACATTGTTTCTTATTTACGTCCATTACTAGTATTTATTGTAAGGGTGGGGAGATTTCAATTACCTAATCTAAAATTATTGAACTGTAAATATTTTCGATTTCATTTACAGTTACTGTGTTGCTTTTGATATGTGTTTTAATTTCTAAAGATTCTGATATATCCGGTCTTTTCCCTTTTTCTTGTACTGTGTATAATTTTGAAATTATTATTTAAATTAAAATCATGTTTATTGTCTTTAATATAGTTCACGAATGTTGATTTATCATTGTAGTTGTTTATGTGTTCCTGTAGTCTTTCCTTAAACGATCTCCCTGCCTGTTCAATGTATCACAATTTAATTTATAGACACAACGCAAATTGATTATGTATTTCCATAGATTGTTGTTTGTTTTAAATGAAATTATTATTGTTATTTTTCAATCGTTTTGGCTTTTATGCCATTTTCAAAATGAGTGCTAGAGAATATTGATTATATGACATGAGATACGTGCTTAAGTAATAAAACCACTTAAGTGATCTCTTTTAGAAATAGGAACAAGATCTATTTGATCGTTAGTAACAGTAGTGTTATTCTTTACACAGGGCAACTATAAGTGATTTTTTTTCTTTGTCGATATTTTAGTCGATTACTTAACTGATTTTGCTATTTAATTACCTACTTCAATATCTGTACGCCTTTTGAAGATGGCACAACAGCCGAAACAATATTATCTAGTCAGAACTAAATATTTGTGAAATTACTTAAGTGATTTTGCTATTTAATTACCTACTTCAATATCTGTACGCCTTTTGAAGATGGCACAACAGCCGAAACAATATTATCTAGTCAGAACTAAATATTTGTGAAATTACTTAAGTGATTTTGCTATTTAATTACCTACTTCAATATCTGTACGCCTTTTGAAGATGGCACAACAGCCGAAACAATATTATCTAGTCAGAACTAAATATTTGTGAAATTACTTAAGTGATTTTGCTATTTAATTACCTACTTCAATATCTGTACGCCTTTTGAAGATGGCACAACAGCCGAAACAATATTATCTAGTCAGAACTAAATATTTGTGAAATTACTTAAGTGATTTTGCTATTTAATTACCTACTTCAATATCTGTACGCCTTTTGAAGATGGCACAACAGCCGAAACAATATTATCTAGTCAGAACTAAATATTTGTGAAATTACTTAAGTGATTTTGCTATTTAATTACCTACTTCAATATCTGTACGCCTTTTGAAGATGGCACAACAGCCGAAACAATATTATCTAGTCAGAACTAAATATTTGTGAAATTACTTAAGTGATTTTGCTATTTAATTACCTACTTCAATATCTGTACGCCTTTTGAAGATGGCACAACAGCCGAAACAATATTATCTAGTCAGAACTAAATATTTGTGAAATTACTTAAGTGATTTTGCTATTTAATTACCTACTTCAATATCTGTACGCCTTTTGAAGATGGCACAACAGCCGAAACAATATTATCTAGTCAGAACTAAATATTTGTGAAATTACTTAAGTGATTTTGCTATTTAATTACCTACTTCAATATCTGTACGCCTTTTGAAGATGGCACAACAGCCGAAACAATATTATCTAGTCAGAACTAAATATTTGTGAAATTACTTAAGTGATTTTGCTATTTAATTACCTACTTCAATATCTGTACGCCTTTTGAAGATGGCACAACAGCCGAAACAATATTATCTAGTCAGAACTAAATATTTGTGAAATTACTTAAGTGATTTTGCTATTTAATTACCTACTTCAATATCTGTACGCCTTTTGAAGATGGCACAACAGCCGAAACAATATTATCTAGTCAGAACTAAATATTTGTGAAATTACTTAAGTGATTTTGCTATTTAATTACCTACTTCAATATCTGTACGCCTTTTGAAGATGGCACAACAGCCGAAACAATATTATCTAGTCAGAACTAAATATTTGTGAAATTACTTAAGTGATTTTGCTATTTAATTACCTACTTCAATATCTGTACGCCTTTTGAAGATGGCACAACAGCCGAAACAATATTATCTAGTCAGAACTAAATATTTGTGAAATTACTTAAGTGATTTTGCTATTTAATTACCTACTTCAATATCTGTACGCCTTTTGAAGATGGCACAACAGCCGAAACAATATTATCTAGTCAGAACTAAATATTTGTGAAATTACTTAAGTGATTTTGCTATTTAATTACCTACTTCAATATCTGTACGCCTTTTGAAGATGGCACAACAGCCGAAACAATATTATCTAGTCAGAACTAAATATTTGTGAAATTACTTAAGTGATTTTGCTATTTAATTACCTACTTCAATATCTGTACGCCTTTTGAAGATGGCACAACAGCCGAAACAATATTATCTAGTCAGAACTAAATATTTGTGAAATTACTTAAGTGATTTTGCTATTTAATTACCTACTTCAATATCTGTACGCCTTTTGAAGATGGCACAACAGCCGAAACAATATTATCTAGTCAGAACTAAATATTTGTGAAATTACTTAAGTGATTTTGCTATTTAATTACCTACTTCAATATCTGTACGCCTTTTGAAGATGGCACAACAGCCGAAACAATATTATCTAGTCAGAACTAAATATTTGTGAAATTACTTAAGTGATTTTGCTATTTAATTACCTACTTCAATATCTGTACGCCTTTTGAAGATGGCACAACAGCCGAAACAATATTATCTAGTCAGAACTAAATATTTGTGAAATTACTTAAGTGATTTTGCTATTTAATTACCTACTTCAATATCTGTACGCCTTTTGAAGATGGCACAACAGCCGAAACAATATTATCTAGTCAGAACTAAATATTTGTGAAATTACTTAAGTGATTTTGCTATTTAATTACCTACTTCAATATCTGTACGCCTTTTGAAGATGGCACAACAGCCGAAACAATATTATCTAGTCAGAACTAAATATTTGTGAAATTACTTAAGTGATTTTGCTATTTAATTACCTACTTCAATATCTGTACGCCTTTTGAAGATGGCACAACAGCCGAAACAATATTATCTAGTCAGAACTAAATATTTGTGAAATTACTTAAGTGATTTTGCTATTTAATTACCTACTTCAATATCTGTACGCCTTTTGAAGATGGCACAACAGCCGAAACAATATTATCTAGTCAGAACTAAATATTTGTGAAATTACTTAAGTGATTTTGCTATTTAATTACCTACTTCAATATCTGTACGCCTTTTGAAGATGGCACAACAGCCGAAACAATATTATCTAGTCAGAACTAAATATTTGTGAAATTACTTAAGTGATTTTGCTATTTAATTACCTACTTCAATATCTGTACGCCTTTTGAAGATGGCACAACAGCCGAAACAATATTATCTAGTCAGAACTAAATATTTGTGAAATTACTTAAGTGATTTTGCTATTTAATTACCTACTTCAATATCTGTACGCCTTTTGAAGATGGCACAACAGCCGAAACAATATTATCTAGTCAGAACTAAATATTTGTGAAATTACTTAAGTGATTTTGCTATTTAATTACCTACTTCAATATCTGTACGCCTTTTGAAGATGGCACAACAGCCGAAACAATATTATCTAGTCAGAACTAAATATTTGTGAAATTACTTAAGTGATTTTGCTATTTAATTACCTACTTCAATATCTGTACGCCTTTTGAAGATGGCACAACAGCCGAAACAATATTATCTAGTCAGAACTAAATATTTGTGAAATTACTTAAGTGATTTTGCTATTTAATTACCTACTTCAATATCTGTACGCCTTTTGAAGATGGCACAACAGCCGAAACAATATTATCTAGTCAGAACTAAATATTTGTGAAATTACTTAAGTGATTTTGCTATTTAATTACCTACTTCAATATCTGTACGCCTTTTGAAGATGGCACAACAGCCGAAACAATATTATCTAGTCAGAACTAAATATTTGTGAAATTACTTAAGTGATTTTGCTATTTAATTACCTACTTCAATATCTGTACGCCTTTTGAAGATGGCACAACAGCCGAAACAATATTATCTAGTCAGAACTAAATATTTGTGAAATTACTTAAGTGATTTTGCTATTTAATTACCTACTTCAATATCTGTACGCCTTTTGAAGATGGCACAACAGCCGAAACAATATTATCTAGTCAGAACTAAATATTTGTGAAATTACTTAAGTGATTTTGCTATTTAATTACCTACTTCAATATCTGTACGCCTTTTGAAGATGGCACAACAGCCGAAACAATATTATCTAGTCAGAACTAAATATTTGTGAAATTACTTAAGTGATTTTGCTATTTAATTACCTACTTCAATATCTGTACGCCTTTTGAAGATGGCACAACAGCCGAAACAATATTATCTAGTCAGAACTAAATATTTGTGAAATTACTTAAGTGATTTTGCTATTTAATTACCTACTTCAATATCTGTACGCCTTTTGAAGATGGCACAACAGCCGAAACAATATTATCTAGTCAGAACTAAATATTTGTGAAATTACTTAAGTGATTTTGCTATTTAATTACCTACTTCAATATCTGTACGCCTTTTGAAGATGGCACAACAGCCGAAACAATATTATCTAGTCAGAACTAAATATTTGTGAAATTACTTAAGTGATTTTGCTATTTAATTACCTACTTCAATATCTGTACGCCTTTTGAAGATGGCACAACAGCCGAAACAATATTATCTAGTCAGAACTAAATATTTGTGAAATTACTTAAGTGATTTTGCTATTTAATTACCTACTTCAATATCTGTACGCCTTTTGAAGATGGCACAACAGCCGAAACAATATTATCTAGTCAGAACTAAATATTTGTGAAATTACTTAAGTGATTTTGCTATTTAATTACCTACTTCAATATCTGTACGCCTTTTGAAGATGGCACAACAGCCGAAACAATATTATCTAGTCAGAACTAAATATTTGTGAAATTACTTAAGTGATTTTGCTATTTAATTACCTACTTCAATATCTGTACGCCTTTTGAAGATGGCACAACAGCCGAAACAATATTATCTAGTCAGAACTAAATATTTGTGAAATTACTTAAGTGATTTTGCTATTTAATTACCTACTTCAATATCTGTACGCCTTTTGAAGATGGCACAACAGCCGAAACAATATTATCTAGTCAGAACTAAATATTTGTGAAATTACTTAAGTGATTTTGCTATTTAATTACCTACTTCAATATCTGTACGCCTTTTGAAGATGGCACAACAGCCGAAACAATATTATCTAGTCAGAACTAAATATTTGTGAAATTACTTAAGTGATTTTGCTATTTAATTACCTACTTCAATATCTGTACGCCTTTTGAAGATGGCACAACAGCCGAAACAATATTATCTAGTCAGAACTAAATATTTGTGAAATTACTTAAGTGATTTTGCTATTTAATTACCTACTTCAATATCTGTACGCCTTTTGAAGATGGCACAACAGCCGAAACAATATTATCTAGTCAGAACTAAATATTTGTGAAATTACTTAAGTGATTTTGCTATTTAATTACCTACTTCAATATCTGTACGCCTTTTGAAGATGGCACAACAGCCGAAACAATATTATCTAGTCAGAACTAAATATTTGTGAAATTACTTAAGTGATTTTGCTATTTAATTACCTACTTCAATATCTGTACGCCTTTTGAAGATGGCACAACAGCCGAAACAATATTATCTAGTCAGAACTAAATATTTGTGAAATTACTTAAGTGATTTTGCTATTTAATTACCTACTTCAATATCTGTACGCCTTTTGAAGATGGCACAACAGCCGAAACAATATTATCTAGTCAGAACTAAATATTTGTGAAATTACTTAAGTGATTTTGCTATTTAATTACCTACTTCAATATCTGTACGCCTTTTGAAGATGGCACAACAGCCGAAACAATATTATCTAGTCAGAACTAAATATTTGTGAAATTACTTAAGTGATTTTGCTATTTAATTACCTACTTCAATATCTGTACGCCTTTTGAAGATGGCACAACAGCCGAAACAATATTATCTAGTCAGAACTAAATATTTGTGAAATTACTTAAGTGATTTTGCTATTTAATTACCTACTTCAATATCTGTACGCCTTTTGAAGATGGCACAACAGCCGAAACAATATTATCTAGTCAGAACTAAATATTTGTGAAATTACTTAAGTGATTTTGCTATTTAATTACCTACTTCAATATCTGTACGCCTTTTGAAGATGGCACAACAGCCGAAACAATATTATCTAGTCAGAACTAAATATTTGTGAAATTACTTAAGTGATTTTGCTATTTAATTACCTACTTCAATATCTGTACGCCTTTTGAAGATGGCACAACAGCCGAAACAATATTATCTAGTCAGAACTAAATATTTGTGAAATTACTTAAGTGATTTTGCTATTTAATTACCTACTTCAATATCTGTACGCCTTTTGAAGATGGCACAACAGCCGAAACAATATTATCTAGTCAGAACTAAATATTTGTGAAATTACTTAAGTGATTTTGCTATTTAATTACCTACTTCAATATCTGTACGCCTTTTGAAGATGGCACAACAGCCGAAACAATATTATCTAGTCAGAACTAAATATTTGTGAAATTAATTAAGTGGTTTCATATTTACATTGAATTATTGTCAATAATAATTAAAAAAGTTGCGTAATAATGAATAACGTAAGTTTGTATGCAGGTGACATAGCATGTCAAGTTTTGCGCGTTGTGATTGTTTTTAATGAATGTAACGGAAAACTGAAGCATGAGTGTATTAAATGTATCTAGTAATTACGCCTAATGAAGCGGTAGAATCAGTTACCTGGTTTAACCACCATTGGATCTACATCATTAGTCTTCACTATTTGTTATACCTTGCTTTAGTACATCACCATGTAACAAGAATTTCTACTTAGGTATTTAATTAAAGTAAAAAAAAAAAAAAACAGTCAAGTGTAAATTCTACTGGCACATGATACACTTCCCACCATGTTGTTGTAAATCTATTATTGAAAATCGAGATTATAAAATGTGTGCTAAATCATATAAGAATATAGGTAATAATATCGGTATTTTTTCCTGATTGTTATATTTCTGAATTTTTACAGGCGAATAATTTATTAATATTAAACTAAATCCAACGTTTTGCTAAAAGGTTAGATTATCTTCAAGACGGAATCGTTTTTTTAAATTCCATTGTAGTGTTCTGATGTGAACAATTTTAAAATGTTTGTCTCTGTCGATTTACTTTAAAGTTACTTTTTTAAACAACCATTTGAAGTTTATGATACAGTTAGAAACAGTGTTTCAAGTACGTTCATGCTTGACCTAATCAAGTTTGACTAGAACGATTCACTTTTTACGAAACTTATTGAACGAAACGTTGGCTTTGATCTAATAATAATAATAAATTATGCCCTACCCTCCGGCTTTGCACTACAGTATAGGTCGGAGGAACTGCCCGCCCGTCACCACAAGTAGCTGGTGGGAATGAAATAGCCAAAAAATTTTAGTTTCTTTTTTCGATAAGTTACCTTTTGAACTTTTGAATTCTATATAAAAAATGAATCTAGGAAGATGATCTAATATTACAGTTGTTTTAAATATTTTGGAGAACTAACTGGTGTGTAAATAAGTATGGTTTATTAGTCTACGTACGTAAACGCAACCGGAAATATATTTTCTACATTATTAGATACTGTATAAAGCGTATAGATTATTTTATTTCGTTGCCCCTTTGATTTAGAATATAATTTCATTTATTTGGCAAAGATTAATAGGTGCAATGTTCCGAGATCTCATTAGCGTTAAGGGTGTACTTTGATTGTTGCCGTACCGCGAAAGAGATTGTAAATAATACATCATAGGATGCTTCCTCGTTCGACACTCGAGATAAACACATGAGTGAACTACCACTTAGAGCCCTGGGGACATATTCCCATTGTCACATTTCTTCCTTATGTGAAGATTCAACCGCCGCAAATAAATGCGACCACTTGACACCCTATCCGTGGAAACAGCTCGAACCACCAACCCCAACGACATACACCCTCTCATATTCGACGAATATTATTTTTTATATCCATAAATTGTATTTAGGTACAAATAATTTTTTTACTTTAAAGTTTATCTTTACGGTAAACAGAAACACATCAGGTTTGTAATGAGAGGCGTATTTAACACTCAAAAATTAAATGGTCATATTCACGGTGCATTTAATTATTATATTATATATTGTATATATAAAATAAATTTAAGAGTGGGGCATTGTTACCTTCTGTTTACTCGTTGAGTAGAATATCTAATTCTTTACGTTTCTTTATTTCTAAATTTTCTAATAACGTTAATCTATCTACTTTATTATTTAAATGTAATGTTTTAAGGTTATTATTAAATAGACGGTTTTCTTCTGTGATGTGATTTACATAAGTGGAATCTGACTTATTTTTTATGTAGCTAGTTTTGTGCTCTAATAGACGTTTTTTGAAGTTCCTGTCAGTCTGACCAATATATACTTTTAGGCATTATCCACAAGTTAACCTATAAACTGCAGAATGCATTTCTTTGCTAATTTTACCATTATGGTTTTAATTAGTCTTCCTATAGAAAACTAATTTTTATAAGATAAGTTAGGACCACATGGTTGTAAAGAGAATTTTTTTTAATTATATATTGATGAAGAATGACAAATTGCATTTTAATGTTTCGCTCGTTTATTGTAAAATTCTCTACAATTGTTTACTTACTTATTTATGACACCTAAATAAATTAATCATGTATATTTATTATCCTTTAAAAAACTAGATTATCTATTAAAGGAGGATTGTAACCATTATTAACCGCAATTTGTTTAATTAAGTTTAAATTGTATTACATTGAAACATTCTATTAATAATAATAAATTATCGGTTATTCACTTAGAAAATAAAGGTTAGAAATTAAACTATTTGGAAAAACTTTAAATTCAAAAAGCGCTAAATTCAAACTTAAATATCACAAGTGATTTAACAGAAGGGCTAAATAGTCCTATATTCAAATCTATCACAGACATTAGCTAATTAGGAGGGGTACCATAAATAGACCTTACTGTTTAAACTTAAGTTAGTTTCTTTACAACTCTCAAATGATGATCTAATCAGTCGAAACAATTGTTAGAGTAGTTCTAAAAAAATAGTGTGTGTTTTTACTTTATTGAAGATGTTTTACAATTATCCAAAACGCAGAATCAATTAATATTACTAAAAATGTGATGTACAATACATACCGACAGTACATTTATAATTTCTAGGTTTCGTCTGGGTAGCTATTATTTTTATGAAATAATTTTTTGACGATTTTAATAACATCTATTGATGGTATACTAGGGAATAAGTTCTGGAAATGTTGCTGAATAAATATTTATGGGAATATTTGACAGAAAAGTATAACGGAGATAAATTTTATGAAGGCACCCGATACTTTATGAATAAAACAGTTATTTGTTCAATGGGGTCTTATGGCGGCAATATATATTCGGCGCTGATGTTCTGTTCCAGATAAATTTTGTTCATTTGCATATGATAAAAGTACCACAAACCTAGGAAGTTGATGGCCTGTTTTTTATTATTTTGATGACTATAATTTTTCACAATTTCCGAAATAAGATGGGAGTGATAATAGCGGCCTGTATCTAACGCTTGCTTCACTGACTAAATTACTCTGTATCAAGTGGTTGAGGACGGTGCGCAAAGGGATAGGGATAGGGACGAGGACACCCTCAAGTAGAGTTATACGATCTACGGGACTTCCACTTTTACAACTTTCGGAGGTTTATATCTCCTTATAATGCCATGTATTAGACTTTAAAATGTTCATTTTACAGCATTATTTTATAAACATTGCCCGAGGACCATTAAACAAAGAGTTTGAAAATGCCATATTCTTTTATAGCTATTGAACGGTAAATCCAATTTTTGGGGCTATTTAAGACGTTCAAGAGCTGCTAGCGGAATATGCAAACCGACGTTTATAGCCAAAGGAGCTTTCCGCTTTATGACCAATATTCTTTATAACGTTTATTGTTCTACTTCTTTTGTTATTAAAACTTCTCTTTTAATTGGATAGAGATTTAGCAGCGGCGAATTCTTTCCAAACTTTATGTTTTATGTATGTGTTCGAAAGTTTTAATCAACAACTTTTAATCCTACGATGCATTTTACTAAATTTTAAATGTAATTTTATCAGTTCGGATTTGATTTGTTTTATAGAACCATTATGCATGCATCTACTTTATAGCGTATGTATTTAAAGGGATAGACACCCGTGTATTGTACTGTGAACAAGCCGAAATCCCCTTTTCAAATCCTCTTGCTACTAATTAATACTAAATTCGCGCAATCGATAATTAAACTGGCATAAAGTTAGTGGTAGTACTGTTATTGGCGATTAGATGTAGCAGTTGATGAGACAAAACTTCCATGGTATTATTAGTATTACCAGAAAAACTCTCAAGTCAATCTTCCGTAATTGGGCCCTGCGAATCTGGTTTGAAGGGCTCTCACACGGCCCTTTAACTCGATTTCTATTTACAAATGTTCGAATCTGCGATGCAACTGTACCTATGTACATTTGTATATAATAAATGATGATGACGGACTTGTAGCGCTACGATACCTTTCTTATAACAAGCTGCTAATGAGTGGTGACAGTATGTTTACACTGAGTTATAAATGACTAGGATTCTTAATCATAATGGTGCAGCTTTTGCATACACTCGTGCTTACTTTTGTACTCTTTATATTATATATATATATATATATATATATACAGGGTGACGGATCATACATAATAGTTGCTATGCGTTTATGTTTTTTTTAACATTACATGCATTTCTATGAAATAATGTAGTTAAATGAGTATCGTAAAACTTATTTTCAAGGGAACTATAGATATTGCTAAAAAAAACATCATCTTAAGATCCTGAAATTCAAATTGTGAGCCCGACTCGCGCACGAAGGGTTCCGTACCATTAAGAAGCTCCCTTAAATACTTATTTAATTCTGTTTTTAGTATTTGTTGTTATAGCGGCAACAGAAATACACCATCTATGAAAATTTCAACTGTCTAGCTATCACGGTTCATGATATACAGCTTAGTGACAGACGGACAGCGGAGTCTTAGTAATAGGGTCCCGTTTTACCCTTTGGGTACGGAACCCTAAAAAAAGTAGTGAAGAGTACAACATCATATTATACCCTTAAAAAATATAGTTTTTTCGAATTTATGCAATCTGGACTGCTTTCAATTTTTTCTCTCTTTTAGATGAAAGAAATGTTATTTTCTTATAAAATAATAAATAAAATTTGTTACAAAGGATTGATAATAGTTTTTAATTTTTATGTAGATATATAAAAATGAGACATAATTATAAACTGTAACAACTGACAATCTGTTGTTAAACAAACGGTTTTATTTTATGTTTTTGACCATTACAAAGAAATAACGCTTAAATCCAAAGCTCTACATAAAAGCATTTAGAGTCTTCAAATGACGACAACACCTTAGATGTTGAAATCCGTTTTAAGGTTTCTTAACGCTTTTATGTAAGATTTTTGGTTTTAGTGTTTTATTTAGTTCAATTCCACAGAACTATATTTAATTTTCTTGAAATGGAAAAAAAAATGGTAGATACATAGAGCTCATAATATTTTTTTAGATAAATTTGATGTGACTGAAAGAACATATTAAATCATCAACTAAATCGATTCAGTAAAATGTGACTTAGGTGTCTAAAAATTTCAAGGTCTCAGATTTTTTCAATTTTTTTTTCAAGGCAACTTTTTTATTCGCCTCTCTCTATCTCTCTCTTTCTCTTTCTCTTTAAACCCTTTAAACATTTATGAGAAGTTTCTAAAAAGTTTTTGCGTTTGCGTTGTTATGATTTTGGTATAAACTGTAACTTTGTCTGCACGTATACACAAATAATATATAATGTAAGGGTGGGATGTAATCTATCACAAGCGGGGATACCTGTCCAGGTACCTACGTAAACCATAGTTGAATATGGTCATCATAATGCGTACCTTTAAAATGCTCTTTATCTAGCCTTTTTTTGTTGCCTTTTCATGCAGGTAAGCTATTGATTGCTATTTGTAGCCATACACGTCTTAGCTTCATCCCATCCAATACCGGTAGCCGGGGAGACCCGTTTTCACCCTTTTGTTGTTGCAAGTATTAAACAAAAAATCTCGTTGCCTAACTGGCATTACAATTAGAATGTTTAATCGTTTAAATTTTTTATATAAGTACGTCAGCTTGTAATGTTGTCTTACATTAATCTTGAAAAGTATCAGAGTAATCGAAATGCTCCAATCAGATAATATGTAGAGACTTTTAAGATGAAATTGAAAAGTTTCAATCGAGGAAAACGTGAAAACGTTCTGAAAAAGAAGGTAATTTTTCAATAATTGAATTGCACTGTTGATTCCGAAAGATTCATAGATGAAAATAACATATAAATATAAATGTGGGATCTGAGATACTTTATATTTAGACGAAAAAGGATTGTAATGCCTTCTTTTTTGAAAAAAATAGCTCCGATCGAGACATTTCAATAGATATTGCCTCATTGGGGCATTACAATTACAAAATCTCAAGTCTGACAACTTTTATTTAGGCAATTTTTGATATTTTACTACATGGAACCTACCCGATTTAGTACAAGTATGACAGAGACAACTGGCCGCGAAACTCTTAACCAAGTTGTTGATAACATGACTATTTTTAAACATTCGTAAATATTGTTATTGTATTTTTGTTTTGAAAATGTTTTTGTCTATATTGATTTGAATTACTGTTAAGTACCCAATTCGATGCTGTAGATAAATAAATTAAGTGAGCTGGGAGGGAGGGGGGTTAAGAGAGCAAATCATGTAATCAGCTTATTAATCGAATGACTTAGACGTCGTTACAAGTGGTTGTGGTCATATTAGCTAGAGCCGTCGTTCGAAGTTTATAATTGTCAACGTTTCTTCCTAAGGTAGTAGCTAGTAGGAAGAAGAACTCCTGAAGATGTCGTTAAAAAAATTAAAAACTTCGAACGACGGCCAAAAAGCCCGAAAATATATTACGCTTATTCACATGAAAAAAAGTTTTGCCATGAAACCAAACCGTTTAGTTTTTAAAAGAAATGTGCTGTTTCAGGGAATGAGGATACAAATGTCTTTATTATCAGTAGATTTATTATCGGCGATTGTAATCATGTAGGCACATAAATTTCGCATATAAAAATTGGCGAGGCTGTCGAGGTCGTGGCTCCTGCAACCACTGTGTAATTGCTTGCGAGTAATAAACAGTTCGTGTCACGCACAGAAGTCCTGTTATATACGAAAATCGCCGTCGGCGCAACCCGTTAACAAAAACCGTTTGTATGCGAGAATTAGCGCTGTATAAACAATCGCGACCGGATATTTAATTAAAATTAAGTAAATAACAAAGACGCGCCACTTATTGGCACACTAATCACGAGCGACTTTCAATTTCGTACCTGAACGATCAATGGTCGTTTTGATTGCCCCGAGACCGGCGTCTTCTACAGAAAGAAGAGCGCTAATTAGGGTGACTACTTCACCGTGATTAACGCGATTTACTTCAACTATCAAAACCACCTCTTTACCGATGTGTTTTACCCGTAAACTAATTACTGAAATACATGGATTTTCTCAATTTCGCCACGAATACCTTTTCTGTCGTCGTAATTCAGTAAATGTTTCCGGAAATTAATTCTCCACGAAAGATTTTCAAAATTTATTCCTTTATGGTAATTTGGAATTTCGTACATTTAAAATAAAAACAAAACCCTTAGTAATTTACATCTGTGTCACCCTTTCCAACAGTTGACACTCAAACAACAAACAATTTCTTCAATATAAATTCTTCAATAGTTTATTCTGCTTTTGCCTGACAAAGTAATAATAATAAAAAATTATTATTATTGAGTGTTTCATTGAAATCTACAGTATTAACAACAAAAAAAAGAGATTGAAAATTATACGTGACAATCAACAAAATACATATAAGCAAAATTTTTAACTAAATTATTTTGTAGTTGAAATTTTGTTAAACTCAGTGTAACTAACTATATATTATACATTATATAACTAAATTTCATATTTTCTAATAATATCTAATAGCTCATTAGTTTTGTGGAGAAGGGGATGTAGATCATTCGTAAAAAAGGAGATAGGTTAATATTTTTGGTGGGCAGTACTTTTGTATTGTAGATTAATGTTAATTTTCGATATCCAATAAGTCAGAATTGGAAAATAGAGAAAGAAACAAAGATTGAGTCCCTTTTAACAAAAAGAAACCACCTCTGTGATAGTGATGGATTAATTAGTAACTTAACTAAACGTTCGTTATTAGTTTGGTTTAAGTTACAGCTTGCAGTAAATACAATAGATGGCGGCATACTGTCTGTAATACGAGTAATACGATTTAAATCAATTTTCTTTTACGGAACAACTTCGATTTAATTGATGCTACCTATGGTGTGCTGATTATATGTAATAAGTGAAATCGCGATCCAAATCTAGTAATATCGATAAATTTCTGACCAAGAACTAAATATTCTTTGAAGAAATTTATTTAAAGTGTATCTTTGTGGGTACGAAACGTAGACAGTGGCCGCGGCGGAAAAAAAATAGAAGTGTTTCGATGTAGAAAATGGTGGGAAACGTAGGTTGTTAAAGACATATTAGAAGCACAAACAGGAGTAAAGAGGAAGACCTATGTATATCATATTACTGATCATTGAATTGGGGGAAAGTTTTAGGTATCGAATTAGTTTATTATCAAAAATTATACTCTATGATATGATATATAAACCAGGAAGAGAATAAGGCTTCTGCCTTGTTATAGGTTGTTTCCTTCGATTTAGATCTTGCTACAATATTTCAAAAGTCATGAACAGCTTCCTGCAACTGGTAATACGAGTACAGCTTTTAAACGCCTTGCATTATAGTAACAGAAATAATGGTAGCATGGAATAATAATAATAAATTATCCACCTGATCGCATGTTAGTAGTTACGTAAATTGATAAGCTTGCCACTCCTATCTGATAGGTTTAGACCTGTTCTGACTTTGTACGATCTGGTCACCACACACTTGATATTATTAGATATTTATAATGTAAATAGCCCCCTATTTTCATTTCACGTCCACATTTTTATGCTCGCGTTAAAATTACGATTCATTCAAGTACACACGTGGATGTTTATAAATTTGAACAGCCAGTCCAGTTTGAAGGGTAATACAAACTAATGAACTAATTATGGAAAAACCAATTACATAATACTGTCAACGAATGAACGAATCCAGGTTTTTATGAGTCGTTATGATTGACGCTGGAATCTTAAAATGTAAATTATCAACGAAATTTTTTTAATGAGTCAGACATTTATGTATATAGATATTTAGGTTAGGGTGTGTCAATTTTCTTTTCGGATTTCAACTGGATAATTTGTTGAATTGTCTAAAAATTATTATTTCCAACGATGAGTTCTCGAAAAAAAAAAAAGTTTAAAACAGATTTCACTGAACATTAACGTTCCCCATAAGATAAGACAAGAAAAACGTATTGTTTCTTTTAAAAGTCTGTACGTACACCTTTGTTGAATTATCCGAATATTTTACTACAGCTCATTTTTATGGAAAATAATTCCTATATACATATTTTCCATAGCTTTTACAAAATAAAGTTCGGAAATCAAAAATTAAAAACTATTTGAATTTAATTGGTACAACTGTCTACTTATGTCATTCTTCTTATTAACTAACTAAAGATTAGAGATTTAACTCCATATAAAATGATGCTTCAGCAGACCAAATTCAAAAGACGTTTAGACTACTTTAATGAAAACTTATTTCGTCATGTTTTTCTTATTAACTAAAACCTTAAAATTCGATGAGACATAAGAGCTCATCTTTTGGTAGACCAAGCGGCGTGGTCTAGTGCTCTAGATCATTGCTTAGTATTCGGGAGGTTACCGGTTCGAACCCGGGTCTGGCTGCTCTGTCGTTTCCTTGGATCATTTAGGCAAATACTGAGGCAGTAGTAATATTCCACACCTCTCTTTTGTCTTCATTTCGTCCGTCTCGTCTTTCTCTCCTTAACTACACCACCCATCCATTCCCACGATTCCTGCAAGGAGGCTAAAGAGGGCCTTACGCCCTACCCTCCGGCTTTGCACTACAGTGTAGGTCGGAGGGACTGCCCGCCCACCAGCACGAGTAGCTGGTGGGAATGAAATACAAAAAAGTTTAGTTTTTTCAATTGAATTTAATTTTGGTGCAATGTGTTAGTTAAATTGTCATAGATGACAGTATGTTGACTGTATTTTCGCTAGTTATATATTTGTTTTACGATCTGCGAAGCTAGTGATTGAAATGTGCAATTAATTTGCATTCGTCGCGCTTAGCACACGTGGTTGGATTTGTGCCGGTGCCTATGCTGTCGGTATATTAAAGATAACGATTCGTGCGAGAGATGTTGCAGCTTCCGGTTGATTTGCAATTCAAATTGGCGCTCTACTTGCCATCCGAAGACGGAAGAGCGCTTTGGCATACGCTACCAGGTTACATTGTTCCCAAATGCGTACGCAGGGTTATGCTGAAGCGTTTGTACCAGTCACTAATGGTCAGCATTGTTAATAATGCACTGAGCGGGAACAATACGAACGCAGCCTACGACCTATTTGCATGTTGATTCGATGATTTACAAGAAGTACTCTGTTTGTGGGGATTGAGACGGCCACGCGAGGGGATGCATTCTTAATGACTACGTTTGTTGACTGTTTTGCCTTAATTGTCCCATTGAAGATTGAACAGTCAAACTGAAGCGAAACTGTACAGGGGTAATTAAATATTGAAAGGCTAAATGGATGATGGGCCTTGTCTAAAACTTGGCGGGAAAACAACCACATTGCCCTTTCAAAATCATTAAATCCCATTTTATTTATACAGTTTCTCGAAAACACTCCATTAGTCATAAACGCATAAATAACATGACTAATCGCTAGTCTGTTAGAACAGGTACCTAAACTAATGATATAACTAAATGTCTATATGAAGCTGTCGGTTATGAAAACTAACCAAGAACTGGAAAGTAAAACAAACAAAATAAATAATATTGAGTAGACATTTAAGAGGGTAAATTTGGTTAGGGTTTATTAACATCAACACCTAGAGTTGCGTATGTTACTAAATAAGCTGAGCGAGCAAAAAGTAATCAAAATAATGTAGGACGTTCTTTAACGATTTTAAATAAACGCAGTTCTTTAAAAGGCTGTTCAATTACAATATCAATCATAGCGTTTATAGTCACGTTATTGCCATATTTGAAATAAGCATGAGTTTTCAATTGAAGGAAGTGTTATAATGGTTTCAAACAATTGAGTTGTAATCGTCGAGTAAGTATCCTCAGGCCTTTTAAAGAAAACGTCATGATAGTGGAAATGCACACGACCTTCGGTGAACCTTGAAATTGATTACAACATTGCTGATTAGTGTTTATGGCAGCAGTCGTTTTATAACAACGCTACTTTCGACATTCTGAGAATATGTTCGTGATTATAAAAACCATTGTCAAGCGATTTACTCAATTATAATTTTTGCCATTATATTTAACAGATAACTGCGTATCGATTCAATCGAATGTTTCTTCGATTTATGATTTTTTACAATTCTTTTATCTGTCCTTGTTTAAAACTGTAAAAACAATGTTTATATTGTCTGTAATTCAAACATTTATGCGATTTGCAATGCGACGACTAATGATTACATTGAGGCTCGCCTATTATAACTTATAACTTATACAGGGTCATTCAAACTGAGTGGTACATTAGACGTTTTAGGGAAACTAAGCATCTTATAGATTTGAAAATTTGGGAGTAGGGGTTATTAAGGATGATCTATTTAACTAAAATAATTTCAACCGTCGGGCACTTGTTGATGTCAACTTTCTTATTTTAATCGGAATGATATATTTTTTACGATGAATTCGGATGAAACATAAAATTTTAAGGTGACTTTGATAACCACCTTGTATGCCTAAATGCCTACTATCAATAGTTTCTGAGGTAATTTAATTTATTGGAATAAAGATTGCACCGCAACCCAAACTATAAAAAATGACTTAGAATGTTGAAATTTTTACTAGTTATAGCCAAGTCATACGGTTAACATCATGCCAAAACTAAAATTTATAATTTGTACAGGGCGTTTAGAAAAGAAATCCAAAGTTTAAAAACTTCAAACACAAATAACTTCATTTTATCAAATAGTACCTAGCAAATTTTATTTTGTCATTCGATTTCATTTTTTATCGTCTTTCGATACATTGGATGTTTTCCATTCTTTATTTAAATAAAATACAAAATTATTCAAAAATTTTCAAATAAAACAGTAAGAAATATCCAAAATTTCAAATCTGTAACATGCTTAGTTGCTCTGAAACATCTAATGTACCACTCAGTTTGAATGACCCTGTATTATATAAATATGCAGGATAAGGGTGTTCCAGGAATAAAATTAACATACAATAATGTTATTACAACTACTTTCTAATTGGATACACATGTCGCAGCGAATCTGAAAAATTTGGCATTTTCTAATACAAGTTATTAAAGCAGCGAAACAGACCTTCGTGAATTGTGTATTATAACCTCAGACGAATAGGTTAAAGATTAATGATTCATATGAATAAATCATTATATGTATTATCATTTTTAGTTCCTAATTGGATAACGCTTGAGTGTAGTCCATATCAAATTCTATATACTAATCAAAGAAACTAATTCATATTCATACCAATGCTTAACCAAAGGGGTAGTGATAAGTTCAAAATATTTTTTTAACTACAGTTTCATATTCCCTTCAATAGTAGAGGTAAACATCAGTCGCCCCTAATGCCAATGCAAAATTTGACGATCCGATTGAGCCCCTAACAAAACAAGACTGCTGTTTTAGTTGACAGCCTATTGGGGGCAGGAGGGTGGTAGCTGATTAATTTAAATATTTATTAGCATAAATTTTTTTTAGATTAAAAACTTTTAAAGGTAACTACCAGATCAAATGTTCTTCACATTTCAAAAAAGAAAAATGTAAAAATATGACTGTTAAACATTTAAACATTAAACATTTAAGTATAAATTTAATAAACAAATGGATATTGCATTAGTACTCCTCGACGACTCAAGATCATGATAATAATAATAATAATAATTCGCTTTCAATCACTGCCGGTGCATAGATAACGTGGGCGCATATCTTTCACCCTTTCCCTTCAAATATGTTATCCCTTTATTTCAGCGCATGTTTTGCATTACGATCAGAGCTTTTCTTATACTTGTAACTACATGAAAAAACTTTTTTGTGTTTCATTCCCACCAGCTACTCGTGCTGGTGGGCGGGCAGTTCCTCCGACCTGCACTGTAGTGCAAAGCCGGAGGATAGAGCGTAAGCCTCCTTGCAGGAATTGTGGGAATGGGTGGGTTGTGTGGTTAGGGAGAGAAAAATGAGACGGACGAAATGAAGGCAGAAAAGAAGTGTGGAATATTACTACTGCCTCAGCATTTGCCCAAGTGATCCAAGAAAACCACAGAAAACTTGGACCAGAGCAGCCGGATCCGGGTTCGAACTGGTGACCTCCCGAATGCTAAGCAATGATCTAGAGCACTAGACCACGCCGCTCGGTCGATTTCATAAGAAATGTGTACACTATATGAAGTTTTCGTTATAGAGGGTTTATACTGCATTGATCGCAGTTTTTGCTGCGACATATGGAGGGGTAGGAATTATCGTAAGGTTTATGTTACGCCTACAAGAATTATGATTCGCGCTCATGTGTGATTTATTATTATTGGAAAGGCAATTATATAGCGAACGTGTGCATTTTTTTATTCGGTATTTTTGGTATTTGGATCGCTTTAATTCGGGCGAGGGATGTCAGCTATGTTATTAAACAACACACTGCACCGAATTACACGTTCGTTGTCTAGTCCGGTCTTTTTTTTCTTCTTTAGAATAAATTACATTTGATTGCTGGCATGCTCTTTCTCACCCCTCTAATTATTATACGTGTCACGGAAGTCACGGTTCGTTCAATAAATCTTGCGTTATTTTACAAATTAATACGATTGTCGTTGGACTGATTGTTTACTTTTTCGGTGTCAAGAGTACAAAGTTGTTATTAAATGGCAATTACAACTATTTTAACGTTGATTTCGACTCTAGTTAATTTCACGGCGATTATTTTCAACCCCATTCGTTTTTTTTTCCTTTTTTATTTATAGCACGTTTCACGTAGTCAAACAGAAAACTCCATCCCTATCTATATACAATAGAGTCATTAACTTTTTCCGTTATACAGTGTGTTGCTAATTATTTAAACAGCAAATAAATATTAAATTACTTATTTAACCCCGACCAAGTCTTATCAGTTCCAAATCGTCTTTGTAGCTTACGCTAATTTGTCATGGAAAAATAAAATTTGTCGTAAAAACGAACGAGGTTAATTATAGGTTCAAAGCTCAGGTGATATTACACCAATAATTTTAACAGGGCCAAATAATATATATTAAAAACGAATTAGAGGTAGACACAACCCTTAAACCATAAAAATCAGGTACATGAAATAGAAATACTAATTGCTAATTAAACTGTAAACTTGGCAAGTTCTTCCCCTATTTGTCAAAACCAAATCAGGGACAATAACCAATTTATTATATAACAAACACCTGGTTCTCATATTTTTAATTGCTATTATGCGAAATAAAAGGACAAAGTAATTAATAAAGTCATTATTTCTGACCAATATTTGATCGCTAAATCAGAATCTGGCCTCAGAGTTGCTGCAGCACATCTATATTTTGAAACACCTTTAAGTCCCGAATCCGGGACCAAATTCGTGTTTGCCTTCGAAGAACACATCAAAAATGATTTTATTTTCTGTTTTTTTTTTCTCAATTCTCTGTAGCAGTGATTTGGAAATGTCGGGTTGAAAAGACACTCAAATTTCAAGATATTTTTATCTCAAACCAAAATAAGCAAAATTTGCATCCCTTATATTTTGATATTAAGACACTTCAAGCTATTGATACTTGTTTTGTCGTTTTACTTCATGTAGAGTTCAACAAGGCCAAAACTTATCTTAAAATCCGTAATTCTGAATCCTTGTTGAATTTTATAAGAAATTTAGGTCCAATCAGAGACGTGATTATAATATGGACCGAGCGTAAGAAATATTCTTCATAAAAGTGTTCACAAAACCCTATGTACAAGAAAAATAGTGTCGCACAACATTTATTTGAAATAACCACAGTTAACACTTCAACTGCCTCAAACTTTCTGATTGATGTTACGAGCGTTCTTAATAATTCTCGCGCTTTTGTCCCATAATTCGCAAAATGTGTTGCCTATCCAAATGGTATCACTTTATAAACGCAAGGCGCAGTCTAGTTATAATCACGTCTCTGGGTCCAATAGTTTCTGAAATATGCATATTTATTAGAATATCATTTAAAACGTGAAACAGTGAAAAACTATTACAATATCGTCCGTCTCTTTAAAAGCTTGTAGAATTAAATTAGAAAAAAATAATTTTTAAATATTATTTATCTATATTTCGTAGTTATGGTGAGTCTGATTATTTGTACATTTGTTCATTTCTGTAAAATGTGTTGTTTACAAGTATTAATAATGAATAATATAAACGGTCGTCGATGTTGATGGTGTTTTAAACTCATGTCACACAATTTATTTCCATTGTAGGTGACAATAACGTAACTTAAGTTGTTGATTTCATGTTTTAAACGAAACACGTTTAAATACAGTTGTATGTAGCATTAAACTATATACTATTAACAATGTAACTGTGTTCAATTTATTCCTCCATATATGGGTCCCGAATAACGGAAAAGTCGAAGTCAAATTCTCTTTATATTAATTATGCAACTCAGTAGAAGGAGTTTTATAATTTGCATAATTTATCATTAAAAGTCAAAATCATTAAATTATTGCTACTTATCGTTAGTGAATTGTAAAAATTAAAAATAAAAATAAATAAATACTGTCTATGTTATAGTACAGTAAAATAGCAATAGTTACTTATTGTAAATTAATAACTATCTTTACATGCTAATAACTAGGTTGCATACTGATAGGATGTAAGAAGGATTAATTAATAATTTATTATTACCATATTAGATTGTGTTCTACTAATTGTAAGAAGATTGTGTTGATACAGTTATTTCCTTTTAGACGAGAATTAAAAATTGTTTTCGTTGGCAATATCTCAATTTAAGTTAATTAAAGTACATAATTATGCATAATATATCACGACTAATTACAATATTCTTGTTACTAAAATAAAAAATAAAAATCTGAAAGAAAGTTTTACCATTAGATGAATTACTATAGAAATGGAAATTTTGAATGGTTCGGATATATGTTTGTATGTTACTCATTCACTCAAGTGTCCATTAAGATACATAAAAGAAAAGTTTACTATTGGGTAAGTATTACCCACTAAAACGTGCTAATACCCTTAATTGGATGGCAATTAGTATTAATTTTTGTGGCGCCTTCCGTAAAATTTGAATGGAACTAGTGAATAAACAAAGCATATTTAAAATTAATTTGTTCATAAGACTACTTTCTAATCAACCAATTAATTAATTGTAGGATAATCTATACGATGGCACGTGTATAACATCATTTGTAACTGGAACAAATTATTGAAATGAAAAGTTATTAGTGTTTGGTAATTAGTGATTTAATGTGATAATTTTTAAACTAAAAATATCATCTTGCTCTATTTTTTTCTTAATTACAATTAAATGTATTAACGTAAAATGAAAATATTGTTTATAATTAATATTCCTATCTTGAACCAATCTTCATATTTTTCTGAAATTAGATCATCTTATGTTCCTAACTATTTGCGAACATCAATAGGCCTTCCTCTGCTCTCTTTACTCCTGTTTCTACTTCTAACATGTCTCTAAGTAGCTCTTCAGGCTGTCCTATTTTTTCCTTAGTTTAAATTTTAAATTTAGTTCATGGTTTGTTAAATGACTTTGACTAAGTAAAAGTAAACAAAACTGATTTAAATTACTTCTTACAGTAGCGATTACTCGAAAAAGTCAATTTTGGTAAAATTAAAATGTTTATGTAGACATTAATTAATAATAATTACCTATAAACTGTCATTTGCTATTGATATGCACTTATGTCATTTGATCCCTTTTATAAGGTATTGTAAATGTGATCGTGGATTGCACACTCAAACGTGGTGTATTGTCCATTACTGCAACCTATGGTAACTGATAAGAGCTAATTTGCTTGAAATTACAATCTATGTCTGACAGTTTCAATGCACTTACTACCACTAATTACGTACAAGCCTTTGTAATTGTACATTACCATCCATCTAAAGCTTATACCCTAATACTTCAATAGATGTAGTTTGTGTCGTTAAACTATAAACGGAATATTTAAATTCGTTACCAAGAAATTTGTCCAGATTTGGGATATGTTAATCCTCCAGGCGGTTAGTTTTTCAAATAGCATTTTGATTTAAAATGAAGAAATAAGAAGCCTTATAACACTATAAAAGTCATTTATTGGAAATCACAATGTCATTATCAATGTTTAGTATTAACAATTTTAGTTAATAACAAGATTTCATCTATTTGTATTTTAAATTACATGAGGATTATTGAAAGACATCGAATAATGGGTTATTGTTAAACGGTAGATCGAAATTCATTAGGAAATTCCTAAATTTCTGAATATTCATAGGTTCTAAGATCCCTACAATTGTTACAATGTTTCAATAGAGGTAAACAAGCTTTTAACGTCAAATTAAACTAATTTTGAATTTCTAGACCGAATGTCTAAACCTTTTGTATTATCTGTAAACTGAATATGTAAATTTTAAATTAATTAAAGTAGGTAAAATTCTATTTATTTATTTAAAAATTTTATAAGCCGGAGCTTTTACATATGAATGTATGGGTCTTTTTACGTCGATTGTGTCCTAATTCCATACTGTAAGAGATGTGTGCTGAAGTACTGTGTGGTGGGTTGGAAAGAGTAGGAGGGGGTGCGTTATTTTTTTAATTAAAATTGTTGTTTTTATATACATTATGGATTGACCTTTGTAGTGGATTTGCGGAACCCGTCATTTTCGCGATGGTGAGAATTAATGGGCATATCATGACCGCTAGTTGCTTGCTGGGACTTGTTGAATCCAGCACCACCGTCAGTCCGACAGGCACATTAGTAAGCAACGCACACTTCGATGTAACGTGATGCGTGCGTGCAATGAAACTCGGCAAAGGTTGTTTGCACTTTAACAATGGCACCGGTGCATTCACATTTGCGTATCGATCAAGAAAGGGCGATAGCCCAGAATTTACTAAACTCCACTTGTAGAGGTTTCTTAAGTGGGCCAGCAATTTATCCTTATACTCGCTTTTCAGGGCGGATTCCCACGCTTTACTATTTGATTTATGGCTTAACTTCAACTACAACTGTTACATATTTCGTTTTGTAGGGGTGCATGTCTATAATTTTCTAAAATTGTGGATATCAAGCTAAATTTGTTGAATGTTTACTTTCAAGTTGTTTTGCGTATTTTTCTGTGGGGAGGGGGAATTGGTATACAATATCGTGTAGCTCCAGGGGCGAGTTTCCTTGGGAATTGTTGGAGCTTGTCATCACCGATTTAATTGATTTATCAGGTGGAAAGCTTCTCGGGTCTATCGGCAATAACAGTGGTCCTCTTCGGCGAAGTTGATGAGTAGTGTATCGATCGGGACCGCGGGGGTGAGTTATAGTTATGGTTATAGTCGAACGAACAGAGGCAGACATTTCAAAGATTACTTTATTATGGCACCACAGGCTGTGGACACTCTTACCTCTCAGATATGTGAGATGATGGCCCATAACCGCCCCTGCTGACAGTTTGTTTCATGTTATGGCACTTGATTTAAGCAATGCACTCGGCTTTCCTCATTGATTGCTATTCCGTCCGGTCTGACCATGGCTCTTCCTTTGTTCTATTGATGCCCTTCTCGTCACTTGTCAACTACCCTGAAATGTTTCACTGCAACTCCACAAAATCCAAATATTTCAAACCAAAACATCATTTCTAACATATTTTTCGAATTATAAGTTATAAGCAGATCGTATGTATTTTTGATATTCATATAAACTGTTCTGTTTTCCCTAATTAGGACGAAATTTTGTGAGGGCGAATAACGTGTTTGTAGGATGAAGTAACAACGAGTAGGTCGTTTCGTGTCCTTTCTTTGTTTCTACTGCTGTCCTTTCGCCCGACTGACCATGCTCCGGAGATAATGGTATCAATAATAAAATACGACTCTCTTTTATTGTCCTCCCGGGCAGTGGATGATAGATAGCCATAAAATCGTGATAACTTATCCAGATCAATATTTAATTATGATTACCAGTAGCCGAAAACTAGTTTTATACATACATTAAACACAGATCGTAAACCTCCCTAAGATTCAACCCGAATGATAATAAAACCATATACACTCATATATATCATACGGTTTCGGAAAGATTCCAATCGATTTAATAAATATTTTAATACTTAGATATCAATAGAAGAAACGATTTTTAATTATTTTAAAAATTGTACGAAATTATGCGTACAAAAAATAAGATACTGTTGGTTTTATGCCTTTATACCAGGCGATTTTTTTTTTAATACTTTTAAAAGCAGACAATTGAAACTTGTCACAGTTACCGCCACCGCTGCTTTTTGAAGTACTTATAGAAGATGCAATTAATATTATTAAATACAGGACAACTTCAATTATATATATATACAGGGGCAAAAGATTAGCTTGCTTAGATTTTCAGATGATATAGCAGTATTAGTATGTAGTAGGGAGGAGTTAGAGACAGCCTTACATAAAATGTATATAGAGCAATAATTGGTGGAAGTTCCTCACATTGAGCTGCATTGTAGTTATCTGTGTAATTACCATATAAATAAATATAAATATGTATCAGACAGTAATGAAGCATTTTTTAATTAGAGTATGTGTTGATTGTCTGTTTTCGAAACAGCAATAAAAATTTTGTCGTAATGCTTAGTCATCCAGGTATATATTCGACCATAATGCGAATCGTAGCCGTCGGTCTGGTTGCAGTTCACATGCACGAAACCTGTTTGTGTTTGATGAACCGTAGAAACAGACTATAATTTGTGGGTGTCAATGCCCACCCCAATGTGTGCTTCTGCCACCATTAGACCCCGCTTCTGTATACCGATTATTACTATTTGTTTTACTTGTGTACAATTAGACTTCGTCCTGGTTTACACCAACCGAATCCCAAAAACTCTTTTATTTAGTCAATTCAAAAGTGTTATTCATTTCGCACAACAGTGCAATAACGTAATTTGCGGTTTTATATACGGGGTGGTCCCAAACCATTTCTATATTAGCCAACTTCGATACGACGATGCTGTCATATTTTTATACAATATACACAATGGTTATATACCTATAGAAAGTAATTTATTTTGTTTCATTAATTACTTACCAAATTTAAAAATAAAAATTACAAAAAGATTGAAAAAATACAATATCACTCCAAGGAGAATTTAGGTTCTTTATTAGTAAACAATAAAGAAAGACAAGAAAACACAGAAAAAAGTGGGGTGTATTGTAATTCTATATATTTGGGGCAAAATGGTCGTTAAATTAAGAAACCTTTAAATGCGATATTAATTATTGAATTAATTTATACCCACTACAAATTACCTCATACAATGAAGGAAAAAATTTACCCCTGCTAAAAATTATTCAAATATTTCATTAGTAATAAAATCAATAGAAATTGGGACAGGTTGATTGTGAAAAAAAACATTATATATTTGACAGTTTTTCAGTTCTAACCTGTGTCTCTTTGAAAATTATTTGAAAAAATCGAAACAATTGTTAGAGGTTTCTACAATAATTATACGTTGTGAAAATCAATTGTGTGGTTTGATATAAAATATTATATTTCATTATTAATGATTAATAATAATATACATTGATTCTGACGTTCTGTGACTTCGTAAGTACATTCGTCGTTGTTGCTGTTGTCACCTTTCGTAGCTTAGTGGCAAAACCATTGGCGTGTAAAGTTAAAGATCCCGGGTTTGAGTCTAATAATAATAATAATAATCTATAATCTGTAGTGGGTATAAATTAATTAAATAATTAATATCGCATTAATGTATTTAAAATTTACCTCTAGTAAGAATTCTTCTAATATTTCATCATTAATGATTAAGAAACGTTTAGTTAGTTGAACATAAAAATCAACAACCCAGCATTCAAAAAATACAATTCTCATAAACCATTTTGTATAAAATAATGATAATTTAGACTAGATCTCCTAGAAATATTGAAATAACCAGAGCCCAAAAATAGTAAACAGATTTTGGGGTCTCTCCCTTATTAAAAGCAATCGCAGGCATAACATAAAAATAAATAATATAACTTATTACCACCGTTTAAGCTTTGTACATTTTTAAAAGAAATTTGTCTTTATCTCGTTAGTTAGTATGTTTAACTCTTTGATAATGCCTTCATAGCCGAAATATGTCGGAGTCTTCTCTCAAATAAAAAAGTGAAACAATACAATAAGTTTTTTTTTGTTAACTCTCTATTTACAAATGTTTCATCATTAAACTAACATATTAACGCTCCTAAACAAACAGATACATTCGTGAATATACGTGTGTGATGTGTGTATCTGTTACGTTGAATGTAATAAATTGGTAATTATTAATAATTACCGGTCATAATTAATAATAACTAAATTGAGCAGAATTTATTAAACTAATGGGTTGATTAAGAACATAAGTTTTCATGGCCGGAATTCATAGTAGAATGATGATTCGGGCTTGTAGGCCGTGGTCGATGTGAATGGTTTCGTCCAGACGCTGCCGAGACTTCGAGGTATAATCATCGCCCGCGTAGTCAACGCAGCACCCACTGAGGATGTCAGCCGCAGTTGCTGACGAAACGTCTGGACGAAACCGTTCACATCGACCACGGCCTACAAGCCCGAACCATCATTCTACTAATGGGTTGATATTAATAATTTCCTTTACTTGTTGGTAAATCTAATTAATATAATCCTTAATACACATTTTCTGTGAGATATTTCGATAATGAATAAAGGCTTCTGGGGTTGAACCATCTGAATTTATAAATGTCGGAGTGGAAAGCATTTCTTCACATAGTTTTCGATTTTCGAAAAAAAAAGAAACTAACTCAACACTAACCTTAACTAATTTAAGAAGTTTTTTAAAATTACACCAGAGAGGGTAGTAAAGAACACACAAAAAAACTTCAACGGATATTTTAAAAATACTCGACAATTATTTCAGCCTAATCGGCCATTTTCAAGAGTACAACTACACTAAATTATAACATGGTAATAACAGCTTATATATACTTGCGAGGATCCCCTAGAGGATTACAAATTTATTAGGAGTGGGGTATTGACAAAACATAATTTTTTTTGGTTATTAATAATATTTTTCTTTGAATGAGTGGCTTTTTTAATTTCTAGAAATTCTAGTAAAGTTAATTTCTTACTTTCAAGCTGGCAATGTAATAATTTTAATTCATTGATATTAATCGTATGGTTTTTTTTGACGCAATGTTCAGTTAAACCTGTAGTAAGTTTTTTGTTTTTTATGATTGCTAAATGTTCTTTAAAACATGTTTCTAGTGAACGGCCCGTTTGTCCAATATAAAATTTTTTAAAATTAGCTTAGGATTGGGTCAGGCTAGGTTAGTGAGTTTTTTTAAGTTAGGTTATACATGTGATGAAATGGTTTTCGCGTATAAAAAAAGATATTCCTGTTCAGTGTGCTGAATTTAACAACAACCTATAATTAATTAAATATTGAAATTAAGGAACTATATGAGAAATTAGATGTTCGATAAAATTTATGACAGTCGGGACTTCCTCAAAAGTTTCTATTGATAGAAATAAATACAAAATGAAGGGGAGTATATTTGTTTTGTTTATTACTTGTTTGTTTTTCATTTCTTCAAAGTTAAGTTATGGTTGGAAAGGTGGCTCTAATTATATAACAAATCATAGCCTAACCTAAATTTACGTTACACTTTTTCATCATCCATGAATAGAAAGCAAAAATATTTATTATTATAAAGTTTAGATACAATGAGTATTAAATGTTTTTATCAGATTTGTACTGCTACTCATGATGTGAGTCATTAAATTGAAGGGGATGACCACTCTGTAGGTACTATTTATTGATTATCAATTACTTATAGTTATTCGTGTTCGCTGCAGGCAGTAAATTCGTTAATATTTGAAACGATAGACTAGGAGAGAGATATTGTCGTTTATGGAAAGTCCGCTGTCGGTCATATCCACCCCCCTCCCCCGAAATGAGACGTTGTTGACCAGAGCGCTACCATGCGTAGTATAGTCTCATATCATACTCTCAGATCTATTAATCAAACATTGTTGCGAATTATTTGCGTATTCATTGCTTGCTGGTGCAGCGAAGCATAGTGTCATGTCACTGACTGAGTGAGCCGTAATCATGTTGAATCCGAGTTTGAACTAATACCCCAAATCTTAGAAATTCATATAAGTCGAACTGGTTACCAGTAAATTAACTTTCTTAAACCTAGATAGATGGACTTACTTGTAAGTATGGGCTGTGGTTAATATTCGCATGAATACCAAACTCCCTTAACCTATTTCAACAAAATTCTATAATACAATACTTCAGTCTTAAAGAACACCAAATGTATCAATGTTTTCTCGTTAATTGGTAATTCTGATGAAAAATTTTTCAGTCAATATTAATATGTTTAAAATTTTCTGAACAGGTGTTAAATACGATTCTGGATGGTAATAAATGGTTTATAATTTATTTGCATATTCTGATATTGTTCCATTTTTTCCTATCCTTCAACCCAAGTACTACAACAATCGACATCCTTAACTGTTTGAGAGTAATCTCCATGTCTCAGACGCTGTCCTTCCATTCTATCCCTCGTTTTCCTTAGTGATTTCCATAGAACTTGTTGCTCTCCTAATACTTTTGCCAATATCTCTTCATTTTTAACTTGCATCAATCCCTAAACATTTTAGAATATGAAATTAAAATTATAAACTCTTACATATAATTAATTACAATAAGTTAAAACTACGTAATGTAATATTTATTATATAACCATTAATTAATACAATAAAATTGTTTCAAACTCTATAATTTGTAGTACCCTCGTTGTTGTTTTTTAAACTTCTTTGTCGTTATATGTGTTTAATTCGATTACGAAATTTTCAAGAAATATGTGTTATACCTTTTGTTCAAATTTGTGTTTAATTGTTTTAATGAACAAATCGAATTCAGTAGTGCATATCGTCAAATAATTAATGATTGTAGCAATTTGAAGTTTGCGCTTCCAATCCCCTGGAAATGTAATGTGTTCCAGCCCACAAGTTACATTAATTCGTTTTGCAGAGCCCTCATCTTGCTTCCAATTAGGCAAAAGTCACTGTGCATTACCAAATTCGTCCATCATCAAAGTGACTTGCACCTTCTGAAACATATTTTCTGCTTTTATCGAGAATTCCGAATCCGAACAGCGTGAATTGTACTTTTGTCCCTAATTTTTTTCGTGTCGTTATCAGGCTTTTTTTGTCAGCTTTGCGTTCGTTTTTTTTATCGTCAAGCCACTCAATTCAATCCGTCATTTGTCTTTGTCGGAAACCAGAAGAAATTTCTGGATCAAATTCAATACAGAAACATGTTCATTGAGATATCACAAAAGCAAAACGGTCAACAATTGTGAGTACTATTCTGAAACACTAAAAATATTTTTGACACCCATTTAATTATTTTCCTGTAGTTCTTCATCATAAGATAATTTGAATTTGTCACTTAATAATTCTAAATAGAAATAGGTGTTTTCCTTTAGTAAATTTAACGTAAAATTGGAACGATTATGTGACAAGATGTATTTCAATTTCAATGCTCGTATCTTGCATTAGGTTAGTATTTGATGGTCTTAGTAGACTACAAAGCGGTTACAGTTTTTCGTTTTAAAGTACATAGCCGTATAAAAAAAAGTTGCATAGTATGCATAGCGATTAAAACAGGAAGCAAATTAGGGTGTGAAATCAGTCAGGTTGAATTTGTTATCTTGTGTAATTAGTAAATGACAAAAAGAAAAATTACCGACTGACTTGTGAATCAGATAAAAGACATTTTATTCAAATTGGACAGTTTATGTGTAAATTGTGTGGATTAGAACAACGGCTTTTAATGTATTAATTCGGTGTTAAAGATGTCAAGTTAATTGAACAAAATTCCTGGCGGTTGTCAGAACACAATAAGTAATTAATTTTTTTTTGTTTGGCTTAATCGTTAATTTTGATATATTGTGTTTATATGTAAAAACCAAATACCTAAGTTTTAGTACTTTTTTACTTAAGTACTTAAGTTTTTTGTATTTGGAAAGGAACCACTAAACAACAAGATTTATTTTTAATATTCTTAAATTCCATAGATACTAGTTTAAATTTCACTATTAAAAATCAGAACAGAAGCTTAAACTTCCTGGATTTAACAGTAACGAGTTCAAATAATAAGCACGGCCGATTCAAACCATCCGTGGCAAACAAAATTCGCATTCTGTCGTTGTATAATGAATAGATTACTATCATTACCTTTATCGGATTTAAGTTATAATAAGGAACTAAATATTATTAAACTAATTGCAAAAAATAATGGCTACAATACTTCCTTAGTAGACAAATTAATTAAAAATAAAGTAAATAAACAAGTTAAAAAACTTCTACATAATGATAGTCTCGGTGTTAATTCTAAAAAAGAATTTATATCTTTACATTTTGTTAATCATTTATGGAAACTAGGCTTTACAGCAGTCGAAAATAATCCTCTTACATTAAAGAATCTTATAGTCAACAACAAGAGAAAAAATAAGCAATTAGATAAGTGCGGTATTTACTAAATTTCGTGTGATACTTGTAATGCTACTTATATAGGGTAATCCGGCCAAGCTGTTTCTATCAGATTAAAAGAACATATATACGATGTTAATAAAAAATCTGTAAAAACAGGCATTTCTGAACACTGTACCCTTTATAAACATAAAATCAATTTAGATAATGTAAAATTGTTACACACGAACGTTAATAAAAGCAAATAATTATCAATGCTAGAAAGTCTAGAAATAAAAAGGGCTATACGAAATAACTTAAATATAGTAAACATTTGTTACAAATTTACTTTAGTATTATGCTACTCTTGATAATTGGCAAAACCCGAAACAATTGTCGAGTTTCATATCAATAAATTTCTGAATATTACTTCGTTTCTCTTTCTTCGTTTACCTAAGTTTTTGTTCAATGTGAAACCATAAAAAAAAACAATTGTGACTGTAGCGTGTAGTCGAAAGGGTGTCGAACAAAGCATTTAAATGTCGGTAATGTGTTCTGCATTCCAACATAGTATTACTTTACGATCTATTAAGATAATGATTTATTGCTCTGTTTAAAACTCCAATTGCTCATCTCATATTGGCATTAACGGCCCTTATTCCTTAGTCAGTCGTTTTAAATGGCCTTTCACTGCCCACTTATTCGAAAACTGACGTTATTTTATCATAAAAACACTATGATCTCGTTTATTCTTCATCTTTAACACTTTGCAACGTATTGTCTGCATTAGTTACCATACAGGGTGTTTTTATTAACTAACAAAAATAAAATTCCCCAAAACGTGTCTTCAAATTTTTAAAATACGTTGAGAAATGTCAATACGTGTTAAAGTTATTTTTGAAAATGATTATTTTTTAAATAGTTAATTATTTTTTCTTGTAAATAGCCCTAATTTTGCTGAATTTGCTTTTTGGGAATTTTTAATATGTTGCTTCAAACTTACCCTGAATTGATTAAGCTACAGACTATACATCAAAACATTATATGATAACTGTTAAGAAGATTTAATTTAATTATTTTAAATTCATCAATAAGTTTCGAGATATACATTTTTTAATGCTTAATATTATTTTAAAATAACGTAAAATGATTCTAGTACTTAGTTTACTTAATCTATTAGGTGTAAAAAATTGTTTTATTTTAATATATTAAAAATGTTTCATCACAATTGCACCTTAGACAGTTTAAATATTATTAAAAATAATAATAATGTTTTTGCGGAGAACATTAATATTCAATGAGACCGGTCTTAAACATTATGTAATATTATTGGAAACAATAACTTTTTGACATAATTCTACTATTTATCGTCTTTTCTTTTTATACACCCTAGTATACAGCAGGTTCGTATTTTTTTTTTTCGTTGGTGCCGAACTTTTGCGAACAAGAATTATAATACCATTAAAGTTTTAAGATGTACAATACGAAGTGAATCATAAATTCAAGCTGGCAGCTATCAAGATCAACTTCATTATATTTCTGTATGCAAATTATGAGCGTATTTTGATTTATTTGTAGCAGCACGCAGGACAGCGGCGGCGGCAGCGATGCCGTCGTACTGCTTGCTGCAGCAATAGCAGTGTGTCTGCTAAGAAAAAATCAAATTTAATGGAGTTGCATTTCAAACGTTTCCTGCAGCTGACCGGCCCTTGGCATTAAAAGTACAGTTTGTTCTCAGCAACTGATTTATCTCGGCACTGTCGGCTATGCAACTAAAAATAAATCAAGCACGCACTGCGGTCTCTGATAAAGGCCGACTTTTTGAGAAGACTGTACCACAACAAAGTATGCGTTAACCATAAGATGCTACTGGGCTTAAACATAAAATGATGATCACTTTATATATTTTATAGCATTATTTAAAATTTTCGTTAACTGGAGAGTAGAAAAAGTGTAATGAACAATTTTTACATGTTTAATGTGTAAGTTACAAATGTGATAAACATTTACATAACTACATTATTTCGTATAGTCCGTCTGATAGTTTTTGCTATTCGAGTATTTAGGTTAGGTTAGATCGTCTTGGTTAAACAAAACTATTTTTTCTAATAATTACGCTGTTTCATCATTTTTATCTCATAAAACTGTTTTTTTCTCTCCTCATTTTCTTTCTGGATTCAAGAATTTCTTTACAGGTAAATGAAATTGTTATGACCTGGCTGTCGTCTACATTTATGTAGGTCAGTAGATTTTCGGTGACATTTTGTAGTATGTTGAGCTGTCCATTCAATCAACGGAGGGTCATTTTCACGTTTAAACTTTGATCCCCTTTTTATACTTCATCACTCTCAGAACTATCACAACGTCTAGCATGACGAAAAAAGAGTGCCGCATATAAAGTTTTGCTGTCATTTTATCCCGGGTTTTGGATAAAATTTAAATCTAAAAATGACGTATTGTTTCGCTATTGAGAGTGGGTGTTATGCTACATAGAGTGTTACAATGTATAGATAATAAGGTTAACCAACTAACGTCAAGTAATTGCTACGTTTTAGGGAGTTTTTAGTTAAATAGGAGCCTATAATATGAAGTTTACATTATAATTCCAAATTTTTGGTTGCCTTGTTAAGAAATGGCAGGCATCCACATTGGTACGTATAAACGATTTTGGTTATTAATATATAGAAAAGGGGAGTACATTTTTAACATACAACTGAAGTTGCTCGCATAGTATGGCTGCGAACGTGGCTAGTTCGAACTGGTGTCTCTGGTCTCGGCGATCGCAGGTATACGCTGATTGGGGCGAGTTCGCACCCTGGTCAGTAGGAACAGCACTGCACGGTGTTATTATTTAAACACAGAGTCGAAAACGTTGTCATTATATATACTGACCAAATAAATATGTAAATAGATGAATTTTCTGTCAGATGCATTTTCATTCACAAAGATCTAGAACTGTCGAGGTGTGGCGGACAGGACGATACTATGGCTACTGTTTTTGCTATTTGGTTGCGGAACTGTTAAAACCTAGTCACAATTTATTGTTATGTGTATTATTGATAATTATGTTCGTTATTAATTGTTATAAGTCATAACAAACGAAAAAAATCTACGTGACCGCAATAACGACTGCGAAAGCCCACATGCAACTACGTTTGGAAAGTTATTTTTGAAGATTATAAAACCCTTTTTGGTTTTTTTTCAACAAGATATAATAAATGAGATTCTTGATCAGAATAACGATACCAAGTGACAATGTTACAGGGTCTTAAATATTATTAAGGCCAACCATTAATTCTTGTAAATGAATATTTCTCGCAGGTTTACACCGGGGGCGTTGTACTGAACAGCTGTTACTGTGTCATTTATTTTGCACTGATTGCGTCTGTACTGATACAGTTAAATTACGAATTAACTGAAAACGCGCAGTTATTTCATTCTAGATATACTTAACAAATTCGATTTAAAATAATAATAAAACTGAATTAATGCTAATTTAGACACTAGATCATATCGACATTCACAGTAGCGTACCCGTTAACTTATAACACTTTTTCATGTGTGTTTCATAGTGAAGCATTCTAACATTTTTCACGTGGCTACAACATTTTGCATAATGATTATCTCGTTATCAAACATCATTGAAGCACTTCTTTATCACAAATTATTAATTTTACAATTTCGCATGGTGGTTAATTTTTAGTTTTTAATTTTGTAATGGTGTGACCCCTTCGTGTTACGCTCCTGGTTATTGAGCAGGCCGTTGCTGCTGTATGTTATCTTGAATTGGATTGTAAGAACCTCTTCTTATTTCGAAGGTAACAACAACCATAACAACAGAAACCAGATCCCGGTGTAACACAAGTAGCAAAATACGGAATGGCTTCTTCAAAACAGTGGGCGTCCCAAGGCAGCATTTTAATAAATGCCTTCTTCATATATGATCGCCTACTGGTTGCTTGTAATTCCGAAATGACCCTACAACGTCGCATATGCATGCCCACCGTATTATGTATGAAATGCACGAAATTTAAATTTTCTTTCATTAATTAGTTCCGATCGACAAATGAACACGAAAAACATCAGACGTGATGAAATATGTACGTAACATAAATATAACAGTAACAGTTATTGTTTGTTGTAAAGAATCCACAAATTTAAAATATAGAAAATAAAGACTAAAAATCGCCTCTAACGAATCTGTCGAAACGTTATAGCTGAAGTAATTTATAACATTCGACGAGCTTTTGAGCTTTGAACGAGCTTCACCAGTTGCTCAGATGACGATCGTTTTGATTCCGGAGTGAACTGATGGATCCATGTTTCATCCATTTAAATCAAACACTGGCCAAACACTGCTCAGAATCATCAACACGTTCTTGTTTTTGGTCAACAGTGAGCAAACGCGACACCTACTTTGAACAGAGCTTTAGCTTTCTCGTAGTCAAATGCTCATGCAATATAACATAAAGCCAACACGTTCTTTTGATCTGATATCTTTACGATATCAGTTCAGTAATTTCAGCAATCTCACTTTTCGATCATTCATAAAAAGTACATAAGATTTGTGATCTTGAGGATCTCAAATCATAATAGATGGTGACGGAGGTGTTCATCAACATAAGAAATTGTTGTTTAATGAAGTAACAAGTAATTTTGGTAGTTTATTTAGTAACAAGACGATAATCGGAGGGATTTAGTGGATTTGTGTTTGGTTTGACTTTTTATTGACGGTTTATTGTGAGATAGTTTATGGTTAGATAGGTTTGAAATTAACGCTTAATTTGGGGAAACATTATCACAATGCAGCATTAAGTGTCCATAATGTACGTAGCTAACAACGCAACAAAACATGTGACAGATAATCTGGAGATTTGTGCAATTTGCATATGTTAATTTGGGACAGAATAACGAGGCATTACATCAGCCACCGACTTGCTAATCGCAGCTAAGCTACGCACTGTAATTACTGATGATTTTCCCACAATTTCCATTCACGTCCGTCTTTTCCATCCTTGCCCTACGCACATTGTCCTACCATCTTCCTGATTTGTTCGACGAAACTTCACGTTTACTTACACCGCACGCTTACTGTACACTAACCAATTTACATAAAATTAAATGTAATTTGTCAGCACACGTTTACTTAATTAGTTGCATTAACAAGATTTGTTATGTTAAATTATGATCAGAGTACAAAAATGGTTACAACATATCAGTTTTTTAAATTAATTATTCAAGTCTTTATTTCAGTTTAAATTTCAATTTGCTAATTACACTTTAATGTATCAAAAAGTCGATTACTGAAAAAGAAATTATCTACACTAATTCCAATTATAAAGCTCCATCCACAAACTAACATATGGGCTAAAAAGTCCCGGGCCTAACAAAGAAAACACTTTTTTTTTGTTCAAAATTGCCTTTATTCATCAACGCAATCTATATCAAGAGCAACACAATTATTAACATTTCAATACCACTTTTGTAGAACAATTTATCTTTTGCTTCAAAATACGCCTCTGCCTCAGGAATAACTCACGCAATTTCACTTTTCGATCATTCAAAACGATTTTCTATGTTACGACCACGTTTGAAGTCAGCAAACCAACGTTTTATTTTGTTTCGTTTGTTTCAGATGGAGCGGAGTCTCCATAACACATTTCCACTTTTCAAGCTTGCTTTCATTGCTTCGCTCGAACAGTATCTTTTCCCATCAAGAAGCAGTGTAAGCGGTGTAAAGTTAAAACACGAAATTGTTATTGATCCATTGTTTTTAAAATAACAAAAGTAGCTAGGTGTTAGTTAGTAGTTAGATTAGTAGTAACTGAAAAAGAGCTGAATGCAATAAAACTAGCGCAATCTATGTGTTAAGCCCAAGTTGTAAAATTGAATCTTTGAGACATAGTTCCGATTTAAACTGTTTCGGGGTTTGGATCCTCCCCAAATACTCTTCAGTCTGCCTATGATGTTTGGGTTCGGGATCTATTTCTTTTTCTTGGAAACCCTTGGTCTTCTTGATTTTATATCTATAGACAGAGAAGTAGGTATCTCTGTCACTGACTTCCATCCTTGTATTCCTATTTCTTCCAAATCCTTTTTTACTTCCCGGTGCCAGCCTATTTTCGACTTTATGGTCTCCTGGAACTTCATTATCAAATTGGTTATTCTTTTTGGTTCCATTCTATGGATATGTCCGAAGAAAAGGGCCTTACTAAGAAGCAATTATTGTTATTGCAGTATTAAAATAGCAAATTGATACATAGTTTTTTTTATACTGTAGTTTTCTTAATAGAGTTTTGTTAGTGTGAATCCCGAGAAAGGATTGAAGAAAAATATTCTCTCGAAAACGGTAACAGCTATTAGATATACTCTTGATCCAAAACTGTAAAACCTACTTCTATATCATAAATTTTCTGTTCCTAAAACTGTAATAAATTTTAAGGTAGATATTTCTGTAAAGACTGTGTTGTAAACGAAACAGAGAATGCTGAAAATTTTCTTTTAACCTACAAATGTTGCACATCTTCTAGCGACTAAAGTTGCGATTATCAACCACGGACCTTTTTTATGTATAATTTGCACTTTACAATTTTTGAGCAAGAATTTTTCCAATAGCTGCTATTATTTTTCAACCCTTTCTGAGGGGTTCGGGAATTTCATGCTTTACTGGCAGTTATATAATCCTCAGACAAAACTTTCCTCGAATGTTTGTTCGAGGGTTTGGATCCTCCCCAAATACTCTTCACTCTGCCTATGATGTTTGGGTTCGGGATCTATTTCTTTTTCTTGGAAACCCTTGGTCTTCTTGATTTTATATCTATAGACAGAGAAGTAGGTATCTCTGTCACTGACTTCCATCCTTGTATTCCTATTTCTTCCAAATCCTTTTTTACTTCCCGGTGCCAGCCTATTTTCGACTTTATGGTCTCATGGAACTTCATTATCAAATTGGTTATTTTTTTTGGTTCCATTCTATGGATATGTCCGAAGAAAAGGGCCTTACTAAGAAGCAATTATTGTTATTGCAGTATTAAAATAGCAAATTGATACATAGTTTTTTTTATACTGTAGTTTTCTTAATAGAGTTTTGTTAGTGTGAATCCCGAGAAAGGATTGAAGAAAAATATTCTCTCGAAAACGGTAACAGCTATTAGATATACTCTTGATCCAAAACTGTAAAACCCACTTCTATATCATAAATTTTCTGTTCCTAAAACTGTAATAAATTTTAAGGTAGATATTTCTGTAAAGACTGTGTTGTAAACGAAACAGAGAATGCTGAAAATTTTCTTTTAACCTACAAATGTTGCACATCTTCTAGCGACTAAAGTTGCGATTATCAACCACGGACCTTTTTTATGTATAATTTGCACTATACAATTTTGGAGCAAGAATTTTTCCAATAGCTGCTATTATTTTTCAACCCTTTCTGAAGGGTTCGGGAATTTCATGCTTTACTGGCAGTTATATAATCCTCAGACAAAACTTTCCTCGAATGTTTGTTCGAGGTACTCAAAATTTCAGTTTGAGAGCTGTTTTTAATGAATTGCAAATACATTTGGACTCATTTAGACCCAAAAACCTTAGTGCAGATTACATATTTCTCTTTTAAATGAAGATTTAATTCATATGCGCGGACAATGTAATAGCAAACAGTAGATTTTGCTATTGCGCTCATTGCCATCTCCCAAAGACCCAACTATCATTGAACATTTCAGTTACAGTACGATCGTAGCCTTAGATATCGAAAAGTCGTTTGGGGTGATTTTTTTTGAGTTGATGAAAAAAGCTGGTAACTGGTGGATATTCATATTAAGGCGGAGAGGTTTCGGTGTCGCAAGTCGACAAGGTTAGGGGAGCGGTACGTCGTCGTAGTGCACCTGTGTGTAATGATCCGTGGAGTATGTGTGGGGACCCCCGTCGTGCTTTTCATCCTATCCACAAAATACCCTTTCAGTTAACAGACTTACTAGTTTTAACCTTAATAGTATTACGCATGTCGGCTGCCATTATTCTTCATGTCAACATTTTCGACACTCAGGTAGACGACGAGCTCGATTTTTGTTTAAGTTTTCAAATGAGGGGACCCTAAGTCTCATACTAATGATAATAATGATTGTTACTACCTGATATTCTACGCGACTATGCTTCGTGTACCATCTGGAAATCAGATTTTTACACAACCGTTGACATTTATTTTGCTTCACTTTAAACCTTCAACTTAAAAAAATCAAAAGTAACTGATGACAATCGGAAGCTCTTTTGTAGAGCACTTAAGTTATCTCAAACGTTTAAAAGTTGGATATCAATAACCCTAAAGTAAAGAGTTGAACGGAGTGGTCGGCTGTTAAAACTGGTGTACGTTAACCCCTATATCAAGTAACCGACTGGTGTGTTTTGTTTTGTTTATAAGTGAATAACTCTTATAGCGGTTTAGCCACCCTCGCCAAGTCGTCGACCTAGTTACAGTTATGATCTATAGTGTGTACCTGTGCCGTTCTGACATATTAGCAGAGAAAGTGCTGGTACCATCATAATAATAAAACAACAAGTTAACCCCGGTGTTTTTAGGCGGGGAAACCCCCGCTTGGCACGACGGCAGCAGGTTCTATCTACAACACAACTATACAACTAATGCGTAACCTAAACCGGCTAATTTTGGGGTTAGTCCTGGGGTCGCCCTTGGGCCTAATAAGACGTGATTATAAATCTGTGGGAACCTTAGAGCCATGTGTTTTATTACACTTAATTGATATTCAAGGCAGCGAGCCATTATAATTTTTTTTTTCCTCTCATTTCGGATAATCGAGATTGTCGTATCTCTTGAAATTAAGTCAGGTAGAAACATGTGCGTCAAGTAATTGAAAGTAAAAAAATAGAAGAATCATAAGCATTTATATACTAACAGTGACGTTTTCACATTTCGAAAAAATGTTCATTCAAAGAACCATCCATATAAAAAAGATCAGTCTTTTAAGCAATTTTCTTGATTGTCTTATTTTAACGTGATATGTATATCTATGTATTTATATATTTTTTTAATTAGAGTTAAGTGTTTAAAATGTGCTGTTATAGATGAACGATGAAAATAGAAATTTAGAAATGAAGACGTACTGGAAAAAGTTAATGAATAGAAACGTACTAGAAGCAGAGACAGGAGTAAAGAGGAGCAAAAGAGACCTTTATTAGATTACTGTTCGTAAATAGTTAAGGATGTGGGCTATTCCATTAGTTACGCTGATTGACGATGATGATAAAGTTTAATGTAAGACAGTTTTTATTTTTAATAGATGTTGTGTTTACCCTATTTTTCCTGGCATGTATAATATGTATGTAACCTCTAATAATATACAATAGGACACGCTAAACAGTTTACAAAGAACACAGAACAATATTTTTAGTTCTCGAAAGCGGATTATGTGAATCGATTTCCCCTTTTTGTTAAAAAATTGAATGGAAATGCTTTGGTAAGGTACAGGTGTGCGGAACTGCGTATATTGTGATGTAGAGTTAATGAAATAAAGACAGTTAATTGGTATAGCTTGTCGGGCGTGGAATAGAAACAATAAAAGATGTAATTTATATCAGTGTGGTGACAATAGGATTTTTCCCCCACGGGGCTGAATGGCGCGTAGAGTTCAGGTGTACAAAATCAAACATGTGGTCGGCGGAAGTGATAAGCCAACAGGGCTCGGCACCAATAGCATTCTGACGAATAACACAGCTATTAAGCCTAATTTCACCAACACGTAAATCGGACAGTTGGTCTAATCTATACCAACTTAACAATCATTTATGCACCTGTGTGTTTTTCACAAAATCTGTTTAACTAAATTAGCATTTAGAACAGTCCCTCTTGACTCAAATATAAAAATATTTAATAAATACAACCTCATAATATTTTTTTATTTAAGCACAAAATTGTAATTGATACTGATACTTGATACTTCACGATGGTATCGATACTTGCTTATATTGGCCATCGATACGGGCTGTATGAATGTAGTATCGAAGTATCGAAAGTATCGGAGTATCGGAATGTCAATGTATAATTTTTAACTATTGAGTTCATTAATAATGAAATATTTGAATAATTTTTAGTAAGGGTAAATTTTAAATTAACAGTAACAATTTTTTCCTCATTATATGAGGTAATCTGTAGTGTGTATAAATTAATTCAATAATTAATATCGCATAATGTATTTAGTTCGTATTCTTATTGTGTTTACTATAGTTCAATAAAACATTAATGTTGTATAGTAGCTATCATCTTGTATTTTTTTATATTATATGTTTTTCGCTGTACCTACTAGCTAGTAGCCTAGTACATATTACCTACTCCTATTGCCTTCCTTACCATCTACCTTATCAAGGAAACTTATTTTTAGTCTCCTACCCATTCCATTATCGTATATTCATTTACACTACCAGTGCAGAGTATATACCATATGGTCATTTTCGTAAATACTTCCGAAACTTCGATATTTCTGACACCTTAATACTTTAGATACGTCGATGCTTAGAATACTATCTATGTTTTGAAAGTGTCGATACTTAATAGATAATTGCTGGTATCGCCCATCCCTACTGTTTATTACAGATGTACCTACATAACATCGTAGAATTACGAAATTAATTTTTTCATTTGTTATGTTTTAACAGTACAAAAAATGCAAAACTATTTTTTCCCGTGCAACAGTTGCATAATATCACAATATTTTGAAATATTTTCCTCTTAGGTTCAAAACAAAAAACATTGTAGAATCTATAAGCAAACTCCATATAATGAAAAATGCAATTGCCTCCCTGACTCACGACCGAACTTTGTTTTGACCAATTTCAAAATTTTGAATTACTACCTGTTTACAAGAATCATTATTATAATTATGGGAATTGTATGTATTTTTTCTTCCATGACTTTAATCACAAATACTACCATTTTTCGTGCAAATAAATTCAATGTACAACGAATACTTTAATAAGTAAGAATTTATGCGAAGAAATATTTACGTTTTAAAGATGCCTTTTTTCCCTTTTTCTGATTCTCGGAATTTTGTATTTGCTGACAATTTCAAGTCAAAAATACACACATGTGTTTATAGTCCGTTCCACTGTCCTTTTATTTTCAACTGTTTGGTTACAATTAGTCCTAAAAATTGTTATTGACTAATAAAGGTGTTTATTTATTCGTAGGATCGACATGTAGGGTCGTTATTCTAAATGAAAATAGATTCCGTATTGTTTTGTGTGGAAGAGTTAAGACTGTTTTCCCTCAGTGGTTTTTAGGGTAACGTTGGACAAGGTTGTATAAACTTAATTTGCTCTTCAACTAGTACCGTTCTAATGCGTACACAAGGGAGAAACCACTTCAGCGGCTACGTAAATGAATGATAATAGGTTTTTGCTCCTTTACAAGAATTAATTAATTTGGCGAAATAGCTGCAGCTATTTAACTCGGTCGTGTTCCTTAATTATTTGGAAAAATTAAAGGTTCAGGCTTTTGAAGAACACATAAGCCATCAGCATGTACCTGTCTGCTAATGTAGATAAATATATATAAAATGTAGTCTACTCAGTCTAAGTTCCCCTTAATTACGAGCACAATTGAGACCGCTTGTTCTACGAAAAGGGTAATTACTTTGGAGCAATATGATATGTAAAACAACGAGTGGCATATGTGAAATTCTCGGCGACGGTTGCACGCAAATGCAAATCCATTTGTACGTCCAGATCATTTGAATATATGAAAACACGGGGGTGCTGGAGGATGATGTCCCAGCACACGTGTGTGCCCACCGACCATGGCGCGAATCCTGATTAATCAAATCATTATCATATTCAGGAAAGCATATGGTTACATTTGTACACAGCTCGCGACTATTACGCGACGCGACGCGACGCGACGGTAAACTTACCTTTCCCACAATATCGATCCCATATTGATCTAAAATCATCCATTGATTCTTTAACGTGTGTTAATAACGAAGATAAAATTTGTGATTCGATAGAAGAAACTGGTTTGCGAAGTAAAAGCCATAATTCACCGGTTTTTAAGAAACAAGAAGTGAAAGATGAACAGTGCCCAAAACGATCAATAATGACCCCAAGTAACAAAAATGTGAAAAAAGTAGAACAACTAATGACTTACTGATTGATAGCCTAACACATAGATGGCGCTAGTTTCATTGCATTCGCATCTTTTTCAGTTACTACTAATCTTCAAAACACAGCTGTTAAAATTTCATCATAATGATATTCTATTCATTTCGTGTTTTAATTTTACACTGATTACACTGCTTCTTGTTGGAAAAGATACTGTTCAAGCGAAGCAATGAAAGCAAGCTTGAAAAGGGGAAAAGTGTTTGAAGACTCCGCTCCATCGGAAACAACCGAAACAAAATAAAACGTTGGTTTGCTGAAACGTTGCTTCAAACATGGTCGTAGAGACACTGGTGGTGTAGAACGTAGTGGACGTTCAAATTAGGAAAACCAAAAAACAAGAAAACATTAAAAAATCCACAAAATTGTTTTGAATGATTGAAAAGTGAATTTGTGATTCGATAGAAGAAACTGGTTTGCGAAATAAAAGCCATAATTCACCGGTTTTTAAGAAACAAGAAGTGAAAGATGAACAGTGCCCAAAACGATCAATAATGACCCCAAGTAACAAAAATGTGAAAAAAGTAGAACAACTAATGACTTACTGATTGATAGCCTAACACATAGATGGCGCTAGTTTCATTGCATTCGCCTCTTTTTCAGTTACTACTAATCTTCAAAACACAGCTGTTAAAATTTCATCATAATGATATTCTATTCATTTCGTGTTTTAATTTTACACTGATTACACTGCTTCTTGTTGGAAAAGATACTGTTCAAGCGAAGCAATGAAAGCAAGCTTGAAAAGTGGAAAAGTGTTTGAAGACTCCGCTCCATCGGAAACAACCGAAACAAAATAAAACGTTGGTTTGCTGAAACGTTGCTTCAAACATGGTCGTAGAGACACTGGTGGTGTAGAACGTAGTGGACGTTCAAATTAGGAAAACAAGAAAACAAGAAAACATTAAAAAATCCACAAAATTGTTTTGAATGATTGAAAAGTGAATTTGTGATTCGATAGAAGAAACTGGTTTGCGAAATAAAAGCCATAATTCACCGGTTTTTAAGAAACAAGAAGTGAAAGATGAACAGTGCCCAAAACGATCAATAATGACCCCAAGTAACAAAAATGTGAAAAAAGTAGAACAACCAATGACTTACTGATTGATAGCCTAACACATAGATGGCGCTAGTTTCATTGCATTCGCATCTTTTTCAGTTACTACTAATCTTCAAAACACAGCTGTTAAAATTTCATCATAATGATATTCTATTCATTTCGTGTTTTAATTTTACACTGCTTACACTGCTTCTTGTTGGAAAAGATACTGTTCAAGCGAAGCAATGAAAGCAAGCTTGAAAAGTGGAAAAGTGTTTGAAGACTCCGCTCCATCGGAAACAACCGAAACAAAATAAAACGTTGGTTTGCTGAAACGTTGCTTCAAACATGGTCGTAGAGACACTGGTGGTGTAGAACGCAGTGGACGTCCAAATGAGGAAAACCAAAAAACAAGAAAACATTAAAAAATCCACAAAATTGTTTTGAATGGTTGAAAAGTGAATTTGTGATTCGATAGAAGAAACTGGTTTGCGAAATAAAAGCCATAATTCACCGGTTTTTAAGAAACAAGAAGTGAAAGATGAACAGTGCCCAAAACGATCAATAATGACCCCAAGTAACAAAAATGTGAAAAAAGTAGAACAACTAATGACTTACTGATTGATAGCCTAACACATAGATGGCGCTAGTTTCATTGCATTCGCCTCTTTTTCAGTTACTACTAATCTTCAAAACACAGCTGTTAAAATTTCATCATAATGATATTCTATTCATTTCGTGTTTTAATTTTACACTGCTTACACTGCTTCTTGTTGGAAAAGATACTGTTCAAGCGAAGCAATGAAAGCAAGCTTGAAAAGTGGAAAAGTGTTTGAAGACTCCGCTCCATCGGAAACAACCGAAACAAAATAAAACGTTGGTTTGCTGAAACGTTGCTTCAAACATGGTCGTAGAGACACTGGTGGTGTAGAACGCAGTAGACGTCCAAATTAGGAAAACCAAAAAACAAGAAAACATTAAAAAATCCACAAAATTGTTTTGAATGATTGAAAAGTGAATTTGTGATTCGATAGAAGAAACTGGTTTGCGAAATAAAAGCCATAATTCACCGGTTTTTAAGAAACAAGAAGTGAAAGATGAACAGTGCCCAAAACGATCAATAATGACCCCAAGTAACAAAAATGTGAAAAAAGTAGAACAACTAATGACTTACTGATTGATAGCCTAACACATAGATGGCGCTAGTTTCATTGCATTCGCCTCTTTTTCAGTTACTACTAATCTTCAAAACACAGCTGTTAAAATTTCATCATAATGATATTCTATTCATTTCGTGTTTTAATTTTACACTGCTTACACTGCTTCTTGTTGGAAAAGATACTGTTCAAGCGAAGCAATGAAAGCAAGCTTGAAAAGTGGAAAAGTGTTTGAAGACTCCGCTCCATCGGAAACAACCGAAACAAAATAAAACGTTGGTTTGCTGAAACGTTGCTTCAAACATGGTCGTAGAGACACTGGTGGTGTAGAACGCAGTAGACGTCCAAATTAGGAAAACCAAAAAACAAGAAAACATTAAAAAATCCACAAAATTGTTTTGAATGATTGAAAAGTGAATTTGTGATTCGATAGAAGAAACTGGTTTGCGAAGTAAAAGCCATAATTCACCGGTTTTTAATTTCTGTCGCTAATAAAACCGGGAAGGGCTTTTAAAAAAGCACCCCTTAATTTAACCCAAAGGTATAAAAGAGCCATATAACCCTCAAGTGTCAGTATTCAAATGATGTGTCGTTTAAAGTCGTTTAAAGTAATTGCACATCATGAAAAACAGAACATTGCCGACTGGATTTCTACCAGCGTATCCAGCCGCCTAAGCAATTTCAGCCGTTTTCCCAACAGTCGTAATCAGTGGGGAGGAACTTTATCACTTAACAACACGGATCTACCATAAACAGCCTCTAGTCCCAATGTCAGTAATGGTTGCTTACGTATTGTAGTTTTACAACGTAGCATCTAATTTACAAGCGAAACACGTATGAAATATGGATCTTAGATTTCATTCGACGACAAGCAATGATTTTATGTTTATGAGAAAACACAACTTCAAGTTTTATTGATATAAACTTAACCCTTCTCTTAACTATTTACGATCTTCTTCGAATCATATGGGATTTGTTATATTCTAGACAATCAAATTGTTATTCTTTCGGTGCCGAAATTACTTTTTTACGCATTTAAATTAGGTCCCATAAAAGAGTACCTAATATTTTTAATAATTATTATTGTGGCAATGACAGTTAATTTGAACAGTGGTAATTACAGTAAACTTTTTTAATTTCTATAAAGTGATCCATAAATAATTTATAACGAAATCAAATTTGTTTTATTGCTTTTAACGGATAAAGTAAAAAGTTCTGGTCATTTTCGCAATGTTACGCTCAGTATTACAGCTAACCAGTGTTACGCAATTTTCCGTTAGTATATACGCTTTTATCCTCGAGTGTTCATATAAATCAAGCAGGCATGGTCGTGCGTGTTGGTACTTGTAACGTATATGCTGGCCATTTGTCCTACTCCTCCTAATTATTGTAATCATCGGTCTCTGTTGGTTTCACTTTGCATTAATTAAAATTGAATTCCCCTTATTATTTTTTAACTTAACTTAGTATTTATTCTGTGGGAAACGACATTTCACCGATATTATTTCAGTCCTCTTCAACACAATACATAACCTACTACCATGGGGTTTAAATGTTGAAAGGCAATTGTGTCTAAATCGAATTGACATTTGTCGTCTTCAATTGTTCGACCTAAATGAACAAGAAAAAGGGGTCAAGATAACACTTTTATTTATTTAAATTGCAAATGATAAATAATCACAGATAGGCAGTAAATCGCCATCTATGGGGATGTACTAGTAGATGTGGGTTGATAGTACCTTGCTTGATCGGTATTTTGTTGAAACTGCCAATGTTATGTGGGTGAGAATGATAACCGAAAAACTATGTGACACATGGGCTGAAAAGTCCCGGACCTAACACATAGATGGCGCTAGTTTTACTGCATCCGCCTCTTTTTCAGTTACTACTAACCTTTAAAACACAGCTGTTAAAATTGCATGATAATGATATTATATTCATTAGTTTGTGAGTTATTGTGCTAAGACTGAATTCATCTAGCTACATTTGTTATTTTTAAAACAATGGATCAAAAACAATTTCGTGTTTTAATTATACACTGCTTACACTGCTTCTTGATCGAAAAGATACTGTTCAAGCGAAGCAATGAAAGCAAGCTTGAAAAGTGGAAAAGTGTTTGAAGACTCCGCTCCATCGGAAACAACCGAAACAAAATAAAACGTTGGTTTGTTGAAACGTTGCTTCAAACGTGGTCGTAGAGACACTGATGGCGTAGAACGCAGTGGACGTCCAAATGAGGAAAACCAAAAAACAAGAAAACATTAAAAAATCCACAAAATTGTTTTGAATGATTGTAAAGTGAAATTGTGTTAGTTAACTGACGTAAAGATATCATATTAAAACAACGTGTTGGCTTTATATTGCATGATCATGAGCATTTCACTATGAGAATGCTCTTTTCAAAGTGGCTTCAAACAAAATATTGTTTCATCAAGACAACGCGAGACAAGACCGTGTCACAAGTCAATCAAAACTATGGCAAAACTGGCAAAACATGAATTGAACTTCAAATTGCTCCCACATCCACTCTACTCTTCAGATTTAGCTCCCAGTGACTACTGGCTGTTTGCAGACCCCAAAAAAATGCTCGCCGGCAGGAAATTTCTCTCAAATGAAGAGGTTATCGCTGAAGCTGAGGCTGAGGCGTATTTTGAGGCAAAAGGTAAATTGTTCTACAAAAGTGGTATTGAAATGTTAGAGCGGTGCTGGAATGAGTGTGTTGCTCTTAATGAAGATTCCGTTGATGTAGAAAGCCAATTTTGAACAAAAAAAACATGTTTTCTTTGTTAGGCCCGGGACTTTTCAGCCCATATGTTATACTTCGATCAGGTGTGAATTCTGATGACGAAACATTGGTGGAATAATGAAATTATTTACTTAATTTGTTTTAAGAGGAATACAGTTATGACTTGGCCTTAACCAACCTTTCGATTCTTCCTTCGATTAAAAAGGAGCCGAAAGGACACCAGTTTAAGACTAATATAACAGTGAAAATGGCTTCAATGAGGTGTTACACTTTACAATAATTCATTTCTTCTGAATATAATCCCGATACTTAATAAATAAAATACATAATTTATTATAATATGTAACTTTTGATTGTTTTTTATGTTTACTAATATATACCTTCGACCTTATGCAAATTGTTGAAATATTCCTTTGCGACATTGTCTAATGTTCAATTTACAGAAAAGCTCTTTCCGTTTCATGCAATTTGTTATTAAAAGCTTTAAAAAATGTATTGGAGTAGCAAACAATTCAATTAAGAAAAATAGGATCAGATTAATATAAAACAACTAGCCCAGGACCATTGCGTTGTATTATTAGGGAAAATCGTTGTGGAGAGGGTATCGACTGCATTTGATTAGAGTTGTAAATTTAATTCATGATCTGTTTTTTTCCACTTGTCAGATTATATATCGATTACTCAAATTGTGTACAATATAAAGTCATGGACAGGTAATAATAAGCTTAAATGTAATTTTAGCGCTTTTGTACGGATGTTCATAATGAAGGGATGAATGACTTTGAGGGGGTTGCGATTTGCGACCCTTCCGTTTACCGATCCCGCTAGACTAAATAAGCAAACCGATAATTTCGTGTAGGTATATATTTTGGTAATTCGACTACTATTGTATATGCTATTACCATTGTACTACTATAACTCATCATGTCAACATATGCTATATGTATGAGTAGAGTATAAGTGCTATTTTTAATTATAGTTACTGCTATGACATTTCTCTACACCATGCGTACGCGTGCTATACAATACATATGTATACAGTAAGCAATAAATTGAAATGCCAGATGGTATCAATTAACAGAAAAGACGAAATTATGTAACGCTTAGCTTGGGCTCATTTCAATGAGCTCGATTAATCATTAGTTTACTACACCAGACACAACACAATACGTTCGCAATTAAATTAAATTCTACAATCATTTTTAATTACTTTGTATAGTTGTTTTCGAAAAAATTGAAAACACCTTCTTGTTCATACATACAATTATAATTTAACGTTCGGTCGTAGGGGTGTAATAAAACTTTGTTAGCTGTCAATTTGTATACGTTCTGCGTGATTAGATTTTGCTAACGATTGAGAATATTAAACGTGAAACGGTTATTACATGGCTTGCACCAGCGAACGTAATATGTCATATTGTCATTCCGTAAATGAGTAATTACTGAATAGTGGTTATGCCTATTGACAGATGTGTAGGTACAACTGACCCCAGAGACTATCCCAAACCACTTGGCCTGACTAACTTCACCCCTAGCTAACTATCTGTCACGTAGCACCTCACTCACACTATACCACCTAGAGGTACCTCATTAATACAAACGTTCCAACTTCTGGTATTGACACTATACGTTCACAAAATTAAAAATTCACTAGCTTCTTAGGATGTTGAAACTTATCCATAATATTTAAAAAATAAAACACAAAACCAGTAATATGCATATAATCAACAATACCAACCCAATAATACAGAGCGACTTAATGGTGTTACTAGAAATTTTTTAAACAGTATTCATAAAAATATTAAATTCACTGTAGAACTAGAATCAAACAATTCCCTAAACTTTTTAGACCTAACCATGACACGTGAAAATTCTCAGCATAAATTCAACATTTTTCATAAACCAACACACACGGACATAATTATTTATTCAAAACCATTTCATTCTTTTAGCAGCCTTTAATTCATTTGTACATCGTCTAATTAATGTACCTTTGTCAACAAATAATTATCAAATAGAATTAAATCTAATATACACAATGGCCGTAAACAATGGATATAAAATTGTATTAGTGAACCAAATACTTAACAAAAAACTTTAAACATTATCTATCCGATAACTAAAACAAAACCGAATAGATTTGATTATTTTTCTTATTATGGTCATATTTCACTAAAAGTTTCTAACAACAGATTTATTAGCTTTAGGACTAACGATACTCTAGATAGTTGTATAATCAACAACAAATGTAAAACACTTAAACATTCTTGTCCAGGTGTTTATTTATTAAATTGTAAAGATTGTTCTAAAGTGTACATGGGACACACAGGCAGAATGTTTGAGACTCGCATAAATGAACACCTTAAAAGTTTTAACAATAAAAAAGTACACTCTACCTATGTAGATTTCAAAATTTTACATAGGCAAAATAAGGGTTTTAGGTTAAATTTACTAGAACAATTAGAAATAAATAGATATTATACAATATAAATTACTTGAAATTTACTAACTGTTCCAGCCATTCGTTTTAAAAAGTACGAAGAATTTATATCCTCGTTGAAGTCTTTGAATAAGTAATATCTGATAATTAATTTATGAACAGAATTGTCCGGTACAGAAAAGAAATGGAAAGTGCAATTATTCTAGAAGTTTTTATTCCATTCCTCTGATTCAAATCGCGAGTTAAATTATAATATTGGTTAATTGTGGTGTAGTTTCACTCGGAAAACAATTTGTGTGCGTAAAAGCATGCTATTTATGCAAATGTCTATTGAAGGGACTAAATAGAAACATGTGTACTGATAAAAAGCGCAGTTCGCATTTGCATTTTCTTAGATGTAATCGGTAGTTGAAATTTGTTTTGTTACAATTTATTGAACGTGCGTGTTTAGTTACAATTTGGTGCGTCATTTTATTCACTTCTACCTCTTTGGCAAATGCAATGGCAATTTCTTCGTATCGTCGTCCAACATTGTTTTATTGACAATTCCTTCTGCAATAACCGTAGAGGGGCAATTTATGTGTGATTATAGTTATTTTTATTTAATTAATTCTTGTAAAGGAGCAAAAACCTATTATCATTCATTTACGTAGCCGCTGAAGTGGTTTCTCCCTTGTGTACGCGTTAGAACGGTACTAGTTGAAGAGCAGATTAAGTTTATACAACCTTGTCCAACGTTACCCTAAAAACCACTGAGGGAAAACAGTCTTAATTCTTCCACACAAAACAATACGGAATCTATTTTCATTTAGAATAACGACCCTACATGTCGATCCTACGAATAAATAAACACCTTTATCAGTCAATAGCAATTTTTAGGACTAATTGTAACCAAACAGTTGAAAACGAAAGGACAGTGGGACGGACTATAAACACATGTGTGTAGTTTTGACTTGAAATTGTCAGCAAATACAAAATTCCGAGAATCAGAAAATGGGAAAAAAGGCATCTTGAAGGGTTGAATACTAATTTATCTGAATTTAAAGCCCTCCTGCTTTAATAGTATTTTTTAGTTCTGACCTTAATAATTAAACTTCAAGAAATTAATTGCATGATTCAGATTGTGTTCTTAATCCTGACATCATGACTGTAAATGGCAATAATTTGAGAGTAAAACGTAAATATCTCTTCCCATAATCTCTTTTCTTATTAACGTATTTGTTGTACATTGAATTTATTTGCACGATAAATGGTAGTAATTGTGATTAAAGACGTGGAAGAAAAAATACATACAATTGCTACCAATTATACATATGAATCTACGTTAAAAATGTTTCAAAATTGCAACCACATGTACTAAATGTCATTGTTTTTTTTATTACCTAAGGTTAATGCAATTGTATTGTGTTTCTTGTTCAATCAAACTTCGCTATGTTATTCTTGTCAATAATTTCGAGTAAAATACACTTGATTGATCGATGTAATCTACTTAAATTTTAATGAAATAATAACGGTTTTTGTAAACTGGTAATTATGTCCTTGTGAGGATTTGAAAAATTTGAAATTAGTTAAAACAAAGTCATCCGTAAGGACGGGGGAGGGGAGTAATTGCACCCATTGCCCCCTCCACTCGTATCCGCGCCTGGCAGTAGTTTGAAAGAAATAAAGAAAAATTGTTCACTGGTAAAGTCGATGGTTTACCACATTTAAGGCTTTTGCATATTATAAGAAAAATACGAGAAAAAAGCAACAAAAGAGAGATGTTGTTCCCGTGTTGTGTGGTTGGTGGGTAATGAATTTTGTGTGGTTTCGAAGTAACTATAAAAATGCAGGTAGGAAGGGAGAGCGAACAGTAGCGAAGTAGCAACGGCAACAATGATAGGATTTTTAATAGTCTGTCAAAACAGACAAACGACAACTCGTGCTTGGTTGCTAGGAACTGAGAAGGCGCCAGACCGCCGAGTAAGCCTCGGGCAACTTGTGGCTTCTTGTTTTCTTTATTATTAAACTCGCGAACGTTGCATACATTTTACACCAAACTTTTAACTATTCTCAACAAACGGATGTTCACCATATACAATATTTTATCCAGATGCAATTATTGCCCTAAACTTCTCTCCATTTAGTTGAACAAAAATTGCTATAGAGATTACCAAATGAATATTCAATATCATCTAGTAGCCTAATCATGATAAAGAAAATCTACAACTATCTCATGCCGTTGTCAAAAACATAATTTTTTGAAGACGCTGACCGCCCAAATGTTTCTTCAAGTGAAGGAACAAATAGTAGTCACTGGGCGCCAGAACAGGGCTGTACGGAGGGTGATCTAGAGTTTCCCAGTGAAAAGATGTGACCAAAGAGATCTTTGGTCCAATTATCTACATGCGGACGGGCATTGTCATGCAGTAAAACGATGTCCTTGCTCAACTTGCCACGTCTTTTGTTCTGGATTACACGGCGCAGATTGTTCATTGTCTCACAATAATATGCCGCATTGATTGTTTCATTACGTGGCAGAAACTCCATAAGCAATACTCCTTTTCTGTCCCAAAAAACTGTGAACATGATTTTCCGGGCAGAAATTGTTTGCTTAAATTTCACTTGTGTGGATGAATCTGAATGCCGCCATTCCATGGACTAGTTGCTTTGATTCATTACCCATAACAATTTGGCTTAAGAAATCATCATCGTCGTTGTAGTACCACTCAAGAAAAGTCAGTGCACTACCTAAATGTTTTGTGCCAACATTTTCGGTACCCAACGTGCGCACAATTTTCGGTAATTCAAGTGCTCGGTCACAATGCCATAAAAAACACTGCGAGAAACTTAAGGAAAGTCATCACCCAAGGAGTAAATCGTAAAGCGTCTGTTTTCTCGCACCTTTCGTCCACTTTCTACACCAAAGGACGCCCACTTCGGTGTTCATCATGCACATTTGTGCGGCCATCTTTAAATGCTCTCACCCACTTCCCTACAATAATGTTTTGTTCGTAAACTGCACAGATTTCAGATCTCACGAAGAATATCAATCGGTTTTAGTCCATTAGCACTAAGGAATCGTATAACAGCCCGGGCTTCACAATCCTTAAACTCCTAAGACTCTTAAACACTCAGTAAACAACGTAAGCAAGGGCGAATCAGACTGTAATGGCGTCAGTGCGTAGGTGAGAGATGTAGATACTCAGTGCGTATGCGCAGAACGCTGACCGCAGCGCTGCGGCGCCAAAATTTCAAAACGGTACTTACTTAAAAAACATACCTCGTAAAACAAACGTCAAATTTACATGGGCGTATTCAATAAACAATGCCAACCTATACTGAACGTACTGCAAATAAATGAAGTAACCACTATATATATCAATAAATTTGTATGTGTATAGATATATACAATATAATATACCTATATATATTCAGGTATTCAAACCGTAGTCTCTTTCAAAACACCATCGTACGTGCAGCATTTATCACTATCAGTAAGTACACAAAAGAAGTGTACTTCAAAAATATTATGCGACAAATTAATGCAACGGTATTAGTCAATAGCACTTAAGAGCTATTTAAAACAGAACGAATAGAGTTATAGTTATACTATATATACAGTAAGGTGGAGCATCAGGTATGAGATTTCATGTTTTTTTGAAAAATGAACATGCCTGTGTGTGGAAATGTCGTAGTTGATAAATAAAATCTTTTTGTATATTTCACCTTTTTTGCGGCATCCCCTCCATCGTCACGATTTTTTTTTTTTTTTTATGAATTTACCTAACCTTGTTGAAGCTGTAGTTATAATCTCACTTACAATTTAAAAACTTTTTTCTCTTTTAGATTTTTACAGTCCTTCCACCACCACAAAATTTAATTGAGTATTTTTCGATTTTGTTCTTATACTTACGTACGTTATTGTCACCACTACTAACTACTTCACCTATCAGAAAATTGAAATACTAAGTCATGATAAAGTAAATATAAATTTTTCGTTAACCAAAACGGTTTGGTTTTTGGAAAAATCCTTCTTGGTTTCAAATTTTGGCATATATCCATAATATAGATTCTAACTTAGCCCATCTTTTCTTTCATAACCACACACTGCAATGGATGCTTTAGTCACCATTTTTTATGTACGAAATTGCTGATGGTTCTGGGTCTTCTACAATTTCTTTTAACTGGGCATCTGTAAACTTAGAAGTTACGGGTGGTTCGTTTCAAAACATATTTTGGCAATCTACTAGTTCATAATAATTTCTACTTTCAAAATAAAAATCTGAAACTGTAAAACTTCGAATTTTTACTTTTCTGTTAGTTGCAGTCCTAGCCTTTAAAATTCTGCAGTAAGCTAGCTGTCTAATATGCCTGCGTTTATACTGCATCACAGATAGCAATATATTTTCAGGATGTCCAGAGAATCAATTTCTGTTAATAACCTTGCAAACAATATTTCTTAGATCTTCTGGCAGATAATAACACAACTCAATAATTTTAGATATGATATAAGTTGGTGTATTTCGAGAACACTCCATTCATAAAGCAGGCTTTAAAAAAACCCAGATATTCTTGGTTGCTATACGAGATCTTTGTAACAGTTTGTAGTAGAATTTGGTCAAACAACTAATGTCAGTTTCGACCTTAAAATCAATAATATAAGAAAAAACATGAAAAAGTTGATTTTCACAAAATTGTTAAATATTTAAGGTTTAGACCACACTTTAAGTTTAGTAGTACATTTGATTAAATATCTTTGTCGAAACTGCACAATTCTTACTAATTATTGTTTTTTTTTACGCTTTCTTTACTTTATTTCATTTAAACTGTGTGTAATGAAGTACATATAAGCCGTTAGAAATAATAAACAAATGACTGTTGGTCACCCTGTATGTTGAGGAGGTTGCAGCGAAAGCAAACACAGTTATAACAACAAGTTGACAAGTTGGCGTATTCATGTTTGTTTTTACGTCCTCCAAAAGGTATACCGTTAATTGAGGAACATATACGTTCCTGTTACGCCACTGAAGGCACGCAGTAACGTATAGGTATTACAACAGTAATAATAAAAGTAGTACCAGCGCAAAGCAGTAAGTTGTGTGGCGTAGGAGTAGACGCCGTGGATCTGAGGTCATTAGGGTCGACCGAGATTACGGTCTCAAGACGAAGACGGCCACGCGCTCTTGGCGCAGGTGTCCGAGGTCGGCAAACTCCACGCGACATCTTGTTGGGCTTAATTACTTATTGTTGTTCTTATAAGAGGACAGAGTTGATTGCTTTGCTTCGTGTTATACACTTTACCGGGGAAGGGCCATACCACTAGATTCACGCCCTTATTCACCACACTATGTCTCTCTGTATCTCTCTAAGCGGAATAGATTTAACGACCACGATGCAATAACGAAATTCGTCAACGATATCTACAGAGCGATTCAAGCATAAACCAAACATCAACTGGATAACGAAATAGAGTTTGTCAAATACCATACGATACGGTTCCGTAGCTGTTTAACATATTTAGGGACTCAGTAAGACTGACAAGGAATACAAAGTCACCATTCAAACACATCGGCAGTAGAGAGGACCTTTAATCACACGATATGAACAACTGCCACGGAGGAACACTTTTCTACTCGATGATCATCGATTCACCTAGAGCATCTGAGAAGATTATCGTCCTGTGCAAAATATAATAGGGGATTTAGTCATAATTCTACTTCATTTCTTCTAAGAATGCTTTAAGTAACAGACTGTACGGGTATCCACCACACCGACAGTTTGTTATTTAAGGATTTTTAGAAAAATACAATCAACAGTCGAAAACATCGGCAGTAGAGTGAACTTCCAATCACACGAAATGAACAACGGTCGTGGAAGAACGTTTTCCAACTCGATAATCTTCGATTTATCTACATCATCTAAGAAGATTATCGTCCAGTGAAAAATATAATTGGGGGTTTAGTCATAATTCTACTTCAATTCTTCTAAGAATACTTTACGTAATAGACTGTACCGATATCCACCACACGGACAGTTTGTTATTTAAAGATTTTTAGAAAAATACAATCAACAGTCAACAACACTCGCAGTAGAGGGATCTTCTAATCACACGAAATGAACAACGATCGTGGTAGAACGGTTTCCTACTCGATGATATTCCATTTATCTAGATCATCTAAGAAAATTATCGTCCAGTGCAAAATATAATCGGAGTTTTAATCATAATTCTACTTCATTTCTTCTAAGAATTCTTTATGTAACAGACTGTACGGGTATCCACCACACCGACTGTTTGTTATTTAAAGATTTTTAGAAAAATATATTCAACAGTCGAAAACATCGGCAGTAGAGGGAACTTCTAATCACAGGACACGAACAACTGTCGTGGAAGAACGGTTTCCTACTCGATGATCTTCGATTTATCTAGAGCATGTAAGAAGATTATCGTCCTGTGCAAAATATAATCGGGGATTTAGTCATAATTCTATTTCATTTCTTCTAAGAATGCTTTACGTAACAGACTGTACGGATATCCATCACACGGACAGTTTGTTATTTGAAGTTTTTTAGAAAAATACAATCAACAGTCAACAACATCGGCAGTAGAGGGAACTTCTAATCACAGGAAACGAACAACTGTCGTGGAGGAACGGTTTCCTACTCGATGATCTTCGATTTATCCAGAGCATCTAAGAAGATTATCGTCCAGTGAAAAATATAATGGGGGGTTTAGTCATAATTCTACTTCAATTCTTCTAAGAATACTTTACGTAATAGACTGTACGGATATCCACCACACGGACAGTTTGTTATTTAAAGATTTTTAGAAAAATACAATCAACAGTCAACAACATCGGCAGTAGAGGGAACTTCTAACCACACGAAATGAACAACGGTCGTGGAAGAACGTTTTCCAACTCGATAATCTTCGATTTATTTACATCATCTTAGAAGATTATCGTCCAGTGAAAAATATAATTGGGGGTTTAGTCATAATTCTACTTCAATTCTTCTAAGAATACTTTACGTAATAGACTGTACGGGTATCCACCACACCGACAGTTTGTTATTTAAAGATTTTTAGAAAAATACAATCAACAGTCGAAAACATCGGCAGTAGAGTGAACTTCCAATCACACGAAATGAACAACGGTCGTGGAAGAACGTTTTCCAACTCGATAATCTTCGATTTATTTACATCATCTTAGAAGATTATCGTCCAGTGAAAAATATAATTGGGGGTTTAGTCATAATTCTACTTCATTTCTTCTAAGAATGCTTTAAGTAACAGACTGTACGGGTATCCACCACACCGACAGTTTGTTATTTAAGGATTTTTAGAAAAATACAATCAACAGTCGAAAACATCGGCAGTAGAGTGAACTTCCAATCACACGAAATGAACAACGGTCGTGGAAGAACGTTTTCCAACTCGATAACCTTCGATTTATTTACATCATCTTAGAAGATTATCGTCCAGTGAAAAATATAATTGGGGGTTTAGTCATAATTCTACTTCAATTCTTCTAAGAATACTTTACGTAATAGACTGTACCGATATCCACCACACGGACAGTTTGTTATTTAAAGATTTTTAGAAAAATACAATCAACAGTCAACAACACTCGCAGTAAAGGAAACTTCTAATCACACGAAATGAACAACGATCGTGGTAGAACGGTTTCCTACTCGATGATATTCCATTTATCTAGATCATCTAAGAAAATTATCGTCCAGTGCAAAATATAATCGGAGTTTAATCATAATTCTACTTCATTTCTTCTAAGAATCCTTTATGTAACAGACTGTACGGGTATCCACCACACCGACTGTTTGTTATTTAAAGATTTTTAGAAAAATATATTCAACAGTCGAAAACATCGGCAGTAGAGGGAACTTCTAATCACAGGACACGAACAACTGTCGTGGAAGAACGGTTTCCTACTCCATGATCTTCGATTTATCTAGAGCATCTAAGAAGATTATCGTCCTGTGCAAAATATAATCGGGGATTTAGTCATAATTCTATTTCATTTCTTCTAAGAATGCTTTACGTAACAGACTGTACGGATATCCATCACACGGACAGTTTGTTATTTGAAGTTTTTTAGAAAAATACAATCAACATCGGCAGTAGAGGGAACTTCTAATCACAGGAAACGAACAACTGTCGTGGAAGAACAGTTTCCTACTCGATGATCTTCGATTTATCTAGAGCATTTAAGAAGATTATCGTCCAGTGCAAAATATAATAGGGGGTTTAGTCATAATTCTACTTCAATTCTTCTAAGAATACTTTACGTAATAGACTGTACGGATATCCACCACACGGACAGTTTGTTATTTAAAGATTTTTAGAAAAATACAATCAACAGTCAACAACATCGGCAGTAGAGGGAACTTCTAATCACAGGAAATGAACAACTGTCGTGGAAGAACAGTTTCCTACTAGATGATCTTCGATTTATTTACATCATCTTAGAAGATTATCGTCCAGTGAAAAATATAATTGGGGGTTTAGCCATAATTCTACTTCAATTCTTCTAAGAATACTTTAAGTAACAGACTGTACGGGCATCCACCACACCGACAGTTTGTTATTTAAAGATTTTTAGAAAAATACAATCAACAGTCGAAAACATCGGCAGTAGAGTGAACTTCCAATCACACGAAATGAACAACGGTCGTGGAAGAACGTTTTCCAACTCGATAATCTTCGATTTATTTACATCATCTTAGAAGATTATCGTCCAGTGAAAAATATAATTGGGGGTTTAGTCATAATTCTACTTCAATTCTTCTAAGAATACTTTACGTAATAGACTGTACCGATATCCACCACACGGACAGTTTGTTATTTAAAGATTTTTAGAAAAATACAATCAACAGTCAACAACACTCGCAGTAGAGGAAACTTCTAATCACACGAAATGAACAACGATCGTGGTAGAACGGTTTCCTACTCGATGATATTCCATTTATCTAGATCATCTAAGAAAATTATCGTCCAGTGCAAAATATAATCGGAGTTTAATCATAATTCTACTTCATTTCTTCTAAGAATCCTTTATGTAACAGACTGTACGGGTATCCACCACACCGACTGTTTGTTATTTAAAGATTTTTAGAAAAATATATTCAACAGTCGAAAACATCGGCAGTAGAGGGAACTTCTAATCACAGGACACGAACAACTGTCGTGGAAGAACGGTTTCCTACTCCATGATCTTCGATTTATCTAGAGCATCTAAGAAGAATATCGTCCTGTGCAAAATATAATCGGGGATTTAGTCATAATTCTATTTCATTTCTTCTAAGAATGCTTTACGTAACAGACTGTACGGATATCCATCACACGGACAGTTTGTTATTTGAAGTTTTTTAGAAAAATACAATCAACATCGGCAGTAGAGGGAACTTCTAATCACAGGAAACGAACAACTGTCGTGGAAGAACAGTTTCCTACTCGATGATCTTCGATTTATCTAGAGCATTTAAGAAGATTATCGTCCAGTGCAAAATATAATAGGGGGTTTAGTCATAATTCTACTTCAATTCTTCTAAGAATACTTTACGTAATAGACTGTACGGATATCCACCACACGGACAGTTTGTTATTTAAAGATTTTTAGAAAAATACAATCAACAGTCAACAACATCGGCAGTAGAGGGAACTTCTAATCACAGGAAATGAACAACTGTCGTGGAAGAACAGTTTCCTACTAGATGATCTTCGATTTATCTAGAGCATCTAAGAAGATTATCGTCCGGTGCAAAATATAATCGGGGATTTAGTCGTAATTCTATTTCATTTCTTCTAAGAATGCTTTACGTAACAGACTGTATGGATATCCATCACACGGTTGGTTTATTGCTTAAGGTTTTTTTTTAGAAAAATACAAAATAGAGGGAACTTCTAATCACACAGAATGAACAACGGTCGTGGAAGAACGCTTTCCTACTCGATGATCTTCGATTTATCTAGAGCATCTAAGAAGACTATCGTCCAGTGCAAAATATAATTGGGGGTTTAGTCATAATTCTACTTCAGTTCTTCTAAGAATCCTTTATGTAACAGACTGTACGGATATCCACCACACGGACAGCATGTTATTTAAGGATTTTTAGAAAAATACAATCAACAGTCAACAACACCGGCAGTAGGAGGGCACTTATAATCACACGAAATGAACAACGGTCGTGGAAGAACGCTTTCCTACTTGATGATCTTCGATTTATCTAGAGCATCTAAGAAGACTATCGTCTAGTGCAAAATATAATCGGGGATTTAATCATAATTCGACATCATTTCTTCTAAGAATACTTAACTAACAGACTGTACGGGTATTCACCACACGGACTGTTTGTTATTTGAGGGTTTTTAGAAAAATACAATCAACAGTCGACAACATCGGCAGTAGAGGACACTTCTAATCACAGGAAACGAACAACTGTCGTGGAAGAACGGTTTCCTACTCGATGATCTTCGATTTATCTAGAGCATCTAAGAAGATTATCGTCCGGTGCAAAATATAATCGGGGATTTAGTCATAATTCTATTACATTTCTTTTAAGAATGCTTTACGAAACAGACTGTACGGGTATCCACCACACGGATGGTTTATTGCTTAAGTTTTTTTTTTAGAAAAATACAAAATAGAGGGAACATCTAATCACACAGAATGAACAACGGTCGTGGAAGAACGCTTTCCTACTCGATGATCTTCGATTTATCTAGAGCATCTAAGAAGACTATCGTCCAGTGCAAAATATAATTGGGGGTTTAGTCATAATTCTACTTCAGTTCTTCTAAGAATCCTTTATGTAACAGACTGTACGGATATCCACCACACGGACAGCATGTTATTTAAGGATTTTTAGAAAAATACAATCAACAGTCAACAACACCGGCAGTAGGAGGGCACTTATAATCACACGAAATGAACAACGGTCGTGGAAGAACGCTTTCCTACTTGATGATCTTCGATTTATCTAGAGCATCTAAGAAGACTATCGTCTAGTGCAAAATATAATCGGGGATTTAATCATAATTCGACATTATTTCTTCTAAGAATACTTAACTAACAGACTGTACGGGTATTCACTACACGGACGGTTTGTTATTTGAGGGTTGTTAGAAAAATACAATCAACAGTCGGCAACATCGGCAGTAGAGGGCACTTCCAATGACAGCAAACGAACAACTGTCGTGGAAGATCGGTTTCCTACTCTATGATCTTCGATTTATCTAGAGCATCTAAGAAGATTATCGTCCGGTGCAAAATATAATCGGGGATTTAGTCGTAATTCTATTTCATTTCTTCTAAGAAAGCTTTACGTAACAGACTGTATGGATATCCATCACACGGTTGGTTTATTGCTTAAGGTTTTTTTTTTAGAAAAATACAAAATAGAGGGAACTTCTAATCACACAAAATGAACAACGGTCGTGGAAGAACGCTTTCCTACTCGATGATCTTCGATTTATCCAGAGCATCTAAGAAGATTATCGTCCAGTGCAAAATATAATCGGGGATTTAATCATAATTCTACTTCATTTCTTCTAAGAATACTCAACTAACAGACTGTACGGGTATTCACCACACGGACAGTTTGTTATTTGAGGTTTTTTTGGAAAAATACAATCAACAGTCCACAACATCGGCAGTAGAGGGCACTTATAATCACACAAAATGAACTACGGTCGTGGAAGAACGGTTTCCTACTTGATGATCTTCGATTTATCTAGAGCATCTAAGAAGACTATCGTCCAGTGCAAAATATAATCGGGGATTTAATCATAATTCTACTTCATTTCTTCTAAGAATACTCAACTAACAGACTGTACGGGTATTCACCACACGGACAGTTTGTTATTTGAGGTTTTTTGGAAAAATACAATCAACAGTCCACAACACCGGCAGTAGAGGGCACTTATAATCACACAAAATGAACTACGGTCGTGGAAGAACGGTTTCCTACTTGATGATCTTCGATTTATCTAGAGCATCTAAGAAGACTATCGTCCAGTGCAAAATATAATCGGGGATTTAATCATAATTCTACTTCATTTCTTCTAAGAATACTCAACTAACAGACTGTACGGGTATTCACCACACGGACAGTTTGTTATTTGAGGTTTTTTGGAAAAATACAATCAACAGTCCACAACATCGGCAGTAGAGGGAACTTCTAATCACAGGAAACGAACAGTTGTCGTGGAAGAACGGTTTCCTAGTCGATGATCTTCGATTTATCCAGAGCATCTAAGAAGATTATCGTCCAGTGCAAAATATAATCGGGGGTTTAGTCACAATTGTACTTCAGTTCTTCTAAGAATCCTTTATGTAACAGACTGTACGGATATCCACCACACGGACAGTATGTTATTTAAAGATTTTTAGAAAAATACAATCAACAGTCAACAACACCGGCAGTAGAGGGCACTTATAATCACACAAAATGAACTACGGTCGTGGAAGAACGGTTTCCTACTTGATGATCATCGATTTATCTAGAGCATCTAAGAAGACTATCGTCCAGTGCAAAATATAATCGGGGATTTAATCATAATTCTACTTCATTTCTTCTAAGAATACTCAACTAACAGACTGTACGGGTATTCACCACACGGACAGTTTGTTATTTGAGGTTTTTTAGAAAAATACAATCAACAGTCCACAACATCGGCAGTAGAGGGAACTTCTAATCACAGGAAACGAACAGTTGTCGTGGAAGAACGGTTTCCTAGTCGATGATCTTCGATTTATCCAGAGCATCTAAGAAGATTATCGTCCAGTGCAAAATATAATCGGGGGTTTAGTCACAATTGTACTTCAGTTCTTCTAAGAATCCTTTATGTAACAGACTGTACGGATATCCACCACACGGACAGTATGTTATTTAAAGATTTTTAGAAAAATACAATCAACAGTCAACAACACCGGCAGTAGAGGGCACTTATAATCACACAAAATGAACTACGGTCGTGGAAGAACGGTTTCCTACTTGATGATCTTCGATTTATCTAGAGCATCTAAGAAGACTATCGTCCAGTGCAAAATATAATCGGGGATTTAATCATAATTCTACTTCATTTCTTCTAAGAATACTCAACTAACACACTGTACGGGTATTCACCACACGGACAGTTTGTTATTTGAGGTTTTTTAGAAAAATACAACCAAAAGTCAACAACATCGGCAGTAGAGGGAACTTCTAATCACACGAAATGAACAACGGTCGTGGAGGAACGGTTTCCTACTCTATGATCTTCGATTTATCCAGAGCATTTAAGAAGATTATCGTCCAGTGCAAAATATAATCGGGGATTTAATCATAATTCTACTTCATTTCTTCTAAGAATACTCAACTAACAGACTGTACGGGTATTCAGCACACGGACAGTTTGTTATTTGAGGTTTTTTAGAAAAATACAACCAAAAGTCAACAACGTCGGCAGTAGAGGGAACTTCTAATCACACGAAATGAACAATGATCGTGGAGGAACGGTTTCCTACTCGATGTTCTTCGATTTATCCAGAGCATTTAAGAAGATTATCGTCCAGTGCAAAATATAATGGGGGGTTTAGTCATAATTCTACTTCAATTTTTCTAAGAATACCCAACTAACAGACTGTACGGGTATTCATCACACGGACAGTTTGTTATTTGAGTTCTTTTAGAAAAATACAATCAACAGTCGACAACATCGGCAGTAGAGGGTACTTCTAATCACAGGAAACGAACAACTGTCGTGGAAGAACGGTTTCCTAGTCGATGATCTTCGATTTATCTAGATCATCTAAGAAGATTATTGTCCAGTGCAAAATATAATCGGGGATTTAATCATAATTCTACTTCGTTTCTTCTAAGAATACTCAACTAACAGACTGTACGGGTATTCACCACACGGACAGTTTGTTATTTGAGGTTTTTTAGAAAAATACAATCAACAGTCAACAACATCGGCAGTAGAGGGAACTTCTAATCACAGGAAACGAACAACTGTCGTGGATGAACGCTTTCCTACTCGATGATCTTCGATTTATCTAGATCATCTAAGAAGATTATTGTCCAGTGCAAAATATAATCGGGGATTTAATCATAATTCTACTTCGTTTCTTCTAAGAATACTCAACTAACAGACTGTACGGGTATTCACCACACGGACAGTTTGTTATTTGAGGTTTTTTAGAAAAATACAATCAACAGTCAACAACATCGGCAGTAGAGGGAACTTCTAATCACAGGAAACGAACAACTGTCGTGGATGAACGCTTTCCTACTCGATGATCTTCGATTTATCCAGAGCATATAAGAAGATTATCGTCCAGTGCAAAATATAATTAGGGGTTTAGTCATAATTCTACTTCAATTCTTCTAAGAATGCTTTAAGTAACAAACTATACGGGTATCCACCACACGGATGGTTTATTGCTTAAGGTTTTTTTTTTAGAAAAATACATTCAACAGTCGACAACATCGGCAGTAGATGGAACTTATAATCACAGGAAACGAACAACTGTCGTGGAAGAACGGTTTCCTAATCGATGATCTTCGATTTATCTGGATCATCTAAGAAGATTATTGTCCAGTGCAAAATATAATCGGGGATTTAATCATAATTCTACTTCAATTCTTCTAAGAATACTTAACTAACAGACTGTACGGGTATTCACCACGCGGACAGTTTGTTATTTAAGGATTTTTAGAAAAATACAAGCAATAGTCAACAACATGGGCAGTAGAGGGAACCTCTGATCACACTAAATGAACAAGTATAATGGAGGAACGCTTTTGTTTAAAATCTTCGGATTATCTAGCGAACCTGAGGAGACTATCCTTGGAAAAGTCGATTGAGAGTCTTTGGAAGAATATACAACGATTATTAAACTGTGATTTAAATGTCCACACTCATACTTTCAAATGTTTGTCGTTAGTTAAATTTCTCTCTGATGAACTTACATTTTGCAAGCAATTACTTAGAAGACGTACAATTATTGAATATTAAATAAATAATTTTTAAAGGATTTTGTGTTCTTTGCTGTTCTGTTGATTTGAATTAATTATCATCAGAGAGTCGTCAGTCCTTAATTAATCATATTCTAAATATAATATCTCTGTGTTGTACCTTCCACAGCAGTCAGAGAATAATTTCTTTGATGCGCATATTCTGTCATAGACTGTACAAAGAAAGAAACCACTCGCTGAGTTCAGTCATGAAACTTACTAAAATAAAATAACGAGATATAAATTGGCCTACCTACATGGAAACTGTTATGTGTTGGAAGATGAAATTAAAATTGAACTTGGTACGTCAGAGATGGAACAGCTACCGTATACGGTTGCAGCATGCAGCGTGGAGTAGATTACACCTGTTTTGTAATAAGGCGAACATAAACTGTGTTGCTCTTGCTCCAATCGCAGTAATTTAGCGAACTACTTAAATTGCTTACGTGTAACATCCTTTTTCCTCGTGTTTAGATCGTTTTATTCTAACTATAACCTAACGTTACTTTAGAATATTGTAACAGCTTTTAGATTTTTAATTAAGTTTATAAGAATAACACAGTGGTGTATCTAGCATTTAGCATTTGGGAAGGTGGAGGGGGGGGGGGCGATGAAACTAAACTAACAAATTTGAGTGTTACCTTTCATCTCATCAATATACTGGTACACTATCATAACGTAAGAGAAAACTAGGAGACGGTACTTAAATATGTTTTAAAGGTGTGGGAGGGGGTTGTGGTGGTAGTTTTATAAATATGTTTAGTAATGGTGAATTATTGATATCAATTTAGCAGTAGGTTAGTATTTTTATATTTGTTTATTTCCATTGTTTCTAAAAGTGTAAGTTTGTAACTTTTGTTTTCCAAATGTAACACGTCAGTCTTCGTTAAAATCGTGCTTTTCATCTAAAAGCTGTTTCGCATAGTTTGAATCAAGTTTCTTATTTTCGAATGACTTTTTATGCTCGTTTTTTAAAATTGCGACCGGTCTTTTATCATCTTTTCTATCTTGTACTAATCTAGTAATTTTTCTAAATCTAGTAGGTGTATTTTTCGACTCTAACTATCTAGTTACACATTTGTAGTTTGATCCAAATTTACAGAAACATGTATTATGTAAATGAAGGAATGAAGATTTATGATTTTTGTTATTTCATGTACTTATAATGTGAAGAAGCTAGTAATAATTGCACTGTAAAATTTTATATTTGTTTATAACAATACAATAGATACCTCTATATAATTTTTGATTCGCATTTAAAAGAAACAGAGAGACAGCTTTGTAAAAATTCTCAACGTTTACTGTAGGTATATTTAAATAATTGAGTAGGATATATTTTAAAACTTTTCCGACATCAAAATGCGACGCGTGTTCTAATCGTAAAATTTACTGTTATTTCTTCTTCATCCAACGGATAATTATCAACAAATCGTAAATTTAATAACCTCTTCTATATAATAATTGACACTGTTATATGAGCAATAGCAATTATTGACTGTCACATGGACGTTCCATACACGCAAACATATTAGGGGTAAATATCATGCATTGTTTTCTTAGATTTCTAGTGTGCCATTACGAATATTTCACGTACTTGTCATGATATAGAAAACCATATTGAGTAGATTGCATCTACTTATGAATAGTAAGATTTCATTATTATATTCTAACATTGGTAGGTATTTCTCCACACTTCTAAACCATTAATTCAATCGCCTTGGGTGGATGTCCAAAAAATAACTCCAAACTATTATTCACCGATTAAAAAAATAAAGTAACTTAGTAGACATTTTTTGGTGCACTGTTAATGAAAGGTTCTGAACAAAGTGAGAAATCATGAATACATATTATAGAGACCAGACGAATGCATTAGGTACGACTATCAATACAAGTTGCATCAAATAATTATATTTTGACCTTGTTGGTGTTGAGTAGTCTCCCTAAAGCGTTATTTCAGTCGCTTTGAGTGAATACTCAAACCCAACGTTGTCTACTCCAAAGCATCGTGAGCCAGTAAATTCCAAATGAGCAATTTAGATCACATTTACAAACATGTTTTTATTTTTAAATGTGTGAGCTTTATATTTTAATGTTGAATTTAAGGATAATTTGTAATGCAATTAAAATGTTTCATTTTAAAAAGAAATCTAAACAGTTTCCAAACATGTAATGTTTGCTACATTTCGAAACATTGTTTGTTGAAAAATGACTCGAATTGTGGTTTACATTTGTTGTTTGGGTTAAGTCATCTGAATTGGAATTGGATTAATATAGAAGAAACTGGAATTTTTGATAAATTTCTTGATAAATAGTTATTGATATTTAAATAGTTATCATTAATGTAATAAATAACTATATTTTAAGGGTAATAACATTAAATTATTGGAGAAACAATTATAATGTACTGTTCAGTTTGAACACTATTTTACAGGATATGAACATTATGTCTTCCCGTTAAGAAATAGTATAATGTCATGATTTACTTGATGATTGAAACTATCAATAGTGACCATTTGATGAAACATATTTAATAAATGTAATAAATAAAACAATCGTTTTTGGATGTTTCAACAATTATTTATTGTACTCGACAATATTGTTTCGACCCACATATGGTCATTATCAAGAGTAAACAAACACTAAAATTAAAATTGCAAATATTTATATATATATATGTACATAAATGGTGGGGATACATATCTGAAAATTGTTTACAAAGTTGATATTAATAGCGGAGTGTTATTTGTAGCTAATTCTATTTGTTTATTTGTTATGTTTTTATTTAAAATTACAGCTTTCTTAAATTCTAGTGATTCCAAAAGGTTTAATTTTTTACTTTTTGAAGCTGAATGTAATAATTTGTCCTTATCTAATTTATGATTGTTGATTACAAACAAAAAACAATATTGAAACAATGGAAAACAATATTGCCGAGTACAATAAATAATTGTTGAAACATCCAAAACTTTTGCTTTATTTATTACATTTATTTGATGGTTAAGTAATAATAGAAATATTAACTATGCAGTGGAAAAAGACAAAATCTAAAACGGAAATTGTCACTATTTCGAAACTGTGCCTTCAAAAGGGAAATAAATTCAATTGCATTGATAGGATGTCCATAACCATAGTTGTCAAGAAAAACAAAAACAAACAACTACACAACATCCAAACATCCAATGTGCGTTACATCGGTAACATTGCTTGTTAAAAAATGTTTCCGATGGTAACGTATATTTGTTGTTTGGGTAGAGTCATCTGAACTGGAATAAAATAGAAGAAACTGGAATTTTGTGTGTGATTTATTATTAGGTTGGATAACAAGGTAACGGGTAACGACAAGTGAAAAAATCGAAAACAACAATAAATCCAATTTTATTGGATTTATTTATTGTCAAGTGGATGTGTAAAAGCCAGCGTAATCAACAACTTCAAACTACCATATATTGATGGAAACAATGGGTCCAAAACTACCAAACAAGTAACTATATTCACATTCATAAGCATTGCTTTAGAAATGTTTCTGCCTGTGAACCTAGCTTTTTGTTTGGTTAAAATCGTCTAATCGTCTTTCAACAGATCAAAATAGAAGAAAATGGAAGCTTCCCTGTGTTTCCCGAAATACGAATAAGAAAATAATTTCCAACATTAATATTATGAACTTTAGTCTCTAAATGCTCATAAACTTTAAGAGTAATTTGTATCGCTAATAAAATACTTCATTATTTTCAATTTGTAATGTACTGTTAAATTTGGTTACGATTTTATCGAATGTAAACGATTGTCTTATGAAACAACGCCGACATAAAGTTTTAATATTTATTGATGGTTGGATAACATGGAAAGCGTAAAGGAAGTGTAGTATAAGATCGAAAGCCCAAAAATGTTATTAACTCGAAAGCATCGATAGATAAAATGAGTAGTTTAGTTACTCATTTCCAAACTTGTGATGTGGGGCACATTGGTAAACATTGTTTGCTGAAAAATGTTTCCAATTGTAACCTTCATTTCTTGTTTGCGATGTCATCTAGCTGGATCGAAGAAGAAGAAGAAATTGATATTTTTATCAGGTTCTCTGAAATGCAAATCGCCAAATAGTTATTAATATTTAAAATGTTATTGTTAATTTTTAAACAGTCACATTTTAAGGGTACTTAGTTATGTGTATTACTGATAAAAATTTCTTCATGTTTACCGTATATAATTATCACAGAATAGATTGTAATGTAAAGTTCGAAAACAGTTTTATAGAATATAAACATATGTCTTACTAAAAGGCAGCAGTATAATGTCTTATCATTTATTTGAGGGTAGAATAATAATAACGTTAAGTAAGGGTTAAGTGGGTAATGATAAAGTTAAAAATGAATATTGTTACTACTTCGAAATTCTTCCGTAAAAATGGGAAACAAATTCAGTAGCATTGGTAGGATATCTGAGAACCATCGTTGTCAAAATCTTCTAAGCCGCCCCGTATAGATCTAATCAATAACTAAACAATTTCCAAACATGTAATTTAGGCCACATTTGTAAACATTGTTTCTTAAAAATGTTTCATATTGTAGTCTAGATTATTGTTTGGGTAAAATCATCTCTCAGCTGATCAAAATAGAAGAAAATTAAATATTCGTAGGGTTTCTTGAAGTATAAATAATGAATTAATTAGTAATATTTTAATAGTGTGCTTTTGTTTTTAATTCCAATAAATCCAAACTATATCGTATGTTATAGAAACCAGATTGGATTTGTTTATTGTCAAGTGTATGTCCAAAAACCAGCATAACCAATAACTTCAAACTAACCTACATCGATGGAAAAGATAGGTGCTAAACTGCCAAACAAGTAATTAGAGTGACATTCATAAGAATTGCTTTAGAAATACTTATGTGTGTCCATCTAATTTTTTGTTTGGACAAATTCTTCTTTCAACTGATCAAAATAGAAGAAATGGAAGCTTCCCTGTGTTTCCCAAGTTTCGTATAAGAAAATATTTCCAACATGTAAATCATGAACTTTAGTTTTTAACCTACTTATAGCTTAAGGGTAATTTATATTGGTATTAAAATATTTTATTGAGTGTAAATGCCGACATTAGGTTCTAATATTAATTGATGGTTGGATAACATGGAAAGCGTAAAAGGTGAAATAATATTATATCATAAGCACAAAAATATTACTCCAATCCCACAAAACAAGTAAATGAATTAAAACTAATTTTCTTCCAATATGAACACACCTATTTAATTTTTTAAATCAGGTAGTAGATAATAATGAAATCAGAAACGAAAATTGTCGCTACTTCGAAACTGCACCGCTAAAAGGGAAAATAAATTCAGTTGCAGTGATAGGATGTCTGAAATCCATATTTGTCAAGAACTGCCAAACCACCCTGTTGATAATGACACTACAAAGTATTGTGTTTGATTTTACTAATAATAAACTGTTACTGTTGAGAATTGTAAATTATACCCAAACAATTGTACGGTTGTAATAAATTCTATTCTTGAAAAATTTAAATATGGGTTTTACTTCTTTTAATTTATTATTTAAACAGTATTTCATACATCTCCGACTAACACCATTGTCAATAATGTACATTATTAAATAAAACAAATTTTCAAAATATTCCAAAATATATGTACACACTTAAGAAAATAAAACAAAGTTTCAAATATATAAATTTTTGGCATTACTATGGGAATCAGATTGAATATATTGCAGCTACTCATGAGTTGTCAGATAATTTTAATGATTGTATTCTTACATTTTTGAATATTTTCTGTATATTTAAGCATTAATTGAATTGCATGTCCAAAATATGTCGTAGTCAATAAATTCAAACCATCGTAGATGGAAGATGAAATGAAACGAGTAATTTGGTGTGGATTGGCAAATATTGATTATTGAAAAACATTTGTGACTTTACACCGAATTTTTTGTTTTGATAGTCACCTGTGGGTTCATCCAAACAGATGAAGATGGAATCTCTATTGGGTTTCCTGAAGTAGAAATAAGAAAATTATTGATAGCATGTAAATTTTAGGCTGTAGTGTTTAAAAAGGTTTGTAATGTAGGTGCTATAAAGTTTTTAATGACTGTTTTGAATCCAGTAATAATTTGATATTTCTGAGTTTATTATAGATTTTAAAACGTTTATTCAATCGATTTAGGAAGCATTGTCAATAACTTCAAACCACCGTAAATCGATGAAATGAGACAAGCTAATTTGGTGCAGAATTACAAATATTGTTTATTGAAATCATGTGTAATTTTACACCGAATTTGCTGTTTTGGTGGTCACCCATTGGTTCATCCAAACAAATGAAGATGGAATGTCTATTGGGTTTCCTAAAGTAGAAATAATAAAATTATTGATAATATGTAAATTGTAAGCTTTAGTGTTTAAATAGATTTTGTAGATATAGCAAAAAAGATTTGTAATGTAGGTACTATAAATTGTTTAATGACGGTCTTATTGAATCTAAATAAATATTTAATGGAGAAGCGGCGACGTAAAGTGATAAAGTGATAAAGATTTATTGATACTTTTTTTTTGTTTTCGTGGAAGATATCCTCAGGAAAGTGTTCGTCGAGAAATAATGTTAGATCCACAACCCATAGCTGTGTCTCTAACTCCAAACCGTAGTATACTATTGAAATAGGTGAGTAAATTCAAAATATGGACAAGGACTATTTTGAGGTATCGAAGCCAGAGTGAGAAAACTGCAACTACCATGAGCTGTTGGACTTAATTTCTGTAACTGGACATTTGGACATTGCTGAATATTTTGTACACACGTTACGTCAATTTAATCGTAAAACCAGCTATGCCAATAAGTTCAAATAAATAATTTAGTCTGCATTCGTCAACATAGCATTTTGAAAGGTGTATACGTTTGTGGCCTAAATTTTTTGTTTGGATGAAGTCGAATGTAGAAGAATATGAAATGGTCGTTGAGATTCCTGAAGCACAAATGACGAAATAATTGCCAACATTTAAATTGTAAACTTTTGTTTTTCAGTGACTATATTGTTAGGGTAATGAATTATATTGTTCCATTAACCGTGACAGTCCTCCATACCACAAACCAATCCGTGTTAATACAAATACGTAGGCTTTATTAAACATAAAAACAATTGCACATAAAATTTTTTGATATTTTTACTCTAAATTACAGTTATAAGCTAGATTTAAGCTAAGTAATATCTAAAACTTAGAAAACATAAAATAAATTTATAAATTTTAGTGCGAAGGTTGGTACTGCTTCGCATTTACAAGTTGGTAATGTTAGGTTTTATCTCACTTAAACCGCATCTCAAATCGTGTTCCACATTGAGACTATTTCTGGCCTTCGTTTTTAGTGTCACCAAAGTTGAGAAACCACTCTCACAACTGTAAGTAGTATCAAACGGTACCAACATTTTTAAAGCTCTGTCTGCTATGATAGGATATTCAGCACCTACTTTTTTCCAAAATGTACATAGGTGATAATTTTGGAATTCGACTTTTAATGTGCAATCCTCACGTAGTCCAAGAAATTCTACATTAGCTGACACATCATCATCCTTAAAAATGTTATCATCAGTCAAAAATGGTCTCAATACCCAAGAGTTGGACGTACGGTTATCCATGTCCGGGAAATATTGTTGCACTGAGCTTATTACTGATGACAAATGCTGTACCACGAAATCTTGAAATGTAATCTTGTCCGCTTTATCGCTTTCAAGTTGCTCACAAACTTGTGAAAACATGGTCATATCGCCAACTTGAACTCTACGTTTGTATAGTTCCAATTTGCGAATAATGCTTGCTACTTTGTCTTGCAATATTAAAATATTGGTCAAAAGCTCAAAAACTCTGTTTAACACTTTTCCCCTTGCTAGCCAGCGAACCTCTGTATGATACAAGACGGAGTTAAATTTAGCGCCAACTTCATCACAAAATACTTTGAACAATTTAGAATTGGTAGTGCCCCCACGAATATGATTTACAATTTTTACAATATTGTCACCCCTCCGAAATACAAGTTTTACCCCCGCGGGGGTAATTACCCCCAGGTTAGCAATCGAGGACCTATACATTTTTATATAGTAATAAAATATTTTATCTCCCATTGAAAAGCAACGATATAATGTGTGTATAATTTGTTTGATTATTAGATAACAAGGAGAGCAAGGTGGAGCTATTGCTAAATCAACGAATAGAAGAAATAAATTGAAAATAAGCTGCTGTACAAATGGTAAGTGTTGATTGATTTGATTTTTGTTAATTATTATTCAAATACGTTGTCCAAAAACCAGGGTTGTCTATAACTTCAAACCACCGTACCTCGTTAAAAAGTAAAGGTAAATAACTTCGACATATGCTAAGTACTTCGTTGTTTGATGACTGTTTTACTGAATCTGTTATCGAAAAGCGACGTCATAAAAACTAATGATTTATTGTTGGTGGGGTAATAAGGAAAGGGTTAAGCGACGAGTACCGATAGATTAAAAGCTGGTAGGAAAACCAGTAGCAGCAACAGTACTACATCCTTCGATTGAATGCGCCGTCTTAAATGAGTGTGTGGCAGGACTGCTTTACACTAACTATCAGATCAGGAGCACAGCGCTAGAATTTGTTCATCAAGCAGGACAACTAGATCCGTATAAAACTCAGCAACTACTCACGAACCTGTTTGCGCTCAAAAAGCGAGGAACACAACGGCCTACAAATAAACGAAAATAAAACTAAATTATAAATAAAGCGTAAATATACGGAGAACAAGCGTGGTCTGCAATGATCTGAGGTCAACAACTCTCGCTGTCTCCGCCTACTACGCGTCTGGCGTACAGCTCAGCAGCAGCGAACAGGCTCAGTGGAAGAGAGCAGCGGACAGATACAGTACTATCCACAAGAGCTCACAACCAAAGACTCCATACCATATCATCTATTTACTTGAGGTATAACCAAAAGAACCCTTCAGCCTTTGACGTTTAACCATTTTTGTCATGATATTAAGAGAACACCATAAATGGATGACCACATATCCATAAAGATGAATTCTCGTTGGCGTGAAGGATCCATTACATCTTTTGTTTTTTTTGCCCATAATCGCTTTCCAACGGTATTTTACTTTCTATTAGGATAAACATCCAAAAAATGGGTTCCTTTTTATTTAATCGGTAAATATAAACAGTATTGATCTTTCCTTGAATATTCTTTGGATATTTGGAAGTAGATTATAAAGTGACTGTTAGTTAGGGGTTGGAGAGGCAAGGATGTGGGTTTATGTGTATGTCTATGTCTATGTCGAAGAAGCAGCTCCTTCGTATGGTTTGGTTGAACCGAACGATGGACACATGGCGCGAGCGAGCTTCGGTCACCACCACAAACAGCACCAACGGCACCGTCGTCTTCTTCAGGAAAGTGCAAGTGTGGTTTGTACGCGTGATCGTTCAAGGACACCGTGTGCAGTGCAGGCCTTCGTCGCAGCGCGCGCTCGGCTCGCGACGATCAGCCTCTGCCTCCACTTCGTCTTTCTTTCACCCGTTCGGATACATACACACAATTACTTATGATGAACTGATTGCTTTAGAAAACCGGATCCACTTTATGTCAACATGCTACTAAAATAATTGCTCGTCCCAGGAACACAATAGCACGCATATCAACTAAGGCGAAATTATCACCGTTATTCAGCCACCAGCTTCCAGTTTTGGGTCATGAACTTTGTCTTCGTGTTTCTTTTTTCTTACAATAGACCAAAGTTGTCGAAAACTGATAGCCAGAATCGATTCAGTTCTACCATCGGAGTTGTTTTATATGCAAATTCTTCATAAAATTGAGAAAAGGCAAATAAACAAACTTACTCATGAAATGTTTGAATCTTCTACTGTTTCAAGAGGTTTTGATATTCGAGAACGTGTTTTCAATGTTTGTCTTTTTTATGTACGGTGCGTATACATGCATCTTACCAGTTGTACGCAAACACACACATATGTAACTGCCTATGCGTTTTAGCACAAGTGTTGACCTTCCAACAAGTAGCTGCAAGTTGGCGAACGAGCCTGCAGGAATAATCAGCGAGTAATTGCAGCGGAGGGCGTAGCATCAAGATTCTTCCTGAACTGCACCCGTAATTAGCACTTGTACCAGCTTTCCGACAGTCGAACATCTATTATTAGGATTGATCGATAATTAGCTAAATCATCTATCGTGTTGAATCTGCGTTGTGCTCATGTCAATAGGAGATTCATTTTTTTCTTCTTCTTCTGCTCACTTCACTCACGGAAAGTCACACCACATTCAAAAAAGAGAAATTGTCGGTGCATCGGAACCACCCCTCCTCTGGGGGGCGGTTCTTAAATTCATTTTAATATAAGTATTTCTACATTCAATGGAGAATCAATTCAAAATTCAGAATTCAACAGATTAGATTCAAATATCAAACATTTAGGAGAGATCATTTCTAGTACATTTTAACATATAGCAACAATTACAACAAGATCTCTATAAACACATAGTATTAATAACATATAGGTTCATATAATCATTTAGTATTTTCGTAAATAAATAGCAATCACGACGTTCAATAAAATTAGTGCATATAGTCATAAATAGTTGGGTGTAATAAACTTTTATAACACAGTCCGTTTATTGCACCGATTCCCCCATAGGAATCAAAAGAAGTGGCACATCTGTGCACCGGTGAAATAATTTATTTCATCAACTAATAAACAAAAATTGAAACAAAAAATACTTCTAATAAAATAAACAAACAACAAAATTAAAAAATTTTCATCAAATGTGCACATCGACAGCTTGAATTACTACTGCTAATCGATATCTAGGAAGTAAGATAGCACAGGATAAAGTCACTTTTAGGGAAATGGAACAATTGTCTTAGGATAGAAAGAACCAATTTTCGGGCCGATGACCTTATTTATGGTAGTGACTGCCTATCATAAAATTAAAAATAAATCCACAATCGTAAAATTTGTATCACAAAAAGTAAAATTAAACTCGCGTCAAAAAGTGTTATGCAGGATTATCATAGAGTACAATAGTTGTTGCATTTAATATATGCTTTATAGTTTAGTTAGCGAGTGGGAATTAAAATAAATAAACATTTTCTTGACAGCTACGAAGGGTATTCACGACAAATTCTAGGTCTAATTGCCAAGCGAGAATTCAGTTCAAATTAATCGACTGGCTAGTGTTGTCTGTAACCAAGTAGTGTTTCGTGTTAACACCTGAAGGGAGGCAAACCGCATAGGTTCGGTGTGTAAATGACTTGTACCAATAAATGTCACACGTACGTCAGCAACGAACCAGATGTCGAAGTCCGATAGAAATGACCAGTTGTATCCTATCCACCTACATCCGTACTCAAGTTAATTTTTCGTACAGTGGAAACAAAATGAACAAAGCCGTGGGCGTATGAAGATTTTATATTTCGTTTTCACGAGGTACGCCCAGCTGTTTCGATGGTAGAACTTGCAGCAGGAAATAATAAAGAAGTTCGGATGCTATACAACTCGTGAGGTTAAATTACCTGGTCGTAAGATCAGACAAGAAAGGTTATAGTGGAAAATAAAATATACGAACAGGTTTTCAGATTCCTTTTTTAAGAGTGAAAGGATCTTTTAAACTATTACTGTTATCCTTCACTCAACATATAATGCACTTACGGACCTCTAACACTAACGAATATCACCATAGGTAATATTTTATTTACGCGCAGGCTTTTATTTCAGAGGAAAATATACTTACAATACAGGAAACGTTTCTACAGCAATGGAACATTTAACTAACTGAAAATGGACCTTTTGGTTACCAGCCTGTACCATAAGGGTAGGCTTTTTAAAAATAATCAACGGAACAGAACATAAATTTTCTTAGTACACTTGGTTCATCTTAGTCCTTCTTTAAATATTAACAAGTTCTTCAGAAGACATTAAAGAGCCATAAAAACGACTGAATGTAAATTTTTACCTAAATATGTGTTCTGTAAACTGTATGTCATAAACATGTTAATAGCTTCGATGTAAGCTAGTAGTGTTATTTGGCACGGTTTTTTGTCTGTTTACAACATAAAAAGACTGGTTGGACCCGTCCAAATGTAGACGGGTGGGTACCGTTTTTAATGGTACATATACAATCACGCCAAGATCCAGTAGATCCACAGTCTATTTATGACCGTAGAACGACCCAATATTGAAATAAAAGACAGAAATGCTCTTACCCCAAACTAACCACAACACTTTTTGCAAATGCGTACAAGATCCAGTAGAGTTGTCTTGCGTTGAAAATGCTCACGATTAGTAAGTGAGCGAAACACGTGTACAGATTGCAAAAAGTGTTGTGGTTAGTTTAGGGTAAGACCATTTCTTTTCTTTTGTCTAACCCAATATTGACTGACACTCTCAACGTGTCAGAACGTTGGTGATTCTTAATTAAAAGTTTTACGATTAACAACAACATCCTGGTAATAGAAAGTATATAAAATAACATTATGAACCTAACTATACACTAGTACAAACAATATGTAAAGGTTTTACAAAAAATTTAATAAGATTTCTCTTACAATGTTTCGGCTTGTAAGGCCATTCATCATAAAAAAACTTAAAAATCATACTTTTATACCAGTAACCAAGAAAAAAACGTTAGAGAACGTAAAAAGTGGTCGTTTATTAACCATTATCAAAATATCAGCACTACCATTTGTAAAAGATTAAATAAATTAGGTATTGTTACTATCTGTTCCAATAAAACAAATTTAGGTAATATGTTAGTCAACAATAAAATTTCAAATTTTGATAAACGTTGTAAATCAGGTGTCTATGAGATCCATTGTACGGACTGCCAGGCTGTCTATAAAGGACAGACTGGTAGATCCTTTAAAACTAGGCTTAAAGGACACAAAAAATCGATTATAGATAGAAAATGTAATACTGGCTTCGCGCAACATTGTCTTGATAATAACCATAATTTTAGTGAAGATAATTTTTAAATTTTACATAGTATAAATAAAAGTAAAAGACTAAATTTTTTAGAAAAATTAGTGATTCAAAAGGCATTTTTTCAAAATAAAATTGTTACGAATGAGCAGTGTGAAAGGCATAAGAGCCCTATATTTTTAGCGCGTTGTCAGAAATTGTAATCTCCCCCATTCATATTTGTAGTATATATATTGACGCATTTTTATTTTTAGTTTAGTTTCTATTTATAACTGTTTGATAATGGCCTTACAAGCCGAAACATTGTAAGAGAAATCTTATTAAATTTTTTATAAAACCTTTACATATTGTTTGTTTGAATTTTATTATTAAAAATGTTTTACAATTTCCCAATCGCCTCTTCGTTAAATATACACTAGTACGGTAAATTTTAATTACTTGAAATTGAGTAAACACAATGTATAGAAGAAGAATTGTCATCATCTTTTAAGTTTAACGATCTGTTTTGTGTATCTACGAGAAATGTTCTTGGTGTCAAGAAAGAACTATACGTACACATGTGTATATGTGTGTTTTGCTAACGTAATAAAATCTTTTTTTTATTACGTTGTGTACGTTCGTAGTCTGTTTAAAATAGACTCCCGTTCGTAATTTGACGGTACGTTCGCACAAGGTACAAGTGCAGTTTCGTGCCGCGTTGCATTATCATCGTGGAGACCCTCCGGTCCCCCTGAGCCCCCCATCAAATCTACTACGTAGTAGTAAGAGGAGTTGTAGATCGTGGTCTCGTGAAGTAGTATTAGAGGGAGACGATGAGCCGGGGAACTCCACAAACCGGTTATCATTTCCAGCTGATGTGTTTTTTATTTCCGAACTCTGGCTTGTTTATTTTTAAGAAGGATACCCACTGCGGGCATGTAAAGTGATCGCTGACGACCAGAAAAAGGCGTTGTTGCCAGGTCTTGGGCTTGCAAATTGTAAAAAAAAAATGATTCGGTCACCGGCATCTACCAACTACCTACTCAACAAGTTGATTGGTACAGCTAACTGTAGTAGCGTGTTTCTATTGAATTAGCATTTTTCTGCCCTTACCATCGTATAATATAAGAACTTGTAAACAACTTAATTTTGAGTTAATACCTATTACTAGTAGCTAACAAGAATACAGACATGTTGCGACAATAAACGAGTAGAAAATCCTGTAACCTTTTTTCAAACCTGGTAAAAGTAATTGCATTGATTTTGTTGTTTATAGTCACCAGTACCAGTCCAATTGGGCGACAAATGAGATCCTGAAAGAGATTGCTTTTAAGTCGTCGTGAATGGCACCTGGTCTCGAAGAACTCAACAGATTACGGAGGATATTAAAACAAAACAAATTTAAATGGTTTCTTGTTATCTGATGTATGTCTTGCTTCTGTATTTGCCCAACCCGACCCTCACGGCTTACAAGTCGAACGCCTCGTACTGCTTTTGATCAGGTCAACTAGGTAGTACACTGTAATACACCAAACCCTTCTCTATATCGGGACACACTAACTCTGCTCCTCGAATATTTTATGACCTATCTTTAGAAAATAACTACATAAGTAATTACATACATTTAAACAAACTTAATATTATTTTTTGTTTCAATACACACTAAAGGGTAGAAATAAAATGATGAAATTTGAAAATATATTTTTCATGTAGTTCTTTTTGTAGTTAAAAACTACATCATCAACTAAATGGTTACTTAAAACTATAATTTATAAGCAAATATTTAAAATTATGCCGTTAAAAAATTCTTTCCAATAGTTGTTTAAAAATTGCAGGCGCAGATACAGAGAAGGGCAATGGGTGCATTTGTTCGAACCCCCCCCTCTGATTTACGATCTCCACAGTATTATATAGATAACAAACTAAAATTTTATCAATTTTTTTGTTTAGAACCAATTTTCTGGCTGATAGTAAAATCAAACAAAAATTGTTTGTCCCCCTTAACGAAATCCTGTATCCGTTCCTATATAGTAAAGGTATTACGATCACGTTTTTATTTCTAACGTAATTTACAATAACATAAATGCTACGCTTCGTAGTAGTGGCTAAATATCAAACAAAATGAAGCAGATATCTATAAGAACTGTTTCTTTTTTAAATATAGGTAGGTATTATGTATAATTATGTATACCATTTTAAATTCTAACAATTTCTTATATAAAAACGCAACGAAAAACCGTAGATACAAAGTGCGAATTCATTTCCATTGTTATCTATTCAGCAAAGAGAAAAAAGTATGTAACCTTGTTGTTACTTGCAAAAGAATAACAGCGAATGCATAAATATAAACAAGGAAGATAGTTTTAATAGATTCTCTTCAGGGTCTGTTTAATAACACCTTAGTATGTTTAATACTAGCTGTAAAGTTTTAGTTTTACTAGCGCATAAACAACACTTGACTACTAGTCAAGGTTACTATGTTTTTTTTTTAAAACAATGGTCTCCAATGCATAATGAATTCTACAGTAACAATATAGTACGCTATACGTGACGTATGCAATGTTTACTGCATTTTATAACCATGCAACACAGTTCATGTTACTTGTTAGTAAACAAAATGGTTCAATGGGGTTATATTTTTAAAGATATTGACCCTGCATCCATTTAATTTAAACGACAACCGTTATACGCATAGAAAGGTTATAATAGTTATAATAATAATAAAAATAAAAACTTAGTAAGTGTTAAACTGTTTTCTTTTAGTTATGGTTAGTGTTTAGGTATAAAAATGAGTAGGTATCTGATTAAAATGTTTGGCACGCATACTTTTAATAAACATATTGTATAGGTACCACAGATAGACATCGTTTTCTGTCTGTTAAATTGAAGAAATAAGGAACTAACTAAATAGTATTTTGTTTTCTATGTGAATTAGTTTTGTATGTAAACAATGTAGTGACCTCGAATGCTGGATACCGAGTTTTACGCTTAACTAATTCTTGCAAATCATTAAAGTTACTACGGTTCAACAAACCATATAAATATACAGTATATATCCACATATGTAAGTGTATTTTGCATTTGTTTGTTTTAGTTTCGCTGCTACTTGATGCAATAAAATATGAAACACAACAACTTCTTGAATAACTATAATTTAATTCTGAATGTTGTAACCTGCTTTTACTATCGCTGTTTATATAATCCAATCAGTTTTTATAGGCGATTCTACAGTAAATAACAATACATGCACGTGTTCAACATTATATATAATCATAAATATATCACATAATTTATGATAACACCAACAATTAACCTTTACACATTCTACTAGTAATGACTACAATTAGTTTGCTGAAAAGTTTCTAGTTTTACTACTTACTGTGTAATAATTTTCTTATTCGCTAGTAATAATTACTTTAATACATAATCTTCGTAGCAGTGGTGTGGTTTTTTACAAATAAAACACTAATAAAAATATTTAATTAATTGTTTGTATAGATATGTTATTTAAATTATACAAAACGAATGGAAAAGAAAGCTAAAACTAAAGACAATTTCAGAGAGATTGTTGGTTGAATTAATCCAAAGAATTGACAACGCCGTCAACCAATAGTTGTATTTAGAGACTTCCCCCAAAGCATGTCAACGCGACGCAAACGAATATTTTTGTAAAATTAAAATTATTTTAGTTTGTGTGAGCTATTGAAGGTTACCTAGTTTTTTTATGAAATGTTCTTTGTATTTTTTCACAAATGTATAAGTCAGCCATTAAAAGACGCCATCTAAAAATTAGCAACAAATTATTTAGCTATTTCTCTGATTATTGAGTTCCCGAAAAAATAATATTTTTATTAAACATTGCTTCATCAATATCCTTATTGCCACAAGTTGTAAGTCTTTTTCGTTCACTGGGGGGCGGTTCTTAAATTCATTTTAATATAAGTATTTCTACATTCAATGGAGAATCAATTCAAAATTCAGAATTCAACAGATTAGATTCAAATATCAAACATTTAGGAGAGATCATTTCTAGTACATTTTAACATATAGCAACAATTACAACAAGATCTCTATAAACACATAGTATTAATAACATATAGGTTCATATAATCATTTAGTATTTTCGTAAATAAATAGCAATCACGACGTTCAATAAAATTAGTGCATATAGTCATAAATAGTTGGGTGTAATAAACTTTTATAACACAGTCCGTTTATTGCACCGATTCCCCCATAGGAATCAAAAGAAGTGGCACATCTGTGCACCGGTGAAATAATTTATTTCATCAACTAATAAACAAAAATTGAAACAAAAAATACTTCTAATAAGATAAACAAACAACAAAATTAAATTTTTTTCATCAAATGTGCACATCGACAGCTTGAATTACTACTGCTAATCGATATCTAGGAAGTAAGATAGCACAGCATAAAGTCACTTTTAGGGAAATGGAACAATTGTCTTAGGATAGAAAGAACCAATTTTCGGGCCGATGACCTTATTCACTGTTAAAAGCACGAGCATAGTTTTTTATAAATGTTTCTTCATATTTTTCAAAATCGTTGACAATGTGTTAGGTGGGATTTTAAATTGTTCTTCAATATCTTTCTTCTTCTTTTTATCCTTTTCTACTTCAGCCATTAATTTTAATTTCTCATGCACTGTTATAGACACTTTAAACTTCGCTGTGACATTTTCACTTTTATAACTGATTACCAGCTTAACACCTTAAACTTACTAAACGTGATACGTTGAGATAAAGTAGTAAGGTCCAAATCCCTCCTTCCTAATCTCTTCATCTTTTACGATAGTTGAAATGGATAATTAATTATATTGTCAAACGCATATGGATTTTTATCAATATTTCTACGTTTATTTGTTGCTATGTAACTTGAAAATAGGTGATTTCAGGAAAGGCTAGAAGTCCTCACTTGAATTTTTGTGTCTTTTCAAACAAGTCGTGGGAAATAAAATGGAGAAAGCAATGTATTGCCAATGCGAAGAGGCTGATAGTTGTTGTATATTGAGATGGTAATGGTTAAGGTAAAAATCTTCTTTTAATGGTGTCAAGCGATAAAAAACTTACCCCCTAATTTATGCAAACTTATTAACTGGACGAGTGTATAATCAATAGGCTGTCCAGAGTAGTTATTACGTTAGCATGGTGTTAATAATTATATATCGAAGACTACAAGACATGTTTTTGAAAGTTAGGTTGTGTTAAATTTCAAGGGTACACGACTGGCTTGGAGATAATATTAAGAAACAGGTGTGCAAAACCTTACAGCCCCGTAGGTAGTATACAATCATTTTAAACGGACGGAGAGAAGACAAGATGAATTCCCAAAGAATTTGCTTTTTGCGTTCATCGCAACTTGTTATAAGTAAAGAGTAGTAAAATCAGATGGCTGGAAGGACGAAGAATGTGCAAAATTATTACAAACACTGGAACGACCTACTAACTTACTTCCAACTACTTCTTACATGTGTTTTACTTGATGGTTTTATCCAGTTCAAGTGCTTATCATGCGTATGAAGAGCCCAAGATAATCAAGACTTTATTTACGGAACGCTATAAATGAACAAATGTACAGTCTGTTTAGCAAGATTTTGGATAAGTACAAATAAACAAATATCAATATCATATAATGATACAGCACATATATAAGAGTGATGAGTATATTTCATAATTGATAGTTCATTATATAAGGCGATAAGTAATGTTTGCTACCAAGGAAGCCAATTAAAAATGAAAGATAAAGTAATTCTGTAGGTAATTAGACATCATCGAGTACAGAAAACACGGTTATTATTCGTAGTAAATAGTATAGTAATAGCAGCAGAGACTGTGATGTAATATTTGCAGTATTTTGCAAGTGTGCATAAGCCCAAGGGCAATGTTGGCCTAGTACATTACGTGATGCACTTCACAAAGAAATATATCACAAAGACATTGCACAACCGACGCTGTGCGTTGTTGTTGTTGTTGTTTTTCAAGGCAGCCCCTAGTTTACCTATTGCCTACCTCCCTTTCACGTTAACTCGCCTACAGTGGCACACATAGTTCTCTACATAAAAATGTCAACGCGGTCCAGCAAGATACAGAGTGGAGCAAAACATCGGGCGAAAACTATACTCATTATACTAATCACAGAAAACCGTTTAAAACTACAATTCGTTCACAAAAGTAAATGTACAGTAAATCATACTGATAACGACGGGTAATTTCACTATTTTAAATATATGTGTAAGTAATATATAAAATTCAGTTATTGATTGTAAAAAAATTCTAACTGAATTGTAATAAAATAGAACAAAGGAGACGTGGTACAATTAATAAAGTAAAGTAAAATGAAACTGGAGACTCACCCCTAATACCACACACTGTTTAATAAACGGACACGTGTTTCGCCCACGTTATCGCGTTGATAATGCCCACAGTAGATGTGGGCGAAACACGTGTCCGTTATTAAACAGTGTGTGGTATTAGGGGCGAGTCTCCAATTTCATTTTACTTTACTTTAACTGAATTGTGTTTTACTGATGTTATTATAGAGTTACAACCAGTTAAAGTCTCACATATATTAATATTTGAAATGAAAGCATTAAGATGATATCTTTGGGACACTCTGTAGATATAATTAATTGAGCGTAAGTGCAGTGCAAAACCCGCTTGCCGTTTTCGCTGCATCTAGATGACGATGCTTCCAGCTGTAACAACAATTTTACTGCGCAATATACGCTAAGGTACTGCATATGACTTAGCACGCGTTTAGACAATTGTGATTAATTTAATGTCATTTAGAATACGTTTTTATACTCTTTTATATACATATTCTCTTTAACAACAATCGCTCGAACACATTCAAAATTAAACACATAGATACAAATTATGTAGCTATTATATACACATATATAGGTATGTTAATCAATCAAAAAGGAGCTATTTTGCAAAAAACAGATGACAAGTAGGTATAACTAAGGTGACGAACTATACTCCTTTACCGTACTAAAGTACTCATTTGTATAATTTTATACTCATTTGTATTTCTAAAACATTTTTTTAGATTATTTTATTTCAATTTTATGAATTAAATATTTAAAATTATTTTGACAGTGATTTGAATTTGGATAGTGAACTTTAGAGCATTAAATTGTTTCAAATGGACCCTTCTAAGTAGTAAAATTGAATGGAAAGATGTTTCTTCAGCAGTCGAATTTGTAATAAAGGAAGTAAAAGATATTGTTATTAATGACAATTTTCTCTTTGAAGAAATTCGAAGAGTAAATTTATATTTGAATGAAGAAAAATTGAAGAAATGGAACGATGAGAAAATAGAACTTGACAAAAGATGGGTAGAAATCTTTCGGCATTTTAGAGTAGAACATATCTTACATGAAAATTTAAAAGTTTTAATAGAAATTTCCTTATGTTGTCCAGGCACTAATGCTGCTGTTGAAAGGGTATTTTCACTAGGGAATGATTATTGGAGCAGTGAGAAGTCGTAACTTTCTGTACAAATATTATCTGCCGCCTTAACAGTCGAATTTAATATGCAAAATGAAAGTTGTTCGGATGTGGCTGCATTATTAGACGAAAATCCTCATTTAGCAAAAAAAATCCACTCCGACGAAAAATATGTTTTTAAAAGAAAATAAAGTTTTTATCGTAAATAGTTGGTCACCTTAGTATAACATATAACGAGGTCTTTTTTCCAACGCATTTCTTATCTACTAGTTTTTTTAAATTTGAAAGCGTCCTGTGATTGACCTTTTAAGTGGTGTATCAGGGTGCAGTTGTTTGGGGTGCGTTTTATATTCTGACAAGTGATTTATCCGGTCTGCGGGGCAGGTAGATGCGGACTACACCTGTTGTACCTGGACGACTTCTCCGCACTTCGTCATTATCTTATTCCGATCGGTCGTTTTACCTTTGGCAAAGAAATACACTTTTTCTACCCTCGTAACCTTGAAAGTGGTTTTACGGAGGTGAAAATGTGTAATAAACGTACTTCTACACACTCTTTTAACAATGTTACCATGGATGATGTGTTTTTTTAAATGTTTTAAGTATCTGCACCTTAATACCGTTTTATGTCAACGCAATCATTACTTTATTAAACTATAACCATATATATATATATATATGAACTAAGCATTATTATTTAATGCATTTACATACTGTATGGACAAAAGTATGGCGATAATCCTATAGATAGAACCCTAGTATACTCACATTTATACTTAGACGAGCCTAAAATCCAGTAATGCTAATCTTCCTTACCTTTTTTCTTAAGCTTTTACAGTAATGAATCGTCAATATATTTTTGAATGGCTTTACATTTGTTTGGTTTTGCGGTATATTTCACAGGATTGTAGGTATTATTTTATGTATTCTTCAAAACTTTACAAAGGTACTTCTTTTTGTTCCAATTTCAATGTTTATTAAAACAAAAATTCTGCCTTATGGCACGATTTATATAATACTACGAACATAACAATACGAGTAAGAATAATTAATTTGTTCAACTCTTACTTGATGGATGTTCATTTTAATTTATGATAAATAAAACAACTTGTCAAACTTCCACACTTTTTATTGTCTTAACAATGTTTCGCCATTTTGTGGCTTCATCAGAAGATATACAAGTTCTTCAAGAACTTCAAGAACTTGTATATCTTCTGATGAAGTCAGAAAGTGGCGAAACATTGTTAAGACAATACAAAGTGTGGAAGTTTGACAAATTCTTTTATTTATCATAAATTAATACGAGTAAGATTTCAAGTCGCCATCCAATATTAAATAAATGAATTTATTAATAAAAAACATTAGGTTATTGATAGTTGGTAAGGTTTGGCGGAACGTTAGCAATTTAGTCATAAAGAGTACGTTCAAAACAATCTGTTGTTTTGTGAGAATGGTCAGATAATATTGGTAGTTTATGTGTCTTTTAGAAGTATGTATTAACAAACAAAAACTATTGAAGGCATCATAATGGCCCTAAGTACGTTATAGAAGCAAGTTTTAGCGTATATTTAAATATTTATGTAGGTATGTATGTTTATGGATATGTGGAAGGAGCCCGGGTTAACACAGTAAAACTTGACAGAAAGCAAATCGAGAAGAGAATCTTAATCAAGTGCTGTTCACGTATTGTTGTGGTCAACCACCTCTGTGTGTAGCTGTTGCCATATGTTGCACCAAAACAAACCGTGCAACGACCTAGTTAGCTGTCGTGGGTGCCAGGAGTTTTTCGAGATTAACGCACACGTTTGGCAATGGCATCAGAACAACTTGGTCGCCGAATGGAACCAAAAAACTTAAAGTCATAATGTAAACATTGGGAGATGTGACAAGTATGCCTCCTCGTCTTGCTATAAGCCCAGCTGACACCTGCAACGTGCTGCTCGGTGTTAGCGGCGGGAACGCTGACGTTAAGTCCATGCACTCTCGCGAACAACACACCCCTCGTCCCACCTCGTTTCTTCTTCTCATTCCCCTTCCAGTCCGAATCCATGACACGACCAAGATATACACACTGTAATCATCTTCTGTGCACAGTTGCCAGATCTTAACAGTATTTGCTCCACGGCAAGGTCCTAGAACGAGGAAAACATCGTTAAGGTGTGCTGATGCATTTGGTCTTAGTTGTTGTTATAACACCCGGAAAGACCTTGACTGGAAAATGCCGACGCACGTTGCTTTAGGCGCTGCTAATTTTTATTTATCTCTTTTTAGTACAGCGTCCAGCTTCTTGTCACTGCACATCACCTGGGGAAAGCTTTTGCTAAAGTTCATCGTTCTTCATCGAGAAACTCATGTTTTCCGAAACAAATAACGATTTAGCCCATCAATCTTGTAGATACTTTAGTTTTTTTTATAAAGGGAAATATGTATATAATAACCGATATCATTTAGACAATAATTGTTAATTAGCGATTACATTTGGAATTGCTTTTTCAGTTCGTTATTCGTTTTGGGATTTTATACTTATATGATATACGTAAGGTGATGGTATCAAAATTAAAGAATAGCATTCATTATCCAGATCTTGAGGTGAGATGACAAAGGTACTTAAGTAGCTTCCAGTAGCTGCGCAGGTCAAGCATAAAATTATCAGCAATGATTGTGGGTGCACAATTTTTTACAAATTGTATAACAAGAGTGATGTGCTACGTAACACATAATTTTTGTTGGTCGTGAGCGGTGGCTGGATGGATGGACGCTGCATCGGGTGTCCGCGGGGGCGGAGTGGAGTGGCGTGATGTCCGTGACGTCAGCGTTCAGCGAGAAGAAGGCGAGGTATGGCCACGTGTTCGTTCGGATCACTCCGGTCTGCTTGCCAGCCCGCCTGTACTACTCGACCCACAGATCAAGGACAGTTTTACGGATCCCGCAAGAGTGGTGATGGTGGAAGTACTCTATGCAGTGTGCTGCGCAGGGCCTCGGGAAAACTCAGTTTCATTCAAGGTCACGACAATCATGCCTCGGACGCATTAGACTCTGATTGCTAATTCTGATTACAGTAACCACAACAACCACATACACCGTTTACGGATCTAATTCTGCAACAACTGGCTACTTGCTGATTCAGGCGCAACTGGTAAAAACTTGCTGCATTAAAATTGTTCTTACGCTATAAAGAAACATGTAGAAAATCATCTTAACTAACGCCGATGGCACGTATCAGTCCAGTTACTCATGCAAATGGGATAGTAACTGCATGTTGATTCTCTTCCTCGAACACACCTTCTCAAAGAACGCATTGACGCCTCCTTACGGAGTATCTTCATTTAAATTTTTGAACGCTTCTACCAATTTCAATTGACCTAAAGGATTCTGCAAAAAAGACTCAATGCTAGGCTCGTTATTGCTCTTCGGCACTTTATTCAATAAGTATAGAATGAAACCAATTAATGCTGAAAATTCTCTTATCTTATATCATGTTATATTAAGGTGACTATTGAACTATTTTTTGTTCAAAAAGAGTACACTTTGCAAGTATTTCATTGGTAAAAAAAAAGAAGAAAAAATGATAAAAACTTTATTTTCTTTTAAAAACATATTTTTCGTCGGAGTGGATTTTTTTTGCTAAATGAGGATTTTCGTCTAATAATGCAGCCACATCCGAACAACTTTCATTTTGCATATTAAATTTGACTGTTAAGGCGGCAGATAATATTTTTACAGAAAGTTACCACTTCTCACTGCTCCAATAATCATTCCCTAGTGAAAATACCCTTTCAACAGCAGCATTAGTGCCTGGACAACATAAGGAAATTTCTATTAAAACTTTTAAATTTTCATGTAAGATATGTTCTACTCTAAAATGCCGAAAGATTTCTACCCATCTTTTGTCAAGTTCTATTTTCTCATCGTTCCATTTCTTCAATTTTTCTTCATTCAAATATAAATTTACTCTTTGAATTTCTTCAAAGATTAAATTGTCATTAATAACAATATCTTTTACTTCCTTTATTACAAATTCGACTGCTGAAGAAACTTCTTTCCATTCAATTTTACTATTTAGAAGGATCCATTTGAAACAATTTAATGCTCTAAAGTTCACTATCCAAATTCAAATCACTGTCAAAATAATTTTAAATATCTAATTAATAAAATTGAAATAAAATAATCTAAAAAAATGTTTTAGAAATACAAATGAGTATAAAATTATACAAATGAGTACTTTCAGAGTACAGGATTTGAAAAGAGTACGGTTTGCGAAAAAAGAGTACAAAACTCAGTAAATGTGTGCAGTTGGTCACTTTAGCTATATATAAGTTATATTATTTAAAATTTACATGCAGTTGTCATTCGTTTGTGTCATCCAGAAGATTAATACTTCTCCATATTAGAAATGTACGTTACTAGATTTGGTCTACCCGGAATTGATGTATAATTAGATCAGATATATAAATCTGAAGTTAACGACATGATTTCATATTTAGCGAATGGTGTTTGTAGATAGAATTGATGAAAGATAAAAGAAGATGTAGAATGACAGAGCATTGTTTTCCAATGTTCTTTACAAAATATCTATTAGGTTTATAACCAGATTGATAAGATATTTGATGTTGATCATGTTAAACTGGGCAAGTAGTTGAGTTTGTATAGTTCTGCAAGTCATTAAATAGAAAATTAAACGACAAGGAAAGGGTGGTCACGGTTGGCCCACATTCGTTCGTACTTTCAGCGTAAGTTCGTCAGTTTTCTCGAATTAAAGCTCTGGACGATTATACAGCTTTTAAGATCATGATGACGATAATGTATCGATCGATGCCAGTGACCTCTTACTGGTTTTTGTATGTTTTTAAGGCCTATCTTGTGTTTAGGTTGTGCACGGTTATGACATGACAGATAATATTTTGTCAGGAGCTGACAACGGGATCAACGAACTCCACTTGAACAGGGTATGGAGTAGTAAGTAGATAATAATGTTGACAATAAGACTTCTCTCCTCAGTAGTAGAGCACTCGCAGTGAGTGGGGGTTATTAAGCCAATCGGTCGTATCGACAGAAACCTAAACTACCACCACCTCTCCGCTACTTCAAACTAACTATAATCGCCTCCGTTTTTCAGCTTCTTCTATTTATGTTGATATAATAGTCGTACTTAAAAAGACACCAGGAAGACAAAGCAAATTTGCATAAATGAAGCTACTCTTGGTTAAAATTTTAACGAAATTACCAGATGTTGTGGATCGAAAAATTTAAATAGTAAATAAATATACGTGAGTAAACAATGAGTCAATTTAAATGGAAGTAACAGTCATCATTAAAAAATCTCGTTTACTAAAGTTGTAAGATGTAATCCTGTCACTTTCTCATTTTTTTCTCAAGTATTGAATGTATTACTCGAATAAAATTTAACGCTCATTGTCAATAAATATCATCCAGATTTACGAGTCCCTCATAACGTCCATGCTCTGACTCGTTCGTTTTTTTTTTTTTAATCCTAAGAGAATAAAACAAAAAGTTTTCAGAAGCGAGTACGATGATTCAGCAGTCAAATGCAAGAACAGCTGAGAACACGTGCTACGCTCCTAAGCACGCTCATATTGAAAAACTTACATGATAGACCACAATAAAACCACTAACTTTTCTATTCTGTACTACAAATTACGTCATTAAAATGATGCTGGTTCAGTAAGATGCGCTTCTCTTTAAAAAGTGGTTAGTCGATGGGTGGAAACATAATAAATTTCTGTGTCAAACCGGCTTACAATAGTTCCACTAACTATTACAACCTCAGGACACCAAGCTTGTGAAATTCACACATTCCAAATGAAAGAGAAAGGAAATTGTTTTTTTTTTTATAAAAATTAGAGCTGGTTTGCTAATTGAAACGTGTAACACAGTATATATCTTTGTACGTATATAATTAACTTCTTGTTATGTAAATATGTAATTGGATTGACAATTTTAGGAACTGGATTATGCTGATGAACTAAGAAAATTGAAATTATTCTATAATAATTACATTCTTTTTATAAACGAAATCATGTAACGTGATGATTATTTATTAAATTGCTTCAATTTAAACGAACACGTTTGTTTTCTCATTATTGTTTTAAATTTATGTGGAAAAAAAATCTAAAAAATTAATTTCAATTTCTATTTGCTATTAAAGTATTTCCATTTGAAAAGCATAAATAAAACACAAAATTCTACTTGTAAATTTGGCGCTTCTTTTAACTAATTGGGATGTATAATTTGACTCGATTTTGGTATAAACGTAGCCTTTGTCGTCCAAGATTTACAAGAATTACATTTTTCGCCTCTTTTTTTATATGTACAGGGATGGATCAAATATAAACGAGCCTTTGTTCATAAAACATTTATTTTGAAGTTTCTCACAAACACAAATTTCTCTATTTTTCGACATATCCCCCTTGTTTGTCTATACATTTTCCCCAACGCATTGGTAATTTTTTCATCCCGTTTTCATAAAAAGAAGTAAGGCGGATGTCTATCCAGTTACGCACAAACGCCTCCACCTGTCCATCGGTCTGAAATCGCTTGCCTCTTACTTTGAGGTGTACAAACATGTGAAAATCAGAAGGGGATAGGTCTAGACTGTATGGAGGGTGTTCCAGCTGAGTCCCGTGCATTTCACGGTGTGGACACTCCCATAGCTGATGCCGAGTTCACCAGATATCTGAAGCACAGTGGTGCGGCGGTCCCCTTCAAGAAGGTTTCTAACGCGTGCAGTGTTAACCCGCGAAATGCCGATGCTTCGACACGATTACGCCCATCGTTAAATTCGTTCACCAAACTTTTACACGTGGCCACGAAAGCGTTTCATTTCCGAATTGTGCTTGCCTTAAAAAAGGCTCGTTTATATTTGATCCACCCTCGTATATTATGATGATAATGATGATGCACTTGGGTCATCCTAAACGCAGTTAAATTGTTCCAGTTTGTGCGTACACGCAATTGGTGCGGTGCAATAGCCAGTTGCTACGACCGGGATTGTAGGCTAATGCTCCCTGAGGATTAAGGCGTCGGTTGGTGCGGAAAGAAGGGCGGCTGCGGCCTGTCAGCATCCCTCTTGCTTTATGCTTGTATTGATTGCAACATCTGCATCGAAGAATGTAATGTAGGTCAAGATTTTATGCACATGGGGAGATTGCCGGGGCCTAATTAAAACAAAGCACTTAGAAACGGTTGACAAGCTGCCGAGGTGATTTTACATACGAGCCTTTGCATTTATTAAAGCGTTCCTTGCTTTCAAAAGAACGGTTTTAAACCTATTAGTTAGGTGCTAGGTGGTAACCCCAGGAAAAAGAATTTAAACAATGCACTCTTAATTTACTTGACCCAATTACAACTCAATAGCTGCTGATTTTATAAATATATGCATAGATACGTAAATATACAATCCAAAAAACATAAAACGTAGGCTTATTGGATTTAAGAAATGTCTTAACAATAATAGGTAATCATATCAAAAGAATGAATTATAAATAGCAATTCGTCAAGTAAGCATATTCTTAATAATAAAATCTAAAAGATTTAGAGAATTAAAATTAGGAGTGTATAGTTTAAGTTGTTTAGAATGTAAAAAGGATTGTATCGGCCAGACAAGTAGACCTATTAAAACGCAAACTAAAGAGCACTATCGTAGTTTTATCAATCAAAAGTAGATTCAGTTTATGTCGAGTATTTAAATAATAATAAACATAATTTAAACTCAGATTTAATTTTTTTACATATTTGTAATGAAAGTTTAAAACTAAATTTCTTAGAAAGTTTAGAAATTAATAGACATTTCACAAAATTTAACATTAAACGCCCAAGTAGATTATAATTTAATAATTCACCATTATTAAATATATTTTAGTCCAGTTATTAATTGTTTTCGTCCCTCCTTTCCGCAATAAATCAATTTTCAGTTGCCAACTATACCAGGGATGCATAACCTACGGGTTGACCTTTCTTTTCGAGGAAGGGTTTTAGTCGTCAGGCGTTTTGGCGAATCCGACACTATTCCCCCCCTCTTCGGGGGATGTCTTTTGTTAATTCATCCACCTGATGAATCCACTGTGTGGTGTCCTACATCAATACATAATATAAATATGAAATCAACAGAAACAACTACTAATAGGTTGAAACCGGTCGTGCGATATGGCTTTTGGTTAGCTGTGCCTACTTGGTAAGACGCGTTCCAAATGTAGGATCTGTGATCCTTAAAATTTTGACGAATAAGGATTTTAATTCCTTCATTTTTTGGATCTTCGTCTAATCGTTCGGAATCCACAATGTAATTCAATGCCGGTAGGGGTATTAGCCCTCGAAGTAGTTGTTTTTGTTGTTTCCATATTTACATTTACTGTTTTATTTATTTATTTTTCCGTGTTGGCATTATGTTTCTCAATGAGTGTTCTTTGGAAAGTTTAAATGTTAAATTTTATTTACTCTGCGTGTGTTTTTCCAGAAGTGTCGTAAAACAAAAAACGAGTTGTTTGGACGTATAGATTTCCATTTTAGGGTGAGTGGAAGATTTAATAGCGCTCACGTTCGAGTTTTCATCTGTAACAGAAGATTAGCACAATGATTTGTATCAGTCTCATATGCAAAGTAATAGCAATGCAGACGCCTATTATTGCCATTAAACTGCATATCGGCGTGTTGCAGGACATTTTGCAACCGTAATCGCTGAATGATGAACTGTCAGATTAATAAGTCGATCATATTTTACTGTTCGTTACAGTTTGCAAATCAAACTATCAGCCACCGATGCGTACATGTTCAAATAAAGCTTACAATTCACTAACACGCGGCATTATGCGAAACGAAAACAAATTTGCTCACCGAATAAACGCGTTAATTTCAGTTCGTCCGATGGAAGTAATTTTCATCGCTCTACCTGTCCCAATAAACTTCGTTACAAGAAAAAAAAGAACGCTCCTGTTTATTAGTCACGGACAGTCACTCAATAAAAAGTTAATAAAGTCGTTGTCGAATTTCCACTAAATAAATAAATAAATAATGATTTTAAGTCAGTAAAACGGAAATATCTTGTCGCGGCTCCAGTACTCTATCAATGGACTAGACTACCTCAATTTCATAAGAAAGACATGCCTATGAGACCACTGGTTTCGGACGCGAACTTAGAAAATATGTAAATTTTTAAATATATTGCTACCAACCGGCATTAATTTAACTCCTAAATATTCCTTTCAGTTGATTCTGTCCAAAGAACAAAAGAACAATAAATACGTACTTTCTTTTGATGTTAGTAGTTTATTTTATTTAATTCCTCTAGATCAGTGGTTCTTAACCTTTTTAGGTTTGTTACCCTTATGACCTAACTAGGGTCACTGATTTTACCCCTCCCCCAACGTTGAAGTCAAACAATACCTGTTAATACAAATACGTAGGCTTTATTAAACATAAAAACAATTGCACATAAAAAATTAAATTACAGTTATAAGCTAGGTTTAAGCTAGGTAATTTCTAAGACTCAGAAAACATAAAAAGAAAATTATAAATTTTAGTGTGAAGCTAGGTACTGCTTCGCATTTACAAATTTGATAATGTTAGGTTTTATTTCACTTAAAGCGCATCTCAAATCGTGTTCTACATTGAGACGATTTCTGACCTTCGTTTATAGTGTCACCAAAGTTGAGAAACCACTGTCATACCTGTAAGAAGTAGCAAACGGTACCAACATTTTTAAAGCTCTGTCTGCTATGATAGGATATTCAGCACCTACTTTTTTCCAAAATGTACATAGGTCATAATTTTGGAATTCGACTTTTAAAGTGCAATCCTCACGTAGTCCAAGAAATTCTACTTTAGCTGACACATCATCATCCTTAAAATATATTATCATCAGTCAAAAATGGTCTCAATACCCAAGAGTTGGACTGACGGTTATCCATGTCCGGGAAATATTGTTGCAGTGAGCTTATTACTGATGACAAATGCTGTACCATGGAATCTTGAAATGTAATCTTGTCTGTTTTATCGTTTTCCAGTTGCTCGCAAACTTGTGAAAACATAGTCATATCGCCAACCTGGGGGTAGGAAAGGTGTACCTCGAGGTATAATCTTCGCCCGCGTAGTCAACGCAGCATCCACTGAGGATGTCAGCCGTAGTTGCTGACGAAACATCTGGACGAAACCGACCACAGCCTACAAGCCCGAACCATCATTCTACTATGAATTCCGGCCGTTATTGAGGAACAGAAAACATGTATCTCTACAATAGTGTTTCAACCCTTTTGGACTATTTTCAAGAGAGAAATTTTGTTAAATTTAATGGCCGGTATCTAAATCCATTTTTGGTCAGTACAAAAATATTAAACGGTCAGTATATGTTAGAAATACCTAAGTATTTTATGAAGCAAAATTAATAATTCTTTCTCATAGGCTTAAGTAAATAGTTATAGTCGAAATAAGAAATTATAAATATTGGTGCAGGGACACTCATCGCTCAGATGTATTTTGATTCTTAATAAAAGTAAGTTCTCTTTATTTGGTTGTTTCATTTAGAAGTTAATCATTTTTAACTTAAATAAGTTGAATTGTGGTAAACAACAGCACCCTCCACGACGATTTTCTTTTCTTATTCATTTATGTTTATTTATTTCATCTTTTTAATGTAATTTACCTTTTAAAATCAAATTTGTAGTTACTTTGATTTAAACGCCAATCTCCTGTATTTAAATACGGATCAAAGAAGAATTAATAACAAATTTATACAAGTACTGAATGACAAATTATGTGATTGTAGTTCAGTTTAGTTTAACTTATTGATGTTTCGTATTTCAAGTAAGAGTTTTTAACTTTTTAACTAAAACAGAATCGTTCCCAAATGACTACACATAATTACGTCATAACAGAGATAAAGTCCCAGATGACTATAGAAATTTAATCTGAGTGGTTATTTTTTATACTAAGCAGTTGGCAACTTTGCGAACAACAACGCAAGATTGGTACTACGTACTGCCTTTGACATTTGTGTTTATTGTTGTTGTGTTTCGTCGATTTCGTCTTTCCGACCTTTTTTAAACTTTTACCTCAAACTATTTCAATAAATACCACTCAAAAATATGAATAATATATTGTTTTTATATGAGTAAACGTCACAGTGCGGCTAACCGAGTTAATTTCTATAAAAGTGCTGAAGCAATTAAATACCGGGTTGTAAAGAACTTGTTGCTGTTTTAATAATATATTTTGATCGTGGTAACGATGTCCAGTGGAACTTCTAGTTGCTTTTGAAGAGGTAAATGCTAATTGTTTGATTAATACCTACCTATAATTATATTAAATTGCAAAATAGGAACATTTTGTAGTTTCACAAAAAGTTTTATTTGAAACATGTCACAGCTGTATCGACGATTACATCATTTTGAAGACTCAGTCTGCATAATTTGTGTATTTCGAGAATATTTACTAACACTGACTTGAAATGGCGTTATTTACTTTAATAGCATGATAGATTAAATCTATCGGTTTTTGTAGTTTGGTGTCATTTCTTACTGTAGGGATGTTTTATGTAGGGCAATTTGCCTTGTCTGGAAGGTTTTGAAGACGATAATGTTAGAAATTAGAATAAACATATTTTTGCTTTTATCAATAATGTAACTATGCAGATGAACTGAAATGTTATAATACAGCAAAAACAACAACAAAAAGACTGCAACTTTAAAAAAAAAAAATTGAATTGGCTTCTAAATTGTGTGAATTAAATTCATTATTGGTACGAAATAATACACACAAAAAAAACAAAAACAATAACGAAAAATAAATATATTTATTAACTTTAAACATTACATAAAAGCATTCACAAACTGTTTATTACGGAAACGTTTAACAATTGTTTCGCTTTACCAAGGCATCTTCAGAGGCTTTATACCCTTCAGCTTCTGAAGATGATTTGGTTAGGCGATACAATCGCCTAATAAAAAATTTGTTATTTGTGCGGAACGAATTTAAGAGAAAAGTCAGGGACTTTAAATTTTCACAAACTGCGGACATTTTTTAGTTTAGTCAACAAAACAATTAACTGAGATATTTCACCCCTTGGAGTGTTTGGTCGATGTGGTTGTGCAATTACGGTAAATTTTTAATTAAAGGGAATTGCTGTGTGTTGGTTATTGGTGTGTAATTCTGGCATACAAAAAGCAAAGGCAATCCGGTTGGTATTCGAATTTTTATTGGCCACGGAAAGCAGCATTTGTCGCTGAATGTATTCCGGTTGACAAGTTTGAATAATCCCCTCTGTATCGGTAAACAAGGCCGTCACGGATTGAATCGGCACTCTAGATGCACATACATTGTCACAAAACGCCACTATTGGAGTCGGGTATTGGCCAGATTCAATTTCCAATATGCATATAGGGGACGAATTGATGTTACATTGGCGTCAGCCTGGTTTAGGCGGTATTACTGTAGTTATTCGATTTCCCATCCCACAACCTCTGACACACATCGACTGGACCCCATCATCAATAATAACTTCTCACAAATCGATGTCCTAAACTAAAAACTTAATTCACCAAAATCGTTCAACTATCAATACCAACTAACATAACAAATTTCCCTTTTGTTGTTGGTTTTTGGTAAAGAAGATAAACATTAAGGCATCGTGATGGAGTCAAAGAAAATACAAACATTAAATGAATTTATTGAATAGTTTCGGTCTTTACTTGATGAAAATCCATAATCCAGAAATAAAACACCAAAAATGTAACTTTTGGTGTTTTATTCCTAAATGAAACGAGTGATGATTGACGATAAAGATAACTAGAATAGTTAGTGACATACAATAGATAATGGCTGGATCAGCAAAACTTTACCATCTGGTGAAAAGAAATTAAAAAAAACTTAAAAGAGTAATTAAACCATGGCAGATAGTCCTAGATATTAAATAGAAAACTAGAAAGCACATTCCAAGAAACAGAAGTGAAATCAATTACATAGAAAATAACTAAATGTAACGTCTGTTAACGTGGAGATAGGAGAGAAGTAGTTAGGGTAGTTTCAATAACAATAAATAAGTAAATCAAATCTGGATAATAAAGGCATATCCAAAGAGGAAAAAGAGGAAGCAAACCATAGAATAATTGGAATGATGAAATACAAAGAAACATTGAAGAAAAAAACAAGCCTAAGATAGGAAAATCTGAAAGACATTTAAATATTACGAACAAGATAGAGATAAAAGTAAATATAAAATGAAACCATGAAACCCTTACACGATACAGTGGTAGATGGGTAGTGTAGTAGTTACATATAATATGCCATTTGTTGTTGGAAATGGGATCGGTGTAGTACTGTTGGGCAATACAGGATGGTTTTAATTTCAGGTAAGTATTTTTAATGATAAATAGGAAACGTGTAGCCTGGGGCCTAGTTAAGGCGTACATTACCTTGACAGCATGTGCTGCAGGCATTGCTTGCTACGATGCCCTGATGGCATTTAGAACCGAAATAGGTGCATTTGTCCAACAAGCAACTGCTCCAGCACTTTAGCCTGGTGTGCCCTTCGATTATATTACGCCACAGTACACACGTATGTGTATAGACACAATGCACCGGCGGCAACCTATTTTCCCGTACCGGATTTAATTGATTCTGTTCCATATTTTGGTATAAAATGGACGGATAGGCTTTGCTTTATCCCGGCAATGCACATCACATTAATTAAATGATTTATACTCACAATACATGACAACTATTGATAAAACCAATATTCTAATTAGAGTCCCTTGTTAATTATATTTTCTACATAATCATAATTATTTGATTATTTGTAAATTAATTAGAATTAAAAACGGCTCTTTCAAAGAATGTATACATATATTGGTAATGGCGGAGGCGCTGACCACAAAATGCTTTAATAAATGATAATTAGCATAACAATTACTTTATCATATAGTTACCTAGGCAGGGTATGAGATTACCCTCTTCAAAAGGACGTGTGTCTATTATTTTTTATTTTTTTCGGCTTGGTTCGGCACAGGCTCGGCGGAACTGATTCAGCCCATATGTTGAATTTTAGTAGTGGGAGAAGGGTGGTGGTGAATTTATAAACATTGAAAACAAATGAATTTGATATCTCAAAAATGCGTATACATATATCTAAATTCAATTTTTCGAGAAAGTTGCTGTTTGGTTCAGATTTCGGGAAATGAATTGGATTATCAATACCATCATGATGAACATGTAACATCTCAATATTATTCAATCTTGTTTGGCGCATTGTTGATCGAATGTAACTTTTGAGACGTTTTGTTTTTATAGAAAATCTTTATTCGTCCATGAAGATTCGGGAATCGTCATGAGAAGCCGATTGAATATATAAATTTTTGGTAAAATACCGATTGATAGTTTCACCAATTTATTTGCTCGACAATATTGTCTCGGTCTGCAAGGACCATTAACAAAAGTAATTGTGTACTAAAATTAAAACTTACAATAATGATACTTATAAATGTGTAAATTTAGATTTGATTGTTGACCAAAGCCTGTTTCTTATGTAGTTATTTCTGAATTTCAAGATTTTCATATAAAGAAAGCTTTTTCTTATTTTAATATTACATAGGAAATAGAAAAAATCATGATTTTCGACATTTGACCCAGTATCAAAACGTTTAGAAAGTTTCCTGCACAGTGGAAGAAATGGCTGATCCAAATCAAGTTCTTTTACATTCTCCAATATTTTTTTCCAAACAGTTTTGAAATTTAAATCGCGTAAAACAGAAAAGTAATAGAGCACATCATCTATAACCCCAAAATCTACATCCTGAAGATCGGTATTAAGATTCTTAATTCGATGGAAAAATTCGATTGTCGTATTTGAAAAAGTCGTAAATTATTGGTCAATAGAAACACCAGGCCAATGTTTGGTATACCTAATGTTTTTTTGACAAACTTTTGCATAACAAACTGCAAGAGATAAATTTTTAATTTTCTGTTGTGTAACGGTCTTCCTTCCTATCACTTCCTCCAAGGGTTTTTGTTACAGTATAATTGCAAAAGGCTTTTTTGGGTATGCCGGTTAATTTATTGTTTCGTTTACAAGATAATTATTGTGCCATGCGAAACCGTACATTTCTTTTTCGGTAGGTAAAGTTGTTCAAAACGAATGACAGCGGTGTATTATAATGGCAGCGTGATGATATTGACAATGGGTTTATTTATGATTTTATGGTCCTAGGTGGGAGGTCCGGCGGGCGGTAGCAGCTACACAGTTTGGAGACAACAAACAGTGTCAAATGTCTGTATAGGTTTTGGCGGCATTTTAGGACAACGCATTCGGCATAACCGTCGCTAGTATATTGCCGACGACCCCGATTGATTGCTAACAATAACGCAGCTTGTACGCATAGTTTACGATAACTACGGAACTTTGATGTCCTGGAACGAATTCTAGCCACCCCTGTGCAACTATTTCATCAACTTGCGCTTTATGTACGGCTAAAATGTTCCTCTTATGAGAAAATTGTTCTGATGAACGTCGTAAATTCGACATTTATCTATTTCGTCTTTTTGTAGCGCGACATTTAAATTTAATCGATGATACCAGTAGCATTAGTTTTTTCTTCTTTTCGAAAAATTGTACTCTCTTAAACTATAACGATTATGTGTTTATGTCATTGGCTTAATTTTACCTTTTTAATTAAAAAACGTCAATTTTGATGTATTCAAGTTGGAAATAGACAATTTCAAGAAAGTGGCTTGGTGTAAATATCTATATTCGATATTCAACTCTGACCTTAATACTTTGACGTTTACAGTTTTACTTGAGTGTAAATACGGAAGTGAATAAATCAAGGTGTTAATAGATGTTATTTAAGGTTAAATGCTGGGCTTTCTTTTAACTTGATAGTAGATACTTAAATAGTAAACTGTATGTTTTCCTGATCGGCATACATGAATTGCTGTGCGCTAAGGGCACCAGGGATCAGTGCTATCTATGCACGAAGGGCTTAGGAAGTGGACTAATTTAACTAATAAATCATATAAAGCGATAATTGTACAGTAGATAATTTTGTAATCTATACATCTATACATATAAACAAATTGGAGTGTCTGTTTGCAATATTAAAATCAGGTTTAGCTATGGGCTCCTCACTAAGTCCCTTATTAGCCAATATATTTATGCAAAATATAGAAAATAAAATTATGCAATCAACATTAGCGAATAAACACATTAAATTTTGGTATAGGTATGTGGATGATGTTATAGCGTGTTTTTCAGGAACACACCGACAATTACACTCCTTTTTAAATTTTATTAATACAATTCACGCCAATATAAAATTTATGCTAGAAATTGAACAGAACAACAAAATCAATTTTCTTGATCTCACCCTACAATATTCAGATAATAAACTAAATTTTGATATTTACAGAAAACCAACATTTACAGACGTAACAATTCATAATAATTCAAATCACCATGATAAATAAATAAATCCATGATACACAGAGCTTTTTCAGTCCCCATTTCAAACGAAAAATTAAAACATGAACTAAACATTATTCTAACAATAATGGTTTTGATCCAAGAACAATTCAAAATTTAATACGTAAAAAACAATTTAAAATAGACTGGCATGCTATATACCCATACATAAAAGACGAAGAATGCAAATACATATCTTTGACGTACTTTGGTAATATTTCAATAAAAATCGCTAATGTTCTATCTGCAAATAACCTAACAGTAAGACAAACTCATATTTAAAACCGACAAATTTGAAAAAAACTGGAGTTTATAAGCTAGAATGTACAGAATGTGAAAATACATTTAATATTGTGCATTCCTTGTATAAAAGTATGCGTTCATGAAGATGTTTTACCAGAAAGCATTTTGCACAGTAATGTTGGAATAGCGTTTTAGTAAATTTATAGGTGTGTATGTAGTCGTTGAATGAACCGGAACAAAGTGAAATAAAATAAAGCAAGAGGGTTAGGGATAGTCGGTCCGAAAGAAATACCTTTGCGTAAATAGTCGCTGTCACTAGCACAATATGCATTGTGGTACAAAAGTCTTTTCCGACTGGCCAGTTGCTCCGGCGACCAAAGTCCGAGCTTTCTTAAGTGAACGGTTGTAGTTTATGATCTTTTCCCATTCAAAGGTTTAAAAGGAAGCGAGTTGCAATTTTAATTCTTAAATAATGCTGTCGAAAACATGCTTCCACAATTCCTTCTTAACAAAAAGTGATTTGTAATGTTTATTTTTATCCGCGTCTCGTATTTCTTTGTTTGTAAATCGCACGGAACACGACGGTAGCTATTTGAAATTTATATATCTTATTATAAAACGCCCCAAAGCGCTCCTGCCTGAACCTTTTGATTCTAAGGACGAAATATGCGGGAGGAATTGTTTGTTTTTTGTCGCGAACGTCCGCCACCATCATCTACTTACTTTTAAAAGGAGATGAAAATCCAACCTGCCTCGAAACTGTTCTTTAAAGGGATCTTTAAATTATTCAACTCCTGTTACGTAGACATCTTATCGAACAACTTCCTTAAATACTGTCAACATTGCAACCGGGATATACCTATGTCTGCCTGCAACCTCCTTTTCTTTTTATCCTTTCCTTATCGTCAGTTAAATAAAGAAAGGGAACCCATCTCGTAGTCTACAAAAATTAATATAAGGGCTATTACAACAAGTATAGGGTAAAATGGTTAAACTAAGTTTATTTAAAATATAAGTTAATTTTGGTGTTTTAAAAAAAATATGAAATTTAAAAAATAAAACAAACAATAACTGTACATTTTGGTCAATCTAACCAATTGTTTTTCGGCTTATTTTGACCAGTTTTACAAGAGAAAATGCATTAGATTATTAAAAATTAAAATTAAGGGTTCACTTCTAAAACTGTTGCAGATTATAGAGGTGAAGGAAGGAGGTTAACTAAATTAAATTATTGAACAACTTCTACAAATTATAGAGAGGAAGAGGGAAATTGTATGTGCTCAACTGAATTTGAACATTAACTAAATACAGCCTGTAAAGGCCTTTCTGCCGGCGACCACCTGATGAGACCCGATAGATCGAAACCATGGGATATGGCTTTCGGTACGCCGTGCCTACTGTGTAGGACGCGTCCGAAATGTGGAATCTGCGATCCTAAAAATTTAGACGAAAAGGGATTTTAATGCCTTCTTTTTTTTTAATAAATTACTATTGTTGGAGACGGCTTTCATAGTTTCGAAATTCTCTAGGAGTGATAGTTTTCTCGATTTTGGAATATTACCATTGTTATCATTAAGGCTTAATGAACATGTAAAAGATATTAATGAGGGAAAAAAACACAGGTTTTAGTACGCATTGCATAGAAAACAAACACAACATAGACTTATCAAGTATTAAATTGTTACATCAAGAAGAGAAAGGCAAAAGACTTAATCTGTTAGAAATTAAGAGATAAATAAAATATAGCCCTTTTTGAAACATTACAAAGCAATTTTTTATTTCCTTTATATTGATTAATTTATATAATCTATAACAGTAATCTACGATAATGTATTTCTTTTGTAAATGGCCGAAATAAGCGGAATAAGCCGAGATTTGCTAAATTTATTTTTTAAATGTGAGCTATTTTTTTAATCAGTTAACTGTAGAATTGTCATATCCCCCTCTACAATGTTTTTAACTGCCAAGTTTGCTTATAATAACCTTTTATGGGGATAGGTTATGTAGTTGAACGATGTTAATAGGTTTTGATATCTCTTCAAGTTTTCAAATGGTAAACGCGTCGTAAATCGTATCATTACGAACAATCAAGGTGGCTAGAATAGTTAATTTTCGAGTTAAAGCGGCAACAATAAACCCGTACACAGCTATCTTCAGATTCTGTTTTACGCAGTAAACAGTAATTGTAAAGGCTGAAATATTTAGCTGTAAATAGGCATAAGTGCATAATAAACAGGTGGTGCGCTAAGACCTGAATATATTGTAGAAACATGGGTGTAAACTTAAGTGCGTTTTAACAGCAAACTTGAAAGTTATGACGTCATAATGTTGTAAAAACGAGATATTTGCCTGTAGGAGTAAAATGCAAATGTGACATAAATTCAACGTCAAATGTTTAAATAGCAACTGATTGCAAATTATTAGCAACATTAGTAAACAATGCAAACCTCTATCGCGTGATACAAGTTCCTTTTTGCTTTTCTTTCTTGGCATAATAAAACCAGAAACTGACATTTCGCACGGAATAAACGTATTGACTTGTACATCTTACAATAGTTACTTTAACACTTAAAACACGATTCTTTTTGTGTTTAAGTTGTGTTGTGTATCGTTGAAAAAATGTCTAGCTCTAACCAGTAAGGAAGTCAAAAATATTATTTAATTTTTATATAAGCATATCATAATCAGTGTCCAAAATATAACAAAAACAAGTTCAGTTTTTTTTTCTGAAAATAGGTAATACCCATGATACAAATTAAAAATATATAATTTTGGTATCGATCAATACTAGATTATTATTTAATTAAATGATTCCTTCATGCTCATTTCACCTAAAACAGACTAAATTTGCAGTCTTTCTTTGTCTTTTGAATAGATAAGTTAATATACCCTTATTTAATCCGTATTTAAACTCGTCGGTTTTCATTTAAAGAACTGTGAAAGTCGAACCTGTAGTTTCACCAAGGTTCATTCAAATAAAAGGAATTTGTGCCGAATAAAAGTACTTTACAATCGGTCATTTTTAAATTTATGTCGTCTTTGAGCATATCGAATTGAAATTTTATCGTTCCGTTTGTGTGCAGCTTCTGTCGATTCACTGTTGTCAGAAGTGAAAGAAAATATTTTTTCGACTCTTTGCAACAACCGATTTTACACGGCTATAAATTCCCAAGGTACTTCCACTTTTTAGCCGTTTTGCTTTCATAATAAGAGCTAAGACTTTTATAATCTTCCCAAACTTGTCTAAATAATCGCCGAGGTGTAATAAATATAACTCTGCAATTTTCGAACAGATGATTAATGAAAAAACAACCTCGTCCGACACAAGTAAAAGTTGGATATAAAAAAAAGAAGATAATGCGTAAGGAAATGATGGTGAAAAACATCCATTTGCGATTTGACGAGTAGGTCTTCGGTTGTATGTTTTTATGTCAATTTCCCTGTCGGCTTCAGATTTTATTCAAAGGGTATATACACTTTTGGCTGTTTTACATTCGAATAGGAGGTGGGATATAATTTTTCGCGACTACTAAAAGCTTTTTGGTACTTCGCCCTCCTTGGCAAAGACGAGCCAGAAAGGGCTGTTTTCGGAAATAAAAGAAAACATTTTCAGCGGATGAAAAGGGATGCGGGGGCGAATACGGGTTTACGAATCGGTTCTCTTCCCATCTTTTTTCCCGTATTTTGTCGTAGAGACGGTGTCATTAACGAAAACTTGGATCTGTCGATGAAACGCATAGACGAACGTCAGAGGAAATAGCATTAGCATTTCCCGAGAAGGCACCGAAATGACGGCCTTGTTAACCAAGCGTCCAACCGTGGCTAAGAGACCTGCTTCCTGAAAAATGAATACACATTTACTTCTTCCCCTATTTTCTTGTTCTTTTTTGTTAGTTTTTTTTTCTATACAAAATTGAAACCATTAAACATATTAAACAAAACATATATTTAAAAGTATATAAAAATATTTTCAAATTTGTCTAGTCAAATCAATTCAAAATATAAAAATAAATTCGTCTTAATTATTTTACTAATTTTTAATATATTATGCGAAAACGATGATTCGCAGAGCACTTGGTGAAACATGATTTTAAATTAATAACAATAATCATAAAAAATACTTGACTAAGTTTTCTAATTTTAGTAAGTAATCAATTTTAACAAACAGGCAACTAAAATTATTTCTAAATTTTCTAAATTCCTTTTATGATTGCATTAAATTTACTTCAGAGTACCAAACAAACGAATCGCTAAATTTCTTGGATTTAACGTTAACAAGAATCAATGATTATATCTCATTCGGAATTTACCGCAAACCTGCCTTTACTTATATATAATATTACTCCACATAACTCCCATAAAACTAAGTAGTTTCCACTAATTTATATACAGGTTATTATGTCTATCTCTAAATAATGTTGAATACGAAAAATAATTAAATATTATAAAAACATTAGCAATAATTAATGGCTACGAAATTTCACTGATTAATAAATTAATTACAAAAAAGAAACACACTTTATTACAAAGAAAACTTTATACCCTATTACCTTTAAAAAATAATGTAAAAAATTATTAAGTTAAGCTATAAAATTAATAATCGACTAAAGAAACATAATATCCAAACTATATGTGTTAACAAATTTAATTTAAAATCATTACTTGTTAATAATAAAGAGAAAATAGATTTACTTTCAAAATCAGGCGTATATGAAATAAAGTGTAAAAATTTCGAGGCCATTTATATTGGACAAACTGGTCGTTCGTTAAACAATAGATTAAATGATCACAAAAAACTTTATAATGTCAAATTATTATACAATGTACCAAAAGGCAAAAGACTCAACTTACTAGAAAATCATGAAATTACTAAGGCCAATCACAGCAACAAGTTTATCACGGATGACCAATTAGATTTTAATATTTCATCCCTTCTCAATTTGATAAGTTTAAATCTGTTAATCAATTTTTTAACATGATCAGAGTCTACAACCTTTTACAAGTACTAAACTATTTTAGTTCTAAAGTAATCTTTCAACGTTGCAGGAATAATTTTATTGCAAAAATAAGGAAACAATTAGTGGTTTAACTTATAATGATTTTCTAGATGTTTTAGGTTTAAGTTATACACATTAAATACCTAATAGTTTACTACATACGGCAATACCACTCTCTAACGTGTTGCACAGAAGGAGTTTGTTCCGTATTAATTTGCATATTAACTATTAAGTAGCCGGGCGAAATAAACACTTGGCGCTGGAATCGGAAGCTGTTTATTACAATTTATTGAGCTTTAAGTAACGGATTAGTTAAATATGAGCGCGCTTGAAAGTCAACGGTAAAAAAAACATGCCTGAGACTGTTAGTCTTGCGGCGATCGAGGCGATAATCCCTAAACGCAAGTATTTGATGACGGAACATATTATTATTTCTTTTGATGGTCATATATAGAAAAACATTAAAATATCATCTATTACTAAAACGTACTAAAAAGCAAATGTGCATTGTTAATTACAGCTTATGTTACAATTAACATCGTACTAAACACGACATTTAAAAAAAATAATAAAATTTAAATTTGTAGCGTACTAATAAAACCTCAATCACATTTTGCTACAATAACGCACTAAAGTTTATTATAATAAAGGTGTTTTTGTTATAGGTAACTGTAGCATCGTTTACACTAAGAGGCGGAAGTTTCTAAATGTCGGTAGTATTTGCGGTTACAATCCATGGCGTACAAATTAACCAGAAGATAAATGGTAAGTGTAACTGTAAACTTTTTATTAGTTAGTATATCCTTAAGCGAAATTTGTAAAAACGTTGATAACATTTCTTACTACAATTAATAACGTACTAAATGTCAAGTGTAATTAAACGTAAAATTATGTTTTGTTAGTTGTGGTTGGAAAACTTCTGCTTACACAATTTCTTAGCAAAAGCTAAGTGAGAATAGCTTAAAGGCGATAGCATTTGTTGTACCAATTTGTTGCGTACTAAATGGTGTGTGTTACAAATCATGGATAAAATTTGTACGTTAATTAGTACTTTGGTAAGCGTTAGTTAAAAATAGTAATAAAAATAATTCCGATTACAATTCATAGCGTACTAAATATTAAATGTATTAAGCGACAAAAAGTGATTCCTACAGATAATATTGTCCTAAACGGAAGTCATTATAAAAACTACTATAACATTTCTCCAAACAATTCGTAGCATGCTAAGTGAGAATAGCTTAAATGCGATAGCATTTGTTGTAACAATTTGTAGCGTACTAAATGGTGTGTGTTACAAATCATGGATAAAGTTTGTACGTTAATTAGTACTTTGCTAAGCGTCAGTTAAAAATAGTAAGAAAAATAATTCCGATTACAATTCATAGCGTACTAAATATTAAATGTAATTAAACTACAAAAAGTGATTCCTACAGCTAATATTGTCCTAAACGGAAGTCATTATAAAAACTACTATAACATTTCTCCAAACAATTCGTAGCATGCTAAGTGAGAATAGCTTAAATGCGATAGCATTTGTTGTAACAATTTGTAGCGTACTAAATGGTGTGTGTTACAAATCATGGATAAAGTTTGTACGTTAATTAGTACTTTGCTAAGCGTCAGTTAAAAATAGTAAGAAAAATAATTCCGATTACAATTCATAGCGTACTAAATATTAAATGTATTAAGCGACAAAAAGTGATTCCTACAGATAATATTGTCCTAAACGGAAGTCATTATAAAAACTACTATAACATTTCTCCAAACAATTCGTAGCATGCTAAGTGAGAATAGCTTAAATGCGATAGCATTTGTTGTAACAATTTGTAGCGTACTAAATGGTGTGTGTTACAAATCATGGATAAAGTTTGTACGTTAATTAGTACTTTGCTAAGCGTCAGTTAAAAATAGTAAGAAAAATAATTCCGATTACAATTCATAGCGTACTAAATATTAAATGTAATTAAACTACAAAAAGTGATTCCTACAGCTAATATTGTCCTAAACGGAAGTCATTATAAAAACTACTATAACATTTCTCCAAACAATTCGTAGCATGCTAAGTGAGAATAGCTTAAATGCGATAGCATTTGTTGTAACAATTTGTAGCGTACTAAATGGTGTGTGTTACAAATCATGGATAAAGTTTGTACGTTAATTAGTACTTTGCTAAGCGTCAGTTAAAAATAGTAAGAAAAATAATTCCGATTACAATTCATAGCGTACTAAATATTAAATGTAATTAAACTACAAAAAGTGATTCCTACAGCTAATATTGTCCTAAACGGAAGTCATTATAAAAACTACTATAACATTTCTCCAAACAATTCGTAGCATGCTAAGTGAGAATAGCTTAAATGCGATAGCATTTGTTGTAACAATTTGTAGCGTACTAAATGGTGTGTGTTACAAATCATGGATAAAGTTTGTACGTTAATTAATACTTTGTTAAGCGTCAGTTAAAAATAGTAAGAAAAATAATTCCGATTACAATTCATAGCGTACTAAATATTAAATGTATTAAGCGACAAAAAGTGATTCCTACAGATAATATTGTCCTAAACGGAAGTCATTATAAAAACTACTATAACATTTCTCCAAACAATTCGTAGCATGCTAAGTGAGAATAGCTTAAATGCGATAGCATTTGTTGTAACAATTTGTAGCGTACTAAATGGTGTGTGTTACAAATCATGGATAAAGTTTGTACGTTAATTAGTACTTTGCTAAGCGTCAGTTAAAAATAGTAAGAAAAATAATTCCGATTACAATTCATAGCGTACTAAATATTAAATGTAATTAAACTACAAAAAGTGATTCCTACAGCTAATATTGTCCTAAACGGAAGTCATTATAAAAACTACTATAACATTTCTCCAAACAATTCGTAGCATGCTAAGTGAGAATAGCTTAAATGCGATAGCATTTGTTGTAACAATTTGTAGCGTACTAAATGGTGTGTGTTACAAATCATGGATAAAGTTTGTACGTTAATTAATACTTTGTTAAGCGTCAGTTAAAAATAGTAAGAAAAATAATTCCGATTACAATTCATAGCGTACTAAATATTAAATGTAATTAAACTACAAAAAGTGATTCCTACAGATAATATTGTCCTAAACGGAAGTCATTATAAAGACTACTATAACATTTCTCCAAACAATTCGTAGCATGCTAAGTGAGAATAGCTTAAATGCGATAGCATTTGTTGTAACAATTTGTAGCGTACTAAATGGTGTGTGTTACAAATCATGGATAAAGTTTGTACGTTAATTAGTACTTTGCTAAGCGTCAGTTAAAAATAGTAAGAAAAATAATTCCGATTACAATTCATAGCGTACTAAATATTAAATGTAATTAAACTACAAAAAGTGATTCCTACAGCTAATATTGTCCTAAACGGAAGTCATTATAAAAACTACTATAACATTTCTCCAAACAATTCGTAGCATGCTAAGTGAGAATAGCTTAAATGCGATAGCATTTGTTGTAACAATTTGTAGCGTACTAAATGGTGTGTGTTACAAATCATGGATAAAATTTGTACGTTAATTAGTACTTTGCTAAGCGTTAGTTAAAAATAGTAATAAAAATAATTCCGATTACAATTCGAAGCGTACTAAATGTTAAATGTAATTAAGCATCAAAAAGTGATTCCTACAGATAGTGTTGTACGAAGTAGAAATCGTTATGAAAACTACTACCTGTAGTATTTCCCAATTCATAGCATTCTAAGTTGGAATTGCTTAATGTCTATAGCATTTGTTGTTCTGTTCGTAGCGCACTGGATAACATTTATAATAGCTTAGCATAGAAGAATATTGAATATTAATATATTTCAATTGAAGCTTTCGCGGCCATCGTTGATATTGTTGACAATGTTTGGGCTTTTTGGCCGTCGTTCGCAGTTTTTAATCCTCAAGGTTTCGTCGACACGCATGGACGACATCTTCAAGAGTTCTTCTTCCTAGGGTGGTAGGTCGAAATCTGTGGAGGTCGCTTCTTTTGTATTCGGGGAGGAGGGGAAATTTTCGTTGATAAATTGTTTTATTACAGTAAGGACGTAGATAGAATTTTGGGTTATATATATATATACATATTATTTTGTTGCATTTCGATGCGTATTAAAGTGCAAGTTGTAGAATATCCTTAACATTTTTTGTTACAATGTTACAATTTATACAAAGTATTTCCATGTATCATTGTATGTAATACTGGTGTAGTTCAGAGACTGCGATATGTCTGTATATTCTGTTTAATTTCACGGTGGTATTGGATAAGTAACCCGAAGCAGTTGGCGGTGTTGCATTACCGCATAATTCTAATGGTTTCTGGTTAATTACGTTAGACTTGAACATTTAATCGAAATAGGAGAACACGGCATATCAAATTCGAATTGTAGCAGTCATGGTGGTGAAGAAGAAGCATTTGAAATTCAAATTTTTGGTAGTGTAACAATTGTAAAACATGTTTTAATAAATTAGAAACAAAAAAACACACAGTAATGTTTTCACAAATTCATTATTGTCTTGACAATATTGTTTCGGGCATTGTTAAGAGCACCAAAAGTTTTAGAAATTTATACCCAAAAATGTAAGAAGAAGAAGGGGTGTACAAGAAGTTACAATGGTGAATTGGAGGTAACTAGCTATAACTGATTATTTACTAAACCAAAATTTTTATCGATTGCTAAATTTTCTAATCACGATAATTTTCTGCAGTTTGAAACGTTGTACGGAATGTAAAATTCTTAATCTATTAATATCTAATGTATGGTTCAGTATCGAACAGTGTTTTGCAAAATAGGTAGTCTCGTCTTTTTATCCAGATGGATCGAAAGAGGATAAAAAAGGAATGGAATGACAAAATAAAATAGGCTGGTGCCATTTGAAAAAATGAAGTTATTTGTGTTTGAAGTTTTTAAACTTAAACGTCCTGTACAAATTATAAAGCTTAGTTTTGGCATGACGTTAACGTTAGCCTTATGACTTGTCTATAACTAGTAAAAATTTCAGCATTCTAAGTCATTTTTGTGGATGTTATGATTTTTTACAGTTTGGGTTGCGGTCCAATCTTTTTTCCAATAAATTAAATTATCTCAGAAACTATTCAAAATAGGCATACAAGTTGGTTATCAAAGTCAACTTAAAATTTTATTTTTCCGTAGGAATTCATCGTAAAAACTATACCATTCCATTTAAAATAAGAAAGTTGACAAGAACAGTTGAAATTATTTTAGTTAAATAGATCATCCTTGATAACCCCTACTCCCAAATTTTTAAATCTGTAACATGCTTAGTTTCCCTAAAACATATAATGTACCACTCAGTTTGTATGACCCTGTAAAAAATCATATAATGAAAGATTTTAAACGTGTTATTCGAACAAATAATAAACTAGAATTTCATTTCTATTTCTTATGACAAAAAATGTACAAACTTATTCTCATTGGCAATAAATCATTCTCCAAAACCGCCATATATTCGATAACAGCTTAAATGTCCTCGAGTATGCTTTTTTCATCGCAACCTTATAAATGTTATCTTGTTTTCAGCAGATCTGTGTGCACGATAGCAAACATTAATAGATTCATGTAATGTAAACAACTTGATAGTTGTGTAGATGAACGAGGTTTTTCGACCATTTTTTGCTAATACAGATATACTTCAGGGTAGGCCAATGTTAAATAAATTTGAAACGAATACAGGCTTTTAGTTATTCGGAGTAGTCGTTATCGGTATGTCGGATATTTTATGTTCTGCACATCACACTACGGTACAATAGTGGAATTAATTTTAAAGACGAGTATTCGGAAGACGCGTCCTGGTTTATTCGGATTGGTTTCTAAAGAAGTGTTTTAAAAATATTTGACGTTACTGTGATAATTTTAATATGTGTGGGAAGAAGCATGGATGTTTGTAGTGTTAGTGGTGAGTTTTAATTTAATTTATGAATATAAATTTTGGTTCTCTTTGGTATATCTTTTGAGCATATTTACCTACCTACGTCCTGGTGTCCGACAGTTGAAATTATTTTAGTTAAATAGTTTCCCCAAAACGTCTAATGTACCACTCAGTTTGAATGATCCTCTGTATATATATATTTTTTTTTTCTTCTGTAAATTGAAGACAAGACAAATGAGTACAGTTGGCAATTTGTACCTTTTTAACAACGGTATGACATTTTAGGTTGGTATTCAATAACAATTCGTCGTGTAATTTCGCAATCGTCGTCGATTTGTGTAAAAGGGAGGGTGAAGGATGTAAAAGACGAAATTTTTAGAAGGCGCTCGCTGTTTACAGGCTTTTACTTGAAGCGGAACAAGATGCGAAGAAGGAATATGTGAAATCCATAAACCATGGACGCAAACATAAGTATCGGGATTCGACTCAATTACAGTTTTCCGTTTATGCGATACATAACAACTTCTTGGGGGGTGTTTTAGTGCTCTCTTCGAGAAAGCTCTCATGGGGTAATGTCTACGACCCAAACCATACTCGTAACGATGTAATTTCATTCGTGACACAGAAATCGGCATGCAATGTTAAATTATAGCATTTTATTTATTTGTTCCATAACGTTACTTAATGTATTTCACTAAATTGATACCTTTCAGTACATCGAGAGCCACCAATTGATATAACTACACTTTTAAAAAAAATCCATTCCCATTGAAACACATGTATAAATTATACAGTGATTGTGCTTAATATATACGATTATTTTCAAACAACCGATTTAAAAGCGACGACTTGTCAGACATTCTGGATATTTCTGTAGGTAAAGAAAATATTAACAACAGTATACAAGGGCTGTTTGATAAGTCCGTGACTTTTTCAATTTTCCGCGCAGTAACTGTAATGGCCACAGTGTTTCCGTTAAGTGCCATCTATCGGTAGACTACTGTAAATGTTTGAGCAAACTGCGATGTTTAGTTTATGTTTGATAGCCATTGAAAGCAGCTATTATTGATGTTTTCCTTTAAAAGTCACAGAATTATTAAACCACCCTCGTAGTTAATAATTCTCTTGATTATTTCTAATCTGCTTAAGTGATGCAACTAGCGAACGAGATAAACAAAATATGTTTGCAACGAGTGCCTCTTTGTTCTTATTATCCAATCAGGGTACTTGCTTTAATATACGGAAATATTGGGTTTATTAATATGGCTGCCATATTTACAGCGAACAACGAGTGCGCGGGAGCTCAAGTGTGTTTTATTTTAACGAAACAAACAATTGCATTTAGAGTTCCGTTGTAGAAAAGGAACTCTAATAGTTTTGCTCTGCTTGTCCACTACCATTACCTCAATTATTTATACACATTAAATGATAGCAAATACTATTGGATAGATATTGATCAATTTTTTAGGTTTATTCCCTAAAAATTATTGCGGTATTCCTATGTTATTCCAAATATTTGATTTTATAACCATCTACTTTATGGACATTCAGTACCATGTTTAACTTTTAAAAAAAATCCACTTTTTACTATTTATTTAATAGTTCTTAACAATTGTTTTGCTTAACCTCAGAAGAAGTTAAATTGTGATTAAGTCTATCTTATCTCCTAATTTTGTACCTATTTTTAACGGTGGGGTAGTTATCTACAAATGATGTTATTAGAGGGGAACAGTATGTATTTTCTATTTAATTTAAAACATAATTATTGTCTTTTTCCATTGAATGTAGTATTTCCAAATTTTTAACTGTACTGAATTCATATTTATTTTCTATTAGGTATTTGGTTCATAAATGTTGATTTCTTATTATAGTTTTTCATGTTCTTTCTTCTAACGACCTACCTCTCTATCCTATATATATATAAATTCAGTTTATAAATCCCGCTTTTGTTCATTTTTGGGTGTTTTCCTACATGTTAACGACAACTATTCCTGAGAAGAGGGGCAGACGATGCAGTGCGCATGTACGATATCAGCGTAAAGTAATTGCTCGAACGACTTGATATTGGATTGTAGTTCTGTTTCCAAATCGACCAGCTCTTTCTCGCACATTGCTTGCTCTTGCGTCACCAACCCTGATGGTCTATATATTTTAGTAAACCGCTAGTATGTCTTTAAAGATGAAATTTAGTACTATACAAGCGTGGTAGGTTGATTGATTTCTAAAAGTAGAAATGAGGAGATTTTTCGAGAAATACTTTTTAATCTCCCCTAGAATGGAATGAAGAGTACTGTTTAATATTTATTTTTTTAATTATTCTTTTGAGTAGGACTTCTTTAGATAGGTATCTTAAAATGCAAAAAACAAACGCGATATATTCACATCCAAAGTTGTTGCCATAGCATCTCCCTTCTTATTTCTAAACTATTATTTCCTGAAAGTTGACGGATCCCATGATCAATATTTATGTTCCACCACTCCAATTTAATATATTTTTATGTGGAGTTTTGAACATATTTTTATCGTGACATAATTGTGCAAACGATGTTAATTATAATCTGTAAAAACAAGCTAATGGTAATGGATTCGCTTTTGGCACAACCTTTTAAATATTACCAGTTGATCGAATTCCAAAGCGATTAGTGACTAAATCACCTCTACCATTAACAGCATTGAATAAGTCCTTGTCAGGAAGGCAGTGAGACGTACAACTCGAGAGGGTACGCTAATACAGGAGGGATTATTGGGAAGCAGCTGTATTAAACACGTCAATAATAGGGTGCTATCTCAACTATTGCACTCTCGATTAATGTAAGGTGTGACGAAAAGACAATAGATCCGAGTATATCAGCTATCATCGACTACTAGCATTAAACGAGCTACCAATTTCGGATTACATGTATTTACGATACCACCGCACCGTAGCGTGGCATAAACATTTCTATAGGAATTAGCGATTTATTATATCACTCAAAAGCAACTCTAATACATTATTTGTGGACTAAAAAAAAACTTATTTTATTTTCCCGTTATTTCACTAACAAAAACATGAACATAGCGTTATTTTAAACCTGTGATTATGGTTATTTAGTGTAGTTTTTCTTATATACGAACACGCTATTTTTCCAGTATGTAGTAAATCAGTTGCGTGATCGCGATACACAGGTATTATAGATATCAATTTCTTTGGCCTCAGCCGAAAAGTTTTCTTTAGTATCAATTACCTTCATTTTAATACATATATACTGGGTACTCATTTCAACTAAAAAAAGTACTTACATATCACTAGAACCCCGGTTCTTTCCATTATCAACATCCTTGTTACAAATGGAACGTATTTTAGTTCTAAATTGAATTGTAGGGTCATTTTTATAAGCATTTCGTGGTCTAAATAATAATATCTAATACTTTTATCCATATATATAGTGCAAGTATATCGATTATTGGTTATGTAATTGCTTATACAGGGTGTTTAAAATGAAGTGCTTATTTTGAAAATTTTGAAATAACTTAACTTGTTAATGTAGAAGATTTAAAAAAATGAATAGTTTCGACCTTTGCGATTTTGGTCTTATTAAAATATATAAGCTACGTCGTCGATTCAGTTGTAGAGGTAGGTACATTTGTAAAGCCTTTGTCACACATATGAAATACTATAGTTAGCGGTATGATTCCTCTAGAAGATTTAGAAAAATTGAATAGTTTCCACCTTTGCGATTTTGGTCTTATTAAAATATATAAGCTACGTCGTCGATTCAGTTGTAGAGATAGATACATTTGTAAAGCCTTTGTCACACATATGAAATACTATAGTTAGCGGTATGATTCCTCTAGAAGATTAGAAAAATTGAATAGTTTCCACCTTTGCGATTTTGGTCTTATTAAAATATATAATCTACGTCGTCGATTCAGTTGTAGAGGTAGATACATTTGTAAAGCCTTTGTCACACATATGAAATACTACAGTTAGCGGCATGATTCCTCTAGAAGATTTAGAAAAATTGAATAGTTTCGACCTTTGCGATTTTGGTCTTATTAAAATATATAGGCTACGTCGTCGATTCAGTTGTAGAGGTAGATACATTTGTAAAGCCTTTGTCACACATATGAGATACTACAGTTAGCGGTATGATTCCTTTAATATATCTTGTTAATTTTTAATGGAACATCATGTATTTTATTGAATCCTAAGCTTCAATATTTTAATTTAGATAAAAAAAATAATAGACTTTTCCTATTAATTGATTGTTTCAGCCTTTACTTGATGGAAATTAACATTAATCTTGGATAGTAAAATAAAATAAAACACAAATTTCCACTAAGAATTATATTTAATTCTTTGACAGGTCAAAACTTCTTCTGAAAATGCCCTGGTAGGGTGAGACAATTGTCAAGATTTAAATAAAATTATAAGTGTTTTATTTTATTTTACTATTCAAGACCTTTTCTATGTTTGGAGCTAGTAGTTTTCAAATTGGAAACTCGAAACAAATGTTAGAAGAATATTGAAAGTAACAATTTATTATTGTGACCTCTCAAGCTTCTAAACTAATTAATAATGAATATGTACTCGTATACTGATGTTATGCAATTATTTGTTATTAGTGGAAAATTATAACAAGAAGATGTTAACAGTAGATATATAATATTATCTGTTTAATTTTCTAATATCCATTTTTCCAATACCCCTTATTGCATGCACAACGTTATATACAACGAACAAATAGTATATCAATCTGATGAAAAAGGGGCGACGCCTTTTTACAGAAAGCGGGGTATTAATAGTAAACATACTTACTATACATGTAAGTACTTACATACTAGGTACATTATATACACGATGTACGTGTTTTAAGAAATACGATACGAAGATACGAACATATCTGATAAATTACATTTGCGCCATTAAACGCAATTGTATCACGCGAACATTTTGCGGAAAAGGATTATTATGATAACTGTCATTTAAAAAAACAGGTGAAGACCGATGAATAACTACCTTTTTGATTTAAAAATAAGATTGATTTTTCATAGAAAATTCATAGGCGTGTACAAGTAATTAATTAAATTACTTTTGGAAACTACAATAAACAATAATAAAGCATTCAATGTTCTAACAATTGCTATTCCCACCTTATTTCCAAACCAATCATAATTGCATTAGTTTATAATGGCGTAGGCTTTCACGGCCGGAGTCGAATGAACAAAGACGTTGATCTGGACTGATGGGTCGTGGTCGAAAGGAACTTGTAGATCCAAACGTTTCGACTGAATGCAACATTCAGTTGCTACTGAGACTCCGAGGTATAATCTTCTACCTAGGAATCAAGCTGCCCACTGAAGATGACTGCCAAAGTTGCAGTCGAAACGTTTGGATCTACAAGTTCCTTTCGACCACGGCTCATCAGCCCGGATCAATGTCTTTGTTCATGTATTACCTTATTTAGTTTTTCTACGGTTATATACACGAAAAAATAGGGGACAATTTTGTGTCTGAATTCTACCTATACTTGAGGGGTCGATTCACAATCCTTATCATCCCGTGACCTTCTGTACAATATTACTTAATGAGTGTAATTAAACAACAAATACTAAAAATAGTATTTTAGACATATTTAAAAACTTTTAATAAGATTTAGGGAGGATGCGGTTGGAAAAGATTAAATCTGTTAGAGAAATTAGAAATTCCAAAATGCCCTTTTTTATAATAAAAATATCAAAAATGAACAATGTGAAAGTCCTATATTTTTAGCCCGGTTTCAATAATATTATTTGTTTTTACCCCCACTTACTTAAATATGTATATATATAGTGACATTTCTTTAGATTAAGTTAGTTTCTACTCAACGTCTTAATAATGGCCTGATAAGCCGAAACAGTTAAGAGAAGTCTTATTAAAAATTTTGTAAAACCTTACAACAGTGTTTGTTTGATTTATATCATTATTTCTATCATCATATTTAAAAACTTATATATTTATAATAAAACTTAACTTTTATTTTTGTCTTTGAAACAGATAACAATTTAGTAGTAGCAAAGGACTAAGATCATATTTAGTTTGAGGGGCGATGACAGAAAAGTCATTTTAAAAAATCAACTAGAGGTGATTGACATTCACGTTCTATTCTATAAATTTTACTTAGTGAGATATGTTAGTATAGTAGATATGGGGAGGCAGCTACCCTTCCTGTCCCCCTGGCTACGCCCTTGGCTCGTTTCTACCTTTCTGGTGCGAAGCTGTGGACGTGCGAGTTAACATATAATGTAATAATGAAATATGTGTAGTTGTTGTTTGGTCAGACGTTTCCGTATAATCTTGGGTCGAAGGTGGCGATGGTGTTAATATTGTGCTGAACATTTTCTGATGTGGGAAGGGACGCGATATTATCTTTACCAAGACAAAAATAAAAGAGAATGAGTTCCATATTTTCATAGTCACGTATTTGGAACTGTTGGGTCATACACCGCAGGCGTCTACGTCGTGTGCCGTTTTCATCAGGGTCTTAGTAGCCAAATGGGCTCACCCTGTAGGTCGTTAGACAGATTATCCTCCTTTATAATAGCCGTGCTGTAACAAAGACCTAATGCACTAAGAGACACGGATGTCTATAGCTGCCAACCTAAATTGTATAATCCCGAATCCTAAGTAAAAGACGTTCCCTTGTAAAATAAATGGCCCCGGCTTTTAGTGTAAATTATGGTATTGGTGTTCATAACTTGGCCCGAACAATAGATGATACCAGGTCCCCTTTTTTACATTGTTTACACAAACTGTTTACATTAGCGTGTTTTCTTAAAAAGGTAGTTAACAGGAATTTATTTTGTTAAAAACTTATTAAGAAAAGGCAAATGTTTTTGGTACATTTCTTAAGCTTTTTAGTACACGTTTTATAATTGAAAAATCCGGAAAATATTAATTACAATCTTAAACATATGATTTCTTTCTCAAATATGTATTTATTACTTGTTTTCTTCCTTTGGATGTTTAAATGCAAAAGTAAAATTAATGATTAATTCCAAGATACACATGGAATAGTTTTACTTATTCTTTATATAAAATCGATGTAATTTCGCCTTCTTAGGGCATCTTTGGGAGTATGATTATGTACTAAAGTTCTATTATACAACTTTTGGTGTTTCATTCCCTCCGACCTACACTGTAGTGCAAAGCCGGAGGGTAGGGCGTAAGGCTTTCTTCGGCCTCCTTTCAGGAATCGTGAGAGTGAGTGGGTGGTGGTTAGGGAGAGAAAGATGAGACGGATGATTTTAAGACAGAAGAGAAGTGAAAGATTATCCGTGGAATAATTACTGCCCTCGCATTTGAACCACAGAAAACATGGACCAGAGTAACCGGAAATTCTATTTACAACGATTTCTTTATATACTAGAGTGCTTAGGTGGTATTTGCTCACGATATAGGAGGGGGTTGTTGCCAAATAAATTGATAATATTGCGGGCATATTTTCATTAATAATCAAACAATTAAATTATTCAGTTTTATTTCCGATTCTTCGAAAAATATATTTTTGGGATCTTATCTTTTAGACTACACCGTACAGTCATTCTTTATATCATAAATATTTATTTTCATATTTGTTGCACAAATTTTAATTATTACTACGCCCGTTAATAGGCTTTTATCACCTCCATAAATCTCTCTCATCTCCGTGTTAGTCAATCATAAATTTTCGTTATTTTATGGTATGGTATGGAATCGACGATCTTGGACCTTTATTCTGTTGAGACAAAACTTACCCGTACTTTGTCTATATAAAAAAAAAGAAAAACTAAAATTCTGAATTTAGTTTTTTATTTTTTTATTATTCAAATAGGTATCAAATTTTCTGCTTTTTGTGATTGATTAATCCCTTTAAAATTATCCAATAAATATTTTTTAATTCGTCTTGTAATTGAAATGAATTAGTATCGATATGTTTTATCACTATCATAAATTTGAAATTCTCATAAATGATTAATATAAAACTGTCATTTAAATTATTTATGTCCTTTTGATATGGTTATATATAAATGTATATAATTACGTTATTTTGGAACAATTATTGGGTGTAATAGTGAATGGCAATAATGACTTCAATCTTATTAATGTATATGATTGGATTGTTTAGTATAAGTTCAGAGTTGAATTTTATTTAGAAGCAAGCAACAGTTGCTTGAAAAGCGTTACATTTCCCGTGTGAACGATAGGTCGTTAAAGTATCAACCGAAAACAATAAATTTATTGGTCCAAAATGGATTTTAAGGGTGTTGTGGGGTTGTTTAGGTCTGGAACAGGTTCGGTCATTCGTCCTCGTCACCATAAATTGGCAGTTCACCTGCTGAAATACCCTCCATTAACAACCGGACCATTATCTGCCATTTATCACCATTGGTACTTCATTATTGTAGTAATTCGCGACAACACTCGCGAAATTGTTAGAATCTATATCTGTTGTCTACGTGTAACGTAGATTGATCACCTGGTGATTGTTATTGTCCAGTTTCTCCCCATTGTTCGTTCGATGTGCTTGACATCGGAAATGCGAAATACAATTTACAGCGCGTTGTAAAAATCTCAATCGCAACATAAAAGCCAAAATGCTTAATACCACGGACTTTAATGGATACATATGTTCACGAACGTTAATCGTGTAAAATCTAGGCAAAATTACTTGTTACAATATCGTATATTAATAAGTCCGACATTTGGTTCACTTATTGTTCAGAATAATCAGTACTTTTTTCTGTGGGCTGATGCTAGAAATCTAAAATTAGTGAAGTTATGAATTTTTGAAAAATTTTCCATGTTTTTCTCGGTGAAAATATCTACGATAGAGGCGTTCAAATTTTATGTTAAAGGTCTTGGTCTTGCACACTGTTTTTGAGAAATTATGATTACTCTGATAATTTTTAAGATAAATTCGAAAAACGGGACAAAATTGCAAATTACAATTTTGAAACATTGTTTGAAGAAAAAATTAACGACTTTTGTTGGGGCTATTTTTGACATTTTACTCCCTCGAGCGCCTACTTTATATTTATATAGGAGTATACCACGAATTTTAATTAAACAATTTGACATCAAAGAATCTTCAGGCTGGCCTATATAATTACTAAAAACTGAGGAATTATGCTGAGAAGTTTTACGAATTTTCTTGAATGTCTAAGAATGCCTTCGACGTTTGCCTACTTGTCCCATCACCTTACAGGCAACAATAAACTAGAGGTAAAATGTATTAAATCAGACGCTGGGGAACTTTTCAATGGTTTAAATGGAGAGACCCTTTGATCATTATCGATCAGTGAATTGAAAAAAGTAATTGTTAGCCATTATTAAACATTCTTTTGCACATCACCGACTTTTTTATAGTTACTTTCAATAAAATTACTTTTCGTGCTTTTCGCTCAGATAGTCTAATATTTCGGGGAAAACTGCAAAATTGCAAACGATGAAATTAATTTTATAAAACGAGCACAGCAAAATGAATTTGAAGAATTGAAACACTTTTGTGGAGAAATGTACGTTGCAATTAACATATATTGATAAATATAAAACGGTGCTTTCAGTTAATTTTAATTTAATTCAAAATAATATAGACACATTTCACGAATTAATCATAACTTTTGACACTTTCAAACAATCACAAGTCTAAAATTATTACAATCGAAAAAATTCGTATATCCTGGGCGCTGCTAGTCGCCGACTTATACTGTAGTGCAAAGCTGGAGGTTAGGGCGGAAAGCCTCCTTTTAAGAAAATTGGGATGAGAAGCGAAATATTATCTGTGGAATATAAATATTGAAAATATTAAATGCCAGTTTACGCTAAAGGAAATAAATATAATAAATAGTTGTTTGAACTAAAACCGAAGAATAATAAAAGTGAATGTAATTTTGAAGATATTTACGTTTAACAAAAGAAATGAATATAATGCAAAATAAATAAACACGAGTTCGTACCAAATTTAAAATTTCCAATAAACTATTGCTTGAAATGCTACACATACCAATAATTTTTTGTTCGGTCTTATTCAAAACACGTTTATGGGAAATAAGGTATCTATAAAAGATTTAATAAAATATTTTAATTTAAATATTTCTCAATCAGCACATAGAATATCAAAAATGTTTTAATTAAGCTACGGTGAAAAGGAGGCTTTGTCCAATTATATTTAAGCGAACGCGCCTGTGGGATAAATTTTATTTTATTTTAGTGGATGACGTTGATAGTTCGGTTTAATTTTGGAGTGGGAGGGATGTTAGGAATTAATTTTGAATAAGGTTCGTTAAACATTTTGTACAGAATGTGTGTGCCTGAACGTAATGAAAATGCTTTTATCTATTGGACGCTTTTATGTGGCGATCGGCAGAGTCGACCGAACTATCCACTACAGTTACAAGGCAAGAGTATAAATCAGTATTTTATTATCCTGCATGCTCCCTGTGAATGACTGATACGTTTCATACGGACAGGATTTGTTAATTTAGTTGGCATTTCCTGAATCCACTATGCACTTTCGCGTCATTAGTTTGGCTTCGCACAGGATAAATAAAATATCATGGCCACCATTCAATTTTACGATTTGGGCTAAAGTGCGCCGGCAATATGGAACCTCATAACAACTCGGGGAATTGTCGCTCTATCATAAGCGCTTTCACGTTCGCGTCAGTAGCGCATCGTTTATGTCAGAAAAGTATTTTTTACACATGAAAAAAAACACAAGTTTATGTTTAAATTTTTTTTTTATTAGAAGAATTCTAACAGTTTCTTGTTTTGACATCACTGTTGTCATCAAAGATTCTTAAACTAACTTAAAATTAAGAAGTGTTTACAATTTATAGTAGGTACTTACTTTCTATATATTTAAGGAGAAGTTCAATTACATGTATTGGACTATTTGAAACTTCTGTTACGTCATTAGTAACATACGAGTTGGAGGAAAGGTTGAGGCTTTCACGGCAGGCGTTGATCGACGTGAGTTCGTTTTCGGGTTTGATAATCGTGGTCAAGGATTGATTCCCCTCCTTATAGGAATCCTTGGTTGGAGAGTAATATACCACAAGGAGGAGAACTAATCCTGGACCACGGTCATCAAACCCGAACAACGATCAGATTTAACAAATTGTCTAATTGTCTTTCAGATCCTGAGTAAATACAAAATATGTCGTCTACATACTTAAAATACATAAATATGTTTTTGGTTAAAGGGATATTTGTACATAATAAATTATTTTCAAAGTGGTTCATATTAATTTCTGATAATAAGGGTGACAACGGGGAGCTCATGGGTAAACCATTTAGTTGTTCATAAAATTTGTTGTTGAAAGAAAAGTAGTTTTGTTTTGAACAAGTATGTAAGAGTATTTATATTTCTTGCTTATCTGGGGTTTCTAAATCTGAAGTGTTAATCATGGTTTTAAAATCCCACTGCCTAGGTAGTTCATCGTTTGCAATTGTGGTATATTATTATTATTAATGGACAAACGATCAGTACATCAAATTATTTTGGGTAAATTATTTGCTTAATATTCGGGAGATTATTGATTCGATTCCGGATGCTCTCGTCCAAATTTTCTGTGGGGTCCCTGGGCAAATTCTGGGGCAATAATATTCCCCAAATAATCTTTTACTTCTCTTCACACCGCTCACCCATCCCCACGATTCCTGAAAGGAGGCTGAAGAGGGCCTTACGCCCTACCTTCCCGCTTTGCACTACAGTGTAGGTCGGAGGGACTGCCCACTCACCAATCTGAGTAGATGGCGAGAATGAAACACCCAAAAGACGTTTTCTTATTTTACATAAGAACTAACCGAAAACGTATGCTTTACATTGTACATTTTTTTGTTGAAATTTCATAAGGTTCTACACCACTGGAGGGATGAATGTATGTGTGTGTGTATATAGACGTATAGTATAAAGGCTATGTAGCCAAAATTCAAAAGTGGTTACATAGAGCGTGGAAAACCGCTGCAAATATTATTTGCGCACGGTTGAAAGCGACTCCTGTAATAAGGTCGATTGTCAAACGGGGTATTCCCCGTTTTATTATGTTTGTTGGAAGCTTTGTTTGCGCAAAATATTAATGCAGCTGTTGCTTCATGGACGAGTTAAATTAAAACTGATTTTTTTTTTAAATAGTTACATTGTTATCTTTAATATATCTGTTGCAAAATGGATACCCTTAAGATTTATGGTATCGTTTTAATTAATTTAATTTAAATGACATAAGTGGTATTTCTATTGGAAATAGAATTACAAAATGAGAATGAATGATAGCGTAATAAAAAATTGGTACTATGTTACATAAATTATAATGATTTGACTATTAAATTTTACGATTTGTGCCTTTCATTCCTTGAACAGGATCTCAGGTTTAATTTGGGTGTCGCATTTCTAAAGAATCCGCGCCGACAATATTTAACCTGTGAAAGTGCGAGGTTCGGATATTTGCATTTTCGCCGTCAAAGATAAAAATTATTTATTGTGGGGTGAGAATTCTCATCAGTTTCTTTCTTTATTACTACAAAGGTGATTTCGGGGAGCTACAATAAAACATTTTATCGCGGCTCGAAAATAAGTCTTTTGCGTTGGATATAATCTCTTTTTGCATAACCATATAAGAGCCTTAAAAGAATTTGAGTTTTACGATTTTATTTGGCATTATCTTGCTTCGGTGGGTAAAGAAGCGTTATAGCCAGGCTCTACCCTCAAAATATTCACAACGGAAAATACACAAAGCCCCGACGAACGATTTCGGTTTAATTTCCGATGAAACATAAAGAGATATAGGATAAGATACCGCACAAAACCGATAGAATAAAAAAAACTTGTATTTTTTTATATAGCAAACAAAAGAACAACTCTCCCTTATAACAATAAAATTTCGCTTTTATTACAATGAAATGATAAAGGAAAAACAATGGAAATCTGATTTATTTATGTGTACCTATATACCTGTTAAAACTATAATTAATATACTTCAATGTGATATTACTTTTTGAATTAATTTGTAGCTACTACAGATTACGTCAAATTAATGAGAAAAATTTTGCTACTGCTGTCAAGCCCTCATCGGAAATCAAACTCGGGACCATTGGCTTTACGCGCCAATGCTATTACCATTAAACAACAAGAAGTGACAACAGTAATAACGACGTACATACTTACAAAGTCACAGAATCGTCGGAATCAATGTATATTTTTATTAATAATTAATAATGATATATTTTTGGATAATTTTTTAGTATAGGTAAATTTAGATACATTAATGTGATATTAATTTTTGAATTAATTTGTAGCTACTACAGATTACGTCAAATTAAGGAGAAAAAAATTGCCACTGCTGTTACGCACTTGCGTGGGAATCAAAATTTCAAGATACGTTGATCTCAAATTCAAAAAGGGAAAATTAGCAACATTTAGATTTTGGAATTACACTATTGCAAAATCTTGATGTGCTGGGTCATATCCTGTTCAACATATACCTCGGAAATGGCTACTTTATTGGCTATTTTGTTCTATCATTTCACATTGTAATCCTTTTAAAAGTGCCAAAAATTTGAGGTTAGAATATCTTAAAATAAATACACTTACGGTTTGGTAGTTTGTATATTTTGGAGTACAATACCAGATGTTTTATTATACTTTTTTTTGCGTGGTAATTTATGAAATAATTTAAGCTGAAGGGTCGGAAAATAAAATGATTGCCAAAAATAAATGCGTCAGGCAAATACATTACGGTTTAATGACAAAGGATAAATATTATCGGTGGGGATTGTTTGGCGAAATGATTTTTATAAAACGAATCGGAAACAGGATGGAGGATAAGAGAATAGTGAGCAAGTAAGCAAGGGGAAGCTGCACTTAAATTTGTGTTGTTACGAGTTACACTTTATAGCCGTAGATGGTAGTTATTTGTTTCTAAGGAGTAGAGCCAGGGCCTACTTCCTGCGCCAGTCCATCTTGTCGACAGATGGAATTATCCGTTTAGTTTCCTTCGAATACGACGTTTTTCTCGCCACCAGAGCACCATTGATTTATCGGACTATCTTGTTTCCGAATCTCTTTCAATTCCTACACATCTTGTTGACCTTTTCCTTTCAACACATACCAGTGTCGTCCCGTTATATTATCATCCAGTATCATAGTTTATGTATAGTTTAGTTTAAACTGTGTCTTTATTTTTGTGGACGTCGGTTTTTGTTTGATAAAAATAATAATAGGGCGTATGAGTTGCAGAACGTTCTTTAAAGAACGCTATTGGTGGTTAGAAATCTTGTAGAATTCTCTCTTCTTTCATCTCCTATATTGGACGAGATACGGTCGCCGTCATTCGTATCAGTGTTACTCCTTTTGTCTCCGTTCGGTCGGGGGTAATGAAGCAGAAATTTTTCATTATTCCTAATTTAGGTTCGACGGCTCCTTCAATTGCATCATCTCAAATTACTGATACGTAAACGAAGCGCTCCTTCTGCCATTTAATGATTTATGATCTCACTGAACCGCAAGGGATGACGATAATGATCCTGTTCGAGAAAGACGCATTGTGTCGTTTGAATATTTTCACAAAAAGCGGGTAAAAGACATGCCACATACTAAATACAGGGTGTCTTAAAACGTTTCAACATTAAAACACTTTCTTAGATTTTCTACGTTTATAACACAAAGACTTGGGTTGATTGGTTTATTTATAATAAACAAAATACAATGAGTGAAATTGAAAATGAATTTATCAACGTACAGCGTTGAGAGTTACTTTAAAAGTAATTAAACTATAATAAATTAACTAAAGATAATTTTTTTATAAATAAAACAGTGAGCTTATTTTGAATATCAACAATTTTAAATTAATTGGTGTGGTAGGGGTGCACCACTTTTAGACTATGTTACCTACTGTACCTATATATAAGAATAATGTAAACAATATCGCTTATAAGTCTTCTGAAGATGCCCTTGTAGGGTGAAACAATTGTAAAGACAATTAAAAATAAAACAGTGGAAAATTTACCAATTTGAAATTATATTTTATTTAATTAATTAAATAATCATACAGTGTCTTCAAATAATGATTTCTTATTAAATAAAAGTTATATGTATACCCTATAAACAAAGTTTTAACTACAGTATGTGTATATATTTCTCAAGTGTAATGACTGTCATGGCTGTGTCGGTTGCCGAGTTGGAATAAACATGTTCAACAACGGGCGAAAATGCGTATAATAAACATGGCGCTGTATGTTGATTCATCGTCGATTTTGCTGTCGCCAGCGAGTCATCATCTCTGGACCATGATGTGAAAGTGCGGTATTGTAATGCAACTATAATGACTACCACTAAAGGGTTAGATGATGAACAGCATGGGGGCGGAAGTAAAAATAAACTTCGATATGCAAATCTATACGCAGTTATTCACCCAGTTACACACCCGTTTGCACTTAAATGGCGTGCCTCTTTAGTTTTATTCATCAAATTTTATGGACCGAACCGAACGCACAAAACTTTCATATTTTCTTTTCGTTACAAGACAGTGAATAATTAAAAGTGGCATAAGTACGACAATGTTTAATGCATTTCACAAATATTAAATGAGACCATGGAGGTTAAAGTGAAGCAGAATGATCGTTCTTTAAAAATGTGTTCTAGAAGTTTGAAGAAAATAGTAAATATATTGTCTTCCAAAAAAGAAGGCATTAAAACCATTTTTCGTTTATATATTAAGGACCACAGATCCGACATTTGGAACGTGTCCTACACAGTAGGCACTGCGAACCGAAAGCCAAATCCCACAATCGGTTTCGACATATTGGGTCTCATCAAGTATTAGCCTGTAAAGGCCTTTCTGCCAGCGCCCACCTGATGAGACCAATAAGTCGAAGCAGGTTGTGGGATTTGGCTTTCGTTTTGCATTGCCTACTGTGTAGGACGCGTTCCATATGTGGGATCTGTGATCCTTAATATATAGACAAAAAAGGATTCTAATGCCTTCTTTTTTGGATTTGTTATCTTCGTCTAGGAATCTTTCGGAATCAACAGTGTAATTCAATGCCGGTTGTTTCAGTTGATTCTATATTTATATTTATATATTGTCTTAATAACAACACATGCTTTTTGCTATTGGTTAGGTTAGGTTAGGTTAGGTTAGGTTAGGTTAGGTTAGGTTAGGTTAGGTTAGGTTAGGTTAGGTTAGGTTAAGTTAAGTTACTACTACTACTTCGAGACAACATACTGATGCTACTGTTGCTAGCCTAAATAAAATTAATACAATTACAAGTGGAGAAACAAAATGGTCGGTGGAATTGTTCACATCAATTGGATCATTAAGTAATATATTTAATCTATTAAATATATTTTTGTATATGAAGTTTCTGCAGAATTAATATTTTGACTTTTAGGAAGTTGTTTTAAGATTTCAAAATTGTCGTTAAAATTGTGATTTGCTTTTAGTAGATATTCCGCATATGCAGAGTCGACCTTTTGTTCTGTGTAACTTCTTTTATGTTCGAGGTTTCTTTGATGAATGATAATCCCGTATGTTCCACAGAAACTTAATTTCAATTCCCGCTCTTTGACAAATAGAATCTAGATTTTAAACCTTTGTCAGTTTTGTTTTTGTTCTGTTTAATAAAAATATTATTGTATTTTGTGTAGATTTGGACTTTTTACGAACGTGCTAGTTATAATATTATTTGTTAAAGGATATATTAAGTTTAAAGTTTTCTTTCGGAGTTTTTAATTAAATAAACAGGATAACCATTATTTATCGTAATTTGAAAAATTCTGTTTAATTTTTTTAGAAGTTATATTTGTTTAAAGGGATAAATAAAATTGAATGCTGCTAGTTTAGCACACAAATACTTATAGGCATGTGAAAAATTGAGAATATATGTTTATTATTAAAATTAATTATTGTAAAATCGAGAAAATTTATAGACTTATCATTTCCACAATTTTACGGAACAAGCTTTTTGATATGAAAAGTAAACACGAGCATTAGGCATTTTGCAAACAATTTTAAATCGTCTGAGGCGTAACTGTATAATAATAAAAGCGCAAGATTTTTAATTCGTTTAACCATTAAAAGGAAATCGTAAAGAAAAACGGTAGAATTGCAGGGTGCTGCTATTTTAAATGGTAATAAGTAGAACAATAAATTTTTTATTATCATAATTTTCGTTGCGACAGTGTTGAGAAACATTTTCTTTTTATATTTACGGTTGGTTGCTACCGTCGTTAATTTTCTTTTGTTATTTGCTCTTCACTGGGCGATTATGGCAAGCAGTTAAAACACCCCACACCTTAAAAACTAAAATAGAACAGGTTGATTGACGGACCATTAACTGACAGCATTACTGATGCCGTTAGAAAAATAAGAGCTATTGTGGCTTTTATATTTACCAACGAATTTACGACCAATTTCGGCAAATGCAATAAAAATTTTACATCCAACCAAAATAAGAACAGAACCAGATCTCCGTAACTATTAAGCGTACTGCATCACATACGCAAACCATTATAAATAGTATTGCGTTTCTCAATTATTTTAAATATTATAATCGAATTACCTGATAATAACTAGTGATTTTAGACATTCTGATAGTGTGATAGTCATTTCGGATTTAAACTCTCTACATGTAGAGTCTACATCCAGCATCGGATATGAAAGGACCTCTGAAGAAGCTCGCCACTCGTGTTGGCGAAACGTTAGGAAGCAATTCCAACCAACGACGGTCTATAGACCCGAACGAGGACTTCACTAGTTCAGTTGAAAATAGTTTAGTGTTCTATAATGTCATCTCCACCCCACTCTTTTTTACCCCATCTGCACAATACAGTAATTTTTGATACTTTTTACACGAAAGTTCTTCATTTACTGTAAAACAAAAAATAATTACCTATAACAAAAATTAGTTTTATAAAACTCAATCCTATCCAGAAAATAGCTAATTCACTTGAATAATCGCTTCAGATATTAACTCATTAACTCTACTCCAGTGTTACTTACAAAGGATATTTTTTTAAATAGTTATTACCAAAAAAATGAGAGAGAAATTTTGAATCTTTTGAATTTAGAAAACAGTAGGATATGATCATAGATATTTTCTTGTCATATTAACCAATTTTCTGAACGGAAAAATGTGAATGAACATTGGTAGTTAGTATTTTGTATTGTGTTCTTTTTTGAGAGGAACATTTATCGCGTAACTATGTAATAGTAGTTTGAGGTAGACAGATTTGTTTTACGGAATGCAATTAACGTGTTTTTGCAATGTGATTTGTATGAAAGGTTGTTTATTTCATGGAAATTGCGGTGTTCATTTATCAGTAATATAACCGCGAAATATGTAACAAATGAGAGATTCGAATTGAAGCGATGTCAAAAGCCGGCGGATCAGTTTTTATTGCTTTAACGGATAAGCGATTGCGTCTGTTATGGGAATTATTATTTTCGAGAGCAGTCGAAAATTTCCAACATTCATCTGCCATTTAATCATACAGGCAGTTTTTATGAACCGTTCAAAATGGTTATGCTGATAACCTTTCCTGTTAACAGTAGCTGGCCAAATCGCCGCCATAAAATTAATTGGTCCGAACTCGTAAATCTATAAATTCATAATTTCCTGTTGTAAATGCGCCACCACGGACCCCATTTCACTCTCTCGACCACTCTATCTCTCTTCATTATGTTTCTACTTCAACTCTCCGGCCGCAACCACCGCACCGTCGCCACCCGACCCTTTTGTGTTGAACGCTTGCATGAGATGATGGTCAATAATAGCAAAATCGGGATATGGAGATATATAAATGACTTGAAAGTGAATTAGCATGTAAATTTGCACTGCTCTAAACGTGATGTAACAAAAAAAAAATACATTAAGTATAAAGTCCGAATCAACCCCTTTCAATTTCGCCATGGTACTAATGCAACTTGTAACTAAAAAATTAAGCGATGAGACCGCTGTATATTCTTCTATTACAAACCCTACGGAAAATATGAATTATTACACTGTCTTACCCCTTTTACTTTTATACGGTTTCCCGGTTCCAACCCTCGAACGTTCTGGTTTAAAATTATTCAAATTACATATTACTTTTTCGCATTTATATCAGGACGGAGAATTGTAAGTTGTTGCAGTCTATAATTTTCTATAATCGAATAACTGATCAGGAACTACTTATGTCAGCTATTGACCTTTAAACTTTTACATTTTTCATACACGTTCTTTATCTATTTTTTTTCATTTTGAAAGCAGATGTTTCGTTTTTATTGAGTAAACATTCTGTGACCTCTATCAGATCGTAAAAACCGGGACAGTGTTGTGTAAATCTGTGAACCCATTTTCGTTACTTTGCTATAAAAGAGGATTAAGTTAACTTTGACTTTTATTGCTCTTAAAATTAAACACCATGTACGTAATTTATTCGATTAAATGTTTTAAACGGTCGGTGAAGGGTGTGCGCAAAGTTACCGTTAATACACACCAAAATTTAACGTCAAAAGTGCAGCAAAATTTAATTCTTTAATCGACTGCATTAAAATAAATAATACGACGAGTTTTATTCATTTAATTGCAACAGAACGGAAATGTCAGATGACATTTTTTTATGCTTATTTTAAAAATTTCAGCTTTCATTATTTTAGAAATAATGGAAATTATACTATTTTTTAGCTATTGCTTAATTTGCCTGCTTTAAATTTTCGTAAAAGTATTTATGAATTTATTTTAGAAGTGGTGCATATCTTGTGAAACTGCATTTTTACGAAACACAAGAAAGAAAATAAAAGGACATGTTTCACTAGTTTATTTATCAACTCGACAAATTTGTTTTACAAGAGAAATACAGATGATTACTAAAATTAAGAACTACTCGCTGCCATTTAAGTAATTACAAATTGAAAAGTAGAAGGGGGGGGAGTTATAGGTGGTTAGTTCTAATTGTTTGTTAACTAAGTTAAGGTTATTAAATATAGCTTTCTTAATTTCATAATTTTCTAAAAGAGACAATTTTCTTGATTTGGGAATGTTTGAATGTAGAGGTTTGAAATTAACAAACAACGAACAAAAGCTATAACAGACGGTTCGTGATCTCAAAATGAAAAGCAGAAGCCAAAAAGTTTCTCTAAGTTTATCTAATCGCTATTAGTAGGTTTTAGGTTATATCCCGAGTAGAAAATAAGTAGGGTTCGGACTTGGGCCAGATCCGATATCCCAGCTGCCCTATTATTTCGGATCCGCCCACTTTATACTACCCTGACCACTGTGTGGTCCCGTTTACGTTAACCTACATGTGTAGATAACAAAGGAATCAACTGTGATATTTTCGCACCACGGTAGAATTGAAAGAATTAACAGAATAAGAACAAGTAATAGGTTCCCTAAAAGAAGTTAAAAAACAACAATAATGTTAAGATTCCATGAAAGGATTAAAATAGAAAATAATATCAGGACTGGACTGGTATATGTAAGGAGTTGGTATATATCATGGGTTCCTTATTGAGTTAAAATACGACAGACAAGTCAGGATCGGACCAGGATAGATAAGGGGTGTCCTAAAAGGCGTACGATCAGGTAATCAAATCAGGGCCGGTTTGGGATAAGTAAGGGATTTCGTAAAAGGGCATTCCCTTTTAATACCTGATACGGACCATGTATAAATACCGTATTACTGCATTGACCATTAAAGCCTGATCCGCTCCGGATAATATTATTAATATTATATTTCATTTCTAGTCTGGATATTTTTTAAACTTTTAAGGATACGTGCAGTCAGTGAAAGAAAATTTCGTGGTACAGAACCCTCTGTATGCGTGTCGAACTTGCACTTGGCCGTTTCTTTTTTTTATAGTTGATTATTTCTGGATTGTTTATTATAAAGAAAAGAATTTTTTGAAGTACTCCTTTTGAATTTTTCAATAGCGATACATTCAATTTTTTCTCTATCATAAACTGATGAGGTACGATCACACTTTTGTTGGAGGGACACATGTCAAGTCTCGGATCCTTTATCGCCTTCCTCATACGTTCAATGCACACATGCATGGCCATTACATACTTATGCACCGTATATATAATACACGCTAATCCTTGTGGGATTAATGTTGGAAATAAATTCCAGCAACCTTACGCTTTGTGCTATTCGTCCTGTTGTTCTTCTTTCTAAGGCATTTCAATGAGTACCATCAATCTCTGACTTAGTTGCCTGTGACAGATGAAGAGCTGTGTTATTTTAATCCGTTGCTTCGTTTGGTTATTTTGTACTCGAAGAAGAAATGTGTCAACGGAACGCTTATGAGAATGAGCATCTTCAGTAACATGCAGAAAGAAATGGAATCGTTTAAAGACGGTAATAAAAATAATGATTACAAGCGGGAACTGACTTTCTAACGACTTGGGTTTCTCATTTTCTGTTGAAGCGTCTTAAGCAAATTGGTGCTCAAATGAATACTAAGACAACAACCAGTTTTTATTTTGCGCCTCTAGTCACGAACTTGCTACACTAATTATGATCAATTGCAATATGAAAACTCAAATTACTCTAATGTAAACAACAAAGAGGGCATTCACTTTGTAAACCCCAAAATTTTAGGAGTGTATATGTGAAGATTATTTTTTATAAGTTCCCCCAAATTGTTGTAGAGTTGACATATAGTAGAAACGTGTTATATTAAGTGTAAATATTCCGACCTTTTGAAATGTCGATTCAGTGGGAGTAACCTTTTATATGTTCGATTGATAACCACCTATACGATGACATTTGACCTTTTCCATTAAATTTTCTGCTTCACATACGCAGAACTATGCAAATCCTACAATCATTTTTTGGTGAGGGTGACTTCCCTTACGTTAAAATTTGTTTACTTATTCATTTTAGAAATTATTACTAGTAGTTGGACAACGTGTGTGAAGGTAAGTATATAATGTGTAACATATTTAAGGATAATAATTAATTGCAGGCGTTCATAGGGACGGGCTTTTTATTTTCCAACCGACCGTTCGGCCCCTATATTACCAGGAAATTTTAATGAACCCTCTTCATCAGATTTCGTAACGATTGTCCTTATCATCTATCGGCCAATTACGTGCGAATTTGTCTGATTTAGTGCTCTATTTTAGCGAGTTATTCGAGATGAATAATTGCACGTCTGCGGTTTTACATTTTAAATCAAATGGGACAATTTTAGCAAATCAATTTTGATATAATACGGTAATGTGAACCAACAAACGAATCAAATTTGCGAAATTATTGTCTAAACTAGTTGAGCCCGTCCAAATTAGTTATTTTCATTATATTGAATATAATAACATCAATCGTATATGTCTAAATAAGTTTTATTCGGTAATTTAATGTTAATGAGCTAATCATCAGTATTTTACATTTTATCCTATATGAAAACAATTCAAAAAAGAAGGTTTTAAAATCCTTTTTCATCTAATTGTAAAGGATTAGAGATTCCACATTTGGAACGCGTCCTACACAGTAGGCGCAGCGCAACGAAAGCCATATTCCACGACCGGTTTCGGTGCGCTGTGCCTGCTGTGTAGGACGGTTTCGAAATGTGGGATCTGTTATCCTTAATAATTAGACGAAAAAGATTTTAAAACCTTCTTTTTTGAATTGTTATCTTCGTCTAAGAATCGTTCGGAATCAACAGTGTAATTCAATGCCGGTAGGGGTATTGGTCCTTGGAGCAGTTGTTTTTGTTGATTCCATGTTTATATTTACTATATGAAAATGTAAAAGTAGCAATAACCAATATGATTACTTCGCAGTGTATTATAAACCATCATCATTTCATTCTATAAGTCAAAAATTAGCTTCTTTCCATTTCATATTACATAAACTAATTAATTTACCGTCGAAAATAGGAAACTATGATAAAAAATTAGATAATGTTGCATAAATTGCTCAAAATAATGGATATTCCACAGTAGTACTATTCAATCTTCTGCATAAAAAAAGTAAAATATTTTACATTATTTACCCTTTGAATTTCTCAAACAAAACAAAAAATCAATAATGTATTTAAATTTAATTTAGAATTAACAAAATAATCTAAAATTTCATTAAAACTACCGAAGACACAACTGATAAAACGTCAAACTCAGGAGTCTGTTTACTAAAATGTGGAGGTGTAATGAATTCTACATTGGTCAGATAGGAAGATCTTTAAAATCATGTATAAATGAACAGCCCTATCCGGAACATCTATCGATTGAATAGCATAAATTTAATGAACAATCTAGAACAGTAAATAAGGGTTTAATTTAACCGAAAATATCTTATAAACAAATGCAGTAGAATGAATATCATTATTAATGACCAAATATATACAAATCTGTAATCTCCTTAACTAAATATAATTCTTAAGTTGTTATCCTTATCATTATCCTGGTACTTTAGTAAATATATATGCTACGGGTAATGATGTAAACCGGTCATTTACGCTATCGACCGGGCAATGTCGTAAATTCTCTGTAACAGCGGGCAATGTTTTTAGGTTAGGTTAGGTTGTTATCTTGTAATTATCATCTTTGACAAGGATAACCGGCTACTATTGATTCGATATTTTTTTGCTTAATCCGGTACACAGAGTATTTTTAACGATACCATAACTGTGGACCATATTTAAATGTAAGCTCCGTTTAACGTTAATTTTAACAAATCAGCTGCGAATAAAATTGTTGGAAGAGAATGGTGGAGTTAATGTTGCGTCACTGTTGTTTGAGATGTTCGTTTAGGCATTGTACCTGATTCTGTCAAGAGGAGGGCGAGAGTGAGACAGTTTGTATGATACTGTCGGTTTAGATCTAAAAGTGGTGAAATGAGTCGGCATCGGGAGAATGAGCGAAAGCCAATGTCGAACGCCAGTGGCTATTACCCCGATCTACTGCTCATTTGCATACGCAACGGTAATAATACTGGGAAGCCCGCATCGCAGTATTTAAATGTAATTGGTAGTGACGATGACCAGCATAAGTTAACTTGTACATATCTTCCGCGGGCAGTCTTCTAATGGACACCACGTGCTACGACGCGCTGCAAATAATCGTCCTGGCCTCGTCGTCTCGCTACGCTCGTTATTTTTGATGGTGATCGCGATGGGGTCACTTTTTTTTTTAACGTCGAGGGTTCCCTTTTGTTTACTTCTTCCGAACGTCCGTCGGCGTCAACCGGCATTCTCACCCCTTTCCTTTGACGCTCGTCGTTTAAATGACCGACGATTCGGTCATGTTATTAGTCTGCCTTTATTTATTGTGCCTTATGAGAAAATAAAACCAGTTTATAAACGTAATTGTCACCTAATTTAGCAGATTCATCCAGGAGAACATTTAAAACACGTGCATTTGATGATCTTTACGTTTCGTAAGGGAAACTGTCATTAAGCTCACGATAATAATACTAATAAAGTGAGAGATGCCAATTAAAAATATTATAGAAGTTTCCCAGAGGGGTAGTTTCGTATCACATTGGTCACATAGAAAAACATCGGCAGCAACGAAAGCAGTAGAAGCAACGGTGGCTAGGGTGACGGTGGCTATTAATTACTAATCTGCCGTGTGCTTACGTTTTAATGGAGTGTTATTACTACCCGCACAAGGGATGAACCACTTATACCTCACCTACGCCAACACAACTCGCTAATTTACGTCTCTCAGACTTTATTATGATCACCAAGAGATGTCACTAATTATCTTGTATTATATGAGTAATTATTAGCTCCAAAACAACGTAACAGGCGGACTGAAAAGTTCGTAGGCTAGCATAGAAATTTTTTTTATTTTATAGAATTTGATTTTATTATTTAATATACAATTCAATTCACGATACAACGATTATAGCGGTCATAGAATTTTTCGATACCTTTTTTATAATACGATTTGTCTTTAGCCTCAAAATATGTTAGACTTCAGTTTCGGCGATTACGATTACCTCTTCATTGGCGCGATATTTCTGTCCAGCGAGCATCCTCTTGAGGTCTGAGAACAGAAAAAAGTCGCTGGGGGCCAGATCTGGAGAGTACGGTGGATGCGGAAGCCCAATTCATGGAATTTTGCCATCGATTTCATTGATTTGTGACACGGTGCATTGTCTTCCTGCATGAAACAGCACTTTCTTTTTTTTCAAATGAGGACACTTTTCCCCGATCTCGTCTTTTAAACGTTCCAATAACGCTGTTTATGGTTTTCCCCTTTTTAAGATAGACAATGAATATTATACCATGAGCATCCCAGAATACTGATGCTATAACCTTATATGATTTTACAATTAAAAGAATCCTCTAGTTTGTATTAATTGCAAATCATAGAAAATAGTCCAGTTAATTTAAAATCCATATTATGTAAAAATAAAACCATTGATCCCTCAGATAAAACTGGTGTTTATCGTTTAGGTTGTAATTCGTGCAATGCTATTTATTTTGGACAGAGTGGCAGGTTTATTAAAAAACGCGTTTCCGAACATAATAACACCATTAACAAAAAGGATAGCAAATGTGGTTTTGCTAAACATTGCATTACTAATAATAATCATCTAGACTTGGATAAGATAAAAATTTTACATTGTAACATCCCAAAAAGCAGGAAACTGTCTCTCCTTGAAAATTTAGAAAAAAGAAAAGCTGTTCATAATAAATGTAATCTTGTAAATAACCAACTAGATTAGTATCCCATAATTCCCCTTTGATTTTGTATAAATCATAACTTATTTTCTCCACCACGTTTCTTGTAATTAAATAGTATAAATTGTTTTAACACATTTAATATTATCTAGATAATGGTCGAATCGACCGAAACAATATTGTCGAGACAATAAAAATTTCGTGAAACTTATTTGTTTTTCTTTTTGTTTCTTTGAATAAAGTAAAAGATTTACAATTTTGACATTATAATACAAAACCGGAAAAATTAAATTGAACGGACTCTAGCTACACTCAAGTTGTATCGATGCGACTATTTCACATACCCCTCGTGAAGTTCCCAGGCCTTGACAGAATATTATTAACTACTCGTATATCGTCTATCGCTGTACTGAAACATTTGACATCGTACAAAGAAAATAATTGAATACGTTAGAAGTTAATTATTCGAAAGAGCGTCACTCCAACAAACCCGTGCAGCCATCGATTGCGACGCGAATACTCGTCGGCTAATTGCGATTTGGTGACAATAACAATGACGGCGTTCACTTTGAGTGCCCTAAGGAACGGTGAGATTTTGAAACATTTCGCAAAGTAGGCGCGTGTGTCGCACAACGTGACGCCACTCCATAACTCGCCTCCTGCGGTCCTTTAATCGATGTCCCTTCTATTTTAAGTTGTTGCCCTCAATCGGGATGGGAGGAAGAAGCTATCTTTAAAATTAATTTTGCCGCCATAACAACCGCCATTTTTTAGGGTTTCATATCCCAAAATGAAAAGCTGAACCTTAAATTTGACATTGAAACCTGAAACTCGACACAGCAATCAATCCAATCGTATTGATACAAATACGAATTTAAAATTAGCACTCAAATGGTGTTTTTATAATAGAAATACTGTTTATATCGCATTTATTGTGAAACACCATATTTAATAAATAGGTAAAGAGTATAAAAACAATTTTGGGTTCAAGTTTCACTAATTTATTGTTAAATACTCAATAATATTATTTCGACATTCACGTCATTTTCAAGAGTATAATTTCAGAAATTATAAATAAAACTCAACGTTTAAAGTCACAAAATTATTTATTGACCACTATAGCCATTTTACCACGCAGTGGCTTTTTCAGGTGGAAGATATTATAAACTTAAACTCTAATACAAAATCTCTTATATACTAAAATTATACTAAAATAGGGAGAGGGAAAGATACAAAATGGGACAGTTAAATATTAAGAAGAGATGAATTATTTACATCTATTTGATCGTTTATTATTAAGCCTAATTTATTAAGTTTGTTTATTTCTAGACATTTAAGTAAATTTAGTTTTAACCATTTCTTTTCCAAATGTAAAATTTTAATATTATCATCGAAATTATGAGAATTCTGTACTAAATGTTCGGCATAAGTAGAATGACCGTATTTCTTATAAAGCTTTTTTTATGTTCATTTAATCTATCTAAAAAGGATCTCACCCGTTTGACCTATGTATGATTTGTTGCAAGTGCCACAATTTAGTCTATAAACACCTGATTTTGAATTTTTATTACTTGGGTCTTTATTATTTAATAATATGTTACCTAAAGAATTGTTAGTTTTAAAAGAAATTAAAGAGTTTGTAAATTTAGAAATATGTTTTGCTGTTGACAGAAACATTTCCTATATAAGTGAGAGAATAATAAACTTGTTTTTTATTGCTGTTAAAACTAGGATAGATCAAGTTCCGAGTTTTTTGTGCTAAGTTTTTATTTAATAAATTAATGACCAAAGAATGATGATAGCCATTATTAATGGCTATTAGACAAATTCTATTAAGTTCTTTTTTAAAATTATCTGTTGACAATGGTAGAGTAATGAGTCTATGTAGTCTAGAATGGAAAAAAGCTAATTTGTGCGAAACAGGATGAAAAGAGTTAGAATTAATTATTGTGTCCGTATGTGATTGTTTATGATAAATAGAAAAACTATGTTTATTGTCAATATTGTATAATGTTAAATCTAGAAAATTAATTGATTTATTCTCTTCTATTTCCATGGTAAATTTAATTTTACGATGTAATTGATTTAAAAAATTGAAAAAGTTATTTAATTGTCTATTAGAAACTGGAAAACTAACTATAATATCGTCCACATAACGATACCAATAAACACAATTCTTAAATAAAATGTTCTCCGAAATGATCTTTTCTAACTCATTAAGAAATATTTCTCCCAAAATAGGACTTAGCGGGTTAATTTCATATTAGTATTGAAAATGACGGAATGTCGAAATAATATTACTGAGTATATAACAATAAATTAAAGAAACTTCTACCCAAAGTTGTTTTTATATTCTTTACCTATTTATTAAATGGTGTTTTAACTTTTATATATCTTTAGAGGCATTTCTGTAAAAGTGTACTGAATGAGTTTTGAAATTAATTGATTAAAATAATCATTTCGGACTTGCTGTTTACCATGAATCGCATTTAGCGGCTATTTTGAATGACAAATCCTGCTTATTTTTGTAGAAAGTATTATTAATTACTTATTGGAGGATGAAGAACTCCGGGTAATAGCTTAGAAAATCCAAAGCCACCATTACCGTAAGTATGTTTGACTAATGCGGACATTAACACTTCAAATAAAATTAATAAAGTAATTTTATGGATCCTTTTTTATTATCATCTCGTTCGCAAGGAACAGATGGTAACATGCGGCCAATACCGCGCAACATAGACGTCTACAAGTTTAGAATTTCAAACGTTACACACGAGGGGTTGCGTTATTAAAAAAAATCCTCAGCTAAACAAGACGATCGTAAACCAACAGATTTTAAATATTGGGGACGACAAGCCATCTGGAATATTCGACTATGCTACCGACAATTCAATCTGACACATTCCTTTTCCCTTCAACATATTTTTAAGCCAGCAAATTACCTTACAAATTTCACACCTCATTTAAAGAAAAAAAAATATGAGCTGGAAATAATTTAATAATTTATAAATTCCCCCGCTATTTTATCCATCTACATCTACATACATATACATACCATACATACATGGACGTGCAGCAGCTACTCTATAAAGTCTATTTCTTTTTTAATTAATAAGAGTTATGGTGAATTGTTTTAAAAAGGATAATCGTTATCTGTCTTATAAAAGTGCGGTAAAGACAATAGACGTTTCGAAGGAAGTAGGATTCAAAATTGGAGTTTACATCGTAAAAAGTGAACCCCTTCTATTAAGGGTTAATCCAACGCAAATCCGGCAATATTTTAGACATTTTTATGTAAAACTGACTTTGACAGTAACGCCGAAGAAAATCATGAAAGGGTAACCGCTCCGTTTGGGGGAATGCGAATTGTCACTAACTATACCATTTCTATCCACCCACCCTCATGCTTCACTTAATCCCCAGTATTACAACCACTACTGCTCGACATCACGTGTTCGTAGGGGGCTGTGAAGTGAACTGACATGACTAGTGGTCTTGAATTCGATTTAAAATTATTACACCTTCCCCAAATTGCTTTATCCAATAAAGACCAATACTGTTTTAAGAACTCATCCCTAACCGCATCTGTTTTCTACGACAATATTTTTTACCACATTTGTCATTCCAATATCCATTAGAAATTTATTTTAATTTTCATTTTTCTGATACAAAAACATTATTACGAAACTAAAACCTTTACAAATTCAAACCTAACGATTCCGTACAAATTGTGAATGATGAAAATCAATAGCAATTATTTTACCGTTTGAGTTTTCGATATTTAGGAAATTGCTTCCAATTATATATGAAATGAAATGAGCATTACAGGGCAAATGGTCAATCATAAGGTTTCTCACGTGTCCAATTTCGTTTGATGCGAAAATTGTGAAACAAGACTAATAATGGCTTCGGTTGTTATTGACCGTCTCTCCACTCCAACAATAACAACAACCCTTATAAGTAATATATCTACAAGCAGGTATAATGTAATTATAATCATGTACATAAGTGAATGAACCACTAAAAAGCCTGTCACGTGTGAGTTTCTCCTACTAATCACGAGTATTATATATATTATATTTACCATACATACATATATACATTTGCTTTGATAAAGGGCGCAACATATTTTTGCTCAAAACTTTTGTAACGATGGTTTCCGTTATAAATCGTTTTTTGTTTTTATAACCGCGGTTTTAATCTAAACCGAAAACCAATTAACCGATTTTAGCCAAAAATCATTAATAGGTTTCATTTTTTTTGTTTTTGTCGGATTGTAATATTTTTCGATTATTTCCGGTTTTTGCCAGTATAAGTCCGTAGGCTAACATAGTAAAACACATTGTTTTGGTAAAAATCAATTGTTCTATTCAATATAGTTGCCTTCGAGAGCAATACAATGATTATAGGGGTCATACAATTTTTCGATACCATTTTTGTAGTATGATTTCTCATTAGCCTCAAAATAGGCCTCAGTTTCGGCGATTACCTCTTTATCAGTGATGAATTTTTTTTGTCGTCTGCAAATAGAAAAAGTCACTGGGGGCCAGATCTGGACAATACGGTGGATGGGGAAGCAATTCGAAACCCAATTCATACAACTTTTCCATCGTTTTTATTGATTTGTGACACGGAGCATTGTCTTGATTGTTTTAACTGTAAATGTGATTTAGACAAATAACAACCTGTTCTCTTAAATTTTTTAGATATTATTTCCTCTTCATTTACTAGTCCGCTAAAATCCAAGTTTTAAACGAATATAACATGGCTAGACGTGTTTCATTTTGAGATACGAAACCCCAAAACCGGAATTAATTTTGGGTACACTACTTTGTATTCAAAGAATATGAGATTGTGTTTCTGTTTAGTGAACTGTTGCATAACGGGAGCAAGTGGTAAATTAAAAAAGTGGTAACTATTTAACATGGCTGCGAATTATGAAATGCTGCGCATACCATGCCCGCAGCGAAGTGCTAATTTGGCAAAGTGAGCATGGTATTGTTTGACACTAGTACATAACAAGTGTTAGCTACGCTTCCGGAAATTAATTAATACGTAGAAAAGCGAGGCGACAATGACGTGGTCGCCATGCCCGACAACATCAGCTTGACTGCATAGCACGCATTAGTTTTAATATTAAGGGGCCTCAAATTTTTAATCAAGCCGACATTCAAATATTCCAACAGGCAGCGTATTAAATTCCAAAATTGTTCAAATGTCACCGAAATTAAAGTACTGGATCATGTTCTGCTTCAATACTCTCTACACCAAATCGCAATTAAATCCAAATAATTCCAACTTTACAAAAACTCACTACAATGTATGCATACAAAATACAGTGCAAGTGTTTTCTTTCGTTATAGAAAGTTTTCGATATTTATATATTTTTTTTCACCAAAAATATCACAAACATGGTCTGAAAGCATTTTTTGACAATTTTTACCACATTTGCTGATTTTGATTTTTTTTAATAAATCGTCAAACAATGCTAATAGACTCATATGTTTGTGATGTTTTATGAAAGTCTTGGCGAAGAATTATATATAATATTATTATTATAAAAGTAGCTATTAATAGCCCAGCTCTTTTCTGTCGTTCAAACAAAAATTGTCTTGTCAGGATCAGGATTATGTCTGTTGTGATCTTGGGCTAGACCCAATCTTGTCTACATTATAGGAATTTGCCCTATTTCTTTATTGGAAATTTATCCTGTACATATAAGTATGAAAACAATAACTAAGTTGTTTCTGTTGATTCCATATTTATATTTACTTTGTGCCAGCGCCCACCTGATGAGATCCGATAGGTCGAAACCGGTTGTGGGATATGGCTTTCCGTACGCTGTACCTACTATGTAGGACGCGTTCCAAATATGGGATCTGTGATCCTTAAAATTTAGACGAAAAAGGATTTTATTGCCTTCTTTCTATTTAGTAGTCATTATTAATATTAGGGGCTGAGGTTCAGGCGCTGCGGTGCTATGAGGACTGTAGGCTGCGGTTATACAGTTATCTAACTCATTAATGACCTCAGTCCAGTTTTTGGGCAGAGAAATCTGTCTTGCAGAGGTAGTGCGGGAGCAGGGTGCTTGCCCTTTCCCAAGAGTAGGATTACAGCATCATAAATGTAAAATAGATGATTATAGTAATGATTGGCTGCGGTCAATGTATTTCTTTCATACTAATTTATATTGCAATAAGGCATTATTTAGAGTTCGATGCATAATAAGTAAAGGTATGCTTGAGTACTCACATATTTATTTTTATATTTTCATAGTGATTGACATTGTTTGATTGAGTAAGTGAACATTTGTTATTTATATATTCAAGTAAGTGTTATATTTTTCAATTTATGTTTGTTGGATTGCTATCAACTTATATTATTGTTGCGCTCGGTTTTTTGTGCATCTTAACACCTACTACCAAATTTTCAAATCTCAAACAGGCTTAGTTTTCCCAAACCGTTTAATGTACCACTTAGTTCGAATGACCCTATGTGCAGTTGATCGTGAATGTTATTTTTGTTGCTGGCTGCAGTTGGATTGTGCCGAAATACTTGGACTTCAATTACAAGGAATCGAGATATAATTTGTGTTGTTTTTGTCACGCCATTGAACGAATGACACGGCTGCATTTGCTTTTAAGAGATGGTTGTAAGTTGAAGGAGAATAATATGATGTATGTGTGTGCGTATGAGGATAACGGGCGTCCACAAGCCGATATATGCATGCCGTGACCGAACCATGTAAATTACCGAATGTGCTCGTCACGCCTGGAACCCTCTGCGTGTTATGTCAAAATTATCTCATCGTTTTCGGAAACCGGCTATTTTATTTAAGTTGCGTTTAGATTAATATCAAATAATCATGATTCTTTAACAATCCGCGTGAATTTATTCAGGCCACCCCATGGTTATCGGTTCGTAACGCACCCTTCAAATTCTCAGTTTACTTACAGTCAACTTATCTACGCATGTTACTAGAATGAGTAAATTTTGTTAGCCTTTTATTCCGAAAATTACAAGGAAATTGTTTTACGGACGAAAATCTGACAACCAATAATTCACAAAAACTAGAGGGGACAAATTGTGTGTCATTGTTTGTAGTTTAGGTAATGACACCACCAAACTTATAATATAGTACCTCTAGGTACACATATTATATAGAATTATCTTATTTATAAAGAACCTGCATAAACGCACTGTTATGGTACAGAACTCTAATAAGAAGTCATTATCGTCATATCACATTTTACTATTTTTTGATTTTCATTTATTATTAAACACAGTATATGTAATAAGGCCCTGGGATGATATTGTTTTGGAATATCCTTAATATTTTGTTTATGTATTTTATACTATTGATTTAAGAGAAGAATAAACACTTATTTGAGGAACGTACATTTCTTAATCATGATCTTTACCAACAGAAATTTGAAAACAATTAAACAATTAAAAACAAACGCAAATTACTTTATTTTATCACTTTATTTAGTTGCCATCTACGTTACTATAGTTTAGATACAACGAGTATCATTATCAAGGGATTCTTAATGAATGGATACAGGTACCTATTGAAGGGTTTATATACATGAATGGACTAAGGGTAACTAGTAATATTATAAATAACGTTATAGAATTTTGTAGAGAGGTGTTTGGTATAAATCTATTTGTTCGTTTAAGATGATTTTGTTTGGGTTTTTTGTTGATTTATGAATTTTTATTGCTTCTAACATATTTAATTCAAATCCTTGTTCTGTAAGATGTAGAACTTCAAGATTTCCCATGTCTCGGAAGCGGTGTTTACTATTGATGCAGTGGTTAGCGAAATTAGAGTCCGTTTTTTTGTAGTTTAAAGGACCGGAGGTGTTCGTTAATTCGGATTTTCAACTGTCTACCTGTTTGACCTATATAGAAGGAATCCCTTTCAAGACATGTTAATTTATAAACTCCACTGTTTTCGTACTTATTTATTTTATCTCTTGAGTCGATAAAAAATGTTTCTTAGCGTGGTGGCTGATTTGAAACATACGGTGATGTTATGGTGTAAAAGTGCCTTAGCGATTTTTGGGGATACATTACCAAAATACGTCAGAGAAACTCATTTTTTTATTTTTATTTTTGACCGGAGGGAATATATTATAGAAAGCTATTTTATACGGTTTTTTATTAATTAAATTTTGGATAATATGTTTATCAAAACCATTTTTTTGGATATAAATTTTATTGTCAATAGTTGTTTATCTAAATCTTCTTTTGGTAGAGGGATCTTGAATGCTCGGTAGATAATGGAATTGTAAGCGATTAGTGGAACTACGAACTGTGGTATCTGTCAATGTTGGTTTACGAAAAATGTCGAATTTGATTTTATGAAGATCTCGATATAATGTTAAATCTAAAAAAATATTTTGTTATTCTGTTCTATCTCTAAAGTAAATTTAATTTTTCTATGGATGTTATTTATTATATTAAGGAACTGTTGTAGTTGTCTTTGCCTACGTGTAAAGCAGGTAATGACGTCGTCTACGTACCGATAGTAGAACGGTGTCGTCCTATTTGCGGTCAGTCCATCGAGCGGTCAGTGGATTTTTCGGTCAAATCTTTCTTTAATGTAAAAATGGAGGAAGGGTAAAATTTATCTGTCGATTTTGCGGTCAAAAAAGTGTTACACGTGTATAATGTATACACCTTTGTTTTTGAAAACAAATTGGTTAGGTTAGGTTAGGTTAGGTAGTGGTATCCATAATAAAGGATATGAGTTTGTCACTCGTGTGCCTCAGTTTGAAAATGTAAGAAGTTCGCTATATAAAAATCGCTTATCGACTCAAGGAGTCCAAAAAGAACCATCATCTCGAGAAGAAATCGACGTATTTAAATGAGATGGAAAAAGTGACCGCTCAATCTACAATTTTTACGTTTTACCGCAAATTACACGACCGCTCGATCCATACAACCAGTAGAACAGGATGTGTTTATTAAACATGGGATTTCCCGCAATTATCCAATTTTTGAAAAGAATTATTTGGTTCAGGAAAATCGGTGACGTGAATCATGTTCGTTCAGATAGACAATAATGAGCAAAAACAACCAAATTATTGAGGTACTCACGATAATCTAGAAAAAGGTATTTATGCCATTTCGCTCCCTATACGGACATATTTATTTTGTTTGGATATGCGTAGGTGGTAATGATTTCTTTTGGTAGCGTTGTTGGAGTATTTAATGTCACTCGGTTGTTGTGCGTGATTGAAGCAGTCGTCTTCCTATTAGTGGAAATTATATCGGCCAAAGTAAATTGGCATTTCGGAAGGATCCCTTATTTTCTGCCGTTCTAGACGACAATAAGTGCATTCAAGGGACCAAAGTGGCGATCAAGCATATCGTACACCAGTGAACTTTAATACGAAACATCAATTAGTGTATCAGCCGAACCGTGAGAAAACAAACAATTATTCGGCAGCAAGAGCATCCCTTAAGTGTGCGCTTGTCATAGTCATCCGGAACGTGGTCACCCCTTCCATCCGCGTGCTGACCACCGGTCACCGTACTCAATCGGTGACACTTCAACACACGCATTGCAATACTCTCTCTCTTTGTCACCCGTTCTCTTGTTCCACCGATCCCGCTGATTGTCACGCACCACAAGCCTGCAGTTTACTTCACAGATCAAAGCTGTCTATTTGTATTCTATATAATGTCCACGTTTACTATATATATGTATATAATATAGTCTCTATGTGATATACAATATAATACGCACACTATGCGCTTCAAACACATATAGGTTTGGGTACATTGTTTACAGAATTACAGTATGTGCAACGATGAGTGAAACTCACCCTCATCCACCCCCATTTATAGATTAGCCAAACGTCTACTGAAATGTATGTACCTATACCTTTTCCTTGGAATATTTCAATTTCAATTTCACCTAATGAGGTGTTCTAGATCAGTGTTTCCCAAAGGGGGGCAATTCGATGGTCGGAGGGGGGCAATTTGAGAATTGACTCGACATGACTTTACCCCCTTCGCTACGGGCTTTTTACATGCAATGCTTGATGTAAGCAACAAATTTTTTGAAAAAAACAGTTTTTAGTTAAAATAGGCGGCTTAATTTATTAAATATAATTCCTTTGACGCCACCAAAATCTCAACTGAGCGATTAGAGTCGTTAAGTGAACTTGTCAGCTATTCACTATGTTGTATCTTAGCCTAAATTAACTCTGATATTGTTTCACAACCCAAGCTGGAATAAATATATATATATATATAAAATATAAATATAAAATCGCTGTACAATAAGCATCAAGCGCGCAGATCAATCAATAAATTAAGTTTTAAAAAATCTATTTTTTCAAATTTCAGTTTTTTATCATATATTAGTTCATTTTTTTGTTTTGAAAATAATTTCACAGAAATTGATTCTAAAAACCACCATTTATATTACTAATAAAAAGAACAAATAAAATTTTTATGCTTATTATATTATAAAAGGAGGACATGGAGATTTTAGAAATGTGACCATGTGGGGCATAGCCTAAAAAAGTTTGGGAAACACTGTTCTAGATCAAAGTAAATAGTTAGCCAAAAACAATAGCAATTTTATTTTGTAATAAATGAACCAGTTCATAAAAATAATTTATTAAACTTTCGATAGTGCAACGTTTGTGAAACATTTTATAAACTGTTAAAAATAACGTAGAATAAAACACAATGTTATTTCACTAATATTTATTGAACTCAACAATATTGTTTCGATCCTCAGCGATCATTCTCAAGAGTACTTAAACTAAAATTTAAAACTAATGCCAATATATTTATACTAATTACAGATTACATAGGAGTAGTGGGGAGCTTGTGGATCCTAATTCAGTCTGATTGTTAACTAAATTTAGGTTTTGGATTATATCTTTTTTGATTTCTATATTTGTTAGCATAGATAGTTTTTTGCTATTGTGTATATTAGTGTTTTTTATATCAAATTAATTAATTTTCTATAGTAAACCCTGCGTACATAGACTTTGGGGACCCTTTTTGAATGTTAAAACCCAAATGAAATAATTAAAACATTATAGATTTTATGTGCTTTTGTATAATGAGTTTATTATAGACAAGGTTAATTTATTAACATATAATGTTAAAAGTCACGTTTTTGAAGAAAATCGGTACATCTGCAGGTTCATTTGAGCATGGGTTCTCAAACTTCATTAGGGCCCTGATGGGCTCATGCCCAAAGTATCTATTAGGTAAAGTAGAGCAGCCCTTGCGTTGATCGGTTATTACCGTATTTTAATAAATTAAAGCAGTATCATTTGATGATTTCACTTGAACAACATTAGTCTTCGACATATCTTAACCTTAAATTCCAAAAAATTCATTTTGAAAGTGACCATTTTGTGACCTCTACGGCGTGAAATAGATGAATAAAATAACCAAGAGAAATATTGTAATTTTAAAATCGGAAAAATTCTAGTTTGGATTGTTTGGTTTTGAAAATAAAATATCTCGATATTATATTAATGTTTTTCTGAGGCTAAATTCGAGTGGATCATTTAAGAACATATCGAAAATAATAATCTTGTTTTATGTTTGTTTACAACTTTTCATAGTAACACTCTTGAAAAAGAAAGGACTCTTGAGAAATTGTTGTCCTAGGATATTTTAATCTCAAAATCAAACAAGCTAAATTAACATTATTTGTATTTTGAGGTTAAGATATTACGTCAGAAATTAGTACCCCCTTTATTTTGGTTTTTCATGTCAACCCCTATTTTGTTGGTCTGTGTTTTTAATTTAAATTTTAAACGTTGAACCAATTAGCGAAGTGTGTCGATATTTCAATATGTTGTCAACGTTAAATTTCGCACTCCTAACTGATGCGTTTTGTAAAGCTTTGTATCGTGTAGCATTCGTGCCAGTGACCTTATAGATAAAATCTGCAATATCCCCATTTTATTTTTTGCTTATTACACTAGGTGCGGTTTACTCTATCCATATTTTCTGTTTTAATCAGAATGTTTCCATTATTTACATGGTTACCTGTTTTGTTAGAGGCTAATAAATTACCCCGACCTATGGCAGGCAGAAACAAGAAGAAAAAGCCATACTGGAAGCGCAGTATTTTATGTTTCATTCTAACATTCTGCCCTTCATGCAAACTTAATTAAGCTAAGTAATACTGAAAAGACCTTATTTATTACGCAATATTAGATGCCTGTATTTATATACGACAAAGAACTAATAGCTATCTCTTGTCTTTAACGGCCTTCTTAATGAGCCATCCTGCCCTAAAAGCCCTTTTATCCAACCAGGATTTTTGTCTTTTAAAAATCTCTCGCTCTATATCAGCTTTTCAGATTAAACATCTGAACTTCTTTTTGTCTCTTTTCATTCGGTCTTTTTTTATTATCTGTCCGCATGCAGTTTTTATCTTTCACACCAAATACATATAATTGGGAGATTCGATAGTGTAACATTTGTGAAACATGATTCATAAAACTAATTTAATTTAATTTTTGATAAACTCCACTTTTTGATTAGTCTTATATATAATTGGAATGCTCTTCAATTTTTATCGACACAATAATAAAACAAACACTTGCTAACATTTTCACAATATATATTGAAAGACCTAGACACCTGTTATAAGTTGTTAAAATTTATTATTTTTTTATTTTAGGCTTCCATCGTGGACATAGTAGCGAAGGGTGAGTCAACATTTTATTTAACTTGTCGATTTGATTTGTAAATTAAATAAGAAAAGTATTATGTTTGTGTTACTACCTCAACGATTGGAATTTCGTTCAATGTTAGAAAGATAATTGTGTTCGAAGGGTAGTATTGTCTTGCACCCTAATGATAATTCCCTTCCGTATCGACTTCCCTTCTCCAGTTCTTGGACTTATTGTACCGTAAATTCACTACAGCTCTATGATTTGTGCAGATAAAGTTCACGCAGACATCCTGCGGTACTAGCAACTTTGAGCCCCTCTGCCCTCTGATAATCACGGAGTAAGAATCTGAGCCAAGGAAAGTGGTGTGCCGTCTCGTAATTTTAAACTTAATTTCGCGGAGCCCACATTGATGTCGCCTGGAAACTAACTAAGTACCGGCGGCACCGTTGCACCCTTTCAATACAGAAATTAAAAACTGTCGTGCTGTAAATTGAACAAGCGATACCGGGAAGAGGTCATCGACAAAATTATTGACGTCTCACTAAGTCTAAGATTAAATCCCTGCATGATCGTGATTTATCGTAATACATCCCACTATCATCATTTACTATAAATAATTGTAACATAGATGTACGTTTGTCAAATTATCACTTGATGATGCCACAGTGTGGCGAAACAATTTTGTAGTGGTTTTACAATAAAATATTCTTGAAACGTTACATTCTTTGTTCATTTAAAATTACACAAAATAATGTTTAGAAAAAGACGTTTATAGTAGAAAATTAAAATATATGTATTTTGCGTTTTGTATTTATATTTTAAATTAACTATTTCTAATAAATCACATGTCTCTGGTTGCTAGAATGTGATAAAGGATTCAATTAATTACAATTTTTTCAACGATGTGTGTCTATCTCGAAAGATCATTATCGAGGGCATTATTCAACTTGCCACTTTGTTTACGGCGTGTTACACACGAGGGATGGATTTCCGAAAGCGAAATGGGCGTAATTACGTCCATTTTATATGTACGGGCATTGTCGAAGCTAAATTTCCCTCTTACTATCAAACAGTAGCTATAAAAAGGGTTATGAATATTGATAAGTTAGATAAGAGCCGTCAGCAATTCTCCATACATTTAAAACATAAAACGTTGTATTAAATCGATGGCTTATTAGGGACTATTTCTTTTTCCTCTGTAGCAGTAATACAAAAGGTTGCGTGACATATTCTATAGCGTTGAGTTTCCATGACGGATTTTCCCCGATAATGGTCAACCGGGAAATTGGATATCGAAAGATGTTCGTTTTTCTTCTTTAACAAAAGACTTTTGTACCGATGACCGGGTGACAGCGGGATCTTATATCTTGTTAAAAAAATGTAGGATAGCCGTGTATTCGAGAACAGATACAATTTCCTCAATCAAAATGTAATTTAAGACCTACCCCCTGGATCACAAACAAAGCTCGCATCGAAATAATGATATTATATGGTTTCTACCGAATTAAAGTAGACACAGGTTGATGGAGGTGATCCAGATGAGTGAGGGTGACTTTTACCTTTCAACTTTACTTTTGTTTTTCAATGGAAAACCAAATTTAATTTAATCCGAAAACATTCGTTCCTCTAAAATAATCCATTTATCAATTAAAATTAATTGCAGAAACTGTTTGTACTGTGTACCAGGTAGGCATAACTGAATTGTTATAGGATTCCTCATGTCGATTTTCTTAAAAATCATTAAACGTTGCTTAATACTTATGAAATTCATAGAACGGTTTAAAAGGGGTATATTGAGTAACATTCCTCAGGTGGGATGTCGCTTGAAAGGTCTGATAACAAGCAACTCAAAAACATCAACTTTGAAAATTTAAATTTTATATTTTCAATGATACTGCTGAAAATGTATCTACTCCAAAAGAAGTATCCCTCTGAAACCACTAAAACTAAGATTATGATTAAATAGGATAAACAGAACGGCGCTTTATTTTAAGAAGAATATGTAATACTAATGTAAATTTCAACAGGTTTATTAAGTACAACCAAGTAACGTGAGACTCTATTCTATACATTCATTGAATATTTAAAAATGTTGAAATATCGGATAATTTGGATATTCGAGTCCAATTATAAACAATATTTGGATACATAAATATGAAAAATTCCGACCCCTACAAATATGTGCCATGTGCCTAAAACCCTTTGTTATTTGGACTAAGTATTATGTTTTCTTTTTAATGGACATTACAAAAAAATGATAGCGAAAATTACGGAGGTTTGTAGGTTCTCAGAAGTTTGTTATTTTCTGTAACAGCGTCCAGACACTATTGTTTCAGCCTTTACAATATGGAAATTGGGAATTATAATAAATGAATTAAATATCGAATAATATCACCCCTATAGGGTGAAACAATTTTTAAGAGAATAAATGTTTTAGTGGAAATTTTGTTTCGTTATTATTCAATATTTAATAATTTAAATGGAGTTTAAGGTCGGTTCCTTGTGAAACATTTTAATTATTTAAGAAAGAATAAAGAAAATTGCTTTTAAATGTTCCAAATATATATTTGTAAAATCTTTACAATTATTTCGGCTTAGTAACACCTTTGTCAAGAGTACTTAATTATTACTAAAATCAAAGTTATTGTACAGTGTTTATATACAGGTTTAAGGTTAAGGGGGAGGAATACATTCGTAAATTCTTAAATCTATTAAAGGAGTATTAAAAAGTTGGTGTTGATCATTAACTATGTTTTCTATTTTATCGTATCAATAACCAAATTTATAAACAAACAAATGGTTTTCCGATGGGCTCACCCATCTCTCCCTTGCTAGCCGAAATCTATATGAATAATTTGAAAGAAAAGTTGTTCAATAGCAACAATGTATTAATTAAATATGTATATATAGACAGGTAATCAAGACAACTTAATCAGTTTCTTGGAATATTGAATTCAATACATGAAAGAATACAATTCACAGTAGAAATAGAAAAACAAAACAAATTAAATTTTTTAGACATAGAAATTACAAAATCATCGAATAAATTAGAATTTAATATATATAGAAAACCTACCTGTACAGATGCAATTATACCATCTAATTCTAATCAATCACTGCAAATATAGTCTTATCTTATCCATAGATTTTTTAATTATCCTTTAAGTAAAGAAATTTTTTAAAAGAAATAGACGTCATAAAACAAATAGTCCAGAATAATGGTTACAGCGAGTCTTTAATAAATAAGCTAATAAGAAAAAAGGAACGACAAATAATAACCAAAAAAATATATCCCTTCATAAAAGAACCAAAAACTTATAAACTTATAAATTATTGCGGAAATCAAACTGCAAAAATTGCAAATAATTTCAAAAAATTACATATTAACATAATATTAGTAAATAAATGTAATTTAAGAACCTTACTTTCTAACAATAAAAAAGAAAAATATGATAAACTTTCCAAAATCAGGGATATATAAATTAAACTACAAAAATTGTAACGCTTTCTATATAGGACAGACTGGACGCAATATCAAAACTAGAATAAATGAACATAAAAATTCAATTATCTACGCAAAACACTCAACTGGCCTAACAACACACTGTATTAACAATAACCATAGTATAGATTCCAAAAATGTAAAATTGCTACACAATTCCAACAAAGGAAAACGTTTAGATCTTTTAGAACAATTAGAAATTAAAAAGCTATTTATAAAAAACAAAACATAGTCAATGATAAACAACAATTTTTTAATACCCCTTTAATAGATTTAATATTTTACGAATGTATTCCTCCCCCTTAACCTTAAACCTGTATATAAACACTGTACAATAACTTTGATTTTAGTAATAATCAAGTACTCTTGACAAAAGCATTACTACGCCGAAACAATTGTAGAGATTTTACAGATATATATTTGAAACATTTAAAAGCAATTTATTTTATTCTTTCTTCAATATTTAATTCATTCATTATTACTCTATACGCTAGTCGAACTTCCATTTGGCCGGTTATTTTTCTTAAATAGGTAATGTTTTATTTAGAACGTGACCTGGCCTATTTCTCGCGTATTTTTTTGCAAAGGGTCTCCCGGATCGTTTTACGGTGGCGTAATAAATTCCCAAAAATAAATGTCTCCCACAAAGCTAGTAAAAGAAATTCCTTTGTTGTCGCTGAGATAGGTGAAAAAATAGATTCACTTGCTTGTTTTGACGCGTATGCATTCTTTAATTATAGGTAAATAAAACAACACAACATGCTCTGTGACAACTGCCTATACAAAAAAAGCACACAAATGTGCTTACCTGCTTCCACATAATTATAGCTGAAGAAAGAATCTATAATAACTATAATAGTTAAAAGTAGATAAATTATCACGAAATATATTCAAAAAAGGAGCAATTAAAATTCTTACTCGTCTAAATTTTAAGATCAAAGATCTCACATTTTGAACGCGTTCTACCAAGTAGGCACAACGAACCGAAAGCCACATCCCACGACCGGTTTCGACCTATCGGGTCTCATCAGGTGGGCGCTGGCAGAAAGGCCTCTACAGGCTATATGATAAATATAAATATGGAATCAACAGAAACAACTACTCTGAGGGCTAATACCCCTACCGGCATTGAATTACACTGTTGATTCCGATGGACTTCTAGACGAAAATATAACATATTCAAAAACTAAGGAAGTCCTCGGAGTAGTTGTTTCTGTTGATTCCATTTTTATATTTATATTTCGAAATATTTTTATTGATGTCACCAAATAAATGTGGTCAATTGTCATTGATCTGATGGAATGAAATTAAGGGTTGGAAAATGGAATTGCATTTTGTAACGTAGTTATAGATGGAATCTGTAGAAATAGTACAATAAATCAAAAAGCAGACGGACATATTCGGTGATTACTACAAGTGCGTAAGTAATATTTCAGTGAGCGTGTGGATTATAATCAATCATCCCCGTCTTGTTGACCTGAATTGACCCTCGCTGACTTTGAATTCTTTCGGACGCATCGCGTGATGGATCGGTCAGGGTGGCTGTGGATACAACATACGTAGCTCTTGTGTCGATAATGAATGAACGTTACAACTTCCCTAATTGATAACTATAGAAGTGATCAATTGCATTAATTGCTTGCTTTACTTGTGCTCATTCGAATTACTTTTTGACATCGATTATTAAAGGACGAATTGTGGTATCTTTATTTTCCTTGTCAATCGCAATCAAACGTTAAATTGAAGATACAAGTTATGAAGAGAGAGCACAGGTGTGACCGAACAATATGTTTATAACGAATTAACCGGTCCATTGTAACTCGCTATACATTCAATAAAGTTTTGATGTGACGGCGACGTTCATTATCGTGTTTGACAAGAAATGTTTAAGCCTTTTGTCGCAAATGTCACGATATTGTTCTGTTAACCGTCTCGTTCGAACTATGTAGATCCTTTGTACACCATAATCTATAGACCAATAAGCACGTAACATTGTAAAAATCGTATACGCTTACAATTAAATAGAAAAATTGAACATCCCGTCTGAATAACAAAACCTTTTAAACAAGATAGCTATTATACACATTGTATACTCATCTTAAAAATACCAACTGGTTTGCGTATAATATTATAGCTTAGTTATTATTATTAACAGCACTGCACAAAATTTGGTGGTATATAATACGTAACATGTGGTGAAAGGTGGTTGGTATTTTATAGGGTGTGATTTTGCCTTATTGGTTAGTTAGTAGTTTAGATCATTGCTTAACATTCGGGAGGTCACCGGTTCCAGCTGCTCTGGTCCAAGTTTTCTGTGGTTTCCTTGGATCACATAGGCAAATGCTGGGGCAGTAATTTTTAGAATCCGCAGATAATCTTTCACTTCTCTTCTGTTTTCATCTTTTTTCCCTAACCACACCACCCACCTACTCCCACGATTCCTGAAAGAGGATTGAAGAGAGCATTACGCCCTATCCTTTGAAGATTAGAGGGACTGCCCCGCCCATCAGTATGAGTAACTGGTTCAAATGAAACACCCACAAATTTAATGTATAGTTTACAAAATTTGGAATTAGGTACTATTTACTGTAACTGCGACGGGCGTTTTAAAAGTTTGAGCGCTGCTGATCTACGTCGGAAAAACGAAGAATTAATATTTTTACCTAGACTAGTAGCGTTGAACCTTTGAAATGCCTTTGCAATAGCAGGCGAAACGCAGAAGTGAAATCCCAAAGACGACTGTAAAATAACCCGGAAAATTCTTGTAATGATTGTAATACCTTGTCAGGTTTGTTGTACAAACTATTTTAAAATCAGGCTCAGATAGCAATTTTGCGCAAACAATAGTTGTTTATAATTTGTGACCTAAAAAATCAGTTGGTAGAATGTGGCTTGATTAGTAAAAATGCATAAAACGTTATAACTTATAATTTGTACATTAATTAGCACATCGAGAAAAGTGATTTACATTTAAGTGTGTAGTTTAACTGCTAACTACCATTACTAGGTGTTTATTTGCCTTATAGAGTAGTATCCTCAAACTGTGCCTTCAAACGAGTGAATATTTCCTATGGTTTAACCTAACCGCCTTCATTGGTTAAAAACTTTATGATGATGCGTTGTGCAACAGACAACGGTACCTTACGCTCAGTCATGGCTGTACTGCGGACAGAACCGAGCGCAGCTGCTACCTAAGCCGGTTTCCCCCTCTGCATAAACCAAACAACACTCCTCTAGATCTGAATTACGTGCTAAGCTAAATAGTAAAATTACCGTTTATATTTGATTTACCCTCGTACAAACCACATCACAAAGTGTGGCTTAGATAGTAACTCAATTTTTTATGGTTTAACACCTTCATTTGTTAAAAACTATGATGATGTGTTGTGCAACAAACGACGGTACCTTGCACTCAGCCATGGCTGTACTGCGGACAGAACCGAGCGCAGCTGTTAGATCGGAATTACGTGCTTAATAGTAAAATTACCGGTTATATTTGATTTACCATCGTACAAGCCACATCACAAAGTGTGTCTTAGATAGTAACTCTGTGTAAAATGTGGCTGTCTATAATTTGTTGCTAAATTAAGAATTAATAACTTTATAGCTAGCTTATAGTTACTATTTTTATATTATTGAGAGAATGCAAGTAGATCTGCTATACAACTAGATATATCATGTATTCTGCATTTCTTGCTGTCTCAAATTTTATAACGAGCAAACAAGCGTATAAAGTTAGTTATGACATACGTTTACTGTAACTGAATTATATATTTAAAATTTTATATTTAAACCAACATACTTATGTTGGGCGTAGCTTATATCGCATATTCTAAATTAGAGTGGTTCAATGTGCATTTATCCTAACTTCTTGGATTGCTTCATACAGACTATATCGATGACGTAAACGCAATCTTTCAATAGTATTACAGTATCTCTGACAGTCATCATAGGAAGAAAACTGAAGTGTGGAAAAATATTTATGCTTTAAACCTGTCCATAAAAAAATCAGGGATAGCAATAGGTAGGAAAACCATTAAGATATATAAAGGCTTCTGTAACGGTCACTGGAGATTTTTTGAGATCAACAATCAATTAAATGTTCATGTCTGTCGGCACATAAATTTGAATGGAACGTACTAACTGTTGTACGCCTGCATCTACAATTGCACTTTTAACTCTTTTTTGAGAGCCGTGAGAGCATTGTATTGAAGGGGAATCATTTGTATGGAACATATATAACCTCCGTAACAATAGCACGAGTATGTTTTTAATTTTTCGTGAAGAATTGTACCCTAATGCTTTCCAAATGATGTAATACGATATATGTACACACTATAAATAGTTTAGCTATGGACTCAGCGGGTTGTTCACGTACTCAAAGGCGAACCGAGAACTTAATGTTTCGGAATGCCAGTTGTACATACACGTGTGTATTTTACCTAGGTATATACGTACATATATATATATATATTTATATATATACATATAATTTAATTGCTTGCATATAGATCGGTTAAAATTTGTATCGTTGTTCTTTGTCATGTGTTTGTATAGAATTAAATGAGTGTTCTTATTGGTTGTACAATCAGGGTGACTCATTCATGACTGTTACAGGCACTTCTGTATTACAGTGGCTCTCAAACAACAGATACGTAAAAGATATACTTGTATTTACTTTAAATACAACAAATGCATAAATAAAAAGGTATAAAGATAAATTTTTATTTTATATATTTTGTAAAATTATTGAAGAAAGAACAGATTATATAGTTGGAAATATAATAATTATTGTAGTGTAGTTGTGAAAATAGGTAAATGTTGGGGTGTTCTGGTGTGATAGGGTGATTTAGCAACCGATCTGCACACGTGTAGTACATACAATACAAAGGTATTGGTAGGTATATGGTATATTATGTTACATGTTGAAATGTATTTAGGTTGAACTAGCCTTGTTGACTATTTCTCCTGCTCTGCGATCATTGTGACAAAAAAAAAAATAGAACTCGTCCAAAATTAATGGACCTGTTTCTGGTCGATGACTAGTGTTTCTCTATAGCGGACTTGAACCATTCAGTTAATCCCCCAGCTACAATGTACCTTTATTCTCGACGATTTTCCGTTGATAATAAATTGATTTTATAGCCCTATTTTTGAGTAGTGCAACAGGTGTGCTACCTGTCCCATTTCACTTGGTTTGTTAGGGTGCTCGCAATCCTACGTTTCAATTGTACCAGTAGAACTTGTTCTTGTTCGACAATGTAGCGCATTTTCTTACTTTGTTGAAATTTGTTTGTACTGCATGTCTACAGACGAAAAAAATTATAGGACAGATGTATGTACCTACTTAAAACTATCATTGTATGCTACTGAATAGGTTCTGACCTGTTATAATATTGTGCCTCAAACAAAACAATCATGAAGGGGAATGATAGAATTGTCCCATCATAAACGTACCTATACAATTATATATTTTAATGAAACATATTTCAAAAAGAAGAAGGCATTAAAATCCTTTTTCGTCGAAATTTCAAATATCGCAGATCCCACATTTCGAACGCGTTCTACACAGTAGACACGGCGTACGGAAAGACATATATCACGACCGGTTTCGACCTATCGGGTTTTATCAGGTGAGCGTCGGCAGAAAGGACTTTACAGGCTATATGATAAAAAAAAAACAACTACTTCGAAGTAGGGGTATTGGCCCTCGGAGTAGTTGTTTCTGTTGATTCCATATTTATATTTATTTTTATGATACACTTATCTACTAAGATATTCAATCTTTTCTGAACAAATTTATGATCGATGTGGAAAAAGATATGATGGGGTTTAATTGAAGTTTAGCCCTCGCATAGCAAGGATGACGGAATGAACGCTGCCCATCTTAAATCCAGTAAATGGCCCATCTGGGAACGACGCCGACCGCCGCTTTTAACCATGACGTGGTCAACTCGGCACGGTCAATCGCAGTCCACCTAATCGTAATGAATGGAAGTGTTGATTAGAAGATTTAATTACGTAAGGGTTGGCCATTATCGAACGCTCCCGCTAATACAATAGCCACTTGGACGTGCAAATGCCCTGGTTTATTGTGACGATCGGCACGAAAGTTCCGACCGCGAGGTCGGATAAAAGGGGATGTGGGGGTGGGGGCTGGAACCGTTGGCGAGAATGTGGACTTTGTCGGCACTGTCATGAATTAGATTAACAGAACTAAACTTGATTTCCATTTAGATTGCTCCATCTAAACACAAAGACACTATGTGCAAATAAAAGTACACAAAATAGTCATCCATTAGAGTAAACAACAAGAAGAACATTAAATATAAAAGGAAGTACTGATTGATTAAATTAAAATTTTATTTGAAGACGTAAAAACCAGCGTCGAGGATTTCTACAAAGGAAATTACGTCATGTATTTACTATTCAGTTACATTGATTTGATTTTTTCAAAAAAAGGTGCACATGTTTAATTGAGTTATGCCGAAGAGTCTTGACCAGACGAATACCGATAAATGCAGATGATTCATCGGGGTCTAATGTAATGGTAATCCTACGATGCCGTTAGTAGTAGGTACCATAGTAGTAGTAGTAGTGGCAATATGATTCACACAGGACCATGACCTCCAATAATTCAATATACAGGTATGTATCATGTGTGGTTTATACATGATATTGTTTATAAAACAATAATTATAATCCCTATTTAAGAAAATGAAACAAAAGAATAATAAATTCAATTTATCTACCGAGCGTTAATGAAAATCGAGAATATAAAACTATAATTCTTTTAATAAACTGAGTAATATTATTTCCTCTTTACAAAAAAATGACTTCAATGTTGCGTTTAGAACTAATAATAATTTAGGTAAATTCATTAAAAATAACAAGGATAAACTCGATAAAATGTGCAAATCTGGAATTTATAAATTAGAATGCAAATCGTGTAATATGTTTTATGTATATATATAAAACTAGTAGAAATTTTAAAACCAAAATAAATGATATAAAAAGTCAAATTGTCATCAAAAGCTGATTCAAATTACGCCAAATACCTTATCACAAAATATCATGAATTTAGTGATAAATTTGGCATTTTAGCCTACTAATTAATGAACTGATAGAATTAAGTCAATCCACTTTGCTTAATATGTTTCCCATCGCAAACAGTATTGAAGGGTTAAGTTGCCATAAAACTTCTGATGAAGTCAAAGTTTAGCGAAACAATTGTAAAGTTATTATTAAAGCAACTGTTGAAACCGTTATAAGAAAAACAATTTAGTTTATACACTCCATTTACAATGCATCTATATAGGTCAGATAGGGCGTACTTTTAAAGAACGATTAGAAGAACATAAAAAATGTTATGAAAATAATAAACTAAATTCGAACTATGCTAAACATCTAATCGAAGAAAACCATACTTTTGACGATAACTTTGAAATTCTTCATGTTGTAAATGAAAGCCTAAGATTATCATTATTAGAAACATTGGAGATTAATAAATACAAAAATAAAAATACACTGTTAAACGACCAAATTGACTTCAACAATTCACCATTACTAAACCTTTTTACTCACCCCCTGCCCTAATCCACTAGTATATAAGACAAATGTTAAGATAAGTTTATTGTATTATTACTTCTGAAGAAGCCTACATTAAGCGTAACAATTGTAAAGTGTGAATATACCAATTTTGTGGAAACTTTGTGTTTTTATTTATTTCACCTAGTATTTTATTAGTGTCGTATTTCTTGCAAAGTGATAATGATCTTCATGTAAGACTCAATCATATACAATAAACACGTTTTTACTGAAAAAGGTAATTTGTCTTTTTCTTAGTAGATGTAGTAACAGTAGATCAAAACAGCGATACCGTTAGTCCCTTAAAACGCACAGGGGCGTGTGAAATGTCACTCAGAACAAAGCCGGGTAATTGGAATTCGAGGTAACTTTATCGAGTGGCAACGATTTCGAAGGATTCTCGCGACAACGCTTCGTTATATTCTACTCGAATGTCGGATATTTGGCGGCACATTACTCATGTGTCACACTATGCTCACTCACCTCGAGAACCTCAATTATTTGTGGCCCCCGCTGTTCTTTCTTCTATCTCTCGAGATGCAATAGACATTGAAATATCATGTCACGAAAATAGCGTTCATAGGTTAGTTCTAAATTAATATCTCAACTGCCATTGTCAAAATCTTCTACTGCGTTGTGTCATTGAAGGACTGCGCTCATAAAACAAGTAATAGCAACAATGAACGTAAGTCATAATTTTATAACAAACTTACATATACGAGTATGAAAAATAGAATAAGTACGTGCTGTATGTCGACGAATAATTGGTCCACACCAGGAACGTGTTTATAACTAGACTGCGCCTTGCGTTTATAAAGTAATACCATTTGGGTAGGCAACACATTTTGCGAATTATGGGACAGAAACGCGATAATTATTAAGAACGCTCATAATATCACTCAGAAAGTTTGAGTCACCCTGCTTATTATACCTAACCACCTACCCATGTCAATTGACACCTCTCGCCTATGTTTCTCTAACTTACATCATCTCATACTTCTTTTCTTCTCATGATTTTCATACTATTTTGCTAACTTTCCCAACAGAGTACACATAGTGAACGACTTCACATACCTTAGATTTTTTTACTAACAAAAACATACGAAACATGTTTTATCAAATTCAATATTTGCCAACTATTATTTAAACCATAAAATCAGACTTTGTAAAATACATGTAAATAGTAGTAGTAGTAGTAGTACCGTTAATATACATCATTTTAATCACAGTCATCACATCTTTTTTATCAACTTCATACACCAATCATTCACACAACGAGAAATCTACTTGCGTTACTAATTAACTTTATTTTCACTTATAGCACATATATTATTGTAAACAACAGTATTATTCTTTTTTTAAAGAAGTTTAATTATGATTTCATTATTTGGTTTGTATGTTAAATGCTATTGTAAATGATTTTCAATCTTTAAAGTCCGTAAATTTCCGTTTAGCGCATGGGAAACTTAAATATGTGTCCCCGAATGTGCATTGTTGGTTGCATACCCAAAGTACATCATTTTCTAGTACAAAGAATATTACTTACGCTCGGTCCATATTATAATCACGTCTCTGGTCCACAAATAATCTGTATATAGAATATTTTAAGTATTACATTTTATTTATAAAGGTATTAATTTCTGATTCCTTATATGAGTAACGGTTATTTTTTGGGGTGGCATTGTTAATTACATGGTGGAGAAGTTACGTAATCTCTTTGAGCAAAGGGTTAAATCAGTACGATGCTATAAGTAATTAGTTTCGAACTGTGGTGTTGGAGGGATTATCACTGTCTTCTCATTTACTTTAGCCCCCCTTAGGAAGGACTGGCGCGCGTCTAAAAATGCAGAGCAGCCCGTCGTGGGGTTCAAATAAGCTGATTTGTAAAATAAATTAATGATCTGGCGTCGCAAAAGTCACCTCCAAGTTGTCACATTGTCTGTCAGACACCATCGGAGTTGCAGGAGAATCCCCAACTAATTACTACAGCTGGCTAATTCCTTTTAACGATCTCTCTATGCAAAAACCGATCCAAAAATTCTATGAATACGACACTCATTCACCATCCACCCCAAAAGACGACTTTGTTAATGCACATCTGGTTTTATTATTTTACCAGTCGACTTTCCACAATGGATTCTAAAACCGTAAATAGAGATAAATGTCGATTTATGGACTTTATGTCTGACAAGTGTACGGTAATTATCATAACAATTAAATAGGTACGTATTAAAATAAAAAAAGACGGACAAATGCTAGTAGGACTCGCGCCTTAAAGGTTTCATACTCTTATAATATAGGGTGTTAAAGAATTAACTCCAAAAATTTAATGGGATTACTCTGTGTCGGAAAGTACGTAATATTCGTAGGAAAATTTTTGTTCTAGGCTGTACGAACAAATTGATTATTCCCCATCCCCTCTCCTAAAATCCACCCTTTAGAATATTAAGATCAATTAGTACTTAGGGGCCATTCATTTATTACGTAAGACGATTTTTGATAGTTTTTGTCTTCCAAATCTAAAAGAAAAAATGAATACATCAACTTTGGTTTTGTTTTAATGTTTTTTTCTTTATGATTAAAATCATATTTACATATTATGTAATGTATGTTCTACTTTGTCATTCAAGATTCAACCCTTTTGTGGTATAAGCTCAACATTGCGCATTTTTATGATCCTACGTAAGAACTATCGAGACCACCTCTCAACCCCTTGTAAGATATGGTCGACCCTCTTCCCCCCATAAATTGTACAAATTTTTTATTTTTTTTTGGTATCGTTAATATCCAAATACAAATTGTGGAACCTATGGTAAGTGTTTGATTATTCTTATTTTATAAGAAACATCCGTAAGTTCGACTACCGCGTAGGGGACTCCATAATGTACTGCTTTTATAAAAAAGGAATACCATGGTTTTGGATTATACACCCGGTAGTAGTATTGGAGATATCCCACAAATTAACAAAAAAATATTCTTTCTAAACATTACTGATAAATATTGTTGAATGGCAACCATTTGATTATACGGGTTAGTGTAATACTATTTTTTACTATCTCAATTTTTAAGTTTATACGTTTCTGAAAAATGTACTGTGACAGACAGATGGGCGGATGCGGGAGTATAACGGTTCCGTATTTCTTCTTGATGTTCAGAACGTCGAAAAGGTGAAAACCACAACAAATAAAATCGATAGGTAATCCATTGTTTAAAAGAACGCAAAATGTAAAAAAGTTCTGTTAATTGATGGTTTCAATAGGTGGAAAATATTTAATGACTATAAATATGGAATCAACAGAAACAACTACTCCGAGGGCTAATACCCCTACCGGCATTGAATTACACTGCTGATTCCGAACGATTATTAGACGAAGATAACAATCCAAAAAAAATAAATTATATTTAAATAATATTTAATATGCAAAATAAAACAGACTTTGAAGTTTTTACTAAACTTTTAATTTTAATGTATTTTCTTCCAAATTATACTGTGATTTAAGACTATGTACCTATTTGATTATATATTAGAGTTATTGAGAATTTCTGTTAAAAGTTTTTTTTATGAAATAAGTTCGGTTAAAAAAAGCCATCCGTTTTTGGTACTGTATATTGTCACAGGAATTTGTTGTAAATGAAACGTAAAAGTATTTTATATTGACGCAATGTTGCCCGTAGGTATTTGCTTTTATTAAACCGCTTTGTTTGGTTGCTTGTATGTTTTCCATTACAGGAATGACACAGAATATTTCATTGTTTAATGCATAGTTGCCCAGGGGTTGCGAATATTATAACGGGGTTGCGCGTTCATTACGCAGAATTTATGCCAATCATTACCATTCAATGTGACAAGCGGATATGATATTTCGCGAAATATCATGCCGGCACTGCGCTATGAACTACCCGATTACTGGCTACGCCTGCTGCAACTGTGGACGCTTATCCCTGTTATCGCCTGCTTGGGAACCAGGACACCTGAGCGCCATCGCGATTCCCACTATTATTTTCGACAAGATTGAGGTCGCAACGTGCTATTTCACTGTTTACTTATTTCTCTTTTATTACCTCATTTTCATCCTCCTTCCGAAATACTCTATTATCCCAATATTGCCACTATAGGTATCTACATTATAGCAATCAGTAAAATTCAAATCAAACTTTCCCAAAATTTATGTTTCTATCAGTTAATAAAAGATGTTAATCTTAACGATCGTTTGATATGTTGAAGGAAAACGATTCTTTTGTTGTGTAGTTCCCCTATTTTCTTTTTCTTTTTTTTTTTTTGTTAGAATACTGTTGGCAATTATGATTCCGGTGGACAAAATGCCCTCAGGAGAGAAGTTTAAAGCCACCGGTTAACATCTTAAACATGGATATTACATAGTCCATCGGGCGTATCCCGAAGGAGAGGTTGATTGATCGCCGACTCGTACTGACCCCTGTCCATGTCTCCCTTCCGCACCCCAATAAAAAGAATAACGAAACAGACTTATCGCTGTTCGCATTTTATAAACTGTTGGCTATCTTTGACAAAGACTCGGTCATTTCGCCTGTTTTGCTCCACGATAACAATACATAAATGGCTCACATTTGTGGGCATTCCCTTACTCGTGTGCGTCATTTATTCACGTCGACCAGTTGTTTCTCCCAGTCGCCCGGTTGATCAGTAGATGATCCGAACTTGACAAATTCATCCCGTCTCGTTCCTTGCTGTTTTTTTCCCTTTTTCCTCTATCCCCCAACTAAACTATAGCAGCACATACATAAATGCAACATCAACTACATGTCATTTGTCGAAACATTTTTTTAGATGGTATCAAATGGTGGGATGCATTTTTTTCGAATCAGCTTTTGTATAAAAAGAAAATTACTTTTCGACCTTTCCTCATTTAATATCTATATGGTTGTTAATCATGTCTATTTTTGTACGGTAATATTTATCTTCTTTAACTTTAAAGGGTAAAATACGGATAGAGAGAACGGAAGTGGTGGGTGGTTGGGTCCATTGGGAGTCGAGAGACGGTTGCCAATGGAGATTGCAAACGATTTATTTTTATTCATGAGATTTCGATCATTCGGGTAAGATGACAAACCAGTATAGGGTGATTTATTGGAACTTCCCTGCAAGTATTTCCATCATTTCTGACTAGCAAAAAACACGCGTGGTTCAGCTCGATTAAATATGAGAAAAATCACATATAAGCCTCGTTTTTTTTTCGGTCCCACCCTATATTTATTTCTATTACCCAATATTAAATTAGAATTGTAACATACAGTTAGATATTTAATGAAACTTCATCAAAATATCATATGAATATAAATATATAGTCAAAGAGTTGTCTTTGTGTGAAGATTTGATGATTTGTGGACAACCTGTTACGGAGATGACTAGATCGTTATTTTCTGGAAATGGAGCGATCAAGTTCGGATTGGTAGTTCCCCGACAGACATTCATAACGTGTGGCGATGAGCTCGCCCTTGTGAGAGGGTAAGGTTTTGGTGCCGTTAAGGAATAGTAAGCGCCGGCACTATTAGCACATGGAAGCCATTACAGAAGGCCGTTGATGGATACAGGAGGATTAGAGAGGCTACAGTCTCGTTTCGTGACACGTCGCGCTGCTGGCTCCAAAACAATGCTTGTAAATTTATCAGCACATCTCCTACTCCTTTTCGGTCAATTGCCCGTAGACCGGAGCAATCCTCACGTTGTTCTGTTGACTAATGTGCCACGCATTTGATAATTAAATCGCAAAACCCCTTTACTCAAATTCTCAGTTAAGTGCTCAACGCTATTACCAGTCTACTGCCTAATTTTATCAAATTCACAAACACTGAGGTGTCATTGTTCAATTGTCTAACAATGAACAAACTTTACAGGGAGGAGTGTAACCTACTTGTAAGTTTCCTTTTTTACAATGAAATGTTTGGCAACTATGTGCTTCGGGTTCAGTAATGTGGAAGGAATTGCAGTGTCGAGAAGCACATTGTGCAGTAGCGAGGTATCATTAATCAAGCAGACACCAGCCCATTTGACTTCGTTATTGCGATTGTCATCTTGCGATCTGCATTTTGTCGAGCCAATTCGCCCCTTTATCTCATAGCAAAAAAAAAAAAACGAAATTAAAGAAAATATATACACTGTAAAAAAAACAATTTTTATTTCATAGTCCACTACAACCATTTCACCACACAGTAGCTTCATCAGGTGGATGATATACAATAATACAATTACATTTTAACGTCTTATATATACAAATAACAGAATTACTCTATGGAGGGGCTTTAAGTTGTGAATTGAGTAATGGGGAGTTGTTAAACTGATTATTTAATATCCTTAATCTATTATAATTATTAATTTCTAAACTTCTATATGCAAAATTTCAAATTATCGTTAAATTAATGATTAAAATTTATTAGGTGTTCAGTATATGCCGAATTAAGTATTGTAAATTCGAAACATTTTCTATGTTCATTGATTCGGTCTTGAAAAGAATGATCCGTTTGTCCTATATATATAGACACACACAATTACAATTAATTACCCAATTGGGCATTATGATAGAAGACTTACAGAAAAGCTTTAAATTCAATTTACCCTATAATAAAGTCGAAATCTCAAAATAACTTTACTATATTTACATAGGTAGGAAATACCACTTTTAAAAAATTAGAAAACATTTAAGGAACCATTGTATTTCATACAAAACTAGTAACTCTTTAGGTTTACTTATTAGAAATGATAAGGATAAGGTAGACAAAACACTAAAATCAAGAGTTTACAAATTATAATGTAATAACTGTAATTATGTATATGTATGATAAACGGGTCGTTATTTTCAAGAAGGAGTCAGAGAACATAGAAAATGATTCGAATTTAAAAAATGTAATTCGGCATATGCTGATCACCTAATAAATTGTAATCATAAATTTAACGATGATTTTTAAATTGCACATATAGCAAATAAAGTTTAAGAGCTTAGTTACTAAAAAGTTTAGAAATCAATATATTAGATTTTTAATCAATTTACAACTTAAACCTCTCCAAAGAGTAACGAAGTGATTATGTGGTGAATTATTGAATAAAAATTTTGAAACTTCTAACGTCAGTTTCTTTTATCACATTGATATAAATATGTATTTGCGCCCCCCTGTATATGGATGACGGTGGAAGTATTCAAATAGAAGAAGGTGATGATGTGCGTTATCATTTACAAAAAATATATGTAAAGTAATTCTGCATGTATTCATCTGGAAGGAAATGAAAAAGATCACCCCCACATCCGTAGCAAGTTGTAACCGTCCCATGATTGATTTAGTGGCAGAGCCCTTAAATTAGATTAGCATATTTAATTTTGTGTGCGCGAGAACTGGCGAAAATACGGCGGGAAACGCACTCTCGCAGCAAAAGTCGTAAATCAAAAACAGTCGCCCTTAATCCGACACTCGAGAGATTTCTCGTTTTTTAACTTTTGTCCTACAGATACTAATTACGTTTGAATGAAAAAGCACTTTTGCACGTCTCGGCTTATGTTCCGACGACTTGGATTGCTTTGTCTTCATTACAATTCAAAATAAATTTAGACACTTGAAGCATCTTCATTTTCAACCCACAATTACCTCTGTTAGACGATAATTCACTCGCTTTTAATGAGAGACTAAAATTTTATTAATTTCATTTTTGTTTTAATTGCATGTACAAGAAGGAAATATTGCTGTAGACTAGTGTTTCCCAAAGTGGGCCGTAAGCCCTATAGGGGGGCAAGTCGATGGTTGGACGGGGGAAATTTGAGAATTGACCCGACATGACCTTACCCCCTTCGCTATGGGCTTTTTACATGCAATGCTTGATGTAAGCAACAAATTTTTTGAAAAAAACAGTTTTTGGTTAAAATAGGGGGTTTAATTTATTAAATATAATTCCTTTGACGCCACCAAAATCTCAACTGAGTCGTTAAGTGAACTTGTCAGCTATTCACTATGTTGTGTCTCTTATCGCGGGAACCCAGGATCTTTTAAACTCGCTGAGTAACGACGTTTTTGCACAAACTCTGATACTGTTTCACAACCCTTTGTTGTAATATTAAATAAGTATCTGTCAATTAATCTTTGATTTAATGTATTTATTTATATATGCTGTAAAAATTAGTAGCTTTTTAATAGATAAGCCGGAAATGAAGTTTCTGTTGACGATCGATGGTAAAGCTTAATATATTAAACAAGCAACTCCAAGGACCAAACAAAACACTGGTTGATGCAAAGGCAAAAATATTTGGTTTCATTACCAATAGAGAGTTATTGGCTCAAAAAATGTGATGTTTTTGAATCCGCTTTGCTTGAAATTGTGAATCATTTGAGAATTTTATCTACGGATTTAAAAGAGAGATTTTCGGATTTAAAAGAAATTGATTTTCTAACATGGATGATGCAACCAATTTTGGTTGATTTGTCTGGTATATCTAATGTAGAATATCAAGAAGAACTTGCGGAATTGCAAAATGATGAGTCAGTTGAGACCAAATACCTAAATTCAACTAAATGTGCGTTCCCATCTTCATATGTAGCTGAGTGTGGCTTTAGTGCTGTTAGTGATCTACTAACTAAAAAAAGAAATCGACTGGACATTACACAACGTGGAGATTTGAGATTAAAGCTTACCAAGCTGGAACCGGATATAAATTCTCTGTGCACTAATCATCAGGCGCACAGATCACATTAAATTAAGTTTTAAAAAATCTGTTTTTTTCAAATTTCAGGTTTTTATAATATATTAGAAGTTCATGTTCTTTGTTTTGAAAATAATTTCACAGAAATTGATTATAAAAACCATCATTTATATTACTAATAAAAAGAACAAATAAATTTTTTATGCTTATTATATTATAAAAGGGGGACATAGAGATTTTAGAAATGTGGCCATGTGGGGCATAGCCTAAAAAAGTTTGGGAAATACTGCTGTAGACTGTTTTGGAAATATTTGATGAACTTTAAAAGAGAGAATAAGGTGTAAACGTGTCAGATTTAAATCCTTAAAAAAGATGATAGTCGTGGGGGATGTTAGGTCCTAATGAAGTCTAGCGAAGATACCGCAATCCTGATGCGATTTTGATTTAACGTAATCGATCATAGTACCGACAGCAAGGCAGTAACTCGCTATCGCTAATCAAAGCATTCAGTTGCAAATGACCAGTTACGTCACATCGATCAAAAGGCGCAGATGCAGGAAATGATGTGCCAGAATGTCAGAGAGTTACCATCATCATGAGACTGAAATATTAAAATTACAAAAAAAAAATAACACAAAACCAAATACGTACCTAGCTACTTATTATAACATAATTCCCGTTTCGATTTTAATTACCACAGTTGGAGGTATTGCGTTAATTAAATTAACTTCAACATTAACTATAAAAGTTTCGAAAACATACACTTATGTAAATTATCTTTAATACATTGCATTTGCGGTTGGGAACTTGAAAAAACATCTTTAATAATATTTTGCGAATTTCAGTGAAACATTCAATACTGTCTATTTGCGTGACAGTCTGTGAATAGGTATACATACATAATAAATATTTTAATGATTGTCTTGTATATGGGGTTTGGTTGTGGCTCATTTTTAACGTTTTTAGAAGAACTAAGATTTAGGCTAAACCCCGTTGTCTACATGAACGGTTAGGTTAGGTTAGGTTAGGTTAGGTTAGGTTAGGTTAGGTTAGGTTAGGTTAGGTTAGGTTAGGTTAGGTTAGGTTAGGTTAGGTTACGTTAGGTTAGGTTAGGTTAGGTTACGTATAAACTCCGCCCACGTTGTCACCCTAGTACCAGTGATGGCGTCAGTCGCATTTGATGACGATTACAAATAAAACGTCTGTACTCAACCGTTCATGTATACCACAGTCCATTAGACATGATCTTAATTCTAACATGGATTCTGGTTGTGAAAGCCTATGTTCTTATATAGTTATGTCTTTGTTATGGTATACAGTTTTTTCAATTTCTATTTGTTCAAGATAATTTAGTTTTTTACATTTTTTGTTCTTTGAAATACGGAACTCCGAAAACAAAATCGATTCTTCAATTTCGACTATAAAAGTTCGAATCAATTTAAAAGGGTGGTAATAAATTACAGTGCGGCTTTAGTCTCGACCTATTGAATGGAAGCTTTTAAATTATTTTGCAAAGTAAAGCAGCAGCTTCTGGACGTGCAGCGAATTTAGAGGAGCTTCTCTTTCGTGAATAATAAAAACAACAATTAATTTCACCAAGTGACGCTTCACTAACTCGTTGACCAGCGTCCTATTGTTCGTCGTTTCGGTAAAACCCTTTCAAACAAAAGTCCCTTCGTCACCCCACATTCCATCAGTCGAATACATTTGAACTTGATGACTGCCGTGGTTTATGCGAAAGAAAAAAAGTAAATATGGACTTTACAGATCGCTGACTCATTATTCATCCTCAAAAGAAAATAAAGAAAGCTCCCGCTAGATTACGTAATAATATGGTTTGAAATTGTGGCTAAATTCAGAAGAAAAGGAAACATTATAATCTTTTTTGTCGTAGCTTTTAAAATGAGTTTTTTTTTAATACTTTGACGACCGCTTACATAAACTGCGCAAATGTGACCGCAATTTTTTAAAAAAGTTATTTATTAATTCATGAAATTAAAACAAGACCGGTACAAATTTTAGAAATATTCAGATTAGGGTCCGGCTGCTCTGGTCCAAGTTTTCTGTGGTTTCCTTGGATCATTTAGGCAAATGCTGGGGCAGTAATATTCTACAGATAATATTTCACTTCTCTTCTGTCTTCTTTTCGTCCGTCTCATCTTTCTCTCCCTAACCACACCACCCACCGATTCCCACAATTCCTGCAAAAAGGCTGAAGAAAGCCTTACGCCCTACTCTCCGGCTTTTCACTACAGTGTAGGTCGGAGGGACTGCCCGCCCACCAGCACGAGTAGCTGGTGGGAATGAAACACAAAAAAGTTTTTTTTTTTTTGGAGTTTGGATGCTCTATTCGGAAGTAATGCTCCGAAATCAATTAATAAGAAGCACACAAGTTCCTCCCACCCCCACCCCTCTCAATCTAACGTTACTGCTTATTTGCCCGTTGAAACAGTATGAAAGGCAGAAATAAAAGGAATGATATATAGGGAATATAAATAATTTTATGAAATGCCTTTACATTTTCTATCGGATATAGGTAATAGAATATTTTTCCATTAATATTTATGAAAAAAATGTAAAAATCGACCCATGTCAAAAAAGTAATTTTGTCGTTAAACGTAACGGTTTATTACTACGAGTTTAGTGCTCGAAATCGTATAGGAATTGGTGGTAATATCGTCTAAATTATAGTTTCATGATGTTTGGGGTATCTAGGATAGGGTGGCAAAGTTTAGCCCTTCATTAGATGTAGTGGAGTACTCGAAATAGGCATTAATTATCAACTAATGTAGATAAACATTGTCTTTGGCTCTTCAAACATCGAAACTAATGGGACGATCCATTCAATTAATTACCGTAATATTAGCGACTCACATAATTGATACGTAAACTGTAACTACTACGGATCGGGTTGACACAGTTACATATCTAAATATTTGTTTGTCGAAGTGCATATCGAGAACAGCACTCTAGACACATACTACATCTCTGCCGCTTAAATTGTCAATTGAGTAAAAGCGCCGCGATATTTGCAATACATATAAACCGGTCACACACTTGTTTCCCTGCCTCCTGCAGCGATCGTGACGGACATACCGCCCGAAGGCTCATGTGCGTCTGCAACTTGGATCCCCGTACAGATGGATATGGCAGTTGTGCTCCCCATCTCGTTACCGAATCTCCAGTCAAATAATTGCATTATTTATGCTCACATTAAAGGTAACTGAAGCAAAATTCCAGCCTAGGGACGTTTACTTTCTATTAATAATACTTTCGGGATTAAAATGCGTCTTGATTCAACTACATCACATATTAAATACATGCATATGTATCTCTACTTGTTGGATCCGTTCATATATTTTTATTATTAGGCCATTTTTTGTTTGTTCTTCTTGTGGTAGAATGAATTGAATGGATATGGACAGATGGAATGATAGTTCTTTTTTTATAAATTACGTTGTCACATTCAAAGAAGAAGATAGGAGGAGAATAAGAGGGGTCGTGATGTATTCTTCTTCTAGCCACTAAAAGTTCAGTTAACATTACCGAGGATCGACATTGGATTGCCGTGGCTGTTATAACCGCATCCAGATGGAATCAGATTAATACAGTCTGTCAGATTCAATTAATATCCACGCCCGCTGTTTCTAGATGAGACGATCCCTCAACCGAGTACTGAGCCAGGAAGTCGCTATTCATGTCAACACAATTAAAAATGAGGTGATCTCCCACCAAATTATACATTGACACTTAACAAATACCTCGCCTGGCCTGTCATAAATATAAGCCTCATATCTCATTAACTTCGTCCATTTAATCACTTTTGTATGTAATAGCCTGATTAAAGCATATCTGTGAATGTCAATTTTGTTCTGGCATTGTCCGGACACTGACGCAACATTCTACACAATAATCCGCCGACATCTCTTTTGTCTTCGCCAAATTCCCTCCAATACGTTTTCGTTTAATTAATTGAACACTACTAAAAGAAACTTAAACTGTGTTGGTGAATTTTTTGTGAAACATGTTGAAAACAACAACCCAAATAAATAAAACGATGGACAACCGACTAATTCACACTCCCCTCTCAACCACCAATTACAATAACGAATTATAGACCATCAAGTACATCGCTCGGGCTAATAGATATAATACTATCCTCATCAACAAATTGTTAGCAAAAAAGAATAAACATCTAGTTACTAAACTATTATACAATAGCAAGTCTGAACCAAAAACTACAAAGTATGGGTGTATCAAATTTGTTAAAAATATAAGTACTCAATTAAAGCATAAAGAAAATAATAAAGAAAAGTTAGATAACTTAGAAAAAAGCGGCATTTACTAATTGCATTGTAACTTCTGTAATGCTTTGTATATTGGTCAAACTGATAGAAATATAAAAACACGCATAAAAGAACATGTAAATGCTAGAAATAAAAAGGATATAAAAAGTGGATTTGCCGAACACTACGGACCTAACGGTCACTGCCTATATACTAATAACAAAAATTTTACACCAAAATATTTCAAAAAATAGAAAATTAAACATGTTAGAGACACTAGAAATCAATTAATTCAAACCTTTATCTAATAAATAATCGATTAGAATTAAATAGTTATGATGCACCTATAATACTGTATAGTTTGTAATTTTCCCAACCCCTTGAACACCCCATAGATCGTATAGTTACATAGATCTGTTAAACATTTTGTTATTCAGTAATCAATTTTGTTTCTTATGAAAATGGCCGCTATCTGACCGAAACGGTTCCGTCGAGAATAATAAATCTTGTTAGTGAAACTTATCCATTGTTTTATTTATTTTGGTTGTTACTACTAAAAGATATTTCTACTAGCAACAAATTCATCTTTTTATCCATCATAAACAGGGTCATTCAAACTGAGTGGTATATTAGACGTTTTAGGGAAACTAAGCATATTACAGATTCGAAAATTTGGGAGTGGGGATTATCAAGGATGATCTAAGAGGATAAAAAATGGCATCGAATGACAAAATAAAATATGCTAGGTGCCATTTGAAAAAATGAAGTTATTCGTGTTTGAAGTTTTTAAATGTTGGATTCTTTTTTCTAAACGCTCTGTACAAATTATAAATCTTAGTTTTGGCATGACGTTAACGTTAGCCTTATGACTTGGCTATAACTAGTAAAAATTTCAGCATACTAAGTCATTTTTTATGGAAGTTATGATTTCTTATAATTTTGGGTTAAATTATCTCAGAAAGTATTCATTGTAGACATACAAGTTGGTTATCAAAGTCACTTTAAAATTTTATGTTTTATACGAATTCATCGTAAAAAATTTACCAATCCATTTAAAATAAGAAAGTTGACATCAACTTCTGGTATAACTGGAAGTGCCCGACAGTTGAAATTATTTTAGTTAAATAGATCTTCCTTGTTAATCCCCACTCCCAAATTTTCAAATCTTTAGCATGCTTAGTTTCCCTAAAACGTCCATAAATGCACCACTCAGTTTGAATGATCCTGTATACAACAAGATTTTTTAAATATTTTAAATAAATTCTTGTGGAACGGAAGAAAATATGGATTTGAATTTATGTTTACCGAATTCTGTAGGATTGTATGTAACATATAATCAGTTAGTTACATATGTGTATCTCAGCCAAAGGAGATTTTACATCATTGAGGGAAAATATTTACCTATGCATTTGCATGTTTGTTTTTCAGCAATCTGTAGAATGTCTGTGTACGGAGCCAAACCAGCATTCAAAGCGGACAACGTATCTTTGTTATAACTAGAAGGGCAGAGACGAGATTGAAAGGAGGCTTTGATCTTCTGCTTCTACACGATACCCTCAAACCCAACATAAATACACAATATCTGGCCATACACTCGAACATATCTACTCGACCTGAGTGGTGATCCCTTCTCTTTTCAATTTTCCGATATTATCACTTTCGGTTAATATACAAATGGCGGTCGAATTCCTTTGACAACTTCGCTAAAAGGACATCGCTCAGCCGGTTATTCCCAGGAGTTGTTTACGCGCGATATTCATCATCTATTAAATGACGATGTGACAGAGAAAGGGTTAAAACATAAACCCTTTCCCTCTTTTTAGTTCAACATCTAAAATTTATCACCGAGGGCACGTTTTACACTTTCTTTACATATCTACATTTACCGACACCGCATACGCAGTGTCTCGTAAATTATGTAAGAAAAATATAAAAAAATATTGAAAGATATGAGAAACTGTAGTAGATGGTTAAGTATTTAGGGTAGTTAATAATTATATAAATGTGATTTCTCATTTGTTTTTACATAAGGGCATCAACATACCACTTTTACTTTTATGGGGTCCAAAAACACACATTTGGAAAAAATAATATAATAAGTGTCTGTAGATTTTTACCTTTAACTGGAGTATTTCAAATGTTTGACTAAGATCTTACTAAGGTATCTACTTCTCCAATTAAATCGACGACGCAGTATAAATAAGTGACATAAACCAAATTAATAAGAACATTATCAGTTCTTGGTCAGTAATTTATCGAAAAAATGATTTGATACGTGTAAAATGTTCATACTTAATTGTTTACACTTCTAGTGTTATTTATGACACTAGAGAAGTTCAAATTGCCTTTTATTTTTAATTATTTAATAATAAACTAAAAACTACAGTGGTAATTACAATAAATGCGATGCTACTTATGTTTATGATTTAAATCCAAATGTAGCTGAAGCTGCTTACATCCGGCTCGAAGGACCAATACGTCTAAAATTTTAAATACTAAATAGATCTTTTTCCACGGATCACGAAACGCACTGTATATAAAATGAGACATATACCTATTATATAATAGAAGTGCAGGTATTTTTTTCTGATTCCAATTTCGTAGACCCTTAAATTAGTCAGTTAGAAGAAAAAAGGTCTCCGAATGAGAATAGACGTGATTGAGAAGAAGACCTAGAGAATGTAACCAATGCAGAACGTTGTTAAAGTGGTGTATTTTGTTAGTCTGAAATTAGAAGTCGGACGTGACACGAACTGATAAGGAAAAAGGACGAGAGAGGTTGAAATAAGTGCATTAACTTTCGACAGTCGACATCGGCTACAAATTGTCTAGAAGCCACGTTCTCAAATAAATGGACCACGATCTAAACAACAGTCCCACGGGGTGTAGCCAATTGAAACAACCACCAGGGACTTGTATGTTCGATCTTCTACCGCTGAACCTAGTAATGGATTTAACGTTTTACGTGCTTTCACGAAACGGACAAATTTATTATCAATTTATTCATTATTTATCGTTGAAATTGTTTAAAATTTAATACCGACACAAATTATTGTTTGATGAAAATTATTATAAATATAAATGTGGAATCAACGGAAACAACTACTCCGAGGGCTAATACCCCTACCGGCATTGAATTACAGTATACGATGTATTCTTAGACAAAGATATAACATATTAAAAAAAGAAGGAATCAACAGTGTCATTCAATGCCGGTAGGAGTATTAGCCCTCGGAGTAGTTGTTTCTGTTGATTCCATAATTATATTTATTATGTAGCCTGTAAAGGCCTTTCTGCCAGCGCCCACCTGATGAAACCCGATAGGTCGAAACCGGTCGTGGAATATGACTTTCGGCTCGTTGTGCCTACTTGGTTGGACGCGTTCCAAATGTGAGATCTTTGATCTTAATATTTAGACGAATAAGGATTTTAATTCCTTCTTTTTTGAAAATTATTAGTCAGAAGTGCAGTAAATAATAACAAGACACACAAATTTTTAAGACTTATTATTAATTATTATAAAATGTATATATATAACAATTTTACATTGTTTTGGTAGATCTTGGTTTCTTCAGGCGGGTTTGAGTTTTAGTTTCGGTTTGCCTATATGTCACAACTTCATATGTACATGATTAACTTAAAATCGGGCATACCAAAATAGATTAATAAACTGAAAGAAGAAATAGTCAGGGTTTTGAAAAAATAATTTTTTGTTCCTTTCTTACAATGGATGTGCTTAATATATATTTTGTATTTGCAATATTTTGTGGAGTGGCATTAAAGAGGCGATAGGGGCTCCAAGATTTGCTTTAGAGTAGTGCTCCCAAATTTCCGAGAAATTAAAAACCCAATGACCCAAAACCTTAAAACCTAACTGTTTTAAACTCTAACATAAACCATAAATAGCCTCATAAACCCATAACCTAATCTTTTTAAACCTCATAACCCAGGTGTGGTAATTTATGTACATATTAATTAAATATTTAAAAGTCCTTCTAGGTTTCAAAAATCCTACGTTATAAGGTTTTGGGGTGTAGAATGTTTAAATCATACATTTATGGGGTTCCTTATGGTTTAGGTTTAGGGGTTTGAAATGCAATAGGGCCATGGGATTTAAATCGCTTGGGTTTGATGTTTGGATTATTGGGTTTTTAGATTTTTTACACCGTTTTTTCACTATCGCCCCCACCCCTTAATGGAGACTTCTAAATTTGCCCCTGAATAAGTATTTTAAATTCAACAAAAAATGTTTAAGGACCGGTTGACTTTAACTATTATTCATTTATGAGATATTTACTTTAGAAGTCTGAAAAAGTCAAATTTAAGCGAAAGAGTCGGCACGGTCCGTTTGTTAACGTTTGTGAAAATTCGTGCTTTTTATTATCAATTAGTTACCTATTTAGTGTTTCAAAATCAATCCTTATAATTGTTATGTTAAGTGTTTGCAAATGTTTTTGGAGCAAATTATTCGAAAAGCATGGCGTTTGTTTTGAATTTATAAGACGCCAGCCACACAGTCCATTGTGTTTTATGTGAATATTTAAGTAAAGTTGAAGTGTTAGTTTACGAGCCTGCCGAGTATTTGGCTATTCCGTTTTAGTGAATAATGTCTTGTTTTCGTACAAATAGGAAGTACATAAATACAATATATTGACCTGTTATTTACGAGGCTGCGTTTGCTGTTATTAAATATTAATGGCGGAATTAATGACCCATATAACTCATTACATTAGATAGAACATTATTTCGTACCGTTAACTTGAATATCGCAGCAGCAGTGATCATCTAATGTCTTCGTATACGATGAGTTATTATTGTCGAAGACCTTCCAGGCTGCTGAATAATTCCCTCCTTCCTGTTTAACATTTTCTTAATTCTCCGTAGCTATCAGGTAATGCGCTTTTAAACATACACATCACATACGTCTTCACATTCACCAACATTAATAATTTTCAAAGAAAACGGAGGAATTAAAATCCTTATTCGTCTAAATATTAAGATCAAAGATACCACATTTGGAACGCGTCTTACCAAGTAGGCACAACGAACCGAAAGCCATATCCCACAACCTGAATATGTTATATCTTCGTCTAAGAATACATCAGAATCAACAGTGTAGTTCAATGCCGGTAGGGGTATTAGCCCCCGGAGTAGTTGTTTCTGTTGATTCCATATTTATATTTATTAATGATTTTTCCTAGTTAATTTGAGGTATTCTGTAGTTGGTAAGAATTAATTCACATTAATGTATTGTTAACGATTGTATAAACGATAAAAAATAAGAGTAATAATACTGTCCTTCCACTCACATATATTGATAGATAGGAAAAAGGGTTGCGCTGAATGTTTTCCCTATTCTCAATACATTTTATTTTGAATTAACATACAATACAGACGGAAGTGACAGAGTTGTTGGGGGAGGATACAAAGCTAGCCTGCGGTTCTCCTGTCCATCAGTAAGTAAAGAGAAGAGAAAAACAGAGGACAGGGTGAGGTGGGGAAGAGGAAGAAGTAGAAGATAAAAACGTGGCCAGCAATTCATCTCTCTGCTGCTGCCCTTTATTGCTACGATTGTTTCCGTGTGTCGAGTATTTGAAAAAGCGAAAGGAAACAAAAAGTCAGCATGTAGTTCGAATAGCAATCACGAGCTGGGGCACGTGCAGGTGCGTGTGTATGATGCGGACTTGGGATGCCCGGGGCCGGATTTAACAAGACCCTAAGGGCCTTTGAACTACACCTAAAACGCTGCTCTGCAGACTCTGGACTCCCCGTTACGTAAACCCACTTGTCGCGATACAAACCCAAACCGAAACTAGCTACTGATTACCATTGTTCGGCCTCCGGTCATATTTTAATGGCCACGGAAAAATATTTCATACATGTCTATGTGACAGGCAAACATTGCCTTTCGAAATATTCTTGGATACATGGTTTCTTCTCTTAAAAATAGTAACAATTTAATAACATTAAAAAGAAGTTTGAACTTAAACTATAATAACCCCACTAGAAATATTTTCAGATATTCATAATCCAAGCAATAAAAACAACAAACAAGTAGATTCTCACAATTTTTTTTAAATCATGTAACATGTTTCGCCAGACATTGGCTTCATCAGACATGCGAGTATTTAAAGTGTCGCGTAACAGTTTAAATAGTTGACTAATGTGGGTGGAAATACATTTAAATAAATTTAGTAGGGCGGAATTATTACCATCTATTTGGTCGTTCAGTTGTAAATTGAGTTTTTAATATTTATTTATTTCTAAAATTTCCAGTAAATTTAAGTTTTGACTTTTATTACATTTGTGTAAAATTTCTAATTTATCATTTAATATATGATTTTCTTCTATTATATGATTAGCAAAATTTGAATGTTTTTTATTTTTAAGGAAACTGTTTTTATGTTCTAGTGCTCGTTTTTGAAAATTCCTCCCCATCAGTCCAATATATACTTTTGGGCAAGACCCACAGGTTAACTTGAAAACTCCTCCAGAGTATTTTTCATTATCAATTTTGTCTTTATTGTTTTTTATGAATTTTTTTAACGAGTGATTAGTTTTATAGGCAACATTAATACTATACTTTTTACGAACGGATTTTGTTTGTAATAGGGCCTAGGTACGTTATAGTATTAAATAAATTGTTTTGGATCGGAGTAATCGAATATATAGATTGTAAAATTAACTTTTTTTGTTTTTTAAAAATTAGTTTGTCTATCACTGAAGGGTCGTAATTATTATTGTAGGCAATTTGCTTGATAAATACCTAGTTCATGTAAATGGTTTAAGTAAAACCAAACATTTTCAAATAAAATAGTAGGAAATATCCAGATGGATCGAAAGAGGATAAAAAAGGAATCGAATGACAAAATAAAATATTCTAGGTGCCATTTGGAAAAAGGAAGTTATTTGTGTTTGAAGTTTTTAAACTTGGGATTTTTTTATGAACGCCCTGTACAAATTATAAACCTTAGTTTAGGTATGACGTTAACGTTAGCCTTATTACTTGGCTATAACTAGTAAAAATTTCAGCATTCTAAGTCATTTTTTGTGGAAGTTATGATTTTTTATAGTTTGGGTTGCGGTCAAATCTTTTTTCCAATAAATTAAATTATCTCAGAAACTATTCATCATAGGTATACAAATTGGTTATCAAAGTCAAGTTTAAAATTTTATTTTTCCATAGGAATTCATCGTAAAAACTATACCATTCCATTTAAAATAAGAAAGTTGACAACAACTTCCGGTATAACCGGAAGTGCCCGACAGTTGAAATTATTTTAGTTAAATAGAACATCCTTGATAACCCCTACTCCCAAATTTTTAAATCTGTAACATGCTTAGTTTCCCTAAAACATTTAATGTACCACTCAGTTTGTATGACCCTGTAAAAAATGATATAATGAAAGATTTTAAACGTGTTATTCGAACAAATAATAAACTAGAATTTCATTTCTATTTCTTGTGACAAAAAATGTACAAACTCATTCTCATTGGCAATAAATCATTATACAAAACCGCCATATATTCGATAACAGCTTAAATGACCTCGAGTAAGCTTTTTTCATCACAACCTTATAAATGTTATCTTGTTTTCAGCAGATCTGTGTGCACGATAGCAAACATTAATAGATTCATGTAATGTAAACAACTTGATAGTTGTGTAGATGAACGAGGTTTTTCGACCATTTTTTGCTGATACAGATATACTTCAGGGTAGGCCAATGTTAAATAAATTTGAAACGAATACAGGCTTTTAGTTATTCGGAGTAGTCGTTATCGGCATGTCGGATAAATTACGTTCTGCACATCACACTACGGTACAATAGTGGAATTAATTTTAAAGACGAGTATTCGGAAGACGCGTCGTGGTTTATTCGGATTGGTTTCTAAAGAAGTGTTTTAAAAATATTTGACGTTACTGTGATAATGTTAATATGTGTGTGAAGAAGCACGCATGTTTGTAGTGTTAGTGGTGAGTTTTAATTTAATTTATGAATATAAATTTTGATTCTCTCTGTTATATCTTTTGTGCGTATTTATCTACCTACATCACATTTTATTCACCTTTCTGTTACAAAATGGAGTATGGTGTCCGAAAATATAGAGTGTTAGTCTCTCTTTGTGACATTGGGAGATTTAATTATGCATAATAGGGAAGCATTGTTTCGCAAAACCTATTTACACATGTTCCGCCTGCTTCAAATTGAACTAACCCTGAGAGATAAACATAGACAGTAAAGTTAGAGTTGTCGGGGTCTTTCTTGTACGTTAATCTGATGGAACAGGAGAATTGAACGAATGACTGACTAGTGTTACGTTGTCAACGGTGCTTCTGGCTTCTGCCGCCATGATTGTTCGCTGACACAATTTAAGCTTTAGTAGAGGGATTTGTTTAGATTGAACTAGCTCAGTTTACTACATCGTTTACATATCTAATAAGATACTCCAGAGTTCCGTGACAATAAAACACATTGACTAGTATTGTAATCATGCAAATGTGTCAAGCAATGTAGAAGCAGTTACCCGTCTTGATAACCACACAACCGCAATCATAAAAATGCCATGTGCATTCCTATCGATTCTTCCACAGTGCTTCACTACTACTATAAATACATGCAGACAAGATTTCATTTTAAATTCTTTTTCCGGCAAATTCTCTATATTACAAGTGGTCTGTATCTCTAATTGAAAAAGGAATATCTGTCACAAAAATGAATGTCGTGTCAGACGTTTTTTCATTACGAACTACTAAAGTGGAAATTAACACTCCACTTAGTAATAAAACATTTTCCAATTAGTGGTAATTCATAAGGAAAGTTTTAAAGAAAATATATTTTTATTTCTATCTAAAAATATCATGTAAGGTGATTTATGTAACAACGAACCCAAAATGTATACCATGTAAGAAATTCGTTGATCCGGGCTGTTGGGCCGTGGTCGAAAGGAACTTGTAGAACCAAACGTTTCAACTGCAACTTCGGCATTCATCTTCAGTGGGCAGCTGGATCCTTAGGTCTCAATAGCAGTCCGGACCAACGTCTTTGTTCATTCGATTCCGGCCGTGAAAGCCTATATCATTACATTCAATATGAAATATTCAGGTGTCATATTTTCAAAGATATGATGTTGGAAAAATGTACAAAAACATATTTCTCGTCTCTACTTTCGAAACTATTGAACTTAATGTTAGGAAAAAAATAGCGTTAATAGAACGTTGTTTAATAAGTTTGATAGTTAATAGTTTCAGCCTCAACTTTATGGTAACTGGGAATCATATTGTAATATTTAAAAAGATAAAATAAAACACTTTTAATTTCCACTGTATACCTTTAATGCCTTAACGATAGTTTCACCCTACCAGGGCATCTTCAGAAGAAGTATTTGTACAAACTATTATTACAACATCTCTTATATATCTACTCTTACTATTGTGGTAGGGTTATATCTACTAATTTATTTATTATTACAAAACTATACATATTTTCTATGTCATTTAATAAATTTATGTTATTATTTTTCATACGTTTTGTGATTTCCAAAGTTTCCAACATGTCTATTTTTTTCCCTTTTTTCTCTTTATGAAGAAAACTTCAAAATTTTACATAGATGGGGGGAATTATTAAGGTCTAATTGGTCGTTTAATAACTTTATTTATTTCCATAGATTCAAGAAGTTTAAGACTTTTATTTTCTCTATGTAAAATTTTATATTTTGAATTTAAGTTAGTTTTTCAAGAATCAAATGATTTGCGTTGTTTGAATCGGTTTTGAGATTTTTGAAGGAATTTACATATTCTTTTATACATTTGCAAAAGACCTGCCAGTTTTTCCAATGTAAAATTTCTCACACGTTCCACAAGTTAATTTGTATACACCAGACTTACTATCTTCCTTTATCTTTATTGTTTTTAATGTGTTTATTAAGAGTGTTGTTGTTTTAAATGCAACATTAATATTATTTTAATTAAAAAATCTTTTAATTTTTAATGTTGATTGACCAAAATAAGTGTGTTTTAAATTTCTTGTTATTGTCCCTAAGTGTAGGGAAAATAGTACTTAAGCAATTTTTAAAGAAATTTTATCTACTAAATGAGTTATTATGTTTACATCGTAATTATTTCTCTTAGCTATCTGTTTGATAATATTTAATTCATTAGTATAACTTGTTTGGTCCATTGGAATTCTTAAAAGTCTATGTATCATGAAATACAACGTACGTCAAGTGACAATAAAAATTGTAGAAACTACTATAGGTTTTTATTGATATTTAATATACAGTTCTACCAAGTAAATGTAAACTCAATCAATTATAATATTTAATGAATGTGATGCATTATATACAGGACAATCCGGTAGAGCTATAGTACACGAGTAAATAAACACCTTGATACAATAGATAAGTACAAAAAATCTACATATCTGAGCATTGCATTAGTTCAAAAGAAGATTCAATAAAATTATTGCCTAGTATACCGAAAAGTCAAAAATTAAACTTATACGAAACGTTACAATGTTACTAGTACACTACCCTAACTTACAGACCTAAGAACATTACTATAAGTATAGACCCTCTAGCTACGTTGCTAAGTTTAATATAAAAAATGTGTAACTTTTGAAATAAAAATTTGTAAAAATGATCACGATAATATTTGGTACGGAACCTTCAGATTGTGAATTTTTCTCGCACTTGTCCCGGATTTCCTAAACCCTCTTACCTCCTGTATGAAATGAAGGTGCAGACATTAGTTCATTTTGTTTTTTAATTATTTTTGTTTGAATAAATGCAAATGAAGATCGATATTTGTAATTAATTCAGTATTCGGAATTTAAATTTTCAATTACTCAGAATGCATGGTTCATTAAGGGTGGTAAAAATTTCTCACGGGTACTGTATGCAGATACGGCAATTAATTAATGGACAAAATTGTCGTTCACGCGCATGTTTACCGAAATTTGAATAATTCGGCATGCCGTTAGCACCATCATCTTGCGTGATACACCCTATTCCCATGTTTAAATTATTCATGGAAAGACCCATCTCATAGTTTCAACCAACCGTACGGTTCACATTTTTCAACTTATGTGTTTGTTAATCTAACACCTAGCACTTTTAATTTAACGTTAATTAATTTTTAAGTACAAATGTCGGGTGTCGGGACAATTGTGGACCTGGACATTTGCGAACCTCTTACTTATTATTATGAAAAATTGTACACACCTAGTATATAATATAATAATAATAATTTAAACTTTATCAACATGAATTATAAACTTCCCTTCACAATTTACCCAGGCTTAGGACTGTTAACAAAAATAATAGTTGGCTTGTTTAGAAGCTATTCATGGTAGAAGAATATTGTCGATTTTTTTATTGTTTTATTTTTTATTCTTAATTTATGTCACTGTTCTAATTTTTGAATAAACGCCAAACTGTTAATACATTTATACAGGTCTCCCGTTTCTTTATATTGATTCACAATTCTGTCTATTCTTTCATCTAGAATTATATATTTCGGTTAGGTTAGGTTAGGGTGAGGTCCACAAATGTACAGGTCCGCAATTGTCCTAAATTCAAATGTCGTGCCAACAATTATACGTATTGTGGAAGACGAATTTCTATAAATGAAGCAAAGTTTGACCAAATAGTTTTCGAATTACTCGCTTGTTTACCAAGTGGCCGTAACGAATCGTTTTAATATTATGCGATGTGAACAGAACTGAGATATCTGATTCTTTAATCTCTTTGTTGCGATGGTGTAATGGCCAGGTGGAGTGATGTATATGTAGTCGGAAGTGAACGATTACACATCAATGGTGAATCATCACGTGCAGTGAGTGCTCTGGATTAACGTTCAAACCCGAAATGCACCCGTAAATATTTAAAAGTCCTTCTTTTTTAGTCCACTTTGTAAAACAGGCATTTCCTTCCAATTATATTTTAAATGAATTATTATTTTGTAGCAGAGCGGTTTATATTTATATATATTTTATGTTTTATGGTTGTTTTTAGTTAATTTGTGCATTTCGGCTTTGCCCTTTTCATTACAAAGAGATTGTGAAAGGGATTAGTCGCGTTTGCTTTTTACCGGATTTCTATTTACATTTTAATAGAAAGAGCATATTGAACTAGCGACGTACGGCGTTCTGACGTTGACGCCCTGCAGTTTTAACCCTTAACCGATGTTCAATAACGAGGGCAATCGTAAAGGAGAGACAGTTTTCCGCTTTACAGCCAATCAAATCATCCTTTGTGAAGTAATTTCCTCCATCAAAAAGAATTATAATTAAAATAGCAGTTTCCATAATTTTTATAGATGTTAAATTTACCACCGATTCATAGCCTATGTTGGTGTAATTGATTATTGTAAAACTGGAATTTTTTATGAACTCTTTTTATTAACATCATCGTAAGGTTGTTAGTCTGAAAACGGGTGGCACCTCCACTTCTTCCTGGCCTGTGCCAATCTTCCCATTTCCCGAACTATTTACGAACAGTAATCTAATTTAGGCCTAAATATCGAATATTGGTAGCTTTTTCTGTGTTTTCGTCTCCAACTTTTATATTACCTCCAACCTTATTTTTACCTCCCTTACATTCCTGTATTTTTCTGTTATTTCATTTTAATTCCATACTCTTCATCTATTTAAGACTGTCTTCAACTCATCTTTTCTAGATGTTAATATTGTTGCTTGATCACTTCACACGTGGGCATTATCATTCGCGTTAATGACAGGCTACTGTCGAAACAAAGGTTGAGTTTTATCAATAAATTAGTGAAAAGGTTAGCAATAAGTGTGTTATTAATATACGTATATTGCTTTGGTTTAATCATGTGCTTTTATAATAATTATACCATTTAAACTTTAGATAGTATAAGTTTGTTTTAGTTCATTCTGCTTCTTCAAAGAGCGAGAGATTTTTGTGACATGGAAATTATTCAAACTTTTAATATTATTTGTGTCAATGTATTTTGTTAGAAATGATTTATTAGAAGGGTTCTCAGATACATGTGTTTTGAATTAGTGATTGTTTGACGTGTATGAAAAATTCAAGGCTTTGAGTTAATTTTCCTTTTGTTCTGTTGATTCTGAAACGGTATTTATCTGTTTGTTCTAATCCATTTGCGGTTCTGTATTCGCCTATAATATATTCAGTTTCGGCATCAAAACCGATTTGTCAAGATTTATATGTGTCATTCGGGTGGAATGGACGCCACTACATGATTGATCGTGCGGAAGCCGAGTTTCACCCTGTAATCGTTCTATCAAAATGCACACTGCTATTCACTACAGTGACGTCTACGCTGCAATTTTCGCGAATTTATCAAAATTAATAGATTCACATGAATGTTTCAACCGGAACACAAAGTACCTAACTAAATTTATCATAAATTTAAATTCAATCGATACATCACCCACATACTCCAACTTTATTTATAAAAGAAAATAGGAATGAAGAAAAATGAAGGACCATGTTTAGGGTGAATTTAAGGTAGTTCAGATAAGAGTGAACGAAAGAGGCGGTTTTTGTAAAACTGTACCTTTTAATACAATAGATTTTTTTATAAGCTAATCAATCACCACTAATGTGTGTAGGTAGGTTTGTAATGCAAATTGGTGGAGCTATCTCGTCCGAAGATACAATATTGTGACGGACGTGGCGTTTTGGGTGGAATTGACCCGCGCCGATTACAAAAGTAGAGTGTAGTTTGCCCATGCCGCGTTCTAGAAAAATCGAGACAACTACTAGATCATTCGATTCTTCTATACTTAATTTTTGTTCAATCTTATCGCTTAAAATGTTTTTATTGTTTATCTGTCACCCTGCTTATTATACTTAACCACCTACCCATGTCAATTGACACCTCTCGCATATCTTTCTCTAACTTTTTTACTAACAAAAACTTACGAAACATGTTTTATCAAATTCAATATTTGCCAACTATTATTTAAACCATAAAATCAGACTTTGTAAAATACATGTAAATAGTAGTAATAGTACAGTTAATATACATCATTTTAATCACAGTCATCACATCTTTTTTATCAACTTCATACACCAATCATTCACATAACGAGAAATCTACTTGCGTTACTAATTAACTTTATTTTCACTTATAGCACATATATTATTGTAAACAACAGTATTATTCTTTTTTAAAGAATTTTAATTATGTTTTAAGTATATTTGGTTTGTATGTTAAATGCTATTGTAAATGATTTTCAATCTTTAAAGTCGTTTGGCGCATGGGAAACTTAAATATGTGTCCCCGAATGTGCATTGTTGGTTGCATACCCAAAGTACATCATTTTCTAGTACAGAGAATATTACTTACGTTCGGTCCATATTATAATCACGTCTCTGAGTTTACCTCATTACATTTACTTTAATAATTTGCGAGATAAATGTGAAAAACGAGGCAAAATTATAAACTGCAACTTTTGCTCCTTCCATTCTTAATATTTTTCTCCCTGGAACCTAGTTCATATGATGATATGCAGACTGGGGTTGATGTTAAAAATACTGACATCAAAAAATCTATTTAGATTCATTTATAACCCATGGGCTGTAATAAAGAACGTTTTACTAATTCTACATAATTCTTTAAGATATGGGAATATATTGACGTCATGATATTGTATATGTTAGGTGCGAACGCATTTTTCATATTAAGTAGAGTTATTGAGAGAAGAGTATCATAAAATTAATTTTTGTGTAAAACGATTCTCGGTCTGAGGTCGTAACAGTCCATTTTATCGTGGACTAGCGGAGTCATCAAGATAAACGGTTGAAAATCATCGGTATCGTTTTACCGTAAAAAGTTAATCTTATTATTACATGTAAGATCAGTTTTATAGTTTAGGTTAACTGCAAAAGCTGTTCCCTGTTGAGCTAAAGGGCTTTTAAATTGTGACTGGCACAGCAGGCGGCCTTTATACAGCATGTACGCTCGTCTTTATTGGGCAATGCAATTAGAAGCGATTGTTGTAGGTGATTTTAATGGCGTATAACAACAAAGAGACATAAAACCCGATTATTGGAGGACTTAAAAAGTTATACGGCGATTTTCGAGCAGATTTTATGAAGATAGGGTTAGAGGGGTCATCCCATTGTGCGCGAGCCGGGATGGCACTCAATTAAGAATCGAAAGATCCATTTGCTATATAAAAACGTCACAATTACGTCTAATCAAGTTTTTTCAATGCTTTTCGAGATAAAGTCATTACTTTTTCACATGGAAATTTTAAGAACCCAAATTCAAAAGCTTTTCAAGACGCGACCAACGACGTACGTATTTACGTATCGTATTATAACAAACTTTTATTACATGTACCGTGAATTTCTTTCTTTACTTTACAATGACAACCGCTAATTCTATGCTAAATCTCTGCTCACCCCAATACGTGCGTTGCTGTCTTTTTACCGCGTCTTTTACTTATCAAGGGTTGACTCCTTTCAACAATCGCAATTTACATAAATTATCTTTAACAAAATACAAATTTATAGTAGTAATAATAACAATGACAACAGTGTGACCCTTAATATCATCATTTTATTTATTCCCTTTTGCGTCATACATTTACGCCCTTACAGTGTCACTTAGAACTTGTTTCTTAATGATATATCAATCTAAAATAATATTTTGTTAACAATGCAATGAATGAATTTGTAATTAAACTCGAAACGAAATGGTTTTTGATTGAAGTGTTGTAATTGTACAAACTTAGTTTCTTAGTTTCTTACTTAGAGTTGTTGCTTATATCTAATTCTATGTTAAGGGAGGGGGTTGATTTTTGAACAAATTCAAGAGAGGTGAACTGCTTAAACCTAGTTGATCATTTAATAACAAATTAGGAATAGATGTTATTAAATAAAAAACTATATGAAATTCAGTTTTTCCTACATTCAAACAAAACCCCAAATACATTACCTTTTATAGGTAATCTAACAACAAGAATATCATCCAAATTAAAGAAAGAACATATTGTTAATATAGCATTTAAAACAAACAACAAATTAGGGAAAATTATTAAAAATAATAAAGATAAATGCGAAGAAACAAAACAGTCAGGTATTTACAAAGTAACCTGTAGTTCGTGCGATAAATGTTATATCGGACAAACAGGTAGAGCCTTTAACACGAGAATTTCGGAACATCTAAATAGCTTCAAAAATAAAAAACAAAACTCTAATTATGCAGACAGACAGACAGACAGACATGTTTTTCTGAAATTTAAAAACAGTCTATACTTACAATTAGTTTTTCTTTTGTATATTTATAGAAAGCTAATATGTGTTTCTATTGCCACGTTAAACAAACAGATTGTGCTCACATGTTCGCGCACATGAAATTGAAGGGAAAAAGAAAAATATTTAATAAAGTTTATCTTTTGTTTTAAAGATTGTATAATAACCCTGCGATTTTTTAGTTAATTAGCTTTATTCGGTTCACAGCAGAACCGAGGGCTAATATCCTTTCCGACATTGAATTACACTGTTAATGAAAGCCAATATATCGAATTCGGTCATGGGATATAGCTTTCGGTGCGCTGTGCCTACTGTGTAGGGCGCGTTCCAAATGTGGGATCTGTGATCCTTTATAATTAGACGAAAAAGGATTTTAATGCCTTCTTGTTTTGTTGGATTATTATCTTCGTCTAAAAATCCATCGGAATCAACAGTGTAATTTAATGTCAGTAGGGGTATTAGCCCCTCGGAGTGGTTGTTTCTGTTGATTCCATATTTATATTTTTAATCATTGTTAAAAAAGGTTTCTTGAAAGGAGCACCGACCTCTGTGTTAAATATACCAACTTATTTAGTTTTCGTGATGAAAATTGTTTGACATAAATATTGCTTTAACGCTGGAGACAGGTTGTTGGTATTAAGTGTGGTGGCTTTTGCATTTTTCGTAGAAGTAATCCAGTTTAAAGGCATACCTAGCGCTTCGTATTGTAGAAAGTGGCGGCACTGTTCTGTACAGTTGACATTTACAGCGGTAGTTACGGTCAAAATGCATTCCGAAGGCGCAGATTTGCGACATACTTGTCAATTATCATTGAAATAGATGCCACTCTTTATTTTATAACTGACTCGAAACAAGACCTAACCGTGAAATCGCTGTAGGCCAGACCTACGTGCAGGATTTAAAAAGTGCCGGTTTAAAAACGTAATTGCTAGTTGTAAAATTGTTCAAATTGCTGAATAAATTTTGACACAGTATTACAGGTATCCATTACTGCAAAATGAACAAATATTTTTCGCTTATGAAACATTGTATTTTAACGTAAAACTAACCGTCAAATACACCCTGATAGACATAGACACAATGATAAAGCATTATCATTTCGCCAATTACAGCCAGTTTACTAATACTACTCTTTAAAAAAATAGACATTAATTTAAATAGCAGAATTTTATATATAGAAAATAATTAAGGAAATAACCATTAAAAACCACGTGGGGACACATAGCCAGTACGTTTAAATACTTTATAGAAAATTATAAACAAAATATTTTTATTTGACATTTAAAGTAAATACTATTGTATATGTTACAGTCAAAGTAATTAATCTGTATATTATTTATACTATCCAGCCATTATGTATATGTTTTATTTATTCAATTATTAATTATCTAGTACGACTTGGATAAATTTATTATTATCATAGGCCTTCCTTTCTTGAGCCAATCTTCTTATTTTTCAAAATTAGAACATGCCATATCCCCAACTATAACTAACCATCTAAACCATCTAACCATCCCAATTTATATATGCTGAGTGTAGAAAGCATTTCTTCACCTAGCTTCCAGCTTGAAAAAAAAAGAAACTAACCTAACCTAACATAACCTAACCTAACCTAACCTAACCTAACCTAACCTAACCTAACCTAACCTAACCTAACCTAACCATCCCAATTTATATATGCTGAGTGTAGAAAGCATTTCTTCACCTAGCTTCCAGCTTGAAAAAAAAAAGAAACTAACCTAACCTAACATAACCCTACCTTTGTTTTTTGTTTTTTAATTAGGTTGTGTTAGGTTAGGCTAAGGTGAGGTTAGGTTAGGTTAGATTCTTTGTTTTTTATGTTTTTAGGGTTCCGTAACCAAAGGGTAAAACGTCCCGTTTTACTATTACTAAAACTCCGCTGTCCGTCTGTCACCAGGCTGTATATCATGAACCGTGATAGTTACACAGTTGAAATTTTCACAGATGGTGTATTTCTATTGCTGCTATAACAACAAATACTATACTCAGAATAAAATAAATATTTAATGGGGCTCCTTAATGGTACGGAACCCTTCTTGCGCAAGTCTCGCATTTGGTCGGTTTTATTTTATTTCATTTTGTATATTTTTTACTTTATCCAAGTCTTACCAGATATTTTATAAATTGAATAGATTAGTAGTGGTAATGAAATTAAAATTAATAATTATGCCTTTATATGGTTTTACTTATTTTTTCTGATTCTTGTGAAAACCGTATCCCATACCCTATAGTAATATTAGGGTAGGTAATAAAATTTTTCGTAAATCTTGTCTATTGTTGCTAAACAATTGCATTGGTTTTTACCCTTTTCTTCAGGTACGTTTATAGCATAATAAATAGAATAATTTGGTAGAATTGCTATTTTGTAAAGGAAGATGGTTGGTTGTTCTTTGGTCGGGACTTTTTAACAGATGCGCCAAACTATTATTTAATTTAGGGAAGTACCCTATCGTGCGGAAGCAAACTCTTTTATTGTTAACAGTTGTCGATTATGTCCTCCTTTTGAAAGTGGATCTCGGTTAATTTTCACTCAATTTAACTTGCCCCGGTCCAGCTTTTATTCCTTAGAAAATTAATTATATTGGACCAGTAGTTGTCGTGATGCTTTACACAGTCAAAAACGATCAGATAAAGGACAATTTATTAACCATTTATTACTCACTCGTGAGGGATATATAGGATCCCCGGGACCAATAGATTTATACCTACCTACCTTTCTATGTGAGCCTACTTATATAACATATATCTTTTGCGGTGACGCAAAACGCTTCAGGCAATTAACCCCTTACTTATTACTTACCACTTACTTCTTTGCTTAGCTGCACTAAATCCAACTACTGCCATTATTAATAAATATACCAACTTATAAAAATAAAATACGTCATTTATGTTGTTCAAAAATCAGTTGGTCTATTCTGTCAATGATGAAAAATATGGAAAAGTTTAGCGGGACTTCACCGGTCGAAGAAAAAGTTTTCAAACATTTCACGTAATACATTGTCAACATTGTCGATTTCCGAGCGATAAAATTAATCCGTCGTGGCCATATTTCTTCTAGGATCATAAATTTTTGCTCACTTTTCGATATAAACATAAGATATAAATCAAAAGTTAAATTTCATTCTTTCGTTGTACAAAGTGACGTGTTTTTATTTAAAAGTGTCGCGCATGGTGTAAAGAAAAAAAAAACACCGATTCGCAACACACATTAAAATAAATGAGATAATATCCTGACATTCAAAAAGACCACGCTTTCGAATTAATGGTGTACGTACAAGGGCAAAATTGAAAATCAAGGGGTGCATATGTATTTTTAGGGCCACAATGAGGACGATTCTTTCCAGCATTTCCGGCAAAGGGCGCTAAATCGGCAGGATATTGGCACACATTTCAATGTCCGAATTACAATAGTACAAGTTTTTTGTTTGATTAATAAATGATGACCATGTTGACAATTTCACATTTATACTCCTGCTATCTCGTTTGGAAACTAAAAGATAAATATTATTCACTTTTCAAACGGAAATTATTATCAAATCAATGAAATCACCAGTAAATGAAAATTCATACTTTTATTTCATTTTGAGTTGTTATATGTATATAATACAACATATTGGATGCGGTCTACAGTTACTTGGTTAAAATTCATATTGCATTAATTTTGAATAAAACACTGTTTTATAAATTTCAACAGATTTAATTATCACTTGACAATCGTTTCGCCAAACTTTGACTAGCAAACCATTTCCCTCTACCCGTTCCCTCAACTAGCAAATAAGCCAATGTGTTGTTAAATTAATTTAAGTTCAAATAAAACTTCCGAAGAAGTCAAAGTTTGGCGAAACAACTGTCAAGTGGTAATTAATCTGTTTAAAGCTATTTGTTTAATTCGGATAATACTCTTTTAAAAAATGTAATATTCTGGTCTAGATTTGTTGACGCTCTTTTTTTTGTATCTCGAACGGTACCAAAAGGCAATTTAAACTTTGAAATTTATATAAAACTCACAACTACTAGTAATACAGTTCTTTTTGATTCAAACCAGTCGATTAGAATTAATCTTCCATCTTTTCACAGTTTACTTTTTAGATTCATTAACATTCCTTTATCCACAGAAAATTATAACGAAATAACCAACGATTATCAAACTAATAGCTTATAAAAAACTGATTGATTGAATGTTAATAAAAAAAAACAAAGAACAGAATTTGTTATTTAATCAAAAAATTAAATTACTTCTAATAATAAAAAAATATTTCCTAAATTATATTAAAGGTTGTAAAAATCAGAATAAATTAAGAAAACTACAGTTAACCCGAACAGAAATAAATAAAGTTAACTTGAAAACTCATCATCTACAATCAATCAACAATAAATAATCTAAAACTGGGTTAGCTCAACATTGTAATGTCGATTCCCATTCAATATATCAAACAATGTAAAAATTCTACATTCTGCCAACAAAAGTAGAAAAATAAATGTAACGGAAATTTTAGAAAAGAAATTAGCAACTAAAAATAACTTAAAAATTGTCAACAACCAAATTGAATTATACACTTTATAAAGGTGTCGGCCGGATTGCCTAATCCTTTATAAACACCCCTCCTAATTGGAGGTATCCTCTAACGAAACGTTATTTCTGACATGACTATAATTTCATATTATTCTTGATAATTACGTAACTATGGAAATAATTCACTCAAATTTATTATTAATTATACCTTTTAATTTATTATTTAACTATATCGCTTGTTTGTCAGATTTTGTAATTTATACGATGTATTGTTTATATTTTGCAACGAATGTGGATGTTTGTATGGTGTGGTAGTAATACGGGTTTTGTGCTCATTATCTGTGTTGTTACATAGATTTATGTGTCTAATGGGGAATAAACAAGTCTTGAAAATTTCTCATGTATTGTCGGATGTTGGTTATTTTATGAGGAACGATTGTATGCGGACGGCTCTATATGGACTAATTTTATTTCTTATTTTCTGGACGTCGGAAATAAAGCAGGATATAATACTTCATTCGGTCCGAGTAGTCGTACATATCGCCAGTAAAAATTATGAGTTTGCCGAAATGAACGTTTCTCAGATAAAAGAAATCCAACAGTGGCCTCAACTTCCATAATTTTCGGTAGTTAAACGACAATAATTTGACGTACCACCTATCACCCTCGAGTCAATTACGGTGGCCCAGATATTAATAACTTTATAGCATCCAGTTATTGAGATAGAGGATTATAACAGAGTTTGTTTTGAGATAAGAATTTACGACTCTGACATCCTTTCATTCCGATACCGTCCAGACATTAATTTTCGGATCTTCCTTTTTTCTTCTTTCTTCCGCGTTCTGCTGTAAAGCGAATAAAGCTAATTAACTAGAAAATCGCAGGGTTATTGTACGACCTTTAAAACAAAAGGTAAACTTTATTAAATATTTTTCTTTTTTCCCCTTCAATTTCATGTGCGCGAACATGTGAGTACAATCCGTTTGTTTAACGTGGCAATAGAAACACAAATTAGCTTTCTATAAATATACAAAAGAAAAACTAAGTATAGATTGTTTTTAAATTTCAGAAAAACATGTCTGTAGCTTGTAATCTACGAAGGTAGAAAGGACTTAAGAAAAACAATACCTTAAGGCATTGACAGGTATCATGGAAATGTTTCAAAATAAGTTTCGTATTCATGAAAAGGTCGTAAGATGATAACAAATGTGTAGGGGTATGCTACTAGTAATTAGATACCATGAAACTGAATGTTTCAGGTCTCTATCTATTGTGGTTTTGGAATAGACAGGAAAAAACGAAAAATTAGAAAATATTTTTTTGCTTTGAATGATGTTTGGACACATTGTAAAGGTGCATAAAGGCTATATTAGGAAACAGCTCATAATTATCATCACAAACAGGTGATTTTATTCGAAAATAGTTGCTTACACATATATATATAAAATAATGTTTTTAAATAATTTTGAAACATTTTTTTATGTCTGTTTCGATGAGAAATAACCTCCCAAATCCTGAAACTGTTCAAAAAAATCACGCCATATTGAAATAGAAATAACAGTCAATTTAAAAAGAGAAACAAAAAAAATCGTTCGAAATCAACACTGTAAGTTCAATACCGGTAGAGGTATTAGCCCTCGGAGTAGTTGTGTTTGTTGATTCCATATTTATATTTATCATATAGCTTGTAAAAGCCTTTCTGCCAGCGCCCACCTGATGAGACCCGATAGGTCGAAACCGGTCGTGGGATATGGCTTTCGGTGCGCTGTGCCTACTGTGTAGGACGCGTTCCAAATGTGGAATCTGTGATCCTTTATAATTAGACGAAAAAGGATTTTAATACTTCTTTTTTTGGATTATTATCTTCGTTAAATAATCGTTCGGAATCAACAGTGTAATTCAATGCCGGTAGGAGTATTAGCCCTTGATACAAAAATCGATTTCTTTTAATGCTTATTATACTTTTTCTGATTGTTCGTTTTTTCGATTTATTCAAAATCCAAAATAGATAGAGACCTGAATTTTGCAGGATCAATGTATTTCATTAGCAGAAACATACACTAGAAAAAATGATCCAGATGTCCTTTGGAGCTCATTCGGCATTATTATCGTCCTATCTCCTTTCGTGGAATCCTTTTAGATTTTGACCACTGCTTCGATTCCTTTAAGTTACAGCGTTAAGCTATTTAGTCTAAAACCTTTATTGAAGTTTAAGTTCTCTAATAAAAGAAAAGACTTTTGAAAATCCGAGTTGTAGTTGCAAAAATTATCCGGAACTAGAATAGAAAGAAGAATGTTTCTATAGATTTTCTCCATATATAAGTATACATATGTAGTTCCATGATGTTTTCTTCAGGTGGACGATTAAAATAGACTTCACATTTTATCCATTTAATGTTAACTGGTAATTCCAAAGGAATGGATGGAGGGGTGTTGTTTATTTCTGCCTTCAAATGTTCTGTCTGTCTGACCTATATAAGATTTATTACAGTCCCCAGTACTCAACGTAATCGCAATATACTTATTTATGTGAATTTGTTTTATAAAACTTAGCAATACAAGTGGTAATAGTAATGGTAATTGTATAAATTATTGTAGCTGCATCGAATGGCTTTTAGTGGTATAAAATATTGCGTATAATTTAATGTTGTTGTTTAAGTGTAAAAATATTCTATATGCGCTCATTATTGTGCAAATGTACATGTAATGGGCAAGTTTCACGATAAAATCCATCTTTTATCAAATGCTTTGCTCAGAGAATGTCGTGAAGACTTTTAACAGTCAGTATAACGACCGGTAATTTCACATGCATTATCTTAATTAATCTTACAGATTGAGGGCTATAACTATGTTTATAGCTGCAGGCATTAATAACGATATTAAACAGCAGATACTTCGCTCGAGTAGTACGTTTGATTATAGGTCCACAATTCCACCTCCTCTACCTAATAAGCGCAACCCAAGACTACGATGTTATGAAATTTAATCGCTACAAATAACCATGAAACAACTGCTGGTGTAAAGAGACACAACAAAGGAAACTCTAAGAACACCCCATCCACCACCCCTCCACCTACACCGCCTTCGCCCCCCACAATTCTGACAGCCTCTTATCACAGTCATTTCTGAATTCCTTCTTTACCCCCTTTAAACAAAAGAATTATCTTAACTTAAAGTAACAAACAAACAAACTCGTGAGCTTGTGGAACAGTATTCAACAATAATTATTTTATTATAATTTGCAGTAACCGATTTTACATCTCTATTTTATTTATAATGTGACAATCAATATTCTGCATATATGCATATAAATGTTGCTAAGTTATATGTAAAAATATAAATAATCCAATCCAATTCCTTTTGGTCAGATTGGTTGGGTAGTTAAATCACTAATAATTATGTCAACGCTTCGATAGTATCAAAAACTTTTGGGTGTTTCATTCCCACCAGCTATTCGTGCTGGTGGGCGGGCAGTCCCTTCGACCTACGTTGTAGTGCAAAGCCGGAGGGTAGGGCATAAGGCCTTCTTCAGTTTCCTTTCAGGAAACGTGGGAATGGGTGGGTGGTGTGGTTGAAATGAGACGGACGATGTGAAGAAAGAAGGGAAGTGAATGATTATATGTGCTTTATTACTGTCCCAGCATTTGTCTAAGTTGATCCAAGGAAGCCACAGAAAAATTTAACCAGAGCAACCGGATCCGGATTCGAACTGGTGACCTTTTGAATGCTAAGCAATGATCTAGAGCATTAGGTCACTACTCGGTAGGTAGTATCATGAGGTACAAAACCCTTACAGAGTTTTATGAACGGCCAGAGCATTGGGTACCAGGGTATCTACCCTGCTAGAGTCATAGTAATATGGTCTTTTAATGGTAGTTAGAAACGAATGAATAAATGTGTTTATTGTAAGATTAGAATGCTACGCCCTCATTTACTAGGTTCCTTAAAATATTAAAATTTATTGCATATAAAGTGCACGGTGGTGTTCTTTAGAATTGATTTCTTGAAGCCTTCCTGTATCATAAATATAAAAATATATTTGTGGTACACATGGTTCACTGATCTAATACGTTTGGCATCTATCTATCAGCTAAGTTGTATGACAGGCAATAAATTAAAGGTGTTTTTTGATAATTTCTATTCATTAATTTCGTTTAGTTATTAGGTATGATTCGCCATCATTCTTTAACAAAGTTTGTTGTTTTTGTTTTACCTTATCCGCATCAGAAGTAATAATATTTGATTGAAATCCGCCCCTGTGTCGGCGGAAAGCTATAAAGTGTGCAGATCTGCTTTAATAAAAAAAGAATCAGTCAGATACATATAAATGGTTCGTATAGTTTATTGTCGTGAAAAAAAAAATAAAGAGAGAGCGCAGTGCAGAATAAATAAAAAATCTAAGTATTTATTCGAATGAGTGACGACTGCCTTTTATGTTCGGGATCTTAAACTAAATTTACTCGAAATAAATTTGAGTGTCAATAAAACGGATGGAAACATAAATAAGTTATGGGGAGTTAGAAATTCTTTCATATCTCTAATTGCGCCATTCTTCCCGTTGCATTGTCGCTAAACATTTATTCAGAAAGACCGAAACTGCGCCATAAATACGTGGTTAACAATCGAACGGAGTGGCACGTCATCTACACACGCACACATGGGTCGATGATAAAAATTGACCGCGTATTAAAATTCACGACATCTTTCTTCATAAACTAAGACATTTTGTGACGTTTGCCGTAAAAACGGCCGACGAAAGAGACGGAAGAAGGATAAGAGAGAAATACGAGATTGAATATATAGCGAAATAGCAGATATTGGGTCTATCCTAGCGGTTAGCACCCACATTAAACCGGGAACAAATTAAATGTTTCAATTCGAGCGTGCCTTATTTATGTGTCATTTCGACGCCCGTATTCAATAAATGTTTTATGCCAATGCAGCAGTAATTTCACTCTACAGGAATATCTTAGTAGGCCATGAAACCGAATACTATCAAGATGAATTACACCACCTTAATCGGACCGATCTAAATTCGTTTGCTCCGCTACGGATACTAAACCTTTAATGGTCCATATATTTTTTTCTTTATTCAATAAATTACGCACCTTTTATTACAGTTACTAATTTTTTAACAAATCAATAAATTCTTGATGCAGAATCAGTGGTAGCGGATGTCTAAAGTTACAGGAGACAATACCACGAAAAGAGAAAAATGTTTTTTCGTTTTTGGGCGTTCAGAGTAAAATTTTAGAAAGGGAATTGTTTGCCTGCGTATAATAAAATAACAAAGGATAAATTATTCCTTTATCAAAAATGTCGGTGATACCAGTTTGATTTTTGTGGTTTATGAGACAATCCTGAAGTAAATACGTTTCTTTCTACTTTATAAAAAATATTCATCATTTCTAAAACTGAAATATTTTACATCCATAACTATTTGAGAACAGTAATCTACTCTAGGCGTCTTTCGCCTCTTTTTACTCCTATGTCTGCTTCTAATATGTCTTAATTCTAACTAGCCCTCACGCCATCCTGTCGCAAATGAAATAAATGATAAAATAAATAATTTCCAAAATTTATTTAAATTACTTAATGCATGCTTGATGAAGCCACAGTAAAAAGATACACTAAGAAGTTAAATCCAGACGTAAAAAGGAAAAATAAGTTACCCCTCTATTGTACCCGCATTACCACATACTACCTTAAAAGTAACCACCCTTTATTAATGCAACGCGAAAACATAAACGCTGCCTCTTATAATAATTACACCCTCAAACAAATTGTAGTTAATAATAAATGTAGATTTAATCCCCTAAATAATAGTGATGTAAACTAAAGAACATAATAGTTATTACATAAGTTTTCTTTTTTTAAACGTTCTGAATTGGACATTTAGTACTTTATATCAGAAGTAGCTACCTTATAAAAGATAATGAATATCCACAATATCAGCCGCGAATTGTTCATTTGGTACGTTATATACGGGTATATAAACTTTACTGTATTTCTAACGTAAAGCGTTCTTTTTATTAATTAGTTACATTTCATTTCGTTTTTTTTTGTGATACGAAATGCAGAAGTCTGGAACAGCCGTTATAACTTACTCTGACAGTAGGGTAATGGAAGAGACCCCATGTTGTATAAAAGGCCTTTGTCTTTTCGGCAAATGTTAGATAAATTAATCAGTAAATAAACGAAGCAAGCCTCGACGAAATTATTCAAATTCCTCGCGCTAATTTAAGAGACGACTTCATCAAAATAATAACTTGGCCAGTTTAAATCCTTACCAAGGCAGCGATAATAATTTAGCCTGTCCGAAGTTAATCCTTCCAGAGAGCAATTTTAATTACATGTACTCCCTAGGGAGAAGTAAAATGCATTAGTACGGCCTCTATCATATATACTACCGATCTCACTTGAAAATAGAAATTGCCAGAAACGATAATGGAAGTTATGTTTGCTATAAACTTATAAAATATGCCACATATGAAACCATCAGTTACAATGCAAACACCAGCTCTAGTTCTTTTTTATCGTCTGGTATGCATGGACGAATTCCACGAACAAATATAGATAGATATCATTTTTTTATTCATATTGTTACCACCGGAATTAATTTGACTCTGAATTATTTAATCGCAAAATTCACTGATTAATGAGATTTTTTTATTTATTCGTAAAAGTAGAATAAATCTTAATAGAAAAACAGATGCGTTATTTCGCGAGACATACGACCCATTCAGCACAACTTTTTATGAATGAACAGAGTAGTAATCTAATTAACGATAAGTTTATCTTGTACTAATGGTGTAATTGATCATGCTTAATGCATAAACTGTTAATTTTTTTACTCAATATTAAATACGGGGCATGTTTTTTTAAGTAAGTACCGTTTTGAAATTAATAAAAAAACGTGCAAAGATATCTTAATAATTTTATTTTTACATGAAAGCCTGTACCTTAATCTACTTTTCTACATAATTTCTTTTAATATTGAGGTACTTGTCGTAACGTTTGATCAGTTTTTGAATACCCTTTTCATTGCACTCTGCCGCCTGACTTGTTAACTATTAACCACTGCATCACAACTGTTTTGATTTTATCATCGTCTTGAAGACGCTAACCGCCCAGATGTTTCATCAAGTGCAGGAACAAATGGTAGTCACTGGGCGCCAGATCAGGGCTGTACGGAGGATGATCTAGAGTTTCCCAGTGAAAAGATGTGATGAGATCTTTGGTCTTATTAGCCACATGCTGACGGGCATTGTCATGCACATTTGTGCGGGCATCTTTAAATTCTCTCATCCACTTCCTTACCATTCCATCACTCATAATGTTTTGTCCGTAAACTGCATAGATCTCAGGCCTCACGATGAATATCAATGGGGTTTAGTCCTTTAGCACTAAGGAATCGTATAACATCCCGGACTTCACAGTCGGCGGGACTCACGATTATCGCAGGCATCTTAAACACTCAGTAGGTATCTCGTATTAATTGAATGCTTCAATACAAGCCTCATCTCGTCAGAATTATTTTTTTAACGAGTATCATCGCTAAGTATGTTTTCTTTTTGGTCTTGAACTACCTAATTCAAAGTCATCGTGCATGTTCAAGACTTAGTTCCGGAACTAACTTACAATTCAAGAATTTAAGCAATTATTCTTGGTCCTGACATTCAATGATCCACGGAATATTTTCTGGTTGAACTGTTTAAAAATTAGCGGAATAAAATAAAAATCTCCCTTTCGAAATTCTTCTACATCCAGCGCCAACGGCAGGAACGCATTCTGTGCTGGCTTATTTTGTTTTCCCATTCTATTCTAAGAAGCTAAGAAAAACTAACATACATATAACTAGGTGTATACGTATTTGCATATATCATCTATATATGTATTTGTGTTTTGGTATACGTATAACCCCAGGGAAAAAAGTGGGTGCGTTCAGAAATTCAAATCGGAAGGCGAAATAACAACAAAACGGATTTCCAAACACACATCCATCATGTCATACAAAACACCCACTTTAGGTTCGAAATAAAAACAATTTCGGGCAAACATATTTAAAAGCAGTACCGCCGTTAGCAAGCTGTGATTGACATGGGGGTTCTAGACACTTTCGGAAGCCACCAGGAGGAAGATGGAACACAGTTATGAATCCCAGATAGATGTATATTACCGAAATTCAAATGAAATACCAACTGTCGCGGCACCGAACTGATTGCAACACCCTCAGTCTCATTTAATATTCAAATTAAATTGACATATCTGCGATACAGATTAGCAATTTTTAAATTTCATTTTTTCACTTTACCAATTATTTTCGCTAACTGTTTTAATAAATCATTAGAAGCTTAATACACTGTGTTAGTTTATACGTACATTTTTTAAATATTACTTTTATACGAAATACGTTAAATAAGTACCGGACTTTATATAGTTTATCAAGAATGTTGTTAAATGTAACTATTTTGGAAGTTTATAATAATTATCTACACAAAATAGAAATAAAATGTAACAGTTTGCATATATCCAAAAAAGAAGGAATTAAAATCCTTATTCGTCTAAATATTAAGATCAAAGATCTCAAATTTTGAACGCGTTCTATCAAGTAGGCACAACGAACTGAAAGCCGTATCCCACGACTGGTTTTGACCTATCGAGTTTCATCAAATACATCGGAATCAACAGTATAATTTAAATGCGAGTAGGGGTATTAGCCTTTGGAGTAGTTGTTTCTGCTAATTCCATATTTATATTTAAATTTTTATATTTGTAACAGTTTTTATTTTAGTTTTCTTCGTAAGTACAAATGTCAAACATATTGTTATATATTTTTAGTAACAATATTTGGAAAACTCGCTTCCCCCCTTCCTAAGTGTGCTCTCGAATGCAGCAACCGAATTTGAGCGAAATTCAAAAACAGAACATCCAAACCAGTAAACAATTTAGACTCGACCTAATCTAAACAATTAAATATTAAGGCACGGCGCAAAATGAGACGCAGCTTGGTGACGTGACACAGTGTGAGTTACGGCGAATTCTTCAGTCAGGATGACTAACATCACAAATTCTATCGCATTTCTACTCGCGCAGTTTGCTTCAGCTATAACTGCCAAATTGAGTGAGTTTTTAAAAAACTGCGCAATGAAAACTGCTATATGCAGAACTCAGTCACTATTCTACCTGTTCTTTACAAAATTACGCCGTAACTCAGCCTGCGTCACATTATTAAGCCACGTCTCATTTTGCGCCAGTGCTTAAAAGCGTTAATTTGCTGCCTACTGTATTATGAAATTTAGAAAGCTCACATTGTAGGGTTATAGGGTTTAAAAGGTTTAGGTTATGGACTTATAGGGGGGCGAGAGTTTAAAAGTGGGGAGTTGTTTAAGTCACTTTGCTCATTGATGAATTTTGAAATTTTCATCGAATTGGTGGTTATTAGAATCAGTTTTTTTATTATATGTGATCTCTTATTTTAAAATTCAAAATTTCATATGTGGAAAACAACAAACAAAAATTTTTTTTGAAATTGTAGAAATTAATAAATCCAAAAACATCAATATATTCATCAATGAATAAACTGACTGAAACAAGTTCCCACATTTAAACTTGTTTACTGATACCACCCCTTCAACCAGTATATAAGACCAATTACTGTTAATAATTTTACGTTGAGTACATAACTTCTGAAAAGGCCAAAGGTTGCCGAAACAATTGTTAAGTGCATTACAATAAAAAGTTGAAATTTCATCACCAGTGTGTTTTATTTGTATATCTAAAAATCAGTACACAATTTCCAAAAGGTTGTGAACCTTTTACAACACCGCATACTTCAATAAATTAATTAAACCATAAATCACTGTTGACCATTAAAACATAACCAAACGTTATAAAATTAGTAGTGGGTGTGAGTACTTTATACTGCAAGTGTTAAATTAGACAAAGGAAAGTTTTGTTTGTGATTATTTAAATTTGTGTCAGTGCCGTAATAAAAGTTATCTTTCAAAATCCGTTGTTGACAAGTTAAAGACTATGACAAAATTTACTTTTGAACGTTTATAATGTTTTTACAGCCGCGATTGTAGTAAGCTATTCTTAAACCGTTCGGTGTCTCCTTTGTATATCAATTAAGAAGTATCTAATAAATAAGAAGACTTTACTGAGTGTATGCGTGTGGGTTAGTTATTATAAGCAGCTCGTTTCGGCGTTTTTATGCACTTTTAAAGCTAGTCTCCATTGTATTTCCTTCTTCTCAACCGAACTAAATTAACAACATGTTGACACATATTTATCACACTGTGCTAACTGAATCTTGTTCTTACAATGCCTTTAAGGTTTACAGTGCTTTCTTTCAACTTATCCTTTAAATGTAAATTCAACCGCTTTTTTAAACGTACGTCAGATCGTAAAGAAAATGATACAGTTAATAAGATTTATTATCGATTTTGTGTAAATACCGAAAGGTCTTGCTAATACACTAACGTAAACGCAAATGTTTGAAATGTTTTACGCATTTTTCAGCCTATGGGTATAATACTTTATACTTTTAAAATTCTCAGGAGAATCATCTTGTCATTAAAAATAAACAAGAGATATTAGAATATAACCATAATTGTAACTTTCACTTCAAAGTCACCATAATACGATTATTTCTGATTAAACCCTAAAGATGTTGTAAGAAAAAAATCGGTAACATTTCTGAAACGTTGCTAGTGTTTCTTTTGATATTTCGTTACTCATTAATAAGGGGGTTACTTTTAAGGTAGAATGTAGTCATGTGGGTACAACAGAGGGGTACATTATTTTTCTTTTTTACGTCTGGATTTAACTTCTTAATGTATAGCAGGCAATTTGCTACAGTGTAATGTGAGGATGAAGCTGCAGCAATATATTCTCCGATTTAAGTATTTCTTTTATTTTATTTGTAAGGAGCCGACTGTGGGGTGCAAAGTAGTAAAGTCGGTCTCCCCGTTATTCCAGTCTCCCAAATAAAAGTAGAACATTTATTATTTATAGAGAACGCATAAACATTTTATACCTCTCCTTCGTGCAAATTAAAATAATAACTTTTTACGATTGTAACAATTCACTCATTTACATATCAGCAAAGCGAGCGTTACAATTTTAATAGCTGCACCCGTTTTTCGTTTGTGAAGAGTTTATATTCGCGTTTAATGCTTTTTGAAATTGTATTGTTGCATTATACAGATTGGATTCTGTTTATATATTCTCGAGGCTCGCGCTTTATTAACTGTCACTTTTAGCAAGATTAACGATCATGGTTTGTACGAATTGACGGTTAGATTCCCAAATGTAATCCTGTTATTTCATCTGTCAGTGTGAACCTTTTATGCGACAGACCGGAACTGGCTGGTGCCTCTGTTTTTTGATATGTATGAATAAAATTACACAAATGCCATCAATCTACTTTTCACTTGCATTATAACTATCGTTTGACATTTTTTAATACCTTCCAATCTACTCAATAAAAATTTGAACCGTTTATTTTACGCTGATTCACGCATAAACTTAGGAAATGTCTATATTGTAATTACAGTTTTTGTTAACACGCTGCAACCCCTAAATGAAGGATAAATATAAATATTAATATGGAATCGACAGAAACAACTACTCCAAAGGCTAATACCCCTACCGGCATTGAATTACACTGTTGATACCGAATTCCGTTTCGATTCTTAAACAAAGATAGGTGTAACATATTCAAAAAAAAAGAAGGCATTAAAATCCTTTTTCGTCTAAATTTTAAGGATCACAGATCCCATATTTCGAACGCGTCCTACACAGTAGGCACAGCGTACGGAAAGTCATATCCCACGTCCCATCAGATGGGCGCTGGCATAAAAGTCTTTACAGGCTATATGATAAATATAAATATAAATATAAATATAAATATAAATATAAATATAAATATAAATATAAATATGAAATCGACAGAAACAACTACTCCGAGGGCTAATACCCCTACCGGCATTGAATTACACTGTTGATTCCGAATTCCGTTTCGATTCTTAAACAAAGATAGGTGTAACATATTAAAAAAAAAGAAGGCATTAAAATTCTTTTTCGTCTAAATTTTAAGTATCACAAATCCCATATTTCGAACGCGTCCTACACAGTAGGCACAGCGTACGGAAAGTCATATCCCACGTCCCATCAGATGGGCGCTGGCATAAAAGTCTTTACAGGCTATATGATAAATATAAATATAAATATGAAATCGACAGAAGGAACTACTCCGAGGGCTAATTATTTAAAAAGTTATACAAGGGCCTTATTAAGGTATCTACTTGCCCAACTTAATCGACGACACAGCTTATACAATTACGTGATAGGTAAGTGAACCAAATTAATACAATAAAATAGACACTCTCAATAAATTACTGGCCAACAACTTATATTGTTCTTATTAATTTAGTTTATGTGCCCATAACGAATATAGCTGCGTCGTCGATGCAGTTGTAGAAGTAGATACGTTAGTAAGGCCGTTGTCCAACATATGAAACACTTCAATTAAAAGCAGATATCAATAGATGCAACAACTAAATTTTATGTCAACATGCTTTTAATAGTAATCTCCACTAAAACCCACATATGTAGCCAATAAATTGTTTAGTTTAATTGACTGAAATAAAATATTAAAAATAATAACATATATAAAAAAAGGGCATAAGCGACACGACTGATGTTAATTTAATTTGGTCTAGAGTTGTCTTAGAACCGTTTTAAAAAAAATAAGTAGTTTTACACTCACTAGTAGTAAAAATAATAATTATAAGTGCTCCAAGGTTTTCTGTATTTGCTTTCCATTTTTTATTGTTTAATAATTTGTTGTATCGATGCTAGCTTCGTTTTTTAATGATACTGTATGGGTGAGTTAACTATTTGAATAATTTCGTAATTTTTATGAGTGATCTTAAATCAATATTCGGAATGATAAACGTTTAAAATTTCTGAATAAAAATAAGGCGAAAATAACTGAGAAAGCGAGTAAGTAATAAGTATGTCGTATAACTCGGTAGCATAAAGAACCTCCGGTAATCAAAATTTGACGAGCAATTAAAACAAAACGAAATGATAGCCATCAAGTAAGTTGCAGACTTACAAGTTTATGGTGGTGCTATACTTTGGTGTCCCCCAAAGTAATTAAACTTCCATAAGTTGATATTACAGAAATTTAGAAACTAAGTTGGTCGTCTAGTCAACTGGATCAATGCTTCACTGACATTCTTTGTTTCAAAACACAAAGCTGCGGATTTTATGCATTAAATTATTACCAAGAAAGTTTCATACATGCCTAAGATTTTATCAAACAGAAAACTTTTAGCACGTTAATTATTTTTGCGGTTTTCTTTCAATTAGTGAAGAAGCCACTGCAACCAATAATATATATCCTAACCAAAGTATTTAATTACTTTGGTCGAGAGATAGTAAGGGTCAGAGAATTTGTAGCCCTAGACAACGGCTCATTCTGTTCACTTTGCTGTATAAACCTACGAATGGATCAATTACCATCAAGCAATAAATTCGTTTTATATACAAGATGATTTTTTTTTTAATAACGGAGCACTTGTCCTATTCTGATTGATTTATTATTTGATTTGGGTATAACAACTGTAAGCAAATATACCCAGATGAAATCCCATTAAGTAGAAAAACGCGTTTTTTATTGTACATTGTAAGACATAAATTGGTTAGGGATGAAAAGCAAGACAAATAACGAACGATTGCTAAAAGGAATTCTACTGTCGAGTTTTTCAGGTCAGAGTTTCATCAAGCTTTTAATGTTTTTTTCCTTAAGCATGTTTGTGAGTAACCTCCCCTTGTTTAACAAACCATCATATAAGTCAGTATATCAGTATCCGAAATATTTTAGGGTTCTGTCTTCACAACCTGCTCGAAAAGAGATCCGGACTAATGCAGGAATCCAAGGAGCTTCACGCTTCAAGGTTTTCTTTTATATTTTTTTCTCGAAAAGGAGACAGCGACGGGGTTATTTGAACCAAAACAAAAGCAATAAATCCGCCTCGACGTGGAATATTTCATTTCGTGTCATAACTATAATGAAACGAGTTAAATGGCTGAAAAATATTTATGGGTTCAGATAAAAATTTTCAGTTTATCCTCACTATTATCCTTGTTATTACGTCAACCCATTGGTGAAATTATAGCTATCTTTGAAAATAGTAGGACATCAATTCAAGAAAATATATTTTTTTCTTCTAAACTATACAGATTGTTATTGCACAAGATCAGATAGATCTATCAGTTACAAATGATCAAAATCATCTTGATTTTAATATTTATAGATAGGAAATATTCACTGATACAATAATTCCATCCTATTCTAATCAAAATTACAACATAAGAATGTAAACCTACAATTGCTTTGTACACAGACTAATTAATTACCCTCTATCAAAAGAAAACTACGTTAAGGAAGTAAAAACTATAGCACGAAATAATGGTTATAAGGAAAACATCGTTGATTAAATCATTAGAAACACAAATCTAAAAAAATGAATGAAATATATAATAATAACAATAATTCCAACCATATAAACGGTTTAAGTTCAAAAGTATGTCTTAGAATTAAGAAATTAGATACAAACACAATATGTAGAAATAAAAACACTTTAGAAAAACTAGTAATCAATAACAAATTAACAGAAAACAATAAATTTAAAACAAATCAGTTGTGTATCGGATAGAATACTCAAATTGTGATGCCATATATGTAGGTCAGACAGGAAGAAATTTTGAAAAAAGAATAATAGAACATGAAAAAACAGGTTTTGCTCACCATTGCATTGTAAACAAACACATTTTTCTAAAAACGATATTAAAATATTACATACAGTCCAAAAAAGTAAAAAGTTAAATTTCCTCGAAAAACTAGAAATTGAGAAAGCTTTGACATATATGTATAATAACAAAACAGAAGGCCATAATAGCCCTATATCTATGTATGGTAGCCATTAAACAATTTGTATACCTACCCTTAGAGTCTAGATACCTATAAATAAATATTAAATAATTTTAAGATTAGTTTCCAGTAAGAACACCTTGAGAATGGTCAAGAGACCGAAACCATTGTAACGAAAATTTACTTTATCAGTAAAACAATTTAAACAATTTGTGTTTCATTTATTTAAACTAATATAGGAATGATACTAATTTGGTTTGTTTGTTTTTAAGACTAGGATTTCTTGAAACTGCTAAAGCTTAAGAATTTTTTTCTGGTTGTTTTTAAAACTTTTTGAAAAGGAAAGGCCACTCGAGAAAGAGGGCAATACTATTGCAGGTTGAAAACAGTAAACACAACGATGGTAATCATTGTCGATGCATACTTCAAAGGTAAACTCAAATATATCTCTATAATTTCCCTACAGTATTGAAACCTCAAGATAGCCTCATCTGAAGTCCAAAAAAGCCAAATTAGTGATATTTTGGTTTTGGAATTAAAATATTTCAAAATCTTGATATGCTGGAGAAGACACATCAGAAATTTTCTTTTATTTCACTTTATAATCTTCTCAAAAGGGCCAAACACTGAATTTTTTGAGTTTTGGAACTGTTGATGAACAATTTTCCGTGCTAGGTTGCCATGGTTACGTTTTCTAACGCAAGCCCACAGTCAGAAACGAAACGTCTGATAGATTATAATTGTACCATTGACAACAGTCTACCAGACCGAAAAATATCAATTCTAAATTATTGATTATTGTTAAACGTGTACGTTTTAAAATTAGAAATTTTAAGGAAAATTTGTTATTGTTATGTTGGTCGATATGAATATTCAGACTTTTGTGAGACAGAATTTTCTTTTGTTAGCATAATACCACGTATAATTTTAAGGCGTCAGCTATATTTAGCACCCTTCGACATTTCAGCACCCCTTCACGGTTCGCCAAATCTCAGTCTGACACTAAGTGCCGTGGCAAGCAATTTTTTAACCAAGACATGAAACAACCTTTGTAGTTGACACGTTAAGATATATTTTTCAGCACCTTTCACCTTTAAATATTTCTTTCGAAATACTCCTCGAATGTTAGTGTATATACAGCTGTAATTATTTTACCTTAAGTTATAAAAGGTCTTATGATACGAAGGGTAATGAAAAGGTTTTTCTTTTTCTTTCTGGTAAAATATGTATCGTGTGCAGTATCGTGATCCAAAAAATGTGAAAGATACGGTACATTATAAAGTGTAGTAGGTATAAAATTGGGGTAATTTTCTTACTTCCGGCACAGGGTGTACTAACAAAATAGGGTAATGAATTTTATCAGATTTATTAAACGACCCACACAAATGCAGTTTCGTGCAATAAAATTGCATTTATACCACTTCTTATCCATCCTTCATAAAATATCAAGCACTTTTCTGGGGAGTACGTTCAATCTAGATAACTAAAAATTCTTTCTAATCTGAAAACTTTAATTAACTTCTCATATCTTTTATTTCAGCTACGTTTCCTGCTGGAACGTACATAAAATAAAGCAAACTGATATAATCGAGCAATAAAATTTTGTTCTTTTTATAATAAAACCAACTCAAAGTCTGCTTATAATGTAACCTCCACTTTTTATTGCTTCCTACTAACAATAAGTATTAAAACTAAAAAAATTAAATTTATCACTTCAAAGATTTTAAAGAAAATTGAAAAATTCATAATGTCCTTCCAAAGATTGAAAACTGATTTTAGTTCGAAGATTATTGTCTGAAATGAAATTAATGTTATTTTTATTGAAAGTGTCAAAATTTATGTAAATACCTCAGTGAGGCCTTGTCCAGTTTAATATCTTCTATAGCAGCTAAAATTCGCTAGATGGCAACAATTGCCTCTACATTATTATTTTATTAACTGTTCTTTATGGAACATTACAGCTTGGTCAGTAATTTATCGAGACTGCCTATGGCACGCTGATGAGTTCGATAAATTTCTGACCAAAAACATAATAGTTGTTTTTGATAAGCTTTACGTGAATTCACGTATGTAGGCTGCGTTGTTGATTCAAGTTTAAATACCTCAGTGAGACCTTGTCTAGTTTAATATCTTCTGTAGCAGCTAAAATCCACTAGATGGCAACAATTACCTCTATGTTATGATTCTGTTATAGTAAGTGATAAGTCACTTCCTCGTTTCAGAGAGAGAAATGTATTGCCCATCCACCTACTGTAAATAAATATAAAACCATCATATCCAAGCAAATCTGTACGGTATGATGACAACAAAGGGGAACGAAAGCCCTGTTTACGTCTCTGGTCTACGACAGATTTAATACAGTCTGACAAAGGCTTTACTTTTATATGGGTATTTAAACTTTGATGACCAGGCAAGTTTTCTTCAGTGAAAAATCACGTTCCCCTATTTTCGTAATGACCTGTCGTAATTTTTATTTCTTTCTTTATGCCTTTATCGCAATATGGTGAACGCGTTGTTGCCAAAATATCCCGATTTTTATGAATAATCTACAGTTACTACCTCATCTCGGCAAAAAAATCCATCTTTACTTTTATCATTTTCATTTATGCTCCGGAAAGCCAAAGGACTACCCGTATCGTATTTACTCTTTCTGTGGGCTTTTGAATTAGTTGAAGTAGTTGATAGCGTGACAATAACATTTAAAAATAAGTCAAAGGCCAACAATCTAGGTTACAATTGTTGCATCGTCATTCTGCCATTAAAAATTAATGTATAACATATCCAATATTCAGGTCTTTCTGAAGAAATTCTATGATATGGCAAAAACAACATGAAAATCCATCTTGTATTTTAAAGGTTTTCTCAAAATATACACATTCAGGTAGCTAAGAAACATTGTATTTATAAGTTTATTTTGTATCCAGAGTTTATAAATTAACTTGTGGGTCTATATAGGACAAACTGGTAGAAACATTAAAAAGGATTATTAGAACATAAGAACAGTTATATAAAAAAATAGGTTATGCTTATACAAGCCATGTAAGACAACTCAATTTTGCTATGTTGCATGTAAATAGCAAGTGCTATAAATTAAGTTTACTAGAATACTTTGAAATTTAACAGAATTAACAGAAAACATAATGATAAACGACTTAATAGTAATAGTTCTCCTTCGTAAAATATTTTACCACGACACACCCCCTCTTAGTTAGTAACTATTTAAGAAATCCATATAACCAATAATGTTTAGTAGTAAATACCCTAACCTGAAAAGGCCAATGTTTGGAGAAAAATATGCTAAATAAATTTTTAGTGAAATTTGTCTGATTTTCCTATTTCGTTAATAAGTAAGTAGGCCAAATGGGGATGGATATTCGATATGCATGGGTGAGGTATGTTAATAACGCTTGTTTTTAACTTCGTAGTGTTTTATCAACAATATCTAACAGGTATACCGATGTACCACGTTAATATGTAATTATAACTCGAATGATCAATAAGAAATCGTGTAATCGTCCAAAGTTTATTTTAACTTAACAATCACACTAATTAAATTGCTATTTGTGTGGGAATATTTCCCAGGGAGTCTAAAGAAAAATTATTTAGGATATGTAAAATGAAATTTGGATGGGGTTATTTACAAACAGAACTGATTACAATCATTTTAGGTTATTGAAACAAAACTTGTTTGGGTACTATTATAACAAAAAGGTACAGTTAGTTTTCAATAAGGATCAATTTGGAAATACTAATATCTACTCTACGTAACAGCACAAGGGGAATATTTCTACCCAATCATGTTAATCTGCTAAACGGTGCACGACCAATTCAATCTTGAAATATAAAAGATAACGAAATTCTTAAAAGTAAACAACCGAACGGCGCGGTTTAGTAGTTTAGATAATTGCTTAGCATTCGGGAGGTCACCGGTTCGATTTCGGGTCCGTCCGCTCTGGTCCATGTATTCTGTGGTTTCCTTAGATCATTTAAGCAAATTCTGGAGCAGTAATATTCCACAGATAAACTTTTAATTCTCTTCTGTGTTCATTTCGTCCGTCTCATCTTTCTTTCTCTTCCACGTTTCCGGAAGAAGGCTGAAGAGGCTTTACACCCTACCCTCCAGCTTTGCACTACACTGTAGGTCGGATGGACTGCCCGCCCACTAGTATGAGTAGTTGGGATGAATGAAATACCCAACTATCATAAACATAAAATATAAAGAATTTTTGGTACCAAACAACGTTAATTATGATTATAAATACCTTAATCGACAATTACTACTCTGCGCGGGTGGCTGTTAATGTGTGAAGTAGCTTGAGATGAAAGAACAGAAATTTCAAAGCACAATTTTCCTTGAGAAAATCGGTGTTCCTTTTGATGATTGGAGTTGCAAGTAGGTATCAGACCGTTTAGGCTTTATGATAGGGGTAATTGCGTAATTTAAGGTAAGTGGTTGTATTTGAGTTGGCAGCCTTTGGAGGTCTTATCGGTTGTAGTTTCGCCGCAATCTTGTTTCCGTTAGATAAGGCGTTATACAAATTACCCCCGTTTTTGGACATTTGCTTAAATTTTCCTAATTCGCTCTAACCTAGATGGTTAATGGTTTAACTTTATCTGTAACTATTTGTCCTGTACGACGTTACCAAGGCGTTGTACGTTATCCAGCGCGTATTTATTACCCTGATTTAGTGTGGCATTCCAGGATTAAGGCCACAAGGGTAAGTGCACCAACTTGAGATGCTTCAGAGTTGAATGACTTATCCTGAAACTAAACAAAGGAGTCGGAAGTGAACCGACGACTCACTCATAAATGTGCCGTCTAGAACTTTGCGAACTTTGTGATATCTCTTACCATATGAATACAGATATTTATGCTACCAATTCCTATTGTTTTCATAAATGATTCACTCACTATCTCGCAACTCTTGGAACCAATTCAATTTGTCAGTTAACATTACATTTTAATTAAAAGATAATACCTTTTTCTTACTTATGTCGATTTTATCTTGATCATAATAAGTTACACCGAAAAAAGATTTTCTGTTGAAAACAATATTGTCAGAATGAAAAAGAAGGAATTACACAACAGGAGCAGTTTTAATACTTCCGAGTGCGCAATTAAACTTGGGCCGATTTGTAAAATCCGATTCGTCAAAAACAATACGCCTTGGCTTAGATTCGTGTTACTTTATTTTTTACTTTCGTTTTTTCTTCCGCGACTAATGTTCTCCTTCGGTACGGAATTTCGTCAAGTTGTTCGTGATCACGAGAACTTGAATGCCACTTAAGGTTCAGAAGGAGCATCAGAGGAGGACTGTCATCTAGCGAACGTAAAATTGTGACAAACAAAGGGAAGAGAGCGAGCTTCGCTTTTCGTTCAATTTCATCAAATCAGTCGACGATGTGACGACGCTACGACGGCGGTGGTAACGCCGACGGAGGCGACGACTGCGGGGGCAGCAATAGCGACGACACTCGTCGATGGTGAAGAGAAAGACGGATGGTACGACCGGATCGATTGTTAGAACCGTTGAGCATCATCCTTTTGGATTCGAAAGAAGAAATAAGGAAAAGAACGCCGCGGGTAGAACTTATGAAGACTCGGACTGAAGTGAAGTGTCTCTTAATGATCCGAAGGGAATGGAGACAGGAACATAATTGGCGACTCCAAACAAAGCCCAGCATCTTGTGACGACAGGCGCGTCGGACATCTCGACTAAAGTGCTCGTCTATGGTCGCGAATATTTCTCATAGTTTAATTCCGTTTCAAGGCCCTTTTTACTGCTACTGCAACAGTTTCGACAAGCTTTTTTTAGTAAACTTTTTACTCAAGTGCTTGTCCCACCCCCTCCCTGACTTGCTAGCTTGCTGTTTCGTTAGGCTTTAGTTACCTACAATACCTCTACATCATACCACCCGTTCTCTAAATACGCTCGAGGGAAACACTTTTTGAATTTATTCGACTCTGCTAAAATTTCAAGCTCCCAATTACTTTAACTTCGCCATGCTACACCTTTTTCTTACTTTTTGCGCTATTGTTTATCAGACCTGCTTTTAATATTTAAAATAAGTCATTAACGTCCGGCATTCAGAAATAAATTTTAAGATAAATAAACATAATGCAATGTAATTTTTCCCACTTCTTAAATATAGTTGTAGTACCTAGTACACAATTTTGGAAAATATTTCTAGTTATTTTTTAATTTAATTTCAAAGAAACTTAAAAATAAATTTGCTAAGAATGGTGAAAATGGATTTCCCATTGTCGTACCATTGATTTGTTTATAGATATTATCGCTGAACTGAAAAACGTTTTATGACATGCACAGCTCAGTTAATCTTAATAACTCATTAACTTCTAAACTTGAAAGTTTTAAATGTGTTAACCAAAATTTAAAAAATTAAAAGTTTCACTTAAAGATAACATACATTAGGGAACAGTGATATTACCTTTAACTAAAGTAAAATTTTCCAATTTTTTTTGACAAGTATAATATGATTTTTAATAATTTGAATGGAGTTTAAGGTCGGTTCCTTGTGAAACATTTTAATTATTTAAGAATGAATACTCAGTAATCAGTAATAATTAAGTACTCTTGACAAAGGCATTACTAAGCCGAAACAATTGTAGAGATTTTACAAATATATATTTGACACATTTAAAAGCAATTTGCTTTATTCTTTCTTAAATCACTTTTAATGCATAAATTTATAGGTTCTGAAAAAGTTTCAAATTTATTTCATAACAATTTTGCAAATTTATACGTGGATTTGTTTATATTTGAAACTATTGCTCTGTAACTAATATCGTTTTTAGTTTTTGGGGATTTGTGTTGTGAACTGTGTATAGACCTTAATTAAAACTAACATGCAGTTTTCCTAGTCTGATTTATCGATTTATCGATACAAACACCATTACCTTTGTCTGATTTGAGGTAATAACAATCCTCTTCTTTTAAACTTTTTGAAGTAAGTAAATAGTTACCTATTGGAAGCATTAGCTAATTTTTTTATTATCAAATTTAATTTATTTTTTAATTTTAAAAAGACTACAACAACTGCTGTTCTTCTGAAGAAGTTTAATTTTCTTTCGTAGCTTTAACATCTAAATTGCACATTTCTCTAGATAAATCCATGCATCAGAATTTTGTGTATGGTGAAATTTGATTATTAGACATATGTATAACTTTACAACATCAAATATTTATTTTCCAAATCTTTTGGTTCTTGATCCTGAATCCAGTAGAAATTTTCTCAGACAGAGCTGAGCTATATCTAGACGCTTTAAGGCCCCTGGGCATGATCGAAAAGCTCTTCATATCCCCACTTACCTTTTTTAGGACATAAACCAAAACTGCAAGGTTTTCTTTAGTTGACTACGTAACGTTAAAAATAATTGAGGTTTACATATGAACTAGCTTAATGTGTATGGTATTAAATAAATGATATTTCCATAAAACCAAAGCATTAAAACTAATTGATGTAAAATGTGAAGTTATTACGTACTTTGTTTTTTAAATGTCAACGAAGCAGTGATCAGAGTTATTATCGTAAGAGCTCGAAAAGATATATTCGGCTTATGGCGGATGATACATTATCAGAACCGTTAACGGCAAAAAGCTACCGATCAATTCGAGACATATTTCATTTCTCTAGTAGAAATAACTTATTTACTACAATCTCAATTCGATTAACTTGATTTATTATAGTCGCACGTGAAGAAATTGCGCCAGGATTATCGGAAAAATATGACAAACAGAACTGATGAACATTCTCAAAGATATGAAAAAGATACAAATGTAATTAAAGATTAAAATACAAGATTTAAAAAATTAAAATAACAACAGTTAGCTGATTTCACTAAAATATATTTATTCAAAACTCTAACAAATGTTGCGACTTTTATGCCATAAAACAAAAATGAGTGCAGTATGTACAGTACTTATTATTGTAATGATCCACAATTATTTCATTTCAGTCGTTTACTTATAGGAAAAATATCTAGTAATTGAGAATCTAATAAAAGTTTAAATAAATACAGACAGCATAGTGAACGCCATCTGTAGATATTTGCTACTTAATTGTGGGATTCAGTAATGTTAAAGAAGGTCCTTTTCTAATTAGAACATCTTCTTACTAAATTGAACCCACAGCGTATCTGACTACGTAGTAGGCACGTAACCAGGTTAGGTTATCACTGTTTATAGATAGCAGGTACCGATGAGAATCAATGAATTCGCGACACATGTCTGGCAGTTTCACCAGAAAGCTAACCAGGAACACATTTTTATTTTTGTAAGAAATGATACAATGTTCAGCATTTTTTTTTTTTTTTGATATATTTTAAATGACCATTAAGACGTATATAAATTTCAAAATTTCAAAACTTTTTTATTGTACTCGACAATTGTTTCAATCGATGTGCTCATTCTCAGGAGTAAACATTTCTACTGATACTACAAAATTCTTGCTGCTAAACTGTAGGTAACACATGGGCTGAAAAGTTCCAGGTCTAACAAAGGAAATAAAACACGTTTCTTTTTCGTTCAAAATTAGCTTTATTCATGAACGTAATCTTCATCAAGAGTGACATAATCATTCCAGCGCCGCTCTAACATTTCAATATCAATACCACTTTTGTAGAACAATTTATCTTTTTCCTCAAAACAGACCTCAGCCTCAGCTTCAGCGATAACCTCTTCATTCGAGCGAAATTTCTTGTCGGCGAGCATTTTTTGCTGTCTGCGAACAGCCAGTAGTCGCTGATAGTAGTATCCAAATCTGGAGAATACGGTGGATGTGGATGTGTAGATGAATTCGAAGTTCAATTCATGCAGTTTTGCCATTGTTTTGATGACAAATGATTTGTGATACAGTGTGTTGTCTTGACGGAACAAAATTTTTTTGTTTACCATGTACGGTCGTTTCTTTGCAATTTCGGTCTTCAAATTGGAGCGTATAATTATTACAATTCACTGTTGATGGTATTTCCCTTCTCAAGATAGCAGAATGTACATCTGCATCCACCCTTGATAGTTTAAATTTAATCGATTTCATAAACCCTTCATTTTGATAGTAAATACATTTTGGTTTTTTCAATTTATTGTGAATCGTCAAGTTTGTTTTAAAATACGTTGTTAATGGTATTCGATCGTATTTATTACTATTAATTAACTGTGTAAAGTCTGTGAGATTTTTTGTTTCGCGAGGAGGAGATTTCATCAAAAAGGTCATCAATCATTCTGGAAAACAACAATATTTATTCAGTCTAAAAAGAGGACCTGACAAATGAATTGCTACTAGGTTTGTGTATTAACGATGATAAGACCAAATACGCCAGTCGAAATTAACAGTAAATCGCGAAGACACGATAATTAATGAAGAGTTTTGTACGGCTCGACAATAGTCTGATAACGGTACGTTATCACACAATTAATGAGGAAAGAGATCGAGTTTCCTGGGCCAGCTTGACGGATACCAAAACCGTGTCGCTATGCCGCTTGCCATCCATTTATTGTTGAAACATCTCATGATATCGAGTTACACCCTTCTAACTGGGGAAGCTACCGATTTAATTGCTTTGGGGATACAAAACAATTAAAAATGGATGTCCGTCATATTACAAAATTCTCCGAACCGTAAAATAACCCTATTCGAAATCATTACATGAAACTATAGGTGTGGATTCTCTTCACATGCTTCCACCTTCAGGCAAATTTTCCAATTTTCATTTGTCAACTTTATAAAATCGATAATACTTGGTAGTCATTGCATACTTTTATTATATTGTTAAATAGGAAAAAATGAATTATAATAAAAGACAATCTGAAGTAATGCAACTCATTTGTTATAAAGAAACTAAACTCTATATTTATCAAACATGTAACATATATAATTAACTACCTATGTCTATCTATTAGATAATGTTTAATGTGTCGAAAATTGAATCGACGAACTCCATAATAAAAATTATAAATAAAACTCAAAGTTTAAAGTTACAAAATTATTTATTGACCACTATGGACCATTTCACCACACTATGGCTTCTTCAGGTGGAAGACATTATAAGCTTAAAATAATGCAAAATCTCTTATATACTAAAATTACACTAAATTAGGGAGTGGGGAAAAATTTCAAGACTAACAATTCTCTAGATAACCTATTATTAAATAATAAAGACCCAACTAATAAAAACTCAAAATCAGGTGTCTACAGACTTTACTGTGACTCTTGCAACAAATCATACATGGGTCAAACGGGGATATCCTTTTCAGATAGGATCAATGAACACACAAATAGCTTCATAAAAAAGACGGTCCATTTACATTTAATACATAATTCTTATAATTTCGATGACAATTTTAAAATATTACATTTGGAAAAGAAAGGTTTAAAACCAAACTTACTGGAATGTTTAGAAACAAACAAACTTAATAAATTAGACTTAATAATAATAATGAACGGATAAACGAACACGCTAGTGTTATTTTTCTTTAGCTAGGAGTCCGTAAGGGAATCTCCAGTAATTTATGGCAACGGACGAAACACGTCGAGATAGTTTGGAAACCGCTTTGTGCATTATTTGAGTAGATCAAATACACCGAAACGGTAAAGCATTTGCATAGTGTCATATGCAGACAAAGGCAAAGATTGACAAATCTGACAAGTCGTTACATCAGTGAATGTAACCAATAGATAACGAAGCGTGTACATAGATAAAGTCCAAAATATAAAGTTTCTGTATAGCAATAATTACATGAGTATTTAAACATTAAACCTACCAAAAATAATTAATTACTATTTACTGTACTAACACTTACTTTTTGAAACTCCATTTTAGATAATGTGAAGTTGACGATAAAAACAAAAAGTTTGAAGCTTTAGAAGAACTCAATGGAAATTGCGGTAGGGTGGTTGTGAAAAAACATTTTCATAATTTCAAAAAAACAAACGTTTATTTGTCACAAATAATACCGTAATAGATAGCGTTATCTATTGTGTCAAAATTACGTCCTGTTTTGCCAATGTAATGCTTTAGAATAATAAATTAATGATTAGACAGAATGTTGCGTCATCAGGAGGAGGAGATAGCTGCACCGATTTCCGTTACATACATTCTTACACTAGAACCATAGATATTAGCAAGTTGTATGATAACAAACCTTTATATCTGCTGTATTCACAAGTTTTCAAAAGCATTAAGGTGTTGTAATTATCATTGTTTTAAAGAAATGCGACGTTAAAAATATTCCATTAGGATTTTTAAACGACATAGGTATAATATATAAATTACAGTGTAATATGTTAATTATGAATGATCGTGTTCATCCATGTCTATCTTTAGATAGCAACAAGAAGTTAAGTATCGATTTAAAATACCTATAATAATCCGCTAAGCGGGTGTTATGCTCTTCGTCTATTTAACGAACGTTATGTTGGGCACTTAATCGTCCTTCTTTTTTTTAAACATTTATACGCATCACTGATCTAACCCTTTTAAATAAGCCAATAAATCTCCAGTCACTAAATGGATTCGATAAAATATCATTATGTCAGCCGGCGGACAGCGGAAACCATTATTCGCATAAAGAGTTTTACATCGACGTAGACATTAACAAAGATCGTTGAGCGCCTTGTTGTTGGTGCGACAAGTTTGCGTCTCGTTTCGTCCAAGAGACCCCAAATAAAAAATCAAACGACTCTAAAACGGCAACTTTGATCCTTCTTGACAATGCCAAGGGTGGCACTATTAATAAAAACTGGCAGCCTTTTTTTAACCCCTCGAATATTCGTTCATTCGTTTCATTGTCATTCACGCAATTGATTTTTTTCATTTTCGAAACTGAATTATCTTGTACCGATAATTTTTCTCACTATCATGTTTAATGAAGTTTAAGCATGTCTTCAAATGGCCTATTATTAATCATAGCTTACGACAGTCGTTAACAAAAATCAAAAATCATTTCTTCTTCGTTTTTTTTGCACAAATTGCTTCTTCTATTACGGCGCGACGGTTCTTTCAACACGAATGAATCATTACGAACCATTTAGTTTATTGTATTTTTTCTGATGATAATGGTGACTTGGTATTTTTAAAAATAAATTTGTTGTGCAGGCAATTTTATGATGAGTTAATAGGTGAAACAGGGTTTAACGATTTTATCTTATAATCAGCTGTTATTGAACCAAACCAGATAATTAACAATTTTCGCGGTCTGTTCGTGATGCGTGTAATGAAAGTGATTATAGTAAAAGCTTCGTTAAATGTAAGATACGTTATACCAACACCTAGGAACTTGCTATATACATTTCTGGATTAACAATTTTTCTGCACTAGCCGACAGATTTATTATTATTGTTCACAATCAGACATGCAAGATTAACTTTTAGGAAAGAGGCATTCAGCTTTTAAGCGTTTTCATGGCGATTAGCTGCAACTGACTTATAACGTTTATACTAAATTAAAACTAAAAACTTAAGTCGGAAAGCATGTTGCTGCTTTTTCCATAATAGTCCATAATCTATTTATGCTCAAGTGACCGATTATGATACAATACAACGTATGTAAGAATCATTTGAGACTGACCTTTTAGTTGTAATAACCAAAGATAAGGCTCGCATAATAGCAGCAAATTCGTTCTACGTATAATTGCTTTAATCTTAATGGATAAAAATTTGTAAAACGCAACAAATATTATCAATACAGAATATTGTATAAAATCCATTTGTAAATGTTCACCCTACTATCATAACCATTGATAAAAGTACTAACTTCTCATAAATTATATTCACATATTCGTTGTCATGACATTCACTTTTTAATCGTGTAATATGCAGTTGCTCATTAACAATTTCATACAATATTTAACAATTTCAATTCATTTCACAACTGATTATAGAAAGGACAAGTCTTATATATTTTAAAAACAAAGACTTTCATGGCTGGAATCCGTAATAGAATTAATATTCGAGTAAAAGGTCCGTGGTCTAATTGAACGGTTAGTATAATAGTAACATAGAGGCAATTGTTGCCATCTAGTGGATTTTAGCTGCTAACAGAAGATATTAAACTGGACAAGGTCTCACTGAGGTATTTAAACTTGTCTTTTTTGAACGGTTAGTTCCAGACGTTTCGTTGGAACTGAGGCTGAAACCATCAGTGGTGTACGGTAACAACTGGAGCGAAAGTTGTACTGATGATGTCAGTTGCCGACGAAACGTCTGAACCTACCCGTTCATTTCGAATACAACCCTTTAGCCCTAATCTTAATTATGCTATAAGTATTTTATTATATTGAGTATCCCAAATTTGTATTTCTAATTCTATTTCAGATTGCTTAAATTTTGATTGCTTACAATTAATGCAAATTATTACTGGCTGTTATTAACGAATAAACGAGTTCTTTATTAATAGCCGATATATTTCATCTGAATTGCCTTGATTACAATCACTTAATGAAGTTTTTATTGAGTCGCTTTCTTGTCTGTTTCATACAAACTTTGCAATCGATTTGAAACTAATTTTCCGATGAGCTAAATACTTGAAACATTAAGTATATCTCAAAACTAAATGATAGTTTGCAACAATCTTCAGATTGAAAAACAAATAAATACATAAATATCTATTGTTTAGTAAGAAATGGAGTGCGAGAAGAAAAAGAAAGAAATAATAGTAAAAATAAATTCACATGCATTATTATCTGTTGATATCGAAATTATTTGATACATTTTAATTCGTTTTAAAAACATGCTATATCAAACAATTATTTTTATTTAAACAAATATTTAAAGGAATTATAGGATGACTTATATAACTATAACATTACCAACATAATTGCCTCTCGTAGGAAACACGTTTCTGCTAACATTTGCACATTCATGAGGGTAGAAATATCAGAGAGACCATACTAAAATAGAGACATGTACGTTGCAGTTGCTGAAATGGATAGAGATAGATATTATTATAGTTGAATATTAAACAATGAACTGGGACTATTGTTTACTACAACTTTTATAGGTAACTAAAGTACGGTTGCATTATTTTTCTAATCGTAAATCCAGTAATTTCATTGATGATTGAAATGGTTATTTTGAAAAGATCGTAAAACTTAATGAGAAATTTTAACAATGCTAGGTATAACATACGATTTAAATAACGTACAATTTTGTTGTTCAAAATGTCCAGGTGTCCGCACTTCTTTAGGTCAATGGTCACAGATTCACCCTTTCTTCATCCCTAGAACCATCTAAAAGACTCAACTGACTGTATTAATTTTAATAGCATATACTCACATGAGTAGATAATAAAACATGAATGTGTCATACTTTTTAGTTTTGAAACTATAAGTTAAAATGCAGGAATACTTACAAAACCAAATTATTTTAGACTTGTCGACCATCTTTGAATATAAAGCCTAGGAATTACACATTTTTGGGTACAAATCAAGTAAATAATTTTTGTTTCACATACGATACTTACATGTGTTTACACTTCAATCAAACCTTGTTATCTAAAGCTACACGAATACCTTTAAACTCCTACAACCTAATTTGCATTCCTTAATTCGAGATTATCGCTCAGAAAATGGAGGAAAGCAGTTTTGTCATAGAAATATAACATAAAATAATAATATTGTTATGCAGCTTTTAAAGATACCACATGATATACGAATTTTTTTTTCAACTTACTTAACCTGTCCATTTTACAAAATTTTGTAAAGATGTTTTTGAAAGTTTTAATATATTACTGACCACGAATATCATGTTCTAAGACTTAACAGTTAAACTGAGCCGACGGCGTAGTGGTAGACACCCTAACTAGATCGAACAAAAATAAATATTAAATTTAAACTATAGAGGGTGCATTTTTTGTGAAACATGGTCTGAGTGTATTTAAACATAAACTTTCGATAGTGCAACGTTTGTGAAACATTTTATAAACTGTTAAAAATAAAACACAATGTTATTTTTATTGAACTCGACAATATTGTTTCGAGCTATGTGCTCATTATCAAGAGTAACGTTATACTGACAATACGAATCTTACATGCTAATTTATAGATAGCTTACGATAAGGGGGGATGAAAAACAATAATAAAGTTGGTGAAACTTACCATAGTGTGTTTTAATTGACTAAATATAAAAATTATATTTGTTTCAAATGTTATGTCTTCAAATATTAATGTAATTTACAAATAGACAGAAATATGGTTGTGTAAGAATAATTATTTCAAAACGTTTGTTAAATGGATTGGTTAAATCGAGTGTGAGTTGTAGTTTAAACAGACGATTAATTAATAATGAAAAGTGAATAGGCGAGGATCGTTTCTCAGTTAGATTTCCTGCCAGATGTCAAATGGATGACAACAATGGGCATCAGACGACACTTCCGCAAAACCAAATTTAAAATTGAATCAGCGCGTGTCTAAGCCCCAAATTTAAAAATTGAAAATATTTCAATGCAATTTATTTACAGCCGAATGCACTGACAAGTGAAGAAGGAATTGAATTTGCTTGTATCTTCTAACAATGTTACCCCACACAGCAGTCTCGACATGTAGACATCCGTCCCTAATGTTCAGAAGGTTGTTGCTGGTGGCGTAACAACGCGACACGACACCCCTTCCCACAAATTGCAACACCAGTGGGGCAAACCAACTTCTAACTTTACCACGACAAATTGACGAATTTAAATGTTAAAATACTAAATGCAAACGCCCCATTCCACCACCATCAGCTTTGTCTAAGCCATCTCACGGTTTTACACGATTTTTCCGCTACTCAAATAAGAAAAGATAAAATCAATTCATTTACAAACATAATCCATGAATGAGAACAGAATTATTTAAATTTCATTGTAGACAATTAACAAATATTTGTTTAGAAATCAGTGATTCAGTGTGTGTGCCGATGGCGTTTTGTGCGTCTGTTTTTTGAGAAGAAAAAAAAAATTATTCAGTGCTTGATGCGTCAACGATATGTAAGGCAGTAGTAGTCTTGAATGTCTGCTTTTTCCATCAAGTTGCTTGCTTAAAGACCGTGACGCAGGCAGTTCGGCAATAAGTTCAGGATTATCGTCTTTTACAGTAACAGTTGACGACGTTATTGGAACATTTGTCGGGTAGAACAGCGAGCGTATTCCTTGTTAGCAAGTCTGCAAAAGGGCTCTTGGTTTTTTGATAACAGTCACTATTGCGGAGAAAAGGCCAGGCATTAGTTCCACTTGGTCGCCTGCCTAACTGGATAGAACAAATTACAGAATAGGTTCTATATGCTTGTTGTTCACTCTTTCGCACATATTCTTTATTATCGCCTCTGAGATTCCTCGATAATATAAACTCTCCTTGATTCTACAGTTTATAAAAAAGACCAATACATAGCGTCTATGTTCTTAAATAAAATGATTTAAACAAATGTAAAAAATGATCCCCAAAACAAGAGTATCTCAAAAGAGAGTATTTATCGGAGACTGTGGAAAATTACAAAAAATAATAATTAAAGAGACTCACCTCTTTTACCACAAAAAACTAACAATAGCGGACACGTGTTTCGCCCACTTTGAATGTGGGCATTATCAACGCGAGACTAATACCCACATTCAAAGTGGGCGAAACACGTGTCTGCTATTGTTAGTTTTTTGTGGTAAAAGGGATGAGTCTCTTTAATTATTATTTTTTGTTATAATATATCCCAGCATGTTCGGTATCCAAAATTTTTAATACTTAATAAGTATCATTGGTGCAAACTTGATGAAACATAGTTAATATTAATAAAATTTAACGAAACGTTTCAACAAAATATACCATCAAAATCTATTACAATTGTTTCGACGAGACCGTCATTATCAAAGAGTAAGCAAGAATTACTAAATTAAAAGTTCAAAGTAACTCTTTAAACACATATTGGCTGATATACAAAAATACATACATAAATGTAACAAGTAATTATACCTATAAGGAATTTCCGAACATGATAATAAGGCTCTTTATATTCTAGGTAATTATAAGGGTCTATTATTTGAACATAATTCAGGAATAAAACTTCACAGCTTCTTCGGACAATGAGTATTTTCTACTAAGCCTAAAGTGTCGCATCACATCTTAAATACTATGTTGCATTTGGGATGGATATAACATTAAATAAGATTAAGGAGAGGGGAATTATTTCCTTCAGTCTGATCAGTTTAAATTAAGTTCTGTTCTTTAAATTTATTTATTTCTGGATTTTCTATGAGATTTAATTTTTTGCTATTATTGCAGATATGTAATATTTCAAACCTGTCGTTAAAATTATGATCTTCTTCTATTATATGACTACTTTTCTGTTCGAAAATACGCAACGCAAACTTTGTTGTAGCAATATAGCTTTCTTAACTATTGTCCAGAATTGGTTATGAAATTGTATCGTTACCGCAATGCGTTTTGGTCAAATAATTAAAGAAACACAGTACAATTTTCTTCCCGTATCAAACCAATCATGAACTGGTTTGTACTTCGGTTAACCAAATTTGTAATACGCGTCAAAATTAACGTACCACTCGAAATCTACTTTATTAATAGAGATAATAAGTATATAGTGTAAAATCGACAGATCCCGGCTGTTTTAAACGTAGCATCCCAAAAGTTTCAATTAAAAACCTATCATCGTTCGTTACTGAATATACTAAAACCGAAATTTAGAAAAACAACATTTCCAAGAATCGTCTTTGCGAAAGATATATACATTTCAAACAAGAGATCGTAAAAATCGTTTTAGTTTACATGATAATTAACTTTGAATTTGTGTCACACTAGAAAGTGATACGTTAGTTTTTTATTTGCGATGAGTATCAGATCTCTTTGTTTCTTGTGGGTGGATAAAAAGTTAGCAGTTATATATTTCGTTTATCTTTAAGAGAGGCATTACGTTTATGGTAATTCCTCATCATTATCGTTAGTGCTATCAGTCATAACACGTTTGTCAATAAGGCCACTATATTTAAGGCGTCTATCTTTATGTTTATGTCGAAGAAGCAATAAATTGTGAATATAAATAGATATCAGCAGCCTTCTGTGTAAATATGCCGAGCGTTGTTAAAAAAAAACTTAAGTAACTTTTTATCCAGACGGAACGCTTTTTTTTTATCTGACAAATAAACTAAGACACGTGTCCAATGTGTAAAACTAAACGCTAATCGTTCCTTCTTTACAACAAGCCACGTGGTTGAAACCACATGTTTTGTTTACGTATGTATATGTATATGAGTGTGTATGTGAATCACCAAAAACAGTTGCCAGAAAAAATTAATGGAATCGTTGATTTGTACCCAAAACAGTTTCTAACATTTGTGTATTAGAGTACTTATTTATCCTCTGTCTATTATAAATTAACTGGATAGTCTATAACTTAACAAATCTGTCATTATTTGAGATGAAATTATATTGAAAATAAAAAAATCACTAATAACTATGAATTTCGGACACTTCAAGTTACATACTTTCTAGTTGGTTTAAAAACTATTTAAAGTATGTGGATAATATATCTAGAAATCATAACAAAAGAAGATATGAAATAATCAATAATTGTGGCTAGTTTGTAAACCAGCTGGTAGTATATATAATATTTTTTATGTATTAGTGATGCCACACAATATAACATTCACCAATTTTGAACGGCTTGTACTTCAACCAGTTAATTTGCATACCATCACAAATGTTTGGTTGAAGTAGAAACCATAACAAAAAAAGACAAAATTACTGATATATAATAACATCTTCGGCTAGTGTATAAAATATCTGGATAGTGTTTGAATTAGATATATGTAGATACTTTTACATGGTAAAATAGCCAGAAATATTCAATGAATTGTATACAAACCAGTTGATTGACATGAAACAATAAACAGCTTTAGCTATCAATTTATTAATCATCCACAAAAAAATGTTAAGATAACATCTCCTCTTGTATTTCAAAATAATCAATTCGTTTATTTTGGTGTATCACCGAACCTAACTAAAAATATTTCATTGATATTCTGATCAATATAAAATTGTAAAAAAATAATTTATTAAAAAAATCTTCGATTCTTTTATTAATATTTTGTGTCACATAAATAAAACTGTGGAACATACTGCTTAGTTTATATATTAGATACTAAAATATTAATTAATTGTTAATATTGTTTATAATAGATAAACTAAGGATGTCGGTACTCCTTTTGTTCGGATTGATAATGAAATTAAAGGGTAAATTGAAGTATAACTTTTCGCTACTATATTTCTATTTTCCTCAAAAGGTACAATGTTATTATTATTTTTGTAAAGAACACATCATCACGGGCATTTAGCCACAGCCACTATCACATCCTATCTGTGACCCAATTAATTCCTATTAAACGATAATTTCCTGCATATCGAACGTAGGCACAATAGTTAGTACCGTACTTTAATTAGTCGTTTTAATAGTAACGAAATTTCATTATTTTATATCATTAGAACTTCTTCGTAAATTGGCTATGTCAGCACTCTGACAATAACATATAAATAAATATTTGATATTGACCACAAAAGGCGATTAAGAAAAGTGTTCCTTTGTCTGTCTAGCTTTTTATTTCCTTCAATTTTTCAAGAAACTGAGATGAGTATAATGTAACGTAAAATATGAGTTTTCTCCCGAGTTCGCGATGGAAATTTACATAAGTTAAATTTATATGAAGTGAATTCAGCGGGTTTTTATTTTATTGTAATGCAATTGCGATGCTATAAAACGGTCTCGCGAATTGCATTTACCTTGAAGCTGCTGCACTAAACAGATATATAAGATGACCCACATAGAGCCCGAGACAAAGCTGCTATAAAAGCTCTCGAGTAGCGAGATAGGGCTTTTTCCCGGGCTCTTTGTTAGAAGAAGCACTATTTTAAGAACAAGTTTTATTATCTCGAAACATTATTTGTTACTCAAAATTACGAACTTGCTGATCAAAGATAAACATAAATTAACATACAACGACTGTTCCGGAATTAAATTACTCTTTAACACCGCATCACAAGAACTGCTTCTGCTCCAAACAGTGGCAGCCTGATATTTAGAAGTTAATGGGCTATAACCATAGCATGTCCCACAAGAATTATTAAGCAATTTTTTTTGTAAAATTATTTTCGTGGATCCCCTGTCGTTTTTATTCTAATCATGTTTTGTATCTAACAGTATTTATATCGAATAATTAAATGTTTTACGAGTCACCGCTGGCTTAGAGTACATACGGTATGAATAAATGCATATTTATTTCTCTTCACTGATTCAAATCGTCTTTCCTACCTTTTTTGCTTCGTTTTATAACTGGAATCATTGTTACAAAAGAAAATTATTAACTGTTTGAAATTCAAAAGACCAAATGGCCTTCTTCATTCGTATCTTGTACTACAAACATACATATCTCTGGATGACGATGATAGTACATACAAGTCAAAGAATAATTAAATTCATCCGGCTCAGTGGAATGAGTAATTAAAATTCAGATAAAAAATATAGCAAACACAGCTCATTAGCATTGTTTACCGTCATCAGATCGAGTTGAAAATCTTCATGTCTAGTCACTATTCAACTTAACATTTTTATTGAATATAAAACAGTCTAAGGAATAAAACTTCAGTCATATTAGAAAAATTAAAAAACGACCGATAAATCCTATTTTTCGTGTTGTTTTAAGGACATTAAATAATAAAATGTATAAACACTCACTGTAGTATTAGGGAGAGAAATTCTGCCATTTGCGTGCATATACATTATTTTATGTAATTATATCAAGTAACAGGCGGGCTGAAAAGTTCGTAGGCTAGCATAGAAAAAAATATTTTTTTTTGATAGAATTTGATTTTATTATTCAATATAGTTCCCTTCGAGAGCGATACAACAAATTGTCTTTAGCCTCAAAATATGCTTCAGTTTCGGCGATTACGATTACCTCTTCATCGGCGCGAAATTTCTGTCCAGCGAGCAGCGAGCATCCTCTTGAGGTCTGAGAACAGAAAAAAGTCGCTGGGGGCCAGATCTGGAGAGTACGGTGGAGGCGGAAGCAATTCGAAGCTTAATTCATGGAATTTTGTTATCGTCATATATCGACACAAAAAATCGTATTTATTACGATTGAACAGCTCCAAACACTGCTTAGAATCATCGATCCGTTGGTGTTTCTGGTCGACTGTGAGCTTGCGCGGCACCCACTTTGTACAGAGCTTTCACAAATTCCATTTTCCTGGTGCCAACTCCGAATAATGTTTATCAAGCCAAGCCTTGGTTTCAACAGTATTGTTTTTTGCCAAAAAGATACGAATTCAACATAAAAAATATACCTTTTAAAATAAGAAAGTTGACATCAACTTCCGGTATAACCGGAAGTGCCCGATAGTTGAAATTATTTTATTTAAATAGATCATCGTTGATAACTCCCAAATTTTCAAATCTGGAACGTGCTTAGTTCCCCTAAAACGTCTAATGTACCACTCAATTTGAACGACTCTGTATATGACTGTTAGATATAATAAAAAAAATTCAAAAAGAATTTGAAATGATAAAGGTAAAAGAATACTAGATATACTAGCAGATGTAAAGCTTCGCCTTTTTTTTTTGCTGCTGATTAGCCTGATATCTTTTGTATCAATGTGACAAAGCGAAACTAGAAATACGTTGCCGGATTTTTGTTATTCTCTTCCGTAATCTTTCAGAGGAACAAAAATAGCTGGCTGAAGACGATGGTACGCGTTGCCTTATCTACAATATTAATATACGTAATGGGTCCCAAAAATATCTTTTTGAAATAGCGACTCCGACGCTATGGAAGAATAAAAGAAATCGAACAAAAGATTAAGTCGCAGACAAGTATTCGACTGATAGAAATTTCTTTGGTATAAATCAGTGGCGCGCTTTTGAAAAAAAAAAGGAAATATACGATCCCATTTAAAAATTCATTTCGTGGATTTTGTGATGTTTAATAAAAGCCTATTTGGTACGGCTTTCGTCTTCTTCGGTTCATTATGATGTAAAGCATTATTTCGCATCGTGTTTACATTAAAGGCCCCTTTCGTTTGTTCTAATAATCCAAAAGAACATTGGTCGATTGAAGAGTATTCGAAACGCGGGGAAACCCGGCTTTCGTTGCTACTGCCGTCGTGCTGTCTCCGCGCTGTTGGGATTAAATTTTACATGTGGATTGGCAGTAATAACAATATGTTCCTGTAGGAATGAGCTTTTCAAGCTCGTACTCTTTGATGTCGATATTAACAAACCGGAAGATAAACTGAACACGGATGTGCTAGTTTTAAAGAATCTTCTTTTTGATCTCGCTTTCTACCGCTAAGAAATTACTACCTTTAATTTGCACAAACATCCCAGAAACAAAACATGCTTTCCACTTTTCTATTCAAAAGACTTCTACATTAACCCTTCAAATCCAAAGCCACAACAATTTTGTCCCTCAAAAGCCACAACTTTTTCTATCATCATCTAACTTACTAACGATTACATTCTTTCCTTTTGTTATATAAACATGTGTGTGTGTGTGTGTGTGTGTGTATTTTATATTGGAAAAATTATAGAATACATAGGTCTTTAATGTTACCTTTGGATGGTGCCTCGAACAAATAACAGGGTTGATTATAAGAGTTGATAATTTTTTATTGCTTTCGGGTCCGTTTAAAATTCACGCCTACTCCACGTTTTCTCTTCGTTGTGGTAATTTCGATTTGGATGGCCGTTTCTGACATAAAATAAAAAAGCAGTCGTTGGTTACGTTTTAGCTTCGATATTGTTTGGTGAACGGTTCAAAGGACGCAACACTTGCGGCCTGGAGCTATACAGAGGCTGGCTTGACTGGTACACAGCTCCTGTGTGCACGTCTGACAGTGGCAAGGGTAAACCAGAATTGCACTAATTAACACAACATCAACAGAATACAATATTATAACGAATTCTCTAGTTCACTTATTTATTTAACAATTATTTAATTAATCACTTAAACACTACTAACAAGCTTGCCGATTAAATTACTTACGTATCTGACAAACAATAATGCACTTTATTTATATCACTTTGTATATTTCCGATGACTATTTATATGTCCCGCTGACCCAGAGACGAGGGTATATATTTACTAAAAGAAATTACTAGAAAACACGCGAAAATATTTCGACCGCTTTACAAGAAAACAACTTGTTATTACAACAGAATATTCTCGATATATAATCGACCCACCGCACAAACATACACGTTATATAATCCAATATATTGCAACCCTAATGCATAATCCAACATCAATGTAAAATGGCACGTTTAACATAAGGTATAATGAACACCAACAATGTATAATCATCACTAATTATTTAACTTTAGTTGACACAACGTATATTGAACACAATGTAACACGCCATTAACATGTATGTATTACAATGTAAATTATCCATATACATAAAACGGCAAAATATGTAATTAATATTATGTAATCATAACGGTAATATAAAGTACCACAACGTGTAAAAATGAAATCGTAATGCAAGCATCAATGTAAAGTTGCACTTAGGTACAATGTTAAGTACCCACAACGTGTAAAGAATGGATAGGTACATGGTGTATTACGATCACAGCGTATAATTATATGTCAATGTTAAGTTGCTACAATTTATAAGTTACTACATCATATAATGAATACAACAATGTAAACTTGCCGCATACAAGAAATAACCACAACGTAATTATGAGGTAAATGTGATTGTTGCTATTACGTGTAATAAACACAACGTAAACAACCGTAATATATAATCATCAATATCTACATTGTATAATAAATAGGGACCACAGTCTGTAGTTATTATGTCACTATCAAGTTGCCACAATGTGTGATAAACACAATGTAAAGCAAAGACACATAATTACACGAAAGTTTTACAAAACGATAATGTATAGTGGCCACAGTGTATTGTACTCCCCAATATACATTAACTATTTACATAATAGTAAAATTTTACGTTGTGGTTTTCTACATCAGTACTTTATAGTGCAATTGATCTGTTCCCTTTTGATCATAAGAGTAGCTTTATGTTGCCTAGAGCATAGCATCTATGTACGAATAACTAAGGACAAAATCAAGCTAGGCTGGTACAGAGGCAGACGGGAATAATTGTGTTCTTTTTTTTTATCATCAGCCAGCCTTGCATGAATTTTATTTGAACAGTTTTGTTTTTTAAATGTTAACTAGGAGGAACTCGTCTGCTTGGCGTTAAGGGGTTGTAGGTGGACCACATATAAACTCTTAAGGTCCAATGATTTTCTGACTCACTAATTTTATGGGAATCGCCTGAGGGTGCTGTTACTTCCAAAGATAAATTACATTGGCCACGAAATCGCTTGAGGGTCGATTATTACTGTCGAATACGTACACCAACCTGCTTTCGTGAACTAAAACACACCTCGATGTTCATGTTTCTATTTTAAATTATAGTTAAGTAGACCGAAGCAATTAAAAGAGATTAATTTAATAATATTAGAGTATAGTCAATATCATACATAAACATTTATTTAATAATGTGTATCGACATATAATTAGTCTTCGTTGACTATTTCTGCAACCAGACAAGCAAAATCTGTTCTTTTATTTGTTCCTATTGGCTAATTAGCGTCCATTTTACTTAAAATAACTACAATATTTGCCTCACAGAAGTAAGCTGATTTAATTAATTTCATGTAACTGGCAGTTAGTATAAAAAGTCGAAAATCACATTAGAGTGTGAGGTAAATTATTTATTTAAAACATTCGTTGCAAAATTACGTACGTAATTGTCGACCGAGGACAAAATGATTGACAATTCTTACATTCCAAGAAACTAAATTTGGAAAAATATATACAAATATACCTAAATCTCTTGACATCTACTTACTACAAGTTGAATTAAACTACATTACATGAAATTTTAACAGCTGTCTTTTGAAGGTTAGTAGTAACTAAAAAAGGGGTGAATGCAATAAAACTAGCGCCATCTATGTGTTAGCCCCGGGGACTTTTCAGCCTATGTGTTAAATGTATTTTCTGTACTTTTTATCATTTCATTTTCTGGCTATTTAGAAAACACATGCGACTAATATTTACTCACCACCACTGATAGTATCGGATGCTGTAATACTTTGTGTATAACATATATTACACTTATAATTGATTTTATGTATAATATGTTACGATTGCTTGGAGAGTTTCGTTGAAGCATAACAAAGGCGTCACAACTGTTGACTGATGTTAAAAAGAATGCTTTCAAAGTGCTCTATTCTGGCACAAATAAACTCGCAACTTAAGAAGCGTCAAACTGCGAGTTATATTGTTTATTTTTCGACAAGATAGTATGTTGGGGAGTTTATAGTCGTTGGATAATGTGTTTAATTGTGCAGAAATTGCACCGTGATACACAGGTTTACTTGCAGTATACATTTTGCTTTTTATTACCAGGGAATATGGTAACGTTCAAAAGTTTCTGTCTCAGTATTTTATCGTAAGGAGGGCAATAAAATTTAACAAAACTGGCTCCTCAAAAACGGACGGTAAGTTATGGTGAAGCATTGTGGATACTTTGTAGACGACATAAATTCTTATTTTATTTTCTGTCAATACAACCTACCAACGAATTCGTGTAAATAATTTTGAGTACAGTAGACACAAGAAACCAAAGCAGTTTCTAGCTTCAATTCGTCACAAGTCATAAAATTGGTTTATACAGTCGGGTGTAAATCATTTTTCCGAATCGCTATACATCTTTAGTATCTCAATTTTATTATCTCGAGGTCCTAACATTGCTATAATCTCATCTATTCGCCAACAGTTGCCCCTTAAATAATTCAATTTGCAGTTGTGGACTTCACCACAATAGACGGAGGGAAAAGCACGCCATGTGAAAAAAAGATCCCTATTAATTCAAGTGAAAAATCTAATTAACGTTTACTAATAATTTTTTAAATAATAAAATACGTTTGGATTATTTACAATTTGATAGAATATTTTAACCAGACAAGGGGATCAATATAAAAAAATTGGCTTGTTATAGATCAATTAGTTATGAAATGGGATAAGACAATTTAACAAGAAGTAAAATAATCCTTTTAGGTACCTACTTTTAAAGGTATTGTAATTTACAATTACAAATTCAAGTTTTTGTAGTAAAACATTAACTAGGACTATTTAAGAATTAAAAAAAAAATACTGAATCTCACAATAAATAGCAATTATATACAGTTAGCGTCGTCGGAACTTTTTTGTGTGTCATTCCCACCAGCTACTCGTGCTGGTGGACGGACAGTCCCTCTGACCTACACTGTAGTGCAAATCCGGAGGGTAGGGCGTAAGGCCTCTTCAGCCTCCTTGCAGGAATCGTGAGAATGGGTGGGTGGTATGGTTAGAGAGAGAAAGATGAGACGGGCAAAATGAACACAGAAGAGAAGTGAAAGGTTATCTGTGGAATATTACTACCCTAGCATTTGCCTAAATGATCCAAGTAAATCACAGAAAACTTGGTCTGATGAGAATCGAAGTATAAATACTATAACAACATAAAGGCAATTGTTGCCATCTAGTGGATTTTTGCTGCTACAGAAGATATTAAACTAGACAAGGTCTCACTGAGGTATTTAAACTTGTCTAGCTGAATCAACAACGCAGCCTACATACGTGAATTCACGTAAAGCTTAGAAAAACAATTATTATGTTTTTAGTCAGAAATTTATCGAAACTACCAGACACGGATCGCGATTTCGCTCTTGCTAGAAGCATGGAACATAATAATTCTTGCATAAATATTGGTTATAATACTATCCAAGAACGTATTTTTATTTTTGTTATATTATTTGTTTTTTTTTCAGTAAAATGTCTATGAAAGGTTATAAACAGGCTTCCAAATTTTATATAGGATATAATTATAATTTTAGGAACTCGTGTTTTAAATTTGAAAATGTTGTTTTGCATTTGACTATTTATCATGTTCTTCAAGGTAAAAATAATGACTGTTGTATACGTATCGGGTTCTTATTGGTGTGATGGCATATACCTTAGGCGCAAAATAGTTATTAAAAAATATTATTACAAAAAAGTCGAATAAAAGACTATACAAGATTTCTTGATACTTACCGTAACGTATTTATTTGGTATGAAAACCCTGGCGCCCAAGTCAAGTTTCCACATAATATTTAATCATGTTGCATATGCACGTGTCAAGGTTTTACCTATCTTAAATTGTTATTCGTTCCGAAAGTGATAAGTCTTATAACGGTCTGAGGGGGAGAGGTTTTAGTCGGTAGGTTCGAGGACATCTTCCTCGGTAATCCGACACTACCCAGTCGCACGGGCGATTGGGTGTCTTTCAAACATTTCCTCTCCTCGCCAAAAACAAAAAACAAAAAAGTGATAAGTCCTTAGTCCCTCCCTGTGCACAATTGAAATTTTCCTGCCGTCCGTTGTATAGCATTTCGGTGTGTGGATATTGTATTTTTTTACGACTCTGCAGCTTAGATTAGGGACGGTATTTACTTTCCCTATGGATTCGATCCCGAAATATTCACGCGATCTATATTATAACTTTATATTTGCATATCTCCGTAGCGGAAACGTTCTTAAATAAATGCTTATCTTTAAATTTTCGGCGCCTCAGATTTGCATAAATTGTTATTGAGCTCGATTCGGAGCATGACGTGTGCCCGTTACCCTTATCTTTAGTACCGCCTTTTAATAAAAATCCCAGACACTCTCTTATCAAAACAATGTTTTATACAATTCGTCTCAGTTATTCAAGTTTGAAATTACCCTTCGCGCTGTTTCTAAAAAGAATGCATGCTATAATTAAAGAGAAATATTCTCTATATCTATACCTACAGTAAGTAATACACGTTGCTCAATAATATTAATCAAAAAAATACAGCTGTTTGAGGTGATTTCAATCTATAAAGTGTGTTGCCCAAGAATAATGTACATTTCAGATATTGGATTGATTAGGCGGTTACTTTATGATATTCCATCATAAAGACAAACAAAACACTTTACATGTTATATATCACTTTATTAGATGTTAACAGTATAACTCTGAGTCAAAACTACAGAAGGTCTAACTATGGGAAACCCCTTAAGCCCATTGTTGGCTGAAATATTTATGTACTATTTAGAACAAAAAATAAAAATTTAGCACTTTGCAATAACTGTGTATATTATTATAGGTATTTAGATGATATATGTTACTTATTTGATTTAAGGGAATAGAAAGACAAGCACACAAATTATAAGAAAATGTTAATAAATTGTACCCCAAGATTAAGTTCACAATTTAATTTGAATAAATAAAATTAACTTCTTAAATAAGTAAAAAAGATAGTAAACATCAATTTTCAATATTTCATAAGCCAACAAATAGTAATAGTTCATGTCAAACAACAAACAAAGTAAAGTATTGTTTTTGTCCTTAATGTACATTTTTTGAAAGGTTTATTAATTAGTAAAATGTTATCTGAAGTATTTATTTTATTTTTCAGAAAGTGAAGAGTATAGCAAGGGTTACATCTTGGGTAAGTCGATTTTGTAATTGTCATCCCAAAAATTTAGTTTCCTGGTAGCAGTAGTAGTGCGAGTATAGCTAAAGAAATTCGTTATAAGCTAGTTGGTTTTTGCTTTATTATAAGTATAGAAGTAATAATTGGTAGGGTGTTTTAATGAAGTATATAATTTAAAAAGATGAGAAAGCGACCGTACTAACGAAGAATAAAAACATTATCATTTGCTCTGTTGAACATCCCATGCCTACTTGCCGTCGAAAGTGTACAATTACTTGACTACATATTGAGATTTCTCGAAGAAACCGCAACGGTATGGTCATAATAAAACCAACCGCAAAAAGCTTGCGGTCAAACAGATCCCCAGACTGAGACTCAATTAAGTGCTTGACTTTAGTTGCCGTAGCAAGCCTTGTGTCATTTTCTTCTTATTATTTTTTTTTTATTTTATTTTATTTTTAAGTTAAGACTCGATACGAACCGATGATACTTCGTCGAAGTTATTCTCAATAAATTTTTCACGACAATATATCCAATATCGTAATGTATTTGTGCAAAAAAAGGCTTCGGAATTTATTTAAGTCGGAGACCTGCAAAGGGACCGACGATGATGTTAGCGCGTGGGTAAAACGCTGGTCCTCCACCCTCACAAATCGGTCAATGTCGAAAAAATTCCATCTAATCGTCCCACTCTTATGTATATTTCATGGCTTTTTGTAAAAAATGATTAATATCGTTCCGATTAGCGATTGATGTTGCCATCGATTATTCACAAGCCATGTTGACAATTCATTCGTTCATTCGACGTTTTATGGGATTACTATATTCACATAAAGGAATAATCCTCTAGTGCAACTGATTTAATATAATAAAATTACCCTAATTCCCAAATTAATATCGTTTAGGTAACAACATTCGCTATTACCAATTTATTTTTAAACCCGTTCACTTATCATCTTTAATTTTCTTGAAATACGTTAATTATGTAATAACATAAACTCTCTATACCGAAATTCAAGAGTCAAGAGCCAGCCGAACACTTTTTAATATTACTCACATCATGTACTTAAACAACATACTTGTGTAATATTTGGCTTAATGAATACAAAAACTCACTGGATAGGCTTCACAAAGGTGATCTGACGTAATCTGTCGACCGTTTCGGCTCTCAGGCCTTTACTAAAGATACAGAAATTATGTATTAAATACAACTGAAAAAAAAACTTTTTTGTGTTTCATTCTCACCAGCTATTCGTGCTGCATTTTTAAGTTTTAAGATAATATATTAATGGCTGAAGAGGGCCTTACGCCCTACCCTCCGGCGTTGCACTGCAGTGTAGGTCGGAGGGACTGCCCGCCCACCAGCACGAGTAGCTGCTGGGAATGAAACACAAAAAGCAAAGTATAAGTAATTATAAAAACAGACACAAATTTTAATCTGTCGAAGCAACAACATTCTGCTTTATCTGAAATTTAATCATAATTTAGCATTTCATCATTTTTCATACCATTTACCTGATTTCGGCAGACTTGCAACAAAATTCGTCTATGAAAAATAACATTGAAATTCGACATCTGTCAGTTTAGGATAAAAAGTTATGTATGTTACTAACCTCATACTTTAATTTCCGTAGCATTCTAAAATTTAACTTTTAACACGCCAAAAGAAGCATATCATCAAAAATGTTTTACAATTTCTTTGAATACATGTAAACCCCTTTGTCTTTGAATCAAAGAAGTACAAATTTAATTTTGTAACTTTCAGGTTCCTACCTTTTTTGTATAGAAATTATGAGTCTCTGACAGACAGACAGATACGTATAGACAGTGTTGCCACGGAAATTAAGTTCCATTTAAAATATGAAAACCTTAAAATCCTCAGATGTACGTTTATAATTAGTTATAAATTTTTAAACTTCGTAAAATGTTCAAGAATATAATTGCCTGTGTAGTGTCACTTTAGTTGAAAAATATCTAATTTCATTCCAGACTAACTACATCTACTAACTGCACCTGTTATATGCTCATGTGAGGTCAATATACATGTAGCTGTCTTAATATAATATTTTTTAGTTTTGACGATGCAATTTAATATTTAAACACGCCCATATAATGTAATAAAAGGCAATAAAATAGCGAGAATTAGCGTGCATGAATCCTCTCGGACATTAATTTTCTACAGTAAGATATAATGATAAGTACAATTAAAAAGCGAAACGATGTTCAACAATAATACAGCACAAAAACAAATAATTCACCTCAACGTACCTACTACGTGTATAATAATTTCCTTCAATTAAGTACTCGTAAGTTTTTAGAAATAAAACAACTTAATTAAAATCACGTAAAAAATGTTTTGAGTCGGAATGAAAACGTAATAGTCACAACATGATTTATTACACTCAGAAATGACTCATTATTGGTATTTTTTTTTTTCGTATTTAAAGAAAATTTACGAGGGTGGTTTGATAAGTCCGTGACTTTTAAAGGAAAACATCAGTTCTTCGGCAAAAAATAATTTTACTTTTCTGCATAATCTCCTTTTATCTCGATACATTTAGTCCATCGTGTTTTTAATTCTTTTATTCCTTTTAAATAATAATATTTCTGAAGGCCCTCAAACTAAGCGTTTGTTTCCACGATGACTTCTTTATTCCAAATCTTTTACCGCCCAGCTATTTCTTCAAGATTGGAAACAGGAAATAGTCGGAGGGGGATAAATCCGGAGAATAAGGTGGATGGCGTAGCAGTTCTACAACTACACACGTACAAGTTATGCATCCGTGTATTGATCTGATGGAACAACACTTTTTTCTTGACTAAATGCGGTCGTTTCTGCTTCAAAACAGTGTCAAATCAGTCCAGCAGCTGCCGCTCTGAATAATATTTGCCGTTGATCGTTGATCGTTTTACCTTTTTCAAGGTAATCAATATGAATCCCAGAAAACTGTACCATGACTTTGTCAGCTGATAGACCTATCTTAGCCTGCTTCGCTGCACGTTCACCCGTAGAAATTCACTGTTTCGATTGTTGCTTGGTTTCTGGTCTCTGGTGTGGCGTGATGTATCCATGTCTTATCTACGGATACGAAACGGCGCAAAAACTCATTTGAATTGCGGCTGTACATCTCCAAACACTCCTTGTCACACGGTGGTGTTTATGGTCGATCGTGAATAATCGCGCTACAGCCTACAGCCTCAGCCAACTCACAACCCACGCACTTTAAATCTTCGATCATCTAATATCATTCCATGGATTTTGTCAACGATTACCGGCTTAATGACTTCTTTTGGACTTTACTTGTACTGGTACGGTCACAACGGAACCAAACCACTTTTGAACCATTGACAGCGACGGTGGAGAGTCCCCATTGTATTTATTAAGCCTCTCCTTAGTTTCTTTAAGAGACTTTTTGCGCAAAATGTAATGCTTAATCAGCACACGAAATTCACTTTTTTCCATTATTGTGGAAATTAACGAGATTAGCTGTTTTCAATGGCTGTCAAACTAAATGTTGCAGCTTGCTCAAAAATTTACAGTAGCCTACCGATAAATGGCACTTAACGGAAACAGTGTTGCCATTACAGTTACTGTACGAGAAATTCAAAAAGTTACGGACTTATCAAACCACCCTCGTATTAAAGAGTAAATTTTCTTTATTAGTTTTATAAGTTCGATTTACTTTTACAATTTTTCTTCTTTACTTTATCGAATAACAGTTTTTGCTGAATAACTTTTATATCTCGTTAATTAGATAGGCACAGTAAAAAGAGCCAGGGGAAAGCCTATATTTGAAAATAGTTAGGGATGCACAACGTTCTAGTTTTAATGAAATGCGAAAATTGGTGCGTGTCCAACAAGTCGTCAGAATGATGATGAGTGAGAAATTATTAATAAGTAGTAAAAACAGTTTTTTTTATTACGGCTAGCCAAAACATACTTTAGCAATTTTAAAAGCCACTAAAACAAAGGTTAATAAATTCTTTATAAATGTATTCTGCAGCAATAAATTGTAACACCGAGTTTTTGCCAATTTGGAATTATTTAACAAGGTACGGAGCTCTCAGTGCACGTGGCAAATTCATTCTTGGCCAGTTATTAAATTAACATTTTTTCTATGAATATAGAGGAATTAAATCGATTGGATAATTTTATGTGGGATGATGGGGTGGGATAGTTGAGTCATTAACAATTAAATTTCGACCATTGCATAAAAATCGACATCTTATCGATATGGTTATATAAAAAGTTTGTTTTGACTGTGAAAAAGTGTCAGGGACAATTTTACATCTCGTTAATTAGATAGGCACAGTAAAAAGAGCCAGGGGAAAGCCTATAATTGAAAATAGTTAGGGATGCACAACGTTCTAGTTTTAATGAAATGCGAAAATTGGTGCGTGTCCAACAAGTCGTCAGAATGATGATGAGTGAGAAATTATTAATAAGTAGTAAAAACAGTTTTTTTTATTACGGCTAGCCAAAACATACTTTAGCAATTTTAAAAGCCACTAAAACAAAGGTTAATAAATTCTTTATAAATGTATTCTGCAGCAATAAATTGTAACACCGAGTTTTTGCCAATTTGGAATTATTTAACAAGGTACGGAGCTCTCAGTGCACGTGGCAAATTCATTCTTGGCCAGTTATTAAATTAACATTTTTTCTATGAATATAGAGGAATTAAATCGATTGGATAATTTTATGTGGGATGATGGGGTGGGATAGTTGAGTCATTAACAATTAAATTTCGACCATTGCATAAAAATCGACATCTTATCGATATGGTTATATAAAAAGTTTGTTTTGACTGTGAAAAAGTGTCGGGGACAATTTTACATCTCGTTAATTAGATAGGCACAGTAAAAAGAGCCAGGGGAAAGCCTATATTTAAAAATAGTTAGGGATGTACAACGTTCTAGTTTTAGAGAAATGCGAAAATTGGTGCGTGTCCAACAAGTCGTCAGAATGATGATGAGTGAGAAATTATTAATAAGTAGCAAAAACAGTTTTTTTTATTACGGCTAACCAAAACATACTTCAGCAATTTTAAAAGCCATTAAAACAAAGGTTAATAAATTCTTTATAAATGTATTCTGCAGCAATAAATTGTAACACCGAGTTTTTGCCAATTTGGAATTATTTAACAAGGTACGGAGCTCTCAGTGCACGTGGCAAATTCGTTCTTGGCCAGTTATTAAATTAACATTTTTTCTATGAATATAGAGGAATTAAATCGATTGGATAATTTTATGTGGGATAATGGGGTGGGATAGTTGAGTCATTAACAATTAAATTTCGACCATTGCATAAAAATCGACATCTTATCGATATGGTTATTTAAAAAGTTTGTTTTAACTGTGAAAAAGTGTCGGGGACAATTCTACATCTCGTTAATTAGATAGGCACAGTAAAAAGAGCTAGGGGAAAGCCTATATTTGAAAATAGTTAGGGATGTACAACGTTTTAGTTTTAATGAAATGCAAAAATTGGTGCGTGTTCAACAAGTCGTCAGAATGATGATGAGTGAGAAATTATTAGTAAGTAGTAAAAACAGTTTTTTTTATTACGGCTAGCCAAAACATACTTTAGCAATTTTAAAAGCCACTAAAACAAAGGTTAATAAATTCTTTACAAATGTATTCTGCAGCAATAAATTGTAACACCGAGTTTTTGCCAATTTGGAATTATTTAACAAGGTACGGAGCTCTCAGTGCACGTGGCAAATTCGTTCTTGGCCAGTTATTAAATTAACTTTTTTTTTTATGAATATAGAGGAATTAAATCGATTGGATAATTTTATGTGGGACGATGGGGTGGGATAGTTGAGTCATTAACAATTAAATTTCGACCATTGCATAAAAATCGACATCTTATCGATATGGTTATATAAAAAGTTTGTTTTGACTGTGAAAAAGTGTCAGGGACAATTTTACATCTCGTTAATTAGATAGGCACAGTAAAAAGAGCCAGGGGAAAGCCTATAATTGAAAATAGTTAGGGATGTACAACGTTCTAGTTTTAATGAAATGCGAAAATTGGTGCGTGTCCAACAAGTCGTCAGAATGATGATGAGTGAGAAATTATTAATAAGTAGTAAAAATAGTTTTTTTTATTACGGCTAGCCAAAACATACTTTAGCAATTTTAAAAGCCACTAAAACAAAGGTTAATAAATTCTTTATAAATGTATTCTGCAGCAATAAATTGTAACACCGAATTTTTGCCAATTCGGAATTATTTAACAAGGTACGGAGCTCTCGGTGCACGTGGCAAATTCGTTCTTGGCCAGTTATTAAATTAACATTCTTTCTATGGATATAGAGGAATTAAATCGATTGGATAATTTTATGTGGGATGATGGGGTGGGATAGTTGAGTCATTAACAATTAAATTTCGACCATTGCATAAAAATCGACATCTTATCGATATGGTTATATAAAAAGTTTGTTTTGACTGTGAAAAATAAAAAAGAAGTGTCGGGGACAAAACCGAGAATAATTCCATCTCAGCCAGCTTAAATGTTTTGTTAACGGATGCTTACTGGCTTGGAACAGACTTTGTACCACTAATCACTGGAGTGCTGTTGAAAATATATCCTTTACACGGAGGAAGAAAAAACCAAACAAAAGGATTTCGACAAGCTATAACTTTAGAGCTGCAGCTATAAAAACATTTTTTTTCACAAAGCTTCATATCAATTTCACATTAAATAAAGATCTATCACCGAAAGGAATTGAATTGCCGAGTAGAGTGTCTTTTACGTTATTATTGTTGAGGACACTGACCATCGCCTGGGAATACATTATAATAGGACCGTATCAGAGGGTGACAAAGATAACGGTCTGCTTTTGGCGTGGAGTGCTTACCACTTACATTTCAAACCAATTTTACACGGTTCATATGCCACGGCTTCATGGAAAGATCGCGTTTAAATTTTTATGTTGACTCCGCTGCATCAGAAATACAAATAAAATTTTATTTCTTCACCCATTCCTATTTCTTGCGTTTCTTTATTAACTTTAACTTCATTCAATTCAGTTCATCCGATTTTGTTTTGTTCATTTCCTGATTCCATGTACATAATTTTAAAATCGATTTCTTTGTTTTTTATACACTACTTAACATCAACACGACTTGCGTAAATTCGGAGATTTTCGTTCAAATCTTGGTAAATAACCGACCACACTGAAGATGTATAAAGTTGTTGTTGATCAAATATTTATCGAAGATAAAGAAGCCTTTTTCAATAGTAATCTTACTACTATTAGTACTAGTAGTACTTATTACACTTATTACACAATACTACTAGTAATAAAATTACTCTTGAAAACGGCATAACACGCCGAAACAATTATAGAGGTATTAAAATATATATTTCAAACATTTAAAAGCATTTCATTTATTTACATTTTTACTTATTTAGAAAAAGACCAACATAAAAAGTATCAAGATGTATTTTGACAAACACTACAACTGTTTCGCTTAAACATAAGATTCTTCAGGTGAAGATATTACAAACTATAACATCTAACGAATATATATATATATATATATATATATATATATATATATATATATATAGTTACAAATTATTATAAAAATGAGAAATAACAATTAGTAACGAAGAATTCCTTACGTCTAATTGGTCGTTTAAAATTTTGTTTTCTCAATTGTGTCTATTAATTTCTAAGCTTTCTAGAGGATTTAATTTCATGCCCTTATTTTGAAAATGCAAATTTTTGTATTTATGATTAAAATTACGACCATAAGTGATTAGGTGTTTTGCATATGCAGAACCTGTTTTTTATTTAAAAAATTGCTAAAATGTTCACGGATTTGAATAACAAAAGGACCTATATAAACTTTCCCACAATTGTTACAACTATATAAATAAACACCTGATTTTTAATTAATAGATGCTTTACATTAATTATTTAAACTAATAATGTTGCCTAAGGAATTATCGGTTTTATATGACATAAAACTACTATTGATATTTTACAAATATTTTCCTATCTTAATCGAAATATTTATTACCTATATACGTAATACAACTAAAGTTCTTAGGTATTATTTTTACCTGTGGATAAATTAGTTTAAACGATATTTGTAACAGTTTTTTATTTAATAAATTATCAACTAGGCTGAGTGAGTAACCATTATTTAAAGCGATTTGATAGATTTTATCAAATTGTAATTTATATAGATCGGGTTTTAACGGAACAAAAATCAGTCTATGGATGAAAGCGTTAAATAGTGTTTATGGAAAATGGAAAATTCGTGTTTTGATTCCACTTGTTTAATATTGAGATCAAGAATTTTCAATTTCTAACGTAAATTTTATTTTATCATGTAAACTATTAATGTAACTATAAAATTTAGTGAGTAATCTGTCAGATCCTATAAACCATATAAAAAAATCACCTACGTATCTGAACCAATATAAACAATTCTTGAATAAATTATGTTTGACTATTTTACTTTCTAAGTGGCTCATAAATATTTCCGCTAATAAAGGACTCAGTGGGTTGCCCATAGTTAAAACTTCTAATTGTGTGCAATATTCATCTTCGAATAGTAGATAATAATTTTGACTCAAACATAATTCTAGTAATGATAATAAATGTTTAGCAATAAATGTATTGGTTTATAATTTGTTTTTGATAATTTCGAAGGAATACTCGCGAATATATTTGTGACATTAAATGAAATAAGTTTATTATTAGGTGGTAATGTTATATTGGAAATTTTATTAATAAGTTCTAGTGAATTTTTAATAGCAAAGGAAGAATCAAATTTAATATATCTTATAATTTAGTTGATTAAAAATTTGGATAATTTAGAACAAGAGGCTACTACCAGGCTGATAGGTGTATCTAATTTATGGAATTTAATAAGGTCATATAAAGTTTAATTTCGTTTAAACGTTTTTCAATTTCCAATTATTCTTCAATATTTTGAATTTTTCTTTTAAATTTAATTCATGCTAATTATTTCTAATATGCCCTAACGCTAATTTTTCAAATGGAAATTGCGCCGTACAAGTTAAACTATAATTTATGGTATTCTTAGTAAATCTCCATTTACTGATTTCATACTGTTTGAACAAATGTATCTACTTGCCCAACTGAATCGACGGCGCAGCTTATTCTATGTGTGATAAACAAGTAAACCAAATTGTGTTTGTATGCGTTTCATTCCCACCAGCTATTCGTGCTGGTGAGCGGGCAGTCCCTTCGACCTACACTGTAGTGCAAAGCCGGAGGGTAGGGCGTAACGCCCTCTTCAGTCTCTTTTCAGGAATCGTGGGTTAGGGAGAAAACGATGAGACTGACGAAATGAAGACAGAAGAGATGTGAAAAATTATCTGTGTAATTTGAATATTACTGCCCAGTATTTGCCTAAGTAATCCAAGAAAACCACAGAAAACTTGGACCAGAGCAGCCGGACCCAGATTCAGATGGGTGACATCCTGAATTCTAAGGAATCTAGAGCACTAGATCACCACTCTGTAGATAGTATCATGAGATACAAAACCCTTGTAGGGTTTTATGAACGGCCAGAGCATTGGGAACCAGGCAATCTACCTTGCTACAGTCATAGTAACATGGTCCTTTAATGGTAGTTAAAATAAAAAACGAATGAATAAATGTGTCTGTTTTAAGATTCGAACTAGTAGCAAATACCCAGAAATGGTGATCTACTGGCAACAATTTAAACAAAACATGCTATTTATCCGAAATTATTATACTTATCTAACGTCGTACTTAATTTTGTTGAGAAGTAAGATTGAGTCCAATAAATTACACGAATGAAACTACGTAACAATTGGTGTGAAATTCGTTTGTCCCTTTGTGGCCTTAATCAATCCTTATAACAAAAAAAGATGGGCATCCGTCGGAGAGTTATTGTCGTACACGAACAAAAGTCGAACGCGAGAAGCCGATTGGAAGTAAAAGAATACAGTGCTTTATAAAAGGAGGTGAATATCTGGATGACAGATCACTCAGATTAAGAACAAGCGGGAGTGAAGACTTCGGGCGGCAGAAGCGGTGGCCCCAACAAAAACAATCAATCACGGCACATTATTTTATTTCTCCGCACTATCAGCCAACCAAGTAGTAGTCCCTTTCAACCCCGATTGCTTTTCAAATGAAAATTAGAAATATGAAAGAAAAATTGCCTCTACTAACTGCCACTTTGCTTATTTTATTTAACCCTTCTAGGTCTCAAAAGGGCTAAACGGAAAATAAATAAATATCTATTGTCATTTAGCTCTCTACACTATTGAAATCTTAGCCATGAACAATTTCAATTTCGAATGCGAAATTTGCAAAAATTGTTTGTATTATTAAAAGATTGAAAGAAATATATAACGATATATATGATTGTAAAACGATTATTGTTAATGTCTCGCACTGATAATATCCCACACGTGTCCGTATTTTTTAAAAAAGCAAAAGTTTGTGGTACACAGGGGTGAGTCATTTTGATTTTCATTTTGTACTATTCTATTGTTATTGTCCCTTTACATTACTCTTTATATAAAATTTATAAACAGTTTTATCGGGTCTGTAATTTGTAAGATCCATTTAGACTGACAGACCAAACGAAATATATTGATATATACTTCCATTAAACATATTATCTTAATTACTCTGGGTGCCTCATTGATTTAATTGTTAAAACTGTTCGTATTTATTAGTTATATTCCGATATTAACTATATATGTTGCTCTCGTTAAAGTATTGACGTCGTGGCATATTTCAAACGGAAAAAGTTACCGTACAGCTTTTTACTGACGTAATTATTTCAACAAATGAGTAAATTATACAGTTGGGAGAATTTTAGTCGACATCTTTAATCATTTTAATGGTTTCTAGAAGAATTAACTCCGATTCGAAGATGAGATATTTTACAAGAGTATAAAATTTTCAAGCGAATCGTTCTCTCTTTTCCAGGAAATTGCACCCATGTTTCTTATTGTTTGGTGCCCTGTTTCTGCGCTTCCTCGATTTTCATGACGCCGTTATTTATCAGCTTCAAAACGAATTAAATTGTACTTACCATTGTTCTTCAGAACTCGAATTTTATGTTAAACGAAATCGGTGTGCGGAAACAGAACAAAAAATGCAACAAGTCCTTCTTTTACTACTGTTATCGACTTATTTTTTCATTTCCATTAAACTATGTGTAATAAAATGAAATATTCACTATTATGGCCAAATTGAACAGAGCAATACTAGTAATTTCTGAACGTTGTGGTCAATGTAGTTTTAGAAACTGATAATACGTTGTGGTGGTCCACATTTTTTATACGTTGTGGTTGGAATATTCAATGCAGTTTTAGATATTTTTCTATATTGTTGTCGAGTACTAAGAGATAATCTTAGAAAATTCAGTACGTTACAACATCTCGATATTTTATGTGTTGTGGTTGTATTGTGCAATTTTTTATTGCGGTTAAATTTAAACGATCAACTACATTGTAGAAATTTAAAATACATTATTTGGTGGTCCAGATTATGTTGCAAGTACAATACGCAATGTAATTTTAGTTATTATAATACGCTGTGGTTTTACAATTTAATTTTAGTTCGTTACGTCGTCCTGACGTATTATACTTTGTGGGTTGTGGTTATATCGTATAATACAGTATGATTTTTTTTTGTTTTTTTGCGGTTAAATTATACATAGAATGCAACGGTAGATATTTTTGTACATTGTTGTTAAATGGTACAATGCAGCCTTAGAATTTTTAGTAGGTAGATACGTTGTGGTTGTTCAAAATTTTGTTATCAATTTATATTTTCATTGCTGTTAATGAATTATATATATGCACATACCTTGTGGTAATCAACTCATATTTGTTGTCAGATAGTATAAACCTATTTGTAAACGTTGTGGCTAACATGTGAAACATATTATTGGACATCTAAAATACGTTTATTTGATAATCCATAATATTTATATGTTTCAAGTACAACATTAAATGCAGTTTTAATTTTTTTTAATACGTTGCGGCCAAATATAGTAAGTACGTTGTGTGGTCCTGTTTTTTTTATATAGTAGTAGTTTTAATAGTTTTCATACGTTGTGGTCATGCAATGCTCCGACGTATTACACATTGTAGTTATATCGTATAGTGTAACCCCAAATATCTTCTTTTGTTTTAGTAATTTTCAATAATATTTCACAATCAAACATTACATGAGTGTCCAAATTTTATTTTAGTAACTACGTGGTAGTCGCATTCCATAAACAATGCAGTCTTGGATATTTTTTGTACGATACATAAGAGAAAATATTTCTGAAGATGTATGAACCCTGGTCATTTTTTCATCTCACGATCTAGCTTACAGCATTATCTGTTCGTGCCTTGAAAAAAGAGTATAAAGAACGTGTGTGTGTAACCGATCAAGCAGGCAAGGCAGGGTCCTTAGAAATATATCTGTGTAAGAATAGCCAAATATTTACATGGGGTTCACATTAGGTGTGGATACGTGACCAGCGTGGCCCCGTTGGCTCGATTGGCACTAATCTCGACCTGCACCGTAAACACGCACGGATTCCTTAACGGCTATCCATATTGCGAATTCCAGTAATCCGATATTGGCAAGATTGAGTTACGCGCTTTTCTGGCCTTCCTCGTCCGGCAAATAAACGAAAAATGTCATTAGCTCGGAGGCATCCAATTAGATTAGGTGATTCTGTCACGTGGTAAAATTTGTTACCGATCGCTGCTAGTAGACGCCGCAATGTCGTTGTTGTCGGTAGCGATAGCAAAGCCTAAGGACAAAATTCCAACCAAGCGACGAACAAATAGGCATTCATTAACGGGAACAAACTGTCGGGACGAGAACTAAATATTTCCTACATCCGATGGCCTCAAGATTCATCCGGTTCTTTCCCGGGCGGAAAGGCAGAGAAAGTAAATAGTCAATTCCTTTGGCAATTTTTATAGCAAGGGTCGTTTCCGCAGTTTTTTTTTTTGTTTATCTTAGAGATCGTCACTTACGTTTAAGTTATTGCTACGCTTATGTTTCTCTTTTCCGTATTTAAAAGGAAATTCGTTATTCCTCATTCCACTTTTCCGACCCTACTCTTATTCTTAACGTTTCCTTAATCTCCAAGTACGAATTTTGACATGAGTGTACTTTAATAACAACTAATCTTCTTGAAGAAAGAAATGAACGGATTATGTTTCGTCTGCAGGAAGAAAAATGTATCAATAAAGTAAAGCAGGGCACTAAAATCTTTTAAGTAATTAAATAAACAAGAGCTTTAATTTTTAATACCTCCTTTTATGTATTTTCGTCCTTCATTTTCTTTTCTTTGCTGTCATAAATGAATAAATAAATGATTTACGCCTTGTTGTTAAGCCTGAAACTTTCGAGTCTTTTACGAAAAATTTGTAAATACTATCAATCACTCTGTATAGTATTTACCTAAGTTATACCGTTGTGAGCGAGACCTCCAGGTAAAAATCAATAATCGATAGCCATCATAAAGTTGTCATTGACGTCGTAATCATGTTAATGCAGTGATCCGCCATACCACTAGAATTGCTTTTTTATTTTTGATGGCAGAAAAATGTTCAGATATTCATTTCGAAATTGCTCTACCTGACTGACCAATATAGGTGCCATCACAAGAACTACAAAACGTTTACACAACAAATACCACTTTTATCATCGGGAGAAACGCGTTCTTTTTGATTCTGTAACATGGTTTTTAGGTTTATAGAATAATGTTACAATTGAATTCTTTTTAAAGGATGTATTTGAAATGAAAACTAAAATTGTTAATGAATTGTATTTTACCATAAATATTTTTTTGATGACATTGGGAACCGTTGTTATATAATAAGTTAGAAACTTGTTTTTTCAATTTTTTGTTTAACATTTTATCTGTAATATAAGATGAATATCCATTAGTGGTGGCAATATATTTTATAATATTTAGTAATATAAATATGTGTAGATATATAATGCTTTGAAGTGTTAAATAAATTAGTTATTATTCAATATTGTTTAAATAAATACAGGCAACTAGAAAATTCGTTACAACACTATAGCTACACCTATTTTACAAGGTGTGATGTTTACATATTTAATACGACCCAGCCGTAAAATTTATGTTGAAATGTTAGCTACTACGTAGCTTATTAGGATTAAGCGTTTTAGCTCTTTTCCAGCTTTTTATGGTACATGTGAATGGATTAGTATACTAATTATATTGTCTTAAGGAGCCAAGAAACACAAGAAGGGTACACGTTATAAATTACCCTTCCGAAAAGAGCAGCCATTCTTGACGATCTAATAGGCAAAAGTTAATTTGTTAAAATTGCTGCTTCTGTTTTTCTTAGTGCCCTTTGTAAGGGTTATAATCTTGAAAACTGTCTTTGCTCCCTCCTAATCGTCCCACCTTTTTAGCGTGCATGCTTACTCTCTTAAATTGTCTCACAAAATTTTAATGTTTACTTCAGGGATCTCCATTTGGACATTTGCACCTCTTTAGTATAATAAACAACCCTTTTTAAACTACCCAAACTTTCCTTGTTATCGTAAGAAAAAATGTGGAACATTCTCTACTTCTGCAACATTCCATTATTATTTCTACGGATCATCACCATTAAATGCACGATAAATTTACGTATTTTTAACCCCTTCCTCGCTCTTTAACACCCTGCATGCTATTTTTTCAGATAATTAATTGTTTTTGTGATTATAAGTAACGTACAAAACCTGTAGCTCACCAATATCATTTATTCGTTGAATTTTTGTTAATATAAAATTATTATTATTATTATTATATAAAAACAATAACTAATAAGAAATAAATCGCTACAGTTGAGTAGAAACTAACTTAACCTAAAGAAACGTCACTATATATACATATTTAAGTAAGTAGGGGTAAAAACAAGTCATATTATTGAAACCGGGCTAAAAATATAGGACTTTTATGTTCTTAACATTGTTCATTTGTAATATTTTTATTATGAAAAAAGGTATTTTGAATTTCTAATTTCTTTAACAAAATCTTAAAATTATCTCACTAAAGTTATGATTATTTACAAAACAATGTTTGGCAAAACCAGTATTACATTTTTTATCAATAATAGACTTTTTATGCTCCTTAAGTCTAGTTTTAAAGGATCTACCTGTCTGTCCTACATAGATAGCATCGGAGTCTGAAAATTGAATCTCATAGATACCTAATTTTTGAAATTTGTCTGTTGTTGAGATTTTATTATTAATTAGAATTTTGCCAAAAATTGTTTTATTAGAACATATACTATTTACGTCTAACTTATGCAAATTGTTGTACTTATATTTTTATAATGTTGCCATAAGCCGATTGTTATATAATAAATTTGTTTGGTTTAATCATGCATTTTCACAAAAATTGCTTCAAGAATTGTTTAAGTTTCATTGAACTTGAATTGAAGAAATTGGCGATTTTCTAGGAATAAATAATAAACCTTTAAAACTGAATTCAGTGGAAGAAGAATACATTGTAAGGAACTCTTTTACACTTTTGTACATATTTTAAATTTTATTTTACCACAACGCAAAGTAGTAGAGACTCCCTTCGTTTTTCGGTAAAAATAACTTTGCGACTTTACGGCGGATTTGTGTCTTTAATTCCTCAATATGTTTTTGCAATTAAGGGTTTCGTCTGTTCCCCTTTTTTTTAGAAAAAAATGACGCCAAGTACAATTTTAACGAGTTTCTTTTGGGTGCTTCTTTTTAATGAGCGTGCCATACTTTGTAATCTTTCGCCCGTAAATGAGTTGAAATCTAAATTGGTCGTGTCTAACAGATGTCATTTTTTGTTCGGATTACTCTCAGCAAATCACTCGAACAAATTTTATAACCGTACCCACAATTCAGTTATGTTGTACTATTATATTTGTTCATTATTTTTTATTGCACATACACTCTAAAAAATTTCATCTACCATTGAATTTGACAGAATATTTGATTATTTTTTATTTTATTTTGGAATATAGAGGGGTTTTGCTTAGATAGTAGAGTAGCATATGCTGAGGGTAGTATTTTAAGATGTCAGTTATCAAAATGAGACGTCACTTCCCTAACAATTTAAAACCATTCTAGGACAGAAAAGCCTATTCTGTAGATGGTGCCAATTGACGAAAAAAATTCCCATGTGCACCCTTTCAAGTCTGAAAGACATACGAACAGTAGTTCATTCTTTTGTTTCGATTTCTCTGAACTCCGACCCCCGAGTGAACTTTGCACCTATAAATAGCCGTAATAGGTTCGAGAACGTCGAACAAGAGAAATGTCAAGTGGAGAATAGTGTCAGGTGTCGTCGCAGGGATGGAGACCAGGATTCAATTAGAGACGTTGATACATGGATTCCTGTCGCCAGTTAGGCACCCCACTCACTCACCTAAATACTTCTCATTAAGTTAATTTGGTTAGGCCTAAAAAATGTTTACGAGAATGAGTACTGTCGTCCTCCGTGGCTTGTGGTCGCATCAGTTCCTATTAAATAGTACACAGGGGGAGGACCAAATTGTATGTTGTTTTCGTCAAAAACTAAAAAAAACTTTTTCCATTATCTATCATTAAGTTTTAATCGATTTCACCCTAAACAGAATGCTGTATCGCCTAATACGCCCCCGCACTCCGTAAAAGCAATAAAAATTGCAATGGAAAAAAAAATTCTATAGTTTTGGTTTCTATTTTGTGACCAATCATAATGATTATAATAAATAAAACACAATTACTTTTCACTGTCACAAAATTTATTTTCAACTGGACATGTTTCAACTTACAAAGTCATTTTCAACAGTGGTAACTAATACTAAGTACAGTATATTTACATCTATTTTTAGTTCCCAGAGGGGGGGTGGTTGTTTACATTTTATGATATTCATTTGAAGAGTGGCGTGTATTTTAGGTCAATTTGGTCATTTAATAAATTTATGTTTTGCATTTTATTATATCTGTAGGGTGTTGGCCTGCGTGATTTCAAAAAAATTGATCAAGTAAAAGACCACATAAAAGATCCAAAGACTACCAAAAAAAAAAACTTGAAACCTCCCGAACTTTTGAATGAATGAGAAAAATCATGTGGGGCCAACACATTCATCGAGAGCTATCCTCGGGGGTTGCTGAAAACCACACCCCATCTAGAATCATATGTACGGATTTAAAAAATAGAATTTGTTTAGTTTAATGTCAACTAAACAACAAGAGGGAGTACTTTTTACCCCTTCAAGGGTGTATGGCCATTTTTTTGAGATCGTGGAAGTCAACACCCTTTGTAGATCATCATCACAGTTATACCCTTTCCCTCTTTTATTTAAGGGAGACTTTACAATATTTTAATTATTTAATGAAGATTCAGAATTTTTTCTTATATTTGGATTTAGCGTCGAAAAAGTAAGGTAATCATATTTTCAAATTCAAAGGAATTTCTTTTTTTTACAATGAAGTTTTTATTGTTTTTATAGAATGCAATTGAGGACGTAACATGATTAAAATTTAAGATAGATAACGGAAAGTGTTTTCTAAATTTGTTGAGGGACTTTTACATACAATTTGGCCCTCGCATTTTACTCTATTTCGTAAATCGATACAAATTATAAAACGATTTTCCATAAAATACATGCGTGATAGGTGTTTCCATGCAGGCGTTGAAATTGAAAGTAATTTATTGGGATCCATAGCAATTTGTTGCATCGGATACCAGAAGACGCAAAAATTGCTGGGGCTATTTTAAATTTTGCGCGAGTGTAGCAGTTGTAAGTTATAGAGGCTGTTGTTGGCCGGTGGCATGTTTGGTAGCGCATTACCTCTCTCATTAGTATTTGGTAATTAATAAATTTTTCGTAGTAATCAATTCTCAGCAACAGATGTCACTTGCACACAGTTGCTTTGTGCTCAAACACAGTAAGCTGCATGTGGCGCCCCATAATGGCTTGTATAGGTACTAATATGAAGCAACTATTCCCAACTAAGTATTCCTATTAATCATAGGCTCCTCCTGATACTGGTAATTTTCGTAAAATTATCTCTTGTAACACTGTTGAAATTACTTGCTTATAAATAAACGTGGTAATAAAATAAAACAAGTAACAAAAATAAAACACTAAAATCCGAAATTGCACATGTGACCTAAATCGTGTTTCAACACCCAAGGTGTCATTCTCAGTTAGAAACTAAATTGATCAAAATTCTAAAAACTTTTAAAATTCCAATAAAAACAAATATTAAAACAGGAGTCCGTAATTAGGGATGTTTTTGTGGGATATGACACTAGTGAATCTAATTGTAGGTTAGGGTAGCAAATAGTAAATAATGTTCAATACCAAACAGTAAAAAAGCTGTGTATTGTCTGTGTCTCTCTAAACTACCTGCAAGGTAAAATTCAAAGGCAAACCTATATGGTGGAGTCGTTCAATATCCATGAAAAGGGGTAGACTTCCTGATACATGCTTCGACTTCACTCTGCCAAGGGGTGGAATGTGGGATCTAATTTTAATTCAATAACAACCTGAAATTTTTCGAGTTTGGGATGGTATCACTAACTTAGTTCATTAGACTATCTTTATTTTTGTATATGTTACCGACCAAACTCGATTTCAGGACAAACTAGTTTTACCTAGGCTAAACTAGTTCTTCCTATACGCGATAGGATTAACTAGTATAGTCTATCCTAACTAATTTGTCCTAAGCCCGATAGGATAAACCGGTTTAGGCTAGTCCAAACTGACTTGTCCTGATATAAATCCGCACACTCTAGGATAAACTGGTGTGGCCTAGTGTAAACATTAGGACAAATTAATTTGGACTAGGCTATACTAGTTAATAATTTCAATTGAATTGTCTGTTGGATAATTATGAAACATCGTTTAAATTAAATGAAAATATATATAAACAAAATGCTTTTAAATGTTTCAAATATGTTTATTAACACACTCTGCATATGTTTCGACTTCCGAAGTCTTTCTCAAGAGTAATAGATATTTACTAAATTTAAACTAAGAATAACGGATATAAAACTAAATTAATTGATGAATTGATTAGAAACAAAAAGAAAAAACTAATTTTGAGCAAATTTTATAAGTGTAAACAAGAAGACAAACAATTCAAATTAATTAATTATACTAGTAATAATAACAACAAAATTTGTACTGAATTAAAAAAATCAGGAATAAAAACAATTTTGATCAATAAAACTAATTTAAAAAGCATTTTAACAAACAACAAACAAAAAACCGATAAATTACAAAAAGTGGTATATATAAGCTGAACTGTAAGGATTGTAATTCTTTTTACATTGGTCAAACAGGTCGTAATTTCAACATACGTTTACAAGAACACGAAAAATATATAAAAAACAAAAAACAAAAAGGTATCTACAGGCATAAGCCTAGATTGCCTAGAAAATGGCCATAAAGTTGACAGAGATAACTTCAACCTATTACATATAGAAAATAAAGGTCAACGTCTAAATATTTTAGAGCAGTTCGAAATTAAAAAAGCCTTTAGAAATAATTGTAACATAACAAATGATAAATCCGAGTTCCAAGAGTTCCGGTGATTGACCAATTTCTGAAGAATTACAACCCGACAAGGGTTTTTCCTTAAATAACCATACCTTTGTATAACTACCTCTAATATACTTGTACCTGTACATCTTATTACTTGCAATACCTAACTATAAATACTTTTTGACTTTTGTATAAATAACATTAAGTTACAGTTTAAATTTAGTAAATATCTATTACTCTTGAGAAAGACTTCGGAAGTCGAAACATATGTAGAGTGTGTTAATAAACATATTTGAAACATTTAAAAGCATTTTGTTTATATATATTTTCATTTAATTATACTAGTTAACCCTATCGCGTACAGGAAGAACTAGTCAGGCAATCGGGTTTGGCCGGTAGCATTTATTATTATTACATATTATGCATTATAGACGCTTTTAATTAAATTTAAATAACTGGAATATAGTTTGTGGTTAATATCGAAAAGCTACGTTAGAACTGACCCTAATTAACTGTTATCTATTGCAGTGCCTTTTCTATGTTTATAATAATAATAATAATAATAATAATAATAATAATAATAATAATAATAATATTCTGCAAAAAGAAAAATTGTAGTAATAGCGGAATTATTGCTATACTTACAAAATATCTTACTAGACAATGAATGAAACTATTCCAAATAAATCAAATTATAATAGCTATGAACATCATTCATGGAAATGATCAAAAAGCTTTCTAAATCCAATTTATTAAAAAAAGCTAATTCAGCATATATCGAATACCTTTTAAAAGAAAGACGAAGTTTCATTTATAACTTTGAAATCTACATTTAATTAAATAAAACTAGAATTAAATTAATTTAAGAAATACATTAAAGAAGGTATGTAACTAATACAATTAAATAATAGTACTTACTTAAATTTGAATATGAATACGATACTATATCGTTATAATTATTACGTCCGTTCAAATTCCTTTAGATTTGTATATTTATTAAATAACTATGTAGAAAACATTTTGCGAAAAACTTGGTGACTTGTGAATATACGCAAGGATTTTAGAATCGAAAGGATATGTTAATGCGCTGTAGTAATTCGTCTTCGTGAATAAAAAAGCGAGGATAAAATTCCCCCTTCTTCACGATGGAAACATATTCGGGATCAATTTCAACTGCTCTTTATTTTCCACGAGAGATACATACATATATGTATACATATATATATGTCGAAGTGAACATGCTCTTTGTTAAAAGGTACGGAGGTTAGGGAGATTTATGGGAAATTATAATACGCAAAACGCTCTCGAAATCGGACTTGATTTATACCTAGAGTTTATGGTAATTTTCGGTCACTATTTATTTCGAAAGTTGTATCAGACCGAATCTGTCGATGTATTGGCGCCATATCACTCCCTCGCTACTGAACAATTATCCCTAGAAATACCACCAACCAATACTGTCACCTACTTATTTTAATTACATTCAATATAAATGTTTTTAAAAAAATAAAAAAATATTTTTGTAAATCTCAATTAAATATTATTACACATTTTTTTGCCACACTGTGGTTTTAATAGAAATATGAATAAATACTTAATCCTAAAGTAGCAAAATTGTTCTTAAATACTATTTGAAGAGGTTCCAAACGTTTCGCCGAACTTCGCTGACGGCATCTTCAGTGGTGACTGTGCGAAACGTTTGGAACAATCAAATTCCACGGACCACGGCCAAAAAGCCCGGAATACAAAACCACATCGATAGACGCCGGCCGTGAAAGACTAATAACTACACTATTTGAAAAGGTAAGAACGATATTTAACAAAGGGAAATTACTTACGTCTATTTGTTCATTAATAAGTAAATTACTATATTTAAATTTATTGATTTCTAAAATTTCCAAAAGTAATATTTTATAATTGTTATTTTCTAAATATAGCACTCGTGATTACAATTAATTAAATGGTTTGCATAATTTCAGTCTGACATAAAACATTTCCCAAGGTTTACATTTTATTTAATAAACACATATTATTTATTTGGTTATATTGTTATTGGTTTTAAAGGAAACTACAATTATTTTGGTTCAATGTTATAGTATTAATTATTTTGATACTTCTTAGGTGATTTTTGAAATTTGACCGTCTCTAATAAAAAATTAAAGTATATACCTAGTGATTTGCACGATTTTTGTCGTAAGAATTATACAAATGTGAACATAATGGGATTTAACAACATTAAGTAGCATACGCCGGCTCATAGCCATCCATGGATTTATAGCGTCTGAATAAAATCTACATTTTATGGCCCGTTCTTTACTGTTATCAAAAGCTGAATTTACAACAAAAGTTTATTATGAGTTTCTTAGCTTCACTTATTTTAAGATGACATTTAAAAGCTTTATAAGCAACACGACCTTACAACAGGCAACAAATCTTTCCAATCTTCTGTAATGAAGAATTATGTTTTCGACCTTTAATTATTCATGAAAACACCGATATGCCTAAGAACGTTTTAACTTTAACCTTATTTGTAACTCACAATTAGCAATAATACAAAATAATAACAAGAAATTACATCAAACAATATGCAACTCTGTTTCTATCACTTCATTGAATTGTTACAAATGCAACTATATTTATAGTTTCGAACGATTCAAGCGATTGACTTTGAATGAATAAATAAATGCAGATAACATGGATATAAATCTGTTTGCTCATTTAATAAGATATTTTCTGAATTTTTAATTGGTTTATGAATTTCAACTGCTTCTAATATATTTAATTTACCACCCCTCCTCTAGAGGCGGTTCTTAAATTCATATATAGTTAATAGAATACAGTAAGATAGTTAATAGAATACAGAGTATAGATAACACAGTTGTTACAGTTAGTACAGTTCAATTCAATTTCAACATATTAGATAAAAATATCAAACGTTTAGGAGAGATCATTTTTAGTACATTTAACATATAGCACAAATCAAATCAAGATCTCTATAAACGTATAGTATAAATAACATATAGTTCAATCAATCCATCATAATCATTTAATCTTTCGTAAATTAGTAGCATTCACGACGTTCAATAAAATTAGTGTATATAGTTGTAAATAGTTGGGTGTAATAAACAATTAAAACACGAAGTCCGTTTGTTACACCGATTCTCCCATAGGAATCAAAAGAATTGGCACATCTGTGCACCGGTGAAATAATTCATTTCATCCTCTAATTATACAATATCACTTCTATAAAGATCGTTTCCCGAACCCTGATAAACTCGAACTTTTGCACATCGTGGAAAAAAGATTTAAATTAAATAGATTAAAAGTATTTGCCGTTAAATCTTGGTGAAACATGATTATTAATATAATAAAATTAGTAATAAAACACTTGGAGTGTTTTACTTATTTATTTACTATTGCAATAAATTCATAAATCGATTAAAAATCCAGAAAATATCTTATTAAATGAGCAAACAAAATTATATCGATCACGTTTATACAGCATACTATAACAACGATCAATATTTTACCTACTCCCCGACAATAATTTTGTATAAATCGTCCCATATTATTATAGCTTGAAAATGATACCTGTGATATAGAAACCATAGTTGTATTTGTAACAATTTAATGAAGTGATAGAAACAGGTTTTTTTTTCGTTTTTTAATAGTTGCGTTAAAAACGAAGGATCACAATAGTACACTAGCTAGAATCCATTTAATTTTTCAAACAATACAAACGTTTTTAAATTATTAGTCTAGAAAGTAAATTAATTATTTTAAATGTTCTCTCTAACATCCGAAAATACGACAATATGAAACCGATTTCATTCGGAAACTGAATGTTACATATTTTCAATCTGTCTTTCTTACCGTTCGGGAATAGCTCGTAAAGGACATTATTAACGAAACGAACAAAGGACTTTAAATCGAAATAATTTAAATTGTAGCGAACAGGAAAGTTTTAAAGGCTCTTACTGTCAATGATGTACTGAACAATGCTAGAAAATAAGGGTCTCTTTTAATATAGACTGCAAGTTATTGAACCATGTTGTAATATCCCTGGTCAGTGTAAAACAGACGACCTGACGACGGCGTCTTCTGGCGCCAACTAAATTTCGAATTATCCTTTTTCATCTCCAACTCATGAACCTGCATTTAGTAATATACTTACAAATTTTTAAAAAAGTGATGATAATTCAAATCAGGAAGTATGGTAAGTGAAACAAATAAAGTAATTATGAGTGTTAGTTTGTCAAAAATGTCATTCTCCGAAAATAGGCCGAAAATTTTAAATTTTTGCCATGTGTCTTTACTAGAAAGCCCACATTTCAACGTTTTGGTTACTTGCAACGCTTACACCTACATATTTTAATAAAACACAAAGAAAGTTTCAACAATAAGGTTTATTAAACTCCCACAATTGTTTCGGCCAACGGGTCATTTGCAAAGAGTACAGAATTGTTGCTAAAATTAAAGATATGCAGCCGATCAATATAAAGGGATGACGGTAATACGTAAATTCCTAGATGCAGATATCTACTCTGGTAAAACCAATTACAATTTGTATAAAAGTAAAGGTGAATTGCTAGTCTCTAATTCAGTGTGGTCATTAACTATTAATTTATTATTATTTAGCGCTTTTTTAATTTCCAAATTTTCGAGAAGGCTTAGTTTCTTACTTTCTCCACAATTGTGTAACAGTTTTACATTTTTATCATGTAGATAGTAATTATTGGTTATGCAGTGCTCCGAAAAACCAGTCGACATTATATGTTCGTCTAATCTGTTTTTTAGGGCCCGGCCAGTCTGCCCTATATAAATGACATCGCAACTACTATTTTAATTCGTATATGCCATTTTTTGAAAGTTTATTTGTTTTTTGCTTGTTGTTAACTAGGAGGGACTTAAGATTCTTTTTGTTTATTTCGATGACTTTTAAGTTATATTTGTTCAGGCGATTTTTAATTTTGCAGCTAGTGCTTTTTATATAATTTATTTTAGAAAAAGTTTGTTTAGTGTGTTCTACAGGAGTTTTAAATAATATAGATCGAATTTTTCTTATTTGCTTCTTTTTTAGTAAATTGTCAATTAATTCAACTTTGTATCCGTTATTGGTTTTATTATAGAGAGTTCTTAATGAAAATTTGAAGTTGAGAGTGGGATGTTAGTTAATCTATATAACAGACTATAAAAAACTGAGTGTTTGATTTGCGCAGATTGATACGCGTTAGCTGGGATAATCGTGTCGGTGGTTGTTGGTTTTCTATAAATACTGAATCCTATTTTGTTTTGGGTTCTGAAAACTGTAAGATCTAAAAACTTTAAATAGCCATTTGGTTCTAATTCCATTATGAATTTAATACTGTTATTGATAGAATTTAAAAAATTGAGAAAACTATCTAATTGCCTACACTAATTAAAAAACTCAATTTGACAACTTATACCTCTTTTTCCGGTGCCAGTTTGTATCATACAATTCATTGGTCACTGGATATCTACTTTTTTTTAAGAATGGAAAATGTATTTATATGTTAGTCAGTACGTGGTCCTTCCTCAAATTGTATCTGACCGATATACCTTTCAGCCCCCGCAGAAGCCGAAATGAAATTATTTCTGTGTTACGAAGTCTATTATTAGCTGACAGTGACGGTTTATATGGGTTTATGTTAATTAATGCATTCGTTTAATATTAACTCAATTATTTGATAGTAGCCAGTCTTTGATGAAACGATAACACATAGAGCTGCTAGGAATTGTGGTTGCCTACACAAACACCGCATAATTTCTACTTTCAGTTGTTACAAAGGCCTGATAATCAGGAAATCAAATACAATTACATCCTGCACAGTAAGGTATTTGCTCCAAAATAATCTGATTACCGTATACGTGCTGTGGTAAAGAACTACTTTAAGCTTGTTAACATTGTAACGAATTTTCTAGTTAACAATTATTTATTTACAACTATTAATTTAGTCACTTAAACTCCCCTAACAAGCTTAAATTACTTATGTATCTAACAAAAAATAATGCACTTTATTTATATCACTTTGTATATTTCCGATGAATATTTATATTACGCGTCCCGCTGACCTAGAGACGAGGGAATATATTTCGACTTGTTATGACAACAGAATATTCTGGAGCGTATTGTCCTGCATCGATTTTTCTCAACATGAAACGCGCCGCCTTCGATGAGAGTCAGCGCTAATCAATTCAACGCACACAGGTACACGTTCGTTACAACATTTTAGTAGTATGTTGAATAAGTAGATTATTGTGGTAATGGCATAATAATTTGCCTACACACTAGTGTATGTACGATCTGTTCGTTCATCATATTAATAGACAAAATGGGTAACAATTTAGTCTGTTATAAATCAGTTCCCCTTTACTTTGATGAACATGAGCTGTACTGTAATTAAAGACTGATTCAAGCAATTGCTATTAAGGTATGGCAAATTCGTAATCCATGCAACAATTCACTGTGTAATTTACAAAATCGAATTATTTTCTGCAACCAGGTAATACTGTTAGCTGGTTGTATCGAAGCTGATTGCGCATTTACAGCATCACAAAAAGAATTTCGAATTTTTAGAAACTGTGTTTTAAAATGAATACTACAACTGCAGTTTCTAACTATACTAGGTTTATCTATACATTAATGAGTTATACATATATTTATGTAGCAGCCAATTCAAATAAAGCAATGCTGGTTTCAAAAGCAGCTTACTCACCTTTAGCCGGATTGTAATGCAGTAACTGTGGTTTATATATATATATATATATATATATATATATATCAAACTTCAAATTAGTTTTTTTTTTATTGACTATAACGTAATATAATAGATAGATAATATAGATATAGATAAATTAAAAACAAAAAGAACAATAAAACAGACTAGTAAATAAATCTAACAATTTTTTAAAATATTTATTTCTAACAAATAATAATAAGAAATACACTTGGAAATATTTCATTAAATTTCCTATTATTCACTTTCTAAGGGTACCTTCAGGAGTATTATTAAGTACTTAATTTATGGTAACAATATTTTTTTAAATACTAGGGCGCTTAGGCGGTTTTAGTTTAGGATTTAGGAGGGGGTTGTTGCCAAACTGTAGTTAATCATTTTCTAGGGTTTTGTTTAATAAAATCGCTTTTTTATTTCCAAAATTTCGTATCGATATAAAACTTCAAATTAGTTTTTTTTTTTATTGACTATAACGTAATATAATAGATAGATAATATAGATATAGATAAATTAAAAACAAAAAGAACAATAAAACAGACTAGTAAATAAATCTAACAATTTTTTAAAATATTTATTTCTAACAAATAATAATAAGAAATACACTTGGAAATATTTCAATAAATTTCCTATTCTTCACTTTCTAAGGGTACCTTCAGGAGTATTATTAAGTACTTAATTTATGGTAACAATATTTTTTTAAATACTAGGGCGCTTAGGTGGTTTTAGTTTAGGATTTAGGAGGGGGTTGTTACCAAACTGTAGTTAATCATTTTCTAGGGTTTTGTTTAATGAAATCGCTTTTTTATTTCCAAAATTTCGTATCGATATAAAACTTTAAATTATTTTTTAAAGAGACAACAAATCGATCGCGATACAGAAAAGTTGGCCACCCCTGCTTTATACAACAAATATCATTCTGGACTCATTTCACAGATAACAACCACACCTGTGCAAAATATAGTTTAAAATACTTGTTTCAGTTTCTAAAGAACAAAGCAAAAGAGAATGAATGGGAAGCGATCTTGAAGTCGTCGTTTAATAACAAGTACAAGGAACTGATACCGGGTGATAAGGGCGCTGCATACTTAAATAAAAGATGTAAAAATAAGACGCATAAAGAAATTTGGGCAAGGGTTAGATGCGGAAACATAGGCAGAGCAGGAAAGAAAGGTTTTAAGGAGTGGGTGTGTCGATTGTGTTATTGGAAAAATGAGACTTTAGGGCACTTAATGTACTGTAAAAATGCAATGAAGGATCAAAAACAAAACGTTATAGACTTTATTAAAGAGTGGAGAAGTGAGGGAGATGATGTAGACCTTGAGGAATTAATAAAAGAGGTATTAAAAGGTGACGTGATACCGGAATTATGTGATTATTTTCACCAGGTTGAAATGAATCTAAGGGAATGCAAGTGTTAGCATGTAAGGAAATTATTGCTAGGGAATTTAAATTAGTTAATGTAAATAAGATTTGTATACAATGTTGGAAGCAAATTGCAAAAGCTCTATGTAAAGGGGCATGTAATGAAAATAATAAATAAATAAATAAATAAATAAATACTTGTTTCAGTTTCGCTCTGTATTTTCTTTAGCAAGGTGTACTTACATAGCTCCATAATAAACATGAATTGGCTTTATTGTTATATATGTAATTAAAGTTGGAATGATTTTATTTACACTTAACGCTGTCGTTATTTTGAAAGATCGCTTTTATTACGTGGCTTTTGTGGAGTACGGCTGTTTTAGAACCGTTCACAAGTTGAACGAAAAGGCTCTAGATTGCCTTACTTAAGGACTCAGATGTTCCCGTGACGGAAATAGCTACGCCACCGGCTGTAAACAATTCAGGGTGATTGCTAGTTTACAGAAGTAGGGCTGTTTGCAATAAAATCGATACTGTAAAATTTACGACACGCTTGAACCGTACTTTTTGCGAAAATACGACCATCATCTCCATTTAAGTTTTGACAATTCTCTTGTTTTACAACGCCATCCTCCCAAAACATTCGACATAAAATAGAGAAGAATACACGAATGTTTTTCCATAACACCCTGTATGATATAAGGGACTGGGGAAGTATGTACAAGTCCAGTGGTTGTTGGATCGCAGTGATAACCATAAATAATAAATAGTCTCGACACAATAAAACTGAACTAAATCAATCAATTTAGGAGGTGCGTGTTTAGTGGTTTTCCAATATACGCCCCCACGGGTATGCCGCGAGTAGAACACAATACGTTGTCGTTCCCCTGGGATAGTCACGTTTCAACCAGTTACTCAGTAAATTCATTCCCATCTGCAAATTGCGAAGCAATTAAAATTTCCCGTCTTTTTTTGTCCACCATTCAATTAATTGTAGAAAAACGCAAGCACGTCCGTTGACGACGTAAAAATTTACGGAAATTACTCTGTCTCTCGAGCTATCGCTTTCGTAAACCTAACGCCGATGCAACTGCTTTCGAATTGTAATCACGAAATGGAAACCGTACGTTCCGCTGAAAGTCCACTTTTCTTCCAATACAAGATACGGCAAATTTATCGCACATTTGTCGACGACAACCACGCTCCAAAGAAAATTAAGACTTTTACGGGAAAATACCGAGACTGTCGAACATACACAAACAAAAACACGATAATACACCTTCCTTCATATTCCCAGACATCTAATTCAAAAGTAACTTTCAAACAGATATAGAAAATATAATAGAAGAACAACAAAATCGTTTATTATTATCATTGTGAACCTTCCATTAAGAAAAGCATCCTGAGAAAATTTTATCCACCGTTAGTAATATGTAAAGAAAATTACGATGACAACAAAATCCAAAAGATTACGGCATTTTTATAAGGGAAATTCGATCTTTTTTCTGCCTTCAGCCGAAAACGATGACGACTGTGGTGATAGTTAAAATAATCAAGAAGACAATTATTGTTCCCATCATCAGTATAAAAAACAAAAGGCCTTTACTATCAGGTCCAAAACACCCCCGTCAGATCCTCATACTGGTGGGTGAGCACTTCGTCCGACCTATACTATAGTGCAAAGCCGAAGGGTAGGGCGTAAGGCCCTCTTCAGTCTCTTTTCAGAAATCGTAGGAGTTGGTGGGTAGTAGCTAGGGAGAGAAAGGTGAGACGGACGAAATAAAGACAGAAGAAAAGTGAATAATTATCTGTGGAATTGAAATATTACTGCCGAGGATTTGCGTAAGTAATCCAAGGAAACCACAGAAAAACTTGAACCGGTTACCTCCCTAGTTCAAGTCTCTCGGTTCTTAAATTAATAACAGATTACACCTTATAAATATCTAGAATGTACGTGTAACATATTGAAAAATATTGAAAAGGGGGTTATTAATGAAAGGTAAATAGAAATTCATTTAGGAATTCCTAAATTTTTCGAATATACATGCACTCAGAAATTGTGACAAAAGTAAAAACCCAAAATATACACCTTTTCATCCACCTTTGGCAATATCTGATGGAAATGACGATAACAATGAAAGCTACCACAGTCTAAAAGATCACAGTAAGGAAAATTCCTTCTTGTCTCCACCTCCAGTCGAAAATTACGACTACAGTAGTGATAGTAAAGATAATCAGGAGGACCATTATTACTCCCACAATCATATGAAACCATCACAGTCAAAAACGAAAAAGCCTCCATCACACAATGATATTTACTATCCTGATAATCCTATAGTTGATTCTAACAATTCTCCACCACCAGGTCCGAAACATCCTCAACTGCTTCAGATACGAAATGTCCACCTCATTTACCACCTCCTATGTACAATATAAGTAGGAGTCACATGCTAGTAGCTTATCCGCCAAAAGGTCCATCGATGGCCTTTACTTTTGTGAAGATTATTACGAGCATAGACATCAATTAATTTTTATGGTTATGACAACCATGTATACCATGAAGTTACAAACATATTATTATTTAGGACGTTAGTTTGCGTCGAATGCAGGAATATTTGAAAAGATCCCAATCAGATACAGAAAATAGAAGGGCAACAATACCGTTGATTGTGATTATTCTGAACTTTTGCACCATTCACAAATGTCTACGATTTCCGGAACCTAATGAACGTATGATGCAAACGGGCATATCAGTAAGTAAATGTTGGCTGTGTTAAATGCATAGGGTAAAGTTTGGCCGGCGTGAATAAATGAAACGTCCAAACAGAACGTGTCCGGTCAGGGTGCAAAGGATGCGTAAGTTTCCGGAAGCGTCAAGTGAAGATTCGACGGAAGTCTTGGAGGTTGGTGCGTTACACGATGTGCAAGACGCACAGTGAATATACAGTTGAAGATTAATGAATGCTTGGCCCAAGAGCTTACTCCTGCCTTTCTCTTGTGTCGAAACTAATGGCTTTTCGGAAAAATATTGCGCGACAAACACTGTAATTAATTTTGTCTTGACAAAACGATAATGGAGACGTGCCACGACCTTAACATAAAGATACCATTACAACAAGACTTTCCCTACAATGAAAACTTACATTTCATTTACTGCCGTCATGTTTTCTTCGTTTTATCTCTTTAACAAACAATATTTTGTTATGTAATATTAGTATCTACTTTACATATAGGGTCATTCAAACTGAGTGGTACATTTGTGGATGTTTTAGGGAAACTAAGCATGTTACAGATATGAAAATTTGGGAGTTGGGCTTATCAAGGATGATCTATTTAACTAAAATAATTTCAACTGTCGGGCACTTCCGGTTATACTGAAAGTCGATGTCAACTTTCTTATTTTAAATGGAATTGTATATTTTTTACGATGAATAGTTTCTGCGATAATTTAATTTATTGGAAAAAAGATAGCACCATAACCAAAACTATAAAAAATCATAACTTCCATAAAAAATGACATAAGTCATACGGATAATTCCTTTTTTATCCTCTTTCGATCCATCTGGATATTTCTTACTGACTTGTTTGAAAATTTTTGAATAATTTTGAATTTTTACTTAAAATAACAGTAGGAAATATCCAGATGGATCGAAAGAGGATAAAAGAAGGAATCGGATGACAAAATAAAATAAATATGCTAGGTGCCATTTGAAAACATGAAGTTATTCGTGTTTGAAGTTTTTAAACATTGGATTTTTTCTGAACCCCCTGTACAAATTATAAAGCTTAGTTTCGGCATGACTTGGCTATAACTAGTAAATAACTAATTTCAACATTCTATGTCTTTTTTAGAGAAAGCAACTTAAGAATTACTATCAAAATTCTTAGTTAAGATCCCTTTATATTTTTTGCAAAAATTAATTATAACATATATTGAGAGTTAACTTCCATAAAAAAAGGCACAGAATATTGAAATTAGTTATTTACTAGTTATAGCCAAGTCATAAGGCTAACCTCATGCCGAAAGTAAGCTTCATAATTTGAACAGGGGGTTCAGAAAAAACATCCAAAGCTTACAAACTTCAAACACGAATAACTTCATTTTTTCAAATGGCACCTAGGATATTTTATTTTATCATTCGATTCCATTGTTTATCTTCTTTATACTTATAACATAATAATGTCTTCCACCTTAAGAAGCCACAGTGTGGTGAAATGGTCCAACTGTGAGTTTTATTTATATTTTTTATTGTGGAGTTACATTACAAGAACTGAAAGCTTTGTCGATTAAATTTTTGAAGTTAATAAATTAAATTGTGAAACTTGTTAAGGTTTGTACATAGGACAGTCTGATAGAAGGTTTAAAGAATGACTAAATGAACATGTGAAAAGTTATAATAATAGATTAACATTTATGAACCACATAATAGAAAATAAACAAATAGATTTAATATCGATTAAACTTTAAACATTACATTACATTACATATAATGGAAAAAAGATTTTATTGAAATTAAAAGATATCTAAAAAAGCAGTAATGTTGTTCTAAATGAAATAGAAAGTATACACAGTTCCCGTATAGTAACAGCATTAGTAAATAATTATTCTCACCGTTAAAGTAGATATAAATTTAGAAATACTAGATAATACGTCTTCTGAAAATGCTCATCTTTAAGTGAAACAATTTTTAAGCATTAAATAAATATTAAAAAGTGGAATTCTAATTATTTTATTAGTAAAAGTTAAAAAATATTTACTATGTCGTCTGAATTTAAAACAAGATGAAATTTCAATTAATTTTATGATTCAAATTTTTTATGATTTAAAATTTCATTTTAATTATGTCCTTAATCATGACATCCAGACATTAAATGGTAATAATTTGTCTATACTTTTCGGACAATTTTTGCTATTTCCTTTTTCTTTTTACGTCAAAAAAGTTTAGAAATTGTAGTAACATTTATTGAATTTAATTTTGTTTTTGTTTATCTACAGTTAATACACGAAATTATTTTTATCAGTAACTTTGAGTGAAACAACTTGTTCGATCGATGTCTAGATAGTAATGAGTTAATAATGATTATTAATTAATAGTTAATAGATATGTAGATATTATAGAAAATTGAGTTGAGGATATTAAGTGAAAGGCTAGCATATTGCAAAGAAGGGGCAAAGGCAGTAAAAAATGGTCGATAAATTCTTTGGGTGACGTCTCCAAGATTTCTACGATTATTTGATAGCCGGTTTTTGGTGAACATCTTTGATTCGTGATGAACGAATAGCTTTTTCCTCCTTGCAAATACCAGTACTAAATCGAGAACGTTACTATTTGAGTTCCATAACCATGCAAACGGCCCTATTCCCGGTTATGTTATATTTCATCGCCATGCCTCATAGAATTTCATTAGGTCATCATTGGGAAGCAAAGTCAGTGAAGAGAAAAGTAAGTTTCTACGCCAGTTTTATTAGGGTTACGCCGGATCAGAACAATTCCTGTCGTTGAAGTCTTTTTCAGATTGACGAGAGAGTGTCATCCATTTCTACAGCGTGATGAAGACCATTAATCTTAATAAAAACTAGGTATTTCCCCTTTTATGGCAGGAACACATAACACTAAAGTTCGCCGACACATTCTTATTCATTCGCATTTTTAATGTCGACAAATAAACTTCATACGTATATACAGACTCGTCCAGATTGTTCTCTTAATCCATTCACAATTTTTCATCCTTCGCTAAACTTTATTTTCTGTTGGGATCATTATTTGCCCCCATAACGTTTCAACCCCTCATTATAGTAATCAAGTTAATGTATGTAACAGAATTCGCTGACCCTAAGGAATATCGTGTCCAGTGTCTCACAAAACACAATATCAATCTCATACTGTCATCCGCGAAATGATGAATTAATTTCGTATTGATTAATGGGTTCCTGTACAGGGTGAATATGTCGGAACACCCTGTACATGTATCGTTTGGACATAAATTTATTCGAATTCGTTATTTAATGTTTATGTAACTTTTTTTATTTAGGCTCAGAAAAAAGCTAACAAGTACCAAAAATTAATTAATTCCTTTAATGTTTAAATTTAACTACCGAAGCAACGCTGGATAATTTGTGGGGTTGGTTTTTCTATAGCCCCGTCCCTTCTTTTTTTATATGTATCTATATCTAAATAAAGTTACCTCTCCTATAGGTAGATTGTAAAAATAATAATCTTCTTGACGATGAAAATCCACCAGCATTATATCCATTACCAATACATAAATATAATATACGTACACTAAGTAGTTGTAAAAACGAAAAAGCAGATTACGGTGGTATAATTTCGTAGGGTTAGGGATTATCTAACTGTCATATGTCGGTACAACAGATGGAGCAAGGGGGCACTTACCCTGATATGATAATATGCGAACTACATTACTGCTTGTTCAGTTATGAATCACAGGTAGAAATCCTACCAACTAACACCTGTTCTGCCCCATGAATTGCATAATTTTCCTCGTGAATATTAAAACAGATCCAAGGACTGGGGAACACGTGCATTTTTCTGTGTTTTTTTGTAAGATTGTACGCACCTGTTAGAAAACAGTGTAACACAATAGCATCTAGTTACCTGCAGATGTCCCATTTAGAAGAGACCCCTCCGAATAATCTGTACAAAAAGACAAATTACGCATTCACTTTCCAGAAAAAAAAAACTACGTAACAAAAGCTGCAACCAGTTTACGTGTTGACAATAATGATTACAGTTAGTATAACTTTTTTTCGATAATAGAAAACGTTAGGAGTTCTGTTCCCGTTTCACTCTATTATCCCTGATTAAAGTTTCCAGGTAGGCATGTTTTTTGCATATTAATGACCTTCCTTGTTAATTGGTTTATTCATAAAGTCAGGTATCGTATTATATTTCTAATTAAGCAAAGAATCATAATTTCTAAATTAACTGGTTTTAAAATAATCACAATATTTATATAAATTGAGTCCTTGACGACAGTCGTTTCGGTTATTACACCATTCTCAAAAGAGTACCAATGTATACTAACTATCAAGTATCTCGATTATTTAAAATCCAGTTAATTTAGAAATTATGATTCTTTGCTTAATTAGAAATCTAATAAGGTACCTCACTTTATGAATAAACCAATTAACAAGGAAGATCATTAGTATGTAAAAAAATATGCCTACCAGGAAATTTTAATCAGGGATAATAGACTGAAACAGGAACAGAACTCCTAACGTTTTAACTGGATTTGTAAAAATGCAATAAAAGACTATCAGATTTAGCCAATTATATCCTCAAGAGGTAATAAAATAAACCGTGAAGACGTGGGTAAGTAGGTATATCTATAAAGAAAACTCAAACTTACCTACTTGTTCTTGTATTAATGAATGTTAATGTGTTGTAAGTATTCATGTCAATTTTATCAATTATCAGCACGCAAAGCATGAGCGACTGCACGAATTATCAACAAACAATGCCAACGTAAATTTCTATCAGAATATGCCAAACGCAAACCCAATTACATTACGCTATGATAATTACTTTAGAACAAGGGTTTGTCTATATCAACAATACCTAACTAACTCCTGCACTGGCAGCATAAATGAAGCAGAATTGAAACGTTACCAGCAGAAACTTGCGGTTGTCCGTAATGCAACAAGAAATTATAAACTCCATTTATTTTATTCAAAAAAGAAGGAATTAAAATCCTTAATCGTTTAAATATTAAGATCAAAGATCTCACATTTGGAACGCGTCCTACCAAGTAGGCACAACGAACCGAAAGACATCGGTATCAACAGTGTAATTCAATGCCGGTAGGGGTATTAGCCCTCGGAGTAGTTGTTTCTGTTGATTCCATATTTATATTTATATTTATATTCATTTATTTTATTTTTTTTTTCACTCATAATTTACATTCAAAGTCCGAAGTGTGATATCTTCACGAAAGGACCAATTCATTCCTTATTCCAGGACTGGTGACTGGTATTGGCCAAACTCCAGAAGATATTATTGTATACGAGCATGTTTGTGATCAATCTTCAATCAAATTCAGCAGTCAAATGTTGAGACAAAAGTAAACTTCTATAAAACATAAAGATTTTGTGGTGCACTCGTTGTGAAACATTTTATTAAATCGATAAAATTCGAAAATGCATACAACAACAATGCTGGATCAGTTTCAATTAAATTTATTATAGAATTCTTTGCAAATTTGTTTCAATTTAATTTACAATTTCATGTGTCTTTTGAAAATAACGTATCAGTCGAAACAAATTTGTAAAGAATTCTATAATTAATTCAAGTGAAACTGGTCCAACATTGTTTTTATATTAACCCTCGAATTTTATTGGTAAACTTCTATATTTCATAAATAAAAATGTAAACATGGAATCAATAGAAACAACTACTCCGAGGGCTAATACCCCTACCGGCATTGAATTACACTGTTGATTCCGATGGATTCTTAGACGAAGATATAACATATTAAAAAAGAAGAAGGAATTAAAATCCTTATTCATCTAAATAATAAGATCAAAGATCTAACATTTGGAACGCGTCCTACCAAGTAGGCACAAGGAACCGAAAGCCATATCCCACGACCGGTTCCGGCCTATCGGGTCTCATCAGGTGGGCGCTGGTAGAAAGGCTTTTACAAGCGATATAATAAATATAAATATAGCTTGGTAGGACGCGTTTCAAATGTTACATCTTTGATTTTATTATTTAGATGAATAAGGATTTTAATTCCTTCTTCTTTTTTTTAATTCTATATTTCAATTTTTAACTAGTTAATCAATCCTATCTACATTAACCAAAATTCGGAAAGCCCAAAAGTCAGAGAGATTGGCAACATTGTATATAATTTATCACCAATAAATTATTTTATAAAACTGAATCAGAAATAAATGCTTCTCGATCCAAAACCGAAAAGTCAAAACCACATACGTTTATTAAAGTTCCTACATCTGACTGTGGATGATTTAGTGTTTACTAGAATTAAGCAATACGTAGCAATCGACATTCGAAATTCGTCGATGGCACACAGACAGACAGACAAACAGACAAAGAACAATTTAAAGGTCGTTTGCGTCTTAATTGCGTATGAATAACTATAATATAGTTATACTTGGATATGACAGACACACTTCAATTTTATTGATACGATACGTGTTTTAGTTACTAATCAAACAGCACACAGTTCAAAATTAGTATTAGGAAGTGACGAGACGTTTTCACCCAATTTTACTATTTAAAATTAGGACAATTTTGGAAGGACAATTCCGTGTTTGCCGCATGTGAGGTACACTAATGTAACCGGCTCAATAACTGTAATAAGCTTTTCAACAAATTATCACATTATCGCGTTATGTTTGCAAAAGAGTATGGGATATGGGTTACTGACAAGTCGAGACTATTTACCTATAGTATTTTAGATGTTCGATCATTCACGTCGTTTTCAAATTGAACAGACGTTACGTGCACGGAAAGAAGTCTCACAGTTTTGTAGAATTCAGTGAGTAAAATGTATCGTTGGGTATTTTTTTTCTTTGGATTATCGGCAATATCCAGATCGTTTACGTCTGTTATAAGAAGTGATGAAGTTAATTTATCTAATTACTCAAAAGTTTCCCGTTGGGGTTCATCGAGTATCTCGTCCCAAGAAAGCAATGAACAAAAGGTTAAAGATGCCAATGATGTTCCATGGAATCACAGGTAATTCAAAAATTTGTTTTTTCCAAAACGCAACATACGGAAGTTAAGTATTATAATCATTTTAGACCTGACGATCGTCCAAGGAAACTAAATTATGTAACTAACAACAAGGGAATCACATACTACTACAACAAAGACATACCTCGTATAGATGAAAGAAACGATGATTTACCCGATACGGGAAACGTTATGCAAAGTCCACAAAATAATAAACCTTACTTTAGTTATTTTTACAAACCTCAAAACCATGCAAACGCTAAGGCTGACGTATCCAATGATTTTAAACCGCCAGATCAAGGAAGCGCTATCGACTACTCAAGCTATAATCATTACCACAACAATAACCCTAAACCTGTTTCAAATTTGTATAATTCACCTTTTACATCCTACAATCCACCCCAAAATCCATCACCATCAACATATGATTTCGTTCAATATCCTCCGAACAATAACCCACCACCAGTTGTCGAACCTAAACTACCTCTCACAGAACTTTACAGTCCTCCAGAAGATTCTTCTTCGGATAATGGCAGCGATTATCCAGACACTACAGTTGATTCCTACAATACTCCTAAACCTCCTAAGGGTTCTAAACCAAAACCTCCTGCTCCTCTTTATGGACCACCGCCATTACCAACTACACCAAAACCTCCAAAACCTGAAGCCAAAGTTCCCGAAAAAACTATGAAACCTAATGTGTATAAATTCCCAGAACCGTTTCCTGTACCTCAAGTGTTTGATTCAAATGGTCACTCTCCTCCGGCTACCTCTTACGGTGAACCAATCGACAATGATTATTTTAATCCGCCGTCTACCAAAAAACCTAAGGATTCTATGAAAAAAAAACCTGTAAAACCTGTTGAAATTTATAAACCACCTTTTGAAATAGACGACGACAATGACGATGAAATAGAGCATGATAGTAATGACAATAGTAAAAAACCAAAGTATCCTTCTGCCCCGAGACCTTTTCATCCACCTTTGGCAATATCTGATGAAGATGACAATGACAGTGAAAGCTACCATAGTCCAAAAGACCACAGTAAGGGAAATTCCTTCCTGTCTCCACCTCCAGTCGAAAATAACGACGACGGTGGTGATAGTGATGATAATCAAGAAGACCATTATTATTCCCACCATCATTCTAAACCATCAAAGCCAAAAACGAAAAAGCCTCCATCACATGATGATACTTACTACCCTGATAATCCTATGGACGATACTGACGATTCTCCATCACCGGATACGAAACATCCTCCCTCAGCTCCTTCAGATATGAAATATCCACCTCATCCACCACCTCCTATGGACGATAATGGAATGGGTGACATGCTCATGGCTTATCCATCAAAAACTCCACTGATGGCAGAAGGAGACCTGTCTCCTCCCCCAAGCGACGATGAAAATAATGGAAAACATCCATATTTTCCTGAAGATGAGTACGAACATGGACATCAGTTGAACTATGGTCCTTATGATTATGACCACCATGTATACCATGAAGTTACAACAACCACAACCACATCCGCACCCCCAGATCATAGAGCAAATTACAGTTATTACTTTTTAGGGCGTAAACTGTGGTATATACCCTTGTATTTCTCTATTTACTTTATTGTTTATGTAACTATTCTTATAATAAAATCTATCGCTAGGCATAAGGTAGAACTTGTGAACAATTTTGATTATACTACTGCTAGAAGTGCTAGACAACTTAATGATATAAATAATATTTATAGCAATATTTCTTCTACAATAGAAAACGTAGGTAAAAAATACATGTAATTTTAGAAAATAAATTTAATTGAAAACCTAACTTAATGTGTCTTACTTTTATATACAACAGGAAGATATTGACAAAATACTTAAATTAAGGTAGATTAAGATATTTAAATCTATATATTATACAAACTAACTTCAATTCTCTCTGAGGAATATCTTATTATTCAATTTTATAATGAATTTAAACATTACCTCATCTCTATTTTTAATCCTCTAGAATGCGAAAAAAACGTATAAACCAAACACATAGAAACGCTTTTAAATGTTTCGATATTGTTTAGTGACACTCCTCAATTGTTTCGACTGACTATGTCTTCTTATATACAATTTTTGAATTAATTTTTACAAACTACAGATTGCCTCAAATTTGTGAGGAAATATTGAAATTAACCTCTACAAAAAAAATTATTATTATATACTTCAATTGAAATTATTATATAATTCAATTGAAATTAAAAAAGTGTATTGCATAATTGATAATATAAATATAATTACAATTTATAATTTTTCATCCCCTAATTAATTAACGCTCTAAAGATTCCATTCTTTTGAAACCTTTTCGTAGTAAGCATTTTTTCGTCGAAATTAGTAAATTTATTTTAGGAAAAAATCGTTTTTAAGAGGGTCACACCGAATGTGACCTAGTTGAAGGTGTTGGATAACCTAGTATCTTATTCAGATATGTTTAGATAACAGCATTAAGGTTTTGTTTAACTTTAAAATTATAACGTACGCCATAGCCGTTGTTTGGTAACGTTGTGTTAAACTTGTCCGCTAATTCTTCTTGGTTCGAAAACCCGACAATTACTTGTTGTTGTGTACTGACTTGTGATTTAGTGGAGCGCTTTTTTGCACAAAATACGGTAAGTACTGAGACGTTTTTACAAATTACTATTACTATTATAATTTAAAAATACAATATATGATATTTAAAGCTTTCATCGATTCAATTATAATTTAATATAATACTTTTTTATAAGGTTCCTCTGATATTACTAACTTAGCCGGAGGTCAACAGTATAAAAATATTTTAATTACCTATTATGAGATTATATCACAATTTATTTTTATTTATACCATTAGTTAAAGCAGGTAGGTCCAATAAAGAAAAAGAAAATACTTTTAAATGTAAACAGAAACTATTTAAATTGCTTTACTGATAAAGTAATTATCCCTTAAAATTGTTTCGGTTAATCGTCCATTCTCAAAGAATTCATTAAATAACTTGTATACCTACCCTTAGGGTGGAAATACTTATAAATATATATTAAATAGTTATCAGTAAAACAATTTAAACAGTTTCTGCTTTATTTATTTAAACTTTTAAATGTTTGAAAGTTTAATGATAGGGGTAATTAACCCATTATCATCGAGAGTCATTCGTTAGTGTAACTTGGTTTCTTGTTTTTAATTATATTTCAAAAACGTTTTATACAATTTCATAACCATAGAATCTATTTGTTTTATTATTATTTAATGGTCTAAATTGTTTGATGAGACTATCTAATGTTTTTTCCTTTCAGATCCTTTAAATTCCTTCCTTGCGGGCTAATTTAAATTAAAAAAGTTATTATGTTTAAAATTACATCTCATTCGATTCTCGGACTATTTGTAGTGTTACTACCCTTAATTTCTTCAATGCCAACTGATAATTATAATATTGCCACAACCGAGGCACACACTACAGAGTTTCCTTTGACAAGGTATACAACTTTTAATAATAAATTAACACAACTAATCCGACAATTCATTTATTATTATACTTAATTATTAGAACTTTTTGTGTGGAGTGGATATTTTAATTTTCGGGTCGTCAGGGAATCGGATGTTAGAAAGTCTTTGTGAAATTACAGGTATGAACAGGGGCTAGAAGATTACGACGAAATGAAACAGAGTGAAAGACAAGCAAGAGGCATGATGGACACAGATGATGTCGATTACCATGTTGATCATCATCCACCCATGAAGGATCAATCAAAGGCTACTGCTGCTGATCCCTGGGCAAATTATTACGATTTCATAATTAACGAAGGATCATTTAAATTTTGGGCAGTATTTCAGGTATTTAAATAAATACAATATTTTAGAAGAAATCATTATCCTTAGGTATACAAATAAACTGTTTAATTTTAGTTGGCAACTGCCTTACTGTTGATATATTCTGCATTTGCTGCAGTATATTACGCAAAATTCAACGTTTCTAGTACAGATTACGATTACTACTACGATTTCTTTGCGAGATCAAACAGTGCTAGATCAGATACTACAAGCTGGCTAGGGATTTCCCCCCAAACATTCCAAAGGATAATAGACGCAATATCATCAAAAAAGTACTCATAATGGTGGATCTAAAGTGCAAAAATTTATTAAAACATTTGCTCAAATTAATTTTAAGGATTATTAGTGAAAATTAATTAATTATTTTGGTCTTGATTTTCTGCGTTATTAAGTATTAGATTTTGTCAAATTTTAGGATTTACCCGCAAAATGGTGATAAAGAATTTATTTATATATTTATTTATAATTAAGCTGTTAAAGCATATTGGAATTTCGAATACCATTATAATTTTTTATTGTTATTTTTAGTATAATTTTTGTTTAGTTTAGAAACAAATGTGAATTTCTAAGGTGTATTAACAGCTTAAATGATTTTGTGTAATTAAAATGAAATACAAAAAATACATAATTTTTTGCAGCATAGTTTTTTCCTCTATATATATATAATTTTAAATTGTTTTTTTCTTTCTTTTTTTACAGAAAAATATTAGTTATTGAAAGGCGGTGACCAAAACGTCTCTTGCCTGAACAATTGTCATTGTAATCTCAAGACATTATTAAGTATGAATTTTTGTGTTTACAATGTTTATTAATTTTTAAAAATTCCAGTAATGGTCATTTGAAGCTTTTATCTATATTAACTGTGTGAATTATTTCAAGGTTATCATTAAAATTATGGATGGGATTTAATAATTGTTTAACGTAATTGGAATCAGTTTTATTAAGGAGAAAAGATTTTTTTGTATTGATTAATATCATTTTATTATAATTCCTACATATTGTAAGAGTTGCATGAAATTCCTAGGATTTGTTTTTAATTTCAGTTATGTCTTTGTTGTTTTTAAAACTTGATTTCAATTTTTATTGGGGTATTAAATTGACGGTTAAATATTCGTGAATTGCCATCAATGTATGTATGTATATTTACTTATATCTTTGTTTTTCTTAGAAACGATTTTATTAAAAATGAAAACAATTTTCTAGTATAATGTTGTGTAGTTCATGCTGGCGCCATCTGTTTTACAAAAGGGAATATGTAGGGCAAACGAATAGGTCTGGTCCCTCCCTTTCTTTTCGTAAACGAGCTTTTAGTGTCAGTTTCCTAACTAAAGTATAGATGGCACAAAAGCACAACCACTTTAAACTAGCGATTTATTCGATAAAATACTATATATCCACTTTGCACCCTCTCTTCAATTCGTATTATGAGAAAAACAATGGAATACAAATTTAATGTTGAGTCTGTTAACATAATTTAATTTGGCCAGGAACCACTAAATATTAATAAGGGCTCAAATTACAGCAAACCTCTTATTTCCTCTTCAAATAACTATAAAATATGTGAGCTTTAAAAAAAACATCTACATTTTTAACCAGCCTATTAAAACATTGACAATAGCTACACTGAAAACAAATACCACAGACAAACTTATCTATAAACATCAATCACAAAACACCCGTTTTTTTTGGTAACTGAAGGTATAACGCAAATAAAAAATTATCTAAAATAGGAAGTACTTAAATAAATATATTAAAATACTTGTTGTAATTACGAATGTTCAATTGAAATGTTCATATTTTAAACAGGAGCGCATCCCCTAAGACTTGACTCCGGAGTAATGCTCTCGAAACTCAAAATTTTAAATCCAGATGATTTAGACCCGGTAACCCAACAATCTAACAATTTTAATCCCCTTAACCCAAACCATAAATACCTACATATATCCAATACCTACAACTATTAAACACCATATATATATATATATGTATATATATTATAAGGTCATGGGGTTTAAAGGACTTACAGGGTATTTATAGTTTAGGTTAAGGGGTTTAAAACGCTTGGGTGTAATGTTTTGGGTTAATATCAAATCCAATCCCTGATTTGAAATATATATTATGTAAATGATTCGTCCCTGCACCTTCACCATATTCGTTGGATTATTTATTTTTTTATTAGAAATTGTAAACTTTAAATAAAATTAACTTTAATAAACAATTAATTACAAATGTATACAAACGGGCGAAAACATATAAATCATTTATTTAATAAATTAAAAATACATATTATTATTATTATTGTCGAAGATAACTTTACAAACAATAATAATAATTATAACACTGAATTGTAATGTTGTATTTATTCAACATGCCCTAGTTAATATTAGTAAAATTATTTTAATAGAGAAAGTGTCACTTATAAAATTTCTTCCATATCACAGTCTAAAAAACGTAGCAAGTTCAACTGAAAGGGTGGCTTAAAAGATATAAATATTTTGTTTATTGTTTTTTACTTGCTCGTTTAGGTGCTTTTTAAAATAGCTTGCCTTTTATATAACAACATATGTTACCTTAGGGAGGTAGTGTTGCATTTTTTACTTCAGGAACATCAGTTTCCTCTTCTTCTTCTTCTTCTTCTTCACCCTCGTAACCATAATTGGTGAGGGCATCTTCATATGGTAGTGCATCATCTTTGATTATGTTCTCGTGATTATTTTTAACACCGTCTTTAGAACCGTCTTTGCTCTCCATGTTGATATCGTTTTTCTTATCGGATTCCTCTTTCTGTTCTTGCACTCTCTTCCTTCGATTTATGTAGAAGAAATTAAAGAAGAAATATAACACACCCGTAAGGGCCGTACCTACTGAAAATATCCTGTACGTTTGCCTTGTTCCAAAGATTTTAATTGAATAACCACCTATAAGGCTACCAGCGCCTTTTCCTAAATAATTAAATTGTTCATTACAGTTCTGTTCCAATGATACGATAAAAATGACTTACCAACTCCATAATATATTCCTCCAAGCATCCCCTGAACGCTTGTATCTGTGGTAACAGTGGACAATTTGGCAGCATAAGTAACAGCTGCTGTAAAACTTAAAGATGATGTTATACTTTCCATTACCTCAAAAATTAGGCACAACCATGGATTGTAAATGAGAGAATATCCCAAAAGTCTTATGGCGTAGAAAATGAATCCAATCAGAAGGACATTAGCATGCCCAATCCTTTTTATAATGGGACCAGAAAGTACTAAAAGTGGAATACCTGCTATACCACCTACAGTTATGGTAATGCCCATTAAAGATTTAGAACCACCCAGATCTTGAATCAACCAAAACAAAAAACTTTCTATGAATCCCCAAGCAGTTCCTAGAACACAAAACAAAATATTATTTAGGTATACGTTAACAATAATAATTGTAATTATGATAAGATAACAGTTACTTACCAAGCACAAAACTAACTATAAATAGTGTTATAAGTTCCACGTCCTTAAGGACCGAATAAACATCTGCAAGAACGTTGTTTGCCGGTGTTTTGAATTCTAAATTCATGAATAACATCAAAACAGCACTTATCAACTTTAAGGATGCGTAAAGAAAAAATATTGGTCTACAAGAAACAAATAATACCAATTTGGATAATTGGATTTTTATTCCATTTATGTAATCATTACCTGAAGTCGGTGTATTCCTTCCCTTGACTTGCAAAATCAATTAACCACCCAGCTAAAGGAGAGCTAATCATTCCTCCAACTGTGGCGTAGATCCTCTGAAGTCCATAATCCGCTTTGTGTTCCCTCAGGATTGCTATAACTGCACCTTCGAACATGGCAAATGCGGTACCACCAATTATTCCAATTAAAACTCGAACACTCAAGTAACTCCAAAAGGTCACGTTCGTATCCAAATCCACCAAAACTTTTTTATTGGAACAGAACATTTTTCTTGGATTAAGTCCTATGCATGCCGGAGAGCATTTTTTAAATTCAAAATCTGACATCATTTCAGATGAACTGTTAGGATTTTGGACTTGCACATTTACCACCATGTTTTTAAAGTAGTCCTGCTTGCAATACGAATTATGTAATACATCATCCACTTTAACGTAGTCAACAGGATAGGAATTGTTGGTACTAGATATTCGGGAATATCCAATTTGAATGCTGTCATAAATCGTAGCGTTTGGCAGAACATCGTTTCCAAACATACAAGAAACATTAGAATCATCCGTAAATTCGATTTGATTTTTTGTAGTTGTGTTATACGTGAAAATATCTTTAGGGTTATTATTTAATGCACAGGAAAAATTTACTGCTTCCTTTGCTGGAAAGAAGTACGAGTTCCTTCCAATAATCCGAACGGAATGATTCCAATCCAAATCGATTTGCAAAGGTTGATAAGCACTTTGAAGAGTTTTTTTCTGCTTTGGAGGTTTTGTACTAACTGTGTATGTCATTTCTGGAAAGTTCGAAGAACCATTATCGTCGATTGTGTAGTCCGTTATTCTCCATGAAAATTTCTTATCATTATCTGATTGGCAAAGGAAACCGCAAGTTTTTAAATTCAACATGACTTCTTGAAAGCTTACTGACTGTGGTGTACAAGCGAATTCATTAGAAAGGAAAATATCAAGAGACGTATTTTGTTGACACGATATTCCTATTACTAGTTGACTTGGAAACGACAACGTTACTCTTCCAACAGGAACTATAAGAAACAACAAAGCAGTAGTACCACCTGCTGCTGAAAAAAACGCCAAGAGGAACTAAAAACAAAAAGAAATAACAAAGTAGTAAAGTTGACTTTAAAAGACTTTTTTGTGTTTCATTCCCACCAGCTACTCGTGCTGGTGGGCGGACAGTCCCTCCAACCTACACTGTAGTGCAAAGCCGGAGGGTAGGGGGTAAGGCCCTATTCAGCCTCCTTTCAGAAGTCGTGGGAATGGGTGGATGGTGTGGTTAGGGAGAGAAAAATGAAATTAAGACAGAAGAGAAATGAAAGATTGTCTGTGGAATATTACTGCCCCAGCATTAACTAAATAATTCAAGGAAACCACTGAAAACTTGTACCAGAGCAGTCGGTGTAGCAAAGTTATCTAAATATAAAGAAAGGGGTAGTATGTCGCCATTTACGGAAATTTGTTAGTAAATGTTGTAATTCATGAATGTTCTTACAAACGTCAAAAGTCTAAGACTTTCACAGCCAGGCGTTGAGGGTTTGATGTTCGGATTTATTGTCCGTGGTCCAAAATTGGTAATATTCTGAATACAGAGATGGTGACATATTGCCTCTTTTTTATCGGAACTACCTTTGGTACTTCGCAAAGTACAATCAAATGCTGGTAGTTTGGATAAATTGCAAACCGAGAACTAATATGCTTCTTAAACATAGAAAAACACGTATAACATACATATTAGTAAGTTTTAAAATTACGAAACAATAGGATGTTGATATTTTTTAAACTACGACAGAAAAAGTAATTCTTCATAATTATGTGGTATGTATAAAGGACTGTCACAGACTCAACCCGAACCGGTGCCGTGCTCATACGTGAAAACTAAGAAGTGAAAAAGTGAAAGTGTTCTAGGTACATACGTTAGATTCTTCTAGAAAAGCAATTAATTGAATAATTTGCAGAAAGGAAAACGTTTTCGTTATGAAACACGTTGACGTAATAAATAAATTTTGAAGTTTTATTTATTAAATCAAGAGTTACAGTGGTAGTAGTGGTTAAGAGGGGGGTAAACAATCGAATAATAAATTGTGTATGTTATTGTAATTCTTCAAACTTCTGGTACTGTTGCATTTAAAAATTTTAGAATATTAAACAATAATCATTTAATATTCCACCTACGTATGTTATTTTCTGCAACAATAATAACAATGTTGCTTTGGATGGGAGAAAAGTGAAAGTTAATTCTTCACTTCTCAATTACCTTAAAGTTTCCAATTTTGTCTGCGACCATACCAGCAATTGGAGGCATGAGAATTGCAACCACTGGAGTTATGGCAGACATAATTGCGGTCTCTTCAACATTTATCCCTAATTCTCTCATGTGAATTGTGAGGTAAGGATAAATAACGTAAATAGCTGAAAGTAAAAGTTTCTACATTATATTTAAACAAACAATTATGTCATATAACAATTTTAAATTTTCAATCGCCATATATATCTATCGTATTTTTACTGTTTGCCTTGTGCTTATTCTCTTGACAATGAATTTATAGTTTCTCTTACGTGACTTGCTTTTTTATTGGTTGGTAAGTAATACCACATACGAACATTTACACGAATTATTTTTTTATGCTCATCTTAAATTATTACTATGTTACCGCTAAAGTATGGTTTATGCTAATTTTCCATGCAACGCAAATAATGGCATTTCTGTCTTCTATTTTAAAAATTTTCAAGCTAATTAATTATATAATTAGGATTAATTTTGGCTGGAAATCCCGCACACTGAATCTGTTAAAATTTTTGACGTATTTCCCCAAAAAAAGGTTTAATTGTTATTCAAATTCTATTTTGGTAAAAATAATAACAAGAAAAACACAAAACAACAATGTTTCCACTGGTATTATAATAAAACGATTTCGATGTGACGCTACTTTTTGTCTTTCTATTTGTCTGTCTATCTATATTAATCTTCGACATAATAGAATTAAAATTCGGACTAAATAAATGTTTAGGTGTAGACGCCTTGTGCCCACTCATAATTCTACCGTGGATTCCAACCATAAACCTAACCTGACATAACATAACCTAACCTAACCTAACCTGACATAATTTGGCTACTACTAGTAACTTTCTACACTTATCTACTTAATAAAATTAAATACAGTGGACAGCAAAAATTTAACATAACACGTTCTATAGAGTGAACAGCGGTAACCTTGATTATGAACAGCTTTTTTCGGTATTTCTCCAGCTTGTCGGGTATTCCCTCATCACATCGTCATCAGAAGTTTCCAACCATGAACCTAACCTGACATAACATAACCTAACCTAACCTAACCTGACATAATTTGGCTACTACTAGTAACTTTCTACACTTATCTACTTAATAAAATTAAATACAGTGGACAGCAAAAATTTAACATAACACGTTCTATAGAGTGAACAGCGGTAACCTTGATTATGAACAGCTTTTTTCGGTATTTCTCCAGCTTGTCGGGTATTCCCTCATCACATCGTCATCAGAAGTTTCCAACCATGAACCTAACCTGACATAACATAACCTAACCTAACCTAACCTGACATAATTTGGCTACTACTAGTAACTTTCTACATTTATCTACTTAATAAAATTAAATACAGTGGACAGCAAAAATTTAACATAACACGTTCTATAGAGTGAACAGCGGTAACCTTGATTATGAACAGCTTTTTTCGGTATTTCTCTAGTTTGTCGGGTATTCCCTCATCACATCGTCATCAGAAGTTTTTAAATTGGAATCCAATAATTGTAAATTATAGCACAAGTATTACGACGAATTAAAAGTCTGTTAGCGATTATTGTTTTAGAAATTTAATACAAAAACATAATAGCTACCCATAAATTCTAAACCAAGTACACATGGTACTACAACCGATTAAGAACATTGAAATTTTTCTATAAATTTCTGACCAATAACTAAATGTTCTTTGTTAATTTGGTTTGCGTGTCTAGTAATATAAGCCGCAGCGTAGAATCAGTTTGTCGAATAGATACCTTTGTAAGGCCTTGTCACACATATTAAATACTACTAAATGTCGGAAGATGGCAATATACTGACTGCAATATAATATTACTTCATTTGTGATTATTTTGCCCAAATGACTGACTAAGGGTACCGATTTAAAATAGTTTGGGATGACCTTATATGGCTTTTGAAACGTTATCTACTGTTCACAGCGACAGTAATTAAAAGACTTACTGGAAGCATGTATAAAGAACAGAAGTTTCAAAGGCAATAACTCCTTTTGGGCGAAATCCTTTGAAATTCTTTTGAAGAATAGTTTAAGATATTTTATCATTTTTGTGAATTGCTTATTTCTTCTTGAAGATCGGTAATCTATGTCGACATTTTTCTGAAACAAGATAAAATAGTAAATTACCAAAGTATAAAAGTTCGTTGCGTGTTTTTAAATAGTAACAGTAACAGTAGGATGTTTTAATGATAGTTATTAATTCAAACAACAGCTTTAAAAGTGCACTTATTACACAGAAACGTTCAGTAAATTGTCAATTCTGTCAATTTCCTGTTACATCAAGCAGATGTTATTTCATGTTTGAAAAAAACGGAAGGTTATACTGTAGGCATTATACTTCATAATTGGCTTAGATGAATGGCAATTTTCATTCACATTTACCGACAATTCGGAAATAATTCCGTAGTGTTCTTGTTTAATGTCATGGATAACAAACAATCCAGGTACATATATATACATTATTCATTTTTCTCAAAAAAAAAATAGTATCAAGCTATCAAGGTTTATCCAATAAACAATAAATTAATTACATTAAAAAGATAAATACCTACTACAGTGTCCATATTCTTTTTTTAAATTTGTTTTGATACATCACATTATTTGTTAATAAATAACATAAAATTTTACTCCACACGACCTTGCGTCATTTTAATACAATAAAACATCGTGTGTTTATATTGTTTATTAAAACTTATCGACAGTTTAAATTTACTGTGCATGCAAAAATTACCGACTAACAAATGTACAATTTTAATAGGTGGGATTTAGTTTATTGCTTAGAAATTGAACGTTTTTATTATTAGACTAAAAATAAACATAAAAGTAATATTAATTATCCTATCATCTTATTTTCTGATACATTTTACAAGCGTAAAATCAGTTGTTGTACAAACTACACAATTAAATATTTTGTAGCGTTTTGAGTATTTTGAAAATTAGTAAACAATATAAAATAAAATTTTAAATATCTAATTTTTATAAAACAAACGAATAATTAAAGAAACTTTATATATAGGACCAATGTAAGTAATACTAAAACACTAAAATGAGACACTTTTGCAATAATTTTTATCACTTAATTATAAGCTTATTTAAACACCTCTTACCTCATATTATAAAGTGTAAAAACAAGTCATTTGTCAAACGTTTATCAAAAACTTTTATTTTTACCTTATTATTACCTCCTCATATCTTATTTTTTCTATCCACGATATGGTCATCATCCTCCTATAACACCACATCTCAAACGCTTCTAAATTTAGTACAAAATTTAATGTGTTATAAGGAACCCATTTATTATTATGCAGTCATAAAATTAGTAAACTTCAATCAAATTATTTTTAAATTTTATCTTTAAATTTGAAAAAGAATGTAATAATAAGTATGGCAAATGTGAGAATTAGTAGAGGGTAAAAATAAGACACATTGTATGATTTCGATACATTCAAACCAAAGACGACAATGTTTATGTAGTTAGCCTTTTGAGGTGTTATCAGTTAATTGCTAGACCCCCGTTGGTATAAGATTATCGGGTGCAACAGTTAAGTACATATTCAACCATTCCTAAAAAGCCAATAACAATCCATGTTCATAATATTGTTATCTGTCTCATTTGTATTTCGTATATTTTTTATACTAATCAATTCTATTGTATTTGTTAAGGAATTTATTGGAAATTTAATATTGTAACGAAACGCACTATATACAGATATACAGTTATTTATCTAACAATTTGTTATTTATTCTACAGCTTACTTCTCTAATTCTCGAACTATTTATATACCTATACGTGTCTTTTATCAATGGTGCCGCCGGTATCGATCGCCACCTGCAGGTTCGTTCATTACAATATGGAAATATTCCTCTTTTTTTATTCTCCCTTTTCTATATTACGGCTTTTCAAAAAAAAAAAACAGCTAGGGCCATAATTTTTTTAATTTATTTGTTTCGAAATGTGTCCCATATTTTCCTTCATTGCCTGCCCCTAGATGTATTTATTAAAAGTACAACATTAGTTGATAATATATAACGGTTTTCTTTTGGTGTTTTAATTTTTATGGGTCCAGCTTGTATACAACAATTTTTTTAATGCGTCTCTACACATCTCACTTCTTATATTTGTTTATCCTTAAATGTCAAGGTACTTAAATACTATTAGAGTGTAAAATTATGGACTTAGGTAGAACTAAAGAAGTGCAAATATGTTGTTTAAATGTTAAGTAATTTAAAGGTACCAAAGATGACACCGCAATTTTAAAATGATTCTCTGAAATCTTTTAGTAGTAACTTAATTAAATTACGCTGGTTATTATTATCACTAATAAAAAATAACACTCGTCTTCATGATTATCAAGTTAATAGATTAATAAAACCGTATGTACTCTTATCTTTAACTTCTTTTTTGGTAGGTAATACGTTATTTATTCAAAAACACAATTAGTTTTGCCAATTTTATGGACACACTCCGTTCATTCATTGATGATATTAAATAATTTTTGCCTAGAGCACCATGAAGATCCGTGAACAGATATTGTAATGGCCTTGGTTCACGTAAATTATTGTGTTATAAAGAACGTACATAACAGTTACTATTACCTCTTTTGCAATAGTGGATTCTATACATACCTATTGAAAGATTTCAGTAGATAATTTAAAAGGTATAAGTGTATAAAAAACTTGTTTGCGTTGTTTAAATTTAAAGAAACATCAATACCATCAATCAGAGATGTGATTTATTTGAAATATATCTATTGACAGTACAAACACAAAATGCAAAACACATATTTTGTTTTCTGTTCTAAATAGTTTCTATAATATTTGTATTTGGATAGCATTCAAACCTATTTTGTAGTTTGAAAATACTAAATATGAACCACAATGGTTTAATATCTACCGTATAATTGAGTTAAGTTAGTTATCCTATTACTGACTTCATATAAAGAGATTCCAAAATCCTGATTGGATAATGCGTTTTGACTCAACTTCTGTGAAAACATGGCCATTGTCGAACAACACTCCTTTATGGCAATGATTTAGTTATTATTATAATTTTTGTCTTATTATATCTGAACAAACACTAAGGGGAAAAACAAACTATTACGTTCGGGGTTGTCAGTTCTAACAAGAACTTACAATAACAATGTACAATGTTATTCAATTGATTTAAAAGAAAATTTGTTACATTTTTTTTGATATCTTGGCAAATGTTAGCAATCAGTATTTTAAAACACACTTAAAGTTCAACTTTGGTAGTTATTCTATTTTATACCATAAACAATTTAGTTGCATATAACACTTTAAATAAATTTAAGTACATTGTACATTCTTATTGTTCTGCTACATTGCCGAACTTGACGAACACAGAACAATTAGGAAAAGACTTCTAAAATATAAATAGTTTCTTTATGTTACATAACTAAACCTATTGGAATGTTGGGCACCTTATAAACCAAATTACTCGATTTTTCTCAATATCAAATCTGCATGAACTTTATAGAAAACCCAAAACAAATTTATTAATATACAACATGAAAATCAAAAACATTTTATATTAAAAACGATGGAGAAAATACCTTTGCTGTATTTTGAATTTCGAATAAGTACATGTGTCATAACAATTTTACATTAATTTACTATTTAAAATAGAAAACCGTCTCATATTTTGATTCTTCTAATTGAAACTACAAACACAACTATGTGTTTTTTAATTATTTAAATTTATTTTTCATTTTTTATTTTTGTTTTTCAACTTTTTCTTTAAGCATTTTTTTAAAAACTATAAAACCTAGAATCCTAAATAGTGTTTTTTTTTTTTTTGGAAATAAAAATAATTCCTAAACGATTATCCTTTCAAAAGATATCCCTAAAATTTTCCTGTAAATTCTTAATTTTAAATTGTCAGTGATGACAAAACACGATTATTATTATGTCAAGTTTCATATTGACTTGATCAATTTTTCCTTTAGAAATACAAAAAGAATTATTAGATTTTTTTTATTTATTAAAGTGTTTAAATCTAAAAACATATTTAAAAAATCCAAATACATCATAAATACAGGTATAACCAATTCACCTTCATCTGCTAAATGATTATAAAGATGTAAGAATGTAACTGTTAATCTGCTTAGAACAAGTTACCTTATGTAGATGAATTCTAATTTTCTATAAAATTGCTATGCGAACTCGCGATATTACTTTACAGTTCATTCCTTAAGTATTCGAATATCATAATTTTATATTATTCGTAACAATTTCTTGTTTCTAGTGAAAATATGAAAATTACTAGATTAAATTGAATCAGTATGTACTTATAATTGTTAAATTAAGACATTGACATTAAAATATACGGTCGTATTTGACTTTCGTTTAACAAACATATTTTTTACATTATCTAATGCAAAACACGGTTAATATGTTTAACCGGTTTTTATTTGCGGGTCACTCAGTCGAAATGCGTTTTCTCTTTATTTTAGCTTGGATATCATTACTGTTTTATTATAGCTAACAATAATTAATTCTAGGATAAAAAAATCCTATTTGTTTAACTAATAATACATTTCTATTAATTTTTGTTTCGACTAATTAACTGTATTCAATTCAATTCAAGCTTTAATCAGTACCTCTGGATAAATAAACATATAATTTATTAATCTATTGATCACATTATCTAGTTTCCTTTTTTTCTATTTCTACACACACGTACCTGAAATTTAAAACTTACTTATTGAAAAAAGTAGGACAAGCGAATGTAATAAAAAAATTACCAGTTTTCCTTTATATAACTGATTAAGTGAATATTTCATTGCAAAATATGCTTTTAAGTTATTCGTTTCTTTAATGTTCTTTATAATTACTATATAAAGTTACTCTGCTAAACAGATAACCAAAATTCAATTTGAAAAAGATTTAAAAAATTGAGTTATCAAAATTTGAACTATAATCCTAACTTAAAACAGTGCATATAGTAATTATTACATGAAGCAATTCTTTACTTCCTTAACTGGCTTTTACTTAAATACTTTTATGGCCTTTTTACCTACTGAACAACATGTATACCTATTCATTGTTTCTAATAATTCAATTTCTGCGTCTTTTACTTATGCTCATTTTGAATAAGAAAAATATATTTTATTTTTTGCAAATTGTAGATTTTTAATTAAAAATAAATAGTAGTGAGACCTCATTGGAGTTGTGTACTATTCTGTTAAGGTTGGAAATATTTATTAAATAATTGTATCTACCTTCTTGACTTATCTATTTGTTTCAAATTATTTATGTTTGGACAGCCTAGAATATATATTTACAAAAGTTTAAATTTTAATAAGTACTGTATTTGATATTGATGTTCTTTAATTACTGTAATGTTCAAAGTAAGATAATATTTTAGGTGTACCTAGTTCAATTGTTTGTTTTGTTTAAACGTTATTTATCGTGCATACCAAAATTTATTTTGTTAAATTATTATTTATATCTACATGTGGACGTAGTTTATTTATTTAAACTATTATAGTAAGCAGTTGTTGCTTTAAAAATGTATGACTCTCAGAAAAAGAATATTTTATTTTAATTTATCTGTTTGTTAACTTCTGTAGAAATAGAGCCCTACAGGTATACTATGCAAACGATCTTATACATTTCGTCCTGAGATACTTCTAAAGAAGTCGTACCTTGTTGGGAAGTAAAATTTTTAATATGATATACATAGATTATAAATAAAATTAATTATTTTGCTTATAATTCGTATATATCAGTTAGAAAAAAACGTTGTATCAATAACATTGGCATTAACACTCAAAACCTGTTTCACACGAATAATTCAGCAAAATGTTTTGTTTGGAAATACCAGATAGTTTAATATATATAACGAAAATAATTTAAAAAAATTTACGTGCCCGGAATAAAATATACTTTTATTAAAAATATATTTAAATAATTAGGTACCTAATTTTAGACAGGTCCTATATTTGCAAAATTGCAGGATTATTAAAATAATTTAAAACAATAAAAACTTACTTGTAAAAACTTAAAAACTAATTATCGTTTATTTGCTTATTATTTCTCTTTAACAATAATTCTTTTGCGTGTTCACTTTGTAATTGTAACTTTCGTCGGCACTATACTAAAGTACACTTGCATGTAACAGTTCGCACCAGAGAAATGTAAAGGCAGCTTGCTAGTCACTTTACTACTACTATTTTGTCGAGTGATTACTGAATAAACTCAATCGTAAAAGTAATAACGATGGAGCAGAGAGAGAAAGAAATGCATTGAATGAATGTCCTACCCTATTTAACAATTGTTTAATCGTTGAACAACTAGGTGTTTCAACATAACTAAGAGGTCTGGTATTATTTTTTATTTTTACATTAAAGCCTTTTACTACTTTTCTTAAAACTAAAGATAGTTTCAATTCACCAAGGATTCTCCAGGAGTTTTTTTTATAAAAAATAATTTTTGAGAGAAGCATAAAAATATTTATTAAATTACACAGTTATCGAACATAAACTAGCAGATTTCCATTAAATAAATAATGTGCCAAAATTTACTTATTTTTACTGCAGTCCCAATTCTAATAAAATATGAAAATTGAAAAAGGGTCAGAAAATTTTAATAACCGTGTTTATCCATTTGATTTTATTGTTAAATTTAATAGTCCAAACACAATGACTAATTAAGATAGAGAAAAAATATTTACGTACGTGGGTAAAATAAAAGCAGACTTTATTAATTTAGATCGTTAGAATTGGCATACATATTTTAAAACATGTTGGTTTACGTCAGGGAATGTTCAGCAGTACGTAAAAGGCTATTATTTATCTATAATAGTGTAATACACATTGTTGTTGTTTGATAAAAATGTAAGAAATCCAATTTACACAAAACTAAAACTAGTAATTTAATTTGAATCATTTTCGTACTTTTATGTGAAAAAAATATTTTTATTTTTATTTTTATTTTAGCCCAAACAATTGCTACTTTACATCTTTAAGATTATATAATGAAAATTATTATCCTCTATTTTCTATAAAATAATGTTACTTTTTCGACCTTTAAACTAATAGTCTTATAAATTATATGGTTCTTACACCAAACAATTGAAATGATAGAGATAAACATCAAAATTACCTATTCCCCACCTTTTGTTGACATTTGTATGATTATGGAGTACAGTAACCATGACACAATTAATTTTTTAAATAAATTCTTTTTTACTACACTACAAAATAATATTGCGAATTTGGGACTAACTGTATTTATATTTTGAATATTTAACTAGAGCCACATAGGCAACTGTATAAGCAGACCTGTTCGTGGTTGTATATACGTAAGAGTAATTTTCTGTGCTTTTATCTTTTATTCAAAAAGAAAATACCATTCTTTTTGACAAAATTTAGATTTAGAGCATCGTTTAAAAAGAATTTCTATAATTTGTCATTACTAATTTTTGTAATAATTACTAATGGAAAACAAATTCACAGGCTTATTGCCCTTTTTGGTTTTTTCCTTTAAGACTTGAATTAATTTTCAATAATTTTTATATATTAGAGTTTTAAACAGATAATATATGATAGTTTTTTGGTTTTTTGAATTTATAAAAGAATTATGGCTTTGTAGAAGATTTTTACATTATGACGTTTGAATGTTATGGATATCAAATTCCATAAGAAATCACAATGGCGAACCTCCCACCCTTAAAGTATGTTTAGGATATGGCGTTTGTAGTTGTATAAACAGTGACATTATTTTGTGTAAATAATAATGACTTTTATTAATTTCACCTAAGTTTTGTGATTGTGTGTGTTTGCTTTTATTACATTAAAATATAAACTTTATATGGATGATACATAATACTCATGTCTGCTGTAACACGATCAGTGGCAGGTGAGAACAAAATATTAAAAAATTAGCCCTTTTAATGATTCTAATGCTCCTTTGATACCTAATTTACACTTTCACAATTAGTCTTTATTAATTGGCATATTTTGATACATTTATTAGTTGTTCATAATAGTTTCCTTACATTAATTTGATCATAACCTTTAATACTATTCAATGCATTCAATTAGTTAAACTCCCAAGTTCTTTTGAAGTAGTTTTACTCTTTAATTATCTAAATATGTGGGGTAAAATATAAGGCAAACGATAAGAAATCGTTAATTTATGATTAAAAGTTTATGAAAGCCTTAAGTATGTCATGACATGACATTGTAATGATTTATCTCATGGTGTATCTCATATTTTTGCAGGTGCTGACCCCACAAAAAGCATCCAGAAACGTAGGGCCGGCAGCATAGGGTGAGTTCAATTTAATAATAAATCTTTTTGTTTATAAATTCGTTTTTATATAAACAACTGAGATTCCTGTTATATTCCATTGGCAATATTTACCACTAGATGGAGACACAAGTAGTTCAAATTTATATTTTTTCCCTAAATCAATGTATTGCAGTAGAGGGGAATTCACCTTTCTTGTGATATGGAATTTAAACGTTGACTTATATATTTTACTTTTTTTTTTAAAGCAGAATTTTATCTTATCGGTAAAAATAACGACATTAAGATTATAACACAGTCGTCTTTCAAATTTAAAATGTTTGTTTTATTCACGTATATTTTACTTTTTATAGAAAAGATGCACAAAACAGTTTCAAAACTTTTTGAAATTATTTTATTAGGTATAAACAGATTATTCAATGTTAGAATTAGAAAATTGATATAACAACCGACTTTAATGAGTAGTGTGGGAAACTAATTAACTGTTATTGATAACAAAATTATTGAACCATATTAATTAATTAGCCTATTTGGTAGTCGTTGTAATGAAGAAAATGTTTATTATTATATGCAAGTTTATTGATTTTTAAAAAATGGTGGAGGCGCCAGGATTAAATTAATTAAAAAATATATATTTCAGTCGCCAAAAATTTGTTGTAATTAGTATTTTAATTTTTATTTACACTTTTGACCTTACTATTGTTTATTTTACAGTAGATTTTGTATTTATTTTTTAAATATTTTGTTTAAATAAATAAAATGCATGTTTGTAGTTTTTGCAAGGCTATGTATGCACCTGCGTAATGATTTCAAAAGAACTTATTTAATTAATTTTGTAGACTGTCGCAGGCAATTTTATGTTATTATTTTTTCTTCTAAGTAACTTTGCAAGTGGCCGTCTAAGGTCACGAATTCATATTTTTTATTCATTGCAAGCAAATTTTTTTCATTGGTGCAATATCTATTACAACAGTACAAGGTGATTTCAATGAAATTGTCAAACATATCCATACAATCCGAACTACAACTATATTTACTTTTGTTTTTATTTATTATTCCCCTAGTTTTATGCAGTTTTGTATATGCAGCAATTTAAATATTAAACAATAATATAAAATTTTCTTTTCTGCTGTTACAAAGAAAAAGAAAGCCTTGTGAGACTGCTAAAAATAATTAAAATTATGTATTTGTTTCCACCTTATCTTATATGTGACAAATCAAAATTAACAGTGGTATTACCAGCGAAAAAAATTAATTTGAATATGTATAAAAGTATTTGACCAATTACATTTTGATATTATCACTTTACAGCGAATGGTCTTAATACCACTGTATTTTAATCAGACATGTGATTCAGTAGGTAGGGTTGTGGATTTAATTTTTATAAAGGTTTATTTCTTCAACAAAATAAATGAAGATAAATTAAACCTATATAAATAGACATTTCAACACCAAAATTAACTCGGGGAACGAAATAAATTCACAAATAAACGATTTACTATTTTATGTATTTGTTGCTGTTGTTTTTGAATGAATATATTTTAGTATATCCACAGTTGAGACTCGCTAATCCGAAACTTTGGTAATCCAAAATTGAAATATTGTACTTTAAGATTAGGTAACTTGTAATCCGGATCGCTGGGGTCCCAATAATCCGGACTGAAACCATACAATCTGTCAATCGTTTATTGGTTGGTTGGTTTGATCTTGTCAAAACTAGTTAGGTTGGGGAATTCCCAAAATAGTGTTAACCACTATGGTGGCGAAGCAATCACAGAAGACGCTAATCCTTATTGAAAAATAAGATATTTTGAATAATTTGAAAAATGGTGCAAATGACAGATCGTTAACTAAAAAGTATGGTGTTAGTACGTCTACAATTTTATATACAGAAAGAGATAAGAATAAAAATTATTTTTTTGAGGATGTTATTTATACATCTACATATAAATAAAATTGGAGTGTCTGTTTGTAATATTAAAATAACCACTTTTTACTAGATGCATATGGATGATTTTTGTCTATCTGTCTGTTTGTTCCGGGTAATCTCTGAAACGGCTGGACCGATTTTGACGGGACTTTCACTGGCAGATAGCTAATGTAATAAAGAGTAACTTAGGCTAGCTTAGGCTTTATTTTAGAAATTAATAACTATTTATTAATAATAATAATTAATTTTTTAAATAAAAGTAGCCTAAGTTACTCCTTATTACATTAGCTATCTGCCAGTGAAAGTCTCGTCAAAATCGGTCCAGCCGTTTCAGAGATTAGCCGGAACAAACAGACCTACAGACAGACAAAAATTGTAAAAGTGCCTCCCGCCATTTAATATCATAAAGGCTGCCTGTCGCGCGGGCTCAGAATGAGCGAGCGGGCTATTGCTAACGGTTATGTCTTCGTTTAAAATTTTAAAAATAACTTTTCTGTTAAATTCAACGCGGGCACAGCTAGTATAATATAAGAGTATTAATACATTACGACGAAAAGTTGAATAGAAATATTGCATTTCAAAAGTCCTTCCATCGGTTGTTGGTTAGAATAAGTATCTAAAGTATTTTCGCGATCAAAAGATTTTACTTGTGAGTTTCGAACATTCAATTCTTAAATTCCATAGTGTACTTATATTAAATATAATTACGAGTCCTGCAAATCAGATTTATGATTGAAGTAAACGTAGTCATTATCTTGTGCCGTCGGCGACTTGTCTCGTCCGCAGCAGCAGTAATAGCGCGGCAGCGGTTCATAGGTCTCTTCTTCTTTCTACCTGTTAGAGGGTCCGAATGCGAGCCCCACTCCGGGTGCTCCGTTCGAACCCATGTGGTTGTTGTGCCACAGTGCAGTTAGCAAGAAAGAACTCTAGTAGTTTGGATGTCGAGGCGTTCGAAATGTACACGTGAAACGTAAAATTGCCCGTGACGTTCGTTACTAGTAGTAGTAGTAGTAGTAGTAGTAGTAATAGTAATAGTAATAGGAATAGTAGTGACAGTTTTTCCCATGCTGCCATGGGACGGTATTTCACAGACTACGACTACCTTTTGCGCGTTTATATGATTCCTTTTCCATTCACGTCCTTTTCCCAGTCCAGTTGACAATAAATTATAACTACACAACACCACCCGAGGTGGAAATATTTTATTTAATTGAATTTTCGTCCTGTTGTCTTTTTGTTTTGTTAATGCCGCCGGGGGTTTTGCGCCACTTCATTTTCGCACACTTGTTTTAACATCGCTCATAAAAGACGTGTGAATCTGGAGCTGTATTCATTCCATTTAAAATTGTGCTATTGAACCCTTCGAGTTACCTATATCGAAAGATGTTGTTATATAATCGGAAGTGAGATCAGTTTTAATTAGAGATAGTTTTTTGGATTAAAAAAACTGCCGTCGAAGTGGATATGTACACTTACGCAGGGGGTGGCCCTCCTCATTATGCGCCGCCCCCTACATATCTTCCACCACCGCCGCCACCCCATAATGCTCAGGTACCGCCGATGTCCATGCCCCAAGAGGCTCCTCCACAAATTGCTCACTATTCCAAAAGGAAAAGGTAAAGCTTTTTTAAAAACTTTCTTAAAGTTTGTCTCTTAACAGCTTTAATAAACTTTTTTTTCATTAATTTCTCTTGTTTTGATATTGTTGTTTATATGAAACAACATCAACTTGTATACATTTGGTCATTTTGGTCATAAAAAGTGTTTAATTGCCGGTAATAATAACACGGAACGGTACATTTGTAATCATCTGAAAATCGAATCGGATTTTCAGACAAGCTGAAAAATTATCCCATCTTTTACGGGAATTCCTTGTAAGTTTGATGAATGGTGCGTTATAGACCAGATGGTTTGCTGATTATTACATCGTTAATTACTGTAAACACAAATAGGATATGTTTTTTTGTCGAGTGTTCTTTAATAGTGATACCGACCTAGAAAATAGAAAACTTTGAATTTGCGAATGATGGACAAATCACGGAATAGTTTTGTCAGGAAATGTTTTTAGAAAATCAAAATTGTACATCTACATTTGTTATTATCTCCAGAATTTGTTTTAGGAATGTACCTAATTTTATTTTATTCACTGTAAAATATGTGTTGTTGTTTTTTTATAAAACTTTCGACATCAATGAGATACTGAATTAATATATGTATAGGTCGTATATATTTGGAACGATATGACGAATATTGCGATGATGTTTTTATTTGCTGTGCGCCAGCAGAAATTATATTTATTTTCTTATGAAAATAGGGTTCTGCTTATAAAATTTTCAATAATATTAAGACTTATTTTTAGCCTTAATATTGCCAATGAAAACTAGCGACTTTGACCGCTTTATATTTCTTGGCTAACAAACTAGAACGTTGAATTTACAAAAGTTTTCATGCAATTTTCCTTAATTATGTACATGTTTTGTTCTTCTAGCGATGAAAATCAGTTAGTAAATCGTTCCGAACCAAATAATGCACATCGTTTAAATATTCTACAGTTGTAAAAGTGCATATAATAAATTATTAAACAAGACGTACATACATGCACAGCTTATCGACAATAAAAACGCTTAAATAAATTGAGTCAGATAAGTGTATTCAATAAAATTGTCTATACAATTAGGGTTGCGATAAGGATTGTCATCAAAAATGTTATTATTCTTTCAGAACTGTATCAAGCATAGACTTAAACTTTCACATAGTTGTGAAGCTCTTTTTAATAAACAAATTCACAAAAAAAAACAACTTTGTTAAACGAACTCAACAATCGTTTCTGCTAAAAAACACAAGTATAGATACTAAATTACACAGTTTTCAATATGTAAGTTTTAGAATTCCCATAGAGATTAGAAATTCAAAAGAAATTAAGAAAACAGTTACTTTTTGCTATTTGATTGACAAGATTCCTGTCAATTCAAGAAAATTTAGTTTTTTACTTTTCGATTGACAATGAAGAAGTTTCAGTTGATTTTTTTATATTGTGATTTTGTTGTAAGCAGTATCTCGTTAAAGTAATAGCATATTTTCAATTTTTTGTTCTAGCTAAGTGTTCTTTAAATCGAGTTTTTAAGGGTTGAACAGTTTGGCAAATATAAATAGCATCACAATCCTGGCAGTTTAACTGAATGAAATAACAGTTGTCGAATTTGTTTAAAACATTTTTAATCTTTTTGTGTTTTAGTGTTTTGGTAAATAATAAAATACACATTTATATCATTACAATACTCGCAACAAATAGGGTCTAATAATGTTCAAACCCAATTTTCAAAGAATTTGGTTATTCCATACTAATATCTGCTTATGAAACATACTATAATGTAAAATCTACAGAATCAAAGCTATTCCAAAAATGCAATAAAACTTACAGTTTAAAAATAAAACTTTAAAAGCAGAATTTCTATTACAAATAACTAACATTTGAATTCGAGTCTACATTTCTTTTATCAGGATGATTACAATTGATATGAAATCAAAAGAATTTCCAGTTTAACTACATTTATTTCCAAAAATTCCTTTCAATTTCGAAAAATTATTTTTAGATGATAAATTACATTAATAGAGAAGTTTCATTCAAGCCTCAAAAAATACTTTTGTATCTTATCACATTTATGACATTGTAACATTTTTAAAATAAAACTAAAAAAATGTCAAATGTTTAAACTTCCGGTAAATGGAAAATACTGCCTTCGATCTTTCAAAATGCAATTTAGTTTTATTTTTTATTATTTGTTATTAAAATGCATTAAGTACATTTATTATAGATGTCTGTACATATAATTTGATATGCAGTAAGTACATTTTTAATTTTGTATTTATTAATGGAACAATTTGATTATGGCATTTAAACATTGCATGGCTTAATCAAATTAAACTTAATAACAAGTTAAACATGTAGTAGTTGTTGTTCTTTTTCTTTAAATTTTAATTACAGTTCAAATCGCGCGTGATTGCAGATATTACCTGACTTCTAGTCAGGCGCCATTGAAAAAAATAATAATAATACACAACCAATCTATACTGCTTTTAAAAACGTTTAAATGCTAAGCAAGTAAATATATGAGTAGAAATAGCGAAGCACTGTTTTGCCATTGGACAATTTTGTATTCATATAGGCGGATCTAAAGTCCACTCACAGTACTTATGTGACAACTTACTAAGTATATACATTACAGACGAACACAATCGGTAATAACTGACATTAATAATAAAAAATTCTGATATAGATACCTACCTATAACACGAATACTTTGGGTTAGGTAATTAATATTTTGGTGGGACATTGTGTATATTCGATTTGTCAGGTATTTGACAAAGTAAAATAATTGTACCCTATATTGTGATTACCTACCATAGCATATCTAGTTAACTATATTAAAATAGCTAACATTGTCATAAAAGACGTGCTTTCGCGGCCGGTGTCCAATGTAATTTCGGGCTTGTTGGCCGTCGTTTCGACGTTTCGGCGACAGGAATGGTTGACATCTTCAGGAGTTCTGCTCAGTCCGCGCTGAATCACAAAACATAACAGAACTCCTATTTTAGGTACAAAGTGCTACCAGTAAAAAGTAAAATAATTGTATCCTAGATCCTGTAGCCTTTAATTAAAGTTTATTTTGTTGGGATAATGTGTTATATTTTAAGTTTTAATAAAAAGTAAATGCAAATAAGTAATTGTCCCCTAGATAATATTAATACAAAGGTAGCTTGTTGATATGTGTATGTATAGGTTAATTTACGTGAAGAATATAGCTAGTCAGTAGTGAGGGTGGAGAAGTATTTTAAATTCAATCCGCGCAACCGCTGATTGTATTCCCTTGCATAACAATAAGACGTACAATAAGTTTGTCATGGGATTATGCCTGTGCTGTCGCTGACCTGTTGTTGTGGGAATGAAAATAGTGTACCGCACAGTTGACAACGTCATTAAGACAAAACATAGAAGTTGATCCCGTGTATTATAATAATATGTATGCCTGCGTGTCTTATACTCTCTTTACCATGTATATGTTGTCAAAAACATTATACCTACCAGCTCACGACTATCATATTATTTAAATATTTGGACTTCACTGTTTACTCTCCACCTATTCCTTCACACTTACTTCTCGGTATAACATAGCATCAAATTGTTCATTTTTCTGAAAAGTCAAGAACAATAAAGTTTTGGGGAACATATTTAAACCAATAATATTAATTGATTCCGCGGTTGGATAATTGTAAAACATCTTCAATAAAGTAAAAACACACACAAGATATTGTTTTACACTATTTTATTAGAACTACTCTAACAATTGTTTCGACTGATTAGGTCATCATCTGAGAGTTATAAAGAAACTAACTTAAGATTAACAATAATAACCCGCTTATTAAACGTATTGTATTTTCGGAGGTTCAAATAGACAACTCGGTAATTTATTGTCATTATTAAACTCTTTTAATAATAAAATTCAATTTAGTATGGAAAAAGAATCAAATGGCTATCTAAATTTCTTAGACCTAAAAATTACGAATATGAATAATTCTCTAGACTTTAATATTTTCAGGAAAAATACTTTTTCGAATACTATAATACCTTATTATTATAATGAAGACTCTAATATTAAGTTATCTACTTTCCGTGTTCTTCTGCATAGATTAATTAATTATTCCTTAAATCCTCAAAACTTTAATAAAGAATTGAATGTAATAAAAACAATAGCGACAAACAATGGCTATAGTTCAATCCTAATAGATAAATTATTGTACAAAAAACAGAAAAAGAGGATACTTAACCAATTTTACCAGTCTTACCACTACACAAAAGAAAAGTGGTTTCCCATTCCATTCTATAAAGTTATTAGTCCAAAAATATGTAATAAGTTAAGAAATGTTAAAAGCAATACAATAAGTAGCAATAGAAACAATTTAAAAAAATTTCTAATTAACAATAATAATCGATAAGATGGATAAATTAAAGAAATCGGGTGTATACAAAATTACTTGCGATGACTGTGATGCGATTTATATAGGACAAACTGGCCGTAACTTTCAAACAAGACTAAAAGAACGTAAAAAAATTAATTTTAGACAACAAATTATCCACTGGTATGTTACAACATTATATTACATTGAAACACTCTATTAATAATAATAAATTATCGGTTATTCACTTAGAAAATAAAGGTTAGAAATTAAACTATTTAGAAAAACTTGAAATTCAAAAAGCGCTAAATTGAAACTTAAACATCACAAATGATTTAACAGAAGGGCTAAATAGTCCTATATTCAAATCTATCACAGACATTAGCTAATTAAAGGAGGGGTAGAATAAATAGACCTTACTGTTTTAAAAAAAATCGTGTAAAACAATATCTTGTGTGTGTGTTTTTACTTTTTTAAACCAATAAATTAAAAAGCCAAAATGCAGCTGAAAAATGTACACTTTATTTTATTTATTTTTTACAAGAAGACTTGATGTGTCTTCTCGAAGAGTACCTTTGTACCTACCTAGACATTCAATGTCTATTTAAAAAATGTTTCACAAGAAAATGACCGGTAACACCCTTAAAATAAATTAAAACAAATGTAATGTTTTTTATTTCGACAATACAGTTTCGGTAGATTGCTGCTACCATTATCAAGAGTACAAACTAATACTATTTCAAGTTATTAGCACGTTTCACAGTAAGTACACCAAAGGCGTTTATAGAAACCGTTGGGGTAACACACTGATTATATTTTAAACTCTTATCAAAGCAAAAGAAACGTTTATAATATTTAGCTAAATAATTGTTAATAATTTATTTATTTTAAAAAAAAGACGGTATTAAAATCCTTTTTCGTCTAATTATAAAGGATCACAGATCCCACATTGGAACGCGTCCTACACAGTAGGCACAGCGCACCGAAAGCCATATCCCACGACCGGTTTCGACCTATCGGGTCTCATCAAGTGGGCACTGGCAGAAAGACTTTTACAAACTATATACTAAATATAAATATGGAATTAACAGAAACAACTACTCCGAGGACTAATACCCCTACCGGCATTGAATTACCAGCGGCGACCTGATGAGACCCGATAGGTCGACTCCTATATCCTAAAATGCAATTTTATCAATTATTTTAGAGTTTATTTTCTAGTTCTCTACAATTTAAAGATGCCTTTATGTAACATATTAACCTGTAAAATATACCTCAGAAAAAAGGAAGAATTTTAAATGATCAGTTAGAAGGCAATAATTCCCCTTTACTTAATTTAAATTGTAATAAATTGTAAGAATTAACCCCCACCCCCATATTGTATATAAACAGGATAAGTTAAATCTAGTTTGTTATATTCATCACCTGATGATGCCACTGTGTGGTGAAAAAATATTGCAGTGAAACAATGCAATTTTCGTGAAACTTTTTTGTTGTTTTATTTTCGCACAAGCTTTTTATTTAAAACGATAAATGGTGCCGTACGAACTTTAGTGGAAAAGTATCTTAATAGTTGTACTGTTCAGGAGAAAAAATAACAAAAAAAAATTTACAAGAAAATAAATTTAAAATTTATGTACTGCCGTAGATAAATACTTTATTATTTTATTGTGTGGACTTTTTTATTTGTCCGATCAATTTCTGAATATGGAAGGTGTTTGTGGACAGTTTGTTTTAAAAAACGACTAGACCGACCCTACGGTTCGAATGAGTCCGTTCTATTAGTAAATGGTAGCGAAAGCGTGTCGAATGAACTTTCAATAAAGCGGCAACAGTAATATGGGGACTATGACTATGACTATGAAGTCGATTCGGCCGCTAAGTAATCGTATATGCATGGGTTAAAAGAGAGAGATATATTGAAGAGGTTGGGAAGCAGGGGGGTAAAAGAAGAACGGGCAAAGAAATTCCTGCAACATTTTCTTAATGCGTTTTTAATGGCCGTGCTAAGGATAATATCTAAAGTCTCATAACAGAAACATTAAGTGGAATGATAGCGGCTCCTGGCAAAGTTCAAACGCCGGAGTTTACGTAATTCGGTCTAAATATGGTGTTTTAGTTGGGGACTCGAAGTGGCACTAGAATCCGATTTACGGTTTACTAATGCGTCCCTTATCAGGGCATCTGGGCACGTAACATAGATTTACACAGGGAGCCGAACACGATGTTAACCCCACGGCAAATACGATGGAACTCACTCGCATCGATTGCAACAATTTGAGTTTCATTTATTGCAAATTTCTATCCTTTTGATCCGATCACAAATTATGCCCTTTGTTATTTCCTGTTCCCGTATTGTTTAATGTTTACCTTACCTACAATTATTCGAAAATCCAAACAATGCTCGACATTCTAACCAAACACGTAATCCTCCTTAAACTATACTGCATTTCATAACTCTAAATATTCCCCCAGTAGAATCATGTGCATATACAAAGGAGTCCAAGGGGTCATTAAATCCACCCCACCCCCAGAATTACAACTATACTTTAAGAGGAAATATTATGAAAATTTTCATGTAAATAATTCGTATCATTGTAGTTACTAGTGAACTTTAGACAAGCCAATTAGGAAATGTTGTGATTTTCCTCTATTACCGTTGCTAGATAAAATAATGTTTTCATTGTTCTACTATGTTATATTTTTAAAAGAAACAGTTAATTGTAACGATAGTTTATGTATGATTTTTTGTTGTGTGATCTTCTCCGAAAAGTTGTGGCCTGGTAAAATCCAGACAGTTACAAAAACTAAAAAATATTTCTCTCTTACGTAGTTTTTCCTTTCGGACTGTGTTGATATTGATGGTTTCTATTATAACAGTTGGTTATTCATTTTTATCTACGCTAGTTACACTATGACTGATACTCTTTTATATCCACGCTACGCGTGAAATTGTTTAGGCGCATAGCGTAAAGGATTTTACACTTTAATACGGACTTGGGATCATTTTTAATCCAACGAATTTGCTAAGCAATGTTCAGTTAGTTCAGTTCAATCCGTTTTTGTACTCGGTTATGTACGAAATGATGTATATTATAGTTTTCACTAGTCCAACCCGCTCAGGTTTACACGGATGTTGATTTTAACCCCGGCGGGCACCACCACCACATCCTATCTATGACCAAATCAGAATATTGACATTTCAACAATCTTAACATAATAATTTAAATAAGTAGCCGAGCGCTCTTGGTGACCCATATTGTAAAAATTAACAAAAAGGAAAACAGTTTGGAAACTAACTGTATGTACATATTCAAAAAAGAAGAAATTAAAATCCTTATTCGTCTAAATATTAAGATCAATGATCTTACACTTAGAACGCGTCCTACCAAGTAGGCACAATGAACCGAAAGCCATATCCCACGACCGGTTTCGACCTATCGGGTCTCATTAGGTGGGCGCTGGCACCTAAGATTATTGATTAGCACAGTATTATAAAATTGAACAATATTTTTAGAATTAAAAATCCTCACTAATTTTTAGTAAAACATTTCCAATCAATAAATAATTGTTGTGGAAAACTGAATTGCTTACTCAGTTATGTTGGCAAAGAGTGCAGAAGTTTTTAATAAACGTGTTAAAAAAATATACTACCATACTGTATTCTGTAACAGGCCGATTATTGTGAAATACGTCTGCAATGTTCTATCCTTTTAATCGTATTTCGATAACCTTTCAGTGTTAAATTGTCTATTATTCGGCTGTCGAAAACATAATAAACAATATAATTTGAATTTAAATAGCGTACAGTTCTCACCATGGGCGGGTTGCTTTCACTCTTGGTTTTGTCCAGGGCCATCATGGTAACCTTTTCCTTGATGCCAATCTATTTATTTCTCGTATAAAACTTATGATTCATCATCGCAGAAATGTATTTGGTACAGGATTTGTCCAAATATGGTACATTTCGTTATTTAAGGTTCAAAAAACATAAATTTGCAATGAACATTATGACCAAACTGAAATTGTTTCGTAAAAATAATATCAATTTATCAGTAACTGACGGTATACTGATAATACTTGATATTACATATAATTTTACAAATTAAGTTTTGAGTGTTTATCACTGATCATCACAAAATTGTGATCTTTCCTTTTTCTATCATATGTATTAAAAAATGTATTCTATGGGTTATAAGGCAAGCAGACCAAGGAAACTCGAGTAATGTCAATGTTTATAGAGACATTTCGGTAATCAGAGGTGAAAATTTAACCGATAACTATTTATTTTCATTTTGATTGATTGATAACTTTGAAAGAAAAAGTTTAATTAATTTTTGTTGTAGCTGCGTATGTAATTACCTTAATTAGTAACTTTCTAAAGTAGTTGTTTGCTGCTATCAGTTTCCATACAGGTAAAAATGTGTTGCCCGGTTATTATCGAGGAACGGGTCATTAAATCATTTTGACAGGACAATTAGCAGAAAGCTTTTAGTTTTTGAGTAAAACTGGCGTAAGCAAAAGCCCGTTACTCATTTTGCAAATTTATTTCTCCAGCTAAAGTCCTTTATATCTCAGTGACAATCTGAGAAATACCGTGAGAACTTAATTTGTAAGCACGGACGGTCATCCAGCTAGCTTGGTGAACTAATTCACCTCTGACCCCTTGCAATGGCGAAGGACAGCTTTACCGTTGCACTTCTTTCTATATACCTACATTTCTTTCACAAACTACACATAACCAACTGTGTAATTAGATAAACTTTCCACTACTCTACCGACATATAAAATAAAAATATGGTACATGACATTGTTAAAATTGTTCCATTTTGATAGGGAGGCCAACTAGAATAGACTTTATTTATAAATGATTTATTGTAATCTATTAATTATAATGATAAAATATTCTTACAAATTGAATAGATAAGATAACTCTTGCAACTTCATAATAACACAATAAAACAAACTCGTTGTTTTGGTTGCAGTAACCATGAATGTACAATATTTCACAAACCAACCCAAACATATTCACATCCATTCAAAATATTTTAATTCCATAACTCATAAATTAGCTTCCTTACACTCAAGTCTATATAGACTCATAACTACAGATTTTAAAACAGAACCGAATCTAATTTGTCAGATAGTTATTAACAATGGATGAATTTTTCTAAGGAAAAACTAAATAAACGAAGTTTAAAATTAGTATATATACATATCAAAACAATTTCAATATACTCGTCAATAACTTTTATAGGAAATATTAAAAAAAAAAAAATATATAGGGAGACACATTTCAAACCTTACAGAGAAAACATTTTAAAAAATAATAAATACAAAACAAATAAAGAAAAAAAATCAGGAATTTATTTACTGAATTGTGGAAGTTGTGATAATGCATATGTAGGACTAACTGGGAGACCATTCAAAGAGAGAATCAAAGAACATTTAAACGCTTTTAACAAAAACAAAACAAAAAAACAAAGGAATAAAACGTAATCTATTGGAAACTAGAAATAAATAAATTATACAACAAGGTTTTGCCCTGAATGATTAACTAGAAGTTTGTAGTTTACCACCTTTACTTAAAATTTAGCAATTTAAGAATTGTATTTAACGCTCACCCCTGCTCTTAAATTAGTTAAGTAGTAGATATATAAGAATTTTGTATTGTTAGTTACATTTGTTAATCTTCAACATGAAGAAACAAATGATCATTTTAGAAACAATATAAATAAGTTGCAAGTTGCAACTTGTTTTATTGTTTTAAATATACGTACTTTGATATAGAGAAAATAGTAACGTGTCACACATTGAGAGGAAATTTCATGGCGGGCCAATTTTTTTGGGAATTGACCAACTTTAAAAAAAAAAGTATCTATAACTATCGAACCGAATTTAAAGAAAGAAAAATCGATTAATTACGAGTAATATTTGCCCACTGAGGGTTTCGTACGACCCTAATTACCTCTCGTTTATCATCAAGTCGCTCACTCAAGTGATACGCGACTGTCACTACGTTACTTGCCTCTTCTCAGTGGCAAAATTTATACATAGTTGCAACAAATATCATCTTAAGGTTTTATCCGAAATAATTTTAAAAAGTACGTAGGATTTTAGTGATGATCTTAGCAACTACTGAGATTTGGCACAAGTTGCATAATGCGCTTGTTTTCTAGATTAGTTTTTCCCTCATATCTCCGAAATATGCAGTCGAAATAACTAAAATAATTCGTGCAAAAAAAGAATTTTGTAAATATATTATTACAAAAATAATGTCGTGTCTCTAATATTTATACTTCCAAAAAAAGATAATAATAAAAATAAAAACTGAGTTTTTGACCTTATTTTATTTGTGGTGATTGTGAGGAATGAATACTGTTATGCTCAACAATAACATGCATATTTTTTAACATTGTTTTGTTTGTTTATAGGTCAGATGAGGACGACCCAAGTGGTAGTAAATATCCTAGAATGGAAGACGATAGCATACAAGACAAGGAAAGATTCGCCAGGTATCTATCAACTCCATCATTTTCTTTTTTTTCAGCACAATGTATATTTTAAAACAATCTGCGGCTATATATGGAAACTGATGAATATTGACTCTAATAACATAAATAATGTTGACAAAGCACTTAATACTGTATGTTATTTTCTCCTTGGTGGCGTTTGTAATCAGTTATTCAGAAAAATTGCGTGCTAAACGGGGCAAAAATGGTGTAACTTCAAAAACAGTAAAATTTGTTACGATTTATTAGGGTAAAAATAAAGTGACAATAGTTTTGTTTTAAAATGACGAGAATATTTAACAAATTAAAATGCCTTGAAAAAGAATAATCAATCAAAAGACGTCTCAACTAAGTGGATGATTATGTCGACTTCATCTTTTCAAGCATTTCCTTCTATAGTCTATATAGATAGAATTCCATCGAGCGGCGTGATCTAGTGCTCTAGATCATTGCTTAGTATTCGGGAGGTTACCGGTTCGAACCAGGGTCTGGCTGCTCTGGTCCAAGTTTTCTGTGGTTTCCTTGGATCATTTAGGCAAATGCTGGAGTAGTAATATTCCACAGATAATATTTCACTTCTCTTCTGTCTTTATTTCGTCCGTCTCAACTTTCTCTCCCTAACCACACCAGGTGGCCTTACGCCCTACCCTCCGGCTTTGCACTACAGTGTAGGTAGGTCGGAGGGACTGCCCGCCCACCAGCACGAGTAGTTGGTGGGAATGAAACACAAAAAGGTGATAATAAACATAAATAATGTAGTGCTGCTGCTTGTTTGTCAATAAATTTGACATACGTGGTTGTAGAGTTGTTTATGATAGACGAAACGCTGCATTAACATCAGTTCGATTTCTCTGTTTGGTTTTTAATATTGAAATGGCTGAAAATGTGTTTTCACAGAAATAGGAAGTCGAAACAATGATCAGTAATTTAATAGCAATTTCCAAAATTGAGACAACGGTTGTATTTTGTTTGGATACAAGACTGACATCAGAAGACAGCTCGATCAGCTTTTTCTATTTCATGACTCTATATCTTTCATCATAATAATAGAGTCATCAATCACACTTTTAATAATTTTTTCGAGTTCCTAAATTAACGACCGCGAGTATGACAGAATCCTTTATTGTTTTTTGTCTACCGTTTTTTCCATCCTGACTTATCTTACTTTCTAGAAATCGATAATCAGCGACTTCTTCTAGGTTTTCGTCTCCAATTTTTTTATTAGAGCCCACCCTCGTTTGACCTCCCTTACAAATCAAGATTTTCGTTTTATTTTTATTTCCTCCATTGTCTACTATAAATACCACTTCCATTTTATTTAATGCTAACTTCTTTTTGAATACATCCATTTTATTTCTTTGGGTGAAAATATTAACTTCATTTACCAATTCAGATTGGAGTTCACTTCTGTATGGAGTTCAAAATTGTATTAGCCGTTTATACCCCTAAAAGTGGTTTGGAAAACACTGATGTAAACAGTGTCAACTAATAGTTGAATGTAGACTTTCACGGCCGGCGTTAAATCTTGAAGGTAATTTATCCGGGCTAATGGGCCGTGGTCTAGTGGAATTTCTTCCTGACGTTTCGTCAACAGCTACGGTCCATCAGCCCAGATAAATTACCTTCAAGAGTATCAACTAAGTTCGGAAAAGAAAAAGGCTACACCAGTAATGTGTATATTACGGAAGTTATTTCAAGCTGCTTTCGAAATTACTAAAGTAAATATGTGACAAATTGGTATATATATAACTATCTGTACATTGAGAGGGTGAATAGTCAGTCATTTTGACCACTTTTTTCAGTTTAGGCCAATTTAAACGAGTTCATACAGGTATAGGCCAGTTTAAACTAGTTTATACTGTTTCGGGACAGTACAAGGTAAATATTACTGATAAACCAATGCAATTGTCTATTAAGACAATTACTCGAAGAAGAAAACATAAATTGCTTATAAAGTAAATTATACTCACAAATTTATTATGTTAAAAAAAATTGCACGGTTTTATTTTTAAATGCGTGATAAATCTCTTAACTAACCAGCTATCTTTATACTCGCAATTTATCTTTCCACTGTAATAATGTATGTTGTAACGAGATATAGTCATTGAAGTGTCGGGCATCTAATTACTTTCCTGTTTCAATACATAAACATGTATCGGTTAATTCATTATATATTGATGATACTGTATTGAAATAAATCCTATATTAGAAACACTATTTTGCTAGGGAATTAATAATAATTTAATGTACTGTTTACTTCGTCGTCATTAAACATTTATTTATCGTCTTGATTCATCCTTTTACTTTTATTTTCAAATGCCAATTATTTATCAATAGAAAATAGCAAAACAACAGACATAGGAAGGGAAGGAGTTAACAAAACCCAAAACGTAGATAAGTTTAATTTAATTCCATCGATGGAATTAATTATAAAAATAAAAAACTGTCAGTTTTTGTCTCTCGTTAATAAAATAATCCCTACAATTGTAAGAGTTATTCTAAATGTTTTGATAAGACAATACATTGTTTTGGGGCCGTGGTCTAAAGGCTGATTATTTGTTGCCTGACGTTTCGTCAACGGTTGCGGCTGACATCTTCGGAGGTGCTATGAACGGCGAAGTAATATTCTGTCTCGTAATGTGTCTCTTGGCTGTATGTTGTCATATAATAAACCCGAAAGATTGTAATAATGTTTTACATGATCTTGGCCGTGTAAGCCTACAGACCTTTAAATAATATATTGTTATAATTTCCTTGTATTTTATTAATTTTATGTATTAGTGAAATTCATTAAATAAGTGGAACTATTTGTTGAAAAGTTTTAAAAGTATTAAAAATTCGAATTACTACATAAAATCTAGAACTACAATACAGACTCGCTAATCCGGATAAAGCTTTTTTAATTTCCAGGTTCTCTAAAAGCGACATTTATTTTTATAATTTCAGTAATTCGTATTTTTCGATAATCCGTATTGTTCGTGTCTCCACTGTACTTATTATTTTTCGAAATATCCGAAATTCATCGAATTGGAACACATTAAATTGATGGGTGTTGTCAAGAGTACGTACCAGTTTCGTCTTTCTTTCTGCGACCATCCTCAATAGTTGAGTGATAAAAACGGGAGCTTTAACGGAGGTGGTCGTCTTCTATAGTCGCGTCGGTTGGGAATGTATATTAAAAGGGAGCATCAACATCGTGTTCTCGGGCTTTCGTGACCAGCCGCGGGGAGACGTCGGTCGCCGTCCGCAGTTCCCACGCTGCTGCTAAGGTGCCTTGCCCCCCTGGTACCCACCGACGCCGTTTCATCGTACTGCCTCATTTCCTAGTGTCGCAATCTGCATTCGGGCGCACTTAGTAGTAATGGCATACTATTATCTATACAGGGTCCTTCAAACTGAGTAGTACATTAGACGTTTTAGGAAAATTAAGCATGTTACAGATTTGAAAATTTTGGAGTTGGGAGTAGGGGTTATCAAGGATGATCTATTTAACTAAAATAATTTCAACTGTCGGGCACTTCCGATTATACCGGAAGTTGATGTCAACTTTCTTATTTTAAATGGAATGGTATATTTGTTACAATGAATCCGTATGATAACAACAACAACTTGTATGCCTACGATAAATAGTTTCTGAGATAATTTAATTTATTTGAAAAAAGATTGCACCGCAACACAAACTATAAAAAATCATAACTTCAACAAAAAATGACTTAGAATGTTGAAATGTTTACAAGTTATAGCAAAGTCATAAAGGTATCGTTATGCCAAAACTAAGCTTTATAATTTGTACAAGGCGTTCAGAAAAAAAATCCAATATTTGAAAAGTTAAAAACATGAATAACTTCATGTATTCAAATGGCACCTAGCATATTTTATTTTGTCATTCGATTCCATTTTCTATCCTCTCTCGATACATTGGAGTATCATGATGTTTTTGATGATTTTTGTTGTAACGTTTTTTTCTATAATTCGATAAACAGTTAACAGTGACTAATATTAGGACCAGGATAGCGTTTATCGTTTATTTGAAAAGAGTATAGAGCTATTCCCTTAAGATAGGTTAATACTGAACTTTTGTTGCTTAATAATTCTCAAAAATGATAGCATTTTGTCTATATACATATTCTAGCAAAAGCGCGGACAAAAAGCTAATTAAATTAAAAAAAGTATTAGTTGCTTACAGTATTTGTAAAACTGATAAGATATGGATGGTCATTAGAATACAATTTAATGTTAGTGCCTATTTTTTCATACAATCTGCCTACGTATAAATAAATATTTTTTGCATAATTATTATTTAAAACGTAACATTCTACCCGACATTATCCTTGGTTACAATTTATTTCTTTAGTTGCCTGTAGACGTACATTATGTGAAAATTTAGTTGTTTTGTATTTACTTTACAAACATAAAAAACAGTTGACGCACCGTTATTAGCGTTTTAAGTCATTCCGCTATTTATGAATGGTTTGTACCGCATAGTTGTGGGTAATATCCAGATTAAAGTGCCAATTTTGTTCAGTAATTTGTTTTGCTTCATTAGGTTTATGGTATTTTCTATTATGGCGGACTATTATTTGTTTCTGTTTGCCAGTGAGAATTCTTCGTAATAAACTATCCGTTTATAAATAATAACCATTAAACAAGTCCGTTAAATCAAATACATCCAGAGATGATTGATGACATATCGTCGTGTACTATAAACCTTTTGGTTTTCGATGCCGTTAATAAATAGTTAATTAATTGATTAATTTGTATAAAAAGTTTGGGTATTGTTAATTTAATTTATTTATTGATAGCTTGTTGAAGTTATTATCTTCAACATAAGGTCTCTGGGAGAACTTTTCTTATTGTCGGAAAAGGTTAATCGGTATAATGTTAGAGGTTGATTTGGATTGCTTCATAAGAGCTGCATGCAACAATACATACAGTTTAAAGCATTGCTTAACACGCCTAAAGACAATTTTCTAGGCACACCTGTTACATAATTTTTTTCACCGAGTTCGAAGATAATAGACTCCGTACTATTTCAGCGAAAATGTTTTTTTAAATAATGAATTATTAAATAAGCGAATTACCATTACAATTGTGCAACAATAGCATCCAATACAATTGTTATACCTAACACACAGAATTTACTACAAGTCTATGTTTTTGTGGATTAATGATTTATTATAAACTACAGCTTTTGATTTTTTCGGTTCCTCTAAATGATTCTGATACTTGAATTATGGAAAAAACCTGTTCACAAAAATCGTCACATTTCATTACCCTAGGTGAAATATGACCAATCATTTCTAATAATTATTTTGAGAATTTAGCCGTTAAATTCAATGGTTTATCTGTCAAAAACACTCTTGAATTTTTAAATAAGATTGAAAACATAGACATAGACAAAAGTATTGACGTACTTCAAACTAATAATCTTAACGTTCTTGTAATTAATGAATTAATAAAACTCACAACGTTGTGGTTAAAACACAATTATTTTCAATTCAATAACAATTATTATAAACTTAATAACTTATTCGTGCCCGATTTCGAACCATATCTAAAACAAATAACTAACTATTTCCCTATAGCTCGGATAAAATACGAAGTCGATGTTTTTGCGATTTTTAATACTAAGAAATGTAATTTTCTTTCTTCGAATCACTGTATGCAACATAAATTAAAAAGTTTAAATGTTTTTATCAATCGCCTGATTAATTATCCAATAAATAAGGAAGGCTATCACAAAGAATTGAGATATATAGGAAAACGGATGTGAATCAAAAATAGTGGACAATATCATTAGGAAGATTCAACTGGATAAAACACATTACAAGATTTCAAAACTAGAAATTCAAAATTAAGAAAATTTCCGTTTATTCTAAAGTCACACACGGTTTTTCTAATTTGCTTAACAATAGTTCATAGCCCTTCAAATAGTTTACAATGTTTTTTAGTTAACCCAATAGATGAAGTAAAAGCCCAAGAGAAATCAGGAATTTATAATATTAAATGTAAAAATTGTGACATTTTTAGGTTTTAGTGTTTTATTTAGTTCAGTTCCACAGAACTTCATTTGATTTATTACAACTTACAACCGTCCTGAATAGCAATTCTAACACATATAACAGCGAAAACCGTATCAAAATCTAAGAAATTGTTTTATGACGAAGCACGAACAGACAAACGCCGACTCTTTGGTCTATATATACGAGGGTGGATCAAATATAAACGAGCCTTTTTAAATTGCGCGCCGGAAAGTTGTTTAAGGCGTATCCCGGCGTTAGGAACTTGAAATGGGGAAATTAGGTGGCACGAAAACGACGCGTTGTATTGCTGCGTTCGCTTGGTTAATAGCTATCACAATGAGTGAGAAAGAGGTGAATAGCAGCGTTGCGCAACGAATTATTATTAAGTTTCTTACACGTGAAAACGTGAAACCAGCTGAAATTTTGCGCAGATTGCAAATACAATTCGGAAATGAAACATTTTCGTGGCCATGTTTAAAAGTTTGGTGCAAAGAATTTAACGATGGGCGTAATCGTGTCGAAAATATAAATCATCCTCGTCGTCCGCGCACCAGCATTTCGCCGGTTAACATTGCACGAATTAGAAACCTTATTGAAGGGGACCGCCACACCACTGTGCTTCAGATATCTGGCGAACTCGGCATTAGCTATGGGAGCATCCACACAATCATAAGGAAAAACTTGGGATTCCGAAAAATTTCAGCTCGTTGGGTTCCAAAGTTGCTGAGTGAAGATCAAAGAGCTGCTCGAGTTCGCGTCTCTCAAGCGCTTCTCACTCGATTTAGAGATGAGGACGTACCCCATTCGTGGCGTATTACTCTTGCACGATAACGATAGGTCTCATACCGCAGCTTTAACGCAGGCCCAAATGGGTGAAATGCACTGGACTCAGCTGGAACACCCTCCATATAGCCCAGACCTATCCTCTTGTGATTTCCATGTTTGGATCCCTCAAATAATCACTAGGAGGCGAGCGATTAGCGATTTGAGACCGATAAACAAGTGGAGGCGTTCGTTCGCAATTGGATAGACACCCGCTCTGCTTCTTTTTATGAAAACGGGATGAAAAAACTACCAATGCGTTGGGAAAATTGGGAAAATGTATAGACAAACAAGGGAAATATAGATATGTGGAAAAATAGAGAAATTTGTGTTTTTGTGAAAGTTTTCAAAATAAATGTTTTATGAACAAAGGCTCGTTTATATTTGATCCATCCTCGTACATAAATAGTGGATATAGGATTGATTCACTTTGTTGAAAAGCCAATTTTACAGTGCGTTCCTTTCATGTCACAGAAATTAGACCGATACTTTTTACGGATGATATACTATTTGTTACGTTCAGAGTAAAATACCGACTATAAACCTGAGAAGGATCTCATTATAAAAAAACAAATGTTTTAAGGCGCGAAATTTAGAAATAAATGCGTACAATAGTAGCGCGATTCCAGAAAGGAACAAAAACTTATAGCTAAACTTTTGTAGCATAATAATAATAGACATGAACAAAAAGGGACCGTAGTTGTTTTGACAACAGAATCCGAAAGCTGTAAGCATGTTTCTGGTAAATAATCAATAATTGACGGCACGCTAAATAATAATGATTACCTCGGTTACTGGACGTGGGACCAAGAGATATCTACCGACCATTGGTCTTGGAAAACAACTAATAGCTGTAATGTAATAGAAATTACAGGGGCACATAATAGCTGGCGATTGACCCGTCCATATAAGAATATACCTTCACATCTTCTTATTACTCATTATCAGTCGTTTCGACCGTGGAAATATGATTATGCCAATTTTACCGCAAATACCACCAAAATTACATCGTTATGCCTTTTTAACCAGCTGCAGAATTTCAAATTATTCTGTTTAACAACAAAAATATTTCTATGAAACTTTTTAGACAAGTATATTAATTTTTAAAAATTCTCTGCAAAATTGCAAAATATTTAGAATAATTGTTTAAAACATACATATTTTATTTGAAGGTTGTAGACACGTTTGTGTTAAAAATACACGTAGATTATCGAACTTCGATGTCTTTATTGTTGAGAATTACAAATATCAAATTTAATTAGTACACTTGGTAATGTTTCACAAATTTTATTTAATGGGCGTCGACAGCTGTTTCGATTGTTAGAGCATCATCAAGACTGCGAATGCTGTATGGTGTTATTTACTATAATTACAGATTTAATAAGTGGGATTTATTTATAATCTGTTTGTTCATTTGTGACGTATTTATCATGGGAACACGCTTTTCGGATTTCTAAAATTTCTAGATAGTTTAACCGATTTAACCTTTCGATTCGAAATTTAAGAGTTTAACATTAGTGGTAGCAATCTGGAAAACCCGCTGACGTTTTTATTATTTTAAATCGATATTTTGTGTTTGATGATACTTTTACTTAGACTCGGTCCCGTCTGTCCAATGTAATTTGCGTCACAATCTGCACATTTCATTTCTTCCTCTAATATTTGTTATTGTCTTTGTTATTAACCATTAGGGTCCCTAAATTGATTTTATTACAGCTAATTGGGGTTCTAAATTTCTATGTCTATTTTGTATTTTATAACATACATTTTTCTTATAATTTAAACAGCTGTATTTTTAATCAATTTTATCTAATCTATAAATTTAATGATCTGATGGTAATATACATATCTGTCTTAAAGTTTTTTTTGAAATACAATGTACAGTCTACCCTTTTTGATCGCTATAGAGAATTCATTTCGTAGAGTACAAATAAATTAAATTAACAAAATTGTGTTGAAAACGTCTCCCTCTACATTACTATTCATAAAATATTAACACAAAATTTTCATTGCACTACCTATGTTCAAATATGAATTTAAAACTTGATACGAATGAACTGATTATTCAATTTAATTTTTACATATTTTATCATATATCCATCAGTTATTCAATATTTTTTCATTACCCAACTGACGTGCTTTATCTTATCAGCAAATAGTTTATCATTTTTATGTAAGGATAAAGTAACTGTGTTTTATATTTTTATTAAAACGTGTCGTATCTACAACACATAAATTATCAACCGGAATTACTTTTGGTACCTACACAAAATACATTTTTAGAGAAATTGTACCATAATTTTTCAACTAATTCCTTTAACTTTTCGTTAATTACTTTTCATGTTTTTCATAATGTCTCAAGTCATTTTAACTAATTATAATTAATGGCTACAAAAATGATACCGAATATTTTCCATGTTCGATTTGGAAATTTTAATTCTTTTATGGAATTTGTTGATTCTTTAACGTACATTTCTTTGTTGTGTGCTATTGACAATAGTGAATATTTAAATAGGATTTTATTTCAAATAAATACCAAATTATTCTTCTTTAAAAGGGTCATATCCCTTTGTTTCTTGGAATCGAATGTTGTTTTCCATATTGTTTCGTTTAGCATAGCATTTATTACACGGTGTTTGAAAGCATGAATTCTTGCCTTTTTTGTTTTGTAAATTTAGCATTTACCTTTTCCTCAGACACTACTGTTTACATAATGTCCATGACAATGTAAAAATCGTGAATTTACTACACAACGCCACCATACTTTAGATTACTTAAAATTATAGTTTAAATAATGTGTAAATAGAAATGAAATATAATATGATAACCATCGTCCTACGATGGATACAATAAATATTCTGCATTTTCCTTTATTCAAGTGAACAAAATCAATAATAGAAGTGTGTGTGTGTGTGTCATAAAACCATTTTTGCTGACGTTGCTTTGAAATTTAATTTTTTTTTTTAACTAAAACAAACATTGACCTATATAAGAAAACTATAACACGGTAACTGTTTTTATTGTCAACCCTTCAGTTTCTGTTTTAAAAACATGTACTTATTTACAATCAATAATTTCTTGGTATATTTCACAAACTGGATTTGCTCATTATTAAATTATTTTCGAATTTCTTTATTATGCTGCCAACTACTACTATGTACCACGTAGATAATATAACAACTGGATGTTCACACCAGCTATTTCGGCAGTAGGTACCTCGAGCGTCTTGGTACTATAGTAACTCCGACCGCGTATGTCGTAAACGCTATAAATACGCGGCAGGATGAATAATTACTCCACAACAGTAAATGTGTCAACAAAACTGTGTCGTAAATTACATAAAAGTATCAAAAGTTGTAAAACAGTGATAAATAAACAAATTAAATAAGCTGGCGTACTTACTAGTGTTATATCAATGCTTACGCAGACTTCGCCATCTATTATCGACTAAAAGCACTTGCGAGATATATATTTTTTGTTTTCCCAATGATTAATAAAGTTGGCGTAAGAAATACAAAAAGTTTTTTCTAATGTGTCTTACATAAAATACGAGGCATGTTTTTTAAGTAAGTACCGTTTTGAAATTCCGCCACCGTAAGCTGCGGTCAACGTTTCGCGCATGCGCACTGAGTAGCTGCATCTCTCACTTATGCACTGACGCCATTACAGTCTGATTCGCCCTTGTTTACGTTGTTTACTGAGTGTTTAAGATACCTCCGATAATCGTGAGTCCCACCGACTGTGAAGTCCGGGCTGTTATACGATTCCTTAGTGCTAAAGGACTAAAACCGATTGATATTCATCGTGAGATCTGATTTACGGATTAAGCATTAAGAGTGATGAAATGGTGAGGAAGTGGGTGAGAGCATTTATAAATGGCCGCACAAATGTGCCTGACAATGCCCGTCCGCATGTGGTTAATCGGACCAAAGATCACATCACATCTTTTCACTGTTCACTGGGAAACTCTAGATCATTCTCCGTACAGCCCTGATCTGGCGCCCAGTGACTACCATTTGTTCAAACGGTACTTACTTAAAAAGAACATGCCTCGTTCTTGCTCGAAGTGTTTTTGATAATTGAAATGAACGAAAGTACAAATGAAAATCTAGATCCAAAATCAGAAGATGAAATGAAATGTTTTAATCGAAACTTCGTTGTTTATCTAACATTGTGTTCAAAGTTCGTTACGATTCCTGTGAATTTAATTAAATTTAGAAAGGAAACTGTTCAATTTGTTATTTAGTTTAGTGAAAACACTTAGACTTATTTTTGTAATGACCGTTGGTTTTGTCTCGACTTACTGTAGGGAGAACCATTGCGAGATTGAGCGGCGGAGGCGAAACAAGATGACAGCTTACATCACCGAGCTTTCCGACATGGTGCCCACCTGCAGCGCCCTTGCAAGAAAACCGGACAAGTTGACCATCCTTCGGATGGCCGTCGCCCACATGAAGCAACTGAGAGGTGAGCAAATTATCACCAATAGCACGATTACTAACACCTGCATATCATCCACTATTAAACTGTCGGAAAATATGACAGCCAATTATCTCTCTTTAAAATTATCGAACGCATTTTGCCCGTTCTTACTCTGCCAATAATTGAGAAAATTATACAGCCTTTTGCTCCTACGATTATTATCTGTATCGCAATCGCAGCAATCTTTAAAGAATCAGTTAGATACCCTTCGAACGAGATTAGAAACAACCAATTTTTTATTTTTCTCTTTCGTACACACTCTCTATACCTTTTAATTAATTAGACTAGTCGTTAATAGTCTTAATCGAGCAATTAATAAAGAAGATATGTTCCTAGTCAGTATTGGTCTCATCAGCACTTAGTATACAGCTCCGACAAAACTCCGACCAACCTATCTGCTGCCTTTAAACAGCATATTGAAAACATAGAAATGTCTTCATTACTTAATTAATTTGCTAACAATTAACAATTTGTTCTATTTTCAATTTTACATATTGAAACATTCCCAACACTAAGATCTAACTTTCGATTATCAGTTCTTTGTCTATATTAATAATAAAGCTGACATCTCTACAGTTAAAACTAACTGATTTCACTTTGTACCCCTGATCTACCACTGTTTATAATTTTCTTTATATGTCAGTTATTATGCGTAATTAGTTTTGATCATAGTTATAACAAGTATTGCGTACATATATCTTCTAATTACAGTTTTATGTTAATAATTACTACATATAATTGTTATTATATAGTGCGCTATAGCGCATTTTGAATCCTTAGGAATTTCTTAAGAAATTAATGTAGGTGCATTACTAAACACTGAGTAATAAAAAAGAATGTGTCGAATTGATTTTGTGTGACAGTTTTGAATTTGAAAAGCAAAATTTTGTTCCGCTTTTAAAAACAACGCTTTATCTAATCATTTTTTTTAAGTGTATTTACGGATCGCTAATAGCCATTCACTTCAGTTTTAATGGCTAAGATGATATGCATATTCATTTTTAATGTTTTAGAGGTCACGAACAAAAAAATACAGCTATATTGCGGAACTTATAGCTGTTATTATATTTTATAGTATGTATATGTACAAGTAACAAGGGGTTTTCTTTATTAATAAAGATGGTAACAAATAAAGATATTCCTGTTGTAATAAATACGCTATTGTCATCGATAGTATTGAAAGAAAGAAGAATTATTTATAGCTCTATGATCTAAGGCACAATATGTCTAAATGTGACGCATCTTTTTATGTATATCGTAATAAATTACTGGGTATGATATGCAATCTTTGTACCTATATAATATACAATACTAATGTTAGCCAAGACATGTATATCGTTTCAATCCGATACTTGTATCCGACCAGGTTTGAGAATATAAATCATCTTCTAGATTGTTTTTACGAATAGTGTATCAAATTACAGTTAGTGGGCAAAGATAAACTCCAGTAATAATATGTGACTGCGATGGCATTAATAGTAACATGGTTTAAAATTGAATCGATAAAAAAGACTTTTACTTATAATATGGAACATTTACTTCTTGATTAGAAATTTATCGAAAATACCAAATATGAATCGCGATTTCAAACTTATTAGTTCTCATAGGTAACTTCTATAAATTACTAACCGAACCGAAATTATTCATTAAAGATAATAATAAAAGACTTGTTTTTGGGTGTCGATTATGACTTTCATTTTCGATACGTTCTCGCCCATCCCTGAATTCTCTGACCCACGTACACATATGTTATACACTCGATTATGAGACAGTGTAGGATGTAGCATCCCTATCTGTGCCTTCAAATGAGTGAAAATTTCCAATGGTTTTAACGCCATCATTGGTTAAAATCTTTATGATGATGGAAGGTACCTCGCGCTCAGTCATGGCTGTACTGCGGACAGAACCGAGCGCAGCTGCTACCTAAACCTGCCGGCTTCCCTCTCCTCATAAACCAAACAACACTCGAGCATCGAATCGTCTAGATCGGAATTACGTGCTAAGCTAAATAGTAAAATTATCGTTTATATTTGATTTACCCTCGCAGGTAACTTCGATGAATTACTATTATATCATATTAGAAGCATTTTATCGCCATCGACTGATATTTCCTGCTAACTGTACTGTTTGACAAGGACTTTATTAAGGTATCTACTTGTCCAACTGAATCGACGACACACCTTATATACTGTACGTGCAACGCACATAAACGATTTTTTTTTTTTAGAAAACTGTCTTTTTAGATAAACGTGGGGAGATTATTAGGGCGACATATACTAAAACACTTACACTATATGAAATGTTTTCTTTTTAGTAAAGGTAACCGTACCTATCAAAAAGTTGAATTCTTACCGTTTTAGATTTAGATTTCCAATAAGTCATGTCAACATTATACGTTATTATGGATCACAGTACTTCATGACACGCGTATTCCTTTTATAGACGGTGTTCGTAATAAAGTTTCTTTCAATAATGCCATTATTCTGAGTCATCTACATTTGAACATCTGACACTTAAGATAATTAGAAGCGTGAAGGTATTATACTTTAGTTTCCAAGAAAAACGGATATGTGGATGATCATATAAGGTATTGTCATAAAATTGGTTGTTACACACAGTGATATTTATTTATTTAAATAAAGTATTTACAAATTCTGTATAGAGACATGCAATTTGAGTTATGTGAAATGAAAGACCGATCTTTCACGTGTTAACGCAGCCTTTTAAACTCATTTTACAATAAACGTTATCTTTTGAAACACGCAAAGTTTCCTTAACAAATATTTTCCTAGTAAAAATGTTTCTTAGAAACCAGAAAAGGGTTTTTCATTTTGTTACCCTGCACGCATTTTACCTTTTTTTTCATATCAAGTACAATTTGATAGTTTTAGTTAAATTCAAATGAGACATATATAAAAGAATAAAATTCTTGCTCGTTAAATACAATACTTTATTTAAAAGAAAAATGAATCGTTTCTACAACTGAAGACTTAAGACTAACTTAAATTTCATTCTAAATCTATTACCCAAGGGTCGTATTTGTTTCAGTTATCATTAAGGGCAGAAAACACAAACATTGAAAGTATCTACAAATAATAATATTAATGTAGAATTATCATTCTAACAATATATGTATATTATATACATAAATACATTTTTTACAAACTCGATATTTGTATTTGTACCAATTTTGTTCAGATAGAGTCGTCTAAATGTCTGAAAAAGTCGGGAGATATTTTGCCATGGCAGAAATAGTAATTAACAAACAAGTGTCTTGCTTTTATTTAATTGGATAACGCGATCTGCATGGGGAAAACAAAATGATTAGTTAACAACTATTAATCACAAACATACAATCAAAACACTTCGGATGTATTCGATTGTGTTCGGGTCTGCCCTAGGTACCTTCTTAAAACGTATATAAGTGTAGATGTAAATTTCATTTCTTTTATTATATTAACTAATTAATTTCAGATTTAGGAAAGACATTAAAATTTATAACGTGTTCTGATGTTGTGCTTTTGGACTTTTGATTTTCACAGAGGGTATATAACTTGATTAAATTATGCAAAATTGTAAGGATCGTGATGTGTTGGGTTCCTTTACTGCCTTTGAGTCGGGGCAATAAAAAAATGATCTAATTTCTTTCCTGTGTTATTTATCAACGAGAAAACAAAAGTAGAAATGTTTTGGTTTGGTGAACATTAGGTTTATCTGACGTGGCGTGCGGGTTTTGTTGTGGTAATGTAAAAACAAGATCCTTAAGCTGTCCGAGCTTTGGAGGCTATATCTTAATATCTTCATGTATGGGGATGTTTAGAGGTCAAGCGTTTTAAAAAGGAGTAAGAAGCGTCTTATAGTAGGTAAGAGCGGCTGCTGCATTTCGTTATCGGTGCAATCTTTGGAATGCTCTTCCTTGGAAATTGCCCATGTTTATATTTATTAAGGTGAAATAGCAGCAAGTGGGGTACCATTTAGTCACGACCGTAGTATTTTATTATTTTTGCACTGGTATATCTACATTAAACCGGCAGTATCTTCGTGTAGTTATGACCGAGGCACATAACTCAAAATTGTCGTATTCTTTAAACGAACGCGAACAACGTTGAATCGTTCTTTTATTTATTCTCTTTATTCCCTTTCGATATTCTTTTTCGAACCGACACACATACTACTCTCGGTAACTGTACGTACCTGAAGTACTTGTAACCTATACCTATCGTTGTGTATATGGTTGTTCGATACGGTGGTCTTTCTTTCTATAAGAAGACCAACGAACTGACTGCCTTCTTTTCTACCTTCTACCTTCTGCCGCTCGGTAGCTACCTTTTAGTTGCCCTTAGAAAAGACTCTGCCGATGCTATCTTGTTAGTTATTGGCCACAGGAAACCAACTCCGAGGGGCGAAGAAACGTACACCAAGATTAATGTCCTTATTATTTAAATAAAGTACAAATGTGTTCTCTCTGCACTGCTATGCTACACGTCTATTTTATGTTGGCGTACTTTGAAAATAATTAGTGCATTTATTTCTATTTATCTTTGTACTTTCCACTACCAACTAACTTAGAGCCACATGGAACCACCGCGTACATGTTTCTATTTTTATTTTGCTTTTCACGACCTCTATTTACAACTTTCCTTTACAAAACAATTAAAAAAAAAACACCGATGGCATCCTGCCTTCTAACTATTTTCTTACACAACCATTTTCTATCGATTGGTTGTCTTTGAACTTAAAAAAACTGTTTTTTTATGAAATAAAACACTAAATAGATGGTAATAATTCCCTCCTACTAAATTTATTTTGAATGTATTTCCACCCCCATTAGTCAACTATTTAAACTGTTACGGAACACTTTAGGTTTAGTAGTAAATACTCACATGTCTGATGATGCCAATATTTGGCGAAATATGTTACATAATTTAATAAGATTTGTGAAAATCTACTTGTATGGTGTTTTTATTCCTTGGATTATGGATTTTCATCAATACATGAATATCATGGTTTTAAATAAAATTCAATTAAAACACACAGTTAATACAAATGTTTCACAATTTATTTATGTTCTCGATATATGTTTCGGGCATAGCCGATTATCAGGAGTAAACCTAAACAGTTACAAAACTTTGCTTAGCAATTGAGGGGATGCAGTGTGTCCCAATTCTACCTGGTTATTTACTAGGTTTAACTTATTGTGTAAGACCTTCTTAATCTCTAGGTTTTCCAACATTGTCAACTTTCCGCTTGTATTAATGTTACTATGTAATATCTTAATATTATCTAAATCAATATTATGATTAAAAATTGTACAATATTCAGAAATGCCACTATTTTGTTGTTTTTTATTAATACTGTATGGGTGTTCCGTAATTCTGCTTTTAATAGATCTACCAGTATGCCCTATATATGTGGCATTACAAGTGTTTGGTAGATATAAGAGGAACATAAATAAAGTGTGAAACATCTGTATTTACTGTAGGTTTTGTTTGAATTTTATTTAAAACCATGTTTCCCAATAAGTGCACCAAAGATAATTTAAATGTTACAAGAATATCAATTACAGTACTGTGAAACTTAACTTAAACCCGAAATTCCACAAATAACTGAGGATGACACCTTGGATGTCGAAACGCGTTTTATATTTTTAATCATTTTTTCGGTTTTTACTGTTTATTTTATTTTTATCTTTCAACCAGTTACCCTCACCGTATTAGAATAGACTAAAAGAAGAATTTAGGCCTTTTTACCATTTAACTGAAGTTTTAGTGATTAACTTCAACAGTTTATAAAATTAATTTTAAAAATCTTATGGAAAGTTACATAAACGATTTTCCAAACTACGAGTTTTTGTCATTTTTAGTGCATATTTTATTGTGGCGGCCCATCAACTAAACTCGATTTATAGGATTAAAAATGTACTTGTTAGCAAATATATTTTTTATTTTGATTTATTGAGCGCATCAGTATGTTACAAAATGCAATGTTTTAAGTACATCGAAAAGCAAAAAATTAACTGACGTGCCCTATTCTTCATAATTAATAAATTTAAAATTGAACTAAAATTAAATGCAAAGTAATAATAAATAAAAAGTAATAATTTTCACAATTACTTAAAGAAAAAAAAGCCGATTCTTGCGTCTCTCCTTTTCATATATATATACGTGAAGAGTTAATGGCAATACAGTAAAATAAAATGATATAAAACATGTTAGATGACTTAATCCCGCTATTAAACAAAATTAAAAAAGAATCGTAGTAGTGTTCGCAAAATTAATAAAAAATTTTCAAAAATAAATTAGCCCCCATTTTTATGTTTGAAAGAAATTCATACGATTTTTTCTTAACCTAATCTAACCCAACTTCAAAAATGCGCCATTTTTTTGTTGATACGTAACATTAAATTTCAAGATTACAACTAATGAAATTTTACTTTTCATTCAAATATTTTTTTACTTTTTAGTACATTTTAAATTCAATTACAAAATATCTATTGAATACTAATTTTAACTAAATACCCAATGCCGTATAATAAAGGTGTTCATTGACGTAGCGTTTTATCTATTTTTAACTAACGTAATAATTTCACAAGACTTTCATTTGCTTGTTGCATCGGAAAAAGTTACAACTTTGTAGACATAAATATACCATTACAACATTGTTTGCGCAATGCGCTTTTATGAGCATGTATACAGTAATGTTTAACAACATTTTAATTTATTTTAAATTTCGTGCTATTAGGATTAATTTAAACATTATTCGTTTTCGTTTTTTTTTGTCGTCCATGTATTTGTTATTAGTTTCGTTTTGTTGAGGAAAGAAAGTTTATATCGTCTACACGTGTCGTTATGATAAATTCACCTAACATATATATACCTGCTGAATGCGCACTATTTTGGTTGAATTGCGCTTAAAATATTTCTACATCAGCTTATTTAAATACAAAGAACTTGTAAGCAACACAAGAAAGACGAGTATTTATGTATATGGTCATTGTATTATTACCAATTTAGTCTTTGTTCCAGTGTTTTCTTTCCTTTTTGCAATTCCTTTACGTTACGGCATTAAAAATTTAAAAAAAAAGAAAGAAGAAATAATAATGGCTCTTCTTGTACTGACTGCCAAGTTCGAATCAACGAATTCAGGGATTGAAATTGAAACAACAAAAATGCAGTCATTTACGACATAATTTGCGAATTTCAAAAATAAAAAAATACATTTTTTGACCTTTTCGAGAGCAATAGATTTTTATAGTAGTTTTTGTTGCTGAATTAGAATCTTGAAGTATCTTAATCTCAACATACAAGTGATAAGGATATCGCGAAATTTGAATGTGCTACGATAATTTTAGAGAAAGATTCGAATTCCCTTTCGAAAAATAAATCGAAAATGATTGTGAGGGTGGTGGGGAAGATTTTCTGATCCACGTTAGTCCTCTTGCATGAAAGGGAAGACAACATTGGAACGGGCTTATATCGCTGAGCACCATCAAAAATCTTCAGAACATTTAAATGGTAATGCAGAAGGTAAACTTTACCTGATGTGCATTAAATATATATTTTTTATTGTAGCATTGCGGTATGGTCTTTTCTAAACTAAAGCATTGTTCTTCTGCATGATATAACTTTAACGATAGGAGATAGAAATGATCTTTTTTACCTGCTCCTGTTAAAAATGCATGACTTGTTGTTGAAAAATATTATTTTGTGTCTGCCAACATTCTCAAATAAAATTACATAAGTTCCATTAAATAAGCATTTTCTTACACGTTATAAATATAAATTAATAGGTAGGTATGTAAAAATAATTGTTCACAATTTCCGAAATATTTCGTTTCTTTTCGGTGGATATCGCAATTTTTAAATAATCCGTTATACTTTTTGTGTTGGTTTAAGCCATGGCCCGATTTTAGTCATCATCTCATACAAATTTCTTTACAATCACGTAACATTATGTCTGCTATAGTTCTCCGTTTTAATAACAACAATGTCTTCACCATTGAGGTCACTAACGTTACCGTTTTCTGTTTTAAAAAATCCGTGATATTTTTAGCTGTACATATGTCGATGAAATACAGTACAAGGCATTGTTCTTATATACGTTCTACGTACCAATTTTACATATTAATTGTATTCGGTATTTAACGACACCTCGTCTAAATAAACACCCCTACTCGAACAAAATTCTTCCACTAATTTTAGTGAACTTGTTGATTTTTTTTATTTGCGCGTATTTTTTTTTCTGTGAAAGTTTTAGCAAGACATTTTTTTATACAGTGTTTTACAAGGTAAGTATAAAGAAATATTGTACCGTTGAAAATCTATTAGGAATAGATAAGTTAACAAAGAACGTTTTAAAAATCGCCCGTTACCGTAAGCAGCCATTTTGAATTACCAAGAATAGTCACACTTCGAATATAAATTATGGTACAATACAATACATACATACATCCGTTTTAAAACTCTATGCGAACACTTACTGAATATTAATTAGATTCTTATTCATTTGCACGCAAAACAAAAAGCGCGAGCGACGAAAAAAATAAAACGTCGACCGCATTTTGCAAAAGAAAACTAACGCCATTTCATCACCATGGCATTTCTTCGATTGTAATTCACACCTTAATGTTTTTCTTACGCCAATAACCGAATTACAAATATATACCATACGGTTAGAACAATGACGTACAATCAAAAGTTAGGAATATTTAACGAAGACGCGGTAGGGAAATTGTAAAACATTTTTAATAATAATAATTCAAACAAACAATATGTAAAGGTTTTACAAAAAATTTAGTAAGGTTTCTCTGACAATGTTTCGGCCTGTAAGGCCATTATCAAACAGTTATAAATAGAAACTAAACTAAAAATAAAAATGCGTCAATATATAGATATCTTACAAATGTGGGGGAGATTACAATTTCTGACAACGCGCTAAAAATATAGGGCTCTTATGCCCTTCACACTGCTCATTCGTAACAATTTTATTTTGAAAAAATGCCTTTTGAATCTCTAATTTTTCTAAAAAGTTTAGTCTTTTACTTTTATTTATACTATATAAAATTTTAAAATTATCTTCACTAAAATTATGGTTATTATCAAGACAATGTTGCGCGAAGCCAGTATTACATTTTCTATCTATAATCGATTTTTGGTGTTCTTTAAACCTAGTTTTAAAGGATCTACCAGTCTGTCCTATATAGACAGCCCCTGGCACTCCGTACAATGGATCTCATAGATACCTGATTTACAACGTTTATCAAAATTTGAAATTTTATTGTTGACTAACATATTACCTAAATTAGTTTTATTGGAACAGATACTAACAATACCTAATTTATTTAATCTTTTACAAATGGTAGTGCTGATATTTTGATAATTGTTAATAAAAGCCCTCTCTTTACGTTCTCTAACAACGTTTTTTTCTTGGTTACTGGTATATGAGATTAAAAGTATGATTTTTAAACACTTGGAGGAGTTTCACTTTATTTTATTGATTGCTCTATGTACATTTCGCCTTGCTATGGCATCATCAGGAGTATTTACAGTACTGAAGAGACAATAATTTTGGTTTAAATATACCTACACATTATGATCTATTAACTTAGGGTCCTAGAGGGGGTTAATACCGAATTATTGATTTTTAAGTTTTTTATGAATGATCTTATCTATAATATCTCGGTCATAACCATTATTGGCAGCTAAAGTTTTTTTCACTTAATGGAAAAGAAATTAGTCTGTAATTTAAATTATTAAAAGGTGACATTTTAATGTTGTGATTTTGGTTTGAACAAGCTAGAATCGTTACATCAGAATAAGTATTTTTTCGGTAAATATTAAAATCTAATCTGTTATTGTTATGTGTTATAGATGAGTCTAAAAAATTTAAATTATTGTTTAATTCTAATTCAAGAGTAAACTATATTTTCTTGTTGATAGAATTTAAATGTGATAAGAAATTTTGTAATTGTCTCCTAGTACCTTTCCAAATACAAAATATGTCGTCAACATAACGAATCCATTTAAATACATTATTAGTTAGGGAAGTTTGTGAATTGATAATGGCCTTACAAGAAGAAATTTTATTAAATTTTTTGTAAAACCTTTACATATTCTTTGTTTGAATTTTATTATTAAAAGTTAGGAAATTCAAAATCCAACGTTTTGCCTCCGATTGGGAGACTTTATCAAGGTACGTTTAAATGTAAATCATTTTTTATAAAATGTAATGAATTATAATTACAAAACAACAGAAATATGAATAAAATAATAAGTATCATAATTAATTTAAACCAACAATTGATTAACAATAACACGATTGTAAAAGAAAACAATAAATTATAACGATATTAAAAATCTACGTGCGACATAAATGTCGCCACGTAGTGCTAGCAACCGAAATCGATTTTTCGGTTAAATGCGGTTTTGACCCAAACTGAAAACCGGTTATTCTGTATAATCGGTTTTCGTATATGAGCTAACCACGTTTTTGATCCAAATCAGAAACCGATTATTAGGTCAGCCGATTTTTCCCAGAAATTAATTTTATTAGAAACGTATTAATCGGTTTCGGTACTTTCCGGACTGTATTATTTATTTTGATGAGAAAACGAACATATTCAACCTGTTTCCAGCTGTATAATCGGTTCTCGGTTTGTCAAAACCGCTGTTAACGGATAACCGGTTTTGAAATCGTTTTCAATCAATAGATTTTAACCGAAACTCGTTTTATTAATATGTAGTATAATCGGTTTTGATTATTTATTGTTTTTGTCAGCACTAAGCCACGTGGATTTTTGATATCGTTATAATTTATTGTTTTAGTTTTACAATTGTGTTGTTGTTAGTTAATTGTTGGTTTAAATTATTTGTGCCAGTTATAATTCATCGTATTTTATGAAAAATGATTTACATCTAAACCTACCTTATTAAAGTCTCCCAACTATAGGCGAAACGTTGGATTTTGATTTTTTTAATATAAAATAAACAACCTTCTACGTTATACTCTATCTGGCTGTGATTTCGGAAATAATCATAGTCTTCAGGTGTAGAAGAAGTGTTTGTTAGTTTCGCAAATGGTGTTCAACTTCTACGTGTTTCCTATCAACCTGTGCAAGCAGTTTAAAGGTAAATAATAAAGAGAAACAATTATAGATTATATTGTTGCGTTCCATATGAAAAACAACTCAGCCTTGTTTGTACTTACAACAGCGAAAACATGAAGTCGTGTCGTAGAACAGTTTCATAACAACGTTACAATTAATATACGTAGTTAACTACGTCTGTGTAATATGAAGGCGCTTTTGAAGTATAATGTTACATTATATAGCAGCGAGCTCAAATAAATGCATGTGTATCCTATTTTCTTTTCTTTCTTTTTTTTTTTTTCTCTAAGGAGGTAGTAGGTAGTTCATTGTTTTGAGCCATTTTACAACGCTCTAGACGAAACACATGTAATTTTCATCGCAAAACGAATAGGCGTCCAATTTTAAAAATTATCTTGACGTAATTTTAGGACAGGTACTTATTAAGTTATTTGGCTCTGAAATAATTTGAATATGATCATCGACGTTGCGTGAATACTAGGCTACGAAGCATTAAGCGAGCATCCAATATTTGTTGGCAATTTTCTATTGGATATGTGAATTACGCTGAAAATCGGCGCAGTTCAAACGGAATTGGCTTTATTTATGGCATTTAATCGACCAAAAAACAATAAGAATTCTTCATCCCCTTATTCAAAAAATTCTTGTCAGACTTCTTAGGATTCATTCTCTTCAACAGTTGAATTGTTTCTACCTTTACTTGATGGAAATCCATAATATCGACTTAAATAATTCACAACAAACATTGTTTTCATCAGGCGGGAGTATTTACTCCTAAATCTTAGGGTTTATAAACTTTCTTAAATAACTAACGAAACAGAGGGGTAGTGGTAGTACACAGTTGTTTCAAAATATTTTAAATAGCTTTAATTTATATTCTTCGTTGTTCACATGTAAATTGTTACTAAAATCATTTCATCACATTTATGTTCTAAAAGTCTTTTTTTAAAACTTCTTCCACTTTGTCCTATATATGCTTTGGACAAGTTCCACAAGTTAGTTTATATACTCCTGACAATTTTTCATCATTAACTTTATCTTTATTATTTATAATAAATTTACTTAGTGAATGATTCGTTTTATAAGAAGTAGTATGGCCTAATTTTTTTTGTATAGGATTGAATTTTTTCTCTGATATGGCTTAAATAGGTAATTGATGATAGGATTTTTTATATCAGTATGTGAAGATTTGTTAAAAATTGAAAAGGAATTTTATTAGTTTTTTCTTCTATAGTAAATTTTATATTAGGGTGTATGTTATTAATAAATTTTAGAAAAAGGTCAAGTTGTCTTTTTATACTTACGAAATCGATTAGAATATCGTCGACATATTTGTTAATGGAATATAAAATAGTTTTGTATAGAAAATTTCGGCCAGTAATAAACTAATAAAAGGTTTCCCATTATTAAACCTTGCATACATGTAAACATTTGTTCATTAAATGTGAAATAATTTGTGCTTTTAAACTAATGGTATTTAGGGGGGTGGATGGTTCTGCTAAATAAACAAAGTATGGAATTTTATTTTCAGGAACCGGTAATACTAGTACAGATGGGACGTACAAACCTTCCTTTTTGACAGATCAAGAACTAAAGCACCTTATCCTCGAAGCTGCCGATGGATTTCTTTTTGTAGTTAGCTGTGATACAGGCAGAGTGATTTACGTTTCGGACTCTGTTACCCCTGTTCTAAATTATTCCCAAAGTGATTGGTTCGGTTCTTGCATTTACGATAATATACATCCTGAAGATGTTGAGAAGGTACGAGAACAACTCTCAACTCAGGAACCTCAAAATACAGGTCGAATTCTCGATCTCAAAACTGGAACTGTTAAAAAAGAGGGACACCAATGTGAGTGTATTTTGACATTGTTTTTTTAAAATAAATGAGGTGAGTTTGTGTTAAAAATACAATGAAAAGATGATAAACTATTTTAGCATCAATGCGTTTGTGTATGGGATCAAGAAGAGGATTTATTTGCCGGATGAAAATGGGAAATATCTCCTCGGAAAATATGGCAGTGGGCCACTTGAATAGAATGAAGCAACGAAATAGTTTAGGGCCAGCTAGAGACGGTCAAAATTATGCTGTAGTACATTGTACGGGCTATATTAAAAATTGGCCACCCACAGGTATTGTGTCATTTTAAAATAGAAAGTTTGCATTAAACTCTGAAAGGAATTTCATACTTATAATAATAATATATATATAACATCCTTGAGTTTTTCGCTTAATTTTTATTTTATTTAAATGACGGTCGTCTTTCTAAGTAGGAAAAATATTAGATATGTTTGCAGGTGTACAAATTGATAGACAGAACGAAGAAGAGTTGCATGCATCACATTGCTGTTTAGTGGCCATTGGAAGGTTACAAGTCACTTCAACACCGAATACCAGTGACCTTTCTGGATCAAACAATACAGCTGAATTCATTTCTCGTCATTCTGTGGACGGGAAGTTCAGTTTTGTGGACCAAAGGGTAATGGGTATACTAGGATATCCACCAACTGAACTTCTAGGTAAAAGCTGCTTTGACTTCTTTCACCCGGAAGATCAAACCCATATGAAGGACAGTTTTGAACAAGGTAATTCGATGGTTTTCCTTCTCTTCTAATTTATTTAACTTGTCCTTTTTTATAGTTCTAAAACTGAAAGGCCAAGTTCTTTCGGTAATGTACCGTTTTCGTGCGAAAAATAGAGAGTGGGTGTGGCTACGTACTTCGGCTTTTGCATTCCTGAATCCTTACACCGATGATGTTGAGTACATTGTCTGCACTAACACCACTGCTAAGTCTTTGCATCCAGGCAACGAAACAACTCCCGAAACTACAGAATCCGTAGCATACCAGCAACCTGGTTTAGATTACAGTATGCAACGAAGAGATCCGGGACTTTATTCCCACATGCTTCCCACCTCGCAAATACAAAGTAAGTAAAACAATTTCTCTGAATTAAAAATATATATTTTACAATTTGATACGTAGTCCAGTAGAAAACACTTGAAGTACTTAATAATGTAGCAATTGTTAAAAGAAAAATTATGTTCAGCTCCCCAGCAAGTGGCTAGGCCAAGTAGTGGCCAGAATGTATATAGCAGTTATGAACCTACTGCGTCACCTATAACTTATGGTTCTCCATCTCAAGCCAGTGCAGGGACTAGCAGTACAAATGTTCTGAGTCGGTTAGCAAAAGGTACGACTACAAGTCCGACTCCTGCGGCAGCTCCATGGAGCCTGCGCCAACCACAGCCAGCTCCAGAAGGTTACCAGTATAATCAGCCTAGTCCTAGGTCACCGGGACCTACATATACTCAACTGAGTGGCGGTACCAGAGGTGCAACTGGGCCAACTTCATACCAATGGACTTGGCAAAGTTCAAATCAAGGCTCAGACTCTGGTGGTGCTGGATCTAGTGGATCAGGCCAACCACCGCAACCACAATCACATGAACTATCAGACATGTTACAGATGTTAGATCAAGGTGGTACGGCCTCATTTGAGGACCTGAATATGTTTAATACCACTTTCGAATAATAAATTAACTTGTGAATGGACAGTGGGTGTGGTTTCCGAGTTAGTGTCTTATCAAACTATGGTCTGACTTCGGAAAAACAGTAAAACCTGGCTATCAACGAACGCTTTATGGGTTTGTATCTATGTAGTGGTTATACATTTTACAGGTTTCCTTGTGCGTTTTAAACACTGGGGTGTGTAAAATATTTTATTGTTCCAACAGAGGAACTTGTTGCTTAAGAATATTTTACATATAGCTTTATTTTCCCTTTTCATATATTTTCGTATTCCTTTTTGAACTGTTACTGCAAAATTCTTTTTAATTGTATAGTGTTTATTTTTAATTTTTAAACATCTAGTTCCGAAAATTAGTGATGTCGTCTGACGTGTGTAAGGTCAAATTTAGAAAATATATAACAGCACTTTATTAAATTACAGGAATTGTTTATATAACGAAAAGACTGATATTGATCTTTAAACGAATAGTACTGTCACAAAACACCTATTTATGATATTTTCATACTGGCTTTAATCAAAGCTATTTTTCAGAATCTTTTAAGTCTTAATTGAATTGATTTATTATTAAACGTTTGGTTTAAAAATAGCAACAAGTTTCTCACATTGCCGTCATTGGCGAATTAAAACAAACACTAATAAAAGCTCATGGGTTGTTGCAGCCACAACAGTTTAATTATAATTAAGTAAAATGTAAAGAGTGTGTTATTTGTTTTTATTCTAAATCGCGAATATGTGACAACCCTTCGAGCGTATTAGAAAGCATATCACATTTTCTTTTAATTACTGGGTACCACTGTAGTTAATTTTAAGGAAGTTTAAAATAGGCTACAATTTACATTCTATTAACGGTAGTTGCAATAAAATCAAAACTATTTTTAACTTAAACAGCAAATATAAAAAAACAAGTTAACCTACGAAAAACATTTTTTAGATTATTGTTTCGTATCCATGTCTCATAATGACTAATTTACGTGTTTTTCATAATTTTGAGTGCAATTAATTTTTATTATAGTCATATTGTTAAAAATAGAAAAAAGGAGACTGTACTAAATTAATAAATAAATAAAATATGGGACTTACACCAATTACCACTAACATAATTTTACTGAGCGGACACGTGTTTCACCCACATCAAACGTGGTCATAAAATTGTGTTACTGGTAATCGGGCTGAGTATCCTATTTTATTTATTCACATATTGTTCATAAATTTTTCAACTGAAATCTTCAAGTTAATTTTCTAATTATGAACTCTTTGTTAGTTAGTTACCTAGTTAATATATCGTGGGAAAATATATTTTCTTTTTATTGCATACTACTGTAGATTTATTCCGTGCATTTTAAATTAATAATGCATCACGTACTTTGCGTAAGCCCTTCGTTTAATTGGGCAATTGTACAAATAAACTTTCCATACTGAATACCACTACAAAAAAAAAAATATTGGCGTCCAGAATGATGATGATAATAGCTTAAGTAACAAACAGCGTTAGACTTGTTTATTTTTGTTTTCTTTTATTTTTTTCTTTGTTAAACTAGTAGTTGCAGTTAAAAATATGACCTAAAACACGTTCTAGAATAATTAATTGTGAAAATGTAAACGTAAAAAAATTGTAAGTTAATAATAGTTTGATGAGCCAGTTTGTGTGTTAGGTATATTTAAAGAGCTGCAACATGTAATGCCTTTTGTGCTTTGCAAAATATGCTATAAAACAATTTTGTAAAAAGAAGTAGCAATTTTATATTAATATAATTATTACCATAATTGGTGTATTTTATTGAATTTTAGTTTCTAAACTTATTGTACAAAGCAAAGCACAGTTACTTTTTTAACATTAAAAAATTATATTTTAAAGCTACAAGTCAATAAATAATCAAATACCTTCCTTCATTTTTTAAAATGTTCCTTTAATTGAAATATTCAGCCGAAAAATACTTCACCTACAGGTAAGTCAAATAATAATTTTGTTTCTAAATCCTAATCCCCAGATTTTGTAGGATTAAGCAAGGACACCACTAATTAAATTTCTTAAGAAGAATTAAGTGCAGGAAGTGAATTGTGGAGGAATTTACACGTTTGAAAACTAGAACGACTTGATAGGACTAAGGCTGCTTGTAAAATAGGTAAATTAAGTATAAGAAATAGTAGTTTTTCAAACCTTATTTATTGTGGGTAAAAAAAAACAAAAATATATTTTTTGGCAATTTATTTAACCATGTACTTATTTTTTATCACAGACTCTTCCTTTAAAGTACAATCGTTAACACTATTGAGCTACAATGGTTTTAACAGCCTGATCTTTTTTTTTAATACAAAACTAAACGAGTAAATTTACTAACATAAAATCCACGCTATATGTATAAATTGTTTCTAAACAAAACAAATGTGGGCACGTTATACCGCAATATAAAAATCTATTTAGAACTAATACAATGAACATAATTTGATAATAGAATATATTTTTAAAGAAACTGCATTATCAAGTATATATGTTATCGACATTAAAATGATCCGAAAAGAATAATGTTTACCAAAATGTTCAATAGTAGTGTGTATAAAAATAGATTTTTTCTCCGAATCTTAAATAATGCATGGTTCTTTAGAAGCACATTAACCTGACCATCAATATTTTATAGACATCACGTACATAAAGTTAACAAAAAATATTGCATTGCGTATTTTAGTAACTAAAAAGGGCTAAAGTAAAAGATTAACTTGGAAAGTTCAGCAGATTGTAAAAATTAAACGAGTTATAAAATTTAAAACACATATCGAACAAGAACATATTACTTCTAAAATAATAAAAATCCAACTTAAATGATATTCTTAAATCAACAAATATGAAAAGTAACATCACATTCTTGTAGTGTGTACTTTTTCAATAACATTTTTTCCATGCAATCCTTACGGGACAAATAAAAAAGTATTTAAATGTTAGTTAGAATTTGTACTTTTTAAAAAAAATATTGGAAAAAAATCCTGAGAATCCAAGCTGCGTAAAAGAACAAGTTTAAAAATGTAAATAAACCCAAAAGAACACTTATAAAATACTTACATAAAATCCTTAAGTTTAACGGAGTAATTATATTACTGACTAGTATGTTAAATATTATACACACTTTTTTAATCTCATTTCTGAGTTCATAATAAACCACTCCAGATATAGTAACAGACGCACCTAACAAAACCATCGAAAAGTGCTTTGCGGTCAATCACACCAGTGTCAGAATTTTCAAAATTGTGGGACGTTCTGTAGACGCCATACAGGTCCTAAATTCCAATTAAAATTAAAAAGTGAATAATTTTACGTTTAAAATACCGATAACAAACTCACCCCTCGCGATGTGTGGAGATCCATTGAAAGCAGCATAAATGCTCCATCATATCGATAATGGAGAATAACATAATGTTGAATATTTTTGTCAGGAGATATAAAAGATCGAATATTTTCGCCATACTTGACAACAAGTAATTTAGCAAGCCCTTGATACCAACATAACGGTTGATTTAAAAGTGATCCCAAATTTGGTTGAATATCGGACAAATTTTCCAATCTTGCTAAACTTTTTAATTCCATAAACTCTGAATACGTTAATGAATTCGAATCTTGCCTTGAAGCCAACTTATTCCACAATATGTGAGTTCGACAATCAACCATACCTTAAATTAATAAAAATATTTTTATATAAATGCAAGTGTGATTATACTGCATTTAATTATTACCTTGCTCAACCATTTCTTGTATTTGTTTTTTAATTGAATTGGCTTGATCAAACATTAATTTTTGCATTAATTGTTCATGTGAAGAGTAATATCCCAAGTAATTAACAGCTTCTTGTTTAATTTCGACGTATTGATCTCTAGAGGCATCTTTTCTCTCGTTAGAGTTACTTTTTAAACTTTCTTCTAATGAATTTATCGAATTTTTTGACCCTTCTTTCTCATCTGTTTCTTTATATGAACCACTTTCACTTAGTTTTGAAACAGATGGCTCATCCAAAGACTTTTCTATATTTAAATCGATTTGAGGAGGAATTTCCTCAGAATCTTGAAATTTTCTAAACTTTGTGAGACAATGGAACGACGAAGACACTGTTCGAAATTTGCCCAGTTTGCGATCGGTTTCGAGTTTAGGATAAATTTCCCTTTAAAAAAGAAAATATATTAAAGTATATATTCAGGTTTTAAATTCGTACATTACCTTCTTGATATTAAAATGACATAATATTTTAAAACAAGAACATTATCTGCAAAATTTGATGCATTATTAAGTCTTGTTATTATAACGGTTATATCAAAATCATCGGTTTGCTGACAATCTTGAGAGTCTTTGTAAGACATCTGTGGCATATTTGAAACTTGAACTAACACATATTCATCTTCTTTACTTTCATTTTTTCTCATTGTAAAAGCTCTCATTTTATATTGAGATATGTTAAATAATAAATAATCATATAATTGTTTCCCTTCAGTTAATAAATCGCTGATAACAACAGTTTCTAAAAAGAGACATATAATTAAATTACTAATAAGACATGATTGTTATTGTTACCTTCATGAACTAAGTTTTGGGCGAAATTTGGTCCTTTATTATAATATTTCATAAAATCATCTAGGAAATTTGTGAGGTCGAATTTATCGCAGATTTTTGAATTAGTGGCATTTGATACGTAATCGTGGACACATCTCAAGTGAAAATCGTATGTGAAGGAATGTAAATGCATAAAAACTTTAATTCGATCGCATTCGTCTATAAAACTTAACGTAAACTGCAAGAAGTTTATTAAACAGGAAACAGTACTATAAAAATTATAATTATTTCCTAACCTGATTTATTGCAGTTCTAGAACTTGCTGTTTGTAATCTGCTGCACTCTATAGCGTACAGCTTTGTTGCCAAAAATGGCTCCGAAAATTTCATAGTAAAAATTAAAATACCCCCTAACATAGTTTTTTGGAAATAGAATGTGTCTTTTTGAATAAACTGAATTCCTTTTTTCTCGTTCCTGTAAAAATTATAATAATTATTACTAAACACAGTAATATTTTCACTTTTCTAAAAACGTTTCTACTTACGCATTTGAATTATTATTATCAATTTGCAATGGTACAAATCCGAGCCCTTGCAAATATCTTTGGTATTCTGTGATGAACGTAGCACATAAATTATAATGCCATGAGTCATCTTCAACATCAGCAGTTTTATTATTTAACAGAGGAACATTAAGAGAATGATCTCTGGTTGCGGCTGCTTGAATTCTCCATCTTTAAAACAGAACTTAGCAATATACAATTATACACAAAACAAAGGAAAATATAATACCTCGGCAAGAACAGAAATGGGGTGAAACAAAAATGTATAACTCGTGCATTTTGCTTTAGAATTTGTATCTGAGCTTCGGAACTGCTGCTAGTTCTTGATTGCCACATAGAATGCAGCTTCTTAAGTTCCTCTAGAAAAAAAATCATAAGTAAATAAAAATTTCACCAGTTAATTATAATGACCTACCTTTGTGTTTTTTGTCAGTCTTCTTAAGTTCATGCATTTCTATTGTGAAAATGGCCACAGGGTCGTTGTAGCATTGCTTTATGTTATGAAAAGCATCTCTGAATACATCTAAAGCGCCAAAAGAAATAGGATTGTTGGAACTGGATATTGAACCACGTTTATTTTTATCCTTTGAAAATTTTACAACTGCTTCAACATCACCCACAGCACAAAAGTAAGGATTACTAGGCGGTATCTAAAAAATAAAAAACTAAAATGAAGAGAACGGGGATGTAAACGAAATAATCAAAATTACTGTTTTTCTAATGAGGACTTGGTTGTGGAACAATCCAAGCTTTTGAGCAGTAACCGATGCAAGAATAGCAGCTCTCATATTCAACCACATACCAAAATGATTGATATATTCAGTTAATTTATCAACATTGTCCTTCGGCCAATTATAAGTGTATAAAACGATCTAAAAATAGGATTAGATTAGAATTTGAAAAAATCAACAACGAATAATTACAGTCACGTACGTTATCATTTTTAACCGATGCCCAGAAAATTTTCTGCCTAGGAACGAACTTTTTGTCAGAAGTAATAACAGGAATAAACTTTTGTGAATGTTTTAAAGTCTGTGTACTGATAACTCCTAAGCAAGCTAAATCACTATTGCAAGAAATTGAAGCTTTCCATTGTTCAAAATTGCGCGAAATAATAATGCACTTCTTTGGTGACTGTCCTGGAGAATATGGAACGTAGTAATTTAAAGAATTTCCAGTTTCACGATCTTCAACCAAAATGGAACTGAATACTTTCGGAAAGAGATGAGTAAATTGAGAAATTAATAACACCAATTCTTTTACTGTTATATATAACATATGAGCTTTAACTAAAGGAACTGCAATTTTTCTCACTGCAATTGCTTGAATATTGTTGCCGAATTCCAACCAATCAGGAAGCAAAGTTGAACAAATTTCTGTCATAACACCACTATCGCCTGACTCATGGGGTTCCAAATTAAATATTGGTAACTCGGCAGGGGTCTTTTTAATATCAGGAATGTCCTTTTCTTTATAGTCATCGAATGATATACACCTCCTGGCCGTTGAACCAATTGGAATAGTTCTTTTTTGCCTTGACATTAACGAACTCCTAAAGTCCAATTTTTCCTGATGTTTTCCCAAAACTTTTGGAATATTTTCAGTGCATTTGTTATCCAAGAAAACATTACAAATTATTTCTTCGCTTGTAAAATTTGTTATTGGTTTTATTTGGACTTCGCGTCCCTTTGAATTTTGATTTGACAACAATTTATATTTGCCATCTTCATCGGCTATACAAAGGGGATGCTGAAGAATATAATATTCCATTATAATGTCCCATGTAGCTTGTTGAACAGCTGTTTGTAGCTTTTGGTGTAAATTTTCTACATTAACCCTTCCTTGCTTCCAAAGGCGAAATTCCAAGTAACTTTGGAATGGATGAACTATATTTAAAAATATTGTAACGTAAATATAATATAATTCATGTAATATTAATTAAATAACCTTCTTCTAATGTACTTGTAGCGACGATTTCTTCGAATGTATGTTTCTTGAAAAGTTCTCCAAAATTTTCATCAAAATTATCAGTTACGTTATCAGATCCTTTAATTATTGCTAGAGCAATGCACACTATTGCTCGACTTCCTGCAGATACACTTTGACTTTGATTGTATATGAATATGTTATCTTCCATATCTTTATTAAACAAAAGGTCAGATTCCGTATAATCCTGTACATAAAAAAATAATAATTTAAAGAAAAAATTGTAATTTTACGAGACCGAAAATTATTTACCTTGAAATGAAACTGAGACCGCGAATCTGTATATTTTGGAATGTTTAAAAACTGTAGTAAATTTTGTTTTAAATAATGTGTAAAGGAATCCAAATATTTTAGTGCATAGTCTTGAATACTAAGCTGTAATACAAATCTTATTATAATTAATATATTTCAAACTGGATTCGATTTTACTCTACCTTTATAACTAGTTCAGGAGGTTGATAAGGTTTTTGTAAAAACTTAACATCTTCAGGGGTTAAGGGACACATAGCATTCCTAGCAAGCATTACAGATAAAAATTCGAGCACAGCATCGTCCAATCTCTTTTGCAAAACTTGAACCAATTCGCAACAAACATCTTTTCCTGCTTGTGTTATACCATGAACCTTTAAGATTAAGGTATCCTCTGTTATTTCTTCTTTTCCATCCTTTTCTCCAAAAGACCTTACTCTTAGGCGAATATCGGACTGAAAAATAAAAACTATAATAATAGAAACTGATCAGTACCACTAAAACAGATTCGTTACACTTGTGGTCGATGAAATGCTATTTTCTGATTGTGCGAGATCTCGTTTTTGTTGACTTAATGGAAGTGAAGCAATAGAAGGGCTTCGAGACACAGAAATATTTTCAAAATCATTTGACTTTGATACATTAGTCTTCGACGATCCCTGAACGCATTCGTGCAGTCTATAGTATTAATATTATATTAGACAGATGAAATTTAGAAATAAATATGCAAATACCTTAAATAGAAAACATTTGAGTTGATATCTTGATAAACAAACATGTTACTCCTATTTGAGACAGAAAACTTATCCAGAATTGTTTTCAACGCTTTAATACCCCTAGATAGACCAGATTTTCCAGGACCTATCTTTAGCCTTGGATGAAGAACAAAGTGCTTTTCCCACGTTACAGGACAACTAAAATATCCTGCCTTAAATCTTGTTTCTGCTTCCCTAAATATTTGTGGATACATTTCTACTTCATCATTTGTATCTAAAAAAACAAAAGAAACATTGTGGAATTATTACTTAAGAAACATCGAAAACAATTACCATCAACATTTTTAAATCTGTTGTAGAAAGGCTTTGAAGTATATGAAGTTAATGAGGACTCATAATTCCATTCTTTTGGATCATCATCTGGTTCAAGAAGAAGATCACAAACTCTTGTGTCATGTAAGCATTGAAGAAGAAGTGACTGATTGACTCGTTTACATAATTCCTTTACTATTTCTCTCATCGTCCTTTGAATTTGTAAATATGTGGCTACTTGAGGCGCAGGAAGCCCTAAAAACCTTTATGAAATTTTCAAATTGACTTTTCTTGCAACTATCATTTTAGCTAAGTTAATAAACGACTAACCTGCAATGGAAGTAGAATGTGACCGTCTTCTTCTCTATGGTCATTATTAACCAGAAGTTTGGAAGATGACGTCTGTTATTCATACTTTCCAGCCACCCAAAGTCTTCGTCATCTTCACTAACGTCCTCATCGTACCCTAGAATTATTTTGTAAAAAACAATGCAATCAAATACATAAAACATTTTTTGGTACGTACCCCCGTCACTTTCCATATTGCTTCCAGAGGAAAGCGATGTACTACTTAAAGGCGATGACATTTGTTCATTTTCTGGTTTAATTTTTTTCACTTGGTAATCATTATCTTTAGATGTGTCTTCAAGTGTAATTTGTTGGTTTTGGTGATGGTACATCAAAATATAATTAGCAGCGAACGATTCCACTGATTGTATATCTTGAATAGGAAGAGCATCTGCAGAGAAGGTTATCATTTCTTCAAAACTCTTCAGTAAATAATAAAACTCTTGTTCTTTAAATATTTTGTAGTTGGGTACTTGAACATCTCTGAAATCCTGCAAATAAATTAAATATCGAAAGTTTATTAAAATATGTTGTAGCACTGATTCACAGTGCATTTTAAGTATTTATAATTACATTGACGAATTTTTCGTGACTTTGATGTGATTCATATACAAAATGTAGGTCCACTCTATCTAATATACAACTGCTTCTTCCAGGGCTTTTTATTACATGATTAATAACAAAATTTAACGTTTCTGTTGTGACAGGATTCATATCTAATAATGCTGTTGTAATTTCATCTCTTAATAACCATTTTATCTAACAAAAATCACGATTACTAAAGATATTAATTCTCATTACAATTTTTTTACCTCATCTTGTAAAATAGCAATAGCCTTTCTTTGTTCTTCTGTAATGTCTCCCAGAGGGTCGTACCCACTAAATAATAATTAAATTATATTAACAGATTATTATAAAATCGTAAATAAGTGATATACCTGCACATACTGCTCCCATCAGATAAAGTACCGTCTATACTTGGCTGAAATCCTTCAGAACAAAAACTGGTAGTTCTCAAACCTTTCGAAGAATAATCATTAATGACATTAATAACTTCCGTGGGCAACGTTAAACATTTTATTCCAAGATAAACTTTCAATGCTTTGTTATCAAATTTTTGCATATCAATTTGCAATCCACCAATTACTTCCCCTAAAATAAGAAACCAAAAATAGTGTGTACGACATGACAGATGTAACATCCCGTATATACGTACCTAAACAAGTCGGTAAGACTGTAATAGAACATTCTGTACTCTTATCTTCAAGTATTAACATACAAATAAATTGTAAAAATAAGGGAGATGTACTATTTATGATGCATTCACTGTTTGTGTTTTCCGACTGCGTAAATTGTAAGGGTACTTCGGAGTCGATACTAGGTTCTTTTTCTTGCTTAGGGTCCCCTACACCTGATGGTGGAACAGACGATAATTCATCATCACTATCGTTTTTGTTGACAGTTTTTTCACAGGATGTAATATGACAATAGTAATATTTTGGGTCACTCGGTATAGGTGAAAATGCGGCATTTAAAATTTTAAGAAAACTATTTTTAATCAATCTGTGTAACGACTTTAATTCTGTACAAGGTGTAGGCCTTTGAAACACATTTAAGTCAACTTCCTCTGATTCGCGACAGTTTTTTAGATGTCCACATATCGTCTAAAATAATATTATAGATAGTATATAAGTACTTATTGAATAATACAGTTAAAAGTTTTTACCTGAATATACTGCGTTATATCAACATCATATACAACTTCTTTACATTGATCTATAGCAAAATGAACGTCAGATTCGTGAACGGAAGCACCACATTGTAAAGATGAAAACAGAGACAAGACAAAACATTTTGTATATGTTAATACCAAAGCTCGACAATGTTGCTGTGCGCTAGTTCTTTGATCAATAGTTTCAGTCTCTTCAGCTTTAGTTTCTGTACTACTACTTTGTGAAATAGTACTAAAAACAATTACCCAGTTAAAAACCCAAATTATGTTTACAAAAATAAGTAAATTTTACCTCAGCCTTTCGTTCGGTTTTTCTAAATTTACTTTATGCCTGTGATCATCATAAATATCATTTTGAGAGTGATTTTCATCACTTCCATTAACGAAACACTCAACCAAGGCAGCAAGGGGACAATCAAAAATATACAACGGTAAGGGAAGGCCACTTTTCTTTTCAGAAAATAAAATATTCTTTTCATTATGTGGTGAAACTAAAAACCTAATGTCATCTAATGTGGCAGGAACAAAAGTTAAAATTGCATGGGTTATAGAAATGCCTTTTATAAAACATCTCCATCTCGAAATGCAATTAATATTGGGAGATAAATAATCTAAAAAAAAATTAATAAGTACATTTGTAAATTATGTTTATGCAAGCACAATACCTCTGATAGAAGGGGAAATAGGACATTGTTTGGGAGGTGTATTAGGATGCCTGTTAATAATATGCCGAGTAAATTGTTCTGAATCTTCTGGAGATATATCAATCTCTCTATCATGTAAAGACTGTAAATTATCTTGAAGTGTTTCCAATAAAATTTTATTTGGTTTTCCAAAATCGTAATTGCTCAAAGAAGACGGGCGTTCGTCATCCACTACGGCAACAGAAATTACATAAAACAACTATCAATTATTTTCTCATTCACTTACTATCCACAAACATAGAAAATAGTAATTCTGTAAGAAAACAAAATTGTAGTAAACCAATCGGGTCGAAGTTAAATGGAATGTGCTGAATTCTTTGACTAATAGAGGGATTTATTTGGGCCCTAAAAAGCAATTAGTCTGAATATTTTACAACGAAATTTTGATAAGATAATTACTCAAAATCTCCCATTGATAACAAATCGGGCAAACTTGTTTTACTACTCTTACAATTCGATATTTTTCTTTGGCGACTCAAAGTACTAAAGCGTCGTGTGGGGGTGGGCTTTGGTAAAACCGGGGGTTTAGATATCTCCTGACACATCAGATTCAAATGTTCTAATGTTAATAACGAATTTATACAATGCAAATCAATGGTCTTCAACTAAAATTACGAAAGTAGAAACAGAAATAAAAAAATGCAGAAACAGAAATATTTAGGACTTACCACATCAGCAAGTTCGTAGTATCTTTTTCTACCAAATCCTTCTGGTTTTGGAGAAGAATCACTTACAGTACCATACTGCGGTTCCACCCAGACTTCAGTAACAATTTGAAGTTCAGATTCTAGTTCACTTTCAATTTCAGCATCATCTTCAGAACTACTTGTAAATTCTTCACCTTTCCACGCACTGTGAGGAGGAAATAAAACATACTGAATAATACAGTTCTGAACAGGCTCCATCTGAAGCTCTAAAACCATCGTTAATATTCCTGATGAAGAATGGGCGATGTTGAAGCCTTCTTTTAACCTAATCCTATAAAAGCGGGTACCAATGAAGTAACATTAAGACAATAAATGGGTAACAATTACCTTGATAAGGTACTTAACACGCGCGATATAGCACCTTCTTCGAGTTTTGGATTTGAACCGTGAGACGTGCTCCAAATCCATCGTCGATGATACAAATACCTCGAAAGCGTAGTAAATAATGTGCTAGTTAAAGGAGACGAAGCAAAATTAGCAAGGGATTGAGGTGGCTGAGTTCCATCCGGGAATATCACAGTCGATAAATCACTAGGCTTTCGTTCATATCTATATAATTAAAAGAAATACTACTACATGTTCATAGAAAGAAAGGGTTACGTTTGTTTGTTACCTTATAAGAACTTTTTCCAGAGGCTTCTGAAGTAAAGTACAACAAACGCTTTCTTTCGCCTTTAAAGGGCTTGAAAGATATGACAAGTAAGACAATTGCACTTTCAGTTCTTCAACTACCTGTAAGACACAATGGCGATCTAGTAAAAAGATAAATTAAAAGAAATACCATTTTACCTTATATCGTTGAAAACCGGGAGTGTTGTTAACAAACCCAAAATTTAAAACTGCACAGGGCAATTTAGATGTAACACGAACCAAACAAAACCAAGAAGGTATTTTTATGTCTTCAAAATAAACAAATTTCAAATAAGTATGATTGTCTATTAAAACAAAAGTAGCCCATTCAGCTAATAATCCATATAAAGCAGTTGCTGCCTGTCTACACTGAACTACCTAAAATTTTACAATATTGAAATTGACAATTTTAAGTCTGCTTTTCTTATTTTACCTGAAATCGTCTTGAAGAATTTGTCAAATGCATATGTCTTGGAAGGGGATGATCGTGTTTTAATATTAAGGATAATTTATGAGTATGAAACCATTTTCTCCAATTGTTTGTCTCAATCTGACAAATTGGTTGCCAAGCAGAAACAAACTTTGGACATGAAGGATCGCTAATAACAGAAGTTGAACAATGATATTACAATTTAATTCCAACAATTTTGATTTATAAATACCATGGGGACAATGATAGTTTAGTTGCATCATTCCCTTTAATGACAAACAATGGAATGCCATTTCTTACACTTTCAGGAAGCGTGTACCAAACTGTTGAATTCATAAAACTAGTAAAATGTTGCGCAAGTTGAGAATCGCCTGTAGACAACTGAGATAATCTCATCCAAAAACGTTCAATAACAGCTTGTCGATAAGAAGACTTAATTTCCTTTTTCATAAGACACGTTATATCATGTAAAAATTCATAGGGAGCTGGAATATCAAAGAATTAAAGAACCAAAGGTCCGTGAATTATGTTTTTTGCAATACCTAAAATTTGAACTTCAAAATTGGTACTATTTTTTTCACATGGCCACTGTGAAGTCATTCTGTATTGAATGTAAGTAAACGGTTTCCATTGTAGGTTTAATTTAACTTCAATTATACCATTATTACGACTTATATCCTAAAAACTAATTAATTAGTTTTTTTTATAATTACTTTATTCCACAGTTACATCTAAAGTGTAGCCCTCTCTCATTCTTCGTGAAAGTAAAAGCAGAAAAGAGGCGTTTATGTTTTCTTCCACTTGTTTTTTGGATAATATAGTAGGAACTCTGTTATTTTCAAAATTCTGATTTCTAGAATAATATGAAACAAATTACTATTATCTATATTATACCCTTAAGAAAAAAACATCTTACGGCAAGATCCATTTGCAACAGGGTTGCGTTTCGAAAATGAAACTGTAATCGTATTTCCCGTTACCAAAAAAACTCCATACCAAATAATAATTGTGATAAATGTTAAAAGAATCTGAATCACTTTTCTAAAACAATCAGTATTAGAAATTGACTCATTTTAGGGTAAAATTTTGTCTTACAATTTGTGGATAAGTGTCTAAACACGTGCCCATTGTAGATTGTGATAAAAAATGAAGAAGATCAGTGTAAGGTATGTAACCTGCACTACTATTGGGGTGAAAAGGGGAACCTACTTTCAAAAACGACACAGGAGTTCCATCATAATGTAATTGCAATAAAAGAGACTCCATTATGTTACTATCAGGCATGGCTACAACGCCATCAGTTATGACTAGAATATCTAAAAATAAATATTTGAATGTGAATTTAATTATAAAAGGAAAAAATGTGCTTATATGCTTTTGCATGAAGAAAAATTAATAAATATGAAAGCATTTTTTTTATATCACCTTTCTACAAATATCAATTTCTTAAAAGGTCAAGAGTGAATTGCTTTTTGTTATCACTAAGTCAATATTTACAAAAATGATACTAAGTAATGTGGATCATATAACACTAAGTCAGAAAAAAAAACTATAGAATAAAATCGATAAAACCCAAAATAACTTCTTAAAAAATCAAGTCAATACAATTATTATTATTAAAAGTAGAATTAAAAGGAAATACTTACGACTTAGGCAATTCTCAGGAAGTAATGAAATAGCTAACATAGAGTAACGTAACATATTTACAAAATTAACATCTGGTAAAACCATGGGCACAGTGGAAGAAACATTTTCGCTTTCATGAAGATCAAATAGGGAACCTACCATTCCCTCATTTTCAGCTTTTAAAATTTCTATTTGTTCATGAGCTAATGTAGACACTTGCGCAATTCTACCTTCTAAGTAATAGAATTGAGCTTCTATCAGACTTATTATCTCTTCAACATTACAAGAAGAAACTATAACACCTTTAACTAAAACTTGTTGTGCAGGGTTCATAAAAAATGGAGTATTCACTATCACTGTTAAGTATAATATTGGTCTATGAACTATTGAATTTCCAGGAATTATGAACTAAAAGTGAAATAAATATGTAGCATTTAAATAACATTAACATATAACACTTACTTCCTTGCAAATCCCTTCTAAACTATTTCGAAAGCATTTTAAAATTTCATCAAATAAAATTTCTCCTTTTTGAACATCAACAGCAGACTGAGAAGGGCTCATATCAATACAATAAACTAGTCTGTACCTGTGTGCTAGAAATTTAACCTGAGTATGAACTGTAATTAAATATCTGTTTGTTTTGGATGGTAATGTTTCTGCAGGCACTATCGAAACTATTTTTAACTCATTGGAGTCATCATCCTAAAATGATAATAGCATTAGTAAAAAATGAGAAAGAACAATTAATTTATTTTGTAATACAAATTACATACCAATCTAGTATTGTCAGTAAATGTTATAATTGTGTTTATTCTATCTAGAAACCACAATAGACGGTCTGCTCTTGATACAGGCACATTTTTAGGCAATAAAATATAAACTGTTGCAGCTCTTGCAAAGGAAAAGGGGCTAGGGTCTTCATTGTAGGAGAAATCCGTTAAATAATTGTCACTTATTCCTGTACATAAAAATTATATTTTATTTATAAAATTAAAAACCAATAATACATACCATTTAATGATGATAGGTCAACACCTTCATCAGAATCTTGTCTTTGAAAGTTTGGTTCCATAACTTAAATAAACTTTTTAACATTAGATTCACTTAACTTCCAGTGTAAGAAATGACGAAAACAACAGTGTCATTGTTCTTGATAATCCCAGCAAAAGTTCCTTAGTAATAAACAAACATTAACTGAAGTTCATTTAATATTGTTTAAATTTGATAACTTACAAGAGACGTAATATATGCCAGCTGTGTACGAATGTAGAGGTAAAACAAAACATACTGTTGAACAATATCCATTCGGAATTTGTCTTCATATTCATAACAACGACGAAATATTAATTTCAGATATCAACTACAAATATTTACAAGCTATCATTCACTAAGATTACATCACTTACTTCGACATAACCTTACTGCCATATAGGTTTTATGTACATCGTTTGTTTTGATTTATTAAACTACGCATGCACGTTAGCAAACTTTTAAAACCACCACCACTTACAAAGCTACAACTTTTGTCTGGTCTTCGCTTAAATTTTAAATGAATTTACTCTAAAATACACAAAAATTAGTTTTTACGTTCTAGCACCATCGCTTAATTGTTACTAAACAAAAAAAGAAAACTGTGATTTTTATGTAATTAATTACTACAACTTATAATAGATTAGGTACCTAATAAATAAAACTTACATTCAGTGAATACTAATTTGTTCTGAATGTTAATTGTAAAATTTTATTAGTTTATGTAAATTACAAAAAAACATATAAATAGTTTATATCCAAAATGAAAAAACATGATTTGGCAACGTTTATAAAGTCAAAATAAACCATGATTTTTTTCTACGTATTGGATAAAATCTTAGTCAATTAAAGTAGACGAATAAAATTAAAAATCATGCATCAATGCATCGCTACCAATCAATAAAATTGACCCGCAAGGCAAGTGAACACTTTTATTATTATAATTTAATTTAAAAAATATTTTCTCTTTACTGAATTAGAGATGGTGAAACTACTAATTTATAATAATTGCAGTGGATAATAAAGTACACTATTACATTTCTTCAGTAAAATACATGTTTTTAATAAAAAATAAAATGAATTACTTTTATCATCTATAAATAAAGTCTAATTTAATCCTTTTTTATTAGTTATATTCTTGTAAGTAATAGAAGTTTTCTTAAACTATGAAAAATTTGATTTGGCTTACTTTCCAATCGAAAAACAATTTAAAAGTCCATCATTTTAACATTTATTTAAATATCTATATTTATAATATACATTATGATATAGTTATAATTATAAATATTAAATAATTTACCATTTCTGCGACATAGTAATGGATTTATAAATATGCTTTGGAATTTATATAGACGCTATATTATTTACATTCGTAAATACATATGTATAAAGTTAGAATGAAAATGAGAAAGTTAACTACCTTGTGTAAATACAAGGTAATTAAAAGGGAATAAATGATAAATTTTACGAATTAGTGACTAAATATAAGTAAATAAATTATATTAAATCATCATAAAACTAGTTCCTTAGTGTGGAATATCCTTAATTCACAAAAATATTTTTTTAGTTTGTTCCATTTTAAGTTAAGTATACTTTGAGTTGATCTAATTTAATAAAAAGAAAAACGAGGGCGTTAGTCTGGCATCTTTTTTCAGTAAAAAGATAAAAAATGTTGACCTTTTAATGGTGAGGTCATCAGCCCAGTTTGTTTTATGATATTTCTTTAAATAGCAGATACAAATTAATGCAGGCTTACAAATTTCCTAAAATTATACATACAAAATTGTATGGATTTAAAACGTTTCTAAATATAAAACAGAAAAAACATATTTTTTACTTATTCTTAATATTGCAGGAAACAACTACCATTTTAATTAAATAATAGCACCTTTATATTTAATATTTCCTTAGTAACACAATCGCATTATTAAACGATGCAAAAAAATAAAAACAGTTTTTTAATGCTTCATAATGTTTATATTAAGAAGATAAAGACTTATTAACTAAAATGGATCATAATTTGTGTATAGAGGCATGTTGTTATAGATAATATAAAACTGATTACTGATTGTATTTAATAAAAACAAGTAAAATTAGAAAAGGTTATCTGTGTGTATATTTAACGTATATACTTGATATGTGCTTATAAAGATATTCGTCTGCAGACGCACGAAAGTAGCAAAAAATGGACAACATTTCAATTTATAGACAGATAATAATTTGTTATGTCTTCTAATCTACCTGATAATTTTTTTTACTTATGCAGTTCACTGTTTTTATTAAAAGATACACAGATATAAAAATAAATATTAAATTAAGAATAATTCGGGACAGTCTAAAAGAAAATATAGTTTAAAATTTACTAAAATTTCGATAATTACTGATTATACAAAATATATAATTATTTAATTAAGTTAAGTACATAATTAATATTAAATATTTTTAAATAACAGCATTTAATATAATTTTAATAAAGAAAATAAAAGGATCAGTATTTTCTAACTGGAAAAAAGTCTCTGTTGAATCCAATCAGTAAAATTCAGCATTTTAAAATACGGTTGTGCAACTAAGCACATATGAAAGTCAAGAAAAGATAATTTACTTCTTCTATTTATTAATGTATTTGTCTGTTTGTGTCTTGTGTATACGTGTAACAACCGGCCGAAGTGAACAACTACCAATTAATTTAAATAAATAGCATTATTAAGAGACGATTAGTGATTTAGACAATAATTATTTTCTTCATTTGCTGATAAATGTTATACATAAACTAATTACAGATGCCCCTGTTCTGTGAAAATTTAAAAACATACTTCATAAATCTTTATGATCGTAACAGGAAAAATCGCTGTAATTATTGTGAGTACTTCATAATATCATTAAAATAGATAATAATTATCACAATGAATTTTGTAGACGACTTCGTAGAATCGTTAGGTAGACATTAACATATAAATATTATCTAATTAAAAAAATGGACATTCTTGTTTTTCAAAAATCTAATTATTATGTATTTTACATTTTTCAAAGTTAGTGATAATTAAATATTCTACAATCATTTTAACAAACTAACTATATTAAATTCAAAAAATACCCTTACAAACTCAAAGCTCAAAATATAAAAATAAAACAAAAATATATATTTTTTTCTTTCGATTGGATAATTTTTAGATTAGTTATGATTATGATCTTTCTATTTTTTTAAGGCAATAACTGAAAAAAAAATCTACTTAACTATTCATATAAACGTACCTTTGGATTTTTTAAGCCCGCGCAATCTGTCTTTTTTTATTGTATTAATTGAAGATGTCCTCCGTAGTAGAGGACAAAACGTCTGGCAAACCAAGCCAAAATCGACCACGGCAACTCAGCACGGATATAATTCCAATTATTAATATAACTTTAGTTTTAAAGAGAATATTCTTAACTGAACTTGAATTTATTTCTTTATCGAAAATGAAATCGTAGGAAAATAAATAAATAAACGAAATTTGATTACTGATACATTTTTTTAATTAAGGAGTGATCGGTTCGAAATAAATTAATTGCAATCTTAGTTGATGAACATAAACATAAGAAAAATTAATGGTTCAGTATCAGTATCTGCAGAGCTTGCGTTTTTATGTTATTTTTTATTCTGATGTATTTTATTTCTCAGAGTTATATGTTTTATCCAAATGTTAAAGATGGCGATTACTGTAGCATTTATTTTAATTCTTTAAAAAATACATTAGGAAGAAATAGACATTAGATAGCTAGCATATTTTTTTATAGAAAAGCATAAAGTTTCAAAATGCTCCACGTTGACGGACAGGAATACGAAAGGTATATAAATAAATAGTTTACTTTATAATTAGCTCACAATAATGCAGACAACTATTATTTATGCAAAATTTGGCTGAAGAGTCCGCAGCTCCCTTTACCAATTATGTACTTAATTTGTTCAAAGCAATTAAATTCTACGCACTCTGAATAAAATTAACTCCAGTCATATGCGATAAGAGTTATTGTTTAATTGCTATCTAGATACTACATGGCAGTTATTACGAACTCTATGATTAGTTAATAAGCATAGAAATCAAATTTGACATTTCAGGATTATGTTAAATACACAGAACATTTTCAAATTGAATTAAGAAGTGAATATTTATTTCAAAATTAGACTTTTATTTGTTCTTTTCTTTTTATTTGATTGTTAACTAAAAATTTATTACTACGAACAGCTTTTTTATTTTTAAATTCTCCAACAATGTTAGTACATTCAGTACGAATGACTTTTAAATTACCAAGATCTAAATTATGATTACTTTCTACACAATGTTCTGAGGAGCCTGATGTTTGACATTTGTTTTTAATACTGTAAACATGTTCGTTAATTCACTATTACCAATAAAAGTAACTGTAAAATCTTTGCCATTTAATTGATATATACCACTTTTATCAGTTTTTGCTACTTTCTGTCTATTGTTAATTAATTAGAAATGAGCCTACTTCACGTTTATAAACTTCTATTGCTATTAGTTATTGTAACCTATTCTTAACTTTATTACTTATATTTTTAACAAAATTTTAAGTTAAATGCTTTATCCTTTTATTTTATATTATCACAAAGTGACGTCTGTACATAATTTGAATTTGAAATATTTCGTGCCAGTCTAGATAGCTGATAATCTCGTTACCAGTAGCACATACGTAATTATTACAATACAAAAAGTCTTATTTTATTTAATTATCGTGATAATTAATTACTGTAGATGTATTTAATTTTTATCAAAGTATATTTATAACTCGGTTTTTGCAACAACTAACGATGATTTAACAAATAAAACTGATACATATCATGTTTGTTACTGTCGTCAATGACGTACTTCCTTCCAGTTCGCTATTTCGTTTGCCTACTATCGCATCTACTACGTTTTCTGGCTGTTGTGAAATTTTATCTGCATTTTTGATTAAAAAAGTTGGAAAAAAGTTAGGATAGATACAAAATTTATATCAGAATAGATTCCAGAATATCAGTTTTATATACGGTATGTATTGTTTTATTCGGGTATCAGATTATTTGTACGATTCGCATTAAGTAAACGGGCAGTACGGAGTTGATTACGCCATATTTGATAATTTAGGAGAAGCTTGAAAACTTTTTATATCGATCATTTTGTGAAAAATAATAGCCATCAGTTCTGTGTAAACAAATTTATTATATGAAATAATTCACTTTTTTATTTTGGTAACAGAATAATTACCATTTTCATTCATTAGGATTTTTTCCTACAAAATTATTTTTGACTAATTTGTTCTTTTCTTTTCAGAGATACATCTCGGAATTTATTTATTTGTTTCTGCCTTAAACAGTTCAACCTAAACAGACAGTGTAGTCTTATACTACCTTATTGCCCAGAGGTAAGATGACTGAAAATATTTGATATTATACTATTTTAGTTGGTTTTCGGTGCATGTCTTTATTGTATTTCATGTTGTATTAATTTAACATAGCTAATTCGTTTTTTTTGTTTTAGTGCCTGCAGATTGACCGATAAATGGGAGAGAAGATTGATTACTGATTAAATAAGTTGTCTACTACAGTATTATTCCTGCTGGAGTTTGTTTGCTTTTGTCTTTTCACTTGTGGACTATTTTTCAGTCAATTAAGGTAAGAACACATGACATAATATAATTATACTTAATATGAACAGAAAAAAATTATTTGACATTGCTTTAATAACCTGTTATGCTCATTTCTTTACTAGGGAGGCTAAATTGATTTTATTTTAATACTGTCATGGCATTTCAGTTTAGAAGAACATTATGAAAACTGTGGATGCCATGTGTTATGAATCATTGGTCGTATCTGTCCTCTTTCAGTCCAGGGTGTAGCAATACGTGATGGAAGTATAAAAGTGCCCTTTTCCCACTAAAAACAGAGGCAGTATGTTGCCAAATAAACGATTTATGAAAAGGAATTGGTATGTGTTACATTAATTAATATAAGATAGCAGATATACTTAAACATTTTTAACTATTCTCAACAGTGAAGTTATAAGAATCATTTCAGAAATGTTAAAAGCAGAATTAAAGTAGCACTGTGTTTTATTGCAGTAGCATGAAAGTCAGCATAAAATAAGCGATAGAGCATTGGTTATAAATGTTACATATTTTATAAACCATAATAGATGCTAGTTAATGTTAAAGTTAGTGATGCCATGTCTCTATTTTATGTATTTAATAGTGTAGTTAATTTGTCTTTCTTTTCTTCACCGTTTCTCTAGGTTGGCTGACGAATGAGAGAGCATTGAAGTACAATGGTGTTGTTGGTTTCCTGGACCTGCTTTCCTTTGATGTCTAAACTATGCAGATCATTTTCGACTGATAAATGAGAAGACCTGGATATTTATTTGGACACCAATGAAACAAGTTATCTGCAATGGCATCCTTGGATTTAGTTTGCTTTTTACACTTGTAATGTGTAAATTGCGAAATTGTGTGAAAATTAAAAATACTCGGTAAGTTACCACGTAATTTCAAACAGTTGAATTTTGCTAAACATCGTATTTCTTGTTTGTTGGTGTGTTACTTTTTATTTGTTGCTTCCTATAAACAAAAATTCTTTTTTACTTCACGTGATCTTTATTTGTGAAAGACTTTCTACAATATTTTCGATTTTTTTGCAGAAAATTGTAGTTACGAGATGGCAATAATTGGTGTCACTTTGGTCCCTCTTCTCTCATGTTGTATTGCAATGTCGAAACCGTCTTAACAATCTTAGAGTGAACTTTAGAGATAGCAGCAATTGGCAATTTTAAGACTGTTTGACTGTTTCGGGAATGGATTGGATCGAAAGGTAGGAATTGTTTGAATTAAATAAATTAACCGTTTTTGCAGTCAACTGATTGTTTTTTCTGGAAGTCACTTGTTTCGTTATACTTTAATTTGTTTTCGAGTTGATTTAATTTTGAAACAAATAATAATAACAACTGTGCCAAATGAGGAGTAAAAGGCACCAAACTTTTGACAAATTTAACATAATCAGTTATTAATTTACAAAAACCTCTTGCTTTCCAAAATAGTTTTTAATTAATTGGTTTTATTTGCTAACAACATTGAATTTTGGCTGGCCTTGTTTGCGATCTTCTTTGTTATTTATGATTTGATTGCATGCATTGCATGTATTGATGTGGCAAAGAAAATAAAATGACGATGTGGTGTTTTTTTAGTATTGAATATTTATTTGTTAGTAATATCCTTATGACGTTATTAACAAAAGTGAAGTTGTGACGTTTGAAATGTTTACTTGAGGTTAATATAGCGAGCGAAAAGGAATAGAATTGTGTTTTGTTGTTAATTGATTTCGTTTATGTAATTAATGAAAACCAAAAGATGACAGTAAAAAATAAATAGATAACGCTAGAAAACTTCTGTCGTTCTAAAAGTGAAATTTTCTCGTGGACCCAGCAAAAACAGCAAAAAACTGTAGATGTTAGCTCCAAAAGACAAAAGCGGGAAATCCAATCAATGATTTCAATGCAAATGCGATTTAATTGCAATAAAAATGAAGTTCAGTTATTGATAAATTTAAATAGAAATGTATAGCTTATTTTTATATAGTATGCGTCACTTACTGTATGTACGTATAACATAATATATGGTTCGTTGTTTCTGATAGAAATTGTGTGTGTAAGAATAAGGAATGTCTAGAGGAGAATTAAGAACTTAAAATTAAAAAGCGGGATATTTAGTTAGAATAAAAACGGTAAAGCAGGAGATTATTTGAAAAAGCGGGAGATCTCTTAAAACAGGAGGCTTGAGAACGCTGTAACCAAAATCAGCTGGTATATTCAAGTTTATCGTAACATAACAAGGCATTCTAAAAATAGAGGTAACACGTGTTTCGCCACCGCCAAATTATTGATTTTCTTTCCTTCATTCTGATATTATTTTTAACACACACACACACACATATAATGTTTAACATATATTATAATTAATTTTGTTCCTGTATTAAGCGCTCGCTTTGCTTGCCAAAAATTCGGTATTATTACATTGAAATTCTTTCCCTTTTTTAATAATAAAAATAGTTTGCCTGTTTCATTTTCATGGAAAAAATAAAACATTTAAATTGTGATTTTTAATTAATCGATTAAAAGAAGATTATTGGGATAATCAACAGGTTACAAAACGTTTTAGTCTATTTCTTATATTAGATGAAGTAGGTATTGACATTGTTGTACATATTTATTTTGCGAAACAAAATTAATCAAGCAATAACGGCTGTTTTTCTGCGTATGTACATATAAAACAAGTAACTTCTCGTACTGGTTACTCTTTTTTATTTTTTTAAATGTTAAACAATACGAATGGGTGAATAAAAAATAAACACTCACTCATACTGCTTTTTATAAAGGCCACTGCAGTGTAATATAAATAATAAATAATGGCAAATAAACAACTAAAGACAATGACTGTAACAAGTAAGTGTATTAGGTATATGTTAGCCGTTCGTTTATTTTTTTATTACTGACATTTTTGTTGAACAACTGGTTTACTCCTTAATAAATAGTGAGTAGTTTGTTAGAAATAAAGCATGGAAAGCATTGGTTTTCTATTTGTACTCTTTATCGATTAACATGTTTCTGAATAGGCATTGCTATACATATAACGAAAGTAGTATGGCATTTTTTGAGAAATAATTGAGAAAACAGACCCTTGTTGTCTCCAGTTTCTTTGCGAAAATTTAATTTAATATTGTACATAATAATTTTTGGGGTTCTGTACTGAAAAAGGGTAAAAAGGTCACAGTGGATTATATCTGAGCAATTATTACTACTACTTATTGTTGTTTATTTGGAATTTACGTTTTAGAAATACTTGTATCTATTAAAAATCAAAGAAACAATCGTATTACTGTCCAGTTCACTATCACTATTTAGACACTACATGGCAGTTATTACATACTCTATGGTTTTTCAGTTGGTATGTCAATTTGACATTTCAGGGTTTTGTTAAATACGTAGAAGTTGTTTATTTATTTATTTTATTAAAACCAGTACAAGATTTACATAAAGAGTAAATTCTACAAAGGTGTGCTTAGATACCTGTTCGTATAACTGGTTATACAAAATCTTACAAACTACATGGACCATAATCTAGAAATATCTAATATTAAGAAGTTATAATTTGCTTCCAAATTAAACAATAATAACACATATCTCATTATAATACAAGGTAGGTTTATTTATTTTGTAATGTATTTCGTTGTTTTCTTGCTTGTGAATTATCTCGCTGTCAGATAACTAGTTTGCATTAATAATTTGGTAATTATCAACTTCCGTGCAAATACCATGATCTAATTAAAAGAGGCTAGGCCGGTGGTCGGCAAGCATGATTTTAGTTTCTCGATTATAATTGTTTTAAGAACTACTTTGTTTTCGGTCATTCTTCGATATTTTTGAAAATAAAATTCACGAAATGATTATCAAGATGTTTGGTTATGTTGAGCAACGTCAAATTTAATAAACTTGAAACCTATAATCATAAAGACATAACCATAGATAATTACAATTACAACATCCTACAAAATCAAGCATCTATGGTTTCTCTCCTTTTACTTGGGATTATCTACGTTCTCAAAACTATTCGACGTAGGTCTTGCTCGCGATGACATTTGACGGAATACACCTCGCCATTTTCTTTTAGTATTATACTTACTTTTCGTCGGTGCCTGTTGTTAATTTATTTCGTGTTTTATTTATTTATTAGTGTAGTTAATTCTTTTTTATTGAATTGAATTCTAACTCTATTGAAATGACGAATCGTCTATTATGGTAATTTTCACTTCGGACGTTTGCTCAATCAAAGGTACGAATACTTGCAATTATGTAGGTATTTGATATGCACGAAGAGAACGGTTTGGCACTACTTTATGTACGTTTTCTGCTAGAGATGTTTAAATTAAGTGTTTTTTATATTTCCATAAAATTTTAATTTTATAGGAACGTTATAAAAACTGGATGCCATGTGTTACGAAGCATTGGTCACACGTCGATCCTCATTCTTTCCAAGATGTAGCAGTACCTGAAGGAAGCATAAAAGTGCCTTTTTTGTACTGGAAACAGTGGCAATGTGTTGGTGTTATAAAGAGAAGGATTTATGAGGATGAATTGGCAAGTAACAACATTAATTAAAGATAGTAGTTGCGAAGTTTTCATTAAATTATCCCAGAAAGTTCAACTTCTTAGACATTTGTAACCTACAAAAATGTAAAATGCAGAATTTAAGTACAGCTAGAGCAACGTTCTTTTCCAGCAGTGTTAAAGATGTTTTTCTTCGCTGTTTCTGTAGATTGGTCAACCAATGAGTGAGCACTGAAGGACAGTAGTGTCCTTTTTCCTGGACTTGTTTCCTGTTAACATCTTCACATTGATGCAATATGCAGATGATTTTCAACTGATTCGAGTGGGAACACCTGGATACCAGTGAAGCGAATTGTGTGCAGTAGTATCGTTGGATCTAGTGTGCTTTTCACACTTGTAAACTTTGGAACGTGACATTCTACAATTAATTAAGGTGAGAATACATGATATTACTAATATTAATTACTCGTTATTAATCTGTTACCACCGTATCTGTTTCAGGTCGCCGTTGGAGAAGACAAAGAAGACCGTAGTTAGAATGTTTCTTTATTTTATTTTGCATGTATTTAGTTCATTTTATTTGAATTCATATTTAATTTTGCATGCTATTTAGTTGAATTAATTTTTATTTTGCACTTTTTTTTTAGTTCATATAGTTGAATTCATATTTTATTTCGATCAAGTTATTATTTTGTATGTTATTCTGTTCATATTTTATTTTGCATGTTATTTTGTTTGAATTGTTTTTTATTTTGCATGTTTTTAGCTCATTTAGTTGAATTCATCTTTTATTTTGCATGTTATTCAGTTTATTTTATTTGAATACCTTTTTTATTTTGCATGTTTTAATTTTTTTAATATATTTTGCATGTCTCTTGCTTACCTCTTCGCTTTGCTTACTGCACATTCTCGCTATTCCGCTTCGCATTTACACTACGTCTTCTACATGATTCAACGTTTCGTTATCGTGTTCAATTCTCTTCTCAGCTTTGTGGGCCTAGGGAGGGCCTCCCCGAACGAATCCCCTTAGCCTTAGCTTTTTAGTTGTTCTTTTAAGGTACCTTAGGTACCTTAACGCGAGTCTACCCTAACGTTACTTCATTTCAGACGGGGTACAGTGGGTTATCTGGAATAGGAGGAATAGCCGACTGCCCAGCTTATTTCGTCGAAATCTGTCCGATCTTTTCTACCAATCTATTAGTCTTTGTCGTTAGTCCTGCTAATGCTCTATTCGCTTTCAGATAAAATGGTATTTCCTAAGAAGACTGAAGACATCGTATTTCTTTCTTTTTGTTGTATTTTCTTTGTTTTCTTGTATTTCTCTTACAGGTATTTTGTTGTTTTTACCTTATAAACTGTTATATTAATGTAATCGTAATTTAATCTAATAATTAGCTCTTCCAAATTCAGTTTTTGCCATAATTGTTCAAACCAAATTCAATTTTATTAGTAATTTTAATCATTAGAAGTAATTTGGGTGGATAGGGTGGCTATAAGGGGTGATGTGGAGGCCACAGAGTGTTAGGGGGCCTTTTTGTCCCAAACGTAGTATTCAAATATTAATATAACAGCTTATGAACAACAGATTGTACATAATTTTGTCTTTCTCTTACAGGTATTTTATTCTTTTTACTTTTAAACATTATATTGTGCATAATTTTGTTGTGATTATAATAAAATCTTGTTGAAATGTATTTATTCTTGATTGATAACACTATGGTAACATGTATATCATTAAATAGTGTAAATAAATGATTTGTTCTGTATAAATAGGTGTATCAATAAAGAAATGTATGTTTTTGCATAGTAATTAGAATATGAATTGTAAAGTTATTTAAAATACAGATGTTTCTTCTACATTATGTACATTACTGATCTAATTAATAAATAAATCAAAATTATGGCTTATATTTGTTCTACTCCATGTCCATTACTGGTCTAGTTAATAAATAAATTAAAATTATGGTTTTTTTACTTGGTAACAGTAGTATAACATAATGTCAGTTACTTATTCTTTTGAACACTAGTGATCCGACTTGTGAATTATTTTTCGAAAAATAACTCTTTGGACTTATGCTCTCCTGATACAAATGTTGAAAATTTTTCAAAATACCACATACGAGGTCTAGCCAACAAATAGTTTGACAATTTATATATTTTCAAAAATCGAATTTTGTTTGTCAAAATATTTGTTGACCAGACCTCGTATGTTAACAGAAATTCAAAATTTTGGAAAATTTTCGACATTTGTATTAGGAGAGCATAAGTTGCCGTGGACTAATTTATCGAATTTAAATTGAACATCTTATATATCGTTATGTCAAAAATTTGAAACTAGCATAAATAAGTCAGCAATTTGATCAATATACTTCACTTAATGCCATCTTTTTTGAATACTTTATTGAATTGATAGTGTTGGTTAATGAGAAAATAAAACAATTTCTAATCCTTAACACATTTATTCAAAATAATTCTTAAGAAAGTACAATTTAATTACTTAATCATGTTTATATTTACATAAAACTATAATAGATTAATTGACTTATTTAATACAATATATACTGCATACATTACAGCTTGATTTACAAACAATACACAGATAGTATAATTAACATCATATACATCTTTAATACAAATTGACAAGAGTTTATTACAATTAAATGCGATTACCGTTTACAGTTTATGCTTTATAAACTGTTATACTAATATCTGAATATTATTTTTGGGACAAAAAGCCCCCTAACACTCTGTGGCCTCCGCATCACCCCTTATAGCCACCCTATCCACCCAAATTACTTCTAATGATTAAAATTACTAATAAAATTGAATTTGGTTTGAACAATTATGGCAAAAACTGAATTTGGAAGAGCTAATTATCAGATTAAATTACGATTACATTAATATAACAGTTTATAAGGTAAAAACAACAAAATACCTGTAAGAGAAATACAAGAAAACAAAGAAAATACAACAAAAAGAAAGAAATACGATGTCTTCAGTCTTCTTAGGAAATACCATTTTATCTGAAAGCGAATAGAGCATTAGCAGGACTAACGACAAAGACTAATAGATTGGTAGAAAAGATCGGACAGATTTCGACGAAATAAGCTGGGCAGTCGGCTATTCCTCCTATTCCAGATAACCCACTGTACCCCGTCTGAAATGAAGTAACGTTAGGGTAGACTCGCGTTAAGGTACCTAAGGTACCTTAAAAGAACAACTAAAAAGCTAAGGCTAAGGGGATTCGTTCGGGGAGGCCCTCCCTAGGCCCACAAAGCTGAGAAGAGAATTGAACACGATAACGAAACGTTGAATCATGTAGAAGACGTAGTGTAAATGCGAAGCGGAATAGCGAGAATGTGCAGTAAGCAAAGCGAAGAGGTAAGCAAGAGACATGCAAAATATATTAAAAAAATTAAAACATGCAAAATAAAAACGAATTCAAATATAATAAACTGAATAACATGCAAAATAAAAGATGAATTCAACTAAATGACATTAAAAACATGCAAAATAAATGATTAATTCAACTAAATGATATTAAAAACATGCAAAATAAAATATGAATTCAATTAAATTAACTAACTACATGCAAAATAAAAACTTGATCGAAATAAAATAAAGAAACATTCTAACTACGGTCTTCTTTGTCTTCTCCAACGGCGACCTGAAACAGATACGGTGGTAACAGATTAATAACGAGTAATTAATATTAGTAATATCATGTATTCTCACCTTAATTAATTGTAGAATGTCACGTTCCAAAGTTTACAAGTGTGAAAAGCACACTAGATCCAACGATACTACTGCACACAATTCGCTTCACTGGTATCCAGGTGTTCCCACTCGAATCAGTTGAAAATCATCTGCATATTGCATCAATGTGAAGATGTTAACAGGAAACAAGTCCAGGAAAAAGGACACTACTGTCCTTCAGTGCTCACTCATTGGTTGACCAATCTACAGAAACAGCGAAGAAAAACATCTTTAACACTGCTGGAAAAGAACGTTGCTCTAGCTGTACTTAAATTCTGCATTTTACATTTTTGTAGGTTACAAATGTCTAAGAAGTTGAACTTTCTGGGATAATTTAATGAAAACTTCGCAACTACTATCTTTAATTAATGTTGTTACTTGCCAATTCATCCTCATAAATCCTTCTCTTTATAACACCAACACATTGCCACTGTTTCCAGTACAAAAAAGGCACTTTTATGCTTCCTTCAGGTACTGCTACATCTTGGAATGAAAGAGGATCGACGTGTGACCAATGCTTCGTAACACATGGCATCCAGTTTTTATAACGTTCCTATAAAATTAAAATTTTATGGAAATATAAAAAACACTTAATTTAAACATCTCTAGCAGAAAACGTGCATAAAGTAATGCCGAACCGTTTTCTTCGTGCATATCAAATACCTACATTATTGCAAGTATTCGTAGCTTTGGTTGAACAATCGTCCGAAATGAAAATTACCATAATAGACGATCCGTGATTTCAATAGAGTTAGAATTCAATTCAATAAAAACGATTTAACTACACTATTAAATAAGTAAAACACGAAATAAATTAACAACAGGCACCGACGAAAAGTAAGTATAATACTAAAAGAAAATGGCGAGGTGGCTTCCGTCAAATGTCATCGTGAGCAAGACCTACGTCAAACAGCTTTGAGAACGTAGATAATCGGAAGTGAAAGGAGAAAAACCATAGATGCTTGATTTTGTAGGATGTTGTAATTGTAATTATCTATGGTTATGTCTTTATGATTCTAGGTTTCAAGTTTATTAAATTTGACGTTGCTCAACATAACCAAACATCTTGATAATTATTTCGTGAATTTTATTTTCAAAAATATCGAAGAATGATCGAAAACAAAATAGTTCTTAAAACAATTATAATCGAGAAACTAAAATCATGCTTGCCGACCACCGGCCTAGCCTTTTTTAATTAGATCATGGTATTTACACGGAAGTTGATAATTACAAAATTATTGATGCACACTAGTTATCTGACAGCGAGATAATTCACAAGCAAGAAAACAACGAAATAAATTACAAAATAAATAAACCTACCTTGTATTATAACGAGGTATGCGTTATTATTGTTTAATTTGGAAGCAAATATTAACTTCTTATTAATATTAGATATTTCAAGATTATGTTCTATGTAGTTTGTAAGATTTTGTATAACCCGTTATACGAACAGGTATCTAAGCACACCTCTGTAGAATTTACTCTTTATGTAAATCTTGTACTGGTTTTAATTAAATAAATAAACAACTTCTAGGTATTTAACAAAACCCTGAAACGTCAAATTGACTTACCAACCGAAAAATCATAGAGTATGGAATAACTACCATGTAGTGTCTAGATAGTGATAGTGAACTGGACAGTAACACGATAGTTTCTTTGATTTTTAATAGATACAAGTATTTCTAAAACGTAAATTCCAAATAAACAACAATAAGTGGTAGTAATAATTGCTCAGATATAATCCACTGTGACCTTTTTACCCTTTTTCAGTACATAACCCCAAAAATTATTATGTACAATATTAAATTAAAGTTTCGCAAAGAAACTGAAGATGACTAGGTCTGTTTTTTCAATTATTTCTCAAAAAATGCCATACTACTTTCGTTAGATGCATAGCAATGCCTATTCAGAAACATGTTAATTGATAAGAGTACAAATAGAAAACCAATGCTTTCCATGCTTTATTTCTAACAAACTACTCACTATCTATTAAGGAGTAAACTAGTTGTTCAACAAAAATGTCAGTAATAAAAAAAATAAACGAACTGCTAACATATACATAATACACTTATTTGTTACAGTCATTGTCTTCAATTGTTTATTTGCCATTATTTATTATTTATATTACACTGCAGTGGCCTTTATAAAAAGCAGTATGAATGAGAGTTTTTTTTATTCACCCATTCGTATTGTTTAACATTTAAAAAATAAAAAAAGAGTAACCAGTACGAGAAGTTACTTGTTTTATAGGTACATACGCAGAAAAACAGCCGATATTGTTTGATTAATTATGTTTCGCAAAATAAATATGTAAAACAAAGGCAATACCTATTTCATCTAATATAAGAAATAGACTATAACGTTTTGTAACCTGTTGATTATCCCAATAATCTTCTTTTAATCGATTAATTAAAAATCACAATTTAAATGTTTTATTTTTTTCATGAAAATGAAACGAGCAAACTATTTTTATTATTAATAAAAGAAAAACAAAAAAAGGAAAGAATTTCAATGTAATAATACCGAATTTTTGGCAAGCAAAGCGAACGCTTAATACAGGAACAAAATTAATTATAATATATGTTAAACATTGTATGTGTGTGTGCGTGTTGAAAATAATATCAGAATGAAGGAAAGAAAATCAATAATTTGGCGGTGGCGAAACACGTGTTACCTCTATTTTTAGAATGCCTTGTTATGTTACGATAAACTTGAATATACCAGCTGATTTTGGTTACAGCGTTCTCAAGCCTCCTGTTTTAACAGATCTCCCGCTTTTTCAAATAATCTCCTGCTTTACCGTTTTTCTTCTAACTAAATATCCCGCTTTTTAATTTTAAGTTCTTAATTCTCCTCTAGACATTCCTTATTCTTACACACACAATTTCTATCAGAAACAACGAACCATATATTATGATATACGTACATACCATAAGTGACGCATACTATATATAAATAAGCTATACATTTCTATTTAAATTTATCAATAACTGAACTTCATTTTTATTGCAATTAAATCGCATTTGCATTGAAATCATTGATTGGATTTCCCGCTTTTGTCTTTTGGAGCTACCATCTACAGTTTTTTGCTGTTTTTGCTGGGTCCACGAGAAAATTTCACTTTTAGAACGACAGAAGTTTTCTAGCATTACTGAGTTATTTTTTACTGTCATCTTTTGGTTTTCATTAATTAAATAAATAAACAACAAAGCACAATTCGATTCCTTTTCGCTCGCCATATTAACCTCAAGTAAACATTTTAAACTTCACAACTTCACCTTTGTTAATAACGTCATAACGACATCAATAACAAATAAATATTCAAAGCTAAAAAACACCACATCGTCGTCTTCATTTCCATGCCACATCAATACATGTAATGCATGCAATCAAATCATAAATAACAAAGAAGATCGCAAACAAGGCCAGCCAAAATTCAATGTTGTTAGCAAATAAAACCAATTAATTAAAAACTATTTTGGAAAGCAAGAGGTTTTTGTAAATTAATAACTGATTATGTTAAATTTGTCAATTTTTTTTGCCTTTTACTCCTCATTTGGCACAGTTGTTATTATTATTTGTTTCAAAATTAAATCAACTCGAAAACAAATTAAACTATAATGAAACAAGTGACTTCCAGAAAAAACAATCAGTTGACTGCAAAAACGGTTAATTTATTTAATTCAAACAATTCCTACCTTTCGATCCAATCCATTCCCGAAACAGTCAAACAGTCCTAAAATTGCCAATTGCTGCTATCTCTAAAATTCACTCTAAGATTGTTAAAACGGTTTCGACATTGGAATACAACACTAGAGAAGAGGGATCAAAGCGACACCAATTATTGCCATCTCGTAACTACCGTTTTCTGCAAAAAAATCGAAAATATCGTAGGAAGTCTTTCACAAATAAAGATCACGTGAAGTAAAAAAGAATTTTTGTTTATAGGAAGCAACAAATAAAAAGTAACACACCAACAAACAAGAGATACGATATTTAGCAAAATTCAACTGTTCGAAATTACGCCGTAACTTACTGAGTATTTTTAATTTTCACACAATTTCGCAATTTACACATTACAAGTGTGAAAAGCAAACCAAATCCAACGATGCCATTGCAGATAACTTGTTTCACTGGTGTCCAAATAAATATCCAAATCTTCTCATTTATCAGTCGAAAATTATCTGCATAGTGTAGACATCAAAGGAAAGCAGGTTCAGGAAACCAACAATACACCATACTTCAAAGCTCTCTCATTCGTCAGCCAACCTAGAGAAACGGCGAAGAAAAAAAAAATAACTACACTATTAAATATACAAAATAGAGACGTGGCATCATTAACTTAAATATTAACTAGCATCTATTATGATTTATAAAATATGCAATATTTAAAACAAATGCTTTATCACTTATTTTATGCTGACTTTAATGCTACTGCAATAGAACATAGTGCTACTTTAATTCTGCTTTTGACATTTCTAATATGATTCTTAAAACTTCACTGTTGAGAATAGTTAAAAATGTCTAAGTATATCTGCTATCTTATATTAATTAATGTAACACATACCAATTCCTTTTCACAAATCTATTATTTGGCAATATACTGCCTCTGTTTTTAGTGGGAAAAGGGCACTTTTATACTTCTATCACGTATTGCTACACCCTGGACTGAAAGAGGACAGATATGACCAATGATTCATAACACATGGCATTCAGAGTTTTCATAATGTTCTACTAAACTGAAATGCAATGAAACAGTATTAAAATATAATCAATTTAGCCTCCCTAGTAAAGAAATGAGCATAACAGGTTATTAAAGCAATGTCAAATAATTTTTTCTGTTCATATTAAATATAATTATATTATGTCATGTATTCTCACCTTAATTGACTGAAAAATTGTCCGCAAGTGAAAAGACAAAAGCAAAAAAACTCCAGCAGGAATAATACTGTAGTAGACAACTTATTTAATCAGTAATCAATCTTCTCTCCCATTTATCTGTCAACCTGCAGGCACTAAAACAAGAAAAACGAATTAACTATGTTAAATTAAAACAACATGAAATACAATAAAGACATGCACCGAAAACCAACTAAAATAGTATAATATCAAATATTTTCAGTCATCTTACCTCTGGGCAATAAGGTAGTATAAGACTACACTGTCCGTTTAGGTTGAACTGTTTAATGCAGAATTCGTTTGGCAAAGGCAGAAACAAATAAATAAATTCCGAGATGTATCTGTGAAAAGAAAAGAACAAATTAGTCAAAAATGATTTTGTAGGAAAAAATCCTAATGAATGAAAATGGTAATTATTCTGTTACCAAAATAAAAAAGTGAATTATTTCATATAATAAATTTGTTTACACAGAACTGATGGCTATTATTTTTCATAAAACGATCGATATAAAAAGTTTTCAAACTTCTCCTAAATTATCAAATATGGCGTAATTAACTCCGTACTGCCCGTTTACTTAATTAATGCGAATCGTACAAATAATCTGATACCCGAATAAAACAATACATACCGTATATAAAACTGATATTCCGGAATCTATTGTGATATAAATTTTGTATCTATCCTAACTTTTTCCAACTTTTTTAATCAAAAATGCAGATAAAATTTCACAACAGCCAGAAAATGTAGTAGATGCGGTAGACAAACGAAATAGCGAACTGGAAGGAAGTACGTCATTGACGACAGTAACAAACATGATATGTATCACTTTTATTTGTTAAATCATCGTTAGTTGTTGCAAAAACCGATTTATAAATATACTTTGATAAAAATTAAATACATCTACGATAACTAATTATCACGATAAATAAATAAAATAAGACTTTTTGTATCGTAATAATTACGTATGTGCTACTGGTAACGAGATTATCAGCTATCTAGACTGGCACGAAATATTTCAAATTCAAATTATGTACAGACGTCACCTTGTGATAATATAAAATAAAAGGATAAAGCATTTAAATTAAAATTTTGTTAAAAATATATGCAATAAAGTTAAGAATAGGTTAAATAGACAATAAGTAATAGCAATAGAAGTTTACAAACGTGAAGTAGGCTCATTTCTAATTAATTAACAATAGACAGAAAGTAGCAAAAACTGATAAAAGTGGTATATATCAATTAAATGGCAAAGATTTTACAGTTACTTTTATTGGTAATAGTGAATTAACGAACATGTTTACAGTATTAAAAACAAAAGTCAAACATCAGGCTCGTCAGAACATTGTGTAGAAAGTAATCATAATTTAGATCTTGGTAATTTAAAAGTCATTCGTACTGAATGTACTAACATTGTTGAGAATTTAAAAATAAAAAAGCTGTTCGTAGTAATAAATTTTTAGTTAACAATCAAACTGAACTTTGTTCAAATTCAACACCACTGTTATTGTCAAATTTTTAATTGCTTTTAGGTTTTTCCAAGTTGACGAAACGAAAACAGACAAAGCACAATATGGCATATGCAACCGAAAATACACCGCTGTAAATCGAATTGCATATGGATAAGTAAATTGAAAATGGCAGAGATTCTACGACATTCTCAAAATAGGAATGACTTCTAAAGAGGGTTGTGCAGCCCTTACGCAAATTTCACATACACAAAAGCTGTCTACATCAGTGTCAGACAACTATATAAAGTTTTTGTGTTTATAACTTTGAAAATGCCCGAAATTCCGAAGTATCTTTTTAAAAATTAAATAATTTCTGAAGAGTTGTGCATTCCTTACGCAAATTTCGCATATGCAATAATTGTCTACATCAGTGACAGACAACTATATTAAATTTTTGTGTTTATAACTTTGAAAATGCCCGAAATTCCGAAGTATCTTTTTAAAAATTAAATAATTTCTGAAGAGTTGTGCATCCCTTACGCAAATTTCGCATATGCAATAATTGTCTACATCAGTGACAGACAACTATATTAAATTTTTGTGTTTATAACTTTGAAAATGCCCGAAATTCCGAAGTATCTTTTTAAAAATTAAATAATTTCTGAAGAGTTGTGCATCCTTTACGCAAATTTCGCATACGCAATAGTTGTTCACACCAGTGTCAGACAACTAAATTAAATTAATGGGTTTTTAAGTTTGAAAATGGCCGAAATTTCGAGGTAATCTTTTTACAAATTGAATAATTTCTAAAGAGGGTTGTTAGCCGTTTATGCATGTTTTGCATACACAAAAGCTGTCTACATCAGTGTCAGACAACTATATAAAGTTTTTGTGTTTATAACTTTGAAAATGGCCGAAATTCCGAAGTATTCTTTTTACAAATTGATAATTTCTCAAGCAGGTTGTGCGCCCCTTTACGTAAATTTGTGCATACAAAACGGTTGTTAACTTAAGCGTCAGACAACTGTATCAAATTTTTGTGTTTATAATTTCGAAAATGGCAGTGATTCTGTAACATTATTGAATAACTTCCAAAAAGGGTTGTGCATCCCTTACGCAAAATTTGCATACGCAATAGTTGTCTACATCAGTGTAAGACAACTATATTAAATTTGTGGATTTTTAAGTTTGAAAATAGCCAAAATTTCGAGATATTCTTTTTACAAATTGATAAAATCTAACATGGGGACAGTTGTGCGCCCCTTAAGCATGTTTTTCCGTACATAAAAGTTGTCTACATCAGTGTGAGACACTTATATGTATTAATCTTTTGTGGTTATAAGTTTGAACTAGCAAAGATTTAGTAAAAATTAAGTACTAGCAACATAGTTTCTAAGCAGAGTGAGAGTATAATATTTGCTTGTATCACTGTTAGGTAATTATAACGAAAATTATTTATTTGTATACCTTTTCCATTCCTGTTCAAGCACCATCTTCTGGGTTTTGACCTTTTACTACAGTTCTGTATTTGTGTTTAAATATTTCTAGTATTGTTATGATTCAAGAGTAAGGGGAGAAAGTATTCTTGAGTGTATCTGTGAAGAGAAAATAACAAATGAAAGCTAAACGTAATTATTATATAGAACGAAAAAATAAAAAAAGGAGAAATATTTATGCTGTTAATAAAATTATAATATTGAATTTTTTATACGAACAATTTCTTTGTACTGAACTGATTGCTAATAAATTTATAAATTACTAAATTCATGTTTTCAAACTTTTCCTGGATTCTGTAATATAGCGCAGCGAATTCTGAGCTGTTCATTTACTTAATTTGTCAAAATCGTAAAAATAATCGAATACCCGATTAAAAAATACATACCATATATAAAACTAATACCATTATCTATTGCGATGTAAGTTTAGTATGTACAATCATTTTTGACTTCAAAAGAGAAAGTTTTCGCTTCTAGAACCTATGAAAAAAGCAAAGCTTTGTACAGAAAAGAACTTATGAACAACCAACTAGAATTAGTAATCTACTCCTCCCCACTTATTTTAAGTGGACTATAAATATGTAATTGTTTAGATTTAAGTGTAGTAATTAGTAATACTCTTGATAATGATCACGTAGATCGAAACGATATTGTCAAGTACAATAAACAATTGGTGAAACTTTTTCCATTCTTTTATTTATTTTCTTTTTTGATAATTTTTTTTAAGGGAGCAGGAACTGTTTACACAAGCACAGCACGTCAGTCTGTGACAGTCTGTGATTATCTCAGTGATCGAATAAACATCACATCCATAGATTAAATCACGTTCATAGATTAGAGATGCCCAGTAAACTGAACATATTACAAAATCAACTGATCTATGATAGTGGCTAAATTATACTTAAACAGTGTAATGATAATTTAATTTCTCATATAACTGATATATCAAACATTATTTATAATATTTTATCTCGAAAGCTAAAATTAGAAATGACCGTTATACATTTTGTCTTGTTTGCTTGTATAGAATGCACCCGAAACTTTTGTCTGAGTATAGTAAATATCTATGATTGTTTTTAAAATTCAGTTAAAAAGAGGTTAGGTTTAAAAATGATTATTTTTTATATTAGTATTTTAAATTTTATTGTTTCGTGCTTTAGTTAGATTGCCTTGTTTAATGCAGTTTATTGAAAATAATTTTAGAAATTAATTTTACAAATAATTTGCTGCTTGAATTTGGTTATGAATTCTGGTGAGTTTATTATTATATTTTACAAAAATTAATTAATATAAGAATGAATAAGAAAGTAATTGGTTTATTAATAGCATTATGTTTGTTTGGAGAAGATAATGCATCTCTTTTCAAGATGTTAAAAAAATTTTGTAATGTCAAACTTGTAGTTTGCATGCCAATTTTAAATACTTTTTATTTATGATGTTTATTCGTATTAATGGATTATTTTAATTAAAAAATGTTATAAGAAAACTCAAATATCCCTTAGAGTACTATAAAATGCATACAAATAACAATTTTTTACCATTTAATGAAGTGATAAAACCAGCAACTCCAATAACAATACACAACAAGTAGCTTACATAAACAAAGTTTTCATTTTTGATATAAAAACTATAAAAAGTTTTCTTTCTCATAGTGTTATGAATATATGAAAGGACTGTTTTATATAATACTTATATCAATAAGATATAGTTGACAATAAATTACATAAAGATGTAGGCTTTCAAGACCGGTGTCTATATTTTGTAATAAGCTAACCGGGCCGGGTTGCCGTGGTCAAGAGAGGTGATAAATTAGGGAATTATTACAAAAAAAAATAATAATAAAAATAAATTCCATGTTATGTAAAAAATTAAAGCCAAATCAAGGGCAAAAATAATTTAATGTCACAAACAACAACTAAAACTGATACCTAATACTTATGACTCCCATAACACAACACACAAATACCTTACATAAACAGTTTTAATTTTTTTTTTTACAAAATAAAAGGGCGAATTGTTAATTAGATCATCTTAAAGTTTATTTTCGGACTTCTAAGTAAACTTATTTTATTTCGTATTCAATAATCAAATGATAGAATAATTTTTTACTGAATGCTTCTAATATAATTGTGCCCACCCAGTGAGTACTAATTTGTTATGGTTTGTCACCCCTCTTAAAAAACGATTCAATTTAAATTCTTTTCGTCTTTGAAAGGGTTCTTATTTGACGTGTATTTATGTATTGCACGAGTAGTTCTTGACATTTGAATTTATCGCAATCAAAGATACAATGAAATTTAATTACAAAATTGTACAGTAATTAGTTATGCTATATTTCCATTTCTGCTCTATCTCCTTTTTACTTTAAGGATTCGATACATTAAAAAACAATTAAATTAATACCTATCCTGTATGATTTAACGTTTCAAAACGTTTGGAACAATTCTTTGTAAACTTTACCGATATAATATAAAAGGGTTGTATAGAGGGTAAACCTTTAAATTATTTATTCACATGAAATAACAGAAACATGTTATCAATTTATGATTACTTTAAGAAAATATGCAAAAAAAGAAGTTTTTGTTAGTTCATAAGAAAACTATACGTAGTCATGGTGTTCGTTTCTGTTATATTAAGTACCACTGCTAGATTAACGAAAATTTAACTTTTTTTTATAATTACTTATTTTGGCACTTAAACTTCGAAGGTTTTACATAGGGGTAGATAAATGTAAACCATGAAATTTTTGAAATTACCCAGGGGAGTTCTCAAAATGAAATGGACTTGTTTTTCTGTAAACACTCATAATTATTTTTGGTCAACTTTGAAATTGCAATGAATGGATTGCTTTTCACTTAAAAGGCCGGTGCACTTACTGGACAATGGTCAGTTTGCATAACAAGCTCCTGCCCCTCGTTTGTAACTCAAGACAAACAAAAATTTGCCTTGCATCTGGCTTCAGTTTACGCATCGTAAATTTCAACTTTTACGTGAACGTTACATAATTACGCCAGTTTCAATTCTAACATTGTGTTATTCTCGATTTGTATTCAAACAATTTATGATTTCAGAACTGCCTAACACATTATAACTTAATTTAATAGCTTATGAAGAGAAGTATATGAAACATAAATTAATAATGAAGAAATATTTGACGAATTTTTTAGTAGGGGTAAATTTTAAATACATTAATGCGATATTAATCGTTCAATTAATTGTATGTAATCAGTAGTGGGTATAAATTAATTGAATAATTAATATCGCATTAATGTATTTAAACATAAATTATAATATTAGAAATTGTAGTGCTAGTTGGGTTTTTGAGAAACATTGTTTTTAATATTAAACTATAAATATAAATATGGAATCAACAGAAACAACTCGGAGTAGTTTTATTTATATTTATAATATAGCCTGTAAAGGCCTTTCTGCCAGCGCCCACCTGATGAGACCCGATAGGTCGAAACCCCCACGACCGGTTTCGAATGTCCTTATCGTATGTTTATACTTAATAAGCGATGAAACAAATTTATAGAAAGACATAAATACTAGTTATAGATAATTACCAAATTGCATCTAATAAAAGTGTGTTGACAAATTTTAGTGGTCATTTGCAAAATTTTCATTATTTTTTATGGATTTTTTAATTTCAAGGTATTCTAATACGTATAGTGTTTTACCTTTTATTTCTTTATGGGGAAGTTTTAGACTACCGGCTAATCCAGTACTGTTTTTTTTTTGGTTTATAGTTTTTATGCTTAATTAGACCTTTGGTCGTTTGGGGGTGTTGAAGTTACTAAATTATTATTATTATTATTATTAAGAAAAACCCAGTAAAAATTAATATACACTATTGCCAAAAAATAAGACAAAATAATAATTTTTTATATTATTTGTTTAATTGTATGTATAAAATATGTTTTATTTAACTAATATGGATATACCTTAAAATTATTAAAAGTAATGTTTTAATTATAATATATTAGTAATTATGTAGTTTTGGGAATAAATGGTTTTATTATTGTTTTATATATTACAAGTTGATTGAAGATAGGCATTTATGTATAGACAAGGTGTGTATATTATATTATATATACTCATCAGTAATATATAAGAATGTATATACAAAGTAGCAGTCTGTAGTAGTAGGGGTGAAAGCTTTATCTATCACTTGTGGCCAAACTCATGAGAGTCAAACTTCCCAACAATTCCCACGTTCAAATACACCCTAACTGCTTGTATAATTATTATAAAACCCCTTACATGAGATATTTACTTTTATTAACCTTCACGTGGGTTGCTATTAACAGGTATTATTCAGACACGTACTTCAATTTAATCACGAAACTTTAATTTTTTATAAATCCATGAAATTTGGTGATTGTAAATTTAGAAATTTGTAAAAATACAATGCAGAAAAAAAAGCGCAAATAAATGTTAGACCACTATGCGATATTTTTAACAAAACAGTTAAATATATTTTTTACAATTTACCCAATAATTATATTTTCTCGTGCTACCGTTATTTTAGAAATCGTAACAAAACTAATAAGCATTTACATATTTTAAAGGAAACTGGTTTTGCGAACAATTGGGGTTGCAAAATGTGAGTCCAGCTGCCGTTTTTGTTTTGCATTTTGTAGCGTAATTTAGTCCGGCACGAGTTCATTTTTAAAATAAAATGATACTATTTTTAAGTATGGATAATTTTAATAATTTAACAAATATTAACATTTACCGGTGGTACATGTAAGTACAGTAAATAATACCAATGTTTAGGATAAAATACAAACAAAATATGTAATTTAGATCACATTTTATTTATTTATAATTGCATATTTATGAGATCGTTGAAGGCACACAGTCAAGTTCTTATAGCTACATAATAAATTAAATATGAAATACTCTTTTATTACAATATTAAGGTACAAAAATGACTACATATTAAAGCAATTATTCACAATTTAAAAATAAATTGTATATTCAGCTCTCAAAGTCTACAGTTTTCCCTTTTTTCTTTAATCTCGTAAAAACGATTGGGTCTTCCTTTAAAATATTTCGTTAATTAAAAGTAGCCCTTTGAAAGCTTTTGACTAGATTTTCTACATTTTTCTAAAAATGTAGCATAATTTATTATCAGTAAGCTACTTCAGCTCCCCATGGTCTGTAGGGTTTCATACCCTGGGTATTGGGATTACTTTGATTGTAATTTTGATGATGACTAGTAGAAGGTGGTACTGCAAAAGAATTGGGTGGATATTGGTGTGGACTATAAGGTAATGATGATGCGCTTGGAGTTGTCAAAGGAGTGAGGACAGCTGTTGAATGCGTTAATCTTGAAGGGGGTTCTAACACTGAAGAAACAGTGGTTTGAGAACACGACGTTGGTAAATCAAAATGAGATAATTCGTGCATCGTTTGCGAATGAAGACTCGACGTTGGTTGATGATGAGTTGCAATGTTACTTGGATTAGTAGCTGTGGCAGTAGGTGGTAGTGGATTTAATGGAGGATATTGAGCAGTTCCATATGTCCATGGAGAAGTAGCCGCTGCAGCAGCCTGTTTAGAAGCTAGCTCGCGTTGCGCAGCACAACATTGAAGATGAGACGTTAATCTTAATCTTAATGGATTTTGGACATCGAGTCCTTCTATTCTTTCAAGATACCTGATCACTTCTGCCACACATTCTCGGAAACCCATTCCATGATAGTCCATCGCATATTTGTGAGGATCATATGCTAGGGCATCTAAACCTGAAACAATTTTTATTGTAATTATCCTCACTTTAATAGAGTGGGTAAAAACTTATGATTTATGTTGGACCAAGCTCTAGTATCTCCAACAATAATCCACAAGCCCATAAACATTGATTATGAATATTACAAAGAATTAATTACCTTTTGCATGTAGCGTCTTCAGGTGATCTACGGTCATTTGTAGGATTTCCGCCTTTTCTAATTTCGCTGAACCTTGCTTTTCGAATGCGCTAGGAACTAGACGTTTTAATTCCGATAAAGATGTGTTTATTCTATCGCGACGTTTTTTTTCGATCACACCTCTTCGTTTTTTCCTTGATAGCATCTGACAACTATCAGCATCCGCCGGGGATGTACATCTACAAAAATTGACGTAACTTAGAAAGTATAAAAGATGCGCGATGTTTTATTAAATAAAATGCAACCAAAGGATGAAGTAATTTTTCCATCGAATATTTGAGAATTACTAAAATAAATTGCCAAATTTGCACGTACAATAAAAAACGTTTGAAGAAATGGTATAAAGTTTTGTTTGAATAAACTTTGTAAATAATCGTTTATCTAGTAAATTATTATCAAAAAAACTTACTGGTCTTTTGAAGAACCTTCTGAAAATGCGTCGCAGTCTTCGCTTTCTGAAAGAGGCCTCTTGGACGATCTGGTTGTGGTAGATGCCCACGAAGAAGGCGAAGGGTTGTTGGAAGGTGTTCCTGAGACAGGATAGCCCCAGTGAAGTGGTGCATTGTGAGACAGGGAATGGTCCATGAAGTCTTAAAGCACTGTCCACTAACACTTGCTAGACGTAAGATTACAGATATCGGAACTAGTCGCGTGTCAAACGTTTGTCGTAACGTGCTACCACCACGTGTGCGATGTTCTTGTGCGTGTGTTGTTAACATTCGGTTTGTCTTGCCCTGTTGATTTGGCCGCCGTCACGACGTCGTTCCAGCACGTTTTCGCCCCACTCCCATCCCTACTCGACAAATAAGGGACGCACGTGCCTTCGTCCTATGCCCTATGCCACCACTCCATCCTTTTCTCACTGATGGAACTTTATCACCCACCTCTTTTAATACTTTACCAAACTTTTGTTGTCACGGACTTAACTATTCGTCACCTGTAATTTCCTTTTCCCACGCTCAACGAAATATTAGGAGAAAGTAGAGTGAAAAAATACAAAAGTTTTAAGTTCAACTCTTGGATAATGTTACTAATAATATGAAATTTTACCTTTGATTTTTAATCTTATCTTCTTGTCAAAGTATACTAACACAAAGACATTAATTAACCTGCTCTAACAAGAATTCTTATCATTCAATTTCTTGAAACCTTTAAACGAAAACAACGTAATTTCAGAAACAATTGTTAAGGCTTTTTAATAAATTTATGAAACATATACCAAGTGTTTTTAATCAATCAATATATTAAACGTTTATTTATCGGTAGATATATTTAGTAAAGTATTTGTGTAATTAAAAAGTTAATTTAAGATGGAATTGTTTTTTTCCGTATTAGTTTTGTAAATTCGAAGCCATTCATTCAGTCAACCCTAGTAGTAATAATTGTTGCCCGATAAGAATAGGGGGTTGATCGTGAGAACGAACGTTCATATCTCGTCACACGTCGAGCATGATGCCGTGCGATCAAATAAACCCATTGAGGAATAATACCGAGAACTCCCTCGTACTTTTCAAATTCGGCAAATCTAAATTTATACTTTTTTCATACAAAGTGTTCTAAAAATATTCCAAAAGATTTGAAAAAAATGCGATTTTTATTTTTTTTAACTGTATATGAAAATAGGTTGATGTAAATTGAAATAAATTTATAGCTAACAACTTTAGTTTTTTTAAGTAGAGTAGACTTTTCTTTTTCACTTATTATTTTTCAGTATAGTTGTTTTAATGATATGAAAGTGCGAATTATTAGTATGAAATTAAATCAGTTCGGCAATTTTCGTAGTGTCCCGAGGTAAGTGATCAACAAAATTCTGGGCACAATGTTAGAATGACTTTTAGTTATGTTAAAAGTGGATGGTTTAAAATAAATCACAGTACTAGAAAAGCCTATTTTTATGACATATTCCGAACACGCACAAATACTGCCTCCAATTTAACATGTCAGGCGATGTACAAACACGAAAACGTAAAGAAAAAAAGAGAAAGAAAGGTAAGAGTGAACGTTAAATTATTGTTTAATACTTAAATTTCCATAATTTTGAATTAAATACGCTATGAACTTTATTCAAAAGATTTCATTATCAGACCGATGTATAAATAGAACAAGTTTATAATTAGAAAATTGTGGCACAGTTTCGATCAATTTATACAAGAGATGTAATTATAACAACCGTCTTACTTGTTTTTACTTATAGATGAATCAAACGATGAAAGTCAACATTTACAAAAATTACCAGCAAAAATACCACCCGTACCGACAGATGTATCAATAAATACGAATATTCATAAAGAAGGTGGTGGTGGCTTCTGCGCTAAGATAGTTTTTTTTATTCTTCTCACCGCTTTAGCGGTTCTAATTGGTCTGATTATTACTGAGCATAGAGGACTGACTGATGGTACATCTTATTTAATTACGTTTGTCTTTAAATTAATTACCATCTTTTTCAGTTGATAGCATCAAATCGGATTCGAAGTTTTCGCGTATTTTCGATAACTGGATTGAAAAAAGTCCATCCGAAGAACATGACGACGATTTAGAAGATAAATCTGAAGAACAGTTATATAGTCACGAAGATAACACTAGTGAAGAGAACGAAGCGTCTCAAGAAGACGAATTAGATAGTAACGAAGAAAATACTGAAGAAGACGAGGAAGATATTGAAAAAACCGAAGAAGATGAATATGAAGAAATAGACGAAAAAAGTGATGAAGATGAAGAAGAAGAAGAAGAAGAAGAAGAAATAGACGAAAAACCAGACGAAGATGAAGAGGAGGAAGACGACGATCAAGAAAGGACTGAAGAAAATGAAGAAGAAAGTGACGAAGTCGAAAACGAAAAAATAATCGACGAAAACGAAGATGACAATAATGAAGATACAAAAGATAAAGACATAAGTGACGAAAACAAATCTAAGGATGATGAAGGTGATGATAGCGATGAAGAAGATGGAGACGATGAAATTGTAAAAAGGGACACCAATGATAAAGTAAGCTCAAGTGAAAAACGGAAGATCGCAAGTAAGGAGGAAGATTCCCTGGAGGGAGAAAACGAAGATACAGAAAACGTAAGCAATTAAATGTCGTAGTTTTCCATCTCACTCATTTATACCATTAAACATTATTAAAAGTGAAAGAAAATAGTGTGAATTTTTAGTAATAATGTAGTTGTTTTTTAATAAATTTTTTTTGCAAAAACGATTATTTTAATCATAGGTCAGTAAAGAAATAAACGGGGAAGATTCAGAATCGCCTCAAGCTGAGAAAAAGTCTTTAAAAGACATCATCAGCACCTTACCAGTAGGTACTACTTATGGTAAGTGTGTTTCATTTAAGTATCGTAAATAATTAAATCGTAAACATCGTAGTGCGATCATGTACAGTTAATTGTATTGTATTTAGTTAATTATCTTTACGGTATACGATAATTCTTCATGATCACGAATGGAAAAGCTAAGCAGAAATATTAAATATTAGAAAAAACAATCAAAATTTTGTATACAAAATGAAAAACAATTGTTTTAGAAATGTTAGATCGGGAAATGCATTTGGAATTTTTTTAATTCCGCTGTTTGTTGCAGTAATTATTAAATTTGGTGTTGGAGCGGGAATTGTGGTTGTTGCATATGTAGTCCTAGTAAAGAAGTGGAAAAACGGTCGGTATTAAAATATAGAGCATGCGTTTTATTGTCTCATCATGCCATTACATATTGTGGCTTCAAAGTCTATTTTATTTATAAGCAATTAACTCCTCTATGCATTTCCTGATTATAGTTTGCTTCTATGATAATTTATTAACACGCTTAATAATTTTAACTTTGCCATACATAATTTTCTTTTAATTATAAAAATTATAAAAATTCTTACTTTTTTTTATTTAGCTTTTTTATTAACTAGTATGTTTCTTTTATATATTTTCCCCTTTTAATGTATACTTTTTGTTAGAGCAATGCGATCATCAAAGTATTTTAAAGTTTATTATATATTATAGTAATCGCTAAATTTACATGTATTACAACAAGTTGTGTTGGTGTTCAGCAGAAAAGGAGGATGTACTTGATGAAGAAATCCCCGTTGAAAAAACGCAAATTAAAAATAGACGAAATACAATTGTATCCCCCCCAAAATTGGAGGACATAGAACCTGATATACAACCTGGGGAAGGTTTGTTTTAAAATCGAAAAAAATGTATAAAAAAATAATGGTTTTCTCCGATTCAGAACGTGTCAGCGATGATAAAGCTGAATATTACGAAAATAGTGACACGGAAAATTACAATGAACCAAATTCCGCCAAAAAGAAGTATCAAGAATTACAAACAACTTATTCTAAAATATTGGATGACGGTTCAGGTACTAAAAGTGGCACGCAAAAACAAAACTACGAAGATGAAGAAAATGAAGAAGAATGGGATGATGAAGAAGACGACGACGAAGATGAAGATGACGAGGATGGGTATGACATATATGATAATGACGACGATGACGAAGAATTACTCAAAAAACTTGAAGCTAAATATGGAAAGTTACATCACAAACAAAGCGACGAAGATTTAAATAAAGAAGAATCTGAAGAGGATGATGAAGATATAGATTACGAGGAAGATAGTGATGATTACGAAAACAACACTACTGTTAAACCATAAAGGCGCAAATAGTGTTGTTTTAATAGTATATAGGGGCATTCTGATCATGAAGAAATGATTTATTTATTTATTTATTCATTTATTTACCCATAAAATTATTGTTTAATATAATACTGCAGGTAATATTGTTTGTTACATTGTACATGACACACAAGATGTGAATTAAGTTTTATTATTAATTAGTTATTGTTCAAATAGTGTTGATAAGGAAATTACAAATTTTAAAAAGTACTTGTATAAATTGCAGTCTTTTTTATTCTATCCTAATTCAGATAATGAATTAACACAAGAAGACATAATGCAATCAGAGAGTTCAGCTACTCCCAAAGAATTTAATCAAAATGAAGAAAAGAGACAAAAAAGTGAATCCGATAAAGTGATAGATATTTTCCAGAACGAGATCGGTGAGGAACAAAAACCAGAAACTGGTACTAAAGACGAATATTCTGCTCAGGATGCTAGTAAAACCCTGGATGAAGCTATTCATCAAATATCAGACGTAAGAAATTTCACAACAATTGTACTTCGGTATAAATTTTACATGTTATATTTTTATTAGGGCCATTGATAGCTTTCAAAGATACTCTTTAAAACGTTTTGTGAGGCGTTTATACTAAAAAAAATTAATAGATAGAAGGGAATGTTAAATATTCTAACAAATTAAAACATAGATTTTGTTTTTTACTAAAAGTATATTATTGATTTCATTTACTTTGCTTTTTGAGTGTGAATTATATGTTTGTATTACTAACATGATAGGATCCGGCTTATGCATTGCATTTATTTGCCAAACTCCTTGAGAAGAACCCATCCTCACTTAAAGCTTTATATGGAAAAGCTGAAGCATTGAATAGTTTGGCTGCAAAGAAGAAAAGTAATACATTACTTGAGGAAGCTATTAATACATACTTACTTGTTTTACAATCTGAAAAGATTTCCAACGAAATGTACAAAGAAGTGGCTGAACGATGCATAGAAAGAATGAGATTTAGAGGTAGATATGTAGTTATTAGATTAATTTGAAAATTTATTTATATATAAGTAAATGTTACAGGTTATTTTGGAAAAGCGATTTCGGTACACAAATCGTTGATTGATAAATTTCCTGATTCATTAGAATATAAATACCAATTAGTAATAACATACCTCACAATTAATAGGTAATAAACATTATTATGCACTCCTATTTTTATTTTTATTTTTCTTCTTCTTATTGTAGGTAATGGTTTATTTTATTTTACAGAATAAAAGAAGCTCGTCAGCTGCTCCAAAAAATATTAGCTACTTATCCTGATAACGGTTTTGCTTTAGTGCATTACGGATTTATTTTGAAAACGATAGACAATGACCTTAACAAATCAGTTGAATATCTTCGAAAAGGGATTTCTACCAAAGCTGAAGGTGTTATTGACGGGAGGTTTTATTTTCATTTGGGGGATGCCCTAACTAAGTTGGGAAAAATCGATGAAGCTCAACAGGTTGTTGCAAATGTGATTTGAATAGACAATATATATAAAGCCTGTACATGTCACACTACACTTATTCATTTATTTTTCTTTTGCTAAACTTAGATATATTTATTATTTTCAGGTCTATGTAGAAGGTGTAGAAAATAAGCTGTTCTTATCAAAATATCAGCGTTCTTTGTATAACGTTAATCGGTTGAAAGCAAAACCGTTCTGGAATAAAAAGGAAACACCTTATGTAGATTTCTTTAATATGTTGGAGAAAAATTGGCAGAATATTCGCGACGAAGGAATGGCCCTTCTTAACAATGCCGGTTATTTCGAAGACGAATCAGAAAATCTACGGGACATCGGCGAATGGAAACAACTCGAATTATTTGCAAGGGGTATTAAGAAAAAGAAAAACTGTCAAAGTTGCCCTTTTACTTGTTCTATGATTGAAAGACTGCATGATGCTCGATATTGCAGGAGGGGACAGGTGAAATTTAGTGTTATGCATCCAGGAACTCACGTTTGGCCCCATTGTGGACCAACTAACTGCAGATTGAGAGCACACTTAGGACTGAAAGTGCCTGATAACACATTCATTCGTGTGGGTGATAAAATAAGGTATGTGGTATAACAAACAAGCACTTTTTTACAGAAATAGTGAAAATATTAACATTTACTTGCAAGATACAAGATAGTTTACAATTTTCAGCTTGAAGTTATGTAAAGGGTTAGGCGAAAAACTATCATCATACTTATAAAATTAAGTTTCCATATTGTATAGAGAAACTTGTAAAAAGCTCCAAATAATTAATATTATTTTAGGTCGTGGAATGAAGGGAAAATATTGATTTTTGACGATAGTTTTGAACACGAAGTATGGCATAATGGTACCGAGATTAGATTGGTTTTGATTATTGATATATGGCATCCGGAGCTTTCTGAACAAGAAAAACGATCATTACCTGCTATATAAGTTATTTGTATATTGAATATTTATTACTTTTGGAAAATATATTTAAAAAGTTTTCTTTTGTTCATTGTTAGAAAACATTTTAGGCCCCTACTTGAATAAAATAGGAAACGTTCTAGCATATACGATTTGTACAACTATAGTGAGGGACTTCGTTTATGTCCCCGACATATTTTATTTAATTAAGACCAAAAGTAATGGCAACACTCTCGTAATATAGAAAACGCCGATAAGCTATACCAGAGATTTGTAGATTACACTATTTTAAAATGTAGTCAATACAAGTAATGTGAACATGTCATAATTAAATAGGTCAAAACGCAATCTCCGAATGATGTTACAATAAAAATATGTTCTTGGTCAGTAGTCTGTCAGAGGTGTACACGATTTCAAACTGGTTCTCATCAGCACCTAGTAGGCAATTCCGACAGAACATCGACCAACCTACTTGCCGTCTTTAAACAGTTTATATCACTTACAATGGAAATCGAGAGTTATCTTTATTATATAATTAAAACAAACCTTCAATACAAAATAATATTCATATAATACATGTAAATATTCTATAATTTTGTATTCGTAGTACAGAACTTAGTTAATGAGTAATAAAAACAACCATGCGTTACCCATAAATCATATAAAAATTAAAAAACTTTATATAAAAATGATTTTCACAAAAAAATTTGCTAATTTAAAAAGAAAAAATTAATTTCAATGATATATAGCGGAAGAATTTGTTTATTGTAACAGATGCTCGGTTAATATTTATCTAATAAGTTACACTTCAGTGAATATTACTTTTTTTAAATAGAAAATTAAATAAAAAAATAACAGAACGAATATAATAGGAACATTAAGCAATAAACGTCTTATTAGATGAAAAAGTACGATTAGTGTGTATTAAATACTAGGTTGGGAAATCTACATTAATAAGTCTTGATAATAAATATCACATTTTAAAAATAGAAATAAAAATTATAGTAAATCATACAAAAACGAAACATGCTTATATAGTTTAGGTAATCATTTGGGTTTTTACAGCAAGTTATTATGAAGTGTACACCGCAAATAAGTATTTTTTGTTGCTAAAAAATAATTAGTTACTAATTTAAAACTATTTCTTTTATTAAATCTTCCTAATATAAAAATTCATTCTTGAGGTAATATAAATTTAAGTACAGATGAAGGAATGTTTGGTCTTATAAATCCTGAATCTTATTTTCAATTAACTTGTTCAACTTATTTATCAGACAAAAAAGGATGCGTGTACAAAGTACGCGTGCCATAATGCATAAAATTGTAAGGGACCTGGTAACATATCGCCGCTAAAACAGTTTCACTTCAAAAATAGGCTTTATCTCGTTATAGTTTCAGTATAACTTGAGCTGTAAATACACAAAAAGAAAATAAATTGGATTTAACAGTTCGCCAATATCGATAACATGTTTCCACAGTTTCTTTTCTTATACTTTCAAATTATTGTATGACCTAAGGCAAAAACTAATTCTTCCTTAACAAACCACGTTTCTTTAAGTGTTTCAAAGCACATTTAGCAGCAGTACATTTAGCAATGCGATAATTTCGACCAATTCCTTTAAAAACACCTTTCCCAAACACTTCAACAGTCACACGTACTCTTCTACCGTCTACTAATTTTTCAGGTTTACTAAACTTGGCAGTTTCTGGTTCCAATTCGAGAAGTTCTCTTATAGGAGACTTAGGCACTTTGTCACTAAACCTCTCGATTTCGGTACGCATCATATTGTAATAAACTTTCCAAACCGCGTCCAAAGACATATCAGAATCCAAAAATATTGCTCCTGCAACCGATTCGAAAACGTCACCAAGAGCTTTCGGAACTTCTACATCTTCTACTTCTTCACACTCGTGCTCTGCAAGGAGATACAGTTCCTCCACCAAAGCATGACCACTTTCTTCTTGAATCCTTACGAATCGTTCGATCACCTCATGTAAACCTTTTAATCAATAAATTAAGTTTTAATGTCAACATAAATAATTGCAATATGAAACCTACCTGGCGATAGGTGTCTAAAAAATCTGTGGAATCCATGTCGAACTGCCAACGAAGCAAATATCGTGTTATTTACTAATGCAGATCTTAAATCTGTCAATGCACCAGGAGAATGCATTCTGGAATCTTCATAGAGATGACGAGTTATTAGATAATCTAGTACTGCATCTCCCAAAAATTCTAGTCTTTGATAGCAATCCGTTACTGTGTTAGGTGAATAAGAAGCATGAGTCAAGGCTTGTAAAAGGTAGGCACGATCTTTAAAATAATAACCAATTTTATTCTCAAATTCCTCATATCCATCTAATAAATATTCCAATTCTTGATGAGGATTTTCCACATTGTTAATTAAAGGTGAAGTTGGTAATTGTAATTCACCGTAACATCCGTTTTTGTTTTGTGGAAGAACTCTAATACCTAACCACGCCATGAAAAGGAGGGCTCCTCTAGGTCCACACTCGATCAAATAAGCACCTATCAACGCTTCGACACAGTCTGCTATACTTTTATCGGGAATACTGTGTTGGGTAACTAAGTTGTATGGAATGATACAAGGCAAATTTAAAGCCTCGCCGTGTTCACGCACCATTTGGCATATCTCATCTAAAGACATATCTCTAGTGGCAGCAACATCAGCGGGAGTCCAGTAATTAGCTGGTACCCTTGCATCCATCAGAGCTTCTTCCAGTTCCTTTGGTACATAGTAACAAGGAGGAAGCCAGTTGTCATGTGGGTCAAATTTTGTGGCTATCATCGATTCACCCAAGGCTTTGGACTTTCCTAGTCGATATAAATTTAAATTGCTCACTTGCTTCGAACGTAAATGACTTAATTTTCCTTCGTGAACATTTTCATATTTCGAATAAAGGTAATTAGTTATGGCGTATTTTAAAAACGAATCGCCTATCGTTTCTAAACGTTCTAGATTAATACCATCGTTGGCATTTGACATTGTTAAAGCCTGAAGTAACACGCTCGGACTCGGACCGGGATGTTCTTTTAGATCTGGTTGCTTATCAAAACTAAAATTTAACTCCGTACTAATATTGCACATTGTTTTGTTGCTAGTAGTATGACTAGAAGATGCGTTTACAACTAGCGACTTTTGAGGCAGTTCAATACATTCAAAATTAATTCCATTATCACAATGTGTATTAAGTGTTTCATTTAATTTATTTGAGCTTTCGTAAGTTTCTCTACAAAACCGTTTACTTTTTGGCACTAGTACATTACTTGACAAGATATGTTTGGCATTTTTTCGACAGTTTTCATAAAACTCTTGTTTTAATTCTTCCGAATGCTCATCCGCATTGTTAGGATCCCACGTATCGATTATAGCCAATGTTTGGGTATAGTTATCGATTGCATTACCTTCATCCACCGCCTCTGCAGTGTTATCACCCATAAATTCAATTTTAAGTCCTTCGTAGTCGGATTCTTCTTCTTCAATACTATATGAATCATCAGAATCAGAATAATCATATGGAGTATCCAACCAACTTGTAGGAGATGCATAACGGACAATACTATCGCTTGTGTAAACGGACGAATCTGCCATATCATTAGACCACGTTCCTATTTCTATCCAATCTTTATCTTTGTTTTCAGAATCTGATTCATCAATTCCTTCATTCTCCTTGTCATCCACCTTTACTAAGGATTTTTCACTTTGTTCTTGAGAATTATTAGGTTCCTTTTCAACAGCTGCGAAAATTTCAACCACTTCAATTTCTTTAACTTGTTCTGTATTGTCTTTCGCCAATTCTACTTCTTTAGTTTTCTTCAAAACATCACTCAAACTCCATCCAAAATTTAAAGAAGGCCATTTAAAATCTAATAAAACAAATATATCAAATAAAAATAACAACAATGAAAAATTATTAAGAACGAAAATATACCTTTTGGGAGTTCAATTTTTCCTAATCCAAGTTCAATCGCTACAGTTCGCCTCACTTGATCGGCTAAAAGCAATGCATTAATTCTGTATAGAATACAAGGGAGGCAAACTGCTTTCCTCCAAAGAGATGCAGGAAATGGATGTATAGCACATAATTCAGGAACTAGAATCTGTTTTTGTTCCAAGTTTTCTCGTTTTGCACGTTTTGTTTCTTCGCTACTTGTCGGTAGAGCGACACCCTTCCGATTTACATAACGTGGGGTCAAAAAATTAAGACGGGCTGATGTATGATCAACATCTAATAAGTACTGTTCACTATTCTGAATTTGTATTCCATACTTTCGTAAATAATATTCTTCAAATGTGGCATATTCAGAACCCGGAAAGCTTGATTTGGGATTGAGATTGCAACAAATTTCAGCAACGTAGAAGTACTGGGGCTGATCTTGATTACGGTACCATGGCATCACAACCGCATCTTTATAATTATTGGGATCAAATTTATATTCTTTTCTAGTAGTTTCTGGTACTGTTTGTGGTAATATATACCTATGTTCGTAAATAATATTTAAGAAATCCCAATCAACAATTGCACCACCACTAGAAGCTAAAATTAATGTATTATGTTTGATTATATTGCCAAATAGTTTTATAAATTTACTCACTATCTCTTGTTGGTGCAATCAAGAATGAACTTTCTGAAGCATCTGGATTAAATAGCATTAAGTACCTTTGTAACTTCAAAACGTTACAGAATGTGTAGTTTAAAAATTCACTTATTTTATGAATTTGTTCATCAGTCATTACTATATTTGAAGAACATAATTTTAATTCTACACTAACTTCTCCAGACCTTGTAAAAATTGGAAATGGACAAATCTAAAATACAAATTTTTGTTACACAATTTTCTGTATGAATATCATTTTCTTTAAACAAATTATTGTAAAAATATTTAACGAAAAATATACTTTTAATTAATTAGGAATAGTTGTATTATTAATAAGTGCCGTCGAAATTTACTTACAGTTGGAATTTCTTTTGAAGTTAAGATACCAAAGCCTTGAACAAAATTTTCAGGTGGATAAATTTTCCTTCCCCGCGTATTTTGTTCCTCTGGTAAAGGACACGTTAATGTCATGACAACTTTATAAAGGAAAGTTGGTTCACCAGGATTTGGTTTACAGTGTGTTAGAGAGTCGGCGACTTTTTTGTAATAGTATTGTCTACGTTTCGTAGTTCCTGGTCGTGGTTCGATATTTTCCCTGTTAAGCTCTTCATCTGCTTCCTCAAGAGCAAATTTATTCCAATCGTCTTCGCTTGTTCGAAAATTTTCTTTGCTTATAGGTTGCAAATAATCATCTAATTCGCCGATTTTATGAAGCATTTGACATGTAATAAATGCAACTGCTCTTCTAGAAAGGAGCTGATTAGGCATTAGAGGGCCAGTTATCTTACTTTTTAATGGAGAGTTGATAGGTAGACGAAGACAACAGGAATATTGATGTTGCGTTTTAGAATTCGACCATAATGGTGTTAAGCGTGTAAATGTATCGCTAGGTAATTTTGCGCAATATCTATTTATAAGTGCTATTGCATTTATTAGGGTTACGGAAGGAGCACCCGGTATAGTAAGCGGTTGGTAGATGGGACTAGAAGCGCAATAGTAATCTGCTTCGATGCATTCCTGTTCATCAGGCTCTAAAACCTGACAGTGTCTTAACAAGATGTTTTCAACTTCTTTATATTCTGATAAATGTTCGACGAATCTATTTAATTCCGTTTCGTTGGATAGCAACAAATAACACGCATCTGCAGCCCGAGCTCTCGCTTTTGTTTTAACATAACTATGGAATGAAAGTGGCAAATCGAAACAAATGACGAGATTACATTTGGGTAAATCACAGCCTTGCTCGAGAACTGAAGTAGCTACCATGATATTACAGCTGTGCATTCTGAATTTTCGTAAAACTTCTTCTTGGCGTCGATGCTCCAGTTCAGCTTCGCGGGGTTCTTTTAAAGGATCGGCTGTCTTCTCTACAGTGTAGAGAGCAGACAGCCACCACATTTCTTCATCATTCTGACTGACATTCTGAAAAGAGAAATAAAAAAATGTGCGATTGAATTGTCAGAATAGTTCCTTATTTTAAAACTTACATACAGCAGTGAATATAGAACTTTAGCAGTAAAACGATCATGAACAAAAATAATAGCACATAAATTATCATCTTGTTGAACTCTAGTATAATTACTACGTCGGTAAATTCTATATGCTCTTTTGTTTTTTGTTTGTGTATTAAAGTTGTTGTTTTGTATGCTACTTCTCTGGTTGATTGAAAGATTTTTCAAATTTTCGGTGGGATTGTCACAGTTTTCATTTTCTCCATTTATTTTTACAATACTATCTTCAATTTTTGCTTCATCTTTTGTTTCAATTATTTGTTCAGAATTTGGTTTAAATTGTCTAATTATGTCTAATAAGTTAAGAACTTTTTTTGTTGAATAACGTAATATTTTTTCCATTTCTGATAATTCTTGAAACTCCCAGTCACATATGGCTCGTATTCTTACCATAACTGTAGAAATCATGCAAAGCAAAATAAAATGACGTTCATAAGGAACTTTTACTTTTAATTTTTCTATGTATGTAAGCAAACTAAGAGCTGCTTGATCTGCTGCCCAAGGACCAAGATCTTCTAATATATGTAGGAATATGTCTAATATATTTAAAGGATCTATTTTTGGATCAGGCAGCATTAAAAGTTCTTCCAGGAATTCATCTGAATAAATTTCACTTGGATCGAAACGATGATCTATTAAAAATTCCTTAGTTTCTAAAATCTTTTCTTTTAGTATTTCTTGAAGAGTAGAACATTTTTCAACTTCACATTCTATTAAATTTTCCCTAGGTTTTGAGCATAATCTTAACAATGTAACTAATTCACTGGATGTATCTACAGAAGAACACAACAAATTTTCTAAACGTCGTAGTTCCGACTCTAAACAATCAGGTTTCAGTTCTGGTCCCAGAAGTCCAGCTGCTAGACCAATTATCCTTGTATTACATACTCTATTTAAATGATAATATTTCATAATGTGCTTTACATGGACTTGCCTTTCTCCATACAAATAGTCATCCACAACTAACAAATTCAATTTCTCAAATGTTAAGTAGTTGTCAGATAACAATTTAGCACATACTTCAGCAGTTGTCACTATTACAGCAGCTTCACTATGATCCTTCCATTCTGTGTAACTATTAATGCATTCCTTTATACTAACCACGGTTAAATCTGTGAGTAACTTCATGTGTGATTCTATAACAACAACATTTTGTAAATCTAACACAAATACTGCTTGCTTGCCTCTTTTGAAGCGTATATCATAGGCTAATTCTTGAACAAGTTTGACTGCTATGAATGTTTTTGCAATACTATTACTGGAGCAAATAATTATGTTTTTATTTTTCGCCGAGTCCAGCAACTCCACTTGATATTCCCTAGGTGTAAAAATCTGTGTAGAGACATTTTCACTTAAGTGACATGCCATTTAAATTGATTTCCGAAGATTATTTTCCAGAATTCCCCGAAAAAATGTTTCACTGTCAAGCCATTTAATATTTTAATTTTAATTACCTGTAAAGTTAATGATTTCTAGATAGAGAACCTTTTATTGAATATGAAATATAAAGGAAAAAGGCTGCAAATATTGCATTGTTACATTTAAATTTTTTTAGGTTATGATACCATTATTTCTGTTACTTGTGTCTACGGAATATAAGAACTATTTATTGATTATTTGCTGTAGTTCCACTGATTTAATAAAACTCCCTATTTTTGAAACACCATTTAAATAAATGCGGGAATCGTTAACTTTTTTCTAATGATAATTTTCATTAAATTAGGAGTTATGTATGAATTGGTAAAGGGCACAAAACTATTATGAATAAATGAATAAAAAAAATTATTATTTTTTATTAGACAATCTTAAGAACTACAGTGATGTTTTAAGAATATGTACGTACATTGAAAACATGTAATTTTGATGGAAGCCATGAAGTTTACCACACATAATTAACATCAAAGTTTGAAAGTAACATTAAAATTAGCTAATCAGTTGTAAATTGATTAAATAGAAACAATCAAATGTCACATTTACAATTCATCTTTTTCATCTAAATTTATGTCAGAGAGGTCAATATCTTCTTCTGTTGGTAATACTCCATCTTTTCCATCCCATGACTCAACAGACTGAATGTTAGGAAGTTGTGCTCCTTTCAATGGGGCAGTATTTCCCTTTCCATAAGACAAGTCCCTACAATATAAATAGTATAGCATTAAGTCTTTTGAATGAAAAATTACTTTTTTCTCTACAAAAAATTGATTATTTGATTATCTAATTACCTCAAAAATTCGCTAATACCCTCTGCTGAAAAAGGTCCTCTTAATATGGAATATTTCAACTTTTTGGCATTGACAACAGCCATTGCAGGGTACCCAAAGCCTCCAATATCTAATGCATCTTCTAAAGGACGTTGGGCTCCTGCTTCTGTCCACAACCATCTGAAGTACAAAAATAAATTAAGACAAGTGCATTTTACAAAGTGCCGATACATACCCCCACATTTTCTTCTTAAATTTTTCTCCCATTTCTTGCAGAATTTTTAAATAATTGTTTCTACATTTTGACTGACAGTCTAAAATGTGTGGCAATACAGATATAACACACAATGGTTTGTCACAACTTTTCTTAAATGCTGATTCATTTGTTATCTAAAATATAAGAAATTAAAATAAAGTTTTAAGCATATACTTTTATACACTCACTTCAACAAGTTCTGGTGCTGGTACATTTTCAGCGAATTTTTCTAAAGCCCAAGTAATAATGGTACTACCAGTTCTTCCACCATCATAGTCTTGAACAGAAGAATGATCTTTTTTGCCAGCTGGGAAATACTTTATGGTTGGATATCCTTTCACTCCATATTCAGCAGCTTTAGAAGCATAAACAGTTGCATCTAAAGCTCCCAGTTTTACCTTTCCTTTCAACTCTGTAGCTGCTTCTGCCCAATGAGGAGCAAGATTTTTGCAATGACCACACCAGGGTGCAAAAAATTCTACTAACCACATATCATCAGATTGCAACACCAGTTTATCAAAATTACTGTCAGTTAATTCAATAACATCTTTATCACTTCCAGACTGAAATTTAATATATGACAGTAACAAATAATGCTTAGTGAGAATTTCCAACTTAAATATACCTTTGAGCCTGATCCACCCTGTTTTACTCCTAACTTGGTATATATTTTATTTTTAATAGCAGATAAAGCAGCATCTGCTAGTGCTTGAGCAGTTCTGCCTCCATTGTAATCCTCTGGTTTATTTTTATTACCAGCAAATATCTTTACTGTTGGAAAACTTCGAACTCCGTAATTTCCCACTAATGAACCTTCTTCATCGGCATTTACAGATCCTACTTTTACAATGCCCTGCACAGCACAAAAATATATTATAAAAGTTTTAAATAATAGCATAACGTATACTGAAACGATTACCTTTAACACTTTTGCGGCTTTTTCAAATTCTGGTGCAAATTGCTGGCAATGACCACACCAAGGGGCGTAAAACTCCACTATCCATATATCATCACTACTTAAAACTAAGGAATTGAATTTTTTTGATGTTAACTGAACAATATCAGAATTAGAGCTATATAAAGCAGAAGTTAAAGATAGGGCACCTAAAACTTTAACAAAAAATTCTCAATGAAAAGTTTCAATTTTTAACATCATTAGGTAACTTACTAAAAAGAAAAGACAACACGCTTTGATGAAACATTTTTTGTATTCAACTATGTCACTTTTTGCAGACTTTTATAAGATTTCAACTTATCGCATTTTAGTATACCCAATACACTACTTGCTTGCTAGGTTAGGAATCGTGGATTGATTTTATTGGAGAATGAACAATTTCGGATTTCGACAGCGCGTTTTGACAATAACAATAACAGTGGGGGAATCTATTGAACAATAACAAGTTGCTACCATAGAATATAAAATGAAATTGTGATAAAATAGAATTTATTGAATCTAATTAATTAGTAAAGTAAATACTCTTTAATTATTAAAACTGTTTATCTAAGGCAGATACATATTAACGAAAAAATAAAACAAAAAAATTGTAATTTATGTTTATAATAGAATAACATAAAAAGTTACAAAGTTAATAAATTAATAAAACCTATAAAACAATCAAACAAAAAATACAATTACAATAAGTTAATACTATATAAATATGACCAATAAAAGGGCCACAATGTTTCAGGAGAAATGTTAACTTATTTTTAAATATATGTTAACAAAATATTGTTAATGCAATTGCTGCAATACTAAAAACATCTGCGATTTTTATTAAATATTGTATAAACAACAAAATAGGAAACGTTATATAATTATTCTGTTTAATAATAATTCATATCATATAAATAAGGAATACTTAACAAACGTAAAGTACTTAATTAGCTATTGATCTTTAAAATTCCCGCTCTCAGATAAATTTATTGTTACCAGTTCTTTAAGTTTTTATTTAAAAGAAAGGTAATTAATTGTACGTATTAAACTTGTATGTATAAAAAATATTTATCATTTTATCGGAAGATATATGTATTTTAAAACAATGAAAAGTAACTTAAGTTGCAGTTAATTAAATCAAAATATTTTGTATATGGTGGTACTCGTAGTACTACGTAAACGAAAATAACGTGTAATTTATAAAAAGTATTGTCTGATGAAATAAACAAGTAAAGACTAAATATCACAGTGAAAGAGCAAAAAAGTAAAACAAAAACAGTAAAATTAAGTGCTAACAATGAAAAAATACATTAGTTTGGCAAGTTCTGGTTAAAACAATTAATTTGTTTGGTTTTTTATTAATAATATGATTGTTGTAAACACTGCGTGTAAATGGCAATGATGGTTTATAAGCGCCAAAATTATGCCAGAAAATAATGAAAAGTTTAAAAACATTTGATGCGACAAGAATTCGGGTAACTTTATTTAGTTATATACTTTGCGATTATTTTTAATTAAATGAGAAATCATCGGTAAATGTTACCCTTATTTAGTTAACAATTAATCGTATAAAAATTTAATCAAAAACATCTCGTCTGGCAAGAATAATGAATTTGACATTATACTGAAAATATAATATCATTAAATGCATAAATTTATCGTTGAGCTGATATAATTTTGCAGTTTGTATTTAAATAAAATAAAATATGTAATTTTCAACATCAATCATGCAGTCTCTTCTAATCACAAGTTTCTATTAAGTACACATTTTTAGAAAATACACTTATTATTTATTGAATGACCATCAGATACCTACGTACTGTGTATCATATTAATTTTTTTCTTCTTAATTTGAATAACTGGAATGATCAAAATAGAATAACAGTCTTCAGAAATTTGATACATAATTATTATAATAAACGCAAACGACAAATACATGTTAAACTTGTCAATTTTATTTTAGGAAACTGCAACATTTATTTCATTTCATTTCTTTTTCAAATTTACAGTATTGCATAAAAACCTACAATTGTCGCAGTTTAATAAAATTCAGTAAAAAGTTTAACATTTAGTTGTTCTTTCCATTCATAACGAACTTTAATCAAATAAAAGCCGATCCAATAATGAAAGTAACAAAGGCAAAAAAAATTAAAGAATGCTATGACTTCATCAATCAAGAAGATTATTAAATGAAATATAAAAATGACAATGAAACTATTAAGACTAAGTAGGTGTTATAATATTTGTTCATACAAATTTTGCAACCTATTTATACAAAATAGGTAATTTTATTTGCAGAATAAACTAGCCTCTACTTTGCATTTCGTGAACGATTATTAACGAGTAGTTTATATATTGCTAATGCATATGGATTGATAATTTAAAGGCCTCAATAATTCATATTTCTAACTATGTACTTATTTTAAACACATAATTTCATGTCTTCTACTCATATTATTTTTTGTCAGTTTATATCTTTTTATAATTTTTTTACTTTCGGAAATATTTTTTTCTAATTAAAGCATCGATAATCAAATAAAGTAAGTTATACAATTACAAGTGGATATTTATAGGCCTTTGAAATATTACAATTTGTAACATGCACCATTTTTATTTGAGGATTTTAAGCATATTTTATAAAATCGTTATCACTGAACAATAAGAAATATTGGCAAGATTGAATATTAATTTTATGTGTAACATTAGCTGCAAAATTCGCAACAGTCAACAATTTAACGTGTTAGATTTATGCACGAATGTACATACGAGACATGTCTATTCTTGATCTCACCTTCTATTTCCACTTAAGTTAATGTGACCGTATAAGATGACGGCGTCCTTTTTTAATTATGCGTTCGTCACGTCATTTATAAACAATTTCCAATGCATAATTTGGTATTGTCATATACTATCAGGAAGACCAGACCTTTAATCCACCAAAAATAAAAAGAAACAATACTGCTATTATTACTATTAGGACAATCTCTTTGTGTAAGTTAGAAGAGGAAAAGGGTTCCTGAATAATTCCATTGTTTTGCTGGAATGTCTCCGGAGATAAATTGGGATGTTGCTCTTGTATTTCCCTCTTGGATTGCACGTCAGTGACTTTCATAATCGCTCGTCCCTTAAATGACATTCGTTTTTTCTTGTTTCAAGTAAATTTTACTTATTAATACTTACTTTAAAATTCCCGGAGAACTCGGTATCCGCTTTAAAGGCTGCTCTAGCTGTAAATGGTTACCGTTCTCTGATTTCGTCATGATATTTGTTTCTGATTTCAATCCGAAAAGCAGTTCCGAAGGGTTCGCTGTTCTCTTTCTGATTTTTGACTTACTTTCTGGAACAGCTAAACTGAAAAGAAATATTAAAACTAAATAAAGTTTTCGGTGTCAAAACTTGCACTGGACCGTCTTTTTTTTTAAAGTTTGCCCGTTTACTTACGGTATTGGTGATGTAGATCTACTGGTGTTGTTTGAACTAGTTTCATTGGTATTGCTTGAAGTACTAAGAGGGGCAATTTCTCGGTTAAATACCGGATACTCAGTGTGAAGAATATGGTCTAGGAGTTGACCCTTAACAGCATTTTCTTGTTTAAGCTAATGAGAAAATAATGTGATTATGTTCTTGTCCAAAGCAAGTTCTTTATAATCATTTGCAACTTACTTCTTCTAGAGTGGCTTCGTTTTCCTTTAGTTTCGCCTCTCTCTGGGCCACTAGATGACTGTGATTAAGAGTCATACCGTAAAGTTTCTGAATCAGATATTTAGTTTCGTTTACATCTTGTAGAGAGGCTATGATTTTTTGTATATTATTTTCTTCGCTTTCGTCTTGTGTTTCTTCGATTTCCATTACATTTTGTTGCGCTTCTGCTATAGTTTCCTGGACGTACTTTATATTTTCTTCCACGTCTTCTATAAGACTTTCTAGTTGTGTTGTATCCTGGTTTTTAGCAAGGGCTTGCTTTCTGCGATGATGCAGAATCTCCAGCTCACGACCTGAAAATTTAAATATTACATCATTAAAATAATTATATTATGTCAGTTCCCCAGGTGAAGCGACTTACCCAGAGCTTCCCGTTTTTCTAAGAAATGTTCCATGCGGACCTCTTGTTGAACTAAACCACTTCTGTTCATGGCAATATTGTTTATTGCTTTTTCTATTTGCGACCATTTACGTTTTGCTGCTTTTTCTGAATATTCATTTTTTATTCTACCTGCTGCTTTAGCACTCAGGCCACGCATTTGGTTCTTTCTTAAGAGAGATACCTCCTCTTGCTTACGCTTCAAAACTTGTTCCTAATTTAAAAAAAAGTTAATATTTGAAGAAGATGCTTTTAATTTATTACCTTTATTTTGCATTCTGCTTCCATAGCTCTGAGAAGACTGGCCTTTTTTCGAGATTCCTTCCTTAACTGAGCTATTTCCCTTATTTGGTTTCTTTCTGCTTCCTTATGTCTCTGAGATTCTTCTTTCATTTTATTAATAAGTTTAACTTTAGCCCTTTTCATATCGGTGAGTTCGTTTTTTAACAGTTGAAGTTTATTTTTCTGTTCATTTTGATTCCTCAGTAGTCGCGCATGCTCCTTCTGTGCTGCTTGTAATTTTTTAAGCTCTTTTTGCATTTCTGATAGTTTTCTGCTATATTCTTCTTTCACCTTTTTGACGTTATCGTCGTTATCGGATTTTACTGAATAAGACTGTAACATTTTATCTCTTTCTTCTTGTGTACTTTTAATTCTGGATTGAAGTTGTAACAGTTTTTCTTCATAGTGTTGTTTCATAGTTTGCATGCGACGCTGAGAAAGTTCCAATTCGTCGATAAGTTTTTGTTTCATATCGATATCAGTTGTTATATTAAGTAATTCTTGTTTCAACTCAGCATCGATGTCTTTGGATTCGTTATCACTTTCAAAATCTACATCGGTGCTGCTGTCAGAATCCACTTCCGACATACTGTGACTTTTGCTTTTTATCAAAGACTCTTTTTGAAGCTTAAGTTCCTTTTTAGCTTCTTCGAGCACTAAAGAGATATCTCCAAGAGACATGTCCATGCTGAATTTGTTGTACATACTTGTGGATTGATATTTGGCAAGTTGTTTTCGTAACAATTCACAAGTGCTGTTCGACTCCATAAGTTTTGCTTGAAGTTCTTCGATTTCTTTCAAGTAACCTTGAATCATGTCAGCTACTTGACTGTCAGTTCCAGTTCCTATCCAACTTTTCGCTGCTTTTTCAGTCAATAATGCTGCATTTCTGGCGGAGATATTTTCTACAGTTTCTTGCATAGCCTTTACTCGAGTTCTTAGATTGTTTAGCTCATTTTGTAGCATGTTGTTTTCGTAAAACATATCGTTAACTATTTCATTTCCATCTTGTCCGATAATGCGTTTACCTTGCTTGTATTCCATAAGCTCCAATTGAAGTTGGGCAATTTGTTGTCTAAGTTGTGCGATAGTTCTGGAGCTTTTGCTCTGATTAATTAATACTTTATTTTTAATATTTCTAGCCCTATTCGCATATTTTAACGTATTTAATGTTTCCATAAAGTCCCTGTCGCTAGGACTTATACAAGCTATCATGACAGTTTTACTATTACCTCCTAAGCTATCCTGGAGTAATCGGGTTAATTTGGAATCCCTGTAAGGTATGTGGAGGGCTTTTCTGCTTGGATCACCCAAAGCAGATATAACATTTCCTAAAGCTAATAGGCCACAGTTAATAGAAATACCTTCCTTGGCTCGGTTTCCTGTTGCTCCTGTTCTTTTTAATCGTTCTGAACCAGCTAAATCTACGAAATGGAACTTCGATGTCAACGTTTCTACTTCATTACTACCATCCTCTGACGGTACTAAGCGTTGCTGTTTTAAATGGACTGTAAAAATTGCATGAGAACGACTAGAATGTGTGTTCATTTGGGTACTAGCTGTTGTTCGAGATAGGGCCCCCATTCGGAGACATTGTAACGTCTCTTCCGCAGACATTACAGTCTTTAACATTATCCCTTTAACTTGTATTCCCGTGAACGGATCTTCATGAATTTTATACAGTTTTTCCTACAATAGAAAAAAAATACTCAGTAATTAGTAAAGGTATAAATCTTGCGTTTAAGTTTGGGTTTGTTTCTCCAGGAGCTTCAGACCCCTCTTAACTCAATGACTAGTGTCTATACGATATTTTAAAAAATTATACCATTTTGGTTCTTTATAAAATTCTCAGATATCTGAATTTTTTTAATTTTAATTTTCCAATTTGTTAAAAACTCAAATTTAAAATAAAAATTTTTATTGATTGTGAGACATGTGTGGCTAAATTATTTCCAGTCGCCCTATGAACGCTATCCTGTATGAGCCACCCTGTATATTCTCGTCTCGTTGCAAGTATTTTTACTCTTCCTTACGTTCTTGGTATGCTAATGTTAATTCTTGTTTATTACCTTATTAAATATTGGATTAAAAAGGTCAATGACTTCTTCATTATATAATTCCATAAATTGAACCATAATTTGAAACTCCGGCGCAACCATACCATTTTCTCTGGCAGTTTTAATTTTTGAATCAATCCCATGAAAGAGATGTTCGACTGCTCTCGGAATAATTCCCACCTGACTAGCACTCAAGTCAATATCGAAACCTGTACCCATGGTATATGTTTTACCTGACCCTGTTTGTCCATATGCTAATACTGTTGCATTGTACCTAATTTAAAATCAAATAACAAACATTAGGAATAAATTATTAAAAAGCTACATTAGAACGAGGGTATGCAAAAGAGGTTGGTAAATGTTCATGTGGGTGGAAGACAGAGGTTACAACAACTCACTTTTCAGAACTTGTCCGCTACAGTAATAGGGCAAACAGCAAAAAAAATTACGCAAAAAAATGTTCCTCATTTATGTTTTCAACGATTCTTAAAAGTTACGCTTACGTCACCTTATTATTCAAATATAATTTTACATACTTAAAACTTTTTATGTACCATCGTAACTTTATATTTTGTATGTACGTAGGTATTTTAATTTTTCATATTTTTCTAATAAATAAATCGTTCGATTCATATTGCCTTCGAAAATGAATTTTACATACCAAAGCCCACGTGAAGTTTTAAAAGGTGAGACATTAATTAATATTACTTTTTAAATCAGAACTGCATTTAGATGTTTTTAAAAAAAATCTGTTGTCTTTAATTGTTAATTTAATAAACAATTGTTGAAACCTTTGTTGTGTTACATAAGCCCCTTAATAAAATTTTTGAAATACAATTCTTAGAATTTATTTTTAAAAATCTTTCTAATGAGAAGTAATCTCGTGTCATAAATCATTTTGACAAAAGTTACGGTAAGGAAAGAGAAACTTTAAGTAAGTACATATGTTTTGTTCTTAAAAAAGAATATCTCCCTTGTAAAATGTAACAAAATTGAAGCAGCTGCTTAGTACTAGAATTTTTTACAGATGTGATAAAATTAAAATAGATGCTTATTTGTATAAAATTACCTCTATTTAAAGACCGAAATCAGATACTATGTATTAAATAAAACAAAGCTTGATAATCGCGAAACCGTTTCAAATTTATCTGTATCAATTTTCTTTTATTGGGATTTTTTACCAGCCCCTTTGAAGAGATTAATTTTTAAAATGTTTACCCTTCCAAAGCAGACTCCACTAGAGATGCAACACACGTGTTGTAAACTGTTTCTTGATAATTATCCATGTCAAAAACATAATCATATGTAAATGCTCTATCAGATCCCAGAAATATTTGGGGTTCTCCGGAGGTAACAGTTGTGCAAACATTGCACATTTCAATTATTTCTCTAGGTATTTGGGGTCTAATCCTGGAATAAAGCGAATTTAATTTAACTAAAGAAATACAAATTTTATTTATTACCAAATATAACAGTCATTCGTATCAGAAATAAAAAACGTTTAATTTATTGCATTTTTCTAGTTTTCTTTTTTGAAGAAAAAGTAGATACCTATATGTATCAACAGATTCAATTTATATAACTGATTTCTATAATAAGTGAATAAGTAGTAAATAATCCGCTTGTAAAAAAGGTCGGTTATATAAACGCTTATCTCTAAAATGTAGACAAAAAAGTCTTTAACAGTTCGAGGCTGGATCACAGATTTATTATTACATCAGTTTCCAACAATGTTAGAGCATGTAAACAATTCACAGGAAGTGCTAAATCAGGGATAACAACAGGATTCTTTTAAGTGTTTTTAAATTATTCCTGTTGTTTTTTATTTATTTATTATTACCCTACGAAATATCTGCTAGTCTATCATTTGAATAATAACAATAATGAAATGTCTACTTGTGTTTAACATGTAGTATACAGGAAAATAAAAAAAAAAATGATCTTCAACGGTCATTAGTGCCTTTAGAGCTAATTTTGTCTTATATTATTATTAGATTCTGAAACGACAGCTAAATTAAGTACCAGGTTATAGCGGAAACAATTAGTTTCAAAGTTGGCTTATGTACAATCGACTTAAAAACAAAGAAACTATTAAAGTGTTAGAATACACACAAAATAACAGAGATAATATATTGGAGTATAGTTTAGAAGTATGTATTATTTATCTAAAACTATTGTTTCATTACGGAGAAAGTATTACACATTAGGCAAAACTAAAAGTCTAAAATGTACAATTAATGTGTATAAATTATTTTTAATACAGTCTCAAACTAATTGCAGGTATTAAAAGTTTTTTACTTTTACTACTGTCACTTCACAATTCAAGCAGTGATGTAATAGGTATTTATGCTATATACAGCTTTTTGTAAGTCTCTCAAATTAATTCAAAAAAGTTATTGGATTTGCAGAATGAATTTCAGTGCCAAATAAACTGGTACAGAGTATATCTATTATGTCATCCTTAAAAATACACATAAAAGGACAATCGTTTGAACAGATTGTAGTTAATAATTTTAAAAAATTAATCTAAAATGAAAATACAGTTGCAGAAAGTCAAAGTAAGATTTTCGTAACCCCAATATTCATGTTCTAGAAAATCATGCCACTAAATATAACTCGGTCATAAACATGCAAAAACAAAAAGATGTACAAGACATGTTTCAAATATTTGCTCTGCAGATGGTCTCTAAAGTATGATAAACAAACAGTGACTATAACGGTTAAAATATTACTAGTGTAATGTTTTTTTTTTAATAACTAAAAAAAAGCTAAAAATTGGTAATAAATTTGAGTAGCGTAGCGATATTTTTAAAACATATATGTCGATATTTAAATGTAAAATCAAATTCCTTTTATATTTATTTTAAATAAAGTTCATTATCTATTTGAAGTAACAATTTGTAATTGTTTTGTTAACTTTATTTCCTTGAATTTATGAAGAATCAGAATTTGTTTTTGTTAATGCGAAATTCACTGCTTGCACCTGTCTTAATCAGAATCTTTTTATACTTTATTGATTTTCTAATTGCAGTAAAAAACAAGGTCTTTGTTATATTTAAAAAATCAATTATCACATGTATTTGTATTGTAAAAAAAAATTTTACAATGAATGTAATTAGAATTTAATTTCTTTTCCTTGAAACTTAATTATTTACTGACATATAGGATCTAATAAATCTGCTTCCTATTTAAAGCTGAACGTCGGCTGTCAACACTACGGTATATTCGGTTACTGAAGAAGTAGCTTGCTTATTTTTTTTTTTCTTTATTAAAAAGTACCGTTTATTTTACTTACAAACAAGGTTTGTTGACTCTTTCTACAGACAAATGTGTGTAAAACATCATATCGTTATTGTTCTAGTTCGCTTTATAGCTTCTAAAATTAATCAAAGGTACTTACTAAAAGCCTAATCAGGTAAAAAAATAAACAATTTACAGTAGAGGAAATTGCCAATACTATAATACGTTTTTAAGTCAATTTTAAAAATTATGTCCACTTACCCATATAATAAAATTATATTGGAATGAAATTTCAAAAATAAATTTATAATTATTTTATTATATATTGTATTTGTTCAATTGTACCTCACTAAATTTTACTAGGTATATGATTTGTTATTAATGAAGCATTTCTGACATGTTAATAGTTAATTAGTAGACCTTTCATTAAATTTTTTGGCCACTAACAATAAGCCTCGTTAAATTGGTATTTTTTCTGTGTAAAGTAGATAGGATACTTGTTGAATTTTGTTTTATTCAAGGCATCAGGCAAAAGTAGTTGATTATTTTCAATTAAAGAGACCGTGCAATTCACGTTCTATTTATTTCTTAGAATAAAGTAATCGTGAGAACCTAGTGGGCGATTTCTTTTCTCCAACAACTTTTACTTTACTAAATTATTGTAACTGTATAAATAAATTTTAGAGTTTCCAATTTTAGAAAAATCTTTCTAGTAAATGATAAACCCAGTCCAGCAGGGGCGAATTCAATGGGGTGAATGCTGCTCCCAAAAAACCCAATAACCCAACATTAAACCCCGTTATTCTATGTCCTAAATATTTTAACCCCCTTAAACTAAACCATAAATACCCTCATAAGCCCGTAACCAAAACTTTTTAATTTATACCACAGTGGTAATTTATTTACATATCAATTAAGTATTTAAAAGCATTAGCATTAGCATTAAGGGGTTTAAAACGTTTACAGTGCTTAAATCACTTTTGTTTAATATTTTGGGTTATTGTTTATTTAATATTTTTATACACTCCATTCAACATCACCCCCTCTAAAGAAGACTTCTGGATTCGCCCTTGCAGTCCAGGTACTTATATTTGGTTATACCATTTAATCAACCTAACAAACAGACCGGCATGAAAAGTGATATTTTAAAAGAAGAATAACTGATAATAATGGAATTTTGAATTTTTCTGCATTAACAAAATATTAGCTAGAATATAAAGCAACATTATGAAGACAGTTTATGTTTTTATTCTTATTTTAATCTTTATTATTTCTTTCTTGAAGCTTTCTAATCCTAATTTATTTAACACTGCGTACCTATTTATTATTTTCACTTGAGTTTTTTTAAATTATGATTAATTTAAGTTAGTAAGTGAAAAATAAGTAAAATTGCTTGTTATTCTATTGTAATAAAATAAAAAGCTAATTCATATTAGAACTCCCATAGCGCGACGTCGGAACATTACAAAACACTTATGTAATTTATTGGTGTTTAAAGGATGATATAATGAATGAAGTTTAGAACCTGTTTTGAAAACTATAAGTGGCAAAATATGGTAGATATTTTTTTAACTAAAAAGAATTTATATAAGCGTTGAAAATTTTGCTTTATGTAACCATTTAAATATGTTTGTCATTCATTGGCAAGTCAGGTGTTAATTTCATCGTTCTATCTCGTATGTTTGTATAATAAATGTGTGTTACCCATGTTAGGAATACAAAAAGTTTAATAATATTATCTTAAAGCAAAATACTCGATTTTATTAAAAGGAATAACGAGACAAAGTATTTCAATGTTTAAAAACATACCTACTCATGCATACATATGTATGAACATAATTTCAAAACTGGTTTGTTTAAATAAGATAGATTTTTCATTCATTTCCTAAAACGAACATTGCTGCAGGCGGTATGACATAGACAAATTAAATATACATCAATTTCTAAAAATATAAATATTTCCCTAATTGTCATTATTATTTAAAAATTGTTACTAACGAAGCAGCATAAAATTTTGAAGTATACATGTTTGTTTAATATAGTTCAAAATAATTTCGAAATATATTGACGATATAGGTATTTAGATTAAAGTAAGTAATGCGGTTTATTAATTTAATTAAATGATTATGATTTGACCTAGTTCGACGTAAGGGTAATAGATTTAAATCAGCCTTTTTGCAGAATAAGCGCGGTGAAATTTTGCAAAATTATATTTTCCTTACCTTACAGCCACCCTAACAGATATGTTGTCTTCCGGCTCCATCTCGCATAAATCACAGTTTTTAAAACACAAATCACATTAATTAATATATAAATGTATATAAGCACTCAGTCGGTAATTCACTCATTGTTTTTATTTAAATAATGAAAAATAACATGAACCGAAAAACTTCGTTGGCATTTTTTTTTTCGTAATAATAATTATTCCGAATGGTACGTTGCTTTTATCTTATCGTTTCTACGATATCAGAGTTCTATTTTATTATCTGCATTAGATGTCTGCATAATGACGTACCCGAGTGAAAGTATCGAAAAGGGTATTATTATATATATACCTATTATACCTGCTTTAACCTAAAACACGTCCCACGAATTTAAGACAAAAAGAACACGGGGAACCGAGACCGAACTTGAAGTAGCAACGACCATCTGCATTTCACTTCTTCCGAGCACCAACTGTCGATTGTTGTTCAGTCACTGGGCGCAAGCGTTGATGGAGTAGAATTTTTCTCGTGTTACCATTGTTTGCATTACTATTACTTATCGTTAGGTATTGTATTGTTACTTGAACTCACGTCAGGTTTCAATGTTATCAGCAACCTGAACAGTAAGTACGAGACCAGGTACATTGAAAGTATCGTAACTCTAAACACTGTTACCAACAATAAATATTAATTTACACAAAATAAAGTTACTTATAAAAGTTCTTTACCGGAAATAACATTTGATTTAAACACTTATTTTCTATAATCGCAGTCCCTTTTCCCAAATCAAAAAGTGCGCCAATTTATCAGGTATCTATCTTTGCATGGGCGTAGCTACGACGTTAAGAGGACTAGAGCATTTCGCTTAATTTTTAATTAAAACTAGCTTTATAGAGTATCGCTTTTGGTTTAGAAATCGTAATACTTTCTATTTTTGCATTAATTGTTTTAACTTTTACCAACTAGTATAATTTTGTTCAACCTTTTTTAATTGATAAACAATTAACAAAAATAGCACTCTAACCCTGTCCCCCAAACCAAATCATGGCTACGCACATGATACCGGACGTTTATGCTAGGTACCCATTACTATTATTTTTGTAATTTGTCAAAGATTAGACAGATTAATTAAACAGGTTTCAGTTTTTATAAATTATTATTGATTTTACATTCAAACAAGTATTCACATAATAGTACTAAAATAAGAAGAACTCCGTTTAATAGTTTCTATTATTTTTTTAATAAAAAAGACAAATTAAATTAAACAGTGGACTGTGCAAATTTTGTCATGTTTGAAATATTTGCTCATATTAATATTTACAATAATTTTTAAAGCTTGTAAGAATTATATGGTACTTAAACTCGGCTTCAGTTTATTTGATTTACTATAAGAGAACTTTATTTGTTCAATAATAACGTAATAACTATTTGTGCAAGAAACACCTTATATGTTCCTCACACGTTTTATTTGACTTTTCCGTAGTGGAATAGTGCGCTCTTTTTGTTGTTGATTTGATCTTATTTATTTTGAACAAAGTTTCCTCTGAACGCACCTTTGTTGATAGTATGTTTCACTGTAATTCATTTGAAGATATCGGTAACAATCTTATTACTTTATCCATTTCAACTTTTAAATATTTTATATAAGTATTTAGTTCTACACTCCTTGTCTCCTTAATAAAGTAGTGCCCCCGAACCCACCTATTTATGCGTAGGATTAAGACAGGATTTACGTACTTTTCATAATTTTCCTTCGGGGGGACCCTACCTTTATTGTATCACAGATTATACAAAAGAGCCTAAAGCAAAAAAGTTACGAAAAATGCAGTACATGAAGCACGATTGTTTTAGGTATTAGGTTAACGATTACCTGACTATCTTTTCAAAAATAGTTTAAAATGTTATAAATATTGTTTTTGAGGTCTTTGTTAAACTAGTGTTATGTAACATAAACATTCAGTGATTTTGTTTTTGTAATTCGCTTTCTATTAAGTGTAAAAATTATTGAAGAGAAGGGTGATACATTTAATTTAAAATATTTTTGAAAAGTTCTTTAACCTTTAAAAAGATAATACTACGCATGTGCGTTTATTTAACGGTGTAGATACATACAAAGTAAAATTAATTTGCATGCCAACACGCAGAATAGGCCAGAAGACTATTCTATTACCTTGACTATAAAATAGGTCCAAGGTTCGTAAACATATGTACAATTTAACTTACGTAACAAAATGTACCTACTACTAGTTAATTTTAACCACATGCTTAATAAATTTACTGAAACCAGGTGAAAATTTAATATTTATTTTTGAATATTTGCTTTACGTACATGGTTGCGTTGGCCTTTTTGGAAATTAATACAGTATTATTGAATCGCAATGTTAGAATTAATAACGTATACTTTTTAGATTTAGTTAAGTGCCACTTTCCTATTTAAATTATCTTCCTACAGACATATTTTTAGTAGTTATACATATGTACGAAAATACACGTAAAACTAATTATGAATTATGACGATTTTTACTTATCATATAAATAAACAAGAAACACTTGGACATAATACGTTTTATAAATAATAAACTCTATATATTTATAATATCTGAAATGTTGTAATAATCCCGTAAACTATTAAAATTAATTTAATTTGCTGATTTTGTAATTATGAAAAATACTGATTTTTTACAAAAGGAATTTACCAACGTTTCGTCATTGGTTACATGGGACATTGTTAGGAATTTTTTAGTCAAAAGTTCGTCTGGTTTCAATGGTCTGGGCAACATTATTAATTATTGCATTCGTGGGATAAACCAAAAGCTTTAATTTTTCCTAAATAAGAGCATAGAGTTCATAATATTTTTTTGATATTTAATTAAAAAATACATTTATATTATATTATTTTCTATTAAGTTTGCAAACATATTTTTTATTTTACTAACTGATAATAATTATAATAATATTTTATTACTTTGCATACCATATATAAAGGTTTTTGTAAATTATTCATTTTACACTAAATCTATTCTTACTATATTTTACTAACTATTTTTATGCATTATAAATAGGAGATGAAACAAAAAATTGGGAAACGTAACAACTCTGATTCAATAAAATGTGTGGATTCTTAATCTCATTTTGATAAGTCGAATTTCAAATGTAGAATTAATATCAAATTTTAATTTGTCTAGGTGAAGATATTCTCACTGATGTACCTACTTCAGTCTCCTTCTTTGGTCAAAAGAAACCAACTATTACATTAATCAAATAAAATATTTTCATTACACCTTATTCGACATTTGTTATTAAACAACCTGTAATAAATATTTCCCTTTCTCTCGCTTATTTTAATTTTAAGAGAATGCGTAAAAACTGTTAACCTGTGTTATAATTTTTGCACATAAACGTTTTTTTTTTTTTTTAGTTAAGAATAGCTATTAAAGAAAATAGCACTCCTAAATTCTATTAAATAGTTTAAATCTCTTGCATTAAACCCTTCCTATTATTAATTAAATTGTGATACCACAATTAATTTTTTAATTGTGCCACCCTTTAATTAAATTTTATATTCGTTTATTCCAGTTTGTTTTATTTAATATAATTAAGTTATACCTATATTTTTTATAAAAGTTTCCAATATCTAAAGGGTTTATAATTGTTTTTTTTGTACAGGCAAATCTGTACTACAATTTTTGCCTCGCTTAAAAATAGAACTAAAAATATTTGTTATGAAATAATCAAAAAGAATTAATAATAAATATAACAAGAAAGGAGAAACAGAAAAATAAGGAAATCGTAAAAAAATACCAATACAGAACACAAACAAATCTGTAGAAGATACAAACAGAACAAATGTATTGAAGAACATATTACTGTTAAATAAAGTTTTTTACAAGTTAATTAATAATGTTTAAACCAAAAGTTGTATTTTATATATCCTGTACTACTAACATAAAATTAAACTTCATTTTATATAAATTGCGATTCCAGCTAAGCGCCTTCACCAAAATTTACCAATAATCATATTTTATTTTGCAAAATACTGTAATAAAATAAATACAAACTCTAATTCTGAAAAATTAGTCGAGTTCTCTTCATAATATAGAAAATCGCACTATAAAAATTTAAATCTTTGCTATAGTTTTCTTGCAAAATTCAGGAAAACCCTAAATAAAAAGAGAGGGGGAATGCTTTTTACTTTATAAATTGGTATAGGGTAATAGGGTTTAAATTTAAATCCACAATTACTTACATATTCAGTTATTGATAAATAATAGAAAATACGAATTTATAGTTGAAGAAATGTGTAGACCGTAACTAGACTTTAAAAAATATTTATAATATACTCATTAAATAATAAGTAATTCTATTTTTTCAACCTTTTCAGTTAACTTAAGATAAATGAACAATTAAATATACATATAATCAAAACTCGCGCCATTTTAATCAAGCGAATTTTAGAAACAGAAATATTTTACATTTGTTACCGTTTAAAATATTATAAAAGCTTTTTAAAAAATACAACATTTTTTAAATACGTTAATACTGCTGGTATGAATTTTAAAAATTATAAGTATAATAATTGACTTTAGCGGTGGGAACTTGAGAATGACAGCCATATTTACATTCTTTTTGGTTAGGCTGTAGTGAGTGAGAAGTGATTGCTTCGGAAAACATTGGTGAAAATGAGGTACAGTGAAATATAAGAGTATCATACTATTATCATTATAAACCGCATGATTCTTTCCTAATTTAAACGATTAAATAATTACAATGTTGTATCCTTTCTATAATTTACTTATTGTCATTGTAAAACCACATGGTTGTTATACAAATATTGTAATTATAAGCGAAGTCGCATAGTATTAACGTTTATTGCATAGGAATATGCCCTTTTAATCTAAAACTAGAAAAACAAAATGATGTGTAGTGGCGTACTATTTCTAAATATTATGAATATCTTTAAGGTTATGTATGCTTAATGTGCAATTAATTTTCCAGTTCTTTAAAACTACAAAAGAGGCTTGCAGCCTCTGTAATGCGATGTGGGAAGAAAAAAGTATGGTTGGATCCAAATGAAATCAATGAAATTGCAAATACAAACTCCCGTAAGTATATCTAACAAGAGCTAAATTTGAGTGTCTCATTTCTAATATTGTTTACAGGCCAAAATATCCGTAAATTAATCAAGGATGGTTTAATTATCAAGAAGCCTGTAGCTGTACATTCAAGAGCTAGAGTTCGTAAGAACACAGAAGCTAGGCGTAAAGGAAGGCATTGTGGTTTTGGTAAAAGGAAAGGTACAGCTAATGCTAGAATGCCTCAGAAGGAATTGTGGATCCAGCGTATGCGGGTACTTAGACGTTTGCTAAAGAAATATAGGCAAGCAAAGAAAATAGATAGGCATCTCTATCACTCGCTGTACATGAAAGCCAAAGGTAATGTTTTCAAAAACAAAAGGGTTTTGATGGAGTACATCCATAAAAAGAAAGCTGAAAAAGCACGTAGCAAGATGTTAAAAGATCAAGCAGAAGCCAGGAGGAATAAAGTAAGGGAAGCTAAAAAACGACGTCTGGAACGTATTGCTACAAAGAAACAAGAAATCACACAGTCTTATCAAAAAGAGGACGAAGCACTAGCTCAGGCTAAAAAGTAAATGATGTATATTGTACTAGTTCTGTTGCTCTTTTGATAAGAAATAAAATTAAATACCTTAAATCTAATTTTATTTAAATCCCTTCAAAGGCTGTTGTAATAACAAGAACAACGTTTTATTAAGTATTTATTGAAGCATATTTTTATATATTTATATATAAATAGATACATAAATACAATAGAAGTGTTAAAAAGTATAATTAGTATGTTTTAATTCTTGAAAAAAATTTTGGCACTATTAAAATTAAAATATAACAGTTGAAATTCCTGTAAACCATAAATATGAATTAATTTAATGAATATAAAAAAGTAAATACTTGATTAATTCTTACCTTATCAAAAGTATCTAGCCGTTTTTCAGTTAAAGATAACGTTTGTTGAAGCTTTTCATCTTCCTTGTGTTCTTTACATTTTTGTTTTTCTAATGCTTTACGTTCTTCTGCAATTTTTGTATTTATTGATTGAAACCAATGAAGTGAATTTAAATTTTTTGTTTGATCCAGTAATTCAGTTATATAGGCTAAACCCATTGCAAAACCATCATCAGTAAACGCTGCACCCGTTTTATTTTTCTTACTGAGTCTTTCTTTACATGCCACTATATGCTGAATAAAGTTTATTGTCAAGGGGGGAATGATGACGTAAAAATTTTTTAAATGCATATTTTGGGATTCTCTAAATACTGGTGCGAATACGTTAATCAACAGCTAAAATCGAGATGATTAATTTTCATCTAATTTATTTTATATTTTACAATGAACCTGAAAATATTCTGTAGCTTCTTCAAAATTTTCAACAAGGTTTTTTAAATCACTTTGAAAACGAAGTGAAGCAGGTGTAGTTTGCTCTGGTAAACTTTCATTTAACATTTCCGATATTGTTTCTGCTTCTTTTAAATTTGGTATAAAACATGTAGCATCCGCGAGACATCTCCTTCCTCCAGACCTTATCATTCGAACATAGCCCATGGCATTTCCTAAACCATTAATTATTATAAGCAAATTCAATTAAAGATTAATGATAAGTTAACTTTTACCTATTTGAGTAATCAATTTTCTAAATAAATCCAAATAACTGTGTCCTTCCTCATTAACACCTAATTTTCGTATTCCGGTACAAAATTTTTCTGCTCTTTCATAAGGGTACATTTGACGAAGTTCTTCTTTATGATCAGAAAAATATCTAATATCTTTTAACAACCTGGATTTAATTTGTTCGTCAAACATAAACTGTGAAAATATATAAAACTTTTTTTGAAGGAATTGATAGATAAAGTTCACCTAAAAAAGACAAAAAAGTAATACAATAATATTTTATACATAATTATTCTTTAACTGTGGTATTCATAATTCCGATTCCGTGGCTTCGAATGGAATTAGCCACATGTGAAATTCCTATCGTATTTAAATATTTGTTATTGCTCCATTCTTCTATAAAAACTTGGTTATTTAAGTTATACATATATTTGCAGACGAAAATGTCGATATTTCTCATTATTTCTAATACATCTAGACCCTGTTCTAAAGTTTGCATAGGAAGACCATCTTCAACAGTCTCTAACGAATATTGTAAGTGTGCCAGTCTAAATAATAACAAGATTAAAATAAATAAGTGAGATTTTTATATAAAAAAGCACCTTCTCATCTCCCCATACGTTCTCCAGTCATGTAGAACAACCGTCGTTAAATTATAGAAGGTTGTGCTAAGATAATGCTCTATATCTTGCTTGACGTTTAAAAATTCATCAAAAAACTTTGTAGGGATAAAATTTTTCAAACTTGTTGGAGGGAGGTTTTCAAATGGACTTGTAGACATGGGATTAAGGTGCATGTGAGTTTGTATCCGTAGATTTGTTTCTATTAACTGATTCAATGGATCCACTAAATGCTTTTTAATTAAATTATTTGTGGTGCTACAGTCTTTGTCTTTAGTTAAAGTCCTATGGTCCTCAAAAGTATCTAAAAGTAACTTTTCAAAAAGAAATGACCGTGTTACTAGAGTTGGTTTGTAAATTAAAATATACATACATAAATTCTTGATACATCTGCTTTTGTAGAAATAATCTTCGATAAGAAAACTGGCAATAGAGTGCTTTGCCAATGCATAAAAGATCCATCAAATGTATTATCTAACAGATCGTTTATGCTAGATATGACTTCAATACAATTAATAACTGATCGCAATTCTGATAACATTCCTGAGGGAATTCCACTGGCTGATAATGCCAATTTAGTCACTAGAATCCTTTGATATGTGTTTGGGCCTTAAAAAAAGGCGAATGCATTTTGCATGAACTTTTTTCTTTTCTATTATTACCTTTTAGTGCATTTTCGGCCACATTAAGAGATGAAATTATATCTAGTTGTTGCTCCTTATATGATTTTTCTCTAACAAAACTTTTCTAAAAAAGTCTTATTTACACTAAATAAATAGAATGGAAAAACCATATACCTTTATGATGGTTAATTTTGACCTTGCTGTGTACGTAAGATGTTGGGCAACAAGACACATAGTGTAGGCCAACGGAAGACAATTTTTTTGAAATGTAAACTGCATAGCTTTCATAACTTCCATAAGTTTGAATAGAGAAAAAAGTGTTGATTTTGTTATTGGTTTTCCTTCTTCTTCATGCAAATTTAAAATCCATTTAGAGAGCTTGCTGTTTTTTACAATTAATTTTAATCCTATAATAATTAATAAGCATACTTCTTGAAGATCCTTTTCTTTAAAGGAATACATATCTTTCTTTAAGACCTCCCTTAAATCAATTATCCATAGACATGACTAAAATAAAATTTGAAAAAATAAAATGAGCAAAATACTATATTTTATTATACCTCTACAAAAAGATTATATGAATCTTTATAAAAATTTTGATCAATTAATGTTACTCTGTTCCCTTTATTATTTGTAAGAGTTTTCACATCGGTATTTCTTCCTAAATTAGGGATCTGTTCCAATAAAAACTTATCCGGATATATCATAACAGTCCCATATAGAGTACAGGCAACATTCTGAAAAATTAATTTGAAACAACTGGTACCTTTCATTTCATAAAAACATATACCTTTCTATTTACTTCTGCAAGTCTTTTATACAGTTTCTTGTCCAGCATACCAAACAATTTGTAATGAAAAACAAACATAATATTTAATTTTAGCCAATTTGGAATGTAAAATATGCTTGTATCATCTTTTTCTAATTCTAATAATAATTGATTAATATATAAAAAAAGCTCATTTGAAATACTGCTGCTTTTAAGAGACATAAGTAAATCTTCTTCTAAACATTTTTCAATTGCTTGCTGAAAAATATAATAATTAGTATAGTAAGTATATTTTAAATTCATTATTAATTACTTGAAATACTGTCCCTCTTAACAACTTCATTTCTATCCTGCTAAGGCTTTCATCTAAATTGCGGAGATTGTCTAAAGTAACATCAAATTTATTTGGATTGTGTAAACCTGATTTTACAATTTTACAATAAAATAGCCAGGCATTTTTAATATTAGGTATATTTAGCATATTATCCAGTGTAACTAAACATACCAGTAAATTTCCTAAACTATTAAGTGGTTCCTAATAGAAAGAAACATGTATGTAATAGTATATTTACATTAAAATTGCAACACTTACAAAAAAGCAGGTAGATGAAGCCCCTTTATATAAATTCTTTCCTAGTAAAGCACACAACTGACGTAAAATTAGTCCAATAACATTGTAACAACGTAAAGCAAAAAAATAAAGTTTTTGTAAAATTTCTATTAAATTATTGGATGTATCTATGGCTTCTATATGCTTTGTGTTATCTATATTTTTAAAAACAAATTAGAACATACTTATTAGATACAGTAAAACATATTTACCATCACGATAATAAGTAAGTGTTCCATAAAAGTGAGTGTGAGCCTGTGTTGTAAGGAATGAAGCTTCTTCACAAAGAGATCCTAAACTGGCAAGTATCCTACTAAGTAGTTTATTGTCTGAATGAACTATATTTACTATATCCAAGTCTTCAAAAGGTTTGGTCTTAAAATATAGAATAAGTACATTTTCAAATTTATATTATACATGTTAAAATGATTTACCTCTACATATACAATAGGCTTACATAAAAGACTACTGTGGGGTATATTTTGTATAAAAGTATTCAAACGTGATTGATAATTGTTTAAAAAAATACCATACTGATGTAGTTGTTCTTTTGCTGCCTTTTCTACAATTTGAAATTATTATTATAAATGTACTTTAATTTTAGATAATGTTACCTTCTGCTTCTTTCGTTATCTTTCGTTCTATCAATTCTCTAGGTTCTAACATTTCTAATAATATAATGCAGAATCTAATATAATAACTCAGTAGAGACAATTACATAAAGTAAGGTTAAGTTGCGCACTTTTTGACGTTTCTATATTTATTTGAACAATTGTTAATGTAAGGTATGCAACGCATTAAACAATGGTTTTTAAAAAAAATCTTATCAAGATTTAAAATACAGAGCGGAGACGGTAGAAAATATTTTCGTTTACCCTATTTTAAGGCTTGCAAAAATTACAAAATATAAAGAGCTCTGATAAGCCGTAAAAATGTTTGGTAGTTATATTGGATAGTAAGTTTACAAAAAAAAGGTTCAGTGTCCTAATTCTATCTTTTAAATAATATTTATTAAGAAGATTGATTACGTAGTTTTCAAATAAACGTACGACAAACATCATAAGTAAATAAATAACTTATTATGTAAATTAGACAGTTCTAGATAAAAGAAAAAACAAATACTAAAAATTATTGAGATTCTTTATTAAAACATTCTTCTTACTACATTTATATTGAAAAAAAATAAAATAAAATGGACGGACTGTCTAAGATTCATAAAATCATTGCTTAAAACATTAAAAACAAAATTACAAAATATTTGTATAAGAATATAAAAATTATTTCTGATCTATTATACTTACAGGTACAAACGTTAAAAATACTAATACATATGATGATGAACACCTACAACGCGGTTTTATATAACAGTATAGTTATATATTTTTAAATTTGATTTCTTGTAACAATAACGGAGAATAGCATAATTTATTAAGTGTTCTGCTCTTTATGAAATAGAAATGTGCAAAACTTGTTCATTTAACAAATTCTATACAAAAAAATACTTATTAATGCCATGGATGAAGACGTACAAAATATTTAAGGCAACTAGTGAGAAACATGTTAAATCACAACCAGATAAAATCCCCTCATTTTTATAATATGACGGATCTCCTACAAAAAAGAACGAATGATTAATTTAAATATTTATTACATTAGCTGCCTTTTTTGGGAGAAAAAGAAAAAATATTAATAAATGCAGATTTAAATTTAATTAATTTACCCATTTGGAAAGTAAGAGCTGGTGAACTCATTCTACCATCTCCTCCATTTGAATAGGCCAGAACACGCATTCTGTAGGTTTTTCCTGGCGATAAATTCGAAATGTATGCTTCTAATTTTCCTCCCACAGGAATAATAGTATCGTTTGCTTTTGATATGTCTTGATCGACTTCCCAAACACGTATCTATAAAAAATATAATGAAAGTTAAATTTTTATAAATAAAATAAATATGTAATTAAAACAAACTTTGTATCCCTGCAACGGTTCTTCTTCTAATGACGGTTGCACATAACGCCAAACCACATGAACCGTAGATGGATTGACACCATAAACATGGACAGATGAAGGAGGTTTCTGAGGAGCTTTCCTAAATGTTCGTTCTACAAGAATATATCAAAATGAAGAAATATTTCGTATATATCTTTCAAAGGTTTTATTTACCAATATAACGTTCACTTTCTGGGCCTTCTCCTGCTGAATTATAAGCCATAACCTTAACAAAATAATACGTGTCTGGTTGTAAACCGACTATGAGTGCCCAGGGTCTTGTTGTACGTGATAAATAGTAGACGCTATCTTCTTCTTTAAAGCCTTTCTTCCAATACTTAATCTGCATAAAAATAGAAGTATTACAAAAGTATACTATAATTAACAAACGATTTCATACTCTATGTCCAATAAGTTTTCCTCTGACTTTCTCTCTCGATTGTTCAATAGGTTGCCAAGAAACATTGAGGGCTGTGGAGTTATATGATAGTGCAACAGCAAGTTGAGGAGCCACTTGTGGCATATCTTCTGCTGAATAAATTACAGCTTCGTTACTTTCAGGCCCTGCCCCTTTTTCATTAAATGCCTGAAAAATTAAGAAGGCAATTAATTTATTTTATTATTGTCTCTTTTGTAATATTACCTGGACTTTAACTGTATATTGCGTATAATAATAGTCTGAATCTATATTGACAACTGCTCTGCCAACGTTTCCTAATTCCTTTAATAACAACGTTTGAAATTCAACTTCATCGTCTTTCCTTTTCCAAAATATTTTGTAATGAATACCAGGTCCGTTTTGTTCATCCATACTAAGAGGTGTCCATGTAATAGTTAAATCCCCAATTTTTCCTCCACCACCTCCAACATTTTTGGGAGCGATGTAAGGTCTATCTGGAGGGGTGGAATGTCTCGGACTTGGTGCAGAAGGTGGTCCCATTCCCAATTGATTCCAAGCGTTAACTCTGAACTCATAAACTGACCAAGGAGTGAGAACATTTTCAATTACTGCTTCTTTTCTTCCCGTATAACGGTCTATTTTCTTAGCGTACACACCATGAGTTAAATTAACCCAAGTAGAATTCCAGTTAGTTCTTCCACTAACTGTGTAGCTTAAAATTGGTCGTCCGTGTGAAGCACTATCAGTCCATCGAAGAATAACTGAGGTTTTCTTTATTTCGACCACCTCTAAACCTCCTGCAGAAAAATTACACAATTTCAAATAAATAAATAATTATTGCTTGTATAGTACTTGCCTGGTGGACCTGGAGGTCCTTCAATAACAATGTAGGATTTCGACGATATTTTACCTACTGCTGATTTTACTAAACATTCGTATTCTCCTGCATCCGAAAATGTAGTGTTTATTATATGCAAATTTCCTTCATCCATGTACTTTAAAAATAATTAATGTGAAATTCTTTGCATTATTTCTTTTTAAAGTCTTACCAAATGTCCATTTGAACTGAGTACGTCAACATCACGAATTCTCATGCCATTATGCTTCCAAATATAGGCTACATCTAACATCTCCTCTGTTTCAGCATAACAAGAAAGAAAGATAAGGTTGTTTACTGATGTAACAATCCTCGACCGTAAAGGTTCGAGTAGCCTAGGAGGATCTATGGAAAAGTATTTTAATTATATAAATACAGACCTTCTACATTTATAAACACTTTTTTGTACTTACGAAGGACTATAAGTCGACCTCTTGACTCGTCCATCCCAAGTTCATTACTTGCTGTACAAGTGTAAACACCTTCATCATCTCTAGAAACTGGGCTAATTACTAAATTACCGGTTTCGTAAATACGACGATGACCTCCTGCGCCTGCAATAAGTAACAATATTCAATTAAAAAAACAAATACATAAAATACTGATAAACCAACCTATAACATTGCCATCTTTCTTCCATACGAATTTAGGTCTAGGAGCTGCTTCTGGACTACAAGTTATAGTAACATTTCCTTGTTCGGCCGCATAAATTTCCGACTCCAAAGGATGTTTCTTGAAGGACGGCTTAAAAGCTAAAAACACAGTTAAGAAAAAATTAATAAATAGCAAAAATTGAAATTACCAAGCACTCGCAATTGGGCTGAGGAATATCTAGCTTTCAGAGTGTTAGCAGCTCTACATTGATACATTCCTGGATCTCTTTCATCATTAACATCAAGTATTGTTAATACATTGTCCTGTATTTTTATTCTTCCTGTATCTTCAGGATCCATATAACCCATCACTGAAAATAAATATTCAGCTATCACAGCCGCTCATGAACTTATTTTGAATTTAGATTGCCTAACTCCAGAAATGGTTTGAACAAACAAAAAATTTAAAAAACATTGCTTACCTAACTGGCGGCCATTTTTCCACCAAGTGTAGTTAACATCAGGGATACCAAAAGCTTCACAAGTCCACACAAGTTCACCTCTGCTATCAACATGTTTATCAGTAAGCGGAATTGTGAAATTTGGCTCAGCTACAAAAACACAATAAGAAAAAAAAAGAACTATAATGAAAGGAAATCTATAAACCAACCTTGTATACTGAGCATAATGTTATTTTCAAGTGACGATCTATCATTAGTTGCCCTACAAACATATTCTCCTTGATCTTCTACCTGTACATTTGGTATTACCAAGACTCTGTTAAAACTTGTTAAGTACGAATTTCTAGGCAAACTTCCTCCTTTACGTGTCCAGTTATAGCTTGGAATGGGACTAAAAATAGTAACAATTGTCACTAACAATTCCATATAAAAATTTTAAAGAACATACTAGCCAAAAGCGATACATTCTAGGCGGACGTCTTTCCCGGCGATTGGAGCTTCCGGAAAAGCTTTTGGAAAATTATTTGGAAACTTCAATTGTTGGTAATTTGCTAGAATCACATATATTTATTAAAAAGAATTTCATTTAGTACAACTGCAATTTACAGTGGGGATTAACCCTTAATGGAAAGAAAGGTCCATTCTTTCCAGTGTCTGAAACCTGAGATTGTACACTACAGCTGTAGTTGCCTCTATCAATAGTTTCTAAAGCTGAGAAATAAAGAGCACCATCGTATGATACAAATACTCTCTTATCTTCTTCAACAAAATTTGGAAAATAATCACGAGACCAATAATATCTAACTGAAGGAAAATGGTTTGGAGGATCACAAAACACAGCTTTCCCCCAGTTTTGGTCTCCTGATTCAGGAGATCTCTTCAATACAAACTCCAAAATAAAACCGAAATTTAATTGAGCACTCTCTGATATTATTGTACCAAATCTATTTGTTGCCTTGCAGTGATATGTGGCACGATCAATTTTCTATAAAAAGATACAAGTGGTAGTCTAATTGTTATAGTTTTAATTTTTTTTATTTTACCTGTTCAGGACTGTGAATAATAAGAGTACCTCCACTAATGGTGTACCTATTACTAGGATCTGAAAGAGGGTCAATTTTCTGGGCTATAAGTCTATCATTTTCATAACTTTCCCTAAACCACTCATATGTTGGGGTAGGATACCCTCCAGCTAGACAACTGCAAAAGATTAAATGATGTTGATAGTATATTGCAAATCTAAAAATATTTTTCAACTTACCTTAGAGAGACATCATTAAAAATTCTTCTTTTAGATAAATCAAAAGTTACATCCTCTGGTTGTTTAATAAAGTAAGGTCCACGAGGAATATATTCTGGATTATCTATTTCAACTCCATAGGTGTAAGTTCTATCATCGGTAACTAGTTTTTGCAATAACTGAATATTGCCTTCACATATAAATAACAAACGTTCATCTCCTCTGACTGGACGAAAGCCCCATTTCATCAAGTTTTCAGAAAAGTTATATGCTAAGTAATCCCTTCCATAAGAGTCAATATTTCCATAGGGATCAATATCATTAAGAAATGCATTTTCCATATTTGATAATTGAGTACCATCAGGATTTTGCCAATAATTAGGAGATTGTTGATGAGCACCAGTATACCATTGGCGGTGCTGGGGATCTTGCCAATTTAATTGATGTATAATAAAACCATGCTCATCTAATGTATTTATTGATAATAAGTCGACACCTGTTTGTTGTTCAGGTACATATGACTAAAAAAAGGTGGAATATAATATGATACATGCACTATCTATTATTAAATTAATTTCTTACTTGGCAAATTTGCCTAGCTTCATTATAGGGACGTAAAGGTGATTTAATGAATCTGTAGCAGGATTGTTGGAACTGTATCCAATACTGAGGACATCTTAGTTGCTCATAAAAATCACTGTTTATACTATTGATACTATAAATACTGTTTTGTGCATTTGTAATAGAACTACCACAAAATTGGTAAATGAAAAATATAAAAGGCCACATTTCCTAAAAAGAATAATTTAATTTAAAACATATATTAATAAATAAAGGGCATGAATATAAGCCACTTTATTTACGTTTTTTGGGAGTGGTCTTTTTGTTTTTATATTTAAGATTATAACATTATAAGCTTTTACAATTAATCATTTACTTGAATTACTTACCGAAAATCACATTATTTATTTCACTAAAAAAAAAAACCAATTTACTTCACACAAAACACACCTAATTCTGATTCACACAATTAAAAACACACACTAATTAATAAACATATAAACGACATTAGTTGGTTGTCATTTATTATCTATGGTTATAGTGATATCCACAGATGTTGATATCACCGGGGTGGGCAGTCATAGGTGATACACCAGTCCAGAGATAGCGCCGTAGGATTATGTGATGGGTTGCATAACAGAAAAGGTTTTTTTATCATTAAATTTGTTTTGCAAGTTTTACGTAATGAGGGTTGTTATTAAATAGGAAACATTTTAGAAATAAAAATTGTGATAACGATATTGTGCTATTGATAGTTTGCTACTCCTATGGATACTGTTGTAATTTGTACATAAACAGGTATATAATGATATTAAGAAAAAAAAATATATATATATATATATATATATAATGTCGCCGAGAAACCCTCTTAAAAGTTGTAGATAGTTGATGCCGGTAAATAAGCAAAAGCTATAATTATTCGTTTTTATTATTTTTTTTTTGCATTTATGAATGAAAGTTGTTAAAAATATTTGAAGAAATGCATTTATTGCCATTAAAAGAAAATAGGGGGGAATCGTAACTTGAAAAACAATTTAAATTACAAAAGTAAGTAAAACAGGTTATATAAACAAGTGTAGTTTCATAAAGATCTGGGTAGCTAGGTTCCTATAGTATATTATATGTGTAAAGTGTTTATTATATTTGCAATAACTACAATATAGGTATAATTAATAAAAACATTATAGAACATTGGCTACATATAGGTACATAGTTTTTTTTTAATAAAAATTTTAAAATTGTACAAAATTATAAAACATCATACTATGCTACAATGTAATAGAAATACGAAACAATTCGTGAACGTTCCGATTTGCATCCCGTGGAAAAAATTAACAGGAAAAATTGTAGAAAACCTGTAATCATAAGAACTCATAACTTTAACTCTGGCTGCTACATTAACAAGTTAACATATTACTCCACACCATGGCCCATACTATTTAAAAAAATTGTATTGCTGGCGAAAAAGCCAAAAAACTAAAGTAGTATAATTGAATAGGATTTTTAGTTTAAAAATAATTTTCAAATTCTTAAATTAACCTATAAAATAATTAATAATTAAATCTAATCATCCTCTTATCTGGTGGACCTTGCAAAATGTTCTGTTGAACATTTTAGACCTTTATCACCAAGAGATAATGATGATAATAAATATATATATAGACGAAATATTCGATAAAGATTTGGTAAGTTTATATGTACTGTTTAGACAATGCTTGGTTATTTAAAGAGGTATTCAGTAACTATTATTGTTTTTATTTTTTCTATATATAATAGGAATCTACAAGATTCGTTTGTTTCGTTGAAATTGCTTTTATTTTTAACACGTCCATATTACAAAATCTGTACTATATTTACACTTCTTAATTTTTGAACAATAATTAATTATATGACTGCGTTTACTTGATGGAAATTCAATATAATTATAAATAAAACACTGATTTAGTTGGTTTCCATAAAATTTATTTTTTTAAGTTATACAGAAAACTTAATCTACTTGAGTAAAATTTTTCTTACATACTATTGGGGGAGGGGGGAGTGGAGATAGGGAATAGGGTTAGCAGAGAAGAAAAAATACAAAATAGGAAACACAAAATGGAATATACAAAATAGTAAAAAAAAAAAAAATAGAAAATTCAAGACAGAAAATACGAAATACCAAATGCAAAATATAAAATACGAAAAACAGAATAGAAAATATGAAATACAAAATCGTAAATACGAAACACAAAATAGAAAATACAAAATGTAAAATACAAAATAAAAAATAAAAAGTACGTATTTATAAATATATTTCAAAGTATTTTTTTATCCCATTTATATACCCATTCTGTGATAGTATAATTAAATTGACTCGACTAAACTGGAAACTAAGTTATTGTAGTAGTCTCAAAATTGAAAATGGGTTAAAATATTTCTAAATATAAGTAAAAATTATTATTTAGAAAATGGCATTTATAATCAAAAATATAAATACGTATTTTGTATTTTAAACAGAACTAGAAGTACGAGCTGAACTGATAAGAGTTATATTTGGCTATTCTAACCGTTTAGTAGCCCATCAACTTCTGCGTAAGCTTATTTATTTAATGTAAAGTTAATGTTTATCCCTTGTATTAACTGCATGTGTTCCGTCGACTTGTACGCAGCTGATATCCGTACAAACAAGATCATTACTACTTTTATGAATATGAATTCTACTAGGGATTCCGGCCGTGAAAGCCTGTTCTTATAATAAACTAGCAAATGTTAAAAGTGCCTGTTGGTCCGCGAGAGACATTTTACCTCTTACCCGATTTCTGCTAATCGGGCACTTCCCTATCCGCCACCCGGGAACGCGCCCGATGGGGGTTGCAGGCTCCCCACACGGGAAAAATATTACTCACGCTCTGGTCAATGTTGCAAACCAAGCGTGAGGGATCTTTTGTTATGTGGTGGGTCCAAACCACAACATTTCACCGACATTAATAGCTATTAATTGTCGATGTACGATTTGGAGATTGAGAGGAAGTAATATTTTCGAGTAAATAATACAATACATAATAAAGAGTTCTGTTCACAAAATTGTTAACACATAAATAATAGTCAAAGGCTAAAAATTCTTTTTCTCTATACTACATCTACGCAGATAAGCCACCCACATTGATCTACATTACAACATCAACAGCTACCACGTGAAACTACGACATCACAACCCAAAATAAGAATATTTAGCCTTTCGAACCGTAGTAATAAAGCAACTTATATGTTTTAGTGAACTTGCTTTCGGTCGCCACTAAAATATATAATACGAACGTAAAATGAAAGTGACGACCCAAGAAAGCTTAAAACATTGAAATTTGCTTAACGAAATTAAATGATATTCCAACTTCAGCGAAGTAATTTCCAAATCGTACATAAAAATTTAAAAATCGTACAAAATTATAAAACATCATACCGTTCGACAATTTAATAGAAATACCAAACAATTCGTGAACGTTTCCATTTGCACCCCGTGAAACAAATTAACAGGAAAAATTGTAGAAGACCTGTAATCATAAGAACTGACAACCTTAACACAGGCTGCTACATTAACAAGTTAACATATTGGATTATGTTATAACCTACCAGAAAATAAAAACAATACATTCCGGAAACTGCTGTTTCATATCTTGGAGCACATCGCTTCTTCGAAAGAAATCCGTGAAGATGAATCTTGGAATCCATCGGTACTTTGAAAGAAATCCGTCGAAGATAAGTGCGGATCTGTAATCAGAACAAGACAGACAACCTGACAGATTCAGGATGCCATGTTACATATTAGAAAATGAAAACAGTAACAGAGAACACCTTATTGTAAATACAGTACTTTCTGGAAGTTGATGCATCACATCATGGAGCCCATTGCTTCTTCCAAAGAAATCCGTCGAAGAAAGTGCGGATCTGTAATCAGAACAAGACAGACAACCTGACAGATTCAGGATGCCATGTCACACATTAGACAATGAAAGCAATAACAGAGACCACCTTATTATAAATACTATACTTTCTGGAAGTTGATTCATCACATCTTGGAGTTAAGGCTCTTCTTGGAAAACACGTTAACGTACCTACATTGATTTCTCAAAGGCTAAAAGTTCTTTTTCTCTATACTACATCTACGCAGATAAGCGACCCACATTGATCTACATTACAACATAAACAGTTATCACATAAAATTACGACATCCCAAACCATAATAAGAATATTTAGCCTTTCGAACCGTAGCAATAAAGCAACTTATATTTTCGTGTGAATTTCCTTTCAGTCGCCACTAAAATATATAATATGAACGTAAATGAAAGTGACGACCGATGGAAGGATATTCCAAGAAAGCTTAAAACATTGAAACGGTTTAGTTTTCTTAACGAAAATAAATGATATTCCAAGATGAGCGAAGTAATTTCCAAATCGTACATAAAAATTAAAAAATTGTACAAAATTATAAAACATCATACCGTTCGACAATTTAATAGAAATACCAAACAATTCGTGAACGTTTCCATTTGCACCCCGTGAAACAAATTAACAGGAAAAATTGTAGAAGACCTGTAATCATAAGAACTGACAACCTTAACACAGGCTGCTACATTAACAAGTTAACATATTAGATTATGTTATGACCTACCAGAAAATTAAAACAATACATTCCGGAAACTGCTGTTTCATATCTTGGAGCCCATCGCTTCTTCGAAAGAAATCCGTGAAGATGAATCTTGGAATCCATCGGTACTTTGAAAGAAATCCGTCGAAGATAAGTGCGGATCTGTAATCAGAACAAGACAGACAACCTGACAGATTCAGGATGCCATGTTACATATTAGAAAATGAAAACAGTAACAGAGAACACCTTATTGTAAATACAGTACTTTCTGGAAGTTGATGCATCACATCATGGAGCCCATTGCTTCTTCCAAAGAAATCCGTCGAAGAAAGTGCGGATCTGTAATCAGAACAAGACAGACAACCTGACAGATTCAGGATGCCATGTCACACATTAGACAATGAAAGCAATAACAGAGACCACCTTATTATAAGTACTATACTTTCTGGAAGTTGATTCATCACATCTTGGAGTTAAGGCTCTTCTTGGAAAACACGTCAACGTACCTACATTGGTTTCTCAAAGGCTAAAAGTTCTTTTTCTCTATACTACATCTACGCAGATAAGCGACCCACATTGATCTACATTACAACATAAACAGTTATCACATAAAATTACGACATCCCAAACCATAATAAGAATATTTAGCCTTTCGAACCGTAGCAATAAAGCAACTTATATTTTCGTGTGAATTTCCTTTCAGTCGCCACTAAAATATATAATATAAACGTAAATGAAAGTGACGACCGATGGAAGGATATTCCAAGAAAGCTTAAAACATTGAAACGGTTTAGTTTTCTTAACGAAAATAAATGATATTCCAAGATGAGCGAAGTAATTTCCAAATCGTACATAAAAATTAAAAAATTGTACAAAATTATAAAACATCATACCGTTCGACAATTTAATAGAAATACCAAACAATTCGTGAACGTTTCCATTTGCACCCCGTGAAACAAATTAACAGGAAAAATTGTAGAAGACCTGTAATCATAAGAACTGACAACCTTAACACAGGCTGCTACATTAACAAGTTAACATATTAGATTATGTTATGACCTACCAGAAAATTAAAACAATACATTCCGGAAACTGCTGTTTCATATCTTGGAGCCCATCGCTTCTTCGAAAGAAATCCGTGAAGATGAATCTTGGAATCCATCGGTACTTTGAAAGAAATCCGTCGAAGATAAGTGCGGATCTGTAATCAGAACAAGACAGACAACCTGACAGATTCAGGATGCCATGTTACATATTAGAAAATGAAAACAGTAACAGAGAACACCTTATTGTAAATACAGTACTTTCTGGAAGTTGATGCATCACATCATGGAGCCCATTGCTTCTTCCAAAGAAATCCGTCGAAGAAAGTGCGGATCTGTAATCAGAACAAGACAGACAACCTGACAGATTCAGGATGCCATGTCACACATTAGACAATGAAAGCAATAACAGAGACCACCTTATTATAAGTACTATACTTTCTGGAAGTTGATTCATCACATCTTGGAGTTAAGGCTCTTCTTGGAAAACACGTCAACGTACCTACATTGGTTTCTCAAAGGCTAAAAGTTCTTTTTCTCTATACTACATCTACGCAGATAAGCGACCCACATTGATCTACATTACAACATAAACAGTTATCACATAAAATTACGACATCCCAAACCATAATAAGAATATTTAGCCTTTCGAACCGTAGCAATAAAGCAACTTATATTTTTGTGTGAATTTCCTTTCAGTCGCCACTAAAATATATAATATGAACGTAAATGAAAGTGACGACCGATGGAAGGATATTCCAAGAAAGCTTAAAACATGGAAACGGTTTAGTTTGCTTAACGAAATTAAATGATATTCCAACTTGAGCGAAGTAATTTCCAAATGGTACATAAAAATTTAAAAATCGTACAAAATTATAAAACATCATACCGTTCGACAATTTAATAGAAATACCAAACATTTCGTGAACGTTTCCATTAGCACCCCGTGAAACAAATTAACAGGAAAAATTGTAGAAGACCTGTAATCATAAGAACTGACAACCTTAACACAGGCTGCTACATTAACAAGTTAACATATCAGATTATGTTATGACCTAATGTAAATACTGTACTTTCTGGAAATTGATGTTTCACATCCTGGAGTTGAGGCTCTTCTTGGAATACACGTCGACGTACCTCCATTCGTTCCTCAAAAAATATCCGTCGAAGATAATTGTGGTTCTGTAATCACAATAAGACAGACAACCTGACAGATTCAGGATGCCATGTCACATATTAGAAAAGGAGAGTAGTAACAGACAGCACCTTTTTGTAAATACTGTACTTCCAGGAAATTGATGTTGCACATCCTGGAGTTGAAGTTCTTCTTGGAAAACACGTCAACGTACCTCCATTGGTTCCTCAAAAGACATCCGTCGAAGATAATTGCGGATCTGTAATCATACAAAATTTGCAGCCTGGATGGAGGCTGCTACGTCAACTAATTAGTCGAAATCAACAACTAAGTGTAAATTGGAATACTGGAATTTGTACTTACTTTTCAATATCTTCTTATTGGAGTTGATAATCCTCTTCTTAGAAATCACTACACTTTTCACTTCTCCCCCCAACCCCCGTCGCGGACCCAACAATACCCAAACGACCGAACATGAAAAAACAACATTTAGCAAGTATAGTACAAGAAATGGTGAGAGGCAAGCACCCCACACCAATAAATAAAGAAAAACATGCGTCCTACTATGTAACGGCGATCCTCTTGCCCCGACGACACGATCCATACCGCCGATGTAGAACCATGTACCTACCTAACGTGAAAACACCTACTCACACAAAGAAAACATTCATCAAACCACTCTTACACTACCGCGCCGCCGTTGCCCTAGATAAAAGTAAGAATCCCTCACCCCCATCCACACTTCTGACACAAAGTCCTGACATCCCTGAGGAATTGGAAGAATTCCTCGAAAACTTCCTCACATCACTCAAACATCCAGCAACATCCACACATTTACACCTAAACAAACGCATCAATTTACATTCAACCACCTCAACACAAAATACATCCGGCTGAAGAAAACACGACCAAATCATCCTCTGAGGTTGGAATCCAAAACTGCTCAGTCGTATGGACGGACGGGGACCGCTGGATGTCTTTCCAAGACTGAAACTCACTTACAGTCTACTGCGGTATTAATTATTGTATTAAAATATACCTTAATGGTACTTACCTTTTACATAACAAATACACAAAAATGGTACTATACTTGCTAAACATTGAATAGACGAAGTGCCAAGAGTCAAATTGTCAAGCAACAAATTGTCAAACTTACCACCTCGTCTATTGGGAAACCATGCAAATCGCTTACCACTCTTTGGACGGTAACTGCAAAAAGATTAAAAAAAAGAAAATTATTAAAAATGAAATAAACAGTTAAATCGAAAGAGAAAACCATTATAATTAAGAAGAACAATAAATTTGTGTTTAATTTATATTATGCACTTTCTAGAACTGTACGGGTCACTATTGTGATTGACCACATCCAACCAATAATATCAGTCACAAAAGTTAAAATTGGTGCAGGTTGTTTAATAATTTCCAAACTATTATAAAAACTAGAAAAAATTCATGAATAAATATTTCGTCAAAATTTTAAATAATTTAATTAAGAAAGAAACCAATTATTATCAAAAAGAACAATAAATTTTTGTAAAAGTTTAAGGAACGTGTTCTAGAATCTTTTTACAACTTTATGGTTCGCAATTGTGATCGACCAAACTCAATCAATAATATCAATCATAAAAGTTAATATGAAAAAAACAAAAATTTACGAAAATTTAAGTATATTACAGTTAGAACGATTAAAATTAGTATATGATGTCTAATAATTAACTAAACCATCACACAAGTCATTAAAACTTCATGATTAAAATTTTAAACAAAATTTTAAATAATAAACTAAGAAATAAACCAATTGTAATAAAAAACAACAATAAATTTTTATACAATTTTAACAAATGTTCTATAATCTTTCCCTAACTTTATGATTAACCATTGTGATCAACCAAACTAGATCAATAATATCAATCATAAAATTAATTATTGAAAAAGCCAAAATTAATTTCAAGTGCGGAGGGGCGAATCTATTTCTAAAAAGCTAAAATTCATGAATGAAAAGTTAATAATGTTAACTAAAACGTTTAAAATGATTGTTAGAAATTTGATCATTTCCAAGCTATCAAAATTCACAAAGTTATTAAAAAGAAAACTAGAAATAGAAACTTTCTAAAACAGTATCAATCAACAAAACCAATAATATCAATCAGAAAAGTTAATTTCGAGAAGAATTAAAATCAAAAGGTTTTCAATCACTGAATGGTTTTTAATAATTTCCAAATTTTTATAAAGACTGGACAATTATAACAAAGAAAAAAGATAGTTGAAATATTGAACAATAAGTTAAGTAAATAAATAAAAATAAAAATTTAACAATTACTCACCATTACCGCCACTTTGGTGTTGCCTTAATCCTCTTAATAAAACACTCCCGAAAATTTAGAAATCACTACAGCACAAGTTAAAAAACTTTAAGAACGGATAAACATGCACCTAAAACACGAAAAGCGAGCCACGGCAGCGCGACGCGTCGCGACGCATACTCTTTCCCGAAAGCATGGTCACGATAAACTGAAGAAAAACTGGCAATCATTCGTATTTATACTCTTATTTTTTTTGTATCCGGTACGGCCCATCGGTATCATCTTGTGCCTTTATCAAGCAAAAAATTATGGTCACTTACATCCATACTTTCATTAGAATTTCCATTTCATATTTAATAGTTACAGTTCGTCACAAAAGTAAAATTAGAAAATACTTTATTCAAATGAAACAAAACACTTGTTACTAATGTAAAACAATTCACTTGTTTATAAACAAATATCAGAGAAAAACTTGTAAAATTTATTGTATATAATACTGGGAATTTAGAATTAACTTTTATAATTCTGTTTTTTTTGTATATACTGTTAATAGAGACTTAAACAGTCGAAATAATATTACAATACTGTAGAATTAATAATGAGTTGAAATGTTATAAAGTATTTCATTTTGTATTATTTTTGTTTACAACAGTTTTCAAATATGTAATTGACAATTATCGTATGTATCCCTTTAAAATTTTGAAAAACTGTTTCTCAATTTTTAAGAACTTCTTTGAATAACAGTTACAATGCGTTTTATCGTTTTTAATTTAAAGACAATTTCCATCGTATTACTTTTATAAATTTTATTGAGTTTCCATTGTGGGTTTAACAAGAGTTTATAAGTGAACTTTTTGGTAGTTTCTGCATTCTGTAATACCGTTTTAATCCAGCAGATAATAAATCGAAGTTGTTAGGATAAATGTATTAAGTACATTTTCGAGCTCAAGGTTCAAATCTTCAACTCAAACATGGAAAACCTGGATCGAAAAATCGTCTACTTAATGTTTAAACTTTTACAAAACGTATCAGGGATAATCTCACGTTGCTTACATGCAGGCATATATTTAAATTACAATTGTTTCAGTAACACAGAAACTTTTTATTTTAATTTAAAATTCTGTTAATGATCGAGCTATTAACCAACTGTTTCAGAAGTAGTAGTGTAGTAACTTTGGAAGCACTCTCTGGTTACGCCAATGGATTTGGAGCGATTATTAACCAATGGCCACTGCGACAAACAATTGTTTACCACTTATCTTTCTTTGATAGTATTTAGAAATCAATAAATTAAATAGTTTAGGCCTAATTATAAACGATCAATTAGATGTAAATAGATCATTGCTTTTAAATATTTCTAACGTGTAATACTCAGTTCTACCACAGTATGGTGAAATGATCATTGTGATGATACAATAAACGTTTTGTAACTTAAACTTTGTGTTTAATTTGTCGTCAATTGATAATGATCGAACGTGACAGATTGTATATTAAAATAAGGAATTACGAGTTTCTGCAGAAAAAAGTTATCGCTGCTGTGTTCTAACACAAAGGAAGAGGTCTATTCTTATGTATCATTTTAAACGTACAATCTAATATGCCTTTGACTCTTTTGTCCTCCAAGGTATAATAGTCATTCTGGTGATAATATAAACATTTGCGGGTTTATTCCATTTGTTTCAATAATTCTTTACTAGATTTAAATTTGCTCCCACATTATCGTAGGTAACGCAAATTTGTTTATATTTACATTAAATAAATTAGTAAACAATATTTCAATTAACATTAGTAAAACACAATCGATCGTGAGAAATATTCATATTTTATGTTTGGCGTATCTATGTAATTTAATCAATTAAAACTTTTAAGTGTTCTGTATTGTTTGATAAAAATTCACCCTTCTACATCTTATTTTGTTATAAAATTAAACATATGAACCAATATCACCACTACCATAGTATCATATGTAATGTATGTAGCTCGTTCGATATTTTGAAGTAAATAATATAACGGTAAACTGCAAAGTTTTATATTGCATTAAAAGAACGTTATCGAATCTGAAAACACATTTTGATATATAGAAATTGTATCTTGAAAATATACAACCTCATCTATCAGTTGTGCAGATTTATCAATTTCTCGTGCGTTAACAAAAAAAAGTTCTCAACTCAGGCATCAAATCTGTCCCCAACAAAATAAAATTATCAACTCCGGCGTCATAGTTATTAGTCTTGTCAATTAAGTAATATAACAATTTAACCATCTTAATTTTAAATTAGTTAAATTTAAAATTAAATTAAAGTCTTCTGTTATTAAGTAAACTATTCTTTCATTTATATTTAAAAAAATATATTAATTTGAATTTATATATGTGAAGACTTTAATCTTTATTTTCTCATATTATTTTAATTAATATTATTTATATAAAAAATGTACTTATTATTAATGACTTCAAAGAATGATCATTTACTTATTACTTTTGTTCAAAATTAGAAGTCGACATATCTGTTTTTAATTAATTTGTTGAGTATGTTTTATTTATATTAGTCATAAAAACAAAATAAAAATATTATTACAAATTTATTACAAAGCAACAATTGAATATCAATACAAACGAAAATGATAAATAATAACGTTTGTGAATACATTTCAGTATGTTGAATGATAAGTAAATTTAATTTATCGTCTTTTATTTTTTTTCTTTTGGTGTGTTTTTCGCATATTAGGTCGTGCCGCCGGTGACGGTTCCACACTAGAAACGGGACTTTCATGAGAACCTGCCTCCGCCTTTGAAAAGTCGCTAAAAAATAATTTTTTTATTAATAAATACCATCAACGGTGTTTTAAAATAATTTACTATTGATCTGACTGTCCTGAAGCAGTTCCTTGTGACCCTTTGATTACTTCTTTTATTCTTCTGTCTCTCTTCTTTCGGTAACCAGATCTTTCATATTTGGGTAACCAGCGTTCCGGGTCAGGTGGAATATTCGAGTCATAGTACTTCGGAAGTTTACCTTTACGCTTTTTGGTCTTTTTCTTTTTCAGTGTTGCATCGCCTTTGGGTGTACTGAAAAAAAAATTCAACGTTTAGCATATAGGCAAATAATATTTTTTGTATATGAAAAAAATTACCTTGGAGACATTTCAATTTTTGTAGAAACTTTCTTTATTGTGAGCCAACTGGAACTTTCCAATGATTCCAAGTCAATATCCTTTGTAAATTGGGCTATGGAAGGAAGTTTTTCACTGAGAGATTTCGCTTTATTTTTATCAAACTGAAAAAAAAAAACATGTAGCACTGAACAGAACGTTTTTTGTTTTCTTACCAAAGCATAAACAAGTACCAATTGCGCTATTGTCTTTTGATCCTGAGGATTAAACTTTAGTAATTCCTCTAAACTACTTGCAGCTACTTGTGGATGACCATTCTGAATATGAAATTCAGCAGCCTGCCTCCACATGCTACTAAGATCACCCTTTACCTATAAAAGGAAGTTGCCACAGTAAATAATAAATCCAATTTTTAACTTTGACAGGATTACTTTGTTTTTCTTATACCAATCAACGGTCTTTTCAAAAAATTTTGAGGCAGTTTCTTCGTTTCCCATTCCCAAATGCAGTGTAATTAAGGCACCTACAATACCCGGTTTGTAACTATTGTCTCCTAAACTCTCTAAAATTTTGCAGGCTTCTTGCTTTTCTCCCTATGAAAGGAAAACAATTATATAAAATGATATAAATGTATAGTGTAAGAAACAAACAACTCACTTGAGCTAATAAAAGTTGAGTACAGGTCAATTTAATAAGAAGATCTTCACTACTGTTATTAGTCTTCACATTTTTAAGAATATTTACTGCATTAAATACATTTTCTTTTTTAGCAGTGCAGAGTGCATTAACAATATGTGCCTGACAATTTAGTTCAGGCCAATTTTGTTCTACAAACTTACACGCTTTTGTACATTGATCAAACTGATTTGTGTAGTACAAGAAAATCGCATTATTGAGTGCAATGTATTTTCTTTGTCTAGATGGTAATTTATGAATTAGTGATTCACTTGTGGCACTTTTCATCTTCTTCTTAGAGTCAAAAATATTTTGATCCTTATTAATGACAACAGAATTATTTCCAGCCACTGCTATCAATGCAGGATCATCTAATTTTAATTTCAAACATGATGTATAAATTTGTTGGGCTTCCTTAACACGCCCTAGTTTCTGATACACATATGCCAACTGAATCCTTTAAGAATACATTTTATTATTTGATAATTAAGGGTAGTTCAAAAATACCTTATCAATGAAAGTTCAACATTAATTTCTTCTTCCAAACACCCCTCTTCTTCTAAGGAATCACGACACATTTTTTCACATTGCTTTAGCTTCTTTTCAACTTCACAAAATTGTTCTACAGCAATTAGACAACAGCTTTTGTTGTAACACTGTTCATATGTATCTTCTGGAATCTTTTGCAATTCTTCTATCTACAATAACATTGTAATATATGAAAACAAAAAATTGTTTCACAAAGCAAATGCTTACAATTTGATTTTTATTTTCTGAGAATGAAAGAGCAGCAGTCAAATTGGTTTCACGTTCATCTTTATATTCATCATTTACTGTATTAATTAATTGTTTGTATAAATTGAAGGCATCTTGATATCTTTCCAATCTATACAGAACCTGGGCCCTCAACTCTTGGGTTTTATTATCTTTTTCATAATTTTCCAACGTTTTAAAAGCTAGCTCTGGTTGATTTAATCGGTACTGACAATATGCTTTTTCAAATGTAAGTTCACTTTAAAAAAGAATCATTTGTTACAACTATGTTGTAATTAAAGTTACCTGTATTTACCCTAAACCGCTCTGATTTTTATTAATCACACCAAGTGCTTCATCAAATTTAGATTGTTGAATTAAGCATACAACTTTACAGTGTAATGCTTTATATTCCAAAGGTGCCATGTGAATAACTACAAAGGTGTTTAAAAAATTCATAATTAAATTAGACATATGCTACCTAGTACCAAAGTGTTACCCCTATTAGATGCTTTAAATGCACGATCCCATTCACCATCCTGACTATATCGAAATATATCATAATAATTCGATGCTAGTAACTTTTCCCTGGCAGCTTTATCGGCCATTTCTTTTTCAAAACACTGGAAAATAAATTTGAAACGAAAAATTATTCGATTACTTATAACCTCTCCCTGGTTCTCATCACAACTTTACGTTTACGTTGTTAATTTTGACACATTCGGGTATGATATGTCACGTGGTAAGATGACTGAGTATCGAGCATGCGTAGTGGAATCTTTAACAATAATAATATTCTTTGATGATAATAATAATAGTGTTGAAGTGGTTTATCAGGAGGGTCAGGGCTCCAACCTTAACCTAGTTTTTTAAATTGTTGCTCTGGGGAGTCCAACATAAAGAATATGCAACCAGACTATTGCATAGTAAGTAAATAGCAAGGTAAATAGGAGGTAGTTAATCAATAATAGTGATAAATAACGATAACTGATGCGCTGACATATCAAGAACCTCGAAAAATAAATATTGCAGCCGGGTGCAACAGTTTGGTGTGGCTTCTCACCGTGAGTGTTGGGCCAAGTGTACAATATTAAGATGGATTTTCATTCTCCAGAGTGAGTTAACTTTAATTTTTTTGTATAACATACAACATATGCAACTCTTATTCCGCAGGTTCTGTGTAGAATATTTAAATTCTGTGTTTGAAGAAGACGATAATTTTTACGGTTTGGGAGTTTTAAGAAAATTAAAAGATTTTTTAACAAAGTATACAAAAAATTATGAGAAAGCATTAATGTTTTTAATAACAGAAGACGTGCAAAGGTTTAAAAACAGTAAAGATGCTGACATTAAAGTTATATTTGGAAATTGTCCTTTTCAAGAACTGCAACAATTGGTTAAGGTAATTAAATGAAAACTAATTAAAAGACTTTTTGGCATCAATGCCACTAAAAATGTGTTTGTTTTGGTAAATCGGAATTGAGTATGTTTTCATATATAAACATTTAAAGTTTGGATTTTAAGAACATGAAAGTAAATAATTTGAATGGAGTTTAAGGTCGGTTCCTTGTGAAACATTTTAATTATTTAAGAAAGAATAAAGTAAATTGCTTTTTAAATGTTTCAAATATATATTTGTAGAATCTCTACAATTGTTTCGGCTTAGTAATGCTTTTGTCAAAAGTACTTAATTATTACTAAAATTAAAGTTATTGTACAGTGTTTATATACAGGTTTAAGGTTAAGGGGGAGGGATACATTCGTAAATTCTTAAATCTATTAAGGGGGTATTTAAAAATTGTTGTTGGTCATTGGTTGAAAGTAAATGTGTATCACATAATTCTTTCAGTCACACGTTTCTAAGAAATTTAAATATATTTTAGTGGGCTGAAAAACTAAGAGATGTAATACCAGCAAGATATTTTGATAAAATAACTAATCAGACAGGGACAGATCGGTTAAAATTGAAAAGAGAAGCAACGACATTACTATTTACTGAGCCTAAAGTGGACAGTTTCTTTGTTAATAAAGCTTCTGGCAAAGATCATACCAGTAAAAAGTCAAAGTTTCTTGATAGTTTTAGTATGCGGTTTGAACCTAATGATCAGCAACCTTCATGTTCATCAACAGGAATGGCAGAAACATCTGATACTACTTTAAATAGTTCAGATTGGCTGAAATCTAAATACAATGCTTATAAAAGTTTCATAACACATTTAAGCTGGGAAGATTTTTATGATTATATTGTAATGACATTATCAAACAAGACTAGTCAGGAGGATTTGCAAAATGAACTTTTTGAAATGTTGGGCTTTGAATGCTTTGATTTGATTCAAAGTATAATACAAAAGAAAGACATGATTATTAATAGTATGTTAGCTGTACAAATGACATCATCTGCGCAGAGTAATTCTGAAACTAGAAGGACATCTGAATTGTCAAGCGAAACAGGAGGTAGAATTAAAACTTGTCATTCTAATTGGTAGCATATTTATCATTAAATATTAAATTATAGTGGTGAGGAGAAGAACTCCAGCATTAAGCAGTCAGGTAATAGTTAATACGCAAGAAGAAAAGAAACTTGAAAAGAAAAAACGCAAATTAAAAAAAAAGATGATGAAAAAAGGCACTGCTGGGGAGCTTACTGACACTATTGATCAAGTGTAAGTGTATTTGTATTTTAAATACTTTTTTATATTCTGTACAGATATTGTAGTGAAAGAAATCTTGATATGGCAAAACAAGAGCCCTTATTTAAACCTGTTGCAAATCTAAATTTACCTCAGTTTAAGTATGTTCACGATGAACAAAATGAAATTCGTCAAAAGGGTAAATATCAGAAATACTTAAATACAAAAATTTTAAATTATAAAAATTTTAGCTATGATATGTGGTAAACCCATTACTATCCCAATTAATGCAAAGCGCACTAGTAACAAAAAGTATGAAGAAGTGGTAATACCAGCAAAAGAAATAATAAAAAACTCTGTGGAAAAACTACGTATTAATAAATTAGACCCTATTGGCAAAATGGTTTTTTGTGGTGTAGAAAGTTTTAACCAGATTCAATCAGAAGTATTTTCTGTTGCTTACTGTAGTAATGAAAATATGCTAGTTTCAGCACCAACAGGGGCTGGTAAAACTAACATTGCATTGATGGCCATTGTTAATCAGATTAGAAATAGTATTGAAAATGGTGTTGTCCAACTCCACAAATTTAAGGTGGGCTGAATAACAATTTTTTGTTATATATAAATACAAAATAATTGTGTGACATTGTAGATAGTTTATGTGTGTCCAATGAAAGCACTAGCAGCTGAAATGACAAATAACTTTAGTAAAAAACTCAGTTGCATGGGGATAGTTGTCAGAGAATTAACAGGTGATATGCAACTAACTAAACAGGAAATTATGAGTACTCATATGTTGGTGGTTACTCCTGAGAAATGGGACATAATAACTCGTAAAGGAACTGGTAGGTCTTTATTATTTTATAATGATTTAATTTTTTTTCACTATTTTAAAATCTCTTACAGCTGATATTGAACTTACAAGTCTATTGAAGCTTCTTATAATTGACGAAATTCATTTACTGAATACAGACAGAGGCCCTGTTATTGAGGCATTAGTAGCTAGAACCTTGAGACAAGTACTTTCATCCCAAAATATGATTAGAATAGTTGGATTGTCAGCTACACTACCAAATTATTATGATGTAGCGCAATTTTTAAAGGTGGATCCTGCCCAAGGTTTGTTTTACTTTGATGGTAGATATAGATCTGTACCTTTAGAACAAACATTTATTGGTATTAAATCTAGCAAATCAGACATTATAATTAAAGACATGAACGAAGTTTGCTTCCATAAAGTATTAGATTTGTTGAGAAAGGGTCACCAGGTAATAACTTTAGTAAATATCTTAATGAGTTGTATAAACTTTTGAATGTTATGTCCACAACAGGTAATGGTTTTTGTTAATGCCAGGAATGAAACTATTAGAACAGCGAATTATTTTAAAGAAATGGCATCTCAGTTAAAAGTACTTAAGTATTTTCAGCCGGAAATCTCAATTAAAGCAAAAAAGGTGGCGTGGAAATCCAATAATAACTTGAATAGAGTTGTAGAAGATCTGATTCAGTATGGACTTGGAGTTCACCATGCTGGTATGTGAAATTTGACTCTTTTATAATTTTTTTCATCTTTATTTTTTAAGGTATGTTGCGAGCACATCGTAATACAATTGAAAAATGTTTTTTGGAAGGCACTATCAAATGTTTAATTTGCACTGCAACCCTTGCATGGGGTGTTAACCTTCCTGCGCACGCTGTAATTATTAAGGTTTGTACAAAAAGTAAAATTAAACACAAAAACTTAATTTCCTCAATTGGATAGAATAAATATATAAATAAAAAATGTTGAGCAACAACATTTCTTGTTTTTGATATATTAATTAACAATATTTTCCATGGCTGTAAACTCATTAATTGTGTACATGGCAATTTCGTTGACACGCATGGACGATATCTTCAGAAGTTCCTCTTCTTAGGGTAGTAGGTCGAAGACTTCGAAACGTTGAGAATTAAAAACTTCGAATGACTGTCAAAAAGCCCAAAAATTGACAACAATATTAACGATAGCCGCGAAAGCTTGAATCAATTAGTTTCGTATTTGTGTTTCATCTGTTTAATCAATATACATTTTAGATCTTTTTATACATCATGTAATATTTATTATAGGGTACTTCAATTTATGATTCCAAAAGATCATCATACGTGGATATGGATATATTAGATGTTCTTCAAATTTTTGGAAGAGCTGGAAGACCACAGTACGACTCTTCGGGTGAAGCTTTCATAATAACAACAGCAGAAAAACTTCCTCATTACCTTCAAGCATTGACTAATCAATTACCCATTGAAAGTAAATTATTAGAAGCATTGCCTGACCATTTAAGTGCTGAGGTGCTGTTATTAATTTATTTTCTTATATTTTTGGCTGTTTTTTTTTTTGGAAACTATTTATAGGTAGTACTAGGAACCATTGCAAATGTTCAAGAAGCTGTTGAATGGTTGACTTACACATACTTTTATAGGAGAGTTAGATCTAATCCTCTTGTGTATGGTCTCTCTTATAAGGATTTACATGTAATATTTCTCTTCTTTTATAGAAGTTTTAAAGAATTATTTTTATTTTTAAAATGCTATTTTCAGGATGATCCAAATTTGCGAGAACATTTATTATTAAGAGCAAATAATGCTGCTCTGCAGTTGGATCATGCTCATATGGTCAGATACACGTTAGAAACTGGTGAATTAGTTGCCACTAACTTTGGTAGAACCGCTAGTCATTATTATATTAATTACGATACAATGGTTACATTTCATGAAAAGATAACATCTTTCATGCAAGAAAGTGATATAATCAATATGATGTGCTTCGCCGGTGAATTTAAACAAATTCAGGTAATTCTTTATTCGTATGCAGACTGGCCAATTCCATAGTTTTGTGACAATATTTTTTAACCTGTCCAATATTATTTTTATATTTATTTGTTTACTTATTTATTAACCATAAATTTTCATAAAATAAATTCCACAGAAGGACACATAGTGGCAATTAAATAAGTAAATAAATATAAATATACATATATGTGTATATATATATATATATATTATCAGTTAAATACTTAAAACAAGAAAAGAAACAAAAAATGTAAATTGTGAAAAATATGACAACAAAAATAATTGATGCTTATTAACATCTTAAGCATGGTTAATTTTTTGTGTTCTTGTTTTATAATAAAGGTCAGATCCGAAGAATTAGATGAATTAGATATTTTAAAAACGACGTGTTGTGAATACTCAACTCCTCCTGTCGAAGAGCCCACCGGTAAAATTTCGGTTTTAATGCAAACGTATCTTTCTCAAGGCTCCATCAAAACTTCATCATTGGCTTCTGATATGATGTACATATCACAGGTAAAAGATATTATTTTATTTAATCAATTAAATATGTTTATAAATGTTTTAATTTCTTTAAGAATGTTGTGAGAATAGCTCGTGCTCTATTTGACATTGCTCTTAATTTAAATGAAGCGCTTTTGACAGCTAAATGCCTAACAGTTGCTCAAATGTTCGAAAGACAATGTTGGATAACTCATACACCTCTAAGGCAATATCCCAGTATTCCAAATTATGTTATAGAAGAAATTGAAAGTAAGAATATCGATTTCTTAGACTTCAGGGACAACCTTACCAAGGAAATACAACTTGTAATCAATAGCTTTAATACAGCAGAACAGGTGAAGCAATGTGCAGAGGCGTTTCCATTGCTTAATGCGGAATCTAGTATTTTCCCTATTACTGCTGGAGTGATAAGAATTAAGTTAAAGTTAACGCCCAACTTTCGATGGTTTGATAAATATCATGGGAAAGCTTGCGAGGTTTTTTGGATTTGGGTGGAAAACCCAGATAACAATTACATTTATCATTGGGAATCATTTGCAGTTACCAAAAAGGCCTGTATAAACAAAGAACCTTTAGAATTATTACTCACTGTTCAGTTAGCTGAACCTCGACCATCTCAATATTTAGTTCAAGTTTGGAGTGACAGATGGCTAAGTAAGATTTTCAGTCAATCACTTTTGTTACAATTGTGTATATTTATATAAGAAATTATTTCTTTTAGATGCTCGTAGTACGCATTCTGTATCCTTCAGAAACTTGCATGTTCCTGAAAGTTACACACCTCATACTGATCTATTAGATCTCACTCCATTAAGTATAAAAGCACTTGATAACAGTCAGTACCAACGTATGTATAAATTTACCCATTTTAATCCCGTGCAAACTCAAATGTTTCATTGTTTGTATCACACTAAGAACAATGTTTTATTGGGTGCACCTACAGGTTCCGGAAAAACTATTGCAGCTGAAATATGTATATTTAGTCTTTTTAATCATAATCCAGATCTTAAGGTATTTTTGTAAGAGATTTAAATTTAATAATCGGACAAACTTGTTTGTAGGTGGTTTATGTAGCTCCTCTTAAGGCTCTTGTTAGAGAGCGTGTAGATGATTGGAAAAGTAGGTTCGGCAAAATATTAAATAAACGGGTTGTGGAGTTAACAGGTGATGTAAATCCCAGTACTGATGTAACTAGTGGAGCAGATATTATTATAACAACTCCTGAAAAATGGGACGGTATTAGTCGAGGCTGGCAAAATAGATCGTATATTCGTAAAGTAGGACTCATGATCATTGATGAAATTCATTTACTTGGAGAAGGTCGCGGCCCTATATTAGAAGTCTTAGTTTCAAGAACGAACTTTATTTCTAATAAAACAGGACGAAAATTACGAATCATAGGCTTATCTACAACTATGGCTAACGCTGGAGATTTAGCTGCATGGTTACAAATTAAAAAGGTTCGTAAAACCATGAATTATATATTTACGAACCCACAATTTTATAATTACGAATTATTAACAATTTCATTAGAGCACTTTCTTTACTTAGAGGTGGATACTTTATTTTGACTACCCTGTAAAGCATTTACAATAAGTAGTTATTATGAAAAATTTGTTTCTTTTTATTTCGAAAAATTTCAATAGTTAACTTTAAAGATAAACAATATTTATTTATTTATTTATTTATTTATTTATTATCAATTCAGATTCAATTGTAGTGCAATGTATCTTATCGAAAGGATTGTGAATATTTGTACATGGTCCTGAAAATAATAGTATAAACAGATGAAGGAAGACAATAATTATAATGAATTACAAAATTTGATTTCATATTAAGTACTTCGGTTATCATTATCATTATCATTGTATCTAAAAAATTCTTTTAATTATTGTATGAGTTACGTTTTTATATTAAGGACGGATATTTAATTTTGATTGCTGAGTAATCATTTAAAATAACTCAGTATTATGAAATATTATTTAAATTGTTTTCTTTTCTCCTGAAGTTCTGATTTTTATTTTAAAACATTTTGTGATGGCTAACATAAAATTAGTGTTACTATGTTGATGAGAACCAATAAGTTCGAAATCGCGATACACGTCTGGCAGTTTCGGTAGAATGCTAACCAAGAGCATATTTTTATTTTTGTTCGATCTGGTTACTTGCCTACCATGTAGTTGTAGCTACGCAGTGAGTTCAGTTGAATAAGTCGATATCTTTATTATAGAAGGACCTTATTTAATATTACTGAATCCCACAAATTAGTAGGAAATATCTATAGATGGCGTTTACTACGCTGTCTGTATTTATTTACTATTCCTTAGTAAAATAAATCATAACAAAGAGTTTGCTAATTATTTATAGGTGGGACTATACAACTTTAGGTCGTCGGTGCGTCCTGTACCGTTAGAAGTTCATATTTCAGGATTTCCAGGAAAGCATTACTGTCCAAGAATGATATCAATGAATCGCCCCACATATCAGGCAATACGTCAGCATGCTTCAGATAGTCCAGCTTTAGTTTTTTGTTCATCAAGGAAACAGACGCGTCTAACAGCTAGTGATCTCATTAATTATTTAGCAATAGATGCTGATCCTAAACAATGGCTGAAGTGTTCAGAAGAAAATATTAACATGATTGTTTCTACTATTTGTGATCCGGATTTGAAACATTTTTTACCTTTTGGAATAGGAATACATCACGCAGGTCTACAAGAGCGTGATCGGAAAACTGTTGAAGAACTCTTTGTTAATCAACGGATTCAAGTTCTTATCGCTACAGCAACATTGGCTTGGGGTGTAAATTTTCCTGCTCATCTCGTTGTTGTAAAAGGTAAAATATTGTTTAAATGTCGTTATTTTTTTAAATATTACATTCTTAGGATACTACCCTAACTAAAAAGCTGTTACTTACAATTAAACTAATTTCTGATGCTAGATTAAAATATTTTAGGAACAGAGTATTTTGACGGTAAAACAAAACGTTATGCAGATATGCCTATTACTGACGTTTTACAAATGATGGGTCGCGCAGGTCGACCTCAATTTGATACGAGCGGAGTGGCATGCGTTTTTGTTCATGACTTAAAAAAAAATTTTTACAAAAAATTCCTCTACGAACCTTTTCCTATTGAATCAAATCTACTTGATGTTCTTCCTGACCATATTAATGCTGAAATAGCTTCCGAAACAATATTAACTAAAGAAGGTCTGGTGGATTATATTAAATGGACATATTTCTACAGGCGCCTTTTGCAAAATCCCACTTATTATAATATGGAAGATGTAAAAGAAGAGACTGTCCTAGCATATTTAAGTGATTTGGTCGATACTGTAATTGTTGAATTGATGAGAACCAACTGCGTTACAATTGAAATAATTGTAAGTATATTTTTATCACTAATTATTACATGAAAAGTGCTATAAAATACATTTTTATTATTATTAGCTAGATATGGTAACCTTTAAACCAACCTTCTTTGGTCATATCACTTCGTTTTATTATCTATCTCATGAAACTGTAGCCCACTTTCAGAAGTATCTTAAACCCACTAATAGTATCAATGATTTATTACAAATTCTGTGTAATTCCCAAGAATACGCTCTTTTTCCAGTAAGGCATAATGAGGACATCATTAATGAGTATGTATTGTAATAAAATGTTACCTTTTAATCAAATAGATGATTTAAACTTTCTATTTATAATAGAACATTAATTCGAGATCTTGGAATAACAACAATTAGTAATGATAAAAGTGATTCCCCGTATGTAAAAGTTTATTTATTAATTCAAGCATATTTATTTAAACACAAACTTCCTAATCAAGAATATCACGTGGATTTGAAAACTGTAATGGATCAAATTTTACGACTTCTACAGGTAATTGAAATTTATTTCTATTTCAATTTTATTCAAATTTAAATATTTCAGTCTAGTTTATTTGTAATAAAATGATTTATGTAGTATTAATTTATTTTTTAGGCAATGCTCGATATAATAGGGAATTACGGTTGGTTAAGCACTACTTTAAGAATAATTCATTTAATGCAAATGATAATCCAAGGACAAATACTTGATATGCCATCTATAAATACTCTGCCCCACATTTCAGACGATGTTAGGTATTCCTTGGAAGAGAAATTGTTTCCTATGGGCGTTTGTTTACTACTGCCATCTTTAAGACATGCCTTTTTGAAAGATAAAAAAAGAATGGAAAAGGTGTTCATAAATGTTTTTGGGAAACAACACGCTGGCGAAGTTATCGAAAAAATCGAAAGTTTACCATTAATTAGTATGCGCATATCTTTAGACGAAATAATTGATGACGGTGAAACCATAAACGAGTTACATTCTCCTTATCAATTATCTCTCCAGAGAGAATATGAATTTAATATAACGTTAACTCGGAATACTCCATTTATTCCAAGTGTTAAACTAACTCGATTTCCAAAGACAAAAGATGAAAGTTGGATTGTCTGTGTTGGAATTCCCGAACTGGATGAACTTCTGGCTATCAAAAGAGTTACACTTAAAAAGCATAGTAATGTAACTTTGAAACTTCTACCACCTTCAAAAAAAGGTATTCAAATTCAGACTTTTTTGACTAAGTGATATAAAATTTAAGCTAATTGATTTCCTCAACTTTATTTTAAACCTTTTAACACTTCATTATAGTCCTCGATGTAACCCAATGCATCAACGGCACTGGTACAATAATTAGCTTTTGTGCAAATAAAATATATATTATATATACATTTGTAAGGAATCATATCATGTTATGTTACGTTTTTTTTTTTAGGAAAATACTCAATATCTGTGTACTTGATGTCAGATTCATATTTGGGATTTGATCAGCAGTTTTCGTTTCCCGTTAATGTTGTTTCAAATGAAGGTAATTAAGACTGATTGTGAGAAGATTCTTCCGAATTGTTGTATTATTATGTTGTTTTTTATTTTCGTAAATTAAATAAATGTTTTGTTAAAATTTTCTTTTTTTCTTTCTATTATAATTTATTTCAATGTTTGAATTGACTGTTTTCCGTTTTAATTTTGCACTAATTAGTATGCAGAAATTTATAGCTGTTGTGTATGTTTTCATGTTACAATGATAAAAAATCGCTGTTATTTTAAATGTGTTTTATCAATAAATGTTATATAAAACCAGCAAAAAAAACTTATACTATCTTCTTCCTTCTTCATAACATGGAATTCAAGTACTAATAAATGTGTATTTGTTTTATTTTAAAGTTTGAATTAACTGTTTTCGGTTTTAATTTTGCACTAATTAGTATGCAGAAATTTATAGCTGTTGTGTATGTTTTCATGTTACAATGATAAAAAATCGCTGTTATTTTAAATGTGTTTTATCAATAAATGTTATATAAAACCAGCAAATAAAACTTATACTATCTTCTTCCTTCTTCATAACATGGAATTCAAGTACTAATAAATGTGTATTTGTTTTATTTTAAAGTTTGAATTAACTGTTTTCGGTTTTAATTTTGCACTAATTAGTATGCAGAAATTTATAGCTGTTGTGTATGTTTTCATGTTACAATGATAAAAAATCGCTGTTATTTTAAATGTGTTTTATCAATAAATGTTATATAAAACCAGCAAATAAAACTTATACTATCTTCTTCCTTCTTCATAACATGGAATTCAAGTACTAATAAATGTGTATTTGTTTTATTTTAAAGTTTGAATTAACTGTTTTCGGTTTTAATTTTGCACTAATTAGCATGCATAAAATTATAATGTTAATAAATGGCTGTTATTTAAAATGTGTTTTATCAATAGATGTTCTATAAAACCCCCTAAAAAAGGCTTGTACTTCCTTTTTTCATTAACAATATGTAATGTGAATATTAATAAGGTGACCAACTATACTCATTTACTGAGTTTTGTACTCTTTTTTCGCAAAGCGTACTCTTTTCAAATCCTGTACTCTGAAAGTACTCATTTGTATAATTTTATACTCATTTGTATTTCTAAAACATTTTTTTAGATTATTTTATTTCAATTTTATTAATTAAATATTTAAAATTATTTTGACAGTGATTTAAATTTCACGCGCGCACATTGCTTGCCGTTTCCGACGCGTCAGAGGACAGGGCAAACACCAGACACGAGTATGACACTGATTTGAATTAAAATTAATTTTTAAAAGAAGTTAATTTTTTTAATAAAATTTGCTATGAATATATCGAAGAATGGATAGTGAACATTAGAGCATTAAATTGTTTCAAATGGACCCTTCTAAATAGTAAAATTGAATGGAAAGAAGTTTCTTCAGCAGTCGAATTTGTAATAAAAGAAGTAAAAGATATTGTTATTAATGACAATTTTCTCTATGAAGAAAATCGAAGAGTAAATTTATATTTAAATGAAGAAAAATTTAAGAAATGGAACGATGAGAAAATAGAACTTGACAAAAGATGGGTAGAAATCTTTCGGCATTTTAGAGTAGAACATATCTTACATGAAAATTTAAGTTTTTAATAGAAATTTCCTTATGTTGTCCAGGCACTAATGCTGCTATTGAAAGGGTATTTTCACTACTGAATGATTATTGGAGCAGTGAGAAGTCGCAACTTTCTGTAAAAACATTATCTGCCACCTTAACAGTCAAATTTACTATGCAAAATGAAAGTTGTTCGGATGTGGCTACATTATTAGACGAACATCCCCATTTAGCAAAAAAAATCCACTCCGAAGAAAAATGTTTTTAAAAGAAAAGTTTTTATCGTTTTTTCTTCTTTTTTTTCACCTATGAAGTACTTGCAAAGTGTACTCTTTTTGAACAAAAAATAGTTGGTCACCTTAGTATTAATAAATACGTATTTTTATTATTTTAAAGTTTGAATTAACTGTTTTATTATTTTTGTATTAATTAATATGCAGAAATTTATAAATGTTTTATGTTAACATGATAAAACATCTCTGTTATTTTAAATATTTATTATCAATAAATGTCCTATAAAACCAGCAAAAAGGCTTGCACTACCTTTTTCCTTCTTTACAACATGGAATTCAAAATAATAAATACATATTTGTAATCCTAGTACTAAATTTCATATTGCATTTTGATATTTACAAAGCACATACTAATCTGTCACGTAAATTATCAGACTAGAAATCCAAAACGATAAATTAATAAAACTTCAACTGCATTTAAAAGTTAACAGTAATACATAGTTTTTAATAATTTAAATATTTCCCTAAAATAAAGAGTTACAGAAATTAGATTACCTCTTATAATAAATTAATTTATTGATTATTTTAAGAATATGTTACCCTAAATAAATTACCAATGTTTTAACAGGTGTTTCAAACTCGACTGATTTAATAGATTGTTACTCATCGTTTGGGTAGTTCGCTGAAAAAACACTTATGATTTGATGTAATATAAGTTACTTATCGCAGTTTATATTGTATACTTATACATGTATAATATACTATACACAAAAAAGCACTGTGATTAGTTCAGTCGAATATGCTACTTAGCACTTCTACTTATATTATATTACAGTTACAACGAAAAATTATATAATATATAGTAAAATCGTAAAAAAAAACAGAGTAGTAGTTTTAGAATAGATTTATAAAAATTTTCAGAATTATAGATCTCCCTAAGCTTGATGTGCAGAAATAGCTGCATTTCATGTATTAACTAAATCAGCCATTTATATTGATTATTGATTACATATCTGAGTAAAATCTTTTTTTTTTATAATCGTTTAATCACATTGGCAGTGAAATGGTTCTACTATAGAAAAATAATACGGATTTTACAAAAATATATTTTCTTTATACCATAATTTGGATAATACAAATTTATTATTAAAATTTGACCTTGGCAAGTAACGGTTAAATTAAAATTTATAGCTTTCATGTTGGATTAGATATATTGATTGTATCAGCACTAAACCATTTTAATTCTGTTTAAATGATAATATATCCTGTATAGGAAGTTTTGATAATTTAAAAAATTAATTAAATCTTTTGCACCTTAGAAAACTTAAAAATTAATATTTAGCACCCTGAATTAATAAAAATTTATGCATTATTTGTAACATAGAAATATTGGAAATATATATTAATATAAATATCTTATAAAACCGGGATAGCTTAATAATGTAATAATAATAATTATTATTATAAATGCTTCTCTGAAGTGTAGATCACATAATGATTTGAGCTTCAGGAACAGATGCTGCTATATTTTTATGTGGCAAGACCTGTCCTCCATTGATATAGATCTCATCTTTAACAATTACATCTTCCCCAAGTACAGTTATACCTTCCATTCTTACCCATCTACCTACCATACATCTCCAACCGATTATACAGTTCTCCAACCAAGAATGTGACTTTACAACTGCATTTCGCAAGATAGTACACCTTTTCACACAAACACCTACAATAAATTATTATGATTTCCATATAAAAAAGTTAATAAGTTTTTATTAATGTGAATCTATGATAAATTATATTATTAAAATCATGAATTAAGCAAACCACTTTAATTTTAATTGATTAGGAAAGAGGTCATTGAGCTAACAATATCTATTTGTTTAATAACATGGTAATTAGATAAATAAACAAATCAGATATTAGCTTTAAAAGTAGGTCTAGTGTTGTGATTCCTAATCAGTTTTCGGCTTCTCTTTTTAAATTTAAAGTAAACACTTAACATAACTAAACTAGTTTTCTTTGAAGTGTGCAAAAATAATTATGGTAAAGTTATAAATTATAATTACCATCTTCAATTACTACTCCTGGCCCAATAGTAACATTTGGTCCTATTTGACAGTCAGATCCTATTTTGGCTGTAGGATCAACAAGAACATTTCCTACGGCTCCTGGACCATTGTATAGTTTTTCTGGAGATTTTTGTCTTAATGATTTCAAATATAGGCACATTCCTGAAAGTTATAATAAAACTAAGTTGCATATAACGTTTCACATTAATATAATATTAATTTACCTGTTAGAAAATCTTTAGGTTGACCAACATCCATCCAAAAACCTTGTAGTTCAAATGCAAAAAGTTCACCATCATCTGCCATATAGGGAAACACTTCTTTTTCAATAGATGTTGGTTTTAAAGGGATCCTTTTTAAAACAGTAGGATTGAGTATATAGAGTCCAGCATTAATTTTATTGGAAATGAATTCCTGCGGTTTTTCAACAAAACTTTGAATACAACCATTTTCTTTATACACAACTACACCATATTTAGAAGGTTCTTCAACTTTTGTAACAACAATTGTACCTTCTTTTCCATGTGAATGATGAAAATGGGCAAGTTGTTTAAAGGGAAAATCACAAATAATATCAGAGTTAAGTACAAAAAACGGTTCAGAGCTTTTCAGTAAATGTTCTCTAGCTAATGCTATAGGTCCGGCAGTTCCCAAAGGTTCAGTTTCATGAGAAAATAGTAATTTGACTCCCAACTTCTCTGCTTCAGCTCTGAGCTCTTCCTCCATCTGTTCAGCACGATAAGATACAGCTAAAATTACTTCTGTAACACCGGCATCAACAAGAGCTTCAATTTGATGTATTAAAATTGGTTTATTTGCAAATTCCACCAAAGGTTTTGGTCTGCTTAATGTTAAGGGCCTCAATCTTGTGCCATAACCACCAACCAAGATAAGAGCTCTCATTCCTGGGTTTTTCATTGTATTCATTACACACTTCACACTTTGGTTTGATTTTAAATTTCTTTTATGAAAAAAGTTTTCATGCAAAAATTTTCTACAACTTCGTAGTGTTGGCAACTACACGTCATATTTTATACACACTTCAAATTAATTATTGAAAGATAACGTTGATGTTTACATGTACTTAAACAAAGTAGAGCGAAGTGGCTACACTTGTGTCTACGATTTTGTAATGGTTGCGGCACCTTTAAAGTAATTTTGAATTACACATATTTTACATAATAGTTTTACTATTATTTGTGAAGAAAAGAGAATAAGTTTGAGTATACCTAAGTATTTATCTCACAATTCAACTTTTTTTAGACAATATGACTTAAAATGATATGCAATAGGTATTTATTATATAGATAATATAATATTAATAATTTTGTGTTTTCGTTAATAATCAAATATTTAAAAAACTGCTATAATTACTAGTAAAAAACAGAAAAGATTGAATGGTTTGGATAAGTCGCTTTATGGTTACTGTTTCTATTTGTCAGCACCAATGTCAAAAACAGCTGATTCAGTAATTAAAAAAAATGTTAAACAAATATCGTTATAGCTAATCCTTAATATTTATTTTGTTATTTTATATTTATTACATGCGATTCTATAAAAGTGCAATTTATATTTATATATTATAACCATGAGTTTATTTATAAATCGTATTAAAAAAGAAGCAAAAGAGAAGGAGAAATTAGTAAAAGGTGCTATCACAACCCAACTTTCAGAAATCGTAAAAGAAATTCAACTAGGGAATACTGGAGGAGATATATCAGGAGATTCTTTTGATGTTAATAATCCTGTGTTATGCAATGTTGTCGAATCATTATTTCTACATGGTTTAAAGAATTCTCTTATAAGTCAAGCAAGAAGAGTCTTTGCTGATGTAGATCAACGACCAGAGCCGAGTTTTTGGGCTTTACTTTTACTTATATCACATAAACAAATTATAAATCAGGTAATAATATATTTTTTTGCATTATCGTTATGTTTTATAATCTAGTTTGTAGATTGGAAAATTATCCCAAATAGTTACAGAAACAGGCCAATGTAGAGCATGGATACGTATAGCTTTAAATGATTCCTTATTGTCATCTTACTTCTTTGCTATACAGCAAAACATATCTGCTTTGAAAATGTATTATAATCCTAATGCTTATGTAAGAGATTCAGAACTTTTAGATGTAGCTCAAAAACTTATTGAAGGTTTAGAAAGTTCTGTAACATTTAATTTTCCTACAAATTCCACCTTTCTAAACACATGGCCTCCTGAAAGTTTAATTGTGGCAGGAATCTGGAGCCCAACATTGAGAAATTGTCCAGTAAAAATTAACTTATTAAATAGTCAATATTGACTGTAAAATACTTCATTTGTAGATTGCATCTGGTGTAGATATTGCACAGTCAATGTCAAGCACACGATCAATAAATTCAGAAACATGTTCCATAGATTCTTTAGTATCATCAGTGAGCTCTGGTTTTGGATGTATGCTTAATGAAGATGAAGCCCTTAAAATAATATTAAGCAAACATTCTTCAAAAGCAAATGTTGAAAGCAAAAAAGTTACTGAGGAACAAAATTCTGAGCCTGTATCTCTCAAAAAAGATCCTTCAACTGAAGTTAAATCTCCAGAAACCATTAATTCAGATTTAAATATCACTTTAGGAAATTCATTAAACAAACGTCTCGGATGGTCATTCAGTAAAGAAGATGAAGAGCAAAAAAATATTAGTGGTGATGCTAAAGAAGAGTCAGTTCAAACACCAGATGCCACAATTCGGCCTAAGTCAATGGAGAATAGTTACAATGCATTGATACAAAGCTATAATACATCAAGTGGTGCTAATGGAAAAATTCCCAATCTTTGTGATGTAATTTCAAACAATGGATCTGTTAATAAAAAGGTAACCCATTCTGCTTTATTATCTCAGCAAATAGTAGTGCAATATTTTCTTTTTAGTCTCCAGAATCAGGCAAAAGTATCCCTTCAGAAATACAATCTTCTGTAAATGATTTTAAATCATTTATTTTAAAAATAGGAACTATTGCAAAAGAAACTGGATTAGATAATCAAAATTTTGAATGCAAAGGTTGTAAATTGTACCTTGGGATAACACAAAAATGGAAGTATGATGATATATTTTCATAACTAAAAGAGAAATTCAGTATTTATTAAAATTTTAGAGTCTGTGGATTTTCTGGTTACTATTACTGTGAAAATTGTATGAGTGAAACAGCAGAGATTGTTATACCAGCAAGAATTGTGCACAATTGGGACTTCAAAAAATATTCTGTATCAAAGCAAGCAGAGCAGTATATAAATGACATCAAAGAAATGCCCATAATAAATATGAAGGTCTAAAATTCAATAAAAGAAAAAAATATTAAATAAAAATGGCTAACTCCATTTTAGACCATAAATCCTTCCATTTATTCTGCAGTAAGTGACATGGCAAAGCTTCAGAAACTTAGAGTACAACTTAACTATTTAAGAGATTATCTATTTACTTGTCACGAGCCTATTATAGAAGAATTAAAGAGTAAAATTGGTTCTAGGGAATACATGTATGAACATATTCATCAATATGCAGTTTCAGTAAGTTGAATTACTATTTTATAGTACATTAAAAAACATTGTTGAAGGAAGTAAATATATAATCCAGTTTATATATTTAAAAAAAAAGATTTGCTTAAACCTAATTAAATTAAGTTGATATTATACATGTACTTGATATATTATATGTAATTTATGCAAGAAATAACGTTACTTTCTATTTAGGATTTGTTGGAGATAACTAATGGAGCATTAGCTCAGCGTATGCAAGAAGTGGTGGATTTTGGAAAACAACATGTACTGTCATGTTGGTTATGTAGCCAAAAGGGCTTTATATGTGAAGTTTGTCATGATTCTAAAGTATTGTATCCATTTAACATAGAACATGTATACAGAGTATGTGTATCCTTTCATTATAATTAAAAAAAATTATTAACGGCTGTTCATGTTTTGTTTCAGTGTACTGTATGTAATTCTATATTCCATAAGAATTGCTTAAACAAAACCACACCTTGTCCAAAATGCACGAGGCGAAAGAAAAGGACGAACTTGAATTTATCAAGTGTTGAAATGGACTAATATTATTGGAAATGTATTGTTATGTACATATGTTTTGTATTTATTGATACAGTTACTTAATTTTACTTAAAATTATTTTTTTTAACGATTGTTAATAAAATAATTTAAAATCTATCATTGGGTACCTCGTTATTTTAATTAAATAAGTTCTTATTACTTTATTTAAGATTTATTAATATTTCACAAATAAAAGGTCCCTTGCATACTTGTTAGAAACTGTATTTATAGGTTGTTTTATCAGAATTGCTATTTGAATTCTTGCAAAATTTCAAGGATTTTTAACATCTTGTATATTTGTTTAGAATTCAGATTTCTTAAATAGGTTTTCCTATTATAGAAAAATAATGATAATGGATACTGTGGTAAGATAAATAAATTAAAGGCGGTACCCTCTAAATACCATAAAAACTTTTTGAATAGCGGGCACGAGTTTCGCTTACTTTGAGTGTGGCCATTAATCTCGCTTTGGTAGTGTCTACTTTTCAAAAAGTGTTTGTGATAATTAGAGGGTGTCTCTTTTAATTCTTTTTTTTTTCTATTATATTCGCAAATCTTTCTAAGCTTATAATTTGATAATGTGATTTTCCGAAATGAAAATTATATTTATATAAAATGTTAAAAAGTTTATTTAATTTCATTTTACATACTAGCATTTATTTCACTTCTGACATATTTATATCTGGAGCAAATAAATAGAAAATAAATATGAAACCCTTAAATAATAAAGCCAAGTGTAGAACCCAAGTAGCCACGTTTGAAATTGAATTAAGTTGCCTGTTACATACACATTGTGCATGTAATAGGCGATGCATTTGTTTCAAAAATGGCTTGCAAAAAAAAATAAACATAATGCCCTACTCCATAGAGCAAACATACTGTATTATACATAAATTGCTTTTACTAATTGCATTCTTGTTTTTGTTTTAGTATATACATTGAGTATTAATTTGCAATTAATAATCTTACAATTCAGCGTCTAAATTAGCAAGTTTAACTCATTATATAGTCAACATGTAATAGCAAACATATCAAATAAATAAGCAAGTAAATTATTTATTCCCATTGTACTGTTTTGGCAAAATCTTTAGCTTTTTGCCATGGAAATTTGGGATCTTCGACGTTGAAAACTTTAGCTGTTCTATCACGTCTGGCTGTTTGCTGTACACACATCATTCCATAAACTCGTATACCTGGTACACTCGCATACGTTGGTTGATTGTGAGACATAGGGCCATCTGTAACATAGCCAATTTTAGAAATTATCGTATGATATTTGTATTCAATTTATATACCAAGAAAACTCGTCTCAGGACAACGACATATTACCAGATAATGAGATTTACCAGTACGAATGTTTTGTAAGGCCAACAAAGACCAGTCTCTTGGTGATCGACATATTCTCATTTCGGTCGTTGGCTCACACGTTTTCACCAAAGTTAATGCTTTCTAAAAATAGGTAATAACTTGAAAATCCTTTGAAAGTAAATTCAAACTTTATGCGTTGCACACTATTTGTGCTATTTAAAATAAAATACGTTTATGATATTATAATAACTTATAAACATATATTTAAAAGAAAATTGTGTTTTTATTACCCTTTGATTTTGGTTAGTTAAGAGTTCCGTTGTATGCTGATCATCAGAATTTAAACTTGCAGAACAAGGATCTCTATATCTCGAAGGACATGCACATAAGGGCTGTGTCCAGTTAAGTCGTACATATACGGCATTACAAACCTTAAAACAAATTAATAAAATATGCTGGACATTTCGAAAAATATTTCTAAAGAAAATATATAATTATTCTAATTCTAATAAATCTAGATTCAAATATTATAGGTGCCTATACGTCATGCAAATTGTAAATATTAATACATTTTTAACAAAATTTCGCAACACTAACTAATTGGTAGTATCTACAGTTGTCTATACGTCATCCATATTATAAATATTCTAATTTTAATTAATACAGATTCAAAAAACCTATAATAATATTTCGCAACTCTAAATAATTGATAGTATGTGTAGTTGTCTGTACGTCATCCAGATTACAAATATTCAGGTTCTACCCCCTTTTTTAATAATGATTGGTTTCGAATTAAGAAATGTTTTTCTCCTACTTAAAATACGATTTAAAAACAATCTTTGGTATTAGATGAAAAATATTAACTCGCGTTAATTGGTTTTGAAAATAAGAGCTGTTTAAATTGCAACAGTAATAATACATATGTTATATTTATAGATAGAAATAAACAATGGGGGTGTGGTCTAATTTAGGCGAGTTGTGACAAGCAAGAGATGTACTTAAAGTTTACGTGGGTATAAAGTAATCCGTGAGTTTATAAAAATTTCATTCTTAAAATTAAAAGTTTTTGCATGTGTTGATTCACCCCCTTGTGTTAATTTCTTTAGGTTATAAAGTGGTTTTCGGAAAATTTGCAATACCCTATAAATTATAGTCAAAATTTGGAGATAGCTTTGGGACCAATATGGCGTCTTAGTAGGTGGCACCATTTTATACTATATACGTTCGTCTTCATGCCCTACGTATTTAAATCAGATACTATGTTTTATAATTGTTTATTAGTTTCATTAGAAAGGGTACCTGCGCGATTTACAGCGGTATAAAATTCATGTTATCGTAGTGTTGATGTAGCTGATGATGCATCGTTAATATTAATTGGGCTTTTATTTTTCCTGTATTTTGAACAAGCTAAACTCGTTGAAACTTAATTAGAATGATTATTAAGTACATTTCAAATATAAAACAATGCTTGAATTATAAGAACGATACTTTTTTTGTACGAGGAACAAGTAAAGTTGTTGTTTATTATGAAAGTTTTTCTAGAAATTTTCTTATCGCGTGTGTTCAATCGGGTGAAAATTGTTTAAGTGAAATCACATGGTCAAGCAACTAAAAATTTGAATCGTGATACGTTAGTGTTTTGTCGGAGGTGTGAAGTAATTTTTTTGTGTAATAAACATTTAAATGACCGAATTGCCGATTCTAACCAAGAATAATAAGAGCGTGCAAACATCATGTATTATGAAGGTAAGAATATTTTATTCGTTTTCTTAGTAACGTAGGTTATGTTTTTTCTTATTGAACATGTGTAGCGGTATTTTGTTATAAGCGACCAAAGCGTTATAAAAACTCACACAAACTTGACATGCGTTAACTAAAAAACTTGTGAATTTCTAATAAACTTTAATATTGCGACAGATCGAGACACAGGGAAATGATTTATATGATAAAAGTGTCTTTTTTTCCATAAAAACTGTCATTACATTTTGGTATCTTTTTACCTTATTTTAATGAAAATATTTGTGTCTTATCTTTCTTGCACCTTTGTTGTTAAAAGTATTTATAAATATTTCCAATATTTACATTGTTTCTGTGAAAATTTATTTTCTAATGACAAGGTAAAGAAGTTTGTGAAAAAATATCTACTTTGTCCTGTATAAATTGTAAATTAAAATAATTATTTAAACAACTTGTACCTCAAAAGGTTAACATATTGTTATGGGTTTTTCATTTGGTAAATAGTTCTTAGTAAATATGAAAATTACAATAAGCAAAATTTCTAAAAAACTCCGTTTGATTTTTTTTATAATAATAATAATAATATAAAAACGAATCTTACCTGTTGTATGGCACATTCTGGAAGTAAATAAATGTGTTGATTGTGGGGGTAGTAGTGGTATTTCGTCGGTTTTACTAGGGCAGCACTTGCATCAGCAGGTAGAGGTAAAAGATTCTAAAATAAAAAAATAAAATAAGTAATTCCGTGTTTATATCCTAGGCTTCAAATTGAAAGATGTTAAAAATGTTTTTATCTTTATTGCAAAAACGGTTCAAAACGGAAGGTTGAAATTGAAAAGTCGGATAGCAGGTCTAGGGAGTTACCCATTTTTTATAATTCATAATTTGCGAAAAATACCATTCCTACCCAGTGGCGGATCAGAGGGGGTGGGGGATAGGGGCGATCGCCCGCTCTCAAAGACTTGACTTCAGAGCAGCGCACTTCAATGCAGATCCCAAACTCCCGCGAAATTCAAATATCCAACAAACCCAAACCATTTAAATCCCGCAACTTTATTACGTAAGTGTTTTAACCCCCTTAACCTAGACCATAAATACCCCAATAAATCCATAACCTAAACTTTTTAAATACCATGACCATAAAATGTAATCTTTTTAAACTTCATAAGCTGTTATGAAGCTTGGGTGTGGGGGAGGGGAATTAATGCGACTATGGTAATTTATTTAACTATATATCAACTAAATCTTTAACAATGGTGACAGGCTTCCCTTCGGGTTTAAAAAGTTTAGGTTGTGAACTTATGGGGGTATTTATGGATTAGGTAAAGGGATTTATAATCCTTAAATTATATGGTTGCGGGGACTAAATCACTTGGGACAAATAAAATAAGGTGTCATTTATACGTACTTAGTTTTGAAGGTAAAAAATAAAATCTTCTTATAAATATAAATATGGAATCAACACAAACAACTACTCCGAGGGCTAATACCCCTATCGGCATTGAATTACACTGTTGATTCTGAACGATTCTTAGACGAAGATATAACATATACAATAAAGAAGGAATTAAATCCTTATTCGTCTAAATACTAAGATCAATGATCTCATATATGGAACGCGTCCTACCAAGTAGGCACAACGAACCGAAAGCCATATTTCACGATCGGTTTCGATCTATCGGGTCTCATCAGGTGGGCGCTGGCAGAAAGGCCTTTACAGGCTATATGATAAATATAAATATAAATATGGAATCAACAGAAAAACTACTCCGAGGGCTAATACCTGTACCGGCATTGAATTACACTGTTGATTCCGATGGATTCTTAGACGAAGATAGAACATATACAGTAAAGAAGGAATTAAAATCCTTATTCGTCTAAATACTAAGATCAAAGATCTCATATTTGGAACGCGTCCTACCAAGTAGGCACAACGAACCGAAAGCCTGTTAAGGCCTTTCTGCCAGCGCCCACCTGATGAGATCCGATAGATCGAAACTGGTCGTGGTATATGGTTTTCGGTTCGTTGTGCCTACTTGTTAGGGTGCGTTCCAAATATGAGATCTTTGATCTTAGTATTTAGACGAATAATGATTTTAATTCCTTCTTTTTTGTATAAAATATTTTTATTTTTGTTCGTATCTATTTTCAATGATTTCAGACCAAAATAAAACCTAACTTATCCAGTAATTAATTCCATTCAGACAGGTTTTTATTTATACTGACAATATAACGTTATTTAATAGAATAGAATAAAATGGGGAAATTATTACTTAATAGCGTATTTAATAAAGTACATAATCAAACTAGCATTTGTCCCATACTTTTTCAATTTTTTTGGTTACTGTTCACTACTGTTCATTATCGTGCCCCAAAAATAACTACATACATTTTAATAAAATTAAGGGAAGGAGGTGGGTGAGTAATCACAATATAACTAATTGTTAGTACAGTTTCAATGGCATTTAACATTTCTAATGGCAGTTAAGCATAACATCAGAAAAATCACAAACGATGTGAGTGGTTTCTTTCAGCATTATAAAGTATTATATTTCTGGTTGGATGACTCGACAGTAAATGTAAACTGACCAGGCTTAAAAACGAATTCTGAGCACTTTGTCTTAAATAAAAAAAAGATGATTGTGAGCAACGTTCCAGCAACACTAATTGGTAGCTGAGGTGATAATATTATAACGTCTGTGCCCAGACCAATGTTTCTATTTTCACAATAGGTCACACCGTATGATATACACATATATTATAGACAATGAATCAAAATAATGATTGGAACGAAAATTAACCCAACATTATACTTTTTATCTTTCAAAAATGACATGCGAAAATGATTCAATTCTAATATTTGATTTCTATTAAAAGAAATTAACTCTTTAACGTGAATTTTTACGTAATTTCAACTTTACCTTGAATAAATTTTGAAAGACTTGTGGAAGTAAAAAATTATAAGAGGCCTTTTTGTGGAGCATTAGATTCCCTACAAGGGTATAATATAATTAATATATCTACCCTACCCATTATAAAACAAAACAATTTAGTCTGCTCTAGTATTATTATAATGTTATTTTTAAAAATTGGGGTTGTTAATGATAAGATAAGTACTTCATAATTCTATTTAATTTTATTTGGAGGCACTAGGAATTCTTTTGCATATTCACGACAATGAGGAAAATTAGGATCAAATTTGTTTAAAGCATTTTTTCAAACAAATCACAAAAATTGCGATGTTAGAACCGAAAGTTGTTTTAGATTTTTGCTTCTTTTTAAGTTAGAATGATTTCATGTAAATTTTCATCTTTTAATACTGTTATTAGGCATTAAAAATTGTAAATTTCGCGTTTTTTGTTTTTTCAATTGCTTATAATTCGAAAACTATTAGCTTTAGATAAAATTTACAACATTTTTTTTGTAACATCTTACTCTCTTGAAAAAGACTTAAATCAGTCGAAACAATTGTTGAGAATTAATAAAATTTCAAGTGTGAAACAGAAAAGCGGTTTATTTATTTATTTCCTTTCTTTATTTATAAAATGTAACTATTCAAGCTATTTTTTTTTTGTTTAAAGTGAACCATAAAGCCTAAAACAACTTTGATCGGGACAAAAAACGCAATTTTGAAATTTGTTTAAATAAAATTGAGGGGCAAATTATTGATTTGTACTCAGGGTCATCTTCCGGTCGTGAATAATACAAAAAAAAATTCCTTGGGCGCGAGGAATTTGCTTTGCCTGTCAGTGTTTGGCAGCATTTGATGAAATGTCCGATTATACAGGTATGTGTAAAGGTTTTGAGAGAAAGATATGTTATTATCTTTTTAATATAATTTATTCACGCTCAGTTTTCACTGTACACCTTGTATAAAAATGCATACCGGAATATATTTATTATATATATGGATATACATATATATTATATATAGTGATTTCCAAGTATGAGCAGAAATATTTGACCGCTATCTACAATTAGGTAGAAAATGTTGAGCTCAAGTCCGAAAACAAATATGGGTCGACGCGACAAAGAAATATTCATATTTTTATAATGAGACAATGCAAATATGTGTTTGGTCTAAATGTGGATGTGTAATACACAAACATAGCCTATATATGAAGAAAATGGAACAACAAATACATGCTGTCCCAAACATGCATTACACGTGTCGTCACAAAAAGTTAGATCTGTAAAATTTATTTGTATTAAATTATGTCACATATTACGGTATTAGAAAATATGAACAGTATTTGCATATTAATTTAAGACGTTTGTGCTAAAACTGAGAAAAAATTATTACATTAAGTTTCGGTCATAAAAAATTGTCTTTAAAAATTAGAGTTACATTTCTTATGTTTTTTATTAATGAACAGTCAATACAGCAAAAGAATGTGTTCGTTTCGTTAAAATGACTAAAGGATATTGATTAATTAAAAGTTGTATCTGTGTTATAGAAAAAAAAGTGATTAATGATAGTTATCTTCGGTAAGTGAAAGAATTGTTTCCAACAAAACAATGCCTCCTTAACCTTTAGTTAGTTGCCCAGAAGCGTTTATTCTGACCTAGTAAACTAATACTTACTATAAACGGTACAAGTATTACTTTCTGTACGTACATTGTGTCAGGATTGTTTCACTATTATTCATAATGAATTATTATTATTATATAATGTGGGAATAAAATTATAAACTCTATAGAAATTGAAATTATAGTTAGTTGTGCAAGAAAACTACCATGAAAAGTCACCTATTCAAGGCGAAACATCGGTGGTTGGTTCTATAATTAAGAAACATTTTATTTAACCCTAACTGGCTTTGATTTATATGACCGAAACCGTGATCCCCATTTGGCAGTTATAATAAATTACTGATCCAAGACCTTATACTGTTTTTATCAGAGACGTGATTATAATACGGACCGAGCGTAAGCAATATTCTCTGTATTAGAAAATGATGTATTTTGGGTATGCAACCAACAATGCATATTCGGGGACACATTTAATTTTCCCATGCGCTAAACGGAAATTTACGGACTTTAAAGATTGAAAATCATTTACAATATCATTTAACATACAAACCAAGTATATTGAAAACATAATTAAACTTCTTTAAAAAAAGAATAATACTGTTGTTTACAATAATATATGTGCTATAAGTGAAAATAAAGTTAATTAGTAACGCAAGTAGATTTCTCGTTGTGTGAATGATTAGTGTATGAAGCTGATAAAGAAGATGTGATGATTGTGATTAAAATGATGTATATTAACGGTACTACTATTTACATGTATTTTACAAAGTTTGATTTTATGGTATAAATAATAGTTCGTAATGCTGAATTTGATAAAATATGTTTCATAAGTTTTTGTTAGTAAAAAATCTAAGGTATGTGAAGTCGTTAATTATGTGTACTCTGTTGGGAAAGTTAGAAAAATAGTATGTTAATCATGAGAAGGAAAGAAGTATGAGAAAAATCAAAAACGCTAGGTACAGCATTTTGCTTTGATTTTCATTTTCCCAAGGTTATTAAAAAGTCATTTTCTTCAAAATGTTTGCTGCAAACAACACACAACTGAATATTTTGACGGTGTAAAACTTTCACGCCTTATTGCGTTCAACCATTTTTTCTTTAATTCAGGATCCTAAGGTCTTATGTTTAAATTGTACTTACACATGAAATGAAATGGAAGAACCTTTAGAACTTTTTTCACGGCAACCGTATGCAGAACAATATGTAACCATATTTTTCTAATATTAAACTAGTTTTATATTATATTATATAACTTTAACAAAAAATAGTTCATAAAAGTGTTCACAAAACCCTATGTTATGTACAAGAAAAATAGTGTGGTGCAACATTTATTTGAAATAACTACACTTAACACTTCAACTGCCTCAAACTTTCTGAGTAATGTTACGATCGTTCTTAATAATTCTCGCGTTTCTGTCCCTTAATTCCCAAATGATATCACTTTATAAACGCAAGGCGCAGTCTAGTTATAATCACGTCTCTGGATACACAGCATTCTTATTTTACATTACTTACGCATGTTTTATAAAACGTTATTGATTTCTTCCATCAGCATGAAAAGTAATTTGTATGTCCATTTAAAATCAGGACATTTTCAGTTTTTTCTTGCATATAAGATGTGCGGAATTTGGCTTATCTGTTCATAATGTTAATTTAAAATTTTTATTATGTTAATGGTTTGATAGTGGCATGCCATAACGGTTTTATGTATATGCATTAACGGATTATGGCGCCAAGACACACCCTGTATAACGATTTCGATATCATAAATACACAATAATAATGACTTTTTGAAATATATCTAATGCATTCTTGAGATTTAATTTTAACATTTTGACACACACTTAAAATAAAGACACTTTAAATTCGAAAAATATTAAAATCATGTTATATTTGCATAATGGAATGTAAAACATAATAACATTTCGTCACCGTTACTTGTTAAACGTATGTAGTAGGTAGGCAATGTAGATATTGTTTAGACATCCAAACATGTTTGTGTAACTTGCATACTGCAATGAAACATGAATAGAACGTAAGTATCTATACAATAGGTACAAAACAAAACCAAAAAGTTTTCAAACTGACAGAGACGTTTAACAGATGCCATCGTTAAGTTCGACATAATAGGAAATAAAACAAGTTAATTTGATCCAATGTTTGGTAACTGACTTAGATTCTGGTTGATACCAAATATGTTAATGTCACATTGTGATGGTACTTCTTAACATTAGTTGTATAATGGAATGGACGAAACATTCACAATGCTCGCATTTTCTCGAGTTTTGCATACATTTTAACATCCATCTCAACATTAAGAACAATGCATTTGGTCAAATCATACATGAATTTTAAAAAACAGTTTTGTTATTAGTTATTTTGAACATCTTTATTTTTTAAAAATTTGCAACAAATGAAAAAGGATTTTAGACTCGGCTAATTGTATTTATGATGATAATGTGTTTTGTTTTGTTATGTTTATGTTAAATTGTAAAGCCGAAGTTGTTAAGGTATTTACCAAGGTTTAATAAAATAGGTCTGTTCTGCATTACTTGAACGTTTGTTTGCAGTACCTACTTTGAAAACGAGTTTGCTACGATAATTGAGGAATAGCTTCAAGGCTAACAGGGATAACTTCCTTCGGCATTTTCTTATGTTGTTGAAATAATAAATTATAATTTGTAGTTGCATCTAAAAATCAAATTTGTTTTCAAAACCATTACGGATTGTTGGATAGCTGCGAAGCTTTATTGTTTTGTTTGGTAAATTGAGTATTCATACCAGAGACGAGATTATAATATGGACCGAGCGTAAGCAATATTCTCTGTACTAGAAAATGATGTATTTCGGGTATGTAACCAACAATGCACATTCAGGGACACATATTTAAGTTTCCCATGCTCTAAACGGAAATTTAGGGAATTTTAAAATTGAAAATCATTTACAATAGCATTAATAATAATGATAATGGATGTACCTATCGATGATAATGATGAGAATTCACAAAATGTTTTTTAAATTGATGAAAGATATTTTTTGAGCATTTTAATAATGCATGATTTTTGACGGTTAAAAAAAAAAATGGTGAAAGTTTTTTATTTCTCATGTGATTTTTAATATTTAGCGTCTGTTTTATTTGGTTACAGTATGTTTAAATCAAAATTTTGCGGATGTGCTTATTTCATACAATGAGTTATTTACTATTTTGTTGTGAAAAAAACGAACAAATGTATCGAAAAAATTACCTGCTAACGAGAAATTTTGACTTAACACTCACTCCAAAAGAATTAATTATTTTGTACTTGCCAAATTAAAATAGTTTAGTTCTCAGGTTTTTGAAGTTGCTTTTGTTTTAAAATATAATTTCATAATGGGGTTTGTTAAGTAGGAAAATTGAAAACTCATCATTTGACATAAATGGAAGTGTTAGAAATGCAAAAATTATTAATTAAATGACGCTTATGTCGTGATATCCATATTTAATCATTAACCGAATAAGTCACTCGACTTTTGTAAGGTCCCTCAAGTTTAAAGCGTGGAATTATTGCATAAGATAAAAGTTCATTAAACGAAAATAAAGGTTAAGTGCGAGTTGGCGCTGATCGCTAATTATCTTCAGGGTAATTAGGTTAATTTGTTCTGACACGCATAGTTTCTTTATTACATAGTTGCCAGCTTGATTTTCCCATGGGTCAGAGAGGAGTTTGCCAAAGACGTCTTTGATTGCTTGCTTGCTTGCTTCTTCTTGTACTCTTTCTATGTCATCTGTCGTATATAAAGTGATTTATGATGTGCTAAAGGTGTCGTAATTAAGATTTAAATAAGACTCATAATTGAAACTCTAGGTCAAGATGATAACATGAAAGAAGAATACTTTTAGTAATTATTTAGAAATATAACTTGTACTTCTTTTATTAGTATTATTTCGATTCTAAACGCAGGGAGAAAGGGTTCATTTCTCGCCCTTCGAAATTTGATAGTTGAGTTCAATAATTTTTTAATAAAGTACATTTAGTTCTTGGTAAAAATTTTGTACAAGGCATTGATAAATTACCAACCAAACCATAAAAGGGAGTTGATTTAATATCATATTGTAGATGACAACACACTACGAGGGTAGATCAAATATAAACGGTAATTTGGTAAAATAAATTTATTGATTAATGGTACACACAAACTAAACATTTAACATTTTCCAATGTAGTCACCTTCGTGCTCTACACACTTTTCTCACTAATTTGGAAGCTTGAATATTCCTTCTTCCTTCTTCATAAAAAGTTTGAGGGCGAGTTGTCAGTCAATTACGCACATACTCCTTTACTTCTTCATTGCTTTCTAATATTTTGCCTCCAAGTGATTCTTTCAAGGGCGCGAACAAAAAATAATCGCAGGTCAGGGCAATGACAAGTCAGGGCTATAAGGAGGATTATAGAGTGTGTGGCCTGGCGTAGTCACGAAGGAGGATGAGAATGACGTCTCGAATGGGCATTCCCCGTCGTTTGCTTCGATACGCGATATTTGTAGATTTTCGACTGTAACAACTCAGAATAGTAAGCCGCATTCACTGTTCTTTGATTGTGAAGAAAATCAATGAGTAAAACTCAAACAAATCCTTGAGTCAAAGAAAACAGTCGTGAGCATTTTTCCTGCTGAACGATAGGTTTTGGTTTTGACTTTGACAGGGACTTCATCAGTCTTCATCCTTTCTTCACGACTCCTTACTCGCCATTTTTGAGTCGGGAGTGTAGTGGTGGACCCACGTCTCATCATAAGTGACGATACGCCATACGCCTCAAAAAAACCTCCCCTTCTTGTTGAAATCGATTCAGAAGTCATTCACTGATCTCCGATCTGACCTGTTTTTGATTTTCGGTCAACAACCTTGGAACCCAGCGAGCCCTAATTTTTCTAGAGCTTAAAGCCAAGTTTATCAGTGATGATGGATTGAACAGTCCCATAGATGATACCCACATACCCACTTCTGATGAGATTTGTTCAATAGTTAACCGGCTGATGGTGATCATCTTCAACAAGCTCTTGAACAACACTGATGTTGTCATTTGTAAGACTTGTTCTTCACGTTCTCGCTCATCCCTGAATTCTCTGACCCACGTACACAATATACTCAATTCTGAGACAGTGTAGCAGTGTAGCATCCCCAAACTGTGACTTCAAACGAATGAAAATTTCCAATGATTTAACGCCTTTATTGGTTAAAAACATTATGATGATGATACGTTGTCCAACAGATGAAGGTACCTTACGCTCAGTTAAGGCTGTACTGCGGACAGAACCGAGCGCAGCTGCTACCTAAGCCGGTTTCCCCCTCCTCATAAACTAAACAACACTCGAGCATTGAATCCTCTAGATCGTTAACTAAATGGTAAAATTACCGTTTATATTTGATTTATTTAAATTTCACAAAAGTCATAAATAATTTTGAATATATTTGTAAAGTTCCCTTTAAAATAATGAATTGGAATTTGATCATTATCGTTCAGTATGTTGGGGAAATTAATTTCAAATCATTGTTTAATTTTTTTACCCTTAGTGCACTAATCCTAATCGTACTTGACCAGTATAGGTTCTTCATAAACTTTAATGTTTTAATGCTGTGTTTTTATAATTTATTGTACATAATGAATGGGCAGATAAAATCGTAAACAAAAGGTGTTACATAGATAATAAACTCAAACTGTACTCTTTATGTATAACATTTTTTAACTACAAAACAAGATATTAATTAAAACAAATTTAACGGTTCGTTAACTTGGGACTAATATTAGCAGCAGATTAACATACTGGAGTGAATATACATACATATATAACATCTATTTTTTTGTTGTTGTAAAGATGATAGTTAATTGACTCCTACTCCATAAATAGAAGCTTGTATTTATCCTGAATCCCATCGATTGAGGTCATACTTAACTAACTGTTTATTAATTTTACACTTATTACCTATATGCAAAACCATTTGCAGTTGTAAAAATCGAAATTGTTCAATACGTGTGTTACCGATATTCCAATAGAAAACTTGGATAGATACATGTTTACTTATCAACACTTTTATTGTTATAACAAAACAGTTACTGGTACCCACTTATCTAAATAATAACAAGTAAATTGGCAAATAATAACAGATGCTCGGTATGGTGATGGCAGCTGTCAATTTATGACAAAGGTGTGTAGATGTACCATATGTTTTAGAAATTACACGTTCAAGTGAATGGTCTTCTTTATTATTTGACGTTTGTATTATAAACTGCTTCGGCGTTTTCTTTTTATTGTTTAAGCGCACCTTATTACGACTGTAGTAAAAGTAGGTGACTAACTTGTACTTTCACCTTTTTTTTTCTTTTTTTTTTCTTAACCCTGTTTTTAATAATGGTACGTACCCATTATAGTGTTTCACGCATTTCTTTGTCAGTTCAATAAGATTATATGAATTATCGGCAATGATTTTTTAAATAAACGAACTTCAGAATTGAACTATATATATAATTTCTGTATATAGATATGATAAATACTGAAAATGATGACAGTTCTGCAATAAGGACATTCTTTTACAAGTCGTACATTTTTATATTTCTCAAGTTGTTAGGTTACTTCTTTAGATAATTTTTATTTTGTTAATTAACTAAAGACATTAGCAAGCAAATTAATTGTTTAAACAATTTTTGCATGCTTGATATTTCTGTTATAATATATTGTTGTTTTACAATAAATGACGAAATATCGCCTAAAATAGTATATAAAATTATTTTATCTGCTTAGAACGCTTTTTGTTGTTTTAAATAGCCCTTGTATTGGCTTTGATATTCGTAATAAATGCTCAAGTGAAGAGCTAGGCGCCTGTTCGTCGCAACTCTGCCAGCGCGAGCAAAGTGCTACGTTCAACGGTGATGTGAGCGGCAAATTTAAATAGAAATATAATAATTAAAATGTCTGTAAGTCTTATTGAAATCGATTCACCCGTTTCGAAGCTAGGGTCGTTTGTGTTTTAGTAGCATACAAATAACTATGTGAGCTTATAAAAAGACAGTTATTTCGATATTACAGGTAAACACTTCAATTTTATTTGTATGTATAGACGTATAGGATTTCATTAAATTTTATCGAGATATGGAATTGATAGAGTTAAAAAAAATTTTTTTAGAAAAAACTTGTCGGTCAAATTAATGAGAAAATGCAAAAAGTTTCAAGACATTAAAAATTTGAAAAAATGCTTTTTGTACCATATATTATTTATTTATACTTTAATAATGGTATGGTATCCTTTTGCCATCCTAACAGATCTTTAATTATTTTTTTTTCTCTTCTATATATGCCAAGTTTTAATTACCAAAATGATTACTTGCTGTTGGCTTGCTTTTACAGTGAATGTATATGGTATTCAATTTTACGTTTCGACATAATAAATGAACATAAATGCAGCTAAAAACTTAATGTCTTCCTGAACTAATCAACCTAGAAAGCAAATACTTTTTTTATCTTTTATCTGACATGAGTAGCTCTATCTCTTCACGCTTCTCAAAATACTCATTAATAGACGTTCTGAAATGACAACAGTTGTAAATTTGAAATGAAACTTTTATTAATTAATTCTATAAAAAAGTAATCGTTTCTATCATTGTTATTTATGAAGGTAAATTAGTTTATTATTTCACGATTTTTGCGGGCCTTATAATTACAAAGGAAAATAGCGAAACAAACTTTCGGGAGTTATACTGTAAACACAAATAGAAAAAATAACTAATTAATTGTCAGATTAGCAAATAAATAAAATAGAAGCCAATTATTAAAAATCGTTTAAAAAATAAAAAAGTTTTGGTGGTTTTAAAAAATGGTCAAACATTAGTGTCTATTTTATTTCATTACTAATTTTTAAGAACTTCACCGATGCGTCTCGTGCAAGCAGCTATTTATACTATTTATACTTTATATATTGTTTCATAATCTATCAAAACTAATGGGAATATTGTGATTCATATTATTCTAAACGTGATGCATTTAACATGGATATATTAACATATTCATGTATGCAATAAGGAAGTGCAAGCAGTCCTGTTGCTGACGGATACGACTTTAAAAATTCGATTTAAAAGTAGCTGTTTACACGTTATGTATCCATTCGAGCGAAAATGCTTTAACTACTCAGAATTTATTTCTCTAGCATTCTAACGAAAATTTACTGTATTCAAATAACAAAAGGATCGTTATTCTTATTCCTATTCTTATTACTAGTCAATCTCTGAACAAAAAATTGTGAATATATATTAAAATATTCATCTAAATGTTACATAGTTTTTACTCCTTAACTGCAGTACCAAGAATTTTATTTAAATTATTATTTACTAAGTCTTTTTATTTACTACTGTTTTTTTATGTGCATATTGCATATTCATAATTATCTTGGAGAATCCTAATTATTATTGAGGAATCCTTACATATGGGAGAGTAGCTACAACGGTTACCACCTCTTATCTATGATTCTACGATACATATTACATAATATTCACATTTCAACAGTCTCAACACATTAAAATGTTGGTGATTTTTAATTAAAAATTCCGATTAAACGAAAACATCTTTTAGTTACACGTTTTTACTTACTGTAAGATAATTCGATAATGTATTTATTTAAAAATATTACGGTAGGAAGTAGCTTCCACAACGTTACTTTACTTTAGCACCATAGATACGTTGTATATTATTATCAGAGGCGTGATTATAATATGTACCGAGCGTAAGAAAAATTCTCTATATTAGAAAATGATGTACTTTGGCTATGCAACCAACAATACACATTCAGGGACACATTTAAGTTTCCCATGCGCTAAACGGAAATTTACGGACTTTAAAAATTGAAAATCATTTACAACAGCATTTAACACACAAACCAAATATATTGAAAACATAATTAAACTTCTTTAAAAAAAGAATAACACTGTTGTTTACAATAATATATGTGCTATAAGTGAAAATAAAGTTAATTAGTAACGCAAGTAGATTTCTCGTTGTGTGAATGATTGGTGTATGAAGTTGATAAAAAAGATATGATGTCTGTGATTAAAATGACGTATATATTATATATTTACATGTATTTTACAAATTCTGATCTTATGATTTAAATAGTTGGTAATATTGAAATTTGACAAAATATGTTTCATAAGTTTTTGTTAGTAAAAAATCTAAGGTATGTGAAGTCGTTCATTATGTTTAGTTTTTATAGGTGTGAGTTTCAATTTTACTTTGTTATGTAGGAATAGTAAACAAAATGAACTTGTGACTTGTGGCTGTTTTCACCTATAAATGTTTTGTTAAAAATCTAAAGAAAATTTCATGTTTATTCGTTCTAAACAAATTCAACAAAAAAGCTTCGTGATTAATTTCGACATCAACGTCTTGGAGTTAAACTAAAAAATTTAATATCCGTAAGATTATTAAGATTTAATTTGTTTTTTAATGCGAAATCTTCTTTTTCGTGCAAATGGAGTTCTAGTAATTTTCTGCTGTTTTTATTTACTCGTTAATTGTTAATTTATATTTTGGTAGTATACCTACTTACAGTTATTTTTATAAAGTACAGAAAATTATAGAATTCAACAATATCGTTTACTTAAATAATCAACTTTTATTATAGAGTTTTAAAAAGAAATTTTTACAGTCTATTTGTTGAAGATTGTAATATTCTCGTCTATTATTTCGTGCAAGAAGTACCATGTTAAAATTTTACCGTTATTTAAAAATAAACATTTTAATCAAGTGGTTTGTTAAATCTAACACATTCTTAGGGAGATGACTTTGCCTTTTTGTATACAGAATTATCTTTTTTAGGACATAATATGTCTAGGATGTGTCTGTATCAATGTTTGTATAACATGCGTATTGTATGGGAACATGTGTACAATGGTAAAAGCTTTATTGGATACCATCGTGGCGTGTTACGTCGTTTTGTTATAAGTAAGTTCCGCACTAGTCACAGGTCAACAAAAGAAAAAAATGTTAACTATACATTTCTTTTTACAAAAAGTGTCAGTCAAATGGTAAATTATTTTTTTTACCTACTTCGGTTTTTTTCTTCTGTAGAATACAGTTCTCTCAAATTGAAAACTAATTTAATTTGTAGTTCTGGTTAACAAATATAGAACTATAGCTGTAGAGTTGTTGTACTATCTATACGGAGGAATATATTTTAATGACCTTTCTTGAAGTTGGTTAACAACTAAAGTCAACAATGTTGTTTTGACTGTTGAGGTCTTTATCAGGGGTATATAGAAACAATATTGTAGAGTTTATCATTAAAAATATTTTGAAACATTTTTGAAACGATTTTTGATTAATGTGGTACAACTTTTTTGGGGATATTTATGCATTACACATTAAATAGGTTCATGGTCCAACAGAAAATAGTTTAAAGTTAAAATTAAGATTAATGATAAAAAAGATTAAGATTAAATAAAGATTAAAAGAAGATTAAATTGGACAGAGTGGAAGGTTTATTAGAAAATGCGTCTCTGAACATAATCATGCTATAAACAGAAAGGATAGCAAATATGTTTTACAACACTGCATTATTAAGAATCGTCGTTTAATAAACTAATTAAAATTAGTATGCCATGAATTCCCTTTTATTTTGCTTAAATTGTAATCACTAACCCCCCCCCCCCTTAAACACAGATGCATCTTATACATTTAGTAATCTTTTGCATACTCTATATAATGGTCGTAAAGACAGAAACAATATTGTCGAGGCAATTAAGATCTTTTTTGTAACTTATTTGCTTTATTTTTTCTCCTTGTTTTGTTATGTTTCACAAATAGTGCACTATTCAACGTTTAAGAATTTGTAATGAATGACCATACTGATTTCAGCCTATCCCCACTACTAAAGGCCGTTATCAAGTATTTCTGTAATCATTTTTGAAAATGGCATAACAGCCGAAACGAACTCGTCAAACTATTTTAAATAATAGAAAACGAAAGAAAGAACACTAAAAGTTTCAACTGCTTATGAAAAAGACCAATTACAATTTACCATATTATTATAAAAAATTTTAGTTTAAAATAATAATAATAATAATTTGTTGGGGGCAATGGTACTTACTAACAACGTTAGACGTGAAATTTTAATAAGTGTTCGAGTAGGACGTGGAAAAAGGGTCGGACGGGACATGTTAAATGTGTCAGGTTGTTGAAGTGTAACTGTAAAGACGAAGGTGCATGTCATCAGATCAATCTGAATGTCTGCACTGATAAAACGCTAGCAGTTGTGTTGTGTGAGTGGCAAAAGCGAACCTAATCAATGTCGCAAGCTACAGATGTACCGCAATTATGGTATGGTTGTTTGTAACAAGATGAAAACAAAAGAAAATGTATAAATAGTTTTGCCTTCGGGGCCTCCTCTATAAATAAAGTAGAAAGGAATAGAAAGGTACAGGGTGTTATTTATTATACGAGGGTAAATCAAATATAAAAGTAATTTTGTAAAATAAATTTAATGATTAACGGTACACGCAAACTAAACATTTAACATTTTTAAATGTAGTTACCTTCGTGTTCTACACACTTTTGGAATCGATTTGGAAGCTTGAATGTTCCTTCTTCATAAAAAGTTTGAGGTCGAGTTGTCAGCCAATTGAGTACAGAGGAGATGTGCCTCTACTTCTTCATTGCTTTCAAATCTTTTGTCTCCAAGTGATTCTTTCAAGAGCGCGAACAAAAAATAATCACAGGTCAGGGCTATAAGGAGGATTATGGAGGCTCGAGGGTTTCCCAACCTATTTCTTCCAATTTATTTCTGAAAATTTCCGGTTTTCTGATGGTTTAACGCCTTCGTTGGTTAAAAACATTATGGTGATGCGTTGTACAATGGACGAAGGTACCTTACGCTCAGTCATAGCTGTACTGCGGATAGAACCGAGCGTAGCTGCTACTTAAACCGGTTTCCTCCTCCTCATAAACCAAAAACTCGAGCATCAAATCCTATAGATCGGAATTACGTGCTAGGCTAAATAGTAAGATTACCATTTATATTTGATTGACCCTCGTACATGGCCAGGTGTGGCGGAAAAAAATCAATTTTAATAGTGGGAGATGGTGTGATTTGGTACATAATGAAAAGAAAATTTCAATGTATAAAAATGGTAACAGAGTAAATAGCTCAAAACACGACACTAAACGTCCGAAGCACGATGGGACTGAGTTTTCTTCAATTGAGGTTTGAACTATTTACTGTCTTTTACAACATCGCGAATGTTTCCAGTTTTCTTCATTCGTATAAAAATTCATTACAACTTCTTTAAAAATCCTTTTCGAACCTTTTCTATTGTATCCTTAGTTGATGTTATTCTAATTTTTACGCTCATGTCAATTTACCCTCGCCTGTTCATTTTCACTTTTTTACGCCTATTACTTTAGTCGCGGTCCCATTCCATAAATTCTTGGTACCCTTATTTCAAATAATGCTAAACTAAAATAATCTTCAATTTATTAAAACCATTCAAATCAAAATTATTCACCCAGCCAATTTCAGTTAGTCATCCCCTCCCTATGGGCAACTTAACAAATCTTCTGCTGTTTTTTACTTTTCTTCATTATTCCTTGAGTTTCTCTCATTTTTGTGTATTTATATTTGTCTTGTAAATAGTTTACATAAATATACTTTACACACGCAAGCAAATTTATTTAATTGCGTCTTTCCAACACTCAAACGACTAAACCGTTAATCGAATTTAACATTTAAGTCGTGTTAATTTTTGAAACCTTAGTTCATTCGTGCATGAAGAGCCGGGAATTATTATGATAAGCCGAACGAATGCAGAAAATTTTGGTACAATGCTGATTGCCCTATTTTTTTGTCGCAAAAATTGGACATCGTCTCTATTAATCAATGATAAAAACGTCTCTATTTCGGTCACTAAGAAGACTGTCTTCAGAAAAATCATCCTTGTAAAATTTGACTATTAACTTTTTTCTGCACCTATAAGAAAATCCTCTCACGATTTAAATAATTTTAGTATCCGTATTGCAGTAATTGAATCACTTGATCGAAAATAGTAAAAAGTTGTGACGATACATTTCCCTAGGATTCATAATTTTTGACATTTGACCCGAAATTCAAACGTTTTGGAATTTTCCTGTGCAATGGAAGAGAAGACTGATCCAAATCAGCTTTTTGAAACCAAACAGTTTGAAAATTTGAATCGATTTCTGGCAAGGGCGTAATAGCAATAACAAAATTCTCCTCATTAATTTGATGTAGAAATGCAGAATTGGATAATTTTTACTTTAGTAGCCCTTTACAGTTATTATGTTAATTAATTATTAAAATACTATAACAGACTTGGCATACATATAAAAAGTAATTAATTTTGTTTTGTAAACGTATAATGCCCCATTGTGCGAATTTATTGATAGTGGTCAATAATTATAGTTTTCGTGAAGATTTGTACAATAAGTGTATATATAGAAACAGTCATTGTATAGATACGAAGACATAAATCAGTGTGTTGGCTTGAGTAATAACCATTAATTTTCAATATGTTTTTTTCCAAGATCAGCAGATATTTAGTTACACCGTAGTTGTATAAAACAATAATGATGTTGGGGCTTTTCGATCAAGGTACGAATTATGTCCGCGTGATGCTAGGATAAGAGCAATTGTCCGATACGTACCATCTCTTTCATGTACGTTATAAGACACTACAAGAAAACATTACTGATTTCCCTGTTATTTCATTATTTCTATTTTTAGTTAAACTAGCAAAGTATGGATACTGACTGTATGTTTGTATTACACCATCAGGCCAGTGAAATGGTTGAGAAAAAGAGGGTAGCATCTTGGGTAGGCAGAATTTATTTTTAATATCTACAGGGTGTAGGGGTGAGTATAAAACTCTGGAAAAATGTATTAATCCATTCATGGGAACAGTTGCAACCGTGATAGCCACGTTTTATACTCACTGCTACATAAACACTGAAACCCGAAATTCCACAAAACGTTTAAAAAATTAAAATACGTTTCGACACCTTAGATGCTATCCTCAGTTAGAGACTAAATAAATCTTAAATCAATAGCTTATCAAATAATTACGATCCCTCTGTAAGAAATGTAACTGAAACCAATAAAAACAAGCAAAATTAAAATTTATTAATCAGAGAGCTGTAATAGGGATGGGGTTTCTAAGATGTCACCCTACTGAATCTAATTGTTAGTTAGGACAGCAAGGAGTAAACGATCAATACCAAACAAGAAGGATAAGCTTCTTTAAACCACCTTTTTTTTGTGTTTCATTCCCACCAGCTACTCCTGCTGGTGGGCGGGTAGTCCCTCCGACCTACACTGTAGTGCAAATCCGGAGGATAGGGCGTAATGCTCTCTTCAATCCTCTTTCAGGAATCGTGGGAATGGGTGGGTGGTGTGGTTAGAGAGTGAAAGATGCGATGGACGAAATGAAGACAAAAGAGAAGTGAAAGATTATCTGTGGAATTTGAATATTACTGCCCAGTATTTGCCTAAGTGATTCAAGGAAACCACGAAAAACTTGGACCAGAGTAGTCAGATCCGGATCTAGAGCACTAGACCACGCCGCTCGGTTTTTATTCATATTGAAAATAAAAACATTTTGGGCATATTTTACCTTAAAATACAATGACAAAATAGAGGCCCACCCCTATACCACAATTTTCTTTTAAATGGACGTGATTCGCCCACTTTTAATGTAGACATTATCAACGCGAAACTGTTCTGTTATTTCAATGTGAATATGTAAATTCGTCAATTTTGAAACATTTCCTTGTTTTATTGTATCTTTATCAGAGGTCATTGCAGGATTAAAGAATGACATTTTATGATTTATTCATCCTGTTACTTTGTGGTTTGATAAAATACAGAATTTAGCAAACACACTGCAATATTGAACATTCAAATATTAAATTAATTCGTAGAACGGAAATAGCGATAAGAACTTCAATTTAAAAAAGGTTTGTTGTGAGACGTTATTTATTAATTGCGATAAACGATAATGCGAAGCACACGGTAAATGATTTAATTCAGCTTGGATGACATAACGTTTAAAGATGAAACATGCGATTATAAAAAAATTTGTTTTGGAATATTAGAACTTTCTTGACGATTAATTACTCATAACCTAGATACCATCGGAGACCCTTCAAATAGAAAATGAAAATTAATTCTAGTCTAAATTCTTGTGGTTTGATTTACGTTTCCTCCGGTTAGTTGTATTATAGAGAGAAAGGAGAAAAGACAAAGTGTAATCAGTGTAACCGAGGAAGTATTGTGACCCTAATGTGACCAGGATGCAATATTCTTTTATCTCGTAGGTATATGTAGCTTGTACTTTGATTATATACGCAGATGCGTATGTGGTGTGGTAGTAACAGTTGTGGTAAACTATCTTGACACAAATTAATTAAACGAAGAACTGAATTCCTCAAAATCCACTTAATATAAATAGATGTAGTAGATATGCCCCGTAATGCGATTTTATAGCTAAGACTTATTTGCAATATTTATGAATATAAAACATGATTCTCCATGAACTGTTCTAATTGCAATCCTGTGAAAATTGCAGATCCCCCAAGCGGTGTTTTTGTTGCACTTCCTTAATAATTACGTACTACGTTGTATGTCGTCGAACTCGCGAACGTATTCAGATCCATTCGCAACATTCTACGAGAAATACACCGCACTGTATGTGTAATAGTCACCGAACAAATGGTGTTCTCTCAAACTTAAATTAATTACTCGCTATTTTCTTTGTCTTTATATTCAACCCAAAAATAACACAGGTCAAAAAAATCAGCACGTCAAGATTTTAAAATAACTCCAAAATCCACATTTTATAGATGTTGAGTTATCATTGTGACTCCGATTTAATAAATTGTCTAAACATGGGGTATTTCCAAAATTTTGTATATCGTTTGTGGTGTTATTGTTAAATTTAAAAGATTTTTTAATTTCGAATAGATCGAATCTTTGGCCTTTTGGTTCGTTGTGTAATAATACGATATTTTTGTTTAAACCATGGTACTTTTCTAAGTAAACCGATGTAAAACAAAATTCATTTCTTCGTATTGTTTAGTCGTATCTTTAAAAAGTTTTTAAGAGACAGTAAAGGTTAAGTCGCATTTAAGAATACGAACAGATGCTTAACTTCAAGCAAAGGTTGTTGTTAACATTTTCGGCAGTATTTATCGTAACTTAATGTGGGAGGTTATTATATATATTTGGTGGCTTCTACATAAGGATCTGGTGCTTCGACAGGGAATGTTGTGCCTATACCAAAGAAGAATACTCCCAAAAGAGATTTGCTTGATATTCTTATGTATTTTGTGAAAATGCTAATTATATTTCTGTTATAATAAAAATAAATCTTGTTAAATAAAGATATTCCATAAATACATTATTGTTAAAAATAAAATGTTATAAACAGTTATTTTTACATCTCTCTTAAAATTAAGCTATCTAAACATACAATAATTTTTCTATTATTTTGTCATTGTATTTTAAGATAAAATATGCCCAAAATGTTTTTATTTTCAATATGAATAAAAACCGAGCGGCGTGGTCTAGTGCTCTAGATCCGGATCTGACTGCTCTGGTCCAAATTTTTTGTGGTTTCCTTGGATCACTTGGGCAAATGCTGGATACTAATATTTAAATTCCACAGATAATCTTTCACTTCTCTTTTATCTTCATTTTGTTCTCACGATTTCTGAATGGAGGCTGAATATGGTCCTATGCCCTACCCTCCCGCTTTGCACTATAATGTATATGGGAGGGACTGCCCGTCCATCAGCACGCGTAAAGAGATTATTTATTGTGGTGGTAAACAATCCTAACAGCTGACACAATCCCAATAAATATTTGGGAAATTTTCACAAAATCTCTAAACTTTCTAAATTTTAACATTGTTTGTTACTAAGCCTTGAACAACCAAAAAGTAGGTAGGCAACTTACAGTGCAAATGAATTAGAAATTAATTAAGTCTTATCTTCAAACGTTACTTAATTAAGGGTTGAAAACAAATCAGAAAAGTAAGAAATTATCGTCGATAAATTCTTCGATGGCAAATTCAATTATGGTCCCAGAAAAGGTATAGCATTTTTCAATTTCGAGAAATCAAAATCAAAAAGTCTAATTAACAACAATTTTTAAATTAAGGTATATCAAAATCTGATTATTCTGGACCTCGGAAATGGCAACTTTCTTGACAGTTTTGTCCTTTTATTTCATGTAATGGCACAATTTGTACGTACTTGAATTTATACCACGGTTTACAAAGGTGAATATCAGTAATATAATCAATCATTTGCTGGAGTATAGTGTGTTATTGTGTTTTTTTGCGAATATAAGAGATTGTTGCATCCCCAGATTGCCAATTTGGCAACAGAAGATGGGATATTATATTAATTTTTTTTCAAGTGATTTGCAAATCTTCACTCGTACCGTAACCGAACGTGTCGGCATTTGAAATGCAAAAGGTTTATCATCGCAACTAACGGTAGTTACTTATAATATAATTCTTTGCAGAATCGTCGGTTATACGGTTTTTATACAAGCTGCCACAGTAGTATCTGATACGTACTTCATGTTTAATAATCTGAAACTTTTTACTAAAGAACGGCGTTATACACATAAAATTTTAAGATGACTTTGATAACCAACTTGTATGTCTATATGCCTACGATGAATAGTTTCTGAGATAATTTAATTTATTGAAAAAAAGATTGCACCGCAACCCAAACTATAAAAAATCATAACATCCATAAAAACTGATATAGAATGTTTAAATTTTTAATAGTTATAGCCAAGTCATAAGGCTAACATCATGCCAAAACTATGCTCCAACAGAACACCGATCGATAGTCTCGTAGTTTCGGTAAAATAAATACCAAGAACATATTGGGTTCAGTTTGACAAGTAGATATACTACAGATGGTGTTCACTAGACTGTTTGTACCTATTCATCGAATGCTGTTTAAAGGCAGCAGGTATGTTGGTCGTTGTTCTGTCGGAGCTGTATACAGCTCGCTGATGAGAACCAATAAGTTCGAAATCGTGAAAACTGACCAAAAACATATTTTTATTTTTATTCTATCTGGTTACGTGCCTATCACGTTCTTATTAGAAAAGGATTTGAATCCCACAATAGGTAGCAAATTTCTACAGATGGCGTTCACTACACTGTCTGTCTGTATTTATTCTTAGGTATAAGTACACAAATATAGAGGGTCATTTTAAGAAGGCGAACTGTGCGACAAACTGTATTGTGGAATTAAAGAAGAAGTATTTTGAATACATTAACATATCTTGTCTTTTGCGTACTTAATTTATTGTAGACTTCGCCTTCTTAATTTGATTCAGGTATTGATACTGCTTTATTTAAAAATAATTGTTCGTGACTGATAGCTGTGCGGAGCTTACCCTGTCTATTGAAATTGTTGTATAGGTAGAATAGACAGAGTGCATGTGACATTTGGAAAACTGTATCAAGTTCTATATAGTTCAAATTACATAGTTCGTTAATGAGAACATCTGATACAGACCATTTATGGTATACAACCTCCCGTATCTAACGGTATGACATGCATCTTTTTGCATTTTAAGCGAGCCACATGACCCTGCTTCACTGATTTCAAACTACAGTTCGTGTTATGTCACCGGATAACTTTTCTCAAACGAATCATCATGGCCTATCGAACCAAGAAGATTAACGCGACCATGTCCTTTTGAGAAATTGAAACAAACTCTTATCTACTAACCATTGATCATTTAATAAAACACTTTCACAAAAAGTACGAATTTGACCCGTGCGACGAAGATTCCGTACTTCGGCAAGGATACCGCTTTTGATGTTATTTTTTCGTATATTTTTAATCTTAAGTCAAAAGTATGTGGTTTAGAAAATCTATTTGTTTTTTTTATACTTTTTAACCATCTTTTTCCAAAATAGAGGAAAGGAGACTGTGGTAAATGGATAAATAAATAAAAATAGGAGACTCACCCCAATTACCACAAACTCAATTTTATTGAGCGGACACGTGTTTCGCCCATTTCAAACGTGGGCATTATCAACGCGTTTGAAGAGGCCGAAACACGTGTCCGCTCAGTAAATTTGTGTTTGTGGTAATTGGGGTGAGTCTTCTATTTTTAATTATTCAACTTTTTCCACTTCGGTATGTTATTTTGTTTCTCATTGACAGTTTAATTCACAAATATTTTTAATCATTAGTTAAAAGTATGTGGTTTAGAAAATTTATTTGCGTTTTTATAATCTTTAACCATCTTTTTCCAAAATAGAGGAAAGGAGACTGTGGTAAATGGATAAATAAATAAAAATAGGAGACTCACCCCAATTACCACAAACTCAATTTTACTGAGCGGACACGTGTTTCGCCCATTTCAAACGTGGGCATTATCAACGCGTTTGAAGAGGCCGAAACACGTGTCCGCTCAGTAAATTTGTGTTTGTGATAATTGGGGTGAGTCTTCTATTTTTAATTATTCAACTTTTTCCACTTCGGTATGTTATTTTGTTTCTCATTGACAGTTTAATTCACAAATATTTTTAATCATTAGTTAAAAGTATGTGGTTTAGAAAATTTATTTGCGTTTTTATAATCTTTAAACATCTTTTTCCAAAATAGAGGAAAGGAGACTGTGGTAAATGGATAAATAAATAAAAATAGGAGACTCACCCCAATTACCACAAGCTCAATTTTATTGAGCGGACACGTGTTTCGCCCATTTCAAACGTGGTCATTATCAACGCGTTTGAAGAGGCCGAAACACGTGTCCGCTCAGTAAATTTGTATTTGTGGTAATTGGAGTGAGTCTTCTATTTTTAATTATTCAACTTTTTCCACTTCGGTATGTTGTTTTGTTTTTCATTGACAGTTTAATTCACAAATATTTTTAATCATTAGTCAAAAGTATGTGGTTTAGAAAATTTATTTGCTTTTTTATAATTTTTAACCATCTTTTTCCAAAATAGAGGAAAGGAGACTGTGGTAAATGGATAAATAAATAAAAATAGGAGACTCACCCCAATTACCACAAACTCAATTTTACTGAGCGGACACGTGTTTCGCCCATTTCAAACGTGGGCATTATCAACGCGTTTGAAGAGGCCGAAACACGTGTCCGCTCAGTAAATTTGTATTTGTGGTAATTGGGGTGAGTCTTCTATTTTTAATTATTCAACTTTTTCCACTTCGGTATGTTGTTTTGTTTCTCATTGACAGTTTAATTCACAAATATTTTTAATCATTAGTTAAAAGTATGTGGTTTAGAAAATTTATTTGCTTTTTTATAATCTTTAACAATCTTTTTCCAAAATAGAGGAAAGGAGACTGTGGTAAATGGATAAATAAATAAAAATAGGAGACTCACCCCAATTACCACAAACTCGATTTTACTGAGCGGACACGTGTTTCGCCCATTTCAAACGTGGGCATTATCAACGCGTTTAAAGAGGCCTATTTTTATTTATTCATCTTTTTCCACTTCAGTATATTGTTTTGTTTCTCATTGGTCAGTTTAAGCATCCCATAAAAATTTTCGCATTAATGTTTTCCTGTTAGTTTTTGACTGACAAATTTTAAGATAAATGTTTGTTATTTTTCAGATTAATAACTTCAGCCGCCTACATATAACTCTTCAGTTCCTGGTATATTCTACCAATCTACATGTGGGTAAGTTTAATCATATTTATTTGTCTTTCGTTTATATTTCCGTATTATATTGAAAATGAAGCTCATAATACTAGAAGATGTAGTCGTTACTTCGTAACGATTCATTGTAACAAACGATGAGAGAGAGAATTGAACAATTGCCATCATTATGACCATATGTTTGCTTCATGCTGACACAGAAATCGACATTTTGATTTCATGCCTTAATAACCTCATTGCTCGCCAACTATAAGTTTATTCCGTTACGAAACTGTATTATTAATTTAAGAGCCAATATTTAATGTTCAACAACAGGAAAGCGCAATTAGAAGAAAAGTCTTACTTCAAAATCACAGGTGCTGATTACAGTTTAGATACAATTCGCAGATATAACATCACCAATTGTATTGTTTTGTTTTTTTTTTTATTGGAAAAACTAAATACAATCAATCAAAACTCTTAAATTTATTATTCGAAATTGTGAACAAAATATCCAAGTAATAGCACTACTTATCATGAGGTCAATCGTTTTATGTAGCCCTATCAACAAATGTCTACTTTCAATGACCAATAGCCTTCACCTATCTAGGGCGACGTATCAAAAATTAACAGGTGGTTAACAAACGGAAAGATTCAAGAATGGTAGTATGTATTATTTAAAAATAATTGATACATCTATTATTGTATTATTATTGATATTTTGGGTTTTCATTCGCACCGACGTTTGGAGAGGTTTGCGGTTCACATCCTCAGGGTTAACCTGAACGAAAATAAAACTGACTTTATTAAAAACGAAAGTCGGTAATCGTTAATTTGCAGTAATTTTGAATAGGAAAAAATATGAATTATTTTATCCCTTAAAGGCACTGGTGAATTCTTAAGTTAGGGATAGTATGTAAAAGATTATTTATATATGCTCTTTGACCCTGTCCTGTTTGAATGAAATAGATGTTTTCAAAGGTTAACGTGATGATTTCACGAGATCGTTTTCTTATACTATATTTACATAAACGAGCAAGAATATGCTACGTGAAGAGAACTTTAATTAATAATCGCATTCAACACGAAGCAGAATTTTCTCAAGCACTTTTGATTTCCTCACGGAATTAATTTATATATTTTATACGTTTCAACGCATTTACTGCATCTATATATTTAACTATGTGTTAGACTATACCTTTTGTACGTTATGCTATGGAAAAACACACGATAATATAACAAATGGGACAGGACATAAAAACATGGAGGTACTTAAAAATCATATTTTACACATAATGTGCCCCTTAAAATTTATTAACTTCCTTATTAAATGCAAGTACATAAATTAAGGGCATAGAAAAATGCCAAGTGAACACTATTTAAACATTGTTTTGCACTATTCTGAAACTACAAAAGGTATATTATTACACAAAACATTCTAAATTTTTTGGTTGACTGTTTTTGAGAACTTCACAGTTACGCATCAGTTTCTTATCATATGTTTGCTTTTTAATTCTGTTGACAACAGGGTTGATTGGAATTATCAAATGGTTTGGGAGTTCTAGGAGTTAAAGGGCCCTTAGGGGCTTCAAAAACTCTGAATAATCAACTAACTGTAAATTGGTGCGGACCTTGCTTCTCCTGTTGTGTATCACGCGAAATTTCCTGACAATCCTAATTAAAGGTTTGCAGGTATTGGTTTATTAATTAATTGTAGATATTGTCAATAGCTCTCTAATAGACGTATTACTAATTCTATAATTATTTATAACTATGGCGTTGTGCAGTGCGGTGAATTGTTATTGACTATCTATCTCGTACTTAACACATGTGCTGAAAAGTTCCGAACCGCTCTAACATTTCAATACCACTTTTGTAGAGCAATTTATCTTTTCTCTCAAAATAGGCCTCAGCTTCAGCTTAAGCGATAACCTCTTCATTCTAGCGAAACTTCTTGCCGGTGAGCGTTTTTTTTTAGGCTTGCGAACAGCTAGTAGTCACTGGTAGTAGTCTCCAAATCTGGATAATATGGTGGATGTGGGAGTAATTCAAATTTCAATTCATTGTTTTGATTGATTTGTGACACGGTGCGTTGTCTTGATGAAATAAAGTTTTTTTCTTTCCCATATGCGGTCGGTTCTTTGCAATTTCAATTTTGCAACAATTTAGATAAATAGCTGGTTGAAACATTTTTGTGTTGTGTCTTTCGTTATTAAGATGTTTTTTTTTTTCGTGAACTTCTGTAAACAATTAGGAAGTATGTAAAAAGTACAAAAACACAAAAAACTTCAACAAGTATAGTAAGTAAAATACTCGACAATTGTTTCGACTAATAGGCCATTCTCAAGATTGTTTTATAAGCCGAAACAAATGTCGGGTATTTTGTATAATATATTTAATGAAGTTTTTTTGTATTTTCATACTATTTACGTATTTAAATTTTGCTTCATCAACCTTGTACGATAGAAATACAATAACTAGTATGCGCCAATGTTTTATGCTTTTAATCGTACCTCCCATAAAGTGAAATGAAAAGTGTCAAACTGCTCCAATCGTATACTTTCAAGATTTATACGAAACAATAAAATCGTATCGTGCTAAGTTTATTTTACTACGATAGGATTTTATTTCGTCTGCGTACTCAATTAGTTTTATCGAAATTGCTCGTCGTCGTGGTGAAGTAATTCAGATCACCGCCCAATAAATCAATCAATTAGGGCATTAGTTTTCATTTAAAGCAAAAGCATTTCAATATAACGCACACTTCGTATTCAATTGCTAACTTGAAAACAAGTTCTTGATTAGTTTCTGTTCAAAAACGACACCACTAATAGATACTTCGATAATAACTAAAGGAAAATTTAAAAGCTGCTATTGCTCTCAAGAAAATTAGATATTTATCTAATATCATAATTACTTGAAATAATTAAATACCTAATAAAATTGCTTTGCCAACTTTTGAAGCAATAAGGAAATGAAAATTTTATTCAGAAAAATCACCATTAATGCAGAGAAATAATGTCATTCATTAATTAATTCATTTCTTCCATTTAAAGAACCCATTGTGTGATAATAAACAGTTTTGTAACTAAACTGTTTGTGTTTCTTTTCGTTATTATTAGGGAGTTATAAGAATTAAGAACTTCTTCAATTCATAGGATTGTTATCTCGACGTTTCGTCTACAATTACGGTGGACATTTTCAAGAGTAATTTCGTAGTCTTCTCGGTCTGCTCTGTTGCGAGTGTGACGTAGAAAACTACAATATCGCTCATAAAAATGTCTATCGCAATCGTAGACGAAACGTCGGGTTAGTAATCCTTACGGATCATAGACTGTTAACCCCAAAAATAATTCATTTTCAATATACGCTGGCCGTGAAAGCCTACACTCAACGAATAATAATAATAATATTTCACCAAAAGCCAACTATTACACACAATTGTTCATAATCAAGGAGTACGTGTATGGTGAAATACAGGAATAACTTTAACAAATAATATAGCAATATATTATGTATGTATATGTTGAATGGAGGGCTTTTCAGTTCAAGCACTAAATATTCCGTGTGTTAACTGTGTGTGTATTATCAATAATGAAAACATTTACTTATATTAAAAAAAGAAGTCATTAAAATCCTTTTTTCGTCTAAATTTTAAGGATAACAGATCCCACATTTCGAACGCATCCTGCAGAGTAGGCACAGCGATAGCTCGAAACAAGTCGTGGGATATGGCTTTCGGTACGCTGTGCCTACTGTATAGGACGCGTTCGGAATGTAGCATCTGTTATCCTTAAAATTTAGACGAAGGAAGGATTTTAATGTCTTCTTTTTTTGAATATGTTATAATCGTCTAAGAATCCATCGGAATCAACAGTGCAATTCAATGCTGGTTGGGGTATTAGCCCTCGGAGTAGTTGTTCCTGTTGATTCAATATTTACATTTACTTATGATGAGTTGTGGCATTGTACATTACAAAATACTTACATAAATCATTAAATCATATTTACAGTTCTGTTTAGATGTTATATCCTTGTTATATTAATGTAGCTAAATATTCCCCTGATTTAATGCTATCACAGGCAACAACAATCGTATGATTATTTTAACATGAAAGCATTTTCCACCAAATATTTTACAGACTATCCAGTTTGTTTATAATCACATAACATTTACATAACTTTATTAAATAAATTTATCAATAATTGTAAAAAATAATTCAATCTTTTATAGTATTTCCAGATAATTAGGTACCTATGTTATTTGTAATTATTTTGATAAACTTTTTCATTCGATCGTTAAAAAATATGCAGCCTCTGTCTAAATCTATTTTTATGCTTTTCCATTGCCCGGAATAGCTAATAGTTCTTGTTAATTATAAGCATAAAAAGCTATAAGTCATAGTCTATAGGTTGATTTAAAGGAGTCGATTTTCAATTACAGATATCCTTTTGAAAAAAGAAAATACCATGCAGGTAATCCTGACAGTTTCCGATCATTAAACAAATAATGACTTACTTGTCGATTTATAGCTACTGCGATTGCTGCAATTAATATAACAGAACTCGTGCAGAAATGTACAATCCGACTTGCAAAGGTAGCGCTGACAATGGCAAACTTCTATGTCAAAAATGTCATTGTTGCAAAGTTATGTTGACTGCAGCTAATCCTGCAATACAGTAATTTCACGTTTATTTATTGTCACTGTATCTCATCCTTGCTACGATAATTTAATTTCGTTGTATGTATAGTGAATGCAACGTTAAATGAATTCTACCTTTAAGTCGTACGTCATATTGGACCTCGTGACGTTAGCTATCTTAACGTTAATTCACGTTTATATTTTAGATAAATATGAATGTCCTTAAGGAGAATTAATCATTGATAATCATAAATATAGCATAATCCGGTTATAAGGATGGCAAGTCGTTATAGTGAAAGAACGCTATAAGCGTTTTAAAACAAATACTAATAATATATGGATTTTTTCGATTTCATAAAGTATCTAATAACTAAACAATCAAAGAATGAAATGTAACAAAAAACAAAAGCTAAATTTAAACTCAGTCTCCGTTCTCCGGATGGAATATTTTCTTCGAACGTACCGATCTATTTTGTTATTGTTAGTGGTAGTCTTTTATTAAAGAAGTCCTTGGTCAAACTGTCGTTATATCCGAATTTAACCGTATTGATCACTATATAAGAGAAGACGTTATATAGGTATGAAGGGTTTTACCTAAATTTACATACAGAACCAACTGTAAGTGCAAATTTTGTCGTTATATGTGAACTGAAGCCATAACCGGAGCCGTAATAACCGAATTTCACCGTATTATAATCTAAGTTAAATAAAGGGCTAGTTTCTTTATATTATCCTTCATTTAATTCCGCAAATCTTGCGAATGTTATCTCTCACGAAGGTAACATAAAATGCGTTCCCATTTACATGGCGCAGAGCTATTCTAAGAAATACCTAAGTGTGCTATAAATGAACTCTTAAAAGCCATTACGTGTTACTCTTAGTGGACAAAATCGAGTGACCCGTTTTAATAGCAAGAACATTAACTTATTTTAATAGAATAAAATGCTTTTTATATGTAAATAAAATTCTACTAAAGAACAGACGATGTTCGTCATTCGTGTGAAAATTTACATACACTGTATACGTGTGCCTTTTTATAAACAATTAAGTACTTATTACAACTTTTCTTATCTTAATTATATTATAAAAACTATGTCTCCACAAGACATTAAAAAACATTTATTGAAACAGGTCGTGGCAAATTATAATAAATTGGTTGGTGGGTTAGGTTAGGTTTGGTTACGTTTCTAACACGTGATTATAAAGCATTATTAGTAAAATTATTCATGTGTTAATTGATCTGTTTCAAAATTTGGTTTTATCATTGCAAAAAGTAGTTAGTCTACATTGTTAGTACATAGATTTAAACGTTTTTATATAACATACTTCAATTGTTTGTTTTGTTTCATGTATAATTTATTTATAATATAGTTATAGACAGAGGAACAGTTGACCTACTTCCTAATTTAGGAGAGGCCTTTTATTATCGTCCAAACTTTTATAAGATTCAACTCTTGTTTCATGTCCAAACAAAAGAGTTTGTCATCACAAAGAACGTGACAGTATGGAATACCTTTGTTCTCTGTATGTTGCCCTGTATTTAAAAATTTTCTGCACTGAATGCGAATCACAACCTAATGACCGTCTGTTTCCTTCTCTTATAGAGAGTACTATGTTATTTCGTTTTCTATTTACAGTTGGTTTTTAATATATAAAAAAAATGAATATGCTATTAATAAACTCTTAGGGAAACGTTGTTTTAATAATGAAATAGCACTTTTATTATAATTGTAGTTTAAAACGCGATAAAGTTAAAACTACTTTCAGTAGTTCAAAAAAATCAACTTCAAAATAATATTTATGTTTATGTAACATATGTAGACAAAGTCATAAGCCTATTGCTATATTATCACGTTAGAATATACAGATTACATTGTATGTCTCTCTGAAATTTCGATCGTTTTCTAATTTCTAGTGCTTATCTTGTAGTTCATTTGCATCACTCTCTCATTGACGTGTTTCTGACGTCACTAGTCATTTTGGTGGTAATTTGGAATGTTTAAACTTATCCGGTATTCAATAACATTTATAAGTGTGGTTAATATGTAAATTATATTACTAAATGAGTCGTGTAGGTAAAAGTGTAATTTTAAATTGGCTAAACTAGTACTTCTTTAAATGGCATGAAGTGGTAAATGAGGTTATGATTGTGTGCTGACATTATTCACAATGAAAGAGCAATGTTATCGAGAGGTAAAGTAACTGCACAACACATCTTTAAAATCTTTTTAAGGAAATTCATGTTGAATTGCTGCTACAGTCTGAAAATGGTCGGGATAAATTATCTAACTGTAAAATAAGGATACTTATTAGCCTTTAACAAGACAACAAAAAGATGCAATCGTACCCATGCTTCGAGTCAACAGCGGATTTAGGAATTCAGGATAAGATTTTTCGATAAGGGATTTGCGGTATTGTTGCCTACTGATTAACAATTAAAGAATATACCTATGGAAATTTGCATTTTAAAAACATCAACTGATAACTGATTTCATAAAACAACTGCACAAAACTGACTTCACCTATCGGAATATTTATTTAAAACACTTATTGGATCCCGCCGACGGGCCTTTAGCCATAACCACTGGCATAACATCGCAAATATCAAACAAAAATAAAAATATGCTCTTGGTTAGTTAATTAATATGATGGGAAGCTTATTTATTAATATTTATAATATACAAGGTGTTCTTAGTTATAAATGGATGTTGAAATCCTGATAGAATGATGCAATTTGATTCCACTTTGTGGAAACGTTGAACATAACCTAACCTAACCTAACCATTGACGAGTAAGAAGGATAATGAATTGTTTATAATTCAGTTAACCTTACATCAACCTGTATATTTCAATTACACCTACCAGTATATCTTTATATATATATAAATGCCCTCTCCATGATGCCATATCCGGATATTATTCGAAAGTCTTACAAAAAAAAAATAATAATAAATAACTGTGTACTTATTTCGGAAGTTTTAAATCGAAAGTAATACAATATCTAATTAATGAAGGTTATTTCGATTAAGAGATTCAGTATTCTTGCGTGGTGATTTTTTTTTCATCTTATACCGACCGACCGATGTAGTAGGTATAGTAGAAGAACTGTTAGAAATTAAAAGGTTATCAATTACAAAAGGTGGGTAGGTAATAAAAGTACAAATCACGAAATCAATTAGGTTCCGCTATGTTCGAGTGTGGTATCAGTGAAATTGTTTTAATGTGGCCATTGAGAGTTCAGTAATCGAAATTCAACCCACCATTGTTAAATCATAGAACCGTAAGCACTTTACCGCTATTTTACTATTATTATACGTAATATTCGTTAGATACCACTTTTTTTTAAAGACATAATATCGCACATAGGAATTAATAATTTTTTAGTTAGCATTAGGCATGAATGTCCCGATGATAAGCGAGATATGTTTCTTTTTGTAAGGTTATAGTTTGATAGAGTGCATTCAACTTTATTAAATCGGTAAGTGTTTAAAATGATTATTTCAAAGCAGCGATATTATGGAACACTATTAACGGTATCCGGATATTGGAATTGCTAATTAGAGCAAGTAAAGGCAACTTTAATACGTTCGTAAGTGCAGATATTTCAAACATTGATAGACTATTACGACTTCTGCAGAGTGCATACCTGTGCTAAATGATATACGCAAATAAAACAATAATTACATCGCTAAACGTCCTATCGATTATAATACCGACTGTCATAAACAGAAAAAGGATATTTGTCCAGGTTTTGTTGTTTTAAAAGCATAGTAATAAGAACAAAGCCAGCACTTAACATTAACATGAATCATAAAATAAGAAAAGAAAACAATAATAACGTAACGTTTCACGGAATTTATTCGAATACTCGATAAATTTGTTTCATTACTTTTACTCTCTCTCTCTCTTATTTTATTGTAAGAAAGTACAGTTTGGTATACTTGTTTTTAAAAATATATTTGTCTTGCATCCTAACCACCAAGGCACACACTCTAGATAATAAGCTCAATATGATGCCATAATTTAAGACACACCAGGGCCGCCATCTTGACAACCTGGTAAACCTTTGGTATCGTAATTATAACTAATGCCTAACCTAACCATTTGTTATTCAAAAGATATTTGTCTTGCATCCTAACCACCAAGGCACACACTCTAGAAAATAAGTTCAATATGATTTAAGTCACACTAGGGCCGCCATCTTGAAAACCTAGTAAACCTTTGGTATAGGAATTATAACTAATGCCTAACTCAACCATTTGTTTTTGAAATGATATTTGTCTTGCATCCTAACCACCAAGGCACACACTAGAAAATATGTTCAATATGATGCCATAATTTAAGTCACACCAAGGCCGCCATCTTGAAAACCTGGTAAACATTTGGTATTGTAATTATAATTAATGTCTAACCTAACTTAACCTTAAGTAACAGGTATCAATAGGCATTTTGAATTGAATTTTTAAAACGGTAATTTGTAAATCGTAACATAAATTTTTCATTTATGTATATAATACTTATTAGACCATTACTAAATTTCCAGTTAGAATATATGTAAAGATGTTTGTTAGATAATTCTGTTTGGTTTATAATATCCAATGGTTTAAAAAAACTGTATTTATTCAGATTTTATTATTTTAAACGTATAATAAGAGGTACAAAAGCTACCCCTGACATTAATTCTTCGCGGACATTTGCAATTCAAGACAAAAGGTAATAAAATGTGGACAACATTTTTAGATATTATTATATTATTATTATTGCCAATATCGTTTTTGTTATTTTCTCGGTGAAAATTCATATAGAATGAAAAATAACTGAGATTTTCATTAATATATTTATTTATTTTGTTAACATTCTTCATCAGAGAGTGAAGACTATCTTTTTTAAATTAGTTTGACGAAACAAAATTGTTACCGTTTTTCTTAATTACCAAAATGATTAAATCTCATAGTGATAATTTCAAATTTAGTTTCCTGTTAATAACTTCATTATTGTTTTTATCACAGCCCAGTATTACTTTGCTATTTCCAATTTTTGTTTGTAACGGATGTTCTTGTATTTATATTACCTACTCGTCGGTAACATATATACTTATATCAACTGTTTTCCGATATGAATCATTTAAAACGTTTTCCGTAAATGAAGAGGCCGACAAATGAGCAAGGAAACTAAGCGTTTTAAAAATCAGATAAAGCAACTCTTCAAGCTTACCATTCGACTTCGACAAGATCATTTTTGCGCCTGAACAGGCACAAAGTGATCAAGATACACGAATCATTAGTTGTGTATGGGTAGCTAGTTTCAGAACTAATAGGAGGCTTATAAGATCGGACGTGAATCTGCTTGTCTTTTATTATTCCATTGAAGCTTCTTAATAAAAAAAAAATTTGAAAGTTAGCAAAACCACTATTTGAATAATAATTATTATATACATATATAATAAAGTTTTGTATATGCAGATCAAATCTTTCTCATGTAAAACTGTCAATTTTTTTGTGAATTCGATGATATACAGGGTGATTCATAACGAAATGCACCGAATGTTCCAATAAAATGCGGATACAGCCACACGTGGCTTATTGAAATGCAATTGGTAGCATTTTTAGGAGTATTACTACATGAAATAAACGGACAAAATAACCAAGAGAAATTCTGACCAATTTTTCTTCTTCTTAATATCTTAATTTCAAAGTCCCGATGATGCTAATCTCGATTGTTTAGTTTTGAGATTAAGATATTTATTTATAGGTAAATTTCGAAGCGCTAGAGCAATGATTATATCTTTTCTGATTCTTTTTTCAATTATTCACAGCAGTGGTTTAGAAATTGAAACATCCTTCAAAAAACAGAACACTACAATAGCGGGTTGAAAAAAAAAAACAAAGAGGGTGATCATTTTCGATGTATCTTTCGAAGGTGAATTTGAATCTGTCTCCAAAAATACCGTAACACTTTCAAATTTCGAGATGTCTTAAAATAAAATACGCCAAATTAACATCAACTGAGGCTGTGCTTTAACTCATAAATGTCTTCCATTTTGTTGTTATTATGTGTAATCCCTGATTTCATTGACTTGTGTGTTTAAGGAAATGCAGGGTGTTAATTTGAATAATTGCGAGTGTTCAAAAAGAACACGAATTTGAAAATCAAATTTTGTAGACGTGAAAATTTTCGTACCGAAAGGGTTCAACGAAACCCTGTTGTTGTGGTAACACTGTCCGAGTGTCTGTCCGTCTGTTAGAGGCTTCTAACTTCTGAACGAAGTAATATCACAGACGAAAATCGTATTTGGAATTAAAAAATACGGATTGTGGAAGATATAAACTCACAAAAACATAAAATTAACTGTATACTAGCTATGTAAAAACAAGAAAATAAATAAAATGTTACAACGATTTTATTAGTCAAAAGCTCGACAATTGTTTCGACCAGTCGGTCTTTTCATGAGTATGGTAATTACTACCTGAGGAACTGTAATTCAAACCTTAAATAGGTAACAAATAAGTACAATGTTAAAGATGTATATAAGCCTAAATAGGGGGGGGGGGGGGAAAACCATCATAAATTGTTTAACAGAAGTGGACTATTGTTCGATAATATTTCAGTTTGGTTATTGACTATATTATCATTCTTTGCAATTGCTAATTTGATTTCTAAAATTTCTAGAAGGTTAAGTTTTCTACGTTTTCAACGTTATGAATTAATTGAATATTGTTGATATCAATATATGATTGTTTTCTATGCATTGTTCTGTAAAACCGGCAGGAGCATTTTTATTTTTTATGGCTAATTCATGTTCATAATTTCTGTTTTTTAGGGCCCGACCACGTTGGCCAATATAAACAGCATCACATTTGTTGCATTTTGATTAATAAATGCCATTTTTTTTAAAGTTTACTTATTTTTTGTTTGTTATTGACTATAAGATTACTTAATTTTAGTTTATTTACTTCTATGATATTAAAATATAAATTCTTTAATCTATTTGAAATTTTATGACTGGTATTTTTAATATAATTTAAGGCACAAATACGGTTAACATTATTAGTTACTAAACTATTTCCTAACATTCTTTGAACTTGTGTTCTAAGTTTTTTCTTTAAAATATTATCTACAATGTCCACTTTAATAATGTTCAGTTCCTTATAGAAATTTTGATTTAATAATGGGATATTAACCAATCTATGTATAAGACTATGAAAGACTGACAATTTTATAGTAAAGGATTGATTGGAAGAGGCAGGAATGACGATATCGTGACGACTGTATGCTATATTGTAGATGTATTTAATGATAAAGAAGTAGATTTTTCTAAATTTTTAATCTATTTTTCAATTATACATACTTTAAATATGCCTTAGTGACCTCTAAGGACGTTGAACGTACGTTCAGTGAATTTTTAACAACACACACCGCAACCTAACACCTGAACAGTTAGAACAGTTGTTCAGTTTTATTCAAACACTACAAGTGAATAGATGTACAGTTGAATGGATCATGTTGTATATTATGAATTAATCGCTGATACAGGGTACAATGTTGATTTTCACTTTTTGTGTCCTAAGTGCGCCTCTCATACTGACATCATATGCGAAAACGTACGAACTTATACTCTTCTCCTATTATTATTTAAATTAATTATAAGAAATGAATGAATATATTTTCTAATGGTATGCCGATCCACATGATAATTATTATTACAATTTTAGATTTATAGTTGTTTTACCAATTACATGGACAGTTAGACATATTAACTTACGAATTAATTAAAATATAATGGATATGGGTGAGAAAAAGCAGTGCGTGAAATGGTTTAAAAAATAAGAAAAAAAATACAATAGTAACGATTCGTCGGAATTATAGTTATCTACCTCTACACTATTACCGTGCCTATTTAGTTAGACAGGATTGAACAATTAAACTAAACGTAATGAATAGTACAACTATTTTCAATTAGAGCTAACGATAAAATTTGCATACAAATTCGAAAATGTAATTGCTTACCATTTTACATTCACGTTGTCTTCTGTGAGAATTGGAAATAAAAAAATAGTATAATTGTTTCTTGAATTTAACGCTCTAGATAATTTCAGCTCTTCTCTCTAATTTTATCGTAAGAAGAAGGTGCATTCTGGCATTTTTTTTCTGCGAACTACAATTATTCTGCCCTATTTTTTTTTTTTTTTTTAATTACATCATCGAGATAGTGCTCGAATATGTAGACCTCAGCAGAGGGTGAAGTAGACAAAAGTTATTAAAAAAAAGTCATTGTCATCGCCTGCTACGCGCAAGTGTCCCATTTTTTCTTCTTCAATTATGTTACGTAAACTAAATTTAATACTTAATTTAATATAAAATAAAACACATAGTCTTTTTAGTTACAAAACTCACAGAGTCTTCAGGTGAAAATTAATAAACTGAGTATAAACACACAGCGTCTTATATGTATACTAAATTACAAAATAAGGGTAGGTGGGGGATATTTTACAATAAGGTATTACTTCTAATTATTTAGAAGGGGGGAGTGGCAAACTTCCAGTTGATCGTTTGAGGCTAAACCTTTTTTATTTAATTTGTTGATTTCTATTTTTAGATTTAATTTTTTGCTTTTATTTTCTAAATGAAGATTTTTTTTTTATTAAAATTGTGTTTAAATTCGTATGCGTATGTAGATTGTTAATTGTCGTTTTTAAAACTTGTAACGTGTTCTTTGATTCTATCTTTAAAAGTCTTGCCTGTATGTCCCACATATGCTTTATCATAATCCTCACATTTCAATAAGTACACTCCTGATTGTAAAGACTTTTCTGTTTTGTCTTTGGAATTGTGATAAACCATACGTGGGACAAACAGGCAGGACTTTTAAAGACAGAATCAAAGAACACGTTACAAATTTTAAAACTAACAATTAAAAATCTAGATACGTAGAACATCTGCTGGAATTTAAACACAAGTTTGATAAATTTTTAAAAATTCTCCTTTTAGAAAATAAAAGCAAAAAATTAAATCTATTAGAAAAAATAGAAATCATCAAATTAAATAAAAAAGGTTTAGTCTTAAACGATCAACTGGATGTTTACCACTCCCTTCTTCTAAATATTTAGATGTCTTATTGTAAAATACCCTTATTTTGTAATTTAGTATATATGACGCTGCGTGTTAATACTTAATTTATTAATCTTTACCTGAAGAAGACTCTGTGAATTGAAATAATTATTGTGTGTTAACAAATAGTTTTGTAACTAAAAGCTACGTGTTTTATTTTATTTAAATATAGTTACAAGACCTAAAAGTCTCATCTATTCAATAATTTAATATAATTAATGCGTGAATAATATCATATTTAAGTCAATAAGTATTTTAAATTAAATTATTTCTAAAAAGGGAATTTTTTAATCTTATAATCCTTGAAAAAGAAGATTTATTATTTAATTTTAGAGCACAATAAATAGCTCAAACGTAAAAGCCAAATTATTTGTATATTCCCCCTTTTCTACTTTTATTTTTTTAAAAAAATCAATTTTTCCTGCAAAATCAACCCCAATACCCCACCACAACGATTATTTTTTCCAAAATTTTTGTATTTCGCTTTTTTCGAATTTTATTTCTTTTAAATTTTTTCGACCCAAATTCCCCATCATTGATTATTTCTTTCAAAATTTACTCCACCAAAGTTTCTAAACTTAATTGTTATTTAATTTTTTATTTATATCTTTGTATAAATAAAACACAGAATGTTGAGGATTTTCACAAATTGTCTTTATTTCCATTTAATAATAATTCTGATTTTTTTCTTTATGATCACTTAGAACTCAATTCTTCACCACTTTTAAATTAATTTTAAAGCAACCCCACCGTAATTGAATGTATACCTAAAACGTAATTTGAATTTTCACCAAGTAAACGCCGAATCCATTACGTATTTTTTATTTATATCATTTTACTTATTAGAATTTTTCTAGATAATATCCAATTAGGATTATTTTATTGTTACAATAAGGTAAAAGTGTTTGTTGTATATACTGTAGATTTTGTTTAGCAGCGATCAGTAGTCGTTAGGTAGTTTTATAAGAGGTCTAGCAACGAATAAAACAATAATTACGGTGTAGCCAAGTGACTTAGTCAGTCAGTCACACATGTAACATAGTGCATATCAAGTAAGTTTTAATAAAGAAAGGTGATTAACTTGGCCAATGATCGTGGCCACCATTCACCTACATAACCATTAAAAGAATCGATTATGTTGCGGTGTTACATATTAACCGAGGAAGTGTAATGTATGAGGTAATCTTACGTAAATTTACTTACAATTTCCGTTTGTTAAAAGATTTTTTTAATTCGATAAATTAATAAATAATAAATTAATAGCTTGCATCTTGTTCGAAACGAAAGAAAATAAGAAGACAGAGGGGCAAAGCTGCACGGCCGCATCCTGCGTTTACTGCTAAGGAAGGAAATTACATTCTATCCAATGACAGCTCGCAACAAAAAGAACCTTTGTGTTAGGAATTATACGTAACAGAACCGATTTGTTACCGCAGAGTTATTGCAGAAGTTCTTCTACTGGCAACTGTATGTTTTAATCAAGATTTCTAAGCAGATATGGATATAAAGATACCTCACTAGAAACTAACTACGACAAAGAAGATTAGACAGAGGAAAGGGTTTGTTAGTGCAAATCGATTTTTAAACAATGGTTTATGCAACAAAACGTTCGATAACAATTTATGAAATTATGAACCATCACACCTTGATAACTCACAAAGAACATGACATTAAACTATAAAATATGCTCCTTCTAAAAATTATCAAAATCATATTAACTGCATCTTTTCCCTTCGGTTCAACCGTGAATTAAACCTAAAAAAATAATAATTTAGGTACAATGTGCCAGCATTTGTGCCCTATGTAATATTTTACCAACATCGTCATATTTACTTGTAAAGTTACCTCCAAAATTTTCATTTCTTTAAATAAGTAGTTCAATTCTTTTATGAAAACTATTGAAAATATATAATATTTTGTTATAGAGAATTAAATTCTGTACAAAATATTTCGTGTAGTAATTTATTTCCTAGATCAAACAGTATAGTAGCTGATTACGAATAAACAAAATTGATTAAGAACAAAAAAATAAAAATACAACAAATTAAACAAAAATATTATTTTAATAAATGGTTTTTCGTTTAATTTTATATAAAAGCATAAATTTGAAAAATAAGCTCAACTAAGGCTAACATTTCTCCATTTGAAGTCAAAATCCGCATTGGATTGATGAGTTAAAAAAATCAATTTTTAATAAACTTTTATTAGAATAAGATTCGCGAAAACTGCTCGTTACTTTTATTGAAAAGTTCGTTAGGGGACCTCTAAATAAAACAAAAAAAGACACTTTAGTAATTTGAGTTGAATAAAAATTACGTAAAAAAACATTTTTATGGTGTGCTCTGTGTAAAAAATAATCTACTGTACAATTAACCATTTGTAACGTATTTCCCTATATTATGTTGGTAATTATCAATTGTTTCCGATTGTGGGAGTTCGGAACCGAAGACGTAAAGTATAATTAAATGTAAAACAGAATTTTTTCTTTTTGCCCATATGATTGAGCATGGTAACAACATCCTGTAGGCTAGTCGTAACCAATGTACTTGTAAAAACCTAAACTGTTGGACCACGGCCGTGGTTAGACACGTTTATGTAAATAACTTTTGCATCCAATTCGAAACTTCTTCACGCTCTTGAAATTTCAAATACAAAAAAGAAACATTTATTGCGACCTCGGTCACGAGCTTGCTGTGCTGAAGGGAGTTGGAATATTTAACATAAAATACCTATACTTCTTCAACTATACAATATTTTTTATAAACTGTTTTTAAATAATATTCAAGATCAAAGGGCTTGAGTTGAAAAACCGTATATTATCGCAAAATCAAAATTCAAGGTTTTGAATTTGGATCCAAATTTAAAAATGTCAATCTGTATGATTTTGTGTAGAAGGAAATTAAATTGGGGATAGATGACATGTTGGGTGCGAAATACATAAGTTTTTAATTGAATAGGCACTGATATGTTTAAACTCCATAATCAAAATTTGAAATAAAACACAAGTGTTTAAGAGTTTAGCAAAAAACTATTAATATATCACCTTACAAAGGCTTCATCAGGTGATGAAATGTACAAAAATAAGAAAATTACAGTAATATATACAATTATACAGTCAAAGAGTGGGGGGGGAAAATATTTAGTAGGGGAAAATTGTTGATGTCTAATTGGTCATTAAGAATAAGTTTAGAATGGTTATATTTATTACTTTCGAAAGATTCGAGAAGATTTAATTTATTACCTTTATTTTGTTAGTGTAAAATCTTGAACTACAAAATTGGGTTGATGTTTTTCTTCGAATAGGTGGTTGGCATAAGTGGATGTATTTCTACTTTTGGTAAAGGCATCTTCATGTTCTTTTATCCTTTCGCAAAACTTCCTTCCTGTCTGACCAATATAGACTTTCTCGCAACTCCTACAGTTAAGCAAATAAACCCCTGAACCCGATGTCTTATCACTAGTATCCTTGTTAGTTTTAAGTAAGTTTCCCAAAGTATTATTAGATTTAAAGGCGGTTTGGATGTCAAGTTTCTTAAGTTTTTTTGAAATTTCTTCTGTAAGTTTACCAAAATATGTAAAACTAGAATAATTCTGTACCTCTTCTTGTATAGGGTATATTAATCTTAAGATTTTTCTTTAATTTATTTTTTAAAATATTGTCTACGATTGTAGTAGGAAATCCGTTGTAATTTTCTTATATTTGTACATTTCATCACCTGATGAAGCCTTTGTAAGGTGAAACGATTCGTCGTGATATATTATAAGTTTTTTGTTAAACTCTTAAACACTTGTGTTTTATTTCGAATTTCGAACATATTAAGTTTCTTAACTTTTATGAGGAATGTTGGATAATATCATGGTTAATTACTCAAGCGATTTTAACCCGTAATCTAAACCTTTTAAATACAATGATCTTTAAAAACATACATTTTAATCTCCATAACCCGTAGGGCAGCCCTATCGCATCCTTCTTATATCCGTCTCCGGGAAATATTATTTTGTTTATTTATTTATTAATTAAAAAGGACTTCAAAATTGTTTGTTTTAATCGAATTATAAATGTAAGTATTTTTGAATTTTTATATTTCATATATATTCTTATTTTACTATTTTGAATGGTAAACAGTTACACACTAATAACAATTTAATAACTCAACAACAAGACGCGTGCCGTTTGTCATTGAGAAGTGATTAAAGAAAAAAAGTAAATCATAAACTCGACAATTGTGATTATTATCGAATTAAGGCGAACTGTATACTTATAATCCACATGTGAATTAGACACATGCTTATACATTTCAGAATAAAAAACCATGAATACAACAGTACATTTTCTTTGTGTACCGCCAATTAAAAATAAAAATAAGTACAAACATACTTTTTCATAGCAAGACAGTTTTTGTAAATCTAATATTTAAAATTACAAAAAAGTGTTATAACAAAGTAGAAAAATTATTATATATTTAAGAATGCATCACAAAGGAAGTTGTAATTGAATACTTTAATTCTGTATTGCTATATCGTCCACTCATTTGATCCAATTAAATAAATATATGTTTTGATTGCGACTGATTATATTTAGCATTAATTATATTTTTTTACATTAATTTTTTTCCCTTACTCACCCCCTTTACTCATAGTCTAGTGCAATTTTCTATTTAGTTTTTTGGATTTAAATTCTAATATTAGTAATTTGTGTTTAAATATTTCTATTTAATTTATCAAGACTGACACCACTGAAGGAGGGTTAACTAATTTTATAACTCACCTGGCTTATATTCGAGACAATTTTGACCTGAGGCTTTTCGTGTTTGCTCATGTAGAAATGATGTACCCGGTGGTTATCCCTAGACTCAATTGTGGTACCCTGACCGTCGGGGGTGGTCGATTCGACTAGTATTGTCGAAAAATCGGTGCTGCTCGTCCCAACGGGTTGTGTCAAATTTTTAACTTGCGCCGTCGAAGCCGTCGTCCATGTACCCGACGACTTCCTGGAAGTAGTAGTCGAACTCGAATTAATCGGTGAACCCTTGGTGTTCTTCAGAGTTGTTGTCGTTGTTATTGTGAAAGTTTTCGTTGAGGGTTGCGCGGTAATCTGAATTTTTGGTGTTGTGACCGGCACATTAGTACCAACGGAATGTTTTTGTTGAGGGGGTAGTTTACTCGAAAGGGTTACGTTACGTTTTGTCGTGTTTGTACGGATGGTTGTAGTTGTCTTTTGTGTTACCACCTTTTTAGTTGGTATTGCGCCCGGACTGGTCGGTTTTTTCGTCGTGGAAACCGTTCCCGAAATAGTTGTCATACGTGATGATGGTGACGACGCCGACGGGGTCGAAACGCTGGTTATTACCGATGTTTTCTCGTTCCCCTCACCAGTTTTCGCCTGCCGAAACCACGAAAAACTATTCAACAATTCTTCCGGTAATTTCCAAAGTTGACCATCGGCAGTATTCCAAAGGATAAAAATCACAACGACAGTAGTTACGCGCATCTTTGCGATTCTTTTAAGTTACAATTTATCGGCCGAATGAGTGAAGGATAGTGTTAAGTTAGCACGCGTCCTTGAAGCAGGTGAACCGGCGAAGGCCCAAGACGGTCTGAACAGCGTTGAAGGTGTTTTACTCTATCTAGTTGTAGTTGCAAGCTAACCAAGCACTATAACCCACTTCTTAACCAATAGAGCCCTCTTGTTCTTTAGATGTGTCCAATCGCAGCATCTAACGCTTTATCAAACCCAATTACTAACACTTCAAATCTATTTAATGCTACATTATTGTCCTAATCCACAATAATCAAAATTTAGACTCGCTCGAAAAATATTTCACCACATAATTTAATTTAACAAAATTCGAACCAGCCTCCAATTCACTCCGTTTCAAGCAGCAACAAAAGGAAAGTATATATTTGTTTTTCAAATTCCTGAAACACTTAATAACATCTCTTATTTATAGTTACAAATATATTTTTTTAACCCTATTAAGTACTCGGTATTTTCTGTTAAAATATAAAATGAAATTTTCAAAAACTCATTGTAATATGTGCAGACATGTATTTAAAACTGAAATTCGAAGTATCAGTGTTAATATCGGTAAAACACCTTCTTCGGTAGTCACTGTAATAAATAAAAGTCCAATTTAACATTCAACAACGAACGATTTCATCAAAGACAATTTGAAGCAAGCAATTCTTTTGCGTGATTGGATTCAAAGTATTTTATGGCTTATTACTTCTCGCAAATAAACTTACCTCTTAACAATAGACTTTGAGGGTAATTTTATCTAGGAATGGACAAGACAAAGAAATAAATAGAAAAACAACCTAGACTAAATTACAATTAATACTTCTTCTAAAGATGCTTATGTTTATGTGAAACAATTGTAACATAAAGAATAAAAGTGATTTAAAGTGGAACTCTATTTGTTTTATTTGTGACAAAATAACTTCTAGATCCGCCTCTGGCATAGGTAGAATAACAAAAACTGCCCCTTGTTTGCATGTGTATTGTTCCTTTCAAATAAAGTTTTTAAGAACTTAATTACGAATATCATTTCTGGCCAATGTTTTAGAAATTACGTGTGACTTAAAAGGCGATAGCTCATTTCGTTTTTTGTATCTTAGAAACCTCTAACAGATGGATGGACATCACATACACCATGTAGATGTAAAAGATCCTAAACATTAATAATACGTTTCCATGTAGAACAATAAATTGTGCAGAAGTTGGTACTGTAAATAATAATAGAATGAGGGTCAAGTACGTAACACATTTCAAGTATTAAACGAGACAGTGACAGGAAGAATAATTTATTCGGTCAAGTTAAAAATTTCTCATTTCAATCGTGGTAACAAGACAAAAGACGTAAAGAAAATTTTCGGCTATGGTAATTCACATTACACGTCTCCTTAAAATTTATGGTAGTACATATACATATACATAAAGTAACAACGTAAGGTCGTGGCTTAACATTTGCAAAACGTGAGCTTTCTTCTTGTGATAACTGAACCAATACATGATTTTCCAATTAATAAACAAAAGTCTCCTACCTCTACAGCTTTCCTTTTTACGATTAACCATCGACACAACTGGTTTTCATCTCATCAGTTCCATAACCGCATCGTTATATACATGGTGATCATAAATTAATTAACACGTCTATTCGCATAACTACAGGGAGGCAAAAGAAAATTTTATGAATTTTCGTTCTACTTTTAATTAACAAATATTTAGTATCATTATGATGAAACTGCTTCTAAAAATAACTCGCATGTATTAAAAACCAAAAATAAATAACTGAATTAAAAATATTTTTTGGGCTCATAGATATCAAATATTTACTTTATAAAATTGATTGAATGTATATCGCATTCGAATATTGTAAACAAAACTTTAAAAAATAAAAAACGCAAATTAATTACGGAACATCTTTACAAAACCTCTGTTTACGCCGTTATAAACTCTTCAAAAATCAATTACAGTTTTATTAATTACGTAATTTTTCAAATTGAATATTGTTCCAATTTTAGTGAATAAAATCAACCTAAGAACTCTTTTAGTTAATATTAAAACAAAATCAATTTTTTCTGGAAAAAAGCGGGGCTTACAGAATTTCGTGTAAAGATTGTCCTGTTTTTTACTTAGATCAATCAGGTAGGGCTATTAAACATAGAACAAATGAACACTTTCAATAAGGAACAACAAAAATGCAACAAGGATAGCTCAACATTGTTCTGAATTTAATCATGTATTAGACATTAACTCAATAAAATTATTACATAATGTACAAAAAAGTTAAATTAGATTTATTAGAAGCCTTAGAGATTAAGAAAGCAATTAAAAAGAAAGATAACATAGATAACAATCAAGTAGAAATGGTCACAGTAAATTCACCTTTATTATTGTCGGATTCTGCCAGTACCTAACCACCTTAGTAGTAGAATTTCTCTCTTGAGAATTACCTGAAAAGGGGTAAACAAATTTATCCAGTTTTTTAATAAATATTCAGTGCAACGAAACCCAAACCCATCTAATTAATAGTAATCAACTCTAAACCTAAAGCGTAGTTTACTATAAAACGAACGAAGTTTTTACGGTCTCTTATAAAATATAACATTTCCTAATAAAATAATAATAAAATGTTATTTGTCCTTTTTAGAACGCTTTGAAGTCGACGTCAAGGTTTGTTAGTAGCTTTTACTGCTCGTAACCTTTGAACCAAAGGTCTAAAACGGGAGAGTTATAAAATACTACGCCTCCTAAATTGCCACTTTGACCTTTCGCCGTTTCTTGATATTCAGCTGTTTTTCTATATCCTTTACTGTCATTGTACCGACACTCATACAATATTGTCAAAAATCAAAATGTTACATTAACGAACAGTCTAAACTCTTCAAATTTTTACACAAAGCTACCTCTGTACCTTCAGAAACAAGATATTGTTTCCTACAAAAAAAAAGTGTTTAGGTTACCTGTATTCCCTAAAATAGTACCAACAATGCTACGGTTACCTCAAAATGTGCTCCGCGAATTTATGATATAGGATATAAATAAAACTATTATAATAATTAATTTTAAATATTCGCCGTTATCACATGGTGAAACATAATATAATAACTCTGATATTGTACCCTCTCTATGTAACCATCCCCTATAGTGAATGTATTTCAAGTAATTTTATTTCTAATTATTATAATAATTTTAGATTAAATAAGTACGTTTTAATTTTCTTGTTGACGAAAATTTGCAGACGACTCCTAAAGAAAAATATGCCTTATTTTATTAGGCGACAAATGGACATACAGACGATAACAACATGTTCATTTAAAACATTTTACAAAAAAATAATTTTAATGGATAGTGCTAATACATTTCTTAAAATGTTTCCATGGTAAAAAAAAACGGATGTGGATGTGACAAAGTTACATCGTTTGTATTGCAATATGTTATCCGGAAACATTAAGCTGAACAAACAGAATTTTGATTGCAATCAAGTGTAAAAATATAAAAATAGTTTTATCAGTAATTTCTTTATTAATTCGACTCACCTAAGACCATCAAAACTTTTTGAGAGATATGGCAATAAAACATTAAATCAAATTATGTCTCAAATAAAATAATTAAGTCAACAATAGTAAAGCTATGTCAGTCGCCTATATTTATTATATTCAGCGCTATTGTTATTTATATTATTTATAGTTCTTGAGACAAACAGACTTTATTTGTTTCTAGTGTAACGGGGTGGAAGTAAACAATCAAAAATTTGAAAAAGCAACTAACCCAACCCTAACCTAACTTAATCTACCACAGTAACTAAATAAAAAAATGTTAGCTTAGGTTAGGTTAGGTTCTTTTCTAAGATTTCAATCGTTTTATAATACGGTGACTATGCAAGACTAATTGCAAAATAATGCTTAATAGTGGCATCATGTTGTAATAATCATCATAACCATTTTGACTTCGTCATCGTCTTGAAGACGCTGACCATCCATATGTTTCTGCAAGTGCAGGAACAAATAGTGGTCACTGGGCGCCAGATCAGAACTGTACGAAGGATGATCTAGAGTTGAGTCTACAGTGAAAAGATGTGATGAGATCTTTGGTCCGATTAGCCACATGCGGACGGGCATTGTCATGCACATTTGTGTGGCCATCTTTAAATGCTCTCACCCACTTCCTCACCATTCCAACACTCATAATGTTTTGTCCGTAAACTGCACAGATATCAGATATCACGATAACTATCAATCGGTTTTAGTCCTTTAGCACTAAGGAATCGTATAACAGCCCGGACTTCTACAGTCGGCGGAACTCACGATTATCAGAAGCATCTTAAACACTCAGACTGTAATGGCGTCAGTGCGTAGGTGAGAGATGTAGGTACTCAGTGCGCATGCGCGGAATGCTGACCGCAGCGCTACGGCGGCAGAATTTCACAACGATACTTACTTAAAAAACATACCTTGTATATGCATGTACCGTTTACTTTTTAATGGAAGTTGAAACTGCCAATGTGCCAATAGTAATTTTCACTGAAGTAGCTATTTTTTTTAACTTGTCCAAGTTTCTCTTCCTCAATTGGTTCGTACATTATGTAGGTTTCTATTATGTACAAAATTAAGTGTGATTAATACGTCTAACTGTTCGATCTTTACAATCAAATGGTCAGTCAAATATTTTCATTGTAATTAAGTGAACAAGTCACATGGTTATTGCGGATTTTTATTGTTTGTTTAATAAAAGCTAATGAGTTATTCGTTAGCTTTTTGAGATCAGGCCAATGAGTAATAAAACTCTCGAAATGACAATAAAATCATCCAATTAATCACCGCAATGTGTGTTAATTGTACACACTTACGATTAGGTATAGTCATTAAAACGATTGACATCTTTAAGCCAACACCGAAACTAAAATAAGAATTAATGAAACGATAAAACGAGAAATTTAAAAATAATAATCACTTAAAAAGTATCTCAAAAACAACAAAAATAAAAAATTGTATTTGAAAATAGTAAGTAAAATGAGTTGGCAATTACGTCATTTGTAAATTAATAAGTTTAAATGAGTGTAAAGTATCTGGTACTGTAGGATTTTAAAATCTCACTAAAAATTTCTTTTTTTGTTTCTAGAATTAATTAAATAAATTGATTGACTTGACCGGTACTTAATGTTAATGATTTTCACTAAAATTTTATTTGTTTTGCTAGAAAACAAAAACCACAACAGTTGTTTTGTACTGTTACATATTTAGGCCAGTTACTCTACTAAAATTTTAAGAAAGCCCAAATTAAATATGGGTTTAGAATAAGGTTGGGGAGTTACACAGTTAAAAAAGATAGATTTGCATAAAAAATAATAAATAACAAATTGTACGAGATACATCTGCAAAGTTTGACTTGGTTAAGTTGTTAAAAATTATCAATGAAACAAAATAGACGCTAAATATCAAAATATAATATGTATTTTGTTTCTTTGCTAATATTTAGCAAATATGTCTCGTAAAATTCGTTATTTACTATTTTTGTGCAAAAATATTTTTTTAACACTGTAACTCCTGAAACCTCCTTAAAGCTGACAACTTTTTAGATAAAAATATACAAAATAATAAGAACAAAACAGATAACAATGAAAAATCTGGGGTGTATTAACTAACTTGTGGGTCTTACGCAATGGTTTATATAATTGTGTAGGTGAAACCGGTATAAACTTTAATATACGTTTAAAGAAACATAAAACAGTTTTTTCAAAATAAAAATGATTAATTTACGCTAAAATTTAAACTAGAAAATCGTGAAAGCCTACACTTTTATTTCCTGTCAATTATGTTAATTAATATATAAGACGTTATTTTAGTATGTTCATCACTCAAAATTAGAGTATGAATTCCTTGCTACTGTTCACCTGTGAACTGTATCTAATTATTATGCGAATTTATTTTCTTTGTTAGTTAATTCAAATAACAGTAGATTTACGACTGGATGAATCGTATTTGTGTAATTCTCACGGTTTACAAGTAATTTAAGTTATTAAGTAGGTCTAAAACAAATTAGTTAAAGCGTAAAGCTATTCCAATGCCGCATTTTTAATAATAAACCATATGAAACGTAAACATGCATTAGTTCAGTTCTCAGATATCCTATTACCTTTTTCGGCTTTTACCAGAACGATATTAAGTTGATATCATTATACCACATACAGGAATACCTCACTTATAATTAGCAGTAATAATTTCAAAACTACACATTACAAAAATGAATAAATTTAATATATAGACTTTTTTGCCGAAGAATGTTCTAAAATACGTTTCAAGATTGCCTTACCTAATATAATATATATTATCACATGCGCTATAAAAAATTGAACAGTTTCAACTTTAACTTGAAAAAAAAACACCACAAAAGTAGAAATAGAATATTAAAGGAGACTTTGGTAATTAAATATAATAAAATCGAAGAGACTCATCCCTCCATACCACAAACTTTCTTAAAAAATACAGACACGTGTGTCGCCTATTTCTATTGTGTGCATTATCAACGCGAGAAAAAGTATATTCAGTTATAGACAAACTACTATTTAAAAAAACAACAGAAATTAGTTTTACAATCAATCTACTCTAATACTTCAATTAAAAACAACATATACAATTAGGCCCCATTATAAACAAAATCCGTTCCTCACTGCAATGCTTTGGCCTTAATATTGCTTATAAAACAAGTAATTCAGTAGGAAATTTTATAAAAGACAATAAAAATAAAATTAAAAACGACAATCCTCTGCAGTTTATAAGCTAACCTATGGGTCTTTCCCCAAAGTTTATATCGAGTAAATAATGAAGAATTTCGAAAACCGTTCACTAGAACATAAAAACAAAAACAGTTCCATTTTTGCTAACCATTCTATAGAAAAAGATCACGTATTTAATAATAATTTAGAAATTTTACATTAATGTAACAAAAGTCAAAATCAAACTTACTTGAGTTTAGATATTAATAAATTTAAAAAAAAAAACATAACATAATATTAATCGATCATTAAGTAGATAGAAACAGTTCTTCCTTGTTGAATTTAATCTGGTACCTCTTCCCCCAAAAGTAAACTATTTAAACAGTTTGACCGGGCCCCTACATATTTGTTTTTGCGTTGAGCCGGTCCTGATACTAAATATTTTGGACAATCAATTGGTTTTCTTATTAAATAGCTATCTTGAGTAGATGAGTCTCTTGTAATTCCATTTTAATAAATGTCCTCGGACTTACCGACTACCGACTAGGCTATTTTTTAAATAAAATACGAAAATATATTTCAAATCATACTAAAAACAATATTTCATTGAAAACTAACAATAATTTAGGTAATATCATAAAAAACAACAAAGATAAAACAGAAAAGTCTTTACAATCAGGAGTGTACTTATTGAAAGGTGGGGATTGTGATAAAGCATACGTGGGACAAGCAGACAGGACTTTTAATAATAGAATCAAAGAACACATTACAAGTGTTAAAACCAACAATCCAAAATCTACATACGCAGAACATCTGCTGGAATTTAAACACAATTTTAATAAAAAAATAAAAATAAATTCTCCATTTAGAAAATAAAAGCAAAAAATTAAATCTATTAGAAAAAATAGAAATCAACAAATTCAATAAAAATGGTTTAGCCTTAAACGGTCAACTGCAAGTTTTCCCGTCCCCCCATCTAAATATTTAGATGTACTATCTTATTATAAAAAATATCTCCCACCTACCCTTTTTTTATAATTTAGTATACATATAATACGCTGTGTGTTTATACTTAGTTTATTAATCTTCACCTGAAGGAGACTCTGTGAGTTGAAATAATTATTGTGTGTTAACAAATATTTTTAAATTTATTTTATTAAATAACTATATACTATAGTTTTTAATTTTTCAAATCTTACCGATTACTGTTAGTATTTACTATTGATGATTATATGTAAAATGTCAAGTGTCAAGTGTATAATTTGTTTCTCAAAATCAACATTCTACACAGCAGAAATGTCAATTACTGTTTTAGTGTTACGCGAGGTATTTATTTACTAGCGAGTCAATTGACGATAATTATTATTAGATGTTTTGATCAAACGGTTGTGATGAACAGTAAAGATTAACAGTAGATTACTGTTATATGGTGTACAAAAACAAAAGGTAATTGTCACGGACTAATGAATCTATTTTAAACGAACGTGGACGATGATTGGAAGTTTTTTTTCTTCATAACTGCTTGTCAAATAGTATTTTACGCGTTTTCCCTACAATGCTTAAGGCACACAAGTGTATCAGCTAATGTTTTTTTGATTAATAACAAAGACTCAACGGTTTTTGGACCTCATCAGACATTATATGTAAACATAATTAATTGCATTATAATTTTATGACCAAATTTACAATAAACCTACAGTCCTAATCTATATACTTTTTTAAATTATTAGTAACGTGTAACGCAATTGTAAAACATTCATAAATGGAAGCTTTATTACATTTCGAAAATTATTTTGATTTATAAATTTTTATTTACATGATTTCATTTTGTTGATTTTTATTATACTATGACTTTCAGATTTTAAAAAAGTCATTCTTCTTTGTATTTCTCACCAATTAGTTTTCTCTATCGTTAATGACTGCAAATTATACAGACTAATAATTTCATTCGAAACCTAACAAATTCCATGGATTTTTACAGTTACAATGATTTCGGTTTTTATTGTTTTTCGCTTATTATCCTAACTGTTATAAAAATAGAACACTACCTACCTGTTAAAACGCTTGATTAATGTTGACTTCATATTTTGTGGGTTAATAAGCTTTTAAAAGCGCCCCAAAAAAATATGGATTATAATTACTCAAATCTTTGTTAGGCAGCACTTTTTTGTTACATTTTTTAACAGTTGTTATTAATTGACGTGATGCAAAATAAGATAAAATATTTCTTTATCAAAAAAATTGTTCAAAACACATAGAAATAAAATTATTATACACAATCTGACAACGAAAAAATATTGGAATAAATTCAATAAAACAAAAAATTGGGTGACATTTAGTATATATCGAATGAATTATTTCTTATAGAGTAAATGTATTGTCACAAATAAAATTGATAATAAACAAAGTACAAACAAAAAGGAACTGGATTGAAAAGGAGTATTTTTGGAATATGGCCTATTATGGAACAATTTAGAATACTCTATGATCATATTCTTAAAACTTTTTGTTTCACTTTTTCTGTTAATTTTTCGTAATATTGAAATTATTGAACCTTGGCGATTGTTACATATGTATTTTCGTCTATTTTCTATTTAGGTACAGTTTTCAAGATTACGAAAAATAGACAGAAACGTAAAAATACTGCGTGAAACATAAAATAATCTTATTTTATGTAAATCACGAAATGCATATCCTGAACTATACCAAAACTGTTCTTAAAAATAAATAAGGCCGACTTTTTTCATGTACCAACTGTGTATGCAACCATCAGTAGAAAGGACTTATGTTGGTTGCATACATTGTTGTCTGTTAAGTGAATCGGTGTATCAGTTATATTATACAATTATTTTAATGCCATAAACCGTATTTAAATTACAAATTTTTAAAATAAATTTGATTTATTTAAATTTTAAAAAAAAATACTATCTATATAAAAAAGCGTACATTTGACAATGTTGTAAATTATTTGGCAATGTCTTACAATGAAGATTTGACGTGGCGGACGTGGCAAAACATTTGTTACGTTGTTGCAACCAACAACATCGTTTTTTGTATTGGTTTGTCGTTTGTCAAATCAGATTCCGTTATTCTCATTTGGTAGTGGGTTTACACGTGTAGTCCGTCTGCTGTCTCTTAAAGAAATATATTTATTGCTAGTGTTTGAGCTAGTTTAGTGGGTAACAGTTAATTAAATAGTTATCAAAATGAAACAAATTCTATTTATTTTGTGTTCTGTACTCGTTATATTTGTCCGGTGTGATTCTGAAGAAGAAACCCAAGCTAGATTGCTAGTTTCCAAACATATTCTCAATACATATTTAGTAGAAAATATGGACATTAATGTAAAATATTCTTTATTTAACATTGGAAATTCAGCTGCCGTTAATGTTACACTAAACGATCGTAGTTTTGGTTCGGAAGCATTTGCTGTAATGGGTGGTCAACTTAAAGCCCATATTGACCGAATACCATCACATTCTAATTATACCCATGTTGTTGTTGTAAGACCAATAAGATTTGGATATTTTAACTTCACATCTGCTGAAGTTACCTATAAATCTGACATTGAAGATGCAGAAGTGAGTTAACACCTATTACTAATTTTGACTTAAACTGAAAATACAATGACCACTAATGTAGTACAATAATTTTTATAATGGTATTACAGTTCCAGGTAACATGGAGTAGTGAGCCAGGCGAAGGAGGTATTATTGCATTCAGAGATTATAATAAGAGATTCTCTTCCCATGCATTTGATTGGGCTGCTTTTGCTATCATGTCTTTACCATCATTGGCAATCCCTGTATTTTTATGGTACAGCAGCAAAAGTAAATATGAGAAGTTAATTAAGTCATCAAAAAGAACTCACTAAGTTATTTTTATAGACAATGCAGTTTTTGTATCATGTTCACATCCTTGTAGAAATTTGTCATTGTCATTTCTTGTAACAATTTAAGTAATACACCTTTTTTATATACTAGTTTTTAAATTAAAGATTCTATAATATAATTACATTACGTGTATAACATACAAGTCTCATATAAAATGTGAATAAGTTGTAAACTTCATATCAGTAATGACATATACATTTGCCTATTTAAAGTATAATACATATTAAAAATAGGTCTTGCTTATGTGGAAAAATATCATTTCAGATACTTTTAAGGATATATCTGGTCTTTTTTAAACATTAAATGAAATAATTATTTGAATTGATTTAAAGTAAAAGCAAATAAAAAGATGATTTTTATTGACTTTGTTCCAACCACAATTACAGTATAAATAAACAATATGAAAAAAATCACAACCCAAAAACAGTTCTAATAACAAAATATACAGTATTGTATAATACATTATGCTATGTTTTTAAATTCAGTATATTCAATGAATCCATCGTTATTTTTGTCCACTTCTGCAAATAAAACATCCACTGTTGCAGTCAGTTCTTCATCTGTATAAATTTGAACTTGTTGTTCGACTCCATCTAAAACATTTTAATTAAATTATATTTTTACACAATTAGAATTTTCACTATAATAGTACAATTCAAAAATACGTACTCATAATGGTAATAGAACAATATTTATGGTATAGAATTTTTTGTTTAAAAATATGGAAATAAACTTAATAACGAATAGATTTAGAAACAACAAACAAATCAATAAAACATCCCAAAAGCAAACCTACAATGGACGCGCACATTACGGCTTTTGAGCAGTAGCTGCTGCTTTCTGTTGTGCTCTTATAAATTCTGGATAGTCAATGTAACCATCACGATTTGTGTCATCAGTATTCAAAATTGGATCAATTAGGGTAACCAATTCTTCATCTTTGAATATTTTTTCTTCCACTTGGTTAGGACCTGATTTTCCACCTTGCTCTATTGAAGTATTAACAATAAAACTCAAACACATAATAAAAACAAAAATTGCATACAAGAAGCCCATTTAAAATATACAGATACACTAAAAAGCTTTTAAGAAGTGTCATTAATTGACAGCGTTATTTACATGCTCTATAGGATAAAACATGCAGAAACAATAAAAAAGGCATTAAACATTATAATATCAAGAAACATACCATGCCAGTGGATCAGTGATTTAATGAGTTCACATCCATCTAGTTTATTATTGTTATCAGCATCATGCATTTTGAAGTAATGAAACTGTAATTCTTGCTCAGTCATTTTGCTTGTATCAATTGGGACTTCTAAGTGTTCAGCAATATGTCTAACAAAAAAAAAATTAAGTATTACAATCAAAAAACAAAAACTAAAAGACTGCTAATAAACGGGTATACCCCTATTGAACTGCTTAAAAGCCCTGTAACTATAAAATACAAACAAAAACTACACATTATTTTGTATATTCAAAAAAAACTTACTGTTTTTCATGTTCCATATTGACAGCATTAAGTACTTTCTGAGGAGCTCCATGGGCATGGGGCTGATGTTGAACAGGAACTTGTTGTTGGGCAGGTACCTGCTGTTGTTGAATGGGGACTTGTTGCTGTTGAACAGGTGGTTGTTGATGTTGAATAGGAGGTTGTTGATGTTGAACAGGTGGTTGTTGTTGTACAGGTGGCTGTTGATGAACCGGAGGTTGCTAAAAATAATCAAGAAATGAACATCCACTAACAGGTTGGTGAGTTTAAAATAAAACTTATTTATATTATCATGCATTTAAGTAAGAGTTGCAGCTTATAACAATTGTTAGTAATAATACAAATTCTCATGCAGTCAATATTTTCTTTTAATGTAAATTTGTTATTAACAAGTTATTTTCCAAAAATATAATTCACATTATACGTAGTGTACTACCTGATATTGTTGGTAATTATACTGAGGATCTTGATATTGCTAAAATTTGTAATTTAAATTTAAAATACTTTTATAGGAAAAATTAAATAGATTTCAATTACCTGATATTGTTGTGGATTAACTCCTGGGGCAACCTTTTGTGATTTGGAAATACATACAAGTTGCATAGTAAAAATAACTATTTTAAAGTTAATTGAAGTCCACATGTTGCACTACGTATATTGTAACCAAAGGTAAAAAATTGAAAGATCACAAATTATTTGAATCATAAGATTCAGAAAATATAATTTTTTATAAATACTAACAATCAAAAATTGTTTAATTAATGAAAGATGTTACATACACTATATATTTAATAATTTTCATTTAAACAGATCTCCAAACATACGTTTTCAAATAATTTAAAACTAAAAACACAAAACACCACGTCAGAAGGTCAAATTCTGACACGTAGTGTGTGCCAACCTAAAAATATATTGTTTCATTTTAGTGAGAAAGTGTCACCAATATAATTATTTATTTTTTGGTAGCATTCACTAATATACAATTACAAAATTTGTAATTTATTTTCAGTTTATTATCCATTTCATACACATTACAATAATAGAGAGGCTATTATATTATAAGTATGTAATTCAATACCCTAATTTTCGAATTGTACTCTGTTTAGAAAATGCTTATTGCTTTCTTTTCGGATTTTTTTAGTCAAGCTCGATAATTATGATTTATTCCAAATCAGTGAACGTGAACGCATCTTTAAAAGTCTCAGACTGGTTTAAACAATCCCATTAAAATGTATGTACTTAATTTGTTCAACACAATTAAATTCTATGTAAACAATTTTAATAAAATTGGCACTAATTATAAGCAGTAACGAATAAATTTTAAATTTAACTAATAAGAAGTTGATATACTCATCCAAACTAACCAGTAACATACTACATTTCTCGTTATAGTACTAGGTAGGTGTATTTATTTTGTAATTCTTCTAGCGTCCTGTCCTTTAATAGTGTAGCTAATTTGTTTTTCTTCGCCATATCTGTAGATTGGCCCACAAATGAGTGAGCACTGAAGTACAATCCTGTCCTCATGGACTTGTTTCCTGTTAACATCTTCACTTTGAAGCAATATGCAGATGATTTTTGACTGATTCCAGTGAGAACACCTGGATACCACTGGAACAAGTTGTCTGCAGTAGTATCGTTGGATTTAGTGTACTTTTCACACTTGTATACATTGAAACGTGACATTCTAAAGTCAATTAAGGTGAGAATACGTGATATTACTAATATTAATTACTAGTTATTAATCTGTTACCACCGTATCTGTTTCAGGTCGCCGTTGGAGAAGACAAAGAAGACCGTAGTTAGAATGTTTATTTATTTTATTTTGCACGTATTCAGTTCATTTTATTTGAATCCATATTTAATTTTGTATGCTATTTAGTTGAATTCATTTTTATTTTGCATTTTTTTAGTTCATATAGTTGAATTCATATTTTATTTTGCATGTTTAGTTTATTTTATTTGAATTCGTTTTTATTTTGCATGTTTTTATTTTTTTATATATTTTGCACGTCTCTTGCTTACCTCTTCGCTTTGCTTACTGCACATTCTTACTATTTTGCTTCGCATTTACACTACGACGTCCACATGATTCAACGTTTCGTTATCGTGTTCAATTCTCTTCTCAGCTTTGTGGGCCTAGGGAGGGCCTCCCCGAACGAATCCCCTTAGCCTTAGCTTTTTAGTTGTTCTTTGAAGGTACCTTAGGTACTTTAACCGCGAGTCTACCCTAACGTTACTTCATTTCAGACGGGGTACAGTGGGTTATCTGGAATAGGAGGAATAGCCGACTGCCCAGCTTATTTTGTCGAAATCTGTCCGATCTTTTCTACCAATCTATTAGTCTTTGTCGTTAGTCCTGCTTAATGCTCTATTCGCTTTCAGATAATATGGTATTCAGAAGACTGAAGACATCGTATTTCTTTCTTTTCATTGTGCATTATTTAAAATTTCCTTTGTTTCTTGTATTTCTCTTACAGGTATTCTGTTTTTTTTTACTTTATAAACTGTTATATTAATATAATCGTAATATAATCTGATAATCAGCTTTTCCAAATTCAGTTTTTGCCATAATTGTTCAAACCAAAAATAATTTTATTAGTAATTTTAATCATTAGAAGTAATTTGGGTGGATAGGGTGGCTATAAGGGGAGATGCGGAGGCCACAAAGTGTTAGGGGGCCTTTTTGTCCCACAAATAGTATTCAAATATTAATATAACAGCTTATGAACAATATATTGTACATAATTTTGTCTTTCTCTTACAGGTATTTTATTCTTTTTACTTTTTGAACTGTTATATTAATATAATCGTAATTTAAACTGATAATTGGCTTTTCCAAATTCAGGTTTTGCCATAATTGTTGAAACCAAATACAAGTTTAATAGTAATTGTAATCATTATAAGTAACTTGGGCAGATAGGGTGGCTATAAGGGGTGATGCGGAGGCCACAGAGTTAGGGGGCCCTTTTGCCTCTAATTTAATATTGTAATATTGATATAACTGTCTATAATGCACTAAATTTAAGTAATTATAGCATTTAATTCCAGTAAAATCTTCTCAATTTGTAATAAAAATGTTTGAAATTAATTAAACTATTTGTGTATTGATTCCAAATTAAGCTTTACTGTATCCAATATATATTGTAATGAATAAATTTGTTAATTAGTGGTATTATGTTAAAATATACATGATTATGTAATAGTATTGTGATAATTTAAAAGAAATTTTCAATAAATGTGTTACGATTAGAAATGTTTTATTTCCTCATTAACTAACAATTTACATAAATTGTAGTGATAAAAGAGATACTGAATTAGTATTGGCAGTTGAAGAATTTTGGCATCACACAAGAAATTAACTTAAATTCGATAAACTGATCTAAAGCAACTAATACTCTCCTAATGCAAAAGCAGAATATTTAGAGCATAATCAAATTTTAGTTTGTCACGGTATTTGTTGAACAGACCTTGTATAGAACGGCAAACTAAATTTTCTGTAAATTTTGAATATTTGTATCAGGAGAGCATAAGTGGCCTCGAGTAATTGTTTATCAAAATATTTGTAGATCAGACTTTGTATGGGTCGGGTGTTTAAAAGATTTAGATTCCTGTACTAAGTTTTGTTATTCTCCGATAGATGATCATTACAGATTTCTTTAATAATAAATAAAACGTTTCAAATTAATCGTTAGATGGACTTACCACCAACATTTTTTGGTTTATCGAATTCAAATTTTTCGTTCAAGAAATTAAAAACAATTTCCAACGTTTATAAATTTGTTTATTGAAACTTCTAATCAGAACAAATTATCTATTACATTATTCAATCAAATACATGTTACCACAACACTATTAATGAGGTAATAAATACATTTCAACAAGATCATACTATAATTACAACAAATTTTTACAATATATTCTTTATAAACTGCTATGTTAATATTTAAAAAGTGTTTTAGGGCCAAAAAGGCTACCTAACACTCTGCGGCTTCTGCAACTCTTCTTATAGTCACCCTATCCACCCAAATTACTTCTAATGATTAAAATTACTAATAAAATTGTATTTGGTTTGAACAATCATGGCAAAACCTGTATTTGGAAAAGCTAATTATCTTTTTAAATTACGATTATATTAATACAACAGTTTATAAAGTAAAAAGTAGTAAGAAAAATACAAGAGAACAAAGGAAATACAATAAAAAGAAAGAAATACGATGTCTTCAGTCTTCTTAGGAAGTACCATTTCATCCGAAAGCGAATGGAGCATTAGCAGGACTAACGACAAATTTTGAAGTTGTTTTATCTTAACATAACATCTTGATAATTATTTTTTTTTAATATTTATGGTTTTAGACATATTTGTTAATACTATTGTATTATCATATTTGATGCTGAGGGTGCGAAACAAGAATATTTACTTGTTTGTTTAATATATTAATTTCTACTGCCGACTGCAGACTTGTCTTGTCTAGTTCACACTTTTTTATTTAATATTCAAAAAGTCGCAAAACCAGTTTAGAGCTATCTCGGATAACCGTTGAGAATTTTTACCTTTTTTCTTCTACTTGATACGATTTTTTGGAACACCCTATATAAAGTTTCAAGTGCAATTTAGAATTCTTTCAGTTATTCTTACACTATCATGTGTTGTATTACATAAAGTAATACACATAAACCAAGACACATGTGTGACAAAACAAGCAAAAGGAAATTGACATGTTAAATAATATTTTTAAAACTTTTAATGAACTAAAATCTTACCTTTAACTGCAGAATCTTCTTTCATGTTAGAAAAGTCATACATTATTATCTGTTGTTTAAAAATATTTTTAAAACTGTTAATGACTAAAATCTTACCTTTAACTGCAGAATCTTCTTTCATGTTAGAAAAGTCACACATTATTATCTGTTGTTTAGTAGGAGCATAATAAACATTATGTTGGCATTCATCAGTCAACCTATAAAGAGGGAAAAGGATACAAACTAATTTAAATTTGTAATTTCTTTAGCGAAAAACAAAAAATCCATAAAAAAGCTTCTTTTCTTTCTATTTAGGTACATAATATCTTTTATCACCACACTGATACATACCGTTAATAACAGGCTTTCGTACAACTATTTTACCAAGTATCAATTGAAATATTTCTTTTCTCCCTGTCTTAACTGCTATTTTCTGAACAAACATCTCTAAATTGCAAAGGATTTACATATTATATTCTATAGGCAAAGAAGAAAGCTACTTTATATTGCTATGAAACACATGTTAATGGATAACTTAATATTTTAATACTTAATAAAAGGACAAAACATACCGCCATTATTGATTGAAGAAATTTTCATTAAAAAAGTACATATCTTTACAATGACGTTTATCAACTTATTTTCAACTGTAAATATATTAAATTTAAGCCTCTTAAATTTTTACGTTGATAATTAGTAATTCAAGAATGAATATGTACTGCAATAATTTATCTGAAAGTGATAGGATCGTAAGCAAAAAAATGCGAAATAAATTACAGAAAATATACCTATGTAATCTTATAATGAGATGTATTACATATTTTTGCCTAATTAAAAAGTAATATTAAATATTTATCTAATAATAAGTAAATAAACCAATTTGTGGAATTTAGGATAACTGTATTTCATTTACTTTACTCAATAGATGCTAGAACTCGATTTGCTTTTCTTATAAATTTTGCTAAAAATGTAATATTACTACAATTTATGAATGTAACAATAATATTAATATAATTATATTATTTTATTGATGTAATGGTTGTAATACTTGTCGCCTATCAAATAGACAACCCATTATGTAACAAAATTACATTTTCACTTGGAAATAAAAAACACATAATTGTAAACATAAAAATGAACGCAAATTTAGGCCTGGCTTGTAGGCCTCCGCCAGTGATTTTATTACTTTTTGCTATTTGCCACGTCGTCTGTTTGAAACATGAAGTTTCGAATCAAATAGATCCTTTCTTCAGAAGATCTGAATTTGAAAGTGAATGTTTTGGACCTTCTGAAGAAGAGAACTTTCAAAGCGTCAACTCTTTTAAATATACGACGTGACAAATTGTCCGTAAGTAAGCAAATCTGTTTTAGATTTAATTGTAACAAACTTTTTAATAATGACAAAAAGCCTTTCAATATATTTATAATAAATAATGACTCCCTCACCAGCTTTTCCTCTTTAATTATTAATATGGTTTAATCTTGTACTTTTATTCTGAATGTACTAAATTTCCTCTTGGTTAAATTGCCTCCTAGTTCAGCTACGAAGTGCATAACTCATAATTGAGACACCAGTATTTTGTTTCCAGTCGGGGGAAAACACTCTCATAACTCCTCTAAGGACTGTCATCTTTCGAAAAGAAGGAAGAACGTTGTCTTTTGAAGTGAAACATTTTCTAGAAGACCTGTTGTGATTATTAGTAAAAACTGAATAAACCGTTTAAAAAATCGGATGCACTAGTACCTTTGACTTTACGACATTGTCTTTTGTTCACCTTATGTATAAAGGAAAATATAAAATTTAACAATTATTAATTAAAAACATGAAGCTCCTATATAGATATAGTAACATAATTTCTGTAAATATTGTGTATAGAGAAAAATATAAAAACTTAAAAATAACGTTTTCACAATGAAGTCAAAAATACTATTCACAAGTTTAAAAGAGATTCTTTCTTAGTGCTTGTGTCTTTGTCTTGTTATTGCTTATTCTGCCTAAATGAAACTTACCAATAATAAAGATAACATGATTAATAACTACTACTTACCCAATGTTTTTATTCCCATTTAACAGCTACATACTTGAGTTTTTTCCTCTTTACATGATGTAATACAAACTGTTGAGTACTACTTTATATTACACCTTATGTTCTCCTTAAACATTTACAGTAAGTCAAGAAAAAATAAAAAGGAACCTTACAGCAATGTGAATACAGTAATACAAATAACAATGCCAACAGAATATTTAACATAACAAAAAAAAAAAAAACAATCCAAGTTGATTTTTAATTACAGGTTTATTTTAACAGTAGTATGTTAATTTAATTATGAAAAGTACATTTTCTTTAAGAGAAGAAACAGCCTGTCAACGAAATAATCTTTAACTTGGTTGAATTTCAAGAAGATAAAAAGGCTGCTTACATTAAGTACTATTAGTATTTAATAGTTACATGGTCAAGCCAATTTCTATATATGTGAATATAAAAATAAATAAGTTTTAAACCAGAAAATTATATTTTCTAAATGCACTACAAGTTCTTTAACATGCAGGCATATGTGGTGTAAACCCATTTCTAGGTTCAGCTAAACGTTGTTTCACTAAAAAGCCAGCTATAATATCAGCAACATGATGTGGCTGATCTTCATGAATTGCATGTCCTGATCTTGGCAATACCTGAAGTTGAAATTTTCCTATAACAATCAAAAAAAGTATATTTACAAAAACAATTCATTACAAAAAAATTATGAATGCTTACCTTGCATCTGACCTACTGTTAAAGATGTATCTAAACCATGAATATTGGCAAGGAGCAATACTTTTGGAGAATGAATATCTAGAAATTTTTGTGATAATCCTTTAAACCATCCAGTCCAAAATGGCTCTGTTTTGCTTAAGTCAATTCTCCATACGTAATTGTTAATTGAAGGATGCCTAAAGTTATCATTGCCATTTGAGGAAATTGCTGGAGGAAGCTTATGACTACTTCCTTCTTGATCATTATTTTTAACTTCATCTTCTGCTTCTTCATCTATTGCATCAGCAGAACGCTGATGAACCATTTTTTTTTGTTTAGGTGGACCTTCAGTTTTAATAACCTTCTCAATTTCAGCATCTTCAGCAGCCAACACTCCTGTTTTAATACTACAAAAACACATGAATAGTTCTAGAAAAATATGCAACTGATTAATGGCATTGTTCATTTACTTTTTTATTTGACCAGGCATAGAAACACGAGCAGCTTCTAAATTATGAGTCTGTCCTCCTCTGAAGCTCCATTGAATAGCATCATCAATAGTTTTAAAACTTGATGGGCGTCCACGTAGAATACTTTGCATTGATGATAAAGATTCAAGAGCTGTTCCTTCAACTACATCAATCACACAAACACCAGCTGCATTGATACGTGATGCTGCTTCAACAGCTACAGCCCCACCTAAGCTGTGACCTACCAAAATAATTGGAGGCATAGATTCTCCATATAAAGTCAATAGAACATCCGTTATATCTCTGTAATAATTTTTATCTTTTATAGAAATATTTAATAAAATAACAAGGTAAATCATACTTTGCTAATGTTTCCAAAGAAAGATCTTCATCATCTTCAGTAACTGTACTACCATGACCTCTCAAGTCAATTGCTATTAATTGACACTCAATTCGATGTATTATTTCTTCCTAAAAATTTAAGGATTACAAATAGTCAATTTCTGTTTACATTTTACATACAGCAAACAATGACCATGTAAGGGCAGAATATCCACCACCATGTATTGAGACCAGCAGAGGACCATTTTCTCCTATTGTATAAACATGAAACTTATTGTTTCCAATAAAGACGTCCTTTTGACTGACAAAATATTTTGACCATTTTATGGGGCTATAATCATTAGAATTTGCTGCAAATCTAAAATTTGTGTTGTAAAATCAACATTATAACCGTTTATATATTACTAATTGCACTTACTTTTTTTGACCCCAAGATAACACACTTTTTCTTAAATTAGACATAACACAGTCAATTTCGCACTTCTTTTTTGTTATTATCACTTTAATCTGATACTTATTACTGCTATTTGACAACCGCAAATACACTGACCAACTGACATTATACAGCCGCCATTGCTTGGCACAAAGATAAATGCAGATAAATGACTAACCACAGATTAGAGAGGTTGACATAGAAATCACGAATAAGAATCCCCACAGAACATAAAGGTATCCGCGGTTAAATTTAAATTGCTACTAGCAATTACATATTAAAAGCAATCTAGATAAAAACTAGGATAAGTATTGTTATTTTCAAGCAGTATCTGTTTTACACAAGAACATTAAAAATGCTTGTAAGTTTGTTTCGTTTTAATCCTCAAGATGCCAATAGTTGAAGAGGTAAGACAATTTAATCGTTTAATTTATATCTGTAAATTTTAAAAATAAATACAGTGAACAGTTTGCTAGTATAAAAAAACTAACGCATACTAATAATTTTCGTTTTTCAATTTTAAAATATAATAAGCACATATTTATTATGTACTGTTTAATAAAATGTTGAAGAATAAACGCAGTTAGATCTTACACATCAATAAATGACTCAGAATATGTATAAAAAAACAGTTTAAAAAATGTATTCAATTTATAATTTCAAAAACAAAATGCAAACATATCACTCAACGCATGAACATTTCTAAATGATATGTAAGTAATACATTTATGAATATGAAGAATAACAAAAAACTTAGATAATTTTGTGAAGAACATAATTTAGGTAATAGAAATATTTACGTTGAGAAACTGTTGCAATACATCGAGATTTAAAAATGTAAAAATTACAAAAATGCAATATATTTCGTTATCCATCAGATTACACATCAGATTATGTACTAAAAACAATAATTTACCCAAATGATGTAAAATGCTGCAATCCACATTACTTAAGTTAAGTAATTTTATTTACAGTGCAGTGTAGCGAAATTGGAAAATGTGGAAAAGCAACAACTTGCTACCCAGATTATATTTTATTCATTCACTCAACCACAAGTTACAAACTTTGATTGATATAATAACGATTAATAATCGTCCAGTCCACACACTCTTTATGTTATTTTTTTTTGCCGAAAATAGAAAACGATTAACTATTTAATATACACATATTCAAAAATGGTCATAGAATGTCTTTCTTTAACGATTAAAACGTGAATATCGCTTCACTCAGAAAACTCAGAGGAGATAATAAAAATATAGCAAAAGGGTCAGGAAAGGGAAGAGAAATGTTATAGGATTGTCTTTTTTCATTTGAAAAAGTAGGTCCATATCCCTATTATTACACTAATGCTAGCAAGTTGTCTCAAGAATAGGACAACCACAACTAGTGGAGCAAACAAAAGCAGTCCCATTGCACATTGGCAGAGACTGTACTTTAGCAGGCGGTAAATGCCGTGGGCGAGGTGAACTTTGAGCACTACTGCACTGACGTTCTGCACGAGCTAGAATACCAGACAGAGCACGCAGAGCGTGATGAGGTGATGGGCAGTGAGAAGATAACGCGGGTCGACTAGATGCCAGACCCGCGGCCCCGTGCTAGAGCAATTTTTCACCGGCCGAACTGGAAGTTCCAGAACTGACAGTGCAATCTTCTCCATTAAGTAGTTGTCAGTTAACTAATTCAACATTAACAAATTTTTTAAGTCTTTCTAAATAAACGTTGTGAAGCTCTACATCATTATGACCGGCACCCTAAAAATTATATTCCTTATTATATAAACACATACTTACTTTTTCTTTATTTTACACATACTACGTAATAGTTATTTATCAATAACTTATAAAGACTGCTTTCCTTTAGCATAAAACCATTATATTCTAATAAAGTATAGTGTCTTCAAAAATTTTATAGAATTTACTGCTATTGCACCAATTAAAATCAATAAATGTATTACTTACTTCCACCCAAAGAGGTTCTACGGCTCTTGGACATTTTTCAAATATATTCAGTCCATGAGAAAAATCAATTACTTCATCTTCAGTACCATGAATTACTAAAACTGGGGACGTCACCTTAGGCACCTTATCAATACTAAAAACAATGCAAATAACATTATTATGTTTTTAAATACATTTTAAAAGATATTAATCTACTGATAGTTAACAAACTCTTATTTAAAAATAAATAAAGGAATAAAGCTTTTATTTAATAGGGACAAAACATTAAAAATTTTTAACATGATTAAATGTTGTATATTCACTGTAGCTTTACCTTGGAAAGGCATCGAAAAACCATGTTCTCTTGGTGTTAGGGAATGCAACTCGCATGCCCGACATTAGAGGAGAATGTAAAATAACTGCTCCTACTTCATATCTTGAGGCCAAATCAACTGTAGGCACTGTACCAATACTCTGCCCATACAAAATAATATTTTCAGGGCTAATACCATACCGAGTACGTAAAGCAAGCCAGGCAGCATCAATGTCTGCATATAAATTTTTTTCAGAAGGTTTACCAGCACTTACACCATAACCTGAGTAGTCATAACTAAAGATGTTACAATTAATTCTGGAGCCCAATCCTAAATAAAAGCTACTCATCTGTCCTAAGTCTACTGCATTTCCATGTGAGAAAAGTAAAGTGAATCTGGCAGTACTACTACACCGAACAAATAAACAAGCAATTCTATTACCACGATTCGTTCTAGTGAAAAAACCTTCTACATTTTCTTTATCTCTTTCGGAGTACTGCCACTCGGCTCTATCAGTTAGACTTAGCGTATACCTGCCAGTACCATCTGCATGGAAATCGTATGTTGGTTCCGGAGGTAAAAATGCTAATTTAGCAGCAATTCTACTAGGACATGGTGGACAACAAAACAAGCAGCACAATTCACTAAAGCTCAGACCATTCATTTTAAATAAAATATGAACGTTTTAACTTAAAAAAAAATGGGAGAAACAAACTATAATAATTATCTAAATAACAACTAAAATAGTGAAACTTTGACGTTCATTGTTGACAACGCCATTTTGAATTTGAAAGGCTAGTTGATTCACAGGTTCACAAGACGTTTGTGAAACTATAGATAACTGTAGATTACTTCAAAAGATAATTAAAGCGCCACTACAGTTAGTTTCTCCAACTATTATTTGACACTTTTAACGTTAGATGACTACTTGCATAATTTACAGCTAGATATAATTTTAGAACTGTTAAAACTTTCTATATCTAAACTGTATCCTCTTTACGATAGATGGCAACAAATACACTTTAAACTTAGCAACTCTATCGTTTGTCATTTCACAGTTACAACAGTGGGTAGTTACACGTATTATTTACATTCACCTATAATTTTAGAGTTACTGAAAGCTTTAGCTTCGCTCTGTTTACCATTGGAGGGCTAGTTCTCGTTTTAAAGTTATCTGCTCAATAACGTCAAAATTTAAATTCGTTATCAAGTATCGGTAAAAACATATTTATTTACGTATAGCGGTATACTATATTAAATAAAACTAATTTGTCATTATTAGTTACTTTTGGTCCACTCTCTACAATATTTTTGAAAGATATTTTAAAAAAAAAGATGTATTATATTTCTATAAATTACGTTTAAGCAAGTAAAATCGAATACAATTAATTGACCCAATTCAATAGAAATAACTAATTTATTAAAAAATAATAACTGTTTTTTTTATTGTCGGTTCAATGACTGGCAAATAAGTGTAAGTAAGGCAATTATAGACACCCTGTATATATACGCGACGTTAACATAATAAGATGAATGTACAGAGTGCACACATAGGATATATATGTATACAGATATAAATATATGTATATACATACCAATTTACGGAACTATGAAACAATAAAAATAATAGCTGAATTAAACGTCAACAATTGCATAAATGAAAGCGTCAACAACCTTAAAAATTTTATTCGATGCGTTCCAATAAAAGTCATGTCACATTACTGCCTTCTTACGCTTATAAATTAACTTTCATTATCCAGTTCGTTTGTTTAATTTCGATCCCACGTTTAGGAAATTGTTAAATTATTATTCGCAATTTACGTCACAGTAGGATATTTTGTTTGACTACGTGAGAAAGTACATGTTCTACTGCATAAAACTGATTCGATATTAGATATTACTGTTGCAAAATTAGCCAACTCTAACATCCCATGCTTGAAACTTTTTAGAGCCACGTGAGGTAAGGCATCACGTTGATTTGCTTAAATTTTATGTATCATAAGATCGCAGCATATGCCAAAAAATTCGTTAATAAACAAACACCACCGTATCTCATAATTTTTTACTTACAGGTAATATATTTACATTATAAATAAGGCACCAATAAACACTACAATTAATAAAAATACAGTCTTAATTATATCAGGCGTTGTTGAAAATTTCTAGATTTTCGGGACGTTCTTTAATATAAAATAGGCAAGTGGGAAGGTCGTTTGCATATCTTAATAATAATATGAGAAGTGTAATGAACTTTGGACAGAACAATGAGCTATAAAAAGGCAACATAACAGTGTTGATAGCTCAACAATTATATCAAAATTAAGCAAATTTACACGTTATGATCACCAATTATATAAAAAAGTTTTTTAAATGAACGTCATGTTTCTTGAAAAAGAAAATTTTAATACTGTATGAAGTTTTGAAATCATTCATAAAAAGGAAGCAGCAATTTCAAAACATTAATTCAATTATCATTCTCTCTTCTAGTTGGTAGCTACATCGATTCGTTATCATATGAATACGTTACTAGGTCGTGAACACTAATCAGGAGATTACGAAGACGTAATGTATACGTATTATTTTTATCATGCATCTAAATTGCCAGATTATATAAAATTACTAAAATATCAAAGAAATTATTCCAAATAAAAACTGTTAATGAAAATTCTTATTTAACAAGCGGATATCTGTACTGTTCTCTGAAAGAGTTAAGGACATAAAAGATAAGTTAATTACTTATTATCGTAATACACGAACGAGAAAATTGTTTATTAGTTTAACTTCTCCATATTTTCTTTCAATAATCAATTTAGCATGATATTTGATTTTTTTAAAAAAGAAAAATGAAAATTACACTGTACAAGCAACAAATAATTTTACCTAATGTGCAATACATTTGTAATTGTAAATCTGATATATTAATACGTAAACGTCCAAGTAAAAAAGGTATTGCATCAGTCGGGAATTGAACTTCGCTCGCTTGGCATGTGGGTAATACAAACGGTTGGTTTCAGTGCATTAGTATTTAGTAATCTAGTATTTATAATTAGATTTATATTTTTAACAAATATAGAGTTAGTTAGTTAGTTAGTTAGTTATATGTGTTATATCCTATTATAAGAAATGTCAATTTAATTCTGTATGTATTGTATACTCGACCCCACGGTTAAAATGCAAATGCATTCTCTAAAAAAAGATTTGGGTTTGAATTGCTGTAACCAATAGCGGCACATTTGTCACGACTAGAGTAATAAAGTCCTAGATTTTTTTTTGTAATACTTACATCTATTGCCCCATTCTGGTTTCGATCACCCTCGACCCTGGTCATTTCGTCTCAATTTAACTTCTTTCTTAGGCTTATCTTGCTGTAAATAGAATGGTAGTTGTGGAGACGAGGTAAATAATAGACTAAGTCGTCTATTTTATCTGATATCAGATTGTTCATTCACGTGTGTCTTTGAATCGAAGGGACAGCTATTGTCTAATTTACATAAGACATTCGGAATTCTGTACGGCGAAACTATTATATTATTATTACTAAAATAATGCATTAAAATTTTCTAATCATATTATTTACTACTTTTGTACAATAAAAAACAATTAAAATGCTGGATTATGATATTTGAAATAAATAAATTCTCTGTTTGTATATAGAAAAAATATGTAACGTATGTAGCTCCAGAATATTTATTTATTTATTGATTGTTTTTTTTTTTTGTAAATAAATGAGAGTGAAGAAAAAAACAAAACCAGTACATAATTTACTAGTTTTGTACAATAAAAAACAATTAAAGTACTGAATTATGATATTTGAAATAAAACATTTACCTAATTAGTAGGAGACGTCCGTTTTGATTCACTGCAATATTCTAGAAATTTTCTGTTTGTATATAGAAAAAATATGTAACGTATGTAGCTCCAGAATATTAATTTATTTATTGATTGTTTTTTTTTTGTAAATAAATGAGAGTGAAGAAAAAACCAAAACCAGTACATAATTTACTAGTTTTGTACAATAAAAAACAATTAAAGTACTGAATTATGATATTTGAAATAAAACATTTACCTAATTAGTAGGAGACGTCCGTTTTGATTCACTGCAATATTCTAGAAATTTTCTGTTTGTATATAGAAAAAATATGTAACATATGTAGCTCCAGGATATTTATTTATTGATTGTTTTTTTTTTTTTTTTAATAAATGAGAGTGAAGAGGAAACCAAAACCAGTAATAAAATTAACGGCGAGGTATATTCACTTATGTAGACAACTATATACAACTTGAAAAATACAATAAATAGTAGAAATAAATAAAGGAGAAAGGATATCAGCACCTGAAATTGGTGAGGTGTATAGTCAGTCGGGTTGCGGGAAGACCGCACTGTCAGTTACGGTAGAATATTCGTATTCCAGAAATGTTGTCGATTCTCCCGCATAATCTTCGTCCAGCGACGCTTCTTCCAAAGGACTAGGTGAAGTGGAGGTCGTAGTTGTTGTAGACGACGTTGTTGTTGTTGTTGTTGTTAGTGTAGATGTTGTTGTGCTACTTGTTGAAGATGATGTCGTTCTTCCATGCAAAAGGGGTTTTCTTATTTTTGCACCTTTCGGATGCCTTCTTTTTTTAGCACCGTTATTTAATGTCACTTTATCACCAGTTTTAGTCTTTTGCCTCTTTTTTTCAGTCACATCAACTCTTTGGCACTCATCACTATCTCCAGGCACGCACTTACTATTACTACTATTAATATTAACGCTACTGTTTCTAACGGGTACTTCTTCCAGTTGATGGGAAATTTGCGTGTGCGTTTTCGAACACGCCGTCATTATTTGTCCTCCTCTTTTCTCGCCATCAGGAGGACATTTTCGTTTTTTCTTCTTTCGTTTTTTCCTTTTTCGACAGCGTGGTAGATGCGACGTTGGTGGATTTACGGTAGACGATAAATGATAATGATGATGGTTATGAGTAGCCGACTCCATGGTTGGGGAAACTGCACACAAATGCCCTCCGTGATGACGCAGGGGGTGCAATTCCTCCGCACGTTCCGGGGAAACGCCACGAGTTAAAACGCGTGTAAATGACGAAAGACGTCCCAATTGCTGACGCGCCCTTAACATCACCTTACGAGGTTGACCTCTTTTATTTAATGCGAGATAAAGAGTTCTTCTCTCATTCGAATACTTTGCTGACGAATACGTATTATAGTGATGTTGCTCGATCATTTCGTTAAAGACACATTCGTCCCTAAATTCCCTCTGAAACAAAAGAAAACAATCCTGTCACTACGCTTTTTTTTACACAAACATACAAACACCTATTTAAATAATGTTAGTCAGTATTCCCTACATAAATTACATCTTAAGCCAGATATATACAAAATGGCTTATTTAAAGTATTTAAATACAAAATGTATATCCTTTTTTGATTTACTATTTCAAATGCAGAATACAAAATAGTTAAAAATTAAATATTTGAAGAATTTTTAGTAGGGGTAAATTTTTAAATACATTAATGGGATATTTATTATTGAATTGAACAGTAACAAATTTTTTCTTCCTTGTATGAGCTAATCTGAGGTGGGTATAAATTAATTCAATAATTAATATCGCATTAGTGTATTTACAAAATAGTTTTTCCTTGTTGGATGCGTTTGACAGGTGGTGTTATAGGTGGTTGTTGAAAATATGATGAATAGAGAACGTAGAAGTGAGTAGAGCGATATGGAAGTAAATATGGAAAATGAGAGATAGATACATATTAGAGGCAGAAATAGAAGTAAAAAGTGGCAGAGGCAAGCTCATATTTGATTATTGTTCGTAAATAGTTAGTCGCTGCCGTACAACCTACGTTCACATTGTCAACGCAGTACTACCACTGAGGATGTCAGCCGCAGTAACCGACGAAACGTCTGGACTTAGACCACGGCCCTACAGCCCGAAAAGCCTTTGTTCTTATATTGAAGAAGATGTATTTATTGAGATACAAAGTTTACAAAAGAATTTACTGTTTCAGATCGTTTTGAATAAAACATAAAATAAAAATGAAAATTTTATTTCAAAAATGTTAAAAACACCATACTGTTATAGGAGGGAGTCCACGAATAATATCATGGGGTTTAAAAGTAGCTAAAGCAGCCCCTACCCTTACTAAACAAGACAGGTTAGCAAAGTCTCTTGTATTAGGTTTCGTTGATTTTTTTATAAAACACTTGATCGGTGATGTCGGCGAAATTTAACGGCAGTATTTTGCATTTTATATATATAGAAAATACACCCGGAAAAATATTTTAAAATCAAATATAGAATGCTTTTCTCGAAAAGGTATTTAAATGCAAAACAGAAATAGATATTTTGCATTTTCGATTTGCATTTTAAATGCGAGTATTTCAAATAAGTCACAACTCTGATCTTAAGGCACACATATGTTATACTGTACGTATTGTTAAGTGTTAACAACAATGTGAAATAATAACACAGGAAAGAAAGGAACAAAGCGTAAATATAAGAAAAATCTACCATTATCTCACGCTCAACGTTTACTGTTGTAATCTGTATAAATTAACACATCCTACTATGTATTATTTATTATACGATAGAAAAGTGGACTCTTAATGTTAGAATTCAATTCACTCGAACAATTGGAGATTCCATGTACTTACCTATAAAATTAAATAAACTTAATTTAAAAGGGAAAATATAATATGGAGGAAAAGTATAATATGTTTATGTACAATTAAATTTATTCTGATTGACTGTTATGAAGCAATGAGTATGTGGGCATATGTCTGATGGATGTACCCATGAAGAATTCAATACCAGTACTAAATTAATGTTTCTTTGATTCCCGTCTCGCCAGTAAACTTTAATTGGAGAGTGTGATTGTAATGATAAGCATTAAATGACATTGCTCCTTTCACAACAATTTATTTTTAATAAATAATTACTCGTCAACTTTCAATTCAACTCGTTATTTAATTCTACACTTAATTAATTGGTATCAATCTTTTAATTTATCATCCAAGTTTTACATTTTTAATTAAAAAAATTATACACAGTTAGTTATATATATATATATAAGTCAATCGTGAAGTACTGCAAATAAAGCTGGCAAAAAAATAATTGTTTCAATTACAATAAATAAATTGGTTTTGTTATTATTTTTTGTTTTTGTATAAACCTTGAGCTTTTTTAGACGACGACTAGACGTTATAAGTATACCTAGGTAAAAATTCCAAAACCATTTTACCATTGATAATGAATAAATAATTAATCCTTTTAATGTTTGTTACCTAAACAGTTGAAAAGCATGATAATCGTATTATTTTCAGGTTTCGTTCGGGTGTTAATGCGAGCAGATTTTAAAAAGTCAAATTATGTCGATGTCAGTGCCAGTTTGGCTAATGTCAGCCGACATGCTTTTGTTATTATTATTGTGTTAGCGGACTAATGAAAGCGATTATAAATTCAGAATGTCGGAAAGATTTATTTTTTTCTGAGAAGGTACTTAATAAATTTGCATGCACGACGCGATACCACGGCTGTGTTAATACCGGTCGGTACGATCTTCTTTTGATAAATTAATATCTTTCATTCAGTATTATGTATACTATAGACGAGCGGAGAATAACATGCTTAGGTATGGTCTGTCAGAATTAAATCCATCATGAAAAGAAAAAAAAACGTAAAAGAATTAGTTAGGTATCTCTGAAATAGTTTCTTTACGGTATTTGTTGGTAAACGTCGTGTTTAATTTCATAGTTTAATAAAGGGAAAAAAATGACAACATTAACCATACTTAAATAGGTGTCATACAGCAACAAACAAGATATTTGGTACAACTATCGGTTCTTATCAAAATTATAGGACTAATGGGAATAACTAGTTATTTACACTATACAAATGAAATTAGTTAACCATATAGTAAGTTCTTTAACCCCAATTTTAATATTAAACAGACTAAGTAAGTCAGATTTTATTGTTGGTAAGATTACACTAAAGTAAAGTAGTAATTTTAATTGCTCAAGTGATAAAAAAAAACATAAATCAGATGGTATTATAAATAACCGTTTTTTATAATCTCCCGCTATACGTCGTTTATAATACCTATATTATGTAATCTAAGTATTTACGATTTATAAATTTATAAGTTATAAATTAATAAACACCTGTCTGTTTAACAATTAGCTATTTATATGCAGGTATTTCAAAACACAAGACATTTTTTCCGAAAACTTGAAAATTTAATAAATAAAATATGTAATTATTTATAATATTATACCTGACATTTTTGAACCGGGAAACTATTCTTAAATATATAAAAAAAATGATTTCAGGAAGTATGTATCATCTTATTGGCATATGACCGTTCGGTTTACTTATGCCAGACAATTAATTATAGCCCAACACTAAAACATTAACTGGATGAGGTGGAATTGAAACGAACATATTTATTTATAACTTTCGACCAATTGTCGACAATATAAATATATATATTCCGACCTACTTAGGGTCACTATGCATCTACTATTATAAATAAATTTCAGCAAGCATTCGGGATATTTTAAGGAATTTTATATTACCCTATTACCATTGCCACTTGTGGCTTTTCAACAATAAATAAATCATTAGCAACACTACTGAAAATTGAAAACTATTAAAAAATATTTTACGACATAATTACTGCTCATGACTGTATGTTTCTGCTATTACTAGTTGAACCCGTCCAAATACCGTTATCGGTTATGCATAGCACTTACATTTTAATCATGGCGAAATAGCCACAATATATCTATTAGCGTTATAATCGAATATTTACATTTAAACAAACCGAGACGATAAAAATTCTCAAGTTTTAATTGAAAATTCCATTTAAAGGACAACATCCTGGATATTAGTTAGTTCCAGTTTTTACTTAGACGTTTAAATGGTCAACTAATTGTAGAATATTGTATGTTCGCATGAGATAGCTACACCGATTTGATTTACAAATCTACCTACGCTAGCACCATAGAACTAGACTTTATTTAGCAGAAACACTTGAAACAAAAAATAAAAATCTAGTCCAACCATAACCTGACTTAATCCAACAAACGAGTAGACATTTCGCACCATAGAATTAACACATTATTATATAGTGGTTATGATTATAATTATTGATAATACAATCACATTTACATGTAGGTACCCTTTTCGTTTAAATTGAAGTGGTAGTAAATTTTGTAATTTTTATTACATATCTATAGGTGTACTTTAAAAGTAAAATTAATTACTGATCTTACTATTTCTTATTAAGGAATAAATGGCGAAAATTTAGTTGATTTAATAACTTCTCGATTCGTTTTTGTACAGAAACCTCATTATAGCTTGTATTCATACCACGTGCAATAGCCACTTAAACATACACGCAAGACATTAAACAACCTTCCAATTTCGAGAACGTGTTCATAAAATTTATGAAGGGTTGAGTTTAATAAAATCAATTTTGAAACGCCCTGACTGATTTTCTTCCCACAAACATCCAACCATCTGGGGAATTAATTTGTTCATCCGATAAACTTGATGTTTTTTAACAGTTAAAAAAATTAATGGCGATGGAAAATAATTAAGAAATGAAGGTGACTTTCTCACACTTGTGAAGCTAATTATGTAGGTATACTTAATTAGTGGGGTTTTGGGTATTCGTAGATAAGAAAATTTTAAAACAAGACCAATATAAACAAACGAAAGAAAAAAACTCAACAGTCTGTCTTCCCTACTGTAAAAATATATTAAACAAATTAAACTGTATTACTTATTTAGGTAATGTCTGAATCACTTTAGTAAAAAACATACAACAAATCAATAATAAATATGTTTCTTTTAGAACAAATAGTACTTGAGGAAAACATCTACCCAATAACAAATGTTAAATAGGCAAACATATAAATTCAGGTGTTTATGTTTTAAATTGTCAAGAATGTAAAAAAGTGCATATTGGTCACACAGGACGTTCATTTAAAACACGTATTCAAGGACACCACAGAGATTATATTAATAAAACAACGTTATCAACTTATGCAGAATATTTAAAAAATAATAATGATAATTTAGATTACAAATATAAAATTCTTCATTTTCAGAACAAGGGCTAAAAAAATAAAATATATTTATTTGAAATTCTGGAAATAAACAGATTCAAAAAACAAAATAAAGTCCTAAATGACCAATTGGATGTCAAAAATTTTTCTTTTTAATTCTTAGCATTATGTAAAAATTATGCCCTCCATAATTATGTATTATATTAAATTGTAACTTAGATTAAGTTTGTTTAATTTTCACCAGAAGAAGCTGTTGTACAGCGAAACAATTGTAGTGACAGTGTTCAACATAATTCTTGAAGCTTTTTCTTTAAATTATTGTTAGTCTAAAATAATTTACCTAAATATTACTGAAAAAATAAGATGACATTTTTAATATTAATAATAACATATTCGATGAAGAAAAAGAAAAAAGTGAAAATTGTTACTTTTTGTACCTATTTAAGTTTGAAAATTGTGGACCAAAATAAAATTGTTCTACTATTTAGGTATTTCAATGCAGTGGGCACGGGTCAAACTCGCACCCGTCCAGTAATTTATTGTCAAAATACATTTTTTATTAGATACATTAAGATGGGTTATAGACGAACTGCAATAAATTTTCTTTAATGTTGATTTTTTAAGTAAGAAGTGTGTGCTCAGAAGGGGTGAAGGAAAGCTAAAGAAGAGACTTATAAGCGATCTTCAATCGGGTTGATGTCAGCATAATTTTACTACACCCTGTTGAGATAATCCTCGAAACCCTTTAACATTGTCGCCGGATCGACGTAATTATGGAGGGCATTAAGATAAGAGTGATAGGGCTCCCCTTTTCAATCTTCTCCATTGAATTATTTTACCGCTTTTATTTATAACTTAATCAAATCGTTGGCAGGTTAATAAAATTAACATCACAAACAAAAATTTACGTCGGCCGCGGCGTTACAGCAACTAACACGAAAAAACATTTTTAATACATATTATAAGAATAATCCCTGACATTTTTGTTTCCTTTGCCTACATACCAGCAGGACGCGAAGTAAATAATAATATGTATGTACAAGGGTGGTCTGAAAAGTTTCCGACCTTAACGTGAAGATGGGAGCACTCGTCAATAAAAACTAGGGAATGTAGTTGTGCTCCTTTTGAGAGGCACTCACCAAAATCGTTTGACAATCGATATTGAAACTATGTAGCAAATTAAAAAATAAATAAAGAAAAAATTACCGGTGAGACGGAAGTTGCCACTAAAAATAAAGATCTATCTACTACAAAATTGAGGTTTCAAAAGTAAACAAACAATCTTGCCACCAGGTTATGGATATGAAAATGGTCACTATGTGCCTTACATATATTGTATATTGAGAAATAAACAATCACAAATATACGAAAAATTACTTAATCTGTTAAAATACAAAAATTTAAAGGATTTTATTAATTACTGTTAAATAAATGCCATAAAATATCAATAAAGTATTTTCCTGTCTCATTAGAATAATTTCCACCTATTAGATGTTAGTGGCACAATCGATTGTACCTTTTCAAAGACCCTTTTTGGTCAGTGGCAAGATCAGTTGTACCTTTTTTGGTCAGGTATAATTTGGTGGCACCTTCGGCTACGCCCAAAATTACTTGTATGATTGTTAGGTCGGAAACTTTCCAGACCACCCTCGTATGTAGGTACTTAATCTGTTAAAATCCAAAATTTTAAAGGATTTTATTAACTACTGTTAAATAAATGCCATAAAATATCAATAAAGTATTTTCCTTTCTCACTAGAATAATTTCTACCTATTAGGTGTTAGTGGCACAATCGGTTGTACCTTTTGAAAGACCCTTTTTGGTCAGTGGCAAGATCAGTTGTACCTTTTTTGGTCAGGTATAATTTGGTGGCACCTTCGGCTACGCCCAAAATTACTTGTATGATTGTTAGGTCGGAAACTTTCCAGACCACCCTCGTATGTAGGTACTTAATCTGTTAAAATCCAAAATTTTAAAGGATTTTATTATCTACTGTTAAATAAATGCCATAAAATATCAATAAAGTTTTTTCCTTTCTCACTAGAATAATTTCTACCTATTAGGTGTTAGTGGCACAATCGGTTGTACCTTTTGAAAGACCCTTTTTGGTCAGTGGCAAGATCAGTTGTACCTTTTTTGGTCAGGTATAATTTGGTGGCACCTTCGGCTACGCCCAAAATTACTTGTATGATTGTTAGGTCGGAAACTTTCCAGACCACCCTCGTATGTAGGTACTTAATCTGTTAAAATCCAAAATTTTAAAGGATTTTATTATCTACTGTTAAATAAATGCCATAAAATATCAATAAAGTTTTTTCCTTTCTCACTAGAATAATTTCTACCTATTAGGTGTTAGTGGCACAATCGGTTGTACCTTTTGAAAGACCCTTTTTGGTCAGTGGCAAGATCAGTTGTACCTTTTTTGGTCAGGCATAATTTGGTGGCACCTTCGGCTACGCCCAAAATTACTTGTATGATTGTTAGGTCGGAAAATTTCCAGACCACCCTCGTATGTAGGTACTTAATCTGTTAAAATCCAAAATTTTAAAGGATTTTATTAACTACTGTTAAATAAATGCCATAAAATATCAATAAAGTATTTTCCTTTCTCACTAGAATAATTTCTACCTATTAGGTGTTAGTGGCACAATCGGTTGTACCTTTTCAAAGACCCTTTTTGGTCAGTGGCAAGATCAGTTGTACCTTTTTTGGTCAGGTATAATTTGGTGGCACCTTCGGCTACGCCCAAAATTACTTGTATGATTGTTAGGTCGGAAACTTTCCTGACCACCCTCGTATGTAAGTACTTATACGTCGTACCTGATGTATATTTACGATATATGTAAATTTGAATGAAGAAAATTTTTTTTCGTTTTCACAACCGCCTCTGCCAACATTTAAATACGTTGATAATGAATAAGGTATGTTCGAGCATACTATCATGATCACGATGTTATCGATATTCAAATCTTCGCCAAACACGCCTTTAATAAGCGGTTACAGACCTGAATGACAAACGAATTAGGTACTTCCGCCTACTTAAAAGTTATTTCGCGTGCGAACAAAAAATACACGTCAATTCTCAACTTTTTAAACAGTGGAGAACCTAATGAGCGTAATTGCTTTGATACTTGACGAATATCAAATTGCAACGTTTCTACTACACAACTCCTCCTCCTGTTTAATTGATAAAAGAGTTGCGACAAAGACTAGAAAATTACAACGGGTTCAGTGAATTCTGTTCCCAAGGCAGACGAGCGTTACTCATCATCGTTTACAACGAGGAAGTATTTTAAAAAGCACTAATTACTAGCAACTTCTCTGACTCGTTTAATGTTAAAAATTAATGCTTAAATGTAATTATTATTACCCGGAAATTAATATATCAAATAGTAATCGATGAGCGTGAGTAAATGGTATAATAATAGAAAAAATTAAATAGATTTCTTTATGTCAAAATTTTTAACAGCAATCAACCACCATGGAAAGTAAGTTTCAGGGAGTAAAATACGAGGCATGTTTTCTAAGTAAGTACCGTTTTGAAATTCTGCCGCCGCATGCGCACTGAGTACCTACATCTCTCATCTGCGTACTGACGCCATTACAGTCTGATTCGCCCTTGTTTACTGAGTGTTTAAGATACCGCCGACTGTGAAATCCGGACTGTTATATGATTTCTTAGTGCTAAAGGACTAAAGCCGATTGATATTCATCGTGAGATCTGTGCAGTTCACGGACAAAACATTATGAGTGATGGAATGGTAAGGAGAGCATTTAAAGATGTGGCTAATCGGGCCAAAGATCTCATCACATTTTTTCTCTGGGAAACTCTAGATCATCCTCCGTACAGCCCTGATCTGGCACCCAGCGACTATCATTTGTTTGTTCCTGCACTTGAAGAAACATCTGGGCGGTCAGCGTCTTCAAGAGAATGACGAAGTCAAAACAGTTGTAATGCAGTGATTAACAGTTAACAAGTCAGGCGGCAGAGTTCTATGAGAAGGGTATTCAAAAACTAGTCAAACGTTATGACACGTGCGTGCCTCAATATTGAAGGAAATTATGTAGAAAAGTAGATTAAGGTACAGGCTTTCATGTAAAAATAAAATTATTAAGATATCTTTGCACGTTTTTTTAATTAATTTCAAAACTGTACTTACGTAAAAAACATGCTTCGTATTAAAAAATTGTCGATTTCTTTACACAATCGATAGATGGACTGTAATAATTATATTATATCAAGTTCCTTTTACGTAATAAGTTCAATTTGGTGTACTAAAGTTCGAAATCACCATGCACATCTGCAGTGACAACATGTTGAAGATTAGGTTAGATTTCGAGGTATAACCTTCACCCACGTTGTTATCGCAATACCACTGATGATGTCAGCCGTAGTTGGTGACGAAACGTCTTGACCTAACCGTTCATTTTCATCTTGATCAGCTCACTTTTTAAAAATTTATCCTTGCGCTAATTTAACGTTTCTAAATGTAGTGATATGAAGTGGCGGGAGGCGATTTTACAGTTTTTGTCTGTCTGTCTGTCTGTCTGTTTGTTCCGGCTAATCTCTGAAACGGCTGGACCGATTTTGACGGGACTTTCATTGGCAGATAGCTAATGTAATAAGGAGTAACGTAAGCTATTTTTAATAAATAGTTATTAATTTCTAAAATAAAAGTAGCCTAAGTTACTCCTTATTACATTAGCTATCTGCTAATGAAAGTATCGTTAAAATCGGTCCAGCCGTTTCAGAGATTAGTCGGAACAAACAGACAAAAATTAAAAAGAAATGTTATTTTGGTATATGTACAGTGTATGCATCCATATGAATTTAATAAAAAGTGGTTATTTTAATATTACAAACAGACACTTCAATTTTGTTTATATGTATAGATTCACAAGTAATTCAAAAACACTTGCAAACATTGCTTCTCCTGTTTTCACTCCACCATTTAAGCTTTTGAGGCGGTTTACTGTTAAAAATTCTTACCAAGTTAAATTAATAATCGACAACTAAATATTGTAAATAGATTTCACTTACCGATCCATAGAGTAGACCACAATTATCCATACACAAATACTGGCACGTTGCAACCCCTTGAATCTTCAGTTTCCCAATACCGACGGAAATCCTATGTAGTATTGCTGAAACAAATGAAAGACGATTAGTATTTTAAAAATATTTTAACGGTTAACAAAGCAAAAATAACATTGCTTAACAACAGAAAACTTGACTTTATTAACAAAATTAACTGGTTATTTACACAAAATTTAAGAGGGGCATAAAACATCCGATGTAAAGGAGAATAACTGTGTTTCTGAGAACAGTAAGTGAGGACATAAAACTTAAAAGGTTGTTGACGGATCCTGAACCTTCTTCTGTTCTTTATTAAAACTTCATTTAAGTGACTTAATTATCCAACGGTAAAATTTAAGACGACATCGTTGTTAAGTATTATGCGCGGCTTTCAGGGCCAAAGTTTAGATAGTTAAAGGTAAAGTACGAATCGCAAAGCTTTGCCATTTAATGAAAACAAGTTTTAAGAACTCTCTCCAGGATGCGAAACAATGTAACTTTTAATATGATACACATAGTAACGACTTTTTGTTTTTTTTTTTTTTAATTTTGCTCAATATTGTTGCGAAAATAGGTATCTAACTGAAAAAAGGTTTCGGATAAGCTTTGTTGGCCAACAATGTGGTCACTACAATATTTGAACGTTAAAGTGATACGATAATTTTGCACTTGGTGGTTTCATAAGTAATAAGGTGGCTGGCTAATGGTCGAGGAATATAAATAAGAAACAATATTTTCGTAATATTAAAACACACATGGGTACATAATTATGTCAGTATGAAATTAATTATACTGACTCAGGGTTATATAAATCAAAATGAAATTTCATTGAATTCAACTGTTCAAAGTTATTGATCAAACGTTTTCCTTTGTTAGCCCTTCACAAAACCTTTACATAAAATTAAGAAAGATGGACTGATAAGGACCGTTTTTATTTTTATTCTAACCTTTGAAGAAAAATATTGTTCTAAATAAACCGATCTGAATACTTAGAGTAATTCAAGATGATTTATTCCTTTATTTTATCGTTATTAGTCTTGTCACTTCACACTTTATACAGGCTTAAGACTGGCAACAATGCTGATGGAAATTGGCGTGTTTAAAAGGTTTTACAGCAAAACAGCTTAACAACAACCTAAACTCTTTTTTTGTGTGTTTAATTCCCACCAGCTACTCGTGCTGGCGGGCGGGCGGTCCCTCCGACATACACTGTAGTGTAAAGCCGGAGGGTAGGGCATAAGGCCCTCTACAGCCTCCTTTCAGGAATCGTGGGAATGGGTGGTTGGTGTGGTTAGGGAGAGAAAGATGAGACGGATGAAATGAAGACAGAAGAGATGTGGAATATTACTGCCCCAGACTTTGCCTAAATGGTCCAAGGAAACCACAGAAAACTTGGGCCAGAGCAGCCAGACCCGGGTTCGAACCGGTGACCTCCCGAATGCTAAGCAATGATCTAGAGCACTTGATCACGCCGCTTCGTACAACATAACCTAACCTAACCTAACCTAATCTAACCTAACCTAACCTAACCTAACCTAACCTAACCTAACCTAACCTAACCATACCATCATAATGTACCACAGAGGGGTGCAGTTCGATATGAAATAATAATGACATAAAACTTAAGATTGACAAACAATGCATGTCTAATCTAATAACAAGCCACCACCTGCAGTATCGACAAAATGCACCAAACGGGAACTTATTATCTCTCTGCTTTGACGACGCTCGAGTTGCAACGCCCGAAATGTGAAAATACCTTCAGGATATATAGTTTCCATAGCACTTTTTAACACAGGTATAAAAACAGTTGATTTTATGTATTTACTTTTATTTTGTATACCAATACTGTTAAAGGCGAAAAAAGGTATCAATAAATTCGATAAAAATTGTGAAACGTTCACATGGTTGTCTTTTTTTATGTAAGTGTAGACATGTTGAAATTAAAAAATATATAGCCAACATTTATATGAAATATGATAATTGAGTGTGGGCGCATTTGAATGTTTTAATTTTCCACGATTTGAATTCAAATTTCATCCAACTAGCGCATATAGAAGTCTTCATCACAGCAAATAACGTCTTCGGGTTTAATTAGCTTTTAGAGGTAGCGGCAGCCATCAAGAAATGCGGAAACTTCACAAAACAATCTATTAAAATTGTTTACGAGATACTCAGTTACACGAAGAGGAAGTCCTTTATGTTATTTTACATTAAGTGTATCGTGGTTTCTATTATTATTATTATTATTATATTATAGCTACCTGAACACTGCGTCTGTAGAGTAACGTAATAAACAATTCATAGTGAAAAAGAATTGCCGAAGATTCAACTACAATACAAAACTAATTTAAATTTATTATTTAATATTTTACAATTTGCATAAATCGCGATTCGTAAAGAAAATATTGACGTTGTCTTCTCAAAAGTTTATAAATAAAATGTGTACTTTATTTTTATTTTTTTGTCGTCATAATTTCCTGGTTTAAAGCTGCCAAAATTTCACGCACACAAATTGTGTGATTACGATAAAGTCACTTTGCCAAAGTTCCTTAACACAAACACTAAGTGTCTGTATTAGTTTAAACAACGGACAACGTATAACTATGTTTCAGCTTGCAAAATCGTTGCTTTCAACAGTTGTCATTTTCTTCTTTTAGTTCTTGGCACTCAACACACGCTTTAAATGCGTACAGTCCATTATCAAAAATGGTGTTCTTCACTGTAAAAGGATATCAATTTAAAGAGACAACGAATAAAATCCAATGGATGTTTTCAAGGGTAGAGCAACTTCTGAGAATTTTTGTAAACTTGCCAAATTTTATTTACATTTTACAATTCTCTGACTCGAGAGACCAGTAGACCAGTCAGTCAGTATATATATACATTCATAAGATCATAAGATTAAATATTACGATTTTGAAACACATCTTTCTGAGAATAATTTTGTCTTTATAGAAATGCTTATAATATGAATAAGAATACTTAACGATTCCGTAAGAAAACGGAAAAAATAGATACCTAGAATAGATGGACACCATTTCTCATAACTTACTGTATATAAACACTTACATTATACCAAACATATGCACATTTTAATTAGATGTTATATGTGCCAAAGTGCGTCTTTCATCATAATCCCAAGCAATAAAAGTTTTATTCTTTTTTTAAACACTGAAGTAGAGACTTAAGTTGTCCGAGTTACAATTACTAATTATTATCGTTTGAGCACTTTTCATAGTACATTACCGCCGTGGAATTAATTTAAATTTAGTATATATCGTTGGGCCATTTTAATTGGTGAGTTTTAAAAAGAGAAGCATTATGCAATCGAGACGTTTAATTAATTTTGCGAATAAAATTGCATTCCAGTAGAAACAATTTTATTATACAAGTGAGGAAGTAAAGTGAGACTTGTTTATTGAGGAATTTAAAAAAGAAAATAAGAAATGCAATGTCATCGATACCTACACGCTACCGGGATGCGATAAGAAAATTATATTTCAGCTTCGAAACTACTCTTACTTAGTATCTTATCTAGCCCCGATGTCTGATTTGAACTAAGGTAAAAAACGTAAATGTATGATGGTACTTTATCAATGTTTCTAAACTAATACCACTACATTTTCTGCAGGTGCAGGTTGTATTTTAAAGCAGCTCGTTCACCTACTCGATTTACCACGATTTTTCTTACTTTTCTTCCATAAACGTTACAAGGTGTTTTTCCTAAAGAATTTTCCCTGATCATTCCCCACTTCCAGTACAATTTATCATATTTTTCTCTAATTTAGGAAATTTTATTCAATCATACGATTAAAATATCTTGTTTTTATTATTTTTAATTAAATCCGATTATAATCATCACCATCATCTTTATCATTTATAAACTAAATTGTATTTTCATTGCTAAATATCTCATTATCATTTTTAAAACTACAGTGATATCAATAATAGTCAAAAAAGATACAGAGGTTTTAAATATAATATTTAATAATATTCATATATTTAGTATGTACATTACATTAAAAAAAAAATAGTTTTACAGCCAGTCTTCAGTGGAATCATTCTCAAATTCTTTATATCCATAACAAAAATAATAAAAAATAATTTTAACGAAACTATTTTTTTCTACATTTTTTGTTGCGAAATCTTGAATTAAATTGTATAAGTTCACTGATTTAAGTAAACGTTTTCTATATACGTACATTGATAAATTGGTCTCATGAAAACGAGGCCCCCTTATTAATGGGGCCCGGGGCTATAGCCCCCTAAAGACGACACTGTGTGTATAACCGAGAATCGAATTAAAGTTTAAAAATAAGAAAGAAAAGAAATTTTAAAAAGAAAAATAATATAAATTAAAAACGTTTGAACACAAATTAATACATTTTTGTTATTGTTTTAATATTTTTATGCATTTATGAAAAATAAAAATTGAGAACAACATTAAAAGATAAAAGGTATATATTTTCACAAAAATGCGGGAATCTAAACAAAATCAATAATTAATAAAATAATTTACTTATATATACCCTACTATTGATGCTTCTACAATAAAAATAAATGAATTAAAATAATAATAAGTTCCCTAATTGTTCACGGTTTCATTAAATTTCCCGGCCAACGGCAAATATTAAAATTAAAAAAACAGTGAGAAACTGGAATGTTCAATTATTCTTTTTTGATGTTTTCTATTAATAACCCCTTATCCATATTAAATTCATACCATGAGGTATATACCAAGTAAATCATTTAAACTAATAAGATTTCTCGCTAAAATAGTGAAAACACTCAATTTAACTGCACTGTAACTCGCAATTTTTGAATTTGAACTTTAAGAACACGACCGGAATTCATAGTAGAATGATGATTCGGGCTTGTAGGCCGTGGTCGATGTGAACGGTTTCGTCCAGACGTTTTGTCGGCAACTGCGGATGACATCTTCAGCGGGTGCTGTGTTGACTACGTGTGCGAAAATAATACCTCGAAGTCTCGGCAGCGACTGACTGAAGATGTCAGCCGCAGTTGCCGACGAAACCGTTCACATCGACCACGGCCTACAAGCCCGAATCATCATTTTACTATTTATAATAGTTTTTGAATAATTGCAAAAATAGTTAAGTTTTCAGATTAAAAAAAAAAAAACTAAAACGGTTTAGAGACCCGAAGTTTTATCCTCAGTTAGAATAAGTTGGTTGTAGAAACGGGTTTTAGTGTTTTATAGACTGAAGACTGTTGTGCAAGTTCCGTCCTATTTTTAATGAGCTATCCTGTATATTGCATTCTTTATTCTTATAAGCTTAAAAGAACTACATAAGTACCTACATTTTAACAGTGTACCTATGTTATATAGTCAAGGCAAAGTCAACGACTAGTAAATTTAATTAATATATTATCGTATCGTGAGTTGCTGAGTAGTGTATGTTCGAATCATTTTTGTTAACTACTTCATTCCTGAGCTCTAGATCGTTTATTATTATATTATGTATTCTTCGTACTTCCATCAGAGCCATTAAAAGAGATTATACTTAAGAGGATAGAAATATTTTTGATCCGTCTTTATCGGCTGTAAACCATCATAAATACGGTCGTGTACAACTACCACAATAGCTAATAATCTGCCCTTCAAAAATTTTAATCTTTATTACAACTAATCGTAAGTAATTTATAATTAACTAACGGTTTTCTTATATTCTATTATTATAATTTCTCATTAGAGACAGGCTTAAATAAAATGTAAGCGGGATTGATAGTAGAGCATGGAATGAAAATAAATAGAAATAAAATAAAAATACTCGTGTGTAAGGGAGGTAAAAGTAGGGGTAGAACTAATATAACAATTGCAGACGAAAAAGATATCGCAGGACCGAGTCGTATTTAACGAGAAAAAAAAAAGAAAATCGAAAAGCACGGCTTTGTATGGGCGTGAAACGTGACGATAAAGATGGATACGATTCCATCAGGCGAATCAATTCAAACGATTCGATTTTATAAAAGGAATCGATATTTCTGTTTGACAATTTATTTGAACGAGCTACACGTAAACAGTGAATTGATTCTTGCGATTCGCTTTTAAGAGTAACACATGTGCTGAAAAGTCCCGGGTTTAACAAAGAAAACACGTTTTTTTGTTAAAAATTGGCTTTATTCATCAACGTAATATCCATCAAGAGCAACACAATCATTCCAGCGCCGCTCTGACATTTCAATACGAATAATTTATCTTTTGCCTCAGCTTCAGCGATAAAGCGATAACCTCTTCATTCGAGTGAAATTTCTTGCTGGCGAGCATTTTTGTGAGGTCTGCGAACAGCTAGTAGTCGCTGAGAGCCAAATCTGGAGAATACGGTGGATGTGGGAGCAATTCGAAGTTCAATTCATGTTTTGCCAGTTTCGCCATTGTTTTGATTGACTTGTGACACGGTGTGTTGTCTTGATGAAATAAAGTTTTTTTCTTTGTCATATGCGGTCGTTTCTTTACAATTTCAAACGCTCCAATAACGCTATATAATTACTACAATTCACTGTTGATGGTATTTCCTTTCTCGCTTTGGACGAGGTTCACCAATTGCTGTCCACTGCTGTGCCAGATGACGATCGTTTTGATTTCGGAGTGGAGTGATGGATCCATGTTTTATCCACTGTCATATATCGACGCAAAAATTCCGGCCAAACACTGCTCAGAATCATCAACACGTTCTTGATTTTGGTCAACAGTGAGCAAACGCAGCATCCACTTTGAACAAAGCTTTTTCATAGTCAAGCAATATATTGGTCAGCCAATATAAAGTCTTTTGATATCTTTATGATGTTAGCTAACTCACATAATTTCACTTTTCGATTATTCAAAACGATTTTGTCGATTTTTTTGTTTTCTGGTGTTCCTGGTTCCACCTCATTTGGACGTCCGCTGTGTTCTGCATCATCAGTGTCTCTACGACCACGTTTGAAGTCAGCAAACCAAAGTTTTATTTTGTTTCGGTTATTTCCGATGGAGCGGAATTTCCATAACACTTTTCCACTTTTCAAGCCATTGCTTCGCTTGAACGGTATTTTTTCCCATCAAGAAGCAGTGTAAGCAGTAAAATTAAAACACGAAATTGTTTTCGATCCATTGTTTTGAAAATAACAAAAGTAGCTAGATAAAGTCACTCTTAGCACAATAACTCACAAACTAATGAATATAACATCATTATTATGAAATTTTAACAGCTGTCTTTCGAAGGTTAGTACTAACTGAATGCAATAAGACTAGCGCCATCTATGTGTTAAGTCCGGGACTTTTCAGCACATGTGTTAGTTCAAATGAACGATTCGTTCAATCATTGACTATCTCCAGTGGATGGTAGGCGCTGTTAGGTTAGCGTCTGAGATGTGGTGTTAAAGGAGGATGATTAAAATATCGTGTATGGAAATGAATAGGCATTAGAAAGAGTAGGAGAAGCAGGGGCGCTATGGTAATCAATAAGGAAAAGGACAGATAGCAAGGTAAGACATGAAGAAGGGTTAGTAAGGGGCTTATTAGAAGCAGAAACACGAATAAAAGGAAGTAGAGGAAGACCTAGATTAGATTATTTATTGAAAATAATTAGGGATGTACGATAATCTGGTTGTAGGGAAATAGGAAGATTGGCCCAGGATAGAAATAAAATGGAGGTGCGTGTCCAACCTGACTTGAGATTGACGACTTATGATTATGAAGATGGAACGCATTTCTTCTGTTTTCTCAATTTTTAGCTTTGTTTATTCATGTAAATTAGTTTACCAAATACTATTTTTTCACAAACGCTTACTTGCGTGCGTATATATAGAACATTGTCATGTGTTTTGTTTGGTTAACATTTAAGTAAAAGAATACGGTTGCGGCTATAGAAAGCAGATTTGTTTGAATGTAACAGTTTATTCATAATGCCTTTGTTTGCTAAAACACTTCGCTTGTAGATACGTAATGTTTGAAGAGAAATAAAAAAAAATCTACTTACAAATCCTATCTATAATACCTAATATTTCTCATGTTAGTTTTCCTTTATCTTTTACTTAACATTACGAAGTTTATAAAAAAATGATTGAATAATACTTTTACTAGTGCGAATATCATACAGAATTATAAAATTATAAAATTTAGCAACTACCAATTACTTAGGTCAACTCAACTATCTGACTTACTAAATAAAAGAACAAATAATAAATTTGTTGGTATTAATATAATCTTACGTGACTCCCTACGACAACGTGCTATAAGTGGTTGTCAGATTTATGTAGTTTGCATATATTAAATATGCAAATTTTCAGGGAGAAGAAGTTTTAAAGAAGTTGTTTTAGATCTCTCGAAAAACATTTCTGACCTCATTATTCTTTTCAAAACCTTTACATACAAATGTACGTACTTTGCCGAGTGTAAATTTTCAAATTTACATATGTATGTAAATACTTAAGTATGTACCATCTATTACAATCACTGCTGGCATGTGTGAAGATATTTTTCACTAAATTTTTTTTTTATGTCTACATTCAAAATATTATATCTACTTATGTACAGGATCAGGATTATTATTATAGATAGAAACTTTCGATTTGTTACGTTGATTGTCGTATTTATACTGAATTCGAAGTAGCTACGCATAAAGAATATAAAGAAAATAATTATATATAGTAGAGCATTATATATAGGTAGCATGAGATTGGATTTCTAACAAGCAACTAAGGAAATGTGAGCGGATTACCTCTCACAGACGGTGCTGCTAATTGCAATTTCTACCTATACGCATGTAACTACATACAAATAAATTCGCTTTTAATGAAATGCAATGAAAAATCGACGACAGTTACTTGCAAAAATTCCCTAATGATTGATTATACTAACATATAATCAGCAATAGTTTGTCCATGAGATCTGTGGAACTACAAAACACATAAAACAACTTTGGAAAAGTTCAATGTTAGTTCGTAAGTTATAGTAGGTAATATTTTTTATTATTTCCCTTGATAATGGCCATATTGGCCAAAATAAATTTGTCGAAGTCTTCGATTAACACCTATTTCTAACGGTCTTGTACTTTTCTTTTTATTTATTTAATTAAATATATAATTAGTTTTCACCTATCACCCCCAGTTTTTAGTAGTTATGCAAACAGATAAACAAAATGTGCTAGCAGCGAACGAATAGAACATTCCTTTATTTTTATTGGCCAATAAAGCACGTGATTTATTACGCGGACGTGTGAATTAGATGTACGAAGCTTGTTTAATAAGTTAATGACTTTAGATTCAGAAACATTTATTTTATTTAACTTTTTAATCCTTTCTGAAAATATCTTTTCTCTAACTTTGACTTCCTCATTGGATGAAATTGTTTTTCCATCAAACCATGTTTAAAAATAAAAAGAATAGTAGATTTTTCATAATGTCCTCGTAATTTTTCTTCAGTTTCCTCAGTAGCGTTTTCTCTCAAAAAATAATGTTTTATCAGCACACTTCTTTCAACTTTTGTAGAACTTAAAGAACTAGTTTGTTTCGAAACTTATCAAACAACCCTCGTAGATACAACATTTGCAGCGATCTGTTTAGATTTTTATAGTAGAAAAACTGATTGTTTTGTGCCAATTAATGTGCTACAATTATTTATAGATAAATATTGTTCTTTATGTTATGATTATTAAGAGAAAAACTGATTGTTTTGTGCCAATTAATGTGCTAAAATTATTAATAAATAAATATTGTTCTTTATGTTATGATTATTAAGAGAAAATTAAAGTGAAAATAGATTAAATAAACCAAAACAACTAGACCTTGAAGTAAATGAGTCTAACCGAAATAGAAATTATAATTAAGACAAAGTGGTTATGGGGTGGCACTTAATATATTTTATGGCCATTGGCAAGTATTCAAGTACCGCTACTGGTTGTAACACTAAAAAAATTAATTTTATTCATAAAAATAATTATCTATTATTCAGTTAAATAGCAAATATACTGATTGTTCAATTTAACGATTCGTTTGAATCAACCAAGAACAAACACATGGCAATTAGCTTAATTTAAAGAAGAAAAGGGCACATCAGATTTGAATTATTACATTTCATGAAGATGAATGTGTCTGTCATAAAACTTGTTTCAAAAAATTACATAAATTAACTACAGCTATATTATATATTCCTCTTCGTTGTGACAATAGCATCAACTGGTGACATTTAAATTTATTACAGTGATTTTATAAACTATAATAACTACATACGTACTGTACGATAATAATCAAATGATTAAAACTAAAGATAAATAAATCGAAAAGACGTAGCCCAGATACACAGGTACATACCTCTGTCTGTAGGCAGTTATTTCTATATTTCATACCGTTATAACTTTTGTACGAATTTTTATCATTTCATCCGAATCAAATATGTAGAGTCTAATTACCCATATTAAATTAAACCGTCCTTAACTTATCATTAACTACATTACCCACTCCACCCAATGATATTAGAATTATTGTACCTATTCGCACTTTACATACCTACCATATATTTACGTTACATGTGTTTGTTATGTAGGTCGCGAAGCAATTACTTACACGTATGTATCTGCAATACAGCCATGGATTTATTTACACCGATGAATGCACCTAAGTGTATCTAACATTAGCTTTGTTTCTTTTATTGTAGAGAACCTAGCTAGGCCGTTCTTGGATTATCATGATAAAATTACAATCGGAACGCCCTCATAACGATAAGCAAGTGCATGTAAAACATTCGTTTGTTTCTGATGCACAGTATCAATGACCTATCACAATAAGTACCTATAATTTGTACACTTATCAAAATGTGTCCTATATAGTTATATCATTTAAATTGATATTGTTTTATAAACGTTAATTTACAACTGTGATGTTCAAAGATCAAAAACACTTCACAAATATACTCGTCATGCCACAAAACGAAATTAGTGTTGTGGTTCTATTAATATTTGCTTATAATTTGTTGTTATTAGGATACAAAATGTAACAAAATAAATGTTGTGTTGTGTTATTTTATTACATTGCGTTGTGGCACTGAAATAATGAAACAAAAAATTCAATTATGCACAATAGATGAATATTGTGAAACCCTAACGTAATGTGATGGTCTTTGGTCTTTGAGCCTATCACATAAAAGGTCACTTTTATTGTAGTTCTTTTAACATTTGACCTTAAGGCATTGTGATAACAAGCAAACGAATACATCAAAATAAATTTGGCTTTGTAGATGAATTCAAGAAAGTCGTAACGCTATGTAACTGTTTTTGTCAAAATCACAGAAGGCCAAGAAGTAGCATTTGTGTTGCGTTTTTATGAATTATGGTCAAATATAATGCGTTGTGGCGATGAAGCAGACATACACAAATTGAATTATGCACTGTAAATAAATATTATGATTCCTGTGGGTCTTTTAGCTTACTATATGCAACGGAAAAAAATCAGAATATGTCACAAGAAAGACAAAAGACCAGGAAGTCAAAAGTGTGTTGCAGTTTTACTAATATTTGACTACAATGCGTTGTGGTAATGAGATACTGATACAACAAAAAATTGAATTACATATAGTAGATTAATATTGTGAAGCTATAATGTGACACTATTGCTTATAGTCTTTAACCCTAACATATTAAAAGGAAAATTAATGTTATGAGCCAGTCTTATAAATATTTTATAATTGATAGACTGTTTATCGCATTCATTGTAAAACATTTTTTAAATAAAATTTAAAGGTTTGAGTAACAAAATCACTGGGAATTGTTTTACTATAGATTTATTAACTTCAACAACACTGTTTCAACCCTTACGGGTTCAAGAGAATTTTACTTTACCTTTTATTATAAATAAATATTTTATTTATAAAAATTTGACTACAATCTACAATGCTGCTTTTTTATTCTATTCGTAGTTCTATTAATATTTCACTATAAGGCGTTTCCGTAATATGAAAATGATTACAACAAAATAAAATTTGTATTGTGTTTAAATTTGAAAATCCATAACGCGACGACTGCTTTTGGGCTCTGAACCTAACATCCATACAAAAGAAAATTAAAGCAATATGAGGTTATGAAGCAGAATTTCAGTTATATCCTTGCTCATATTTAAATACAATCCATTGTGATAATAAGACAGTGACATAACAAAATTTGAATTTTGCGCGTCTAGATGATTTAGCGAAGCCACTCAAGAAGTAAAATACGAGGGTGGATCAAATATAAACGAGCCTTTTTCAATTGAGCGCCGGATAGTTGTTGATGTTCAAGGCACATCCGGGCATTAGGAACTTACTTGAAGTGGGGATACTAGGTGGCACGGAAACAACGTCGTATTACTGCGTTCACTTGGTTAATAGCTATCATAATGAGTGAGAAAGAGGTGTATAGCAGCGTTGCGCAACGAATTATTATTAAGATTGAGATTCTTACACATGAAAACATGAAACCAGCTGAAATTTTGCGCGGATTGCAAGCTCAATTCGGAAATGAAACGCTTTCGTGGCCACGTGTAAAAGTTTGGTGCAAATAATTTAACGATGGACTCAGCTGGAACACCCTCCGTATAGCGCAGACTTATCACCTTGTGATTTCCACGTTTGGGTCCCTCAAAGAATCGCTAGGAGGCGAGCGATTTCAGACCGATGAACAGGTGGAGGCGTTTGTGCGCAACTGGATGTCTATCCACCCGTTCTGCTTCTTTTTATGAAAACGAGATGAAAATACTACCAATGCGTTGGGAAAAATGTATAGACAAACAAGTGGGATATGTCGAAAAATAGATAAATTTGTGATTTTTTTCAAAATACATGTTTTATGAACAAAGGCTCGTTTATATTTGATCCATCCTCGTATTACATTTTTGAACCTAGTATATACCAAAAAAAAACTAATTACAAGACCATATTCCTTAAATATTGCCAATTATTTTGTTTATCTTTTAATATGGTACTGAAATGTGTTGTAATAATACAAAATTATTACAATATTGTTACTACTTATCAAATAAATGCCTCGAATGATTTTATCAAGTTGGATTAGGTTAGTACAATATTGTAGTAGTTATTTGAATTTCAGAAAGGCGTTTGATATTGTGGACTACAATATGTTGATATTATAAGCTTCATAGATTTGGTTTGGGTGGTTTTATCTTAAATTGGTTACATTAATACTAACTGGTCGTGAAAATAATAAACTACACCTGTCTATTCTAGAAATTTTAGAAATTAATAAATTTGAAAATAGCGATATTCTAATAAACGAACAAATAGATTTAAGTAGTTCCCCACTACTAAACCTTTTCCTTCTACCCCTTCCCTCAACTAGCATATAATCCAATTTGTTGTTAAATTAATTTAACTTCAAATATAACTTCAAGTGATAATTAAATCTGTTGAAATTTATAAAACACTGTTTTATTCAAAATTAATGCAATATAAATTTTAACCAAGTAACATTTTTATTTAGTTCTTTATATCATGTTATTCATTCATGACGTCTAATTGTTAACATCTGCTTATTCTTTTTACAGGGCGTTCTATGCCCGTTGATTCAATAAGATAAAAGTAAAAAACGAAACAATGAAAATAATTTTACATTGAAGTCACAACGCATCTTTTCTTTCTATGTCTAACGTATTTATACAACAGCAAATTAAAATCGTAATTCAATGCATTTATGTATGTATATAATTAATAACATGGGCATACATTTAATTTAATTAATGGTCAGAGTGTATTATAAGTAGATTTCTAATTAATTAATTTTTGTATCGATTACTTTTAAAACAAATAAATGAAATTCAGTTGATTAATTTGTTATTTACATCCTTGAAGACAGAATTCAGCAAAGTGATTTAATAAGTGTATATATATATACTATACGTTTTAAGTTCCTGTAATGCATATTTTCGTCCATCATATCACCTGATCATTTTGGCGAGTGTAAAAATATGAGATGTTTCACAAATACACACCGATACAAACATGAACGATTATTTTATAAATAAATGCCTTTTATACCCACTTGTAGGTCCTATACATACATCTAATCTTCTTTATAAACGTTTCATTTTTAAAACGTTGAAAAAAGTAATTAATTCGGTTTAAAAATGAATTACATAATTACAATGTATTGGTAACTTGGATTCTCATCGGTTGTAACACTTATCGTTCTTATGTTGACTCAAACAATAGGTAAATGTTTATCTTTGCCATTTTCACTACTGTCATGTTATCAGTAACGTGATAATTACAAATAAATTTGTAATACTAATACAGTACCCACTACATAGCTTAATATTAAAAAAAAAAAATACTGTGGAGCATCATTGGGACGTATTTATTGAACAAGTATTTTGAATGGCAAATGTTACACGTTTTACAACGAGGAACGGTACAATTCCTGCATTAGACAGACGCCGAAGTAAATCACAGCAGGGGTTGGTTACATGTAAATAACAATTGAATTAGTCTGACATTATTTAGAAACGAATGAAGAGGTTAACGTACTTGCGGCTTTTTCCGTCAATATTTGAACAACCTAATTTGCAAAGGCAAACGATTCGTCAAGTTGCAATTTTTCAAATACTTCAAATATGAGTATCGACGGTTCTCCATTAAGTGATCTTACTTATAAGACACATATACACTAGACCTCTTATTTTTTTTCCATTACGCTACTATTAAAAGGTCAAAGTAGCAAAAAAAATTGGTTTACTACGTGACAGTCGACGCGTAACTATTCCACCTGATACAATGTCATGAATTCCTATTGTCTACGTAATTGTTCTGATAATTGTGCAACTGTCTCATTATTTGTTACAGTTGCGCTTAGCTTACGTTTATTATTACCATTACGTTTATGTGTGTATACGTGATTTTGCGTGCGTATTTTTAAACGGTCTATTCGATGCCCTTGGCGTTCGTTACGTCATAGTGTCATATTAATTTATCTTTACTTATCGACGTCGCTGACATCCCCGTACTTTCACACGTACGTACCTACATATAAGGATATAAGTGTAAAGATACCTACAACATAATAAGCAATAATTTGCAATTACAGTGTGTGATATATCACAACAATTACACTTTTGTTCCCCATTCGAACCAAACTTGCGAACGTATTATCAACAGAGTACAAGGATCGCGCAAATTATCATTTCAATTTCAATAAGGATATCGTTTCTCGTTAATGTTTTTTTTTTTTTTATAAAAACTAAACATTTATTATATTCTTCAGTGATAAGCAATGGTACATTCAGGATCTATTTACAGTATTTGTATGTATTCATTGTAGAATGATTTCCGGGCTGGGTTACCGTGGTCTTGAAGGGAATTCACCCTTCACCCAGCCCGGAAATCATTCTATAATTAGACACCGGCCGTGAAAGCCTACATCATTACGTTAAATGTGTTCATTGTTTGCACAATAAAAGAATTGAAATAAAACGCCTTATAACATTACAAAACAAAAATTATTCACTGTAAGCCTTTATTTGTTAAAACTCCATATTAACAGTAATATAAAACAAAACAATCTTTTTAAGTTTCAATACTTTTATTTTTAGTCCACAACGACCGTTTCGCTACAGTGTGTCTTTATCAGGTGGATGAAATAAAATAAACTATATTGAAAAAAAACTTTTTTGGGTTTCACTCCCACCAGCTACTCGCAATCCCTCCGTCCTACACTGTGGTGCAAAGCCGGAGTGTAGGGCGTAAGGCCTTCTTCAGTATCCTTTCAGGAATTGTGGGAATGGGTGGGTGGTGTAGTTATGGAGAGAAAGATGAGACGGACGAAATGAAGACAGAAGAGAAGTGAAAGATTATCTGTGGAATATTATTGCCCCAGCATTTGCCTAAATGATCCAAAGAAACCACAGAAAACTTGGACCAGAGCAGCCGGGCCCGTGTTCAAACTATGGGATGGGGTTTAATTGTAAATTTAGTATAGGGGAGTTGTTTACATCGAATTGGTTTTTGATGGCCTAGTAGGGTGAAACGACCATTAAGAATTTAATAAAGTTATTTAGTGGAAATTAAAGTGTGTTTATTTATTTATATTCATCAATATGATTCCCAATTGCCATAATGCGAAGGCGCAAACAAAGTAATTGTTAGACTGTTTCAATAATTCATTTATTACATTTAAAAAGTAATAATTCCGAAAGTCTGTAATTGCATATAATTGCATTAATCATTCCATTGACCACAATATTGAATTATTAAAACAATGTTAAATGTACTTTGAGCTTAAAATATATTAATGTAAGTAACATATGTATATTCATTCATTTTAGGAATTCCTTTATGAATTTCGATTTGCCATTTAGCAATAACCCCTATTCGAGGTTTATAAATAACTAGACATATATAACATGTAATTTTGGTTTCCTAATTTAAGTTTCTATTTATCATTGAAAATGACTACTTCGTAATCGAAATGTACATTTTATGTTACCAATAATTTTTTATTTTGCAGTGTTTTATAAGGCGTTTTATTTCAATTATTTTAAAAATGTATTAATCTTTACCTTCTTTAGAAAGGAAACTTTTAAAGGGAACAAAACAAAGTCAAGTAAATTGAAAGTGTTGTGCAAATATTTAGTTAACTATTTTTGAAAGTTAATTCAATCCTAGTACAATGCTTAATAGAAGTAAACTTCTTTATTCTATAACATTCTCGTTGAAGCTATCAATTTTTAATATAATGTTTCGTCTAAATTATTTTGTGTTAAAAATTTCAAAAATGTTAATGCACCATTTAAATATCTACAATCGTTTCTTAAATAAATAACAGAAAGTTCTATTTTAAGTCGCTCTTTTTAAGTGTTGGGTAAGCAAGACAGGTAGTTGTCATCTTGTCATGAGGAAACATAGCACAGTTCTCTCCAAAATGCGTAGAAAAAATAAATGCAGCTAGTAGATGATATTTAAACATAAATCTATTTTGTACAAAAATAAAAATAGACCAATTAGCTGAGTGAATGGAGCATACTGATCCGTCTAAATTCGCGGTTTACTTGGCCAAATGGGGGTGTAGAGGGGAGTAATACGCAGAACTACCTCATGTGACCTAGTTGAATAATATACAGATACCGAGAAACGCTTCTTCTATTTGTTCGGCCGACAAAAGGCGATTTTGCACAAGCTCATCAGCTTTGGATGTGATGTAAATATACTACATTATTATGTTAATAATTTTTAGTAAAAATGTCCCAAAAATACACAATTTTTTTAACTTTTTGGCATACCTGCAGCGCCTATACAACAGTCGTCCCTGATATGGGGTTTTGTTAAAAGGGTCTAGTAAAAAGCCTCATATTTTTAGTGTAGGTATACCAGAAGTATATTTCCTCCACCAAATTATATTAGAGCCAATGAAAAGAGACAGGGTTAATATCCTAAACATTAATAGAAAACTATACTGACCTAATAATATGTGATTGATGTAATTTTATTAAATATAATATAGTATACGTATTAAATAAATAATTTAGTATTTCACATGATAAACACAACAAATTCGCATCTCCTAAAATTTTTGTTTACATTTGTAATTAACTGGTTCTGCGTTCTAAATGTGTAAATAAAAATAATAAATCGGTAATTTAATTAATAAACGTGTGAAAATAATTAGGTTGTGAAGCGGACATTTAAAAGAAATTCAATCCTGTTAATTAGATTGCGGAAGTGAGATGTAACCGCCGAAAGTAAAGAGGAAAAATTAATTTAGAATTATTGCAACCATCATAGACCAGCTCTGCAATAAACAGTTCATTGACTTCATTTTCAGATACTGTTGAACATCCTATTCTAAAACAATGATACCTTACTTCTGATATGTCACGTTAAACAATGTCAAAAGCATCCCTTTCGTTATTAAATCGATTGAGCTTTTAAATAGTGTAACTCCATATTTAAAATTAAAATAAAAATACGAATTGAGTTTACAAAATTGTTTATTGTTGCCACAATAATTATTTCGGCACACAGTGCCTTCTTCAGGTGGAGAGAATAAACGAACATGTAAAATATTTTGAAAATAAAAAAGGAAACTCAACCTATTCTGAACATTTACTCCAAAATAACTATAGTTTTAATAATGATTTAAAAATTTTACATATAGAGAAAAAAGGTATGAAACTAAATCTTCTTGAATTTATGGAAATTAACAAATTAAACAAATTGTGGCAACAATAGACAATTTTGTAAACTCAATTTGTATTTTTATTTTAATTCCTCTCGTTATTACCATCCATTTTGACGAAAAAACACCTGGCACATTTCAAAAATAGTTTCATTAAAAATCACCGACGATTTTGTTTTAGGTCATTCTCAAAGAAAAAAAGAAGACTACAGCTACATGAAGCATGCCAATTTTTTTTTTTTTGTTAAAGAGAATTTCTCGTGATCATATTTCAGCAAGTCCTGTCGATGAGATGCCGTGCCGCTTCGTTCTACTTCTTTAAAAATTCATTACAGTTTAAATAATGCTTTTATGAATTACTTACCTATATACATGAACGGTTCCATGTTTGCTTACATGCGTTCAATTTATAATATAAGAAAATACCTGTATGTAATACATAGATGCCTATAATTTTTAATACTACAACAACGGCTTGCAAGTATCGTTTTAATAAGATATATTATCAATTAAAACAACAATTGCTTGCTTAGAAATGCGTGTGCATAAGTTATAATTGAAATAGTGCAAAAACACCATAGTCGATACTTTAACAATTTATCTACTATGTTAACCAATGAAGCTACCATATAAAATTCTCTTGCAAAACCTGATTTCAAAAATTCTTAGATAACGTTTCTGTCTTATTATAGTTTTTGTTGTATTTTTCATGAATAATACATAAATTTATAAAATATTGAATTGTTTCAACCGTTACTTTGTGAAAATTCATCATAAACACAAAAAAAAACTACTTTGTTTATTTTCACTTTTAATAAACTAGTAACACCAGGTATAAGAAATATCTATGACTTTTTAGAGCGTTTCATTTATTATTAATAAATTATGGTGGTTTCAAATTTTTGAAATTCAACATTTAAGTTCATGATTTTGTATAAACTTTCGAAAAAACAGCTACATAGCTAATAAACTTAAAGCTTTAAATGCATCTTTATGGAAACGAACAATTTTTAAGTAGGGTTCAGTTTTCATCAAATATTTTCAAAAATTTTAAATATCTCACAAATTAATTTATATTGGCTTATTTAGAATTCAAAAATGTAAAAATATACAATTAGTTCTGTTTGAAATAAGACAGTTGATAGCCATATCAGGTAGAATCTAAAATGTTAGTACCGTACCTACTATGAAAATACAAGTACTTTATTTGGAAAAAGCACAACCGATTATGCAGGAAGCCTAATGTTTACCATACAACTGTGGTTATATCATATAAAATATTTAAAAGGCCCTACTAAAATACTATTTATTGTACATAAAATTCCCGACGATAAAATAACCGCAAAAAATATGCCAATCTGGGAAACCCCAACCTTAGTCCTTGGTGCATAGCACTTCACATATACAAATCAGGGATGCTTAACCTAACTTACTCCCTTGATTATTAGTATTTATCCCATAATCAGGGATACCTATTGCCACTAAAAATAAAGATCTACCTGCTACAAAACTATGGTAACTATGTGCATTACATATACTGTTTATTGAAAAATAAACAATCACAAACATACGAAAAATTATTTAAGCTGTTAAAATCCAAAATTTTAAAGGAATTTAATTTAAAATTCTATCCTTATTAATTACTGTTAAATAAATGCCATAGAATATAAATAAATTATTTTCCTTTCTCATTAGAATAATTTTTACCTATTAGGTGTTAGTGGCACAATCGGTTGTACCTTTTTTGGTCAGGTATAATTTGGTGGCACCTTCGACTACGCCCGCAAATTCCCTATTTTTAAATAAAAAAAAGCAAACCACAATAATGTCAGTTTTTAATGAAAAGGCCAGTATACTCATACATCTACTGATACACCTCTTTCAAAGATTGTTTCCTTTGAAAAAATACGCTTAATCCGTTTGTATTTATTATTTGCTTAGCTGGCACGAAAAAGGGCATGCAAACTTCTATATTCCCTATGATTGATGTGTATTTAAGTACCTGTTTTGAGTAATTTGCCTAAACCATTCATTCTCTCTGTCTCTTTCTGCTATCTCCACTTTTAAAACGATACGATAAATTTGAAGATATTTTTGTTTAAGAACTAGGTTGGGTATAAGATATATATTATTTATGTTTCTTATGGTATGATTAGATATATGTATGTATGTTACATAATACGTCAAACCTGTCTGGTTGAATAGTTGCCGTAAAGAAGCCGAAAAAGCGCAATTTACATATGATTAATTTTACAACATCCCGCTAATTATTTAAAAGCACATCAGTCATCATCATTTTACTGTTTTTGGGAAATTTTATTTTCTTAATAGACAACGTTGAAACTATTTTTATTCCGCTGAAGCATCCGAAAGCCAAATGTTTTTTTTTTACGACTGTATGTAGGCAGAATAGTCTCGATATTTTTATATTTTCTTTATCTGATTCTTTATATTCTATTATCATAGGCTAAAGAATAGAGAAGCTATAAAGAGTTACTTAAAAAATCATACATCCAAATATGTACCGTACCTAGTAGTATGTACATTCGTACCTTCACACAAATGTTCGTATATGTTTGCGCCTATTTCAAAATACTGCTGTTATCGCATATCGGTCATTTACCTCAAGACGTGAAACTTGTTTCGTAGTTTAGAATTGGCTAATTTTTACGTCTTTAAATAACCGTTGCCCAAAATATACTAACGATATATATACATATACGATTCGTAGTGTTCTGGTTTTTTACGAATGATTACAAACAATGAATGTCCAAAAACAAATAAGTGCAAATGTGCTAACCTCCTGATATATGGACCTGACATTAGTACATAAACGTAACACTCAACGCTTACTAATCCTCTGAGCTTTGCGGACTATAAAATTGTAATTACCTATTATCATGATATATTTATCTCTATTTCAAATTTTTCTTTTTGCCATAAACTAGGGTGTCATAAAATAGCGATTTTAGTACCCACAGCGCCACAGCAGGGGCGCACAAATAATTTCGGAATGGGAGATTAGAATAAAGATACATTTAATATGTCATAGTAGTAAAAGTCCAAACGATGGCAAATATTTCCCAGATAAACCTCGAACTGTTATTAATTAATTAACCAACGTTCATTCGGTAATTGTTGAAACAAACTGAAAAAAAAAACGCCAAAATACGACACAAAATGTCCGAAGCACTTTTCGGTAACAAAGTCACTTTCTTCAGGGACTCAAGAGAACTGAAAACTAAGGGCAATTTAAGTAGTATTAATTAATAAAGATTAAATTTAAGAACCTAAGGATCTTTTCGAAAAGACCTTAGCAAAACCAAGTTTATTACTATACCATACGAGCCAAGATTTACTCGAAGACTCGGAGGTATTTTTCATAAACTTGGTTATCAAATAGCCTACAGTTCTAATTCTAATACTCTTCAAGCACTTCTTGGTAACCCTAAGGACAAAATTCCTTTTCTAGAAAACTCGGGGATATATGAAATTGATTGTAAAGATTGCACTAAGAAATATGTTGGTCAGACTAGACGCTCTCCTCTGGTCACGTTTAAAGAGCATTTAACTCACGCTAAATTTAGCAGACCTGAAAAATCTAGTGTTGCTCAACATATTCTTACTGAAAATCATAGGATCAATATTGACAACCTTAAATTAGTTAAGGAAATTAAACATAATTGCTTACTAAATAGTTTTGAAAGCACGTTTATTTATAAAAATAGATTAAGTTCTCATAATAGTGATAAGGGTCCTATTCCTGTTTCTCCGCTTTTTAATTTAATTCAATTCTTTTGTTATTGTTTTTGTTTGTTCACTGGACCATATAATTAGTTAGTATATATAATATTTATATTACCCTTAGTTTTTAGTTCTCTTCAGACCCTGAAGAAGGTGACTTTGTTACCGAAAAGTGCTTCGGACATTTTGTGCCTTTTTATGAATACCTATTTGACTAACTCGATATGAAAATTACAGGTACTGATTAATATTATTAGTAAAAGTCATAAATTACTTTATGTATACATATACCTTATCGGCCAAACCCAATTTCAGGATAAACTAGTTTTGCCTAGGCTGTCCTGATTTGATATTTAATCTTTCAGGTAGTTGATTATTCTGTGTAAACAATTTCAAGATAAACTATTTTGGTCTAGACAAAACTAGCTTTGCCTAAAATTGAATTTTGCATATAACATATACATAATAATACGTATAAAGTATAAAATTGAAATTTATATCTGTAATATTCAAAAACATGTAATTTGTATGCTACTAAAATACAAATGATCCTTAAAAGATGCCTGTCTGTACGAGCTATTCATTAAAACTACCAAGCAGCTATTTTTATTGTTTATCAGTTATAACAGCCCTATTTTTGCTGCAAAAACTAATCTGAACTAATATTATAAAGAGGTAAAATTTGTTGATTTGTATGTAGGCGGTAATATTTGATACTACTGAACCGATTCTAAACATTCTTTGAAGAATAGAAAACCACATTCAGCCTGAATAATATGATAATCTCAATTTCACCCTGTATAGTAGATTTTTTAGTCAATTAATTTTTAAGAATTTCTACCTATGAATATTAAATTCCTAAAATTGTGTGTTCATCGTTGATTTAATTTAATTCTATAGTTATTATTGATATTGTACATACCAAGCATTTGAACGAAAAAATATTTAACGTTAGGAGTAAATCCAAACCGACCACGGCCTATCAACCCGGAGAACCGTTTATTAGAATTAGACGCCGGCCGTGAAAGCCTACACTCTTCAAGAAAAAATATTTATTTTAAAATACTTTTTGTGTTTATTATTCTAACAATAAACTTTTTCTTTTTATAATACCATATTGATAATGATCAAGGCGACAAACGGGCTACGTTTCTTTGAATCCTAATATTTACTAGCTTGCATGAGCAAATCTTAGGATTTGCACGTAAAATGTGCCATTTACCACTATTCTGACTTTTACGGTAATAATTTTAGCATAATTTTCGTATCACTTTAGTCTGCTATGTTAGTCATTTGTTCATTCGTGTTTAAGCATGATTATTTTCAAGATTTGTGTCTGAGGTAAAACCTATGAGTTACCAAGTGAATGTTGGCAAAAGTACTAAATAAACACGTCTACTTTTACGTTATCGCCCCTATTTGGCAAAACATAGGGAAATCTTATAGGATTTACCATAATTCAGACTTTTACTCCAATACAAAACACAGCAGATTACACGTGTCTTTAATGTTAGGTGAAAGGCATTCGATGAAGGTTAACGAAATTGCAATATCGTTTGGAAAAAGTACATAAATAAACACACTAAAAAAAAATAATTAACGTTATGTAATGATGTCCTCAGGATGTGAAGATATCTTCTTTTTTTTTCGTGAATGAGATATAAAAAATTGGCCAGTTTGTTATTAAATGACATAAAGTTCTATTATTTATTTAAATATATTTTAGCCCCTTCGGTTGTTCACTGTGTCTACGCCATTGAATTATAGTGGCGTAATAATTTTAGCCATGATGAAAAACAAAGGGTTTGGTTTGAGTCCTTTCAGTTGATAGTTGCTTTAGGCCATCCTTTTTCATCAGTTATAGCAACTTAACAGCATCGTAAAACCAGATGTTTAACATTAATTAGAAGGTATTTTACCGATACATATGTACGAAAGGAAATGGCAAATCACCACGGTGACTTTTATTTCAAAACAATCAGAGCAACCTGGTGAATATTTCACGGTAAATTCGCAGTAATTTAGTTAATCAATTAAGTTCAACTTTAACTACCTGATTAATGTCACGTTAGCTGTTACATCAATTACGTACCGCGTCAGACAACGTCCGTCTGTCTGTCTGTCTGACGAAGCGAATGGAAATGTTACGAAACTTTCGAGAGTCAAGTCAAGGTTGCAGGTAAGCAGGTAGGAAGCGTACATGTCTAGTGTCCTGTCTTCTATAGCTAGAGGTACTTTATTACAAATGGTAATTTGATATCTCTAATAAGACACTTGAATCTTGGTTTAAAAAAGGAAGAACCGCCTTAAACATACTATTTATTAAACAGAATTTATATAATAAATCAAAACGTTTAATTTATGTAGTTCGTCTTATATTACCATCCAATTTGATGCCTTTAAATTTTCGAATAGCCGCAACAAAACATCAAAGTAGGCATCAGCCGTAATCTTTTATTGTAGATGCCTGTTATAGATTGATCAAATGTTAAAAAAAAATGAGCCACGGTTATAATTACGAACAGACAAAAAACACGTCGGCTCGTTTATTCGATACCATATAATTTGGTTTTTGATTCGCATTTGTATTTTAATTTATAGCGTCAACTTGTTAATAATACCTTATAGAAACGGTATTTAGGCTCTTTAAAATTGGCAAACCTATGCTATATATGTAGTATACCTATGTTCTACGTATCTATACTTATAAATAAACCTACTAAAAGTGATTAATGAAATTAAATACCGAACAAAACATGAATGAATATGATTTTTATAATTAATTGTATGTATCGAAATTAAAATGTTTACTTAGGTACTTTAATGTAGTAAAACTTAAGTTGTGTAGATTTGTAGATGATACCGTTTTTACCTGACTTTTATCTATATTTAATTGAAAACAGACGACTCATGTTGAATTAGCGTTTTTAAAAATAGATGACGATATTTTATAACGTTGTTTGACATAAAAGTCTCATATATTACTAACTCTACGATGAATAGTTATTAAATAAGAAGACTCGCACAGGAATCGTAGATTAAAAAAAAATTAATTTATGATCTTAGATACTTGTAAGACACACAGGTACTGTCTTATTGAAAGCAAAAGTAAATTTTTCTTTTCTGTAAAAGGAAGCTAACTGATTATAAAATACTCTCAAAAAGTAAATGTATTATATTCGCAGCTAAATCAGGACGATAGTATGGACGTAAACATTTCATCATTAAGAGAATAGCCATTGTTTTTGAGTTCATGGTCACATAATACAGAACTATTCCTGTTCAAAAGTGTGAACAGATTACATCAGGCACAAATTTTTAATGTATATGTATTCTGACTTATTTAGGAGACACAGATTAATTTTAAAGGTACTAAAATAAAATTAGTAACGTCCTACGAAACGTCGGTGAAATTTCAATTATTTCAACCTACACAGTTTTCGTTGACCAAAAATTAATTTAATGTTTTAGGCATTCAAAATAATATCTTATTAGTTACTGTTCTGATTTTTTATTAATTTTATTATACGATAATAAACAAATTAATTAGTTTAAATTATTATAAATAATAGTTCTTGGCAGTTAAACGTTTCGTTATATGTATAGATAAAGACGATCTTTGCAGCTTGATAAACTAGGTCCTTTTAGCATATTATCACAATTACGTTATCTCCTGTTTTGCTAATATTTTTTTTAGTTTTATTTATGTACACAACCTCAAAACCATAAACAATATAATATATATATATATATATATATATATATATATGTCTATGTGACTTTCTCTATACATTTGTACAAGTAAATATAAAGGTATACATTACATGTCACGGATATATATTTATGTTTTATAAATCCTCTTTTGATATATAATTAAAAGTACACAATATGGCGTGTTTTATCAGTGATTTACAATTCAAAACCATAATGATTACTTAGTGTCCAATGAAGGTATTATTATTTCAATAAAATTATTATTTTAATTAGTTATAATCAAATGTAATAAATACCAAGATTAAAAGAATAGGTATTTTGGTCTTTTTCTTTTTGTACAAGACGTTTTGGTTTTTATCTTCGTTGGGCCATCACAAATAAAAATAAAAGTAACCGAGTTATTCACATTTATTAGAAAAAACACATTTAACAAGCTAATTTTTTATAATAATAAACAAAATGTGAATTGTCACCTCTCGTAGCTCAGTGGCAAAAGCATTGGCCCGTAAAACCAAAGATCCCGGGTTCGAGATAGCAGTAACAAATTTTTTCTCATTAATTTGAGGTAGTGGGTGTAAATTAATTCAATAATTAATATCGCACTGATGTGTTTAAAATTTACCCCTTTTAATATACGAGGACTTATAAACAATAATTAGAGCAAAGTCAATCTTGGTCTTCCTCTTTGAAAATGTAGATTTTTGAATTAAAACCACATCGGCCTTGATCTTGATCTAACGTTCTTAATGTTGATCTTGCATTAATAGCACATTTTGAAAGTGCATGACCAAGTTTCGAGTCGAAAATTGACTTTGCTCTCACTAATTTTAATATTATACTACATCTAGACTTGTCAGTTAAATGTTCGGAACTTGAAGTTTGCATTTCGTAATAGCTACACTAATAATTATGTTGCCGATTACCTAAGAAACCTGATTGTTAAACGATGCCTAATTTCATTCATTTCGCATGAAAATTCGGTTAGCTTATAATTATGGTTCCTGGCCGCTCGGCCATGATCCTTAACTACCTAATACTAAATCATGCTGCGAATTTATTTACATTACATTTAGTCATTCGATTAGAAAAGAAACGTTGTTTGGAAAACTAATCTTTGTATTTACCGTTCACTGAACTTTCTAATTGGAATACGTGTTAAAAGTTTGAATTTAACACTTTTATCACTTAAGATACATTAGTAACTATGTGTATATATACATAATAGAAATATTTCGTTGTTTTATTGTTAATTTAATCGACGTTAAATTAGAGAAATTGACATACCTACTGATTTTTATGTAGGTATGTAACACACATGCAAAAATAATATATCTGATAGGTAGGTATATTATTATATTAATATAATATAATAATTGTACTATATATGCACATATTAAATATAAGAGCAACAACGGCAGCGATTGCTTGATCGTGTAGACTGAGTGGAAGGCATTCTAAGAATCGGACAGACAAAAACTGGAAATAAAACAAACGATTTGACAAGGGCAGCAGCATGTGACCTAACGGAACAGTCACTGTTACAGTCAGTCATTCGGTGCCAAAATCGTGTTCGAAATAAAAACTATCCCTTCGTTATAAAACATTATTAAATTCTTATATTGTTATAAAATTAATACGACATACACGTACAATTCATTGTTGCGTGTCCTGATTACATCATCTCTCATCCAGGACTACCCAAGTATATAATTTTTTTTTTACTAATTCAAATTTCACTTTCATAAGAACGCTATAGATTCTATACCTTATCAAATATGTTGTCGTCAATTTCTTCAACAGACTGAATTAAAATACTTTTATTTTTCACGATAAATAAATGTGACAAACATTAACATGAAAAATTATTTACAAAGCTGTTTATAGGTATTTTTGTTACATTATTGGTAATAACTCAAATAATTTATTTAAATTTATACTAAATCTCATACTTATTTATAATAATGTATAGTACACGTGCTTGGATAATGAGTGGAAAATATGAAAATCAGTATCTTTTATTATTAAACCAAAGTTTCAATTTTTACACAACTAAAAAGAATGATTGTGACGGACGTGTATATCGACACGTGGATAATATTCTAACTTTTCGTATATCCTTATACAATTAGTAACCAGGATCTAATCGTATGTTAAAATAAAAATTGGAAAAACTAAGGTTATTGGTTAACTGCTAAACAGGTACAAACTACATTTTGACTAAGACTTTTGCGGCCATTGTTTGGCAATGAGGTATTTCTGTTCAGGTTTTTAACAAGTCGTCATCTTGAATAATTATTTTTTCTTTGACATTTTGCCAAAGCGCATGGTTAAGATATTTAGGAGTTTCTCTGAGGAAGATCGATCGTACAATTCATTCAAAACTTCAAGGAATAATAATAATATAATGCTTCAAAATCCTACCAGAAACCCTTCTCTATCAAACAATGGCCTGAAGTAATTATCTACTATAAAAATGTTTATTTGAATGAATATTTAAACAAATAATTTGATTTCATTAGTCAGACTGGTTAAAATTGTATACTTACTTATATAGGTACCTAAAAGTATCATAATTTCCAATTATATTTTTCTTGTTCTTTGCCAATTCCATTAAAGATAGGTACAGAAACCAAATAGAATAAAAATTTTGATAAGAAAAAATAAATAAATCACATGTATTATAATAATTATTATTATTAGGTGTGTCCATCACAAAAAGTTTTTCAAACAGATAGTTATTACATTTAGCAGAAAAGTTGTTTGCTAAAAGAATCGGTTGTTTAAAACTTCAAATGAATCGAAAGGCAATTTATCGTTGCTTAATTTTAAACGGAGACCGCATAATTAAACTAACGTCTCTTGAAAACCAAGATAACGGTGTAAGGTTTTGCCTAGGTCACCTTAAGTACGACAATCTTAATTTATTTAGGTCAATGGTATAACTTAACGCTGACCAAACCACACGTCTTAGTTTTGCATGACTAGTATTTTTCAACCTGCTATTGTTACATGCAGGTAAAATTTAGACAACCACAGGTGCTAATTTTATCTTGCAAAATCATTTTTAAATTATATATGTAGGTACAAATATATATATATATATATATCCGAGACAGACAGACTAATTAGATACAATTAATTAAATCGAATGCGTAATGGATTAAGTAAAAACAAATTTCGTTTTGTAATTGTAATCAGAATAAAAAATCCCATTTATTATTTTTTACTAGCACCTAATAGTTTAGTTTTTAAAATAATCGGTTAATTTTTGGCTTATTATTTGTCATTTTTAATATCTTGCATATTTGTTAACAACTCAGTAGGTGTAGTAGTTTAAGTAGACAGAAAAGGATTTATTCATGATCAAAATTAAAAAGGAATCAGGAATCAATTTATTTACATATACTAGATGAAATGCCGCCTTTAATTACTAACGAGCTGTGACCCTCTTATAAATTATATACGATTTTCATTAGGTACTCACTAGCATTTTCCTGGTCATTAGGCATGAGAATAAACTACGAAATCTGTATTTTACATAAACAACGAAACGTTTACATAAACAATTACAGAGGTATTCGTCAGGAATCTTATGTATTTATATATTGATGATAAACGCATGTTTTTTAAAATACATTATTAATATGTCAAAACAGCTTTAAATTATCATCAGCTTCGAATAAATTAGCATTTAAATATTTTCATTTTAATTATTTATAAATTGATTTATTTTATTAGAAGTTTCTTAGTAATTCTTTACGCAGTCTTATCGGTCTTTATTATTTTACTAACATCTAACACACGATACACCACACCTTAAATACAGATTTGTTTTCTCTCATATAGAGAGAAACACTTCTTTAATTAAAATATTATCAAAAATGGAATTACATAGTGGACACGCAAAATTTCTTTGCACCTATGTGTATATTTTTAACGCTATCTGCATTAGGGAGGATTCACTATAAAATTTATTGAAACAAGTCTCCATTATTTTAAAATAAACCACTAGAAATAACTGCTTGTCTGAGTTAATTTTGGAAACGCCCCAGCTAATGGTGCTATTATTTTTATACAGAGGGTAATTTATTGGGTCGTGCAACTGAATGTCACTTGTGCAGGTCGTATTCGAAAATATAAAGAAAAAGCTAATGTATCCAAACGTAATTAGCATAATAATAGTATACAATAATTATAATCTTTGACAAGGGATTTGATTTAGCAGCAATAACAAAAATAATTTATTTAAATTTCGAGCATTATACGCATTTAATTGATAGCTTTTACTTGCATACTAAAACTCTTAATTAAGACTGACATTGAGTACGAAAATAATTTTTTTAATAAATACTTCGTTAAAAATAGCATATGGTTATATTTGTTTCGTCTTCATTACTTCAATAAAATAATTTAATTTTTTCTGGGTGGATTTTTAGTTTTAAATTTATTAATCAAAACGCACCGCCCACACACCGCACCACAAGAAAAAATGAAATATAATAAAAAAGGTCAACGAATTCATTCATGGGTGAAATAAAAAATAAAAAACAAAAGGGTGGGTGTCGCTTATGACGTAATCTGCAACCAAATCTGACCTCTGCACGTTATAAAGGTTTTAAGATATTCTAACATAAAAATTAAAAATAGCAATTTTTGCCTTTTTAGAAAGGATTCACTAATGGTGCTATTATTTTTATACAGAGGGTAATTTATTGGGTCGTCTTTTTATTTTTATTTTTTTGGATTTGAAAGCATGGTTTCTTGAAATTTCAATATTTTAGAACAATTCTAAAAAATAAAACATTGAAAATGATGAACTCAAAAATGTTTTCAAGAAAAGCCTTAGTACATTGCAGTTTCGAAAAATCCTAGTTTAAAAACCAAGCAAATCAAAAATTTGAATTTTTAAATTAAGATAAGGATATACAGGGGGCAATTCAGAGATGCCCTTTTAGTTGTTTTGTTCTTTTGTTTCATGTAGTAATGTTCACAAAAGGGTAGTTTTTGGAATTAGAGGTACGGATATATCAAAATTCAGATTCGGAATCAGTACCCCAATACCCCAGAGAAACAAATACCCCGGTACCCGGTAAACAGATAATTTACGTAAATCGCGAATGTTTTTCAAAAATTTAATTTAAGGTCTGAATACATTTTTAAATTTTAAATTTTACTATAATAGTGTAACGAACCTAGTTCAAAAACCTACAATTCATTTTACATATTTAAATGAAAAAAGTTTCGCATCGGAATCATTTCATTCATGAATCAAAGTCAGAACTACAATTATATATGATCAATTTGTATTATTAGAGAGATAAGTAAAAGAAAAAAAACGAGATGAAGCTGATGGTTTTTCCGATAATGTTCGTTTGTTTTAAGCGTAGATGATTAATTGTTCGTGTAAACTTCTAATGTAGATAATCAGAATGACAAAGAATTTCTTGGATCAGTGGTTAAGTTCTACGCTGTGTCCAGCGTGCACATAGATACTTACACTTCACAAACATTATTTATCATTATGATTATGCGAATGTTAAAAAAATCACCTGCCGTAGCTTCTTGAAGTAACTACAGCTACCTTTAGAAAAAGAACGATTCTAAAAATAATTATCGTAAGACAATTGAATTTCTGGTTTATATATCTACTTACATACTCATGAAAATGGAACAGAAATTTACGTAATTAACGTTTTAATTCGATTTCAAATTTCGCTCATTAGAAAATAGACCCAATAAATGCTTCGTTGCTTTATCTTATTTATTTGATACTAGTTTTAAATCAATCATTTAACACTACTTCAATTCATTGACGGGCTGGCTTATCGGATTACTCTAAATAAATAAATTTAATAACCGCGCTCCATTTTCTATTAAACGTATTATTATACCAGAAATATTCATTTTATCTTACCAATTTTTATATTCGACGTGTCAATCGGTAAAATGTTTCCGAACAACTACATTAATCATCAATTACTGTTCAACTTTTCAATTTTCTCATTATTATTCTTATAATATCTTCACAAACCAAGCAGTCCATGATATTTTTTTCCGCTCAGTTGATATTGCAAAGAAATGGTATTATTAGCATAAACTTTCAACAAATTCCTATATAGTCTTCGTGATTTCATAATCATTAATTAATTATTTTATTTTACGACTTAATAATCTAGTAGTTAGTTTCTAAAAAGGCCATTTCTTCGAGACCTGCTCTATTAATACACAATCAACTAACTAACTGTACATTACAAATGAAGTTTCACTGTTTTTTTTTTAACCTACAAACGTTGACACAAAATATTAACACCTTCTACATTTATTTGCTTCAAAAATGTAATACTCATGTGAAGGATAATATTAAGATTAAGATTCACCATATTAGGTACAATATCAAAAACACAGCAAACAAAACAAACAGCTGTTAGTTCATAACACAATATGATGCAGATCAATGAAATGAAACAGAAAAACAGAATATAGAAATAAGAAACGATACGAATATATAAAAAAAAAGTTTGACCACCAAAATAGTTATGTTATAAATATGTAATGTTTTTATTTTTTTATTTTTTAGAAAACTTCACAATTATATACTATTATTTTTGATCTATTTTCCCTGTATTGCCTTTAACTGTCAACTATTTTCAATTATTTGATTTCGTTTTACATTAAGCTTAAAAAAACGTTAAGTATTCGACTATAACAAAAACTAAATACTTCGTTTTTTCCTTTGAGAATCTGAATTAAAAACGAGGCAATAGTGATGTTTCTAAACATTTTCTTTTTTTATACAATACGCATCTCAAAGATACCACAGCTTTGTCTGGTTGCGCTCTATGAACAGGAATGTTTCAACTATGAAACCAATTCAGGAAAAATATTTAAGAATCGAGTCTAATAGACGAGATTCCCAGAAGTATGTTTTAGAACTCTAAATACGTGAAATGAATGAAATGCTCACTTAAAAAATCTCACAATCAGTTAACCCCTTGTACAATAGTCTTCAATAAGTTACAGGTAGTTTTTTAGAATATATTTAGGTATAATCTTTTCTTAATCTTAGTTTACTATTACAATTGAAAATGACTACTTCGTAGTAGAAATGTATATGTTACGGGTAAAGTTAGATAAGCGAGTAAACCTAGGTTTACCCAGGTAAACTGCGTAATACCCAAGACTCTTGGGTAAAGTATAAAATATGTTTGGAATTGTACACGTTTCGGGTTTTACCCGGGCAAACCGCGTTTTATCCGCTTTCGCTTATTAATGTTGGATGTACCATAAATGACAAGGCCATTAATGTTTGAGAAAACATATTTAATTCAAAAAACACATTTTAGAAATAAAAATTAGAATTCTAAAACTGTATTCTCTTAAAGGTAATCTACTCACGAGTACTTATTTGTTCAAACAAGACAACCTGCTGTGACATATCGAGTTGCAAAGATTTCCAATAGCTTTACCTAACCTAACCTAACCTAACATAACCTAACCTAACCTAACCTAACCTAACCTAACCTAACCTAACCTAACCTAACCTAACCTAACCTAACCTAACTTAACCTAACCTAACCTAACCACAAGTCCTTTTTTAACAGATTTCAGTTTTTTTTGACACCCTTCACACAAGCGCAGATATAGTTTAATAATATATTGAATTATTTATGATACATCCAACTTTAACCAAGCGAAAGTGGATAAAACACGGTTTAACCGGGTAAAACTCTAAACGTATACAATTCCAAATATATTTTGGACTTTACCCAAGAGTCTTGGGTATTACGCAGTATTACCCGTGACATATACATTTGGTTATACCAAACATTGGTTGTAGTGTTATAAGGTGTTTGAATCTATTTTTTTTAAATATTAAATCACAATCAGTTGTTCCACGACTGTTTTTCGTCCAAAAAAAATATTTTACACGACAGGGTATTAGTGTAGAATTGGTTACAAATACTACTTAATAGTTGTTGAATAGGATATAGTTGAAGAAAAACGCTCCGAAAAAACTTGTAGGGTAATCAATAACATTCGCCTAAAGCTATGTGTGTATCTCATTAGTACAGTGAAGCATTTCATTCCTTTTAGAATACCATGGGTATGGTACAATTTATAGACAAGTCTAACATTTCTCGTTAGTTATCGTAAATTTCATTCATATTGTATGTTCTATGACTTCTAACATATATTAAGTATATAGGCTGTACATAAATATGTGGGTAGACACTAAAGCTCATGGTATCATGGTACACACTATACACCATAATAATAACACTTTTTAGAGTAGGTACACTAATAATACATGTACCACACAGGTAAGTACATAAATTAAATAGAATTTTTGAATCACATAATATAATAGAATATGTATTTACGTTATGTACAATGTAAAATCATGTTTTATACAACATACAATATAAACGTACAATTTCATGTATTGTGACCCTATGTAGTGCGAATATAAGTATATAAATACTATTATTCTAACATCTCAAATGAAGTAGAAATAGAATAATGTGGATGTCTTTGTTATCTTGAAATGTAAAATGTATGTAGACAAGATAGGAAAAACGGGTGTGAGAGAAAAGAAAAGTAGAAATCGCATCGTATTTCTTCCACAAGATGAAGCGAAAAAAACACGGACTTACTTACAGGGCTGGTTGCTTTCATTGCTGTTCGCTGATGTCATGCTCAAACCTCAAACCAATAAATAAATACGAACGTTAAGACAGTCCGGATAAACTCTTTCACAAAAAAAGTACATAAAAACTTTTATTGGCTTGACAATTTTGTAATGCAACTTATATACACGGGACAAACTGGCAGATCAATTAAGCTGAGGATTTCTAAACACACTCCTATACACATTACATGATCGCTGTTTTTAATTTTAAAACTACAGACCGTACGTATATATTAGGTATAGATAAATCGAAGTACTCAGTTCGTGTATGATCTCTTCGAAAACGATTGAAAAATCAAAAAAATTGTTAAGAGTCTTCTAATAAAAACTTTGTGAAAATTAAACCCTGTATTTTCATTTACATCTATTATAGATACGACTAAATTAAGTAGTTATCATGGTTATGTTACTTTTTATACTATTGACAATTTCTAAATCGACAGAAGTGATGATCATGTTTAGGTAGTGAAAAGTTTTAGTGAATCTGGTTCACAACATTTGCCTACACATGTTATTATAAATAAAACAGGGATCGACACAACTTGTTTGATTTCTATCCAAGACTTTTGTTAGATACAACTGTAGGTGACATTTCGTTTTTCACCTTGGCCCGTTTTACACACAAATATAACCCTATCGATTAAAGTTTGAAATTAGTTTTTTCTTATTTTTATAATGTAGTTACATTCGGTACATTCGTATCTGTAATCAATATTAAACAATGGAGGCTACTGCATAAGGTCATGGTCATCTGTAGACCACTCCTTATAGCACAATAGTATTTAATTTTGATCAATTTTTTTACAGCAATTCGAGTAAGTATATTATGTAAAGTAAATTCCAGGGAACAAAATATCAAAAATGACCCAATAAAAGTTTTTAAAATACATAGGAATTTGTAATTTTGTCTGGTTTTCCGCGTTTATTTAGAAAAATATCAGAATAATTGTATAGTCCCAATGAGATAATATGTAGAGAATTACAGCACCCTTAAAAGAAAATTTATAACGTTGGAATTGATAAAAAACTTTTGACAAAAAGTAATTTTTCAAAAATTTTGGTTTATTTATTGTAAGCACTATTTTTTCCCGGATGGCTGATGCTGAAAACTTTAAAATAGTACGGTTACGACTTTTTTGTTTTCCGAGGTGAGACTAGCTCTAATCGAGACTTAAACTTTGAATAGTGCACTTTTTGTGAAACATTTCAAATCAAAGAGAAAAGAAGAAAAACAAATAAGTTTCACGAAATTTTTATTGTCTCGACAATATTGTTTCGACCATTATCTAGAGAATACAAAAAATTATATATTCTTTTCTCTTTGGTTTCAAATTTTATTTTAAGTCTTTCAATTCTCCACAGATTATCTCCAATGTTTTAGAAAACAGAAAGACGTTTTCTGCAATATCGATTAGCGCCTTTCATATGTTAGGAAAATATTTTAATCGTTTAAAAGATCCCTTTAAATTATGATCCTATTTATGATTACTATTTTTATGAAATACTTCCTAGAAACTATGCAGATCATCGTCTTAAATTTCATGTTTGCTCTCATGGACAACCTTATGAGTAATCTTATAAGAGGTCGGTTACGCTATCGTTCTACGTGAGGTTTCGGTTAGTTATTAACTAGACTAAGTTAGGTTAGGTTAGGTTAGGTTAGGTTAGGTCGAGTTCCAAGAAATGAATTCAGATGATTTTTATTAGCAATGAATGTAAATTAAAATAAAATCAAAAGAGACTCACCCTTATTCACCACACAAAAGCTTTAATGAGCGGATACGTGTTTCGCCAACTTCTTTTGTGGTCATTCGTTATCAACGCGAGACTGAATCTCTTTTGATTTTATTTTATTTAGTCAGCTTAGACTCCATTTTTCTACAATGGAAATTAAATGATTAACAAGGTTAATACTCGATTTAAGCATTGTAATTGTAAAAATTTATATTGGAATTTGGTATTTTCTCAAACAGGTAGGTAATAATACATTTAAATTCAAGGATATACGAGCTGATTTTCTTTACAAATAAAAGTAACATTTTTTAGCTCATACGCCGACTGTGCCCACTCATGTAACATATTCACAAGCTGTCACTAATTTTAGTATTCGTATGTGCTATACAAATTAATGTATCTATGTAGGTAGGTATATAAAACAGAAAATGTAAAAGTATTATATTTGTAGCGTTCATTTATTTAAACAGAAGGGTATCTTCACGTGTATAAATGTAAGCATACATTTCGTTGGAAGTTTATTAACTGATTTAGTACCCTTGACGTGAGTTATTCCGATGGGTTGTTAGTGTTAATTTAAACGAGCACTAATACACGTGTTAGTCCATCCAGTGTAAATCACTTGCATTAAGAAAAGCACCGTAGTAGGTAGGTACTTGGGTTTCCTATGTATGTACATAAGTAATTGAACGTTAGCGATGTTTTAGCTCATAAATCTTAATCTCAGTGAACAGTGCATAAACATTGTCACCTTTAATATGCCGTAATTGGCCGCCTACTACTACTACATGATTGTATCGTTACTATTAGTTGTACTCCACGATTTATTTGCCATTTGCAATTACTATTTTACGCTAGTACAAATTATTGAATAATTAATTATCATCTATATTAGTGACGAACTATTCTATTCTATGTGTATATTTAATAATCTGAACCGATTCGTGGGAAAATTATCTACATAACGTCAACTTTTTCAATTCTCAAAACGAGTAACGAGATGCCTGGTTCCTTAGTTCTGTACCTTTGTAAGTGAGTAATTAATTATTGATGCAGTTTTGCCGTGGTCCAAAGAATGGAAAAGAAAAATTCCATGGTCTACGGCAAAACAGCCCGGGAAAATACACTGCATCAACTAATGCCGGCCGTGAAAGCCTGAGAACTAAGTAATTATTGTCAATATAACAAATCAGAATTACTATTTTACGTTAGTACAAATTATTGAATAATTAATTATCATCTATATTAGTGACGAACGATTCTTTTTCTTTTATTTTGTTTCATATTCTATTCTATGTGCATATTTACTAATCTGAACCGATTCGTGGGAAAATTATCTACATAACGTCAACTTCTTCAATTCTCAAAACGAGTAACGAGATGCCTGGTTCCTTAGTTCTGTACCTTTGTAAGTGAGTAATTAATTATTGATGCAGTTTTGCCGTGGTCCAAAGAATGGAAAAGAAAAATTCCATGGTCTACGGCAAAACAGCCCGGGAAAATACACTGCATCAACTAATGCCGGCCGTGAAAGCCTGAGAACTAAGTAATTATTGTCAATATAACAAATCAGAATTACTATTTTACGTTAGTACAAATTATTGAATAATTAATTATCATCTATATTAGTGACGAACGATTCTTTTTCTTTTATTTTGTTTCATATTCTATTCTATGTGCATATTTACTAATCTGAACCGATTCGTGGGAAAATTATCTACATAACGTCAACTTCTTCAATTCTCAAAACGAGTAACGAGATGCCTGGTTCCTTAGTTCTGTACCTTTGTAAGTGAGTAATTAATTATTGATGCAGTTTTGCCGTGGTCCAAAGAATGGAAAAGAAAAATTCCATGGTCTACGGCAAAACAGCCCGGGAAAATACACTGCATCAACTAATGCCGGCCGTGAAAGCCTGAGAACTAAGTAATTATTGTCAATATAACAAATCAGAATTACTATTTTACGTTAGTACAAATTATTGAATAATTAATTATCATCTATATTAGTGACGAACGATTCTTTTTCTTTTATTTTGTTTCATATTCTATTCTATGTGCATATTTACTAATCTGAACCGATTCGTGGGAAAATTATCTACATAACGTCAACTTCTTCAATTCTCAAAACGAGTAACGAGATGCCTGGTTCCTTAGTTCTGTACCTTTGTAAGTGAGTAATTAATTATTGATGCAGTTTTGCCGTGGTCCAAAGAATGGAAAAGAAAAATTCCATGGTCTACGGCAAAACAGCCCGGGAAAATACACTGCATCAACTAATGCCGGCCGTGAAAGCCTGAGAACTAAGTAATTATTGTCAATATAACAAATCAGAATTACTATTTTACGTTAGTACAAATTATTGAATAATTAATTATCATCTATATTAGTGACGAACGATTCTTTTTCTTTTATTTTGTTTCATATTCTATTCTATGTGCATATTTACTAATCTGAACCGATTCGTGGGAAAATTATCTACATAACGTCAACTTTTTCAATTCTCAAAACGAGTAACGAGATGCCTGGTTCCTTAGTTCTGTACCTTTATAAGTGAGTAATTATTTACTGATTCAGTTTTGCCGTGGTCCAAAGAATGGAAAAGAAAAATTCCATGGTCCACGGCAAAACAGCCCGGGAAAATACACTGCATCAACTAATGCCGGCCGTGAAAGCCTGAGAACTAAGTAATTATTGTCAATATAACAAATCAGAATTACTATTTTACGTTAGTACAAATTATTGAATAATTAATTATCATCTATATTAGTGACGAACGATTCTTTTTCTTTTATTTTGTTTCATATTCTATTCTATGTGCATATTTACTAATCTGAACCGATTCGTGGGAAAATTATCTACATAACGTCAACTTCTTCAATTCTCAAAACGAGTAACGAGATGCCTGGTTCCTTAGTTCTGTACCTTTATAAGTGAGTAATTATTTACTGATTCAGTTTTGCCGTGGTCCAAAGAATGGAAAAGAAAAATTCCATGGTCCACGGCAAAACAGCCCGGGAAAATACACTGCATCAACTAATGCCGGCCGTGAAAGCCTAAGAACTAAGTAATTATTGTCAATATAACAAATCAGAATTACTATTTTACGTTAGTACAAATTATTGAATAATTAATTATCATCTATATTAGTGACGAACGATTCTTTTTCTTTTATTTTGTTTCATATTCTATTCTATGTGCATATTTACTAATCTGAACCGATTCGTGGGAAAATTATCTACATAACGTCAACTTCTTCAATTCTCAAAACGAGTAACGAGATGCCTGGTTCCTTAGTTCTGTACCTTTGTAAGTGAGTAATTAATTATTGATGCAGTTTTGCCGTGGTCCAAAGAATGGAAAAGAAAAATTCCATGGTCTACGGCAAAACAGCCCGGGAAAATACACTGCATCAACTAATGCCGGCCGTGAAAGCCTGAGAACTAAGTAATTATTGTCAATATAACAAATCAGAATTACTATTTTACGTTAGTACAAATTATTGAATAATTAATTATCATCTATATTAGTGACGAACGATTCTTTTTCTTTTATTTTGTTTCATATTCTATTCTATGTGCATATTTACTAATCTGAACCGATTCGTGGGAAAATTATCTACATAACGTCAACTTCTTCAATTCTCAAAACGAGTAACGAGATGCCTGGTTCCTTAGTTCTGTACCTTTATAAGTGAGTAATTATTTACTGATTCAGTTTTGCCGTGGTCCAAAGAATGGAAAAGAAAAATTCCATGGTCCACGGCAAAACAGCCCGGGAAAATACACTGCATCAACTAATGCCGGCCGTGAAAGCCTAAGAACTAAGTAATTATTGTCAATATAACAAATCAGAATTACTATTTTACGTTAGTACAAATTATTGAATAATTAATTATCATCTATATTAGTGACGAACGATTCTTTTTCTTTTATTTTGTTTCATATTCTATTCTATGTGCATATTTACTAATCTGAACCGATTCGTGGGAAAATTATCTACATAACGTCAACTTCTTCAATTCTCAAAACGAGTAACGAGATGCCTGGTTCCTTAGTTCTGTACCTTTGTAAGTGAGTAATTAATTATTGATGCAGTTTTGCCGTGGTCCAAAGAATGGAAAAGAAAAATTCCATGGTCTACGGCAAAACAGCCCGGGAAAATACACTGCATCAACTAATGCCGGCCGTGAAAGCCTGAGAACTAAGTAATTATTGTCAATATAACAAATCAGAATTACTATTTTACGTTAGTACAAATTATTGAATAATTAATTATCATCTATATTAGTGACGAACGATTCTTTTTCTTTTATTTTGTTTCATATTCTATTCTATGTGCATATTTACTAATCTGAACCGATTCGTGGGAAAATTATCTACATAACGTCAACTTCTTCAATTCTCAAAACGAGTAACGAGATGCCTGGTTCCTTAGTTCTGTACCTTTGTAAGTGAGTAATTAATTATTGATGCAGTTTTGCCGTGGTCCAAAGAATGGAAAAGAAAAATTCCATGGTCTACGGCAAAACAGCCCGGGAAAATACACTGCATCAACTAATGCCGGCCGTGAAAGCCTGAGAACTAAGTAATTATTGTCAATATAACAAATCAGAATTACTATTTTACGTTAGTACAAATTATTGAATAATTAATTATCATCTATATTAGTGACGAACGATTCTTTTTCTTTTATTTTGTTTCATATTCTATTCTATGTGCATATTTACTAATCTGAACCGATTCGTGGGAAAATTATCTACATAACGTCAACTTCTTCAATTCTCAAAACGAGTAACGAGATGCCTGGTTCCTTAGTTCTGTACCTTTGTAAGTGAGTAATTAATTATTGATGCAGTTTTGCCGTGGTCCAAAGAATGGAAAAGAAAAATTCCATGGTCTACGGCAAAACAGCCCGGGAAAATACACTGCATCAACTAATGCCGGCCGTGAAAGCCTGAGAACTAAGTAATTATTGTCAATATAACAAATCAGAATTACTATTTTACGTTAGTACAAATTATTGAATAATTAATTATCATCTATATTAGTGACGAACGATTCTTTTTCTTTTATTTTGTTTCATATTCTATTCTATGTGCATATTTACTAATCTGAACCGATTCGTGGGAAAATTATCTACATAACGTCAACTTCTTCAATTCTCAAAACGAGTAACGAGATGCCTGGTTCCTTAGTTCTGTACCTTTATAAGTGAGTAATTATTTACTGATTCAGTTTTGCCGTGGTCCAAAGAATGGAAAAGAAAAATTCCATGGTCCACGGCAAAACAGCCCGGGAAAATACACTGCATCAACTAATGCCGGCCGTGAAAGCCTGAGAACTAAGTAATTATTGTCAATATAACAAATCAGAATTACTATTTTACGTTAGTACAAATTATTGAATAATTAATTATCATCTATATTAGTGACGAACGATTCTTTTTCTTTTATTTTGTTTCATATTCTATTCTATGTGCATATTTACTAATCTGAACCGATTCGTGGGAAAATTATCTACATAACGTCAACTTCTTCAATTCTCAAAACGAGTAACGAGATGCCTGGTTCCTTAGTTCTGTACCTTTATAAGTGAGTAATTATTTACTGATTCAGTTTTGCCGTGGTCCAAAGAATGGAAAAGAAAAATTCCATGGTCCACGGCAAAACAGCCCGGGAAAATACACTGCATCAACTAATGCCGGCCGTGAAAGCCTGAGAACTAAGTAATTATTGTCAATATAACAAATCAGAATTACTATTTTACGTTAGTACAAATTATTGAATAATTAATTATCATCTATATTAGTGACGAACGATTCTTTTTCTTTTATTTTGTTTCATATTCTATTCTATGTGCATATTTACTAATCTGAACCGATTCGTGGGAAAATTATCTACATAACGTCAACTTCTTCAATTCTCAAAACGAGTAACGAGATGCCTGGTTCCTTAGTTCTGTACCTTTATAAGTGAGTAATTATTTACTGATTCAGTTTTGCCGTGGTCCAAAGAATGGAAAAGAAAAATTCCATGGTCCACGGCAAAACAGCCCGGGAAAATACACTGCATCAACTAATGCCGGCCGTGAAAGCCTGAGAACTAAGTAATTATTGTCAATATAACAAATCAGAATTACTATTTTACGTTAGTACAAATTATTGAATAATTAATTATCATCTATATTAGTGACGAACGATTCTTTTTCTTTTATTTTGTTTCATATTCTATTCTATGTGCATATTTACTAATCTGAACCGATTCGTGGGAAAATTATCTACATAACGTCAACTTCTTCAATTCTCAAAACGAGTAACGAGATGCCTGGTTCCTTAGTTCTGTACCTTTATAAGTGAGTAATTATTTACTGATTCAGTTTTGCCGTGGTCCAAAGAATGGAAAAGAAAAATTCCATGGTCCACGGCAAAACAGCCCGGGAAAATACACTGCATCAACTAATGCCGGCCGTGAAAGCCTGAGAACTAAGTAATTATTGTCAATATAACAAATCAGAATTACTATTTTACGTTAGTACAAATTATTGAATAATTAATTATCATCTATATTAGTGACGAACGATTCTTTTTCTTTTATTTTGTTTCATATTCTATTCTATGTGCATATTTACTAATCTGAACCGATTCGTGGGAAAATTATCTACATAACGTCAACTTCTTCAATTCTCAAAACGAGTAACGAGATGCCTGGTTCCTTAGTTCTGTACCTTTATAAGTGAGTAATTATTTACTGATTCAGTTTTGCCGTGGTCCAAAGAATGGAAAAGAAAAATTCCATGGTCCACGGCAAAACAGCCCGGGAAAATACACTGCATCAACTAATGCCGGCCGTGAAAGCCTGAGAACTAAGTAATTATTGTCAATATAACAAATCAGAATTACTATTTTACGTTAGTACAAATTATTGAATAATTAATTATCATCTATATTAGTGACGAACGATTCTTTTTCTTTTATTTTGTTTCATATTCTATTCTATGTGCATATTTACTAATCTGAACCGATTCGTGGGAAAATTATCTACATAACGTCAACTTCTTCAATTCTCAAAACGAGTAACGAGATGCCTGGTTCCTTAGTTCTGTACCTTTATAAGTGAGTAATTATTTACTGATTCAGTTTTGCCGTGGTCCAAAGAATGGAAAAGAAAAATTCCATGGTCCACGGCAAAACAGCCCGGGAAAATACACTGCATCAACTAATGCCGGCCGTGAAAGCCTGAGAACTAAGTAATTATTGTCAATATAACAAATCAGAATTACTATTTTACGTTAGTACAAATTATTGAATAATTAATTATCATCTATATTAGTGACGAACGATTCTTTTTCTTTTATTTTGTTTCATATTCTATTCTATGTGCATATTTACTAATCTGAACCGATTCGTGGGAAAATTATCTACATAACGTCAACTTCTTCAATTCTCAAAACGAGTAACGAGATGCCTGGTTCCTTAGTTCTGTACCTTTGTAAGTGAGTAATTAATTATTGATGCAGTTTTGCCGTGGTCCAAAGAATGGAAAAGAAAAATTCCATGGTCTACGGCAAAACAGCCCGGGAAAATACACTGCATCAACTAATGCCGGCCGTGAAAGCCTGAGAACTAAGTAATTATTGTCAATATAACAAATCAGAATTACTATTTTACGTTAGTACAAATTATTGAATAATTAATTATCATCTATATTAGTGACGAACGATTCTTTTTCTTTTATTTTGTTTCATATTCTATTCTATGTGCATATTTACTAATCTGAACCGATTCGTGGGAAAATTATCTACATAACGTCAACTTCTTCAATTCTCAAAACGAGTAACGAGATGCCTGGTTCCTTAGTTCTGTACCTTTATAAGTGAGTAATTATTTACTGATTCAGTTTTGCCGTGGTCCAAAGAATGGAAAAGAAAAATTCCATGGTCCACGGCAAAACAGCCCGGGAAAATACACTGCATCAACTAATGCCGGCCGTGAAAGCCTGAGAACTAAGTAATTATTGTCAATATAACAAATCAGAATTACTATTTTACGTTAGTACAAATTATTGAATAATTAATTATCATCTATATTAGTGACGAACGATTCTTTTTCTTTTATTTTGTTTCATATTCTATTCTATGTGCATATTTACTAATCTGAACCGATTCGTGGGAAAATTATCTACATAACGTCAACTTCTTCAATTCTCAAAACGAGTAACGAGATGCCTGGTTCCTTAGTTCTGTACCTTTATAAGTGAGTAATTATTTACTGATTCAGTTTTGCCGTGGTCCAAAGAATGGAAAAGAAAAATTCCATGGTCCACGGCAAAACAGCCCGGGAAAATACACTGCATCAACTAATGCCGGCCGTGAAAGCCTAAGAACTAAGTAATTATTGTCTATATAACAAATCAAAATCAGAATTTTTAACGCTGACGTAGTCTACAGGTCTAGATCATAACCCAACATTCGGAAAGACCGGGTCCGCCTGTCCTAGTCCAAGTTTTCTAAATAAAAAAGATCTAAAGAGGTACTATAAGGTACTATAAGGTAAAATAAAATCTATCTAAATATTCCAACATAAACTTAAAAAATTAATTAAAAGTGTACTACTGGAATGCATAATATGAAAGCGCAATATTTCAGCCAGGAGCCAGGAACAATAAAATATAAAACTTAAAATGAAATCATGTACCCAAAGACTTAATTGTGCGAAACAGGATTCTCAATCTATATGGAATAGATTGGATGCCGAACCTGATATGAGACATGAAGTCTAATATCAAAAAAATGACAAAAAATAAAAATTAGTTTCATACCTCCCATTAGAAATTTGACTATTATGTAACATAATTATTAATAAAAAACACACATAAGCTAGTTTTTGACTATTTTAGGGCTTCGTCAAATATTTCGCATTCCAAATGGGTTTCGTCACTAAAAAAGTTTGAGAACTAATGCCTAAGATGATTTGGGCAAAAATGCTAGGCAGTAATATTTCACACATAAACATTCAACTCTCCCACGATTCCTAACAGAGGGCTACAGAGGGTCTTCCGCCCTACTATTCGGCTTTGTACTACAGTGTAAGTCAGAGGGACTGCCCGCCCATTAATATTACTTACTGGTGGAAATGAAAAAAAAAAAAGTTTTTTGTCTTTTCAACGAGACGTACAGCTAAGTGTGTGAGAAACAGCAGCTCTCTTTACTGCACATGCGCACCGCGTCGCTTACCGCCGTCAAGACCATTATTGTCGCTCACGTGTATGAAAATATTAATTATGAATAACTTGCTATTAAACAGGAATATCGTGATACTTTTTATAGAAAAAGTCAAGTGTCTAAAGATTAAAACAAAAACACTTTGATTTTGGGTGACGCGCGCATATAGAAAACTTAGTTTTGATTGTCAATCTTTTCTGAAGTACATGACAGTCACCACGGCTAATAGCATACACAAATAATAAACACACAAAGGGTAGCATGTTAAATAAAAAAATGTTTATCTGTTTGACTGGATTGTAATAAAATAGTACATCAAATTTTCTCGAAACGCCCATAACTATCAAAGAGAATGTCATAAACGTGAATATAAGTAAATAAAATTATTATGAATTACAGTTACAACTCCAAGTTAAATCGTGGGGTTAGCGTGTGCCTCCTACACGAAAAAACCTTAAGTTTCTCTCAGAAATACGTAAATCACTCCCTACATAAGACAGAACAATCAGAAATGGTATCTTATGCCACATATGACAACTTAAGATTAAAGATTACCACTTGTATGATACAATTAAATAAATATGAAAAAAGAAGGGAATAATTTATGCAGACCACCTAAGTTCAAGTTGTATGTCACAAATGTAAACTACTTACACTTAACATACATTAGACGTGTGTAAATGCGAAGTTCGTGCCTAACTTATTATAAACATATCGTTATTTAGAATATGTATCACACTCTATAACACTTATAAATAGTTTTTCTAATGTGTTAATCTGTGTTGGTAGGCAGGTTTAAGCAATCCAGGATGTTGTCATTTAATCATTCAAATGCTAATATTTGTTAGTAGCCGATACAGATATGCTGTAGTACTAGCCATCGGTCCAAATTTGAACGGGTTCAACTAGTTGCACATGCCAATATGTTGCATTATTTAATGAGTTAATCGCGTTCCAATTTCACAAATATCTTTTGAATTTCAACGCATTTATACGAACTAAATTAACATTTAATATACACTGCACATACTTGCATGTATTATCCGCATTACGTCCGTTTTAAATACATGGATGTCAACTTTTAACATGCGTAAGACAGACAGACAGAGAGAGAAAGAGATTGAGAGATAAAAGATTAGAAATTTCCCATAAAATTAAATACCAATAAATGTACAGTTATTTTTTAATCATCGACATTTGCAATATTTAAAAAAAAAAATTTCTTCGCGCTAGTGCTTAATCGATGTTTACTGAAAGAAGTAAGTAGTCTTTTGAACAACTTTAACAATAGAGCTATTCTTAAAATTATTTTATCTACTTTTACTCTTAGCTTAAGCTCTTTCTGCTATAAGCACTGAACAAATGTATGAAGTGAGAAGAGGTGTGTAAATAAAGAAGATGGTTTATGTTTATTCAATTAATCATCTTAGGTAAGACAATACAGGGTGTTCTCCGTAAGTCGTAACAAAAATTTATAGAGGAAGAAATAGAAGTTTCGAAGAATTGTCTTTGAAAATTCCCGTTGAGCACGTATCAAACCAATTTTAACAAATTGTTGCTGCAATAAACTACAAATGATTATTAATAATTTATACATAAAAGTAACGCATTTAATTTATTTCCAGGCTACAAAAAAAATAATACCACTACAATCAACTACGATGTACGTAGTTATTTGAATATATTTGTCCTTAATTATTTCTTTTAATTCGGTATTATTAAGTCAACAACGAAAATAAATGCACATTTGCAGACATGCCGCTGATTCTTACGAGATTAGCGACTACAAAAATTTCGGGATTGGAATATTTAGGACTGTTTGGTATTTTGTTCTGAACTTCTCAATGTTCAAGTGTGAATTAATCGATTTAATCTCGAAACCGTGGAATGTAAGTCATGTATATGGGATAAGACAAGAGAAGAATATAAAACTAAGCATCTTAAGGAAGAAGCATATTTTAATAATTTTATTTTTACATGAAAGCCTGTACCTTAATCTACTTTTCTACATAATTTCCTTCAATATTGAGGCACTTGTCATAACGTTTGACCAGTGACCAGTTTTTGAATACCCTTCTCATAGAACTCTGCCGCCTGACTTGTTATCTGTTAACCATTGCATCACAACTGTTTTGGATTCGTCATCATCTTGATGACGCTGACCGCCCAGACGTTTTTTCAAGTGCAGGAACAATTGGTAGTCACTAGGCGCCAGATCAGAGCTTTACGGAGGATGATCTAGAGTTCTCCAGTGAACAGATGTGATCTCAGATCTCACGATGAGTATCAATTGGTTTTAGTCCTTTAGCACTAAGGAATTGTATAACAGCCTGGACTCCGGACTTCATAGCGGGACTCACGATTATCGGAGATATCTTAAACACTCAGTAAACAAGGGCGAATCAGACTGTAATTACGTCAGAGCGTAGGTGAGAGATGTAGGTAGGTAGTCAGTGCGCTTGCGCGGAACGCTGCGGCGGCAGGATTTCAAAACGGTACTTACTTAAAAAACATGCCTCTTACCTATGTAAAATTGTATCGTTAAGCTTAGTAAGCAGCTATTGTATAATTATATCTATTATTAAAGAACCACATTTGGATAACAAAAACCACTCTGTAAGTAAGTATATGAAAGGCAAAGTTTGTGTCATAATAATTCCACAATAAATTAGAAATGAATAATTTTCGAACTTTTACTTGTGGTACCAAAGAAACACTCTGTATACGGTGCAACAATTCACTACGTAAACGAAAAGAATTCAATGAGATTTAACAATTTAATTTAACTTTTCAAATATTTGAAAATAACTGGCTCAGCTGACGATTAGGAAATGACCAGTTTAGATACTCACGACTATCTAAATAGAAAGACTAATTTTGTTTAAAAAAATTAACTATTCTGTTTTGTTCGTTATAAACATGTATGCAACTCAGGTATTTGAACAACTGCCAGTTAACAGTAGGGTAGAATCTGATTCTAATTTTGAAATTCGTTTTGGTAACGACCGAATATCACAAACATACCGCCTCTTGTGTGTCTGAGAAAGTCTAGACTTTAAAAATTCGTTTTCTGTACTTATTGCAGGTAATACGTACAATTCACTTTAATAAATAACAAAATTGAATTATTGAAACCCACTTATTAAATCAAAACATTTTTTTCCGCTAGACACATATATTGAATATATTTAAATAAGAAGGGAGGTTTCTTTGACACATAACGAAGGTGCAAAAACCACTTCATAATATTTATAACCGAAAATTAGCACGCTTCTTTGTTTGAAACGACATACAAATTCAGTTCCGCGTATAGATGCCAGACTTAGTATATTTAGTGAAGTTGCTATTTCTAGCGGCGTTCTTAGCCTTTATGACTAGTAAAGAAGGCTCTTAGGAGTAATATTGACTATTGACTCGATGAAAAACGATTTCTTAATTAATGAGTTTCACAAACGAAATTCCGCTCTTATTATTCGAAAGTGACACTATTAAAAAACAACAGGAAATGTAATGAATGAGGTAATGACAAAAACAGACGGTTATTTGTCGACACCGTGACTACTTAGGATGGTGGATTAAAAACTTTCGAAATGTTAAATTGTTTTATGTGCTTGAATTTCATAATTCACAACGATTATTATTTATTTTTTGTGTTTTATCTTTTCCAGCTACGTTGCTCTGCCTACGTAAGTACCTTACCACCATTCAGGTATAAGCATGGCTTGGCTTGTCTTGTCTTACGTTTACAAAAAGGATCAATAACAATGTTACGGTTATAGCTCCCCTAAAATTACTGGTTCTTTCGTAAAATTTCGAATACAGCAGCAGCTCGGGTAACAATCGTTCCGATTTAATGAAGTCTTCTTGTACAGGTCAAGCCGCGGGCTTTACAAAACTGCAATTTTCATGCGGTCATTATTTGATGAGATAAGCTTGTATTTATCTAATTATATACTGCCAAGCATACAATATTGTGTACACATAATACATATATGTATTGTCTGCATGGATACCTATTTTCGGACGTTCTTTTCGAGAAAGTGGAACCAAATAAAAAATGCAAATTTTTGAATAATTATTCAACATTAAATAGGCACATAATTTGAACTATTAATAAAATCCACAATCCATTATCATAACAAGCGAGTTATCTACAATCTAATTGAGAAAATGCATAATTATATATATATACACACAAACATGAAATAGTAATAATTAATAAAACATTTCTATATATTGACCCTAACTTTTTCCAATTATTATCAATTTATTAAAAGGACTTTTGTATCATATTTTGGGAGATTTTGTTTGAAAGGTCTAGTAATAAGTAACTCGCCAAATTGTTTTTCGATATTTTACATTAAGAGACTATTTTCGAACCTTTAAAACTTTATATAAACTTCACAGGAAATATATCATTAGCAGTTTTTGGGAAATTGTCAATATAAATAAAATAAAATAAATATACACAGATGTAAGTGTCATACGTAAAACAAATAAATAAGTAAACAATATTAAATAAATAAACTATCTACTTTATGATCAAAAATGTGCCAAAAATATAATCCTACTTTTATCTCCAAAATTTGCAAGTTGAAAAATCTAAAATACATAAATATAGATTACGCAAATAAAGTTTTTAGACATTTTTAGATTTGAAAGAAAAATAAATATTTAAGTTTTTGTTGGTTGTGACCACAAATGTTAAGCGGTACCTAAACTAAATAAATTATAAAATTTCGAAATCGTTATACTTAACAACGTATTTAATAATGTACGGAACCTTCGGCGTATCCGGTATTTAATGTTCCATTTAAAATTAATTAATATAATTATTTAAGAAAGAATAAAGTAAATTGCTTTTAAATGTTTCAAATATATATTTGTAAAATCTCTACAATTGTTTCGGCTTAGTAATGCTAATATTGTGTTAATATCTAATTTTTTGAAAGTATTTGCAATTTTACAAAAATTATAAAAGTATCAATTATTGCGGAAAACAAACTACAAAAATTTCAAAAAATTAGATATTAACACAATATTAGTAAATAAATGTAATTTAAGAACCTTACTTTCTACCAATAAAAAAGAAAAATATGATAAACTTCAAAAATCAGGGATATATAAATTAAACTGCAAAAATTGAAACGCTCTCTATATAGGACAGACTGGACGCAATATCAAAACTTCAATAAATGAACATAAAAATCAATTATCTACGCAAAACACTCAACTAGCCTAGCAACACACTGTATTAACAATAACCATAGTATAGATTCCGAAAATGTAAAATTGTTACACAATTCTAAAAAAGGAAAACTTTTAGATCTTTTGGAACAATTAGAAATTAAAAATGCTATCTATAAAAAAGAAAACATAGTCAATGATCAACAACAATTTTTAAAGACCCCTTTAATAGATTTAAGAATTTACGAATTTATCCCTCCCCTTTAACCTTAAACCTGTATATAGTCACTGTACAATAATTTTAATTTTAGTAATAATTAAGTACTCTTGACAAAGGCATTACTAAGCCGAAACAATTGTAGAGATTTTACAAATATATATTTGAAACATTTATAAGCAATTTACTTTATTCTTTCTTAAATAATTAAAATGTTTCACGAGGAACCGACCTTAAACTCCATTCAAATTATTAATATAATTATTAAGTTCTATGATGTTAATTCAAGTAAAAAAAAAGTTGGATTATTATTGTCCAAACGACTTAGGTAGTAGATATTATAGATTTGAATCTGAAGGTTTTTGAACTTGATTCATGCAGAATATTTTGGCATTGCCCTTCCGACTGTTTGTACAGGTTTCTAAATTAGTGAATAAATCGTATGATCTGGCATATGAAAATAAACGTTAGAGTGTACTAAGGAAAAGGTGAATATACATACATATCGTGCAAATTTAAAAATCATGAATATAGACTAATGAAAACAAATGAAACTGAAACCATCTGCTAACCATATGGCAAATTTGTGTTCTTATCATTAAAATACCCTACAGATCAGTAAAATTGCCACTATTTAGCTAAATTTACAATTCGATTTTGAAACGACGTTTATTTTGGCTATATCTTCCAATTTTGATGATTTACTATTCAAAAACTCACAGTTCTTATCTTCCAAAATAAACACATTTGAGTACTTGAAGGTTATTAAAAAGCAATAAATTTTTGTTTTTCAAATAAATAATATTTTGACGCACCAACGAGAAATTGAAATTGGATACTTTTTCAGACTTAACAACCAAATATGCTTACGATTTTTAAAAATCAAAAACGTATATATTACGATTAGCGTTTTCGTCAGTAGATCGAGCATAAAAAATGTGACAATATTAAATTACGAGAAGGAGTACACGATTTTTTTTCTTTTTCATAGGTACTACGTTACGAGCATCTTTTTTGCAGACAATAAAAATCAACGATAAAATTGACGAACGTGTGACGATTGCTAAATTACTTCACTAACAAACGATGATCGGGATGATAGTGACAAACCGACGGCGACGATCACACACCACGGTAATACACGGCGGCCCTTTTTGATTGATGGCGTGGTTGACTGACCGACCTGGACTCGCATTTACTCTCGGTCTAGAATTAGAAGAGCTGTTTCCAAAGCAGCGGCGATGGAGTATGTCGCGTTGTCGCGTCATCAACAACGGGCACATGCCGTCGGCGAAGCGTGCCAAAATAGCTCAGCTTATAAAGTGAACAGCCTGTCGTAATATTTGCTTGGGTCGTACAGGTTGTAGTAACGTAATATACGGGAAGTGCCTTTGTCGTTCCTATTGTCTGTTGACGTATTAAACGAACATCTCAGTCAAATCCTGTCTAGACCAATAACGCCCCCGTTCGATTACCTACTTTCGATCATATAATAATAATAAATCATATTAGAAGCAATTCCCTCCTTCCTTCCATATTCTGCTATTTATTTAACAACAATGCTTTCTAGATATTCAAATTAACTAATGCACATATTAATCCGCATGCGTGTTTGTTTGCATAACAAAATTAGCATACTATTAATCAAAAAATTAACTCATCCATCCTTCATCTGTTTATTTATAAATTCAGCGCCAACAGTTACCTATCTAGCTATCTCAGAAAAATTAAACGGACGCTGACGGGACGATTAGAAATAATAACTATTTAAATGTAAGGTACAGAAGATCAGGTCAGGTCAGGTCAAGTTCCTTCCCATTTTAAAGGGCAACAAACCAATTTTTATAAATGAACATATATATATATATATATATATATATCTGTGTGTGTGTGTGAAAAAACTCGCAACACTTTTCGTATCTATATACGTCGGTCTAGGAATTTTATTAATTTTGTTTTTGATATGGTGTAGATAATAGTTACTACACTTATTACATTCCATACCTGCTGAGTAGAAACACGAGAAAGCTGAAGTAAATTACTTCTTCTGCCGTCTTATTAATCGACCACTATATATTATATATATATATATATAGGTACAATATAACGTCATCATTAAATTGAAGTCTTTTTTTATTGAATAATAATAATAATAATGAAGTCATATGCTGTACTGCTGCGAATGTGGTGGCTATTGAATATATTTTCACCAATTCGCAAGGCCGTTTCAAACACGTTAATATCTATAGTACAACATAATAGTCGGCTTGTACATGGTGGAATTCCATATTTCACTAAGTTATTAATGATTAATAATAGACGAAAAACCACTTCAATTCACTAAATTTATTAGTTGAATACATCGATTACATATGTTTCGCCCCACAGGGGCATCTTCAGATCGACGCCCAAACATATGTAATCAATCTATTCAACTAATAAATTTAGTGAATTGTAGTGTTTAGTTTTCTATTATTAATCATTAATAACTTAGTGGAACATAATAGTCATTAAAGACATGAATTTCTTTACAGTCTATCCTACGGGAACAATATACCTGTGAGAAAACATATGTAAGAGCTACAAAAGTCACTGAACTCATACAACGCGAACTGTGAATACATTTTTTTTTTTACTAGGAACCACAAAAAGACGACACGTAGGAGTGAATAGAAACTAATTGACAAGTAATTGTAAAATAAAAATCATTATACCAATGTATTTACAGTATCTGTTGTAATAAAACGATAACTTTTGGGCAAGTACTCGCTAGTAGTAGGCAAATTATTCGATTAATCAAAATTTAATAGATTCATCGATCATAAGTTGATTATTTTAAATATTACAATAATCGATTAATTAATTAATCGATACTTTTTATCATCTACCTGCTATTACCTGACAAGTATCGTATCGGAGAGTATTTTCAGTAGTGTAGTAAAATCCTTTTTCGTCCAATTATAAAGGATCACAGATTCCATATTTTGAACGCGTCCTACACGGTGTGCTGTGCCTAGGGGTATTAGCCCTCGGAGTAGTTGTTTCTGTTGATTCCATATTTATATTTATATTTGTAATATAGTCTGTAAAAGCCTTTCTGCCAGCGCCCACCTGATGAGACCCGATAGGTCGAAACCGGTCGTGGGATATGGCCTTCGGTGCGCTGTGCCTACTGTGTAGGACGCGTTCCAAATATGGGATCTGTGATCCTTTATAATTAGACGAAAAAGGATTTTAATACCTTCTTGTTATCTTCGTTTAAGAATCGTTCGGAATCAACAATGTAATTCAATGGCGGTAGGGGTATTAGCCCTTAGAGTAATTGTTTCTGTTGATTCCATATTTATATTTATCATAAAGGTAGTAATATTGTAGCCGATTTTCGCTTGTCTCTGACAGGCAAACATCCCGGGAAAGTAATATTTCTGGACACATTTTCTTTATATATTTTGTTTTTGAGGTAGATAATAACTATTATTTTTATATTATGAAAATATTTACGTTTAGTTCATTATTTTACTTCATGGCAGATAAAGCAATAGAGATTTAAAACAAATAACGGCGCATTGTTGAGTTGTTTTTAACGAAAATAAATCATTTCTGCTTGCGAAAGGTCAATTTAGAAATTCGAAAAAAAGTATATATTTAGAGCACAGCGACGGAAAAGGAAACGTTAGATGCGCTTGAGATGTGGTGTTATAGGAGGATGATGCAAATACCGTGGATAGAAAAAGTTAGAAATGGGTGCTATGGTAGCCAATAAGTAATAGGAAATATAGGATGGTAGGACACCTTTTGAGATATATTAGAAGCAGAAACAGGAGTAAGGTGGGCAGAAGAAGACCTCAACCTCATCCGAAAATTCAAGCGATTTGATTAATCGAAATAAACAATTATTTTCTTACTATCGATAAACAATTATTAAATTTAATAATCGCCCAGATCTAGTGCAAACCATAAAATCGCTTGGTATCGTATGTATTAGGTCGCGGATTATAAAAAACTTGCTCAACTTTCCCTCGCATATGCTATATTTATCGCCAGTGATTCGTATTTGTAATAAATAGCAGTGTAACCGGTTTACAAAAACAAAAAAAAAAAGAAACAAACGATTATTTCTAAAAGTGAAATTACTAAAAACTTGTTTAAACTTTTAAATGTTTCACCCACGTTGTAATTAGCTATCGACACCTTTTAATTCTTCGAGTGATAATCTTATTTACATAACGGTTTAATTGCAGTACTTTTACGATGGCATCGTTGATACTTAAATCAGATAAACGACTATAAAATTGGTAAGGTACTTACATTAAATCGCCCTTTCTGAATATACATACATGTATATATGTATAAAAAAAGATAAATACTAAATGACTTCAGAATACACGCGTTAATACGTTTTAATTTATAGTAAACCAACTACAAACGTATAATTACCAGCTGAACTACATATATGTATGTAGTATTATAAATATGAAAATTAGCAATAAACGGGTTGAATTATATACGGCTCGTTTTGAAAACAAGAATATAAAAAAAACCGAAACCCTCGTATTATTATTGCCAATAGTACCACATGTTTTAAGAAATGTCACGTACATCTACATATGTAATAACCAAATCATAAATGCACATTACTTTTAATATACATTCACTGCTATAAATTTGTTACATTGTTACATATGGAAAAGACACCATATTAATGTTAACGGAAGAAAAGGATACAGTTATTTTTCATATATATTTAAAGTAAGAGGGTAAATCAAATATAAACGGTAATTTTACTATTTAGCTTAGCACGTAATTCCGATCGAGAGTATTCGATGCTTGAATGTTGTTTGGTTCATGAGGACAGGGAAACCGGCTTAAGTAGCAGCTGCGCTCGGTTCTGTCCGCAGTACAGCTATGACTGGGCGCAAGGTACCTTGGTCTGTTGCACAATCACAATGCGCATCACCATAAAGTTTTTAACCAATGAAGGCGGTTAGGTTTGAAGGCACAGTTTGGGGATGGTACATGATACTGTCTCAGAATCGAGTGTATACGTGGGTCAGAGAATACAGGATTAAGGGATGGGCGAGAACGTGTCGAAAATGAAAGTTACAATAGACACAAATGATAACATCCGTGCTGTTCGAGAGCTTGTTGAGGGTGATCACCATCAGCCGGTTAACTATTGAATAAATCTCATCAGAAGTGGGTAAAGTGGGTATCAGCTATGGGAGTGTTCAATCCATCATCACTGATGAACTTGGCTTTAGAAAAATTAGTGCTCTAGTGCTCGCTGGGTTCCAAGGTTGTTGACCGTAAACCAAAAACAGCTCAGAGATCGGTCGGAGATCAGTGAAAGACTTCTAAACCGATTTCGACAAGAAGGGGAGTTTTCGTAACTTGTGATGAAACGTGGGTACACCACCATACTCCCGAATCAAAAATGGCGAGTAAGGAGTGACAAATAAAGGATGATGATGATGATGATGATGCCCTGTCAAAGCCAAAACCCGTCTCTCAGCCGGAAAAGTACTTGCGACTGTTTTCTTTGACTCAAAGGCAAGGGAAGTTTTACTCAATGGTTTTCTTCATATAACCCTGACTTGTTACTGCTCTGACCTGTGATTATTTTTTGTTCACGCCCTTGAAAGAATCTTTTGGAAGCAAAAGATTTGAAAGCAATGAAGAAGTTGAGAAGTATGTGTGAATTGGCTAACTCAAAAACTCGCCCTCAAACTTTTAATGAAGAAGAAATATTCAAACTTCCAAATCGGTGGCAAAAGTGTGTAGAGCACGGAGGTGACTACATTGAAAAATGTTAAATGTTCAGTTTGTGTGTACCATTAATCAATAAATTCATTTTACAAAATTACCGTTTATATTTGATTTACCCTCGTACAATGATGTACTACTTGATCAACCTAATGTAGTCATTAAGAAATATACAGTTTACGTAGAAGAGAAAAAAAGAGAATGCATTCGGAGGAAGAAGATGCCATTGATGCTCACTAAATATTTATTTGACGATTTTAATTTCCATTGCTACTAGTCGAGACATCCGTTTTGAAATTATTTCTTCATTCTCCGAGTTTCGCACTTGTTACGCATAGCATTGCAACTCCTTCGATATACATATTTGTGATTCGCTTTCATACCCTAATGATATCTTTAACATTCCGTGATATAAACAAATGTTTGTCTCTTTTTTGACGAGCGAGTATCCCTCTGATTTTATGCACCGATAGCCACATAACAGGTCTCAATTAATAATGCAATACATGTAATTTGTTTTTATTATATGTAGTTACAATAAATTATAACCGTGAGGTGCAACACGTTCTGACATTGCAATAGCCTGGCGCCTAAGTCCAACACCAAATTCTTGTGTATCTGATCATGATCATGATATGTATATTCAGAGGTGTAAATGAGTATATATGAAGTTACTTACACGCAACAAGGTTAAAAGTTCGACAGTAAATTAATTATTTGGTGTCGAGACTGTACAAACAAAAAAAAATAAACGACAGCCTGTCATTGATATAATATATCAAAGCAACGAATGCATTTTACAAATGATTTCTTAAGTAAAACGAAATGTCCTCTGATAAGATAACCATCAGTTGTTACCGAGATCTCTTACAAGATGAAATAAAAATAGATATGTATAGGTGTATACATTTAGACGTATCTACTTTGAAAAATGATCTTCTAACATTCTTTTATATCTGTCATAAATAAATATTGCATACGTTTAAGGGTTTTTATTAAATGAATCATTCAATTAGTCATTAATGATGATAATTTTCCTTAAAAATGGTATCTCCTTTTATTGTTTGTTTTTTTTTTTTAATGCTTAGTTAAATATGCGTCGGTAACAAATTATTGTTATTAATGACATCTTTATTACGAAGGTGTGCATAAATATTCAACTTCTACTTGCCCATATTATGGATGTGCCTATCTAATAAATAATCCTTTCTGCACTTAACGATTAATCATTAATTAACAACCGCGATCGACTAAAATCGATAAAAATGATTACCAGAATACAAGCTGCACAGTATATTATTTACTTATCTACATATAGATAAGTAAGTATGCATCTTTTACTGTTCCATTTAATGCAATCGTTAATACATTATAGTCGAGACAGTAATTAATTAGAAATAATAATCTTGAGATAATTGCAGAATCATTTCGTATGTGTTTCGTTCTACCTACACTTACCCATGAAATAGTTGTATCTACAGTTACGGTTCGCTTCATAAACTGAATCAACTTATTTTTGTTATTAATACAAACAACAATTAAGTCGCGAATAATAATTATTTTGTCGAGAGAAAAAAAGAGAATGCATTCGGAGGAAGAAGATGCCATTGATGCTCACTAAATATTTATTTGACGATTTTAATTTCCATTGCTACTAGTCGAGACATCCGTTTTGAAATTATTTCTTCATTCTCCGAGTTTCGCACTTGTTACGCATAGCATTGCAACTCCTTCGATATACATATTTGTGATTCGCTTTCATACCCTAATGATATCTTTAACATTCCGTGATATAAACAAATGTTTGTCTCTTTTTTGACGAGCGAGTATCCCTCTGATTTTATGCACCGATAGCCACATAACAGGTCTCAATTAATAATGCAATACATGTAATTTGTTTTTATTATATGTAGTTACAATAAATTATAACCGTGAGGTGCAACACGTTCTGACATTGCAATAGCCTGGCGCCTAAGTCCAACACCAAATTCTTGTGTATCTGATCATGATCATGATATGTATATTCAGAGGTGTAAATGAGTATATATGAAGTTACTTACACGCAACAAGGTTAAAAGTTCGACAGTAAATTAATTATTTGGTGTCGAGACTGTACAAACAAAAAAAAATAAACGACAGCCTGTCATTGATATAATATATCAAAGCAACGAATGCATTTTACAAATGATTTCTTAAGTAAAACGAAATGTCCTCTGATAAGATAACCATCAGTTGTTACCGAGATCTCTTACAAGATGAAATAAAAATAGATATGTATAGGTGTATACATTTAGACGTATCTACTTTGAAAAATGATCTTCTAACATTCTTTTATATCTGTCATAAATAAATATTGCATACGTTTAAGGGTTTTTATTAAATGAATCATTCAATTAGTCATTAATGATGATAATTTTCCTTAAAAATGGTATCTCCTTTTATTGTTTGTTTTTTTTTTTTAATGCTTAGTTAAATATGCGTCGGTAACAAATTATTGTTATTAATGACATCTTTATTACGAAGGTGTGCATAAATATTCAACTTCTACTTGCCCATATTATGGATGTGCCTATCTAATAAATAATCCTTTCTGCACTTAACGATTAATCATTAATTAACAACCGCGATCGACTAAAATCGATAAAAATGATTACCAGAATACAAGCTGCACAGTATATTATTTACTTATCTACATATAGATAAGTAAGTATGCATCTTTTACTGTTCCATTTAATGCAATCGTTAATACATTATAGTCGAGACAGTAATTAATTAGAAATAATAATCTTGAGATAATTGCAGAATCATTTCGTATGTGTTTCGTTCTACCTACACTTACCCATGAAATAGTTGTATCTACAGTTACGGTTCGCTTCATAAACTGAATCAACTTATTTTTGTTATTAATACAAACAACAATTAAGTCGCGAATAATAATTATTTTGTCGAGAGAAGTTTTGTCGTTTATGTAACTGTATAAAAATATATTAATTTTCCAACTACTTAATTCTATATTATTATTATTATTATTTACCCATGTAACTACATTCTGTACACAGATACACGGAGAGAAATTGTTTAAATATCAGTAATTATACCAACACAATAGAACGTCCTAATTCCACCACTATTGTCTACCGTTGTATCCTATATATACATAAAATTTCTTACTTTCAAAAGTCGAACCGAAATTGCTAATGCCAATCGCTTTCTATGGTTTTAATTAATTCGCAAAGTGACGTAATGGTAACATTTACTATTACAAATTTAATGTTTGTTCTTATCTGCAAGAAGACAAACATTTGAAGGAAATCGTAGGAAAAGAAGTGAACAATTCGAACGATACGCTTAGAGAAAATGACACTTTCACTCGGAACCCTAATAAACGATGAGCCAGCGTAAGCACGCAGGAGCGAGAGCACCAGAACAAAAAAGTACATCATAAGAATTAATATCCACTTCTCCTGGTGTTTCTTTTTTCGTGGAGGGAATTGGTGAAAAGTCAATGCAGTAAGTAATCATAGCGGCAATTTAAATGCATATAACATACAACACGCAGGTGGTAGTAATAATATCGCAGTTGCATTCGCCGACAATGATTTTGCAAGAATTATACTGCAGCCAAGAACGCGACGAAACAGCCTTTAAAAGTTATTGAACTCTTTAAAATTGCAGGAAGTTTGGGATCGTATGTCCATAAGTAGACTTCTACTTGCTGCGATAATTTGGGGCAGATCGAACTGTTAAGTAGTTCTACCGCTACTGATCCCAACATATTATAACTATCTAGATGATAGAATTTAGAATTAAAAAGTCAAACACTTGGTAATTATCTCTTCGCTTGTTCAATAAGATAACTCTTTTGGCGAACAAATTAATGAGCAAATCGACGTGATAAAAGATAAGAAAACGGTACAAAACGGAACTTTATATATGTAAAGATATTTATGAACATATGTATATTGTATATATTCAAACATAACAGACCAGCACGTGCGGGAAATGTTTAGAAATACAAGACATGTTGCGAAGGTACTTCTGGCAATTTATTTTGCTGGATAATTTCTAAGCGATATTATAAAAAATGTTTGACCTGGATTTGTATAAACACCGCAGTAAGTAATATATACAGAAAAAAACTAAAAATAATTCACAAAAAAAAAAAACAACTTGATAGATAATTATAATCATCTGTAGGTACGAAAGTACAACGTCGGTTCGTAATTAACAATTATGTAAATAAATAAAAACTCAATGTAGTGATTGAGTTTCTGAAATATGGTGTCAAAATTCTAAACTCTAGGAAGCAGTTAGAATTAGGTATGTTAGGTATTGCAAGGAACAAATATTTACGTGGGATAAATACACTTTCAGCTTCTGTAAACTGAAAGACTCGTGATTGTTAATTAACCAAATATATAACACCGGAAATAACGAAAATACTAAGAAATATTAAAACAGGAAAGTAATTTCCTGGTTTTACCCTTAATTAATCTTATCACTAGGTTACCCATTCTGTACAGGTAATTTAGGTTCGACTAATAAATTATCCGATAAAAAAAAAGAATTCTACTGAAATGTGCTTCGCAAAATTCGTTATCAACAAAAAGAAATTGGCGCACTAATATAAAAGAAATCTATTTGAAATATTTTTATAACCTAACCTAATCCAACCCCGAAAATGGCAATTTTCAAACAATTATTATATTATTAATCGTTAATAATGAAATATTTGAAGATTTTTACTAGGGGTAAATTTTTAATACATCAATGTGATATTAATTATTGAATTAATTTGTACCGACTACAGATTACCTCAAATTAACAAAATTTTTCCTTATTAATGATGAAAAACCACTCGGTGAAAATGTTCCATAAATTTATTTAGAAACACTATACGTATTTCGGCGGTAATGCCATCGAGAGGAGTTTAGTAACCAATTATTAATCTGTAGTAGGGTACAAATTAATTCAATAATTAATAACACATTGATGTATTTAATTATTATATTAGTGCGCCAATTTTTTTTGTTAATAATGAAGCAGAACATTAGAGCACAATATCAGTCAGCTGTTTTCTCTATAGATATATTATTATTAAATTAGATTATGTATTTTTATACTAATTATATGTGTGGTTTCTTTTTTCTTAGTGTACGATAATCAAGTACTGCGATAACTACTATGTACTACGCTTTTTTTGAATCGGAGCTGCTGTCTTAAATGGAAAACAAAATAACGGATCGTAGTTTACACGATTTTAACGTTACCAAAAAAACAACTAGAGCTTTTTAAGTAAGAAAATGTACCTACTGTATTTTTAAATTAAATATACATAAGCAATAGTCGAAAGTATTTATTATAAGTGAGTCATTAAATTTTAAGGACAATAAAGGGTGTTGGACCGTGATCCAGAAAAATTGTCAACAATACGATGAAGAAAGCTGAGGAGGGTTTTGTGAAAACTTACTGTAGACACTAGAATCGTCGGAAGTGCCGTTGACAGTGCCATCAGGTAAAAGTTGAAGATGCCGGTTCTTGATAAACATTTGGATTCTTCGCGCGGTTCCTGTAGAAAAAGAGAGGTTTGTGCTGCGTTCGCTTCTGACAGCGGCAGCGGGATCGTCTTCTTCGAGTGTTGGCCTAGAGGACGACAGAAAGACCGGCGACGTCGGAGAAGAAGACGGCAATTGAGGCAATGGTGATAAGTTATCGCCGGTGTCAGTGTCGACAAGGTTAAGCGAGCGATGGACTCTCTGGGTAGGTACGGCGCTGACAAAAGCACACATCGTAAAAGCTAGCAGCCCCAGAAACAGCGCCTTCACCATGACTGGGACATACTGATGCACTCACTGTCACTTTCTGCCGGGCTGGTGCCGACCCGGCAGTAGCAACCGCGGGGCAAAGAACCAACAGAAATGAACGCTCAAAGCGCTCATCGTCTCTCAACTACGACGCTCGGCGTCCGCGGCGTCGTCGCCTGCGACGAGGAATATGCCGAAGCTTCGACAACCAACTGGTCACAACAACCACTGACTGACAACTGACCGGCTTTGGAAACTACTCGAAAACCTACTTGACTCTCAGAGAGATACCAGCACTAGGTATTTATTGCTAACGAACATCACTAAAAGAAGCGCGACAACTTTTATCATAAATTAATACAATAATACATACGATACAAAAGTACTATCAAGCAATATTTAATTATTTTCAATTAAGATGAGTAGAACAGTTAGTTCATTTAAAATGTCAGTTAGCTAACAAATATAATACTGCTTATCTAAAAGTCCAATTTCGAGACGCGCGAGTTCCATCATGCGACTAACAAAGCGCGGAGTTCGGTTTAGCCGCCGCGGCCGTACTCGGCAACTTTTCCCCCCACTGGTTGGGCTTTTAAAACGTCGACGACCGAACCAATCTGGCGAAGTTCTGTCACAGGGCGGAGGAAGAAGCCTTATCGACGTCCTCCAACGTGACGAACTATTGTCAGCGTCGGGTCGCGACGCTACTTCTTTTCCGGCTCTGCCACAGGTAGTTTCAAAACTTTTAGCGCCAATTTAAATTAACGAAATAAAAATATACATTTTAGTTGGCAAAATCAACAATTTATTAATAAATAATTATTAAAAGCTAACATTAATTTGTTAGTAATAAAGTAAATAAATGGGTTTACCCGTAATTATTAGTTAACTGTTTATAATTGTGTCAATCAATCAGAAGAACAAACGACAATAATATTAAATAAATGAAAAAATACTGTAGAAATATCGAGAGTATTTTCACCCAGAAAAAAACAAATAATTTCCAATCGCGAGCTAAATAAAAAGGCCAATTTCTCTTTTGTTACCATTACATTTCATAGAACAAGCTAAACTCGATCGAATATAATGAATGCTACATTAGTTTACAAAAATAATAGGCGGTCAATGTATTGTGAACACACCGTGTTGGTCACGTAGCTCTCTCGATGAGAGTTCATATTACTTCAAGGATCGTTCCTAATTTAATGAGATCGGTCAGCCAAAACGCCTTTGCAAACGACAAAGAACGCGAAATTCTGTCTTTACAACTTGCCGTTTTTAACATACAAGTTTTTTTTATACCTACTCCACTTACGTTCGATTATAATTCGTACAAGTTTCAACATTAACGTGTGCCTATCAGAGTAAAGAACGCGCATGAATGAAATTCTTGTCTACACTCTATATGTCTATGATGTTTACACGGTTTTAAGTAGATAATCAAGTAATAACTATTAAATGAAAACAATCATTATTTAGCTTTTAAGGCATATTTTTATGAAGAAGTTTAATCATATTTAATTAGTAATAACCGTTAATATATAATTTTATTTATTGATTATACCTATACACTTAGAGCTAGATGTTTTGTTTTCAAATTTTAATTTCATTAATAAAATTTAAACAATATCTTAGGAAGTTAATTGTTCATTAATTAGAACATCAACAATGTTTCGTATGTTAAGACTTCACCACACTTTTAATGTCTCAATAAATTCCTATACTCATATAGAAACCAGAAACGTTTTGTATTTAATCATATAAGCAGTCTCAAAGTATTTTTTTACTGGTTGAGTTCACAAATTATTTGTTACTAATAACAATATCGGAAATAAAAATAGTAATATAAACTGGGGAACTACTGTCATTATTTTCTTCTAATTTTTAAGCAATTTTTTTGATAATATTGCAAAAAATTGAATTATTCCTAGAATAGCTAATTCTTAAACATTTTTGTAGCTAATTAATGTTTGCATTTAAATTTAAAAAAATAAATTAATTTTTATTGTCTAAAGAGTATCCACAACACGTGTTTAATTCAAATTGTTATAAAAGAGAAGGATAATGATTTTGCAATTAAATCTGTACTTTCAAATAAATAAATAAATGTTGTGCATACATGACAACATTACATAAGCAAATATAATCGCATACCTTCAACAGTAAACAGAGATAATACTTAAAAAAACTGAAATGTACCTATGTTATTTTATAAGAAATTAAATATCGACTGTAATAGTATTTAATTTTTCTAATTAAGCATTATTTTGATGATCATTGTCAATTGCAGTTGCTACTACCAAAATAAGCAAAATCATTGACGGAACTGCAAGTTATTAAACTTACTTAAAGTCCGTATTTCATTCATTTTTTAAAACCATTCTAATTAATCATTTCATTATAACAGAGATTTCTTTTAACAGATGTAACATGTGACAATTTTGAGGTTAATATAGATTATTGTTTATTTGTAAACACTTACCAAAAGAAGATCCAAATTATTAGTCACACCCAGTATTACACATTATCTTTATGTTTACTTTCCAAATTAACCACTTCAAAGTTCCGATTACACTGGATAAACTAATTATGGAATAAATAATTAAACGCGATTTACGCGGACAACCGACACGACTGAATAGGATAATAATTGTTTTGTCATCATTGGATTATGTCTATGGATATAATTTTTATTAGGCCTAAATATACCAATAATGTAATCGCAGTAGTTATTTTTCCATTTTAGGTATTTTGATTTTTATTTTACCTATAGCTATATACATACAGGTGCAATTGAATGCAATTTTATTATGTATACATTTGGTTTTTATTTATAGCTTATAAAATAAAAATATATTAAAAGTAACAGAAATTACGAAATTTTTCTACGTTAATTTAGCCAGTTCCAGTAGTGCGAATGACCCATATCAGATAATTTGATTCTATCACTAACAATTTGAAGGGTAGGTGGCAGTTGAGAAGTGAAGTCGCGTGGGTTAACATTATTAATGAAAAAGATTAATAATTTCAGGTGTACTTTAATAAAAATTATAAGATAATATAAAATTCATGTACTGATTAATGACTAACAAAAGTGTATAGATATGATGGTGCTTCGTGTTGGTATTGCGTATGTATATGCTGAGCATGAAGTTAGGATGATGCTACCAAGGTAATTTTTAACGTTTTTTCAATGTCAACTGTAGCATAATTTTTTATTTTGCAATTGTATATCCCAATGACAAATTTTGTAACTTTATTTTTATTTCGAATAAAGTAGCGCGTCTGTTGTTTGGGGCATTCCCTAGAATCCAGCAGTCATGTAGCATGATAAAGCGTATTTAATTTTTCATTTATGTTATATATGTACGTGCCACTATTCAGGTATTAATATATTATTTACAATTAATGCATATAATCGTGTATAGATAGTCATATTACTTTTTTAGAAACTTCAAGGCGGAACTGCAATAACTATGAATTTACTACCGAACAGTTGTACTTAGGTACATACTCTAATTCAATTTCTGGTTTATTTCACAACTGAATGTAATGTTTACACAAAAAATTGTGTAGATACAACACTAGATTGCTTTAACTGATGGTGTAATTCGATTTGATTTAAAGCTCATTATGTAATGAAAACAAAAGAATGAAATGGTATATCTGCTTCTCTAGCATCAGTTTCAAAAGACTCTGGATACACAGTTTTTATTTATTTAAACAAAATTTACTATTAGTAACCTCATTATAAAATGAAAAGGATACTTTTAACTAATAAAACAAATTGCTTATGTAAATTAGAAGTAAAACATAGTCAGTTATTTATTACTGTCGCTCCTTAAATTTGAAATATTTAATATTTGACTACAATAAATCAAATTAATGCCGTATTGTGTATTCTAGCCAGAATGTGTCTTAAAACATATTATAATGTCTGCCTATCTATTTGTTTTCAACTGAGGGTGCGACTACCTCGTCGGATGTTAAGAGGTTTCTATAGTTTACACCCTTTAAGACGTGCCGCTCTGTAGGGGGGTGTAGTCGTAAAGTTTAACTGCCTAAACAAATTTACCCTTTTATCTCTGTTAAGTAGAGACTGTCATTTGATGTTTATCTGCTCCATGAAAGACTCCTATAAATCTTTGTAAAACTGGTACACTAAGGCGGATTGCTTTATATTCTAGATTATAATCAAGAAGAAATAATGACTTAAAATAAATGTAAAAACAGAAGATTTTAACACACTTACTAAACCCATAAATTTACAATATGTTACGTAATGTTTTTTAACACCTTTTCATGTAAATGACCCACGACCTACCTTATACTTGCAATACATGATATCATATTACTATAACACTTTACATACTGTACAGTAATGGTCAAAAAATTTTACAATCATTTTTGTTTGATTTTGGAGCATTTTATTACAAACTCAGTATGTTAATCAATAACATAATATACTTAAATAATTTCCTTGTTTTATTATTTTTTTTTTCTTTTAATTATCAAATTTAGTGTACTTATCAAAATTTGCAGTGAGAGCAGTGTATATTCCTATATATACATACATAAATGTTTTTTCTTTACTAGAAAATACGATTTGTTGTTAATTAATTTTTTGTTTAGGTATTACTCTTATAAATTCAAATAGGCGCACGCACATGTTTTTCTTAAACTATAATATACATACCGGTTTTTATTTTATTGTAAAAATTCCTTATTTGCTAGCGACCTCTGTCTCGTACAAAACAAACTTCCTTATAGAATTCTGAAGTCGCTTATAGTTTCCTTTGCCTTAAAGTTGATTATTATATGTAACTGTATAGAATATCACGTAATGTAAATTGAAAATAAAAAAATACCAATAATTGCTTATCGAGGGTTGCGTAAAGAAAACTCATGACACAAAACTTTCCCAATGTAGTTAATGAATACTTAAAATTCTGGACATCAATAAATATTCTAAACTTGTGATAATAATTTCTCCAAATTTAATAATTAATTTTCACAAATTTCGTTAATATTGATTTTCCTAATATTAGACGGAATGTATTTTTAAGGTTTATAAAATGTCCATATTATTTCTCAATGCGCATAGGTACCCGATTTAGAAAGCGGTTCATAATAAACATAAATAAAAATAAATGAAATCATCCTAATCAAATACAATTTTTAAAAAACTAATAAGAAACACGTGTATATATACAAAACATTTTTTTATACGTGCCTATCAGTCATACATTATAGGAGTGGATCCACAATTCTTATTTAGGGGGGACGATAATGATAGGGGGGTATAAAAACATTAAAAAAAACAATTTAAACTCTGTATTCCTATAACACAAGCATTTTTAACTGCTTAACATATACTATAAATACTCCCCTAAGCTCATAAACCCTATGACCTTATAACGTAAACTTTTTAAACCCCATAACCCAGAGGGCAACAAGTCAACCCTTTTAAATATTTATACATTACCATGGTGGCATAAATTGTTTTGGCGTGTTGGTTGGCTGCCCCCGGGTTATGAAGTTTATGTCATGGGGTATTGGAGTTTCAAACGATTAAGAGGGTATTTATGGTTTAGGTTTTTAGGGATTATAGGGTTGCGGGGTCTAAATCGCTTGGGTTTGTCTCTATCGCCTTTAACCCCTTGGATCCGCGCCCATGATACGTTAATTAAAGAACGAATTAATAGCGAGGTCTGAAACGAATGATAATTAACTTACTTATGATTAGGTATTAAAATAAATGCGATATTAATTAATTAACCAGGTAAAGAACCTGTTTGTTTATAATGTGGAAATAGGTTGTATAATACATTATTTACCAATTAAACCTCCAAAATAGGAATTTTTATTTGTAAAACTTATACAAAAATAGTTCCTATAAAACAATAAGTGAGTTAATTAACGTAAATATTGTCAACATAATCATTAAAAATATCCTCGATGCTAGCCACTCTTCAAATAATGATATGGCATATCACTAAATCCGCCGGCAGATTTCTTAATATATTTCGCATTCGAACCTAATTGTATTTTGACATCGCTGACGGTAAATGATGGAAATTAGGAACAAGATGGTAGGTGATAACGAACTAGTAATTATTATTGACCATAATGTTATTATAATAAGAAAAAAAAACCTAATATTATTATCACACATTTTTATGAAAATGCAATTATCACTTTGCACATGCTGCTGGTGATCATCACATTATTGTAGTAGTTGTATGTAGCTACACACACAGTACATCAAATTTTATATAGGTATGTATTCATTTTTAATATTAAACCAAAATAAATCAAATATGCCACAAAAGCAGGTGGTTCGTAGAGTCTTCCCTTCCCGCCACTTCGGACAAATTTGAACTTCGAAAATCTTCATAACCATCCCCTCCTGATATCACTAAGACTTTAGCGTTGTTTCGATGCTCTTGTTTTCCTTTAAAAGAATATCGATGGTGATAAGTGGTTTCGGTATTCATACCGTTATATTCAACATGAGTTATAAATCGGACATGGCCTGTATGTCCATAGGGAACACCGGCAACATTTGGAGTTATATTTATTTTGGTTGTTAACGATGCAATATGGGGTAATGGCATTGTTAAAAGTACTCCTGCCGATGTTCCGATCCATAGTAAATCTTTACAAGCCAACAGTGATGTTACACGAAGGCATGCAGCTTTATGTTGCCGAATAATATCATCGCAACCTACAATAAAAAACGAAATATTTATAGAATGGCTAATTAATAAACATAAAGGAACAATTGTATTGAATTAGCGGATACTCGATGGAAGTCTAACATATTGAAATAAACACACAGTTGATAACTTCCACAATTTATTAAATAAACTTAATACGTGTTTCGCCAACACTGTGGCTTCTTCAGAAGTACAAAATCTACTTAAAACTATCTAAGAGTAGATGTCTATAAATAGGGTGTATAAAAATACAGACATATTACTTTTCCCTCATTCTAACGAAGATGCACCACCCTACTTAAGTAGATTTTGTACTTCTGAAGAAGCCACAGTGTTGGCGAAACACGTCTTAAGTTTATTTAATCAATTGTGGAAGTTATCAACTGTGTTTATTTCAATAAAAGAACAACTTTTGAAATTTTATTTATTCTTAACAATTGTTTCTTGTTTAACCCTATTAGGGCATCTTCAGAAGAAGTGTTACTATCTATAATTTAGCTTAACATTTCTTCTTATCTACTATTAATAAACTGCATACATTTTAAATTGTTGCATTGTTTTAATTTGTTGTTTTTTTCTAGAGCTCGTACCTACTCTACCCTTAATTGGTCTACCGCTTTGTCCTATATATAACGCGTTATATGTCTTGCAATTTAATTATAAATAAACTTCGCATGAGTTCTTTTTTTCTGTTTTATATTTTCTGTGTAAGTTGATAAATTTTTAGAAGTTTTAAATGAAACATAAAATGTATTGTTCTTTTTTAATGTTTTCGCTATTTTGTGTATAATCAAATACAATAGCAAAAACTTTAAAAAAGAACAATACGTTTTATGTTTCATTTTAAACTTCTAAAAATTTATCAACCTACACAGAAAATAAGAACTCATGCGAAGTTTATTTATAATTAAATTGCAAGACATATAACGCGTTATATATAGGACAAAGCGGTAGATCAATTAAGGGTAGAGTACAAGTGTATATCTAAAATTATAATGAAAAATAAACGTTTATGAATCACATTGAAAAGAGTAAACATGAATCCAAAAATGGTAAAAGATTAGATAAATGTTATTACAAGCTCCAGAAAAAAAAACAAATTAAAACAATGCAACAATTTAATGAATGCAGTTTATTAATAGTAGATAAGAATAAATGCTAAACTAAATTGTAGATAGTGACACTTCTTCTGAGGATGCCCTAGTAGGGTGAAACAAGAAACAATTGTTAAGAATAAATAAAGTTTAAAAAGTGTAAATTAAGTGTTAACCATCTCATTATGAGTTTGAATAATATAAAAAACAATTTACTAACTTGTCAGCATTTTTGTAACTGCCGGTGCTACGTTAACTTCACAAAGAAATTCAAAAGAATATGCATGAAAACATTTTATAACTGCAGAATTTTGTAAGGACAACCATAGCCCGTTTCCTGATAATATAATACAGTTTATCGGTTTGTTCGACTCGTTGTTAACAGTGAAACTAGTTTCAACTGTTAAAGATGATGTACTAAAAATTTTTACGGTACTTCCACAACTACACCATAATTTTCCCATGTTTGGAAGAATTTTTGTAACTGGCATTGCTGTAGATCCTACTGCTACTGAAATAGGATTCGATACGTTCCAGGTTCCATCTGAAAAGTAAAACTTTTACATTTTTGACGATCGATAAAGAAAAAATTGAAAAATAAAACGTACTTAATTCCCGTTCGTAGATGTTAATATCGCCATTGGCCAACGAAACATATACTCTGTTATCCAAATAACTAAAACAAAAATTAACGAAAAAACAATACGCTTTTTCCGTTCTGTCACAGTGTCCAAATAGACATTACTTACATAATACAAAGAACTGAAGATCCTAATTGTAACCTAATTTTATTTTTCTTTATTCGAATGTTATCGCTGGAATTATAAACATGAATACTACCATCTTCTGTTCCTAACCACATGGTCGATTGCAGACTTTCCAAGTCATCAGAGTCGATACTTGTTGTTTCGATTGCTTTATAATTTCCACCTGATCCCGCACAGGTTTCTGCATTCTCCTCAAAATCACTGCGATCATCTTCATCACTTGATGAACTACTGTCGAATTGAATGGTATTATGTTCCTCTTTAGATTCTTTCGAATGATTTATTTTACTTCCCAAGGAGCTGCTGTAAAAGTTTAAAATTCTTAAAAGTTTCAGTTATTTGTATTGTTGAATCAACATACTTGTTACTGATGCCAGGTACAGAGGCAATACAAACAATTCGTGCATTACAGACCCCATTACATGAAGTAACTGTTGGTTCAGGTTGTAAACTTAAAACACAAACTTGTCCAACATATCCGTCACTATTACAAACCCAAACGTCTCGTCTGTTATCTGTCAATGTAGGTGCAGCACATGTAAATTGTAGACCAGCCCTAGTTTTTCGAATTGGTACTGTAGCTACCAATTCTGGTACTGGTCTTCTATCACCAGATATTGCTAGAGAAAAAAATAATATATCGTAACTGCAAGTGTGTGCATAATAATTGAGGACATGTTAGCGTATTTGTGTTTCGCGGAGACTTGTTCAATATTTCGGCGAAAAATAAAATGGTCCCGACTTTTCTGTGTTTCTCGGGAATGTTCCGGAAATTTAACGGAACAGTATATAAGCGGAAAGACGATCGCCGTGAAGAGTTCAGATATAAATTGACGGTCGTGAAAATAATGTCAGAAATAAATCGAAACGCGTAGTAAATAAATAGAAAAGTGAGAAGTGTTATACAGATAGTAACAGTAAAGTTAAGTTTAGTAATAAGTTATTCGTTAGAGTTTTAAAAGTTAATTAATATTAGTATAAATAAATTGTTGTTCCTGTTTAAAAGTGTTCGAGTTTTGATTGTTGAACCCCCGAACGTTACAGTATTAAAAATGAATGGACAAATATTCGTTTATAAAAATGTTACCTAATTTATGTTTAGCTTCGTTAAAAGTTTCTTCCCAAGATGCTCGCTTTTCGGGTTTTGAGAAAACTACTGAAACGTTTTCTAAACCATTCCTTAAAGAAAATGATTATTTTTATTAAAAAATATTAAGTACTTAACGGTTTGATATAACTTACGAAGTATTTACAGCCAAATCCAAACAAGAAAGTTGTGAATCGCTATTTTGTTGTTCAGATAGTTGTTTATTTAATTTTTCGAGCATTTCTTTCACCACCTCGTCCAAAACAGTATGAGTGCAATGGAGAGACCAAGCTAATTCGTTGATCTGATTGAGCACCGTAATATCATCAGATAAATTTTCAATCTCTATCATCATTTGCCTAAGATTTTCATCTTTGGCTTTCACTATCTCTAAATCGTCTAACGATATTCTCATTAACAACTTATATTTATTCGCTTCCAAAACACCAGTAACTGACCCCTGACCTGCAGATGGTTTTTTTATGGTGCCACTTCTACGCTTAATACTGGTAACAAGAAGTAGATCGGAAAATAAAAACAATGCCCTTTCCTTACGGGTACCGTTCCCTGCTGTCATTGTGACTAGATCATGTCTTAAATATTGACGATGTGTAGCGACCAATTCTATAAGACCCTCTATCAGTCCTTCTATTTCTCTGAGTTGCTCGAGTTCAAGAGCTTCCCTTTCTGTACAATTAATTTTTAACAAAAGTTCATGTACTTCCTTTTGAGCACTAAGAAGTAGAGGATGATCTGGGTGAGAAGCATCGGTATGTTTTATTAATCTCTGTAATAGAAGTTCGTATTTTGGAAATTTTTGGATGGGTTTTATTAACAGAGAGTCCAAAGCCAATTTTCCCTTATGTTCTCGTGCTGTTGTCTGAAATATTAAATTTCTCTTATTTCTAATGTGAAAATTAATTTTTTATTTACCTCCAAAAACCTTGCAAAAGCAGGTTTGGTTTGTTGAGCATTCTTTATTATATCTCGGGCTCTTTTCCAGTTGTTAACATAGTTTGTATAACTTTCAATCACGGACGTTCTAGAAAACTGAAGTAAATGATAAAGTTGACATTATAAAATTAATTTCAATCTTTCACTTACAATCTCCAAAAAAATATCGCCTACTTTTTGCTTCAAGTCCCATTGTTCTAGTCGTCCTTTCAATTCTTCCAAAAAATTTTGATGATGGCTTAATATTGTTGGTATCTAAAAATCATATTCGCCCTTCATATAAGTTACAGACTGTCCTTAAAAACGTTTTAAAATCATATTGTTTTGAAACTATTTTACCTGATAGAATATCTCATCTACGAGTGATGGATCAAGTAAAATAGCATTTTCACTATTTTTTAAAGGTTCCAAGTATTTCTGCAAAATGAATAATTAAAAATTAGTTACTTATACTAAATTATTTGTTAATTTAATTTACTTGAATACGACAAAAAACAGAACAGACTTAAAAGCGCGCGCTAAATGGTAGCACACAAACATACATATATATATATATGTATATATATGTATGTAGGTACCTACATATTTTGTTGGTTGGACACACCTGTACCTACTCGAATTTTTTAGAACAAATGCCAAAACTAAATTTAGGTTTTAAAACATTCATATATAATCAAAAAGTGATATATAATTAATGCGTTCATTTTTTAATTCAACTTAACACAATTAAATTAAAATATACTGAGAATTGTGCTGTAAACAGCAATGTCGTAGTAAGCTCTAGCATTATATTCTTGGAAATAAACATATCACTTTTCTACATTATGGCAAATTATAAATTAAAAAAATTCCGCCCTGCAAATGCAAATCGATACAAATCGCATTGGATAAAATTTTTATTTATTAACTTTTTTGTAATTCATTAAAATTTGTGTATTAAGTATAGTAAGCAGCTTAAATTGAAAGAAATATTTTTTTTATTAAAAAAAAAACAGTAAATTTTTTGGTAGTAAAAAAAATTATTTTCTTACTGTAACCAGGATCTGCAGAGATTCTACATAAGATCGTTCTGTATCGTAAAGTTCAACCACGACATGTGTTCGTGTGTCCTGAAACAAAATAAACAGAAACGAAATATAAAAGTAAAGAAAAGAATAGTTACGCAGCACTGTAATAATAGTTAGTACCGTGAATAGATGATTTTGAAGGAAATTTTTTACATTATTATGGACCTCAGTTTCATTTTCTTCAACAGCAGAACATCTCTCCGATCGAATTTGTAATTCGCACTCATAATTTATTCCACTCATTTCAAAAAACACTACATATCGAAAAGCCACACCTTCCTTTCATAGTCTATTATATACAATAAAGAATCGCAGAAAGACGCTATGCGTCTCGACGTCCTCGATCGACAATTTGTTTCTAGGCAACACAACGGCGCTGTAGTACGAAGTCGAAAGCTGCGCGAATTCTGTTTTTAACTTTCTTTTTATGTTAGTATTTTACCTTTTCTTTCTTCTTTTATTTTTTATTCATTCATGAATTAATCATTATTTACACCTGTTTGTTTGTGTAAATACTGTTTTATTACTAACATTGTAGATGAAGTCCATAAATTAAGCGAGATGTTTCAGTTATTTCATTTTATATTTAGAACAGAGACATTTACTGGTTGATGGGCTATAATAATTAATTTATATCTTGTGACCAGCAAATCATTCACTTTATATTTGTAACGTGTCCTGGGAAAAATGCAGTAAAAATATTTTCAGTTTCATTGTTTTTATTTTGATACTGAAGTAAAAAAAAAAAACTGATACAAGTTATTCATTATTGTAACGCTGTTTGAATCGGCATACATCATGCTATGGTTATTTTTAATGGTGACCCAGTTACTTGGTAAAAAATATGTAAATAAGTAAAAGTTAATCCATTTCTTTACTAATTTCATTATTGTTGAAAATCAAAATTTTGTACTACAACAAACACAAAAGAAAATATTGCGATATGAATGATGATGATGAGATATCATTGTGTCTAATTATTTAATTTCTATTCAAGATGAAAAATAGAAAGCAAAAGATACTTGACCTAAGAAATGTTTGGTGTTTTTTCTTTCAATAAATAACCTACATATATTTTTGTAATGAGTCAAATGTTGTATCACGTCACGTTAAAATTAAAAATAAATCTCTTTAAAACGCCGCCGCGCATCGCCAAGTTATTTGGGGACAGTTTAATTTACTTACCCGAAAAACAAACAACTACGTTTAACAACTTACTTTATTCCTCTGAAGATTGGCATCATTAGCGGCTAGTTGTTCAGAACTGCCTCTGAGTAACTGTTCCAAAAGTTCATTAGATGGTTCTGGAGGGACAATGCCTTCTAATTTTGAAGGGCTAGAAGTCGTACGTTGATGATTCACCACAAGTTTTTGTTCATTATCGTTACTACTGGAACAATCAGCACTAACTTTACGTTTAACAGCTTGATTTGATTGTTTATTACTGGAACCGGATGTATTGAGGCTATTTTTCAATTGATAATCCCCCCCTATGGAATGATTGGACGAACCTCTCATCTGTGTTGAGTATTTTGACTTGGTATCACTTGAACAAACGGAACTGCTGGGTGATAAAGATGCAGCAGTAAGAAAATCAACGGTCGCATGGAGATCTTCGAGAAACTTTAAATCGTTTGAAATCTGTTTTCGACCTGTTTCGTTTTTGTTCATTTCAGCTTCCAACATCTGACCGTATGGTCCCCGAAGTGGTCTTTTGTAATATCTTCTTGCTATTCTTGGACTATAAGTGTCGTGATTTCCTGTACTACTGCCACTACGGCCCTCACAGTCGGATAAATCCGAAGTAAGTGAAACTTGAAACTGATCACTTTTACGTTCAGCAGAATCGTTCTCTCCTTCAGACAACGAATCAGTTCTCTGGATGTTGTCTTTTTTTACTTTAAGTAAGATACCGTCTTTTTCTTCAGAATTATGTGACTTTATAAAAGGCCACTCTATGTTAAGAGAATTATCTTCTGGACTTTGGGGTTCTTCCTGATTAGAATCGTTCCATAAATCGTAATTCTCTGATTTTTCACTGTTGCTTATTTCTAATTTTGGAATTTCATTCGAATAAATATTAAAATTTGTTCCTGTTTCAACGTTTGATTTCTCTTTTTTACAAGTCGAGTCGTTATTATCAGGAATCGATGGCGAAACAGCAGGAGATTCGTTAGCTTCGTAGTTGTTTGGCCACTGCGAAATATACATACCCTTTCTACGTTTGGACTTGTTCCATTTCTCCTCTTCGATGTTTTTTTGGTTTGATTTTCGAATGGCACTGTCACTATTTCGTACAAAACACTCGTTTAAGTCATTATCAAGTTCTTTACTAACTTCTTCCAGTGATTCGATTATTTTATCTTCTTGGCATTGTTTGTAGATTCGCTTGCACAAATCGGTTACTTCGACATCCTCAGATGGTGATGGTGGTGGATGTGTTTGACACTTTGTTTCTTCTTTCTTCGGATTCCTCAGTCTCGGTAACGTTAAGGCTGCTTGACTTAGAGAATCTTCCGATAAAAGATGCAACGTTTCTGACGGTTGTCTCCTCCTTACGTATTTTTTATCGTCTGATAAATAATCGACTTGAGAGAAAGACGCACTTCTCAGAGGGGTCGTTCTGGAATTTTCTCTATTATCGACAGTTGATTTTTCATTATCTTCATAAGTAGGTTGGTTCGGTGGTTGTTGTGTTGGTTGTGTTTGTGTAGGAGGAGAGGACGCGTGCCTTTGTGGCACGGGTCCTCTGCAATTTTTGAGCCTGTCTGTTAGTTCTTTCAATCTTTCGCTGCTTCTTTTTTCTCGTTCTTTACTATTAGAAACAGATCTGTTGCCACCGAAGCGAAACCTCGGAAGGCGATCCAGGGTGTCTAAAGATGTAACTGATGGAGTTGTTAGTTCTCCGTCTTGACAATCGCACAGTCTTGTGTAGTAAACTTGAGGTCGCTGAAGGACACGTCGTCGCAACTGATTTTTGACCAAAGGTCTCGACGAATAATTGGAAACAACGGTTGAAGATGAATTATTACAAGGAGACGACGTCGAAGACGAGGCAAATGAAGATTGAAGTAAAACTCGATGACGAGAAGTTGTCTGTTCGGCCAACTCTGACGTACTGTCATCCTCAGTGATTCTCAGTCGATTTACATAGCTAAATATATCAGTACTATTAATAGGAGACGTTCCACCGAAAAACGAGCTCCGGGAAAGGGGCCCGGGGGAAGAGGGCCAACAACATTGGGAACGATACCGTGGTCCTGCACCCGGCGGTGGTGGAGACACTGCACCCAACCGAACACCGTAACGTACAGATCCCACAGTCACGAATCTGGAAAACAAACCAACATTGTGTGTGAGTGACATTTGAAATTTCAAATTATCTCGCGCTATTTGTGTGAAATCATTTCAACAATTCTGAACATCTAAAATAAAATTACGATTACATTGTATTTTATTATTGTTTCTTGTGTTCCCAGTAAATTCATATCATATTGAATAAAAGAGGTCTCTTCTGTAAACAATAAAAGGCTATAATTTACTTTTGATTATTTTAATAAATGAATTGATTGTTTTCACATGCAACATGCATATGACGAAACTTAATATCAATTGGAGGAAATAATCGAACAGTTTTCAAACGTTTAAATATGTTAGTGTCAATATATATGTAAGTAAGTATTGACAACATTCAAACAAATATACTTACGTTTGCGAAAGTTTTCGAATTGCGAGACACACTACATATATATAAATACATATGTAATATGTAAGTAACTATTATCGAAAAAGGATTATGAAAAGGACAGAAAAAAGTTTGCTGGATCTTACCTTTTCGAATGATTATTCTGTGTAGAGTCATTATCGTTATCAATATGTAAACAAGGCGAACAATCTCCACATTGGGAAAAACAATCTTCAGACCATCTGGTATTTCCGTAACTATTCATTATTTTCAAATATTCAAGTAACTCCGAGCCCACCATCAAACATATTTCGCAAATTCACAATACAGTCGAAGCACTTTCGGAACTAATTTCTGAAGTCGTTTTGTAAGTAGGTACGTACTCCTCACACGAAAAACGAATAACATAAATTTATATCTCCTTCGACCACTAGAAGTATTGTAAATTCTTTCGTTAAGCACTACAACTACTGAAACGGGAATAACAAAATGAACGTATCTACAAGTAAATAATAGGAATTATATATATTTCATTTTTTTTTACACACACAGTACATAAAGACTGGTTGAGCGGACTTTTTAACAACCCATAGCCTTTTGAATTGTCAAAGCACAACAACAAAAAAATAAAGGAATGCAAAACGCGTCTACTATACAATTCCAATATGTAGCACAACACGTTTTTACTTAAGAATGTCAGCCATAATATTGTATATATAAATATGAGCGTACCGTCAGCAACGTACTAACTAGTCAGTACCGCTATCTGTGTATGTGACAATTCCAATTTCGAGTGGGGACACGCGTATTTAACAGATATTTAAAGCTTTCAATGTTCCAATGGACATTGTTATAGTTGTTACTGGTTGTCTATTTAGATTCGTATTTAAAACCGATCAGATTATTTGCTTTCATTCGTACGACTAATAAATTCTTCTTTGATGCCGACACCTGTTGAAACTCAACTGTCTCATCTTAGGAGAAGAGGTAGGTACCTGACCTCTACTACCTACCTGTACCAGGTATACATCATATATGGTACTAGCAACCAGTCGGACATACCTGTCCATTGTGTATAATATGAAAAGGCCACAACTAAAAAAGAAATATTTCTTGATCTAATAAATACTTCCATTGTTTTCGAAAATTATCCAAATCATCATCTTAAAGTTCATTGATCATTGATCTTTTCTTACAAAAAGAAAAAAGAACAATAAACGACTTATAGACAATTTTTTATATGGTCCACCAGTCTTAAAAGATAGCTTTTGAATTAAATTTTTTCTCCCCATTAAGAAAACAATTCTATCTTCATTATAAATTCATTCATTTTTAAGCTTTACTTGATGAAAATCTATATTAAATACGAATAAGTAAACACTTATAAGATGTTCATAACTTTTTACATTGGCTTCGTTAGACAGATTGAGTACTTACTACGAGGGTAAATCAAATATAAATGATAATTTTACTATTTAGCTTAGCACGTAATTCCGATCTAGAGGATTCGATGCTCGAGTGTTGTTTGGTTTATGAGGAGAGGGAAACCGGCTTAAGTAGCAGCTGCGCTCGGTTCTGTCCGCAGTACAGCTATGACTGGGCGCAAGGTACCTTGGTCTGTTGCACAATCACAATGAGCATCACCATAAAGTTTTTAACCAATGGAGGCGGTTAGGTTAAACCATCGGAAATTTTCACTCGTTTGAAGGCACAGTTTGGGGATGCTACATGATACTGTCTCAGAATCGAGTGTATACGTGGGTCAGAGAATACAGGATTCAGGGATGGGCGAGAACGTGTCGAAAATGAAAGTTACGATAGACACAAATGATAATATCCGTGCTGTTCGAGAACTTGTTGAAGGTGATCACCATCAGCCGGTTAACTATTGAATAAATCTCATCAGAAATGGGTAAAGTGGGTATCAGCTATAAGAGTGTTCAATCCATCATCACTGATGAACTTGGCTTTAGAAAAATTAGTGCTCTAGTGCTCGCTGGGTTCCAAGGTTGTTAACCGAAAATCAAAAACAGGTCACAGATCGGTTGGAGATCAGTGAAAGACTTCTGAACCGATTTCGACAAGAAGGGGAGTTTTCGTCACTTGTGATGAGACGTGGGTCCACCATTACAGTCCCGAATCAAAAATGGCGAGTAAGGAGTGGCGAAGAAAGGATGATGATGCCTTGTCAAAGCCAAAACCCGTCTCTCAGCCGGAAAAGTACTTTCGACTGTTTTCTTTGACTCAAGGCAAGGGAAGTTTTACTCATTGATTTTCTTCACGATCAACGAACAGTGAATGCAGCAGTTTCAGTCGACAAAAATCGCGTATCGAAGCAAACGGCGGGGTATGCCCATTCGAGACGACATCCTTCTTCATGACAACACCAAGGCACACATCGCAGTTTTGACACGGAATAAATTTGAAGAAATGGGCTGGGAAACCCTCGAGCCTCTATAATCCTCCTTATAGCCCTGACTTGTCATCCTGTGATTATTTTTTGTTCGCGCCCTTGAAAGAACCTCTTGAATGAGTAGAAAGAAATAGAGTAGTGGAGTATGTGCGCAATTGGTTGACAACTCGCCCTCAAACTTTTTATGAAAAAGGAATATCCAACCTTCCAAATCGGTGGGAAAAGTGTGTAGAGCACGTAGGTGACTACATTAAAAAATGTTAAATATTTATTTTGTGTGTACCATTAATCAATAAATTCATTTTACAAAATTACCGTTTATATTTGATTTACCCTCGTACAAACTTTCTTAAACAGTTGTATGTCATACAGGGTGGTATTTCGTTAAAATAAGTTCAAAAGTGGGATGTTATTACCTTCGATTTGATCATTCAAAATTATTCCCAGTCTTTTATATCTATTTTAATAATATTATAATAATTTTAATAATAGTATAGAAATTTTACATATTAGTAATAAAGGTCAAAAACTAACTCTGTTAGAAAATTTAAAAATAAGTGGATGTGGCGAAATATAAGTATGCTACAAAAATAAAAAGTTGTGAAAATCTTATAAGTGTTTACTTGTTTGTATTTTATTTTACTAAGCTAGTAAAAATTAGCAATGAAACAAAATTGAGTCTAAAAAAAATCAGCTGAACCATAAAAAATTTTCACCATTTTTATCTGATTTTTAACGTTGAGTGTATATTTTGTTTCATTGTTAAATCTTATCAGCTTCGCGAGATCATATTAAATACTATTTTTTGTGCAAAACTATTTTTTTAATAGTGTGATTCCCGAAGCTCCTTCACTTATAGGAGAATGGCAATTTTTTATATCAGTCAATATTTTTCGTTTTATATTATCAATAAAAAATATATTCTGCAAGATTTTTTGCGGAATTGTAATCTCTAAAAATAAGTTTATCACATCAACAATTGCAAACTTTAAAAAATATGTGTAAGAATGTAAGAATTTATTGAAAAGCATTTTGTTCAATACAAAATTAAGCCTCAATAACGTTTAAAATTATTATTTAATTATTAATATTAACTTTATGATATTTTAGTAAAAAATATCATTTTATAAAGAAATGCATTTCTACAAAAAGAAAAACCATGCAGATATCTAACTTTTTCATTTAAAACGTTCTTCTAAATTATTAAATAATTAAATTGACAATATTGATTTGATAAACTTTTCTTATATGCATCAATTCTACATAAAATGGCCATTTTTATATGTTAATTAAATGTAAAAGAGGATCCATCTTTGTAATTAAGATAAAATTTATTTTTCAAGGGGGGTTATTTTTAGCTCTAAAACTAATTTTTAAGATTGACAGACAATCAAAAAAAATTGTCTTAAATTGGCACATCGCCATCATATGTAACACAATGTTTGAAACCAGATTATACAAGACCCGCATATATAAATGAAAATATAAAACCAATAAGTATAACTTAAGTTGCCTTAATCACGATAATAGCTATAAAAAATATATTTACATGTTGCGAGAAAACACGTTTTACACAATATTTTAATTAATGTGATTAGCTGGAAATAATACACAAAAATTTTAAATAGTGGTAAATATAAATATTTATTTGATATCAGCTTAATACAAAATTATGTAAAACGATCTATAACTTTGTCCAAACAAAGAGTCATTGCTATTCTTTTCTCTCGATGAACATGTTTGCTAAATTACTTAATGGATTATCAATCATTCTCATACGTAAATACGATTTAATAAAGCGCATCAGAAGAATATTCTTTCAGTCATGCCTCAACATTAGTATAGTTAAACAAATAACGTACAAATTGTACGTATGTTTGCGAAAAAAAAAACGTTTTTATAAATCTCTAAAATATCTGAGAAAATCATAGATATTTGTTATTTTTACATTTCTGCTTTTCCATATAATTCGATAGTTTTTGGAATCAATTTCAATTCAAATTTCCGAAAATCTAAATCGAACATAACAAAAAATTATTATTTATTAGTGAAAAATATTCAATGCTTCTTAAAATAATTATTCATTATTCAGTAAAATTATGTCATCTTATTTAATTAATAGTCCCCTCAGCTGCATATGTTAATAGGTTTGTTGGTTCAAGTTAAGCAATCTAACTATTGAATAAACAAAGTAGATTAATAAACTGAGCTGTTCTACGACTACAATATTTGCATTATTTAATTACTTATGTCCAGTACGCTTATAGATTTATAATTTTTTCAACACAATCGACCGAATGTTGTAACTTTTTCCTCAAGAAAATTTCACTTCCTGAAAGAGGGGTAGGTAGCGAAAAGTAGGAACACGCCATGGTAGGAAATAAATTTATACTCTGAGACTTTATTTGATACTCAAGTAGAAAAATTAATTAAACCATTCTCTCCAACGTTTCGCCTTTTATTTGTAGCTTCCTCAGGGGTTACAATGCATCAATCTATTTTAGTTAAATTTTTTAATAAATTATTTCTACAATATTTTTATATTTAATTAATTGTCTACATAAGCCAATATTAAAAATTACAGGTAAAACACAAAATGGTCTAACATAGTTGTTTTGTACTTTATTTTAGACTTAAATTTATTTATAAATATAAATATAAATATGGAATGAACAGAAACAACTACTCCGAGGGCTAGTACCCCTACCGGCGTTGAATTACACTGTTGATTCCGATGGACTCCTAGACGAAAATATGACATATTCAAAAAAGAAGGAATTAAAATCCTTATTCGTCTAAATTTTAAGATCAAAGATCTCACATTTTGAACGCGTCCTACCAAGTAGGCACAACGAACCGTAAGCCTCATCCCACGACCGGTTTCGACCTATCGGGTCTCATCAGGTGAGCGCTGGCAGAAAGGCCTTTACGGGCTATATTATAAATATAAATATAGAATCAACAGAAACAACTACTCCGAGGGCTAGTACCCCTGTAAAGGCCTTTCTGCCAGCGCCCACCTGATGAGACCCGATAGGTCGAAACCGGTCGTGGGATGTGGCTTTCGGTTCGTTGTGCCTACTTGGTAGGACGCGTTCAAAATGTGAGATCTTTGATCTTAAAATTTAGACAAATAAGGATTTTAATTCCTTCCTTTTTGAATATGTTAAATTTATTTGTTTTTAAAAAAATAATAAAAATTTAAATTTACCTAATAATGTTGTAATGAGAGAAAAAATTAATTAATTTGTTTATTTGAGTATCAAATAATCGGGGAAAAATATGGATACATATAATTTAATACTTTCAAGGCGTCTTGGATTATATGGAGCTTAAAATCTGTATCGGTGTAAACCACCCTTGGCCCATCAAAGAAAAAAAGCTGCTTACGTCCCTACGTAATGTGGCTTGCAAAGAATGTTTTCTTTTGTCTTACAATTATATGGTGTAGACAATAAAAATATAATAGATAATAAGGCGAATGGTATATTTAGAAACTGTATTATTAAAAGAATGTCATCTATTAGCAAATATGCATTACTTGCCAAAGCATATAGTTATTAGTTAGTACAATTAATATATTTATAAGTATCAGTACTATAGTTTCAAATTCTCTGTGGAATTTGAATGGTGTGAGCTTTATGGTAATAAGTAATTTATTTTTCATACTGTACTTTCTATTATTATTTGTTCGCCAAAATATTTGTAAATTAGACTCATAACATAAGGGTATGCGAATAATTCGATTTTTTTTTCGAATAATTCGTAAATTCGATCCTTTTCATATTAATATCTATTTTCGTCTTGATTCTAATTTACCGTGAAGATTCTTTATTAATTATCATATTTAATATTGTCATCTTCTGTGTAAGAGTTATTTACTATTTTTTGTGCAAAACTATCTTTTTTAATAGTGTAACTTCCGAACCTGTTGATAGTTTTGACTGTAACATATATAAAAAATGTTTTTTAAATGTTTTGTGGAATTTTGGGTAACAGTACTTCATTTAGTTTAATTTACACAGAACTCCATTTGTTTTTCTTGAATAATAATAAATAGAATAAAAGTAATACATTTTTATTTAATAATTTCTTTCTATCTTGTTAATATTATCTAATGGAATTTGTTAAATAAAATGCAACGATTTGTTGAAAGTTCTTGATGATATTAAAAAATTCGCATTATTCGATAATTTCTAAGTAGTTATTCGATATTTTTGGAATTATTCGATTCCAACACTATTCGCACAGCCCTACCGTAGCAATATAAATCTTAGCGAACAAATTTTCAAAATCTATAATAGCAGATAAAGAGGCACCAGCAATTTTTTTAATTAAAACATTTACAATTCTCAACATATTACGTTACTTCACATATAATTCATTTTGTTGGTCCCTACTAATTACAAGTGGAATCAATCTCGTTTCATTACATTCAATTTGATTAAATTAATTATAGAAAATTAATGAAAACATGAGTATTGTCAAATCGTCGACACTGCGAAAATTACTATGTATGTATTTAATTTTCATTAAGTAAAAATATTATAATATTATTTCTCCATATTTCTATAACCACCATAACATATCATCTTTATATTTTGCGATCACATCTGATTTTGACATCTTCATCTGTTATTTATTAATACCCTTAAATGAGTTTATGTTGAAAATGTACGAAACACTAATATAATACTAAAAATAAAGACACATAAAGCATCAAATTGCAGTTAAAAATTTTCTATAATATTTTTTCAGTAACAATTTATTTAAAATCTATAATTATTTAATTTACAAACAACACTGAGTGCCATCAATAATAAAAATGAACAAATATTACATTCAAATATCCACGGAATCGTTAATTAGAAAAGAATAAATAAAATATAGACAATTGTAAAATATTTCAATATAATATAGTTCTTAAAACAAAAATTCTTGTGGACGGGTCCATTTACAGCAGGCCATTTAATAATTTTCAGTGCCTTTTTTTTTCATAAAACTTACATTGCTTATTGCGTTTGTAATTGGAATTTTAATTATTATCCGCCCATTTCGCAATTGAGAGATTTTATTAAATATGTTCAAAAAAATATGATCGATTCGTGCTTCTTGTTCTTGACAGAAAAAAAACCGCTATTTTAATTAACAGTAAATATTTACTGCGTGTTTTTTTTTCAGTCAGTACTTAGACGGTCCAATGAAAACAAATTGCTGTTTAGAACTAACTAATAAAAATATTCAATTTCATTCTTTCTTTCTTTTTTTATATATATTGAGTATAATGGACGTTTGACTTTAGATTTATTGCAACAAATAAATTGAGATTCGTATTTGTTTAATACAAGTAACAAAATCTTAATCTGTTACAAGGAACGTAAAGTTCAACTTCCTTAATATGTATATATAACTATAATACAAGTAAGTACTATATTTATAAGTGTGTTCGTGGTTGGAATACTTGTAAACAAATTGGTCTGTGCATTAAATATCTGTACAACTTGAGCTATCGAGATTTTATAACTTTTAATTAGAAGCAAACTTATATACAGGTTTGATGTTAAGAAAACAATATTTTTAAGTACCTACATTTTTATGGATCGAAACTAATTATTATATTATATTAACCGTACAATTAAAATAATTAGTAGTTTTATTCCAAAAACAACGATTTTCAATTTAATATTTATTGTCTTATTTGTTTGTTTGTTTGTTTGTTTGTTTGAAAATAAAACCGAAAAAGTGAAATTTCTAACAAAATCTTTTCGAAATATTAGCGGTCATTTGGTATTGTAATTTGAAAAATTAATTTCACAAATTACCATTTTCGATCCATAAAACAAACGGTTTCCCAGTAATAAGTGATGTTTTTGTTTTTAAAAAAAATATTTTTTTCGAAATGCCATTGTCTTCTAATACTTTTTTTATTATAATTAACATCGTAACATTAGGCTTTTAGAATGTATCGAAAAAATGCAATATACATTTTCAGTATAACTTTTTTACCAGTCGTTGGTAGGTATGTAGAATAAGCAGCGAATAGGTAATAGATAACGCGAAGTTTTTATCGATAAGTTAAATTATTATTTAATTATGAATACATACTACATACCTCCTTTTCACCCATCGTAATTCGATTTAATTTTAATATTATATAAAGGCGCGAAACATGATTATTTAAGTCTCTAAAGAATTCTTTTAATAATTCTCTCAATTTTTTAAATCATAAATTCGCATTTAATTGTTTACCTATTACTTAGTTAGTTATTTAGTGACTCCAGCACCCTTCTGTTTCTTTTATAACTACGGATCAAAAACACATAAGCGTTAGAAGGACGACGTTAGAAACATATTAAATATCATTAATAGGACCACCAGACGTCGTAGTCATACTGGTAGTCATCTCTTTTCCAAGATTCCTGAAAATTTGCGAACGTTAAGATTGAATTGAAACAATTTAAACTTTCTAGGGTGAAACATTTTTGACTTCAAAAGAGAAAATAAATAAAAGAATGGAAAAAGTTTCACCAATTGTTTATTGTACTCGACAATATCGTTTCGATCTACGTGAACATTATCAAGAGTATTACTAATTACAGTAATTAATAATGACTTTTTCGATTCTTTTATTTATTTTCTCTTTTGAATTGAAACATTTCAAGTGAAAAATGAATACGATAAACGGTTCTCACCCTGATAAAGAATTTGATTTGTTGATAATTTCTTCGTTAAAGCTGTCTCTACTCATTTCATCTGCCATGGCAACTTTGAGCTGGTGTCCAAAACTGGCGAGATCTTCCCTGAAAGTCTCGCTGGCAGGTGTAAGTGCACCACTTGCTGGACGAAGTGACGCGATGTCTTCCATGCTATTCCCTTCCTCGTCGAGGCCTTCTGCATTCTTTTCAAGTGGTGCTTTTTCCTCGTCATCATTGTAAATTTTAAAATAAGCAAACGTCAAATAAATGACGGAAACTATAAAGGACGGGATAGGTATTGCCATGGCATATACTAAGTTCATATAAACTTGCCACATGTCCAAATGACTAATCACCAAACCAGGATCGACTCTGCTGTAATAACATGAAAAGTTTGTTCCTATTCCTTTGTATTTTTTTAAAAAAATTGTACAATTTAATGCCGGCGGATATCCACAACCTTTCACATTGGGAAACAGTTTAGCACCGATGTAATACCATTCGGAGTCGTTGCCCATTAAACCCGTGGGTGATGGTTCCGTAATAAAATCGTCACTATCGAATTCATCAAAGGCAGAATCTTTAACCAAACGTTTCCTTCTGTAATCATCTGGTGGTGGTGTCGGTTCCACGGTCGTTGGTGTAAAGTTAAAATCAGGTCCTACTTTTTTATAGTCGACGTGAATTTGGGTGCAATCGTAAATTTCCTTGGTACATCCTTCTCTGCACGATGCCCACGAACAGTTGGATACTCCGAGCTTTCTTTCCGCCTTTCTGGTCACACACAAAACTGGTTGTTCATCAAATTCCATAAAAATTGTTGTAAAAGATGGATCGATGACGAAAGGCACAAGAAACAAGAAAGAGAAGACGCTAAAAATTCCAAGCAACACGAAAAATGCCGTTATGTAAAAGAGTATCTTTTGCTTCCAAGTCTGTTTAACCTTCTTCTCTTCCATGGTCGCTGTATAAATTTGACTTGGAGAGTCACCATCTGCAGTCAGCCACGAAAATTAATTTTATGCTCACACTAAGAGCGACTATGGGGTAAAGGGGGAGTCGATTAGTTTTGATAAATATATTCGTTTACATTTCGTCTTACTTTTGTTCGGTTACATAATTTCAGTCGTTCATCGGTCAAATAATCTTAAAACCCATCTACTTCTTCTACTTCTTGTGCCACCGAAAATAATTCTGACCGTCATATAGCATGGTAACGCAAACACTGCGTGACTGCAGTCGATGTGTTCTAAAGTATCGATTTGGACAACGACTATGTCAAAGCGTTAGTTAGTTGGGCTTTTGAGAATGAAAGAGAGAGAAAGAGACTTGCTTTTGCCGAAGAAAACGAAACAAGTCAACACCACATGACTACTACAAGCTATTTTGACGTCTTTTAATCCTTTACGTCGGTCCAATCCACAACGTTCGACAACAGCACGGAACCCAAAAGTCCGGTAATTTTCTAATTTCCTTTATCAACTAATTACTTTTAAGTAAGTATAATTGCTTATAAAAAGTTGAAAATGTTTTTTTTTCCGAAAAATCCGGAACCATATTGACTCAGCGACGCCGCAGTGAAACTATTGATTTAGGGATACCAATGCGCGACTATAAGGGCGCATGCAGTATTCCTTCGCAGTTCACCATTCCAACCACTTCTAACATGTAATTTAACAAAATCGTATAAGAAACGACGAGATTCAAAGACGCAACATGCCGAAAAAAAAGCCCGTTCCTGTAGAAGAACTTATCATCCCTCCTCAAGATAATCGAATATGTGGTACAATCTGTCTCTGTCAAATGACTTTAGTACTAAGTAGTGTGGCAATAGTTTATTTAACGGTGGCCATTTATGTACCTTCAACTCGCGCTTTCAAATCAGGAATAGGAGAAAATCCCGTTATGTGTACAACAACTAGAGCTCTAACTGTCGAGAACTGCGACTGGGGATCCTGCGGCGAATGGTGTCTGAGTAAGACTTCCGGTGCATGTACGCAAATATTCGTTAATCTGCGATTAAACGGTACGACATTTTTATTGGTCAATTGTACCAATACAGCTAACAAAACGTGCTACGGAATCGACCAAGAGAACGCCAAGAAGAGTAGATGTATCAAAGACGAATGTAAAAACTTGACTGGAACATTCAATTGTACCACAGGAACATGCATTAATATTACCGACGCTTTCGAATGCTTATTTAAAGATACGGATCCGCCACTTAAATGTTCCGGTCGCAGAGGTAAAATCACATGTAAAGAAATCGACGGTTTATATAACTGCAATCGTGGAATTTGTGCTCGCATTCGTACCCCATACAATTGCGACAGACGATGCGTCGATATACCGACTCGAAATAAGAATGTTATTATGTTAAGCGGCGATAAAGTGTATCTTTCACAATGTCAAAGAGCACTCGAGTTCGAAAATGGGGAAGAAGTTTGGAACGAATCGCAAGATAACATAATGATGGCATCTTGTTACAATATCGTCAATACAAGTCAGGGTGTTGTAGCAACGGATTGCGTAAATGGATCTCTTTTGTCAAATAATGTGCTTAGTGACCTTACAAATTTCAGTTATTTGAGTTATTTGAGTGTATTTAATACTGAGCCGCTTGATGAGAAAGGCATCTTAGCTCCTCCCGAACCCGATCTAATCATAGCCAACGAAAGTAAACTTTTAATTAACTTGGAGGGTTGCGTTAATACTCTTCAAGGAGAATGTAAAGAATTTTTGCGCGTTTATGGCAAAGATGGAACAGATCATAACGCCCGTGCACGTTTCCCATGTTTCTATGCACCTGAAAATACCAACGTGGTTGTTACCAGATTCGATTTAGTAACAACTACAAGACAATTTTTCATCGCTCTAGTACTGCCGTCTGTTCTTTTTGTCGTGTCGTGCCTTACACTTATTCTTTGTCAGCGAACTGTTGTTGTGGGTGATGATGCGAAAATGCGGTTTCAGGGTTGTACAGGCTCCGAAACAACCATCGAAACTGTTGATAAAACTTCGGCAAATAATAATGTGCCAGATAGTGGTGGTGGTGGTGATAATATAAGGGCACTTTGAGACCAATCCAGTAAGTTCTTCATCATACTGGGTGTAATTGCGTAATAAATAGTAAATAAAACAAACACTGTTTAATGGTTACAAATAATTTTTATTATCATGATAATTATTTCGACATCAATGATTTAGACATTAGACTTCACCTGAAGAAGACACTGTGATGTCGAAATAATTATCGTGATAATAAAAATTATTTGTAACCATTAAAAAGTGCTTGTTTTATTTACTATTTAAAATTACAGTTAAAGTTACAAGAGTTAATAGCCAGTCTCATCTATTGTACATCTACATCGACTGTTGTTTAGTTTTAGTCTTCTAGTAGTTCTAGCTTGAGATAATCAGTTATTTTTTATTCGTATCACTTGTATTTTGTTTCAGGTACACCACTTCTTCTGGCCTTAGATTAAGTTGAATTTAAAGTGCATCGCCTTTCAACAGCAAAAAAACGTGTTTTGACTGTTTTCATAACACAAAACAAAAATATCACTTCCCTTTTCCTATGTTCCCTTTCCGCATTACCACCCTTAAATGCAATAAATTATTATTCTGCCATTAACATTAAAAATAATAACAGTAAGTATTAATAATGTAAGAAAAAATGACTGCAAAACAATTATCTCTAATATCACTTGCTGAAACGGCAAAATTTTACACGTCACTGTGTCTAGGTACAGTTGCCTTTCTGTCAGTTTTTGCCTTTTTATTCTTAATTCCTTTCGTTGTTGATCCGGCAATTAACAGTCTGCTTGCCGATTATGAACCAGAACCAGTGACTTGTATGACCACCGATCATATTTACGCCGAAGGCCTTCGTAACTGCTCTTGGTCATCGTGTAGAGAGGGTTGTACAAGGGAAGCAACAAAATGTCATCAAATATATGTCAACTACTCAAGACTTCCCTTTCGAGAATGGAGACCATGGATGAAAATCCAATGGGACGTTAGCGATACAAGATTCCTCATTAACACTGAAGGATGTGGTTATCCTCCCAATACAAATTGTTCCGATTTCACAAGGCAATATGTTTATAAATTATCCGGCACGCCATTCCCTTGTTATTATAGTCGAACAGACCTCGAAGTTGTTGTGGCTAGATATTCATGGGATGATACACTGAGACATTTGGTATTATCTATTGCAATACCGAACTTATTATTCTTCGCTTCAATAGGAATGTTAAGCTACTGGTACTGTCCAGGATGCCGCACTTCTTGCAACAAATACGTCCACCATTTTCCCACAGAGTAAGAATCAATATCTAATCGATAATTACAATCACAGATATAATTACCCTATTAGAAGTAAGTGTATTATTTATTACCGTTACATTTTCATTCTCTTTTCAGAGATGACGAATACGACGATGATATTTATTAAAGTGCAATATTATATAGCTAATTGTAACTAATGTTTAAAAAAGTAAAGTTTTAAATTAATAATACTTAGTACACATGTAATTACATAAATAATCACGCATAGCTTTAAATTGTACAAAGTTCTTCGCAGTTGAAAAGTTTAAAGTTACTTGTATTTATTAATTAAGAAAATCAACGAATAGCGTAACGCTGCATTACTAACTAATAAAATACGATATATTTCTTCAACTCAGAAGTTTTAATTTAACCATACATCGCTTATACAAATGCTCCTTAATTAAATAATTACTAAAATAATAACACAACACAAAAATTACAAAACTTTTATTGTAGACCACAATAATATTATTTCACCACACAGTGCCTTCCTCAGGTGGAAATAATAATAATAATAATATAAGATTATATTATCTACAATAAAAGTTTTGTAACTTTTGTGTTGTGTTATTATTTTAAATGGAGTTATAAGAATTAACAGCTTCGTCGATTAATTAAATAATTACTGATTTTCTTCTACTTACATTTTAAATAATATGTAAATTTCCATTACAAATTGTGTTAACTCTTAACAATTGTTTCACCCTACCAGGGCATCTTCAGAAAAAGGATTAATAAAGTTTGGTGTACAGTATTTATTAAATATTTATGTGAACTTACTCTAATGGTGGGAATATTTCAACTAACTTAACTTTAACCAATGTTCTTGTGCTCTTTCTTTGAACATTCTCCAAGTTTGTCCAATGTACAAAGCGTTGCAATTGTTACAATTTAATATGTAAACTTCATATAAGTTCATTTTTTCCATTTTTGCAAAACAGCTAACGGTATATCAAAACACAGTAAACAATAAAAATAAAACGAAAAACTGAATGTGGTGTTTACAAATTAAATTGTAACACTTCTAAAGTATTGTACATTGGACAAACAGGGAGATCGTTCAAAGAAAGAGCACAAGAATATCTGAAAAATCAACATTTATGAACCACATTCGAAACAATAAGTATGAATTTAATTTAATAGAAAATATCAACATTTTACAGAGACAGGGAAAAGGAATATGATTAGTAAAAATTGAAATTGAAAATGTTAATAGTTCAATAATATTAGATAAGTTAGTTGAAATATTCCCACCATTAGAGTAAGTTCATACAAATATTTAATAAATACTTCTGAAGTTGCCCTGGTAGAGTTAATAAAATTTATAATGGAAATTTGTGTATTCTTTAGTTAATTATTTATTTTCCATAAAATAGAGTCTGACACGATCAATTATATATTTAATTATTATTCAAGAAGTAAGGCATAAAGAGCCAATTATATATATACAATTACATTTTCACTAATTCGAAAAATACAACATCCACAGAGTTGACATATTTATTTATATGAGATATATTAAAAAGATAGTGCCTCGAAATATTAAAAAAATAATAATACAAATAAAATGAATTCGTATGCAAATTTTGTGTTGTCATCTGTTTAAGTAAATATTAGAAAGTAAGTGGGTAAGTGGCCCAATAATAAATGTTTTATTTCATTTCGTAGTAAACTTTTGCATATTTTTTTTAATTGAAACTGATTATTGATTTTCGTGAGGGTAGGTACGTATAATCTCCCGCGCAAAATCAACAATCGTACGTTTATGAAGACGGTAAATAAATAATTTTTTTGGTGTCTATATTTAAAATTACATTCGATTTTACGCCTTCTCGTTTGATGAATATGTTTTATAAAATATTAATTGTTCGAAAGCATTTTTAATGTCATTTTTTATTCATATTAAAAAGGAAGTAAATAATAGTATCTCATATTTGTCGAACACTCGAAACAGAATAGAATCAGAAATACAATAGAATTGAAAATAACATTTTTGGTGTATCTGAAAGGCGCTTGCGTTATTGAAGGGAGTCAATTCGCCACCCCCAACAGAGTTCATATGACCGAGCGGTCATTATCTTCGTCATGTAGAAAATGTGTAATACGCTTATTGATACCTCGTATTCTTTTTATAAAGATAAGGCAAAAAAAAAGTAATGGGACGACGCAATAAAAGCAACCAACCACGCCTTATCCCAGCTCAAGATAAAAGAATTTGCGGTAGTATTTGCTTTTGTCAACTGGTGGTAGTGATAAGTTGTGTTTCGTTTATATATCTGACCGTTGCGATTTATATTCCCGCATATAGAGCATTTCATTCGGACTTGGAACTTACACCGGTAATGTGCCAAACTATAAATACAAGTATGATAAATAATTGTAGCTGGGCAAGTTGTGGAGAATGGTGCCTTACAAAGACTTCAGGTTTTTGCCCTCAAATACACGTAACCACAAGACAAAATGGGACCATTGTACAATTACAAAATTGCGATAAAATAACTGAATTCTCTTGTCCAAATGTTAAAACCCACTCGTTGAAAAAGTACAATTGTAATAACGGTTCTGAATGTAATTCGCTAACAGGATTTTTCAACTGCTCTTTAGGACATTGTGAATATTGGTCGTCAGCCTATCACTGTCATTATAACGCCGATGGTCCAATTATTGATAGCGACAAAGATAATACCAAACTTAATGGATTTTTTGAATGTAAAAATTCTCGATGCACAAAAGTAAGAAAGGAATTTTCATGTGACAGATACTGTAGCAGAATTAATACTATTTCTGGAAATATTTACATATCTGTTGATGATAGCTTACATGTGGCAAAATGCCAGAAACTAATTGCTTTTACAGCAGCTAATGGTAATGAGGAAGGATCTATTGTAGAACCGACACTCGTTTGGTCCTACCATCCAAAGGATATTGTTATGATGTCATGTAACAGTATCGAAAAATACGGAGATTCACTTAAGTATTAAAATATTCAGTTTCATTCGAAATTTATAAATTTTAACTTTAATATACTACTCTTTTAGTTTAACCGATTGTATTAACGGAACAATGTTTAGCTGGGATGATATTCCCAAACCTTCGATTAACTTTTCTACTTTTTGGAAGTTACAAGACAATTACAGACAACTTCTCGACGCTCCTCAACAATTCTTACCGTTACAATCAACACTTATGATATATCCCACATCTCGTTTGTATATTAATTTGGAAGGTTGCGTTAATACTTTAAAAGGTGAATGTAGAGAATTTTTGCGTACCCACGGCCGTGATGGAAGAAATAGAACAGCACCATCACGTTTCCTCTGCTATTACAACAAGGTATCCGTTTTGTTAAAATTTTGTTTTATGTGCCTACATGGTAATATGTCTACCAGAATGTTTTTTTCTCCAATTGGCTAATGTTTTATTAACATCTATACATATAAATAAAATTGGAGTGTCTGTTTGTAATATTAAAATAACCACTTTTTACTAAATGCATATGGATGTAACATTCTTATTTTTGTATGTCTGTTTGTTCCGTCTAATCTCTGAAACGACTGGACCGATTTTGACGGGACTTTCACTGACAGATAATTAATGTAATAGGGAGAAACTTAGGCTACTTTTATATTAAAAATTAATAACTATTTATGAAAAGTAGCTTAAGTTACTCCTTATTACATTAGCTATCTGCCAGTGAAAGTCCCGTCAAAATCGGTCCAGCCGTTTCAGAGATTAGCCGGAACAAACAGACAAAAATTGTAAAAACGCCTCCCGCCACTTAATATCACAAAGGCTGCCTGCCGCGCGGGCTCAGAACCCGCGAGCAGGCTATTACTAACGGTTGTGTTTCAACGACTTCGTTAAAAATTTTAAAAATAACATTTTTGTTGAATTCCACACGGATGAAGTCGCGGGCACAGCTACTTAAGAATATTCTAACATTTCAGCTTCGCAGATCAAACATCTAAACGGCGCAAAAAGAGTTTGTAAAAAAAAAATGTTTTCGAATTCTCATAACTACATTTTGTTGAGAATTAAATTTCTTATAAAAATATCCTTAGTACTTATTTGATTAATTCAGTATTTTCAAGGATATGTTCGTGTTCGTTTAAATATTATCATAAAAATTGCACTTGCATTATGCGTTAAATATAAGGTCAGAATAATTAAAAGAGTAGTCATTTCCGATAATATATATATATATATATATATATATATATCTTTTATCACTAAATTAAACTATGTCCTCAAAATTGCCTGGCACAAAGATTTTGAAATAATGCTAATTTGGTTTATTTAGTTTATTCAGATTAGAATATCTCTAAATTTAAATGTACTAGACCAAATCTAAAGTCAAATAGAGTTCTTCTTCCTATATTTTTTCAATTATAAGGAGTTGAAAAAAATATTTAGGAAACAAGTATTCGTCTTCGATGTGTTCTTCGAATCTGGCCCCAGAAAAACTCTAGCATATTGATATTTTGATATATCCTAATTTTATTTATATTTAAATGGTTAGATATGCTTTTGTTTTCTTTTTCTTATTTTGTTGAAATTAATTGAACAAAGTGCAAAAATTTTTATGATAATGTTTAAACCGACATATCTTTGAAAATACTGAATTAATCAGTTAAGTAATAAGAATATTTTTCAAAAAAAAAAGAAGGTATTAAAATCCTTTTTCGTCTAATTACAAAGGATCACAGATCCCACATTTAGAACGCGTCCCACATTGTAGACACAGCGCACCGAAAGCCATATCCCACAACCGGTTTCAACCTATCGAGTTTCATCAGGTGGGCGCTGGCAGAAAGGCCGGTAAGGGTATTAGCCCTCGGAGTAATTGTTGCTGTTGATTCCATATTTATATAATATTAGGAATATTTTTGTAGAAAATTTAATTCTCAACAAAATGGTACCATAAGAATTTAAAAAAAAGATTTACGAGCTATTGATGTTTGAGTAAAAACGCCATTTTCCCATGTTAATTAAACGGTAAACAATTTATTTGCGCCGTACACAGGTTTGATCTACGAAACTGAAATTTTAGGCGAATACAATACAATACTAAAACATTGGCTAATGGAATCAAAAACAAAATTCCGTAATATGTACATTTTTAATGCGACTATTTTTTTGTAGAATAACTCGCATGTAGTGGTTGCTCGACATGATTTGAGAAAAACCGAAAGAGAATTAATTATAGCAATAAGTGTACCGTCCGTATTTTTCGTTCTTTCATTTATAAGCCTCTGTACCATAATGTACCTGGTAAAAGTGGACGATGATACTAAAATGCGTTGCAAATATTGCACTACAAATTCTGAAATTGATATAAATGAACTTCACGTTCGAGAAAATAAATGCATAATGCCAAATGATAACGAGTTACCCCAAGAGATTTCTGCTAATTCCGCAAGGCCTATCGAAACATAAAAAGTGTCACATCGCCATCGTGTTGCAATAAATGTGTATTAGAATTATGTAATTGATTTGTAGGGTAGAATTATGTTGTTCTCTGTCTACAATTGCATCTTCTATCAACGGCTCTACGAAATGACCCATGATCTATTTATTCTATTACGTGAATTCTCTCTAATGACGGCTCCAAAAATAAAAAATAAAAAAATATTCATAAACATAACGAATTTAAAGTCTATTATAACTGTGCCTTCAATGTCATGCTACTTGATGTATTTTCCCTTTCGTAGCAGTCCTCTTATATTAAAACTCAATATTTTCTTATAAATTATCTATCAAACTCTGTTTTTAATTGTATTCTATTTACTATTATATATTTATATATCTATATAAATGTATATGAAATACGCTTATTACTATTATGGTACTACATATAAATATATATATATTATACTGCTTGTTCATACCTACTTTTTAAATATATACATATACATATATTATTTTGTATGTATTATAACTAAGTTTTATTTTTTACTTCTATTATTTTAAACGCCTAAAAGACACATATATGCGATTACTGGTAGAGAACATTCATGGTGGTCGCATTTCGGGAAATCCCGGAAATGTGTTAGGAAATAAAATTGTTTTGAAATAAGTCAGAAATTATTTTTAAATAGAATTAGACCTTTTTGAAGATAAAACTCGGTAGAAAACAATCTCAAAGAGATCATGAAAAATTGATATATTCTACGTCATATTTGTTTATGTTAAGCAATATTTTATTAAATTAAAATAAGATGTTACGTTTCAAGACTACAAAGATGTATAAGGGAAATTTGTTATGAAAACTATTAATTTCGTGTTAGCAACAAAGATAACACTGAAAAAGTGTTTTTAAGTGAGAGTTGAAAGGCGGAGGGTGGGGGTGTTTCAGGCAAAAACCACACCAAAAAGTTTTTTACTTTTATTTATATATTTTTTATTTTAACGAATTTTACAATTCTTAGATGTTAATATATAGACATTTTAAAATAACAAACTAACTAAGTTTTCGTTTATGTTGTAAGTGATACAAAAAAAGTAGCCTAGATTACTCATTTGTAAAATCCAATCGAAATTGGTTTAGGCATTTCAATGGTTAGCTAGTGCAGACAGGTATAAGCGCATAGAAATAACTATATGAGCTTAAAAAAGGCATTCATTTGATATTACAGACACTTTCATTTTTATTTGTACGTATGGAAACAAAAAATTGAAGTGAAATGTTAAATATATTTAAAAAAAGTTTAACTTGCTGCAGTGATACTATTTGATTTCATAAAAAAAAAGATAAACAGGTACCTACATTCAATTCAATTTGAAATAAATTCTAAATAACAATTACCTGATAAAGTTCTTTTCATTGCAGAACAACCAAGAAGTGAAACTTTCTAAAGAGGAAATATTAAAAAAAAACTGTAACCCAGGTACTGTGTTTCTTCTTCCTCATTCTCCAATTCAACTTACTAAAGCAAACAACAATGTTTAGAAAAAGATGTGACCTTATTTTAGAAGGAAATTGAACTATATATAAGTAAAATTTCAAGTAAAAAATAACGTAGTCTTACATTGATTTAATTACTTTCATGTAAATACATATATACATAATAATTATATAAAATCTAAAATACCTATAACTATGACTCAGATTGAACATGATTTATGCTGGTCACTGAATCATTATTTGTGTTAGGTTCTATAGCTTCAAATGTTTGGTCAGCTACTTTAGGAGTTGATTCTAACTCTGCTTGTTTTTCATTTTCTTTTATTCTTTTTTCCATTAATGCTTGTTGTGAATCAACATATAATGCCATAATTTTATGATTTAGCTTTACATATTTTTCGGCACAGTGCTCAACACAATCAGCTTCACAAACAGCTAAATTTCTAGAGCTGAGATCCACTATACAAGCATTAAAGCAGCTTTCAGACATCGAATTGTATATCATTAAAAAATCTCTAAACTAAAAAGTTAAATATTGCTACTGTAATCATAATTATTAAAATTAACAGGGCTTACATTTCTAATCCCAGATTCGACCGAATTCATTGCAAAATTTTCAAAAAGTTATCTTTTTTAATTTAATGCTGCTCTAACCTTAATGAACATGTATTAGTTTATTTTCACCAATTGTATAGTTCAAAAGATGCATTGAGCTGCGTAGTTCAAAACTTCTAAAATCAGTACCATCTGTTGTACAAAATACAAAATATATAACCAACTTTCATTAATAATATAATGTATATTATTTATTTCTTTTATTGTAACTATTAATTTAAGAATATTTTTAGCTTCTTCAACCACTTTAAAATGAAGTTTTAGATAGAAAAAAGTATTAAAATCATTACTTTCTATTATTATTTTTTTTATAATAATAATCATCATATCTTATAAATAAAATAACATATTGCTTACGCAACTTGCAAATGTGTAATGTTTTAAGCAGTTGCGAGCATATGACTACGAACACAGATCAGACTACGAACGTACTATTTGAACTGTAAATAGTAAACGACAAGATTACTTTTTCTTGAGGTTATGTTGGTTTTAGTGTTGACTGCTGTGTATATCACATTTCTTTCTTTGATTTAGTAGTTGTAAAAAAAATTATTAAACCCGTAATTTTATAATAAAATGAGTGTCATGAAAAATATACGCACTCCAAAAACTACGCCAATTGTTAATGATTATGAAATTACAAGTACTGTCTTAGGACTTGGAATTAACGGAAAAGTTGTAGAATGTTTTTCCAAACAAACAAAAGAAAAATTTGCATTGAAGGTATTGTGTTACATCTCAATTAATAATATAATAAGTAATTATTATATTTAAAGGTTTTACACGATTCACTAAAAGCCAGAAGAGAAGTAGACCTGCATTGGAAAGTAAGTGGATGTCGGCACATAGTAAACATTATAGATGTATATGAAAATACCTACAATGGCATGAAATGTTTGCTTGTTGTTATGGAATGGTAATGATGTTCTTTTAATTATTTTAAATATTAATATATGTCTTCATTTTAGTATGGAAGGAGGAGAACTTTTTCAACGAATTCAAGACCATCAGGAAGGTGCATTTACAGAAAGAGGTCTAGTACATAATGTTTTTTATTTATTGTTGTGATAACTTGTATAATTATTTTAGAAGCTGCCCAAATAATGCATGAAATATGTATTGCTGTTAAATATCTTCACGATAATAATATTGCACATCGTGATTTAAAACCAGAAAATTTGTTGTATACTAAACAAGGAAGAAATGGTATTTTAAAACTGACAGACTTTGGTTTTGCAAAAGAAACATTATCTAATGATACATTACAAACACCTTGTTATACCCCATATTATGTAGGCAAGTTTAAGACCACCTAAAATAGGTATTATTTATATTACATATTTAAGTTTTATTTTTAGCTCCAGAAGTTCTTGGACCAGAGAAATATGATAAGAGCTGTGATATATGGTCTCTAGGAGTTATTATGTATATATTGTAAGTTTTCAAGTTTTAATTTTAAATAACATATCTAGAAACCAATTTAAGAAATTACCTTTTAGATTGTGTGGTTTTCCACCGTTTTATAGTAATCATGGCCTCGCAATTTCGCCAGGAATGAAAAAAAGGATTAGAATGGGTCAGTATAACTTCCCTAATCCTGAATGGCAAAATGTCAGCAAAGATGCCAAAGAATTGATAAATGGAATGCTAAATATTGACCCTGCAAAAAGGCTAACCATCGATCAAGTTATGCGTAACTCTTGGATAGCAGTAAATTATACTATTTGAACAAGTTATTGTATAATTTATATTTATTATTCTCTTTACAGCAATATACAACTGTGCCACAGACACCACTTCATACTAATCGCATGCTTAAAGAAGGTGAAGAAATCTGGCCTGAAGTTCAAGAAGAAATGACAAGGTCATTAGCAACCATGCGTGTAGATTACGATCAGGTACATATTAAAACATTAGATAACTCCAACAATCCTCTTCTTAATAAAAGGCGTCGTAAAACAGCAATTCAGGTACAACCAAAAGAACAATAGCTTCCAATAATTTAATATAATAATGTTTGTTTCTAACTGGTGAGTATCCAGAATAACTACAGTGTATCCACATGTAAGGTTAATTTATAACATTACGTTGTTAAATAAACAATAATTGCAATTGCGACTTCAGTTAGCGCAAGTTTAGTAGTAAATGTTGACGCAAATCGTTATATTTTTGTAAAAAATATATGTATGATGTCAACAATGTTTTAACGAATCTGCGAAGTACTTCTACTTTAATCTTAGTAACGACCGAGGCGAATGACGTGTAATTAGTATAGTATGTGTGGTTTTAAATAACCACAAGTTAATTGAACAATAAATACTTTTTTTTTTTGTTGAGTGTGTCATTTTTTGCCCAGATCATAATGAAATCCATATAATTAAATTGTAAAAAATATTTATTTACAGAAATTATAAATAATACCGTCGAGTATCTTATAAAGTAGGAAGGTAGTATCTTACATTTCGTTTTAATAAATAAAAATCGATATAAATATGAATGTATGAACATTTTTACATGGAGCAGATAACGGTAACAAATGCTAGCTGGTTGTTCTACATGAGGGTTCAGAATCATTACTGCTACTGCTACTATCGCTATTATCAGAGTCTTGTTTACAACAGTGGCACTGCGGTTTATGTCTTCCACATTTAGTTCTACAACCACTACACTTTGACCGATATATAGGTGTAACGACCTCCACTTTTATATTTGCCGTTGCTGTAACTTTTGTTGTGTACGGTCCACTGGAACTCGATTCTGGACTACTGTATTCCACAGTTACCTGCGGTTCAACGACAATACTCTGATTACAACTCTCTTCCGTAATCGTCGTTAAACTCGGTTCTCGAGTGGTTTTTGATGGTGAATTACGTCTTGTGGGTTTTACATATATCGGCGAACGGGTTGGAACCTGGGGAGGTGGGGGCGGAGGAGGCGTAGAAATTCGTTCGCTATTTTCCAAGGGTTGAACTTCAGCTTTTGGTCCTACCAGTGAAAGAACGACGGGGAAAAGTAATAAGGAAAAACCCAAAGACGAACACAGGGACATTACTAAAGTCATAAATATGTGATATCTAATGAATTCTAAATTCGATAAAGATAAAATTGCGACGCAAGTCAGAAGACCAATGTCACCTTTAAAAATAGGTTCTGCATTTACTTCCAAAGATAATCTAACTCTTCGTTCCCTGTTTCCTACAGCATTCAAAAAACCCGACAGTACTAATACAATATTTCTACTGATTATTACAAAATATAGGGTTCCTAAGGTACCTGTCAGAGCATTGATATTCATTAAACACATCATTAACATACTCGTTAGAATGCAAAAAAGTAAACACCACAGTTTTGACCAATGTACTAGAAAACATGTAAAAATTGTTATTTCTCCTAACATAAAGGCTAATTGCATCAAAAGCAATTTATCTAAAACGAGAAGTTGATTAAAAAATGAAAATATTAAACCTATAGGATAATTTTTAAGGCCTTTGGCAACAAACGACGCTGATATTTCCTTTACTTGTTTTAATGTATCGATTATTTTCCCTGTCGTTCTTAGATTTTTAAAGTAAAACGGCATTTGTGTGTATATAAGCGGTTGAGATTTTGGAATCTTTAAATCATATTCAGTCTTAGTGCTGTAATACTGGAACGGTTTAGGAGTTAAATTTGCTTGAGAACTAGAGTACGACATTTGGTCGTTGCTATTCCACACAGAAAGATAGTTATAAAACGCTTTCGGATCAATTACGTCTCCCTCGACGAGTCGTTTATTAAGGATTTGACTCTTGTCAACTGGAAACTCCACAACTCCGGTCTGAGCTAACAATTTAAAAGCTAGCACAGCTTTCTCTGTAGCATTTGGAAACCATTTTTCACTATTTAAACATTTATTCTTCCTGTTAACGTCGAATTCTTGCTGAAGATCTAATAAAAAGTCTCTAAAGTTTGCAAGCCAAAAGTCATTCATGTTCAGGCCACCGTTAGAATCCTTCAGGACATGAGGAACTTTTGTAAGAGATGCATGATATTCATATAATAATGGTTGGTTTAAAGGATATTCCAATTCGGTAGTCACCAAATAAAAATTATAAAATCCAAAAAACCTATTGTGTGCTTCTAAATACTTATATTCTTGAGTGTGTCTTGGTAAAAATGTCGAAAGTCGAACATCATACTCTAATTTAAGTCCATTGAAGACGCAAAATATTATCAGTATAGCATATGTTAAACACAATGTCACTTTAAAAAACGGTTTTAAAAGAAAATTCTTCGAGTAATACATAACAACTGATGGCACTAAATTGTTTTTCTTCTTACAAAGACTTTCTGGCGAAATCAAATTTACACCACTCTCCTGTAATTAAAAAACATATTTTTTAAGTAATTCAATGACCGCGAATAGAAATTGAATGATTAAATGAGTTTTTTATTTATTTTTAACATGATATACTTACCAAATCTTCGTTGTTATTATTGTTAACAGGTGCTGACGAATTCTTTGATTCACTTCGTAAGCATGGCATATCAGCTTTCTTGCATCTCACTTTTAAAGCAAGAAAAGCCGGGAAAACTAATAGAAGAATAGCACCATGAAAAAGGACAATGACGGCACATTGCATGCAGAACACCCTTAATGCAGGAATTGGTACGATTGCTGCGGCAATGAAGGCAGCAGCGTTGCTAATTGCTGTTACAAGAATCGTCGGACCCGATCTCTGTAGTACTTCTGATGGTGACACGTTTCTCTTCTGCGTGGACAATAACAAAAAGATCTCCCTCATTGCAAGACCTACAGTAACGAATGGTAAAACATGAGTACTGAGTAGGTTCATTGGAAGACCGAGAAGGCTGCAAACGCCTAAACTTGCAGCTGCTGAACTGGATAGTAGCAAGATTCCTAACGCTGCAAGGAAAGATTGACACAACCATCCATAAATAACAGCTGCCGTAAGTGCTATTACTAATTTTAAAAAGTCTGTTTTAGATTCTTCTGCAAGTACGCGATTTAAACTACTTGTAGAGAAAGTATTGAACGTATACGATGAGGAATTGACTTTGGTTAGTTTTTCCACCTCCTGAAATTAAAAAAAAGCATTACCAATACAAGCACACTTGGTTTAAAAACAAATATTTTACCAATGAAAACCGTTTTTGCCACGCATTTAAGACCATCGAAGCTTTTTCTTGATTCCATCCAATGTGATGAACTTTGTATGTGTCTGACCAAAATTCGTATAGCTCATGTTCTCCCATCAGTTGAACTACCGTTTGAAGAGCTTGGGCTTGTTTGATGTGGCCAGTTTTATTTTTTACGACACCTCCAACGATTAAATCTTCAGGCCAGTGCATATATTTTGCTGCAAAACCATAGCAACCGCTGGTAAGTTCTGCTCCCACATCTAGAGGGTGGCTAGAATTTCTATTGGGTGACATTACAGGACAATCTGGATCAAAAGGATCTAAACAAGGTTTCTCTTGATAACCTGAGGTAATTCCTGCTCGTCTAAAGTAGTCTTCTAACGAATGGTAATCAAAACGAGATTCTTTTTCTTTTATTTGAGCGACCAATCGGCTCGGATTCAAGTTCGTCCATTTCACATTTTTACCAATCCCGTAGCTAAAATAAAATAACGTTTCCATTTTGTTCGTTAAATAAAAGGGTCTTTCATAAATTACGTAAGCATTCTAAAATGGAGAGGGGGTCATCTCGATATAAATGGAATGGTTGATTGGGAGGGGGGTAAATATTTTTTAATGAGTGCCTACGTAATAAGTGAACAGCCCCAGGATAAACTTACGGGATATGTACAGGATATTCAGGTCCCAAAAGTTTAGACCCTTCCCAAAAACAATCTAAGGGAGTTATGATAGTACATGGCATCATATTTTCAAACATTTGTTCAATATAATGAACATCAAAGTCAGGAACACTAGGAGATTGACAAATATCCTTAAGTTTCCAGGTGATATCAAACATGGTGACGGTGACTTGTGTGGCTTGCCTTATCATATTAAGGTGTTCAAGAAGACCTCTACTATGAAGTAGTCTAACTTCGGGATCGACTACCGTTTGTACAACTATCTGGTGTGTTGATAAAACTTCAGCAGGTGGAGTTTCCTCGGGCTGAGTAGGCTCAGCCCACAATTGCAAAATGTCCGAATGAAAGGTAGCACTTTTTAATCCAACGCAGAAGGTGGCAATGACAAGAAGACTAACGAAGATAACTTTTCCAGCATGCGCTTCTAGGAATGTACCAAGTGAACGCAGTTGTCTCTGAAGCCGCACGCGTATCCATAGGATACCGCGATCGCCTCTTGCCTTGCCCTGCAACAGAACAACGTTGTATGTTCATTAAGATCACAGGCCACCCAACTCGTGCCCTGACGTCATTCGGACCACCCAAATACTGCCGTACTCACACATGCTTGTTTATTCAACCATCCTTCTCGGAAGAAGTTCAGAAAAACATTTTTTTACTTTCTTAATTTAATTATGTCTTTTTCGTATATATATATTAGCTTGACCTGTCCGTTCTGTTATTTAAATGATGCCTAAAAAGTCTATAAACATTTAACATCTCTTTTTTTGTCTTATCTATAGGTGTCTCACTCTTTCTTTTTCTTTACATGTTCCTTTCATTTTAGACGGTGCCAAATAATAATTAAAGAAATTACAGAACAATGGTATAAATATGAATATCAAAAATTTGTTTTATATAATACATTATGATGATGTTTTAAATATGTTACGATGTTATTTTTGTTATAGATAATCTATTGAAACGTAATAAGAAAAGTAATTACCATTACTGCTGACCTGTATTTGAAGAAAAAAAAAATAAGATATAGAAAAACTTTTCTTAGAAAACTAAATGACTACCTATGTTTTTCAATAAATATAATGGATAAATGTGACATGACACCATTTATATAAACAAATAAATGTACACCAAAAATTTAAGTTACAGTCATCAAAAAATTACCAAATAATTTAAATATTAAACAAAAACAAGTCTGGTTTGTATGTTGATTGTTTTCTGCATAAAAATAACAATACTGGCCCAAGATTTTACAAAGAAATAGATAATGGGTATGTACTACATAATACCTTATTTATGCTTCTTACCATTATTTTCTCAAAAGAAACAGTCAAATTAATTTTGCATCTTGCATTTTTAGGAATTTCATACTAGGCATAAAACTTCCTTTGCCGGTTAGTCCTTATTTATTACCGATAACTGATATCCCTTTGCACTAACCAATACGACACCAAAGAAAATTTATTACAACGTGAAGTATTGTTTCGATGATAATAAACTAGCCGTAACGTAAAATATGCAGTTGAGTTTAAAATGAAAATAAGTATAAATGCACGTATACGGCAACCCCGCATATCTCATGGTACGGAAAGAGCAGACCAGGTAAAACTAACACGAGCAACTAAGCTAGCCGAAGACCACACACGGCGCTTCTCCGGTGGTCCGACCAAGGCTAGCGTAATAACACGGCACATCGCCCACTACAGCGCGTTGAGATCGGTTCCAAATTAACCATCACACCTGATGCAACAGTAGAGCCATTTTTTGACCAAAAGACACATGAAAATCACTTTTTAGTTTATTTCTCTCTACTTGGATATAGGTCTCACATATCAAATACGCTATAAATCAAATGATACACGATAGTAAAACTAGCCGAATAATAACAAATTTATATTAATTGATAAATCTGCAAGAATTAAGGAACAGCTCGGTACGTGTTATTAAAACTCATTAAATACATTTTGACAAATAGAATAATACTTTTATTATTTTCTTTTAAAGAATTAAATGAAGAGGACATAAAATTTACCTGTTCAATTTGAATCAGGGCTACAGCAGCATCCACCCACCCTGGACGCACATAAAGATCGGAGCGATGTCGTTCCGGGTCAGCTTGCGAGTCAGCCGAGGCCATGCTCGCCGTGACCGAGAAATCTGCAAATGCAGGCCCCCGTAGTGGGCATTAGCGCACGTAAAGTTGCCACTCTGATGCACACCACCTTTCATCAACTTAACTGCCAACATCGAAGACAAAAAAGGCGTTCATTGCCACAATACACATTTATATACATTAATTAATTAGTTAATAGTCCAAATTAAGCAAGTTTTATACTGCCACTATCTTGCCATTGTCCGTTACTTAACATTATTGTATGTTAAGTTACAATTAATGCTAATAAAGCAACTAAACATCAAACTTCACAGATCACATGCACTTTTTATAATTTATATGATTATGAATGAACTGGTAGAAACGCACGTATTCGACTATCGTCTCGAAACATCGACGCGCAGTTCCTTGGGTTTGCTTGTCTTCTCTTCAGCCGCTTACCATGAACGGGCGAAGACAACTACCTCTGCTTCAGTTCTCGACGCCGGCGCCGTTTAACTGTAGTGGCCATGTGGTTTTTGGCTTAAGTAGTGTATGGTCGTATAGTGTAATAGTACCAATGTATTGTATTGATGTGTGTATATTATACTTGGATAGATTACGACGTTTTACGAAATTCCCCGAATGAAGGCCACACACATACAACATGACATCGCACACATACACACTGTTAATGGTCCTTTAAAAGATAAAAATTATTATTTATAAGTGTATTTTTATGCTAGTAGATGCACAAGTGTGAGGCACATCGGTGCGTGTAAGATAATAGCAACACACACATAAAAAAAATGAAAAATTACATTCATATTACTTCTGCAGAGTAAAATAGTTATAATCTCGTTATGCATGTTGATAAAATATTTATCTTAGCTATTTAAATTCCCTTTTGCTGCGAGCATTTCTTTATAGTATTTTTTTTATGTGCAATTATAATTATTTAAATATTTACGCTACGATACAGAGAGTAGCATTCATGCTCATATCATACATTTTAACAGCCTCTTTTTCTTTTTTTGTCTTTCCTAAACTCATTTATTATTACCGTCTCTTTCTTTTACGTATAAGATGTACAGTAATAGTATACACGTGCGCGCTGGCGCGCTTCAGCATTTATGTCTCACGTCTATGTTGTGGCACTGCATTTGTTCTTGTTGGTGTTCTTAGCCCTTCTTTTATATTTTTAGAAATTGGATGATATTCGGTGCTATTGGTTCGCGCACTGGTGTTCTTCCGTTTAAGTTTGGCTAATGTTCACTAATAAATCCAATGAATAGGTAGCTTTTGGCGATATTCCAATTTGAATATTGAAGCTAAATAAAATTTAAATAATGGGAGAAGAGAGTAGAGAAAAGTTGTAAATATTATGGCTTGGAGCGTAAATTTAATGTTAATATTAGTTTTATTTACATTATTACCAGCCAGCTTGTGTGTGAACCAAGGTTTGTAATTTGTTTTCACTTTCAATAGATGTTAATTTCATTATACAAATGTTCAAAATATTTTTTGCCTATTTTAGCGTCATTTTATGGAAACAGTTTTATATCAATACCCTTAAAGGAAGCTAAAGGATCCACTGATATACATTTTAAATTTCGAACACACCTTTCAAATGCACTAATTGTTTTAGTTGCTGGCGTTACTGATTACTGTATTGTAAGGTTAGACAATACAAGATTAAAAATTAATATCAATCTTGGATCTGGTGAATACGAAGTCTCTTCATCTAGCTCAAAATTAAATGATTTTAAATGGCATAAAGTCCATATAAGTAGAACAGAAGCAAATTTAACACTTATAGTGGATAACAAATTTACAACGTGAGTAATAAATTTTATATCTCTATGTTAGATAATTTAAATGTTTATGAAATTCCTGATTTTAGAAAGCATTTACCAGGAAAATTTTTTGAACTAAATATACATTATGGTTTGTTTGTTGGAGGGCATGGAAATTTCTCTGACTTATTTTTTGGGCATATAGGAAATTTTAGAGGATGCTTAGCAGATATTGTATACAATGGAATTGGAGTTTTGGATTTTGCTAGACATAGACAACCTCAATCAATTGTTCAAAGTGTTACTTGGAATTGTGCAGCAGAATTTGATGCACATGTAAATCAGCCTTTTAGTTTTGTGGAGGACAAAAGTTTTATTGTTATATCACAAGACAATTTCAAGAATTTAAAATGGCAGTTGGAATTGAAAACAATAGCAGAATTTGGTATAATAATGTACAACCAAGGTTCCCTTTCCAAACAAGATTATTTTTCCATGGAAATATGGAAAGGCAAATTTAAAGTAACATTAAAATCTGGAGAAAAAATAATAGAGGCATTAAATAATGAATTCATAGCAGATGGAAAGTGGCATAGAATAACTGTACAACTTTTATCTTCATCTGTTGATGTTATTATAGATTCAATAACTAAAAGTACTAAAACACCAAAAACACATGTTGTTAGTTTACATGAGTTGTTTTACATTGGTGGTATTGAAGCAAGTAAAAGAGGACGTGCTATGGTAAAAGGTTTAAAGCAGTCTGATATTCATTTCAAAGGATGTATACAACACTTAAAGATTGGTGAAAAAATGATTGGATTAAAGGATGCAATTATTACAGAGGGATTATTGCCCAGTTGTGTTTGGCAATATCCATGCTTAAACTGGCCATGCAAGAATAAAGAAGCATCTTGCATTCAAAAGGGATTAGATTCATATCAGTGCATGTGCAAGAACTTAACTTGTGTTTCAACTGATGCATCCACATCTTCAAAGGGAACATCAGCTGTTGATCTAGAAATTCTATCAGTCAAAACATTGGAAGTTTTAGAAGGTCAAAGTGCCCTAATTACACCTAACAATTTACATTTAAATTTAGATTATCCTAAATATGGAATTGTTGATTCTGGAATTGTTTTTCATATATTCGAATTTCCTGAACATGGAACTATTAAAATCAATGTTTGGCCAGAAGAGAAAGGTAGCTTCACATTTCACGATTTATCTAAAGATAAAGTGCATTATGTTCATGATGGTTCTGAACATCATATGGACAGTATAGTTATGGATCTCCAATTCATTTCAAAAGAGAATTTCATTTTACCGGCACATCTTCAAGGAAATTTTAAATTTACACTTACAGTTCATGTTCAACCAAAGAATGATCCACCTGAACTAAATATTCCAGTTTCAGTGACTTTAAGGGTAGCACAAGTGAGTATTGAATATATTCACTTATAAAGCATGAACTATTTTTGCATAGTAATCTACGTCGTGCATTTCTTTTTATTTAAACCGATAATAAAATTGTGATGTAGTTCTGATAAAACTAACTTTAAACTAAATAAAACAAATAAACTTTTTATATTCACATAATTGATACCACTGTAAGAAGTCGTTAGAACAAACTAAATGAAGTACATTTTTTTTTATTAGATAATATTTATTGTATGAGTGTATGTACTTTTTTTTATTCTTATTTTTATTTGATTCAGCTTGTTAGGTGAATGTCACTCTAATAACGGCATGCTTAAGCAATTATAAGACAAGGTAAGACTGGCGCATATTTTGTTTTAAAAAGTTTACTTTTATATATGAATATATATATTTTTTAATTTAGGGAAAGAAAAAAGCAATTACGAAAGATATATTGCAAGCGGTCGATTCTGACACACCTCCGGAGCAGTTGGTGTTTAAAGTTATCGATTCAGTCTCAGGTCATTTTGAAGACGTCGATAAGATTGACGTTCCAGTATATTCTTTTACACAAAAAGACATAACTGATGGCAAAATAGTATTCATTCATAACAGTTCGTCTTCATTAAATAATTCCTACATTTCCTTACAAGTTTCTGATGGTATTGAAGAAAGTAAAATTGCTAAATTAAGGGTTTCTGCATATCAGCAAATGTGGTGGTTACAAAATAACACGGGATTATTTTTAACTCATGAATCTTTTGGAGTTATTACCCCATTTAATTTGAGTTTCGTTTCGAATGACCCTGCTGCTTCCGAAAAAATTGAATATTATGTAGTACAGTCACCTCAGTTTGGTCTTATCGAAATGGAAAAAGACATTGGCGTTTGGGTGAACACAAGTACATTTTCCAGTGAACTTCTACAGTTACACAGAGTTAGGTACAGACATATAAGTGGTTTAGCCAAATTTGATGAATTTCAGGTAAATCAGTTCAACGCACAGTCTTTTTTGTTTAGTACTGTAACATTTTTATCTTTTAGTTTAAAACGTCGTTAAATTCAACAGCAGTTTACTCATTTCGAATAACGTTTATCAAATGTACAATTATTAATATAAATAACGAACCATTATCATTGAACACCCCTCAAGGATTCTTAACAATTAGTCAGATAAATTATCAAACGAGTCCTGTTTTATTGCCATCAACATCTATTACGTTTTTAATAACTGGTTATCCTCAGTATGGTTTTCTGTTATCTTCTGCATCAAAATATCGAATGCGAATTGGCGATACTTTCAATCAAGCTGATATTAATTTTAAAAATATACAATATAGTACATATAAAAAGGCATATTCTTCATTTAATGATTATTTGTTTTTTAATGTTATGGCTCCAGGATGTGAAAATATAACTGGCAATGTTAGCATAATTAATAAACCAAACAAAGAAATATTGTCACAGGTCCGTGCCATTTTAGAACCAATTACTGTTGAAGAAGGGGCCAAAGCTAACATACCTTTGGAGAAATTTCATTTTTTGAGTAATATTTTTGCCAGTCTTATTTTTAATGTAACTAAGAAACCACATCATGGAATACTCCAGATAAATGATAAAGGAACATTAAGAAATGATACTAATTACTTTACAATATCTGATATAGAAACAGATGCTTTGTTTTATATTCATGACGACTCGGAAAGTGTATCGGACTATTTCACTTTCATGGCTTTAGCTCCGAGAGAAAATTTTCAATATGTCAACAATTACACAATTATTATCGCACTAAAAAACGACAATAGTCCTAAACGAGCAATTGAAAAAGTTTTTAACGTAGTAATTGGTGGCGAAAGATTAATTACTGGAAACGATATGCGATATGATGATGTAGATATAAACACCAAGGCATCTGACATTGTTTATTCTTGTCGTGAAATTCCTAATGGTGAAATAATTAGTTTAAAAAACGGCAGTACGAAAGTCACGGAATTTTCCCAGCAAGACCTAAATAATGGACATATTCTTTTCAAACATAAAGGCCCCGAATACGGAAAAATAAAATTATGGGTTACTGACGGTCAGTTCTACGTAAATGGAATTTTAGAAGTGAAAGCATCTGCCCCTTTTATTCGCGTCTTTACCGCGAAAAAATTGATTGTTCAGCAAGCAAGTACAACTCCAATAACAGAAGAAAACCTATCATTTTCAACAAATTTGTTCGCATCAGAAAAAGATGTTATATACGAAGTGATGAGCAAACCAAATTATGGAAAAATTTCCCTGAAATATACCGACAAAGTAATTTTACTTGACACTATATTATTATTTGTATTATTTTATATTATTTTTAGGAAATCCAGTCGTTTTCACAGGAGCAAATTAATAAGGGAGACGTTTTTTATGTTCATGACTTTACGAAAACGAACGCAGATGAATTAAAGTTGCGAGTACGTTGTTATGATGCTGTTAGTATGGCTCAAATAAATATATGGATCTTACCAGCCTCTTATTGGGAACCTTTAGTGATTAAAAGTTTAAACGTTCTCTATGTAGAAGAATCAACTAGTGCATTGATTGATAAAAACATAATGGAGGTACAATAAATAAGTGAATATTACAGGAGCACATTTAAATAAGTAAATTTTAAGGTGTTCCAGGCTGATGTACCTGCAGGTGCTCTAATATACCATATTACGAAAAATGCAAACAATGGCTACTTAACTGTACTTCCTAATTTTAATAATTTGGAAGATAAACCAACAAACATACAGAGATTCACACAAGCGTTAATTAACGAAAGGAGACTTTTGTATATACAATCCGCGGCAAATAAAACTGAAGATAAAATAATTTTTAATGTTACCAACGGATTAGTGTGGTTAAAAAGATTAGAATTGAAAATTGCCATTATACCAGAATATATTTACTTGAAGAGCAACGTTGTAAACGTTAACGAAGGAGGAGTAGCACCGATCACCGTGGATAACTTAGTTGTTTCTACAGAATATTACCGAGATAAAATTACGAAATATAAAATAATTGTGCAACCTAAATTTGGTTGCCTGGGTGTAGTTAAAAATTGCAATATAACAGAGTTTTCTCACAATCAGTTACTACATGAGATGGTGGAATATCACCATGACGACTCTGAGAATTTGAATGACGAAATATCAATAATTGCGGTGGCAGGAGTTAAGGAAAGTGCTTCTGTGTCAATTAAAATAAATATAACACCCGTTAACGACAATTTTCCTAGGATAATTAACAATACAGGTGCTACTATTTGGGAAGGCAGTACTTTAATAATTAATAACTCAATGCTTGGTGAGTTAAATTACCTAAATATGTTTATATTAGAAAATGTACCTCTGTTATATTGACTTTTAATTTATAGCTGCAGTTGACGACGATAAACCGCTAGAAATTCTGCGATATCAGGTGATAGGCTGCTGGTGGGGAAATATATCTTTAGTTTCAGACCCCGATACCCTCTTGCAGTCTTTTACTCAAGAATTTATTAACAAACAGTTAGTGGCTTTTCGTCACAAAAGTAAGAAAATGCGACATTCTCCTTTCTGATTAATAATTGTGACTATTGCTTTTCTGCAGATGGTACAGAAACAAAATTCACCTTTACTGTGACTGATGGCGTTCACACAAGTCAGGAAAATGCTTTTTACATAAACACTAAACCTGTTGAGTTATATTTGGTTTCAAAGTTAGCTTTACACATTTTTCCACTTCAAAAAAAAATTATAAGACCCCATCACCTATTAGCAATTGTTTCTGGTTTTGGTAGGCCCGTGTTTTATGAAATTGTAAAACCTCCCGCTTTGGGGCGCCTGATAATGTACTATAACGATACAAACGTTCTAAAAGTTATAAACAGTTTCACACAAGAAGACGTTAATAATAGTCTCGTATTTTACGAGCACACTCATCCATTTCTGGACCTTTATGCAAATGATTCTTTCATTTTTAATGTTAAATCTTATTTGGCAACGCCTCTATTAAAAAATGTAAGTTTCCATTATTAAAAAATATTTCGTAGATAATAAGTAAATAATCACGTAACGTGTCATGTATGTAATACTCAATTATTTTAGGAATTTAAGATAGATATATCAGTCTCTTCAGGTGGTTTGGACGCATATATTGATGTTCCAGAAATAATAGTTGAAGAAGGCGCAATGACGAATATAAAAATTAATTTATCAAAAATAATGACATTTTTGGAAAGCCATGCAGGATTAAGATCGCCTGTTATTCATGCTAGCATAACACATCCGCAATTTGGTTATGTTTTTTTAAAGCATAATCCAAATTTAACTACTTTTACAAGAGAACAACTTGAGTCTGGCCATTTGTATTATCAACATGATCATTCAGATTCATTTCTTGACAGCATATATTTATCCTTGTATTTAATACCTGGCTACATATTACTCACTAATATTTCAATTCCAATTAATATAAACCCTATAAATGATCAACCATTTATCTTAATGACTCCTACTCCCCACCTATTGGTTGTACAGGGTGAAAATTATACAATAACAAAGAACGACTTGTTAACAGAGGATAAGGATACGTTTCCCCAAGATATACGGTACTATATTAAAAAAAAAAATTCTTAATTTATTCTTGTTTCTTTTGTCAGGTACGATGTTATATCGGGACCATCAGAGGGACAGTTACTTCTTTTACCCGACTTGATTACAATTAATCAGTTTTCTCAGCAAGATATTAATTTAAAGAAAGTAGTCTATAGACACAACGGTACCTCGTTAACGGATAGTTTCCATCTAAGGGTTTGGGATGGAAAATTTAGACCCGAATACACCATCTTTAACATTCAAATAATTCCAATTAATATGAATGTGTCTGCTGGTTTGCCTGCTTTTCTTCAGCAGGGTTTAAACGTGGTTTTACTTTCTGATAAACTTTTTTTTATCGAAACGAACACCGATAAAAGGAAAATGGAGTTCTTTATACGAGAACTACCGAAACATGGAATTGTATATGTGAAAGATAGCCATGCCAATTCCTTTACGTATGCAGATCTAGAGAGTGGAAACGTTATGTATATGCAAACGGATATGACTACAGCGAACGACAGTTTTACAGTTTTTTGTGGAATATCGATAGGAAACGTTTCCCTAGGAAGTGAAGTTCAAGTATTTGTTAAAGTACAACCACTAATGCAAATAAGCGATTTTACTGCAATCGTTGGAAAAAGAAACCGCATAACAACTCGAATATTAGATGCAACTCCCTTAGCAAAAATGACGAACAGTAATCCACGGTATACAATCGTTACATTTCCATTATATGGACAAATAAGGAAAATAATTCGAAGTTCTGGAGAAAAAAGAAATATTTTAGATTCACTTGTAAACAGCTTTAGTCATGAAGAAGTGCAAAGTGGCCTTATATACTTAGTCGTTAAGAACATTCAAATTGGATGGGATGGCTTACAAGATAAATTAGAATTTATTCTCGCTGCTGGCATATTCCAACCTGCTGTAGGATCGTTAAAAATTTCAATCAAATCGTCATCTTACTCTGTATCATCCACTATTCCGGGTCCAAATGACCCCGAAGAACACGAAGGTCCTATATACGTTTCGAGTCCAAATATAACACGAGATTACTTTTTAGTAGGTAATTATAAAATTAACAAACGTATCATTAATTGTCTGTGTTTAACCACATTATCTGGTTTGTAGTTAGTATGGTGGTTGGAGTGGTAATATTAGGTATTGCAGTTATAATAATAATAAAATGTAGAGGTTTAGAGGGAGGACCTCAAAGTAAAGAAGAACAGGCTTTACAACCAGTTTCGTTGCCACGTCCACCGGAACGATTGTTAAGCTCATCGACCTCAGTAAAACAGCATAACTTAGAAGGTTTTGTTTCCATAGTACCGACAACTTTGCCTCATTGTAAAGTGACTCCTTTAATAAAAGACGAACTGGAAACTCGTGCTCATTATCCCTATGGAATAGAAGAACCAATAGATGACTGGAGCAGTTGTGATGCATCAGATCCATCAGGTCCTGCACGAAGTAACATTATGTTGCGAAGAAATCAGTATTGGGTTTGAACAATTTATACATCATATCTAATTTTGTACATTTACTTCTATTACATTTAAATTCATTTCATACTTTTTTATAAGTGCCATCAAGTCGTTTAATAAATGAAATAAAAGTTTTTATGGTGCCCTTTTTCCTTGTAACATTATAAGGTGATCAACATAATGATAATTTAGTTATATCAAATATTAAGAGACAGAAACTATTACCAAAGAAAAAGTGTTGATTATTTTAGCAGACTCTGATGTCTGTAATTTATTTCAATTTTTTATAATACAAAACGAATATATTAATATCTGCCTACATATAATGTTGTGTTCAATAAAAAACTAAATGTCGCAATAAATACCTTTTATAATTATGTATACCTACTAGCATTTCTTTTGTAGATTAAAAATAAAAACAATTGTATCAACACAACAAAAAATAAATTATATCGATAACCATTGCTAAAACTAATTTTGCACAGAGAAATTTTCATCATTAATTCATTACACCTATTATAAAAGAGCTATAAATATAGTAACTTTTGTTAAGGTACCATAAGATTTTCACTTTTAAATGCATCATATTTTACACTATGAGACAATTGCATAAATGAATGCATTATGATTAGGTTTATTTACAAAACATATCCTAATAAAATTACAACTGATTCATTTTGCAGTCATGAACTAAGAAACATGTTTGTGCTGATGCTATAATTTATGATTGCTGGTTAACCATGTAAGACCTTCATATAAGCCATCCCCAGTAGTAGCACATGCTGGTTGAACATACCAATTACGATCACGTATACGAGTAAGGCCTAATTTCTCCTGTATTTCGTGGGGTTTCATGGCTTCTGGAAGGTCTTGCTTATTGGCAAATATAAGAATGATGGCATCTCGCATTTCTCGGTCATTTATGATTCGATGTAATTCTTGCCTAGCCTCGTCTATACGATCACGATCGGCACAATCCACTACAAATATTAAACCCTGCGTTCCTGTGTAATAATGGCGCCACAGGGGTCGAATTTTATCTTGTCCCCCCACATCCCACACATTGAACTTAACATTTTTATAAGTCACTGTTTCTACATTAAATCCAACTGTAGGTATAGTTGTAACCGACTGTCCTAATTTCAATTTATATAAAATTGTAGTTTTTCCGGCTGCATCAAGTCCTAGCATTAAGATTCTCATCTCTTTATTACCAAAAATTTTAGAAAGCAATTTGCCCATGATGTTGGACAAATTTTACTTTTAACTCTAGAAAAATAGAAAAATTCACAATTTAACTTTCTCTGTAAAAATCACTTACATGCATTTTTAAGCTGTTTTTATAAATTTTACATGTAACATAAAAATGGCAATTTATAGTCGCCGTCGCCACCTCAGATAGGCGTGTATAGAATGATAGGATAGGCAAACTCCTATGGTAATCGGGTGAGCCACTTAATGGAAGAATGTTAATAATTTATCAACGTTCTCAATAAATAAATCTATTATTTTCATCAAATTATGTATCGCCAAACATTTAAGAAATATTCTCCTTTTAATAATTAAGACTTATTTTAAATAAACACATATTACCAATACTAAAACAAGTTACACTTCCACATCAAAACATAACACTGGTGCCGTTAACTCATCTGTAGATACAACCCATAGATAACAGATACAACCGAGCCCTAGTTTTACAGTTTTTTTGTTCTCTATTGTTTTATTATTATAATAATCAAAAATTTTAAGTTTCAGTTGCTTTTCGATGTGTTTTTATTTTATGTCTTGTTTACTGTATAGTGTCGGTAATTTGTTTTTCTAGCCCAGCTTTGGTTCCAGATTGTGGGTTAGAAAGCAATTGAAGGCACATTTACGTGTTATATGAGTAAGTTTGTCCACATGTTCATTTGTAATTAAAGCTCGAGTAGCTCTCAGCATTCCTTACTTTTTGACATTTTGTAATTACATTACACAACGTATCCGTATGTCGGGGTACAACAGTTGTAATAATGGTCTTCAATTCTAATATGTAGCAGTAACCGAAGGAAGAGTGGAAGTGCATTCTCTTCCTCTGCACGTAATAATTTATTAAGTGGGTATTGCAATTGTACAGTATAAAGCACTAGAATTTAATTTGATAAACTAACAAATTTGTTCTTTTAATATATATTTTCGGAGAATAAGTACTAAGCACTATTATTTCTTTATATAAACTACCCAATTATTAAACCGTTTTATTTGTATTGAACATTATTTCTTATGCCATAGTAATTAAACTAACTATCTATGTTATACTGATATTTAAATGAATTAAAACACAATTAAATCGAGGAAACTTGTTCTCATAGAAGTCATTTTAAACTATCAATTATTTGGAAATTTATCAGCAAATTATACAATCATTTTTATTTGAAGATATTAGATCTAGCTAGGATTTACAAATTTGAAATTCAATTACATTGGTTCTGGTGGCATTTTGTAAGTGAAAATTATACTTTTTTTTATTTATTAATTGGAGAACTAAATTTAAATATTGTATTTTTTTAGGAAATTCTTATACGTAATCTGATTTCTTTCAGATGTGATGTTCTTTCTATTATATGGCTCATATCACGATCAGTAGTATAATTCTTCCTTTCATAAATATATATTGTTTGAGGCAGTTCAATTTTATCGACGACTAGTAATACTAACATGGTACAGTAAATTTCCCTGGGTAAACTTTTGAATGTACACAATCAGTGGAGTATCTATGGAGTTGGACGTTAATTCTAGCAACTTTAATTTCATCCCAGAATGTAGCAATACCTTTTTTATGCGGGACATAGGAACAACCAGGGTAAGCAATATGAAGTAGGAAAGTTAGATTTTATTTTAATATGAAATCATCATAAAGTTACACTTGTAGAATTACCAAGATCTAAATTATGATTACTTTCTACACAATATTCCAAGAAGCCTGATGTTTGACTTTTGTTTCTAATATTGTAAATATGTTCGTTAATTCACTGTTACCAATAAAAGTGGCCGTAAAATCTTTCTTAATTGATATATACCACTTTTATCAGTTTTTGCTACTTTCTGTCTGTTGTTAATTAATTAGAAATGAGCCTACTTTACGTTTATTAACTTCTATTGCTATTAATTATTGTCTATTTAACCTATTCTTAACTTTATTATTTATATTTTTAACAAAATTTTAATTTAAATGCTTTATCCTTTTATATTATCACAAAGTGATGTCTGTACATAATTTGAATTTGAAGTATTTCGTGCCAGTCTAGAAAACAGCCTATAACGCTTCCTTCCATGAAATTCGGTAACGTTCCATAATCTCGTTACCAGTACCACATACGTAATTATTACGATACAAAAAGTCTTGTTTTATCCAATTATCATGATAATTAGTTATCGTAGATGTATTTAATTTTTATCAGAGTATATTCTTAAATCGGTTTTTGCAACAACTAACGATGATTTAACAAATAAAAGTGATACGTATTATGTTTGTTACTATCGTCAATGACGTACTTCCTTTCGGTTCGCTACTTTGTTTGTCTATCGCATCTACTACGTTTTTTGGCTGTTTTGAAATTTTATTTGCATTTTTGATTGAAAAAAATGGAAAAAAGTTATGATACATACAAAATTTATATCACAATAGATTCCGGAATATAAGTTTTATATACGATATGTATTGTTTTATTCGGGTATCGGATTATTTGTACGATTCACATTAATTAAGTAAACGGGCAGTACGGAGTTAATTACGCCTTATTTGATAATTTAGGAGAAGTTTGAAAACTTGTTTATATCGATCGATTTTATGAAAAATAATAGCTCAGTCACTCAATCAGTTCTGTGTAAACAAATTTATTATATGAAATAATTCACTTTTTTATTTTGGTAACAGAATAATTACCGTTTTCATTCAATAGGCTTTTTTTCCTACAAAATTATTTTGGACTTTCATTTGTTCTTTTCTTTTCACAGATACATTTCGGAATTCATTTTCTTCTGCCTTTGCCAAACGAATTCTCCCTTCAACAGTTCAACCTAAACAGACAGTGTAGTCTTATATTACCTTATTGTCGAGAGGTAAGATGACTAAAAATATTTGATATTATACTATTTTAGTTGGTTTTCGGTGCATGCCTTTATTGTATTTCATGTTGTATTAATTTTAAAACACTTACTTTTCAATTCAAAAGATAAAACTGAAAATTTTGAAAAAACTGGAGTCTATAAGCTAGAATGTACAAAATGTGATTCCTTTTACTTAGGCCACTGGAAGGTCATTTAGAACTCGCTATAATGAACATTTTAGATCATTTAGATTAGGAAAAGATAATTCCAATTTTGCAAACCATATTGTAGAAACAGGCCATCAGTTCCCTACTATAGAAAATCTTAAAATTATTCATAATCTAAATAAAGGCTTTAAACTTAATATTGAAGAATCATTAGAAATATAGAAAGCATCAAAAATTTCGGAAAATAACGTGTTAAATGACCAGGTAGATTTGTACCACTCAGTACTATTCAATACATTTAATAATTAATGGTATTTCTAAAATATATATCAACACTACTGTACATCTGTTTACATTTATTCAATTTGTAATCATTTGTTTTGACCAATCTGTTTATATTCATTCAATTTGAATTATTCGTTTGACAATGACAAGCTTTTTTGTCGAAACTATAGTCAGAAGGATTTGTAAATAAAAAGTGATAATAAACAATGTAGTGTTTATTCATTTATCGTTAAGATGAATTATCACAGAGTAACGGCTGAATCAATCCAATTTTTAACGTAGTTAATTCGTTTTCCTTGTTTTAGTGCCTGCAGACTGACCCATAAATGGGAGAGAAGGTTTATTACTGACTAAATAAGTTGTTTGCTACAGTATTATTCCTGCTGGAGTTTGTTTACTTTCGTCTTTTCACTTGTGGACTATTTTTCGGTCAATTAAGGTGAGAATACATGTCATAATATAATTATATTTAATATGAACAGAAAAAATGATTTTACATTGCTTTAATAACCTGTTATACTCATTTATTTACTAGGGAGGCTAAATTAATTATATTTTAATACTGTTTCATAGTATTTCAGTTTAGAAGAACATTATGAAAATTCTGGATGCCATGTGTTATGAATCATTGGTCGTATCTGTCCTCTTTCAGTCCAGGGTGTAGCAATACGTGATGGAAGTATAAAATTGCCCTTTTCCCACTAGAAACAGAGGCAGTATGTTGCCAAATAAACGATTTGTGAAAAGGAATTGGTATGTGTTACATTAATTAATATAAGATAGCAGATTTACTTAAACATTTTTAACTATTCTCAACAGTGAAGTTATAAGAATCATTTCAGAAATGTTAAAAGCAGAATTAAAGTAGCACTATGTTTTATTGCAGTAGCATGAAAGTCAGCATAAAATAAGCGATAGAGCATTGGTTATAAATGTTACATATTTTATAAACCATAATAGATGCTAGTTAATGTTAAAGTTAGTGATGCCACGTCTCTATTTTATGTATTTAATAGTGTACTTAATTTGTTCTTCTTCGCCGTTTCTCTAGGATGGCTGATGAATGAGAGAGAATTGAAGTATAATGGTGTATTGTTGGTTTCCTGGACCAGCTTTCCTTTGATGTCTACACTATACAGATAATTTTTAACTGATGAATGAGAACATCTGGATATTTATTTGGACACCACTGAAACAAGTTATCTGCAATGGCATCGTTGGATTTAGTTTGCTTTTCACACTTGTAAACTTCGGAACGTTACATTCAATTGACAGGTAAAAAAATATTTTAAAATACAATACAACAAATAGCACAAAAATTTTTAATTAAATCCGTCACTGCATTAAAATATTCTAAATATTCTACCCTTAAAAATTAAATGCTGTTCCCAGTCAGTTGGAAAATGGGGTAATTTCTTAATTAGTTTATTACAACTAGAGCGTCTAGGAAGCAATTTATTTAAATAGTAGAATTCGTTTGATCGACAGCAGTTTAGTGTTGTATAAATAATGCCTTTAAAAATAAAAACCTGTGCAACGTTATTTTTGAACTTTTATGACGTCGATTATCCGGAAATAACAGCGATATTATATTATATAAAACTGTATAGAAAAGGACAGAAAAAAGGTGTAAGTAAATGAGTATACTTTTGTAATGCGCGACTAGAAATGTGTAAATTGTGTGAAAACTAAAAAGACTCAGTAACAGTTGAGTTTTGCTAAACATCGTATTTCTTGTTTGTTGGTGTGTTACTTTTTATTTATTGCTATCTATAAACACAAATTCTTTTACAGATTTTTCATAACAAAATTATTAAAAATTTTATCGTACTTGTTGTTTTTTTAATGCTAATCTATCACAATTATGTATGTTTTTTTGTTTCTTGTTTCTTTTGATTCATGTCTGTTCATTCGTTAGCATGTATAATTAATTCGTTTCTTTTTTCACCTTTTACAGTTTGACCTATAAATGCTAACCAACACCATTAAGTTTATTACTATTACGCTCCTACTGTGTACTTCATTTGCTGTTTCACTTTAAAACTTTGGAGTTTTAATTAAAAAAGGTAAGATTTCAAATAATCTGAAATAATACTGGGTGTATGTTGAGTTACATGTGCATGATATATAACAAGTTACTTTGAGGAATAAATAATTTTTTTTTATGAAAGTTTACGGTGGTATTGGAATGCTTCCCCTTTTTTACATCATGTGATCTTTATTTGTCAAAGACTTCCTACGATATTTTCGATTTTTTTGCGGAAAATGGTAGTTACGAGATGGCAATAATTGGTGTCGTTTTGTATTGCAATGTCCAAACCGTTTTAACAATCTTGGAGTGAACTTTAGAGACAACAACAATTAGCAATTTTAGGACTGTTTGACTGTTTCAGGAATGGATTGGATCGAAAGGTAAAAATTATTTGAATTAAATAAATTAACCGTATTTACAGTGAAGTAATTACTTATTCTGAAGTCACTTGTTTCATTATTGTTCCATTTGCTTTTGACCTGTTTTTGTTTTGAAACATGAATGAAAACAACTGGGTTAAATGAACAGTTAGAGGTACTAAACTTTCGACAATTTTAACATAATAAATTATTAATTTAAAAAGCCTCTTAATTTCCTAAATCGATTTTAATTAATTAGTTTTATTTACGAACAACGACGTTATTAACAAAGGTGAAGTTGTGACGTTTGAAATGTTTACTTGAGCTTAATATAGCGAGCGAAAAGGAATCGAATTGTTTTTGTTGTTGATTTACTTCATTTATTTAATTAATGAAAACCAAAAGATGACAGTAAAAAATAACTCGGTAACGCCAGAAAACTTCTGTCGTTCTAAAAGTGAAATTTCCTCGTGGACCCAGCAAAAAACTGCAGATGGTAGCTCCAAAAGGCAAAAGCGGGAAATCCAAACATTGATTTCAATGCAAATGCGATTTAATTGCAATAAAAATGAAGTTCAGTTATTGATAAATTTAAATAGAAATGTATAGCTCGTTTATATATAGTATGCGTCACTTATGGTATGTACGTATATCATTGTATATGGTTCGTTGTTTCTGATAGAAATTGTGTGTGTATGAATAAGGAATGTCTAGAGGAGAATTAAGAACTTAAAATTAAAAAGCGGGATATCTGTTAATACAGGAGGCTCGGGAACACTAACTAAAATCAGCTGGTATATTCAAGTTTATCGTAACAAAACAAGGCATTCTAAAAATAGAGGTAACACATGGTTTCGCCACCGCCAAATTATTAATTTTCATTCATGCTGATATTATTTCCAACACACACACATGTAATGTTTAACATATATTATAATTAATTTTGTTCCTGTATTAAGCGCTCGTTTTGCTTGCCTAAAATTCGGTATTATTACATTGAAGTTCTTTCCCTTTTTTGTTTTTCTTTTATTAATAAAAAAAAATAGTTTGGTCGTTTCATTTTCATGGAAAAAATAAGACATTTAAACTGTGATTTTTAATTAATCGATTAAAAGAAGATTATTGGGATAATCAACAGGTTACAAAACGTTATAGTCTATTTATTATATTAGATGAAGTAGGTGTCGACTTTGTTTTACATATTTATTTTGCGAAACATAATTAATCAAACAATAACGGCTATTTTTCTGCGTATGTACCTATGAAACAAGTGACTTCTGGTAATGGTTACTCTTTTTTTATTTTTTAAACGATAAACAATACGAATGCGTGGCTAAAAAATAAACACTCACTCATACTGCTTTTTATAAGGGTCACTGCAGTGTAATAAAAATAATAAATAACGGCAAATAAACAACTGAAGACAATGACTGTAACAAATAAGTGTATAGGTATGTGTTAGCCCTTTGCTTTTTTTTAATTGATTTTGATTTAGTTCGTTTATTTTTTTATTACTGACATTTTTATTGAACAATTAGTTAACTACTAATATATATTACTATAATTGAAAAAACAGACCCTTATTGTCTTCAGTTTCTTTGCGAAAATTTCATTTAATATTGTACACAAAAATTTTTGGGGTTCTGTACCGAGAAAGGATAATAAGGTCACAGTGGATTATATCTGAGCAATTATTACTACTACTTATTGTTATTTATTTGGAATTTACTTTTTAGAAATACTTGTATATATTAAAAATAAAAAAAACAATCGTATTACTGTCCAGTTCGCTATCTAGACACCACATGGCAGTTATTTCATACTCTATGGTTTTTCAGTTACTAAGTTAATTTGACGTTTCAGGTTAATATTAATAAGAAGTAAATATTTGCTCCCAAATTAAACAGTAATAACACATATCTTGTTATAATACAAGGTAGGTTTATTTATTTTGTAATGTATTTTGTATTTTTCTTACCTGTGAATTATCTCGCTATCAGATAACTAGTGTGCATTAATAATTTTGTAATTATGAACTTCCGTGCAAATACCATGGTCTAATTAAAAAAGGGTAGGCCAGTGGTCGGCAAGCATGATTTTAGTTTCTCGATTATAATTATTTCAAGAACTACTTTGTTTTCGATCTTTATTAGATATTTTTGAAGATAAAAATCACGAAATAATTATCAAGATGTTAGGTTAAGTTGAGACATCAAATTTAATAAACTTGAAACCTAGAATCATAAAGACATGACCATAGATAATTACAACTAGTGATGTGATGGGTTCTTATTTAACTGCCTGTTAGTTTTTAACTGTTACAATAACAACCTGTTATGCATTGAGAAAAATAACTGGTTCGGTTAAGCAACAATTTCCACTGCTGAGCGCCCAGTCGCCGCGCCTGTTACGAAATAAAATAACAGTTGTCGCCGTTGGCGTTATGGTAGTGTCGTGCGCAAACACGCTTATAATTGGCTTCCATAAATAATAATTAAAATATATACGCGTTATCCCTGGTTACACTGCTTTCCAAAACAACAACTGCTATTTTCAACCTGTTATTTTTAACTATTATTTAAAAATAACAGTAACAGGTAGAACAATTAATGAAAAATAACCGGTGTGCCCATCACTAATTACAACATCCTACAAAATCAAGCATCTATGGTTTTTCTCCTTTCACTTGCGATTATCTACGTTCTCAAAACTGTTCGACGTAGGTCTTGCTCACGATGACATTTGACGGAAGCCACCTCGCCATTTTCTTTTAGTATTATTCTTTCTTTTCGTCGGTGCCTGTTAATTTATTTCGTGTTTTATTTATTTAATAGTGTAGTTAATTCGTTTTTATTGAATTGAATTCTAACTTTATTGAAATCACGAATCGTCTATTATGGTAATTTTTACTTCGGACGATTGTTCAATCAAAGGTACGAATACTTGCAATAATGTAGGTATTTGATATGCACGAAGAGAACGGTTCGGCATTACTTTATGCACGTTTTCTGCTAGGGATGGTTAAATTAAGTGTTTTTTATATTTCCATAAAATTTTAATTTTATAGGAACGTTATAAAAACTGGATGCTATGTGTTACGAAGCATTGGTCACACGTCGATCCTCATTCATTCCAAGATGTAGCAGTACCTGAAGGAAGCATAAAAGTGCCTTTTTTGTACTGGAAACAGTGGCAGTGTGTTGGTGTTATAAAGAGAAGGATTTATGACGATAAATTGGTATGTAACAACATTAATTAAAGATAGTAGTTGCGAAGTTTTCATTAAATTATCCCAGAAAGTTCAACTTCTTAGACATTTGTAACCTACAAAAATTTAAAATGCAGAATTTAAGTACAGCTAGAGCAACGTTCTTTTCCAGCAGTGTTAAAGTTGTTTTTCTTCGCTGTTTCTGTAGATTGGTCAACCAATGAGTGAGCACTGAAGGACAATAGTGTCCTTTTTCCTGGACTTGTTTCCTGTTAACATCTTCACATTGATGCAATATGCAGATGATTTTCAACTGATTCGAGTGGGAACACCTGGATACCAGTGAAGCGAATTGTGTGCAGTAGTATCGTTGGATCTAGTGTGCTTTTCACACTTGTAAACTTTGGAACGTGACATTCTACAATTAATTAAGGTGAGAATACATGATATTACTAATATTAATTACTCGTTATTAATCTGTTACCACCGTATCTGTTTCAGGTCGCCGTTGGAGAAGACAAAGAAGACCGTAGTTAGAATGTTTCTTTATTTTATTTTGCATGTATTTAGTTCATTTTATTTGAATTCATATTTAATTTTGCATGCTATTTAGTTGAATTAATTTTTATTTTGCACTTTTTTTTTAGTTCATATAGTTGAATTCATATTTTATTTCGATCAAGTTATTATTTTGTATGTTATTCAGTTCATATTTTATTTTGCATGTTATTTTGTTTGAATTGTTTTTTATTTTGCATGTTTTTAGCTCATTTAGTTGAATTCATCTTTTATTTTGCATGTTATTCAGTTTATTTTATTTGAATACCTTTTTTATTTTGCATGTTTTTATTTTTATGTATTTTGCATGTCTCTTGCTTACCTCTTCGCTTTGCTTACTGCACATTCTCGCTATTCCGCTTCGCATTTACACTACGTCTTCTACATGATTCAACGTTTCGTTATCGTGTTCAATTCTCTTCTCAGCTTTGTGGGCCTAGGGAGGGCCTCCCCGAACGAATCCCCTTAGCCTTAGCTTTTTAGTTGTTCTTTTAAGGTACCTTAGGTACCTTAACGCGAGTCTACCCTAACGTTACTTCATTTCAGACGGGGTACAGTGGGTTATCTGGAATAGGAGGATTAGCCGACTGCCCAGCTTATTTCGTCGAAATCTGTCCGATCTTTTCTACCAATCTATTAGTCTTTGTCGTTAGTCCTGCTAATGCTCTATTCGCTTTCAGATAAAATGGTATTTCCTAAGAAGACTGAAGACATCGTATTTCTTTCTTTTTGTTGTATTTCCTTTGTTTTCTTGTATTTCTCTTACAGGTATTTTGTTTTTTTACTTTATAAACTGTTATATTAATGTAATCGTAATTTAATCTGATAATTAGCTCTTCCAAATTCAGTTTTTTCCATAATTGTTCAAACCAAATTCAATTTTATTAGTAATTTTAATCATTAGAAGTAATTTGGGTGGATAGGGTGGCTATAAGGGGAGATGCGGAGGCCACAGAGTGTTAGGGGGCCTTTTTGTCCCAAAAAATAGTATTCAAATATTAGTATAACAGTTTATAAAGCATAAACTGTAATTGGTAATCGCATTTAATTGTAGTAAACTCTTATCAATTTGTATTAAAGATGTATTTGAAGTTATTTATACTATCTGTGTATTGTTTGTAAATCAAGCTGTATTGTATGCAGTATATATTGTATTAAATTAATACATCAATTAATCTATTAATAGTTTTATGTAAATATAAACATGATTAAGTTGTACTTTCTTAAGAATTATTTTTAATAAATGTGTTAAGGATTAGAAATTGTTTTATTTTCTCATTAACCAACATTATCAATTCAATAAAGTATTCAAAAAAGAAGGCATTAAATGAAGTATATTGATCAAATTGCTGACTTATTTATGCTAGATCCAAATTTTTGACAACGATTTATAAGATGTTCAATTTAAATTCGATAAATTAGTCCACAGCAACTTATGCTCTCCTAATAGAAATGTCGAAAATTTTTCAAAATTTTGAATTTCTGTAAACATACGAGGTCTGGTCAATAAATAGTTTGACAAACAAAAACCAATTTTTGAAAAAATAAAAATTGTCAAATTATTTGTTGACTAGACCTCGTATGTGATTATAAATGAAAAATTTTCTACATTTGTATCAGGAGAGCATAAGCCCATGGAGTTATATTTCGAAAAATAATTTATTAATCGTATCGATAGTGTTCAAAAGAAAAAATAACTGACTACGTTATTCTACTTTTACCAAGTATAAAAAGCCATAATTTTGATTTATTTATTAACTTGATCAGTAATGGACACGGAGTAGAACAAATATAAGCCATAATTTTGATTTATTTATTAATTATATCAGTAATGTACATAAAATAGAACAAATATCTGTATTTTAAATAACTTTACAATGCATATTCTAATTACTATGCAAAAACATACATTTCTTTATTGATACACCTATTTATTCAGAACAAATCATTTATTTACACTATCTAATCATATACATGTTACCATAGTGTTACTATCAATCAAGAATGATTACATTTCAACAAGATTTTATTACAATTACAACAAAATTATACACAATTTATTGTTTATAATGTAAAAAGAATAAAATACCTGTAAGAGAAAGACAAAATTATATGCAATATATTGTTCATAAGCTGTTATATTAATATTTGAATACCATTTTTGGGACAAAAAGGCCCCTTAACACTCTGTGGCCTCCGCATCTCCCCTTATAGCCACCCTATCCACCCAAATTACTTCTAATGATTAATATTACTAATAAAATTGAATTTGGTTTGAACAATTATGGAAAAAACTGAATTTGGAAGAGCTAATTATCAGATTAAATTACGATTACATTAATATAACAGTTTATAAAGTAAAAAAACAAAATACCTGTAAGAGAAATACAAGAAAACAAAGGAAATACAACAAAAAGAAAGAAATACGATGTCTTCAGTCTTCTTAGGAAATACCATTTTATCTGAAAGCGAATAGAGCATTAGCAGGACTAACGACAAAGACTAATAGATTGGTAGAAAAGATCGGACAGATTTCGACGAAATAAGCTGGGCAGTCGGCTAATCCTCCTATTCCAGATAACCCACTGTACCCCGTCTGAAATGAAGTAACGTTAGGGTAGACTCGCGTTAAGGTACCTAAGGTACCTTAAAAGAACAACTAAAAAGCTAAGGCTAAGGGGATTCGTTCGGGGAGGCCCTCCCTAGGCCCACAAAGCTGAGAAGAGAATTGAACACGATAACGAAACGTTGAATCATGTAGAAGACGTAGTGTAAATGCGAAGCGGAATAGCGAGAATGTGCAGTAAGCAAAGCGAAGAGGTAAGCAAGAGACATGCAAAATACATAAAAATAAAAACATGCAAAATAAAAAAGGTATTCAAATAAAATAAACTGAATAACATGCAAAATAAAAGATGAATTCAACTAAATGAGCTAAAAACATGCAAAATAAAAAACAATTCAAACAAAATAACATGCAAAATAAAATATGAACTGAATAACATACAAAATAATAACTTGATCGAAATAAAATATGAATTCAACTATATGAACTAAAAAAAAAGTGCAAAATAAAAATTAATTCAACTAAATAGCATGCAAAATTAAATATGAATTCAAATAAAATGAACTAAATACATGCAAAATAAAATAAAGAAACATTCTAACTACGGTCTTCTTTGTCTTCTCCAACGGCGACCTGAAACAGATACGGTGGTAACAGATTAATAACGAGTAATTAATATTAGTAATATCATATATTCTCACCTTAATTAACTGTAGAATGTCACGTTCCAAAATTTACAATTGTGAAAAGTGCACTAAATCCAACGATACTATTGCAGACAACTTGTTTCAGTGGTATCCAGATTAATATCCAGGTATTCTCACTTAATTAGTCGAAAATCATCTGCATACTACTTCAAGGTGAAGATGTTAACAGGAAACACGTCCAGGAAAAACGGCGAAGAAAAACAAATTAACTACACTATTAAATAAAATAAAAACACACCTAAAGGCAAGCAAAACAGTAAAACTACAAAATAGAGACGTGGGAGCACTAACTTTAATATCAACTAATTTTTATTATGGTTACATACGTATAGCATATAACTTTAACACTGTTGGAAAAGAATATTGATCTACTTTAATTCTTCTTTTGACAATCCTATAGGTTACAAATGCCTAAGAAGTTGAACTACCTGGGATAATGTAATGAAATTAATTTTCACAACTACTGTCTTTAATTAATGTTGATACTTACTAATTCATCTTCCTAAATTCTTCCCTTTTGGGAAGAAATATTAGGAAATACATTACAAGACAAATAAACTTACCAAGTATTATGACTAGATATGTGGAATGTTACTGCCTAATTTGGAAGTAGATATTCAATTTTTATTAATTGAATAACGAAACTTAAAAAACTTAGAAATGTTTAACAAATATAATTCTGAAATGTCAAATTGATTTATAAACTGAACAACCATAGATGCATTATAGTGTCTGCAGAGCAACGGACAGATAGAGGTAAAATGAAAAATTTGAAGATGGACGGTTAGAACAACAATTACAAGTATTTACTATAAAAATTAATTATTATCATAATATTAAAGTGAACAATAAAATAACCGTAGACTGAAAAATAATAAAATAAAATAATTAGATGGGGATGTTTGTGATGAGTTGATAAATTGAACGTTACCTTATGTCATAGATTTATTGATATGAACAAGTATAATAAAAGTAAATAATCGTTGATCTATGGTAACTGCCCAGTAAATTGTAAATATCGCACAATTTTGCAATTGATAAGATTTTGTTTTATAAGAAGTGAATTAAATAAAATATTTGGATAATATAGTTAATAATTTAACAACGAAACAAAAAGTTTTAGTGAAAGGAATAAAATGTTAGGCTGCGTTTTTGTGCGAATACTATAATAGTAGAATGAGTGCTTTTCCAGTTTGCAACTTGTGAATAATTATAAATTTTAATATTAAAAAATAAAATACTGAAATGATTACGCTTTCTCAACGACTAAAAAAACAAGAAAAACATACCTCTAACAACAGGATTTCCATAAGAGACAAGCTGATAGTGGGTGAATTACAGGAAATGATGCAGTTGTTACCAAGTCGTTGTAGGATACTTCATCCAAATGTTAATGATTTAAGTTCTTTTCTTCTATTTGTTACCCCAAATGAAGGGTTTTGGTTAGGTGGTTGTTTCAAATTTGCCATCGAGGTTCCTGAAGACTATAATATGGTGGTTGGTGGTATACTAAATAATGTGAATATAGATGAATTAATGTTAATATTTTAAGCCTCCTGTTGTTAAATGTCTTACAAGGTTGTGGCATCCAAATATTAGTGAAACAGGAGAAGTTTGTTTGTCACTCTTGAGACAACATAGTATGGACGGATTAGGATGGTCACCAACTAGAAAATTAAATGATGTAGTATGGGGATTACATGCTTTATTTACTGTAATTTAATTTTTTAGTAATTTATTACTCTGAAAATTTATTAATTTTATTGGTTTTAGGATTTACTAAATTTTGATGACCCATTGAACATAGATGCTGCAAAGATGTATCACAGTAATAAAGAAGATTTTCAAAAAGTGGTCAAGGAATATGTTACTTTGTATGCAAAAGATGGACTCTAACAAATGCTTTTAAAACATTAAAGGGAAAACACATAAATACTTTTCCCATTTTAATTTAATTAAGCCTTAAATTAAGTATGTAAGAACGTGTTCTGTAAGAGAACTTTATTGAAAATACACAAAATAAATATATTCTGTTCTGAGTAACTAAAATTAAACAAATATGTTAAAACATCAGTACAGTTAACATTTAAATTTTACATAAAAAATACATTTATTTAAACCAAGATTTAAGTTCATTTATTAACATTGACCCAATAACGACTTTTTCAGAATTAACGGTTATACAAACCTCCTCAGGCTTCCAGTTCAATGTCACCAAAACGATAGAAGATGAAGTCAATGTTTGACCAGCAAACCTTTATAAAAAAAACACGTTATTTAAACATCTAATTTAAAACAAGAAAAATACCTAGTAGTGTCACTTATATTACTGGGGCATGCTCCTAAATTGGCTATTTGAAAGACACTTTGACCCAAATCCTTTTTTACTGTTCTTACTACACAAACATGTTCATTCAAGCCTCGCAATTTTAACTGCTCATTAAGGAAAGTCTCCTCAGACATGGAAACAGGTTTTAAAAGTTCACCAACAGGTGGTTTTATTGCCACATCACACGTTCCTAAAATAATTGTGTTTAATACACTAAAAATTTTAAAACATCAATTATAACAAGATATTGGTTATCACCTAATGAAGAAATTATTTGGAAAGGTACTGATATAGTTGTGTCATTAAAATCAATGCCTATAGTACCAGGTAAACTACAATTGGGCCCCAAGCAACCAATAAATGCAAATTCATGTAATGTTACACCCATTGGTAAATTCTGAAAGATTCTTCTATAATTTCATTTTTTTTAATAGCACAGACTAAAAAATGTACCTTTTTTTCGAGATGTATATTAGTTACGTTCTCTGTACCATGATTAGTAAAAACAAGTCCTATATTTGTCATGGAGGAAGAAAATATATGGGGATTTCTGGTAAATCGATACGTAACACTTAAACCTTTTCCGAGAATTCTGTTTAAAAGTTCGATACCCGTAGTAGACACGAAATTTGGAGCTACTGCTGTTACAGGGGAAGCTATGGGTATGCCGTCTGCAGGTATTAAGAATCTACCATAGGACGGTGTCATCACAGGGGCTGTTGGCATATCATCTAAATTTAGCAGTAGGTCCAAATTTGATTTGACTCTTCCTTTTTTTAAAACAGTTTCGCTTTCTTTTAATTCGTCATTTGGCTTTTCAGAACAAGAACTTTCAGTTGACTCACTTTCAGAGGAATCTCTGAAAAATAATTATTACAACCGTGTTATTGTTTCTTTGTTTAATTGTGTTTAGTTGTTACTCTGAATCTGTTTTTTCTTCTGAACTTTCTTGCGTTGAATTGCCGTTTACTTCTTCCTCATCGTCCTCGTTTTCTCCGTCCTCCCTTTCTACATCATCACTTCCTGAAGATGAAGACTCTGTTTCACTAGAAGAAGAATCTGCTGAAGAACTAATGTCTGATATATTCGCAAACATTTTTTTTTTCCCCTAAAATATTTTCTTTGTCAGATACTTTAAATTATTAGCAGTACTTGATGTTATATAAGAACATAGGTTTTCACGGCCGGAATCCATAGTAGAATTCACATTCGGACTAAAAGGCCGTGGTCTAAATGAATACGTTTCGTGGGCAACTGCGGCTGACACCTTCAGTAGTATTGCGGTGACAACGTAGGCGAAAGTAATATATCTCGAAGTCTTGGCAGCGACTGAGTGGAATATTGGTCGCTACGCCTCTTCCACCACCCTGCAGTATGAATACTAGTGCACAGTCACCTCTCTACTTTTTCGCTTTTTTAACGCAAGTATCTACCCATCCCATCCGTGGTGGGACTTTCTATATTCTCTCCCGTTCCCAACTTTCCCAGGGATGCCTAACTTACGGGTTGCCGTCCCTACTTGAGGAGGGGTTTTAGTCGGTAGACGCATCGGCGAATCAACACTACCCTCCTTCGGGGGGTGTATTTTGAATATTTCCCCTCCTCAAGGATAAACTAAAAAAAAAAAACTATCCACTCAGTCACTGCCAAAATATTGAACACTGAAGATGTTAGCCGCAGTTGCCGACGAAACGTTTGGACATAACCGTTCATTTAGACTACGGTCCTTTAATCCGAATCTGAATTCTACTTAGTAGTTGATGTACTTGTTTAGGGGTTCCCTTTGCTTGGTTAAGTGGGAATGCCTCCACCTCCCTTACATGCCCTGAAGGAGGATTTTTGGGGAAAGACGGTAATGGTTCATATCCTGCAGCTCTTGTGTTAATGTAGTGACTCAGAGAACCCAATTGTAAATCTTCATAATCTATAAAAACGTAATGCGTAATATGTGTAAATGTTATGTGCATGGGTCACCTTTGAACCGAGTAACAAGTTGGGGAGCAGGTTTATGTGCTAGGAATATTTTACTAGCACAAGAAGTAATTCGTCCTTTAGGGTCCAGTAAGAACTGTTTTAAAAGACGAGCCCTATCACGGATGTCATAGTTTTGGTCATATTTGGCAAGATTAAATACATATTGACACAAAAGTGTCGTTTGTTCGGGATTAGTTATGTGAAGTTTTATAGCTAAATTAAGTACTTGTAGTTTAACAATATCGTTCTAGAAATGGAAAAAAATTAACGAGTTGTATATGAGTAAAGTAAAAATTAGCTAATACTTCATCGGAAAATGTTTTAGCCAATTTTCGAAGAATGTCGGGGGCTACGGTAGGTACACGATTTGAATGTTCTCCTAACAACCATAATATTGCTGCTCGGGCTTGAGCAACAGTAATACTGTCTAAAAGCTTTACTATATGAATTATGATATCTTTTGGGTCAGCTGCTTGAGTTTGAATTAATCTTTTTATAACGATTACGCTTTCTGCAACCACAGCCTCTAAAAAAGTTAACTATAATAATATAAATATTCCTTAAAAATAAATGTTACAATGTTTTACCGTCTTTATTAGATAATAAAGAGACTAATCCACTTAAGCACGAATCCGTAATTTCGGATATAGAACAAGCGCACCTCCCAATCGCTTGTATTGTAGCGGCGACGAAAACTTTGTCGCTATTTGAAATATAAGTTTGTAGTTCCCTGAGGATAGCAGAAACGTTTGATTCTGTAGCCAAATTAGTTAGTATATCTAACTTAAGTACTTTAATTCTTGTTGGATCGGATGTTCTTATGAAAAAGTTTTTTAGGTAGGGTTGGAAAAGTTCTTTCTTTTGCGAGCTAATCGATGATATACTGTCCAAGACGATGCTTTGCACTTCGACGTGGGACCTTAAAATTCTAACCAGGGCTCTTGCGGCAAGAGGTCCTTCGCTTTTGGGGGCACAATGATGATATAATTGAGCTACAGCCATCACTACTGCAGCATTACGTGACTGTAGTAAAGGTCGCGTAGAACGCAGTAATAAACGATGATCAGGGTCTAGAGGAGGAGGCCTGACCTTTTCAGATTTGTCTGATGAACCGGAATCGTAAAAATTGTTTTCGTTGCAATCATAGTCCTAACAGACATGTAATATTAAATATAGTTTATATACACTTTACTTAACAATAAAAACATTCTTACATGTAAATTAGGGTCGGCAAATTGGGTTCTTGAGTATCTGGTTAGCACATTGACTATAACAACTTGTCCCCACTCATCCACATCTACTAATAAGGCACAAAGTTTACGATAAACTTGATGAATTAAATCTACTCTTTCAGGACATACTTCCGTATATGCCATTACAGCTGAGCCCATGACTAAGACTGTTCTATCTGCCAATAGTTTCTGAATAAGGGTAACAAGTTCTGGTTTTTGTTCTTTATCAAGACTATAAATAAGAATAAAAACACTGATGCCCTGTCAATGAAATTTGAAAATAATTAATTACCTATAGAGTTTTGGAATGGCATGAGCAGCTGTTTTCCTTACATAAGGAGACATATCAGCTGCTGCATCTTTTATTGCAAGCATAACTATTGGTACTATTATTGATACCCTTATACTGGACAAAACACGTAAAGCACCAGCTCTAATAAGTTGGTTAGGTTCCTAAGAAGAAGTCATGTTAAAATACTTAATAATGGATAAGGACAAGTTAAGATATACTTTTAAGGCTCTTTGAAATGATGAAATTGATAATAGCGCAAGGTCTTGTTGTTCTTCTGCATATCTTACTAAATAAACATACACTAATTTTTTAACTTCAATGTTTTTTGATACAACATTTTTAACAACAGCAGGAAATAAATCAGAAGCATTTTTTCCTTTGGCAACCATCTACAATAATAACATTTAACTTAAAGGTAAACCTCCCTTAAGAGAACTTACTCCAATAATTCTTTTCATTGCTTCCAGCTTCAAACTGTCTTTATTTGAATCCAGCATTTCTTTTAAATCATCGTGCCTGAGTAGAAAAACAGTAGTAATTATAATAAATAAGTGAAGATAAAGAGTACCTTTTATAATCAGAATTAAAGAAGCCCCCTGCAGCAGGGTCAACACCAAATTCGGTATCTCCAGGCAAACTTCTTTCATTTCCATAATTTCCGTTATTTGACATGGTTGCTGTAGCTGAAGACAACATCTGGTCAATTAAACAATACTTATAAAGGAAAATTAACTACATTTACAATTAAACACTTTATTTATTTTATTATGATTAAACAAATTAACATAAAATTAAAATCGGCACACGTTCTGGGTACTTCTATGACTCGTTTACCACCAAATGAGATGTACAACCTGACAGTTACAATTTGTTATAATATAAAAATAGGTTAAGGTTAAAACCACCAAAGATACGATTATGGTGTTTACACGATAGATATCGAAAATAGAGTAATAGGATTCAAGAAATAAATTCTACCTAATTACCACTGTTTTGTATATATGGTTATGATTTTGAAATATGTTATAGGTTGTATAAAACAGAAAAAATACTTAAATAAATTAAAAAAAATACATTAATTACTTTTTAAAAATACTTATGACTTTTTAAGATAATGAAAAATAACTCCTAAATACGTGAGATAAATTTTAGCAGAATCGTTCTCTTGAACGCACCTATTGTACAAAAGTAAATGTACAATCATAGATATCGTGCAATAAAAATAGGTTAAGAGTCATGATAGTTTACATTGATGGTAGGATGCAGGTTACAAGTTAAAATTTGCAGTGAAATTAGTGTTATGTTGAAGATTACAGAACTTCTTCAAAAAAATGTTGCCTCAAAATTTTTAATATGTTCGTCACAAGCCGATTAATTGTTTGTAATGGATGAAAACCAAATTACAAAAAGGGCGCGAAGAAGTCCATTAAATCTTAGCCCTTCTTTAATTATTACACGAGAGTATATTACTACTAATTCTAAATCCGGTAAGGTTTCCTTTTAAATATATATTATGCTTTACAAAATTCCTGTCTCATAGTTGTGTATCGGCATATTTGTCAAATGCTGGCTTGTTTATTTATTAAAAAGGTAAATACAAAGTCAAAAGCCTTTTTGTATGTACATGTAAATTCACCTTACTGTTTAAAAGTTTGGTTTTTTGACTGTTTTCATGTTTTCTTGGGAACGATTCCATTGGTACACAGCAATGTTATCAAATTAGACCAGTGGCGTAACTCTAAGGCATTAAATAGGGTGAATATTTATATATTAAACCAAGTTAACTAAATACAAAACAAGAAATGTACTTTTTACGAATTTGTATATTTAATAATAGTCTTAAGCATTTAATTATTGTATGTTTTAAATTATGTTAGACTTTTAACCACCTGTTGATTGGCGCGAAATTTGAATTAACTTTAATGTTATCATTGAAAATGGCTATAAATACACAGCTCAGCTTAACTATCAAAAATAAGTAGATGGTTGTTTTGAAATGGAATAGGTAATATAGTATTTTTATCATTTCCTATGTACAGTTGTTATGTGTAGATATAAATATATAAATTAACTGCTAAGTATAGTGATACAGGTACATTATTACGTTTAACTTTTTTTAAATTTATAATTATGTATATTTATTTACATACATATGCTTGCTATAACCAGATTGCAATTTTTAAGTATTGTTTGGATATACGTTTATATAATAGCATTTAAATGGTGCAAGAAATGTTAGCAAATTTGTTAATCTATCAAAAATTTCGTACACGTATAATGTTCATACGTGTTGGTTTAAATTATTATTTGTTATTAAATACTCGTTTTATTTCTTCAGATAGCGAAGATACCGCAGAAACAAGTAAATTGGAAGAGAAAAATAATTCACGGTCGCAGACAAATGTTGTAGATATAACTATAAGCAGCTCTGATGATTCTAGATGTGATGGTAAAGATGTAAGTTTTACACTGCTAACTGATTCTCCTGAAAAGTCCGATACATGTATAGATTATCAACAAAAAATTGCCACTGAAGAAAATCAAAAAGACGAATTTAACTGGGTAGCCCCTCAGTTTAAGGATCTTAGTGTGGGTACTTTAATTAAAGAGAGGTGTGTGTATCAAGAAGATATTAAAGAAAATAAGGAAAAGAAAAATACAACGAGTAATAAATCCCAAGTAAAACTTGTCAGAATGTATATAGAGGCATTGTGTAGTAAAACTGGGGAAATTGGAGAACTATTAAGCTTAGACTGTCATGTACTTAGAGAAAACGATGTTGTACCAGAATCAGATTCATCTGGTTATGCTGCTGATGTATCGAAAACAGTATCACCTTTAAGTGGGGCTTCAGCCACATACATACCTCCTCCAAAAGGGTTTCTTACAATGAGGGCGTCACTCATGTCACATTCTAGTAGTAGTTCTGTACCTAGTTCAGCCGCTGCTCTAAACGTTCAAAATTTACTAAAAAAGTCCACTTATATTAAGACCAAAGAACCTGTTACTGACTTGGAAAAGAAATGGAAAAACTTTCAACTGGTTTATAGTGTCCTATCAGCTATCGATGATTCGTTTGTTGAATCGTCAACTAATGTAGAACAAATGGATTTTACTGAAAATTTGAATCATACTCCACAAAATGCACAACCTACTCATGTACCGCCAAAGAAACGGGGATCATTTGTTATTCAAGAAAAGGATGAAAAAGAACCTGAAGTTAAAAAAGTTAGACCCAATACATTTGGTAAATATACTTTGAATTTAATTTTGTCTAAATTAATGTTTTTTCTTTTCTAGAGGAAGAAAGTATGTTGGTTTTTGCAAAGTGGACGGACCAACGTTACTATGCAGGATTTATTAAAGGTCAGTCAGAAAGCAAATGGACTGTAGAATTTCTTGATGGTAATTTCAGAAACGTTTCTGACGAACAAATAATTTTTGCCGACGTGCATAGTCTGATAGGATATAAAGTGATGGTTTTGGAGGAATCTGGGAACGTCAAATGTCCTGGTATTGTGACTGCATTCCATTCAGAGGAAGAACCAATGTATACGGTTGCGACTGATAGAGGTGACTTTACAGTGTCAGCAAGTAATATTTATTTGACAAAACACCAAGCTAAATTAGTAAAAAACAATATGGAATATTTAGAAAATAGCACTGCTTCGTCATCTTCTCAGACATCTTCCGTATCGCTTAGAAGTTGTCGATCACGAAATAATACTTATAGTCCTAAGCCAGGCAGTTCTGGGACTCAAAAAACGCTTTTGGCGAAAGCTTTCGAGATGAAAATGCACGCCAAAAGTGCCAGCGAACTCAGTACAACCACCGACGAAGATGCTTCAGAAAATGCGTCAAATGGCGAATTAAAGCTGGTACCCGGTTGCGATATGGAGTTACGATACCAAAGGGTTAACAATCCCTCCATAAAATTGAAAAGATGTTTCGGGCAATTAAGCAAGTCTTCATTAGAAAAAGAAGTTTCGACTTTGGGACCTTTGGACGTAAAAGGGGCCTGGTTCAAAGGTTTTGGTTTCCTATTGACTTGCGGGAGTCGACCCTTGTTTGATGCAACCGGGGAAGAAGATGTTGGTACTGATAACGAAGATTATGCTTTCAGTAAGGTTCCATATGTAGAGGACCATTTGGCAACGCAAATAAAAAATGGAGGCGGTGTTATTTATTCCAAATTTGAAGACGTACCACCTAAAAAGTACAAAGTTACGTATCTTGTAAGTTGGCGGCCTGCTCTAACACCTAAATACATTAGAGGGCTAGCTGTGGGGATGAGAACAGTTTGCCATGAGTGGATCGTTAATTGCAGTATTAAAAAGAAACGATTGACCTTACAAGAGCTACCTGCTGGTTGGTCTGTTGAAGACCATCGTTTTATTGAAAGTTTTGAAAGGAAAACTGATAAACCATTTCGATCACTTCACTTTAAAATTGCTCAGCTTACAAGTAAATTATTTTACGATTTCTGGTCAAAGGTCTGTGCTGATGCGGGTAAGTAATATTCATGTTTTTTTAAATAGTTACAAGTATTACATTCATTTATTGTAACAGGAGCTGTGGTATCTGAGTTTAAAGGACAATGTGACGGTACGGACGTAATTTTAGTAGAGAGCGGTTTAACAGATCCAAGTTTGGATGCAGCACAAGCGAAAGGTATTGCTTTAGTCTCTACAACTTGGGTCGTTCAGTCTATAATTTATGGGGAAGCTCGATCTTATGATAGGCATCCATCATACAATCATTTGTATGATGATGGCGAGGATTTATTTTATTACGATATATAGAGACACTAAGCTCTCCATTATTTTTTACGATGGATTAGAATGTAAACATTAATTTTGTCCAAGTTTAGGGAACTATTTGTTTTAAATGAACTGTGATATCTGATTTTGAAGTTAAAATAAAAATCAGTAATTTAATTCCAATATCCCCGAATAACGTTTAGTGCAGTATCAATTTATTAAATTTTGAAATGTTAATATTTATAAAGTTGAATAAAAAGTGTTTTTCTTTATGTTATGTTACTTCTAATGTATACGTGATTATTTTGTATGGAATTTGTTTTTTTTAAGTTCAAATATGTTTAAAATCTCGTAAACAAGAGCAAAACAATGTTAAATGTTGTTAGAAATTAGAAAACAGGTCTTAAATTAAGTAGTAACCGTTATTGAATTCTGTGATATCAAGAAAAGCATTCTGTTGATTCGAAAATTAAATTTTTAATGTTTTGGTCACGAATCTTTCAGTTATTTATGAGACAATTTTGAGGATTTATAAGAAAAAAATATATCATTACATATAAAAGTTGGTTAATAGTACAAAATTGGGGGATTAATTAATGCATTTAAGGTACATATTGTATACTTCAATTATTATTCTCTTCAATTCGTTTGTTTATTCATGTAATTGTTTAAAGTGGCTAGGTATTAATGATTTTTTTTTCTGCATGTCTATTTTTAGCCTAAATGTAATATGTGTGTTTATTAAATTATTGTACTGAAAGGTTTTTATCTGTGTATGTATTTATCATTAGATGTTTTTAATGTTTAATGTATGAAATATGTCTACTACCGAGAGGTTTTTAGCTTATTTCAGAAATTTATTTAACTTATGCATCAATAAAGTATTTTTCAAAAGTATAAAACAGATGATTATATATTTTATTAAACGTTTCTTTTAATTAATTAACTTTCGATAGTTAACATTCTAGTGTTTAATATGGCACTCCAATTTATTTACATTAATTTCAGATTTATTTCAATTCTCAGTAGTTTTTGAAAGTGTACTTTATTATTTATGTAACTTTGTTTTTCTTATAGGTTTGTATGAAATAAATGTTGAGATGTAATGTTTTTTATTATAGTGTTTTATTCATTCAATCGTCGTAAAAAGTACTTGACATTTATATTCTTAAATACCAAAGTAATATACTGGATATATGAACACTGTATTGACAAGTAATGCATAAATAAATTTATTTATGCTATAAAACCTTTTTTGAGTTAAACCGTTCTTTTTCTGGTTGACCAAAGTAATAATTTTAATAGAATTTAAGAAGTGCGCATTTAAGTTGACAACCCAATGTACCGTTCTGTATGAGTAGTTAGTACAACGTCTGTTAAAATGAAAAATAATAAATTAACACATCTGGTTAAAACGTTATTCACGAAATAAATTGATCAAAGAACAAGTTTAAAATAGACAAAACCAACAGTTCTATGAATTATGGATGCTAGGATTTATACTTAACTTCTGTAGTTTATTTTACGACAACCCAATAAAGTAATCTTTTTCTGTGTAATAAGCAAATGAGTAAATTATTTATTATTTATTTATTACGTGCGATTGCCTTCATTAAAACGATGTTATTTTTAAGAATAGAGTAATTATTGCCACCTAAAACCAGACTAATATATTTTGTATTATTTTAACGTTTTACATTTCAATATTAAATCCATATTGTTGTAAAGGATATTGAACACGGGAAATCGAGATAAAAATTCTGATTGGTACCGGAAAATAACAGGGGAAAGCTCATTGTTGAAATGTCATAGACATTTCAAAAATTATGAAAGGAAGCCTCAGTAGTGATACCCTTCGTCAACATGAGATCAAAAGACTACGTCAGATCAATTTCCTTACCGAAAAAGGAAAAGAATTGTAAAAATTATTTTTCTACAAAAACACTTCTGCCAGAAACGATCTAATTATGTCTAAATAACCATACAAATACATGTATATCTAAAAACTTATTTTCGCCACTTTCTGAATAATTAATTGATAACGAGCTTTTCGCTTTTCTACATAAAAGTTTTGAACAATGAACAGAGTTATAAGTAGTCAATGATGATAATTATTACGTTTTTGGTATAAAATCGAAAACATTACAATTCATAAATCATATTTTATATTACATATCAGTATATAATTTGTTAAGAAAGCCAAAGGTCAAAATAAGAGAACTTAAACGTGAAGGTTTCTTTGTGCACCAGTTGGCTTCGTTTTCAATTTCGCTGTACAGAGTTTTCCGTGAATACGAAATGATTTACAATCTCATGCAACTTCAATATTTCGTTTGACAGGTGGCGGATTTCCTTTTACTCTGCTTTTGTTCTTCTGATAAGTTTGTGAGAGAAACCTCTCTCTTACGTACCCCATGTATATCTACAGAAAGTAACTACGAACATGCATGCATCTATGTCTATGTAAAGCTCCTGTACGTGCCATGGTAAATGTTGACTATAGATCACGCATTTGGCGATTACTTAGTTTACGGTAAATCACGTACTATTATTCACTTACCAATTCATTAGAAATGGAAATTGAATATAACTATAACACCCTTTGTGATTATTCAGTCGAATAACTCGATAAACGCATAGTAATATATCATAAATTAATATTACAAAACAAAATAAAAATCTTGAGAATGCATTATTTAAAAATTATTTTTAGAGTGGAACAGAATTACATTAAGGAAGGAGTAGTTATTCACATACTTTTCATTAATGTTTTGTTAATAAAAGTAACTTTTCAAATGTCAACGGTTTGTAAATAATTGCACGTTCTTATTTAAATTTTCATTTGTAAAATATTCGGCAATCTCTTAGTCAATTATGTGTCATCGAATTGTCACATGTTGTCTAAATGCGGTAAAGTTAGTGTCGAAGTTTGTCTAGCAAAGTTAAACATATTGCGGCAGAGTTCTGGCAGAGGTTTGTGTTGAACTCTTAGAATTGCCGTCATTTCAGGATTGCTCCAAGAACTCACTGACAGTTAATGTAAATCGGGAGAAAACTAAAGAAAACTGAAAATTCTTCGTAGCGAGAACATCGAGTAAAATACAAGTTTATTAACTTTCGAAGACAAAAAGGCAATTGGCTTTTTATATCACTTAATTATTACATTTATTCATTCTGTCAAATATTTTATTAATCGAATTCGAGGGTTTCCAAAATCAGATCCGTAATTTCAGTTTGAAAGGTTAATAGCAATATGGATGTTAGACGACGGAAAGGAACATATAAATAATGCATTTTCTAGTGAAGAAAGGTTTATTTTATTTAGGCAGAAAGCCACCATGCTCTTTCTCTTATATTAAAAATAATTAATGTTTATTTTTAGAATCTTACAATAGTTTTTATTATTTTCTTTCTAAACCGAATTTACAGTAACAGCAAATAGCTATGAATATTTATTTGTGTGATCTAAATAAAATATAAAATAAAAATATAAATATGGAATCAACGGAAACACCTACTACAAGGAATAATACCCCTACCGGCATTGAATTACACTGTTAATTCTGATGAATCCTTAAACGAAGATATAACATATTCAAAAAAAGGCATTAAAATCTCCACTCGTCTTACTATAAAGGATCACAGATCCTACACAGTAGGCACAGCGAACCGAAAGCCAAATCCTACAACCGGTTTCGATCTATCGGGTCTCATCAGGTGGACGCTGGCAGAAAGGCCTTTACAGGCTATATGATAAATAAAAATATAATTATGGAATAAGCCTAAGTTACTTCTTATTACATTAGCTACCTGCCAGTGAAAGTCCCGTCAAAATCGGTTAGTAAAAAGTGGTTATTTTAATATTACAGACAATAATAAACTTTTCCATAAACTTGATTTTGTTGGAAAAATTCTTATATTAGCTGTTTCTGTATATTCACAAAATGTTATCGATCCATCTTTTTGGATAAATAATAACTTAATAACGAAATCATTTGTTAATGGTAAATAGACTGTTAAAATATTTAAACGGTTTTCTTTGAAGGCATTTGACTACGAGCGCTGCGCTGTGTAGAATAATTTTGTAATTAGCGATTAATTTTTAATCGTTGGTACGGTAAATTACACAAATCCAGCGTTAATTTTGTTTCTTTAAAGAGAACAACAGGGTTATAAAATCAAAGTAGGCACCGAAACTGTTATCGTTATAAAAGGGAAAGAACAGGACGTAATAAATCTGTTTTTTACGAGCATATTCTTAAATTTTCGCCAATATTTCCTTTTGCTCTGTGTGATAATATTATAGAAATTGACCCTTCCAAGTTGATTTAGAGGACTCGCGAAAATTCTTTTAATATTTCCAATAACAAAATACCGCATGTTAAACAAATATTCTGAATATTCTAAACGTGACGGCAACAAATATTCAGGTGCTGTTTAAAATAAAAGATATTCATAACATATTCCCAGAAAAATATATGAAATGTTTAAAAAACCAAAAGAACGCACGTAAATTTCCCCTTAGAGAGTAGCGTTATCATGAAAAGTTAGTTTCTAATCTGCGATTCTTTTTTCTATTTACGTTCCGCCGTTTTCGATGTTGTGATTAGAGTTGCAAATCCAAAGCAGTTCGAGAATCCTCCATATATCAGCCTATAAAGGCCAGGAAGAGGCAAGTGATAATTAGTGATCGTAAATGCACCTGCTAATTGAAACAAGTCACATCATTTCTCGTGTTACTAACATATTTATCACTGTTACAAGCGCTTCTGCAGTACCTAGTAGAATTAAATTGAAATAAATAAATTCTACAGTAAATGCAGTACAAAAATAGACAAGTTTTCTGCAAACTTATATGTATAATTTAAACAAATTAAAAGAAAAAGTACAACAAGCGTCTTCATCTTTTAGTATTTTTTTAATACTCTAGTATATTTATATTGCTCTAATAGTTATGAAACTATTTTTATAATACTGAACTAAATGTGTGTGTTTTGGTAGTAAACAAGGTATTAAATTTACCAGGAGCAACGTCTAATAAAGTTAATGTTTGTTAGAATCAGTTGGTAATTAGGACGATTGGATGTTGCCGACAAGTAGCAAATACTTGTGAGTTTTGCCCATTACCTATAATCAAGAAAATCAGGGAGATGATAAACCAATTTAGCCTAACCTAAAGTTAATAAACCTAAACGAAAACAGGTAGATGTGTTGCATTTAAGTTGGAGCATTACTGCAAAGAGCAAACTGCCCTTTTATTATTAGGCTCTTAATAGAAGCATTTAAGCTAGATTTCATATTTGGCTCAGGTGTACCCAACATAATTGCTATTAACCAACTGTTAGCTAGTTCGTACTGTTAATTATTTGCACTAGGTTTAGCATTTCCCTTATATTTACTTTTTCTTTCACCTAGTTTAATAATAAAAAAAAAAAAACGAATCAATAACAATTAATAAAGGTGCAATGGGCGTCGAAAACAACAAGTGAAAAAGTTATAATGGCTGATAATAACAACAATCAAAAAGTGTTATGGACGATAGCAACGACAATGCCGCAACAATAGAAGAACAAAGATGGTTGATAATAGTATCAATTAAAAAGTGTAATGGCCTACAACTCCGACAATGCCGCAACAATGAAAGAACAAAGATGGTTGACAATGCCGTAACACTAAAGGAAACAAGATGGCCGCCCATTAACATTCTTTTTAAAAATTAGAATTACGAATATATTTGACGAGTTTAAGTAACGACTTACTGTGTTTATGAAATTTGTGTTAGGGAAATTTTCTCGGTACAATTTTTCTAGTTATTGAGAAGATGCAATAACGATTTATTTGGACATGGGAGTTATCGAATGATTTTTCGCACTCGGCGTTAATGAATTTTTCTTAGAATTTTGAACAAAGCTGAAGAAATATATCAGCAAAGTTGGACATTCCTTTATTGTATAGTATAGGGACTCGGTGTCGCGTTGCCAAATTTATAACTTTGCGAAAGTAGAAGTGCTATAGTTCTCGAAGGGGAATAAATCTGCTGATGTTCAAGTTTGACTGTTTTCTGAAGCAATTATCGCAATTCAAGGAAGTTGCCTTTAAAACTCTCTTTTGGCTTGTAATTTTTGAACAACCGGAACTAAACGTTTGACACGACCGTCATTATCAATCCTTATTTCCTTACAATCACTTTACTTATTTTGTAAATAAGCAACTTTGAATTTTAATTTTATTCATAAAAAGGTAATACATGTATTACGAAAATCGCATGAAATGGCCTTTAAGCTTTCGAATTAAGACGTATATTACAGAATAACATTAATTTCAACTTCAAATTTACTGTAACTGTAGTAAAACAAGATAGTTTGCAGAGTATTATCGCGGACCGTACGTTCTGTTAAATATGATCTAACTCAAAGTCGATCTACCGAGTTTATAAAGTTGTACGCTTTTAGAATTTGCTAATTAACGTTATGTGCATGACAGCCCGCAAAACTCTAAGATATAATAACAGTATTAGTGACTGAATGAGACTTCTATTGTAAAGTAACAATCGTTAAATAGATTAATCAAGTACCTAATAAAAAATGAAAAGGAATGCACACTTTATTAACTTTATTACGAAGAAAACTGAGCCGGGACTTTTCATACAATTGTGCAGCCAGAAATCCTGAAGATGGATTTTTTACATCGAAACGTCAAACAATATGATCATGTGTGGTATCGTTGCAATGGTAATAAAATACGCTTTCAAAATTTTGAAAAAAAAATCTAGGTCCGTATTTAAAATAACAAACTTACTAGTTGTATCTCGAAAACGGCACACGGTACAAAAAAACAAATAAATGTATCTTATAGGCGACTGCATATTGACCACTTTTTGTTAAAAAGGTTTCATTCTTTCTTGTTTTATTTTGACGTTATTTTAATTTTAATGTTTAGGCACTTTTTAGAAAAACCCCTGTACATCAGAAACAGATTAGTAATGACCCTTAAAAGCTGCCCATTTTGTCTAATTTAACCGATGTTGTAACTCTTACCGTTTCCTTTACAGGCTGTATGATAAATATAAAATTGGAATTAACAGAAACAACTACTCCGAGGGCTAATGCCCCTACCGGCATTGAATTACACTGTTGATTCCGACGTACGCTGTGCCTACTGTGTAGGACGCGTTCGAAATGTGGGATCTATGATCCTTTACAGTTAGACGAGTGGGGATTTTAATGCCTTCTTTTTTTGAATATGTTATATCTTCGTCTACGAATCCATCGAAATCAACAGTGTAATTCAATGCCGATAAGGGTATTAGCCCTCGGAGTAGTTGTATCTGTTGATTCCATATTTATATTTATATCTATCTTTTGGGCAGTACTGCAGTACTATAGCAACTTCACACTGTCATTCTTATTTGCCTAGTTCAAAATGACATTTATTTTTAAATGATGTTGAATTTTTGCGTTGGATGACCCAATTATTTTTCAGATATTCAGCTCAAAATACTTTTACGGTTTAAGTTTATCGATTTGCGCCTCTGGTACTAAAAAATAATTGAAATGGGGAACAATGATTTACATTTCCACGATAACTTTTTTTTGTCTTCGAATCAATTTAAATATCTTTCAGTATTTTGTTTACATCAATAACTCTTCTTCTTTTTCCATTTTAAATGAAATAAACGTATAAGAAGATATATAAATTCTTTTTTGAACTGGCATTTCATATTTCAACAGCATTTTTGATTAGCACCATTAACGAACTGTTTATTTTACATGTAATACAGAAGGTTGTGGATTTCTTTTAAGAAGAGTAATGTTGTTTCTTTTTGAGTTGCAAGAGTTTAAAAAATATGCAGCTGGTAGCTGTAGGTCGAGTATCGATTTTGAGTGTTAACAAGAGGTGTTTTTATTTATTGGACTGTTTGAAAATTATGTCAACGGGTTGCAGAAACAAAATTGAGTCAGTAATTTGAAAGTTTGTGAGCAATAGGGCTTGCGAGTATGAAATGAAATGAAATAGGTACATACGTATACGTCCGTGAGTTCTTTTAACGCATTTGAACGAGCGCGAGTGCCAGCGTTTCGGAAAAGTGGAGCAGCGATTATTCTAATTCGACTTTATACGAAATGTTATGGATCGCAGAGCGGTGTATATAGATGAGAAAGGGCGAAGTAAAAGGAAATTAATTAAATTTTTCCGGTGACTTAAATTTCGGTTAGCGACCCAAAGCCGTAACTTCATTCTTGGTTAAGACGTCTAATCAACTTTTCTACGTTCCGCATCGATTTTTAAGAAACAACCATCCAGCACAAACTGGACTACTGCCGCTTTGTCACAACTTCCTTCTAAACAACTTCTGTCCTGCGAAACTTCACTTTGAATAAACAAAAACGAAAAGACAACCACATCATAAATTATTCAATAAAATTCTTCATCTAGTTCCATCCTCTGTATTTAAGAACATATCTCTTCGATAACATTAATATTTCATTCCAATTCCTATTCCTATTGTTATAAAATATTACGTTTTCAACTTCGTTACTAGATTTACACAATGCAAAAGGTAAAGTAAAGTAAAAAAGTTTTACGTTAAACGAGACCGTACGATAGGCGAGTATCGGCTTGTGCCCGAAGTAGCCCAGGGCGGATCCGGGCGCATTCGAATTCGTACGAATTATTTCGATTATAACTGTTTCATGTTTGTGATTGTTTTAGTTTGTCAAGTAAAGTAATTTTTATTAACTATTGAAGATTTTGTGGTCCGATTATGATAAGGTAGATATATGTTTTGAATAAAATTTTTTGATGCACACTCGTATGTAGATGAATATGTTTTTTCTTAGACATGCAGCATTTATTTTGTGTAACACCACAATGAATTAAAAGGAATTTTTAGTTTAAAAGTATTACATGTTTTGCCTAGCCCCTGTTGATAATAGTAATCTAAGTGAATTTATTTTCAAAAAGAAATTAATGTATAGACGATAAAAATAAGTCAGACTTCAGCCATTTCGCTCGGTTATTATTCTAGCCTTGGAACCCTTCAAACAAGACGTTTTCGTCCTAATTAATTAAAGCCATACACCCAATTTAATTAAATATACACTTGTTCAGAAATAAGAGCTTAGAAAAATATTGTCGTGTAGAAATGATATATACTGGCAAGTACAACATTTATGTATATGTATACATGCGTATAGTAAATATATACTGCTGATGTATTTTCAGGAGCCGTCGTTGTAAACCCTTTGTTTTATTAGCACAGTATAATGGTCTTCCAACAAACCCTTCCTCATCCATCCATAAAATGGAAAGCCCTTGTTCCATGCGAACAAGATGTCATTCGAAGTTCTAGTTTATAATCAGTACAAATAATATTAAATTATAGTTTCATATTCAGGTAGTTAGAGGTTTATAATTGGTTTATACGAATTGCACCAAAACCGAGGGCGATACAACGATTATAGCGGTCATACAATTTTTCGATACCATTTTTATAATACGATTTGTCTTTAGCCTCAAAATTGGCTTCAGTTTCGGCGATCACCTTTTCATCGACGCGAAATTTCTGTTCAGCGAGCATCCTCTTGAGGTCTGAGAACAGAAGAAAGTCGCTAGGGGACAGATCTGGAGAGTACGGTGGATGCGGAAGCAATTCGAAGCCCAATTCATGGAATTTTGCCATCGATGTCATTGATTTGTAACACGGTGCATTGTCTTGATGAAACAGCACTTTATTTTTCTTCAAATAGGGCCGCTTGACGCCAAAAAGCAATTCTTTATTAACACACGATATTCCTTCTTTCACTAGAAACGCTATAATTCAGATACTAATAGTGCAACAGCTGTCAAATTTATACACGCGTCTTTTGAAGGTTAGGGCTAACTAAAAATTATATGGATTTGATAACTAGTAGCGCCATCTATGGGTCAGCCTATGAACTTTTCAGCCGGCCTGTTATTTACGTGTTAATTATTAAATTTATATAATAGTAAGAACAGGTGTTGATGAAATGAGATTCAAAGAAACAATGCCATTTTTAAAAGTTATATGACAGGTATGAATTATGAAGATATTTTTAAGAATGGAAATTGATTCACCCTGTGTATACTTCTGTAATGGAGCATTGCCAGACAATGGCGAAGTGGCATTGTCGATAGCTTCTTCTTGGCTCTCCTTATCTAAATGCAGTCACTCTCTAGAGACCCGTAAGCGAATTGGCCTTTGGTCAAGCATAGCACCATATTCTCGCCGCAAAATTCCCCTAGAATAAGATATCTGAAGGTCTTATTTGATAAGTCCCCATACAGCACAACTAGTCATTTGAAGGCAACAAATCTGCTCCAATTTTTCCAACAGCTGCGCTTTTCTCACCCTTCACCGATATCTCTTTCGCTTTTTCCTTTTTCCTCTCTTTAACGAAAATACGCTACTATTAAACTCGTATAAAAATTCGCAGAGGCGAACGAAGGATAACACATCTCTTTATTCCTAATCAGAATATTCGTCGAAAATGTATTTATTATTTTCTCCCCTACATCTCTTTCATATTTATGAAAATAATTCTTATGTTTGCAAGGTAATACATCAAGTGTAAAATTAAGTTTATTTTTCTCAATTTACGATGTTCTCATCAATTTTGAAATGGATGGTTTAAATATTGAAATATATGAAAGTGCACGCATACAGTATTTTCTCAAACTTCATTTAAACATTACCCAAACCGTTTGAAAATGTCGAAAATCCTAGTCTTCTTTATTTATTTAAAAGAATTTTTAATTGAGAGAAGTGTAAAGTTTGGTTTGAAACGAATGAAGTAATGACAAGGTAATTAATATTAAACATGGAATCATAAATGGTTTAACAATCTTCCTTTAGTGTTGACTACGTTTGCTAAATGTTCTAAGGAAGCAAGATAATTTTATGTTTTAAGGACTAACGTAAACGAAACAGTTTATTAACATAGCATGTACCTAATGGGAAAACTTCAGAAGGAAACGTAGCATACATTTTATTCCAAGAAAATCTGATTATTACGAAAGGTGGCATGTCATAAATTTTTTCAGGCCACAAGGGAAAACTAAACGAGCTTCTATAATATAGCTGCAATCTGATGAAAAATGTTAATTCTTGTTAGAAATGTCACCAAAGGAAATACAAAACATGAGTCATTTAAAAAACACAATAAATAATTGTATGCAATATTTTGTTTTCTTTTAATCTCGAAACATTTACATTTTATTGTAATATTATTTGATTATTTGTTGTAAATTTCAAAAAGTAGTTGTGCTAAAATATTTTTTTAAAAAAGCAAAGAAAATAATAAATATAAATAAGTTTTGTGAATTTAATTATAAGAAAGGAGTGGTTTCAAACAGTGGTAGGGGTAGGTAATAAAGTTTAACCGGGTAAAAAAATATCGTAGCTAAGTTGTCGATTCGAATAAACTGGATAATATAAAATGAATTTCTGTGAGAAAGAAAGAAGTAAAATTTATTGAGCAGGCATTGTGAAAATGGTTCGAAAACGTTTTCCTTTACTTTTATTTTCAAATGGATGAAAGTTTTCTAACTACTTTTTAGTAACCCTTAACCTACATCACGTAATGCCCGATAGCATTTCTTGCAATTTCTTCTTGGTTATTTCCTCTCTCTATGTTGATGCAACTTCAAGCAAAAATATCTGAGACATAGACGTTCAGCAGAGGGCTAAGAATTGAAATGCTTTACACATTTATGGTAAAAGGATCGGAATCGGGCAATAAGATTACTTTGATTTGCCTAAGAAATCTATAATACAGATACCAAATATTTTTATCTACTTTTCGTGATAACTTTTTACTATTAATTAATTAAATAAATAAATTAATATAAGTGTTTTATTTGATTAACCAAAATCAAAACCTTTCGCCAAGAAACAATCGCAGTACAAATCAATTTACAAATATAAATATGGAATCAAACGAAACAACTACTTAGAGGGCTAATACCCCTACCGGCATTGAATCACACTGTTGATTCCGATGGATTCTTAGACGAAGATGTAACATATTCAAAAAAGAAGGAATTAAAATCCTTATTCGTCTAAATATTAAGCCCTCGGAGTAGTTGTTTCTATTGATTCCATATTTATATTTATGTTTATAATATAGCCTGTAAAGGCCTTTCTGCCAGCGCCCACCTGATGAGACCCGATAGGTCGAAACCGGTCGTGGGATATGGCTTTCGGTTCGTTGTGCCTACTTGGTAGGACGTGTTCCAAATGTGATATCTTTGATCATAATATTTAGACGAATAAGGATTTTAATTGCTTCTTTTTTGAATATATTATATCTTCGTCTATGAATCCATCGGAATCAACAGTGTAATTCAATGCCGGTAGGGGTATTAGCCCTCGGAGTAGTTGTTTCTGTTGATTCCATATTTATATTTAAATTTATATTTACATTTATAATATAGCCTGTAAAGGCCTTTCTGCCATCGCCCACCTGATGAGACCCGATAGGTCTAAACCGGTCGTGGGATATGTCTTTCGGTTCGTTGTGCCTACTTGGTAAGACGAGTTCCAAATGTGAGATCTTTGATCTTAATATACGCCAAGGATAAGCGCTATAAACCACGGAAATTGGACTAGGTTACACTACGGAGAATGGCTATGAATGCCAATCGGGGAAACTTTCTCTACTATAACATAACCCGTACCCTTGGCGCATAGCACTTCAAATATAGACCGGTTCAACTAGTAAGAATATACGAACGTTAATTTTAGAAAGCAGTTAGTTCTTTTTGAATTTTATTTTGTGACAGTAGGTGCATAAAACATTAACTAAAAAGACAATAAATTTAGAGAGAGACCAAGAGCGATAGATTGTTTTTGAAACCCATAGAATGACGTTACAAAGCCTTCCGTTATTTTAGCGAGTTTCCTAAAATTTTAGACGCTTTCTACTCTGATTAATGGATACATTTGGGAAATAATGTCACCGAAAGCATCCTGATACTTGTAAAGGCAAATGTATCACTCTCTCTCCTTTATCTTTCACCGTAGTTTTTGGTATATTGCTCCCTTTTCTTTACTCTAAAGAATTTATTTATTTCTATACCTATTTTTGTAGAGATAAACTGCGAATTTGGTCGCATATTTCTTCAATCATACTTGAAAACAATAAAAATAATAATTAAGCAAATTTTCAACGTCACTCTGGCGTAGAGTGTTTGTTAACTTGAAACAATTTATTTTCTAATTTTTTGTTTCAGGTTTCCGGCGGTTGCTACATAGAGCAAGTAACATGTGAATATGTGAATGTCAGATTTAACTGCAAGGTATTTTCTGATTTAAAGGAAAAATCTTTAGTTAGGTAAGAGTACAGTACGTTTAATTTCTATTTGAGTATTCACAGCTGCAACCGTCGCTTAATTTAAAGAAACTAGGTTTTAATTACTCTGCATTTTCGTTTAATTCGCATCTAAAACGGCAAAAGTTCAGAAGGATAAATTAATTACTCTTGCTGCCTGACAGTCACAGCCAAAACAAAACATACGTTCCAATTTTAAAACCAAGTTAGTTTGCTTTCATTTGAAAATTTCGAGTGAAATGTACCATAAATTAAGCATAAAGGAATTAATTGATCCAGTTTCACCAACAATAACTTTTTAATGCTTTGTAGAAAAATTCATTGTTTGCTACTTATTTCGGACGAATAAATTTTTAAACAAAACCTGCATAAATAACAGGTTTATATCCACTGCTATGTGTAATTGCAAAATATGTTTAACGTAAATAAATAAACACTGAATTTAATTTAATTAAAAGTTTGTTTTTATCAAAGTGGGCGATAACGCCCATTGTGGGCGCTGGACGCCAACAGGGGGGCGGTAAAGGGCCCAGAGAAAATTGGGGAGCGTTGAAGCGCTTCACGGGGGCGATTGCTCATTTGTAGTTTATTTTAAAGACTAAAATCAAAACCTAGATTATTCCGTTCTTGTTCCTGCCCAGTTTAATTGCATAGAATAAATAATTTATCACGGTTTTCGCAGGTAGCCCGTGTTAAATAACGTAAATAACGCGATTTGTGCAGCGGCAGAATCATCGATACTTGTTCTATCTTGTTCATTTCTGTCGCATGAGTTATGTTAATCGAGTTTGTTCATGTTTGTCTTATTCCTGTCGGTGCGTGTTGTATTTTAATCCTATATAAAAGCGCCTAACGTTTCTTTCATTTTCATTAGCGTTTTCGCGTGCAATCGTTAGCAAGTTCTTTAAATTCGATACTTTACTTACGTATTTGTGCAGACAAAACCATGCCGGAAGCAAAAAGAAGAAAGAAATAAATTAAATACGGATTTATTGAAAATCCCACAAATCCGTTTTCGCCTATGTGCCTTCTTTGTCAAAAATCATCTTCGAACGAAGCGATGAAACCTTCTAGGCTACAAGATCATTTGAATAAAATGAATTCAGATAAAAAAGATAAATAAAAAAATAAATTTTCAAGACCTAGAAAAAGAAGTATACAGCTTACAGCTCAGCCAGCTGTTTCAAAACTTTTTTCAGCGGCTTCTAAGTAAGACGATGACGGACTTCAATATCTCTTTGTTAATCGCTCAAACAGGCAAACCACACACTACACACACTATTGCTGAAGAGTTAATTTTACCAGCAATACAAGAAGTAATAACTAATGTGCTCCATAAACAAGCGGCAGATATTATCCGAAAAAATTCTTTGAGTAAGACGAATTGATGAGATGGCAGAAAACATTGAAGAGTCATTGTGTAATCATCTACAGACAAATCAATTCTCAATTCAGTTGAATGAGTCCACTTTACCAACTACTGAAGCATTCTTGTATTGTTGTTGTCATACGTGAGGTTTATTAAAGATGAGAAAATATGTCAACAACTATTATTTGCTAGAAATTTAGAGACAATTCAGAGATACAAAAGGAGAAACTACTATATTTGATACACTGAAAAAGTTTTGTGATGAAAAAGAAATTCCCTTGAAGAATATTGACAAATATCAGCTGCTACAGATAGTGCGGACGCTCCGGCTATGACAGGGCACAAAGGCTTTCTAGCGTACTTAAAAAATAAAGTTCGTAGACAATATTTGGTTGCGAAAAATTTGAGTTAACGGCTGTTTCAATCACTGGGTCATGTCATTAAAGCAGCGAATTAAATTAGAAACAGCCCTTGTAATGACAGATTATTTAATCAGCGTGAATCAACATTTTCCAGAATATTTTAATGTTGAAAATACCGGACTTGGTGTTGGATCCTTTTTCAAATGTCAACACAGCAGTATCATCCCAGTATCATCAGGAAGAAGAACTTATAGTACTGACAACGAACGAGGAAATTAAAATCAAATTTAAAAATGAATGGCGATTGTGATTTTTAAGATACGGTAAAGTTAAAAAATTTTGGGGGGCGCTAGAAAATAACTGATTCTCAAACTGGGCGGTAGACGAAATACCACTAATCTGGATAATCCCTTAAAAATTCCCCAACTAATAATTGCTTTATTAGTACGACAAATGAAAGACAAAAAGAAAACATAACATTCCGTTACAAATGTGTAATTTTAATGGAGCTACATGGATCAAAAGCGTTATCTATTTCTTTTTAACCTTTTTATTGAGATTGGTCGAATTACGTAGATTAAATTTTAATTAGACCACTCGCTAGTATATTGATTTTGTCGATGTGTATTTTCCAATTATTTTTACTTTTTTGTAACACTACTAAGTACACATAATATTTAATTTAGTTTCCTTGTTGAGAAACCACGTATATTCTATCCCGTTACAGCTAATCCTTAAATTGTTTGGAAATCGACAAGTGGATTGTTACTGATAATACAATACTCGAATGCACCAGTGATTATGGAATCTAAATTGCAATGTTGGAGTCCACCTATCTAATAATCTCTATTAAGGGTGAAGAGGATCGTTATCAAACTAATAACTCAATCGTTCCTGAATGATCCAAAGCAAAATCGTTTTCCCTAAAGCTCACGAAATATGGAAGGCTATTTGTATTTAATCCTAAGAAGTGATCCTTCAACAAAATAAATAGAAACATACTGCAATATTCAATCAATTGTATTGAATTAGCGGATACTTGGTGGAAGTCACAGTTGATAACTTCCACAATTTATTAAATAAACTGAACACATGTAATATGTTTGTATTTTTATTTATTTTTTATTTTTGTTACTTAATGACCAAGTAGATATAAACCCCTCACCACTATTAAATCTTTTCCCTCACTCTAATGAAGATGCACCACCCTATTTATAAACATCTACTCTTAGGTAGTTTTAAGTAAATTTTGTACTTCTGAAGAAGCCACAGTGTTGGCGAAACACGTGTTAAGTTTATTTAATAAATTTTGGAAGTCATCAACTGTGTATTTATTTCAATATTCAAATACTTACTTATCACGATTTATTCATACGTCAATTCTGTCCCCAACAAAATAAGCTAATTAAAATTCCCAACTCCGGCGTCACAGTTATTAGTGTTGTCAATTAAGTAATATAACAATTTAACCATCTCGTTCTGTTTACATATTAGATATATTATGTAAAACCTTCCTTCACGCTTCATCCAAGCTTAGGACTGGCCACTTTGCTAACCTAACCTAACCATTATAATGCACCACAGAGGGGTGCAGTTCGATAAGAAATAATAATGGCATAAATATTATCTCTCTGTTTTGTACGACACCTGAGTTGAAACCATTTCATTAAAATTTTGACGACGCTCGAGTTGCAACGCCCAAAATGGGAAAATACCTTCACCACTTATCTATAAAAGGAGAAGCTCGAAATTGGTTTAAATAAAGTATTAAAAAAATTAAGCTCAACTATTCAACTGGGCTTTTTAAACTATTTTGTGCGAAATAATGTTGAATGTGGGATCATTGAGTTTTTAATTGATAAATAATGAATGCAATGAAAGACAAAAAGTTTTAATAATTATGCAATCGGTTGTTGGCAGGTCTGTTGGAAATTGATTCTGCAATACACTTGTCAATTGAATTTAGGTCTGATTGCTGTTTAAGTTGTAAATTCGAATAGTAATAGGTATACCACTGGCTCAGTTCGGTTGAACAACTTTCAAAGTAGTATATATAATTTGCTAAGTTTGCTTGGTACCGTAACAAACGAAACTTTCCATTGCTAATGCGTGCTTACCTAACATATATTTTAACAATAATATATAAACTTTTTTCGGTGCACTTGTTGTGAAACATTTTTACAAATTCTAATTGAATGAAATAAAAACAAGTGGTTATAACATATTCAAATAAGAAGGCATTAAAATCCTTCGTTGTGCCTACTTGGTAGGACGCGTTCCAAATGTGAGATCTTTGATATTAATATTTAGACGAATAATGATTTTAATTCCTTCTTTTTTGAATATGTTAAATCTTCGTCTAAGAATCCATCGGAATCAATAGCGTAATTCAATGCCGGTAGGGGTATTAGCCCTCGGAGTAGTTATTTCTGTTGATTCCATATTTATATTTACTATACAATGTTCTGCGAAGCTGCTACATAAGATTTTTTGTGAAATTGATTTAAAATGTTCTTCCATCCTAACTCCTAAGGCTCTACCACTCTGTCCTATATAAATAGCTGGGCAATTTTTACATGATATACCGAAACAACTGTCGTCAAGAATTTAATTCGATTAAATATTGTGGAACTATCAAGTGTTTTTTCTTTACCTTTACCTTTTATTATAAAAATGCTTCACCAAGTGGCCAACAACATAACAACAATTTCGATTATTTAAAGGTAATCGTGTTATTTCAATATTTTGTTAATTCCTCATATGAAAGTGGAAAGACAAAAAGTGAAGTGATGCAATTATGTTTTCGTAGAAACATATAAGAAATGTTTTGAGAAGAAACAGAAGAACAAGGAGAAGGTAGGTACTTACAGAAAAGAAAAATGTGAGTGGGATGAACAGCAACGTTAGGGCGGTTGTGCAACCAATTAAAAATATATTATTTAATTTTTATGTAGTAGCCGAATGCCAGAAGTAGTAGTTAATTGATTAACATGAAGCAGCTTGTTTCTTGAGGAACGGGATATCCAAGGAAAATTCTTTTCGTCAACATACTTTTACAAATTTGTTTGAAAATAATCTGGAAGTGGTTAAGAGTCATCCCAAACTGTTGCAATATATTTTAGACGGTTTAAATTTAATTAATATTTTTCCGGACCTTTGCAAAATGCATAAAGATACAAAACTTCTAAGTCAAATATCTCGCTTCCGATATATAAATGGTCTATATTTTTTGTTATTTTTGAATTCTATGGCCCCAAATTACTCTGAAGACAACTTTTCAGAAAAATTGTGGACGCAAAGTTTTTATAAAATTACAAAATTGTTCTTGCTCCATGATTTTGCTGAAAAGTTTTTACTAGACTAATGTGGGGTTTTAAAAACCAAAAATGACAAAAAAGTTAGTTAGTTAGTTCATTAATGTCGAATGCCAGATATTTGACTTGAAAGTTTTTTATCGTTATCCATTTCGTAGAGGTTTGGAGTGATTCTTAACTAGATATAAGTATACAATTCCTTCTTTGCCATATTCTGACTCTACAAGTCCAAACTAGTACATAAAAAATGGATTCTGCCAAATCCAAGGCCCAAACCGAATTTCGATTTCTTAAACTGCCTGATAGGCGAGACCTGCTTGGAGGTATAAAGTCCAGAGTATGAAATTTAGGTTTGGGTGACGTTTTTGACAGAAAATATATTTACAGACTAATTTATAATCGTAGAGTCCAAAAATAAAGAAAAACACATATTCCTTGAAATTTTATCAAGCGAGTTACCCGATTTTAATTTCTGCCAAATACGGCGATCAGAAAATAAGCAAAAATGGTTTAGATTTTATGATTTTTTTCGATCGTCTGAAAAATGGATAACGATAAAAAACTTATATATCAAATATCTCGTTTCCGATATAAATGATAATGTCATTTTTGGTTTCTATACTCCAAATTAGTCTGGAAATATGTTTTATCTGTAATGAATTAAATGTAAAAGTGTATTTTCTGTGCCTTTTGCTTAACTCTAAATGTATCGCTATGCTTTCAATTCATGACATGGAACGGACTGAAGATGCCATGTTGTAAGGACATGGAAACGTTTGCAGATAAGCAAGGGCATACATACCGACACTACCTGGAAACCGACTGTGTAAATATCAAACTTTTAATAGAATGATTTTGTGAGTCAATTAAAAGTATTAATTAATATGCTTCCTTAAAGACTAGATTAAAATAGATTTGTGGTATACTAGGAAGTTTCGGGTACTTGAAAGCACAGATGACAACTATCTTTCAAATTTTGATTGTAATTTTACCTTTAAAATTGTTTAATGACCGTTTTATAGACAGTGACTAGAATATTAAACTAATTGTTCTTCCAGTTTATTGATTGATGCGTTCTTAATAGGTAGGGATGAAGTATGAAAGTTGAAACTAGAAAGAGTTGCGAATATATAACTGATTAATATTCATCTGCTAAGAATACGGGCTGAGTGTAGGTGGAAAATCGATCTGGAAAGATCCGTAGCGCCCGCTAGGGATTTTCCAACAAATTAACCATCTTATCTTGCCTTAACGCTTCGATAAAGAACATGCGTATTAGTATAATTACCTAGCAGCAAGGCAGGACTTAGAAAAAAGAAGGGAGTGTGATTTGCATAATTAGAGCTCGAGAAAAATTACTTTATTATTTCCTTTTACAATTTCGTAAGATAAAGGGCACATAAAAAATGAGACCTTTTTGTTAATTGCTCATATCAATTCAATCCAAAATTATTTCGCTTAAAAAGGTATGTACATCATGGTATAATTTGAAAATATTGTTTAATTTACAATGGTAATGGTGGCATTAGCTTTAACGATTTTACGTACATTTGTAATAATTTGATGAAGTATTTAAAAGAAATGTTGTAGAACTAGTTGCACTTAATACCAATAATTCAAAGATAACAAAGATATAACTGAAAATAAATCAGGTACAAATTATTATACAACTCTTGCAACATATAGTATCTATATCTATATAGGTAAAAAATGTAGATTTTTTAAATATAAAAATTAATGAACATAAAAGAACCCTTCTTCATAATAAAACTGTTTACAATTATGCTAAACATTATTCATTAAATCACAATTACAACTTTATAGATATCGATGATAAATTATCATTACTTGAAATTTTCGTAATTAATAAAAATTAAAACATTTACAATTTAATCAATCAATAAACAGAATTTATACATAAATTTTGTAAACGCAGAAACTTCTGAATATTCTGCATTTCTTGCGAAACGTATGTTAAGTTAAATATAATAAACGATATGGACATATACCAAATCTGTGTTTAATTAATATTTGTGAAGAATTTCAATTAAGTAACTGTAGATTCAATTACAAATATTGAATCTGTGAAAACGCGACATTATGGTGTCGTTCAAGTCTGTAAGTCTTATAATAGATCAAAAAGTTAATGGCGGTGATGATTTTTAAATCTTGGATTGTATTATCCAATCAATAAGTTAAGTATTATTAATTATTAGTTAAAGCTAAAGCTAAAAGCGTAAGTCATTTAGGTGTACAGTTGATGTTTAATGATTAAAACCGTACCACATGTGCTTACTTACGTTACTAGACCGTCTATTAAATATTTTACACACCATAAGGTGTATTCCCGTTGAAACATGAATAACTGTTTAATTACCTTGTTTTAACTTTGGTTAAGTAGATAGTAAATAAATAGTGCGTTTAGGGATATTCGTAGGTCTTCCTAAAAGGATCCACTAATTTGGGGATCGACTGATACTTTTCTTGTACCAATTGTGTGCATTGACTTTTGTTAATGAAGTTAGCCTCTAACCTATTTTAACAACAAATACTATATTTGGAACAAACCTAACCTAACCTAACATAACCTAACCCAACTTAACCTAATTACTTTGTGCATAGCACTCCATAGATGCCAATTAGGAAATCCATTAGCACTCTGGTGTTGTTGCTAAAATAGTTCAAAGGTCAACTTTCTAAATAATGGTATCCGCGTGCTAGGAGCTTTACTATTCGAAAGGTCTTTACCTTAGCTTTCCAAAAGAGTATCACTCGACTCTCAATTCAGAGGGTCTGTTTCAGAAGCCAAGACAAAAAATAACCGGGTTTAATAACTTTGGTTAAGTAGATAGTAAATAAATAGTGCGTTTAGGGATATTCGTAGGTCTTCCTAAAAGGATCCACTAATTTGGGGATCGACTGATACTTTTCTTGTACCAATTGTGTGCATTGACTTTGGTTAATGAAGTTAGCCTCTAACCTATTTTAACAACAAATACTATATTTCGAACAAACCTAACCTAACCTAACATAATCTAACTCAACTTAACCTAATTACTTTGTGCATAGCACTCCATAGATGCCAATTAGGAAATCCATTAGCACTCTGGTGTTGTTGCTAAAATAGTTCAAAGGTCAACCCTCTAAATAATGGTCTCCGCGTGCTAGGAGCTTTACTATTCGAAAGATCTTGACCTTAGCTTTCCAAAAGAGTATCACTCGTCACCCAATTCAGAGGGTCTCTTTCAGAAGCCAAGACAAGAAAATAACCGGGTTTAATGAATTATTGTCAGAAGTCACTTAAGGATTCTGCGGACATTTTAAAGTTTATTGCGCGCTTTCTTTTTTATTTTCTTCTGGTGTGTGAAATGGGCAGTAATTAATACTTTAGAGATTAGCTAAAATTAATGGGCTATTAAATTAACTGATATGGAAACTAGCAAGTATAAAAGGTAATAAAGTTAACCATTTAAATTTCGAAACATAAATGAAGATAATTTGCGTAGAGATTAATTATAGGAGCACTTTTCTTTGTTAATTTTTTCTGACTCTTGTTTAAGCTCTCTCTCTCTCTATTTTAGAGAAGTTAAAATGGTACCTATAGAAATTGGTCGTGCCATTTGTACGTCACAGGTCTCCCTGACCTTTAAGCGTTTTTTTCTTTGTTTGTAATTTCCTCTACTGAAGAGCTATCACCAAACCGCTTGCACCATTACATTCTACGGCATTTTTTACATAGAGCACAACCCCGAGAAAAAATGTTAATAATGGATAAAAGATTTTTAATAGTCTGTAACTGCAATTTGTTTATTGTTAAACCGCTTGCACCATTATGTTTCTTGTTATTTTTTACATATAGCATATTCCTTAGACGCTGTTTCTTCGGAATAACTGGGGATGTGGTAACCGTGCCATTAGAGCAACGTGGAACAGTGAATTCTGATCTGAATGATACACAACCATTTGTTTGCCAGAAGTGCTCGGTCAAATACAAAAAAAATCGGCAACGAAGTATTATTCTTCATCATGACAATACAAGCTCTCACACATCCTCTGAAACAACCACCTATTTGACTATTTAACTGGCCAAAACGTCGAATTGATGGCTCATGCTCCCTACAGCCCTGATTTGTCACCAAATGACATTTCCGCATATCAAGAATAAATTACGTGGCATAACATATTTTGGACAAAATCTCAATCGGAGTAGAAAAAGTATTACCAAAAATTGATTCATGGAGGATACTTCGATAAACAATAAAGCCATTTTTTATAATAAACTACTGTCTTTTCATTATTAGACTTAAAAAATAAATACGTAGCAACCCTCGTACAATGTTTTAGGTTAATCTAATTTATTTGTCAGCGCATTTACAATATTTTTTAATTAACGCTTCACAAATAGTGTAAACAGTTCCTGAACATGTAGGAAGACTAGCGTCATTTCCACTGTTAGTTTTTGATTTGCTGCAATCAATTCCACTTGATATCGAAGAGCCCTGTATTGTATATAGTAGGTAATGAACGAGCTAATACGAGAGGAAACACACAGCTCATGTTTTTGTTTTCCTATAAACGCAATGATTTATATTTTAACCTGAAATTGTGATAAATTGTTAATCCTGCGACCGCCTTATAACTAACCTATTGTAACAGAATACTATATGAACCTGGAAAATTAAAACGATAGTGCAACGTTTGTTAAACATTTTATAAACTGTTAAAAATAACGTAAAATAAAACATAATGTTATTTCACTATTTGTTATTGAACTCGACAATATTGTTTCGATCGTCAGCGATAATTCTCAAGAGTACTTAAAATAAGACTTAAAACTAATACCAACAAATTTATACTAATTTTAATAAACTCAATGGAAATTGCGGTAGGGTGGTTGTGAAAAAACATTTTAATAATTTAAAAAAAATACAAACGTTTATTTTTCACATAGATATTTTGTTAGAATTTGTTCGATTTTGTAATCGTTGTCAAAGAGTACAAGAAGTTCCTTCAAAATATATATGTGAAAAATAAACGTTTTTTTTTTAATTATTTATACTAATTGCAGATTACTTAGGAGTAGTGGGGAGCTTGTGGATCCTAATTCAGTCTGATTATTAACTAAATTTAGTTTTTGGAATATAGATTTTTTGATTTCTATATTTTCTAACATACATAGTTTTTTGCTATTGTGTATATTAGTATGAACGATTTTCGTATTTTTTATATCAAATGAATGGTTCGAATCAATGCAATGTTCTGCGAATCCTGTTTTTATTTATGCTATAATCGTGTTCTTTTAATCGCTTACCAATACCTCTTCCACTCTTTCCAATGTAAATTTCATCACAGTTGTTACAGAACAATTTATATACACCGCTTTTTGATTCCGGAGGTCGTGATGGTTTGTTTTTTACAAGTAAGGTGTTTTTGTTTGTTTCTATGGCTTTAAGATTAAATTGTTTTTAACTTATTTTTAAAATTGTGACTAACGTTGTTTATAAATTTACATAGTACGGTTCTATGGTTACCACATTTGAACTAAATTAATGTAAACAAAGTCTGTACTTTTTTTGTTGATACAAAATATTAAAATAGGTTGTTGTCTTTCTTTTATAACGGAAGCGAAAAGAGCTACTTGAAATATGCATTTCTGATGCCTCTGTCGAATGTGAACCTACTACATAGTTGAAATTGTACGAAACACAGAAAAATGTTTTCTTCTTTTTCCACTACGAAACAAATATTTTTAGAGAAGTAAGTGAACACAGTGAAAAGAACATGTTGTTATATAGAGTTAATAATAAGGCGTTTTCATGTGTATTCACGGAGTATTGCAGGAATTGCATAGGAAATGGAAAAATTTGTGACTTTTATATTTTTTAAAATTACAGCAATGATATACTAACTACATCATTGGGATGCAAGAAACGACGACTCTATAGAAACGGCGTAAGCTAAACAAACAGTAGCGGTTCGTTGAAATTTTATTGTTTTTTTAAAAAATATAACATTTGAAAATTTCTATGCAGTTTTAGATTCAGTATTACCAGAAATTGTGGGCGAAATATAATTTTCGAGTCCCATCTTTCTTTCTCTTTAGCTAAAATGGGGATGTAAAGTGTAAATTTAGTAGTGGTGAATTATTTTTTTCCAATTGTTCATTTAAAAGTACATTTTTATATTTATATCTAATAATTTCCATGCTTTCTAGTAAATTGAGTTTATAGCTTTTGCTTTCAGTGTGTAAAATAGTATATTCGTCATTAAATATATGTTTTTCATAAATTAAGTGTGATGCATAATGAGAATTATTTTTAAGTTGTTTAAATGAATTCATATGTTCTTTTATACGTTTTTCAAATGATCTCCTCGTTTGCCCTATGTAAATTTACACTTTACACCCCCACATTAGCTATGTAACCTGATATATAAATAGAATAAGCCTGTGTTAATTTTAAAAACTTATGTATCTTTTAATGAAGCCACAAAGTGGCGAAACAATTCTCCAGATAATTAAAAAGCGTGAAAGTTTAAAGTGTTTTATTTATTATAAATTGACATACAGATGATTACTAAAATTAAGAACTACTCGCTGCTATTTAAGTAATTACAAATTGAAAAGTAGAAGGGGGGAGTTATAGGTAGTTAGTTCTAATTGATTGTTAACTAAGTCAAGGTTATTTAATATAGCTTTCTTAATTTCATAATTTTCTAAAAGAGACAATTTTCTTGACTTGGGAATGTTTGAATGTAGAATTTTGAAATTATTTAAATCTAGAGAATGACCTAACTCAATAAAATGTTCAGCTATCTCACTGGAATTACATTTTTTGTTTCTTATAGCCGCATCATGTACTGAAATGCGTTTACTGAGCGCCCTGCCTTACTGTCCAATGTAAGTAGCGTCACGAGTGTTACAAAAAAAAAACTTGATAGACACTCGATTATACAGACTGGGGAACACTAACTTTAAGATTACATATCATTAAACTAAGATTAGTGGAGTTAGTTTCGATTATATTACAGTTGAACTTATTTTGTAAAAGATACTTGTATTCATAGCTGAAATTATTAACATATTTGATAGGACAAAAGATAATTTTTTGTTGAAAGGGAAGAACTGTTGTACAATATGGTAGAAACTTGTTTTTTCAACTTCTTATTTAGTAATTTATCAATAGTCAAAAGCAAATATTTAATAGTTGATAACCCTGTATTGAAATCTGTATTTGATAAATGTATGTTAATCAGTCTATTTAGTAGGGAATGAAATACTGAATGCTTTGCTTGTTTGGGATGTGAAGAATTTGCCAGTTGTAGTAGGTTTACGAAAGGCGATACTAATTTTTGTACCGCACTCATAATTTACATTCAATGTTTTTTAGAATTTTGACCTTAATAAGGCATAAATGTCGTTGCCTTTTCTAAAGAATAGGTGCCGCTACTGTGGCCAATAGGTATGTAGCTGGCAGTAATTTTGTTTTCGAGAATGATGAGAGATCCGGTAAATGCGCGATATCTGTATTTTATTCCTGCAAGGAAAATCGTCCCATTTTCCAACACTCGTAATTGTCTCCCGACACCTAGTTTAATGTGGACCTGTTTTGCAACTAAAATCTTAAGCTTTTCACTTATTTGCCTACCAAACTGTTAAATATTCATCTTTCTACCAGAACTGGAAACTTCATTGTTTCGTTTCCAATTTAATATTCTCGTTCTCTTTGCTATTAAGAACAGTTTCGGTGTCAACAATAAAAGAAACCCTTTCTATTTTGAAGCTTATTTACACAAAAGCATAAAAATAAACTAATTTTTCATTCAAAATTGCACAAATAATAATTATGTTCAATTGTATCAGCCTTTACTATATGGAAATTGGGATTCATAATGAGTAATTTAATATCGAATAATAACACATCAAAATTTCTACTAAAACATTTATTCTCTTAACAATTGTTTCACCCTACAAGGGCATCTTCAGAAGAAGTGATATTACAAGTTCATACCAGAGTATCTAATATTTATACAAACTGTATTCTATTTCATTTACAATTATTCCATTATTTTCAATATGTTTTTTACTTTCCATTCTAAAATATCAAATCTTTTTTCTTTTTCTCGTTTATGTAAAATTTTTACGTTACCATCTACATTAAATTCATAACTATTGTTTTTTATACGATTTATAAAATTAAATTTTCATTATAGTTTTTATTGAATTCTTTTTTTAAAAGATCGGTCTGTTTGTTCTATGTACAGTATATTACATGTATTACAATTTAGTTTATAAACTCTACATTAGTGCATTTTTTCTGTTTTGTCTTTGTTATTTACAATATATTTGGATAATTTATTATAAGTTCTAAATGATACATAAAAATTATTCTTCTTTTTTATTGTTTTTGAAATTTTATATATTTATTTACGTAGGTAATACTTCAAAGATATAATAATGTATAATAAATGTTTTAGTGGAAATTTTGTTTCGTTATAATTCGAAATTAAATTTTTCATTAATAATAATGTTACTTTTGAACTATTTATTTCAATTATTTTTTGTCAACCAATTATGGATAATGTTAATAATAATAATTGATGAAAATGAAATAAATTCTTTGTTTTGTATTTTCTCATGCGAAATCATTTGATATTTCGAACACGTCGAACCTTAATAGGATTACGTATATTGAGTTTTCGTTTTGAAAACGTTAATACATTCATACATATTATGTAGGAATGCAATTTTTTTAAAGCGTTTAGGTGTGTTATTATCAGTTTTCAATTTATCGTGCTAAAAACTTATTAATAACCCTTTCAGAAACAAAATCAGTTCAGGAACTCAACTTTTATCGCAAATGGGTTAATCTCGTTTTTAGTTCATTTAATTTTAATTTCGGTAAAAGGTTATTGATCTTTTACTTTAGAATTTTCTACAATCACTAAAAAAACTCTTTCCTAAACGCAAAAGCGCCTAAATTTCACTTATACATATAAATAAAAACGGAATTGAAATGTTCATTAAGTTGAATTTTAGTGGTTGTATTATATTAGTATGGATCGTTATTTATTATTTGTTTACATTTATTTAAGTGGTTTTAACAATGAGAAAAAAACAAACACCCTTTTAAAGTTTCAAAATTTTCCACAACGACGGTTTCACCACACTGTGGCTTCATCAGGTGGATGAAATACAATAACTCAATTAACTTTTTGTGTTTCATTCCCACTAGCTACTCGTGCTGGTGGGCGGGCAGTCCCTCCGACCTACACTGTAGTGCAAAGCCGGAGGGTAGGGCGTAAGGCCCTCTTCAGCCTCCTGTCAGGAATCGTGGGAATGGGTGGGTGGTGTGGTTAGGGAGAGAAAGATAAGATGGAGGAAATGAGGACAGAAGTGGAATATTACTGCCCCAGCATTTGCCTAAAGGATCCAAGGAAACCACAGAAAACTTGGAGCAGAGTAGCTGGACCTGGGTTCGAACCGGTGACCTCCCGAATGCTAAGCAATGATCTAGAGCACTAGACCACGCCGTTCGGTTCAATTACATTCTACAAACCTTATATACTACATACAAAACTAAGGAGGGGGTTTAAAACATAAATTTAATAAAGCGGAGTTATTCATATTTAGTTGATTGTTCAGTAACATTCGTAATTTATTATAATCATTAATTTCTAAACTTTCTTAATTAATATAATACAAATTAAGTGAGATCGTGACTGATTCTTGTGAAGCTCTTCACATATCAAGCATTTTCTTTTAAACTTTCTAAACATGTTTGTCAAACTTTCGAATGAATTTTCAAATTAAGAAAGGAAAAGCTGTAAAGGACTTAGCAAGCAACAACTTATATACCTGCTAACGATAAAGGTATTCCTTATGAATATGCCAACTGCTTTATATTCTACACAACAGGAATATTAATTAACCTCTAAAACTATTTACTAGCGTTCATAAAATAATGTGAAACTTATGTTTGTAGTTGAAAACTTTAGATGAGTACGATAGAATGCAACAATTAGATCACTTGCAGTAGCTACTTACGCTTAGCGACGTTCATGATGCTCAAACCATTTTGAAGTTTGTAAGCCCACTTCATTTTACCAGACAAACCACATATGAAAACTTTACTTGAAGTTTAGATGAACTTATTTTACAAGCTAACCAGAACACAACACAATACGATAAATAAAAAAATATTTAAATTGTTTAGTTACAGGTTTAGATTAGATGATCACACGTTTTGTTTGGAATCGTGTTTTAGTGTTTTTGCCTTAAAGTTAGTTATCTGCCAAACGGTAAATTTCCCTGCAGTTGGCAGCTTTCGGTACTGATATCCGTTTTAGGGAAAAACCACGAAGCCCGTAGTCCCTAAATAGCTCGAAGCTGAATTTTATGTAGCGGCTTGTTCACCACTTCAGGAGTAAGGGACCACAAGAATGCAGTCTCTTCACGAGACTATTATATGACCAGGCACAACAGAAAAGGAAAAGCGTAAAGTTTTAATATCCCGTCAGGATTTACATATGATTTACGTACTCCTTTTAGACGAAGATAAAGTAACGCTATTTCACCGGAAGGGTAAGAAACCCTACGGAGTACGGTGCTGGCCAACTTAAATGAAATATTAACGGTAAGCGCAAATTGAGTTCCACAATTAAAAAGTGATCTACAATGTCGACACAAAACATCAAAATGTTTAGTTCGTAAATTCAACTCAACATACCAATATTTTCCATTATTTCTATACAACCGCGCAAATCAAATAATATCGGCATTGTGTGACAACTGAATACAAAAAGACAGTGGCATTGTGCCATATTGAACTCATACACAACGCAAAATTATGTCACGGTATTTTCAAAAACGACAACAAAGGGACATTTGTGCTAGATTTTGAGGAACTAGTACATTGATGTGTTGTGTGACAACGCTTTGTGGTCAGGTATTAAAACAATAGAACATTTTATTGTCCAATCTGAGTTTACTCATTGCCACGGCACGCATAATGTGTTGTGTTTTTTTCAAAGAAAGTGCCCGGTAGGAATTTTTCCGTGTGGTTATTTTTGGTTGTGCCACGGCACTGGCTGTTTCCGACAAAGCCATGGCGAGAAGTATACGTTGTGGTCATTTTATGCAGTGCCATGGTAAAAATTTTTGCGTTGTGGTTATTTTAGACAATGCCACGATGATAATTACACTTTGTGGATATTTGAGTTAATGTCATCAAACAAAATTTGCGTTGTGGTTATTTCGGACAATTCCACGTTATGGCAAAATTATGCGTTGTGGTTATTTTAGACAATACCACGACGATAATCACGCTTTGTGGATGTTTGAGTCAATGTCATCAAACAAAATTTGCGTTGTGGTTATTTCGGACAATACCACGTTATGGCAAAATTATGCGTTGTGGTTATTTTAGACAATGCCACGATGATAATTACGCTTTGTAGATATTTGAGTTAATGTCATCAAACAAAATTTGCGTTGTGGTTATTTCGGACAATTCCACGTTATGGCAAAATTATGCGTTGTGGTTATTTTAGACAATGCCACGATGATAATTACGCTTTGTGGATATTTGAGTCAATGTCATCAACAAAATTTGCGTTGTGGTTATTTCGGACAATTCCACGTTATGGCAAAATTATGCGTTGTGGTTATTTTAGACAATACCACGATGATAATTACGCTTTGTGGATGTTTGAGTCAATGTCATCAAACAAAATTTGCGTTGTGGTTATTTTGGACAATACCACGTTATGGCAAAATTATGCGTTGTGGTTATTTTAGACAATACTACAATGATAATTACGCTTTGTGGATGTTTGAGTCAATGTCATCAAACAAAATTTGCGTTGTGGTTATTTCGGACAATATTACGTTATGGCAGAAATTATGCGTTGTGGTTATTTTGGGCAATTCCAAGGCAAGAATTTTGTGTTTTAGCTGAAGTCTAAGAGTTTCAAAGCGTTGTAATTGATTTGTTTAATCCAATGAGCTTACAATTTTCGAAATGAAATGCAATTGGGGCAGGTTTTGCTTCAGAAGACAGGTGTTTTTCTCTCAGATTGTAACAAAGGTACATACGTGTATATTGGATTATATTGCTTTAAAAGTATCGACGGTGTTTTATATCATTTGGACCGTTAGAAATATCCGGATAAAATGGTCGTAGATGGTCTATGCGAGAGTTCACCCCCACGTGAATTTATATCCCTTCGATCCTGTCCGTGTAGGGACGTGATTATCTACCGTGATTGTATCAAAGGTGGCTGACAGTTTCCGGGTGAGTCGGCTGCGGTCGTGTTTAATCGGGACGTCGGGACGCTGTAGTGCCGACGTCGAATTCAGTTTAAACTTCAAGCAAAGCCAGTGCGTTTTCAACCTTTGAAGACGACATAACCTTTGAGGATTTTCCTCTACGAGGAAAGGTAACACGCGTCGACGTGGATATTTATTGTCCTTTTTTCCTATCTGCTTAAAATAACTAATTTTAAATTGTACAAAGTAAATATAATTAATCGTAGAGAGAATTATTTTAAAATGATAATATTCGAATCGAGAGTTGAAGGTAATTTTAGTGCTATTAACAATAATATATCCGAAATAAATAAACTCACGTTCGTTTAAGTATAAATTGTTGATATAGTGGAAGTTGGTCAACCATGCTACAGAATAGTTTGACGAATCAACTATAATTTGCTGTCTATAAGAACCTCTACAACAAATAAATATAAGTATGTACCAAAATGTATATATAAGCATCATTTTATTTATACAAATTTGGGAAATATTGATATGTACCTAATACAAAGTTTAATTTGCAGGATGACTCACCTTTTATTGCTGCTGTTCTGTCTTATCATGTGCAGGACTTATGGTAAGAATGTAATTTGATTTGTTATAATTTTCATTATGATCAACTTTTTATAAATACGAAAAATAAGCGTTTGCTACTGCAGGTATCCTTTGTATGGTTGGCAACTATAAAAATTTTATTTTATGCATCTGTATCGAATTACAAAATAAACGACTAGCGCGTAAAATTTACGATATATTGATCGTAAAATAAAACTGCAAGAATTGAAGAACTTGGCTTTATTGCTCTTTGAACTCTCAACTTTAATACATGCATACCATTCGCAAATAAATATATATCACTGCGCTCAATGATTTTTTTAGTATGTTAAGTCAGTGAAAGAAACCATTTGACATTTTCTCCTTCTTTTTCCGAAAATATTGAAAGAAGATAATGAAACCAATAGAGAGATTCTTGTAGTTTGTAGCAAATTTATGGATTTCATAGTTTCTTGTGTTGGGGATAAAGCGGCATGGTACGGAACCTTCGGTGCGAAAGTAGACCATAATAATATCACTTTTTGAATGAATAGTGGCAGTCGAACAAGATTATGCTTTAATAAAAATATATTGTTGCCTATTTAATTTATGAGCTTGTCCGAAAATGAAATTTGACTGTTTCGGTTTAAGAAAGAGTTAAAGGTGTCATTGAATAGACGTTCGTTTGAAATATCGAAAAAATTAGATTGAATTTTTAGTTATATTCACGAAAAATGATTCGCTGCCGTAGCATGGAGTGTTAGGAATACAAAGAGGTTTTAAATAAGAGGTCACCCGACTCTGCTTTCTCATTTTAAAAAATGAGGCATCTTGACTCCTGATCTCGATTTCTGGAGACAGGGACATAAATCAACTATCAAAAAATTGAAAAGTTTTTCTTGCCCTAAAAATTTTTTGTTGCTGACGATGGTTTTCTTTTCGCCAGCACAGTTACGCAAATGAAAAATGACGATAATACCGATATAGACAGTAACGCAAATATAGAAACATTTTTTCAATTATTCTTAACAGTACATTTAGTGACAGTTTCATTCGTCAATTTTCTTTTCTTTAAACAACCATTACTTATTAAACAAATCAACAGAAACGTCACGTCCTTCACTTTACGTATGCTTTTTTCTAGACACTTCTTTCAGTTTTTTTAAAATTCAACTAAAAAGAAAAATAACGCGTCATTTCCTTTAAAGGAAAAACTTAAAGTGCAAAATAGTATAGTAATAATAAATAAATAAAAGAACAACATGAAATTGTACTGTACTTTTGTACTTTGAGTGAGTAATTACTATATATATATATATATATATATATTTATATTTATATATGTACATAAGGTATATAGGACTTTGTGGAGCATTCAACGATTTTATGCTTCGGTTAATTCTTCCTTTTACAACCTTGTTCTATTCTTTCTTAGTGTAATACCGAGCAGTTTCTACCTTGTTGCTGTGGTTCTGGAAAATTAAACGTCTGTTTTAATACATACAGAAATTTTCACGGCATAGTGGAAAATTCTTTTTCCATTATGGAAATGAGTGTTAATACTAGATCTCCTAATGGGTATAAACTGAATAGGGATTTTATTTTTATTGGGCTGCTTGCAATTCTTACTGTTGTTCCGCATTTTGTTTTTTTTATAAGAACGAAAAACAAAAAATTGGTTCCACAAAAGGAAATTGTAGAAGAACAAAAGGCCGCTTGTAAGAGATATAAATTTTATAACTACCCCTTGTTTTGTCCGATTTTTCCATGATCATATTATATAGAGAACACAAAATTCAACAAAGCAGAATAATAACAAAAACCAAATGAATTTATTCGGCGCAACATTTGACATATATGTAGTCAATGCAGAAGATAATAATTAGGTTTTTAATCATTTAATTGATTCGGTGTTCGGTTAATATCGTACTTTCTGTATTACTCGTGAATTTAAACAATATTAAAAATTTCGACGGTGCAGGGTTTTTGAAGCATGTTTGAATACGTAATCAGTAAGAAAACACAATAAAAAACTAACACCTATATTTAAACGAAGAAAGAGAAACGAAGTAATGTTCACAAATTTATTTATTTGAAACTCGACAATTGTTTCGAGCTTTACCCATCATCAAGAGTAATACAATACTAAAGTAAAATGTGTAACAAAAAATGTTATATATATATGCTAATTAACCTAACTAAGTTCACTAAGTAAGTGTGGAGAAGAAAAATTACCTAGTTCTAATGGTCTAATTTACTATATTTGAGTTATTTCTAGACTTTCTAGCATTGAAAGTCTTTTGAATTTATTAATGTTCGTGTGTAACAATTGTACATTATTTAAATTGATTTTATATTCTATTCTATTCTCTACAGTAAAACTATACTAAACGTATTGCCTCAGTTATTTTGTACAGTGGCATGTTTGTCAATGATAACGCGGTATTATTACTACGATTATTGTTTCAGGTTATCATTGTTCTTCCGTCATTAAAAAAAGCCGCTTTTTACGGTGTATTTTCGGTTTTAAATAGTTTAGTTTGAAGGTATTAGGCGAATTAGTGAGTAGCTCCTGATCAAACTGAAATTGATGTTTGCACGTGAACATAGATTTTAATGATGGATTCATAGTTTACATTGAATTGTAGCAAATGTGCTTTTGTTGTTACAAGTAGTAAATGCGTCATCCATTGTCAGATCATTTACCGTTATTACTATTATGCTTAAATATACATGCCTGTATGGTACACTCATTAAGCAATGAGGATTTTCATTATAATTAGCAATGTTATGTATGCTTGTACGTATTTCGACCTAAATTTAATGGAGAAACGTGTAAAGCATCGCTAGCACTAATATCTATAATATATTTTTTTAATTTACCAGTGATGTTGCCGATGACGTAAACATAATATTTCAATATCTTTTTCAGTAAGTAGTAACCTAATTTGGAAAACAAATCTTATAAGTTAGATTACCGTTTATTGATTTATAAAGAAACATTCATGTTAAATAAGATGGAGTCTACTGTTGCTTGATTGAGATTCATTTTAAATAAAATAAAATAAAACACACGTTGTTAAATCTCAATATAATTTTAAAAATACTTTACAATTGTTTCGTCACTTTGTGACTTCTTCAGAAGTATACGAATTACTTAAGTGCTATTACAGATTTTGTCCTTAAATACTATTTGTAGAAGCGGGGGTGGGGACATTAAAAATATTTAGTAAGGGCGAAATACTTACATCTACTTGTTCGTTAATTAACAAATTGCTATTTTTAAATTTGTTTATTGTTAAGTTTTCGAGAAGTGACAGTTTAAATGGTTTATTTTCTAAATGTACAACTTCAAATTCTTCATTAAATTCATCACTTACATTATAATAATCATGAATTTAATGAAGAATTTGAAGTTGTACATTTAGAAAATAAACCATTTAAACTGTCACTTCTCGAAAACTTAACAATAAAAAAATTTAAAAATAGCAATTTGTTAATTAACGAACAAGTAGATGTAAGTATTTCGCCCTTACTAAATATTTTTAATGTCCCCACCCCCGCTTCTACAAATAGTATTTAAGGACAAAATCTGTAATAGCACTTAAGTAATTCGTATACTTCTGAAGAAGTCACAAAGTGACGAAACAATTGTAAAGTATTTTTAAAATTATATTGAGATTTAACAACGTGTGTTTTATCTTATTTTATTTAACATTCATGTTATTTCATGAGTGATTTTTTTAAAGAACTAATACTTATATTGCCCATATCCAATATCTTTCATATTAATTTTGAAATATTACGACCAAACTGTTTTTAGGATTAAAAAGGTAATCAGCCGGTAACTGTTGGTGAAACATTGTAAACATTGAAGCGCTTCAAGTGTATTATTTTATATTATATTTTTAGGAGTTCACATTTATCTTCCTGTAAAAATAATTTTTTTTCTACCCAACTTAAACTCGACTTTTGTGTAGTGTTGTGATATAATAACCGAATTTCAGTGAATCCTTCCAACTGAATAAAAATTGTATTTTACAAAAGAAATACACCGAAGAAAATATTTAAAAGAAAATTATGTCAAACAGGCAACTTCCTTAAAGGTCACTTAAGAACTTGTAACATTTCAAATTTCTATATTGTTCGAATATTCGATAATTTATCAACAAGAGGTAGTTTGATTAATAATTTTTGTTGGTAAGTAACTTTCATGTAATGTAGACGAAGTTTCACTGTCATTGTGGTCTACGGTATACTTCGTGTATACAGTTTACGAACTTTGACGTAAGCAGGGTACGGTGGTTTTCCTTTAAGTTTCAATGTATGTAGTTTAGTGAATATACTTAAAGGTAGAGGTAAATATCATTACTTTGAACACGTTTAGATTTAATGCTAAAAAGAACAGAAACTGTGTTTTTTTGTTTTTGAAGAATGTCATAACTGCCGAAACAAGCAAAATTCAAACAGTTTTTTCATTCGTTATAATTTCTTTATATATATTTTTATTAAAACACCTTAATATATTAAACCCTATTTAGTTGACTTTCACAGCTAATAATCTCAAACAATAGAACTTTAAAATATTTAATTCCACCACCATACCCAATAATTTTCACATTGAACTCAATTTATAACGTTAAAGAAATTGTATTTTGCGAACAAATCGTTTAACGTTTTCTTCGATCTTTATGTTGTGGTTATGTTTATTTGCAGTCTAATTTTCATCTTGAAGTAAATTTAACACGCCCAACGTTGTGGTCAAATTGTTGTTTCCTTAGTTCCTTTGAAAAGGAAAATTAAAAACAGGATAAATTAATGATGGCCCTGTTAAGAAGAATTGGAACTTAAGCAAGACCTGAAGAATCAGATGGATTTTGTGGAGTTAAAATATATGTAACTTGTAACGATTGTGCGGATGGGTACTTCTGAAATATTATCGTAATATGTAAAAACGAAGAAAAAAATGCTTTTTTAATGTTTCAATGAGATTAGTAAGACAATGATAAATACTTTTGTATTATTTGTAGTCTGTTTATTAGTTGATAATAAATAATAAAATTATTTCACCGGTGCACAGATGTGCCACTTCTTTTGATTCCTATGGGGGAATCGATGCAATAAACGGACTTTGTGTTTTAAAAGTTTATTACACCCAAACTATTTACAACTATATAAACACTAATTTTATTGTACGCCGTTACGAAAATACTAAATGACTATAGATTATGATTTATTATATAAAACTATATGTTATTAAATACTATATGTTTAGAGAGAGATCTTGGTATGATTGGTGCTATATGTTAACGTATTAAAATGATCTCTGCTAAAAATGTTTGATGTTCAATATGATTGAATGATGAATTGATTCTGCAATTGAATGTAGAAGTAATTATTTTAACATGAATTTAAGAACCGCTCCCCAGAGGAGGGGGTGGTTCCGATGCACCGACACTTGAACCAACAAAAAAAAGGAAGGGAAACGTAAACATACAAAAATGGAACATTGCAAGCTATGTGTCGGTGCATCATCTATTTCCTGGAAATAGACCGATGGGTCAAAAAATTACCCCCAATAAATCTATCGACTAATTTAACTTTAAAAGAACATTTGGAAATAATGAAAATATAATACAATAGGCCTAAACGGCAATGCCAAGAAGGGAAAAAATATGACACATACAAAAACCATAAATTGCAAAAGGAAGGAACAGACAGCAAATGCACATGACAATACAAAAATTACAAAAAATCAGAGAAGTAAAAAATGCATGACTAATAAGGCTAATATGTTACAAAGACAAAAAATAAAAAGATGAATATATGCGAACATACTCTTTGTAGTCTTGAGAAAGTTACTAACTTGTCGAAATGTATGTAAAGTCTTATTGAACTCTCTCTTTCTTCGTTTTTACTTAAAATATATGTTTTTCTTTTTTGCTTTGATCGTTGCTTGATGCACTAGTTATTTCGTAATCATGTAGCATTAGCTGTCAAGAAATTCTTCTTTGAGATCCTGCAAATAAGCTAGTAATAACGCGTTCATTTCAACATTTCCCGCTTGCAGCAAATATGAGAGGTTTTCCCATTAAAAGTGGTAGAGTCTTAATGTTTCAAATAAGAAATTCAACGAGTAGTAAATCTCGCAACTGCGAATATAAATATTCCGTACTTATATCAAAAGAAACAGAAACAAATGTTGAGAAAGATTTTCAGTTTCATACGAATTACAATTGAAATATCCGGATGATTTGATATTGAATTATTTTTACAGCTGTAATTCCGAATTGAATACAATGCACTCGGTCGTTAAAGGTGTGATGGATATTTAATCACCTGAATCTATACAAAACCTGCTTCACAAGTATATATCTCATACATGTACTTATAATAGATACAATACATATGTGAATAGGTCATTATAACGATGTGCCATGGGGATTGTGCGTGTTGCAGAACTAGGAAACAATAATTGTCGATGAATTTATATTGATAAATGTTTTAGGATAAATAAATAATTCACTGAAAGTACCAATGTTTCTATTGTCGAAGGTATGATTACAAAAGGTTTTTATCATTGTAATTGGGACTTTGATCGTTTATCAGTTTCAAACTTTCCAGAACAGGTTTTTTTTATTAGGAACTGTGCATGGTTACATTTATCTATATGACGCTGATTATATTTTATGATGGACAGTTTTTTATTCTTGCTTTTATTTAATTAATGAAGTGTCTTTGAAATCGTGTACGATGTTGGTTTAAAAAAATGAATTTTTTGTTGTAAGTGAACTCAAAAATTGCTGAAAATGTGGACTTTTACATCCCATTGATAAAAAAATAATCATAAAAAAGAAACGAATGTTCCGTAAAATATATAGAGTGTTTCAAAAAATAGTGTCACTGCAAGGACATTCTTTTGCATTGACAATTTATTTATTAAGTAAAATATGGAGTGGTTGCAAGTGTACTTCACCTTTTTCACACAGGCTGTTAGACTTAACGTGAAAACATTAAGAAAGTGATTAGCACTGTTGTGCCTTAATGCCAGGGAAGCTGTTCTATCCCTTGGCTTTACATTTTCAAAGGCCTTTTCATCGGAGATGATGATGGATGTAAAACGCTTTCTCTGTACCGAAAGGCATATCATTATTGGCTACGGAATATGCTTCCTACTATATAACATGGACACCTTAAAATTGTTACGCGAACGCAATTTTTTACACTAATAATATTGATCGAATTACAAAAGAACAACTAATTTTATTTTACATTCCTAAAACACTACATACAACAAGTAAAGAAGCAATGGAATTGGCTTTTACTTGGTGAAAGTTATTCATAATTGATTAAAACAAACACAAACTTTCACAGAAACTTATTAATGTCAACAATTGTTTCGCTAACACAGTAGCTTCTTCAGGATATAAATGATTATTATTATAATTATATCCTGAAGAAGCTACTGTGTTAGCGAAACAATTGTTAACATTAATAAATTTCTGTGAAAGTTTGGGTTTGTTTTAATCAATTTTAATCACAAGTAAAGAAAATAATTAGTGATTCATTAATGAAAGTCCTATAATAAAGTGTATCTTTGAAATATTTAAAAGTTTGAAGTAAAAGATGCTTATGACATTTTTTTACATTTTTCCAAACTAACTAAGAAGATAATTAGCCGAAAACTCTTGGTGAAAATTTTTATAAATATAGATATAAAATTAATTACCTAAAGAAAAGTTTCACTAATTTATTAAAATCACTCGATGTACATATCGCCTTTTTATGGAATCGGCAGGAGAATGACTAAAATTGAATATGGGTATTTTGAGTAACAAACAAACACTGGGTTGTTTATTATTCTTTAAAATATTGTTTCAACCCTTTCGGGTCATTCTCAAGTGCTATGAAGTTACTAAAGATGTAAATAATGTAACAGACTTATATAAACGGATGACAATAAGCAATGGGACAAATAAACTGCAGGTAGTGGTTATCTAATAACAGCGGAGAATCCAAAGTGAACATTTCAATTTGATTATTTACAATATTTTGCTTATTATTAATGGCTTTCTTAATTTCCAAAGATTCGAGTAAACTCAATTTACGACCTTTTTGTGCAGAATGTAAAAGTTCAATCGAATTAGTTTTTTCAAATTATGTTTGAAATCTAAGCAATGTTGAGCTATTCCTGTATTATTCTTTTTTTCCGTATGGAAAGAATATGTTCTTTAAGTCGAGTTTTCATTGCTCTACCTGTCTGTCCTAGGTAAAAGGCTGTGCAATCTTTACAGTACAATTTGTAAACGCCGCTTTTATCTATTGAATTTGTTTTATTTTTGTTGTTACCTAACAGACTTTTTAAATTAATTTTGTTGACTAAAATTGGTGTAATATGCAACTTGATTAGAAGGTGTCTAATTTTGTATCCGACTTGTTTTAAGTATAAAGGCATATTTCATATTTTCAGGAATTAAATCAGGAAGGAGACCGTTGTACAGTTTAATTTCAATAAGTTTGCGTTGTTTATTTTGATTTATATTGATGGAAATCTATTTTATAATTTTCAATTCTTTTTCAAAGTTGTTTTTAGAAAGGGGTAACATTATTAATCTGTGTAAAAAACTATTAAAAGCTGCCATTTTGACTACTACTACCACTTTTTTTAATTTCTAAGATTTCATAACGCCCTAAATCTTTTCCCCCCTGTATATGGTGCAACAGTTTCAAATTATTTTTATTGATAGTATCATCTATCAAAAGTCCCGAACAATTTTTGTTGTTTATGGCGTTTTGTATGTGTTCACTGCAGTGGGTGGAAATTGATCTTTTGCATTTTCCTATGTATATAGTTGAACATACACACCACATTTCTCGATATCGTCACGTTTCATATTTAATTTATTATTGACCAGAAGTTTACTTAAATTTGAATTATTGAGATGGGTTGGCTTTACATTAAATTGCCTTCTAGACTCTATGTTAATATCTACCACTTAAGCACTCTAGTATTTGAGGAAATCGCTGTAGAAAAAACATTAGTATTTATTAATCATACTCTTCATGATGCCATAAGAAGGCGAAATGTACATCGAGTGATTTTAATAAATAAGTGAAACTTCTCGATGTGTAATTGATTTTCTATCTATATTTAAAAACTAATGTTATGCTTAAATATTAGATAACGGCCTTTAGTAGTTTGGTCATAGGTTAAAAATTCTTGGTTAATAGAGCTTTACTTATTTCAAAGGTTTACAGTAAGTTTAATAATTTGCTTTTGTTATTATTATTTAGTAGTTTAATGTTATCTAAGTTTATGGTATGGTTTTCTGGTATACAATATTCAGTGAAACCAGTATAATTGATTTTTTATGCTCATTAATTCTTCATTGTAGAGCTCTACCCATCTGTCCAATGTAATTTTAAATACATCTGTGAAATTACCAAGTGTCTTTTACATTTAATCTATTTCACAATGTTTCACCAAGTGGCAAATTACCGTAGTATTTCAATTATTTAAAAGTTTGTTGATTTTATAATTATTATTTAGAAAATTCCGACCAACGTTACAATTAATAATTTGTTTAAAGTAAACAAATTCTGGTTGAATGTGAAGTTCTTTTAGTTTTGAAATTACTGAAATTGAATTGAATTGAAATCCTGGGAACATGCTACTTCTTATAACAAATAATTTGGAAACTTTAATATTATTTTTGCAATATAACAATATTGATTAAATTGCAACTGAAACATCTGAGGCTTGTGATTTTCTAGCCGGCTATTTTGTACCTAATAACATTCGAGAATTCAAATTAAGAGTAAAATACAAAGAGATTTATAATAGCATCATGACTGGATGAAAATTGGTGGATAATATTAACTTTTTAATATCGAAGCCTTTTATAACACTAGCAAATTCAGCCTTATTGCTTGTTACACTTTTTATGAACTTTCAAAAGCCTAAAATACAATTTTGCCCCTGTTACTGGCTAAATATATCAATAGCACTATGCCTTATCCAATTTCAACTAATTTTTAGTTTAGAAAACATGATCAAAATTGCGCTCTATACCTATATTCTTTGTTTCCCGTTTGTATGTTAGATTGGAGATTCAAATTTCAAATTGATTGAATTGGTTCTAGAACTAGGTGGCAGCTTGTTTATTCGTCTATTTTCGTTGAAATAGCTGCAAACAAATTGAATAACGTAATACTGGAGAACTTTTGAAAATATGTTTCTTGGAAGTTAGTGCAAAAGTCATTCCCTACAGTACTGCAGTTTTCACAAAAAGAACTTCTTGGTTATATACATGTACAAACTATGGAACTCTAAATAAGTACAGCCGGCACAAATGCAAATGAAGGAATGTTAATATACAGAACAAAAATGGAACGACACAATTTACGTAGGTAAAAAACTGTTGGATATAGATATGTAATGATACTCACACTCGTGTTTTTAAATTTATATTTGTTTATTAACTGAATCGAGGAAGATTTTAATTCTTGTAACTCCATAATCACGACGAAATTAAAGTTGCAACACGTTTATTGTATAACCAGAATGATCATTTCGCCACACTGTGGCTTCTTCAGGTGGAAGAAGTTGACTAAACTTAAAATTAAAAAAACTTTTTTGTGTTTCATTCCCACCAGCTATTCGTGCTGGTGGGCGGGCAGTCCCTCCGACCTACACACTGTAATGCAAAGCAGGAGTTTAGGGCGTAAGGCCCTCTTTAGCCTCCTTGCAGGAATCGTGGGAATGGGTGGGTGGTGTGGTTAGGGAGAGAAAGATGAGACGGACGAAATGAAGACAGAATAGAAGTGAAAGTTTATCTGTGGAATATTACTGCCCCAGCATTTGCCTAAGTGATTCAATGAAACCACAGAAAACTTGGACCAGAGCAGCCCGACTCGAGTTCAAACCGATGACCTCCCGAATGCTAAGCAATGATCTAGAGCACTAGACCACGCCGCTTAGTAATTTAATACAATATATTATATACTAAAATTATAAATAAAATGGCAGGGGTAGAACTGAGTATTACATGTTAAAATTTTTAAAAGTGATGATTTATTTACATCAAATTGTTCATTTATAATTAGGCCTAAACTATTTAATTTATTATTTTCTAAACACTATAGTAAATTTAATTTCGAATCTTTGTTTTCTGTATGTAAAATTCGAAACTCGTCATTAAAACTATGACAATTAAGAATGGAATGTTCTGCGTATGTGGATTTAGTTGGACTTTTTTTCAAAACGTTTTTCATGTTCTGGTATCCTATTTTTAAGTGATATGCCCGTCTGGCCTATGTTGGATTTGTTATATGTTACATGTTACAAGAAGCCACAGTGTGGTGACATGATCATTGTGGTTATACAATAAACGTGTTGTAACTTAACTTTGTGTTTAATTTCGTCGTGATTTGTTTATTAGTTGGATTTAATCATTCAATACGATACGATCTAAAACAGTAAATACCCCAAACACATAATTTTAAATCGGTTGTCACCTTTATTTTTATGAGTTAATCTTATGGATTAGTAAGTTGTGAGTGGCTTGGACGATAACAAAGTGCGGAGGGGGCACTTTCGTGCATTGTGTTAGGTTGCGGATATAATTGGTTGTAGAGGGTGTTAGATGGGATAAATTCTGTGTGAAGTTAATACTGAGCAGTAAACAGTGGCGGTTTTAAAACGGCGTTTAATCTAAAATGGCCAGTGGTAGTGTTTATCAATTCCCTCAGCAATTTTACTATTGGGGTTAAGCATAGTATAAACCCTTATTATGTTTTAGTGCTCTCGGAGGGTAATCTGCAGCTTTAGCGACTGGGGCTGTTAAATCCGTATTTGCTAGTGGGAAAGTAAATTTGCGCGTCCATGTACTCTCTAAGGCAAATAATATTTTTTAGTGCTTACTCCGTGCCAGCTTTACCGAATTAGACTACACAACGAACCTAAGGTATACATCAACTGACGCTACGCAAACGTAAAGTGAAATTACATTTAATTTGAACATGAGTGGATGTGTGTCTATGTTACATTTTGTTCACTAAACAACAACGGGAGTTGCTCACCTTTGAAGAAATTATTTCATGCACCCCGTGAATTGAACAGCGTTCGTGAAAATTAAGTAAATTAAGTAAATTAGTGAAACTGGCACCCCGTAACAATTACCATAGTTGCACCCGTACCACAACGGATTGAAAACTATAAACCGTTTTTTAGCGTTTTAAATAACAACTATTTAATAAACCCTAATATCGTAAATAACAATTTTCATGTACAATAAAGAAACACAACAAGTAACATAAACAAAATAGAAATAAATACTAGTTAATAAACGTATGAAAAAATATATACAAAAGATGAAAAGTACAAACTTGAATTAAAAAAAAAACATAAATGCAACGATAAAAAAAGCAATGTAGACAACTTACTAAAGAGTGGTAGGTTAGGTAGGAGGACCGACCTACACTGTAGTGCAAAGCCGGAGGGTAGGGCGTAAGGCCCTCTTCAGCCTCCTTGCAGGAATCGTGGGAATGGGTGGGTGGTGTGGTTAGGGAGAGAAAGATGAGACGGACGAAATGAAGACATAATAGAAGTGAAAGGTTATCTGTGGAATATTAATGCTCCAGCATTTGCCTAAATGATCCAAGGAAACCACAGAAAACCAGACCAGAGCAGCCGGACCCGGGTTCGAACCTCCCGAATGCTAAGCAATGATCTAGAGCACTAGACCACGCCGCTCGGTAATATTTAGAAAGAATTAACAAAATAAAAATTTTGGGTACATTTACAGAAATAATATTTACAAAATTATGCTTTTTACTGGCAAAGTTTTGTACTTTATTATCTTATCAACTTATTTATTATCAATATAAATATAAATATAAATATGAAATCAACAGAAACAACTACTCCGAGGGCTAATACTCCTACCGGCATTGAATTACACTGTTGATTCCGATGTATTCTTAGACGAAGATATAACAATTTCAAAAAAGAAGTAGTTGTTTCTTTTGATTCCATATTTATATTTATAATATAGCCTGTAAAGGCTTTTCTGCCAACGCCCACCTGATGAGACCCGATAGGTCGAAACCGGGCGTGGGTATGGCTTTCGGTTCGTTGCGCTTACTTGGTAGGACGTGTTCCAAATGTGAGATCTTTGATCTTAATATTTAGACGAATAAGGATTTTATTTCCTTCTTTTTTGAATATATTTATTATCACATCAATCGCTTTACATTTAAAAACTATCTGTCCCATCAAAACGTTAATATAGGCAGTTCTGTTCCAGCCATGCAAAAATGCAAAAGATCGTGTAGAAAATAATGAAGAGGTTTCCATAATTTAAATATTTTATGAATCAAATAATGACGTTTAATAAATTATTATTCTTTTAAAGAGAAAACTGCATGCTACTAAAGACTTTATTCAGTATGTGTTGATGTTATAATGCATGCTTTAATTGTTTAATTAATGAAAGCGATTTGTATTTCGGTTTCCTCAAAGGTGATCTATTCTCTACTGGTCGAAAATAACAGTTCAGAGTCTACAACAAGTCTACAAGTCAACAAGTCAACATAGAAATATATTTCAGTAACAAAAAAAGGAGACATATGTCGTCATTACTAAGATTGTTACTCTCCCTTGGCATTTCCGTTTGTTGGCAGAAAAATCTGTTATTTTCGTTGGATAATAAATTGATTACATTTGTCTCAGTTTGCGAAATGTTTACAAAACGAACCAATTCCTACTCAATTGTAAAGTAATAGTACAATATACACTACTAATTAGTTTAACAAAAAAAAAAAAATGAAAAACACTTCTATTTAACAGAGTTTCTAAGCATTGCTTACTGAAGTAGTAGTTGGATAAACTTCTTGTATGTACAAATGCAATTTCCAAAGCATTATACCCATTTACATGGGTATGGGATAGAATTATTTATATTAAACGAGCGTCCAATTACTTGTGAAAATGTTGCTGTGGTAACAGCGGTCTGAAGTATGCGCGAGTAGTACAGAAGTATAAGCTCCCGAAGTTCAATCGTTATATATAAAATAGTTGAACTATCAATAATGTGGAAATTGTAATATTATTGATTTTTCGGCTTTCAATCGTGTGCAAACGTTTCGTAAACTTTACGGTTCACTTCTTCGTTTCCAACGACTACTGGTCGTCGTAAAAGTCGAAAATCCGTAATAATAAATTAATACCATTGCGAGAACATCAAAATTCAAATTGAAATGTTTATGACTTTCCGGTGTTAATGCGAATTGTCTTTAGGTACTTCGATTGTACTGAAAATTTTCAAAGAACATAACATAATTCGAAAATTGTTTTACTTTGTCTTCCGCTACAGTGGTTTTTTTAAAAAATTGTATGCGTTAAAAAACATTCAGCGTGTATCAATGAAATATCCCAGCTATTGCACTTCGTTCAGCATCAACTAGACACGTAACAATTAATGCACAAAGGGGCTTTTCACCCTTGCAGTTGATACGTTCATACAAACATTTTTTTGAAACAACCTACGTACGTACTTCAACCTACACACAGGTACTTGCTGTGCTTGACACAACTGTATGCACCCATTTGATTCTATGTAAAATAAATATTAAACCTCAACAAGAATTTAGAAAACTTTCATTTCGATAAAATGAATGTTAACGTCAACAGGCACACTATTAAGTGGTCGAAATTGGAAATTTAATCTCTTTGAAAAACTTATTTAATGAAATATGACTTTGAGGAACTTTAAAACTTTAAAGAAATGCCTTTTAGAGTTTCTTTCATGAAATTTATCTACTTGAAAAGATACCATGTAGCTCTTGTCCTGCTTCTCTTTACTAAAAGGAAGAGTCGCAGGAATATTTCAATTTGTTAAAGAACAATGATGAAACGAAAGATCAAAAAGATTCATTTTAAAAGCTTAAAATTACAATTTTTAAAAATTTAAATCAATTTCATAATGTACGTTACGTTACAAATAATGTTGTTTTAAAAGCTGAAATATTGAAATAGGATTTAAGATGAGAGCCACATATGCTTCTACGATTTATGATTTGTATGAAAAATGTATATGATATAAGAGGAGTGACAGGGTAGAATCTAACTGGAAATAGGTGGTGAGGTTTTAAATATGTATCTTTATATTCGTGTAGTTTGACATTGCCCTGAGTTTAAATTCCTTGCGATGTCTACTATTAATTTTTAGGTTCTCGAAGAACAATTACGGTACACCTCTAATTAACTCGTTGCTGAATACACTTCAGTTCAAACTAGCTATTAAGTTTTAAAATCTACAAAACGAAAACCATCAAACTTTCTATAGATCAAAAATAGAAAAATATAAATAGGTAAATGATGTAAATACATAAATATAAATTAAGAAATTTCTGCTAAAAAAAATTAAAACTACAGTTAGGTATATCATTTAATACTTTATAAAACTTTTTGTAAGGCCATCGGTTTATATTTAATATATGAATTATGAAATTATATTCAACTTCATAAATTGGGTAAGGAATCTACAAATTTTTATAGAAGTGATAAATAACATACAAAGTTTGTTAGCAGTTATTTAATTAATAGATAGTTTAAAGTGAGACAAAGTTGTATGGTATTCGGCTCAATCTAAGGGAAAACTTTTTGATTTTACCATGTATATTTAAGTGCAATGTGTCTTGCGGGACTAATGGAAGTTTTGCATAGTTATCATTTCTGAATTGTAGACATCTACGTGTTAATTTGGAACGAAACCCAGGAAATTTATCCTAAGGGAGTGCATGGCATATATGGTTATACTTTTAGACATACCATCTAAAATCCTCCTTGTATAAAATATAAACTTTCGGTTCATCACCGAGCCGATCCAGGGTGTCAACTTTAAAGTATCGCATTCTACCAGATCATACTGAATTAAATTATAATAATTTTTGTTACAAGGATTTCCTTGCATTACCGCTGTAACAAAGTTTACCATTTTTTGTTTGTGTGGTAATACGTATTTACAAAACTGTTTGTCTTTTCGAGTTTTTGACCTCCAAATTAGGCAGATGATGGGATTCAAACGAATAATTAAAAATAAATTCCACCGTTTTGGCGCGGACAGATAAGATCGAAATGACTTAAAGTTTTTCCCAATGGGTATAAATTAATTCAATAATTATTATCGCATTAATATATTTAAATTTACCCCTACTAAAAATTCTTCGAATATTTCATCAGCATTTTATTTTTATGAGGGAGCTTTACAAAACCTACACATAATATCTAAAAGCCTAAAACCGTTTAAACCCTTTTCATTCTGTCGGCAGAATAGAATGTTCAGATGGATGGTAAACCAGAAGTGTCAGAAATGACAGAACAAATAAAGACACTATACATATATATATATTTATTTATATATATGGGAGAGAACCGCTTTAGTTATGGAAATTACAAACGAGAAATATTAATTATTTCGAAAGTTATTATTAGATTTCATATATTATTATTTTGTTAAATGATTAACTTACTTTGAAACGGCTTAATATGCAAATTTATTCGCTTTTGTTGATCTTAAATTCCCGCAGGACTACACATGTTATTTAATTGAATAATCCTATATATTTCTGAAACTAAAACTGGAAAAACTTTTTAATTATTTTCATCCAAGTGTTTACTTGATTTTTATTGTCTAAAAAATTATGTTGTCTCTGAAATTATAACTAGTGGCTGCCCAAACCTAAATCTAGGGTAAATCGTTAAAATTTCATAACTGGTCCAATATAGTATATGGAGGAATAATTGTGCTGAAAAATTGAGAAGCAGGATGTAGATGTTTTTTACACTTTTTTTTTACTTCAATTAAATTAATCGGCAACATTAGGCACGCTTACTGTAATATTGACGCAGAGAGTTGAATAATTCGCTACAAAGGTTTTGATCGCAGGTGAGCTGCTGCTTGAACTATTCAACTAGAAATGTATGCACGACTAGATACCGGAACAACGGTGAAAGGTCTCTATAAAAGCCACCTGCCCACTGTCGTTCCAACTCAAAACTTCATGTTCCATTATAGATTAAGGCGTCACTATCAATTTGGAAAAAGGGACATTGAAATGGAACAATTTCCGATAAAGAAAAGTAAACAAAAAGCTGTTACTTTAGAACCTCTGCAATTCCATCAATCTGAGCGTCAATTTCCTTTAAACTTTTTAATGTAAGTTCAACAATTTAAAAGGGTTTTCACCCTATTCATATCCCTCATTAATGACCAATACCAATTCAAACATTAATTGTTATTATTATTAAATCTGTTTGCCGTTAATTCATCAAATTCAAATCAAAGCTTGTCCAACTATATCAACAACGTAGCCTACATACGTGAATACACGTAAAGTTTAATAATAACAATTATTATGCTTTTGGTCAGAAATTTATCGAAACTACCAGACACGGATCGCGATTTCGCTCTTGTTAGGAGCTCATCAGCGTGCCATAGGCAGTTTCGATAAATTACTGACCAAGTCGAAATGTAGGCTGCGTTGTTGATATAGCTGGACAAGTTTAAATACCTCTGTGAGGCCTTGTCTAGTTTGACATCTTCTGTAGCGGCTAAAATCCACTAGATGGCAGCAATTGCCTCTATGTCATTATTATATTAACCGTTCTTTACGAAAAGTTTCAAACTAATAAAATTACAACTAAAGTTATTTTCTAGATCTACATACTAATTTGTGTTTTAATCAATTTTTTCTCTTTATTGTGATGTTTTGATAACCTATAAGGCAACCAAACAATGATACCTTTCATTTGTTTGTTTTATTTAACAATATTATACAATATATAAACATTCCATATATAAGCTAATAATGAAGTGATTTTTAGTCTTTCCATTTCGAAATTCATTGCTTACACAGTTTGTTCGAATATTGCATTTACAAAAGCTGCACTTTTAATTTTTAATCTAAGAAAATGAAGATTTAACAAAATTAAGTATTTTGAACAAACAAAAATCAAAGAAGTTTATGCAGATAAAAATAATGCCTTGAGGGATTCTATTTTATTCGGAAACCAATTAATGTGATTATTACCACGTTTTCTACCAATTTCTTTTTAGTTACAGGACAACATAGGATAACTTTTGACCTTTCTATAAGCTTTATGAATTTTATTTCTTTAGAAACTCGTCGAACTCCGCGTAAAGGAATACAACCCTGTTTGTGATATAAGTAAACAGCAATATTGGCGGTCTGAACTTGACATTCGAACCAGCTGAGGCACTTGGCATAATGTGTAATTCCTTTGCTGGACAAAGTGGTCGTCGATACGATTGACATCACGAAATGAGAATCTGTGTGAAATGCAGTACTGTTCGTGATAGACAGTTATGTGGTTACTGGACCGACAGGCTTGCCTTCAGGACAATTTCAAATAACTAATAAATTTTTGACAAGAGTAACGATGCACAATAAAAAGGCGAGCTGTGACTTCGACACAATTTAAGGGACACATGATGTAATTTAAATGCGTTTGAATGTCGGATTTTATCAGTTTCAAATAGGATTATCCATGTGCACTTATTGCTGCAACTAAATGGTAATTTTGTATATCGATTATAACTAGACTGCGCCTTGGGTTAATAAAGTGATACCATTTGGGTAGGCAACACATTTTGCGAATTATGGGACAGAAACACGAGACTTAATAAGAACGCTTTTAACATCACTCAGAATGTTTGAGGCAGTTGAAGCGTTAAGTGTAGTTATTTCAAATAAATGTCGTGCGACACGGTTTTTCTTGTACATAGGGTTTTGTGAACACTTTTATGAACTATTTTTTGGTTAAAGTAGTATAAAACTAGTTTAATATTATAACAATATGGTTACATATTGTTGTGCATACGGTTGCCGTGAAAAGAGTTCAAAAGGCTCTTCCATTTCATTTCATGTGTAAGTACAATTTAAACATAAGACACTGATACATTTGTAATTTCTTCGAAAGTTCCCTAAGGATTCTCAATTAAAGAAAAAATGGTTGAACGCAATAAGGCGTGCAAGTTTTACACCGTTAAGATATTCAGTTGTGTGTTGTTTGCAGCAAACATTTTGAAGAAAATCACTTTTTAATATCAATATCCGTGGGAAAAAGAAAATTAAAGCAAAATGCTGTATGATGTACCTAGCGTTTTTGATTTTCTTCAGCATTTAATTAAAAAAGTAGTACCTCGACGCAACAAACGAAGTATTTTGTCACAAGAGCAAAAGTAAGCAAGTAATGGAATGAGTAATATTAAGATAAATAGTTAATTTAATTTCATCACATCCTTTTTATCAACTTCATACACCAATCATTCACACAACGAAAAATCTACTTGCGTTACTAATTAACTTTATTTTCACTTATAGCACATATATTATTGTAAACAACAGTGTTACTCTTTTTTTAAAGAAGTTTAATTATGTTTTCAATATATTTGGTTTCTATGTTAAATGCTATTGTAAATGATTTTCAATCTTTAATGTCCGTAAATTTCCGTTTAGCGCATGGGAAACTTAAATGTGTCCCCGAATGTGAATTGTTGGTTGCATACCCAAAGTACATCATTTTCTAGTACAGAGAATATTGCTTACGCTTGGTCCATATTATAATCACGTCTCTGCATATTACAAGGTCTTTTTTTTTGTTACTTCGGATTCATAACATGTCGATTTCATATTGAATTATCTTTTACTCGTTTCACTTATCCTGATTACCGGTGGTATTATATTCATAAATCGATTTCAACCTCCGCCAGTTTCAAATCTCTCGGGGAAGGTGTTAAATCCGAGCAAAAAATACACAAATTAATTGCTCTAAAAGTTGTATATCAAAAGCCACTAAAATCATTCCGGGAGTCCCTCAAGTCTGTCACTTGGTTTTTAGACTTCTTAAACTCAGTAAATCCCAAAATACAGTACGCTATTGAGGTAAAAATCGATAACAGCCTTAATTTCATTAATTTAAGTCTTACAATAACACGGTAATGTTCGACATATACATGAAACCGTCTACCACAGATACAGTAAACCCGTTCATCTTCAATAGTTTCATACATAGATTGGTAAAAATTGCTTTGGAAAAACCAAATTTTCAAAAAGAACTTTATGTTATTAAAATGGTTGCTACAAACAACGGTTACAACCCAAAGGACATCTTCATTGTATAACAGTACAAACGTAAAACAAACCGACAATAATAATAAATATTGTTCAGTTAATTTTATAAACACCGTAACTGCAACAAATTAAAGAAAATATGCCTTGAATAAATACAAATCAATACAACAAATTTAGGAACTTTACTTGCCAATATTAAAACCAAAATGAATCTTTAGAAAAAAGCGGTGTTTATAAGATTAGTTGAAAAATTTGTATTGTCTTTTATATTGGCCAATTTGGGAGAGTCATAAAAACAAGACAAAAAAGAGCAATTGTACGCTATTGAAAAAAACAAATTCTAAATTTTACATTTAGCTTCAAAAGGTAGAAGCCTCACACTTAACATAGTAAACAACTAAACGGAAATATTGACGAATAATTCATACCTAATTGTTACGAGGATTCCCAGCAACTAACCCGACCACTCCACAGGTATAAATTGTTAAGTAAACAGCTTTTATCTCTAATACAGGTACCTATCGTGTTCTTTCAAATAATGGCGTAACTACCGAAACAATAAATAATAATAAAGTTTATATAGGCCAGACAGGAAGCTGCTTTAGTGAGAGGCTTAAAGAACACAAAAAAGTTATGAAAATAAGAACTCTAATTCTACATATGCGGAACATTTGTTAGTTAATAAACATAGTTTTAGTGATAGTTTCACAATTTTACACTTAGAAAAGAACGTAATAAAATTAAATTTATTTGAGTCAATGGAAATAAACAAATTTAATAAATTAGGAGTTATTCTAAATGATCAAACAGACGTTGTAAATACCCCACTATTAAATATTTAGTTTTTCAACTCCCTTCTCTTATCATTTATTAAGTCAAAATGAACTGATGTTGTCATTCTTCGGGTGTACAGGCCGTCGTCGGTTGGAGTTGCTTCCTAACGTTTCGCTAGACAGTCTACAACCAACAGCGAAAATGGATAGACCTCTGAAGAAGCTCGCCACTCGTGCTAGCGAAACGTTAGGAAGCAACTCCAACCGACGACGGCCTGTACACCCGAAGAATGACAACATCAGTTCATCAACTGGCCGCGAAAGCCTTAATCAATTTATAAGTCAAAATGTTTTAGTTTTAGTTTATATTACTTCTACACCTGAAGAAGGCACAGTGTGCCGAAATATATTTTGTGTTTAATAAAAGTTTTTGTAACTATACGTGTTTGTTTAAATTATTATGGAGTTACAATCATTAAACGCTTCGTCTATTCAATTATTATTTTTCAGCAACAATTTCAATAACTTATTTAATTGATGGTTAAAGATAAAATGGATGCCACTTTCCCAATACCAAAACCGTATTATCTAGTCTATGCGAATATATATGGATTTAATTATGTTGAAATGTTATTAGTGCACAAATCAGTGTTGGAATATTGATTGTATTAATAAGATGGTGTAAACGCGAGATCACAAGCTGCTACTGTAATAAACATGATGTCAAACATATTGTATGATGTTGATGAGGATGTTGTATTGTAGATACTATCGCAACAGCTATTATTGTTTAGATTATAAAGCAAAATCGTAAATTGTAGATAGACTAATTTCACGAAAAAACACACACTATCTAAATCAATTTACATGAACATTTCAAAATCATCAGTCAACCGTTTCACTTCAATAAATTTAATCAACAAAATTAGTATTAAATTTAAAAACAAATTAAAAAGTCTAGGAATTCATGCTATAGAATCAAATAATAGAAACCTTAAAAGTCATTTGGTGAACAACAAACCTAAAAAGGACATGCTACAAAAAAGTGGTATTTATCAATTATTTTGCAAAGACTGTGATGCATCTTACATAGGACAGAGTGGGAGGGCTCGTGGTATTAGAATTAAAGAACATGTGAACAGTATCGATAAAAAAGTTAAAAATACAGGATTTTCAGAACACTGTATCGATTACGGACATAGTTTAGATCAAAACAATATTATAATTTGACATTGTAACATTTCGAAGAGTAAAAAACTAAATTTATTGGAAAATTTAAAAATTAAGAAAGCCCTAGCTCACAAACTTAATTTAGTAAATAATTAAATTGAACTTGTAACCGAACCATCCCCTCTCCTTTTATGTAAGACGTAATAGAACTATATATACGTTTGTGTAAGTTTTAAATTTTAGTAAAATTTTATGTACCCTTGATAATGGTCTATGACCGAAACAATTGTTGAGTTTATTTCAATAAATTGGTGAAACATTCCATTGTGTTTTAGTTATATTGTAAATAATATTAGCCTGATAATTTGGTCTTTACAAGGTATAATATTGAGAGAGAAAATTTAAAGGAAAAAAGTAAATTGGCTATGAAATATGTACGTATCTGTACGTTTATTCAGCAGTTTTTAATAATATTTTTTTTTAAAAGAGCTCCCACTTGAAAATAAAATGAAAAGTTTGTATAAAGCAATTTGCTATCAAGGGCTTACACTATCCCACGATGAATACGAAATGTACCAGGCTTTTGTATCCTCCAGAAATTTACTTGAATTTCTTTGTTAGATATATGGGCTCTCTAAAGACCTTTAATTTTCAGACCTAATTAATTTTTTTTTTAATGCGGGGAAGTATTGAAAAGGGATTGAATTCTTGTAGCCAAATTTAAATTGAAAAACTTCAGTGGTACCTCTGCGTCAATATTCAGGACGAATACTCTTTGAAGGAATTTAACCCTTAAAAAGTATTTAAATTGGAAGAGTATAATGGATATTTAAAAATAGCAAAGGTACATTCACATTTTTAATTCTATCAGAAAAATAAATGATATAGAAATGCAAATAGCAGAGGATCATAAACAAAAAGGAAACAAAATTATTCATTTTTATTTGAGCTGAAATACTTAATATTTTAAACAATTAAATAAAAATTCAACTGAACTCAGTTTTAACAAAACTATTTAACGATAAACTACAAGAAATACTTATTTCCACTAATTCTTTTATAATTACTGTCTAGTCGAAACAATTCTGTTTGTAATATTAAAATAACCACTTTTTACTAAATACATATGAATGTACACATGGTACATATAAGTACTAAGTTACTCCTTATTACATTAGTTATCTGCCAATGAAAGCCCCGTCGAAATCGGTCCAGCCGTTTCAGAGATTAGCCGGAACAAACAGACAGATAGACAGACGAAAATTCTAATAGCGCCTCCCGTCGCTTAATATCACAAAGGATGCCTGCCGCGCGGGCTGTTGCTAACGTTTTTGTCTCAACGACATCGTTAAAAAATTTAAAAATAACTCTTTTGTTAAATTCCACGCGAACGAAGTCGCGGGCACAGCTAGTTCTATAATATTTTTGTCGAACTTCTACTTGATTATTTAAATATGTTTATTCTATTATTATACCACAACTAGTTTATTAAGTATTTAATCGTTACATCAAAAATAGGAAAATGAGATAAGTATTTTTATAGTTTGGAGAAGTCTGTAATATTATTTTAATGTGTTATTAAAATTCGAAATAAAACACAAGTGTTTAACAAAAAACCTTTAATATATCACGACGAATCGTTTCACCTAACAAAGCCTTCATCAGGTGATGAAATGTACAAAAATAAGAAAATTACAGTAATATATACAATTATACAATCAAAGAGTGGGGGGGAAAAGTATTTAATAGGGGAGAATTGTTGATGTCTAACTGGTCATTAAGAATAAGTTTAGAATGGTAATATTTATTAATTTCGAAAGATTCGAGAAGATTTAATTTATAACCTTTATTTTGTTAGTGTAAAATCTTAAATTCAAAATTGGGTTGATGTTTTTCTTCGAATAGGTGGTTGGCATAAGTGGATGTATTTCTACTTTTAGTAAAGGCATCTTCATGTTCTTTTATCCTTTCGCAAAACTTCCTTCCTGTCTGACCAATATAAACTTTCTCGCAACTCCTACAGTTAAGCAAATAAACCCCTGAACCCGATGTCTTATCACTAGTACCCTTGTTATTTTTAAGTAAGTTTCCCAAAGTATTATTAGATTTAAAGGCGGTTTGGATGTTAAGTTTCTTAAGTTTTTTTGAAATTTCCTCTGTAAGTTTATCAAAATATGTAAAACTAGAATAATTCTGTACCTCTTTTTGTATAGGGTATATTGATCGTAAGACATTTTTCTTTAATTTTTTTTTAAAAATATAATGTGTTATGTACGCCACTGAATTTAATTAGTGTACACACCGAAATTACTTACAGTTTGTTGTTTTCTATTGTTATGTTATGTGTCTAAAGTATTCGATGTGGATAATTGAATAGGGTAGATTGTTTTCCGGTTAGCTTTCAAACCAGAACGTAAAATTAGCAATAAAAAGAGCAAAAAGGAAATGTTTTTGTTCCTTTTATTCTTTCATTGTCCTGTTTTTAAATGACATTTGGGAAAGGTCTCGCTTAGTGTTATTACATTAGTTAAAGGACTCTGTCACGTAGCACCTGTGTAATTCGGTTCATGAATAGTGCTTCGAAAATGACAGCGTCGTTGTCTTCCGAAATGTTCGGCATTAAAAAGAAAGAGTTAAAAGTATCGTATCCGTTACGCCACTGGTCCAAAAATAAATAACTTTCCCTCGTAAAACTCTTCACTAATACTCGTCTAACGCAGTACGTTGTCTTTTTTTTATTTTACGGTTGATATACAAGAAGTTAGATGAGAACCGACGAAATTACAAAAAAAAAATGTAATGCCTTAAATAAAAATTAATTTCAAAAGCGACCACTGCGTGGAGTATTAAATTCAGGTCAGTTGCAGCCAATTTGCATATGTAAAACACAACCATTAATTGCTTTGTGATTACATTACGTTAACCAAATACCGATAAAATTTCTGCTATACACCGAACTCAATACAAAATCTGATAATGCAAAGATACAATTATAACTTTCCGGAAACAATTCGAACTGCGGAAATTTAAATTATGTTACTTCCTTTGTTTTCTGATTAATGATAAACACAAAACTGCCTAAACCAATGGCTCATAAGAAACCAATCTTTTAATGATTTGATAGTTTCGTCCTTTACTTGATGAAAATCCTTCTTAATTAGAAAAAAACAAAACTTAAGATTTTCACACACATTATTTACTATTCGTTACATATGTTTCGCCAAACTTTGACTTCCTCAGACGTGAGTACTTACTACTAAATAAACATTGCAACCTGGCTGATTAAAGATGTACACAATAAGGGTGGTGGTAATATTTACAATAAATTCAAAAGTGGAGAGTTGTTGCCTTCGGTCAACTCGTTCAGCAGGGCTCTTAATTTTTTCTATTTATTAATTTCTAGGTTCTCCAATAATGTTATCTTATAACTCTTATGTTCTAAATGAATAATTTCAATACAGTTGTTGAACATATGACCTTCTTCTCATAGGTGGAGTCTGTCTTATTCTTTATATAGCTATTTTTGTGTTCGGATAGACGTTTATTGAAATTCGTACCAGTCTGTCCGATATATACTTTAAGGCATAACCCACAGATCAACTTATAAACTCCAGAACACTTAAATTTGTCAGTTTTGTCTTTGCTATTGTATGCTGCTATTTTATGTTGAATTGGGTGAAAGGAACTGTTATGTATAGTTGTATCTGTATGTAAAAGCTTGTGGAAAATAGGAAAGTTAATTTTGTTATGTGTTTTGGTTAGGTCTTTACATTTAAAAATCTCCAAAACGGTAACGTATTATAGAAGTAGAGAAATCCGAGACAATCTACATATGTAGAACTCAAAGTAATACTAAATCCCTCACATTATTTATTGATCAAAGGTACCTAATATCCAAAGTTCCTATAAGGAGATTAAATCTCCCCTTATTCTCTCGTTTGCACAATACAAAATACAAAGCATAATGGACCGCCAAACTTCAATATATTACATTTCCCAATTGAAAATATTTAACGTATTTTTTTTAACAGACCTGTATAGTACTTAAAATACTTATAGTACTATAGTATTTGAAATACCAATTTAATCGATTAAATATATTTTACCCTCAGTTTTTAAAGTTAGGTAATTGCAGACGTGATTGTAGAAGAAATATAAGAAAATAAAGATGCGGAACAAGTTCAAGAAGTAAAAGAAAGGGAAGTCGGTATTCCAAAAAAAAAAACACCCTACTCTGCATTAATATATTCCTTAAAACGGCAGGATAATTCACTGGAGAAAACTTAGTTGTTTTAGGAATTAAATGGCGTATTTAATGTCTACTCATTAAACGGGTCGTTTAAATAAAACTGTGGCCTTACTTTTTACTGGTTGGGGCTATAAAACAGTCTCAGGATGACATCCCTACATATCTTTCCAATTTTGTGGTTTCAGTAAAATTTACCAGTGTTTTCTGTTTTCCCTAATGCCATTATCCGGCGAGTGAGAGAGAAAAGTTGAGAAAGTTCGATCTGGTTTTGCAACAGTATATCTCCGGAAAGTCTTACGCAAATGCCGACTGGATTTCTGACCATTCTATCGAAGTGTTTAAATAGAAACTTCTTCTTACTACGATTCCCTTCAAAGATATATAGTCTACACTAACTTTCCTTCCACCCAACTTTGTTTCTAACGATAAAACTTCAACAGGGACAGTAATTCTTTATGCACAATCCTTCGCGTTGCATTCCAAAAACTGAAAGCTTTATTCGACAAAATTTATTACGTTTATATTACAATTTTTTATAGATACATTACCAGAAAAAGCTCTTCGAAACAATCCACTTTTAACTACAAAATACCTAGAGCTTAAATTGTTTCAAAGTTTCCTTTATTCAATTGCTATAATTACTAAATACTAATTTTGGAATTTTAGTTTTCGAAAATTTTCGTTTATCCTGTATGATGTACTAAAAACTTCTCTAGCGTTCGAAAATAATCTGTAAATTCTTAAAATCTATGCCAGTTTTCGTTAAGCTTCATTTACAAAATTTTACAAGCACTCTCTGAGTTTCGCGAATAATGTACAGATCTGCAAATGAGCTAGCTACATCATTTACGTAGAACTTGCGCAACCAATTTTCGTTTTGTGCGTCAAAGTTCTACTTAAAATTTGTAGAAACTTGTGAAAGGAAAATAAGAAACGAACATTATACCCTATTTGAAATTTACATTTAAAACAATCATTTTAATAGAAAAATAATCTGTAAATTCTTAAAATCTATGCCAATTTTGGTTAAGATTCATTACAAAACAGCAACATTAAATTTTACAAGCACTCTCTGAGTTTCGCGAATAATGTGCAGATCTGCAAATGAGTTAGCTACACCATTTACGCAGAACTTGAGCATCCAATTTACGTTTTGTGATTCAAAGTTCTACTTAAAATTTCTAGAAACTTGTTAAAAGTAAATAGGAAACGAACATTATACCCTGTTTGAGATTTGCATTTCAAACTACAATTTTAATAGAATTGCGTTTTTCCGAACAAATTTTCTTTCAAAATTCACATATTATTTGGGCTTACTCTGTGTAGATAGTGTAATGACCAGTAGTTTAAACCACTTGTATAATATACTCCGATTTCATCCATATACTTTGTAGTTGTGTTTACGCTTATTTCTTGTCATGAAAATAATGGAAATTACTGAAGAAAAAGTGGGTTAACACATTTTCAGTAAGAAAAAAAGCATTTTCAGTTTTATGATCAAATCAATCCCGACGGTATGGTCGCATTCGTAGGGATATGCGGTAGTGTATATGCTTCAAGCAATTCCGTGAAATGAATTTTCCTTAAAACCTTTTTAAAATATCGACGGTGCATGTTCGTTTACATAGCGTGCAAATTTGCTTGTAAAGTTTTCAGTAATATATGTTCGTTGCAAATTGTTCGGTAAGCAAATAAAACTTATAGCTATTTTGCAGAAACGAGGATAAACAAATCTAAAACAACAAATGTGTATAAACTGCTGCGCATATAGTTCTCTATTCTTTCAATTCAATTCAATACTAAACACTGCAGGTGCGACGAAACATCTACAGAAACCTATTGACCATCGCACGTTTGAATGAAAAATAACTACTATACAATTATTGAGAGCAATGTCTGGTCTATACGGATCATTTGGGCGAGGCGAAGTCGACTAACAGGCGGGCTGAAAAGTTCGTAGGTCGACCCCTAATGGCGCTACTAGTATTAAATCCATATGAGTTTTAGTTAGCTCTAACCTTCAAATGACGAGCTTCCGCATCCACCGTACTCTCCAGATCTGGCCCCCAGCGACACTTTTCAGGTGTAATCGACGAAACTGAAGCCTATTTTTGAGGCTAAAGACAAATCGTATTATAAAAATTATATGACCGCTATAATTGTTGTATCACCCTCGAATGAAACTATATTGAATAATAAAATCAAATGCTATCAAAAAAAATAATTTTTGCTATGCTATCTTACGAACTTTTCAGCCCGTCTGTTAGGTGATTTGATTATCTTGGAATGTGGTGATTTTTTAAATGGTCCCATATTTTGGCAATCTGAACAACTTTTACCCATAATTTGGTTAAACTTACACGCCATTCTGTATATTGATGACATTATCTTGTATTTTTTGGTGATAGAGAGGTATGGGGTCTATCTTCTGCATCCGTACACAAAATAGTTTTCAGTACGTGTTTACAGTGTTGAACAAAGTTAATCAGAGTAATTTCGAGTCCGTAGCAAACGCAATTGAAGTAACTGCTGCTGTAGATAACATTTTTCTTTCGGTACATCAGTTTATATTCTTTGTTCGGTGTCGTAACTGAATTCTACGCTCGTTCGTCTATCATTAGCGCTTCGAAGACGAACAGCTTCGAACTTGATTGCATTTAAAGTAAAAAATTCGTTTAGCAACATTTCAACAAAATTTTTGCGGAAGCGCCACTCGTTTCACTTTATTTTACCTTTTTTCACCCAACAAGTAAAACGACAAGAAAATCCATTTTCACTTAGAATAAATAAACTGCACGACATACAACAGTGCAGTACAGTGCAGTGCAGTACACAGTATAGGAAGAAACTGAAAATTATTATTATTGATTAATTGATCAATACCTAGCTGAATCTAATGAAGATGGAAATACGAAATTTTTATTATATTATATAGTTTCTTTTCTGACTACAGAATTGAATACTTGGAGAAAGTACGAAAAATACTCCAATAATGCCTAATTGGGGGCACCAAGACCTAGTCGGACATGTCCAAATTTCTCAAATTTACAGCATTGAAATTATCCCAAAAATGTCTAATTTGTAACACCTTGCACTAGTAATAGTAGTATGACGGCTTTCACGACCGGCATCAATAGAATTATAATAACTTACCGGGCTTTTGGGTCGTGGTCTATAGGCTTTTTTGTTGCCTGACGTTTTAAAAGAGCTTCTGAAGATGTCAGCCGCAGACGCTGACGAAACGTCAAGCAACAAAAACGCCTATAGACCACGACCCAAAAGCCCGGTAAGTTAACATAATTCTACTCTGCACAGTTTCCTTATTGGCGCTTTTTAAAGATCCTTGGCATAGTTTAAATGTAGATAAACAATGGATTCCTCAGTATGAGTCGATAACATCTAAAAATAACATGTAAAATGGCATTGTGAAAACCATTAGAAAGAGATGATGGGCAAGTATATGTAAACAAAAATATGCATATGTATTCGCCCTCCAGCAGGGTTGTGTAGCTAATTTACATAGAAACGATTACACTTTGACTACTTCTACTTAAAGTGTAAATATCTTGCGTAACACACATCATTTTTCCTTTATATTTTTTCTTTATAATCCTTATAGCTACGTGTTCTGGAAGAAACTGATAAAAATGTCAGTTTAGGGAAACTGATGCGTATAGTGCGAAATGTTTCTACCAAACGGAGATTGCGGAGGTATTTTTTTCCTATACATTGGATATAAGTGTACACACAACCCTAAAAGTATTTTCTTTCTTTTGAAACTGACTCTTAAGGATTCCGTTAGTATTATTAATATAAATGGTACTTTGGTGTTGCAGTATTCCAACAGTGATTAGAAATATTGCAAATTATCAATAGATTGTGTTCATGTAGTAGACAGTCTGTACGAACCAATCAGTCATCGTTTCATGTGTAAGTAGTCAATTATGAAGAACATAAGTTACAACTAACTTTGTATGCTGTATAACAAACGTTCCAGCTTGTTTTCTCGTTGTAACGCGAGGCAATACATAACGAACAAATTTGATTAAAAAAGTAAATCCGTTTTTGAATGGATCGAAAACCTTCGTCAATTAATCGGTCAAATCACTAATTCACTAATTCAAATACGGGCAAATTGAAAATTTTCGTCTTCAATTCTGTTTTTTTTTTTTGGGCCAACCACTCACGTCCTTTCTGTTTGTTGTGGAATTGGTTGTTTTCAGGCCAACCTTATCAGTCTAGGCGTTTGAAAAGCGTTTTCTTGCAATCTTAATCAATCATTCTACCACATGCCTTTCTCTATTCATTCCCGTTACTAATTCCCTCCAGCAATCTGATTTTCCTTACAAGACTTTTTCTGATGAATATTAAAAAGCGCACTAACAAATTTCCGTTTCACTTCTAGATCGCTACAGAAGGTAAGAGAATAATATTTACATTTTTTTTCTTTTATATATAGTATAACAACTTCAGCCCTCATAACACCATTTGGAGTTTATATTAAACAATGTTTATTTATATGTGAAATTGTAACGCTAACAGTAATTAAGAATATGTTTAAGAGGATAACACACTTGAGAAACAGAGTCAATAATTTAGCAATAAATTTCGCGGAGTTGCTGAACCGAAATATAAATTCGTGACCCAATTGTTTCAACTTTGAACATTTTAAAAAGTTTGTATCAGCAACTTCACGGAACTGTATCTTTCTAAAGCACTAGACGGGGCATGCTTCGTTAATGGAAATTTTTAGCCGTCGTTTTCAGGTACTCTACAATTTATTGCACAACCTAATGCGAAAGCAATGAGATGACTGAAGTCAAAGATATCTAGATTCCCTACGAACACTCAGGGGAAATAAAAATTGCATGAATTCTTCATCAACTCATCATTAGACATATTCTCGCCGATTTGCTAACAAATTGTACTTCACCTTTCAATTTACTAACTTATCTAATAGATTTAAATATCTATTCAGTTTATACAATATAAATTAGAAAACACTCAATGATCTATCACTAGTCTTAATATCCTTGCGATAGTAAACACTTTAATTAAACTAACAAAAAATTAAAATAAACACATCGATAGCTTCAAAAACATAAAATACTGACTTCATAATTTTGAGAAACAAAAAATTGCGGTGAATCTTTTTAACCTCATGAGTGTTGTGGGCCTAAGGGGCTATATATGTTGTGGTACATTCAAATATAATTTATTGATAAGAAAATAGTTTGTTTGTTGAGATGGATTAATTTTTGAATGACAAAGGCGATAAAGGGATAATGGAAATAATGATCGGGATTAAATTAAAAGCTATTTGAAGGTAAAACGACCTAAAACCCTTATTTCCTGTAGTCATTATATTAGTTCAATTAGGATTATGTACGGCTACCATTATCGCGATCCCTGAGAAAGTAGGACTTCGTAACTCTATTATAGACCAATGAAATAAGTCAATTTGAACCTAAATGCGATGGACTTTATCTGATTTAATGATAATGAAAACAAAACAGTTACGATTTTAAAGAGTGACGTGGGCTAGACATCGGAGTGTGAACAGATTGTGAGAGTCGATTTCAAGCTTGAATTTAGTGACCTGAATGGAAGCGAAACATTCTAGGATGGTATGTTATATGTAGGGTAAATTATGGTATAATAAATAAATTTCAATGTAATTTAATGAAACTGTATAAATTTAACTGTGTGAAAATATTTGGTGGAGTTTCTGTTCCACTGCATTTAAACCATATCGTTTTACAAAATCGATTTCATAACTTTCTTTTGTTTTTGCTACGGAGCTCTCCTTTCTGCTCGCTCGAAATATTATTATGCTTCAATAACGGCAGCGGGAACATTCTGTTCAACTGAATACAATATTAAGAATATTCCGCTGAAAAATCGACAAAACATTCAAAAGAAATTGCCGCATTTATCTTACATCGTTTGTCGTTTATAAATTTAATGATTCGCTTTTACTAATATCGATATTTATACGTACATTTGACTTGAAGTTGAATATATCAGAGCTTTCATGGTTCACGTTAAATTCCTACACATACAAAATTCAAGTTTCAAGGTAACAGGCGGGCTGAAAAGTTCGTAGGCTAGCATAGAAAAAAATATTTTTTTTTGATAGAATTTGATTTTATTATTCAATATAGTTCCCTTCGAGGGCGATAAAACGATTATAGCGGTCATACAATTTTTCGATATCATTTTTATAATACGATTTGTCTTTAGCTTAGAAATATGCTTCAGTTTCGGCGATTACGATTACCTTTTCATCGGCGGGAAATTTCTGTCCAGCTAGCATCCTCTTGAGATCTGAGAACAGAAAAAAGTCGCTGGGGGCCAGATCTGGAGAGTACGGTATATGCGGAAGCAATTCAAATCCCAATTCATGGAATTTTGCCATCGATTTCATTGATTTGTGACACGGTGCATTGTCTTGATGAAACAGCACTTTCTTTTTCTTAAAATGAGGCCACCTTTCCGCGATTTCGTCTTTTAAGCGCTCCAATAACGCTACTACTAGTCAATAGTCGCTGTTTATGGTTATAATCGATGAATATTATGCCATGAGCATCCCAGAATACTGATGCCTGATGTCATGACCTTGCCAGCCTCTTTCCACGCTTTGGAGTCGGTTCATCACGTGCAATCCACTCGACTCGACTGACTGTCGATTGGACTCCGGTGTGAAATGATGAAGCCATGATTCGCTCATTCATTGTCACATATCAACGCAAAAATTCGAATTTATTACGATTGAACAGCTCCAAACACTGCTTAGAATCATCGATCCGTTGTTGTTTTTGGTCGATTGTCGATTGTGAGCTCGCGCGGCACCCACTTTGTACAGAGGTTTCGCATATCCAAATATTCATTCACGATATGCCCATGACCAACACGTTCCTTTGATATCTTTAGGGTCGGGTCTCAGCTGTCTGAATCAACTTCACTTTACGGTTATCAAAAATTATTTTGTGGTCTTTTTTTATGTTTTCGTCGGTAAGAGCCTCTTCGGGCGTCCACTGCGTGCATCGTCCTCGGTGCTCATATCGCCTCGTTTAATTTTGCAAACCACTTTTCTATGGTTGATTTTTCTGGTGCAAAATCCGAAGTCCGAATAGTGTTTAACAAGCCAAGCCTTGGTTTCAACAGTATTTTTTTACCATTTTTTCAAAGTAACAAAAGTTCTTTCACTAAAAATGTCATAATAGTGCAACAGCTGTCAAATTTATACACGCTTCTTTTAAAGGTTAGGGCTAACTAATAATCATACGGATTTGATATTAGTAGCGCCATCTATGAGTCAGCCTGCGAACCTTTCAGCCCGCCTGTTATATATATTCTACGTTCTATTTCTGCTTTAAACTGAAAATGTGGTTGCTTTTTCTTGGTATGTTATATTTTATTAAAGTAACGTTTAAAGGGTCTGGACAATTCCTTGTGTAAAATAAATAATGAAAAGGATGATTCATGGTGATTAAATAAACGCTTCCTGTTAAAGAAGAAGGTATCCATAAAACAGTGCAAAGTAAATGCAAATTGTACCGAAACTGAATCAGGATTAAAAACTTTGTTGTTTTATAATTGCGTCACCTCATTATACTTTAAGATTCGTTCATTAAAACGATTGTTCAGCGTTTTCTTAATTACTATGATCGTCAGAAGTCCTCTCATCGAATGTGTAATCCTTTAAGAAACGGTTCTATAATTGAACATTTTCTCACACAAGTGTATTCATATATGCCAGTTACATATCAAGTGAAAAGGAGAAGAAGTTGTTTCTCTTTTCATGAGAACTGCTCGCCAAGATGAACGGGAACGGCTACTCCTTCCATCTTACCATGTAATTGGGGAACTCTTCAAAGAAGTACGTAATATAAACAAGACCAATTATACGAACACTCTCCGGAAATATCAGTTCCACTTCCGAAACTTTTAATTATTATACCGAATCATATCTACCACCGAAAACTGAAAACTCACTTACACTGACTAAATTGTTCCTTAATTCACTTTAGCTTATACAGAACGTTTGAACGTTTTGAAACATGACATGATCAAGCCGATCTATTTTCTAACATTTAGGTAATCACCAACTTTCATTCAATATAAAATTCACTAAATATTTATGAAGAAAAACGTTCGTGTGGACCAATTACTTAACGACATAACATACTCGTCGTATTATATCATTCGTACTGCTTCGTATTATAGAAAGATACAGCAGCAGTTTAGTTAATACTTACATTCACCCTTCTCAACTACAACTACTTACACTTGTAAACGATGTAACGTACGGTTCTCAGGCGTAGCTTGGCAGCATGTATTATAATTGTTCTGTTTCAATTACTTTTTGGATTAATTCGTACAGACTATGTGCGCCAATAACGTAAACGCAATCTCGTCATAATCTTACAGTTACGGTAAGAATTCTATAAATAAATATCTGACAGTTAGTAGCGAATGTCTGAAATACGAGGGTAAATCAAATATAAACGGTAATTTTACTATTTAGCTTAGCACGTAATTCCGATCTAGATGATTCGATGCTCGAGTGCTGTTTTATTTATGAGGACAGGGAAACCGGCTTAGGTGGCAGCTGCGCTCGGTTCTGTCCGCAGTACAGCCATGACTGAGCGCAAGGTACCTTTTATTTCGTCTGTTGCACAACGCAACGTCATAAAGTTTTTAACCAATGAAGGCGGTTAGATTAAACCATTGGAAATTTTCACTCGTTTGAAGACACAGTTTGTACAGTTTGGGGATGCTACATGCTACTGTCTCAGAATCGAGTGTATACGCAAGAAGGAATATTCGAGCTTCCAAATCGGTGGTAAAAGTGTGTAGAGCACGAAGGTGACTGTGACTACATTGAAAAATGTTAAATGTTTAGTTTGTCTGTACCATTAATCAATAAATTTATTTTACAAAATTATCGTTTATATTTGATTTACCCTCGTAGAATAGATTAAGTTATTGTGTTCATGATGGGACGCCACTGGTATTTACCGCAACATTTAAACAATATAAAAGCTTTTATGGAGACACATTTTCACGATAAAACCTAAACATATAGACTTTAATTTCACTAAGTGCTTATAGAGAGCTTCTGGAGTGCATTAAGTGTCTAACATAAAATTTAAAGGAAAACTATAAATGTTCAAATGCAGAAAGAAAAGATGGCTAAACGTAGAAAGCAATGAGGCACCTGCATCGGAAGGCATTTACAGTAAGTCTTAATTAATAGACTAGGCAACCTAATAATGACACAACGTCCCGTTCTCTCCCTCCTTCTTACGTAGAAAATAAACGAAACCAGGAGCTCGCTTTTTATGTCTAACGTTAATTAACGTTAGGCTGAAGTAACTTGTTACATTTCGTTTGTAAAGAAAATGGAAAGGCAACACAACCAAATACTAATCCTGCTTTACATCCACATACGCTCAAATATACATTATCTATAATCCTGTTATTATAACCATAGAGAAACCCTGTGCTTCAAACCTTAATATATGTACTGTTAGGATAGAAAAACACAATGACAATTGAGTAAAGCAAAATAGACAGGAACTTCTACAACTGTCAGGAAATTGACGATATATTTCAAAACAAGATGTTAATTTACTATTTAACAAGTATAACTGTCAAAAATACTCTACAGCCATTTAGAATTTGTCCACAATAAAAACTTTATGCCATATATCATCTACAAAGATGTCACCACAACGTTTTTGTAATCTTGGAACGGTCTCAATATGAAATTCTCAGAAACTACAATGCATTGTGGTCGATCTATTAATCTAATTGTTAGCATACGAATCTAAAGTTTCTGTTACGGCACAATTCTAAAACTACTACGTCGTGTATTAAGGCGGTCGCAAGGCCACAATTCTAAAATCGTAACCTCAAAATGCATTCAAAATATTAAAGTACAAAATTTTGGTGGATCTATGATCTATGATCCTAAATTTTCTGTTATGGCACAATCAAAAACACCGATGTTGCATTTTGGGAAGATCAGAAAGGTTACAAATCCAAAATATTAGTCTTTCTATGCATTAAAAGTCCCAAAGCTAAATTTTGACAAGTTGTAACGCTAATCTATCCAATGAGTGTGGTGGGCTTAAAAAACTGAAATTTCTGTAATCACACCAGTCAAAAACTATCACGTAGCGTTTTAAGATGGTCAGCAAGGTTACAATCCTAAAATCCTAACCTTACAATGTATTGAAAGTGTTAAAATACAAATTTTCAGAAGATGCAAAGCACCTTACAGTAGATCTATCGAGCCAATGTGCGTTGTGAGCTTACGACACTACAGTTTTTGTTATTACAGATTGAAAAACAACTACGTCGCATTTAAGCAAGGAAATTTTGAAACACTACAACACATAATTAGTGTGCTTTGAGCTTAATTCATATAACATGTAGATATAAAGTTGCGCCTATGAGAATATATATAAAACCAATTAATACGTTAGCAAAGAATAACCGTTTTGACTAAGCTTTTATGTAGTAGTTTGTGACAGGTGCCTCACAAACCGAATCAACTCTTTGACAATAAAGGGAGCTTTGACGTTTTGTGTACACTAAAAATAAACGCTTAAATACGATAAACGTATTTCAAAAGCCTTCGCCTTTCAAAATAGCGAAAAGGCAGCAAACGAAAAATGCAAGAACGAAAGCGAAATAATCAGAAATCAGAATAAAATTTTACTTTTATTGACGTCAGTTAGCTAGTTACCTTACGATACTTTTGAAGTAATTAAAAAGTAAATTTGAACAGTAGGACAAAAGAAAAAAAACAAACAAAAAGAAATGATGCAAATGAACTAATTACTTAAATTTTATTTGGTACAATAAGCCTTTTACGAAATTCAAAAGCTTAAACTGATGGAAGAAAATAGAAGAGCGAAAACTCGTACATTGAAAAGCTTTTTTCCATTCGAAAGATCAAAATTAAGCTGCCCGTATCCTGAACTCTACAGTCACCTACTTTTAAAACAAGTACAGCTTTCTCGCCTGATTTTGTTTAAATGCATAAAGCTGTTCTTTTAATATAAATAAGTACGATACGATATCTTGCAACGAATTTTAAACAAAATTAAATTAATAAAGACTAAAACACCTGCAACGACCTCCTCCAACGTCCGCCATATTGAATTTTGTGACGTCACATTCTCAGGGACATCCCCATACATTATTCATTAAACTCTATCAAGCCAATTTAGGCTGCTGTATATAGGAGAGAAAAGAGAAATATAGAGATCAGCGGCGTGCATTGTCATTTCAGTAGAGGTATTATACAAAAATAATTTTGATGTTATACTGACGGCAGTTGATAACATTAATATTATGGTCCCAACGGGTTGAAGTGGCCCATTAAACTATTAAGTGTCTAATACAAGTGTTTAAGGACTTAGGTAAAGTTTCTTTACTTGTAATACGATCCTAATACAATTAAGGCTGATAAATCATAAGTTATAGGGTATATTGTAATAATATTATATAACATCAGTTTCGATGAAAACACAATTAGATGTCTAGATTATTATTAACCATCTGGATTCATGTAGCATTGTTATCAGACCACCAGCTATGTTATTATATGAACTCATGAATATGTTGACATTTCAATGAGACAATCCTATTATATTTCTCGTATCTCCTTGTTCGCAAGTGTAATTACCTCAAAATCGCCTAGACAAATTCCCCTGCATAATTCCGATTGCCAATAAGTGTTTAATATGTAAGAATTGCCCTACTTAAGTATACATTTCCAAATTCAAAATTACATCTTAAATCATAATCACACTGGCACATTCAAAGGAACAAGTCGTCCCTTCAAAACCCATAATTTATTGTGGCCAAATTTCAGATTAAAATTCTACTAAATTAACAGACGTTGGAAAAACACCTTAATTACAGGAGAATTAACTACAACTTAAAAAAAAGGGACCAAGAATTATTACTGGGAAGAAATATATTGATGCATTAGAAGAATTAAACACGATAAAACATATAGCTGTAAACAATGGTTTCGATCAATCTATAGTTACCAATATACTTAATAAAAAACTGAAAACAAAAACCAGGTCTTCCATTTATATTACTAATCCTACCACTAACAAAAATACGATTGATAATTGTTTATTGACATTTCGAACCCTTGTTATAAACATTTTGTTTGTTTAATGTTATACCTACTTAATTAGTTGATATATGATTTAGAACATTTAATTAAAATAGTTCAAATGACGCATAAAACAATTATTTAGCGTTTCCTATAAAAACGCGAAGTCTTAGCTTATGAACACTCTAATACCAAACGATAGGTAATTAAGAAATACATTTCATGGTATGTTAAAAAATAGGGCGTTCCATTTAAATTAATCAAGTCACAACCCCTTAAAGTTCTTACTTAAGTAGTATTAATTTTTGGACATCCTGTATAATGTGACGAGTTTATTATAATTGGGATATAAAATATGATCTATTGTTACAATTCATTGTAAATTTCGCTTACATAACTTAAATACTTCTTAAGTATTTGAAACATGAAAATTAGGTTAGATTTTGATAGAATTCAAATTATTTAAAAAACCTTAAGGTTTAGGTATTACAAACCTTATCAAAATAGACCCTTATTTTTATCGGACGATCCAAAAATGCAATAATATACAGGAGGTTACATTAAAAAAACATAACTTTGATACTTTTAGGGCATTTGTAACACCCTGTATAATATGAAAATAATTTTAAAAGGTAACCATAATAGACCCCCATATAACCCAAAAGTTAAATTTTTTGAAAGTCCCGTATTTTGGCCATAATATTCCGTGCCGTATAGCGTGAATATACCTATTAGACTTTTTTATTGTTAGTATAACAAGTACTCTTGATAATGACCATCTTGGTCGAAACAATTCGTCGAGAAAATATATATGTGTTGAAACAATTTTTATTTTATTTTTTCTATATTAATATGTTTCATGTACCGATCACCACCAACAACATTGATAGTATAGAAGAGTATTTATTAGGTAGTTACGTATTGTAGTTGTTCGTTTTGCAACAAAGTAAAAGAGTTTGAAGAACTATTTAATCGTCCGTATTTTACGGTTTTCGATGTAAATTACGTTATTTTAAGGTGTAATTTGTAACCCGAATCTAACAGGAAGTCATTTAAAGCCCCATATTTCGCCTCGATCCTTAATGCTCTTGGATAAGTTGAGCGGAAGAAAAGGAAATAATAAAACAAATATCCGCGTAATCTACACACAGTTTTGTTCTAACGCAAATTGTTTCTCGGTTGGCATACATAAATTAACCTTTTTATAAACAACGATCAACATACCGCACCATTAACTGGCATGGTGGAATTAAGGGACAGGTTTCACAATATCAAATATTTATGAGACAATGTGGAAATATCAAGCACTACTTACTTAACTACCACTTCACTTACACTTATAAACCTTTCACAAAACACATTTACCCTAAACGGATCAAACTTTTACTAATGTTTCCAAATACATACAATTTCACACAAAAGCAATATTATTAAAATAAATTGTGTACGGAACTTTCACTGTAAAATTGTTTTTTTTTATGTATTATTTGTTTTAATGGTACTATCAGTCTTTCATATTTGAAAGTTGCAAAATGTTTAAGCCATTTCCTGTATGTAGAAGTCGATAGATACTCTTGTGTGTTTGAGAAAACTTGAGTTCCATAGACTGTCGCCTAAAGCACTTTATATATTATTCAATATTACTGTTTATTCACCGAAAGCTTTGTCAACATAGACTGAATGTTTAGTCAGGCGGTCGAATTCTGAAGTTCTGAATTTTAATCTCCCAAAAAAAAAAAAAAAATATAGTAGAATGAAAAGAAAATAATAAGTTACTGTCATGTACAAATAGCCAACTACAAAAACGTTTGCATGGAAAACCTTACACACTAATTTTAATGATCAAACTTTAGTCATCGGTAACGATGAAACTTCAATTCCTTATTTTAAAAGGAACTTTTCAAATATTTTTCAAATTGCAGCCTTTTTTTATCATATAGCGAAATGCTTTAGTATTTGTTGTTTAAGGACACGGTACGAGTAATTTTGTACAAAATTTACAGCTTCGTACGTTTTTGATATAGTCCTGGTAATTAAATATGTCCACAAATTAAGATTTTGGTGGCTCCCAAAGTGTTTTGTACATTTTGATATTTTCAGTACCAGGTATCTATATCATCATCATATGTATATATTAGGCTTGTAAAGCAAATCGGTGAAGCTACCTCATCTCTTACAATATTATACAATTAGCTAGTGTTGTAAATAAATATACATATAATAATATAAAGATTTGACTTAACCCTCTTTAAATATTCGTTCGTTTTCAAAAACGTAAAACAATTCTAGTATAAAATACCTGTAAATTGTTGTCACGTTCTCAATTACATTTCACCTAAAATACCGAAACAAATTATGATAGTGAGTCTCAATTTTCATTCTAGTAATATAGATTTTGATTAAGTATGTACAAATATTAATATTGTACGTAACTAAGTCGATATATTGACGATACGTCTATTATCTATGTTAGAAATGACTGTTGTCCCATATATACAACAACCTATAACGAATCGAGACTTGGAACAACAGAAACACGACAAAATCATAAAAAACTGTAAAGAAGTAATCAAACACCAAAACTAACTAATAAACAATAGCGGAACGAAGTTTAAACAAGAAAAAATTTAAAACGATTTGTGTAATCATGAGTGTGTTAACTAATTGGTATTTGTTCTCTTCTGAACTAAGAAGAGTAGCCCAAGAATATCTGAAAAAGAAAAATAGGAGAAAAATCAATAAATTTGTTTAAAATATACTTTGTTGGATGTAATACGTTTTACTTACTGTTACATGTCGAAATCAAATATTTTTGTGAAATCTCACTCTCAAGTACTTGCTCATTTTCTTACATTTGTTAAGTTATCGCTTAATTTATTTATATCGCAGTAGAAAATTTTCTGTTTTTGCTGGAACCGATTCGTGAGCTACCACTATTGTGCCAAACGATTAACGCGAACACTAGGTATATTATATTAAACTCATATCACATATCAATGTGATATTATTAATTTTTGAATTAATTTGTATCTACTACAGATTACGTCAAATTAATGAGAAAAATTTTGCTACTGCTGTTACGCCCTCGCCGGAAATCAAACTCGGGACCATTGGCTTTATGCGCCAATGCTCTTACCATTAAGCAACAAGAAGTGACAGCAGTAATAACGACGTACGTACCTACAAAGTCACAGAATCGTCGAAATCAAAGTATATTATTACTAATCTCATTATCTTGAGGTAATCTGTAGTAGGTACAAATTAATTAAAAAATTAATATCGCATCAATGTATTTAAATTTACCTCTACTAAAAAATTCTCCAAAAATATTTCATTGTTAAACCGTTATTATTATTTCACAACACACTGTCTTCCTCACTACACCACATTGTACACTAACTGAAAAAAATCAAATAGACCTACTGAGTGACAAGTATAAATACACATAAACATTTAATAACATTGTACATTGTGTATTTGTGGAACAACAATACCCCAAAAATGACAGCGTGGACAAAAAAACAAAAAACCCTGTATTGTAATTGCAATTTCTCCATCTTGAAACAACAACAACTGATAAGGTGGAAAGGACCTACGGCTGTCCCTAATACGATAACAACTTCAGAGGAATATCAACTTCAGAGGAGCCCAATAATACACTAAATTACAGTTTGTAATTTATTTTAAAGGGCGGCACCACTACATTAGCCCCAAAACAATAAAAATAAAAATGAAATATAAACTTGTCACTCAGATTTATTTAAAACAGTATTAATTAGTTACTTACTTGGAAGTGTCAGTTAGACCCCAATGACGATCACCAAAGCTATAATCCGTCCTGGATCCTCGTCCTTTCCAGATTGAGTGGCAGGGAGGGGACAGGTAACCATTGATCTAACCATTCCGTCATTAACCCTAACACACACTTCATTTCACTACCGACCGCGAATTGCACAAACTTTTCACGAAAATAAAATAATTGAAAGGCACTTTAACGATCTAAGGCATCCGATAAACCTGAAACAAAACAAAAAAAGACGTACTTCTGAAAATAAGTAAAAACTTGAGTCAAATTTACCTGCATTCAATCCAAGTCAAAATATTATTTCGTAATATGGCCAATTAATTCCATACGTCTTAATCCGTATCTACTCAGACTGCTCATCTGGAATTAAAGGTATACTTGTTATTACATAAAAGGGGTAGAATTGTGCGCAATCGTTTTGTATTATCTGTTTTGCTTCCTAATAGAGAAGAAGTCTTAAAATGTATTCAGTTCTCGTAAAAATTTAACGATAATGTTAAAACAAAGGAGTAAAATGGATCAAGTTTCCATTAAAATTTAAGCTGACAAACTCGACAGTTTTCTGCTCGATTTCGGAAAAATGTTATCAGGCGCAGCTGAAGGGAAAGAAGGATTCCAGAAGATGAAATCAGCACTTTTTACCAATAGCTGTTCCAGTTTCGGCGAACATTTCTTCTCCGCCTTCTTTTTCCGACTGATTGCTAGTTTGAAGGATAAATGAAAATTAACATAAAGTGCCGCTTTACAATTCAAGCATTCTCAAAGTCGTTCACAAGTCACAAATTTTCCTATTTTCACCGTATCCCCGATACGGCAAAATTCAATAAAGTCGACACGACTTATACACATATTTCAGGTCGGCAGTTTCATTACTGAAAGATATAGCGACTTATTAATCTATGCCAAGATTAAAGGCTGATAGAACATTATATAAGCTTGGACTGTTCTGTATTGTTTCCAGCGAACACTAACACGCCGATAACTTTTTGTAAGTCCTGTAAGTCCTGCGAACAATCTTTCCCAATTCCACTGATTATTAACCATCCCTTCAAGCTCGAATTATCAGCAGAAACAGTCTATAACCTTTTTTCGCCACCCTAATTGATTACGAAAAACAAAATCACCTCTCACAGAATTTGCAAGCCAGTCTGAATTACGATTGGAATAATTTAATTATTACACAATCTACGTAAAATATTATTCCAGAATGTACGAAGCTCACTTTTACTAGGTACCTATTGACCTATTTTTTTTCTGGCGCGTCATTAAAAATTAAAGTACCAACCTATTTAGAGAACAAAAATATCTATTCAATTGAAAAAAGCAATTAAAAACAGATCCGTATTTAATCGAAACAAACACATAAATAATTGCAAATAATAAAATACATTTCTTATTTTCTAACACTTTTGGTTCTGTATGAAAATATTATACAAAATCGATAAAAAGCTTTTCCAAGTCAGACACGTAAAATTAAGATATTATGAGTTCGAGAAAATTAGTACAGACAAGGAGAAGCCTCTCTGAAAGCTGAAAATTAGATTTCCACAGTAGGTATCTCAAACTGAAGTTGTTACAATAACATTCTTACTGCTAGTAAAAACAAAGAAAGTTATTTTAACAGGTGTTATACAACCCTATTCAATTAAATTCTCTCTTCATTTTACCTACACGCATGTGTGAATAATTAAATTTATTTCTTCGTTATTAAGTTACTAATATCCCAAAAACCTTTCCAAATATTAACCACTACATTAATTCTTTTGCTGTTTATGTATCAAATATAGTGGATAACTTACAAATCCCTAACATTCTCCTCTATATATGGCAACACTGATACATAACCGTCCGCCAAATTGCACAGAACGCACTCAATATATTTCTATTTAATAATCAAACCCTAAATAATAAAATTCAAACAAACAATATGTAAAGGTTTTACAAAAAATTTCAATAAGATTTCTCTTACAATCATACTTTTAATCTCATATACCAGGGAAAAAACGTTGTTAGAGAACGTAAAGAGAGGGCTTTTATTAACAATTATCAAAATATCAGCACTACCATTTGTAAAAGATTAAATAAATTAGGTATTGTTAGTATCTGTTCCAATAAAACAAATTTAGGTAATATGTTAGTCAACAATAAAATTTCAAATTTTGATAAACGTTGTAAATCAGGTGTCTATGAGATCCATTGTACGGACTGCCAGGTTGTCTATATAGGACAGACTGGTAGATCCTTTAAAACTAGGCTTAAAGAACACAAAAAATCGATTATAGATAGAAAATGTAATACTGGCTTCGCGCAACATTGTCTTGATTATAACCATAATTTTAGTGAAGATAATTAGTATACATAAAAATAAGACTAAATTTTTTAGAAAAATTAGAGATTTAAAAGGCATTTTTTCAAAATAAAATTGTTACGAATGACCAGTGTGAAGGGCATAAGAGGCCTATATTTTTAGCGCGCTGTCAGAAATTGTGATCTCCCCCACTCATATTTGTAGTATATATTTTAACGCATTTTTATTTTTAGTTTAGTTTCTATTTATAACTCTTTTATAATGGTCTTACAAGCCGAAACATTGTATGAAAAATCTTATTAAAATTTTTTGTAAAACTTTTACATATTGTTTGTTTGAATTTTATTATTAAAAATGTTTTACAATTTCCCTACCGCGTCTTCGTTAAATATTATTAAAACAAACCCTAAACTTTATATTTTCGCTATCATCACTAATTAATGTATAAAATATTGATTAGATATACTCGATTATCATTTTTTCAAACTACGAAACACTCAGCGGATCTGATACCAACATTTTCGATGATGAAAAACCCTAAGTGAGATTTACGTACACAAAAGAAACTGTAAATTAGCAAATTTTTATCGTGTAATTATATTTGTCTCTTGTGTCTAGAAATCATCTGCAATATATTAAAGGATAACAAAACAGATGGCCTTTGCAACGGAAATTATTAGATGCTGTGGAAGCCTTTTGGTTTTTATCAACATTTTTATTTGAGATGGTTTTCAAGGTTAATTCGAGATATAAATTTAAAATAATAACCTTATCTTTTCTTAATTAGGTAATTACATAAAATACGTTAAAGAAAGTGCGTTGTCGACATGCAAGGCATTACCTACGTTCAGGTTTGCACATAACATATAATTAAATATACATTGACAAAAAACAATATACACACTACCCCCTAACCATGTATATAATGAAAATCATAATTGAATTTCAGTGATTGTATAAATATACTATACATAGATAGCGTTGTTGGCTTTACTACCGTTTGCAATTTATTAATACAAATTTACTTTAATTAATTTATTTACGAAAATATCGCTACGTTAAGCTATATTATTATCCACAAATCGATATTTCAAAGGGGATAGGAAAGAGAAAGAGTAAACAAACACTGTTTATTGCAAGGGTGAATTAATTTTCTACTTGCAAGATCACGTTTGGGGCGCTTCTAAAAATTAGCTATTATCATACACATTTTGTTGTTGTTCAATTAATAATAAACAAAACTTTTACTAACTTATCATGGATCAATCTTCAACGGATATAAAGTAAAAATAATTTTCATTATGTTTTATATTTGTATTAACCGAAACATTTCAAAAACAAAAAAAAGTCTTGAATTCGTACTCCATAATCCAGTTTTGTCTTACCTATGTAGACTCACGCGAAGGAAGAAATTGTTTGTTTTCTGGCTTTCGTGAAAGATACTGTTGGTAAACAGGGTTAACAAGACAGGTGACACATTAAGAACACCTTATGCTTTGCCGCTAAACACAATCTACATTTCATGTTTCAACTTCGCCGTTTTTATTTCATTTTTAACCCACTTTCTCATTTCTCGTCGAAAACGATGTCAAAGTGTATATTCTAATTATTAAATTAATTATTAATATCTACGATAAGTATTTCACGAACAAACATCCCTGTACTTTTAGTCATATGGACAGAGGTTTCTGAGCTTACTCCACATTCAAACACATTTAATGCCAGATGCCGAGACCTTTAATTTGAAATAACAAGCAAGCTGAAAAGTTCGTAGGCTAGCATAATTTTTTTGATAGAATTTGATTTTATTATTCAATATAGTTCCTTTCGAGGGCGATACAACGATTATAGCGGTCATACAATTTTTCGATAGCATTTTTATAATACGATTTGTCTTTAGCCTCAAAATAGGCTTCAGTTTCGGCGATTACGATTACCTTCTTTCTGTTCAGCGAGCATCCTCTTAAGGTATGAGAACAGAACAAATTTGCTGGGCGCCAGATCTGGAGAGTACGGTGGATGTGGAAGCAATTCGAAGCCCAATTCATGGAATTTTGCCATCGATTTCATTGATTTGTGACACGATGCATTCTCTTGCTCAAACAGCACTTTACTTTTCTTCAAATGAGGCTGCCTTTCCGAGATTTCGTCTTTTAAACGCTCCAATAACGCTACGTAATATAGTTTATTGTTTTCCCCTTTTTAAGATAGTCAATGAATATTACACCATGAGCATGAGTATCCCAGAATACTGATGCCATAACATTGCCAGCCGACTTTTGCGTCCTTCCACGCTTTGGAGTTGGTTCATCACGTGCAGTCCACTCGACTCGACTGACTGTCGATTGGACTTCGATGTGAAATGATGGAGCCATGTTTCATCCATCGTCACATATCGACGCAAACGCAAAAATTCCGATTTATTACGATTGAACAGCTCCAAACACTGCTTAGAATCATCGATTTGATCGGTGGTTGTTTTTGATCGATTGTGAGCTCGCGGCTCGCGCGGCACCCACTTTGTACCGAGCTTTCGCATTTCCAAATATTCATTCACGATATAACCAATACGTTCCTTTGATATCTTTAGGGTCTCAGCTATTTCAATCAACTCGACTTTGCGGTTATCAAAAATTATTTTGTGGACTTTTTTGATGTTTTCGTCGGTAACAGCCTCTTTGGAGCGTCCACTGCTTGCATCGTCCTCGGTGCTCATTTCGCCTCGTTTAAATTTAGCAAACGGTTGATTTTCCTGGTACAAAGTCCGAATAATGTTTATCAAGCCAATCCTTAGTTTCAACAGTATCTTTTTTCACCAAAAAGCCAAAAAGCAATGCTTTATTAATACATGAAATTCCTTTTTATCCATTTTTTCAAAGTAACAAAAGTTCTTTCAGTAAAAACGCTATAACTAATAGTTCAACAGCTGTCAAATTTATACACACGTCTTTTGAAGGTTAGGGCTAACTAAAAATCATATACATTTGATACTAGTAGGCCATTTATGGGCCAGTCTACGAACATTTCAGCCCGCCTGTTATGATGTATAGACCTTGTTTTGTAGGTTAGTTTTTTAATAAACAACCTAACACACTTCACCTACCCTACCCTGGCCTATTGTAAACATATGGTTTCTTTTTTAATTTCAACTAAGTTTTAAAGAAGTAAATATCTCATTTTCCGTCCCATAGTTTGTATTACTGTTTATCACGTTAGAAATTCTTTTAGACGCCGTATCATTCCTTCGCATGTATATTTTATTTGTTCTGTTCTCTAATAAAACTTGTGGTAACAAAAAATTCCACCTCCTACGTTCATGCAATAAGAATCCCATTCGCATTCAGCAATTCAAAATAGGTAGTGTTTCCACCGTTTTTTTGGATATTTGCTTTTTTTTTTCTTGTGCCAATTGTTCCGAGAATATAAGCAATATTTCACCAGAAACGCGTTGACATGACTGCACAGTGTACACTGTACATAGTACTTGAACCTTTCATTACATTCGCCACCATTGCCTATTTTTCACGCTATGAATAACAAGTAAAATCTATTCGTATAAATGTACCTAGTTATTTCCCTAGAATATTAAGATCCATAATTACAGTAGCAGCCATAAAGGACCTTATTTAATTAATAATCATTGGAATACTCATCATCATAAATTAAGTTAATAAACGTAAGGTCAATTAAGGATTGATCAAACTGACAACTCTATACATCAAACAAAATGTCACCATGGCGAGAATGTATTTGCTACGAAATTAACAAGTCATTACTGAAATTGTACGCAATAAACGTTCGGTAGGGCAATCAATAAACACCGTCAAAACTAAATTTCGGTCCGTGCAAGAGTTCTACTTATTAGCCAAAATCTACATAACACGTTTAACACTACCTCAGATGTACACGTTTAATTACATCTTCTTAAGAAATTTAATTTTATTTTAAAATATAAAAGAAAACAATTTAAATCAAATTGCAAAATAGCACAAACACTGTTGAAAAATTTCACTTTAATTATTATATAATTGATTGATTCTACTTTTACTTGATGGATATTCATTGTAAAATATATAAATAAAATACTATTGTAATTTACACTGTTTTTATTAGTTATTTGAATCAATGGAAATCAATAAATACAAAAATAAAAACATACTACTTAATGAACAAGTAGATCTTGATAACTCCTCTCTACTGAATTTACCCCCTAACAAATCGATGTAAACTAACCTATAAATATAGACAGAGAAGAATTAATAGCTTAAGTGTATTTAAAACTTCTGAAGAAGCTACAAAGTAGCGAAATATATGTCAAGTAACTAATAAAATCAGTGTAAATTAAAATAGTGTTTCATTTATAAAAATTCTTATCATTACATCATTATCAAAAGATACATGAAATTGTACATTATGAATTTTACTTCTTAAGGGTGCTTGTACCAATTATGATACGTAAGATGTTTTTTGAAGTGACTGTTTGTTCGCCGTTCTGTTTATTTCCCGAGAATAATAACAATAACATTAAAGTAAGTCTGTAGGATATAAAACAATAATGTGTTCACTTTTACAATGCCTAAATAACATAATAAGGCATAAATAAAAGCTTTTATTTTAAAACCAATGCTTTTTCGAAGTATAGAACATAGGTTACTGTATGGTGTGTTGTAGTGAGGTTTTAACCTCACAAAAAATTTAGATTCCGTACAAAAAGTATACTAAAACATGTCTAACAAAGCTGCTAATTCTAATCTATTATGTAAATTACAAATCTTGTGGAAGTCCCTGTTACAAAACCAAAGCCAAGCCACAAAGTGCAAGTAAGCCTTTAGCTCTGGCAATATCGATTTTATAAACATCTCATTTAACGGCTCCTGAGTATGATAATTTATTTCCGTACGTACAGTACTATGAAATTTTCATAGGTTTCACGAATTTCCACATTTATTTTGTAATCGAAAATGTAAGAAAAGGTACTAAATTAACATATACACCATTAGTATATCAAGATTTTGACATATTTAACTCCAAAATCCAATTGCTACTGATTTGGCTTTTTTAGATTTGAAATTAGGATATTTTAAAATTTCAATATTTTATGGAAATTCTATATTCAGATTCGAGTTCGCCTTTTAAATACATCGAAAATTATTTGTTTTCAACCTGCCTTAGTAATGGTCTTTCTTTTTTGAGCACATGACCAGGAAAAGTTGAAAAAAGAATCAGAAAAGAAAATAATCAATAATTCTTCGATAACAAACTCAAACATGGACCCAGAAATGTTTTAGCACACTGCAATTTCGAGGAATTTTAGTCTTGTGACCAAACAATCCTAATTGACATGATGGGAATCTTTAAATTAAGAAATATTAAAATCTGCTTATATTGTAACTATTGGGTAACAAAAGACACCTAAGAAATAGATCATCCTTTAGTTGTTATATATATCCTTTGAATACACATGGTAATATTCATAAACATCTAATCCATTGAATTATATAGAAAAGATTACCACCTAAATTTCTTCAACTTTTCGATATTGTTTATATTTTTTAAACTTATATGTATAAAACATTATGTACTGTTATAAAATACGTAGAATGGGGAAAAGTATAAAAATCTAGATTGTGCAGGTTTTAAATGTGGCCTGTATATTTACCGTGTACATTGTAACCCACATTTGAAAATTTTTAATATCAACTTCAAAAGTTACCGCTATATTTCGCTAACTCTTAGTGTGGGTACAGCTTTTTTCTACTGTTTACGGGGAAAGACGGGAAAAACGTTTTATTGTTAGTTGAAATTCATAGCAGGGAAGAAGAACATGACGTCTGTATATGTCTATACAGAAACACTTTATCTCAAAGTTTAATAGAGAGAAAGCAGACGATGTGAAACATAGAAGTTGCAGTTGTATTCATTCGACACCTTTAATGTTACCTTGCAGCACCCTCAAGGTGGCTGGCGTGAACGATTTTTAGGGTAGAACAACAAACGACAGGGGAGGATAAAACTACAGAATATATAATGTCATCAAAGAAATACGTGCTTACCTAAGTGTGTGAGTACATGCAAAAGACTCGCGTTTCTTGAAAGAATAAAATTAAAAAACATGTCACTAGGAACAATATTAAACTTGATGCTAGTAGAGAGACATTCAACTTTAGTCACTTGAATATACTTGAAAATTGTAAATATGTTTTTAAACATATTATAAAATGATTAAAATGTTTACTAATAAAGTATTGTCAATGATTTTCTGGACACCCGGTATACAATAAATTCCGTTTTGTTTTTCCAAGAAAGCGATTCTTATCAATTAGGGAAAACAATGCCCCAGGGAATTCCATCAGGGTGAATAATTAATTCTTAAATAAGTACACAAAAAAATAATATGAACAGGTTCTGACACAAATACCTATATCTCCGACGGGGTTGTTTAATCTAGCAGAAGCAAATAATATTCCAATATAACAAGAAAAATGTTACAAGCACACAAAACAGATTGGCATGATAAAGGAACTGTTTGAATATTTATTACTTCAGCTACTTGAAAGTCAAATAAGGTAAATCGAAAAAATCAGAAAACTGCATTTGTAATATACATGATGGGCTAAATGTAACACATTAACGAATGCCATCATGAAAAATATAACAAACACTTTAAATAAATACTACTAAAACACTTGTAAAATGAATAACTAAACTAACTCAAACATTTAATTTACCCGTTCGGATTTTAGTATTTATTTATTTATTTATTTATTTATTTATTAATACGCAATACATTGAAAATACGACTCGAAGGATCGCCAGATTGTTTTCTCTTTAAATTTATTTTTCTGTTCTTTGATTGAGTTTACGATTTAACAACGTTAAACATTTTCCGATCACCGTATACCTAACCAACCTATACATGTTTAATAAAAAGTAAAGTAGACGGGATGACCTATGGCATACGTTGAAAATGTATACATTGCACTTAAATAGGAGTTTAATGCTAGAACGGCTTTGAAATATCGCGTGTCCAAGTCCTCATATTACCTACAGTTTGTTCCGTTGAAAACGAATCAATATTTCCGACATTTCTTTACTGCTGTCTGCAATTAAAATGCTTTTAAACAAAATTAAGAACTTACGCCTTTCAAGATTAATAAAATTATATCATTAAGCGCGAACGAAGCAATATACAAAGCATATTTTTTAAGTAAGTACCGTTTTGAAATTGTACCGCCGCAGCGTTGCGGTCAGCGTTACGCGCATGCGCACTGAGTACCTACATCTCTCACCTACGCACTGACGCCATTACAGTCTGATTCGCCCTTGTTTACGTTGTTTACTGAGTGTTTAAGATGCCTACGATAACCGTGAGTCCCGCCGAGTATGAAGTCCGGGCTGTTATACGATTATAACATCATCGTGAGATCTGTCCAGTTTATGAACAAAACATTATGAGTGATGGAATAGCAAGGAAGTGGGTGAGAGCTAATCGGACCAAAGATCTCACTTGGAAACTCTAGATCATCCTCCGTACAGCCCTGATCTGGCGCCCAGTGACTACCATTTGATCCTGCACTGAACGGTCAGCGTCTTCAAGACGATGACGAAGTCGAGACAGTTGTGATGCAGTGGTTAACAGTTAACAAATCAGGCGACAAAATTCTATGAGAAGGGTATTCAAAAACTGGTCAAACGTTATGACAAGTGCCTCAATATGGAAGGAAATTATGTAGAAAAGTAAATTAAGATACAGGTTCTCATGTAAAAATAAAATTATTAAGATATCTTCGCACGTTTTTTATTAATTTCAAAACGGTACTTACTTAAAAAAACATGCCTCGTATTTTATTAATTCACCAGTTTCACTCACTGGATCGGTTTCTCGAAATGTCTGAATGTATTGAGTAATTTTCTTGTTAAAATAAAAAGTTCATGAGGAAGGATTAACTCCCTTTTGTTTTCTTTACTTCCAGTAACGGTCTCGATTACAGACTTCGCCACAAAATTCTCTCGACTCTCGAAATGTGGTCAGACATCAACGAGAAAAGAAATTGGACGTTTTCCTTTCAAGCAGATTTGTTTGCCCGAAATTATCTATTACAGAAATAGTTTGCAAACCAATTCTAATTATAGCCTACCCCGGGAAAATTAAGGAAACTTCAGTAATAAAATATTCCAGGTCTTTAATGAATGAGTTATTGACATTAAAAGGGTATTTAAATATAATAACATTCCTTTGAGGAACTAAACATTAATAATGAAAATCGAGACGACTAAAAGTGTTGAATAATAAAAATTTAACTAATTTTATATACTTAATGGCCCTAACAAGTTCGCAATTTCTCACTTAAATTTGAAAAAAAATTCTCTTAGATTTACGTCCAAAAAATATTCTATTATCAGTAAATTTTTCGTCGTTTTCTCAGTTAAATTCCCCCTTGGATGTTTTTTAATTGAATAAAAAATGTATTGAAAAGGTAGATGGTTTAAAAATTTCAATAGGAATCTTTATTTTTATGTGAACCTAGTATTTTTTTCCGAAGTTCGCTTAAAGTGAATTGAAGGATTGCCGCTGTTCGATATTGGCGAAAAGCTTTACAGATATTTCACGCTTTCTTCAGGATCAAGCATTTGCGCTGCTTTATATTTCTCCGTGTCAAGTAACATTTGCGTTTAAAGGTGAGTTCAGCGAATAATAGTATTTTTACAATTCAGAAATCCTAAACCTATTGACGATTTAGTTTTAAACTAAACTTAATTACATTCTTCTCAAATACTTATTCAGTTAAACTTTTATAAAGAAGAAGCCAACTAAATTACGTAATTTAGTTTCAGATTTGTTTCTTTTAGAAAATTAATATAGTACTATAAAATAATTGTCTCAGTTAACAACGAAAACCAAAATATGTGTATTAATATCAAATCAAGTGATGAATATTTGTTGAGCATGGTGCAATTATTGGGGCACAGGTATAAAGTAAATTATTTACGAACATTATAGTTATAATAAAGCGATTTGTTAATTAATTATAAAATACAATCAACAACTATAAATCTTTACAGTAAAGACCAGATAATTCAACAGAATAGAGAGATTAGAGATTGTAGGTGAAACATTGCATGTTTACTCGCTGACCTGGTTTCACACTATTTCTATGAGATGAGTTTACAATTTCGGTTCCACGAAATTTACCAGGTATAACAAACACCCACTGAAACGTTGTAAATAGACCAATAGATTTTAAGGATTCGTAAATACCTAACCCAACATTCAACGCAATAAACGTTACACTATCCCATCTGTTTTTTTTTATCATTTTCATTCCCATTTTACTGAGTTTCAGTAAATATTTTTACTTATAGCACTAGAATATGGTGGCTAATCCCCATATTAAGCTAGCTGACTACATGTTCATTTAAATCAGTATTATCCTTATATAGTATAATTATGAAAAGTCCATAACTTCTTGAGATAATTAATATATTGAACAATATGGTGCCTATCCCGTGTAGCAGTGCACTAGATAAATTGATTAACTACAATTTTATTTACATAAAATTTACATACACATTTCACATAAACTGCGGTTAATACAAAGATTTATGTTACACCCTCTTTAGTCATCAGCCAGCCGACAAGACCGGTTTGAGGGGAAAAGGATTAGTGTAGTAGTTGGAGGGTTAAAGGTGAAAGTGTTTCTCAACCACACTTTAGTTAAAATCTGACAGCACAAGTTATTATTCTTACATATATTTTTAAAAAAATAGTAACCTGTGTCTTTAATGGTAAGTGTGGTTTAATTTTCTGTAATTTCCGCGACAGAAATCCTTATTAATTTTGAAGGAAACCCCTCTACAATCAATTACATTAGCAATTAATTATTAAGAGAATGCATGTGGATCAATTATTAAACAATGACAAATTATTTTCTTACTGTTTCAAATTACATCGAGAAAATAAACTGGAACGCATGTATATTATGCAGCGTACAAAGTTAGTTACGACTTACATCCATCCTACATGTATATATACATATGAAACGCGTAGCTTTAAATAAATATCAAAAACGGCATACACGAAATAATAAGCAAAATAATATTAAATACGTATTTTTGGTTCATTGTAATTCTTAAGCATATGTACCTACCTACTCATAGCGGTACACCAGCCACTAGAAAATTTATATGCTAAAACTCTAATTAAAAACAATAGCACACATAAACAACGTATCTCTCAATATGTACACGCAAACGCTAATCTATTATTCATTTTCATCTCATTTTGGAGTTTGGTTCAAATGAATTTAATTTACACACCGATTTCATCTGAAATATTACATGTGTAAACATGCATATGAATAAACAATATCCCTGTATAAACCACTGCTCTTTGATGGCAGATTTTGCCAACAATTTGCGAGATATTTTGACAACAATGAATTACTAGTTACTCATTAACAAACCACTTACATTGAGCAGGTTCGTAGTTGTTTGATCCCGGATTGTTCATTTATTGAGGGCACAAACATCAATTAATGTTTTTCACTTGTAATAAAATGGCGATACTTCGAACGTCACTTTCTAACAACAATATCCACGACTTCTACCGAATTAAACCGAACGATTCAGCTGATTTATTGGAGATATCTCGATAACTCCTTTTAACTACTAATCGTTTAATCCTTTACTTTATGAAAATTCATTATTAATAAATCTATTAAAACAATAACTACGACTTATGCCGAACATTGCCGAATTATACTAAACGATTCAGATTATTTATCAGGGATATCTGAACATCTCCATTTAAATAATTAATTCTTTCAACTTTTACCTTATGGAAATTAATTATCAATAAATGAATAAAAATAATAGAACAACTTAATTTTCACTTGTTTCAATTGGGAGATACCTTGATATGATCATATTATGATACTGTACACCATAAAGAAAAAAATATTAATATGACAATTGACAATTATACGCGGTCTGCTCACAATAGAATGATACATTTAGCAAAAAATTTAGTGATATATTTGAAATAAATAACATTGAAACACTACATGTATAAATACGCATATAAATAAACAATATTCCTGTATAAACCACCGCTTTTTGATCGCATATTTTTCGAACAATTTACGAGATATATTGACAAAATACGAATTACTAATTATTAATTAACAAACCGCTTACATTGAGCAGGTTTGTAGACTCGAATTGTTTATATATTAGGAGCACAAACATCAATTAATGTTCACTTGTAATAAAATGACGATCACTTTTTAACAACAATGTCCACGATTTATACCGGATTCTACCGAACGAGTCAGCTTGTTTGTCGGAAACGTCTCAACATCTCCATTTAAATAATTAATTGTTGTGCAACCTTTACTTCATGGAAATTCATTATCAATAAATAACTGTTTTTAATAAATTAATTAATTGTGTTGCACTCCTTGTGAAACATGATGAATATCTTGTTGATTAATACAAAAAGCACATTGAATTTAGTAACACAAATTTATTCAAAATTTGCGTACGAATTTGTTTCGGCAGTTACGCGAATGCAGATATCGTGTTCTTTTGAATAATGGGATAAATGCCGAAACAAATTTGTAAAATAATATATTTAGCCTAAAATATATCTTAACTACCAAAAGAAATAAGCAATATGTAAATTGTAAATAATTATATTGAAATTGAAATTGACACAGTCAGTGTACCTCCCCTAAATAATTGAGAAATTATTATTTTATAACTAAATAAAAATGCACTGATGATTTTCAACTATTTTATAGATCACTTGACGATCGTTTCGCCAAACTTTGGCTTCGTCGGATGGTTGTAGTCAATTTAAAACTATTAACAATATTTGGTCTTAAGTACTAGCTGTAAGGGTGGTTATCAGAGAACAAGTTTAGAAGTGGGGAGCTACTTAATTCTGTCTGTTCATTGGTTAATTTATTGCTATTTTTAAAACTATTAATTTATACAATTTCCAAAAATGATAATTTTAGTTTTCTGTTTTCTATATGTAAAATTTTGAAATTATCGTCAAAATTGTGGTTGTTACAAATGAGGTGGTTAGCATAGTTGGAGTCTGTTTTTTTATTGTTAAAAGATCTTTTATGCTCACTAATTCTAGTTCTGAAATTTCTGCATGTTTTCCCTATGTAAAACATGTTACAATTTATACATTTAATCTATAAATCCCTGATGAATTTAATTCATTGGTTTTATCTTTATTGGTTTTAATAAATCTACTTAGGTTATTAGTAGTCTTATATGCTACATTACAACTATTATTATGTAGTAAAGATGAAATTTTGTTTGTTGGTTTTCCTATAAAAGTTAATGTTGCATATTTTTGTTTATCTGTCTTTATACTAGGGTACATTAAATTTATAGCTTTTTTATATTTAATTTTCTGTAACAAGGAATCTATGATATTAACATTATAATGATTTTTAATCGCAATTTGTTTGATAATTGCTAGTTCTTTTCTTGTAAGTAATCAATAAAAAAGTTGAAAATAATCAGTGCATTTTTATTCAGTTATAACATGAATTTCAACCAAGTAACGGTAGACTCCATTACGTATATTATTTTTTAAATATATAACTTTGCACACTAAAACCACCTCGCATTGGGACACGACTTTCTACAACTTTTCTTGCCACATTCTCTCTCTCTGAAGAAACAAAGTTTACCAATGAATTTTCTTTTCATGACAAAAAAAGATTATTAGATAAATCTATCTATATTCTGTTTTTTTTGTGAAATCAGTTTTTCAAGAACATTCCTTACAATACTGTACGAAAATATGTAGCACCAAACTTATTGTATCTTATAAGAACACAAGCTTTTACAGCCGGAATTCATAGTAGAATAATAATTCGGACTTGTTCGCACACGTAGTGAACACAGCACCAACTGAAGATGTCAGCCGCAGTTGCCGACGAAACGTCTTGACAAAACTGTTCGCATCGACCACGGCCTACAAGCCCGAATCATCATTCTACTTAGTGTATCTTGTTTTGTTTTGTATAAAATTAAACTTATCCCATAAAAAGTTTTTCATAAAGACTTTATGTAAGCAGTCAACAGAACTGTAACAATTTAAAACTTACGTCATTAAAAAAAAGAAATTTGTCAGTATCATTAGTTTTCGAAAAAGTACGTATTATTTAAATGTTAATAACATAGCTGGAAAACTGGTCCAATAATAAATTTCCATTAAAACTTTTCTTATAAACCGCTTTATTCTTTTACTTCGTAATTCTATGTAGTTTAGATAGTAATGTACATCATTCATTTATATTTTGCTGCAATTTAATTAATGTCAGAAGAAAATGAAAAACAAACCTATAAAATTACTTCAACGGTCTCGCCTTCCCCCTGAGGAAATATTGAAAGTGATAAATACCTAAAGGTACTTCATAGTTGAAGAAGTTTCAGTTTATTGTCTTGGATGATATTGAAAAGGTAGGGGGAAGAGCCCTCGCGAATGAGTTTGGCCCTGATTCAACGGCAATTTAACATAAATCTGAATAAAACACCACAGTGAATTGTCGAGGTTGAAAACAACACAGTTACTTAAAATGCAAAAAATCAGAAGGCAACTTGAACTTTGTTCCCTAGACTATCAATCTTTGCCGACTTGTAAGCAATGCAAGGGCGCAGGCGCAATGCGAATTTATTTACTTACCACAGATAGCAGGGCTCTCTGTCGAGCAAAATTAGGCTGAGAAGAAAGCAAAAAGCAAGAACCGCTTATTGATGTAGCAATTTATCACACAAACTTTACCAACTCGCTAAGCGTAAATTATGGTTCGTACAGACAAAAGAATTTGTAACTTTACTGGCGTTTATCTATAAAATCGTAAATGATACCTGTCACTAACATTGACAATGCCTTCTTTTCTAATAACTAACCATCCCTAACCACCCCAAATTGCAAATGACACCCGCATTTTTCTCACAGTTGTTTCCCAAACAACCGATACTTTCATCAAAATTAACTACGAATTTTCACCATAAAAAAGCTCAACAATTTTTAAACTAATCAAATAAATTTACTTAATTTTAAAGAGTTAATTTCCAAACAAAACCATAATAAATTTTTCGATAATATATTATTATATAAAATGGTGTGTGAAATTCCCGTACCCTAACCGAACCTAACCTAATCTATCCTAATCTACAGTAACTAAAAATAGAAAGTATAATGTTAACCAACGATTACGTAAATTGGTCACTTTCTACCACTGTATTGACAACCTCATTGTTTCAGAAGCTAAATGTATTATAGAAATTCAGTTACTGTCTATGTCTAGACGTATGTAAATATCAAAAACCACATACATAGAATAGTAAGCAAAATAATATTAAATACATATTTTTGGTTCATTGCAATTCTTTATCATATGTACCTACCTACTCATAGCAGTACACCAGCCACTAGAAAATTAATATGCTAAAGCTCTAATTAAAAACAATAGCATACATTAACAACGTATCTCTCAATATGTACACGCAAACGCTAATCTATTATTCATTTTCATCTCATTTTGGAGTTTGGTTCAAATGAATTTAATTTACACACCGATTTCATCTGAAATATTACATGTGTAAACATGCATATGAATAAACAATATCCCTGTATAAACCACTGCTCTTTGATGGCAGATTTTGTGAACAATTTACGAGATATATTGATAACATACGAATTACTAGATACTAATTAACAAACCACTTACATTGAGCAGGCTTGTAGTTGTTTGATCCCGGATTGTTCATTTATTGAGGGCACAAACATCAATTAATGTTGTTCACTTGTAATAAAATGGCGATACTTCGAACGTCACTTTGTAACAACAATATCCACGACTTCTACCGAATTAAACCGAACGATTCAGCTGATTTATTGGAGATATCTCGATAACTCCTTTTAACTACTAATCGTTTAATCCTTTACTTTATGAAAATTCATTATTAATAAATCTATTAAAACAATAACTACGACTTATGCCGAACATTGCCGAATTATACTAAACGGTTCAGATTATTTATCAGGGATATCTGAACATCTCCATTTAAATAATTAATTCTTTCAACTTTTACCTTATAGAAATTAATTATCAATAAATGAATAAAAATAATAGAACAACTTAATTTTCACTTGTTTCAATTGGGGGATACCTTGATATGATCATATTATGACACTGTACACGATAAAGAAAAAAGCATTAATATGACAATTGACAATTATACGCGGTCTGCTCACAATAAAATGATACATTTAACAAAAAATTTAGTTATATATTTGAAATAAATAATATTGAAGCACTACATGTATAAATATGCATATAAATAACAATATCCCTGTATAAACCACCGCTCTTTGATAGAATATTTTTCGAACAATTTAGGAAATATATTGACAAAATACGAATTACAAGATTCTAACTAACAAGCCACTTACATTGAGCAAATTTGTAGACCCGGATTGTTCATTTATTGAGGCCACAAACATCAATTAATGTTGTTCAATTGTAATAACATGGCGATACATCGAACGTCACTTTCTAACAACAATATCCACGACTTATACCGGTACTTACACAGCTTGATGTTTGAACATCTCCTTTTAACAGTTATTTGTATAATCCTTTACTTTATGAAAATTCACTATTAATAAATAAATCATCACCATTTAAATAATGAATTCCTACAACCTTTAGTTTATGTAAATGCATTATCAATAAATAAATAAAAACAGTAAAACAACTTAACTTCCACTTTTTTCAATACCTTGTTATGATCATACTATGGCACTGTACGCTATAAGGAAAGGGCATTAATATGGAAATTGACAAATATATGAGTGCTGTTCACAGTAAGCTAGAGCGTAGAATATACAGCATACGAAATTATTTACGACTTACGTTTACCCTACGTTATTACTTCTCGACCGTAGCTTATATTGCATTTTCTACGTTTAGAACAAGTGAATTTCACATGCTTTTACGTTTTGTATTGGTTCCTACAAACTATACTGATGACGTAAACGTAATCTCTTAATAGTTTTACAGTATGTACCAACACAAGTATTTAACTTGGTGCCATTCAAATGTAATGTAATGTAATGTAGTTTACGTTTATTTTTTTAGCTGTATATTTGTGATTTGTGATCTTTATTATTATTTATCTAATCGGATATTATTCGAATCCTCCCTATCATTCGCGGTGGAATTTTGATTGTATTTATTTATAAGAAACGTTCACGTCAGTTCTATTATGTCTGAATGCCCTTAATTTGAACTTTGTTGGAATTTTTGTTGTATAATCAAGTATAATTTGTTATCGATTCCCCCATAGGCATAGCTAAACAGAATTGGTCAAAAATTGATTAAAAGATTACATCTAATAGTACTAAAGTAAGAATTTATTAATTAGCACTTTCTATATTTTGGTTTGGATAATTTTCGGTGGGGTATTCCCCCTTTTTCCCGCACGTAATTCTGTCCCATAATAGGTACACGTGTTGAATGATACTGTTATTGAACAAATTGAAAATAAAAATGTGATCCAAAAGGAATTGTTTTGTCAAAATTTTTGCGAAGCGTATTAAGTCTCGTGTTATACCGGACTCTATTTGTACACTTCAAATCTCCCTGAAAGATCATTTTTCTTTCTGTCATCACCTTTGTTACAAATTGTGGTAGCCAACCGACATACCGTCCTGTTTTTATAAATTTCTTTCAGGAATATCTGTCATAATTATCCAAGAAAGGTCTTTCCAAAATAAAAGAAAAAAAATTACTTACCACTCTTATTTATCAAACATTTTTTCAATAAATAATTTAATGTACAATAAGTGTATGTTTTTAAAGATATTGTTAGAGTTTTTCCACGTTGTACGTGTTCGTGTCCAGAACGTCTTTCAAACTCTTTTGTGGTGTTTAATTTCTTTAATTTTTATCCAATAAACTTCTAAAATAATGCGTCTCCAGATATTTATTTATTATTGTCAATAGAGGTGCTAAAAATACGGTTTGACCAAATTCACTATTCTTAATTAATTAATGTTAATTAAATCTTCTATAAAACCTAAAAATCAAAAAAACTTCGACTTAATAACTTAATTTTAATCTTAACACCCCTATGATTTTACACAATCTATGATTTTCATGATTTTCACCCCTTGCCCCTACTCCTTATAATAACTTGTAGTACCAATTATTTATCGATAATTTGTACTATTTTACATGTAGTATTGTATTGTACTCTTGATAATGACCGTCAGGTCGATACTATTCTTCGAGATTATTTATCAAATAGTGTTAAAACGTTTAAATATTTTTTTTTCTTTTAAAATTAAGTTGTTGTTCTGTTTTCCATTTCAGTAATTTTGTTTTACTTGTATATATTATATTTCCGACAGTTGTTTCGTATGTTAGCATCTTCAGGCTACCTATACCTAGTAATTGTGCAAACTAACCGATTCACCAGGTATTCTGCAAAATGACCACAATTTTGGATAATCTACAAAATGACTACGCTATTTTAGGCAATTTACATAATGTCTGATGCAACAGTCAATCCGAAGCTTCAAACTTTTTACATTTCACATTCACTAGACAATTTTAAGATGGACAACAAGACTGGTATTAAATAAATAAATAAAAACGTTATATTTATATTGAAAATTTGTAAAACAGATTTTTTTTCTATATTAAATGTAAGTAAAATACATTAGTTACTAACAAAACAATTAATCTAACCTGACGTAACCTAACCTAACCTAACCTAACCTAACCTAACCTAACCTAACCTACATTATTTGTACATACAGCTTTTTTAATCTATAATAGTTGGATTTATCCACAACTTCCATTCCCTTAAGAATATTAATGACATACTCTCTTTCGCTAAATGTTAAGAACACATTGTTATAGTTCTTATTACCACATATTGAATTAAATTTTTCAAGGAATATTTCTTTTTTGCCGCTTGCCATTATGAATCACAACACACATTGCAACACTGAGTAATAATTCGATACAGTCAGTCTGGCATTCAGCAAACTGCCTAGTGAATGTGAGAAATAATGTTTTTCAGGCTCCATATTGACTATTTCATCAGACATTATGCAAATTGCCTAAAATCACTTCGTCATTTTGTAGATTATCCAAAATTGTGGTCACTTTGCAGAATACCTGGTGAATTGGTTAGTTTGCACAATTACTAGGTATTTCGCACAATACCGGATTTTGTACATTTCCGGTAACATATATACGAAGTAGAATAATACAAGAATTAGGTCCCTTATTTTCTTGTTGTAATGAAACCTTTAGAATGCTTGCAAAGAAAACTAATTGAACTAGTAGTGAAGTGCAATTAGGAAACTAATTTACTCTGTATAACTGTATTAACAGAAAGTAGATTGATCATTTTAGTTTTAAATTTTGCATGGTGGAGCTTTTACTTTTCAGACCTGACATTGTGTTGGTAGTAAAATAGCTTTTTCACTTCCCTTTGTTAATAAAAGCAGAAAGCATTTCAAGCAGGGTTAATTAATTTTTCTTCGGCTGAAAAATGAAATTAAGCCAAGTACTTACTCGTATAAATTAGATCTAAAGGCATTAAGTCAGAAAATACTGAGATGTTTGTAAAAGTTTGTTAAACCCCTAATTCGCCATCAGTCAATGCTTTTTTTGTGACATCGTCATCCCCATTTCTTTTTTGTGACTTCCCAAAAATTTACCTTTCCATCCACCCAAAAACTTGACCACAAGTCTAACTCCTCAACAACTTTTTTTCAGTAGAACCCTTTCGAGATATAGTCGTTAATGTAATCTGTTGACCAATATTTTTATTAGAATTAACGGACGCTTTTTCTTCAAAGAATATTGTGTCTCAAAAACGATGTATAAAAGTTTGAATGCTGTTTATGCCACATAAATATGCTTTTATTTGTTTATTGAAAATTGTTCTTTTCAAAAACAATTGTGTTATTAATTATTTTTCTTATAAATTTAATACCATGTTAATACTGCAATATTTTAATATAAATTGAATTAATCAACTTCCAACAAAACATACGCAACATTTTAAGGGTTAAAAATGGATTATGTGCATATTTGTATATGCGTTTCAAAGCATATTACATCTTTAATAATTTTCCTCTTTTTCATTGTAACGTAACGCTTTTTAGAAAGGCATTTTCTATTGTTTAAACTTATTTATTTTTTTCCCTCATTTAACCGATTAAACAATGTTAAATAGTTTTCTTAATGACGCAATAATTATTTAGTTTCCTTTAAAAAAACGCTCTGGTTCATTTTCATCATTGAAAATGTTTCCTTTCGACGTTAAAGGCCTTCCGTGTCAAAAATAATTAATTTTGAGCGACGGTTCCTTCAGAATTCAAACAAGAAATCATTTCTTTCTTCATTCCGTTTAGTTAAGTATCGTTTATTATTATCCTTTTTTTAATCAACATCGAACCGTTGTTATTTATTTTAATCAAAACGTAAACATTGTGCATTTTTTTATATTAATGATTTTCATTGTGTCACTCTTGTTCCCTGTAATTACTGGTCTCACTGTTGATAAACAAATTAATCATTCCCCAGCGAATGCCACGATCTTTGTCCTTTTAGCCCTTGATAAATAAAACTACGTTTATGCATTGGAAAATTCAAAACCAAATTCAAGGTAATCATTGAAAACTGTTCGAAAAGAAATAATTACAACATTCAACTAATTTGATATATGTTATAATTGTTGATTATCGAGCTTTTTGGCAGACTTGCCCTAAAAGTTTCGTAGACGGCATCTTCAATAATCAACAATTACATCAACAGTAGCCCCGAAAGCTTGAATCAATTTAATATATTATTTGATTATTTGAATGTTAACGATTGTGAACATATTGTCTGATAATAAAAGTTAAACTGTTTGTGCAGGTAGTCCATAAATTTTGTGTGTAGAATGGTCAGGATCTTTGTTTGATTAAAGTTAATTAATGGTCTTAGTCTACGTCACTTATTGTCAAGAGTCCCGTACATACATATAACTAACATGGATATGGTACACACTAGTTACTTGGGCTTCACTTTTAATCATACACAATTAATTTAACGGACAATTCTACTCTACACGCTAATTTCAGTTCAAGAAAGACATCGTGTCCTGAATAAACAAAAAGACTAATTTACAACTAATGACTCGAAATAAAAAGGAATAATCTTCAATCCAAGATAATTAAATAATTAAGACAAAAATGTTGTTATCTTAAAGGTAAATGATGTTTGTTAAGAATGTCTGTACTAGTAGTACAAAGAATAAATATATAAATACAATCTTACAAAAGCTCTATTGAAAGTTCGTTACAAGTTTAGGAATATATAACTGTTTGAATTTTGAGGTATATTGTACCCATGATACATATTCTGCATTGAATAAAGAAGCTTTTTACCATTTCCTGTGTCATATCTTTGTGACACCAGGCTTTCTACAGAAGATGCATTGAAAACAAAATAAAGTATCAGAGTAAAACGTAAAGAAGGTATCAAATTTCAATTTAACACCCCTTTATGAAAAGCTTTAGATATGTACTCTCAGAGACGGACTTGAAGCAGGCATCAATTTTATTTCTTGAATTTTAAATAGATAACTGACGAATACATTTCGTCTGTATTATATAAATACGACACCGATATATACAGGTACATAACGTACATTTTTAAAACAATACGTGTCTTGGGTACAAAATATTATAACAACATAGAGGCAATTGATGCGAATTCACGTAAAACTTAACAATAACAATTATGTTTTTGGTCAGAAATTTATCGAAACTGTCAGACACGGATCGCGATTTCACTCTTGTTAGAAGCTCATCAGCGTGCAATAGACAATCTCGATAGATTACTGTTTTTTTGTTTAAATTTAACTCGAGGTGGGAAAACCTCACATAGGCGGGGGGTGCCCGAAGGGGGGTAGTGTCAGATTTTTACTGACTAAAAACCCACCTCGAGTGGGGATTAACAACCCGAAGGTTTTAACATCCCCAGGGTGGATGCGGAGAGGTAGGGATGGGGAAGTGGATTGAGGAGAGGACAGAGTTGTGGGGGGAGGGTCAGGGAGCGATGGAGGGTGGGAATAAATTGAATTACTGACCAAGTCGAAATGTTCCGTAAAGAACAGTTAATATAATAACAACATAGAGGCAATTTCTGCCATCTAGTGGATTTTGGCCGCAACAGAAGATATCAAACTAGACAAGACCTCACAGAGTTATTTAAACTTGTCTAGCTAAATCAACAACGCAGCCTACATACGTGAATTCACGTAAAACTTAACAATAACAATTATTATGTTTTTGATCAGAAATTTATCGAAACTGTCAGACACGGATCGCGATTTCACTCTTGTTAGAAGCTCATCAGCGTGCAATAGACAATCTCGATAGATTACTGTTTTTTTTTGTTTATATTGAACTCGAGGTGGGAAAACCTTACATAGGCACCCCCCGAAGGGGTGTATTGTCAGATTTTTACTGACTAAAAACCCACCTCGAGTGGGGATTAACAACCCGAAGGTTTTAACATCCCCAGGGTAGATGCGGAGAGGTAGGGATAGGGAAGTGGATTGAGGTGAGGGCAGAGTTGTGGGGGGGGCAGGGAGCGATGGAGGGGGGAATAAATTGAATTACTGACCAAGTCGAAATGTTCCGTAAATAACAGCTAATATAATAACAACATAGAGGCAATTGCTGCCATCTAGTAGATTTTAGACGCCGATGAGCTTCTAACAAGAGCGAAATCGCGATCCGTGTCTGGCAGTTTCGATAAATTTTTGACCAAAAGCACAATAATTGTTATTACAAAACAATTACGAAAATAATCCTTTACTGCGTGAACTTTACAGGTGTCACCTAAGAATTATATAGGTAAACATTCTATCGAAGTTAAATGTATGTACCTTCTTTCCCATTTTAATGTCAGCAAGGTCATGTCACTCTAAAATGGCCCTTGACAATCGAGAGCTTTCATTTAGCAACAAAGCTCGATGGCTGCTGTGTGTACCTTAAAACGCTAGACAACAAAACGAAATTCAACAAGCTTTGATGTAAAAGTAAGCAATCATAACATAACGGGTAAACTTGAGCAAGATTTTCCTTTAATGCCTTTTCTACTTTTTTACTTCGCGAAGGAACGGGAAAATTGTAAAATTGTTTTTAATAGAAATCTGTCTTGTAGGTCAGCAAAATACGAAAAGACATCAAAAGATAAAGCTTTTGATTGTCGCTACCACTTACTGAATTCTTCGAAGAAAAGTAATAATTTTAAACGATTTTCTAGCGATATATTAAGAAATGATAAGAGCGGTTATTTTCGGAAACAATAACTGTCAAAATGATCAAAAACATTATACATAGGGTGAGCAAAAATTTCTGGCACTCATCTAAATACAAACTTATCAGTTTCTAGTTATGAAACGAAATTCCAATAAGGAACAAAGCAGCACAAGTTTCTTATACAACACTAAAAGCATTTCAACCTCTGAATATAAACGAAGAACGATTGATGATTTTTATTAAAGTATATAAACTAACAATGAATATCACAATCCATTGAGAGGCAAAATAAATTTTATGAAACCACCCTCCCGTTGCCGTATCTAACCGAAAAGGAATGTTAGAATCTACCAGGAAAACTATCGGAAGCGCTTGGACATGTTCAATGGCAAAAGGCACACACAAAAGTTAGCCGCATTGTTCAAGTAGAACAAAAGAACCAACACTAATTTCATTGTATACTTGTAATTTATTAACCTTTAATGTCTTCCAGAAATTTAATATAAGCCAAAACGAGCTATAAGCTGCGATATCTCATGCTCGCTTGAAGACTCTAGTTATTTCTACTATAACACTAATGGTTGTTTTTATTTAGTTAATTCATTAAAGGAATATTCAGTTGTTAACTGTATTTATAATTTAATTTAATTTAATTTAATTTAATTGACCTTAACCTTTGGAAAGGGATTGTTTAAAGTATAAAGGCAAAGGATAATGGAAGCCAATAAATTATGGGAATTGGTAATGAGTTCTACGATAAATAACAAAAAAGCACCATTCCAGAGACCGTCCAGTAAACAAAAGGCTTAAATTAAGATCTAGCTTTGTCGCGTATGTTATTGTACGGAAAACGTATTTAATATTCAGGACCTGAGAGTTAGGCATTCGATCGATTTAGGCAATTAGCTGGAGATTTTCGAACAGCATCCACGTTTTGTTATCCTTTTTGCTATTCTCTTAAGAAAATACAAAATGCAGGTATACCATACTACATTAATATTATCATCATTATCATTATTACTATAATCATCGTAAATAAAATTCAAAAATATATAAACAGAGTCGGATGAGTAGACAGATTGGAAAGAAAATAATTTTTTCCATCAAAATTGGAATAATTCTAACATACAATTTTACACTAATGTTATTCATAACTTAAACGTAAAACATACTATGAACTATTTAATCTTTTTTCGGTGCAACTATTGTGAAACATATTGAATACAGGTAATAAGAAATAAAACATCGACAATTAGAGACATTTTTCAATATTTTAAATTCACTAGATAGTAACATTCAGTTCACGATAGAAAAAGAGACAAATAATAGTATCAATTTCCTAGAGATAACATTTAATATTTTTACAAAACCTACTACCACAGACGTTGTTATTCCTGCTAACTCACACCACCCGACACAAATAAAACATGCAGTTTTCAATTGCTGGATACACAGATTAATCAATACAATTAAATACATAGCCTAAAAAAGTGGTTAAAAACCGAATATAATAGAAAAAAAATTAAAAACAACAAAAAAACTAAATTACTGTATATTTCTCAACCTTCTAACAACAATAGTAAATTTGGAACTTAAGCTTTAAATTTAAAAATTACATACAAAAGAACTTCAATTGTACAGTAACTTTAAATTTAGGAAAAGGTTTAGTAAATAATAAAATCAAAAACTATGACCCCATGGACAAGAATGGTAACATATCTATCAATTATTCTGTGATCCATGCTATGCATCATACATCATGCATAGGTCAAAGTGGTAAATCTATTAAAAAATCCATATCAGAAAACATATACGCCATTAACAAAAACGAAAATAAGACAGGTCTCGCATTCAATAGACATCAAGAAATCAAAAAATTTACATTCAAATATAGCAAAAAGCAAGAAACTATATTTACTAGAGACTCTAGAAATTAACAAAGCTATTAATAATCATATTAATCTAGTCAATAATTACTTAGAACTCGATACATCTCATTCACACCTCATTTTACACAAACTATAATTAGAGCGTCATGTACCATAACCCTTACTCAAATATTTTTTGAACATTAGTATAATCGATTTGTTACTCTTGAAAATGAACCTATCGGTCGAAACAATATTGTTGACGATTTTTTATAAATATAAATATAAATATGGAATCAACAGAAGCAACTACTCCGAGGGCTTTTTATTTATTTATTACACTGTTGATTCCGATGGATTCATAACTTATTTAAAAGAGAAGGCATTACAATCCTTTTTCGTCTGATTTTCAAGGATCACAGATCCCACATTTCAAACGCGTCCTATACAGAAGGCACAGCGTACGGAAAGCCATATCCCACGACCAGTTTCGACCTATCGGGTCTCATCAAGTGGGCGCTGGCAGAAAGACCTTAACAGGCTATATGATAAATATAAATATAAATATTGAATCCATCGGAATCAACAGTGTAATTCAATGCCGGTAGGGGTATTAGACCTCAGAGTAGTTGTTTCTGTTGATTCCATATTTATATTTATATTTATCATATAGCCTGTAAAGGCCTTTCTGCCAGCAACCACCTGATGAGACACGATAGGTCGAAACCGGTAGTGGAATATAGCGCTGTACCTACTGTGTAGGACGCGTTTGAAATGTGGGATCTGTAATCCTTGAAAATTAGACGAAAAAGGATTTTAATGCCTTGTTTTTTAAATATATTTTGATAAAATTCTGTGTAAACATTCCAGTGTTTTATTTCTTATTACCTGTATTTTAATTTAATTTGTATCTCTCTTACGTTTTAAACACGCATATCTGAAAGTTTCCAAGTAGCTGTGTAGAAACGTCTTTTAATAATTTAAGATGCGACGTGCAAAGGAAAATAGTTTTACAAAGTATGAAGAAAATTTGCTGTTGTTTATTGTCACGTTTTAGTTCTTGTTACGATAAAGCTTGCCAACAAAGTTCTACTAGCGTTTATAATGTAAAATAAGGACTTGTACACAAGCAGCAACACTTTGCGTTTTTCAGCGAAATTTTCCGTTAAATTTCTAATTAAAAACTACTTCACCAAACCAAATTTAAAAATATCTATCTCTCATCTATCAATCAATAACAAACTGATCGGATTTTTCATAGAATAACCAAGAAACATTAATAACAAATTAATTATTTAATGTTGTTGCTGTTGTTTGCTTTTCCGTGATAAATGGTTTAAATTCTGTAAATAAACTATTAATTTTCTATTTCAGGCCGAGCGTATGCATTCCCTGATCATAATTCCTACTGGGAACAGACCCTGACCCAACCTTACTTCGACAACTCTTCCAGGAGAGAAGTTACGACAACAATTAATCAAACGGCTCAATTACATTGTAGAGTTCGGAATTTAGGGGATCGGGCTGTAAGTATCGCCCTTATGAATAAATAAATAGTTTGCTAATTGTCTGTCTATGTCAGTACGAACTAGTTTAAGTAAACAGCTACTATAAAATAGTTGGCAGATTGCAGTTACCAACCAATACAAAAAATAATGGTAAGCAGAATTGCATCCACAAGCAGGGTAAACGTAAATCATAACTAACAGGTAACATTCGTCTTCTGTATTTCAGATAATGAAAGTGATTTCTGGTAATACGATAAACCACGAAAAAGTTTACAATTTTCATTATCCAGGGTATAGAAAGCAGACAATACTATTAAATACATTAATGTGAATTTTTTTAAATTAATTTTTACCTAGAACAAACTGGTTAGCTAAAACCCCAACGTCATTGGCTCTAAGGTCGTTTCAAAAAGACCTTAGCAAAACCATGTTTACTACTATGCCATACAAGCCAAGATTTACTCGAGAACTCGGAGGTATTTTTTATAAACTTTCGTTATCAAATAGCATACAGTTCTAATTCTAATTCTCTTCAAGCTCTTCTGGGTAACCCTAAGGACATAATTCCTTTTCTGGAAAGGTCGGGGATATATGAAATTGATTGTAAAGATTGCAATAAGAAATATGTTGGTCAGACTCGACGCTCTCTTCTGGTCAGGTTTAAAGAGCATTTAGCTCACGCTAAATTTAGTAGACCTGAAAAATCTAATATTGTTCAACATATTCTTTCTGAAAATCATAGGATCAATATTGATAACATTAAATTAGTTAAGGAAATTAAACACAATTATTTACTAAATAGTTTTGAAAGCATGTTTATTTATAAAAATATATTAAATTCCTGGCTCTCCGCTTTTTAGTTTAATTTAATTCTTTTGTTATTGTTTTTGTTTGTTCACTGGACCATATAGTTAGTATATATAATATTTATATTGCCCTTAGGTTTTAGCTCTCTTCAGTTCCTGAAGAAGGTAACTTTGTTACCGAAAAGTGCTTCGGACATTTTGTGTCGTATTTTAGCGCTGGGATTCGAGCTATCCAGTTTGTTCTACAACTCTGCCAAAGTTTCCAGCTTTTTGAATTTTTACCTACTACAGATTACCTCAAATTAATGACGAAAAATTTTTACTGCTCGGTTAAACTTAAAACTATTTAATATCTATTTATAGATATTGACAGTCATTAAATAATTTGTATACCCACCCTTAGAGTCGAGATACCTATAAACAGATATTAAATAGTTTTATAACTAGTGTCCAGTAAGAATTCTTTGAGAGTGGTCGAGAGACCGAAACAATTACTTTATCACTAAAACAGTTGAAACAGTTTGTGTTTTATTTATTTAAACTAATACTAAAGATGTTTTACGATTTGCCCACCGCAAATACAGTATTTAAAAAAATTGATTCACACTTAAAGTATTGAGATTAGCCTCTACTAAAGAATTCTCCAAAATATTTAATTATTAACAATACCATTATTAACGTAAAAAAGTTTACATTAAAAAACTCTTAAAGGTAAGTACTTAAAAATAGAAAAATTTTATCCGTCTAAGATATAAAATACGTCCAGTGAAGTTCAAATTCAGTCACCTTATAATAGATTTACAGGAGTTAAAGTTTTCTTAAGACAGAAATACCGTATCTAAGAGGTATAAAGTAGAAAATCTAAATGCCAAAGAAGTCCAATTCCTTGGTTTACGTGACCGAGGCTTGATGTAGAGCGAATGTTGGCTAGAAACTTAATGAGGTTGTTAAATAATACCCCACTGACCACAATTGGTTTTGATTGCAATCAGCCAGCCCTCGACTGCGTAATTTACCATTGTTTTATTCACCCCTTTATGCTACTTGTCACCGTATTAAATTAATGTAAATAATCAAATTATAATTCTACAAACTATTCCATTTTTTATTGATACAGTTTTCTTTTTGCTGTTTCGAACTAGAACTTTACAACATAAAAAAATATGTTTCATTATAAGCTCTCGATCTTATAATAAAACCTATATTTATAATGATTGAAATTGTACAGATAGACAACTTAATTTATTCCTAGAATTCATTAAGTTCTTTTATCCGAGCAAAGAATTTACAGTTGAAAAACAATTTGATAAGTCCTTAAACTTTTTAGACCTCACTATAACAAGAAATGGAATTTATATCACTATTGATATTTATAGAAAACCTACGTATGCTGATATAACTCCTATCCAAAAAAGATTTTTGAAAAAGAAACGAATATTTTTAAACAAATTGCGGACAATAACGGTTACAAATATTCACTCATTGACAATATTATTTGAAAAAAACAGTAACAATCAGCTTGTTAGCAATCATTACACTATATCCAAAAATAAAGACTAAGTATGACAACAGATTTTCTTTAATTAACTATTTACCAATGATTAGTACAAAAAAGAAGATTTCAATAATATAATATTTCACCTATAGTTGTCAACAAAAACAATTTGGGTTCTCTGTTAGTAACTAATAAATAACGACAACGTAACACCGAAAAAGTGGTGTGTATGAAATTAAATGCAAAAATTGAGTAGAAATATATTTAGAGCAGACAGGACGGTCGATTAAAAAACGTCTTACTGAACATCAAAAATCTGTTTTTCAAAAAGAAAATACCAATCTGGTACCAAATTTTCTAATTAACAACCATACTTTAGACAAAGATAATTATAATTACTGCACATTCAAAATAAAAATAAAAGGTTAGACTTATTGGAAATTTTAGAAATAACGAGAGCCAACAATAACAATAAAATTCTCTTAGATGACCAGGAAGATTTTGGGGCTTCCCCTCTCCTCAGTTTAAATTTATACAATGCATACTCTAATCTTTTTTCTCCCTAACCACCACGCACCCATTCCCACGATTCCTGAAAGGAGGCTGAAGAGGGCTTTACGCCGTATCCTCCGGCTTTGCACTACAGTGTAGGTCGGAGGAGCTGCCGAAACATACGTCAGAGCAAACAAATAAATTAGTGAAACATATTAACTAAGCGTTGTTATTTCTAGTTAAATTATTAACAATTTAAATGAAAACTCTGAAACTTCAAACGTTATGGTACTAGTTCATTTATGAATTATCGAAAAACCTAAATAATTGGAAATTATACCTCGCACACTTTTTAAATTACTTACAAGTGTATAATATTATTATTATCAATAATATAAATAACAGATGACTGAAATGTGTTCTGAAAAGGAGAGTAATTTAGATAGATTGAGTAGAAAACTATTTTTCTTTTATAAAGTTGTACATATTTGCAGAGAATGGATAAAAGACAATCTAAATCCAAGGGTTGCTATCAAATAAATCTTTTGCGAGGTGATTTATTGTCTTTCATTTCAAAAAGCTCTAATTTTTCTCCCGTTGGTTGTTGAGAATACCCATCATTCAGAGGCGAAGATAACCAATTGAAAAATTTCGAATCAACTCCAATGTATCACGCTTATCGAATCTATATTCGTTTCCTTATTTTATTATCAGCTTAACTCAGAAATTAGATGCTGTTAAAGTTGATTGAATTTCTCAAAATAACAAACCTGAATCTAATTGTTTTGTTAGCAAAATTTCATCCACAAAAATATTAAATATCAATTTTTAGAGAAAGACTGGAAAGGTAACACAATTCAAAAATAATCATTATTTTGTATTCTTTTTCATTATTTTGATAACTTTCTTCCTAAACTTACACCTATATAATAACGACAGGAAATGCTGATCTTCTTCAAATGATTTAAAAACAATTGTTTATGCTTTTATTTAAATTACAGAAGTTTCTGTTGCTGTCTCATTTCTCCTCTCATGAGAAAATAGCTTTAGAAATAAATTTCAATTTAAAGTATTTGCTGGAGATGTAGTAGCTATTAAATAATACTACATAATGATTGAATGGTATTTGCTAGAACATTACCAGGTAAAGTACATCAGAGCAGTCTGCAAAGTTTTACATTTTGTCACAAACTTTGAGCGATGCTCTTAACACACGTAACTGTTTCAAACTATTCAGAATACTAATAAGGTAATACATTTTATTTTCCCGTGAAATAATTCAAAATCGTGCTTTATATTAAAACTTTTGGTATTCAAACTTTCTACATGTTCAATATTTAATCTTCTAATAATATATAACAAATATTTTTTCGAATTTCCTCATCAAGATAATGGCCATAATTACGTTCAGTACTCAGTGCGGAGAATATAAAAAAAATAATCGCTTTTTTCATCTCAAAAACAGACATCAAACAGCATATTTATTCGATCGGGTAAATTTCTAAAGACTGCAAATTAATTAGCAGAAGTATAATTTCGATAACTAGTTCTACTTGGCTTATAAAAGCTATAAAGTTCTATTACATCTTGAATCTGACAGCTTATATATAGTTTTTTGAGCACGCTTACTTGATCCAGACAAATTAATGTGGGTCATTGAGGTCAGAAAATTGAAGTGCAGAACGTTACCCATCTGGGTCATAGCTGGTCAAGCTCACAATCAGTCTAATTTGTCAAAAGGGTTAAATTACGCTGTTTGATTCCTTTTATATTTTGTACGTCGCATCCAATTTATTGACGTCGTACATAAATACATATAACATAAATGTAAATTTCAGAATAGCACAATTTATTTAAACCATTATATATGCACAATAGGAGCTACATTAGTATACGTAATGCGTGTAATGCAGTTATTTCATCGATCGTATGATAATAATAATCAAAATCGACTGGTAACTTTACTCTATTTATGTTAAAAGCAATACCACGTTCTGTGGCAGTGTCGAGTGATATTCAAGTTGAAAGATTATTTCTGAATTAAACTTGCCACTACAATACTCTACACCACAATAATTTATAATTGCACTGTTTCACGTTTATATCCCCTAGGACCTAGCTAAAGTCCAAAAATGGTAAAAGAACTGTTTTCTAAGTTCTTAACACTGTTTTAGCAAATTAATAAATCTGAAAAAAAAAAATACGACACACATTTTTCAAGGAACCCGTATCTCTTGTTATTTTTTAATTCAAGTTTTTGAACGTCTCCCACAAAGTAAATTTCGCGCCAATTTTAAAAAAAAAAAACTATAATTTTGTAGAATGTAACAAAGCCTTACATTTAAAATAATAAAAGCGTTATTACGTTCCAAATTGACGAAGTTGTGAAGAAAAAACGATTTTTTACGTTTTATTATTATTTTTTTAAGTCAGGTATGAATTTTTGGGGCTAAAAATTTAGAGATCATCCTTTTTATTGATTACAATTTTTTTTTTGATATCGTCTGGGGCACTTTTGACCTTCTTATCCGGCTAGGACCTTTCGACATTTATTGAAGTATTTAGAAATAAAAATTCCACTGTCCCTTGCTTCATTTTTATTATGTATGTTTCACCGTCGAAATTTCGAATTATGTTACACTTCCCTTATTAAAATTTAATCAAAAATTTAATTACACAAATAATTTCTACATTTATTTACCTACGACGTAAATATAACAGAATATAATGAAAAACGTTGCGGTGTAATATAACGTTAGAATTATAAGTGACATGGAATATGATTTTTCATAATTTTTATCTCAGCTTTCAGGAAATTAAATCGGCATTTTTATTTCCGTATAGAGAAACGCGACTGGCACCGCAGCGAAGTAGTACGGTGCTATGGCAATTTGCGCGGTTAATGAACAAGAAATTAAAACTTGCCGGAAATAAAGGTTGCCATTTGCTTGCTTTCAGGTATCATGGATTCGAAAGCGGGATCTACACATTCTGACTGTAGGTATTTTGACCTATACAAACGATCAAAGGTTCCAGGCTTTACACCCCGATGGATCAGACGAATGGACTTTGACCATAAGAAAAGCCCAGTTTCGCGATTCTGGTATTTACGAATGTCAAGTTAGCACTGAACCGAAAATATCACAAGCGTTCCGCCTCAATGTTGTCGGTAAGTAACCCCAGAGTGCCACAAAGGGCAACTAACTGCAATAATAAAACTATTCGTAACAATTACCAATATTGTAGAATTAAACGAATAGCTACGTCCAGGCGTTTCGTCGGCAACTGCCACTGACATCATCAGTGGTAATGTTACTTGATTGTGTGTCGTATATTCATTGTAAAACAAAACTCAAAGTGGTTTCTGTATTCATCAACAAAATAATAATCACCAGTGGTGTTAGCCCTAATCTTAATTCTACTAAGAATTACCGCCGTGAAAGTAGCAAATAACATTTTTAATATATATGTTACGGCTAAAGTTAGATATGCGATGTGATTTTGTATTCCAGGCTTTTTGGCCGTGGTCCGTGGAATTTGATTGTTCCAAACGTTTCGCCGAACTTCGCTGACGGCATCTTCAGTGGTGACTGGAAACACACTCTGAATAATAAACAAAGTGCCACCAACCGAAAAAGTCCGGATCAACAAAATAACATGGATGCAGTCAACCGAAAAACCACTCACCGTAACGACTCCAGTATAAGAATGGTAACCCGTTCCCAAACTGCATCAATTACGACTCAGCACATTCACCACTGAAGATGCCGTCAACGAAGTTCGGCAAAAGGTTTGGAACAATCAAATTCCATGGACCACGGCCAAAAAGCCCGGAATACAAAACCACATCGATAGACGCCGGCCGTGAAAGCCTAAGAACTACAGTTAGATAAGCGAGTTAACCTAGGTTAATCCTGGTAAACTGCGTAATACTCAAGACTCTTGGGTAAAGTCTAAAATTTATTTGGAATTGTACACGTTTCGGGCTTTACCCGGGTGAATCGCGTTTTATCCGCTTTTGCTTGGTTAAAGTTGCATGTACCATAAATGACTCATATAACTCAAGATGTTATTATGCTATATCTGCGCTTATGTGAAGGCTGTCAAAGAAGGACTTGTGGTTAGGTTAGGTTAGGTTAGGTTAGGTTAGGTTAGGTTAGGTTAGGTTAGGTTAGGTTAGGTTAGGTTAGGTTAGGTTAGGTTAGGTTAGGTTAGGTTAGGTTAGGTTAGGTTAGGTTAGGTTAGGTTAGGTTAGGTTAGGTTAGGTTAGGTTGAGTTGGGTTGGGTTAGGTTAGGTTAGGTTAGGTTAGGTATAGCTATTGGAAATCTTTGCAACTCGAAATGTCACAGCAGCTTGTCTTGTTTAAACAAATATTTACTCGTGAGTAGATTACCTTTAAGTGAATACAGTTTTAAAATTCTAATTTTTATTTGTGAAAAGTGTTTTTTGAAGTAAATATGTTTTTTAAACATTAATGGCCTTGTCATTTATGGTACATCCAACTTTAGCCCGAAACGTGTACAATTCCAAATATGTTTTGGACTTTACCTAAGAGTCTTGAGTATTACACAGTTTGCCCGGGTAAACCTAGGTTAACTCGCTTATCTAACATTACCCGTAACATATAGAATATTCAGATGTCCTAAGGAATATCTTTTTATTCCATTAATTTATATGCCTTTAAGGCAAACAATATCACCCCAGTTCTATTACATATTTTACATGATGGGTTGAAAACAATACCAACTATTGAACGTGCATTGTATAAAACGACCATAAGTTGTCTTTCCTATAGATACCTTTCGGTTTATTCCTTTTGGAATTTATTACTGCAATCAGGAGGGTCCCTTCTTCACCATGATCATCTCTAACATAAGAGATAGCTGCTTTCGAACTTCCTTAACCTATAACAGTCTACGTAGAGCATAGATTTTCGGGAAATCATAATTCATAACTATATCCAAACGCTTCCTACTGATATATAGCTTCCATAGAAACTAAAGCAGCAGTAGCTTCCACCCTTGTCTTTTGCGAAAATATTGAATTTTCCCCCATTTGTCACAAGTATAGGAAACTTTCAACGAAGACTTATTACTTTAAACAGTATTACTATAACTTACACACAAACTAGTACGAAAACACCAAAATGTACAATCTAGTGCTACAACTATTTTAATTAGTGTTAATTCCAATTATTACTATACTTCGATAAACTAAACTAAAAAATAAAATTTACAGGATAAATACATGTTAAATCTTTTAGAAATTAATTATTTCCAACAGGTTTGAACAAAATTAATAATCAAGTTTCCGAATTTTACGTTTAATGAACCAATTAAACAAAAAACTATTTTGGAGAGTTTTACGTACTAACTTTTATTTATGACAATTACATTCCAAAAAGTCCAACATACCAAAAACGTAGTCAGGGAAAGTGTTGTTCTTACATAAAAGTCAAATTTTTGCCCAACAAATTTATACTTTGAGTAAAAAAAATGGATAGATGAGGTCTTCAGCTCTTGCAATTCCACGATAATCACAGTTTAAAACAAAAACACACGTTTTGTGGTTGCAAAAAATTTTTATTGTCTCCACAATAAATATTTCAGCACACAGTGCCTTCTTCAGGTGGAAGAATTTTACAAAATAAATTACAGTCAGAACTCTTATATATACTAACTTACAATCTGAAGGATAGGGGTAAAATGTTTTAAATATTTAATAAAGGTAAATTACAAAATTCCAGCTGGTCGTTCAAGATATTTCCATTTTTACACAATTTATTTACTTCTAATTTTTCTAAAAAATTAAGTTTTATTCCTTTATTTGCAAAGTGTAGTACATTGAAATTTTCAATGAACACACAAAATTGTTTTCTTTCATTCTAGTATACATAGACTAATATCATACCTTCCACAAACATTGATTTTCAAATAGATATAAACTGAATCTATTAAATAGCAGCCAATAATGGCTATAACCCGATAATAATTAAGAATTTGTTAAACAAAAAAGTAAATAAACAAACATTAAGTTTAGCATATCCACAAATTAAACCTATTTCAAAATTTAACTCCTTAACTTATTTAAGCAATTTTTCTAGCAAAATAGGCCATTATATTTCTAAATTCACTAATAACAAAATTTCATATGCATATGTGGGGCAAACTATCATATGTGGGGCAAACTGGGAGATCTTTTAAAGAAAGAATAAGAGGACATTTAAATTGTTTTAACAATAAAAATAAAAAATCGTCTTATGCAGAACATTTACTTGATGAAAAACATCAATTCAATGAAAATTTCATAGTACTACATTTTGCAAATAAAGGAATAAAAATTAATTTTTTAGAAAAATTAAAAATAAATACATTGTGTAAAAATGGAAATATCTTGAACGACCAGCTGGAATTTTGTAATTCATCTTTATTAAATTTAAAACATTTTACCCCTACCCTTCAGATTGTAAGTTAATATATATTAGAGTTCTGATTGTAATTTAGTTTATAAAATTCTTCCACCTGAAGAAGGCACTGTATGCTGAAATAATTTTAAATAAATTTTTTTTTGCAGCCAAAAAACGTGTGTTTTTGTTTTAAACTGTGATTATACTTTGAGTGTAGAATGTACAGGTAAGAAAAAGTTACAATAACTTTTATTGTTCTTGCTCTTTTAATTAATTAATAAAATAGCAGCGTGACCGAAACGTACATTAGGACTTCAAATAAAATTGTTTCCTGCTGATAATAATTGGTACATTTTCTTTTTTTATTAAAATAATTGCTGAATGTGTAAGGGTTGCCGCATACGCTTAGGTTTGTCAGGGTAAAAGCTAATTCGAATACGTTAAAAGATTAGTTGCAGTAAATTAAAATAATTAACCCAATTGTATATGTGTAGTTTCGTGTAAAAGTAAAAAGCGCGATATATTTGAAAGTGAATGTTAATGTTGGCACAGCTAAATAGAATTTTTTATTTCCTTCGTTCTTAATTGGCAATATTGATTTTACTCTTCCAAGAAAAGAGTTTAGCGCACGAAACGCATTGTCCGATTTATAACTACTTGAAAAGAAAAAACGGTTCTTTTGTTTCTTCTGCAATTTCCTGGTAAATTAGCTAATCTTCTTATCAGAAAATGTTGAAAGACCGAATAAATGGACCCAGATTAAAATTGCACCACCCGAAGGCACGGGCCTTCTGTTTAAATAGAGAATGAAATGATTGTCCTTTCACGCCCATACTGAATTGCTCTCAAATTAGTCGAAACTCTTCTATTTCGACCTCTCAACCTTTTACAAAAAAAGTCCAAACCAAAGTACTTCCACTTTTTCCTATTAAATCGATGAAGCAATATAATTTGAAGAATTTCACCAATTATTATTTAATATACGAGGGTAAATCAAATATAAACGGTAATTTTTTAAAATAAATTTATTGATTAATGTACACACAAACTAAACAATTAACATTTATCAATGTAGTCACCTCCGTGCTCTATACACTTTTGCCACCGATTTGGAAGCTCTCACACACCTCTACTTCTTCTTTGCTTTCAGACCTTTTGTTTCCAAGTGGTTCTTTAAAGGGCGCGAACAAAAAATCACACTGGTCACAAGGTGACAAGTCAGGGCTATAAGGAGGATTATAGAGGATCGAGGGTTTCCCAGCCCATTTTTTCCAATTTATTGATCGTGAAGAAAATCAATGAGTAAAGTTTCCCTTGAGTCAAAGAAAACAGTCACAAACACTTTTCCGGCTGAGAGACGGGTTTTGGTTTTGGCTTTGACAGGGCAGCCTTCATCATTTCTTCGCCACTCCTTACTCGCCATTTTTGGTTTGGAAGTGTAGTGGTAGATCCACATCTCACGTCTCATCACAAGTGACGATATGCCATACGCCTCAAAAAGCCTCCCCTTCTTGTCTTGTCTTGTCTTGATTCAGAAGTCTTTCACTGATCTCCAATTTTTGATTTTTTGGGTTTTTGATTTTCGGTCAACAACCTTGAAACCCAGCGAGCACTAGAGCACTAATTTTTCTAAAGCCAAGTTTATCAGTTATGATGGATTGAACACTCCCATACACCCATAGCTGATACCCACACTTCTGATGAGATTTGTTCAATAGTTAACCAGCTAATGGTGATCACTTTCAACAAGCTCTGGAACAGCTCGGATGTTGTCATTTGTAAGACTTGTTCTTGGGCGTCGATCATGACTTTCATTTTAGACGTGAACTTTCTGTTCTCTGACCCACGTATACAGTCGATTCTGAGACAGTGTAGCATCCCCAAACTGTGCCTTCAAACGAGTGAAAATTTCTGATGGTTTAACGTAACCGTCTTCATTGGTTAAAAACCTTATGATGATGCGCATTGTAATTGTGCAACAAACGAAGATACCTTGCGCTCAGTCTCAGTCATGGCTGTACTGCGGACAGAACCAAGCGCAGCTGCTATCTAAGCCGGTTCCCCCTCTTCATAAACCAAACAACACTCAAGCATCGAATCATCTAGATCGGAATTACGTGCTAAGCTAAATAGTAAAATTACCGTTATTTTTGATTTATCCTCGTACGTACGTAACGTATACTCCGCAAAACGTTGGCTTCCTTAGCTTGGAATATTAATTCTTCAAATTGTATTAAAAACCATTCAATTTTCGTACTAAAGATCAACTAACCAAAACAGTAGATGTTTCTTATTACTAAAGAAATTTCTTAAAGGAAATCGTGTTGAGTTCTTCAAAATAGTAAATTAAAACTTTAATGATTCTAATGTTTTAAAATTACGACGAACACACAGTCTAAATAAAATTGAACATAATGGTAAAGCCACGTTCGGATATTACTTGAAAAAAAGTGGTTGTCAGGGCGGTATATGTATATACATAGATTAAACTTTCATTAAAACTACAGCCACATTGTTTCAGTGACAAGGGTATAATACCTTAAACGAACACGTTTTTAACCACAGGACAATATAATAGTTAATACGCGTTCTAAGTGAACAATGCCGAAAGGACACCTTTGATTTATAATGGTTTATTTGGAATAGATATTGAAATTAACTGTGCCTTGTGTTTTACCAACCTGATAAAGTCACAATATTAGTTTTTTAAATTTTTCTGTTTTTATTTTCCATGTTTGTTTGTGAAAATCTTCAGTTTTCGTTTATTAAAAAATTCATTATATTATATATTTATTATTATGCAATATAACGTTAGTTGCAGACATATGAAGCTGAATGTAATATAAATTCATTTCGAGTTAAATTCAAGAAAGAATTAGTCTTTTCCTTGGTACGAGCAAGTAAAAATAATCTTTTACGATTTCTAAGGTTACGCAATTTTGTGCTGCTAAATTAAATTTCAATAGCAGCCATACTTGTACACGTGTTTTTGCTCATGTTACACGACTAAAGGGCCGTAAAAGGAAATCCGCGCCGCTTTTACTGCCTTCAGTTAAACACACCAACAAAGTCGACAATTGAGACACAGTTCGTTTTGTAGCACCGAGGGGAGTTTCACTAGATAATTAAAGGACAAACTGCGCAAACTACGGTTAGCAATTGACAAAATTATTTGGGTGCCTCCGCACTTTACCAATCCGTAAATTTCACAATCAATTAAAATTTATTACCTTAGAAAATCACTATTATATCCTATTCATTAAGAAGGTTTAACAATAGCGAAGAATAATTTGAAAACAAATATTTATAATAATCGTAAATTTTAACAAAGGTTAGGTAATATTGGTTAGTAACACATGGGCTGAAAAGTCCCAGGCCTAACAAAGAATACACGTTCCTTTTTTGTTCAAAATTAGCTTTATTCATTAAGGTAATCTCCATCAAGAGCAACACAATCATTCCAGTGCCGCTCTAACATTTCAATACTACTTTTGTAGATCAATTTATCTTTTGCCTCAAAATAAGCCTCAGCTTCAGCGATAAAGCGATAACTTCTTCATTCGAGCGAAATTTCTTGCCGGCAAGCATTTCTTTGAGGTATGCCAGTAGTCGCTGGTAGTAGTCTCCAAATCTGGAGAATACGGTGGATGTGGGAGCAATTCGAAGTTCAATTCATGTAGTTTTGCCAGTTTTGCGATTGTTTTGATTGACTTGTGATACGGTCTTTTGTCGCGGTGTCTTAATGAAACATTTTTTTTCTTTGCCACATGCAGTCGTTTCTTTGCAATTTAAATTTTCATTCTGCATCATCTGTGTCTTTATGTTACGACCACGTTTGAAGTCAGCAAACCAACGTTTTATTTTGTCTCGGTTGTTTCCGATGGAGTGGAATGAATCTCCATAACACTTTTCCACTTTTGAAGCCATTGCTTCGCTTGAACGGTATTTTTTCCCATCAAGAAGCAGTGTAAAATTAAATCACGAAATTGTTTTTGATCCATTGTTTTGAAAATAACAAAAGTCTTACTCAAACTCTTTGCACAATAATAATATAGAATATCATGGAATTTTAACAGCTGTCTTTTGAAGGTTAATGCTAACTGAAATAGAGGTGAATGAAATTAAACTAGCGCCATCTATGTGTTAGGTCCGGGACTCTTCAGCCCATGTGTTATTTCCTTGGGACAAAACATCATGTATATCTTAAAATTTGATAAACCTCAAATAAACTCGTTAATATTCAAACTTTCGTTAGTGATTTCTCGAAGAAACATTTTTAATAATTAAATTAAAAAGGTAAGTTTCAACTAAAATAATAATAAAATTGAAGAGACTTATCCCTAATAATACCACCAAATTGTCTTACGTTGATAATGCCCACATTTAAAATAAATTTATTCAACTCAACAATTGTTTCGACTTATCCACGGTTGTTATAAAGAGAATACAATAAATGCAACTAAGGTAAGCTATAGGGTGGGGGTTAACAAATTAAAACTTAGATATTAAAAGTAGTGTACTGTAAGTAACAATTTCTTTTTGATTATTTACAAGATTTTGCCAGTTTTAAGAGCATTCATTTTTTCTATTTTTCTGCTTTTCGGTTGTGTATGTAATATTTTTACGTTTTCTATACCTAAAATGTGATTTTGTTTTGTGCAGTGATTAGCTAAACCTGTGGAACATTTTTCTTTTATTAGAGTATCTGTATGTTTTTTATACGTGTGTTAAATGAACGTCCAATTTGGCCAATATAAATGGCATCACATTGGGTACAATTTAATTCTTTTTAGTTTTTACGAGTTTTCTCATGTTGCAATGTTTTAATTTATTTTTGAATTTTTGATTGGTTCTTCTTATGTATTTAATTGCACAAAAATTATCAGCTTCTAGTATTTAAAAAAATCAAAAATAATATTGAAACTAGTAAAAGTCTTGTAAATAACCAAAAATATATAAGTTATAATTTGTTAATCCCAACCCATAGCTTACCTAAAAATATGAAGCTTGTACATTCGTAGTCTTATGTTAGTTGCATTTATTGTACTGTCTCTATATTGGCTGTGTATAAGTCGAAACAATTGTCAAGTATTGTTGAAACTTACTTTTTTAATTTATTAATTACACTAGTTAAGGCATTAATACACCAAAATGTTCAACAAACCCCACAATAGTTAATAAATTTAGAAATCTATTATAAAGTTGAATGAGATTTTCAAATTCTAAAACCACAATATTACACACGCTGCTCACAAATACTCATTGAGAAAAGTTACCAGAAACAGAAGACTACATAATCGAACAGGATTGAAATAAATTTTAACGCGTCGCGTCGATGATGAAAAATTTAAACTTTTCAAAAAGAAATTTAAATTGATTTCTTTAAAGTGATTATATTATCTGGTTGTTTAGAATAAAACATTTTCATCCTTGAAACAGCTCAAAATGAGTTTATTTATTTTGCGCTTTTGTTTAGCTGTTTGTATTTGAATAAAATGAAAAAATGCTGTTTTCTTTCGTAACGAAATAATGATCCTGTTGACATTTTCTGACATCAGGGTAATTTTCAATTGTTCTATTCACATTTTGTCGAGCTTAAATTTATCGCTTCTGACAAAGAACAAAGTAAAGTATCTTCGTTTCTTTGATCTCCGTCAACATTGCTGGATCAATTTGTTACGCTTTGAGAAATTTTTCTGAAAAATCCATTAACAAATTAAATCTAATTTTCTGTAGACAATTATGAAAACAGAAATCCTTCGCGAACAAAGCAACTCCTTTAATATTCTACACGCAGCTGTTCAACAAACAAACAAAATAAACAAACAAAAAGAATTAGATATTCGAGAGTAGAAAATTACCATGTGAAAAAATAACACAGCATTTTGTGGTACAATTCCTAATTAAAAAAAAAGAACCCGAAATAAATAAATATAATTTCAAAACATTATTGTTGATTGTTGAAATGCAGGAGGTCCATTAAAAGCGTGTTGAAAAGGAATCTGTGTTCTCTAAATCTTTTTCTTAAAGTGAAAAGGCGAAAAAGGCATCTGAAATTCATTTCGTTGCAAGTCGGCAATGTCTTAGATGATAATGTCTTACATTACAAGAAAGCCACGATTCTACTTAACAACCCACTAAGGCTCGGCATCTTTAACAAGTTAGAGCAAAGGCCATTTCGTTGAACAGATTATTGCAAGCAAAGAGAAACTATGTGGGTTAGTCGAAAAATGTGATTCTAAAAGTTCTCAAAGGTCTTACGCGACCTCTAAACTACACACTGAGTTCACTTTATTGTCTTCCCTCCAGTTTCTCAACTAATACCTAACTGGATGGAATTTCAATTAAAAGAAATCAACGTTAATTTCTACTGAGTGTTTCACAAACAACCATTTTAACCAATTTCTTAAATATAAATTAAAGCAGAAAAAGAACATTTTTAAATTTGTCCCTCAACTTTTAAGATTATATAAATGAAATGGAAAACAATAGATTTGGAGGGCATAACATTTTTACACTAGTGCAAGGACTTCCATTCAAATACGATTTTTCCTAAAACTTGTTCCGAACATTTAGGTAATTGTACCTCGGCTAACAGTATTTATATGCAACTACGTCGTCGTTTCGTGTTTGTATCTTGATATCTGGAAATAACACACAGATACAATGTTGCAAGTTGAAGTACCAGCTCGAAATGCTATCTTCGTAAACGCAAACTTTAATTTATACCTCCATATCGCCTGCATTTCAGTAATCCGCCATAAACTTAATATGTACAGACACAATTCTCTCCTTTATGATATTGATTTTGTACAATATGATATGTGCATCATGTGTAGAAACGAATCCGTCTATATTTTAATATATATATACACTTAATAAACCTGAACACAAAATACGGAGCGAAAGAAAAATGGACCTGTTTGGGCCCAATCAGGATGAAGTACGGTTTGGAGTGTGTCTTCACTAGATAGATGTATTATAAATTTTATTCTGAAGCTCTGTAAAATGAATAACGATAAAAAACTTCTTAGTCAAATATCTCGCATTTAAGAAAAGTTGTTTCCAGAATAATGTGGAGTGGAGTCGAAGAAACTAAAACTGACCAAAAGGATCACTCCAAACCGCAATACTCTATTTTAGATGGTTTAGATTTTATAAAATTTATTCTGAACTGAAATTATAAACCACGCTGCTAAACTACATATTCACAATCATTACAAGATTTTTTTTTTCAAATTCAGAAAATTGTTACTTTTGCTATGAGAATATTAATTCATGCAATCTAGAAGAATGCCAGGAATATAAGTCTAGCTGTGGGGCCAAGAACTATAATAACAATTAATGCTACCCTACCATTTTATTCCCATACTTTATTAGACAAAATTATTAAAATTTGGTAGGTGAATTTTGAGAACCCCGTTATCATTAAAACATACATTTTGACTCCTTGGAATTGAAACGTATCAGGTCCAGATTAGGGGTAGGAACCACATGCAAGGATGATTGACATTATAGTAATTGGCAGTTGAATTTTGAAAACAATGTGAGCCTGCAATACCTACAATTTTGACTACTGGACAATTACATATGTTATGTTCAGAAATAGGGGTGAAACGCACCCTCTGCAAAAATGTGACTTCAGAGTTTTTGTTCTTATGTTCTCTAGGCAAAATTATTAAAATTTGGTACATAAATTTTGAAAACCCTGAGAGCTATACCACCTACAATTTTGACAACTGGACATTGACAAATTTCATGTTCAGAAAAAGGGGTGAGACGCACCCTCTGCAAAAATATGACTTCAAATGGACACAAATGACCTATTTAAAAAAGTATTCTTTTTGTCATTTTTGGTTTTTACTACCCCAAATTAACCTGGAAACAATTTTTAATAGTTCTTTGAACTAGCCAATGTTTCATATTAAGCTTTTTAGGAGTTATAGACTGGTATCTAGTGAAGATACACTCCAAACCGTACTTCATCCTGATTTTACCCAAACAGGTCCTTTTTTCTTTCGCTCCGTAATTTTGTGTTAGTGTTAATGACGGTTCAGGTTTATTAAATGTAGATATATTAAAATATAGAGGGATTCGTTTCTACACATTTTATATATTATATAATATATCGGTCTATAACTCCTAAAACGCTTGGCCAGATCTGAAACTACAGCACACATAAAGTGGGTGCCGAACGGTTTTTTGAGTCATTTCTGAATGCCGTATATTAAAAACTGGCCGATATTTCATATTGTGCTTCTTAAGAATTGTAGACTAATATTTAGTGGAGACTCACTCCAAACCGCAAAGTTCGCTTATTGTGTGTTTCATTCCCACCAGTCCGTTCTATGGTACAAAGTTATGGTATAGGGCGGAAGGGCCTCGTCAACAATCCTTTAATGCATTTAAAAATATTTAATAACATTCGGATTTAATTGATTAACTTTTATAAACGCAACAAGAAAGGTATTGTTATTTTTATAAAAGTTCATAGATATATTCTTCTGAAGTGAAGTGAAAATGTTGCAACGATGTGTACGCTGTTTAAAACACTTGACACGTTTTCAGTGGCTACGTTCGTATTATCTGCAGATGACAAAGTGTCGGCGGAAAGTACTTCTTAAAATTTCTTCGGTACAACTTGAATTACAAAAAGGTTTAGAGAAATAATAAAAGACAGGTTAGAAATAGCTAAGTTTAGCTAAACTACGACATTTATTATATACAACGCGCACAGGTAGTTTTCCAGTAAAATTCATCATCGTCTTAAGCACACGTTCTTAATTAATCTTTTTTCAATTATATCTTCTCTTTCTCACGTTTCAACTTTCAAACTGTAGAGTAAATATAACATAGGCACCTATATCACCCACCCATTTTAGCAATTTGGTGAAAATTTAATTTTCACTCAGCCTTTTAATCGGTTTTAAGTCACTTTAATTGACTGTATTTCTTTAGTACTATTTTATATATGTACTAACCATCTACGATCTATACTCAATTTGGAAATTTTAATTACTTCCTATCACATACGGGTTTGGTGATCTTATTTCGACTTGATACTAAATACCTATCGTATAATAAATTCCATTTCGATATTATTACTTAATTTAATTTTATAATTATTTCATAATGTTTCACTATCAGTCAATTAAATATTTTTATATTACAAACAAGCCTAAGTTTCGCGTTTGGTGTACGGTTACAAAAACAATATTTTTTCTATTCAAAAAGTAGATTGATTATTAGACCGAAAACATAAATATTTTTATAATAAAAGTAATATGGAAAGTTTCAACAATGTATTTAAAGAAAGAGTAGGCAAACAAACTAAAATAAAAGTTAAAATCAACCGGTTAAATACATATTGACAAAAGAGAGTATTTATCGGAAAATTACAAAAAATAATAATTAAATAGACTCACCCCTTTTACCACAAAAAACTAACAATAGCGGACACGAGTTTCGCCCACTTTGAATGTGGGCATCATCAACGTTGATTCAGATTATTAAACCGAAAAAATATTTTTTTACCCATAGAATGCTAAAAAATCATTGCAATAACACTATATTTCATGTAAATTTACTTTAAAATGTATATCTAATCTTATGTTGTACTGTAAAACGGATTGAAATCTTTAGTTTGATCAACGTTGGAAAGTAGTTTCGCCGAACTGCCGGACTTTTCCGATTTTCAATGGAATCACCAGTTCTAAATTTCTTTTTACACTTTTTTACTTTCCGCAAATGGATCTTTTTAGTAGAACGTTATTCTTCTTATCTCTTTAGGTAATAATCAATCATTTCAAGTGCATTAGTGTGGTTTTTATTAGCTTCTAAAAATATATTTTTAGAAATCGTTCGTGTGCAGGGAGCTTTTACCCTAATGAATTCTACACCACTCAAGTTCAAAACCATTAGAAATCATCTACTGCTGTTACTATTCGTATTAATAGTTAGGTAACAAATTATGGCATTTTTCTTCTGTTTCAGTATCAAAGGCGAAAATTCTGGGGAATCCGGAATTGTTTATAAAAAGCGGCAGCGACATAAATTTGACGTGCATCGTTCTACAAACTCCAACCCCTCCGAGCTTTATCTACTGGTTTAAAGGTAATCAGGTGATCAATTATTCGCAACGGGGTGGCATAAGTGTTGTCACTGAGAAGCAGACCCGCACCAGTCGACTTTTAATATCCCGAGCCCTACCAAGCGACAGTGGTAACTACACCTGTGCCCCTTCGAGCAGCGACGCTGCAAGCATCACTGTCCACGTCCTCAATGGAGAGAAGCCTGCTGCCATGCAACACGGGAATGAAAATGCCGCTGCCGAACCGCTAAATAAATTCAACAAATTGTTACTTATTTTAATCACCCTTATCTTGGCCGTTGTCAGATGAACATCCTGTTAGACAAACCCGCCCTTTTCAATGTATTGTAAATTGCACCCTAAAAAACGCGTCTACAATGACCAATAGATGTTGGGAATGGTGATCTTCACAAGAACCCTTGCATTTAAATTTTTTACCTGTATCCAATAGCGATATGGTGTTTCATGTCACAATAATAAATAAATGTCAATCAATCAACTTTATAAAATCAAAGGATTTTCTAAATTACCCTATTTCTATACCCTCTCCAACATACAAATTAACCCAAACAACTTGTCGTCAATGTACATGATACGTATATACATATATATAAATATAAACTTAATTATTATATACCTATATATGTTTTCGTGACCTGAAACGCCCTTGTTGTAAATTGTCAATCTAAAATGAAGAATTAAACGTTGTACAAAAAGTGTTTTTTTTTGTCTTCTTTTGTACCTTTACCCAGCTAACAAACTGCATTGCTTTTAAAATTTCATTCTCTAATTTGTCTATGAATTCCACTAGGTATAGCAAATAAAAATACGACTAAATTTACATTCACATTTGCATTCCAAAAATGCACCGTCATAAGATAAATTAAAAGTTAATTGTGACAGTGCTTCAAAGAATTGATTTTTTACTGTGCGAAAACCCCAGATTTTTTCCCGGTCATACTGAGACAAAGTAGAAGTTTCAATATAAGGCAACAAGCTCTAATTATAAACAATAGTAGTGAATTTGAGGCAATTAACTATCGCACAATATACCTGTAATTTTACGCTGAGGAAAAAAATTTGAACTGCATTGAAAATTAACAAAATATTTTTACCTCCATGCATAACCACAGCCAAATCAAAAATAATATTTAAAATGTAGTAATGATGAACTTCGTCCTTTAAAAAAATACTGTTGCATGCCTTGGTGTTAAAATTTTATAATCCTTCCAACCATAATAAATCAACGTGGTGAAATGTATCATATTCTCAATCTAAAACATCACAACATGAAATAACAGGCGGGCTGAAAAGTTCGTAGGCTGAACCATAGATGGCGCTACTAGTATCAAATCCATATGATTTTTAGTTAGTCCTAACCTTCAAAAGACGCGTGTATAAATTTGACAGCTGTTGCACTATTATTATCTGAGTTATAGCATTTTTATGAAAGAACTTTTGCATAAAAAGGAATTTTGTGTTAATAAAGCATTGCTTTTTGTCGAAAAAAATTTTGTTGAAACCAAGGCTTGGCTTGATAAACATTATTCGGACTTAGCATTTGAAGAAAAAGAAAGTGCTGGTTCATCAAGACAATGCATCGTGTCACAAATTAATGAAATCGATGGCAAAATTCCATGAATTGGGCTTCGAATTGCTTCCGCATCCACCGTACTCTCCAGAACTGCCCCCTGCGAATTTTTTCTGTTCTCAGACCTCAAGAGGATGCTCGCTGGACAAAAATTTCGCACCGATGAAGAGGTAATCGTAATTGCCGAAACTGAAGCATATTTTGAGGATAAAGACAAATCGTATTATAAAAATAATATCGAAAAGTTGTATGACCGCTATAATCGTTGTATCGCCCTCGAAGGGAACTATATTGAATAATAAAATCAAATTCTATCAGAAAAAATAATTTTTTCTATGCTAGCCTACAAACTTTTCAGCCCACCTGTTAAATTGTAGTAATGATGAACTTCGTCCTTTAAAAAAATACTGTTTCATGCCTTGGTATTAAAATTTTATAATTCTTCCAATCATAATAAATCAACGTGGTCAAATGTATCATATTCTCAATCTAAAACATCACAACATGAAATACTATGTACCAATAGTTGTTTGTTCTGTATAACACCGTGGAAACTGCTGGCGAAAAGAGGATTCAAATTTATCATCCTACAGATGAATATAAAGGTAGGTATATATTTAACATATTTATTTACCCAAAGAATTACACTTATTTCATTAAAAATTGGATACCAATTGAGGATTGTTCGAATTTATTTTGCGAATCGACATTGATTGCAATTCGATTGAACACACGGGTTTGGTATTATCATAAAAACGTTACGATTGTATATTATGAATGGAAACGTTCGAAGCCGATTATTTAACTTTCGCGTAAGCCCATTTGGATAATTCTTCTTTGTAAAACGACTTGAATAAAGTTGATAGCAGAAATCAATCTTTTGGGTGTCGCGCGATAGGTTGTAACTGTTTTCCACGCTACCAATTGAAAATGGAAGCTACGCAGCCTGAATACAAAATTTCCCTTCAAAAAGGATTCCTTTCCCTTAAAAACGTCAAGTATTTTTTTCACGGACCAGGTGTCACACAAATTAAAAAAACAGCACGGTGGAACAATGAGTTACAACGAATCTTGGGCAACTTTAATCCAATGAATGATTTAAATCGGTGCTTCTTGTGATACAATCATTATCAAACATTTTATAATCTAAGATTAAATGATTTAGGTTAAAGTAATATGGTTACTTGGCCCTAATGCTAACATGATGTGAAATATGCAATTATGAATACACCTTCGTAAATATGCATCAAAATTTGATTACTCAAAAAACTATTTATCTTTGGCTTTACCAAAAGTTATCACAGGCAAATGGCGACTTTACACAAGCACATGAATACGCTAAATTATTATATTAATATATTCTAAAAATTAGGTCGCAAAATTAATATTCCTTTCTGGAAACTAATAATAATGTAATGTATCAGATAAATACGTTTTAATATAGAGTACGTCACAATGTTACATAGATTAGCATTTTATGTAAGTGCATGCAAAAGCAAAGATGCAAAGTGTATCGATATTTTGATATGATAATGATATTCATAATATTTTATATTCTCTAAATATTTCTAACTTTCCATCAGATAAAATGAACTTTTAAATAGGTACTTCATATTATCACTTGTATTAAAATTGCATAGTTTTGAAAAAGAGTTCGAAACATTGTTTAAATACATCGATCACAAAAACTGTTATTTACATGTAGTTATATTTGTTTTAATGTTAAACTATTTCGTGACATACTGTACATGTACGAAATAATAAAACAAAATCTTATTAAATAAAAAGATTTTACTTTACTTTATATGATACAAAAAAATGTGCTTGATGAGGTTGTGCCAGTTTGTACCAAACGACACTATTGCTAAGTACATGTATACCAAATTTTCATCAGTTTAATGACAACAGTACTTCGCGGTGGTCCATTATTTAAATATCGTATCGTGTTTAGTGCGCCGTTCGCGATTTAAAACAGTGCCGGGAGTGTTCGGGAGTGTCGTAAAATATTCGTGCGTCGAGTTTATCGCATCGTAATAGTGTGGCGCTCGGGAACCGGGAGAGTTCGGGTTATTTGCATAATTATTTATGTCGTTGCAAATTTACTATCGTATCGTATTTAGTACGCCGTTCGCGTTTTAAAACAGTGCCGGGAGTGTTCGGGAGTGTCGTAAAATATTCGTGCGTCGAGTTTATCGCATCGTAATAGTGTGGCGCTCGGGAACCGGGAGAGTTCGGGTTATTTGCATAATTAATTATGTCGTTGCAAATTTACTATCGTATCGTATTTAGTGCGCCGTTCGCGTTTTAAAACAGTGCCGGGAGTGTTCGGGAGTGTCGTAAAATATTCGTGCGTCGAGTTTATCGCATCGTAATAGTGTGGCGATCGGGAACCGGGAGTGTTCGAGTTATTTGCAGAATTATTTATTTCGTTGCAGATTTACTATCGTATCGTATTTAGTGCGCCGTTCGCGTATTAAAACAGTGCCGGGAGTGTTCGGGAGTGTCGTAAAATATTCGTGCGTCGAGTTTATCGCATCGTAATAGTGTGGTGCTCGGGAACCGGGAGTGTTCGAGTTATTTGCAGAATTATTTATTTCGTTGCAGATTTACTATCGTATCGTATTTAGTGCGCTGTTCGCGATTTAAAACAGTGCCGGGAGTGTTTGGGAGTGTCGTAAAATATTCGTGCGTCGAGTTTATCGCATCGTAATAGTGTGGCGCACGGGAATCGGGAGTGTTCGAATTATTTGCAGAATTCTCATGAACTTGCTTCCAAGGATTAGAGCTACACCAAAAGGACGGAAACGGTAAGTAATATTAATTTACAAATATATTTTAACTTTAGATTAGATTAATGATTCCAAATCAGGTTAAATTTTCATTCTTAATTAAGATCTAATGTTAATTTTTTGTCTCTATTTATTGTTCCAGGCGCCGTCTACAAAGATGTAGTAAGTGATTTGCATGGTTTTTACTAAACTGGTGACAGAGTTTTTGAATTTGTATTATCACAATAAGTGTTTGTAAAAAGCTTTAGCGCCTCGTTCAACAAATTTTTTATTAAATATGGTACATTTTAAGGTAAAATATTCTCAATTGTAGGATCGTAAGTACTATCATCTATAGATTATTAGAATTATGTATATTCTAAACAGTTAATTACTAATAATATTTAATCCGAAATTACGTCCATTTAATCGGGAGTGTTCGTGTTATTTGCAGAATTATTTATGTCGTTGCAGATTTACTATCGTATCGTATTTAGTGCGCCGTTCGCGTTTTAAAACAGTGCCGGGAGTGTTCGGGAGTGTCGTAAAATATTCGTGCGTCGAGTTTATCGCATCGTAATAGTGTGGCGCTCGGGAACCGGGAGTGTTCGAGTTATTTACAGAATTATTTATTTCGTTGCAGATTTACTATCGTATCGTATTTAGTGCGCCGTTCGCGTTTTAAAACAGTGCCGGGAGTGTTCGGGAGTGTCGTAAAATATTCGTGCGTCGAGTTTATCGCATCGTAATAGTGTGGCGCTCGGGAACCGGGAGTGTTCGAGTTATTTACAGAATTATTTATTTCGTTGCAGATTTACTATCGTATCGTATTTAGTGCGCCGTTCGCGTTTTAAAACAGTGCCGGGAGTGTTCGGGAGTGTCGTAAAATATTCGTGCGTCGAGTTTATCGCATCGTAATAGTGTGGCGCTCGGGAACCGGGAGTGTTCGTGTTATTTGCAGAATTATTTATGTCGTTGCAGATTTACTATCGTATCGTATTTAGTGCGCCGTTCGCGTTTTAAAACAGTGCCGGGAGTGTTCGGGAGTGTCGTAAAATATTCGTGCGTCGAGTTTATCGCATCGTAATAGTGTGGCGCTCGGAAATCGGGAGTGTTCGAGTTATTTGCAGAATTCTCATGAACTTGCTTCCAAGGATTAGAGCTACACCAAGGACGGACGGAAACGGTAAGTAATATTAATTTACAAATATATTTTAACTTTAGAATTAGATTACTTATTCCAAATCAGGTTAAATTTTCATTCTTAATTAAGATCTAATTTTAATTTTTTGTCTCTTTTTATTGTTCCAGGCGCCGTCTACAAAGATGTAGTAAGTGATTTGCATGGTTTTTACTGGACTGGTGACAGAGCTTTTGAATTTGTTTTATCACAATAAATTTTTATGAAAAGCTTTAGTGCCTCGTTCTAGAAGTTATGATTTCCGATATTGTCTTCCAAATTGATCACTTTTGAGGATCATTTGAGGTAATTATTAATTTGGATAGGTATAATGATTTTATAGTGGTGATTATGGATAATAGGTCAATTATGAAGATACATTTTCTTTCAGAATTCGTTTAATTTATTTAATTGTGTGTATGTCTGTTACACTCAAACATTATCTTGTTATTGTGTTTATTCTCTTATTTTAAGACGTTTTTGTCAAAACAAAGGCAGCTTTTCTCATCCCCTGAGAAAAACCGAGGTCAAAACACTCACACTAATTGTTACATTACAAAAACAAAAGAAATGTAAGATATTTCATACTTAAAGACGCATTTCTATATTTTTACTTATTTTGTTTTCATACACCCTGCCCTAACTAACTCGCCAAATTTAATTACACACTTTCGTAAAACACCGAATATTCCAAAGAGATTTTACAGAAAATAAAGGAAAACGTTTAGAATATATTACGAGGTTGTCCCATCGATTTTTTACTTTACTTCGACAATTATAACACCACAGACGACAAAGCTTTCCAGCAATTACTTGCAATAATGAAATATTTCGAGGTTATTTTTGTAGAGGTTAATTTCAATACATTAATGTGAATTTATTTTTGAATTCATGTTGACCAACTACAGATTATTACATATGTCAACAAAACGTAATTTCTAACGTAATTTACAACGGTGATCTCAATTTCCTGATCCATATTAACCTGTTTTTTCTAGTAATAGGTAACAATCACCCTGTATATATCCTTTATAAATTCCTTATGGACGAATTTGTAAAGGTAATCTGAATTTTAATATTATATACCCAAAGTATTCTATAAAGTTGAATTGTTTTAATAATTTATGTAATTACTTTTTGATACTCAACTTAACAGTATCTTTTGATGAGGGTCCTCAGGGGGCCTTTAAGATTTCAATTTAATTTCACCAATTGCTATGCTGGACAAGGACTTTAAAAACCATTTATTGAACTTAATTAATTCTGCCTAGACTTTCAATACTAGCTCTTAATTTACTTTCAATTGCTTGGTATTCGAATAAATTTAAATTTCTTACCAAATAGTTTCCTATTGGCTCTTAAGCGTTTAATTAATGAAAATTCGATACCTAAATTAGAACTTCTACCTTTATTACTCGATCACAAAAGCCACGTGCTTATTTTTCGACTGTTTACATAAAACAATGAATTTGCAGAATAAAATTACAAAGTTAAATTAAATTATTTCAAAATCACTCACCGGCAACAGTATTTGGTAGGTAGAAAATAATTTTGTTTTACCACATATCACATTTAACGAAATCAAATTCAACGTACAAAATGCATTTTATATTTGACCACATTTTTGTTTATTCAATAAAAAATACACACGAAATTCAAAAATTAATTTCTGTTTAGAATTCGCAACGTACACATTTCACGTTCGAAATAACACTGTAATTGTTGTATCTAACCTACAAAAATACGAAGGATAAAATGATACTGCTTTTACCAATATTCAAAAAAAAAGATGACTGATTATGACCAATTGTTTATTATTTAACAGACCAGTTCCCATCACTGGTACCACAACACTTCATACAAAAAATTAATTTTCCTGGATATATATTGCATGCATTAAAAATTTATACAGTGCATTATTTTATGGAAAATGCTTATTTTTGTTTGCACTATAGCAACTGCTATCAGAACATAAAGAACAAATTAATTTAATTAAGAAGATAATTAAACTTCTTAATTGTATTACCTTTATTATCTTGCTATTTAATTATTTAAAGAAAATAAAAACAACCTGTATGTATTTTTATAGTAATAGAATACAACATTTTACGTTATCGGTTTTTTCTTTTACATGCCAAATTTAATCAAATTAAACTCATTTCATTGTTTTATTCATCCCTAAATTAAATAAAAGCTATTTTAAAATATACCTTTAAATGTTTAAATATTTTTTATTATAATTGTTATATATTGTTGCACTATTATATGATTTCTAAATATTCCAAATACAACAAATTGATACGAAGTTAGCATTATTGTTATATGACTTTATTACAATTAATATTGTTCGTTCACCTCGTATTGTAGGTTCAAATATATATATATATATATGTTCTCTTATTGTTAGTAGTATTGATTTTATTTATACATTTTATATTACACAAAACAAATTACGGTAAACATTAATTTATTCTAATTTGCATGTATGGATTTGCAGTGGCGGCTCGGGATGGTTCTCATAGGGGCTTTTAAATCTCTGTACCTTTCACAGACAATTTTTTGTCCAGTTTATCAATGGCAAAGACAATTTCTAACAGGAAATTTATTTTTCTAGACTTTTTAAAACTTCTTTAATTAAAACACATTTTTATGGCAGTTTAGTTTTAATTATTAGTTTTCTCAATTTACCTAAATATAGGAACACGTATTTTTATAATTTTATAAATACGATATTTTTATTTCGGGATATACCTAACTAAGATTTAAAACTGAGGGATCGAGTAGCTATATATTAGTCGAAGAATTTTTAGATTGGGTTCAAAACTACCAGAGATTACCCTCTACATAGAAACAAACAAACAAACAATTTTTACCTCTTTATATAATAGTACAGACTAATGTATTATTTATTAAGATATATATATATGATACGTTTGTACAAAGTATAAAACAGGTTATTCATTGGTGTGCATTTCAGGCCATTGGATTGACTGACGACTGTATTATGTCCGTACATGACATCGCTTTCGTTGACCTGAAAAATGAACAATTTTATTATTGTAACATTTAAAACAACGAAAAAAAAACGGGATATTAATGTTGTCCAAACACATACATCGACTTATTTCGAGTTCTTCTGCAAATGTGTAACGCTACTGGTCCACTTTTGATACTTTTAAATAGCAAGACGGCTTCTGCATGTGATATGTCATGACAAACATGTCCATTTACAGCTAAAATTTCATCCCCTAAAAGAGAAAACCACTTTAACATAAATATTTATGAACTATCCAACTATTTCTAGTTGCACTTGATCTCGCACATTATCCATAATCCTAAAAATAGATGCTTATTACTCCTACTCTAACAAGTCTTCTATCTAACAAGTTATGTACAGAGGTGCAAATAAAAGACCGCAAATATTTAGATGGTTAACACGTTTGACTGCATGACAGAAACATTGGTGGGCGTTGGTCACAGTTGATCGCAGTTATCACCATTTGGTTAGGTGACCAGTATGCAACCGATAATTATGGCTCAACCAACGTGTTAAACTAGTGTCACCACTCACTTTTTTACATCTACAGAAGCGTGTTAAAAGAACAAACAAAACGTAACAACTTAATAAAATACATACAGACAATTTCCTGCAGATGACCTAACCTAATGTTATCGGGTCATAATCAAAAATAACTGGCCTCACGATACATGGTCTTAGTCTTCTATATTTTATATCTGACCAGAATTATTAAAGACACCCAAAATATCTGCTCTAAATATTTCACAATTTGCGTATCAACAAACCTTATTGACCTCACCATATCTGGCCCTAGTCTTCTATATTTTGTACCTGAGCAGAATTATTAAAAGCTCCCAAAATATCTGCTCTATATCTTTCACATTTTACGTCTCAACAAACATTATTGACCTCACCATATCTGGGGTCCTAGTCTTCTATATTTTGTACCTGACCAGAAGTATTAATGTCTCCCAAAACATCTGCTCTAAATCTTTCACATTTTACGTCTCAACAAACATTATTGACCTCACCATATCTGGTGTCCTAGTCTTCTATATTTTGTACCTGACCAGAATTATTAAAAGCTCCCAAAATATCTGCTCTAAATATTTCACAATTTGCGTATCAACAAACCTTATTGACCTCACCATATCTGGCCCTAGTCTTCTATATTTTGTACCTGAGCAGAATTATTAAAAGCTCCCAAAATATCTGCTCTATATCTTTCACATTTTACGTCTCAACAAACATTATTGACCTCACCATATCTGGGGTCCTAGTCTTCTATATTTTGTACCTGACCAGAATTATTAAAAGCTCCCAAAATATCTGCTCTAAATATTTCACAATTTGCGTATCAACAAACCTTATTGACCTCACCATATCTGGCCCTAGTCTTCTATATTTTGTACCTGAGCAGAATTATTAAAAGCTCCCAAAATATCTGCTCTATATCTTTCACATTTTACGTCTCAACAAACATTATTGACCTCACCATATCTGGGGTCCTAGTCTTCTATATTTTGTACCTGACCAGAAGTATTAATGTCTCCCAAAACATCTGCTCTAAATCTTTCACATTTTACGTCTCAACAAACATTATTGACCTCACCATATCTGGTGTCCTAGTCTTCTATATTTTGTACCTGACCAGAATTATTAAAAGCTCCCAAAATATCTGCTCTAAATATTTCACAATTTGCGTATCAACAAACCTTATTGACCTCACCATATCTGGCCCTAGTCTTCTATATTTTGTACCTGAGCAGAATTATTAAAAGCTCCCAAAATATCTGCTCTATATCTTTCACATTTTACGTCTCAACAAACATTATTGACCTCACCATATCTGGGGTCCTAGTCTTCTATATTTTGTACCTGACCAGAATTATTAAAAGCTCCCAAAATATCTGCTCTAAATATTTCACAATTTGCGTATCAACAAACCTTATTGACCTCACCATATCTGGCCCTAGTCTTCTATATTTTGTACCTAAGCAGAATTATTAAAAGCTCCCAAAATATCTGCTCTATATCTTTCACATTTTACGTCTCAACAAACCTTATTGACCTCGCTATTTCTGGTCCTAGTCTTCTATATTTTGTACCTGACCAGAAGTATTAATGTCTCCCAAAACATCTGCTCTAAATCTTTCACATTTTACGTCTCAACAAATCTTATTGACCTCACCATATCTGGTCCTAGTCTTCTATACTTTGTACTTAACCAGATTTATTAAAGATTCCAAAATATCTACTCTAAACCTTTCATATTTTGCGTCTCAACAAACCTTATTGACCTCACGATATCTGATTCTAGTCTCCAATATTTTCTACCTAACCAGAGTGCTCTAAATCTTCCAAATTTTATGTCTCATATAACCTAAGTGACCTCACTTTATCTTTTCTTAATCTTCTAAATTTTGAATTTAACCGGACGAATCAGAATCTCACAAATACCTGCTCTAAATGTTCCCCATTTTACGCCTCATCAAACCTAATTGACCTCAACATATCCGGTCTAATGTTCTCTGGTCTTGATCAATGATAATTAGCCTTAGTCTTCTATTATTTTGTATCTCACCACAGTAATCAATGTTTCACAAATACCTACTCTAAATCTTCCACATTTTATCTCTCGTTAAACCTTACTTCCCTAACGATAGACCTGATTATACCTGAGCTTGGTGTTAAAGTGATTAAAAACAATTAGTACCTGCTCTTAGTCTCCCATCTTCTGCAGCTTGTCCATTTTCTAATATGGTCTTTACGAATATGCCTATTGCACCTTTTGGCGAGTCCCTACCGCCCACTATAGTGAAGCCCAAAGCCTTCTTTCCGGGTCCTTTCTCTAATATGAACGTATGAAAAGTACAAACAGTGGACCTTGGTCTTCTGGGCAATGTACAAAAGTTGGTGGTCGCTGTCATATCATCCACTTCGTTTTTGTTAATATACAAACAACTCGAATAATTTTCGGACGGTTCTTGGTACGAACGATCGGAATGTCTTTCTTGTTGATTATTTTGATCGGAATACGAAGCCAAACTTCTGCGACTCATTTTCGACGAGTTACTTTGATTCGCGCTGTTCTTTTGAAAAACCGGTTGTCTTCTTTTAAGGACGGAAACTGGCGTTAATTCCGGAGGATTCGATTTAGGAAAAGTTACGTTTTCGTAATCAACTGAACTTTCAATGATACCCAGTGGTCGCGGCCGTGCTTGACTGTTACTCACAGTTCTTGAAACTATTAAATCAATAGTTAACGATGCTGTTTCAAGAGCTTGTTGAGCTTCGTGAACGGTAATTCCTGTTAACCAAACTCCATTTATGTTGATTATTTTATCACCGATTGCCAGGGAGTCACTTCTGAAAAATAAACAAACATGACATAACATAGATGTGTTAGTGAACCTTGACCTAGTGTCGTCTACTGTAAAGATGACTATTTTGCTTCATCATACAAATATATAGGATATTTACCTATCGGCTAATGTTTCAGGAACGATTTGGACAATCACGAAGCCGTTCTTGTAATTTCTAGGGGTTGCTATAATTACACCAATATCTTCAGTAGGACAGCTCTTTTGTAAACGAACCAAAAATGTTTTAGATTTTCTTGAAATGTCTTTACATGGCAAAGGAGGTGTGACGTCTGGTAAAAGGCGCGTGTTTAGATTATCACAGTCCAAATAATGAGCATTTTTTGTTTCGATAAATGAATAATTCCCATTCGACGCTGAACTACTGCACCGAAAACTGTCGTTTTCTAAAAACGAAGATGAAGCCGAATCCGTTACTATTATGCCACTATCCGTTTCTTCATTGTCCATCAATACCAACTGATCTTCCGTATCATCGAGGATGTGACTGTCATCCTCGTGGAAAAGCGGATTGTGTTTCTTCTGAAATTCTTCGACACCGGGTAAAGCACCATAAGAAAAACTACGAAGTTTGGCACTGACTGCTTTCTTCTTACATGACTTAGACACTGAAGATTCAGACGAAAACCCCACCTGAGTTTTGTAAAGTTTTGTTAAAAATCTGTTCGTGGAAGATTGCAAATATTTCTCTGATATTGCCCGCAACTTGGCAGAAAAACAGGAAGACTTTGGAAGGGTGTCGTAAAGAGGATCATCCGGTTGTACAACGTCAGCTTTATCCAAATCACTATATTCACAAAGTGTAGTTTTTAATTCACTATTTTCTTCTAAAGTCTTTGACGAACACGCACTGGAAGTGGATGGATTTTCTAATTGAGAAGCGTTTGATGCGGACCTAAAGCAAGACAGCTTTGTGTTTTTCACTTTGTCTAGTAAAGGGTTTCGTTTTTCTCTGGAATGACCGTCGTCAGGAATACTTCCAGAGGGGTTGCGGGTACGTGACTTGTTTCTCTTTCTGGAACACTTTTCAGTGAAAACTACACTTTCCTCAACGTTATAACAATTCGTTTCATTCCTGTTGCTGGTTTTATTCCTTGACCATGGACCAGGGGATTTATCTAACAAAAAAATAACTTTTAAGTCACAATTTCTTGATGGACAATGAATTAATGATAAACTTTAACTGTACGTGATTATATCGAACCATTTGAATTGAAATTGAAATGATGCATAAACGTTTACAGATATTGTCGTTTATTTTTAACACAAACAGCGTTCATCTTACAATAACAAGTATGTTAAACATTTTCTTATCAACAACAAAAACAAGTTTGATTCACTGCTGCTTATTATACGTACATTTTTGCTGAACAAGAAAACAAAAGATACCTTGTCTAGATTTGTGTTTTATTTGCCGTTTTGGCGTCTCTAAATCTTCTTTTGTAAAGTCCGATCTTTGTGAGTCATTTCTTAAAGGTGATAAACTTATAAGTCTTGGTGCACCTCCTTGCTTACGAAACCAACGCATTGCCTGCAATAAAAATATTACTTTACTAAAACCAGTTGGGCCCATTCAAATTTGACGGGTTTCTATTACAAATTTATTTAAGTACAAAATAAAACTTTTACCTATTAGATTACCTAAACACTTTTTTAAATAAATACTGCAATTAAGCGATAAAAAGTTTGATATTTGAAAGTAACTAAGAACATTACCTTTTAGTGGGTACAGAATTAATGTTAGGGTAAAGAAATACAATCACACGAAACAATAACATTAATGTCTTTGGCTTTACCAGTGACCTCCTTACTAATTGATTTTTAATTTCTTTTGACGTTATGAAAGTAGAATACAAAATAATCCAAATCTTTCTGGCTGATGATAATAACACCATATATGTATGCAATATGAAAATCGACAACAACTTTATGTAAGGTATAAAAAGAAAAAATAATGCACTGATATAGAATCTAAAAATAAATTTATTTGCAATTATAATGATTAGGAGAGAAAACTGGAGGTTTTTAATGAATGTTAAAAAGTTTGTAGAAAATAAAAGATTTATTTTGCGCCATAATTGTATAACAAGTAATTATGGAAACTGGTATACCAAAGTGCAAACAGGTTTAATGTATACAATTATAACTAATCGTAACTAGGTTGACATATAAGATAATTGTATTTATTATTTAAACAAATTTTACTGACACAAAATTCAAAAAATGCACGATTCTAATGATCTATTTATTTACAAAGTGACCAACGGAAAAAGTTTTTGGAATATCTTATATAACAAAGAATATTTTTAATTTTCTTGCTTATGCACTATAGTTGAGACGGTAAAATGTCTAATAGCAGTTTCCTGAAAGTGTTCTTTCTCATGAAGATGCTTTCTAGGTAAAAAAAAACCTTGATCAAGGCTAATTGCGTATTTCCTTAGAGATTTGTAATTTACAGTGCTGGAGGACAAGAGTAATTTTCAACTTTATTTAGACTTCCCTTATACAAAAAAACGATGATCTAACTTCAACGCCTTAATGGCAAAACACATAATAATAATAAACAATTAATTTAAAGCATTTTTAAAAAAGCAGTATGATTTTACAATTATCCAACAAATAGTTATTATTTATCGATACATATAGAATAAATGTAAATATAAATATGTAAATATTTGTATAAGTTGTCTAAGGATAAAGGTGAAGGTCATTATCAAAGGTTAGGGTGTGTAAAGCCGCTTCAAGGTCTCACAGTGCATTTCTTAGATGCCTTCAATCAGTCCCAAAGATCCCACTGATACCTACGAGTTCCTTGTTATAAGAGAATACTCATACCGTTAGTTAGCAACTGAACGCATTTAATATGAACACGTACCTATTTATAAATTCATAATGTAAAGTACCTATATAGGTATTATATTATACGATAATTCTAATGGCGTGCTTGTATCATTCGAAAAATATTTCTTACATTGATAATTTAAACAATAATTCCGAAACAATCGTCAAATGATGTGTAGCATCGATATCTTTTTCTGGCAAAGTGTTTTCAAAAAGGCAAGAAAATTCAATTAATAAATAAAGCCTTTACGCAGCATTATATTGTCATAGAGCTTCAATATCTAGCATGATATTTTTGATGCCAGAATTATAGGTCTGTTATTATTGCAATATTTCTAGATCAGTTCTAGATAAGGTGGTAATTCCGTTTGAAAAATGCCGTGGAAAATAGAGTTCTCGGTGTGGAGAAAGAAATAAGTGAATCTAATGGATTCAAACCAATCTAGCAACTGTTGCTTTTAAAACCGGATAAGTAACGTTGGGTAAAATAAAACAATGAAAAATCAAGTATGTAGTCAACGATCACTTTTGTTAAAAACGTAATCACAAGCGGAAATACAATCTAGAACGCCTGAAGCTGTGTGCAATTGTTGTATCAAGGAGCGTACATTGACTAGCCAGCAAGCAGTAGCATCTTATATTTGAAGCAAAAATAAAGAGAGTAAATATATTGCATCCAACGCAGCAACCTATCTCCTTCTTCTTCCAGCATCTAAAGAACCAGTTACTATTTAAAAAAACGTAGGCAAAAAGAACACTGTCGTTACTGATGCGAGTTGTATGCACAGAATTCTTGGAATAGACGTAAAAAAAAAGCGTGATGAGCAATTTTAACATTCTCGGTACAGATAGATGTTATAAAATGCTGACGGAAGAAAAAATATATACCTACATTTAATACCTGGCATTAACACAAATTTCGTTCATTCTACTGTAAAACTTCGAATTGTTTGTACATTTTAAAAGAACTGGCAATAATGTGTGAGTGATTCAGTGTGATTGTGAAATGTCCTTCCGGATTATCCTGGGTCCATCTAGGGTAACAAAACAACGTCAAATATAAACAGTGTGACAATTACAGATCCCAGTTCCTAATTTGTCTAACTTTTCAAAACTCAGGATACAATAATTTTATGAGATATCTTCAAGATGGAGACCATGAGACTATCATGAAGATATATAAGGAACGGTAATGTTTCAAACATCTTCAGGGCTCAACTGAAACAGGTAAACTTTATCAAGGTGATGAGCTCTGAAAATGTCCCATATATAACTAACTTTTATAATAATCTATTGTTTCGGACTTTACTTTATGGAAAAACATGTTAAAGGAAACACTAAATAAAACTCAATTTGATTTTTCCACTGTTTATTTTCAATCTTGACAATTGTTTCACCCTACAAGGGCATCTTCAGAAGACAACTGGTTACGTTAGATAACTGTTCTAAATTTATACTAGTCTTAGGGTTAATTGACGAGGGTACTTTCTACTATTTTATTTAGTATTGTGGATTCATAAACGTTTTCTATTTCATTTAAAGTTAATTCTCTATTTTGGTTTATCTGCTTTTTGATCAACTGTAATACATGTAACGCAACATATAGGACAGACAGGGAGGACATTCAAAGAAAGATTGAACGAACATATTAAAAACTATGCAGATAATTGTCAAAATTGAAAATAAACAGTAGAAAAATCAAATTGAGTTTTATTTAGTGTTTCCTTTAACTTTTATAACTGATGATATTCCATGAACTGATTTATAATATTAAAACATAAACTGAAATTTATTGTGATCAGGAGTAAGTAAATCGGCATTATTAAACTAAACTTCTTAATTTTTAGATAACATTTAATTCCAGTAAGCTTTTAAGAATTATTTTTTTTTAATAGGTGTTTGGTTGAAATATTTAAAAGTTTTTCGCAAATCAATTTGTATTCTTCGTGTTAGTTGACCCTGACAGGTGTGGATATGGAAATTTATTTATTTTTTCGTAGAAAACGGTTGATTGAAAAAATTCACAGCAGGTACTCTTTGTGTCTGTACCTATCTAACTTCATACACATGTTAATGTGAATTGTACAAGGCACGCATGTGCCTACGTGTGTACAATTGTACAATTGTCGAACACACAATATATATGTATATAAAAGTACGTTGCGATCACTAACAAAAAGAATTTCAATAACGCGAATGAAACGTGATTAAATTTTCTATCACCAACATAAATTTATTTATGTAACAACTGTAAAATAAAACTAAAAAAAATTTAAACAATCATATAATGTCAATCACCTGTTTTCTTGACGCCACAATTGTTTTATGCAACAATAAAAATCCTGTTATAATTTGTTAAATAATTCTTGAAATGTACTCAAAAACAATATTGCTACTATCTCAAGTGGTGATAATAATGTATGAAACTAGAATTAGACCACCCAAAACTAATGTTCTTCAGAACAATGAAAAACACATCAAAATTCGTTAAATACTTCTTTAGTTTTATGACGACAGACAAGCAACATCGGTAAAAATATTTCTTCATTAGCTTCTGCTTGTATCTAAGCAACAGCAGACAATTAATTATATAATGATATAAATAGCAAAGGTCGTTTTGCCTTATATTAACGTAGACAAATATTATATTGTAAATCTTTCTAAAAAGTCAGTTTCAATATGTATATAACTAATAAAATTCGACCATGAAAAGCTACATACATACATACATATATATAGATACACGTTCACAAATTGAATAAAGGAACACCACATGCTACAGTGATGATTCACTTTACTAAAAAATGATTCCATCAAAGATCCGTTTCAACAAAACAATGATTTCAACCAAACCATTTCCTGATGTATTTAATGAAATAATTTTCTCCAACGATTTTCTATAACTTCTTATCTTTCCCGTTGTATAGTACAAACATTTTCACGTTTTAGGAGAAAACAAGGAAAGACAGGTGTGGTACGTTAAAAAAAATCTCGAACGTTATTTAAAGGAAGTGAGAGCTTTGCTATAAGTAACTGTAATAAAATAAACCATTTTACACTTACTAAGTATGCACGATGGGTAACATTAATTGAATAAACAATTGGTAATGATCCAACAAGAATCCTTTGTCCACTTACTGTATGTGTAATGAAAATTGTTCTCTATTTACTACAACAGTTTTCAGTCAATAATTAAATGTTAATCACTTTATGCACCGTACCTTGAACATCGACATTTCCATTAAGTATCATGATAGCCTTGTACAGTCCAGCCTTCCTAATTTTACCTAAATTAAACTTTAATTATTTGTAACAATAATAATGGGTTGTAATTTTTAGTACGTTTCTTTATAATATTCTTCCACAAAAATGTAAAATGCTTTCAAAAACTAAATGCGTCCTAACACACAGAACTCTTACAAAAGTTCTGTATTTAAACAATTAGCATGTTTTTATGTTAGCATAACAAACTGCGAAAAGAATGCACTATCTAGGCATACACCATTATGTGTGTTTTAGTGAAGTAAAAGAGTATATAAACAAAGAATTTCGTTTTTTCTGCCAACTTGCAAATTGATGAACTTTGGTTCTAGAGTGCAAAAAGGCAAATATAAATAATATTTTACAAACATTTCACTACTTCTAATCTTCCCTATTCTGTATAATATTTAGCTATTATATAAGTTTCATAACTTTTGTTGTATATCGATTAAAATGTAAATACGTAATAACTAGTTTTTAGTGTTCCTGTGTTCTAAATGATATCACCGATCTAGAATTTCAAAGAAAGTTTGCGGATATGCAAAAAGCAAATAATCTGTTTATACTAACTACACTGATGCTACTACACGACATATGTCAGTGTACAAGAAGACAATTTATCTCAAATGTCAAGTTTATTAACCTGTGAAAACATGCAACTTCTTCTTGGGATCACATATACTTTCCTGTTAATACTTATTAATACTACTGGCTGACCTCTTCTGTAAATTACTAGGTACTAATATTACAATCAAAACATTTCAATTAACTTTATCTACTTTTGCATGTTAAAAGTAGTTAAAATTCTACTAACATATAATACTTTCACTATTAGGAGGAAAACAGACAACAGAAATAAATGTACTTATTATTTATACATTTAAGTAGGTAACCAAACACCCCTGGGGCAAATATTATATTGTTACGAGAGGTTAGAGAATTTTTAACTTTCTCTACTCATCGTTCAAGATGCAAATTTCCTAACAATAAATTACAACAAGTTTACGAAAATTTTTTAGTGTAAAGAATGAAGAAACAAAATCATTATTAAAAATTGTTCTTTCTTTTAAAGATTTGAAAATGAAGCTTATTATTTCAGATAAGAGTTAAAATATTTATATCAGCATCTAATTATAGACTTTTAAGAAAAAGTGTTAATATTCTTGCTGCTGCTGTTGCTGCAGAAGAAAAAGGCTCCTTTGATGCTTGTTCTAAGGCGATTACATGTTTCTTATTTATGCTAATAAGGATAAACAAAGATACAAATCTAAGATATAAAATGCAGAACTTTGTCGTCCTAAAGATCCAATAAATAACAAAAACTGGAAGTATTTTTTTCTTTTTCTTCCATTAAAAATAAATACCTGAATTTCTAAATAGAATTTTCATTAAAACTTAACTCGTAAACTTAAATTACATTCCAGTTAATTATAAATTAGAATATCTTTCTTTAGTATCCATCCTATTAGTAAAAATTCCTTGTTTTTATATCTATAAGTTTAAGTAGTACTTGGAGTTGGTAAATTCTTAACGAAATGTGTTTAAGTTGCACGACAAAATGGCACAAACAAATTTCTCTTCTAGTTTTAGCGACAAATTTCACTATAACTACATAAAACATCCAACAAGTATTTCTCTTTAAGCATACTTAAAGTTTAGGTGCGGCACACAAATAGAATTACAAACAATCTGCATATACTTAAATCAAAAAAAGATTGTAATAGTTGTAGTAAATGAATTTCGAAAATGCGACATAGATACTTATCGTTAAAACCAGCAAATTTCAAAACATAAGTCGACGAAATAGTAACAGATAATTAAATTTAGGTATATAGCATCGATATTATAGTTCTATAAGTCATTAATTTTCATTTTAATATGAAACATATTAATACTTCAATGGTTATTTTAAAAAAAGTATGAAAATTTCAGGACGTATGGTGTTTATATTCTAGGTAGCTAATTATAATTTACCTATAAACGGTTTGTATAATAATTTATTTATTAACTCTGTGAATAAAACAATTACCGTAAGGTATTCCTTCTAAAGACTGTTATAAAATCATTTCCTCTTGTGCCATGTTTAAATGCATACCGTCCGTATGATATCATTTTAAAATATGTAGATGTAAATTATTATTAAATTATTAATCCCATAAAACAAGAGGAAAGTATCGTATTAATTTCCTTTATTGCAATGCATGGAATTTCTTACTGCAATTGCTCTATTTAAGTACCTGCCCGTGTTCATAATTGAGTGTCTTGAGGCTAAAAAAATATTACTAGTTCTGTTATAGCCTTTCACAAAACTTTTCAATCACTTAAGCCTAAATACTCGTAAATTTTAAGGAACAATTGAATTACTTTGACAATTGTTTCGTCACTTCGGATGAATTTCTATATATAAGTCTTTATTTTATTTAAAAACAAAACTGTAATTTTTAAAATGAAGAACTTCGTTAAACTTGTGTATATACCATGAGATAATAATACCTCTTACTGTGCTTATCACTATAAATTATTATATAAAGGATTCGCTAAGCATAAACATTCAATACTGTTAAAAAGATACGTTGACTTTATTGAAGTTAAAAATAAGATTAGCTAATTGCAACCTTGCCATCTGTTAAAGCATTTATACCACTTATGGGGCCGATAATGATCAAAATAAAACTGCAGCTAAATATTTCTTTAATACTATCAACTAATAGCAATAATAAACTTTTTCTGTATTCAACATACGTTTTAAGCTTGCGAACTTATTTACGTTTTCATCTGTACCTAACTACAATAAAAAAAGAGTAACTAGAAGTTTACATATAAAATACGTATAATAAAGATGCCGCTTCAATGGATGTTTGTAAAAAAAATGCATATCCTTCGGAGTTCATAAATACGCAAACTTTTAAACATATTAAATTTACTACCTCAAGAAGCGTCTGGTTTTTTTCTTGAATTACGAGCAGCCTTCCAAGTCGTTGTACTTACTACATGTTTACTAACAAGCTCTTAATTATGTTCTTCCACAAAGTATATCAATGTCACTATTTATACATAATAATTAATATATTATGTAAATAAATTTTAATAGGAGAAAAAAATTGTTAAGAGATATCTACATATAAGTGTTAATATTAATTACCTTGCAAATACACAACAATGTTTATAGATGTACAAAAAAAAAGTTTAAAAATAACTAACTTAGCAGAAGGCCAGACCAAAAACCCTACTTATTTAAAAACAAAATAAGTTTACTGAACCGTGCGATTTTTTTTTCTCCCATAAGAAACGATGCTTAAGTTGGCTTCGTTACAAAAAGTCATTGTACAGAAACAATCGGTGTAAAACTACAGTTACAAATTTGTAATTGCAGGCAAAACTACAGTAATTATATACTTATTAAACACGCACAACTTCACTGGCCTAAGATACATTTTGCGGTAACAGAGAGTGAGGACTCTATGTAATACTATACTATTAGATACAAAAATTGCATTAGATACCTTTACAAATACATATATATATATAATAAAAAATAAATAAAAAATAATAACTTCCATAAAAAATGACTTATAATGTTGAAATTAGTTATTTACTAGTTATAGCCAAATCATAAGGCTAACGTCATGCCAAAACTAAGTTTTATTATTTGTACAGGGCGTTCAGGAGAAAAATCCAAAGTTTAAAAACTTCAAACATGAATAACTTCGTTTTTTCAAATGGCACCTAGCTTATTTTATTTTGTCATTCGATTCCATTTTTTATCCTCTTTCGATCCATCTGGATATTTCCTACTGTTTTATTTGAAAATTTTTGAATAATTTTGAATTTATTTATTTTCTTTTTATCCAGATATCGAGAATATCATAATTTTGGTTCCATTAGCAGTGTGTCTACGAAAATTTATAAAGAATTTAATTTAATTTTATATTTCTATTACAAGAACTTCATACCAGTAAGTTGATTTTCAGAACTTATAAGGAAATCAAGTGTATTTTTTTTAATATTTAAATTTAAATTTTGTAAAATTTCAATTTTAAAGATATTGTTATATTAGGTAAAATTTACATCCAGATTAAAAAAAATGCTTTGTCTTTCTTTTTCTATTCTAAATTAATCTTTTTTTATTTAAATTTATGCAAATTTCCTTAAGATGACAAAATTTTATACAACCTACTTCTGAGGTAATTGTTTCATGTTCTAACTTGTTTATAATTTAGTATAACTAGATATATATATATTTTTTAATTTAAAGGTATTTAATTTCTTTTTAACTAATTCCTTAACTTAATATATAAATATTTTTTAAACTTATTTCATGTTTAATTTTTTTTATTCAGTTAAACCAAGGATTTCGACACTAAAATTACAAGTGTCTGGCGCCCAACTTAAATCTTTTACATCAAAACGTATTTTTAAAATACTATACATACCTCACCGTAATATATATATATATATATATATGTGTGTGTGTGTGTGTGTATTGGTTCATATTAGAATAAATAATCTGATACATAATTCTGAATTTAATGTAGTTATTTTGAGTTATCTTAAGTTCTAGTTAATTGAATGCTTTATTTCTTTGAAAATACTAAACAACTTTAACGCTAACATGCAGACAAAAGCTTTATGGATATTACAAAAAAACACAAATAATGAATTAACAATAAGTGGCGTTTCTTTCTTCAGAATCTGGTACAAAGAATATTCTTACAAACACGAGACGGCCTTCGATTTTGCAAAATTAATTTACATCGTCATGTATTTTCATAAACACCGTGAGCGGAGAGAGAAGAATTATAAAAGCGAGTCAATGGCTGCACCTGGTAAATTTATAAAAGGGCTCTGGCTGTCCACAATACATACAAGTTGAAATTAGAAAGTGATTGCGTAAAAGATCACTTATATAATCAATCCAAACGAGCACACATCAAATAAAATGCTCGTCGAGAAACTGATCTCGAAATTCCAATTCGAAAAATACAAATGATTACATCGGTCGTATAAAAAAAAAAAAAATAAGAAATGACCAGTTCTCTAAGGAATGTTGGTAAGTAATACTAAACCAAAAGAAATGTAATATGGCCAATATAGTTCTACTGAACTGGGACCACAAACTTAACATTTCTTTTACATAATATACGAACGTTAGTCCAATTAACAATAAATATGTGCATAAATTAAAATACAATAAGCCACAAATTATTTCTGAACACTTGAATATACCGCCAGAGTGTAAAGAGATATCTCAAAATCGCCAATTTAATAATATTTCGACAAAACCTATCTACTATACAAACAAGCAGACAAAAGATTTATTTAATTTCTCATATCATAATTAATTATCGTAACTAACTTAGTAACTTTGTAAATAGGAAACTGGAGCCAACATGATCCATTTTAACGCGAAATATTCTAAAATCAAAACGGAAATAAAAGTCATGGTTAACTAAGCGTTAGTAATGCGAGTGTATTCTAGTTTGTAACACGCTAGCGGTAAACGAATTTTTATTTTATTTCAGGTTAATAGTCTTTAATACGATACTTTGTTAAATTTAACTTCCGCATTGTAGATTCATTAGTAATTACAAAAACGTTAAAATATTAAATATTAACTTATATATGTATATTGTTCATATATTTATAATTTAAATTACAATAAAAATATTGCGTAAATTAATATAGGTACTTATAAAAGTGGGCCAATGTCGAAACAAAAATATTGCCTTTAGAAATATGTAATATTCAGCATCATAACATATGATACAAGACATTTATGAAAGTGTTTATAATATGTGCATACATATGTGTGATAGATTGAAAACGTGACAGAAATTTTTACCACAGTTGCCCATACATGCAACCACATTATTTATAATAAACGGATACCAACAACTGCTGAACTTTTAACTTTACGTTAGTATGTAGATAGTTGATTAATTACACTTTGTGAAATTCACTTTGGATATTTTATAATAATAAGTAGATAATAATTGAAAACTTTTAATAACTAATGGTCATTCTAACTTTAATTATTTATTACAATCGTTGCTTTAGTTTTGTCAATTAGAGTTACGAAACTTTGATAAAATAATAGCGAACAACGTTTGTATAAATTGCATACATAGTCATGTCTAAAGTCAGCTAAAAAAGGTTTTTGAACTCGAGAATTGCAGAAAAAAAACAGGTAAAATCACCAAAATTGCCAAAGAGCAATGAAAGACTTCTTAATAAACACTAACTGTCACGTAATTATTGTATGTAAACTATTTTATTAAAATAAAAATTCCTTTAATAGAGGATACAGTTCTATATGTTATTTTTGTGATAATTACCGTATCTTCTAATGAATGAAAATGAGTTAGCGCTTATAATTAATTATATTTCATTATTCTCAACGAATGTACAGAAAAAAATTTGTTCCGCACAAATTAGTATAAAAATATTTTAGTAAAGCTATTTTATGTACATTTTATTACCAAATAGTAGGAAAAATAATTTTAATCCGTAAAAAAAACTATGAAATAATTGCGTAAATTTTAACTTAAGAGAGTAATTAAGAAAAAAGTTTAATCTCAAAGAGGTAAAGAGGTATATACCTAATTAAAAATGTGATTAATTAACGTGTATAAGAATAAATGTATATAGGATTTGTTTTAATAAGTTAAAGTGATATTAACTGACCTGTTGTCTACATAAAATTATTCCCGCAAAAAGAAACACATACACAAATACTTTATACGTAAGTATACGAACATAAAATCGCTCATGAAACACTACACACTACGCTTGTTTGAGGAGAACTGTCAAAAGTACATTACACAGGTAAATCCATGAAAATCTACCTGCGCAATCTCTGAAACCAACGTGAACAGCTACCTAGATAGATTCCTAGTACCTGCCTTCCTACGTATGCAATTAACAGGTAAAATACAATTTATAAGGTTCCAGTTCCAACCAACCCATTATAAAACTAATCGTTTAAAAATGCGTATCAAAAAGTTTACCTTTTAGCTATAACACAAAAAAAATAGCTAAAAACAGTGAATTTTCTTTTCATTGCATGAAAACATCTACACAGGTTAGTAATTAATTTAATTTCAACTATAAAGTCGCCCACAACCGTTTTCTCAATCATTTAAGACGATATGACAGCAAGTGCGGCATTAAACTTCATAATTTTAAATTTAAAACTTTCTAGATCCCGCCTATCACGTCACAGAAAATTATATATTAATTCAACCTTTATCGGTAGGCAACCCAACATAATCCGATATATCAAATGGTTATTTTATACTTATGAAATAGCTAATTTTTATTTAATAACATAATAAGAAATGTTTATTGTTAACTAGTTCAAATTTTATTATTTTTATGTTAGTTCTATTAAAGATTTAAAAAGCTATACACATTTTTGAGCAAATAAAATGAGGTTTACTATTACGAAAACATTAAATAGATTGTTTAATTAAAAAATTAAACAATTAATGAAGATCTTTTTATTCAACGAAGTTAATTTAATGTAATAGCTTTTAGTATTCGCATTTGCAAATCTAACAACGTTAGGATAAACAACTGTTAAACTGAAAATTAAATATTCTCCCTTTCCAGAGTTCATTTATAAATATGATTTATTTTATACATTTGTCGACATAACTATAACTATTAAAAATTAAATTAAAATATTATTTAAAGCTAATATCCCAAATAAAATATAAAATAAGTAAAACTGGCAGCACTGTCATCATTGCAAACAGCTGAAATTGTGATAATGATGTGAATTTTAACCTCGCCAACGTCGCAAATGTGTTGCAAACTTATAGAAGGCTTATTGTCATTCTGTTGTTCGAGAGGCGAGGGTTCTTGTAAGATCCTAGGTTTTTTAATGCATTTGAAAATAGTGCTGACTTTGCAAGGAAGAAATTTAAAAAATGGCAAATGGTTGTGCCCACTTGGACTACTACAAGTCAACTACAGGTGTAAAAGCTTATAGAATCCTTCATGCCATTTTTGTTATGACTTCATCAAACCATGCAAGAAAAGCAAAATTGAAAAATAGTTTCTGTCATGTGTGCAAAAAGATGGGGCCCTTTTTACATTCCTGTCTGCATTGTATTTTTCTGGGATGTCACAAACACATTAGAGAACACACAGAAAATAAATTAAAACATTGCCTTTCCATGGATCTTTGTTATGGTCAGGTTCATTGCTCTCAGTGCAACGATTATGTATATGACAAGGATATTGATAATATTGGATTAGAACACAAAATATCAGCAGGTAAATTTCATATAAGAATGTTTAACTGGGCAACCCGGAATGTTCCTGAATCTGATAGAGAAATTGTTGACAAACATGCAACAAAGATAGACACTATTTCATTAGATTCTACAGTAGGCTTAAGAGGTTTATTAAATTTGGGAGCGACTTGCTTCATGAACTGCATTATTCAAGCACTTACTCATACACCACTACTTAGAGACTATTTCTTTACTGACATACATCAATGTAAAAATCTTAGTTCCTGCTTAATTGCAAGACTGTTCTATGAATTTTATAATGGAGAAAAATCACCCCTTTCTTTACATGAATTTTTATATCACATATGGACTAGAGCAGAGCATTTAGCTGGATATGTGCAACAAGATGCTCAAGAATTTCTCATTGCCACTCTTCATGTTCTTCACCAACATTTTGAAGAATCCATGCCAGCATCAATAAGCAAAGACAAAAACATGTTAAGGTGTACATGCATAGTACATCAAATATTCACTGGTACTCTTCAGAGTGATGTTATGTGTCAAGAATGTAATGGAATCTCTAGAACTTATGATCCAATTTCTGATTTCTCTCTAGATTTGGGCTCTATGGAAGAACAACCTCCAGCATCATTAATTGAATGTTTAGAACGCTACACCAGAGCTGAACACTTAGGATCTTCTAAAATTGAATGCTCTAATTGCAGATCCCCACAGGTTTCTACTAAACAACTAAGTGTCAAAACATTACCTGTTGTTGTAACATTCCACTTCAAGAGATTCCTTCACATCAGAGAAAAAGAGAGGAAGATAAAAATCTCTTCCTTTATTTCTTTTCCTGAAACATTGGACATGACACCATTTACCAGCCAATCTAGAAGCCAAACGCCAAGTATTGTGCCTCCAGACAATAGATATTCCTTATTTGCTGTTATCAATCACGAAGGGAATTCTGTCAACACTGGTCACTACATTTGCTTTGTGAGACAGCAACGTAATTACTGGTTTAAATGTGATGATCAGAATATAAGCAGAGCTAGTCTAGCTGATGTTCTCAATTCAGAAGCTTATTTATTGTTTTATCATAAACATATTTTAGCTTATGATTAATTTAAGTGTTAACATTCGTTTAAAAATTTAATTTAGAAGAAGCATACTTTAATTACCGAGTTCATATATGGTTATAACTTGTATTTCACATGTCCTCCAAAGATGTAAAACTACAAAAACTAGCAAACAATCTTGTATTACATTTTTTTGTATCTTTATTTAAATAAACATTTGTTTCTGCAATTAATTAATTAATTAATTAATTAAAGTTTTAAAATAAACTTCTATGTAGCAATGAAAAATTAAATTATTGTTGTAATTTAATAAAAAAATAATCCCAATCTTCTGATAAAAAAATTGATTGGATTAGGAATGATGCGAACGAGTTTTACGAAGATATCTGGAGAAGAATTTAAAATATACACAAACCAATTATTGCTAAATAATTGTTAAGTATAAATATGATATTTTATTTTCCATGAATTTTTCTAATATAATCGGAATTTACACGTTTTTAAAAATACCGCTAATTCTTGAAGGTTAGCTTTTTGTTCGAAAGGAAATGAAACAAACATGATGGTTTGAAATAAATAGCGATCAAGATAAATACTTTTAATTTTTTATGTTGTTTCTGCAAGTCGAACTAGCAATTTATTTGGAGTAATATAATTTTAAACGAATTAATTAATACATATTAAATAAGTATTGATACAAAATAAAGTCTGAAAATGTTATTTGGTGCGTAACATCCGGTGAGTATATAAGCAGAATTGAACGGTCAACGTTGCTCTATTTCTTTAAGTAGTGCTGAGAAGGTGAGGTTGTGTTCCTTTGTAGGTCACACAACCCACATAAAATTGAGAATAACTCTTCAAAAAAAGAAAAAAAATATAAAAAACATTAAAAAAAACCCAAAAAAATCGAAAAACGGTTGAAAAACGTAATTTTGTAAATAATTCATTGCAAAATTTAATTTCATATGTTACAGTTCCAGAACGCATTGCCTGACATTGTGTAAGTGTGTAGCGTATAAAAAACAGCAAAATGAATCCTGGTGCACCGAATTACCCTATGGCGTCTTTGTACGTCGGTGATTTACATTCGGATATTACCGAAGCAATGCTTTTCGAAAAATTTTCAACAGCAGGCCCCGTTCTTTCGATTCGTGTCTGCAGAGATATGATAACACGCCGAAGTTTGGGCTATGCTTACGTTAATTTTCAACAACCTGCAGATGGTAAGTACTTTTTGAACCTCATTTAGTTATATTTCAAAGTTGAAACGTATAATTACAGCAGAAAGAGCTTTAGATACCATGAATTTTGATTTGATTAAGGGACGTCCCATTCGCATTATGTGGTCGCAACGTGACCCTTCCCTACGTAAATCCGGTGTAGGAAACGTGTTTATTAAAAATCTAGATAAAAGCATTGACAACAAGGCTATGTATGATACCTTTTCTGCCTTTGGTAACATATTGAGTTGTAAAGTAGCTCAAGATGAAACTGGATTGAGTAAAGGCTATGGTTTTGTCCACTTTGAAACTGAAGAAGCTGCTAATAAATCCATTGAAAAGGTGAATGGTATGTTGTTGAATGGAAAGAAGGTATATGTTGGTAGATTCATTCCCCGTAAAGAGCGTGAAAAGGAATTAGGTGAGAAAGCTAAACTCTTCACTAATGTTTATGTTAAGAACTTTGGTGAAGACATGACTGAAGATCAACTTAGAACATTATTTGAGAAATTTGGCCATATAACCAGCTTGAAAATTATGAGAACTGATGATGGAAAATCTCGTGGCTTTGGTTTTGTTGCATTTGAAGATCCTGATTCTGCAGAAGCTGCTGTTGAAGAACTAAATGGTAAATCATAATTTCATTTTATTAATGTAAAGTACTAAATGTTGGTTTCTGTAGGAAAAGAAATTGTTGAAGGAAAGTCTATGTATGTTGGCCGGGCTCAAAAGAAAGCAGAACGTCAACAGGAATTAAAACGTCGTTTTGAACAACTGAAAATGGAACGTATGAACCGCTACCAAGGAGTGAATCTGTATGTCAAGAACTTGGACGACACTATCGATGATGAACGCCTCAGAAAGGAATTTTCACCATTTGGAACAATTACTTCAGCCAAAGTATATGACATTTAAATATTAGTTATTCATATTAACATTTAATATTGTACTCTAAAGGTCATGTTGGAAGATGGACGTAGTAAAGGATTTGGGTTTGTCTGCTTTTCATCTCCAGAGGAAGCAACCAAAGCTGTAACTGAAATGAATGGCCGTATAGTAGGCTCCAAACCTCTTTATGTAGCTCTAGCTCAGCGTAAAGAAGATAGAAAAGCACATTTAACATCTCAGTACATGCAACGTATGGCCAACATGCGTATGCACCAGATGAACCAGTTCATCCAACCAAGCGGCACCAGCGGCTACTTCGTACCCACAATGCCACAACCACCACAACGCTATTATGCAGCATCTCAAATGACGCAAATTCGTACAACACCGAGATGGCCTGCTCAACCTCAGGTACGTCCAGGTGCACAATCTGGAACCAATGCCTATGCTGCAGGATTGCAAAACTCCTACAGAGCTGCACCAAGGCCACCTAATCAAGCCGGAGCTATGCGAGGTAACGTCAGCGTTCCTAGACCTATCACTGGACAACAACCTCCCAGTATGCAAGGTAGGGGCTGGGCAGTTGCTAGATGGAGAAGTATAATATGTTTTGGAAAATATCTGGCGTCAAATTTTAAACACAATTTCAAATGGGCTCTCTTCATTTGATTTTTCTCCCCTCTAAATTTTTTTATATGTATACAAATTTTTGCATGAGATAATAGAGAGAATGGTTTTGTTTCTGTAATGTGGGGTGGTTAGTGTTAAACTACACAATTTATTTTCATTTTTGTTCACTTTTAATTATACTCATTTCTACTAAAAGTTAATTTGCAATTCATTTAATATCTTTTAAAAAGAAATTACTTAATATTCTGCACTTACCACATCCTGAATTTTTGTTAAAAAAAAAACAATAATTTCGTCCAGTCTTAGTAACTTTATCTTCTTTTGTATTTCATTCGTGTTGTATACTTTTCAGTAGAAGTTAAAAATATACTATTTATTTTTTTAGTTGTATGATAGCAATAAATTGAATGTATTATTTATTTCAAAAGAATGCAAGATTGTAGTTATTTGGATATCTACTTAGTCATGAATAAGTATTGTGAATGGTATATTTGGCTATCAGATAGTAAAAGTATTTTCTATAAACTGCTCGATGAGGTGTGGATCTTGGTAAAGTTGTTTTTAATTTCATTCGAAAATGTCTGTTTTGTTCAAATCTCTTAATAGCATAAAAAAGTGTAAATTGGTCATGTTTTGTCGCATGATGTCAAAACATGAGGGGTGCTCCAAGAAAAATTGTTGCTCATGCAAAATTGGTATTATTTTCATTTTTATTGAATTTAAAGTATTATTTTTTGAATTTGCCTTCCCTACCTTGTTTTTTTAATGTTTTAGTTTTTAGAGCATATTGTGTTGTATATTTTTTATTTTTTTGCTATCTTGTCTGGTTTTTTTAGTTATAGTATTTTTCTTTTTAAGGGAGTTCTTTTTTTCAAGAAACAACAATTGTTGATGCTCTTGTTAATTTGTGACATGCAAAATATTAATTTTAGGTCGTCCTCTTGCCACACAAGGGGTTGTTGCAGGAAGTAATCGTTCCACGAACTATAAGTACACCGCAAACATGCGTAATCCACCCCAAGGCCTTACAATTAGCGGGGCCGCCCCTGTTCAACAAGCAGTACATATTCAAGGCCAAGAACCACTTACAGCCACAATGTTGGCCGCAGCGCTACCTCAAGAACAAAAACAGATGCTTGGAGAACGTCTTTTCCCACTTATCCAAAGAATGTATCCAGATTTGGCTGGAAAAATCACTGGAATGTTATTGGAAATTGACAATTCTGAATTGCTACATATGTTGGAACATAATGAGTCTCTCAAAGCTAAAGTTGAAGAAGCTGTTGCAGTATTACAGGCTCACCAGGCTAAGCAGGCTGCCTCCCAGATCAAAAAAGAGTAATCGAGTTATTATTCCTTCGACTTTTATAGTTTTTGGGGGAAGCATTTATATAGTTATTTGCGTTTGCTATTCCCCTGTAGTTGTATTTGTCTTTTCTTTTTGTAGCTTTGAAATTAATGAAAAAACATCTACACACTTACACACTAAAAATAATAAAAAAAATTGCAAAATGAAAAAATTTATCAGCTGTTTGACGTGCGATTATTACACGCTTGTAATGGACATGGCAAACAGTAGAAAAAAAACTCAAACGAGTAACAACACTTAAATAATTTACTTTTTTCAAATCTTTCAATTCTAGTTTTGCAGTTTCTATATTATTTCTACTTTTAGTTATTGGATTAAGACTAAACATTTCTTTTGAGTTAATTTTCAATTAGTTTAAATTTAATAAATCATTTCTTTGGGTTAATAAAATATGTAATGGTTTTAATACTCTTTTATTTCTTTATCATCTTAAATATTTATATTATATCTTAATTATTTCTTTAATTAGAATTATTTTTCCGTTTTAATATATGAAGTCGAAAATTCATATGACTTTTATTTTAGATATGTGTGAGCAAAATAGATAATTGAAACTGGTAATTAATTACATTATTTTATTTCTGTTAAGTACCCCAAGTACAACTTGTAAAAATATCAGTTCTTATATAACAAAACAAACGTAAGTCAAATGGATAATAATTTTATAAAATTATTTTCTGAACTTTATCGATGCTTTTAACAGCTTTCTGGGCGGCGTCGTCAAGATCTTCAGCAGACTGTATAGCAAGGCCACACTCTTTTATTATCTTCTTTGCTTCATCTACATTTGTGCCTTCCAAACGAACAATTAAGGGAATATCGAAATTGATTGATTTTGAGGCTCCAACGATACCGTTAGCTATAGTTGCGCAGTTAACGATACCCCCGAATATATTTACAAGGATTGATTTTACTTTTTCATCAGAAGTTAATATTTTAAATGCCGCTTTTACTTGGTCTTCTTTAACTGATCCTCCCACGTCTAAAAAGTTAGCTGGATCGCCTCCATACAATTTTATAATATCCATAGTAGCCATTGCTAAACCTGCCCCGTTCACTAAACACCTTTAAAAAAATACATACAGAAAATTACATTACAAACTTAAAAATAATCTTACCCTATATTTCCAGTCATTCCAATGTAGTTTAAGTTATATTTTGCTGCTTCAATTTCCCGAGGGTCATCTTCTGAGGTGTCATGCATTGCAAATATTTCTTTTTGTCTATATGCAGCATTATCATCAAAATTCATTTTGGCATCTACAGAAATTACTTCTCCCTCTTCTGTCTCTACAAACGGATTAATTTCCACTTGGATGGCATCTACATTCAGGAAAAGTTCCCAAACTTTTTTTAGTTGTTCTGCAGCCTTTTCTTGTATATTCCCTTTAAATTCTAAAAATTGAGCAACTTCTTTGGCAGTGGAATCTGTGAGACCTTCAAGAAAATATGTTTAAAATTGAGAAAACTAATTTTAATATAGTTATCTACCTTCATAAATATCAATTGGAACTTTTTTGATAAGGTGTGGTGTTTTTTCAGCAACAGCTTCAATATCAACTCCCCCAGCTGGTGAAGCAATAAGTACAGGACCATTACTCATTCGGTCCATTAAAATACAAACATATGTCTCTCTTTTTATATTAACACTTCTTGCAACCATGACTTTCCTTACAAATATACCATCTCGTGGAGTCTGTTTTGTTATCAATTTATGACCTAACATTTGTTTGGCTATTTCCTGTATCTTATTACGACTACAAAACGTCAAGTTCAATTTAAATTTTCTAATTAAACTATATCCTACTTAGTAGTCAAATGTACTCCTCCTTTGAAACCAGTATCAAAATGCCCTTTTCCTCTTCCTCCAGCCAATATTTGTGCTTTGATAACATACTCTTTGGCATCTTAAAAGAAATGATGAAATAAGTACCAAAATTATTGGTGGAATACTCATTACTTACTAAAATTATCAAGTTCGTTTGTCCCTGAATCATCCACCATACAGAAATCTTGAATTGTGACCCCATGTTTTTTCAATAATGATTTGCTCTGATATTCTAAGAGGTTAATATATCTAACTGGTACCTAAAATGATCAGGAAAAAAGGGCCTTACTATTTAACTTTCAAATAAACAAACTGTTCTTTCGTATCACTTTCTCTTTAAATACCTTAAGTATTGAAGTTCTAAGAGGTAGTTTTCGTACAGTACTCCACATGGAAGACATGGTTTAAGATATACGAACACTTTAAATAAATTAAATAGTATTTTACAAATTTAAAAAGAAATTGAAAAGATCATAGGTTATAGGTCATAGTCAAGTCAGAATAAATGCTTATTACAAATGCCTCAAGCGTAAAATTTACATCAACATAATATGACACATTATGAAAAATAAATTTTAATAATAATGCACGTATTATGTTTTAAATAATTACTTGATGATAAAAATAATTAGTTGTATATGTATATAGACAACCCAACATACACAAAGTATGAAACTTGTTTACCGCTTTTATTTTTAGATAGCAATTTACGTAAATAAGTTTTTCGATAAATAAAACAATACAAACGTGACTAAATGTGTTAAAAAAGTGTTTTTATTTAGATTTAATGTATGTAACATGTTTAACAAAATTAATAAATAAATATAACAATATTTAAGTATAATAATAAGAGAAAGTGAAACTGAAATCACAGGTTTACGCAAATTGACTAGCAATAGATCTGTTAAAAAATATTACGGAAATTCCCTACACTGACATAATTTCGATTAAATAATTCAGTAAAATGCAGTATAAGTTTTATTGGGCGCGACTCCCTTTCGTCATATAAATATACCTTCTTGGACGTGGTACGCTAGAATGACGGATTCTTGGTTTCCTGTGATACTCTCCATAAGGCCGATTCATCCCATATGCATAAGAAACATTGCTCCCATTATCTCCTCTTCCTTGTTGCATGTTATTCCCCGTGTAAGCCACACCTCTGGTTTGGAACTCCAAAGTTTCTTTATTCCACTGTACATTGCTTTCGATCGTACGCTATAAATTCGATTAGTAAAACACTATAATTTTTAATATAAACACTTACCCAATATTCTTTAGGGATGTATTGGGCAGTCATTACATTGGCTAGCTGCACTTCCCTCAGCAAAAGCCTGTTACTATCAATTAGAGCTTCTTCGTCACGTTGATACTCATGTTCTTTAACAGCATATTCTTCTTTTATAGCTGACAACTGCTCCTGACATTTTAATATCTTTTTAGTAAGTTCAGTATCTTCTTCTTGAAGAGTGTTATACTTTTCTTCAACATCTATCCTTTCAGCCTAAAAGAAAACTTCTTTTTAGTACCTTTAAAACAATATTCAGAGAATATATAATTACCCTTTTTACTAGTTAAAACACTTCGTTTCAAAAATATTTTATTTGTACACTACATAATCGTTTCGATAAACATTACCTTCATCAGGTGATGAAACAATATTGTAGTGTTTACAAGTAAAATATTTTTGAAACGAAGTGTTTTAACTCGGTAAAAATGGTTTGAAAGTTTCAACAAATAAGAGCTTCCACCAACAATAAAATAATTACCCCCTTCTTTTCTAACTCTTCCTGCAGATGTTTATGTGATTTATCAAGATTTTTAAGCTCAGCATCTGAAGATTCCAAAAGAAACTGCTGCCTCATAGCTTTCTCAATCAAATTTTCTCCTCCAACAAGAATTAATTTCTGAATACCAGATATACGAGAAAGTAACTCGTTCTTTTGCTCCCTGTTAACGAATTAAACAATCAAAATTGGAATAAAATTTATTGATATAAAATTATACTCTGTAGACTTTAATTCTTCCTCTTGTCGTTTAACTTCTTCATCAACCTCAGGAGTTGAAATTTTCTGCTTACTGCCTTTTACTCGTTTCTAAAATAAAATAATTGAAATTCAATTACTTAATGTTACTGTAGTTCACAGCCTGCATGAATTGATTATAAACTTCTTTATAAGCTGTTCTGCTCTTAAAGAATAGCAAAAAAAATCCTTAGACACAGGCAAAACAGTCCAGAAAAAGTTAACTACTAAAAATCGCCTACCATGTTGTGATTAGAGTTGATCATTTCAATTTCTTCTTTTTCGTGGGCGCTAACTAGAGCTAACTCCATTTCAAGTTTTTGTAGTTCAGCCTCAAACTGGGCAATTAAACCAGTAGATGAAGTTCTATTAATAACAGCCCTATTTTTAATCAATTTGCAACGTGCTGCGTATCGGAGTGTAGAGTGAGTTTCCTCAAAGTCCATGTATGCAGGGCTAACTGTAGCAATCTAAAATTATAAAACAGTTTATTTATACTCTATAATTTCATTATGATTTATAGTAACATACAATTGTAGTTTTAGAGTTTCCCCCTAAGGAATTTTGAAGAAGTCTAGTTAGTTTAGAACTTCTATAGGGAACATGACCCCCCTTTCCCTCCGCTAATGTTGCAATAACATTACTTAGGACTGAAAGGCTCTGGTTGATGTTGGTTGCTTCTTTTAATCCATCTCCAGTTGCTTGGGTCCTAATTAATCTTTCTGACCCCTGCAATAAATACAATTATTTACAAATAAATATACAGAATGGTATCAATTTTTTCATACAGCTAAGTCAACAAGATTCAGTTTTCCCAGCACCATGGCATTGTCTCCTTGACATCTTTGTTCAATATTAATCATAAATATAGCATGAGACCTAGAACTGCGGTCATTCATTAAAGTAGCCCTAGTTTTCCTGTTAGAATTGCCTCTTCTCATTAATTCTGTAATTGATTCAACCGAATCAACTGCTAAACAGATGGCATCCTTTACATAAACAGCACCATCTTCGTTCTCATACATTTTTAATTTCTTATCATTTTTGCCAGCTAAAAGATCTTTAACCTCTTCATTATAAATTTCCAAATAAGAAACAGATATAGCAAATATTATATCTTCAGTTGTAGAGGATATTTTTGAAAAAATATGATTGAATGTGTTTGGAATTATTCCTTGCATGCTGGGATCATCATCTCCACTCATTGTAAAGGTTTTCCCTGTTCCTGTCTGACCATATGCAATTAATGTACCATTATATCCTTCAAGAACCTTGTCAACTATTGGTTTAGCCACATTACGATAGACATCCATCTATATCATGTTAATAAACAAGTTAATAATTGTTTTGAGAGTAAAATACAATGATTTACCTGTGATGATGTTTCAGGGAAAATGTAATCAAAGCTGAATGTAAATGTTCTTGGCTTATTATTAGTTGACTCTCCAGGTTTTGTGATAGACAACATCCTGTTTTCTGTGTCAACCGAAACAATATTTAGACAGTTTGTATCAATCTCTTTTGAACTTAAGGGGCGAACTCTTGTAACAACACAAATATTTTCCTCTACAGACTCCTTCCCACGTAATTCCATGTCTTTCTTTTCTCCCATTACTAAGTATAGGTAAGGTTAATATACAATATATACTTGTAAAATTCGTAAAACTTACGTGTCAAGAATGAAAGTAAAATAAAATGTAAATAGTTTTTTAGAACGTTCCTTTTGTAAAATTGGTATATTTGTAAAATTCAATAAATACTCGATATATAAATGCACAATACACAAGTTTATAGTTGGTATCTATGGTAATTGACCATTGACATTTCAAAAATTCATAGATAATAGATATACAGTGGGTTAAAGAAATATTAACTTTATACAGTATCAAAAAAAGAAATCAAGAGATATTTAGATACTTCAATTTTAAGTTTTAATCTTTTGCATTTATTAATAGAATTAAAATATGTATTAACATTCTTCCTATTGCGAATATTTTCTGTTAAAAAGAAAAAGCCAGTTAAAATTAAAATTTGTTTAATTTTTCCAAAAGAACGTATTTTACATTTACAAAAGAGGACGAATGTTACGAAATTGTTTTTTAGCCTTTATACAATTAAAAATTTCGAATTACTTTTTTTCAACATAAGAAGATAGGCTTTCACGGCCTAAACCCAAAGTAGAATTATAATTCCGGCTAAAGCATAGTACCGTTGAAGATGTTAACCGCAGCTGCCAACAAAATGTTTGGAACTAACCGTTCATTTGGACGACGGTGCTTCAGCCGGAATCTTAATTCTACTACTTTTCTTCAGTTGTGACAAGCGTTACTACAAAATACCGTATTAAAGGCGGTATACTGCCTTTAATCCGATATTAAAACAACTTCCTTTTACGAAACAGCTTCAGTTTGTTCAGTAATTTATCGATGCTACCTATGGTGTGCCAATGAAATCTAATAAGATCAAAATCGCGATCTACATCTGATACTTTCGATAAATTTTTGACCAAATTAAATGTCCTTTACTACAAAAGTTTACAAAAGTATCCAATAAACAAACAAGTTTATAAATAATTAATTAAATATTTCCTACTTATGTAGTATAAGTAGGTTTAAAAAAATACGGGTTTTTAAACTGCAAATTACAATACATTTGAGAACATAAAATGGCAAAATAAAATTAATTACAATAATCAAGCGTAAAAACAGAATCAAATTTTTTAACATGCTACAAGGTACAGAGTGTAATTTGTATAATCGCCACAAATCGAATTAAATACTACAATTTTTTCACATTTTTTTCTGATAAAAGAAGTGTAAAACTTATTACGATCTGCGACATTCATTAATTTTAATTAATTACTTGAAATCTATTAACAGATACTATGTTAACTTTCCATCTTCATCTTTGGTATTAAATAAAATTAAATAAAAAAGCTTTCAATAAAATTTAAAATAAAATTTTTCCAAGTTTCAATCGCATTATTCCAATAAATCATTATTTTAGATATAGAAACGTTAAAAACATTGATACATTCAGAATTGATACATCTGTATCATTAAAGTATCCATACTTACAAGTTCCTCATTTGCTGAATCAAAGCTCTACCGTTTATCATTATTACAATTATCTCACTTACGGACAAAAAATTGAACGACTTTAGACAGTCACAATCATTCATGTATAAATTCAATTTTACGACTGACTGAAAACGACGAATCAACAATAAATTGTTTGATTCGACAAGAAAAAAAAAACAATTAATATCGTATTATATCACACATCTAAAAAATCTTTTAAAAGCGTAGTCCTCCTTTTCTCCGCTATATCCATTTGATTTTCTAGGTCTCCTCTATCAGTTGTTTCAGCGCGTTCTATTTTCCACGATAAATTTTCTATTTCTGCTTCTAATTGAGCTTGCTGATATTCAAAAAGTTCTTTCCGTGGACCTGTATCCATATAATAAGCGTAAGGGTAGGTGTATTGCAAAGTATATCTACACTTGGCCAGTAAAGACGCTGCTGTAAAAAGATATTGCCAGTCTATCCATGTGCCCCTTCCAGACATTACTTTCTGATTTATTCGAGTTTTCAACTTGTCAAAAGTTTCTTTTTCTAACTTCAACGACTTCAAATGGTTCTCCCATCTTTCATAATAGTGAAGATACTTCTTCAAGGCTTCCCGCGCCTATAATATTTTTGTATTTAAATTAATTCTATTCTAGATAACAAATCACTTCAACATTATAATGTTGAACTTAGTCTGTACAAATATAAAATCAGTAATAAGTTCTTCTTTTCCTTTGAAACACTTTACAATTGTTAGTTTCAATGTATGTATAATAAAAAACTAATACAGTTGAAATTATTACCTGAGCATGGACAGACTCATGAGCTATATTAGGATTTTCTTTGTAGCGTGAACATTCATAGTATTCTGAACCATGAGCCTTCCAATCACCTAAACACATCCAGCAGAAGTCATATTTGCAATTATAGCATTGCATATGATTGCAACCCCCATTTTTCTCAATGCATATGTGACATTTGGGACAGTCTTTGGTATGAGCACTAATGTAATTGGCTGTTTCACTATCATCTGCACACTTTGTTAACCATTTTTGAATTGTATGACAGTCTGTAGGTGCATGATAATCTATACCACATCTTTAAAACAAATGTAAGAATAATATAATTCAGATTTTGGACAAAGGGTCATGGTCTAAATGATCGCTTAGGTCCAGGAGTTTCATCGGCAACTGCGGCCGACATCATTAGTGATATTGTGACAACGTTGGCGAAGGTTTTACCTTGAAGTCTTGGCAGTAGAAGTCACGTTGTCACAGAAATACCATTGATGATGTCAGCCACAGTAGCCGATGAAACGTTTGGACATAACTGTTCATTTAAACCACAGCCCTTTAGCCCAAATCTGAATTCTACTATAGATTCCGGCCATGAAAGCCTATATAAGATTGTTAAACTAAAATTTCTGCTTTCTGTATGTGACATTTAAGTAACTTACTTGAAACAAAAAATTGATTTGCATTTTGAACAAGTAGCTCTCTTCGCCTTTGTATCTTGACTTTTCATGACAACCTGACAGTTTGGCCCTGGACAAAATCTTAACTGTGGATGAGACTTAACATAATCTTGAAATGTGTACTGCAAATATTTTTCCTTGATATTTGGTTGCAGAACAAGTTTTAATACAAAGTCCTCTGGTGCTAACACTTCACATTCTCTAGCCATGCAACTAATACCTGTGGATATTCCCTAAAATTTTCACATAATATTAGTCACTGTGAGCATATATCAGCAACATGAATCAACTACCTGATTTATTTGAACTTCGAAATGAATGGTCCAACAGCCTTTGCAAAATAAATGACCACAACTTAAACTTAAAAATTTATCACTTGAATGAGTTAAGACACACACAGGGCACGTAAGGTATCGCGAGCAGTTATTGGAAGCTGGTGCTGATGATGGTTTTACTCGAGAATTGATAAGTAGTTGAGATGCATTCTCCCTATATTTCCCTATTATTTCTGATACATTCCAGTTGTGAGAATGCAACAATACCTACAATAAATATTAATATACAAATAAAAAATAAACTACTAAAGCAAATACCTTTGCAAGAGAAGGTAGTATCTGAAGGTTATTACTCAAAAGTTCAACAGATTCATTTAACAGTCTCTCTACTTGCTCTTCTGTTAAGCATTCAAATTCAAAATATTCTGGATCGTTTTTGCTTGGATCCACTTGTTCAATATCAATATCATCAGTGTTATAATAATCAGAGTCGTCACCAAAGCAATCATTGTCAGAGCATTCCATATCTGAATCTATATCCCCCTCAGTGTTCATTATTGCACAAATAATTGATAAGTTAGCGATCTTTTAAGACATTAGTAACTTATATACACAAAGTATTAATTATTTCACAAATAATAAACATCACCTACAAAGATTATCCATATATTTTATCAAACGAAACTTTTTTATCGTGCACATACGTCAGTTTATATACATGTCAAACTGTCAGGGTAAGGGCACATAACCAAACTCTTATTTCTTTGTGTTTAACTGATCGCTAACCGTAGAAATAAATACTGACGGTGTCATGTTTTTAATACTTTATACATTTGGATTTCCTTTGTTTTATTATTTAAAGATTTTTAATTGTTAATTAAACTTTTAGAATATTTTATTTAATCAAGAAACCAATACCTTCAATTTTTCTCAACTGCTCCTAAATGTATATGCAACAAACCAAACAAATTAGTAATTTGTTTACACCCAAATTATATCACGTTTTTTAAATTGCTGTTAATTTTCTTGCTTTGTATTGCAATTGTGTATTTAAAAGTAAATACTTAACAGAATAAATACTGAAAATGACGGAATCTACATATATATTTTTAAGGCATATGTAATGCACAAATTATTTAAATATGTTACTGTTTTTATTACTTATTTTCATACAAAGCAGCATTTGCATTGAAAGAGGCGATTTAGCGGGTTGTTTTAAGTCTGGTATTGAATATTTCATAATAAAAGAATCTGTTGGTTTATTGGAGTGTTTAAGTGCATGTGTAGAAAATAATACTTACAGGTAAACTATTACTTACTTAACACAATATTGAATTAATTGGGAGAAATAATAAATATATTGCAAATATTTATGTTGTATTTTGTTCTAGGTATGCTGTTTTAAATAATATAACTAATGAATGTGGCTGCACAAATTTTCTTGGAAAAAATTATTCTCAAATTGCATGTGATGAAAGTTGTCACGAATGCAATGTATATTATACAGGAAATTTTGCACCAACCATGCCAGAAAAGTTGTCTGTTAAAAATGTGACTAATACCTCAGCTTATATTTTATGGGAGAAACCTAAATTCTTTTTGGATATTCAGAACTACCAAGTAAAAGCCAACGTTAAAGAGTCATATGCAAATTATATTGGTAGTCCCCAATGGATATTTACAAACAATACATATGTTGCTGAGTTAGGTAGTTTAAATCCAGGCACAACATACATTATTTTAGTCCAAGCCTTATCATCATATTCTGATGGAGAAACTGCTTCTATTATATTACAAACAGAAATAGGAGATCCTGATAACATTCCTTTTCTCCCAACAGTACAAAAACGTGAAGGTTCAAAGATAACAGTTAAATTAAACTCTGTAATGAATAATAATGGTCCTGTAACTTCATATCAAGTAGTTGTCATAAATCAGGACAGTAAATTATTTTTTCAACCTGACTTACTGAAATCATTCCAAAAAAGTAAAGAAGATGACTTAGCATATTATATTGCAGCTGATTTACAGCCTGAACAAATCCTTGAAGATTTTGTAGTAGGTGATGGAAAAAACTATGGAGGTTTTTATAATGCCCCACTAAATCCAAATTTAAATTATCTAATAATTGAGGGAATGGTTAGCAGAGCTGCAAATATTACTAAAGTGGTATATAGTGATATCAGTCCACATATTAATAAAAGGGAAAAAGCTAATTTAAATTCAAACTCATCCGTTCTTGTCACTGCCTTAACTATTTGTATAGTAATTGTAAGTGCTATTCTTGCAGTCATAGTAATTTTTTACATTTATTTGAGGCAAAAAGCATTTAAAAGTAGACTCAGGAGACTTCGTGATAACCAAGAATTAGCTATGCAGGGACCTATACTTGAAGTAGTAAGCAGTAGTTTTTTGTTTTCCTTTAAGCTTTTTTTATACATAATTATATCTTAAAGATAAATGAAGGCTACATTCCCGAAGAAGAGGTGCAGCCAATAGATCACTATAATGTACTTAAGCAAAAAATTTGGAGAATTCCTCAGAACCTTCTAAAAGTTGATAATAAAACCCTAGTTGGTATTGGAGAGTTTGGATCTGTACATTCAGGAATGGTTAAGAAAGAAGATAACATTCCAGCTGTAGTTGTTGTAATTTATGACAAAAAACTGTCTAGTATTAATAAAAAGAACATGCTGAGAGATCTAGACTTGCTTATTAGAACTGACAAACACAAAAACGTTCTTGAACTGATAGGACTTTGTGAAACAATGGATATTTTATTTGTAGTATTAGAAGCAGCATCAGTGAATCTCAAAGACTTACTTTTAGGGAGCAGAGATACTTCTAGTGGAAAATTTAGCAGTATTACCGAATATCAAGCAATATCTTTTATGATTGACATTGCGAAAGGAGTTCAGCATTTAGAAAAACAAAAAGTTATATCGCATCTTTATCACCCTGTTGAAAATAATTCTAATTTTTTTTTTTATAGATCCTTCACAACCGTTTATGTGCGAGAAATATTTTGATAACCGCAGATAACGTAGCCAAAGTTAGTGGCTATGGTTTATGCCATTATACTCACCAGAATATAATGCTAGATTATACCAGATGGACGGCTGTGGAAATATTCAGCGGTTTTCCTCACAATCATAAAAGTAACGCATGGTCCTTTGCCTGTATAATGTGGGAAATATCAGCTTTGGGTAATTTCCTCACAAAAGTCTCTAACTAAGATTTATCTTTTTTAATATTTCAGGGGGTACACCATATGGTTCTATTCCAAATAATGAAATACCTGGCCAAATTAAAAAGGGGCTTCGTTTGACGCAACTCCCCTATATTTCTGAAGAATTATATCAGCTAATGTTTGATTGCTGGCAAGTGGAACCCGGGGAACGTCCCGATTTTTCTATAATTTTACAAATGCTAGTTCACTGCCAAGAAAACTCTTTACCACTGCTAAACTTCGAATTATATCCAGGCTTCCAGTATGAACAATTTTATATGGGCTCTGAACTAGTAGCGAAGACCGTACAGATTTTGTAATTTTTTTGTACTTAACTTTTATCTTCTTTTGTATTTTTTTATGACATATATTTTATACTAGAATGAAATTGTTTTTTGTTAACAGTTCTTAGCGCTCATAATCATAATTTATACACAAAAATAACAAATTAGAAATAAGACTACACATATTATTTAAATCAGTCTTTCCTCACTGATTCCACTTACGATTAGATATTTAAAACACCTACTGTACGGAATATTTGAAAATTATCAGACACTAAACTTAAAAGAGAGTAAAAATTAAAATATTAATGTATGTTTTATTTGCCTAAATATTTACAACATACATGGTTTAAAAAATAATAATGAAATGCATTGAACCTGTTACGAATATCGAGATTTTTTACCCAAAGTGACAGGTACAGTTTATAAAAACAAAAGTAGTTATCGGCAGGATCTATTCATAATTTCTTAATCTGATAATTCAATATTTTTTCTTGATACCTTATTTACATGATGGATACTTTTTAAGTAATTAAGGCAATGATTTACAATTTTAAAACTGCCTAAAATAAGTACAAACAGTTTATTCAAACGAATTGTGCATTTTAGAACAAAATAAATAATTATTCAAAACAAGAACGGCAAAATAGATTGAATATAAAAAGGCAGCAACACAGTATTAATTAGTCTAATAAATAAATTATAAAAATAGTCTTCGTACTCAATGTAAAGATAAGTTTGCTTTTATTTATGATATCTTTTAATTTAAGTGTTCTGATGCAAATACATGACAATGAATAATGTGGTACCTGTCTAAAAATTCCAACATTTTCCCTTAAATGTAAGAAATTTAAACTGAACGAAATAAAACCTATCTATTGCTAAAAAAACATTTTTTTTTTCGATATCCTTACTATAGATCATTTACCGAGAGTTGACAATCAATTCATTTTAATGAAATTATCTAAAAACATTGCTATCACAGTGTATTTTGGTTTTGGACAAAAAAATGTTTTTCAAAAATGGAAGGCAGTTGTTTTTTTTTTGAATAAGCACTGGTGTCGAGAAACGTGTCACCTCTAATTAAAATGATCTTTAGTAATTTTCGAGAGAGCCATTTAAAAGTTTTGAGAATTGTTAACTAGTACAGTTGTTGATTAAAAGAAAGTGGTACAATACAACACAAGTCAGACATTGATGGACAGTGGTGACACAATCGTTAATGTTGATTAAAATTTACTTTTGGGCAACACAGTGTAATATAACTCTCATCAATACTGATTGTAAATTAAACATCACAGAAAAAAAAATAAATAAAACATAAACTCATCCAAAGGTTTCCAATATTGGGAAAATGGAATTGTTCGTTTAATTAAAAAAAAAAAAAATTGAAAACGCCACTGATAATACTCAACCATTTTAGTAGCAATATACTTATGGTGGCAAATTTATTTATAGAACAAAAGTTGTCTTTGAAGAATCAGGAAAAATGTATACGACACATTTGAGAGCATCACCATAAGTAACAGGATTAATTTCGTTTTCACAAAACATTTTTTAATCGAATCTTCGTGAAAACCTTACATATATGTACGTTCAATCTAGAAATGATAAATTATAATGTCCAATGAATAATAATTATTTGATCGTTAACAATTTCTACGAAATAATAAATATATAAATAATAACACCTTTATTGTGTATGTATTTTTAAAAGATCCGTATTATTGAAACTATGCATTAAGTAGTTAATATAAAATACTAACGATAAGGCGTTTGAAAAATAATTATAGAAAACAGAATTCTATTCAATGTCTATAAAACGATTGAATGAGTCTATATTTTGTAATTTTGTGGTCACTAATAAATTCTTTTTCCAATCCTGCAATTCCAACATAAATATACAGTAAGCTTTTCAATTTCAAATAAATATTTATATAACAGTGGAAAACTATTTCCAAATGAAATAGTAGGCAGAATAAAAAATATAAAATTGGATAAACTAGAAACAAGAAATTGAAATAGTAAACATAGTAGAGTTTTAATTATTTATATGATATATTGTAGAAAGAAAGAAATAGTTAACAATATATTTCCCTTGTTTAAGGTAACTGTATCATGTTGTTTTGGATGAATAAAAATTTTCGTTAAATCTGCCACTATTTCAGATCTATGTAAGTAGTAAATTATGAAATTCACACAAACTACGATTTCATATTTACACAAAATTCAACTTATAAAAAGATTATTTAAACTATATTACACAAGTGTCTATTCACTTTTAACACAAATGCCACCTTTTTCAATGTCCATAGTTCTTTTTGTTTAACTAATACTATAAATAATGTCAGTTTTGGATTAGAAAAAAGCTTGTGGCACATAGGAACATCTTTAAATTGTTTAGTTGTTTCTCTCATTTTTTTCTTTTCTTTCTTTCAACTTCAGAAAACACTGTAACTGAATCCCAGGCAATAAAAAGTTCACACTAAGTGTAATTGTGGAACAAACTGTAGTAGTCCCACATATTTAGCCACTCCTAGCTAGTGCGCTGTCTTTTTGCAGCAAGGTCCGAATTAACCAGACCACCGAGCATATACTTCAATTGTGGCATGTACTCTAACACATGTCGCACTTGTACTAATGGTATTACATCGTCTATACTTCTACACTTCCCGTTTTCCAACAAAAGCCGCATTTGAGCACTGAAAATAAAATTACTTCCAGTATAGATATATACACATATAATTGTTCATGATTTAATAAAACATTTTAAGCAAAAACGTCTCTGTAAGCAAACTAAACGATCTTTTGAGCCGGATTTCTTTTCATTTAGTTATTAGATAATTAAATAAATATGTACATAGTAATAATGATTGTAATATTTTACCTGTTGCCTTTGTAGACCTCAATCCCCAAAACCTGCATAACTTGCTGACATGACTGTACAGGAACACTGTTAAACAACTGCTCAATAAGATCTGGAATAGTTACCAAAAGATCTGAGTACGAATAAGGTTTCATGTTGATACAGGGGACCATGCGGTTTTCAATTAACGCTTTTTGAAGTTTATATGGAATGTGATTACCACTAATTGGTGTTTCCGGTATTGCTATTAATTTTCTGTGCATATTGTTTACAGGCATACGTCCATTTGTCATACCAGTACAATCGTCTTGCGTCGCAGGTTGACCCCTTGGTGGTTGCTGATGTGCAGGTTGTTGATTAATTATCGGATGACCGGTGGTACTTAAATTTGAAAACACGAACCAATTTAAAATTCATTCAAACGTACAATAAAAGCTTTCCTGAATTTGCTAAAAATAGATCAGAATTTTAAAATTCTTTTTTGAACACAAATGCAATGGTATTTTATTAAAATTAGATTACAAACGGCCTCTAATTAAAGTAAGTTTCTGGGCATAATATATTAATTGAATACAAAAACAATACCTATTTGCAGAGCTAAGGTCAACCACATCAGTTCCTCCATAGTGGTTAGGTGTGTCATAACGCATGCCACCATTTAAATGTCGTACAGGAATTAACGGAGGAGGGTGAAATTTTTGCATTTGCGGATTGGACTGTCGATAACCGGACTGAGACAACACGGGGTCACCCAACATCATATAGTTAGCAACTGTAGTTTGAGTGTTGCTGTATGCTGTTGTAGCCCTAAATAAAAAAAACATCAATTAAACATATACTTTTTAAATATGAGAATATGTATCATGCTGAGATATAATTTTTATTATATTTTACAAATTTATTTATTAGCAAAATACGATAAAATTAATTTTATCACTGCAGACCATTTTTATTTGGTAGGTACTGTAAAAGAAATATTGTGTGGTATTAAATGAATAATTAAGAATATATTCATTTTTTTAAAAGAAACATAGCCGCATGAAGTTGGTGAGTCTGTCTGTAATAAAATACATCTAATAACCAGCTATCAAATTATATATCATTAATGATATGGTCTACACGATAAAATAACGCATAATTAATCGAAGACGCCATGCAATCTACAAACATAACTATTTATTGCACTTAAATTGACTCACCAATCTTCCTTCCCATATGACTGAAATCTGTTTGAAAATCATCAAAATTTAATTGACAATATAAAATTCAGGACAATTAATTAATTTCACATTTTTTTATGAAGCTACAATTTTAATATTATTTATTTCTCACATTTTTTTCTTTTTATTTGTATCCTTAATAACTACTATTATTTTACATTATATATATTAAATTAAAAAGAACTGACTGTTTATTTCTTGAAACTGGTAAATAAATAATTTTGAAATAATCAGTCAAACAATTAATGACTTGGCAGATTATAGTGTGATATTTTTAATTCCTAGAGACACATTTATATTAGGCTCAAGAAGAGCAGTTATTTAATAAATATTTAACTTACGACTGACTAGCTCTAATAAGAGGGGGTGGTGGAGCCTGGGCCATGTTAGTATAATAGGATGGACGAGGTTGTCTCGATGCCGCTGCTGGATAAGTAGTTCTTACAGCTGATGTAGCAGTCCTGGGTTGTGGTGTGGGATATGCTGGTTGTCCCCCAGTTAAACCATAATTAGAATACATTGCCTGAACATTATGTAACTGACTGTTGTTTGCTGCTTTAGCCTGTGTTGCTGGTTTTGGTGATGGTGAAGGCCTAGAGAGAGATGCAGGTGGAGCTGCTGGTTGTCTTGTCCATTGTCCCATTTGAGTTTGCGTTTTACCGTTAATTAATAATTGAGAATCAACTACTTTACTTGGCCAATAGTCTTCAAATAATGTACCCGGAGGAAAATAATTTTTAATGTCATTTAAGCTAATAACTGCACATGAATCATGTGCAAAGAGTTCATTTCGAATGCCTTGTACCTTACAACAAAATTTTAGATATGATAAATCCCACCCCTCAAGTTTGTCAGCCTTTAGTTTGAGATTTTCTGTTTCTCCTTCAAAATAAAATAAAGGGACGTATTTTTGATTATTGTAAATTGTGTATGGTACCACAGATTCCTTATTTATACGTATAAAGCCACAACGATCTAGAGGATTAGTGCTTCCATTTAACAGTTTGGAATAACAAGCATCTAAGAAGTTATAAAACTCAACAGCATCACTTAATCTCACAATTAAGTCCCTTAAAGTAAATTGTTCTCTTCCAAACTGATAATCACAGTGCCTCACATTGATCTCATTTAGTAATCTACATTCGACTTCAGTAATATAATAACTGCGAATACAGGTGCAGTTGTAAATATCTTGATGCAAAAAACTCAAATACTTGTTCAACACTTTCATTTCAACCATTCTCACTGCACAATATTTATCACCACTACGAGTAATATACGGAATATGTACTTTTCCAAGGGTAGTCCATCCAAATCTTCCCCTGGCAGACTCTTCATCTCCCATTGTTCGTATATTATCTGGTGCTGTACTAGTAACAACAGAAACTTCATTTTTTGCCTTGTTGTTATTACCATTATTATTATTGGTGTTATTCCTTGACAAGAAATTGAGGATGTTCATAGTCTGAGGGGTAGTAACTGGTGTTTGAGCAGTCCGCAGAGCTGCCTGCATTTTAGCTCTGTTTGCTTCCATGAGTTTGGTAGCCATTTCCTGAATTTCGGCTTCATCTTGGCGTTCTTGTTTTACAGAACTCATAGCGCACTCAATTATAGGTTTAGGAATAATACTCCTTGAACGACCGTAACATCTAACTGTAGTTGCAGGAGTAATATTTAGATCCTGCTCCTCTTCTTCTGGAAAGCATTTACTACCTTCACTACTAGGAACTAGATGAGGACAATCTTTTAGTTGAGATATGGGAACTGCAGTACTACTATGAACAGGGCACTTAAGCTTGTTTTGTATAAGATATGAAATATTTTCAACAAGAACTGTAGGTATCTTTAGCTGAAATTCTTTACCCCTGTCTTGGACAAACTGTGCTTGTTGCGGTAATAAAACCGCGCTACTTTGACGAGGTATCTTGAAGGTTATATTAATACCAGCTCCAAAAATTACTTCAATAAATTTGATAACTTTATCTTCGAAGTTAAAAAAATAGTAATAAATTACAGGCGATGGTCGATGGGTACTATCATACCGTTTAATAAGTAAGGCTTTTCTAGTAATTTTTAGTCCACACAACAAACTTATGTTATGTAGTCATTTAGTTTCAAGAAACACTTTGATGACCTAAAAACTAAAATCATGAAAGATACTGACTTTTTCCTTTGAAGCTACTTCTTAGCTGTGTTTGATGTTACTTACAGGAATAAATGTATCCAAAGCAGGGTGATTAATTTTTCTTGAGCTCCCACTTTTCAGAAACTTGCAGGTTATAATAAAAGAGTTACAATTCCATGCACTTTCCACCACACATCCAAAATGTTTAAATATTCAAAAAACACGATCGGTGTTCTTCTGGCGGTGGTGGTGGCGATGTTAAAATTTTTCTGGTTTTAGCCAATATCAGGGAGTTAAACGTTCAACTTTTAACGAATTTTCATTATAAACGAAACATTAATAAACCTTCACTTTTGCACAACATGTATGCTTCTTGAATTGATTTAGTACATTTGTAATTGTTTACAACTGTGCAATGAGGTTAAGGCGGTTATATTATTTTCCTAGTACCGATATAGCAGCCATAGCGCCATCAGAGAAAACACTTCTGTGTTATTCCCTATATGCCGGATCACAGACATTCAATATATACAAGAAAATAAATAAAACTCTTGCACTGATGTCCCTCTCATAAAATACATTACATATTTAATGTATGTGTATTCTTAAAAAACCACTAATGTATAAAACACTTCGTGTACAATGCACTTCTTCCAAGTTCGCTACAAAACTAGACTAGAAATGGTTTGCTAGCCTCTTTACGAGGTGTTGCTATTGCTGTCGAGATTTTCATACACATTAATAGTATACAAAATGGCCACTGACTTACGAAAAGAACCAATAGGAGAGTGTAATACACCGTTACCTCACTGTGACGACATAACATCAATGACGTAAGGGAACCCAGGGAGAGGCTAGATAGCATTTCCAAGGTCTTAAAGTTTGCAGTATTTCAAGGATGTTAATTTAACTGAATATTGTTCTTCTCTTTTTTATTTTGTATAGTTTATTTTTTTAAATCTTGTACAAGAAAAAGTTATTAAACTGTCCCCGTACATAATTTTAAAAACAAATTGTCAGTTACGGTTCAGTTCAAATATTTTCAGCGTAAACTCGAAAATTGATCTTATGAATATGGAACATAAGGCGAAAATTAAACATTCTGTGAGCGATTTTGAACATTTCAGTTTTCAAGGTTACATTTTATACTTTTTGTTTATAAAACGGATTTTATTTCAGATAAGACTCAATTGTTAATTTGTGTGCTTAATTTCTTAGCCGTTTTTAATTTCATTTAAAAGTATACAGATTCTTCTTCAGATAAATTTTAGTTTTTAATATAAAAACGTACGGTATATTGTTGCGCATGCGCATTAATTCTATTTTTTTATATTATATTTTAGAGAATAACAATATGTTTAAGAAGGCTTTCTAGGCAATGTTATATTGCAAATTCAATAATTTTGAATTTGTTACAGTATTGTTTTACTTATATTTTAAATCGAGTAAAACATTCGCAAAATTATAGTTTTGCATAATTAGTAATATAAGTTATACTAATATAGCTTATTAAAAAACATGTATTTGTGGGTAATTAACATTCACCCTGTCCTACTCTCTTGATGATGAGCGAATAACCAACGTCAAAACGTCGTAAAACAGTTATTGAGTATGGCACATTTTTTTATCAAATCAATATTTTTGTAGGTCAATTTTTAGGTTTTATAAAATATAAAATTATGTTATATCGCTGTATCAATGAATGAAAATTATTTTATTATAATTTCAAGAGACAATGTACCTACTGATTTTTTTACGTTTATTAATTCCTTACATACTTAAAATGTATATATGTAATTACTTTCATATATAAGTAAATATGAATGCATATTACAGATACCTAGCATAACTTTGCGTAACAAATTATATAGATAATATACAAGTATACACTTCACATATATTTACATGCATTTACACAATTGATTTGTAAATAACTTTTCGTGGTGTATATAAGTATGTAAATAATATATTTTATGCGTACTACATACTGTATAATATACAAACGTAAATTTCTAATCTTTTTTATAGAAAAGTATACTTTATTTATGTCGTAAATAGAAATAAAATTATTTAATTTTACATTACAGGTTTTATTTCGGTTTATTTTTGACTTACTACATATTTTTTTGTATAAGATAAAATATCATAAACGAAGCGCTATCTATTAACTTATTGACTATACACCCTAAATTTATTTTACGTTTAACAACGCACAAAATATTTCAGTTTAACTAATTTGTTTCGCTATCGTCCGCTAGATGACTATCTTAGTGGTATATTCTAGGGTTCGTCTTTCACTGTTTTAAATACTATTTACAAACATTGTTTTGTTGTTAAAAAAGGTTAATTGTGATTTTATATTTGATTGTGTTAAATTAATACAAGGGAAACTTTCTGGATATAAACACTATTATACAGGGACGAATCTAGATTTAATTTTGTCATTTAAATATTTAATACTCTTTAAACAATAATGTGTCTTTATTCCTAAGAATAATATTATTTAAAGTTATTATTATAATTACCATGCACTAAACAACATCCAACAACTAGTTTGTTTTCTGGAAAGCAATAATATAATAAGTAAAATATTGTTTTGTCAGTAGGGTGATTGTTTATTAAATAATCGTGATAAACTTTGCAAAACTAAAAAAAGAGTAAGTTCAATTTTGCAATACTTATAAGCATAAAATTTTGGCCATACGCGCGTTTCTTTCTTTTTCAATTGTTTATATGCTTCTTAAATTAAAACAGATATTTTCTGTTTTAATTTTAAAAATATTATTTTTTTTTATTGAATTGTTGAAAATTCTTATTTCCTACCATTAATAAATCAAAATGTATCATATTAATCAATTTTTAATACAAGATTTTTTAAATTTACTGACATTTGAATTTTGAAATTTAATTGGGATCTCATTGTAATTCTGTTTTTTTTTTTATTTTTATTCTAGATGCCGCATAGTCTACAAGAGGTGGTAAGTGATTTGCATGGTTTTAAGTAGACTGATGATAAAGCTTTCGTTATATTTATTTCTTTCAATAAATTTAAAAAGCTTTAGCGCCTCGTCCAATACGTTTTAGCAAGTGTAGTACCATTTTATGGTAATAAAACAAAGCGGTAAATACCATAATTAATATGATGGAATTCGTGCTTAAGTTTAAGTGAGTTTCAGTCCAGGATAATGTTCGATAAATCGAAAGTGTTCTTATCGCATTTAGTGCGTTTTTCGCGAATTTAATCGGGATTGACGGGAGTATTCGGGAATGTCGTGCAGAATTCGTGCGCAAAGTTTATCGTATCGCAATTTAATTGTGTGGTGCTCGTGAATCGGGAACTTATCGTATCATATTCAGCGCGCCTTTCGCGAATTTAAACAGGATTCACGGGAGTGTTCGGGAATGTCGTGCAGTATTCGTGCGTAAAGTTTATCGTATCGCAATTTAATTGTATGGTGCTCGTGAATCGGAAACTTATCGTATCATATTCAGTGGCGCTTTTCGCGAATTTAAACAGGATTGACGAGAGTGTTCGGGAGTGTCGTGCAGTATTCGTGCGCAAAGTTTATCGTATCGCATTTTAAATGTGTGGTGCTCGTGAATCGGGAACGAATCGTATCATATTCAGCGCGCTTTTCGCGAATTTAAACAGGATTGACGGGAGTGTTCGGGAGTGTCGTACAGTATTCGTGCGCAAAGTTTATCGTATCGCATTTTAATGTGTGGTGCTCGTGAATCGGGAACTTATCGTATCATATTCAGTGCGCTTTTCGCGAATTTAAACAGGATTGACGAGAGTGTTCGGGAGTGTCGTGCAGTATTCGTGCGCAAAGTTTATCGTATCGCATTTTAAATGTGTGGTGCTCGTGAATTGGGAACGTATCGTATCATATTCAGCGCGCTTTTCGCGAATTTAAATAGGATTGGCGGGAGTGTTCGGGAGTGTCGTGCAGTATTCGTGCGCAAAGTTTATCGTATCGCATTTTAAATGTGTGGTGCTCGTGAATCGGGAACTTATCGTATAATATTCAGGGCGCTTTTCGCGAATTTAAACAGGATTGACGGGAGTGTTCGGGAGTGTCGTGCAGTATTCGTGCGCAAAGTTTATCGTATCGCATTTTAATGTGTGGTGCTCGTGAATCGGGAACTTATCGTATCATATTCAGCGCGCTTTTCGCGAATTTAAACAGGATTGGCGGGAGTGTTCGGGAGTGTCGTGCAGTATTCGTGCGCAAAGTTTATCGTATCGCATTTTAATGTGTGGTGCTCGTGAATCGGGAACTTATTGTATCATATTCAGCGCGCTTTTCGCGAATTTAAACAGGATTGGCGGGAGTGTTCGGGAGTGTCGTGCAGTATTCGTGCGCAAAGTTTATCGTATCGCATTTTAAATGTGTGGTGCTCGTGAATTGGGAACTTATCGTATCATATTCAGCGCGCTTTTCGCGAATTTAAACAGGATTGACGGGAGTGTCCGAGAATGTCAGGCAGTATTCGTGCGCAAAGTTTATCGTATCGTAAAATAGTATCGCGCTCAGGAACTAGGACTTCAGGATTTTCAACGACTAGGATTTTAACGATAAGGATTTCAATCGACAGGAATTTTCCGTCGTATAGATCGTCTCAGAGGATACAAAGTAAGAAGCATGTTTTTTATGTTTTCAAGAATGTTTAACGCCCCCTTGCTAAAAATATTTCTTATTTCGGCATAAAGGAAGGGGGTTATGAGCTTAATTAATACACTTAAAGAGTCAATTGTGACCTGCGCAATGCAAAAAAACGTCTGCGAAAAGTGTTTGTGGGGTAAATAATGTAAAAAAGATGTGTTTAATGTGGAAGATGAAACGGAAAAAAGGTATGCGTAAAAGTATAAAGAAAAGAATAAATTGACCATGTTTCCGAATACGGAAGAGGGACGGGGAAGACCTCTTGTGGACTAACAGACATGTACTAACAAAAAAATCACTATTATATTTATTCATATATGAGTATAATTACGCAGAGCAGAGATCTGTATATAATTATATTAATTATTTAAAATAGGTGTAATAATGCGACAATTATGTTTTTTTTTGTGTGAATCTAAAATTTAAACTAATTTTTAATGTTTTGTTTGTGTATTCAGAAATAGTTTTTTTCTATTAATATAATGTTGTAGAAATGAAGGAAATAAATAATTATTTTGAGATGTTATAAATATTGTAGTCTACTGAGTTGAAATGCCTTTTTTGACTTTTTGGCTTTATAAAACAGATATCGACCCAAGAAAATTTTGTCAAAAGCGCCGGCGCATTTGCTATATGTATACATAGATGAAGCTCTTCGATTCAGAAGCACACAAAATACTATTCATTAAAGAATTCAGTCCAAATTTATGGTATTTACAGGTATGTTCTTGTTTTTCCTTTTTAAGTTATATCTATATAATAAGAAATATTGCTAGTTTTAACTTTTCTATGTGGACAATAATTCTGATAAGAAATGTTATAAAATTATACTATATAATTAATTTTTCGTAATTGTGCCTGTGGAAATTACACCGAATTAAATTTATTCAAACATCTTGTTTTTACTCTAAAAATTATTATTTATTTCTCATTGGAATTAATGGGCACAATAAAAACCTTAATTGTACGCAATAAATTAAAATCCTTGAATGCAGTATGTGAATTGTTAACATTTCAGCTCATAAATTAATTAAATAAATTTAATAAACTTTTATTATTGGTAGAACCGAAACAATTGCCGCATATTTTTTAATTAATTGCATGCAATTTCGAATGAAATATCAACAGGTATTTGAATGGAGAACTGTACAGATTGATATCAAAAATAAGAATGTACTTTTAATCAATAATTTTACATCCTTTTCTCTATTCCATTCGCAAGCTCCGTAGCGTAATAAGTAAAATTATAATTAATTATCACTGCAGTATTACGTTAATGGAAATATTAGTTAATCATTGAAGTTAAAGATGTGGAAAAAAGTAATTCCATGGGCGGTTGGCTTACTTTTTTTTATTGAAATACATCCTGCTTCATCCCAAGAGGATTCTTTAAGGAGTGCTTTAAAAGCTGTTAACAGACTCCAAAGAGATTTATCAGATAATCGTGGCTATGAAGATTATTACTTCACAGATGATTATTATTCCACACCATCCGGTAAGATCGATAATATTATAATTATATGCATATATGGTACCCATATTTGTAGGATAATAAAGAAACGTTTAAATATTGTGTAATTTAGTAAAATTAAACAAATTATGATTGCGTGATTTCATCTTATAATTTATCGAAAATTTTCGTTTGGTTTCTTTTCCATGGATCATGGATGTCCCAGGGAGCGGCTGACATTTTTATCTTATTAACGACTTTGCAGAAGAAAAAAATAACTAAACTTAATTCAGACCATGCAAAGACCAAAATTTATTAGTACATATGACCTCAATGTATATAATTTATTATTTATATTTTAAATTTGTTAAGTAAGGTTACTCGAAAAATTCGAAGCAATTGGACGATAAATCAGTAAATAAGTTAAAGTATGAATAAGAATTTAGCAGTAATTTACTAAATTATATATTACTGTTTTGATATTTAGAAAGAAGAAACATCGAAAGAGAAATTTTTGATCAATTGCAAGATGGCGGTGATTTAAATAATGATATTCATAAATGGGGTATGAAAAAAAGGATTTCTTCGTCATTTCGGGAACGTATTTTGGAAGAAAACAATGACGAAGATAAGAAAAAATCGTTAGCAGACATGTTCTTAAATTTAGCTGAAGATGATCCTGATTATCCTGAATTTCTAAAAGAGGTTCTCAATTCTTACGGTAACCATGAAAATGTCTATAGAAATCACCCTCGCGTTTATACAAATGACAGATACGATAAGCGCTATTTTCCGTTTGACTACTATCCAAATTTGGGATACAACAACGTTGGAATGAAGAAACGCAAACGTCCTGATAATTACATGTATAATTATATGCCAAACTACGAACCCCGTGAAGATTACGATCATTATGTAGAAACTTTGGAAGTCCCAAGCCAGTATTTGGAACCTCAGAGGTCCAAAGAGCGCAACGGTGCAGATTTGGCGAACTACCAAATAAAAAGACGCTTCAGAGTTTCCAAAAGAAGTAGTCCGGAAAAGAAATCTACTAAAAAGGATCTTGTCAAAACAGATGCCAAAGTAGAAGAAGATTTGAGCAACATTTTCATTAATGCCCACAAAACTAAACTTCGCGACAGCCCTAAAAAGCCCACCAAAACAGAAAGTAGTCACATAAATCCAAAGGGTGACTCACATGTTCCTTTACCAACTGAAAAAAAAATGAATGAAACTCTAAAAGGGAAGCATCAACCGGATAAAAAGTTAGAAAGTTCCCTCAATAAGGAAACGGTCGCTTTGGGCTCCAAACAATCACCATTACACATAGAAAAGAAATCGATCGATTGGTCAGATTATTTTGGGATCGACAAAAGAAAACCATCAGGTGATTTGGATAACGAATGGTTAATAGAAAGATATCATAAAGCAGTAGCAATGGCTTCTAAAAGAGATCCGAAACTTTCACCTTCCAAAAATTACGAGAAAGAAGCTGATTTTGATGAATTTCTCAATGATGATAACAAACAAACCCGTTCTTCGAACATTAACATTGACAAAGTTGATACAGACTTGAAAGATGTTGAGGAATCACTTATTGATGAAACGTTGAAGTACACTGGCGCACATGAGGGCGTTGCCGACCCGAAGGATGTGCAAGAATTAAAAGACAAAGTCATTTCTCAATTAACTGCAGCGTACAATTTGGAAAATATGAGACACGCATTGGGCGAGTATAAAAACAGCATTGCCAAACAGAAACATCAGATGAAACAAACAAATTATGAAAAAGAGACTTCAGGAAGTCACCAACAGGATTTTGAAGAAAGTGACGAAAGTGGAGAAAGGGGAAATACCAAATGTGCACAGGATGATGAGGAATGTTTGGAAAAAGGTTGGTTTTAACCTTATTGGAATACCCTGTTTTTTTAGAGGAAACATTCTCCAGAATAAAAATATTAATAGTTTTATTTGTTTTTTTTTCTGTCAGACACATTGTTTCATTGTTCTTGTAATTCTTAACAAAAATTTCTTTCTATCATCTGCATGAATTAGTTTTTCTGTTTTTTTGATCTTTGGAAAAGATGAAGATTTTTTTACTATTATTTTGAGAAGGTGGTAACCCCAATAAAAGTAGCGCTTGGTGGCTGCCATTTTGCCATAATAACAATATAAAAATTTCAGGAATACCATCATGTTCAAAAATTCAAAACATGTGCAAAGATCAAGCAGTAGATTTTCTCGGAATGTATAACCATTTACTAACCTCGGCTTGCACTTACCATCAAACCTGTCTCTTATGTGTAAGTAGAAGATATTTACCGTTACATTATTTACTTTCTTATATACCACACTTATGTAGATAGTACAAGTAAGTACAAAACGTCTGCTGCTTTATAACTAACTATATGATATATGATCATTTTATTTATTTAGTTATTGTCCTTCGTGTACATGCATATAACTAATCTTACATAAGTACTGCATATATATTTATATACGAGACATGTTTTTTAAGTAAGTACCGTTTTGAAATTAATAAAAAACGTGCAAAGATATCTTAATAATCTACCATCCATCTACTTTTTTTCATAATTTCTTTCAATATGGAGGCACTTGTCATAACGTTTGACCAGTTTTTGAATACCCTGTTAACGCCTTTGTCTGACCGTCTAGATGTTTCTTCAAGTGTAGGAACAAATGGTAGTCACTGGGCGCCAGATCAGGGCAGTACGGAGGATGATCTGGGGTTTCCCAGTGAAAATATGTGATGAGATCTTTGGTCCGATTAGCCACATGCTGACGGACATTGTCATGCACATTTGTGCGCCATCTTTAAATTCTCTCACCCACTTCCAATCGGTTTTAGTCCTTTAGCACTAAGGAATCGTATAACAGCCCGGACTTTACGATTATCGGAGGCATTATAAACACTCAGTAAACAAGGGCGAATCAGACTGTAATGGCGTCAGTGCGTAGGTGAGAAATGTAGGTACTCAGTGCGCATGCACGGAACGCTGACCGCAGCGCTGCGGCGACAGAATTTCAAAACGGTACTTACTTAAAAAACATGCCTCGTAGTTTAGTAATTATTCGCATGGTTTTGTTTTACGACTTGTTCTTTTATTCTTTTTATTTATGACTTTAATGGTATAAAAGTAAAAAAGGAATTAAATTGTTTCAGAATGAAAATAGTTGGTTTTCACCTATACATGAGTGCAACCAATTATTTTTGGAAAAGGCTAGCAGTCTTTGTTTAGGTGATTATATTTGTCAGAGGGTTGCTAGAAACAGTATTCAACATCTTGTTAATCTTAATAAGGCGGTTATACTTGATACGGACGACTGTTCTCAATATTGTTTGGAACAATTCACTAAACCTCACAAATACGCTAAAACAACTTAAAAGCTTTATCTTGATGATAATAATTTATTATAACTTATCTCACTGTGAAGAAGAACGATTCTATTAGATTTGAGTATTCCAGTATTATTACATTACACATAGGTGCCTCTAATAACAAAACACTGAATGTCCAATAAATAAATAAATGTCAAACAGTTACATTTTAATATTTGGAGAGGTACTATATATTCAAATATTTAAACGTATTTTCTTTTTGAAATACAATGTACCACTACCACTTATAATAATCAGCAAAAAGCTATTAAAATCTAGAAACATCACTTTAAAATAATCGTTTTAGTATCCGGTCCTGTCAACTAAAGAATGTTTGAATGGAATTATAATAATGTCTATAAGTACATATATATACTTAAAATTAGTTAAAAACCTACTTCTCCATGAGAAAACCGCATTTAAATAACTATTGTAACCAATGCCAGTGGTGAAAATAATAACTTCTAACAATAAGAAAAACTAACTTTAATTACTGACAACAGATACATTTACTAAATTTGAATTACCTAATACTTAACAATATATAATAAATAAAGTTTAAAAGTTAAACAATCTTTGAACTAACTATAGTAGATATTATCTTAAAAAAAAACTTTATCTTAAATGATTAAACAGTCTGGTGTGTACTGCATTTGGTGTTATCATAAACAGTACTGAATATATTTTTTGCTCTATTTGTTTTATGATAATCAAGACATTCATATTCACTATGAACGACAATAAATAATGTCGTGCCTTTCTTAATGTGCTGTTGTGTTCTCTTTGGGAAGAAGACGATGTTAAGTACTTCTTAATTTGGTAAATGATTGGTACTTACTTTAAAATAGTAAAAGTTTTTGACGTATCTTGTAACTGAAACAGAACGCGTGATGTAGTGGCATACATTTTGGGAAAATGTTTTTTCCCCACAAATAAAAAAAAGGAAATTATTTGAATTAAGTAATCCGTATGAAATAAATACATTCTATCTATTTTCAGGTTTTTGGCAAAATGCCCAAGCCTTATATTCAAAATTAGTGTAACTATTTGCATGCAATAGTTTTTTTTAATAACAGACCTACAACGTTTTTTCTATTTACGATTAATAACATTCTTCTTCACAGTGAAATTCAAAATTTAAGCTTATAAAAAAGATGTTATTGTTGTTATCCATGATACTTACCTCTAATATGTGTTAACAAAGGGTCGAACCCTTCTCTACATGTCTAACACTTCTGTATGTAACAATTATCATTAGATCTGACTGAAAATCACCTATAATTTTTTTAATAATAGCTGTGGCATTAAAAATGATAATAAACTATCATAAATTTTGATTGACTTTCATTTTAAACTTTATGATAAAAATAAATTGACAAACACATTAACGTTTCCACAAACTGTATTATTCATTATCACACGACACACTTTTGTGATATTAATATAATTTATCACTGTGTTCTTCTTACATTTTTATAATTACTTTATTCAGGTTTAAAGGAATTATTGAAGGGTCCTAAATAATATATCAAACTTTCGTTATTATAATAACATATAACTTTATTTCCAATAATAAATATGGTGCTTAAATAACTAAGTATTTTAACAACAGTCTTTGTGAAGTGATTCTAACACAACATTTTCCAATTAATAAATTTTAAATAAAATAAATGCACATAGAAATTAATTTAATTTAACACAATGTCGACGATATTAAAGCCACACAAGGACGACAAACTTATGTTTAAAAGGGGGGATAAAAAATTTTATTTATTAAACTTTTTTCTTCGAATTAAAAAATAGTTTAAATTAACAAATGTTTTCGGTTTTTTTTATCCCCTCTTAGATTATAAATTAATTTGATTTGTAGATAGACCACACAGTTACACCGTTGTGAAATAATTTATTTACTATTTTACCACCATCTGTACATTTGACAAAAATAATTACCTATATAAACGAATTTTATTTATAATGAATTTAATAGAAGTATTTAAATTAAATTTGATGTCATGTTCATCGGTCAGTTCAACTTACGCATAGGATTATTATTCGTCAGGTAAGTGGGTGGCAGATTTACTTCGGCCCGAAAAAAATACTGCTAATTTATTTTATTCTAACTAACACACATGTATGTATGTGTGTACGATATAGGAACTGATCTAAAGCTACATGAAAAAATGTTAACGAAAACTAATAATAAGATTAATACAAACGAGATTCGTAAATATGAACTATCTATATACGTGTTCAGATCCAACAAAACGTTCTGGAAAACCGTTTTCAAACTTTTGAAAACAGTCTCAGACGTATCACAGTTTCGTCCTAAACAAATAAATGACAGCTACATAGATGATTAAAAAAAAATAAATAAAATTGCGAAATAATGGTAAATGTTATTATTACTGTTAATGACAATTGATGTTCCTTGATAAACAAACATCCGGAAATAATGATATGATACATTTCAATTAATGTCATACCTATTAATAAGTAAACAAATTCAGATTTTGGTTTCGATAACAGAAATCAATCATCAAATTACGTTATTATGTTTTATGACAACACGAATGGTGCTATTACTTTTGTAATTCTTTTGAAATAATTCAACAAAACTGTTTTATTACGACAGTTGTGATATTCCAATCGTCAGCCTTTCTATTACCACTACACTTCAATTATAAAATAGGTTGGATCGGAACACCTGTCTAACATTTTACAGAACACATAACTTTTGTGAAAGATAATGCAAATGATAAACAGTACAAGCCATGCAAATAATGTTGCCAATAGCAATTGTCATATGTATTTTTCTAAATCTTTTATAAGTTCTCATATAATGCGGACAATTTACTAATTCTCCAGCGTTATGTTGACCGACCTCGGTCCCAACGCCTGCTGCTTTTTCCATGTCATTCTTTTCTGCCATAAGTTTCAGAAGTGGTGGTGATAAATATTGTCTTATAATTGTTTCAATAAGAAAACAAAAGGTCATCGCAAATACCTGTAATTAAAACAGCAACAACTGAAATCTATTCATCAGTAATTTTATTTTTATCTTCGATAAGTGTAATGCATAATACATGCATAGAAAACTGAAACTGTACGTCAACAGAATGCTATTTTATTTAATAATGTAATTGAATCTTCGTGAGTGAGAACAATCGAATTTGTTTTATTGGATAGCTTATATAGACATTTTTTTATTATCTATGTTACCATTGATGTCCAATATCAATAACCATTCATTGGTAAATACAAACTGATTTTTTTAAAAGGAATTAAACAAACAAAATATTGCAAACAAATGATCATAATACAAATTATTTTCAGTAATAATATATGTATTTATATGTCATTGTAAGCATTTTAAAAAAGTTTTAACTCTTATCAGTTTCCATGTGATAATTAGATATCTACAACTAATCCTTTTAATTAAAACACGTGTAATTATAAAAAAACACGATATCACACGTACAACGATTTAATACGTGTATACAATAAAATATACACATAATTACAAGCAGAAAATATTTTAAGTAGATAACTGTAAATGTAAGCGATTTTTGTAAAAACTTCTAGGTAGTGGAAATATTAAATTTAATTCAATAAACTATTGTTATCAATAATTATTATCAGGTGTGAGTGAAGCATGAACGTTGACTACGTACAAATTATCACGTAGGTACACAACTTAAAAGATAATAAGAGAAAATCTTTATAGATTATTAACAGTAAATAATAAAATTTAAACTTTAGACGGTGCAAGGGTGATCAAGCATGTTTCTCTATCAGAAAATAATAATTAAAAATGATTTTGTTTTAGTTCTAAAATTAATTATTATTAATTTTTAATATATTTACCTGAGCTGCTATTTGAGGTATATGTAGTTTAGCGTTATTGTGTTCCAAAAAGAGAGTCAGGGTTGTAAGGCTCATGAGGGCGTTCAGGACGAAATATTTTGGAAATAGAACACTTTGAACTTCCCCGAAAGCATGGCGAGGTAAAGAAAAATACAAAGCTAATCCGGACACGAAGGTCATCCAGATTTGGGCACCAAAGTGAATACTAAAAGATGCCAGGTACAGCATAGTTAAAAGGGGCGAGGGAGGGTTTTCAGCAACAGTCTCGCCATGGGGATAAATTAATAAAGTTACAGTGGCAACAGCCAAAATGGTCACTAAGTGTGCCGGTTGAGTAGTTCCAAAAATAACTCTGAAACATAAAAAATATTACCTATTACACATATAAATCAGACCTGTATCGGGATAGAAGTCAATGACGTCAAAATGTAATGCGATCTACTATATAAAATATCCAGAAGACTGTTGTGTGCTAACGGTTTTTATGAATACCAATATACGTATTACATTTCCAACAATTGCATCAGATACTAATAAGTAATAAGTAAATAAACTTCGAATATTTCGCCAACCGCTGTGTAACACTTCCGTCTTCTTCAAAAATAAATATTTAAAAACAAACAAAAAAACATTTTCACTTTATAGTGTTCAAACACCAGCAGTTCCCTGGTGACAACAATCTCTTAAAAAACTACAAAACTTAATTCAATGCTATCATCGTGACCTTAGTAAGTTTCAAGTTTAAAGAAGGCCAATGTGTGCAATACAAGTCTGCTTTTTTGTTGGTTTTTTATTACTCGAAATGATAAATTTTGATTTTTTATAATAGCCTAATTAAGTTTAAAATTATTGACCTTTATTAATTACTTTTGAAGATACTTCATTATCTCTCTTCGTAAATTATCAATCTCAAATGAAACTATTCCTGGTTTCCATTTAACAATAGTTTTTTTTAACAAATTGACTTACTGGATGTTTTAATTTTGTAAAATCAGTATTAATGTTGGTACAAGAAAATCAAAACAACCCAAAATTCCACATTAGGTTTTTTAAACGTTTTTATGTGGAATTTTTATGTTTTAGTATTTTATTTAATAATGTCAAATGCATCCTTTAAAGTGCATATTAGAATACAGGAAATACTTTATTAGAAATAAGGTCTCTATAACAGGATAATAGTAGAAATGTTTATTGTACGAAACTGTTAACAATTTCTGTCAATCTAACAACATAATTATAATAAATAAAACCAATTATTTAATTCATAGTCAACTAGACCTAGGTACATCATACGTTTATATAGGTACATGGCACATCTGTCTTGCATAGTGAAAATTAAAGACGATTTTTGATAGATAAATAATTATTGGTTGTCGATTATAATTTAATTTTAGAAAAAGAATACATTAATTAAGTACACAGGTTAATTATGATTGCCCATGTAATATTGTCAGGAAAATGAGGTCACCTGGTACAAGAAAGGCGGACATCTATTAATTATATTACACTTGTTAATTTTTAAATAATTACAGAATTACGTACCAGTATTTTATTTTAACTGTATATATGTTTAATTAATTGAATTCAACATATTTTACACATGTACCTTGTACTTAATGACTGTATTTATAATTTTAATTCGCAGTATTGTTATAAAAAAAATTTGAAAATACAGTTCCAGTTATTTGATGTATAAATAATTAATGTATTTTTAATAATAATAGGAAATTAATGAATTATCTATGTTTTTTTCTGAAAACATGGATATAAACACTTTTATTATATTTTTTACGGTATTATAATTTGAATTTTCATATTAATTGTAAATTATTATATAATATCCTCTGATGCGTAAAGCCACACGAGCTGTATGGCGAAATATTTTTTTAATTGACTGATTGTTTAGTTACACAATTTTACAGCATAATCATTTTTGCAAATCTCATGGCACCCACACTTTATGATTTATAGCTATTGTTTAATAAAAAATGCATAGCTAGACACATACCTACGTATGCGATACTTAGTTGGACAATTTTTGAATAGTTTAAAAGAGTTTTAAACATTACAAAAAATAAAAATGTATAGAAAGATTTTTAAGTACAAATGAAAGAAAAAACAATTAAAATATACTTACGTATATGCCTTGGATTTTTCGAAATGTTTCATAAATTTTCCAATTTCGAAAAGAACAATTTTACTATAAATGGTAACAATTGCCAGGGTATCACTGTAAGATGGTACATTTTCGGAAATTTCGTTAGTAATCTTTCTCGACTTTTGAATATCTTTAAATTTCTTTTGAGCAATAAGTTTTGGAAAACTTTGGGAAATTGTGAGGGTATCGACCTTACACATCTTCACACGAGAAAATTGACTCACGACTAACACCACAACACACTATACCACACAAGCACTGCTTTAGCTGTAGTTAGTCACGTAGGGGGTAGGTCGTTTTTAAATTGAGCCCCCCACTTCCAAACTGACATGAAAATAGTGGGTGCTATGCTTAGATTATTGAAAGGCTACGTTTTATATCACTACTTTTTTATTACGATAACGTTTAATTCTTTATCATTTTATTGTTGATTTATTGTTAATTCAAAAGTGAATACAATATAAGTACTTATATAGTAAATTATCTTTTGTGTTATATGTATTTTTACACACGGAAATTGCCGCCAGTGGGTGGTACCACGCGAGTAAAAACCAACCGTCAAAAATATGATGAAACTTTAACCCAAAACCGAAACGCAGGTAGATAAGTTATTACGTCAAGGATTTTAATATAACGTTTACGCTTAACTTTTACGACACATTTATCTACAAAAACAAACTGATATTTATATTTTCATTAAATTGTCGTCAAACTTCGAAATTCACGTAAACTTCCAAACATTCTTACCTCAAAGAGTATATTGTTGTCTTTACTTTCACCTACAACACATCTTGCAACAGGGAAATTTTATTGTTAGAGATATAGCATCAAAAAATGATTTGCAAATATAAAGTTTCTTTCTATCAAACATTTGTTTGTTTTTCTTTATCATACAACACTTTACTATACTGTTCAATGCAAATATTTTGTTAGGGAAATTTTATTATTATAGATTATAACATCAAAAAATGATTTGCAAATATAACGTTTCTTTCTATCAAACATTTGTTTGTTTTTCTTTATCATACAACACATTACTATACTGTTGAATGCAAATATTTTGTTACAAAACATTAATTCTGTGTTTTGTCCTTTAACAATAATACGATACCCTTATTATCGAGCAACCCAACTTACAAAGAACATCATTGGTTCTTGTTCAAAACTTTTCTACATGACTGTACATCAATAATTATTTTTTAAAGGTAATTTTGCGACTATTTTATGTAGGCGTTAACCCCAGTACATTAACAATAAAAAATTAAATCTATAAAGTTGCTTTGCCAACCGATTTTTTTTTTCCTTTAAGGGTCACAATGAAAATAAAATATTCAAGGTTTGCCTAACGGAACCAAATTCACATTGTAAAGTAAACAAAGTAACGAAAGTATTTGTACTAAGATGTTCAATTAAATTCAGAATTCCCACACAGTTATTGTGCAAACAGGACAGACCTCTATTTTTATTATAGAAATGTTAATGATTCATTTGTAGTAAAAAAATACATCCTTTATAAATTTACCATTTCCGATTAAAAAAACTACGTAAAGCAAAAAACGCTACTTACTTAGTTAGTAGACAACATATTATTCAAATTACCTCTCATATAATGTAAAAATTTCTAACAAAAGTGGACAAAACTATCAGTGTCGTTTTATTTGTACATTCTTTTTTAATACATTTATTTAATGCACCTTTTTCATAAAATAAAAAGTTGTTTATTAATTGTGTACAACGTATTATTGTTATTAATAACTCCATGCGTTTAATATATTTATTGTGTAATCGTACTTTTTTTAAGATTCTATAAATTAATTATATAGGTACAATAATTTATCTGACCTCTCAATTATCGCGTTGGTTAATTACAATTTAGATCGGGATAATCTCAAATATAAATAGTCATGTAATTAACTACTTCAACTACAATAAATTCAAGGTTTTAATTTTTATTAATGTATTTTCTGTAGCAGAAAGCTCACGTATACACATAATTATATAAAAGTATTGCTTAAATAACTAATAACGTAAAATACAGAAGATATGAAAGATTGTTATTACCTTTAATTGAAAATAACTCTATAATTTTTGATGCCCTGAAACCTTCTCATCGATGCGCCTCTGTCAATTTCATCAAATAATGTAATTTATGCAAATTTCGTACCGAAGTTTCTATTTACTTAAATTATTTTTATGATTCACAGAAACTCCTTGTGAATACAGCTACCTACGATTTTAAATACTTGAAAAACATTTAACAAAATATTGTGTAAACTATAGACGATCTTATAAATAGCACATACCTGTATTTGCTAGAAAAACTCCAGTTTGTTCGAACATTTAAAGCTTTTTATTAAATGGCTTCAACAGAAAATACATAACTTATGTGTTGCCATAAAAATATATTTCCATTTTTGCATTTCTGTGCATGTAGTCTTTCTTTCCGGACCCTGTACATTAATAGACGAACAATTGTGTAATATGTATAATAATTAGGTACCACCAGAGTAAACAAGTGTGTGTCAATTAACACGTAGATATCTGGTTTGTAGTTCATATGATTGTTAATTACAAACGTTTTATTGCCTTCAGTTTATAAAATAATCCATGTTTCTCAATCATTGATTGTAAATTTATCGAAACGGACAATTAACGTAGCGATTTATATTGGAATTAAGGTTAAATGTATCTACGTCTAATTAAATGATATTTTTAATGAAAGATGAAGTTGATAAGCGTTACTTCTTATTATTACTATATCTTATTCTATTTAATATAAAAAAAATAATACTGTTCTGTCCATTTTCATATTTATATTTACATTAGAACAAAAAGTAAATACGGTCCTGCTCATATAAATATTATTTAATTTATTAAGTTAGACAATCCCTCTTACAGATGTGTAGGTAGGGAAAAGAGCTCAATAAAAAATTAAAAAGTCGCACTACAATAAAGTTTATATTAATGAATAACTAATTGTATTTTGAAGTTTACTATAATCTTCACTAAATAAAGTCTAACTTGTGGAAAAAGTGATTAATTCCTGTTTTTGTATGTAAATATATGCTTATTACTTATTGCTGTATATTAAAAAAATGTTAAAATTAATAATTTTAAATGAATTAATTATGAAGAAGTACATTTTTGAGCTATTTAATGGCGGTGTTTATATTCAGGTACTTTTAAGTAGTTTTATAATTGTATGTTGTTAACAAAAAACAAATACATATAATATTTGCATACATAATTCTATATAGATGCTTGTAGATCCCTGTTTGTATGAGAACAGGTACTTATATCTGATAGATAGTTGTAATCATAAGCATTAGAAAAATGCAATCGTTGAAAGATTAAATAAAAAGAAAAGAGAGACGATGTAAAAATGACGAGAAACTTTGATGTCAGCAACTTATGATTTTCTTAATTATGTCATAATTGGAGGCTGTTTTCTTTTAAGATTAAAAAATAAAAATGAACGAAAATATGCATATGGTCAGATTAATACACCAACATATAAATGTAACCTGTATATAAAAGAACAAATGCACTGTTGCCATATATATTTGACTAAAATTTTTTTTCTGAAAATATTCATAATTTTTTTTTTTTTTCATATGTTAACAGAAGTGAAATATAAAATATAAAAAGTTAAATATCTAACAATGAGGATTATGAGTTTATTTATATTAATTAGCAATTATATATTCCTATCACGGTCTATATAAAAATAGAGGTAATGCGATTAGCAACATTTGCTCTATAGATGGCGACTAATATCTTTTTATTTAATTGTATATTTCAGTTGTGCAAAAAATATATTGTATTGTAATATAAAAAGACTTTTTGTATAAAAACCTATGAAGGTATCAATAATTCTGAAAACATTATTTAAATCATGATGATTTTTAAAATATGTTTTCTTAGTATTTATCTAATAAAACTGAAAGAAGAATTACAATGTTATTCTGTTGAGTTAAATATTTTTGTTAATGTGAGCAACTGTTTAGCGAACAAAGATAATAATTAGCAGGAGATAATAAGAAATTCATTTACGTGACAACATGGATCAGAAAACGCTTTTAAACAAGGATAGTTAGATATTTACGTGGAGAAGAGTTTTTATAAAATTGATCTTTGCTGTAGTGACATTTTGAATGTTAAATTGGGGAAAAGGCTGAAAACGTTGGTAGTAAAGCGTGTGGACAAGAACAATTTGGCATTTTGTCCTGTGAGATCTTTAAGAAAAGTTTTTATTGGTGTTGAACTAACTATTTCTGTATAAACATTAATGTCAGAAGCAGATTACTTCGTAAATATACGGACGTCTTCCTATTTTAGTCAAAGTGCAATGCTAAGATTAACTTTGGTTTCCTCTGTGCGTCTCTTCGTATTTGGTTAAAAGACGAAAATAAAAAATGATGGAATGCAAATAAAAACAGAACATATGTGGTGAGAAATAACATTTTATTACGTTACAGTCGCGGAAAATAAATGAGATCTAACAAAGTGTGTGATGGTGGATGGATCAAATGATTTGTGTTACAGTGTTTATGTGTGAATGAATAGTTTGTTACCTGTGTAGTATGATTGGTAACCGTACGTGCTAGAGACTGAGACATGATCAAGGAAAAGCACGAGAAAGGAGCAGATAGTGTTAAAGACGAGCCGGGAAGCTCAGATAAAGATTCTAGTAATACAGATGTGCGAATTAAGAAAGAAGAGGATCCAACAGGGAGCTGTGCTGTTAAAAAAGAACCTACACGACCTGTTACTAAGAATGGAGGCATTATTGGTTCGACAAATGTGGGTTCTGTTCATGTTTCTACAGATCATAAACCTGATACAAGTGACACATCCAATACGGAACCAAATTCAATTCCTCTAAAAACAGAGGAATGTTTAGAATCAAATTTGCCTAGTGATGCATTTGGACTCAATATCAGTTCTGCTTCTGCTCATCACACTCCTCCAGACGGGGTACAACCACTGCCTAGTAATGTTATTAACAAACAAACAAACAACATGGAAGTTCAATATATGCAACAACAAAGCCAGATTTTTGTGTTCTCAACTATGTTGGCTAATTCTGGTGCTGAAGAAGTCTTACAGGGGCGTTATGCATCGATAATAGCATATCATTGTGCTCAACCGGGCACTAAGAAATACTTAGAAAAGAACCCACTTAAAGTTAACCAATTCAATCGTCAAAATCCTGCACAATGGTTGAACAATTTAGCTATGATAAAAAACAAAGGATGTACACGCAGTCCAGGTTTAGGACCAAAAGGACAATCATCTCTTGATAGTTTTTTGGGATCGGACAGTTTAGATGAAATGGTAGGTTTAACTGATAGTGATCTCCCTTGGGATCAGAAAAATAGCCATCAGCTTGAAGGGTTGGAAGGTGTGAGCAACGGTTTGCCTGATGTTGGACCTGATATGGATTCTTGTAGTCCATCTTTAGCTAATATGCAGCCCTCTTTGCAGGGTGTTAAAGTGCCTGATGAAAACCTGACACCACAACAGCGTCAACATCGTGAAGAGCAGCTTGCAACCATTCGCAAAATGCAACAAATGTTGTTCCCTGAAAGTCAAACTGGAGAAGGTAATATAGTTTTTCTATACAAATTAACATGCTATATATGTATGTTGTTCACAAACAAATTCTATACTTTATATTTAATACAGTACATTTTTCCTTAATAAAGTTTGAAAAAATAGGAGGTATATATTTTAAATCTGTTTTTACATAAAATGAAATTGTCTATGATAGTAAGTATATTTTTTTAATGGTGGATTACACAAATTAAAATAATACATTGTTCACTACAGGTGATGAAAATCCAGATCTTTCACATGGAGTCATACCAAACACAGCTGGAAATATGCACAGTGGTGCTGGTCCTGGTCCAAATCCAGGTCGTGGTGGGCCAGTGTCTGCACAAATTGAATGGGAGAAACTGCAACAGGAGTTTTATGATCGAAACAAAACAAAATTGGATACCAGACAACCAGGACCTAATGTGTCATCAGGATCCTCTTTACCCAATCCAGCTTGTGCAGTTTCTTTAGGCAATTCCGTGTCTGTAGGACATTCAGGTCCTTTAAGTAGTTCAACTGGTACTTCATGTCCACCGGGCCCTATAAGTTCATGTCCGCCAGGACCTCTAAGTTCATCATGTCCATCAGGTTCTTTAAGTTCTTCGTGTCCTACTGGACCATTAAGTTCTTCTTGTCCCCCAGGCTCTCTAAATACTTCTTGTCCAACAGGCCCTCTTAGTTCCTCTTGTCCAGCAGGACATTCTGTTCCTCGAGGTATATCCGCTGGTCCACGACTTCAAGGACCTCCTCCGCCATATCATCAAACACAACGTTCTGCTAGTGTTCCTGTAGCTCTTCAAAGTCCCAGCCCTGTTAGTCCAAATAATCCTACATCAAATTTATCGCTCCCATCTCCAAGAGCTTCCTCGGCAGTAAATTCCCCTGCTGATCCAAATAGATCTTTTAGTCTTAACAGAATGGTTTCGACGGGACAGAGTCCTACTTCACAGGAGTCTCCCACGGCGTCCAGACCTAATCCCAGCAATCCAGGAACTCCTGTATCTTCACATCTTTCTCCTAGTGTAACAAGTACAAATACCGAATCTACCAATAATCATCAGACTCCAGGTAAGTTTTTATGATGGCTCTTTTCTTTAAAGGTAATTGCAGTTTTATTTTCAAAGTTGACGGTATGTTTGGTCGAACCCTTCAATCTATGGCGCAACAAAAGCAACAAATGGGTAACTGTACGGCAACATCAAATCAGACTGGCTCTTCGTCAAAGGAACCTAATTTAATGCCTGTACCGTCACCTCAGCAAATTCAATACCTTAACACGTTTGAAGGACAAGAACTTATCATTCAAAAGCAGCCAAATACAAGTCTTAAAGAAGGAAACGTTTCTTCGCCGTATGCTATTATTAAATTTAAAAAAAATTATACACTTACGTTAAATACATTCACTTTAGGGTATTACCGTCTGCGGTAGACAGTGGTTTTCCTGGTAATAATGACGCACCTTCATCTAGAGTCTCTGACCCTCATACCCCAACTTCAGGTGATGTTTCACAAAGGTTCTCTAGTGGTTCAGTAGTATCAAACGAGGGTTGTCGATTTCAAATTCCGAGTCCCCATACTCCTAATACTTCAATGGGTAAAATGCAAAGATAATATAAAAATAACCAACTAATTAAGTTGCTTTTTCCTTAGGAGAAAAGGCTAGGTTAAGTGGTGCCGTCTCAACTTCGGGGTTAAGCCCGCAGACAGGTCCAGGAGGTGGTTCTGGGCCAGGTTCTGGTAATGTTACTGGCCCTGGACCATTATCAGGAACAGGTCCTCTCTCTGGCTCAGGGCCAATGACTGCATCCGGTCCAATTTCCGGCCCCGGCCCCATAGCAGGATCTGGTTCCTTGACATCATCAGGACCTCTTTCAGGATCTAGTTCAGGCCCTATGCAGGGCTCTGGGCCAGGTCCTTTATCTGGATCGGGTCTTCTATCCGGTTCAGTATCTATGTCAGGATCAGGGCCGATGTCGGGTCCAGGACCTGCTCCTGGGCCAGGTCCCTCATCTGATCCACTTAAAGGTGATATTTTTCCTACTCCTAGTCCCCACATGATGGATGTTCATCGATTTCCTGGTCCAAATAGTTCACCAGGCCCAAAAATGGGAGGCAATTTCGTAAACGTGTCGCCTTCAGCTAAACCAAACCCTTTGGAAATGGGAAGCTATGGATGTGCTCGAGCGGACAACCTACCTCTAAATCCAAATTGCACAAGTTCAATGTCTGGAAATCCTAAGGTTTCGCACTTTGATCCTATATCATCTCTAGCACAAATGAGTCAACAATTAACAAACAGTGTAGCAAGTTCGATAAATGGACAAGGAAATCAAGGTCCTGGTATGATGAATTTTGGCTCTCCTTCGATGCATATGATGGATATGGCAGGATGTCACGGAATTGGTGATCTCGAACAGGCCCCCGGTAATATGATGGGAATGCAAATACAAGGACCACCGCATGGCTATCATCCAAATTCTGCAATGGGAGCATCGATTCGTTCCCTCTCGCCAAAATTACAAGGTGCCTTTCCAAACCATATGCCAATGCCTCGAATGATGGGCAGGCAACCTCCTGGACCGAATCCGTACAATGGTGCCAACGTGCAAGTTAAACCCAATGCACCGAACACGATACAGTACTTGCCGGCCAAATCTCAAGTGGGTAATGCCCCAGGAAACCGCGGGCCCCCGAGTTTAGACTTTCTTCAAAGATTTACAAATCCCTTATCAAATTTAGAATCTAAGATGCCTACACAAAACTTACAGTACTTCCCTAATTGTGGCCCAAATAACGGACCCATGCAAGGACCTAGTGGCCCTATGCCACCTCATTTAAGTCATATGGAAGGACCTGTTGTACCTGTAGGACCTCCAGATCCAGGAATGGGTCCTATGATCGGTGGACCAATTGGAAATGGTTCAGGGCCAATGATGGCAGGTGGGATGGGCATGCCAGGAAGTATGATGACCATGATGAGAGGACCTATGAGACCTCCTGGTATGATGAGGATGCCTCATGTTGGATTTAATGGCCCAAATCCTGGTGGATCTGATGGAATGTTTAACTCTGGTTCAAATATTGGTAGCCCAAATGCACAAATGTTTGTTAGTGGCCCTAAAGGAAGTCCTATGGGCATGGGTGCTCCTGATGCCAGTCAACCACTGCCTCCTTCGATGGGACAGAGCAATAGCTTTAAAAATTCTCCTTTTGTTGGCCCCACGACAGCTGACCCGAATTACGCTCAGCAATATCACAATTTTCAACAACAGTTGTATGCAACAAACACAAGAAATCAGATGGGCGGACAAAACATAGGGCCTGGTCCTGGACCGCCACATACCCAACAAGCTCCCTATTTTAACCCCAAATGATAATAGCAGAGGTGCTGTGTGTCGTGAGCCGCAGCGAACGTGTTAGGAGATTATAATTTCGTTTTATTTTTGATATTAAGTGAGAATAAGTACTGGCAATAATGTAAGTGCGAGTTTTTAATGTATATTTTCAGCTGTTTATATGTTATAATGCATCGAAATCAAGTGCAGTTAAGTAATATTCAACAGTACGTACAATGGCCACAAATTAGGCTCTATGCCTACCGTTTAAGCACTGTTCAGAATTGTACATTTTGCCATAAAGATAAAGGGACGTTTTGATATAATCTAATTAAGTGACAGCTTTGTCCAAGAAGACCGAAGTTTCACTATTGCTCATATTAATTTGTTTCTATCCACTTGTTATTCGTTTTATTGTACATTTTATGAGTATTACATAAATGAAATAACAATAAAATTCTATATTATATATAATAGACTTTTTCCAGTTTTTATTTCAATTTTCATAAATAATGATATACCTAATATTTCATAATTGATTTGTTTCAGAGTTTAAAGAAAATTTAGTCATTTAATAATAAGTTTATTATTTCAGAGACTTTAATAAGCTGACAAGAAGTTCAATCGTAAGCCTTCGAAAAAATATGATAGGATAGTAAAGTTAATACAACAACAACCAATAGAAATTGAAGGAATGAATAATGCCATAAATATTTTTAAAAAGGGGTAAGAACAAAAACTAGGTTTGTTCACTAAAAAGATTTTAATTTGCTTTCTCTGTAATATTGTTTCGACCCTCTTCAGGTTACAGTAACAGAATTTCTCTTTTGAGAGTTACCGAGAGGGTCGAAACAATATTGTAGAGAACGCAAATTAAAAACTTTTTAGTGAAACAAACATAGTGTGTCTGATCTCACCGTTTTTTTAATACTTCATTGTTTCACAAAGAGTGTAACATGAATTCTATTAATCTTAATACCATAAATATAATCGTACTTCATAAGATAAAAGAGTGTTATTGATAAATATTCATTAATTTACAGCTCGTAATAAGTGTTTAATCTTTTATTTAGTGTTATAATTAACATGTTATATATATATATATATATATGTATACGTGTGAAAAAAAAAACAGAAATTATGTCATAACAATTCATAAACTTAGTTTTTAAAGGTTATGTTTGTGAGGCTGCACGGTGTAAGTAAGTACTTCGTTTCCATTTAATACAAAACTTATTTAAATTATTACACTCTTTTATTAAATTAATGCAGGTAAATTGGTTGCTGTTGATGAATAAAAATCAAAAAGCTGCAGTTATAGGATAATTTAAAAATGTACTGACTATAATACGTTTATCAAGGGAATAGTTTTTTGTTATGGCTGGTGGCGTTACTCCAAAAAAAGTAAAAAAACTAGCCGACTCAACTGGAAACCCGGAAGATACTGAAGAGTCTCGGGAATTTGACAGTGACACTCAGAAAGCCCTAGAAGAAATAGACGGTTGTCAACATGAAATAGATATTTTAAATGAGCATGCGAGTGAGGAAATTTTATCTGTAGAGCAGAAATATAATAAACTTCGTAAACCGTACTTTGAAAAGAGAAGCCAAATAGTTGATAAAATCCCCAATTTTTGGTTTACTGCTGTATCCTTTCTAATAATGTAATTATAGATACAATATTTATATTTAATCGATCTATTCCTATTGATAATAGTTTATAAACCATCCTGATCTGGGGCCCTTATTAGAAGAAGGAGAAGAGGAGGTTTTACAACATTTAACTAAGATTGAATCTGAAGAATTTGAGGATATAAAATCCGGTTATAAAATTGATTTTTATTTTGATGAAAATCCATATTTTGAAAATAATATAATATCTAAAGTTTTCCACATGTATGGTGATATGGGTAAATGAAATTATATACTTGTTGTTTTATAGTTTAATTTAACATCATTTTCATTAAGGTCGGCCGAAATCTAGTCATACTCCTATAAAATGGAAAGAAGGCTCAGAATTCCCTCATAACTGTGAACAGCTACGAGCAACAGTTTCTTCCAGAAAACGGCGTATTGAACATAAATCATTTTTTTCATGGTTACAAGACCATTCAGATCCAGTATCTGATGAAATTGCTGAAATCATAAAGGATGATCTTTGGCTCAATCCTTTACAGTATTTCTTAGTTCCAGATGTTGATATAGATAATGGAATGGAAGAGGAGGGAAGTGAAGGTGAAGAGGAAGAAAATGAAACAGCTCAATTAGAAGAAAATGATGAGAACCAAACAGTTGGTAAATATATATATACTTTTTTTAAGAAAAATCTATGCTTTTACTACACAATATTTATTTTAGCTCATGGAACATAAATACTAAAACTAATGTGAATTACAGCTCCAAAAGTTCATAATGCATATTTCTCCAGAATATTCTAATACTCTGATATGTAATATCATATTTATTAGGAATAGCAATAACTACAGTATACACATTTCTCTTTTTATTACAGAAATGATTTATAGATATAATTAAAGTCCTGAAACCGACTGCTCTTTTATTTGCAGATATTAAATACGCTTTCTAACGGCTCGAATGTTTCTGTACTCAAATTACAGATCAAATATTCTGATCAGTTGTACTTGAAAAGTAGAGAAGCTAATGCAACCTAAAATTTTAATCGTAACACTATTATCTTCTAAAACCCAATTTACCCAATCATCTATGGTAAAATTGAGCCATAACCTTAAAGTGATGGTTGTTTGATTTCGTTTTTTTTTAAATTAAGTTTATCTAGTTATAATCGAAAATAGATGGAAATTTAAAAAGGGCATGTATTACTGCAGTATTCAATAAAATATGGCAATGAAGGAACGTAAAGGATATTATTTAACAAGCGATACATATGGTAAATATTTTTGTTTCCATATAATTTAAAACTACTTTTATGTAGTTATTTTCATTACACCTATCATTTATTCTTTGTAGCTAATACTATAATCATATGAGATAAAAGAGAAACGTGACCAATAAATAAAAGTGACATTGTAGAGATCAGCAGCTTAAATAATGTAAACAATTACTAAAATCATGTCGGAGTGCAGCAATTATTCTTTAAATGCTCTTAAAATTTCTTCAGAAATGCCCACAACCATTTTAGAAGATTCACTTAATGATGATGAAGAGGATATTAGCAAAAACCAAGCATTTGATGTATTAATGAAACAAAATGACTGTACAAGCAACAAAGTTGAATGGGAAGCAATTGAACTTCCTGATATTCAAGGCAATGAAACATTTATTAGTGAGAATATACTTTTATGTTCACCAAATGATCAAGACTTGATAAAACTTTTTGGAAAACCTGAAGAGAATGTTGCAAAGTCAAACATGCTTGTTTGTTCTTACTTTAAAATTAAAACACCACAAGTAACTTCTTATGTGCCAAGCAATGATCAAAAAGCAAATGTGATTTTGGACAAATGTGAAATCCTTGAAGAAGCCTTAAATAGTCAATTCTGCGTAAAACTTAAACCAGAAGATGGAAAAATGGAAGTATTGTTCTATGGTATTGATTCTCAACAAATTCTTCCTAGTCATAATATTTTACCAGAATATGGAAATGTGGATTATCTCTCATTGGAAGAACAAGTACAAAGTTTAACTAAAATAGAATTAGTCCCCTCATTAAATAAGAAAATGCCATGTATACAACTGCAATCATCCGTTTGCATTTGGCTATGCCCACACCATGAATGCCGTATAGCATTTTTAAGATTTTCAGCTGCAAAAAACCATACACTATTACATTTTGGTTGTAAACCATACAAATGTGATCATCCTGGTTGTAACTGGGCATTTTTTACATCATTTAAGCTAAAACGCCATAAAGATACACACATTAAAAAAAAAAGTTTTGTTTGTCAGTTTGAGAATTGCGGACGTCAGTTTACTACAATATATAACTTAGCTTGTCATAAAAGGCTGCATGAAAGACCAGCAAATTTTGAATGCACTGTGTCAGAGTGTAAAGCTTTATTTCAAACAGTTAGGGCTAGAGAACTTCATTTGAAGACACATGGACTAGCAGAAGCTCCTTATCGCTGCCAAGTTGAATCCTGTAATAAAACATTCTTTCTGGCCACAGCTTTAATGTCGCATGCTAGAATTCATTCTCATAAAGAATCTGAAGTTCGTTGCCAGTGGCCAAATTGCGGACGTATTTTTGAGCAGCCATGTCGCTTAAAGGAACATGTTAGACAGCATACTGGTCATAGACCTTATATCTGCAACTATGACAAATGTAAATGGGCCTTCACAACAGCGAGCAAACTAAAGAGACATCTTAGTACTCATACAAATGATAGAAAATTCCAATGTACCATTGGAAATTGTACAAAAGCATTTTTAAGATCAGAACATCTTAGAGAACACACACTGACCCACATTGGACAACGTAATGGTAATCTTTTCCTTGTTTTTTGGTTGTACTTTTAATATATTTGTGTTTATATTTTTAAAGGAAATGATACTTTAGCTCCTTCAATAAAGAAATCACAGCCCGAATACAGTACTTCTTCAGTTTTGAGTATGTCAGATAGTTCTGAATGCCCAAGCCCTAATGTACTCTTAGAACAGGCCGTTCAAAGCCTCGAAGTTCCTTCAGACGTTATTATGGGAACAGGTATTCTTCCCGAGGATACTTTAGAATTGTTACCCCATGAAAGTTTTGAAAAGTTTTCAACAGTTAATTTAAAAGATTTGAGGAATCTTGATTAGTTTTTTTAGTTGTAGCTCATTTTATTCTTTAAAATTACTCTTTTCCTCAATTTGTTTGCTTTTACTACTAAGCTTCTACTTTTTGCTTATATATATATATTTATATATATATATTGCTATATCTTTTAGCAAACAGAAGTTTTATTTTTTTGTTGCTGCCTGACTGACAAAAGCTTTTAATTAACAATTAAATAAGTTACGTTAATAAAAACACAGAAATGATATTTATTTTTATTTCGAATACCTTTACAAATTTTACAATTTATACAAACTTTGCCAAACTCATTAAGATTAACTACATTAAAATCACATTTCTGAGAATATACATTTTCTACTAAAATATTTCCTTTGTAAATGCATTGTATAAAAACTATTTTCTCTTTTAAACGTTTTCTGCTATAAGATTCGAAAACTTATTAACTATACTTTTGCTAACCATTTTTCGGAAATATTGTTTGTCTTTTTTTAAATAAAAAATGCAAAATACACGCAACTTTGTACACAACTTGTAAAAAACTAAAAAAGAAATACAAATTCTTAAAAAAAAGGAACTAAAATATTTTCTAATTGTTAAAGCTGCGTACATGTTAAAACTTCTTTTCCTTTACTATACGATAATAAAAAAAAATTCAGTCATTTTAAGTTCAGTAATAAAATTAGAATATAGTATCCGTCTTAAATTTAAAATGATGAGTGTTTATAACTATTTCGACTTGAAACAAACGTTACAAATTTGTTCTGTTGTGTTAATTTAAAACACATATTGCTGCGAATATTTTTGGTATCCATCCACAAGATAATTTTAAAACCTAGTATCAGTGGTTACAAATATAAATATATTCTTAAACATTATTAAAGTATTATTGCAAAAGATATTTTACTTTAAAATAAATACACATAAACACAAATTAACAAAACTATTTACAATGTTATTAACAACTCATCCACTTTATATCAGTCTATTAAGTATTATTCCTATTTATAATGACGGATACTATGAAATACTATGTACTATGATACTATAGAATTCACAGTCATGTTTGAATTTAATGATTGGGTTTATGAATCTTTTTGGATGGCGGATCGGTATTTTCAACTTCCCTTTTCCTTGAAGAACCATTATTTACACACTCTTCATTAGTCGTACGTAATCCGTTGTTATTTTCTTCAACGGACGGCCAAACTGACGCCTCACTTGGTGAAACATTTTCTTCCTTTTCATCACAATTTGTAGAGTTACATTTCTCCAAAGTTTTCTCAGAAGAAATCGAATCAGTCGGGGCAAGTTCCTGCTCTATTGCAAGTCCATTAAAGTTTGCAAGAACGCACTCGGCAGAATAAGCACCGGCCTTATACTCATTTATATTTGCACAAGCACCCATTTCTCGAAAAAAATCATCACAAACACCGTCCGTTTTCTGTCTATCAAGATTTTCAGAACGAAAACCGGCATCATCATTTTCATCTTTGCCTTGAGAAGTCGTTGGTAAATCGGGGGGATCGTTTTGTGGTAAATATACATTCAAATTATCAATAGGGTTTGCTCTGCGGAGACCTACGAGAAACATTTCATACGAACTATTCTCGAACGGTTGAGAACCTTCATCACTGCTCTGCGAATCTGAATCAGATCGAGGAGTCTCGGAATACCCAAATTTTTTACAGACGGCTGTACAATCTTTGCATGTGAAACTAGACTTGTTTACACAAGCAAAATGGGCACCGAATGCCCCGCATGAACAACAATTAATTATGCGCCATCTAGTATGTGGATTGTTGAATTTACGTCCCTGAGGACAAATGCATTTTTCAGAAGAACAATCGTACACAATTGTATCGTAAAGTTCAGCAAATGCATCGGGCTCTCTTTCCCAAGAGGCGTCTTGTTCTGGTACAAAAACTCCAAATTCTTTGCAGCAACTAATAAATTTGTCTGCATCGTTACATGTTGGGCACTTGGTGCAATAGCCCGCTGATATTGTGTAACGCTAAAAAAAAGACGGAAGTAATGTAAAAATTAAACTAACTAGCCTTTTAGTGTTTAATTTACCTGTACACAAATGCGATGAAGTAACCCCTGGGGTTGACAACAACTCGGCCAAAAAATATCGTCAAAATCATCCTTTTTAAACTGTTCACAGCATATCAGACAAGACAATTCAGTCAAGCTTCTTTTAAGAGGATTTGCAATCTTCTGTACACGTCTATGGTAGTGACAGAATGAAGCAAAATTCTGTAAAAACGAATGAGAGGAACGATTTTCCTTCCCACATGGTAAATGAAAAACTTTCTTGCATCGATTTCCTGAACAGTAAATGGTGGCATGAGGCTTTTTGCAATAACAGCAGTTAATTTTTTCAGTTCTTTCTAGTTCATTTCGAATGTCAGTATGTAGGAATCCTAGAATCCCTGAACTGTCCCTACCACTTTGTTTTATATTTGTACTCAGCAACTAAAACAATTATTTTTATAGATATATATTGTTTGCAAAATTTTCATGTTTTTGATAAGCTTACTAGGCAAAAATAATGAGCTTTGATATTTTTGGTACATTTGATTCCACCATATTTCGCTATGTCATCATCATCTCGTTTACAAAATACACACACATTAGTACTTGCAGCAGTAGCAGACTCTGCCATGACCTATTGCTTCCTGAAAACAAGCACACATAAAAAGATCATGCCCATTTACCATGTGCTTAGTTTTTGTAATTTTTGCGAAGACATGTACATAAAGTATAAAAAATCTTACAAGTGGTGTGCTTCTATAAGGAGGCAACAAACATTCAATGATGTACTGGAAACTTATTTATAAACCACAATAATATGCTTTTCAAAACGTGTTTATGACCAACAAACCGACTTATTTATGCAAGTAAATACATATTATGCACTGTCGTAGACAATTATGTACAAAGGATTCATCATAGGTTTCAAGTTATTATCAGCAAATAGTTAAATATCAACAATGATTCAGTGTCGCTTATATTGGCAATGTTACATTCTTTCGGTAAATAACTTTGCGAATAATCAGTACATAGTAAAGTATATATTATACTATATAAGATTTGGTTGTTTCTTTAAAGAAATTCATTCAAAATATTCATCTTTAATTAACGCGGCAAAATTTATTCAAATGTAAGGTTAAGCGAAAATCGGAATTATATTATTTAGTTTAATAACGTGGCAATTGGTTAAAAATTAATGAAAGATCGTGTAAATATCACTGTTTAATACAAAATTGTATTATACTCACCTAACATTAAATCATTCACGAAAAATTATTAACGAACTATTCCTGACCGGCAACAACAACCATCACCACAGATCGCTAACAAACCATAGACACTTATAGAAACGAAATATATACCACAGATTAGAGGTATATGATATATACAGCGTATGAAAACAAGAAGTTAACTGGTCCTATTGATATTATAAATTGTTGACGAATAATAAGTCGTAATTTCTAACGAAAAGTGATTTAGTGTATATTAAAGTGTTTAATATAATTTGATATTTGAGGTATATTTTAATCAGTTTTATTAATATTACGCATATATGTATTAGAAATAGATTTCTTATCAGTTAAAAACTTGTATGTTGTATCTAAATGTGTAATTTAAATTATAACATGAAAATTAGCTTATGCAAAATATAGACTCTTTTGAATAACTATCTTAAACAAATTTAATTAATTCTAAATTTTAAGCAGGCAGTACCATGTTTTAAATAAAAAATTGATTCCTTTGTATTCAGCATAAAATATTTTATCACCTTTCTTTTCAGTTACAATAATACTAATACATTTAAATCCCTTATTTATTTGTTATAAAAACACAATTACATAATTTAAAGTTAATAGTAAATGCTAAAAAGTGAGGTTTAATCATTTTAAATTATTTACATGCGACTAGATAGTTATTTAGTTTTCAGTTAAGTCTTGAATACCAGATTTTTACATATATTCTATGTACAATAAAATACAATTGGCAGTTGAAATGACATTCATGAGAGGTTTGGTAAATAGTTAAATTTAATAACAAGATACATATTAAATCCATTAATTTTAACAACAGTGTCATCTACAATGAAATGTAACTTCAAATTGTTTAAATGACTGAAATTTCACTTCTTAAATGTATACGTACTTAATTATATTTAATTCAATACAATGATGGATAATGTTATCAACTTTCAAGTATTATAAATAAGAAAATTAAAAATTTTCAGTTAGTGTTCTGCTTTCTGGTAACTTAACATCATATACAGAAACTAAATTTATGTGAATAACTACTACAAACAAAGCTGATTTCCTTTTGAGATTCAAAAAAGACGAATTCCATAAATATTCAAAACAACAACCTAACAGAATATTTTCAACATAAAATACATTTTGAAAAAGAAAAACAGAAAATATAAATTTTAAAATCCCACTTCTAATTTACATTTTGTTCTGTGTCCTATTATTTGAAAATCAAGACAATATATAATATATATTTCGATGGTCTTATTTTATTTATAAATAAGAAAATCAATGCGACGGCTTAAACTTCTGTAGACTTGGGTACAATATTTGACGGACTTTTACTGAAAATCCCTCCTAGAAAAGAGTTTTGATAGTTGATGGGTTTACTCTTAGCTGATAACTTATCAGAACGGGTACAAGTACTAGCTGATGTTGACTGAAAAGACACTGACATTCCACTATCTAAACTTCCCACACTTCCCCGTCTTTGGGCCTTTTCTCCTGCAACTACACTGACATGTTAACCCATACTAGTGACTATTCAGTTATATCATTAATCAACTTACATTGATCATGAATATCCAACAACGAATTGCTTAATGCCGAACGTTTCATTTGTGTATCATAATTTGTTTCTTCTCCATCTACAAAACTCTGATTCTGGCCGTAGGGGCACGGACGGGGGCACACTTCGACATCAGCTACTCCACTGTCACGATTTTCAGTTCCTAAAATATTAAATTTACTTCTATATACTTACATATATCACAACAATTACTTTTTCTTAAAATTGTTAGTATACATTAGGTATCAATATTATTATTATTTTTTTAATTAGTACCAGTGAATGTTTATTTCTCCTATATATAACATTTTCTCTGCTTTAAAAACAGAAAGTCAGTGCAAATAGAACCAAATATATAACTTTGATGCATGTAACATGGAATAAATAATAATAATAATAATAATAATTTCAATTCAAAATAATGGTTAGCCTATCAAGATATAAGGTTTTAACAAAGTATAATAATTGGAGTATCTCATACTCAACTTTAGGCCAAAAACCGCTCATGGGCTCTACTTTATTTAGTCAAAGTTTAAACTTTCAAATTGTATGTTATTTCCTTATTATTCAATCCAAAATACAGCGATACATTTTGGGTTGCATAAATGAAGCCATATTTTAAAATTGTTATAAATTTAAGGTTGGTAGGCATATACTTTTAACACTTTAATATTTGAAAAGTTACAATTCTGAATGTAATAAAAAGTAAAATGAAAACGTATCCGGCAGAACTAAATGAAGTCGCGGTTAAAAAGTGCGAGTGAGTTTCTCCTAGATAAATAAGAATATTTATAATAAAGGTTAGTATGAAATACCTTTTTTTGAAATGGTTTAATGTTTGTTAAGTTTCGTTATTTACCTGATCTGTTTGTCCGATTAGTTTTTTGTCTTTCAAGTTCAGCTTCAATTCTCAGATTTTCCATCTCGTCCATTTCTAAAATTGATTCCTTAAGATCTTCTGCAAACTTGCACCTATCGTGTTCGTTTCGTGCATTAAAAGTGATGAGAGCTTTTCCGTCAACACGTTGAGAAAGCCGAATACCGTACGGATAATCTAAAGACAGAAAATTATCATTTGTAGCATTTTTTTGTAATTATTGTAAATAAAATAAAAACACTTACGAGGAACTTGAAATAATGTTACTACCATTCCACATAAGGGATAACTATTTCTAAATGTGTAGGTAACTGAAGATTTCTTTTTACTGAGAATCTTCGTTATGACGAGTAAATCATTAAAAAGAAAAACTTCTCTTTGGTGTACGCCAGGACGTTCTTTCTTGTATATATCTGGTATTTCATACAACCTACAAAAACACACTAGTCGACGATGGGGAAGTGCCAAATTAGGTTTCTTTCCCACTATGGTTGCTTGCACTTTCATTACTTGGGACACATGATCTGAGCCAGGCTTAAATTCGTTTGCTTTCACTCTTTCGTAAACACCAACTAACATATCACTATCTATGTCACCACAGTCATCTATACCTCGTAGATTCTTTATAAAGTCTTCCAAACGCATCCTTCTCTCTGGCTTTATATTTGGAGTGTGCAAGTCTGTGTTTAACATTATTATTGCAAACGCCAACACAAAAATCTATAATAAAAACATATCGTTGAGATATTTCATCAATTATAATTATGTAGTGTAGACGAATCTTACCGTATCAGAAGACCTTAGTCGAGCTACAACATCTACATTGCATTGACAGTATCGTTGTGAAAACACTTCCATCAATCTCTCTATCTTTTGTGCTTCTCCAGGCATTCGAAAATGCTGTTGGAATCGCCTGAGAGCAACGTCCACTTGCATTCCAGAGAGATCTAATTCTGCAGCGAAACATTCCAATACAGCCATACAAAATGGACTTTGTAAATGTCCCAGATATTCCCCTATCATTTGTTTGCTTAGTCCTTTTCTGGATATAAGGAAGCGAGCTACTCCTTGGGGAGTGTTCTCCAAGAACCCCCTTTTGATTAAGTACGCAATACCCCTCTCTGGCTTTTTATTGAACAAATTCAAACCAACTCTGTACTGACGTTTTCGAATAGTTTCTGATATTTTGTAATTAGCAGGTTGCTCAGATCTCTCGACGTGGTAATTTGAAATGTTTCCTATACTTGTTTCAAGCACTGGCTCTGAATATTCGTTAACTTGGCCCTTTCTTTTCCAAATGGGCGATCCTGAATTGAATTCGTAATGAATTCTGTCAGCAGAAATACTACTATCACTACCAGAACTTTGTACACTAGACAAAGAACCATTTTCAGTACTTTTACTTAGACCGTTTTTCTTTCCGCTGCCGCTTCTCTGTTCTAAAGATCTTGATGTTATGCTTGATGTTCTTTTTGGTACCTCTGGTGGCATTTTCTTTGAACTTTGACTGCTGCTGCGGGATTTAACGAAACCGTTGCTGCTTGTATTACTTTGTGAAATACTACAAGTACTCGAATTATAGACGGGTTGCAAACTGTGTGGTTCATGTTTGTTTTCCACCACGGGAGATGAATAATAATGAGGAGTGCCATGTCCATGCATGCTACTGTAGTTATCCCAAAATACAGTCGGAGTTCCTGATTGACTTCTAGGTAATGAGACACTGTCCACATTTCGCCTTTCTCTCAAAGACATCGACCTTACTGGTGCGGCTCTTAAAGTTCCACATTCGAGATTGCTAAAAAAATACACTATTTATTTCAATTTTCTTTATGTATTTCAATGGTGTATAAATTTATAATTTATGAACAGTATATACCTATTAAATGCATTTGTATATTCATTTTCACACTGTTCATTGTCACCCAGAGTACTTCTAGCATCTTCACCATTTAGAGGTATTCTTCTGCTAATTCTCTTCTCAGCTTTAGCCATAGCTGTTATAGCGGCAAACTTCTTCAGAAGGGTGTACCTTCTGAAAGCTCTTTGGATTGTTAAAGCGGCATTTCTGGCTCTTTCGCCTCCATATTTACGTTCTAGTACTTCAATTTGCTTATCTAATAAGTCTTGAGACAATTCATACCTAAAAATTTAAATAATAACAATAATTTATCTTTTACTTAATTATGTATATTTTTGCATAAGTTACTTACATTGTTTGTACTCTTGATCTTTTCAGAACATCACCATTTCTTAAAGAGCCTTTTTTGTGAAGAGCCTGAGTGGCAGTGACATAGTTGGAGTTGCTGGAAGGAACACGGTGAGGTGTATGGTTTACTGCTGAGGACGAAGAGTAGGACTGCGACTGTAAATAGGTAGGAGCTTGAATATAAGTTTGTTCTTGAACATGTACACCCATAATTGGAGATATAGGAGGTTGCTCCATTTTTGGAGGAAAACTGTAAAAAAATAGAAAAATTAGAACCACTAAAAACAAATTCTGATACAAACAAAAAGAATACATGCATGGACGTTTTTCCAAATTTAGAAGTAAAATAAAATTAATTAATTAAATCTCGATACAGTAGTTAACAGCATGCGGAAAGATACAGTTTATTGCCTTTTTTTCGTACATTTCAAGGACGTGGATTTTACAAAAGAGTGGTGAGAAAGGTAGGGAAATTGCAGTTCCTGGCTAGGACAAAAACCCTATAAAGTAGTTCCCATCTCATAAACTCGAGTGCTCCACTATATTAATCGTTAAGTTTTTCTGATTTATTTACATTTACATAAATAATGGCAACCCTATTTACAGTAGTCAAGTAAATGACTCCGGAATCATAAATAAATTTCATTTATTTATTTTACTACCGATAGAACTTTCCAAGTGTAATAATTACATAAATGTAACAAATGTAGAGTACAAAATTTTTTTTTCACACAATAAATATTCGTATAAAATATAACAAAATAAAAAAAAAATTCTTTTTACAAAAATTCTACCTACATATTATGGTCCTAAAAGTAATTCTACATATACAAAAAGTTTTTCAAAAATTATTAAAAAAACTAAAATTGTAATTACTAATTACCTTCCAACTAAAAATCCGGATATACAAATGATCATATTGTTATATAAAAAAATCAACTTTTAAGAACTTAAGACTGAACACATTCAAGTACAACCACTGTTCAGAGTTTTAAGGTGTCTGATTTAAACGATGTATACATTCGAACTAAGAGCAGCTGATGCTCCTCCAATATCTTAAAGGACTTCTCTGGGCCATATGCACTTCGAAAACATACCTTTCGGAAACAGGGTCGTACGATCTCAAGGGAGACATTCAAAACAAATTTATATTTAACACCGAATCATTTGAAAATTTAGAATTAATTACAATATCTATTTAGAGTACCTAGAAAAAATACGCTGTATGTATGCTGTATGTAGGACATTTTGAAGAAAATAAAAGTTTTTATAGAACATCTACAAAGCGTTTAGAAAGAAAGTTCATCACCAGAAACATACGTGTGTTATCAGATTTCAGAAAAAAATATATTTATTTTATTTTAACTTCTAAACTAAATTTTCAGTTTTGCCTGCTTAATTTTCAGATAATTGCATGATGTGGTTAGGTCCATCTTTTTTATATTAACGACAATGGAATTATTTAAGAATATAAGTGAAATGTGTACTAATATGTAGGCGTTAAAAAAAATTAAAAAACATACTTGATATATTAAAATCGCTTTTAAATAATAAAATATTTTGAATTAGAAACACTTGGAAAGTTTCACAATGTATTTATTTGTTCGGGTTATCACACCGTTTTCAATGAGTAAAACAATACAATACAATACATTAAGTAAAACAATCGTTAAATAAACAAATAAATACATTGTGAAACTTGCCAAGTATTTTTAATTCAAGAACTTTTATTATTCAAATAAAAACATGTTTTAAACTGGTAAGGTGCACGTGTCAAAACTGTAAATGAAATTTTTGTTGAAAAAGGGGAATTGTGTGCGAGGCGCCACTGGTACCGTTCAGGTACTTTGGCAGATAGAAAAAGAAAGGAGCTTGGACATAAAAAAAATATATATCATGCAGCAGCTGCACTTCACAGAGGCAACTGGTAACACATGCCGTATCCTACGAAATTGCTCTTATAAAGATAAGCATGTACCTGAATCCTTAGACGATCCCAAAAAGATCATTTCATATGGAAAATAAACAAAAATTGGACTCCGCTATATTTACATTCATTAGTTTTCCGTATGTCTAACAAGAACAAATCTTTATCTTTCTATACCTATGCGATTACATGCATTAATTTATCTTTTTTTATACAACATTACTCATTTTACTGGGAAATGATAATACAGAGTCAGCAATGAAGCAATTCTTATCAAATTCAAAATTGAAATAAAACAGTTGCCCTTTTCAATTTTACTTATCTATCAAAACAGTTTTTTTTGTATAGAAAATGTCTGTTTAAAAAACATTCAAGAACATACATAAAAAACAGTTTTGACCATATTTTAATTTCAAAATGTATTATCATTGCTATTTCCATTATTCGCCTCATTGTAAGGGAATGAATTTGACAACACTTTTCGTGTTTGCCACTGTACTGGTATAAATTAGCCCAAAAGCAGTAACACATGTGCATAATGACATAGCATTATGAAAGACAGACCAGCAGGGAAGTAGTTGCGACCATGAGGCACGTGAGGTAACATCTGCTTTGATCATTTCTTGTGGCAGCAAACATGTTTCAGGTAAAAACGTTTGGGCAATTTAAATAACATTTTTAGGTGGCTCGTGCCAGTATTTCTGATCACAGCCCTAAAATAAACAAGCATAAACACCCTGTACATACATAATTAGATGATCTCGGACTATTGTAATTGTGGTTTACCTAATTCTAATTGCAAGAAAAACTGTTTTCTATTTAGTTGATACTTAGTTACGTAAAATATTTTAAATAGAAATAGTGGTTACGACTGGCTTTCTACTTGACGTAAATCTTCTACAAATACACAATTACACCTTTATAATAAGTAATAATAGGCACACAAAGTTTGTGGAAGTTTATTGTTTACTGTGTTAATACAAAAAGAAGGCGACTTTTTTGTATTGTATTTTTAGTTATTACTTATTATTTGTTTAAAAAATGATAAGCTTAAAGAGATTGCGCACTAAACTTTTAAATTATTACTTTTCTAATAAATATGTATTAGGTTATAATGAATTGAATGAGTGAATGAAGCAAGCTTGAATATTATCTATAGAAAAAATGATTCAAAAGTAAATAAAAGTTTTATACAATCTGCGCTTAAAACTAAATAAATAAACAATATGCCAAAAAGTATATCTACCACGACTGCGTACAAAATGTTGTACATACCTCGAAAGAGCAGCGTTGTATATGTTTTCGATAAATGACTGTTTTCTAATCCAAATTTAGCGAACTCCTTGGATGAAACGCTATCTTGGTCAAGGATAAGACGACTGCAAAGTTACGCAAGATAAACTCTCAATACAGCAAGCGGTTTAAATCCGAAGGATTGCCACTTGATTATTGATTTATTATTATGAAAGTTTCATATGCATACATGCATACTCTATTTATCTTTTTATTCAACCACCGTAGGTAGTCTCTCAGTTGAGCGAATGCGCAATTAAAAAAAGTAATAAACAACCGATCCTCATATAAAAACAATAATTCTTTAAAATATAAAAAAAGTAGTAAAACAAACACCTATAGTTACAAAAACTTTTATTGAACACAATATATATTTCGGCTCACTGTGCCTTCTTCAGGTGTAGAAATAACATAAACTAAAACTAAAACATTTTGACTTATATACTAAACTTAATAGCTAAAAGGAGAAGGGGGTTGAAAAAATTAAATATTTAATAGTAGGTTATTTACAACGTCTGTTTGGTCATTTGGAATAACAACTAATTTATTAAATTTGTTTATTTCCATTGACTCAAGTAAATTTAATATGTTTATTAACTAACAAATGTTCCGCATACGTAGAATTAGAGTTCTTATTTTCATAACTTTTTTGTGTTCTTTAAGCCTCTCACAAAAACATCTCCTTGTCTGACCTATATAAACTTTATTACATGTGCCGCAATATAGGCCAGACAGGGAGATGTTTTAGTGAGAGGCTTAAAGAACACAAAAAAGTTATGAAAATAAGAACTCTAATTCTACATATGCGGAACATTTGTTAGTTAATAAACATAGTTTTAGTGATAGTTTCAAAATTTTACACTTAGAAAAGAAAGGAATAAAATTAAATTTACTTGAGTCAATGGAAATAAATAAATTTAATAAATTAGGAGTTATTCTAAAGGATCAAACAGACGTTGTAAATAACCTACTATTAAATATTTAATTTTTTCAACCCCCTTCTCCTTTTAGCTGTTAAGTTTAGTATAGATATAAGTCAAAATGTTAGTTTTAGTTTATATTATTTCTACACCTGAAGAAGGCACAGTGTGCCGAAATATATATTGTGTTCAATAAAAGTTTCTATAACTATACGTGTTTGTTTTACTTATTATGGAGTTACAATCATTAAACGCTTTATCTATTCAATATAAAAAATTGTCACTTCGTTTGTAAGGTGTGTTAAATATTTACGTTATTACTCAATACACAGTACAATGATTATTTATTAATTAAATGAATCTTATTGAAACATTTTCTTGTTTAAATATGTAGTAAATATACAGTTATAGTGTTATTTTATAAAAGAGGTGAAACAAAACTGTAAAAAGTTGTACGTTTTACAGTTACATTTGAACTAAATGTAAAAAGCTAGATAATTGCACCTCAATGCTGAACGTTCAGGTATAATTTTTAATTATTGTTACATAAATCGCCTCTTCTTTTCAAGAACCGTGGGTAAAATTAAAGCAATTAGGGCATCCGACCATAAAAAATAATATACGTACAATTAGTTTGCGAACAATACAGTTATTTTATGATGTATTTTTCTTGAAACACAAACTGCCAAGCTACTATTAATTATTATATTTTATCGTCTAATCAATTATCTCATGTTGAATATTATTCATTACAGAAAATTAAACAGTACCTATAGGTATATTACTTATTATATTATTTATCTATCTATCGATTGTGTTGATTTCAACATTTCTAGATTTTTAGAATAAGTCGAATAAATACATATATCAAGACATTAGACTAGGGTAACAGATGTTTTATGTTTTATTTTTGCAGTTTACGAATTAAATTATACAGTTGCAATACATAGTAGGTAATGTTAAATACATTCGTCTTATGAAAGTAACAGTGAAAACATTTCGTTATTGTATTTGAAGTATTCTTAAAATTTGCCTTTAAGCAGTAGGTCAGCTACAGTAACGTAGCAATCACAATTTAGTGACCTTATAATGGAAAGATAAATTTATACTTATACTTACTTTATTTATATATTTATACGTACGTACGATATTTCTCACAATGGGAGGCGAAAGAAAATATATTTCTCTACTATTGTATCTAACACGTTTTTCTTTACTAACTAAAAAGGCATCTAATACACGTCTAAGGCTCGTGAATGTATAAATCTGCAAATTCTACAACTGTAATTGCTGTTGTTGGTTTAAAAGTACTTATCGGTTTAGAAATATGATACAAATGGGCGGAAACTGTTAGGTATATTACACGTATATTCAGAAATATTTATGATCAATAAAAAAATATGTATCAAAGTACAAAATAAAAAATAAAAAAGTAGTGTGGTATACAAGGAGTATTATATCAAAAATAGATAGGTAAGCAACAAATTTTGCTACGTTAAATTAGCTAACACTCAAAGTTTTGTTTCAAGCCGCCGATAATGTTTCAGCTGGCATTGAATTTTTTTAATCTTAATATTTGTCAATCTAATAACATACTCTTATGCATTAAAATTACGATTTTAGTTTGTAAATGTTAAATAAATATCAAGATTGCTTAATTTAAAGTTGCTCTTATTCTATTCAAAATATTATTTAATGAATTATTATTCGAATCATTCAAAACAATTAAAAGAACTTGTGCAAATTTTCAGAAAAATCGAAGACGATTTTTTTTTTAATAATTTTTTGTTATGATGGTTTTGAAACATGGAAAATTCAAAAAATTATAAAGTAATTATTGTTCTATAATTTTGATGAAAAATTGTTTCTAGACTAATTTGAGGTAGTAGAAACCAAAAATGGCACATAATGTATGTAGGTCCTTAATGTCGGAAGCGTTATATTTGACTTGGAAGTTTTTTATTGTTACTCGGAAGCGTTATATTTGACTACTCTACAGAGTTTCTGAAAATAAATCATAAAATATAAATCGTTTAAAATAGAGCATTGCGGTTTGGAGTGAGTCTTTATTAGATATAGGTCTATAACTCCTAGTGTGCGAAATAAGAATAAAATGGGTACCTAATTGTTTTTTTTTTTTTTTTGCTTATTTTCTGAATGCCGTATTTTAAGAACTGTTGAATATTCTCTTAATACAAGTAAAACGCATGTTAAATCAACAGTTTTTGCTTTTAAATAGCATAGTATGTCGTTTCTACGAATATTTCCTGTTTTCGTTCAAGTAATTCTAATTTAAAACATTTTTACTGTTCGTGCAATGCTAACACAAAAAAATTAACTGATTTTTTGTGAAGTTAACATTTTTTCCTCTTTGTGTGCAAGTAAATTTTAGCGTTCAGAAAGTTAGATTATTAAAATTTCACTTTTGGACAGTCTTTTGTATAGTTTAGTAGTATACGGTATGAATATAATTTTAATTTCACAGCCATGTGAACGGTGTTGCGAAAAATGCATACCTGTAGTGTCATATTCGACAGTATGGTACAACTTTCATATCAGTTATCATGTGAAAAAAGAAAAACATTGCCAAACACCTCGCACTCAATAATGCCATGCATGATTGGACGTTATAAAATAAATATGTATTTCTTATATATTTATATATAGGTACGTACCGTCGTACTACTTTCAAAAACAACTAGATTTAACATATAATATTATTTAACATCACGTTTCACGAACATTATTATATTTCCAAACAAAAACAAAATTGTAGTTTACTAAATTTTGTTTTCTTTATTCCAACACTAGGTACCTATTTGTAGTTAGTTACTGTGTGCCAAATGTTTAAACCAAACCGGGTCAGTCCACGTCATAGACAATAATTGTAATTATTTACAAACGCACCGGTACGCAGGTTGCATCTAGAATACTTTAAAGTCAATAAAAATTTATAATCAGAAAACCTGTACTGTCAATTCGCGAGGTTACATGTTCTGTGTGACCCATACCATTCAAAATTTGTTTTTGTTACCCACGCATGTATGTCCTACATTATTTATTTATTTGGACCATTCAACCCAAAACAACATAAAAAAAATTCATAAACTTTTTTTACCAATTGTTTAAATTTTTTCATGATCACGTAAAACAATTGTGTTATACTGACTTACTTAGCAATTAGCATTATTAGTATCTTTAACAAAAAGACATAATTAACGATTAACACTTAACAATTATATATAACACTTAAATTTATTCCTGCAGATGTACATACGTTTTCTATATAGGTACAAATTTGTATTTAGATATGCATGTGTAAAACAACAACCAACCTCTAATACATAAAATATGTTTAAATGAATGAATATTTTATTCTGCAATATTCAACGAAGAAAGAGTATTTAGTGAAGAGAGACCATACGTTAAAGTCGAACCTGTGTTCATCTGTACTAGGTATTAAATATACATATACGTATGTAAATTACACTAATTTAACATAAAAATTAACGTTAAAAGTAGGTAATCAAACGATTTTATCTTCGGCATAAACGAAGTGAAAAGGAAAAGTAGCTCGTCGCGATTACCATTTGAAATCGTGCTATAATTATTTATTTCTTTGCAAAGTTATTAAAATAAACTTACTTTGCTACGGCATATTTAATTATCTAACAAGATTTTCCTTTTCTCATTAAAAAAACTGATTACCCCAACGGTAATACAGGAATAGGATATACTAATAATAATAACTTTATTTTTTTGCATGCCTTACAGGATTTTGCAAATTGCTCCCTTTACATTTATATATACTTTTAATAATGATTATCTTAAAACTACAAACTCTAACTAACATTTTTGTTTCTCCCTCCTCTGCTTCATTTATCTCTAATTTTTAGATTCATCCCTTATCCTATATTTAAATCTAAATTTTCTTGTAACATTGCCTATACCCCTTTAAAAAAACTCACATATTTTCTCGCATATTTCACCTCTTAATTTTTGAATAATTAATTGTCTCATATCCTACTCCGCCCTCACATCCCTCCAGTCATTCATGAACATTCTTACCTCATCTTTTTGAATCCCTATTGCAATTTTGCAACATAACATAACATAACAAGTGGGGTAACGTCTCTTGCCTTAATATACATATAATCTACAAGATAAACTAAAGAACAAAGCAAAAGAGAATGAATGGGAAGCGATCTTGAAGTCGTCGTTTAATAACAAGTACAAGGAACTGATACCGGGTGATAAGGGCGCTGCATACTTAAATAAAAGATGTAAAAATAAGACGCATAAAGAAATTTGGGCAAGGGCTAGATGCGGAAACATAGGCAGAGCAGGAAAGAAAGGTTTTAAGGAGTGGGTGTGTCGATTGTGTTATTGGAAAAATGAGACTTTAGGGCACTTAATGTACTGTAAAAATGCAATGAAGGATCAAAAACAAAACGTTATAGACTTTATTAAGGAGTGGAGAAGTGAGGGAGATGATGTAGACCTTGAGGAATTAATAAAAGAGGCATTAAAAGGTGACGTGATACCGGAATTATGTGATTATTTTCACCAGGTTGAAATGAATCTAAGGGAATGCAAGTGTTAGCATGTAAGGAAATTATTGCTAGGGAATTTAAATTAGTTAATGTAAATAAGATTTGTATACAATGTTGGAAGCAAATTGCAAAAGCTCTATATAAAGGGGCATGTAATGAAAATAATAAATAAATAAATAAATAAATACATATAATCTACAAATCCATTCACTATAACCATAACCTTTTTTTAAAGCCCTTCCTATATTGCCGCATCTTATCCTGGCCCATATCTCCATAAACTCCTTATTTTTGTCACCCCTATTTAAATACTCTGCCCCTTTTATTTCCGCAATTATGTGTTTGTATAAACTATTATACGTAGAATTAACTATCGCTTCCCATTCCTTATCCACCTCTCTATCCCACCATCTATTCAACCCTTCTCCAATTTTGCTAATAATTTCTGCCTTTCCCCTCCTCTCCCATATTAATTGACAGACCGTCGCTTCCAACCCCTGTAATATTTTCCACACGTTCTGAGCCCACTTTGACGGTTTTGTTGTTTAAGATTGTTACCATTTCTTCTACTAGACATATTTTTGGCCACCTATCATCTTCCAGCCTCAACACATCCACAACTCAATGCTGATTACGCCTATTTTGGAGTATTTATTGCCACCCCTAGCGCCATTTTGCAGTATCTCGCTTGTACCCTACTCATACTACCTAATTTGCTCTATCCCCACACTTTTACACCATATACTACAGCTCCGACAATAGAATTCATTAGAAAGATACGATCTTCCCCTCTATCTCTAACAGCTCTTGTGATAACTCCCCATGTAGAATTTGCTGCTTTCTGTGCCTTTCCTGCATACTTTATATGTGCTTATTCACGCTATTATTTGTTGTAAACCAGAAACCCAAATACTTAAATTCGTTAACACATTTAATAATTTTACCTCTAAAATTCCACTTTTCACCCGCCTTTCTTTTCCCCCTGTTTCGAAATACCATAATCTTAGTTTATCAACTTGTTTTCGTGGACATATCTCTCTAACGTTTTTGGCATTTTATTTAATTCATTTGCACATTCAGCGATTATTGCAATATCTGCCTACTTCAACACTCTTATTTTAATTTTGCCATCACCGTGCTACCCTCTTCTTTTCGTACCCATATGTCATCAATGTCGTCTATAAATATATCAAATAGCATGGAACGGTTGTCTAACTGTAAATTTCTTTAATTATTAAATGCATCGTGCCTCTAATTCCGAATTTCCAAATCTTATCTAATAATATGTTCCTGTCTACCGTGTCGAAAGCAGCTTTAAAATCTATAAACGCGACATACAGTTTAGGTAAACTCTTAACTTTCAACCTATTATTAATTATCGAGTGTAACACAAGTACATCTCTCGTCCCTCTCTTGCTTCTAAATCCTGCCTGACTTTACTTTAATTCGTTTTCGTTGTCAACCCAATAACTAATCCTGTCAGGAATAGGATATATTATAGATAGATTACATTTGTTTGTTACTAATTTTAAAATTTGATAAATTTCAATATTAAGGAATCAATTACATTTATGTGATGGAAATTCATAACTTAAGTAGATTAAAACAATTATTTGTGTTGCGTCCCTTGGACCATCAACTGATTTATTAACATTGCAAGATGTGTAACGTCTTCACGCCGATTTTCTAAATTACAATTTTTAGCTCTTTTGTTCATTTATTACCAGTTCCTTTCCTTTGTCAATTTAGTTTCGAATCCTTTCCTAATTGCACTACCATAAATCGCCCATAAATTCCGATAATTTTTCTAGCTGTAACTGTCAACCCCCTAATCCTAACGTCTGTCAATTTGTATCATATTTCTGTCACATTTATAACCATAAACCAATACACTACAACAAGTTTCAAAATTCACCTTCCTCACTTGTAACACCCATCATCATTGTTCTCATCAAAATTAACCACACCTCCATCCCTTTCCAACTTAGTCTACGATGTATAAATAACCTTTTTTTAAAAAGAGTTCATCAGATAAGATCAGATCAACAGAACAAGCTATATCAATTCACATCAAACTATCTACCTATCAATTATATTCAACTTCTATCAACAAACAAGTCTAATCAATTAATCAATATCCAAACGACAATTCAATCGTGACGCAACGCTTCCCGGTAGTTACTACCAGTATTATCCGTGTATAAAGGGTAAATATATGTATAAAAACCCTGCTTAAAGACTTTAATTCAACGACATACTTCAACCACAAAAATTCAACATAAACACCTGGACTTCATCAAGTTGCAGTCCAGGACGATTCAAAGCGAATCAAAACAATTTGTATGGAAATTAAACAGTGTTTTAATCTACTTAATATTTATTGATTTTAGTTAGGTAAACAAATAGGTTTTGAATTTTCAAATTTATTTCTTCTTATCCAAAAGCAATATTTTCAAAATGAAAATGGATAATAAACGACATCTTTTTTTATTTTGATAAAAGAATAACAAGTACAGTTAATTTATATATGGTAGGTGTTGAGTTTATTTTTTGTGCTTGTAAATCTAAATTGGCATGCATCATGTTAGAAAAGTTATGTTCTGATGCAATACGGAAGTCGTCGATGTCAACTCCTACTGACACTCAAAAAACGTAAACTAGTTTTTTTACCTAATAATATAAGAAAGACAACGTTCGAATAAGAAATCGAGGCAGGCATGGTTTGCAAAGTAAGTAGGTAAACAACGGTATAGAAGTAAGACATTTTAACAGGTTTCACCCATATTAGCGGCATGCTTACATGGATTTTGTGCAAATTCTCTAAAAGCAAAACGTGATTCTTTTATTACACATTTACAATACAGAAAAATTTGCTTCAATGATTGTGCCTATCTTTTTAACATGCCCCATCATTTTATTAACCAGTGGCGGATCGTGGTCAATTTTTCGGGAGGGTCAAAATTATCAATTCTCAAAATGTCTTAAATGATTTTTATTTCAAGAAAAACATGATGTCAGAGATGTGACAGCAACTATTGGTTAAAACTAATAAAATATTAATTTACACCACAAATATATCAGTATATAATAACCTGATCTACAAAAAACCGCTAGCGAACAAAAACACCTCGAAAAATACTGTATTTTCCTCGCCACGGCTGTTGACCCAAAACTTGCCATTACACTGCTTCAGAAAGCCGTATAACATAATACAAATTAGATCGGAAAAACTCGGCTGACACTCGCCTCTGTTTAAAGCAATGCGGTCATCGCTGGCTGCCAGCCCGATTTATACGTTTGTTTTAGTTAGAATAAAAAGGTAATTTCCAAATTTAAAAAATAATGAAAAAATATATTATTTAATTTACTTTTGTTTGGAAATATATTGGGAGAGAGGTCATTGACCAAATGACCTAATGGAGGAGCCACGCCTGTTATTAACAATTACATACATTGGGTTGCTATAAGCGGTAGATTTCATTAACCGGTGCTATTATAAACGATTTTAAATTCAATAATCCAAATTATTATTATTATAAAACATTTTCTTTAACAAAAACGTTAGGCACCAGTATTTACGTATATTTAAACAATATAAAATAATAACGTATGGTAGTAACAAAGTATTTATTATCAATTCTGTTTTAGTAAATCGAATTTCCGGTTTTCATCTCTTATGTATTCGCCGATGTGTTTCAAAACGTACTTTTATTACAATAAGGAAGTCAATTATTTACAAAATTAAACGGTAAATGTTTTTAAATCAAACGTGTACAAACTGTAAATAAATTACGAAAAGACGTGCGTATTTTTTAAATAAAAAAATACTTAATTGTTTTGTAACATTCACAAGATTGTTTTAAAACGTTTGCAGATTGAAACAAACCCTTTAAAATTTGGTGGAAGAAAGAATTTAAAAAAACAAAAGAATAATTTTTAAACGAACAAAAATTTTATTAAATTACAATTACTACAAACAATAATAACAAATATTAAAGCAGAAAGTTATACCTATACTTGAACATATATATACATGTAAGGTATATAAAATCTTGTCGTGGGTGAGTATATAAAAGATAATGGATGGCTGTGTATGCAACAAACATACATTTATATGTGTATGTATTCAATACATGGCAAATAAATTTAGAAATCTCACTGTGTTGACGATAAACTGCACGAGTGAATGAAGCATTGTTTGGTGGCAGAATTACGATGGTTTTAAAGTATTGCAAAATAACTTCGATATTCAATTTGAAAATCTGTGTTTTTCCTAGTCAATGTTTTTTGGAATAACTCATGTAAGTTTTCTGAATAGTTATCTATAGTTTATTTGAATGACAAACCACTTTCTCTGATGTGTAATAACACGATTCGCGTAATTTAAACATATTGTTTTAACCTTTAAACTGTTAACCCAAAAAGCTTTCTCATGTGTTACGTGTATACGCAAAATTGTACTCTTAAAAACAGTAATGTAATTAGAATTAGACACAATGAACTAACTTTATAAGTACATGACAAATCGTCAGATTTTTAATTGATAAAATTAGTAACATAAGTCCTTATCTGCCCCCTCCCTTAGAACCGCGCCTGTAGTTAAGACGTTTGAAACGAAAACGTAAACAACTTTGTAATAGTTTCCATCCCGAAATCTCTGGTTAATCATCGTATTACTACCACAAAAGGTCGATTAAAGAATGGGCATTTTAGAAACAAAGAAATTCACGTAGCTTCTAGAAATATACTTACTCTACATGCTCATTCTCATTATAGTTGCGTAATAACATGTGTAAATTATGGGAAAAAGTACCTACTATAGAATGGCTGCATATCTAATACTTACAATGAATGTACTTCAGAAGGAAGAAAATAATAAGCAATTTTAAGTCCGTTAGTAAGTAGTTCAGGATAAATTAATACCACTCATAATCTTTATTTCTAATTGTAGTTATTCATTTTATTTTAATAAAACTTTTGAAACAGCATGTTTACAAATACAAAATTGCAAAAATAACAACAAACGATAACGTTTCACCCTATAGTTCGATATAAAGAGATAATTTTCTTGATTTTTCAGTAAAAATGAAATAAAAACAAGTTTAGATGTAATATAATTGAATGCGGTTTAGTTAATCTTGGTTCAATGCTTATCAACCACAAACTAAAACTCCAACTTAAAATGTAGTATTTACAAAACTATTTGTTGCAACTGTGACGCCACATATATCGGACAGTCGAGAAGGACAATTTCAAAACGGCTATCTGAACATGCCGCAGCTATTAAAAACAAAAAACTAATTCTAATGGCATGGCTGAGCATTATATCAATCTGAGCCATTTTTTAGATAAATATAGTTAAACTTTTACACAGTAATATTCCAAAATCGAAAATTCGAAATTAAGAAAGCTTTGCTCAACGATCAATAGTAATTTAGTTAATGATCAAATTGAAATGACCACAATACAATTCCCACTTCTTCTCTATGATCTGTAAAATTTGTTCAGCAATTTGATACAGTCAACAATTGTAAAGCTTACAACCCTCTCTTTTCCTTTCTACAATCTGTAACAGTTTAACTAGTGAGCCCTTAGTTTTAAATTTTAGTAATCTAAGGAATATATATTTATATATCTCTTTGAAATAGAAATATATAAAATATACAGTGAAACGTTATCGTTTGTTTTATTTTTGCAATTTTGTATTTGTATTTTATTTTGTTTTGTTATTTTGCATTTAAATTAAATATAGGTGATTTTACAATACGAAAAATGTTACAATGGCAAATAGTAACCCGTACAATACATTTTATACCTTCTAATAAGTCCATTCTATTGTATCATGTATATAAGTAATAATACAGTAAATTAAGTCAGTCTGAAGGCCGTGCAGCAAGTAGTAGTAGACAAAAATGTTGATTATCTTATAGGACCAATTAAATAATAATAAGACTAGAAAATTATATTTATCTGATAACCAAACACCTGTTTATTTTAGAAAGGAAATTATGTGTCTACAGGTACCTGTATACCTACTAAAAATATTCAATAACAAACAGGAACTGTTAGGTTCATTCGTTATTACGTAGCAAGGACATTTTGTTATAAATTTTTTGAGAATATTTTTTTCTTCAAGCTACTGATTTGCCAAGCAGCTACAAAACAAAACATATTTTCACTTCACTGAATAAAGAGCAACATCTACAGAATACACATTATCTAATTATTTTATTATTGCGATACTCGCAAGTCCTTTTTTGCTACTAATCAATGTTGTCGGTTTTTTTTTTCTTTTAGAAGTACATACCTATAATTGATTTTATTAAAAAAAATATATTACAAGGTATTTAATAATCGATTTGCTTATTTTTGTATAATACCTATATTAAATATATATTATATTGAATGAATTAAAAGACGTGAATAGGTAAATCAATTACTAAAATGCATGAAGGTTTCTAATTATATTTCGAAACATTGTGGTGTAAAGTAACCAAGAAATATTGGTTCTATCTTAACGCTCTCAGATAATTAGCTATTATTTATTATTAGTGAACTAACTTTCTGTTATAGTCAATTCACAACAAGTTGAAGAACTGGTTGGTGATTTTGCTCACGTGCTATTAAATATAAATGCACGGACAATATAAAAAGAAATACATATATAGCCGTGTTTTAATCGCAAAACTAATTAATCTAGGTAGTTAAAAAAATCTTCTGCCTTTGCGTATCGGCTGTTACGTATAATGAGACATTTTTTGAATTTTTTATTTAAATAGAAAAAGAAATATTAGACAGGAGAGATACAACTTCTGTGTACCAATAAAAAAATTCATAGTTTAAATATGTAAATTTGGATAATTGTATTATGTAGTACTCCTTTAGGCAAATCATCACGATAGTAGAGGTTGTTACATCACCATGAACGAATGCAAACAAAACAATTAGAGAATTAGCCATTTGGTAATGGAAAATACGCCAAACTAGTTTTTGATGTGGCATTTGTGCTCGTGATTAATCAGATATTATTTATCTACTACTCCTGTACAATAATAAATTTTACAAAACACTCATACCGAGATATACCTACTAAAACAACTACAAAATACAATTATGCTTTTGAGACTTAATTTACTCTTAAAATTTTATATAATTAAAGAATTAACAATACACTTGGTTTCAAAATATTATACAATTGTTTCAGCAAACATTGCCTTCATCAGGTGTGATGATTTAAACAAACTACGAATCGTTACAGTTATTTATACTAACAATTGAGGGGTGGGGTGTAATTTAATTGAATATATTTAGCAAAGGTGAATTTTTACATTCGATTATTTAATTTCTAATGCTTCTAACAGGTTTAATTTCAAACTTTTATTTTGCACATGTAAAATTTTTTAGTCTTGATTAAAATTATGTTTTTGTTTTAAAAATGTTCCTCATACGTAGAATCAGGTTTTTTATTTGTAAAACTAGTCCAGTGTTCTTTGATATGATATGATTTGAGTCCGTATCACAGACCACTGGGCTAGTTTTACAAATAAAAAACCTGATTCTACGAATGCGGAATATTTATTAAAAAAAAAAAACATAATTTTAATCAAGACTACAAAATTTTACATGTGCAAAACAAAAGTTTGAAATTAAACCTGTTAGAAGTATTAGAAATTAATAAATAATTTTTTTAAAAAACCTAGCATTAAACGACCAAACCGAATGCAAAAATTCACCTTTGCTAAATATATTCAATTAAATTACATCCAACTCTTTAGTTGTTAGTATAAATAGCTTTAACGATTCGTAGTTTGTTTAAATCATCACACCTGATGAAGGCAATGTTTGCTGAAACAATTGTAGTGTCTACAAATATAATATTTTTAAACCAAGTGTATTTTTAATTCTTTAATTATGTTATCTATCTGTGTTTCAACAAGTGAAACGTCCACCATCAATTCATAAAATTTTGGCGGAGGCGCAGAGTTTTAAAGCAGTGAATTTCGTAAACATGAAGGCCATAAGTGTTTGTTAGTATTATCCTCATGTCTGAAAGAAGGGTTTCGTTTGCTACCATTTCCCATCACAAACTCTAACGATAACTTCCGCAATAAAGCAATAAAATTGATACAAAATTATGCACCACCGGAAGCGAAAGAGCTGCCTGCTCTAGATCGGATACAAAACGTTCGCAATGTTATTTATTACAAACTAGACTCTGATAATACGATAAAATATATTATAGAACTTGAGAGCAAAAGGTAATTAATTAACTTTCAATCGAAATAGAAATAATATGTCCCCGATATAAAATTAATTTTAAATGAAAACCGAAGTAACGAGTAATTTGTATGATTATACATAGGTATATATTTATATATATATACATACTGACAATAGAACAGATGTTTCTGTACGATTTTTTTTTTTTAATAAATAGAAGAATAAAGGGTTTAGAAAAGTGTAGCTGAAATAATTTGATAGAAGTAGAATAAATTATATAACATAGATGAGCACACCTGACGGTGGTGACATGTTTCCGGAATAGGGGTAGACTCCCACAGGCATCGGTAACCGTAACATATCGGCTGGACTGTTGGTGACGAGTGGTGCACATTATTCGTACCCTATCGTGAACAACTGAATGATGCACCCTCACAATGGTACGATCACTCACGAGCAAACGAGAACTGCCACCACACGCGTTATTATTATCTCTCGTGAGTACATGATGTCCCCGCATGATAAAAACCACAAACAACAAATCACCGTATCCTCATTACACACAAGAAAGTACCAAGTACTTAACAATTTATTTAACAACAAAAGTAGAAGCAGCAACAACAACAATAATAATAATAAATGAGACCAGCACCTTTTGCACTTGACTGTTACTTCGAAACTGACTACGATACTCAACAGTAAAAGTGAACAACTATAACTAACTAACTATCCAGTACTCTACTAGGCTGTGTCGAACGGCGAGTATCGCGAAACTTTCTATTGACTAGCGCAGTTCCTTCTTTTTACACTTGGAACAAATTTTGCGCCTTTTGGACACAAGGTATTGTCTCTATTTTTTTTTCTTTCTTTAACAAACAAATAATCCACCAGCGGGTGCTGTCAGCTGACTGCTAAGTTCTGTTATTATTGTTGGTACAGAAGAGAAAGGTGTTAGTGGGATCCAGCACGAAATACTGACGTCATCTGAGGACCTTGATGCAATTATATCATTAAAAAAAAACTAACAATCTGCACCATACGGGTACACACACGGTAATAAATTATACCATATTCAATGTCCCATTGGCCAAAAATGAAATTTTATTTAATACTTTCCAAGATAACGAGCAGAATTTTGGAAGATCCGTATAAATACGGTTCTAAGTTTTTTTTTTATAACTTGAAAAATAAATTTTAGTTTAGTAACTGATATGTTTTTTTTTTTTTTTTTGAAACTAACAAAGAAATGTTTTGCCTGAATCGTTCATTGAACCTGCTGATTTTGGTTCGGTAGGTACTACGAAAACGAGAAAGTAAATCAACACACCTACAAAAGTTAACCAAAACGAAGCTAAAATAAAAATTAAACAAAACCATGATGATGTGTCCTCACCACACTCCATAATACAAAAAGTACATAGATTCTTATTTTTAACGAAGTGTAAGATTATTATTCTTTTGTAGAAACTGTGACGTTCTTACTTTTTTCGTTTTTAGTTAGATCTGAAACCATAAAATTGACTTACATAATACATACTGTAGTAGAAGTTCAAAAAAGTCGTGTATTTTTCACATTCGCCCCCCTCCCCCCCTCCTTCTCTCTCCTTAATTATGAGTACAATGGGTTGCTAAAAACCACGGTGGATTTAAACTTTAAACCGGACGTATATATTCATTACGGATGCTGCAAAACTATACACGTTGACATGCACATATATGTAATAATAACGTGTACCATAGGTATTGTAATAATAATCCGGCCATTGTTAAAGACAATTACCAGGTAGTGTTAATCATTAATAATTTTTTTTAGGAAAATTACGGTAAATAAAACTTATTGTACTTAAAATGCATGAGTAGTTAGGTACGATAGCTCCAGCAAAGTTACTTACTTAAAAGGTTTATTAGTTTATATATAAATACACTATAAATGTGTACTTCAATATGATAAAATTAATTCTTCTCATTCGAAAAGATTCGAGACCATTAAACTTTTAGTTCTATAAATAATTGGACTAATAAGTCGGAAGTACTTTCACTAAATACAACATAGTTATTTTTAACGAATAAAGAAGTTAGAATTTACGAAATCTTTTCACGCCGGGTTATAGTTCTTCATCAGTTTATAAATAAAAAGACAGTCAGGTGTTTATGTAAAAGTAACGATGCTTATTTTTAAAAAGTCGCACGTTATATTGTGAAATAGGGAAAAACTTAGTACTCTTTTTACGAAAAACGGGTGTAAAGATCTCTTTAAGATAAAAAAAAAAACATACCTTAAAGTAGAAATCTAGAAATGTAATTGTTATATATATATATATATATATAACAAAGCAATTATTTCGAAAGTAATAAATATATATACACACATTATTTTAATAACATTTTGAAAGGAGTTAAATTAATTTTATCGAATGGATATAATAATAATAATAATAAAGTTAAACATTACTTTCTATAGATAACATTCAGTACAATACAAACTGCTTTTGGTTACTTTTATGGTCAATCGGTCCTGTTCTGTCTTTGTTATTGTGTTATATTAAAATAAAAAGTGCTGCTTTCTCCTGTTCCTCACTATTATGTACATTACGTTATTGTATAAATTCGGAAAAATTAACACATTTTTTTAATTAGTTATTTCTAATTGTAACTGGAAGTATATTTATGAAGTTGTATTAATTTTACCTTGAAAACTGTTTAATTTAAGCAATTAACTAAAGCCAATAATAAATAATAAAGATCACTCCAGTCAGTGACGTATGTTCCTTAATTTCATAGTTTTATATTATACTTGTACTGTTCGCTGACAGTATGTGTTACATGCGTTATTGTAAAGCTTATATGTCCTGTATGCTTATGTGCAATGCTGCAGTGATAGAAGTACCCATGTACCTACCGGAAAAACAAACAAAATACAGTTATTCCGAACTGTAACCTTCATGTCAAGCATATTGCACCAGCAAAGCACAACTACGAATATTTTTTAGAAAAGCACAACAACTGTTGTAATTTCAGTATCGTCAAACATTCAACCTGAATAACAAAATATGTAAAGAATTAAACAGATTAGGCAAAAAAAAACAATTTTGGGTAAATAGATACAACATAAAAAGGATTTTAGTAAATAATGAACAAATAACCAACAAATTTTAGAAGAGAGAGAACTGCAATACATGTAATATACTCTACATAGGACAAACAGGCTGATCTTTTAAAAAAAGAATTCAAGAACATATAAATAACTATAATGAAAAATCTAATTTTATAGATCATGTAAAAAGCAATAGTCATGAATTTGATATAGATGGTAACGTAAAATTTTACATAAACAAGAAAAATCAAAAATATTAAATATATTAGAATCATTGGATATTAAAAGAATAATGCAATAATAGTAAATGAAATAGAAAACGTATATAGTTCCATTATTACAGATACACTAGTGGAAATATCCCCACCCCTAGTTCAAGCTTGAGTTTGTATTGTAATATCACTTCTTCTAAAGATGCCCTTGTAGGGTAAAACAATTGTTGAGAGAATAAACGTTTCAGTGGAAATTTTGTTTCGTTATTATTCGATATTAAATTATTTATTATGAATTCCAATTTCCATATAGTAAAGGCTGAAGCAATTGATTACTTTCAGAAATAAATGTAATATCGTTAACGATAAAAGAGATGCAAATTGTTGACAAATATCTAAGGGTTATAATCTAATTAATTGAAACACTTAAAACGTTTTTTGTTGTATTTAATCTTTATCTAAAATAACTTGTAGTTAGTTGTGTATGCTAAGTTGCTAAAAAAAAATTGTTGTTTGGTCATTCAGACACAGGAAGTAAATACGTTTACTTTCCCTTATTAACAAATCAATTTAAAAAGGTAACTGTGACACTGCACTTTCTACATTTAATGTACTTCCTGTATACGATACATACTGTCCTGGTAATATACACACACACAGCACGTCTATTACAACATCTATTATTTGTTCGGTTATTCAAACAAGTGTTTCACGATTATAAACAAAATAGTTTAGTTAAATGCCGATTGGCCAATGATATTATAAAAAGCGGCTGCACTTAATTATTATTTATTATTAATGTCTTGGCAGCAAACACCTGGTATTTGCATGGGAAAGGTGAATGGCACTGATCAAACTATTTATTTTCTATTTCTATTTCACCCAACTACAAAAGCAACGTTTTTAGTTTTTATAAATCTTCAGAAAATTACATTAGCTCAATTTACACTTTCTACCTTTTCCAAACATTTTATCAACGAGTAGGGTAATATTTAAGCAATTAACGGCGTACCATAACATTATTATTTTTTTTATTTAATCGCTGGTAATATGTGAACACTTGGACTAAACCATACCAGTGGATATAAATATTAATTCCAAATGTTTTATATAACAAAAGTATCTACCCTCTATTCGATTATACTAATATATACAAAGTTGCAAGGAATATTTTATTTTTTATTTTTTTATCTGTTCGTTTAATGCAAAATTTACTTACATAACTGTCTCATCTAATTTTTCTGATAAAATATATCTATAATTTTTTGCTTCCCTGATAATTTTATACTAAAAATTAATTAATAAATACTACAACAATTTCAGTGAATTTAACAACATTAAATTTACGGTTAAATCACAACAGTACCCCTATTATACATATATGTCATCCAACAAGTGAGTAAATATCGCAAGTTTTTAAATGAAATGCCCGGTACAAATTAATATAAAAAGTTTTAAAATAAACCAAAACTTGTCCAAAACGGTAAAACAACATACTTCCAACTAAATTAATGATAAGCTGTTGAAAGACATAATAGGTCAAAACCCCTAATAGACAATAGTATTCATTAATTTAATAAGAAATCTACTAATTATTTATTAACTATGTATCTACATATGTTTCGTAATTAAATTAAAAAACATAAATAATAAAAGAAAATAAAACAATTCTGTATAATTTTACATGCATAGAATCTCTTGGTTAAATATAAATTATATTTAAGTTATTGTTACAGTCCTTATCTATTAAAAAACAATTTTGCTTTATTCAAACTTTTGCTTTTCATATTCAATATTACCACATTAACTATAATAATATAATCGATAATAATTAGCTATAACACTATCGCTTATGTACAATCACTTCAATTTAAATTTGTTTTATATTTTTATTTATTTGTTAACGATATAATTACGTCATTATTCTAAAGCGATTTGAAATGTTCATAACATTTGATATAGATAAACTTTCAGTATATCATAGCAGCAGCCATGTTTAATCGAGTACCAATATATTGTACCCTTAATTCACAATATATAAACAATTTCAAAGCACATAAATTTTGCCCTAACAATAAGTTATTTATTTTAACGTGTGAATGGATATATAAACATACTTATTTATGTTATTAGAAGCGAGAATATCGAATGGTAAAACGTTAAATAAATCAGAAAGTCACACATAACTCTCTAATGTTAATGAAATTGGTAAACTTGAAAATAAAATATTTTAGCGTTTACTATTGGTAAAGGTTATTTCGTGTTTAAATTGGTGACGCACAAAATATTTCGCTAATCATAAGAGAAAAGTTTAAAAACTTGAAAAAAAAAAAGGTTTTACATTATACACGATTTGAATTTCAAAAATATAATATTATGTAAATTGTTGGTTCTTTATACGTTTAAACAATTTATTATTTTTGTTCTGTAATGTGGGTCCTCTACACTTCTGAATAATTATATTCTGTAATGTGGGTCCTCTATACATATAAACAATTTTTTACTAGCAATTTGGGTTGCATAATTTTAAATAAAAAAAGCGGGAAATCATTTTAGAAATTGGCTATTTAACTGAAAAAACAACTCCAACTATTTTATAAAACACTCCTATAGGCAGCTTATAAAAGTATGTAAACGATGAAGAACAAAATGCAGTACATATCTCATCACCCTGTATATTTGATACAAACGCAGGTAGCTCATTCGTTGTTTTTATTTGTAAATATTTTGTGTATTAATGTAATTATTGCTGTGTACAGGTTTGGATATAAATTGTAATCACATTAACTTGTAAACAATAGTTACATATGTATCACATAAAAAGTTGCCGAGTTAATTACTAATTAGTAGTATTATCAAAAACACATTTCCATTGGAATAATACAAAACACAATAACAAAAGATATCAAAACAATGACACCTGGGAGAGATCTCCCTCAGAGGTTATGTTTACATATATAAACTAAATTTACTACAGACTATATAAATTATATTAAAATTAAATATTCTTTTCGTAGAAAATTAACCATATAATTTTTAATTTTTATTTATTGAACTTACCTTTCTTCCTGTAATCTTTTTAGCTCTACCATTTCCAATTCGAAGCGAAGATTACTGACTTCACAAAGTAGTAAATCCCTTTCGTTGGCTACCCCATCTAATTCCCGTTTCAATCGAATTATCTCTTCATGTTGCTCGCGAATAAAAGCATCTTTTTGTTTTAATGCTGCATTTATGTCGAAATCACCTCCAGCCATTTCGAACCTCCCACTGTTATGTTCACACATTTCGATTTAAAAAATAATTATTATTTTAACACGAACACACCAAACAACACGTTCCATGTAAAATTCGTAACAACTAGAAATGTTTTTAAAAAAATATCAAATTATCGTCCACCCCCATCTAAGTTTCTTCATATTTTTAGTGAAATGTACTGTCAAGCTACATACATATACACGCCACCTCGTTAACAGCACCCGTTTATCGACGTTGCCGTGTCTGATTTCAAAAAATTTCCTACTGCAATCGATTAACTACCGTCGAGAATTAATGTAATGAACAAACCGTTAATGTTACTGATATGAATGTGAAATTTGTAGCACAATATTGACTAAAAGAAAGATAATTAACCATTGATATCTTATTAGTAATTAAAACTATTTGCTTGTTTCTTATGTCGGTGAGACAAAATTTAAACTCGTTTCTTTCTTATTACTTTTTTCTATTATATGGGGTATAAATAGTTCAATATATAGGTACCTAAATCATTTTATTATTAATACTTTTCAAATTATTCAATTCAGGAGAACTACTTTTAAATTTGGTTTTACTTTATTTTCCTATAGTAAGTATAGTTTTTTGTTCACATTCTTTCATTCGGAATGAAAATCGTACTTTATTTTTTTTATACATGTTCACTTATTTTCTTATAAATAACATATTTTTTAGGGTTCAATACATAACAAATAACATTTATAATTAATTTTCAAATTTAATGTATCGTTTGGCAACGTTGCACAATTAATAACTTAAAAATCACTTTGGCGCCGCTAAGTCTGCCTTTTATTAGAAATTCATTTTAATTGATGTATAAATATTTTACTGAAAAGTTAGTACATTAAACTGATAGTATTCAAAGAAATATACTCTAATGAAACTGAGAAGAAAATTGCTTTTTATTATTCTTTTGAATAAATTAAAACTTAATAAACCGTACTTTTTTATCACAAATGAATTTAATTTATGAAACTAAAGTTCACAAATCAGCAATTCTGTTGTGGAAATTTCTTTTAGTTGCTGATTTATTTTTGCATACTCAGAATATGCTTTGAGATTTAATAAATATTTTAAATAATTTGGAGTATGATGTTTCTATTCAAATACAGATGGCGCTGGTGTATTTTTTTTGTTCTCTAATTTACTATTACTGATGAGAAACATATTGGCAGTATATCTTTGGGTAGTATCTATGATGGTTTGATTTTATTTGGAAAAAAGCTATTTGTGATTACATTATCATACTTAGGTATTATTATTTTACATTTTTGTGAAACTAGAGTACTATTTTTTTACTATTTTGTAGTAATTGTCTTCGTCGGAACAACTAAATAGTGATATTTAAAACGGATCAATATTTTTGCGCATTTGAAGTTCGTTCCGGTAGACTAACTCGTCGAGTGCTTGACCTAGATAAAATGAATAATAAACGTTGCTAAAATTTGCAAAGTAACTCGCTTTGCTATTGTAATAGTCAGCGAATAGTTTTGGGCAAGTAAATTTATTAATTAGCAAAAAATTTTGCTATTTCTGTCTGCAGAAGTCAATATTGTGTTGCTCAAATTTCTATATTCAGAACTTATTTCCACTGCTGATGACCTTGTAGACCAATAGTCATTTTTCGCATTTGGAAGGGAAGTGGTAGCCGAGGATTCGGGGAATATTGATATGTGTTGCTTAGTTGACAGTGATTGTTAATAGTTTGTTGTTACATTTCGTTTTAAGAGAAGAACATAAAAATTCAAAATGTTTTCTGGACTAACTAATCAAGTCAGTTCTTGGATGGGGTCTGTTAAAGGTGAACAAGAAGAAAAAGTTCCCACTCCTACTGAGGAGAATACTAGCATTAGTACTGCCGCCCCCGAAAAGAAAGATATTAGGTAATAATCTTAATTAATCCACCTGTATGCTAGCCTTAGTGACACATTGACCTGTTATTGATTTTAAATTTGCATTTTGAGTTATTCACAACTTGGAAAGATATTTATTTATAACGAACAAAAATTTTATACTACTGTCAATTTCAGTCCAACTAAAGCAGGCAAATTAGACATGTTCTCTAATGTGAAAAGTCAAATTGGTGGTATAGGAGGTTGGCTAGGTTCAAATATTCCAAAATTCCGAAATAAAGAAGGAGAGGAGCAAGATCCTAATGATCCAAATCAGTATCAACCAGTTGGAGATGCTGAAGCACCATTAGACACAGCTAATGTTCAGAAGAAAGATGAAGATGATGATAATTCAAGGTAAATATTAATATTGATAATAAAAATAAACAGCACCAGAGATGCTTTAGTCTTAAAATTTGCAGTGCTACTGGTGGAGCAGATTCTGCTCCTCAGTCTGTTCCAGAATCACCAACTGAAGATAAAGATGGCCAATTTGGCAATGGTAAGTTACAAAATAATATCCCGATTGCATAACTTTAACAGCAAGCATTATACATTTGTCTAAAAGAAAGTTTTGAATGTTTGTTAAATTGTTTGGATTTTTCAGTACAAAGTAAAGCTATAGCAGGTGCAAAATCGTTTGGAAGTTTCTTGTATTCTGCTGTCAATAAAGCTGGCAAGACTGTGAGTGAGGCTGGGGCTAAAATTAAGAAGACAGTTGAAGAAAATGTAATATATTTTTTTCATATAATTTGCTATTTGTAAAAGTGAATATGAACATTTCAGAGCATTTTGGGTGAATTTAACAAAGAACAAGAAGCATTTGTTAAACAACAACAGCAGGGAGATTCATCCAGTGCTCTTCCTCCATGGATTGGTACCCCAAATGAAGAGAGTTTGAAAGAAGAATGCCTAAGTTTGTCGACTGATAGACGTAATTTCCTTCGTAGTCCTCCAGCAGGTGTCGATTTCCACTTTGACTATGATGTCTCTTACCCTGTTGCTATGGCCATTATGGAGCAGGATCCTAATTTGGAAAAAATGCGCTTTGAACTTGTGCCTAAAGTGTAAGTATCGTGTTTTATACAATGCATTTTATTTGTTTGTTTATTTGTACAACTTCTCTTAAACAGAATCAACGAAGAAAACTTTTGGAGAAACTACTTCTATCGCGTTAGTTTAACCTGCCAGGCTAATGAATTGAATATGATGTCTAGAGAAGGTGAAAATCAGCCTGGTATCGAAACTGTTACTTCTGGGCAACCAATAGGTATTTGTAATATAATTATCAAATTTTATTCTTTTTCTTATTTGCAATAATCAAAAAAGCGTTTTAAACACACAAAAACTAAATCGATTTTTGTGTTTTGTTACAAGTATCAACAATCTTTTAGATTAGACATTTAGTAATATTCTAGCTAAAGCCAAGTTGTAGTCATTAATTTTGTAATCAGTAATTAATTTTCTAGCTAGTGCCATATTTTATTTCTTTTTAGTTTTCTTATTTTTTCTTTTATGTTAGAAAAAACTGAAAAGAGTCAAGGGTCACATGAATTTGTTTCTGATACTTTGCAAACTTCTTCTAAAGACCTTGTTGAAGTACAGGAAGGTATGAAGAAATTAACTCTTGGCTCTAAAATCAAAGGTAAGTTGTATGTTTGTAATTGAGCTTTTTATTCTTGTTTATTTTTAATCAGTATTAACTTTGTTGTTATTCTCCTAAAACTGTTACTTTTGGGAGAATAATAACCGATTTGTATTGAAATGATCGCTGACTGTTAGTTTCCTGTTTAATTGACAGCTTAAGAAGAAAGGGTCAACATAGCTTCCAATAAGGTTTCTATACTCTTCTGTCTTAGTGTATTTTTCATTTGATATGCGAAGAGTTTGGAGCTCCTCTTGCATTATCATAATCAAAAAAAGAAATAAAAACAAATTACTTTGCCTGTATAACATATGTAATATATTGTTAGAGAGTAATCAACCCTTTATAGAACAGTATTATTAATTTATATTGTGATCAGTACCTATCCACTAATTTAACTATGTATCTGGCGGTTCCCACTGCTATGCTCTTAACTACTAAGTGGTTCTTGTAATTAGAAATCACAGCTTCCTCTTTATTTTTTTTTTATTTTTCTATTTTTGAGATACTAACAATTATAATAAATACTCAAATACTCCATTAATCTAGAGAGAATCAAACTTTTAACTGCACTTGATATTACTTCAAGTAACGTAACACTTATGAGCTTCAATTATTTGAAAATGTTTATGTACATCCATAACTCATTGAAACAGCTTTGAAAAGTATTATGTATTTCCCACCAAATAAATTTTAATGTTAAACTAAGCACCAACGAAATATAAAATAACGGCGATCTGTTTTCTCGTAACTATTAAATTTTTATATTGTTTTAGTTATTTAATATGCACATTTACATGTATTTTTTATTTTCAACATATATGAAATTGTTGAGTAGTTATTAAAAAATAGACTCTGCCGTACATGTCTTTTTACATATATTGTTTCAAAATGAATACACAAATTATTACTACCTTGCCCTTTACAAATACGAAGTGGCAAGTTTTTTTTTTATAAGAGGCAAATAAAAATAAGGAGCAAAGCTGTTATCTTTTTATATGATCCTCTAAATGTTGTACTTAAAATGTGAACAGTACTTTGTATTAATATAAATGTAAAAATATGAAAGTTCAGGAACAAGGTGAATCGATGTTCAAATGACAATATCTTATTAATTTATTTTACTTGCAAATGGTCTAAGTATTTTAGGATACCATACTTAAATGGTATTTGTAATATATTGGATGAAAATGTGCAGGATTAGTGTCGTTAAGTTTGGAAAAATTAAATTAATGGAGAAATTTGCGTTACATTTACTATATAATGACCTTAAAATCCTGGACACTTACATTTATCTGTATACTTTAAACTCAACTAATGTCTGATTCTCTTGAAGTGTTTGAAATAATTTAAAATGACCCTTCAAGAATGTCGATGACAATAGGTTTCAATTTTGCAAAATATAAATAGTTGAGAAAGTGCATAAGGAGTTTTACAGTGATTTTGAATGTTTGCACAAAACACCAACAGTAATATTCCTAATAAAAAAATGTTTGAACATGTACACACGAGGTGCTATAGATAAAAGTAACCTTGAGGTACTATCTTCTAAAACGATATTAATTAAATGGTTTTTTTACATGGAATGTATGAATTGTACAAAATGTTTCCTTCAGATTTTACGTATGATGTACATAAATATCAATACTATAATTTTAAATCGTTTCAATCAAACTGGATGCTCAGTTTTTGTTATTTTCTTTTACATAACCCATCATTTAAATGAGTTATTAGGAACTTTAAATATTCCATTATTACTTTCGCCTATTTATTATTTTGTCAACAGGAAACTAACACTGAGCATCTAGTTTTAGTGTACGTATCACGTGGAACTTTACTCATTATTGTTATTTTTGGTTTTTATTTCTTTTTCATATATTCTATTAGAAGAAGATTGGGAGAAAGAACTGGAAGCTGAATTGCAGGATTATGAAGTAGTAAGTGAAAATAAATCGTCAAATTCGAAAAACGACAACTGGGAGCAGGAGATAGAAGAAATGCTAGAAGAAAATGGTGATCTTAAATAACCCAGTTTTTAATGAAAACAAAGCATTCCAGTATGTAAACTTACTTATGCTTCTTGTGTAACTGCACTTCTTTAGCCAAATGTACATGTGATAAAAAGTATTTACGGGACGGTTTTTTTTAATATGCAATTCAAAATTTCGACACTTGTTATTACTTAATCGAGGAAAAATTGAAAACGATTTCTTTATAATTTCCTCCTGTCCACCATTTCGGTACTTGTTAAGTATATTGTAAGTTAAGCTATCTTATATGTTAAAGGAAATATGTTTACTATCTAGTCATATAGTCATTTATTTTTCGTAAGGTAACTTGCCGTTTTTTTTGTGATATAAATTAATAACTTGTAATGTTTAAGATGGAAGTTACATGTTTCTATATGTGTTGTGGACAAATGTAAGGCTATAATGATTCCACTAAAGTCACTGTAAAAATACCCTCATGAATATTGCCCAACATACACTAATTTTTGTTGATTGTATACATTTTATCAATTTGTTAAACACCTTTGCTATTTGTATGTACATACTCTCAATTCTGAAACTTCTTGTAACATACATATATGAAGTTTTCGTAAGGCACACTGAATTACAAACAAATAATTCAAGCCAAGCATAGAAGTAAATGCCTATATGTTGAAGCATGTTCATCCTATAATCTTATTAGTATTACAGTGCATTAAATTGTTGAATAAATGTAGCAAATGTCTACGTCATTAATTAATTAACCCTTATCTAATCAACACAATAGTCAATAATAATAGTAGGGATAATAATAGGCACTTGAGCAAAAAAATACAATTTATTATTATGTGCATTTTTTAATTTAAATACTGTTCCCTATTCATAGAAAAGCTACAAAAATATGTCGACATTATTTTATTTAAAATTTGCCCCAATCATAAGCAGAAAGTGACCAATTTCATATATTATTACTTCTTTACAAAAGAGATTTTTTCAAAAAGTTATCAAAAGTATTAAAATTTCGTATTACATTTTTTAAAACAATACCACCAATGTAAGGCACTTTTTTATTTGCAGAATACAAACGTATAATATGTAATAAAAATAATATGAAAAGTTTCAACAATGTATTTAAAGAAAACCTCTTACAATTATTTCGATGAGACCATAATTATCAGAGTAGGTAAACAAACAGTTAGTTACATAAACAAATATGTTTGTTGTTGTAAATACATTGTTGAAACTTTTTATATTATTTATCATGTTTCATCAAATATGCACCAAAACTACTTTAATAAGTATAATATATTACTTAAAATAACGATAAAAATTTATGAAACCGTCGTTAATTCGTAATTTCATAAACGCAACCCTTATCTTCATTGTTCAAGCACGTATTTAATTTATTATTTACAATTAGTTCACTACCTAAAGTATAATTGTTAAAATATGCTACCTCTATTCTAAATTTTTTTAATTTATAACCTATGCATGTGCTAATGTTACCGTAGAAAGGGAACATTTTTTCAAAATTTCTATTATGTTAGAGTAAATCAAATACTACAGGTAGTAATTAAACCAGTAGAAAACAAAATTAAAAGTAACTGTGTGTAGAAAACAAACATAGCTTAGACAATAACATGATTTTGCTACTTAACGAACCGACAGGCAACCATTTAGATTTATTAGAAATTCTTGAAACAGAAAAAAATCGAAAAGGCGAATAAATATACAATGAATGATCAATTAAATTTCGAAAACACATCCTGTTTATATATGTCATTAATATAATTACCGTTAGTCTTCACATAAAACATTTTCCTATAACTTCTATGCTTTTACACATAATCTTAGAATAGTATACATAGACCGAAACTCTAAACTTTATTTAGTACCTGAAGATTTGATAAAGGCTCAATATGCCGAAACTATTGTAAAGTATTGTTAAATACAGCGAATATTTATTTATATGTTAAAATACTTTTAATATAATTGTCTTACACTGATGAAGGCAACTATTGTATTATAACATTTCGCTAGAGTATACAACTACCTTTAGAAAGTAGTCACTTAATTTTTTCAGGGCAATTAAATTCTATGTATGAAATTTAAATAAGGTTGGTGCTAACCGTAAACAATTATGAACCAATTTTATAAACTCTTACTTCTCCGCAAACAGGATTTTCAAAGTGAAGTTATCAAAATCCTTTAAACAAGTAACAAGGAATAATAATCAAGATGTTAGGTTAATTTAAAGCAACGTCGAATTTAATAAACATGAAACGATGAGATGACAATTTTATAGACTCAATGAACATGGGAACAATGCCTTGACTAGACTCGACTATGACACCTCTTAATACTTAAGACGACAATACAAGATTTGCTTGATGACTGGTTGACTTGTCCTTTTGTCTCCAGTTACAACCACGTTACAACCTAGCTGGTTAAGTTGGGCTAGTTACTATGATCAGTTCTATGATTATATAACTACTGTAACTACTATTCCATAGGTAAACTTAACCTATTTTTTTACATATCATTGTTTCTATATCTTGACAATTACATATACATAACATTTTCAAGCGTCTATGGTTTTTCTCTTTTCACTTGCGACGATCTATGGTCTCAAAACTATTCATAGAAACTATTCTTCGTAGGTTTCGCTCGACGATGACAAAGACGGAAGCCACCTCGCCATTTTATTTTAGTATTATACTTACTTTTCGTCGATGCCTGTTGTTAATTTATTTGGTGTTTTGTTTATTTAATAGTGTAGTTAATTCGTTTTTATTGAGTTTAATTCTAACTCTATTGAAAACGCGAACCTTCTACTATGATATTTTTCTTACTATAATTTTCACTTCAGACGATTATCCAATCAAATAAGGTAAGAATACTTACAATAATTTATGTATTTGATATATACGAAGAAAACGATTCGGCATTTTTGAATAATCCCATAAAATTTTAATTGTATAGGAACATTACAAGAACTAGTTGCCATGTCTTACGAACCATTGGTCACACATCGATCCTCTTTCATTCCAAGATGTAGCAGTACCTGAAGGAAGCATAAAAGTGCCTTTTTGGACTGGAAACAGTGGCAGTGTGTTGGTGTTATAAAGAGAAGGATTTATGACGATGAATTGGTAAGTAACAACATTAATTAAGGATAGTGGTTGCAAAATTTTCATTGAATTATCCCAGAAAGTTCAACGTCTTAGAACATTTGTAACCTACAAAAGTGTAAAATGCAGAATTTAAGTACAGCTAGAGCAACGTTATTTTCCAGCAGTGTTAAAGTTATATGTTATATGTATCTAATTATAATATAAATTAGTTAATATTAATGTAAGTGATTCCACATCTCTATTTTGTAATTTTACTGTTTTGCTTGTCTTTAGGTGTGTTTCTGTTTTATTTTGTTTATTCAATAGTGTAGTTAATTTGTTTTTCTTTGCCGTTTCTGTAGATTGGTCGACCAATGAGAGAGCACTGCAGTACAATGGTGTCGTTTTTCCTGGACTTGTTTCCTGTTAACATCTTCACTTTGAAGTAATATGCAGATGCCTTTTGATTGATTCAAGTGAGAACACCTGGATATCACTGAAACAAATTGTCTGCAGTGGTATCTATCTTTGGATTTAGTGTGCTTTTCACACTTGTTAACTTTGGAACGTGACATTCTACAGTTAATTAAGGTGAGAATACATGATATTACTAATATTAATTACTCGATATTAATCTGTTACCACCGTATCTGTTTCAGGTCGCCGTTGGAGAAGACAAAGAAGACCGTAGTTAGAATTTTTCTTTATTTTATTTTGCACGTACTCAGTTCATTTTATTTGAATTAATATTTAATTGTGCATGCTATTTAGTTGATCATATTTTATTATGCATGTTTTTAGCTCATTTAGTTAAATTCATCTTTTATTTTGTACGTTATTTAGTTTATTTTATTTGAATTCGTTTTTATTTTGTATGTTTTTATTTTTTTATGTATTTTGCATGTCTCTTGCTTACCTCTTCGCTTTGCTTACTGCACATTCTCGCTATTCCGCTTCGCATTTACACTACGTCTTCTACATGATTCAACGTTTCGTTATCGTGTTCAATTCTCTTCTCAGCTTTGTGGGCCTAGGGAGGGCCTCCCCGAACGAATCCCCTTAGCCTTAGCTTTTTAGTTGTTCTTTTAAGGTACCTTAGGTACCTTAACGCGAGTCTACCCTAACGTTACTTCATTTCAGACGGGGTACAGTGGGTTATCTGGAATAGGAGGATTAGCCGACTGCCCAGCTTATTTCGTCGAAATCTGTCCGAACTTTTCTACCAATCTATTAGTCTTTGTCGTTAGTCCTGCTAATGCTCTATTCGCTTTCAGATAAAATGGTGTTTCCTAAGAAGACTGAAGACATCGTATTTCTTTCTTTTTGTTGTATTTCCTTTGTTTTCTTGTATTTCTCTTACAGGTATTTTGTTTTTTTACTTTATAAACTGTTATATTAATGTAATCGTAATTTAATCTGATAATTAGCTTTTCCAAATTCAGTTTTTGCCATAATTGTTCAAACCAAATTCAATTTTATTAGTAATTTTTTTCATTAGAAGTAATTTGGGTGGATAGGGTGGCTATAAGGGGAGATGCGGAGGCCACAGAGTGTAAGGGGGCTTTTTTGACCCTAATTTAATATTGTAATATTGTTATAACTGTCTATAAAGCATTAAAGTTAAGGAATTATAGCATATAATTCCAGTAAATTCTTCTCAATTTGTATTAAAAATGTATTTGAGATTAATTAAACTATTTGTGTATTGATTCCTAATTAAGCTTTGCTGTATCCAATATATATTGTAATGAATAAATTCGTTAATTAATGTTATTATGTTAAAATATACAAGATTTCATAATAGTGTTGTGTTAATTTAAAAGAAAATTTCAATAAATGTGTTACGATTAGAAATGTTTTATTTCCTCATTAATTAACAATTTAATTTAAATAAATTGTACTGATAAAAGTACTGAATTAGTATTGGCAGTTAAAGAATTTTGGCATCACACAAGAAATTAACTTTATTTGGTTAAACTGATCTAACGCAACTTACGCTCTCCTAATTTAAAATTAATGAATTTTGTAAAATCTAAGAGTTGTTGATCAAACCCTTGCATATTAAGAAATTAATTTAATTTTGTAAAATTACCCTTTATCAACTGATACTCTCTTAATACAAAAACAGAAAATTTAGACCATTTTCATATTTTTTGTTTGTCACGGTATTTGTTGATCAGACCTTGTATATAAAGCAAAACAAATTTTCTGTAAAATTTGAATATTTGTATCAGGAGAGCATAAGTGGCATCTGTAATTTTTTGTCAAAATATTTGTAGATTGGACTTTGTATGGGTCTCGTGTTTAAAAATTTAGATTCCTGTAGTAAGTTTTGTTATTCTCCGATAGATGCTCATTACAGATTTCTTTAGCGAAAAATAAAATGTTTCAAATTAATCGTTAGATGGACTTTCCACCAACATTTTTTGGTTTATGAAATTCAAATTATTCGTTTGAACAATTAAAACAATTTTAACGTTTACAGATATATTTATTGATACTATTATTGGGAACAAATCATTTATTACATTATTTATTCATATACATGTTAGTACAACACTAATAAACAGTATTAATACATTTCAACAAGATCTTACTACAATTACAACAAATTTCCACAATATATTTGTTATAAACTGCTATGTTAATATTACAAGTGTTTTAGGTTTGGCAAGGCTTCCTAAGGCTCTGGGGCCTCCTCACCTCCATAGCTGAAAAGTGAAGATGTTAACAGGAAACAAGTCCAGGAAAAATGACACCATTGTACTTCAGTGCTCCCTTATTGGTTGGTCAATCTACAGAAACGGCGAAGAAAAACAAATTAAATACACTATTAAATAAACAAAATAAATATTTAAAAAAACACCTAAAGGTAAGTAAACCAGTAAAATTACAAAATAGAGACATGGAATCACTTACTTTAATATTAACTAATTTATATTATAATTAGATACATATAACATACAACTTTAACACTTCTGGAAAATAACGTTGCTCTAGCTGTACTTAAATTCTGCATTTTACATTTTTGTAGGTTACAAATGTCTAAGAAGTTGAACTTTCTGGGACAATTTAAGGAAAATTTCGCAACTACTATTTTTAATTAATGTTGTTACTTACCAATTCATCGTCATAAATCCTTCTCTTTATAACACCAACACACTGCCACTGTTTCCAGTCCAAAAAGGCACTTTTATGCTTCCTTCAGGTACTGCTACATCTTGGAATGAAAGAGGATCGACGTGTGACCAATGGTTCCTAAGACATGGCATTCAGTTCTTATAACGTTCCTATACAATAAAAATTTTATGGGAGTATAAAAAACACTTAATCTAACCATCCCTGGCAGAAAACGTGCATAATGTAAATGTTCAAGTAATGCCGAATCGTCCTCTTCGTGGATATCAAATACCTACATTATTGCAAGAATTGTACCTTGGATTGAACAATCGTCCGAAGTGAAAATTACCATAATAGACGATTCGCGATTTCAATAGTTAGAATTACACTAATTGTTCAACAAAAATGTCAGTAAGAAAAAAATAACCGAACTAAATTAAAATCAATTAAAAAAAGTAACATGCTAACACATACTTCTCTTTTAATTAAATTCAGCATTCGGCTATATTCCTTGCTCCTCCGTGTGTGACGGCTAGACATTTCTATGGCTGTACACATAGATCTTGTAGATTATTATCTGTGGTTGTAAACTATCGCAAACTAACGTTTTTAATTTTTTGTTTCTAACCTATGTTAGTTGTAGGTTATGTTTGAAGACTTGGCAGTTAAATTAGAATTTGATTTTTATTTTAATTATCAAAAGAAATGATTTGCATATTTAATTAAATTAGTGCATGTGCACAAATTTTAAATGGAGATTAGGCCGTAACTATTGTATGTATTGCTTAAGACGTAGTGTAATTTATTTACTTTTAGTCACTGGAAGAAGATCTGGCTCTCTTTGAACGGAGAGAGCCCGTATATAACACCCAAAGATGTGAAAACTATTTTAGATATAACAGGAGAAAATTTATTAGAAGGCATAACATTTTATAAAAGTCATTCACCTGAGCTATATTTGAAATGGAAATCTTCAACTGTAAAAGAAACCAACGATGTAGTGGAGACTTTTATAAAAAGTATTTCGCTGAACTTTGTGAGTAATTCATTTACGAGATTTGTGGAGAGTTTGTGTTATGTATTAATCTTATTATTAACATTACTTGGATTAACTTTTTTTACAGAATATAAATGCAGATGCTGCATGGATTATGTTTTGCAACTATTTAATGTATGAATATTACGGAAAATTTGAAGACATTAATGATAACTTTCGATCAGAAATATTTTGTCAAGGTTTACTCAATTCTGTTTGGAAATTTTATAATTCTGAACGAATGTTTCTTATTAAGATTTTGCGATATATAATAGAGAAAAGTAAAACAGATAGTGTTTACAAAAATGAATTTACAAAATTCATAGATGAGAAAACTGTAACTGTAATACGTAGTTGTCTTTTAAGACAACTGGACTTTTTAATTCAAGAAAGAACCGAATGTAGTACAGAAAAATATTTATTTTATGATGAATGGTTTGATAGAAATTATAGAGAACAGCTTGAAATTATGATTACCATATTGACAACAAGCTACTGTGAAAAATTTAGTGACAATGATTTAAAAAGTTTGTTTGGTTTATTTCAAAGGCAGAATATTGGGGATACTAATTTAAAAGAAAAAAATGTTTCTGAAAATTTTACCACATTAGGAAGTATAAAATGTGTACAAAATGCAATGATAGTAGTAGCAGTTCAGGAGTGGTGGTATGTCTTTTCTTGTATCTCTAAAAAATGTATATTTTGATTGCTTAACTATATAAGAAAGATTTGTTTTCTGATTTCTTCTTTTAGGAGTGATAAAAAGTTATGGTTACATTTGGGAGATTATATGAAAGAAATGATTTCCTATGTTTACCAGGATACAGACTATGCAAATATAAACTTAATTTATTCTGTGTTACTTGTGATTTTACAAAATTCAACAAGTAGTCATGGATGGAAAATGGAAGAATATCAAAAATACTTAGAATTTGCAATAGAAAATAAAGCTTTTAGAATTCTGTATTATATCCTGAGTAATCCCGTTCTTCAGGTATATCTATATTTACTTGTTTATGTAAAAAGACTAATTCATGTTAACTTTAGAGTCCCCTAGTTCTACAACAATTACGTCAAGCTTGTTGTTGTTACATGGAAGTAGTTTGTTTCTATTTTAACACAGATGATCTAATTTACACTGAAGATGCTTCTGTCTTAGTTCTTTGCGAGCTGTTGAAAGAACGTTACATCGTGGATTCGATAATTGGGGAAAAATTACCTGCATTAAAAACATTATACAAATGTGCTGTGAGAATGTTCCCTTTCGACTTTGAACCTTTAACACAGATCTCGAAAGCTATAGCAACGCATTCAGATTATGTTAAGAAAGTACGTAGATTATCTAACATTCAGCTAACAGTATTTATTTCATTTTCTTTTCTTAAAATTTGCAGGTAATACATGATTTAGAAAATTTAGGGGGTTTCACAGAAATATATTCCACGAAAAAAACCGAAGTAGAAACGCATATTCTTTCAAATGAATATCGACCATTTGATAATGACACTTTAATAATTGATAATGGAACTCCTGTTATTATCTGGAAGGGTTTACAAAGAAGTTATGTTACTTTCAAAGTCAAATACAGTTATTTTGTTATTCTTCAAAGACTTTTGGATATATTTGTGAGAAGTATAGAGCAACAAAGCTCCATTAACTTAGAGCTATTGGATAAAATACTTTTGGGTTTTGCACTTTTCAAAGATTTAGCACAGTATGACTTGAAGAGTACAATTGAAAATTTTAATATTGAGGGTTGTCTTATGTACATAAATCAATTAATAATTAACTCCTGGAAACCTGTCTATGACGACCCACATGTTGTTAAGCTTTGCTTTAAGCTTTGTTTGGTTGTGATGGAATACAAAAGCAAAGATACAATTGACTTTTTAATTGAACGTAATTATCTACCAAAACCCGCATTTAAAAGTAATAGTTTAATTGATTTATTAACTAGTAATTTGTATCAAGAAGCGAAAGTCACAAAAGCTATTTCTAAAGGAAATTTTAGTTCAGATGTTATTGAAATAGTGGAACTCTATGTAGATTTTGTACAACTCATTTTAAATGTAAGAGGGCACATACCACTGTGGCTAAATCTAAATTTGTTTTGAGTATATCGTTTTTTTTTTTTTTGTTAGACAAAGTATTCAGAAAGGATACAAGCAACTGGTCTAGTTTTTGTGCTCCTTCACATTTACCCAAAACTGACGGCCACAAATTTTGAGGGAAACTGGAAATTTTTGCAGGTTATCAATAAGTGTCTGAAATTACTTATATTTATTCTGGAGGAGAATTTAAAACCTAGGAAGGAGAAAAATTCGATTTATGATAAACTAGTTCAAGTTATGGTCGAGTCAGATACGATTTTAAAATCGATTGTGCGAATTTTTGCAGTTAGTAATGCTGCCGTACAAGAAGAAATGGAAAAAGAAACAAATTGGGAAAACGGACAAAGCGTCATCTACCTCGCATGCATTAAAAATTCTTTAATTGCAACAAAACTTTTTCTTACATCACTCAACGTCAACTGTGAAGAAAATCAGCAAAGTGCAGTAACACGAAAAATGTGCCAAATTCAGTACCAGAAGAACAACATTGTTAAAATTCTATCCACCTATCTAAACTATTCGTTTGATATAATCGTTCCAAAAATTGTGTGCAGGATTATTCACTGCCTTGCACAGGTGTGTTTATTCATTTAATTATTATTCAAAACTAGCAAACTTTACAATAAATAATTCTTTTAGAATGGAAAGTTACTTGTTTATGCAATGCTTGAAGCGGACCATCATCAAGTAAATGCCATGTTTCTAGATAGATTAAGAGATCCATTATATGACGAAGATACCAAAGTTGCGATCGTTGAGCTTGTGGCAACGTGCGTCGAATCACAATTTGGGATGACGGCAGCTTTTTTCAACATATTTGATGTTCAGAAACAAAATAAAACTAAACCACGTCCCCATATGTATGGAGAGAACATAGCGAATTTTATGATAGAGTATCTTAATAACATTAAAAACGTAAGTGTATCATTAGTGCAGTTAATGCGTTGAATAACATCGTTTTTGTTGCAGTCACTAGAATATTTAAATAACCCTTTACAAAACGCAATATTACACCTATTTTACAAACTGTGGATGAATAAAAAATCATATTTAATCTCGTCTATAACTCAAAAAGAGGAATTTTGGTCATTACTCATAGATCCGTTATTTCACGATTTCAAATTCAACGCAGAGACTTATATGAAAATATTTGCAATAATAACAGTAGAACTGTATTCCTGGAGAAGCGCTATTGAAAAAAATAGAGATGTAAAAGAGACTACAAGCGATATGAGCATTTCTACTGTTTATTCGGATGAATTTCGAAAATTTGAAGAACCCGTATCGGAGTCAGAGGACGACGTTTTAAGTAAATTAAAAGCAAAAGAAAATCTAAAAAAAGAAATTTTAAAATTGCTCACCTATAAAAATGGTTATGTTGAGAAGTGGATAAAATTCATGCAATCAAGAATGGAAAGTAAAGTAAAACTTGACTATGATGTTGACGCGTTGTGTTTACTCAGGGCATGGAAAAATTTTCTGATTATGACCAAAAAGATCATTCCTGATGTATTAAACGAACAACCTAAAACAATTGAATTAACAAAAACGAATTGTTTGAATGGATTGCTACATTATCTTACAAATAATCCTACAGAACCAAGAATTTTAAACGACTATACCGAACTTTTATTACTTATGGTGTCACATTATTCATTTAGTAGTGAATCTAATATACATCACGACTTTGAAAAGCTAATAAATATACTTGGCTGTCTTACTAATTACTATGCAGACATAAAAAGACCAGTGAAAGAATCAATATTAACTATTGTATGTCACATAATAGAACAACATTCGTCGTTTTTTGTGACGAATCCTACAAATACTGCGAAATTATTGGACATATTTTGTAGACTATTTACTTCTGAGTATGAATATTTAATGGTTGATTTAACATCAAAACCAAACAAAGAAATACAGCACGTTGAAGTTAGTTACGAGAAACATATTGCTTGGAACTTGCTTCTTTCGATTATTAATAGATTTCTAAATCTTAAGAATATTGATCAGCATTTGTATTACTTTAAAAATTTCCAAATTTTACCTAGCCTTCTTAAATCGATAGAATACTTTGTTAATGATTGTAATCTGTTAAAACTTGCTAAGGTCACAGTAAAGTGCTTGGTTAATTATGCAAAGTCTCCACTTGCTGAACACTTTCTAATGTTCGATTTAAATGATTTTTACGAGTCGGTTCGACCTCCTAAACAGTATATAAGTATTGCCATAAAACCATCGGTAAGTACTTGTAAGTAAATATTAATGATTCAGAAACTAGAGTATAATTATTTTTTTAGACTGATGATGTTCCATGGTACTTGAAGGAGTTTTGGATCATTTATGCATTCCTTCTCAATTTGTTTCACATTTTACAAGTCAAATTTGGCTTTTTAATGTTGGAATATAGTTTATCATTCATGCATTTGTACGACGATATACTCAAGTATCTCGCAGGTTTAATGAAGTTAACAACTGATACAACAGCATTACAATTAACTTGCTCATGTCTCAAATTCTTTGAGGCAATATTCCAATTTAAAGGAAAGTGGTGGTTTCAAAATCAACAATCATTTAACTCCATACTCGTAAGATGTGAGTATTTTTATAAACATTATTTATTAATCTACTTAATCCTTAGAATTCAATCAAGGAAACTCTTAACATAAGTGTTGGAATTATTTTAAGACCAAATATTCTGGTTTTCAAGGCAGAGGGGAATCAGTACCTCAAACTAAATAAAATAGAAACAGTCCCTGAATATGAACTTATTAAACTTGTTGATATGTAAGTTTCTTTATAAATATGTAATTTAGGTACTGATTTATAATTTTTAAGGCATATTCAAATAATTTCCTGGTGTCTACGATGCCTTTTAAGATGTAGCCCTGATTTGATCGAAATTTTACATCCTATTAAAACAGGTAGGATATTTTTTGATTTGGTGGAACATGATTATAGAGTTCCAAAATTAATCCTTGAGAATCCTCAAACTCTCAATTATGGAACTCTTCTTTGTACCATGCACTTCTTGTGCAAAACTTTAATACAGGTAATATCAAATTACTTTATTATTTTTCTCTCTACTAATCGTTCTTATTTTTAGATAGCACAGCACAGTAATCATTGCGTAATACTTCGTAAAAAACGGGTTGCAAGGTTCAAAGGATTTAATATCTTAGGAAGTGACAGCGAAACGTGCTTGACAGATTTCAGAAGAGAAGATAGGGACGATAATATAGAAACAAGAGATGCATATTTTGGGAGAGATGCAAGTGAACTCTTTCTGTCACCTGAAGCCCTCCATGCCACACAAAGATTTGTAACGTCTGGAGTCTGTGGCATGTCTGTTCCTTGGCTTGTTTCCCTAGATTCCAAACTGGTCGCTTACACATTAGAAATATTAACCACATTTTTGGCGCAGCAGATATTCATTTCATTACAAGATCCCTCTACTTTAGATCGCCAACAGTTACAGTTTATTAAAAGGGAACTTTGTTCAGAGCTTGGGTTTTTTCACGAGTTTATAAGAAATCGTGTTGCTTATTTGTATGATTATACCGTTCAAGGCAGTCATGTCTTTAGATCATTTGCCGGAAAATCTTGGAATGAAATTGAAAAAATTATGCCAGATTTATACCCTGCACATTCAAAATATTGGGGTGTTCAGAAAATGGAACCGGTAGACACTATTAGTGTTTATTCAAAATTAATGGTTGAAGATACGCAAAAAAGTATCAATAACGCTCCTTTTCTTGTCGAAGAGGACTATTTACTTTTTATTTCTCATTGGTTTATAAATATGTGTTTATTGACTCACTGAACTTTTTCATAAACTATACCTACTGATTCTGAGGCGACAATAAACTGATTTGTAACATTTTAAAATAAAATAAATAGATTTATTTCTTAGCTTTTTCCTTCTTTTCAGGAATATAATTACGAGTATATTAATTTATTGAAAAACATATAATGTACATGTAATTCGGGACAGTTTTTCTTATTAACTAACTCATTAGAAAACATATTATTTATTGGAATGTTAGAAAAAAATAGTAAATAGTAAATAATCAAAGTATAATCTATTTAGGAAGCACATTTAAAATGGCCTAGTAAACAGATTGCATTTATCATTGCAAAAATAAAAATAAATCCCTATTTTCTTATGACTGCTTTGTTATTATAATCGATAGTAGTTAAAAATAAAATGAAAAATATTTAATAAATTATTAAATATATAGTTGCATAAATATGTGCACATATATTCACCATATATTAACACATGTACGTTCATTATTTATAAGATTAACCAAATAGATAAACAAGTAGGTATTAATAGTTATTATGATATAAGTATGACTAGGAAGAAATACGTAAATAAATAGTAAGTACGATAAGTGTAAATAAGGCACTACACACCATTTAAATAAAAAAAGTTCTAACAAATCCTTTTCAAAAAGCACACCAAACTATAAATTGATATTTTGACAGTCATTTCAGCACATTTAATTTTTTGTCACTTAAAAGTTCCGTTTTGTCTTTTATTTACATTTATATTTATTAAACTACAAACACGCGTGACTGCTCAATTTTTTTTAATTTTGATTTTTATTTAATCAGCCCTCTATATAAAAAAAATATATAAGTAGCAGCCTTTACGTGTCATGATAATTATTTTTTAAACTTCAATAATTTCAATAAAATTACCGTAACTTTTAATAAACTAATAACTAACAAACACTCTCTGAAAGTTGAAAAAATCAACCTTTTCAACTTTTGTACACATTTTAGCCTCGGTGACACCCATAATCATTCTTGTTTTTTTTTAATATTTAAAATTTACAGTGAAAACGATAGAATATAAAAAATAATATTAGCATTATCTACATAAAATAATTTCTTTACGGTAATAAATACGTAGTTCTTGTCTTTCTTGTTTAAAAATAATTTTTGTGCTTGCAAGATATTCAATAAGAGACCGATATTTAGGATTGAATTAGAAAAAAGAGGTGAGTATGGAATGTTACTATTATAGAGAAAAAAGGAATACTGTTTCGTTTTTTCTTTTGATTAAAAATATAAAAATTTTGATTGGTCCTTAGCTCAGAAAGCCTAGTTAATGCCTACGATCGATTTTTTTTGACTTTATGAATTCTTAATAGATATAATGATTTAAACAAAAAATATAATTTTAATTTATGTTAGTTCCTATGTTGATTGACTGCAACATTTTCCAAATAGCTATCTGATCATGTGACGAAATTCATCCAGTTCATAAATACTAGTGGACAACCTTTCAAATAAAATTAAAAAAAAGATGACTTCCTACATCAAAATAGAAAAAAATAATTTATGTTAATTACCTTCCAATTGCGTTGACAAGTGAGACAATTTCCGTTCTCTTCAGTTGAAACTGCTTTTTATTTTTATTTCCTGTATGTAGAGCTGCATTGTGATCAAATTGTCCAGAAAAAAGGATTTTTAAGGCCGTCCCAAGACCCTGTGTCTAAAAAATTGTAGATGTTAGGGTTATACTTTCTTTTTTTAGCATGTAAGTTCATAAATAGGTATTAACTTGATTTACCTGTAATTTTCCCCAAAGTTTACATTTATCACATCCTACACAGTCCATGATTCTTGTGATGTTTCTAAAATGTTGTTTAAATTCATATTTGAGTTTATCAGCTTCCCTTCCACCATTGAACATTGTACTTTCATTGAAATGCTGGGGAAATTGCCTGACTACATTTAACAAGTCTTTGACAGCTAGCTGAGTGTCCCAGTCTTGTGTTTCGTTGCCTAAAAACCCATGTCATTGTTTCCATCCTAAAATATAATCCTTTTCAAGAGGAAGAAGGACATTAGGACATAAGGGTAAGGATCAATGGAGGCAACTAAAAAAACTTCTCTTACCAGTATAATATTCTTCTCTTTCTAAGTATGGAGATGCTTTAGCTAAAGCCCTCAATTCCAAGAGGTATACAAAATACAAATTTCGAAGCCAGTTAGGTCCCTCACCATTAGTGTTTTCTGGGATGAATCGGCGTATAAATTCTTTTATATTTGGACCCCATTCTCCTTCAGGATTGGTTAAACCTAAATAATTCAATTTATTTCTTTAGTAAGTATATACTACTAAAAAAATAACCTTACTTATTCCACGTTGGTCAAAAAGAAGATATTTTGCACACAAATGGATATTAATACTAGTATGAAGTCCTGAAATTGCTCTATAAAATGCCCTTTCTTCTAAACACATGCCATTGAGCATATGGCCTGTTATGTAAGGTATTAAGGTTCTAGCAGGCCTAGAATTTTTTTTTACTAATGATAATAACAAATCATAATACTGATATGTAATAAATAGAATGTGTTCAATTATATCTAACCTAAAGCAGTTTTCCAAGTATATGCTGTTCCATATTCGATGTGCTGATCTACCTTTATAACCTGTAAACCTTTCTGGATTTAACAATAAATCAACATATTCAGCATCATTATCGCTTTCATTGATATCACAAAAATTATCTTGAGCCTCATCATAGGCTTTCCATAAAGCAAACTCTTCATGGGCTTTTGCACTTAAAGTTTTATTTAAAAAACCCAGTTCATTGTTATGGTCACATTCTGCATCTTTTTTATACTAAAAAGAAACTGCTTTCAACAAAAACAAATACTAGTTGTTAACCTTAGTTAAAATAATAAAACATCTGCTTGCTTTGTGCTAGTGTTTCTATGTGATAAAGTTGCACTGATTAGAAATTACTTATCAATTTCAATATCATTTAATGACTGGATTAGTGCATCATATTCAGAAATATTTGCAAATATGACAAATTTAATGAAACATTTCTATACCTTACTCAATGTACATGGTTTCTAAAGGTGTTTCAAATTTAAACTTGCAGACAAACTAATAACATCAAACATAAACTGTTCAGTCCTTGATCAGATCAAACATTAAATTTCTTCACAAAGAAAGCGTAAAATTACCTTATCAGCAGGTAATTCCTTATTTAAAGGAGTAAGTATGGGATCTCCCTTAAGTCCTTCGGGTATTTCATTATCATTACATGCTTCCACATGGCAATATTTCATAGCACACTGACTATCATCTGCCCAGAATGGGCATGGTCGTTTTAAGTTTACTTTATAAAATCTAAAGTAATCTTTTGTCAATAAGCTTCTCAATCTAGGGTATACTTTCACATTATTAAAATGATCCACTGTATCTACATTACAGGAACAATCATCTATGCGTCCCTTCAACTTAAAAATAAAATATAAACTTATATATAAATTCATTAAAACGTATTAATTTAAAAAAATGTCACCTAATAAAAAAGATTAAAATACCTGACAAAAGCAATATTCATCTTCAGTTGGTCCAAAATAAGCAAATGTACTGCTTATCCCAAACAAAAGATAGAGCAACTGTGATATATTCTTCGAGTACAGCATTCCTTATATTATAATGTTACATACTCTTTTAATAATCTATTTCTGTCATAATAATTTCAAAGCCCATATTCTTATATATAAAACATACGTGATAACCATCACATACGAGTATTTCCAGAATTACAAGTGCAAGGTACACGTATCATACGCTGATTGCTCTTCCATAATACCTTTTTTTTGCTTCTGTCAATGTTAAAAATATTGCAAACCTGACAAAAATAAAAATAGTAGCAATCATAGATAAGATACATAATGGATCGGAAATGCTGGAATATACTTTTTACATAAATATGTCAATATTTCCTTCGTGTATCATTATTTTAATCCTATAAATACTAATTTACGAACGCGATATATTAATTATTGTAATCAAATAAACTAACGTTTTAGGTTACGATTGCTGCTACCATAGATTGCCTCCTATAGTTTGCAGCCTATCATTTCAGTACGTCTGGGGAAAAATTTAAGCGCAATTTTCAAAAATGAATAAAATAAATGGATTTGTTAATTGGTTAAAAAAAGATGTATTTTTTTATTAAAACGTCCTTTTCGTTTTACACGTCAAACGTAAGATGTTCCTTAATTCTAATTCGTCATTATTACCTAATTTTAAGATCGCTAAAATTCGAAGTGGACAAAGAAATACATCGTAAATAAAAAAATTATAATAAAAACCAAATAACGATCTTTACAACATTATTTAAAAATAAAATTAAGAACGTTATTTAATATTTCAATTGTACTAAAGGAAAAGTACTTAAAAATTGTGATGCAACGAAGAGAAAACACGTAAGTAAAATTAATTATGGAAAATAAGCGTATTCTTTTTAAACTTATTTAATTAAATGGAACGATTTGAACGAATACCTATGTAGTACATATTAACACATTATTTGTTTCCTAATACGGGAATAAACTTTTTACAAGTTTTATAAAATTACATACTTAATAGCATTTCAGATTGAATAATCTACAGAAACAATTTTAAATCCGTTATGTATAAATCGTATGGCCATGAAATGGGAAATCAATAAGATTACACAAAAACGTGATAGCAATTAAAAAATTAATAAATGTTGGGTATTACAAAATACCATACATGGATGATAATTAAAAGAAAAGTAATTTTCGCAACGTCCCTTATACTATAAATTGGTTTAATTTATTCAAAGGACAGTCTAATAAAATTAATAATAAATTACGATAAACATGGCATTAGGAAAAAGGTTGTCATCACGTGTAATTTGCCTAATCAAGTACGTTTCCTTTTAAAATATTTTTTCAAATGCTGCTGCCATGATGCATCTAAATTAATTATGTACAAATTAGGAGAAAATGAAAATAAATACTTATTACTAACATTTGATCGTCCGTCGATAAAAAACTTAATTTTAAAACAAACGAGCAGCAAATTAATCATTCCAGTGCTATATACAACGAAGTTGAAATATAAATTAAGAATCCGCTTTCAAATATTATTATCTATTAATAAATCACCAGTAACACGTACGTGCTAAAAAGTATTAAGTCGATCGCTTTTATTTTAATGTTAAACCTGACGATGTCTTAAAACAATTGTCGGCATTTCTGATATTGCCACATTATTACCAGGAGTCATATAATCTCCAATCATTAGATTTGGACTTACTGGGTAATTTGTCATTACTATCGGCTGCTAAAATATTAAACATCTTTAGTTTCATAAGAAAATATTAACGTAAATAATTATGTACACCCAACTCTATTTTCACACACATATATATATATATATATATTAATTTCAAACCACCAAACACATTGTTATAATCCTTACATTTCCAAAATCACAGAAACAGAAATGTTTAAATTTTAGATGTTTAATGTTCAAATTAAAATAAAATTCCAATATATCAATCAAAAGATTCTGACACGAATTTTCGAATTGGGTGTATTGTATATGTTTACATATTTTACCTGAGGAGCATTCGACGTGGAGAATAAAGAGGGTGAAATAGCTCCACCAATAAGTTGAGCAGTATGTGTAGATGTTGGACTTGCAGCTACCCTTCCTCTTCCTGTGCTCGAAATGCACCCTGGATGAATATTGGGCTGTTCTCCTTCTAAAAAAGAAAAAAAAAACAGCAATATAACAACAATAATAATATACATATTTATTTAAAATCTCTTAAAACTAAAACTTCAATTTCTTACTCCTCTGATTACATTCAGTCATCAATCTTACTCTGCTTTACACACTATCATTCTGAGCCTTATATTACAGTTAGACTTGCTTTCTCTTTTATCCTTGCCTCTACTATTTTAAAAGTACTCAAACGTTTACTGCTTCTTTGCAGCATTACAAGTGAGACAGCACTCCTTTTCACGCTTCACATAATCTATATATCCATATACCCTTTTCTTAAAGCCCTTCCTACATTGCCGCATCCTTACTCTGGCCCATATGTCTTAATATTCTCCATTTTTAATAAAATTATTTAATACTTTGTACCCTTTATTTGCGATATTAAGTCTCAATTTAAACTATTATACGTATAAATTTCTATTGTTTTCCGTTCTTTATTTTACCTCTCTACTCCACTCATCCTTCATCCCCTCCCGCATATGTTAATTTACCTTCTCCGTCTCCCCTAACCTACCATTATGTAGTATTATAGCTAATTCCTCACTCATCTGTTTCAAACTCTTACCATTCTTATTTATGATATATCTTAAGACTTTTTAACTCTATGTATCATTCCTTCTTCAACCAGTCCACTGCATATCTGTACATTCCCCACTCTTGCATTCACGTCCCCACACAAGAATATCGCTTCACATTCATTCGTGTTTTCTTCTATGTTTTTCTTATTATATGTATAATTAGCTTTGGGTTGCTGCCATATTGTAAAAAAAAGAAAAAAAAAAACAAAAAGAAAAAGAAAAAATTAACACTCTCACTTTTTACCATAGATGTTTTATTGTATATGGTAATAATACTGAGACTCTGTTTGAATCTAATCAAAGGTAAGTACTTCCCACTTTTCCTTGCACTCTCTTTCCATTATAGTTTTCTTTAAGCCCAACAATTTGTCTTCAGGAAAGCCTCCTCTTACAATTACTTTTCTTGACCGCACTTTTTGACCACTATTTAAACTTTGCACTTTGTCCACATATTGCTTTTTTTGGTTTTCACTTCTAACAATGTTTCTTGGAGAAGCACTATATTATACTTTTTTAAAAACTAACTTATATCTTGAAACTCCTTGCCTGCATGAGTATTCTAAATTATCACATTGCACTTGCTTTCTTTATCTGATAACACTTCTTTCGTAAAAGGGTTGTTTCACTAGACTGGCCTCCTTTTCATTGAACTTCATACACTCCTTGTTTGTGTTTAACTTTACATATCCTACCTTAATATTATCATCGCTCTGTCTGTGTTATTTAGCAATGTTCCTTAGCCATTGCTTAAGCCCAATTTTCCTCTTTGTATGATCCTCCTCATCAATTCATATACAATTAGTACCTTTGAAATCTTTTTTCTTACATTACTTTCATTTTTCACTTTTCGATTGAAGTCTTATACTTGCTTCCTATTCCTTGGTTTTGAACTTTTTTATCGTCATTTTGGCTAGTTCTTCTTTAGTTATCAGTGCTTCGGAGTCGTTACATTTTGTTACAATATTTTTCTTTCTCTCTTCATTCCTGTAATTTCTATTTTTAATGATAAATTGCAAGTTGTAGACCCATTTACTTCATTTTCTTCTGCATTTTTCTGGTACTTGTCCTCGGTATACAAGTCTAACTACCTCTTACTATCATTCTCTTCACATGAAACCTTTATCTTCTCTCTTTGTGATCTTTGGTTCTCTTCACTTTGCTGAAAAACACCTATCACCTCACTAAACGTTTGTTCATTACGTCTCGTTTCATTGTTTATCATTATACATTCTCTTTCTCTTCAACTCTTGTTTCTAACATGTAAATCTTCTTTTGCATTTCTTTCTTCTCACTCACCTATTTTTCATTTTTCATTTGGCTGACAATGGCAACGACACTGGGAAACTGTCAACTGGTAAAAAATAAAAATATATATATACCTAATGCCATCAGGTTGTTATTTAATGTAGTACTAATCGCAGTCTGTGTAGTATCCATAGACACCTCTCCCAGCCCATTTACTTGCATCCCATTTACCATATTAACAGCTAAAAAAAATTAAATAGGAATTAAAAAAAGCAGTTCTGGTTCTTGAAGGATTATTGTTCCTCAGCATTTCATAAATAGGCATGATTTCTTTAATTAAAGACTGATTAAAAATCAGGGAACAATACATAATGACTCTCTAAACCATATTATTAAAAATCAAAATGTTCACCGTTTCTAGCACATTGGGCATCAAGCTGATTCCAATAATTTTCACTAGGAGATATACTTGACACTCCTGGGGGTGGTTGTACAGGTGCACCAGTATAGCGAAAATATGGATTCTTAAGATCCAGTGTATTGGTTGAACACTGTGTGGTGCCTTCTAAATTAAGTTCAATTGTCACATCATAACTTTGCCTGGAAATGTACTTATAAAATAAACCATGTATGATACAGTTTTTATGTTGCTCAACCTTTTATTGGCAACTAGAAGGACCCTTCCTGTCAGCAATTGTCCTTGTTTGACCAGAAGAGGTTGTTCTAGTAAACACCGTACCTGATACCAGTGAGTTAGCGGTTCTGTTGGACCAGTACTTAACCACACCGTCTGTTGGGAACCCATAAAGGCTACATCAAACCAAAATGCTAATCCATGGCAAGAACCTGATTCTAATAAATGAAATTCTAATGGAATATCTAAAAATTAAAAATTTCTGATATAATCAACCACTGTCAATTAAGGTCATAATTAAATTTACCTATAGTATGTAAGTCTGTTTCCTCTGCCTCTAAGAAATCTACAGTGTGTCGCACCGATTTACTCATACATATGCGAATATCAAAAGTATCTACTATAGGTTGTCTAAAATATTCTTTCACAGCACAACTTTGTATTGCTGACAAGTTAACACCATGGAAGCATGTTTGAAACCTAAAAGAAGTCAATTATCATTTGTATTTTTAATATTTATATTTTAATTACCAAAAATTGGCTTTACTAAACTGTTCCATAAACAAAGCATCATCTGTAAATGGAGCAACATGTAAATCACCACGAGTTGGATACATTTTCCCCATAGGATTGAGCCACTTTTTTGCATGAAGATAGGTTTCTAACATTCTTTCATTGTATAACATGTAACCCATAGGTTCAGAAATGATTACATCTACTTTTTCAGGAAGGTCAACTTCTTCAATTTTACCTGGAATTACTTTAATCACGTCCTCCAAATTGTTAGCAGACACCAATTTCTATAAATAAGACAATAAATAAATAGTGAACTGCACTAATAACATTGTTTTACTTGTGCAAAATGGGCCATTGTGGATGCTTCAACTGCATAAATTCTTTTGGCTCCCGCCTGAGCAGCAAAAAAAGATAAAATTCCAGAACCAGCACCAACATCCAATACTACTTTATCCTTTAACAAAACTTGAATATAAAATTCACAAATATAAAGACATAAAATAGATTTACCTTGAAATCATTCAAATTGCTTAATATAGCCCTTTGATATGTATAGGTTCTAACAAAATCCTGTAACATATTTTGTTGTTGGGAAAGGTAGCCATAAAACTGGAAATATTGAGTAGCTGAAGTATCTTCAGTTCTGACTGAGAAAACAGAAGCCCCTTTTCCATTTTGAACTTTAGTTACAGATATCATAAAATTTCTAAAATCTAATTTGGAAAATTGCACAGATGTAGAAGAAATTTTGTATAAAATACTATACCATTTTCATTTTCAAATTTAAGATACATAGATTCTCCATCAATTGTAAAAACGTAAGCCCTTTTTCCAATTCGACAACATTCTGTACTTGAAGTAACCAAAAATTCATTAAGCAGTGCATTTGTCTCTGAAACAAAATCCAAAACTGTAAACAGCATGTTCTTTTTCTGCTTGTAGGTTTAAAGAAGCGGAAACATAATTGCTGTTTTCAGTAAGTAACTCCTAAATTGCATTTCTACATTTTATAAAAAAAAATTGAAATATGAAAATATTCACATAACCATTACCATCTTTGACTGCAAACAACAAAGATTTTGCAGAAAAAAACGGGGGAAATAAAGAGAATGGCATCTTTTTACAACGTACCATCAAATATAATTATATTTAGCCCTTGAGGATCATATTCAACTTTTAACTTAACAGGTTTATTAAATTTAGAAGTTAAATCATTTCCCTGAGTAAAATTAAAAACCTCCACAACCCAACTCTCAACCGCCATTTTTAACAACTGATCCATAGATCTAACTCATCAGTAAACTATCGGAAGAAGGGGTTCTTAAAGATTAATGATATACTTCAGTACATTAAAATTTAGATGCGTTCATCGTTCACTAACAAATTTAATTGTACTATTCAGAATCTGTTAAACTTTTTATTTGTTGCTATTTTTCAGACAGTTCAATGGTTCTTTCCATTTAGATTAATATTTCATAGCACTGGTAACTTTAAATAAATTTGATAAAATATATGCGAAGGAAAAGTAAAAAAACGAATTAATCAGGAAGAAAGGTACAAATTCTCTTTCTTAGTTAATGATTTGTAATTACCTTCAAAATGATTAAACTTTAGGAGAATAATAATGCTTATATCGTTAAAATTTAATGATTTGTAAACCTTGTATATAACATAACAAACAAATAGATTTTAGATAAAGTTAATTAAGGGTAAAAAGTAATATAGTACTTATATCTACTAGTCTTTCTTAACGTACCTATAAGAAAATATCACGTTTAGCTCGTGGAGAAATGATATTTGGTTGATATTGGGTATTACTCCTTTGCAACTCCTTTCTTACGTTCCTCTAAATAAAAAAAATTGTTATATCAAAACATAAAAGAAAACCATTGTAAAAAATACCTTTCCATAGTCCCTCTTATCTTTTCGATTTTGAACTCTTTTTTGTGCTTCCCTAGCCTGATTAACGAGATCTAATGGTACTGTCCAAAGACTGTCCCCATATTTCAGTAATGTTTCCATTGTACAACAACAGACTGCAGCATCATTTATATGTTTTTCGATATCCTCTTTTAGGACATTCTTAATCTGAATTTTACTTTCTTTTGGTAGTAACAATTTTGGCGGGAAAAACGAGGGAGCTGCTACCATGGCAACATTGTGTAAACTCATATGGTTTTCCTTTTCATGTTTAATAACGTTAATTAAGAAATTAAGTAATAAACGAAAGGTATTTCGATGTTCCACTGGCAAAAGAAGCACCAATATGTTCAGGGCTTTAAATTGAGCGTGTTTTGGTAATACTGCTAAAACAAATGGTATTAGATTAGAGTATAATCAAAATTAAACAAAATTACAGTTGCACTTGTAAAACATATCAAACAGTTCCATTGTAAAAATTGGATCTGGTAGGTCCCTAAGTAACTTTTTTAGAACACCAACTATTTCGTGAGAGGTAGCTTGTTGAAGTAAATTCTCTATATACTGCTTATTTTCGTAAAATTTTGATTCTATTTCAGCACACAATCTTTCCAATTTTTGCTTTTGTCCACCTATTCGTAAAATACCATCTTCCTTCAAACTCCTGGTGGATAGATGATTTATTATAATTTTAAATATTTCTGGCACCATTGATATATCACTAGTCCTTGGCATGTCTCTCATAATTAAAGTCGATAAATTAACTCCAAAAACATTGCCTCCTATAATTTCTTTTAAAATTAGAACTTTACTAATACAGTAATATATTTATACTGACGCTTGTTTTTTATGTTAGCTTTTCTTTTAATTATGGTAGTATTGCATTGGTCAAATAAAGCAGTAACTTCTACCCAAAGGAATGGTCTTAAATATTGATATTCACTTTCAGAAATGTCATCTATACTAAGGTTTTCTATGTGAACATCTTCCTGGCTTTTCCAAGCCTATAATATAAATGGACCTATTTTATTTGAAAATTTCAAAAACTAAACGAAGTACCTTTAAAACAGAGTTCTCGCTACTTTTCTGAATAAAATTTTCAAAACTTAGTATTTTGTCACTTATTTTAACTACATTGCTATTGCTAGTATCATTAGAAATGCTTTTCCTATAAACTGAATTGGTAGAATCATTTCTAGAAAAATAAAAAACAAAAACCTTTAAACTATTAACAGATTTGATAAATTGATAATAACAAACATTTTAGAACCATCACTTTTCAATGTTTCATTTTCTTGGCTTGTGCTACTCCTTTCTTTGTGTACATTTGATACAAAACTGGATTCTTGAATTGGATGGTATCCTTTTAATACTACAGTATCAGACAACAGTCGAGCAATATCCCCCTTATCATATTTTGCATTTGTAAATCCTTTACTTTGTAGTTGATCATCTGCAGACCATTTTGATTTACTCCTTAATGGAAAGTTGCTGGAATCATGTGAACTAAATATAAAATAAAAAGAAATTTACTTCTTTCAATAAAAGGTAAATAAGTAAATTAAAACACCTACATGTATGGTAATGAACTACACTGTTGCTCATTTAAGTTTATATCACTACCTGGATCGTTAGAGGAATCCAAAAAGTGAATTCCTTCATCATTAACCTTGGCATCTGTACAAGAAGTCTAAAAATATTCAAAAGGCAATATGTCTTCCAAGTCTTTTCAAACTTATTTTACCTCAACATTCCAAGTTACATCTCTAATATCTTGTCTTTGCTTTTGTCTTGGCTGATGACTTCTCAAAGTCTTATTTAATGTTTGGACCCGTGATTTTATAGTTTGTACTTGTTTCAGAGTCAAATTTCTTTGACTTACAGTAGCATTTACAACACTTTCACTTATTTCACAACCTTGTTGATATATCTCTGATAAATTTGATAACCCTACCTTCTGAAGGAAATCAGCTGCTTGTTCAATTTCTAGGAGAAAACAGATTTTATGACAATTTTTCTATTCCATTTATATTTAGAAGCAGTTGTTAATATAAACTAGCTTGTAAATGATTTTTATTTGTTACCAGTAAATTGTTTTATTTCATTTTCATAATGCCTACCATCCAAAACAACTTGTTCTTCTTCAAAATACTCTACATCCTGCTGAATATCTTTAACTTCGTTAAGAAATAAATTTATAGCTTCTGAATCAATTTTCTTAGAATATTCCATAATAAAAATAAGGAAATTATTTTAATATGTCTCACATTAAACCATTTGCACTAAAAAAATGTAAGAGTTACACTTACATAAAGTTATTTGAAAAGAGCACATGCACTAATTATTAAGAGAACAAATTTATTATTTTTGCCAATAAACATTGTTTACCTGTTTAAAACAAATGCAAAAAAATAAAATTTGTTAAATTATCAAAGTACACAACAAAAATGCCTATTAATTTATTATTTTATTAATCAATGATAATATTCTTGTTTTCTTTAAGCGACCTCCGATAAACCTAATTATTTAGGCATTCTACTGATGTAAAACCTACTGAAATTTATAAAGAGTTGGAATGCGTGATGTTTACATGAGTAACATTCATTTAAAAGTAGAGAGAATACTCAAATTTATTTAGTAAAGCTTTAAATGAAATATATATATATATATATTACATTTAATAATAACAACAGAGAGAATATAACATCCGAATAACGTTCATTTTTCGCAATATGGAAGTATTAAAACGTTAACTAATATTGTGATTTAGACGTTTTATAGAGCATTCTAACACGGAAAAACATACCCATTACCTTTCCATTCAACATAAGAAACAATATTTTCTTGATTTTTTATACCATATATCTATTTCAATACAAATAAATTGCTCAAACTACAGTTAAATAATTATAAAAAATAAATAGGATGTAAATTTTTAATTGCATTATTTAATTATATAAGTGTATTACGTTTTAATGGTTAGGTATGTACGTTATTATCGCATGAGGGATATTATCACAATATAAATATTTTTGTAACGAACAACTTAGTTCCTTTATATTCATAAATATTTGTCAACTATATGAATAAAATTGTTTATTTGGAAAGGAGGATTTCTTTTTACATGGTTCATCGTATTATATGTATATTACTGTAACAGATGTTATTATTATTTATGTGTTTACTTATTTAACTTAAACATTAGAAAGCAGCATTTGTAAATAGTTATTCGATTAATTATTTATTTATTAATTTAAATATTTTTTTAATGCGAATTTATTTGTTGTATCTTTTATTAATGCAATCTCTGTTTGTCCAGTTAAAACACATAAGTAGAATATTTAAAGCGTAATGCTCAAAAAGTATTTTAATAGACACATATTTTTTAAAAAAAGGAGTATTGCATTTAATTGCTGATTTTATTGAATTACAAATAAAAATGTTCTGTACATGCTACTTAAATGAATTATTCATTGAAATAATAAAAGAAATACCTACCTATTAATTATCATTTGATAATTGATTAGTAGTAACTCGTTCTGTTTATTCAGTTAATTTACAACTCGTTCAATAATCTGCATTGTTTGCCAAAACGCTTCTTAGAAACTAAGGAAACAGTTAAGGAATTAGTTAGGATGTACATAATAGTTTGATAATATAATTTGTTAGTAGAATATGTACTTAGATTTGCACTTTGTACCGGTTATCACTGATGTCGTCTGGGGTCAAAATAATCTTTAGTTAGTTTGTTTCACACTTTCCGAAGAGGAACATTTGTCTGTTCCAAAATGTGGCAATGTGAAATGTGCAGTTTATAACTTTTTCTTTTTGTGATAGTCTATTAGTTTTCAATATGAAATACCTTCTTATTTTGTCTTTATTCCTTTTATTAGGAATTGTTTCTTCACAGTACAGTAAGTTGAATGAAAAATAATATTAAAGATATCGTACAAAATACTTTGTTAAAAAGTTTTAATGAAATATAATAACTACTTGTAACAAAAATAGTTGAGAAAAAAAAACATCTTAATAATCTCTTTGTCCGTTAGGATTTTCATTAGAATAAAAAAACAGAAATATAATATGTATTCAGAAAATTCCAACTGACAATTCTTGAAAAGAATGATCATCAAATTAAAATCTTCTATAAGAATCTTCATTATAAAATTTTAATGGAATATAAGGACAAACATATTTTCCCTTGAGTATTTAATATAATGGATATTGTGTCCTTATTAATCACCTTGTTTTGCTTTCAGAGTCCTTTAACCATTACCTTAGTAATATATATTAATATTATGCAGCTTCTAATTTGTGTTGTAGACGAAATTATTAAAAACAAGAGCTTTTAAACTTTTTGACAATTTTTATCAGATTAAAATCTACCAGAATTTTCAGTTGTTGTTCTAGACAATACCGATTTATTAGGGTGGCCCATGGACTATTTTTTTATTCTGTATGAAAAATTGTTTGTTTATTATTTATTAGTTTGATTAAAAATATTTTAAAGGTTACTTTTAAATTAAAAAACAATGTTGTCAACACACTGTGGCTTCCTAAGGTAGAAGAAGTAGTCAACTTATATAATTTTATCAATTCTTCTACCTAAGGAAACCACAGTGGGTGAAATAATTATTGTGGTGACGATAAACTTTTATAACATTCTACTTGCTTCGTTTCTAAAAATTAAAATCCTTGGACAACCTTTAAGGAGGTGAATTAGTTTTGCACAAAAACTAGCAAATAACTAAAAATTTGATTTATTAAAGCTGTTAAAAATTAGCAATGAAACAAAATAGACGCTGAATATTAATAATCAGATGATAAATAAATAAGTATCGCCATTTTTTTAAAACCGTCAAAAACCACTTACTTAAAATGATTAAATTTTGATTCGATTTAGTTTTACTTTCATTCATTGTTAATCGTTAACAGCTTCACTAAATCGAATTATGCAGATGTGTTTCGTATAATTAATTATTTGCTATTTTTTGTGCAAAACTAATGTTATTTAAATCATGATTACTCAGAATCGAAAAACGAAAACGGAAAAAGAGGCCATCCTGATATTTATTTATGCGTTAATATTTACTGCAATGGATACAATAACAAGAAAATTTCTTTAATAAAATTTTATTGTCCCTAATAGAATCCGAGTGCCCATCAGCTCCCTTCTTTGTCCTTTAAAGATCAAATAGATATGTCCATCATGATTCTAAAACCGTGTTTAACATTATTGTCTGCTATTAATATGTATAATAGATAAAATTATATAAAGTTTGAAGTTTACCAGGATTTTCATTAAGTAGTATTAATACAAAATAAGGATATACTTATTTAAGCGCAAATAATTAACGAGATGGATGTGTTACAAGAAAATTCCACTAATAAAATTTGATTGCCCTTGATACAGATATGCATTGTGTCTGTTTATTCCCCTGATTTCCTTTCGGAGCCCTTTGAAGATCAAATTAATATGCCAATCATCATTACATATACATATATATATAAAATCTTGTTAAACATAATTGCCTATGCTGCAATTTATTAATCTTTAGGAGAATTGTTTACGAATTAAAATTTATCACAATTTTCATTGGTGTTGATTAAGTAATTTATTTTCGATTTTTTTCGTCAGAAATAAGAAAATCATATTACACAATTTAAGAATCTTCTACATCGTATATAATAAAAATAATTTAAGTGTTTTATAAGTAATAATTGAGCAATAACGATAAAAATATTAGCTGCTAGATAAAGAATATAGAATTTTGTATATTGTAGCAATAGCAAAATTTCTAAATAACATTAAAATATTTTCGAATATTTTTTAGATCCCATGAAAGATCGAAAAATTTGTGGTCGCCCAACCTGTAAAGGTAAAAGCATTTTTGTAATTAGACCTAACTTGAAGTAACATTTGGTTTTTATTTTATTTCAAGCAAGAGAAATTTTAATAATTTTTCCGATATACACAACAATATTTAGATATATAAAATAAATTTATTGATGATTTTAGGTCAACAGAAATTTAAATATTTACAAGGAAACAGATATACCTACGAATATACAACAAACACGAAAACTTTTTCGGAAGATGGTGTTAATGCTAACAAATCAATAATTTCTGTAAAAGGCGAAGTTAGTATAGTTTTCATCACAGAATGCGATGCTTTAATGGAGTTATCAAAATTTAAATTCAGCGATAAAGAATTACCAGAAGATTTAGATTACGAGGATGACAATGCCAGTACCGAATTATTTTCTGAAGCGCTTTCAAAAAACTCCTTAAGATTTTCTTTCAATGATGGCGTGATATCAGAGGTGTGTCCAGATGAAAGTGAAGAAAGCTGGATTTTAAATTTTAAAAAAGGAATTTTGTCTATAATTTACAACGACATGCGTAGGTTTGATTTAGATTACACAGGAGTCGAAGAGGATATTCATGGAAAATGTCAAGCATCTTATAAACTACAAAAAGCCCGTAATTCCATCTTAGTCGTTGAGAAAAGCAGAGATTTCTCATCTTGCCAAGGACGGTCACAACTCCATTCTAGTTTACAATCTACTCCTTATTATTACAAAACAGTAAGGAAAACATACATATGTGTATCTTAAGGGATGTTTAAAAAAGGCGAATTCCTTGTTCCTTATTCCAACGTGGTAAATAATGCCAAAAAAATAAAACTCCACAAAGATGAACTCACTTTAATCTTTAATATATTCAAAAAAAGAAGGCATTAAAATCCTTTTTCGTCTAAATTTCAAATATCACAGATCCCACATTTTGAACGCGTCCTACATAGTAGACACAACGTACCGAAAGCCATATCCCACGACCGGTTTCGGCCTATCGGGTCTCATCAGGTGGGCGTTGGCAGGAAGGCCTTTACAGGCTATACGATAAATATAAATATGGAATCAACAGAAACAACTACCCCGAGGGCTGATACCCCTACCAGCATTGAATTACACTGTTGATTCCGATGGACTCCTAGACGAAAATATAACATATTCAAAAGATCTCACATTTCGAACGCATCTTACACAGAAGGTACAGCGTACGGAAAGCCATATCCCATGTGTATCAGCGCCCACCTGATGAGACCCGATAGGTCGAAACCGGTCGTGGGATATGGCTGTATCTACTATGTAGGACGCGTTCGAAATGTGGGATCTGTGATCTTTGAAATTTAGACGAAAAAGGATTTTAATGCCTTCTTTTTTTGAAAATGTTATACCTTCGTCTAAGAGTCCATCGGAATCAACAATATAATTCAATGCTGGTAGGGGTATTAGCCCTCGGAATAGTTGTTTCTGTTGATTCCATATTTGGACTTTGGACGAATTTCTACGAAATTGTCCTGAGAGTCAACTTCATATAACAAACATATTGTATAAACGTTGGAAATCAAAAATTAAGATTAAGCATCTTAAAAAAACATTCGATTCAACAGTTCCCTAAGAATAAAATTTAACACTTAAAATAGTATGAACATACATTTATTCCTATTTATCTTGCAGAAACAACATCGTGCAAATTTATTAAAATCATCCAGTACTTGCGAGCTTGCTATAGATAATCGTATTTATGACAACATTAAATGCAAAGAAGTGCACATTTTTCAACCATTTTCAAGTAAAACTGTAGATGCTACAACAGTTGTTGAACAGAATTTAAATTTTGTAACGGAATCAAAGGAAGAAATTGCTGTGGACGATCTAAGTCTAATAACTAGAAGACAGACTTTGCTTTTCGATCATAAGACTACCGCTCGATTATCTTTAGACGGTTTGAAAACGATTAGAAATTTAGTACAGACATTATGTAAATTGAACAGCCAGGATGTGCAAACAGAATATGCTGAAACTTTTTCTACTTTAATTCGGCAAAGTAGAACCCTAAATTATGGAGGATTATCATCATTATTAAGACACGCAAACATTAGATGTCACAATGGAAAGTAAGAAATAAAAAATAAATAATATGTTTGAAGACAAAATTCAAGTACAACGAAAATATTTTTACAGAAAGTTTATTCTCGATGCTCTTCCATATTTAGGAAGCGACGCTGCTATAGAAGTTATGAAAGATGTGGCATTAAGAAACGAAATTTCTGATGATATTCTTAGATCATGGATAATAACTACAAGTTTTCTACCTAATCCTTCAACAACAATGCTACGTGCAATGCACGAGATTTTGAAAGTGAAAATTGACGATTCAATTATAGTTTTAGGAATTTCCTCACTGGTTCATACCTACTGTGTGCAAAATTCGAACTGTTTGTTAAAAGAAACCCCCAACGACATCGTCAATTTATTGGAAAAACGTCTCACAGAAAATATTGAAAGGAAAAAGAAATTGCGTGATCTTCCACCAAAAGAAATTGAACAGCAGGTACATTAATGAATGATTAATATAAAAAATGAAACTTAAAATTCAAAACTACCCATTTATTTTTAGATTTTCGTAACGCTAAAGGCTCTCGGTAATATCGGAGAAGTTTCTAAACCTTTTCGTGTTTATCTTGATAATATAGTCGAAGATTTGACATTAGAAAATGGTATTCGAGTTGCTGCAATCGAAACTTATCGTCGTCTTCCTTGCAATCAAGCTCGAAGTTTTTTCGAAAAGCTTTTTGAAAACGAAGAAGAAGATAGCGAAATTCGCATAGCTTCCTACCTCCAAGTCATGAGATGTCCTGATTACAAAACTATTCAAAACATTCATAATACGTTACAAAAAGAACAAGTCAATCAAGGTAAATAAAATTTATATATACTGTTTTTTGAAAACAATTTAAAATTAAACTTTAAGTAAATAAAACAAATTTATAAGGGAATTTAAAAAACAAGTGCCTCAACAATAATTAATTGAAAATTATGTATCTTTCAGTGGGGTCATTCGTTTGGAGCCATTTGAATAATTTACTGAAATCATCGATACTTAATCGATTAGAAATACAAGGGTTGTTGTCCGATAAAGAACTTAAAAGAAAATTTAGCACTGATGTAAGGAAATTTTCTAGGAATTTCGAAGGAGCGCTATTTTTTGAAGAATTTAATTTTGGTAATTTTCACATTTCTAATAAATATTTGTGCATATACATAAATATATGTAAATTTTCAGGTGGAAATTACGATAGTAATGTGATATTTTCCCCGTCATCATACATACCTAGATCGATAATGTTAAACATGACCATTGACTTATTTGGCGAATCAATTAATTTATTCGAGGTTTGTTTATAATCACTATATAATATATTATATTATTATGTTAATATATTAATATTCAGGTTTATGGAAGAATAGAAGGATTTGAGCGTTTTGTGGAAAATCTGTTTGGAAACAACGGTGATTTCAGTTACGAAAATGTTAAAGACAAAATACCGAAAGTAAGATGGCCTAGAGCTATATCACAGTCTAACGTGCTTACTAATGAAATTAACGATTTTGATTATAAATTAAAGAACAACTTTAACAATCCCAAGGTAAATCCATCATCAACACATTCGTTAATTAATTTATTCAACAAAGTACGAAATACAATTAACACAAAATAATTTCTGATTAAAGTTTTCAACTGGATTTAAAATATTTGGAAATGACATCAGGTTTGAAACTTTCAGCGGCGAAGAGGAAATAAAATCTTCACTCAAAAAATTTAACATTTTGAATTATCTGAAGCAAATACTCTCTGGAAAAGTAAGCAATTTCTTTTTTGTTTTTCTATTTCTACCAATTTATTTATAACGTATTTAAAGTACGTACATCTGCTGGAGAAACAAATTACCTACTACATATTTAACTTCAAATCTGGTTTTTTGATATAATGTTTGTTGAAACTGCATACGTTAATGATTTCTTCTATAATTTTCTAAAATTTCTGTCTCTTCCTGATAATTTACGATTTCATTATATCTTATCGTTTAGGAAATCAACATTAGTAAGTCGACTTTATTCATGGACACTAGTTATGTAGTGCCTACAGGATCAGGATTCCCATTGTCCTTGAATATCCTTGGCACTGCATCGTTCAATTTAAAAATGTTTGGTTCCCTAAAAGTTTCAAACCATGCAGATGGTAAAGAATTCGATTTATTCGGCAGCATAAGACCAAATATGGCAGTAAACATAGTTGGTACAATGTCTGTAAATGGAATTTATGGGGTATCAGGGATAAAGCTTAAAAGTAACGTATATTCGTCGAGTTCTGCTGAAGGATCAATTAAAGTTAAAGGAAACCGCTTGGTTAGCGTTAAAATCAATCTTCCTCAACAAACAAACGAAATATTTGGAGCTGAGTACGTTGGAATTTTATAAGAGGATCCGATATTCGAGTTTGATGTTCGTGACTCCAGGGGTTAGCTGTTTAGCTCCTTTAATTGGCACCTTCAGGAAACGTGGCGAGGGCGTGGAATCCTAGACCACGACTATCAAACTCGAATATCGAACCCTTTTCAAAACAACATTTTCATAGAAAATAATTAATTAACTTAACGTGCAGGTCTCAGCTGTTTCTAATCAAAGGGGAACGGGACGAAAGTTTCGTTACTGATGACAACAATATGGTAATGAAAACTACATGTTCTTGGCCCACAATAGACAAAACAGTTGGATTGAAACTTTGCGCCCACATTCATTTTGCAAACAATACAAAAACGAAAGAAAATTCCTATTTTTCGTTAGCAGGACCCGCAGGAGTTCGTATTTCTCTTCATAAGAGCGACACATCAATCAAAACTTACTCTTTAGAGTATTCTTTGAAAGACATTGACGACAAACGTGAAATTTCAATTGTATTTGATACACCTGGTTCCTTAGTTGAGCGAATGATTAGTGCACATCTGATATCAGATTCGCAAACATTTAATGCCAGCCTTCGTATACAATCACCGTCTGGACAGGTCTATGCTGAAGCAAACTTTAGAAATTCGAAATTATTTCAGTATTTTCAAGCATCTTTAGATATCGACGACAAAAAACACTTCCTAGCTTCTTTGTCTTTAGAACAACAAGACAGCACGCATGGAGTCATATTTCTACCGAAATTTTATTTGGAAGTTAATGCCGAAAGAGTTGCTGAATTATTTGGTAAGTAAACAGAAAATGTGGGAAATAATTGTGCATACTATTTATTGATACAGCCCCTATTACACTTGAAATATGTTGGTCAATAAAATAACGTGAGAAATAGAGTTTTAGTCTTTCACATTGAGATTTATAGTATCCAGGAATGACAAATTAACAAATAAATTGTTAATAAAGGCAAAATAAACAAAATTCATTTGGTAATTTGTTCCATAAAATTTGAGTTTATTTCACTCGATACGTATTTAGTATTTATTAAATTATGAGTGGCGTTTCCAGATTTAAACAGGCATGGGTTTAACATTTAAATCTGAAACCTCCACTCATAATTTTATAAATATGCCTTCTTTTTTGAAATATAACATAATTTTATACCTGCAAAATTATTATGAATACCAATAGTTTATGTACTTTTACCTAATTTAGTCTACATTTGTTACTCCCGTTGATGGCATAACAGCCGCAATACGTATCGAGTGAAATAAACTCAATTTTATGGAACAAATTACCAAGTTAATTTTATTTATTATGCCTTTATTGTAAAAATGTTCCATCTAGAGCTGACAGCAAATACAATCTCATTTATTAAATAAATGGTTGATTTCATATGTGTCATTAAATAATTGTAAACATTTTTTGCCTGAATCCAATCATGCGTGTTTTGGCGTGGTTTCAGGAACATTTAAAAGAATTGAAAAGAATGGCGTTTCACAATGCGACGTGGACCTTAAATTTCAAACGAAACGACTAACATCTAAACTTTTTGGATATATTACTCAAATGGAACATTCTATTGGAACAAATCTGAAACTAGATTATAAATTTGCTCAAACACAAGAACAAAGAGTAAGGCTTGAGTACATGATAGAAAATCGTTCAACTCGTTTCGTTTATGCATATACGGGAAATTTAAAATTCGAGACAACTGCTTATCCTCAATTTAACATGGATATTGATTTAAAATATCAGGTAAGTGACTACAAATAACTTGGATTGGATAATGAATCAATCAAAAAACTGTGTAACTCTGATCCTGTTGTGATATTGGGGACCAAAGAACTATTTAGTGTATCCTATTTTAGATAGGATCTCATCGAATGGAAGGTAAACTGGAGTTGAAAACAAATCCACCTGGTGATAAAACAACAGATGCAGATTTTAACAGGTTATCAATATTGGCCAAAGTTGTTGAAAGAACGCACCAGGACGAAATGACATTTTCTACGGTTTTCTCAGTAACGAAACCAGCGAGTAATCTGAATTTAAGTTTTGACTTATCTTACGAATCAAAGGGCCCATACAGAGATATCTTTTCTCTTATAAAATATGCAGAAGACAAGCAAGTAACAGTATCAGTTTTCTGGTTTCGTCCTCGAGGAACTTTCGAACATATGGAAGGACGAATTAACGTAACAATACCCGGTTTTGAACCGATGCTTCTAGAAGGAAAATTAAACGAAAAATTGCAATTGGACTATGACGTATGAGAAAAAGAAGAAATAAAACATCTAATGATAAAAATTAATGATATGTAAATATATTGTAGATTGAATTGAGTGGGACCTGGTTCAGTGGTCACAATTTTACATCAGTAGGGGTTTATCAAGACAAAAGTTCATCTAAAACTTTCAATCATCGATTAAAATTTCTTATTAAATCTCAAAGTTTTCGTGATATTCACGCAGATTGCCACTTCTACAGAGATAACAGTCAAATCGAAGTCAATCTTCAGGTGAGTTAATTAAAACGTTCTTATATTGTAATACGAACGATGCAGCCCCTTTCTTAGAGCAATAGAGGAAATATAAAGGGTTCTACGACCGCTCATCAGTCTCGACCTACATAATTACAATAAAATGATACTTTTGTTTGGAAATGTCAGGAAGGGGGTGACAAAAAAGATCGTAGAAAAAGAAAAACTTAAACTTTAACGAAATAGGTTATTGATATAAAACTTGACGATTCCTTTTGTTATATATAATATTACATAAACTTTAAACTTTCGATGATGCACGGCTGATGAAGCATGATTTACACCAGAGTGATATAATCCGTTGAAGTTTTTTGTGTGTTCTTTACTACCCTCTCTGGTGTAATATAACATAGTATTGCATTCCTGCAATATTATACATATATACATAAGTACGATAAAAAATGGAAATTTTTACAGGCCGATCAACATCTTCAGGAATACGCTATATTTTTCAAGAACTCAGTTAGTTCTAACAATCTCACTCTGACCCAGTTCAGGATAAGATATCAAAATCGAATATACAGCGTAACAAGCTCACTAAATTTGAAAGAACACGAAAAGCAGCTAATGGTCGAATTACATTTGGACGAGTTAGTAATATTTAATCGTTTTTATATCAGATAAAATAAATCAATGTCAGATACCTCATTGGTTTCATATCAAATGAACAAAACAAAGTTCACCAAACCTACACCCACCAACTTATGAACGCTGGCGTTCCATTCTTTTCATTCAAATAATTAACTATTACACATCAAAGAAATGAAACATGATTATAAACCAATGAGCTATTTAACATTGAAATCGCTAAATTATTCTGTCTATCACGCTCTGTATTTACTAAAGTCTTTTCTTAGATATAGAGATATACATTTCTCAGTTTGGGGAAAGAATCAGGACAGTTTTAAATCTGTGTCAGCTGGAATGGAAATAAAATGGGACGCTAATCGAGATCCAAATCAAAAACTTTCATTTCTACTCGACTTCCTAAATCCACAAATATACGACTATTCCGCAAATTTAATACTATCTTACCCCGGTCGATCCTTTAACGGTGTATCTCATTTTTTCTTGCAAGGTAATTTACATACGTACATAGGTACATTTTACAGTTTAAATTTTTTTTCAATTTTAGAGGGGACATTTTCTGTTCTTTTTCGCCTAACCTGGGACACAGATAAAGCAATAGGGGTCAATCTTAGTACACTTTACAAAGATGGCAATAAACGATTATTGGTTCAAATAAATTCGGAATTAGTTACACCATTTGAGAAGTGGAGAAGGACATCTTTTGATATGGGGTGAGTTCAAGCGTGCTTGGCTATTAACGAAGCCAAACAAATCAAATATTCACCAAATGATAAGCCCAATTGGGTAGGTACTATAGCGATTACTATTATATTTATTTGTTTATTAATCAGATTTAATCATGGAGGAAACAATACAAGACTTAATGGAAGTGTTCACTGGCAGTCGACCCACCACGTATCGATTGATTTGTCGACTGATTATGTATTAATTGATGCTTCATCTTTAAACTTCAAGTTAGTTGGATCTCTAAATAGTACCATAAAAGAAATCCAATCAATGATTGCAAAACTAGATCATAGACATAATAAAACTAAAGTTGACACTTTAATCTTTATAATGGTACGTATTTTACTATAATTACATCAACTATTTTTGCCCTGCACTTTCCCCATAAATAATTTTCTCTTTAATTAAAATCGTGCTTTCCCTCTCACAATATTTTGACATCGCATTAAATGATCATAGTTCCTCAACGTTTCCCTAAAGTGCATGGTCAGCATCTTCAGGAATCCCTTCACTCAATCACATTCAACAGAGGATTTCTTGAAGGTGCTAATCGAATCGTAAAGGAGTCAGGAACCTTTAGAAACTTCTTATTTCTTGACATCGCATTAAATGATCATAGTTCCTCAACGTTTCGCTAATGTGCATGGTCAGCATCTTCAGGAATCTCTTCACTCAATCACATTCAACAGAGGATCTCTTGAAGGTGCTAATCGAATCGTAAAGGAGTCAGGAACCTTTAGAAACTTCTTATTTCTTGACATCGCATTAAATGATCATAGTTCCTCAACGTTTCGCTAAAGTGCATGGTCAGCATCTTCAGGAATCCCTTCACTCAATCACATTCAACAGAGGATCTCTTGAAGGTGCTAATCGAATCGTAAAGGAGTCAGGAACCTTTAGAAACTTCTTATTTCTTGACATCGCATTAAATGATCATAGTTCCTCAACGTTTCACTAAAGTGCATGGTCAGCATCTTCAGGAATCCCTTCACTCAATCACATTCAACAGAGGATCTCTTGAAGGTGCTAATCGAATCGTAAAGGAGTCAGGAACCTTTAGAAACTTCTTATTTCTTGACATCGCATTAAATGATCATAGTTCCTCAACGTTTCGCTAAAGTGCATGGTCAGCATCTTCAGGAATCCCTTCACTCAATCACATTCAACAGAGGATCTCTTGAAGGTGCTAATCGAATCGTAAAGGAGTCAGGAACCTTTAGAAACTTCTTATTTCTTGACATCGCATTAAATGATCATAGTTCCTCAACGTTTCACTAAAGTGCATGGTCAGCATCTTCAGGAATCCCTTCACTCAATCACATTCAACAGAGGATCTCTTGAAGGTGCTAATCGAATCGTAAAGGAGTCAGGAACCTTTAGAAACTTCTTATTTCTTGACATCGCATTAAATGATCATAGTTCCTCAACGTTTCGCTAAAGTGCATGGTCAGCATCTTCAGGAATCCCTTCACTCAATCACATTCAACAGAGGATCTCTTGAAGGTGCTAATCGAATCGTAAAGGAGTCAGGAACCTTTAGAAACTTCTTATTTCTTGACATCGCATTAAATGATCATAGTTCCTCAACGTTTCACTAAAGTGCATGGTCAGCATCTTCAGGAATCCCTTCACTCAATCACATTCAACAGAGGATCTCTTGAAGGTGCTAATCGAATCGTAAAGGAGTCAGGAACCTTTAGAAACTTCTTATTTTTTGACATCGCATTAAATGATCATAGTTCCTCAACGTTTCGCTAAAGTACATGGTCAGCATCTTCAGGAATCCCTTCACACAATCACATTCAACAGAGGATCTCTTGAAGGTGCTAATCGAATCGTAAAGGAGTCAGGAACCTTTAGAAACTTCTTATTTCTTGACATCGCATTAAATGATCATAGTTCCTCAACGTTTCACTAAAGTGCATGGTCACAGCATCTTCAGGAATTCCTTCACTCAATCACATTCAACAGAGGATCTCTTGAAGGTGCTAATCGAATCGTAAAGGAGTCAGGAACCTTTAGAAACTTCTTATTTTTTGACATCGCATTAAATGATCATAGTTCCTCAACGTTTCGCTAAAGTACATGGTCAGCATCTTCAGGAATCCCTTCACACAATCACATTCAACAGAGGATCTCTTGAAGGTGCTAATCGAATCGTAAAGGAGTCAGGAACCTTTAGAAACTTCTTATTTTTTGACATCGCATTAAATGATCATAGTTCCTCAACGTTTCGCTAAAGTGCATGGTCAGCATCTTCAGGAATCCCTTCACTCAATCTCATTCAACAGAGGATCTCTTGAAGGTGCTAATCGAATCGTAAAGGAGTCAGGAACCTTTAGAAACTTCCTATTTTTTGACATCGCATTAAATGATCATAGTTCCTCAACGTTTCGCTAAAGTGCATGGTCAGCATCTTCAGGAATCCCTTCATTGAATCACATTCAACAGAGGATCTCTTGAAGGTGCTAACCGAATCGTAAATGAATCAGGAACCTTTACAAAGTTCTTATTTTAAATGTTTTAACCAGTATCTTGACGATTATTTTTAGTATGAACCAGAAAAAATAATTGATATAATTAGTATTTGGCAAATTGCTGAAACTACTCACATGACCAACTTAACTGGATCTGTATCTTTAACAACACCTTTTTACGGATATAGAAAAGGTATTCTTATCAGTAAAATCCATATGACAAATGACAGAAATATACGTGGTGTAGCTGATTTGAGTCTAGATCATAAAAAGTTTACAGCTAGTGTTAAGGGTAAAATGAAGTTATTATAAAAATAGTATTATAAAGGGTCTAACATATGAAAATTTAGGGCACCTGCAAAAACTGACGAACAGTATGATTAATTTTAATATTTCAACTCCTAATGAGAAATACAAGGAATTACGTGGACAATTAGGGTTTTTGGAAGAAGATAAATATTTAGTTGCACTCGTTCAGTATCCTGCAAGAAGTGTTGGAATCGAAGTTCGTTTTTCTTTAACAGCTATAACAACTTTTGATGTTAAATTCTATCTTGCTACACCCATAGAGTTTTTGATGGAAGTACTACTGGTAGCGAAATTAAAACCAGAAACTGTAAGATTTATCAATTATTAATATATTAATAAGATTTATAATTTGTTAATAAATAATCTTTTTAGGCGGATTTTAGAGCGGGGTGGAATCAGATGCTGGCGGGTTTTACAGGAAAATGGCACTTTCAGAACATCACAGACTTTGATCATTCATACAAACTTTTTACTCCAATTCAAGATTACGAATCGAATGGAGTTGTGGTGAAACTTATGCTTAAAGAAGGATTAGATACTGAATTTTCAGTTAAGATGGCCCAGTATAGATTGGGAGTGAAGGTAGTTGGCCAACAAAAACCAAAATTATTCAAAGAAATGGATATTAAATTCGAAGACGTTTACAATTTACGAAAATATTACGAACTCTCTGACAGTATTGAGGAATACGATCAAGATGGTCGGCCACGTTTTCCCGAAGAAATAGAATCAATGAGTTGGGGTGGTTTAGTGGAAATAGATGCTCTTGTCTATCCGACTATGAGAGGAACATTAGATATGGATCAACTTGGTAACGTGTATGCTTTTTCAGGCACTCTCAAACTTCCCGATGGTCAAGCAACGTTAGAAGATTTATTCAGTTTCCAAGTAAACTACTACACTCTTTCATATTTAGATGAAATTTTTAATTTTTGTATTTTTTTCCTCTTCAATTTTAGCGATTACTGAACATGGAAAATCAATTGCATATCATAACTCCTTTCGAATCTTTCAAAGATATGAATTTCGATTTTAAAATTAGTGTAAAATCCAGCAAGAAATATTTAGCTTCTTTCGATTTCCGTTATCAAAACCGAACAGATTGGACAAAGGTAAAATATTATATGGCCACAAAAGATGAAACTATGTAATACTTTTTTATTATCTGTTACATAATGTCCCATTCAATACAATTCCTTTATAATTCTCAATTAAAAGGATTGATCGAAAATACAATGGTCAATGTCATTCTATTTCAAAATTGTTAGTAACTTTTGGAAGTATTTTTTCTTCAAAAAGGACATGAATATAGATATGAATCCATAATCAATCAGAAGTTGTAGAGTCCATAGACCAGACGTTTCGTCGGCAAATGCGGCTGATATCATCAGTGGTACTGTGTTGACAACGTGGGCGACCACCAAGACTTCGAAGTAACGGTTATATGTTGTATTCGCCCATGTTGTCAACGCAGTACCACTGATGATATAAGCATCATTTGCCGCTGAAACGTCTAAACCTTACCGTTCTTAGACTGAATCGTGGTTCATCTTATTCCAATTGAATCATCGAAGAACAGAGTTCCCAATATTTTATTTTAATAGGCCGGAGCATTGGCAAAATACACATTAGAACATCAACAGCCGAACAAGTTAACCCAACACAGATTAACGGGCCATGTTCATACACCCTTCCAAAGATTTCCATCTTTTGACCTCTTTACAGCGTTAGACGTTAAAGAAAACGTTTACAGAATTAATGTGAGCGCTGCGACCAATAAGAGTACTATTTGGGGTGAAATAAACACAGAGGTAAATCATTTAAAACATTAATTAGTAAATAATTAAACTCAATAATAATATTTCAGTTCGATGAAGGTTTATTAGAGTTAGAGGGAGGAATAAGTGTTAAATCACCCATTATAAATGTACCTCCTGCACATTTCTTTTTCAAAAAGGAATCTACATTAGTTGAAAATAGTTTAGATTTCTTGTTCAATACTTCTCTCAATGAAACGCATAAAGTATGTATTGAATAAAGGGAAATAGAAATCCGGTTATTAAATTAAAAGTTTCGTCTATAGTTTGTTGTAGAAACGATGTTACGCTATCAGAGTTTAATAAACTTCAAAACAGATCTCAAGCTACAAATGCCCTTTCAAAGTATGGATAAATCGCAGATTGGGGCATATGTCTTAATTACGAACATAAGTACCGAAGCTGAGATACACTTAGAACTTTCTCCGGTTTATTTGATAACAAATATTTCACTTAAAGATTCAATACTTCGTAGTCATGTTCTCTTAAATTTTCACAGAGACAAGTAAGTAATAAAAGAATTTAATCGAAAAGGTACACTGTAAAACGATGATAAATATTTTAGACACAATGCAGTTTTACTATGCTTACTGAGAAAAACTTCATCCTTAACTAAGGACGCTAGAGGACATTTAACGTTAGACGGGAGAATTTATAATGTTAATGGTTTAGTACAGTTGCTAGAAGACGGTGTTCCTACGAAAATTGAAATTCAAATTCAGCCTAGAAGTACGGGAAATCCCTACCTTATCGAATATTTGCATAATCCAAAGCTCCAAGAATATAATTTTTCTGTAAAACGCCATCAGCAAGAAATCGTCGCACTACAAACCTTGATAACTGATAAAAATAAATTTGAAAAATCCATAGTTGTACAGGTAAAATAATGAAACCAATTTAGTCAAAATATCACTCGACGATGTAATCGTTTTTATTCGATTTCAGATCGATACCATCCATAAAAAGTACAAAACTTTCAAAATTGAAGCTACAGCCATTTCAAATTCGGCTAATAGTATATTAGAGGTAAAAGCTGAAACACCTTTTCCACAAGTTGAAAGACCTGCTTTTGGTATATCATTTACGTAAGTAGAAAATGTTTTACTAATAGATATCTATAGTTAATGTTTGAATTGAATTATTTGTACAACGTTTCGGCTGGAATAACAAATGTACAACAAGAATAGATGAAACAGGATCAGCCTAGACATTGTACAAAATAAACAATAAATACAAAGGAAGTCTTAAAAACGTTCTCTGAGGTATAGTTGATATTATTCCTAAGGACTCCTGAGGTTTAGTTATTTTCTATAATTATTTCCCCATACAATAGCTTCTTCACAAATAAAATACGATAGATTTTTCTAATCTATTGAATCTAAGATGAGTTAAATGTTCATTATACCGAACCTTGATTGCGCTACCACTCTGACCTATGTATTATTTAAAGCAGTTTTTACATTTTATACTGTAAACTCCTTTATTCTTTTCTGATTCTAATTTCTAATTTATCTTTCGGGTTGACTAAAAGATTATTTACCGGAGCGTTAACTGCAGTTAAACCGAATTTATTTAGAACAGTAAATATACCGCGTGTGGATTTAGAATGGAAAGTGATTTTGCAATACTTTTTGTTGACTCTACTCTAATTTTCTAATCAATCAAGTAATATTTTTAATTTTATTTTTCAAAATTAATTTTCCTATCAAGTTGTTTATAATTTTTGACTCAAATCCATCGTTTTGGGCGGTTTTCTTAATGTAATTTAATTCCTTTTGATAATCATCTTTTGTAATGTACGAGAAAATTTAAACTGGCTAATTTGTGTTGCATATAATGATTTGAATCGAAATTAATAAGACCATCAGAATTAATTTCGTTAACGACTTTTACGATAACCTATAATAATATTAATTGTGTTCTGGCTTAACTCTTGGTGAAACATTATTCAAAATAAATTCAAGAAAATAAACACTTGGTTTTGTTTCACTATTTTTATTTGAAAAATCTGTAACATATGTTTCGGCTATTATGCCATTATCAAAGAGTTTTAAAGTAACTAAATCAGAATGGGTAAAATTTTTTCTTAAATAGACTGAAATACCTGGATTTTTATTAGTGATAATATTATTCTAAGTCTTCTCTACCTGTAACAACTTTTAATAAGGGGGAAACCCCAAAATCTATTTGGTCGTTCAATAAAATTTTGCTATTGTTATTTGCTCTTGTAATTTCTAGGATTTCTAGTAAATCTAATCTTTTACCTTTATTTTGTGTATGTACCAATTTGAAATTATTTATGTCTAATGTATGATTGTTTTGTACGAAATGGTTTACAAAGTTAGTATTTTTTGAGAGATGAGTTATTGTTTTTTGATGTTCAATTAAACATAATATCAGACCAATAGTAGTAAACAAAAAGAATTTAGGTTCTCTATTAGTAAACAATAAGGAGCGACTAGAGAAAACCGAAAAAAGTGGTGTATATGAAATAAAATGTAAAAATTGCAATTCCATATATTTAGGACAAACTGGTCGTTCAATAAAAACACGTTTAATTGAGCATCAAAAAACAATAACTCATCTCTCAAAAAATACTAACTTTGTAAACCATTTCGTACAAAACAATCATACATTAGACATAAATAATTTCAAATTGGTACATACACAAAATAAAGGTAAAAGATTAGATTTACTAGAAATCCTAGAAATTACAAGAGCAAATAACAATAGCAAAATTTTATTGAACGACCAAATAGATTTTGGGGTTTCCCCCTTATTAAAAGTTGTTACAGGTAGAGAAGACTTAGAATAATATTATCACTAATAAAAATCCAGGTATTTCAGTCTATTTAAGAAAAAATTTTACCCATTCTGATTTAGCTACTTTAAAACTCTTTGATAATGGCATAATAGCCGAAACATATGTTAGAGATTTTTCAAATAAAAATAGTGAAACAAAACCAAGTGTTTATTTGCTTGAATTTATTTTTATAACCTATAATCCTATAAATGCCGGCTGTTGACTGAGGGGGGCTGATCTCCTTCTAAGGGGGCTCAGCCCCTTGGAGCCCCCCCGTGGCTACGGCCCTGTTGCCCAACATTATAAGATTCCAAATAAATAAATAAATAAATGCAATTTTAGAAATGATGTACTTGGTTATCGTCACATGAGTGCACATTTCAATCTTAAAGAATCCAAAGGGAACTTAGATTGCAGCTGGAAGTGGGTTGTCATGGAAAACATGATAGTGAAACTAGTCGGAAATATCGAGAGGGGTAACAAGAGTAACGATGCATTTTTGGAGGCGTTTTACGTGAATCCCGATAAAAGTGGATCGCTTCAAATTGGAGCTTTAGCTGACATCAATAACGTATGGAAGTAAGCGGGTTTTTTTATTATCAAAATCGATAGATATCTGTCATATATCCTTTCTATTTTATGCAAAATCTATACGTATGTACATATGACGTTATTTTATGCAGAACATTCACAAATTTAACATTACGTGCATTATCAAAGAAGAAATTGGATTTTTCGTCTTATTTAAAACTGCCACCGCCGCAACTTGACACGCATTCCTTAATTGGTGGATACGACAGTGCATTTGAAGCCGGAAATTTCCAATATCACGGAAATTATAAAACTAGTCATACAAATAAAAATTACGGAAGCAGCGGCACGGTAAAGGATCTTGACAACGAAAGAGAAAAAGAGAATAAAATGAAATGAAAACCCATTAAACGATCTCTTTCAGATTACTTATGGAGATAAAAGTAAAATAAACGGAATAGTAGATGTTGAATGGGGGAAGAAACATGTCAAAAATCTCCTGGCAATGGGCATAAAAAGTGACGCTATGGACTTTGAGTACAAACTTTACAGCCCTTATTATGATAATGAAGAAACAGTAGTCGCAAACTTAACTTACAATGGCTTCAATGATTATCACAATTTTTCGTACGTGAACGAATAAATATTTTATTTGACCTTTTTTCGATTCTTACGTTATATTTTAGATTTCACGCTTTTTCTCCAGCAAGTCGCCAAGTGGGTAAAGCTGTGGTTGATTTCAAAAGCATGAAAAACATGAACGGTACTCTCAATGTAACATCGCCATTTAAAGGACTCACGCACATAGGCAGTCGCTTCGATTTTCAGTCTACAAGGTATCTTTGCAATATAAAATCTATTATGTTTGCATATTAGAGTGAATCTTTTAGCTTTTATTTTTTTCTTTCATTCCCACTGACTTATAGATTAGTTTTGGGTGTAAGAAAAGTAACAAAGACTATTCTTAGTGCAATACCGTTTCACTATTTATTTGGGGATGTCCCATTGCTGCCCACGAAAATATTTTACTTGAAATTGTGGCATTGCTGCCCGCCGACCTTTATATCTATTAATGTTGGTGGCATTGATGCCCGCCCACTTTATTACCCTCATAATTAATTTGAATTCATAATTATGTATTATAAAAGTATAAAACGACAATTTTAACGTCACAAATTATGGATTCGACTGAGTTGGTTGAAAGTGCTTGGGATAAACAACAAATTGTGTTAGAAGATTACGGAACATTCAAAAGTTTTTCTAATCTTTTCGATAAACTTTACACTCTTCACGTCGATCTGTAAAGCACAGAAAATTACACGAATGTGCGTCCGACTATATATGCATTATTACCAAATAGAAAAAAAGACCGTTTGAATTGATAAAAAGTACAGTTCCAACGTTTAGTCCAAAATACTTGAAAATTGATTTTGAAGTATCAACAATTTTGGTCTACAGAGAAGTATTGCCTAATACATCGTTAAAAAGCTGTAACTTTCATTATTGAGATTATCATATACATACCGGGCAGCAATGCCACTGTATAATCTCTTTTTCAATCTGGCGGGCAGCAATGCAACATTTTCAAGGCGCTGGCAGCAATGGGACCAAGTCATTTATTTTGTCTAGCTCGACAAATTTGTTTGGGCGCAATCCGGCCATTAACAAGAGCAACAGATGATTACTAAGTATAAACCCCTACATTATCACTGTTTATGTAGTCAAAAGTTGAAGAAAGGTAGAGGGGAATTGCAAGTAGTTAATTCGATTTGGTTATTTACTAAATTAATGTTATTCCAATAACCTAACCTAACCTAACCTAACCTAACCTAACCTAAAATGGCTTTTTTCAGATTTCCAAATTTTCCAACAAAGAGAGTTTTCTAGATTTAGGAATATTACCATGCATGAATTTAAAATTATTAGCATCTAAAGAGTGGTTATGCGTGATGTAGTGCTCGGCCATTCCACTCGAATTACATTTTTTTTTATCGCTGCGGAGTGTTCGGCGATGTATTTCGAAATTGCTCTTCCTGATTGACCGATATATGTGGCATACAAATGAGGGATTTACCAAATGTTTTGTAAAGATTGTAATTTATAATCAATTTAAAAAAAAAATGCTTGCTTTTATTATTGTTTATTTATAAAATAAGTCTATTATTTACTGTCAGTTTAAAATGTACCCTATCTTCAGGTCATTTTTGTAGTAAGTTCTCTACAATTAAGCAAAATCAAATTCACTTTTATGCCCAAAACTAATGCAAATACATTCAATGGGAAAGAAAGATAAAATAAAAGAACATTTCAGTGTTTTAATTTTTTGTTATCAGAAAAGTGTATAACCGATATTTGGAGGTATTTTGGCCCAATCACACAGCCTTTATAGATTCAAAATGCAACACCGAAAAAAGTGTCTCTCCTTCTGCTAATCATACTAACGGTGTAATTTTGGTGGTGGTACCACTATCCACAAAACACGTTGCAAGGGTTGACTATTCATACAAAGTAATAATTTGCGATTTATATTTTTGTAATTACCATTTATTGTTAAAATGTAATTTTATTATTAGGAACAGGCTAAAATTAGTACTGGGACCGCTACTGTTATTTATAATAACAGTAAAATTATTGACGGAAAATACAATTGCGTTTCTGAATCAAAAAAGGGTTCAGACAAAGACAGGATAAATATTGAACTAAAGAATAAATGGTTACCTTTAGGCCTTATATTTATACGAGGTTACCAAACTTTTAATGATAAATTAACGAAGGAGTCTAAACGTATAGATAAGGTGCGCAAATACCAAAATGTTTGTTAATAACAATTTTGTGACAAAACCCTTGTGGATTTTTCAGAATTCCAAACGTATCGAAATTTATCATCTTTATAATAAGACCGGGTTCAATGTAACAGGAGATTTAGTAGTTCTTAATACTGAAAGTGGCCAAAATATATCCATAATGGCCATCAATTTAAATCGTACTGTAAAGTTTTGGACAGATTATGACATAAGGGATCAAAAATTTAAACAACACTCCAAACTGGAACTGGAACCAACCGTTTGGATAGGATATAATTTGATCGTTGAAAATAAAACACGAGTAAAAAATTATTTATTGATTGTGTTGATTTGTACTTTACTTTTACTTTTACTTTACTTTAAATGAATTTTTGGTAGAATAAAAGCATTCTACCAAAAATTAAATTAAAAAAATATTTCAGGACGAAGATGAGGAAGCTAAAAAAATTGAAGTAAACCTTTCATATCCTTTAAGAAACTTTACGGCTTTCCTAGAATATAATCTCACAAATAACAATTTCATTTCTGAAACATCATTACGATGGGAAAACAAAACCAGAAATCTTGAAGCAGCGGTTAAATGGGAAAGGAACAAGGATGGTCACCCTAAACGTCACACTTTCGAATTAGAACTTCGACATCCATCTTTGGAAAAGGTCCGAATTAATATATCTAACCTAACCCATCCAAACCTAACCTAATAGTAACAAAAAAAACAGTTTGGTTGAAAATTCTACCAGACGTTTCGTCATCAATTACGGATGACATCTTCAGGGGCTTGCTCTGTTCGGCGTCCCGTTGGCGACTTCGACCACATAGCTGACGGCAAGCCACTGAAGATGTCATCCGTAATTGATGACGAAACGTCTGATAGAATTTTCAACCAAACTAGACCATGGCCAACAAGCCCGGAAACCTCTAATCTCCAAGTTGACTCCGACGATGAAAGCCTACATCACTTAAAAAAAATAGTTTTTCACAGAATACTATAAAATACATCGACAAGTATTTCACAATCTGCACACAACTGAGAATGGTGATTTTTGTTTACAGAACGTTTCTATAGTTGGAGATTTTCGTTCATCTTCAAGAAAACTCCTTGAAGTAGATATAGCAGCGACTTATTCCCTAGACGATTCTCACGATCTAAAATTTAATCATTTACTGGAACGAAATTTGGATCCAAAAATAATCAATTATACGTATAAAATTTGGAGTAACCATCCAGCTACAAATTTACACTTAAATGCCAAAGGAGATTTGCTTTGGAAGACACGATGGTATCATACGTCACATTTTGCTACATACGAGAGAACATATTTACCTCTTCAAACCGCCGAAACTTTCGCAACTATCGACTGGGACGGAAAAGAAATCGAATTAAAAGTATACAACTATTACATCTATAATTTCGTTGAAACAACAGATATAAAAATATGTTTTGAATAAAATCTACCTCAAAAATTATTCACAATAACAAAAAATTGATTCAATAGAAGAAGAATATCCAACGGTCTAAACATATCAAATAACTCCAAAATTAATAACTATTAATCCAAGAAAAACTATTCAAAAATGCAGAAAAAATGGTGTTTACCATAAAAATCCGTACCAAAAACATTTTTTTATAGCTCTTATTTTAAATGATTACACAGGGGTAGGAAACCGTAGTACACATTCTAACAATGACGATAATTTTTAGAGAAAAACATTACGAGAACTGCTCTACTTTTGGGGAAAATACGAAGGAGGATTTCCGGTTTACACAGCAAATTTAACTGCTTTGCACGGTGAAGATGTCAATTCCAACGGTACTTTCTATCTCGACTTAAGAGAAAAAGTAATTGACGTCGTATTGAATTTAACAGAAGGTGAATATTTGATTGGTTTACGTAAGACAACAGACAACAAAATGAATAACGATTTATTTATTAGACGGAAGCCAGTGTCTGCGAGGATACGGTTATATTCCGGATGCGAGAAGCGCTGTTTTCGATATTTGGCGTGAATACGAAGACATCTCTGTTTCTGACGTAGCCTATTACCTAAGACTAAACCATTCTCGACTGATAGTTTCCAGCTTGCAGTGGAGACCCGAATTGAAGCAAGACATAAAGGTAGGAAAAATAAGAGAAAATGATTATATTATTCTTTTTATAAGCACACTTATATAATAAAGAACAAAATAAGCGAACCTTATCAGCTAATTAGAAATTGAACAACATTTTGTAAATTGAGAAAAAATTAAAACACTGAGGGTTTCACTAAAACTTTATTGAATACTCGATACGTATTTCACCTAATAAGGGCATCTTCAGGAGTAACGAAATTATACTAAGTACCAAACAGAAATACATTAATTTATAGTACATACTAAGAGGGTGGGGGATGAACAATGTTTGGGTCCAATAAGGGATTGTTACCAAATTCTATTTGGTCGTTAGTAATATTTTTATTTTCTATTTTTGCTTTTTTTATTTCGATGATTTCGTATCTATCTAGTATTGGACCTCCCTTTAAATGGTGTAATAATTCTAGAATATTTATATTTATGCTGTGGTTATTTTCAATAAGATGAGTGGCTAAACCTGAGGCATGATTATTGAATTTTACGTAATTTACGTGTTCATTTCTTTTTTTCTCAATTTTGAAAAATGTTTCACCAAGTGATAACGGCAGATACCCTTAAGTTATTTTGTAAATAACGTTGGGTTTGATTTCGACTGAAAAAGTTCAAAAATATTTTCTTCATAACATTTTATAAATTTTATTTCGACTTTCCCAAACTGACATTTTGATGTTGAAGAAGGAGACATAATGTCGACGAAACGTTGTTTAATCAATGATTTAAAATCAACATCTATTTTTCCCCTTAATATATAAATTCATCTATTATCATGATAATTGCTTAGCATTCGGGAGGTCACCGGTTAGACCCCGGGTCCGGCTGTTCTGTTTTCTGTAGTTTCCTTGGATCATTTAAGCAAATCCTGGGGCAGCAATATTCCACAGATTGATTGATAATCTTTCACCTTACGCCCTACCCTCCGGCTTTGCACTACAGTGTAGGTCGGAGGGACTGTCCGCCCACCAGCATGACTAGCTGGTGGGAATGAAACACAAAAAAGGTTTAAAAAGGTCTATTATCAAAATATTAAGATGCATTTGAACGGGGTAATAAAAATGATTAAATTTAGTATTGATCTTTTTGTCAGCCGTGTCGGTTTTATTTTGTGCCGACGTTTCGTGAGCTTTACAGGTCCCTTCTTCAATACAGTTCTACACCGAAAAAGTCCTAGGTACATGTTTAAAATCCGAAAGATATGAAAAATATGATTTGTATTTGTTCTATAATGTATCTATTTAGTGTATCACTAACCGTATTTTTTGCTTTTCGCTTTTTGTTTTCAGAATGTTATCAAAGCTGCTGCACTGGCTGCATATACAGAGACAATCGAATCAACTGATTATTGGAGACATTTCATACGTGCGGAAGTGGCCGATTCAATAGCTGATATTTGTGAAAATGCCAAACCTTTTGTCGAAGGTTTACTCGCAGACCTGGTGTACGTATTGTATTGTACTGTATTGTAGCTGTTATCATTAATTGATTATTGAAAATTTGTAATCAACATGCCTGGACTTGGACATAAAATCAGTTCTTGTCTGTCGATACAAACTAAATAAACGTTAAAATTTTAAACATAGCTCAGATCTCCTAAAAAATTGTGATTGAAAAAATAAATAAATAAAAAAAGCGTAGGGTGCTTCCAGTAGATAATAGTATACATTAATAAAAAAATAAAATCCATACCACGACAGAATAAAATGCTACTAATTTATGACAAAATTTCATTTTTGTCTTTCACCTAAAGAAGCCACCTTAAGACGAAACAACTGTATTAATAATTTAAAATATTTTTTCGCGCTTTTTATCTATTTATTAAATTATTTGTTATTATTAAATGTGTTTGGTGATTTCTAGAGAACTTAAAGTTGTCGAAGATGATTTTAAGAAGCTACAAACTTATATGAATAAGTCGTATTATGCCAACGAATTTTATATACGAGATGTCGTCAGATTTGCTGTTTATGCCGTAGATGAATTATCTATTAGATCTCATTTAGAATCTTTACCAGCTTTCGTCAGTGAAATCTGGGAAATAATGGGAGAGTCGGGGAAAAAGATACAGAAAGGAATACAATGGGTTATAGAAAGGGTAAAATTTCTAACCATTTTTGCTTTTACCTTTCAGTAACGTTTGGTTTTTCTTCTTTTTATTATTACAGACAAAATACTACTATAAAAGCACGGCCGATTTCTTCAATGGAATACTTCAAGGCGATTCAGCCCAACATTTATCGGACGCGTTAAAGAAACTTGTCGAAAAATATGACAATTTCATAAAGGATATGCATGTTACATTCATAAGGTATATGGAAAACCTTTGGAACAAAACATACAGTATCCTTCTGGATAACTGGCACAAAACATTGGCTGCAATTGAACCAACCTTCATACAAATTATCCACTATCTCGAAACAATGGTATGGAATGCCAGTAAAGAATTTTTAGGTAAGTAAAGTAAGATATTTAACACTGGGGGGGGGGGGGAGAGTTTACAACTATTGGGAAACATGTTTAAATATACAAAAGTAAATAAAACAACGTAGAACGTTTCACCGATTGAATATATATCCTAACTAGTTTCGGTCACACGACCATTATCAAAGGATTAGAGTAAAATCTTATACTAAATTTTAAAAACTATTGCGACAATATATATACTCAATCTAAATTGCTTAAAATGAGTGGGGAGTTTACAAAATCTAACTCCGTATGGTTATTGACTAAATTAAGATTTTGGGACAGGGCTTTTTTAATCTCTATTTTTTGCTTTTTCTGACACCACTATGGAGTACAGTAACTTTTTTTTATGTCCAAGTGGTAGTTAGATAAGGCAGAATGTTCTGAAAATCCCGTTTTTGTGTCTTTTTTGTCTATACTTTTTACATGCTCAGATATTCTAACGTTGATTGCCCTACCACTTTATCCAATATAGCAAGCATCGCAACTGCTACAATGTATTCTATAAATGCCAGCTTTAACCAATATATTTGATTTTGGTGTGGTTCTTGACAGTATGTCGTCTTCAATTGTAAATAACAAAATGTACGCGTCTATCAATTTTATTAATAACATTAACTTTAAGTTTAAATATGTATTTAACAAATGGAATGTAACACTTGTCGAAAATAACAATTGCACTTAAGGTCAATACTTTCAATAACCACACCAAAACCACATATATTGGATAAAAGTGGCATTTATAAAATATATTGTAACAGTTGCGATGCTTGCTATATTGGACAAACTGGTAGGGCAATCAACGTTAGAAGATAAAAGGGCACCAAAACGGGCTTTCCAGAACATGTTACTGTACTCCATAGTGGTATCAGAAAAAGCAAAAAATGGTTACTCTTAGAAGCGATAGAGATTAAAAAAGCCCTGTCCCAAAATCTTAATTTAGTCAATAACCATACGGAGTTAGATTTTGTAAACTCCCCACTCATTTTAGGCAATTAAGATTAAGTATGTATATTGTCGCACTAGTTTTTAAAATTTAGTATAAGATTTTACTCCAATCCTTTGATAACGGTCGTGTGACCGAAACTAGTTAGGATATATATTCAATCGGTGAAACATTCTACGTTGTTTTATTTACTTTTGTATATACCTAGAGATATGCAAATAACATACAATTTATGCTAAACTTGTTTCACCAAGTTATTTACGGGATTCAATATATTTATATATTGTGACGGAATCAGAATTAAGTATCTCCGAAATGCTGTAAATCGGGTTAACGTAAATCGGGCTATTACTACTGTTTTTTCAGATTTTCTTTACCTAAGAAAGAACGAACTGATAAATTCACTATATTTCTCGAAGTTTACCCATTTTACGCAAGATCTGGATAAATTTTACCGGGATATGACAGGGAACGAAACCATCTGGAAGATAATAGAATATTCAAAAGTGGGATATAATTTCATAAGAGAGAAATACTTTGAATTGGTTCCTTTCAGCAAAGAACTGCAGAATGTTACAAGAGAAATAGTCGACGAAGTGAATGAACTGAACAAATTACCATCCATTAAGATGCTTTTGACGAAAGTGAACGATTTATCCAATCAAATAAAATGGTTTTGGGATTATTTTGACGTGGATAACAAAATTCGAGTATTTATCACGCAACTTCATATAAAATTAACTGATATTAGACAAACTGCCCTACAAGCAGAAAGCAAGTAAGTTTAATAAATATTTTCTTGAAAAAACATATTTTGTAATTTATATTTTTTGTTTTTAGATATAGAGAAGCCAAAACGTTGTTCGTTTTTGAGCCCAAGGATGGTGTCATGTATTACGAACAAAAACTTCCAATTTCTTGGCATGCCTTCAACGAACCGCCAAAGTTTCAAGTAAGTGAAGAATAAGATACTTAGATTATTAATAACATTACTTATTCTTCCTCCAGGAAATTCCAGAATACAAAATGCTGTATGAAATACGACAATATTTTATGGCATCCAGAATAACATTTTGGAGTTTTTACTATAATCTCCAACAGTACACCGATCCAGCAAACTGGCTACCACCTTTCAAAGGTAAGTAAATATAATAAGTACTGGTAAATAGTATACCTAACCCCCTAACGGGGTAAAAAATACAACATCGAAGAAAGTTTAACCATTTCAATAATTTTTCTAACAAGTTTCGGTCCTATCGGGTCTCATCAGGTGGGCGCCAACAGCTAAATGTGGAATCTGTGATACTTTATAATTAGACGAAAAAAGATTTTAATACCTTCTTTTTGTTTATTGTTATCTTCGTCTAATAACTGTTAGGAATCAACAGTGTAATTCAATGCCGGTAGGGAAATCAGCCCTCGGAGTAGTTGTTTCTGTTGATTCCATATTTATATTTACTATATAGCTTTTAAAAGCCTTTCTGCCAGCGCCCACCTGATGAGACCCGATAGGTCGAAACCGGTCGTGGGATATAGCTTTCGGTGCGCTACGCCTACTGTGTATGACGCGTTCCAATATAAAACGCATCGCAGATTTTACAACACATTTTATATTTTCTACTTTATATCTAATTTTAGTTTAAATTTTGACAATAAAGACCTTAAATTGCAATTATTATTTTCGACTAGTATTACGTTAAATTAGTTGAATACATTTTTAAATTTATGACTAATAATAATTACATTACTGAATCGCTTATTTAGTATAGATTTCACTATTTATCTTTTGATAATGGCCGTGTAACCGAAAGTTGTTAGGAAAATTATTAAATTAGTGAAACTTTCTACGTTTTTTTATTTTTACATAGGGTACCTAGTTGAAAAAGAAAGTGTCACAAAACAATAAACCACATATTGAAACGCCTTAAATTCATAAGGCAGTTATGATCTGAGCATGAGATTATTAGTTTTACTAACGCTAATGATCTTTTAGCGCAAGCGATGTTAGCTGGAAGAAATCCATTTTTTATTACTTTCGATAGAGTTTTCTACAATTACACCAGTTTATGCAGTCATCTTTTGGTCTCGGACTTTTTAGATCGTAATTTATCGTTGGTTATTTCTTATAAGGATGATATTAACATCACAGATCCATACGAAATAATGGTTATATTGAATAAATCGATAATACACATCAATATATTTACCAAGGTAATCGGTTTATACAGGTGTGGCAATAGAGGCAATTGCTGCCATCTAGTGGATTTTGTTGATATTATATTAACTGTTCTTTACGGAACATTTCGATTTGGTCAGCAATTTATCGAGACTGCTTATGGCACCCTGATGAGCTTCTAACAAGAGCGAAATCGCGATCCATGTCTGGTAGTTTCGATAAATTTCTGACCAAAAGCATAATAATTGTTATTGTTTACTTTCTTACATTTACAGGTCATTCGTTTTGAAAACGATAATTCACCATTGACCCCGATACGTTTACCGTTTCAAGTTGAACATACTGTTGTTTATTATGAATCTGATATAATAATTGTTGAAAGAGACGCCGATTTTTCACTACGATGCAACACGAAATTTTTCACGTGTATATTGGAGATGTCGGGTAAACATTAAAAATAAAAATAATAACCTATGAAGAAGTACTACGTTAACGTTTATTGTTTAGGATGGTACTTTGGAAGAACCGCTGGCCTTTGGGGCACTATCAATAACGAACCTTCCGACGATTTAATTTCATCACATGGTCAAAGAATGAAATTGATTAATGCCAGCGAAGCAGCGCAAAGCTGGTCGTTAAATAAAAAATGCCTTTCACATGGAAAAGATGTAAAAATAAGTTACGATATACCCGAACCGTCAGCATCCGAAGAAATAGAGAGCTTGTGTGAAGTTCTATTCACGAGTAAAGTGTCGCCCTTTTCTCCATGTTTTTCAAGAGTTTCCATTGAACCGTTCTGGAATATATGCTTGAAGAGCAAAAGCGAACAAGATGCTTGTACAGTAGCTATTGCGTATATGAACCTCTGTGCCATAGAAAATACACCACTACGAGAACCCGAGATCTGTGTTAAGTAAGGATATAAATACTGGAACAATTATTAACAACAGCGATCCGTATTTCTTTATGAATTTTTTTCTTTTTCAAGATGCGAACTCCAGAATGGAACTAATGTAAAAGAAGGAGATTTTATTACCTTTCATCAAAAATCAACCAATCTGTCGGTTGATTTAGTTTTCATCGTCGAAGTTAAAGAATGCAATAAAAATATTAGAAACAATAGGAAAATAGATGTCCTTGTGGAATTAATCGATAAAGAATTGAAAGAAAAGAATATAACAAATAATAGGTTAACAAAATATGGACTTTTATAAGAACAAAAGCACAATCACAATGGAATTATTTATTTTTAGATACGCTCTCGTTCTGTATGGTGGAAATCAAATTTACGAGAAACCACGTGTAGTATTTTCAAATGGTAACGTCTTCACCAACGCCAAAATGATAGTAAACTATTTCAACGAAATTCCTCAAGGTATATAAATGTTAACTAAATACCTACCTACACATGTAATATTATCGTTATCAGTTTGTTTGTTTATTTATTTATTTTTTTGTTTTCAGAGAAAGGAGTCACAGATACATTCGAGGCTTTAGCATTTTCAACAAAATTACTATTCAGACCAGGTGTATCAAAAACATTCATCCTAATTCCTTGTTCGGATTATTTAGATTACAGCCTAAAGGTATGTATTTAAATTTTATTTTGAAATTAAACTTCTTAAGTTATGATGAGGGTAAAATTTCAAGGCTGCAAGTCCGTGTTCGCACCACGCAATTGACATAAAATATGAAACGTAAAAAGTAGATGGAAATTTCATAACACAAAAGAGACGTAAAATATAGTATATTTTACAATTAGGGGGAGATAGAATGGGAGATATAATTTTAAAAAACTTTTGCGTGCTTCATTTTCACCAGTTACTAATACAATGTAATACAAAGCCACAGCATAAGGCGGAAGTCCCTCATCAATCGAACCGGCGTCTTTCTTAATGCCAAGCTATGATTTAGACCTCTAGGAAATAGGCAATGGTACTATTTAAGGAGTGTAATTTCCTTACCACCATACCGATTGGGGCAGCCTAGTTATTAGATCTTAGCTTAGAATTGGGGAGGACATCGGTTCGAATTCGGGTCCACCACCTTTGATTTAAGTCTTTTCTTGGGTGGTATAAGTAAATGCTAAGGCAGTAATATTAAATCTTCTAGGTACTGACCATCATACTATCCTATTAAATAAAACCGAAATGAGACTTCCGCCCTATACTACCACATTGAACAACTCACCCCACGGAGAAGTACACTAAAATTAATGCTAATTTCGAGGTTCTGTACTGTTTATGTATATTACAATGTGGTTGTTGAATTCTTACGTACCACACATTATAATCATTTAAAAAATACGTTTTCTTTAACTTTTTGGGTTTTTCAATTGACAATGATTACGGAATTTCAGCACGAGTGATATTGGATAATAGGAAAATTGAAAATTATTATTTACCGTCTTTAATTTCAGTTTGATTACGGACTTATGAACCAACTGCTGCTTGAAAATGACATTACTTTGCATATATTAATGGACGACGAATTTCAGTTGCGAAAATCCCGTTATAACACATCAATTTTCGGTAACAATTTTCTTTCCAAGTTTCTAGTTTTAATTCTCAATGTAATATTCATGGTATTATGAATTAAACATTGTTCCTAGGTATCGACCGGACTTTATCTTATACCGAAAAAGGCGCCAAGAAGTTTAATGGAGATGCTGATTTAAGAAAGAAAATTAAAATGCCAAAGGCTACATTAGGCATTTGCATGCCCTTAGCACTAGAGACTAATGGTAAAACAAAACAATGTTAACACCCTTACTTTTCTTATTTGAAAAATTATTTTGATAGGATCGATATTTAGCGCGAAGAAATTGGAAGCAAATCAAACACAAATATCTAAAAGGTTTGCCAGAGTTTTTGCTAAGAGGGTAGCTCAAAGTGGTCACCCTGCTAAATGTCAAATCTGCGAATGTTCAGCTACCAACACAGGGGTTTCTTATATGGAATGTTTTCCTTGCGACATTCCAACATATCCAACCGTTAATAAAGACAATGTAAGATCTAATTTATTCTCATTTTCCAAATATTAAATTGCTTTCTTTTTTCAGGGTAGTAATGAATTAGAATCGTCCACTCTAGGTGGAGGACTTTACAGCCCAGAAGAAAAATAATAATAACAGTATATACACATACCTACATAATAGTTTGTTTATTTTTGTTAGTTGTAAAATATTATTTTATATAAACTACAAACACTACTTGTATATCCGCAAATATATATATTTATATAATCCATATTTCGTAATTTTATTTTTCAAATATTTTTCAAGACGAAAACAAAAATAGCTGTAAGAAAACCATAAATCATAATTTTTATTTGAATCGACGAGACTTTAATTTCTTGTAACTCCATAATAATGAAAAAACACACATAATATTTTAGTTACAAAACTTTATTGTAAAAACCACAATAATTATTTCGTCGACACAGCGGCTTCTTCAGGTGGACGAATAATATAACTTAAAACTAGGATACAAACAGACTTATATACTAAAATAAAATAGATAAGAGTAGAGTAGGGGTATAAGTTTAAGGGAAGATACTGAAAATTAATGTTTAATAGCGGTGATTTATTTAATTCTAATTGATTATTTAATATAGTGCCTTTTTTGTTTAATTTATTTATTTCTATGCTTTCTAAAAGATTTAATTTCCGACCTTTATTTCCAACATGTAATATTTTATAATCGTCGTTAAAATTATGGTCGTTAGTTATTAAGTGTTCAGCATATGTTGAATTTGTGTTTCGGTTTTCATATCTTTTTTTATGCTCTTGTATTCTTTCCTGAAATGTTCTGCCTGTCTGAACAATGTATTGGTTAGGTTAGGTTAGGTTAGGTTAGGTTAGGTTAGAACAATGTATTGGTTATTAAACATTAATTTTTAGTATCTCCCTTACGCTTATACCCCTACTCTTATCTATTTTATTTTAGTATATAAGTCTGTTTGTATCCTAGTTTTAAGTTATATAAATAATTATTGTGGTTTTTACAATAAAGTTTTGTATCTTAAACATTACATGTGTGTTTTTTCATTATAACTTTTATTAGAGATGACTTACTTTTCGGAGTAATTTTCCTTTTCAAAACTCTAGAGTAAAATTTCAAAATTGTATATCTAACGTTATCCTTACTACAAATTCATAATTATAAAATTGGAAGAACAAACGTATTACAGAAAGATGACATAATTCACTAGAAATTAAATATCTATAAAATAAATATCTATAAAATAAATATCTATAAAATAAATATCTATTTTTTTTTACTCATATAAAATAATTAATATTTTATAAATGTTAAAAATTAACTACATTAATGTCAGTATTATGCATGTCATTATATATTTTTGTAGATCAGTTGAAAATTTATTAATAAATAGTTAAAAACCGAACATAATCAATTGTCTACGTTTCAGATTTTCTTGTAATATCAAACGTAACTGTTAAATTCTTAGGGGGATAGAATTATTTATTTGTTAAAGGATTATTGAGTAAAATGGGAAATTATTTATTAGAAAGAGTCTGACGCTCTAATAAATATTAAATAAAGCTTTTAATAATTAATTCCGGCTTAGTGAATTGCAAAGTCGCCTTCTAATCTAACTGTCAAAAGAAAATATTAAAGAACAAAAAGAAAATAGAACAAGTCGGTGGATGCGCGGGGCAAATATCATTGAAGCGCAAGCTTAAACGATCGCAAGAAGGGCATATGATCAGGGGTAGAAAGTACCTCGGGCTATGCAATTTACTATCTTTTGTGAAATCGGTAAGCCTGTTTGGTAGGGGTTGAACAATATTACTTGTAAGTGAATTGTTTGTCAGTGAGAATTTTATTGTCTTCGTGAAAAGTGCAACTGTTATTAATACAATATTAGATTTTACTTACCCACTGTTAGGTTATAATGTGGTGGTGCTTAGATATGGTTGTAGCTTCGGTAATATTTTCGACATCTTCAGCAAACCTATTCCTTTCCAACATTGGTAAGAACTCTTACTTACAATTTTTCTTACGATGATATTCACTTATTATAACTGCACTGCAGAATACTGAAACAACAAATATTTCAGGAATCGAGAAAAAAAAAAGAAAAAATTGTTATCACATTAACAAAAAAGTAATTATAATCTAACAAACTTTTTATCATTATTTCTTTTGCATTAAAAACAATTGTAGACATTAAAAATAATAACGTAAACAAATTAAATACTCATGCTATTATTAAAAACGCTTAATTCCATTTGCGTCTTTTAGAAACTACGTATTATTAAAGTGAAAAAGACAATAAAATAACTTAACTACTCATTGATGAATAATAAGGGGAGCGACTTCACAAAATCTTTATTCACACCTTTAAGAAAATTAATTTAACTCTGTTCCTTCTTAATTAAAATTCCATTCTATTCAAGGAAAACTTTTTGCTGTTCTTGCAATGCGAAGAATTCTCGCTTTTAAATTTATCAAGTTTTTTCATTAAATGTTTAATTCCAATAACATTAAGTTTTAATATCAAACTTAAATTGAAATCTTTGCTGCTTACATTTGCAATCATTAATAATTTTCAATTATTATTGTTTATGTACATGATGTCAAAGGTTACTTATGTTGTGTTATTTATTTAAAGCGTCTTTGATCGAACATTTCAATTTTACGAAATTATTATTAAAGAAAAATTTAAGGACTACAGAAATCCTTAAAAATTAAACTATTGCAAGGAAAGAAACACAAATATTAAATAAAATGTAATATTTTTAAACTATTCATTGTCAAGCCAGTTATTTTTTTTAAACTCCTTATTATAATAAAACATTAACCGTGAGAAGTGTTAAGTTGAATTAATAGTGTTTTATTCCTAACTTTACATGATACCAACTTATGTTGTTTAACCTAACCTAACCTAATCTAATTTTACATGATACCAACTTATGTTGTTTAACCTAACCTAACCTAACCTAACCTAACCTAACCTAACCTAACCTAATCTAATTTTACATGATACCAACTTATGTTGTTTATTATAATACAATATTCAAATATGTGTTTTAAAGAAATCAACTAAATTGTACAAATGTTTATTTATATTCTTGTCTATTTTATGGACAAAGTTTCTAATAACAACGTAAAAACAAAAAGAAAATTACACACATATCCAAAATATTGTACATCTTTAAAATTTTCTAGGATAATAAAAGAAAATAAACGAGCCGTTTGTTATATTTGTTTGAGTTATTTTTTTATGTAAAATAAATATTAAACAAAACTCAACTATCGTTTTATATAATAATTAATTATTCCTTTTAGATTTAACGGATGTGCCTGTTGAAAGTTACATAGTTCAAGCAGGTGACAACACAAGTTTTCCATGTCCAGGAACAACAGAATATTCACTTGTTACGGAACTAGAATGGCGCTTTTTTACCAAAACACAAAACATTAAGATAATTGAATATTCTAAGGGTAACACAATCGTAGCATATAAGCAGCACAGAATATCGTTACAATCAAAGACCCATGCCCTTAATTTTAAACCGATAATTGCTCAAGATACCGGAAATTATATATGTTTAGTTAATAACCGACCAAGACCCGATGGTGTTCTTCAACTTATCGTACAAGGTTATTTAATTACGTATTTTTTAAACCCATTAATTAATATTCACTCTAAAAATAAATAAAACATTTTTATTAATATATTTTTGCTATTTCTAAAGTTTTGTAATGTTATGATTTTTTTTTATGTACAGACAGGCCAGATCCTCCTGGTAGACCCTTAGTGATGGGTTTTACATCACGATATGTAAATTTATCCTGGGCAGCACCATCAGATGTGCACTTCAGTAATGTTCTCTACTATGTCATTCTTATTAGGTAAATACTGGTAGTAAAATACCATTTCCAAAACAAATAATGTATTACTACTAGCTAGGGGTAAAATAAAGTGATATGTGTTGAAAAGATACACCTTTTTGAGTTTCAAAAGACTATAGTTTCGCCAAACTGTTGCTTCATCAGATGGATGAAGAAATGGAGTTATTTTAAATACATTTTGAAACCCAAAAAAGTGTATTTAGTCTAAATTGTTGTATAGATACAAAAACAAAAATACGATAATTTTTTAATATAAAAAAAAAACTGTTCAGAAAATCGAAAATTTCTATATAAATGACACGTTTCTTTTTGATTAAAAAATTTTGAGATATACCTTCTTTATTTAATTCGATCCCAATTCTCTGATACACTAAATTGAAAAAAAAAATCAAAAATTGTTGCCTAACATTCGTAGTTAAGTAATTTAATTAAAATTATATCATAAATATTTTGTGGCAGATTTTGATGAATTTTATGTTTTCTTACAGAGTTGGAGAGAAGGGCGAATGGAATGATAACGGCAATATTACCCCCGATAACAGAACAAATTACAAAATGATGAGTTTAAAGCCGTATACTGTATACAGTTTTAAAGTAATTGCAGTAAATGAAATGGGGAGAAGCGATCCCAGTCAAGAATCGTATTATATTATTACCCTCCGAGAAAGTAAGCTTACATTTAATCAATTTCATTTACGAACACAAAATTTACGTACCAGAAAAAAAAAATCGTATATAGAAATAAAAAATTCTAAAACTAACCCCTAGCTTTCTTGCAGTCCCTTCGGGAAATCCCACGATCATAACAGCGCATAATACCTCGTCTTCTGCAATTCATGTAAGTTGGAGGCCCCCCGATTTGGACACAATTAATGGAGAATTTATGGGGTATCGCATAACATATAAGCAACGAAAAAAGGAACATAACGCTTCGGAAATTTATATACGTGATCCAGACGTAAAGGTACAGACAGTCGTACACTACTGTATATATCAAATTATCTTGATTTAATTAATTTTATTTCAGAGTCACGTTATTGAAAACCTTGAAACATACACGCAATATTTGGTATCTGTAGCAGTTTTCAATCCTGAAGGTTTTGGACCAGCATCCACAGTTCTTGTCATGACGGACGAAGGGGGTGAGTATTATTTTAAATTGCTTACTTATTACCTGCCCTAGTAACTTTTTTATAAAAATATTAAACGCAATTATATAATATACTTATGCACACAAGGATAAAAGAACATAAGTAGCAAGAGGTTGTGTTTACTTATCTACAAAAAGCATTGTTCTTTGTCGATTTAAAATAAAATAATTACTAATTTTAAGTGCCGGTATCGCAGGGAATATTAAATATAAGTACATACCTACTAATTGCTTTTTTAGTTTTATTTTACTATTGTCCACTTTAAAATTAGATCAACAAACGCAGCCTTATGGTTTCAGGCATGTTTCTGAATGCCTACGGATGGTATCATTTGGAAAAATTATAGTTATTAGAATTTGTTTTTATTTCAATACATATTGCTAGTTTGAAAATGTCGTTAAAATGTATGTTCAGTTCTTTGCACATTACGGAAAATCTGCACTTCTTTAAAGTGGCCGACAATATACAAGTGAGTTGATTTTTTACTTCTACAAAACTTATTTCTGATAAGTCTACAATTTATCTTTTATAATTGTTGTAGATGTGAACCATCACATACCAATACGAGGACATCCCGCTGAACAGGCTTTAAGAGTACCACACGAAGTATTAACTAAACAATAAAATAAAAAATAAAAATACCATTCATTATTTGAGATTTAAACAAAAAAGAAAAACATTTGCCGCCTCGATAACACGCCTCAAAGTAAACTAACAACAATGGAATAATGTAATACATATATATTTTGTATATCTATCTAAATATATTTAGTGTTACATGTTTTGTAAATATTTACTACAAATATACCTGATTGACTACTACTGCTAATGATTTTAATGTAACTTGTACATTATCACAAATATTTGGGGTTTGGGATCATTATGCAAATAGAAAATGAAGAAGAACAATGCTTTATGTAGACAGAAAGGCCTCTTGTAAAAGTAAATAAGTATAATAAGGTAAACACACCCAATACAACGAATTAATAAATACAAACTACTAATCTTTTACTATGAAATGTTGTTTGCGTGATCATTCACCAAGTGTAATTACTTTAAAAAAATTATATTGTCCTATACAGGAATAATAAAACTATAAGAAAGTACTGTAGAAAATAAAAAACGAGATTTTAAAACTACAGAACAAAAACAGCAGCAGGTAGGAATTCAGATAACTAATTTAACGTCTTAAAATATTATTTTTATAGTAACACAAGTTATACAGTAACATGAACGCATTAATTGTAATAGAGTACATCTTAAAGTAATAAATGGCAATTATTGTCATCAGATTGAATTACGAACAAGTAAAGATTAATATTTCTTGCTATAAAAATAAATCACAATTGAAATTGAACGATTCCAACTGGTGGTTGTAATACCTTACCGCTTTGGATAGATCCAACTAGTGAACAAGTTTTCTACTTTATGACGTAAACAAGTCTCTAACTTTCATTGATTAATTCAAGCGAGGTTTTTAAACACAATGATTCTCTACTCGTTAGATGTTATATTAGCACATCTTTTTTAAAATGTATAAGACTTAAAAATATTTATTTAAAAAAATTAACTTCCGTAAAACTTCTGTAATTCCTGCGCTGTCCAGCACTGTTTTTGTCAATTTTTGATGCATTTACCATCTCTCTCTTCCATATTGTGACAACTCTATAGGTACAACTGGGTGCAACGCGTTAAACAAAGAATGACAAATGTTTATAATCATTATAAATAAACATAAATTTATTAAAAATAGTTTTGTGCGGATCTTGTGTGAATTTATTCTAAAACGAACAAATTGAGTGTTGTAAAATAAGAACTGAGTAAGATGGCTGAGTACATCACTCCAAAAATACTCTTATTTAATGAATGTTTTACATCATTTGATTAATAAGAACTTTGAACGTAAATAGTTTAATAATAATGGATTATACTCATATTTATTTGTTTCCCATCGTTATTTACTTAATAGGAGGGCAAACCCATATAGATACAGAAGCATTTGTAACAAGGGAAGAACCCACCTCTTTAGATACCTGTAACAATTAGCCATTTCCGATTTTTAAGTTATAAATTAAACTAATACTATTTTTTCAGTACCAACCAATCCACAAAATGTGGCAGCTTATAATGTAACTTCCAACAGTATTCTTATTGGATGGACTGAACCAGAAAAACCCAATGGAATTATTGAGGGTTACAGAATTTACTACCGAGATGGTAATTTTACTGATGTACAAACTTACAAGACTTATGAGAATAGTACTTTAAAGTATAACTTAACCAACTTATGTAAGTATTCCTATTTTTGTATATTATAAGAGCTAAAATATAGCATCCTTTAAGGGCCAGACACCAATTATGAAATTTGGGTTAAAGCTTTCACTGGAAGACATGAAGGTAACTCTTCTGTATCTATATTTAAAAAAACAGACATTGCAGGACCAAGTTCTCCAAGCATACTGAATCTAACTTGTCAATCACCTGAGTCTATATTTATACAGTGGGGAAGACCAGCAGAATTTTATAAAAATATTGATTATTATTTTATTTATCTGTCTGGAAAAATAACATATGACAACTTTACAATATCTGCTACTAAAGATTACTCTGATGTTTCTGTAAGTTACAATTAGTTTAAGTGCTTTTGTTACAATTTATATGTATTTTTTAGTACATGATAAAAAATTTAACTACTGACAAAACTTACAAAGTGCAAGTAGGTGCTGCCACATACAGTGACTATACAAAGCGAATATTATATGGGACTCTTTCTGAAGCAAGATATATTCAGCTGAAACAAGACTGTGATAAAATACAACAATATTTACAAAGCTCAGTTAGCAGTTTAGGTGTTGGAATAATTGCTGGTGTTATTTGTGTAACGATGGCCTTGCTTTTTGCAATCACAGCATTTATTTTATGGAGGTGCATATTTTACTTTGTGTCTTTATTTTTGGTTTTGTAATTAACACTTGACATATTGTAGACGATATTTTTATGTATCTTATTGTTATTTGGAAGACCATCCATGCTCAGTCCCTACAGCTTCACTGGATTGGAATGTGTCTCCTGATTCAGGAGAACACAGAGGCCCTGTACCTGTTTCCGAATTTAACAAGCATGTAGCAGGATTACATGCAGATGGGGACTGTGGTTTTAGCAGAGAATATGAGGCTATTCAAGCAGACAGTACAACAGATCAGTACCCTTCAGAGCACTCACAACATCCAGATAATCGAGCTAAAAACCGATATCTTAATATAATTGCATGTGTGTAAAACTACATGATATTTTAGAGATATGAAAACTAATCCTTTATCATTTATATTGTAGATGATCACAGTCGTGTACAATTGTTGCAAATGCCAGGGCATAAAAAGAATATTGATTATATAAATGCTAATTACATTGATGGCTTTCAGTGGTCTAAAGCTTACATAGGTACTCAGGGTCCTTTACCGTCTACTTTCGACTGTTTTTGGAGAATGATTTGGGAGCAGCGTGTAGCAATCATAGTAATGATTACAAACTTAGTTGAACGTGGCAGGGTAAGTTTTGCTAAACACGTTATTTATATTTTTTTCATATACTACAGTAATAAAAAAACTAAATTTCAAATTTGTACTTCTTCATCCATTATTATAAATATTTTAAGCTTGTTACAAGTTTCTTTTTGTTATTGTTAGGACACTGGAAATCACGTTAGAGAGCATGTGGTAAATTTCTTGTTTGAAAAGTGTTTATATGGCTTATTTAATTTAATTACTACCTAATCATTTTTTGATTTTATCTCCAATAACTGCATGTGTTTATTTTCTAAAAATGCTATTAATGTTTTTTCAAAATTAAAACCCTAATAGTATATGTTAATTTTGTTTTAAATAATGTTAACAAACTCTTTATAGAAAAAGTGTGATATGTACTGGCCAAAAGAAGGAACTGACACGTATGGGGTTATACAAGTTAAGCTTGTAAAGGAAGATGTTATGGCTACATATACCGTCAGAACATTACAAATTAAGCATTTAAAAGTAATCAAATGAAATGTTTGGAATTAATTAAAAACATGTATTCATTTCAATTGTTTTAGGTAAAAAAGAGAAAATTATTTTCTGCAGAAAAAACTGTTTATCAGTACCATTATACGAACTGGCCTGATCATGGAACTCCCGATCATCCTTTACCTGTTTTACATTTTGTTAAAAAATCTGCTTCTGCAAACTTACCCAATGCAGGACCGGTTGTTGTTCATTGCAGGTAAAAAAACTCTTTAATTAGTTTGTTGTTTCAATATTTTTTGTTATATTAATGCAATTTAATTTTATTTAATTAGTGCTGGTGTTGGTAGAACAGGAGCGTATATTGTATTGGATGCGATGCTTCGACAAATCCGTCAAAGAAGAGAAGTAAACATATTTGGTTTCCTAAAGCATATTAGGTCCCAAAGAAACTTTCTTGTACAGACAGAAGAACAATACATTTTTATTCATGATGCCCTTTTAGAAGCGATACAATCAGGTGAAACAAACATACCAAAAGAGGAAATTGCAAGATATGTTAATGCGATACAGAATGAGAAAGAAGAAAATACTGAGTCAAAGCAAAAATACTGGAAACCTTTGGATTACCAATTTAAGGTAAGATTTTGTACCCTACTCTACAAATGTTGAGAAGAACTAGAAAACAATTTTGAATTTATAAAATATCTCCCAAGTTTGTAATAAAAATGGTTTGCAATATTTCTTATTATAAATAATGTAAAGAATATTTTATAAAAATTAACAAACCTATAACATTATAAATTATTTATATAATTATTTCATTTTACCTTAATTGTACTGCTGACGAGCAACTCTTTGGTCATTTTATCACCATGTTGAAAATTACTACTACAAATCAGAATAAAGAGCTTCAACAACCGAAAACCGATGTGTCACCTTTGGTCTATTAAAGACAACTGAAAATGTAAACTCTTTATGGAGCGACCTTTTCCTATCATATTAAACTGTAAAACTCGTTCTAGTCACCGATCTAATTATATATGAATTATTAGTCATATAAAAAACTCTCAAATAACCACATTATTTTTGTCAGATGGTGTTGTTTTTGCCCTATTGCGATAAGGACAGGTCAGTCAATGTCATTCTAATGAATAGTCTCGGAAAAAAAAACGATTATCACTTATAATTTCTGTTTTTTATATATACAGTGTACTTAATATTAATAAAATATTTGTTGTTTTACAGTTAGTAACAAGTTTCCAATGTAAAGATTTTAATCTTGTGTCAGCAAATAAATCGGTGAATGCAAGTAAAAATCGGTGTCAAAGTATTGTGCCTGTTGAGAGTTCTCGAGTCCATCTTACTCCAAAACCTGGTGAAGAAGGATCTGATTATGTAAATGCATCATGGATTCAAGGATTTCATAGTCTTAAAGAATTCATAATCACACAACATCCTCTCAAAGAAACTATTAGAGACTTCTGGCAAATGGTTTGGGACCATAATGCACAAATTCTTGTTCTTTTAAGTGCAATTGATGAGGTACTTTAATTTGTTTAATTTTAACAGATTAAGTTTAGTTAACTTTTTTTTTTTCAAGGAATATGAAATATTTTGGCCTGTTGAGAATGGTAGCCTAGAAGGAGAAAATTTCAAAGTGAATTTGCTCAGTCAAGAGGCTCAGTCAGACTATATAATTTTAGAATTTTCATTACAATCCTTACAGGATGATTATGAACTTCATGTTCGCATGATACATTCATTAAATTGGCCACATGCATGTGCAAATCCTGCAGAAATGTATACACTTCCAACAGTGGTGCAAGAACTACCATCAAACTATCAAAACGGTCCCCTTGTTGTTATTGATAGGTACTGAATCGGGTTTTATTTCGTTCCCTGTTCATTCTTTTATGACAATTTACAGATTTGGTGGAACAGAAGCTGCCACATTTTGTTTGTTAACTACTTTAAAGAAACAATTGGCTTATGAAAATCACGCAGATGTTTATATGTATGCTAAGTTGTATCACAATTGGCGACCAGGAATATGGAAGAGTGTTGATGACTATTTAAGATTACATTTGGCGGTTCAGGCTTTATGTGCTATGGTTGATAATGCTCCCGAATCGTATGCTTTTACAAATGGTACTGTAAATGGTTCGATATCGTCTTCGGACTGTGTACGAGTACCTCCTGAAGGTATGGAAGCAGGTGTATCACATCAAGCTGTAGCTTGATAATCACTGCACAACTGTGGAACGTCTTTAAAAAGTTGTCTTTGACGATGATTATCAGTGTTTGTCCATGTACGTACGCTAACGCTTCATAATTTGTTGCCGGTTATAATTTTTTTTTTTTTTTATAAACAATTCTTCCCTATTCCGTTAGTCTAACTGTTGCTTTCTTGGTAATATGGTTAATGGTTGTGGCCTATGTTTTCGTTTTATTCTTGTTTATTTAAAAATAATTTATGTTGGGCTTATGTTGTTATTGAAAATATTTTTATTAACATTACTGCACTTTTATTTAGTTCAAGCCATTCATTTAAAAAATATTTTTATACAGTAGTTTACCATGTTATTTATTTTTAATGTTTTTTATATATTTTTGCAGAAGCTCTATTGCTTTCAAATGACCAGTGACAGGTGCCCCGCGAATCAAGTAAAAAAACGAAGTATGAATTGTAAAGTCCGATCTTTTCCGTGTTATGTATGAAACTTTCCTTATATATCATTATAAAAGGTAGGTAGTATGAGATTTTTTCTTATTATATTTGAAAATAATATAGAAAAAAGAAAAGATAGAGAGCATTAAAAAGAAGGGAATTTTCGATGTTAATGTTTTATAGTAATTGTCATTAGAGAAAAATTATATTAATAAATTTAAAGCTACTGATTTAATGCCAAAGAATGTGGTTATTGTGGTTAACAAATTTTACATTGACTAAGTCAAAGAAAGAACTGTTGTGAACTTGTAATTATGAGATTAAGTCGCTTTATCGCTTATTAAGTATGATACTTTTCAACAAAATACGTTGCAATCAAGATTTGCAGCTTTTATTGTTACAAATAGAAGTTTTTTACTTTTTGTAGTAGTAATAAATAGAACGAGAGCCGTACTTTAAACTTCACATTGAAGAAAGAAAGTTGATAATGTCATTTAAATAAGTGAGCATGCCAAATGAAACAAAGCTTTAATTTAGTTCGATTGCGGCAACTATTATTTATTAAACAAAGCTTCATTTAAGATTTTATTTGCACATCAGTCAATTTAAGAAACAATTAAAAAGTTAACTTCCTCCTTTGGTTTGTTTAAATTAAGACCTATGATAAACGTTTTCATTGGAAGCTATAATAACTTTTCTAATTGAGGTAAGGAATATGTAACGATGCTAAATTCAGTAAAATGAATTTTGTATTAATAGAATAATATTTGAAGAACACTAAAGGAAAATTTTAAATCGTATCAATTTGAAGTTTAAATGCGAATTGTGGATATGAAACTTTAATATTTAAAAAAGCAGCATATGTACCATCCCATAATTAGCATAAAAACGAACTTGAAAGTTTTGTAGAGAAAAAGTAGAAGTAGCCTTACATACATAATAAATAACTAACAATTCTAATCATAAATCAAATCAATTTAAATGTTGGTATAGCATAATTGTGATAGCAAAAAGAAGTAGAGCATTTATATAATGGTCTTTTTAAAAACAAATTCTTAACGTATACCTGTACCAATTTTAATTTAAATTTCAATTATATAAAGTTTTAAATGACATGACAACATTTTAAGACGAGAAACATATATGTTTTCTTTTTCCAAGACTGGTTTAGATTCGCACATAGATTTATCGTTCACTATAAATTAGATATATGAAACATCACATTTTTAAATCAAGTTTTTATAACAATAAAGCAGTCTTTAATTTCGCCTGGTCTTTATCCGTCCTACGTAAGAACAACTTTCCCTGTTTTATAACGAAATCCGCATAAATATATTTACTTTTACAATAAAAAAGGCACAAATTTCGATAAAGGCAATACGTATTAAATGTATTATTAGACGCTATATTCTAAACTTTTAAGTCATCGAATATTCATCACATAGGGATACGTTTTAATTCGCATATTTCAATAAACAAGTGATATGATATGTGAAAAGGGACTTTATCTTGCCAGAGGTGTGAAACAGAAAAGGTTATAAGTTTTTAAATAGAAAACATGGTTTAAAGTTTACAAACAATTGAAAATTGATCTCATTAAAGACTGTTTAAAATATGCACTTATAGTTTTTATCATATTAAATTCAAATTTTGCAAAGAAATTCAAGTTTAAAAGCTTATTTTTCAAAGCAATGGAATTTGGAAAGTATTTCCCAATCAATTTGCATTTGGCAGAATATAGTTACTTTCTCATTTCAAATTGACGCTAGCGTTGTCTAGAATGCGGGTTTTCAAATACAACAGACCGAATACAGTGTAGCAAAAGCAAAATTGCCAATTTTATTGGGGCATGAATCCCTTTTTACAAATCACATCACAAGTAGTAGCATGAATGTTATAGAATCATTTCGTGTAACAGAACTTGAGCATAGATATTATTCTACAAGCAAAAGCTCTGTATTGTCATTAAATACATCATTTTATTTTTATTTTTTGTTGTTTTATGAAAATGTATATTAAGTAAGCATGTATCTATACGAACATAGATCTTTAAGTGCGTCAGTGTTTACAGAAAGGACCAATTAAATTATTCTTAACAAATAGTTGTTTTATTTCCTTTTTGCCCTTTTTAAAACAGATAGCAAGTTTTTGAATTTTGAGCCGGAATGCCACAATTGACGATACCTACATATAAAAGTTGAAGTTCAATGAGATATTTACATATTTCCCGTTCTTAAGAATAAAGGATAACTAAATAAAATCTTTTAATATGAAAGTAATGGGGTATCGTTCAACATGGGTATAAAAATTTATTTTCTTATGTTTACGGCTAAATTAATTTCTGAAAGCCAACATCCCATAGAAATTACACGTTAGAATGCGTTGATGAGCACAGCTCATAAATAGCATAGACAATCATCTTCCGATTATAAATAAATAACATTTGTTTATCAAATTAAATGCAGTAATAAACGCGAACAAAATACCGAAGCAATAACACATCTTACCTATAATTAAAGTGCTTTACATATAACTGAAATTGTTTTATTAATAAATAAAGACATTCTACGACGTCGTAATAAAGGTTATGTTATTGTATAAAAATGAGTTTCTCAAGGAGCACTTCCCCTTTACCTTTACCAGCAAATTTTCAAAGGGACTGTTTTTCTGCAGCAACGAAGCGATGGAAGTATTTACGTCGAATGTTTAAATTTGATCAAATGGACTTTGAATTTGCTTTATGGCAAATGATTTATTTATTCGTTGCCCCACAAAAAGTATACCGTAACTTTCAATACAGAAAACGTATGAGACGATTTTTTACCCTTAATACAAATATATTAAATTTCTCTTATTTTAGAAACAAAATCACAGTTTGCCAGAGATGATCCAGCATTTTTAGTATTATTTTCCCTATGTTTGTTTGGTATGTACTACCTTTAATTTGTGAACAAGTATGCTCTAAAAACTTTTTTACAGTTACATCTGTAGTTTTTGCTATTGTATCAAGATTGACATTCTTGCAATTTATAAATTTTCTCTTGTATGCAATATTTGTCGATTGCATATTAGCAGGATTAATAATAGCCACAATTTTTTGGTATGAGTATGGTACTTTGGCCTTTTTTTGTTAATATATCTATATTAATTAATTTCAGGTATATTTTAAACAAGTATTTTCGTGTGAATCAAGATCAAGATGTAGAATGGGGATTTGCTTTTGATGTACACTTAAATGCCTTTTTACCCCCATTAATAATACTGAACTTTTGCCAGTTATTTTTTTATAATGGTGAAGTTTAATTATATAAGAAATACAGCATTTATTTATTCTAATAACTATTTTTAGGTCTTATAAGCCATGAATGGTTCATTTCAAGGTTTATTGGGAACACTTTCTGGCTAGTTGGAGTCTGTTATTACATTTATATAACATTTTTAGGATATGGATCATTGCAAATACTACAACGTACTAACTTGCTGCTGGTTCCACTTCCATTAATGTTGTTATTTTATTTATTAACTCTTATTGGAGGCATTAATATTACTCACTTTTTAATGCAGTTTTATAGAGATAGAGTATTAATAGCTTCATGAATATGTATAATTATTATAACTGGATTTTCATTAATCTAGTCTATTTTTACAGGCTCACCAGTACATTAAATAATATAATATTGAAATTATTATATAAGTTAATAGCGATGGGATTTGATTTCAGTTTTGTAATAATATATTCTAAATGAAACTTATATCAAATGTTAAGACTTATTTATTTTGTGTTTAATGATTTTCTTAAAGTATAAGCATTTGTATATATTTGTAAAGTTATAGAGATTGTATCCTTTTATAAAAATAAAATAAACAAAACTTATCTCTTTTTGTTTTTGGACATGCTATGTCCTTCAATGCTAATGGAGTTCCCTCTTCCCTCTATTGCTATTCGACATCTATCTGCCACTGATAGATAATCCGTAATGATCAAACTTTTAGGAGAATTCTTTTTTGGTGTGGTTATTGAACTTTTTTCACATAAACTACCACTACTACCAGATAATGAATAGTTTATTGTATATCCCGGTAAATAGGAGTTAGTTCCATCTTCATTTTCTGGACGTTGAACGTATAACCTTAGATTAAAACGGATTAAATAGGTGTTTAATATAATGAAACTATTCACTTACCGATTATTCATGTTGTGAAAACGATAATCTATTGTTAAACAAGAATTTTAAATTCGAAGGAAACAACACACACTTAACCTTAAATAAAACTTCAACAGGTTGTACCTATCTAACCACCCTTTCGGTGTCTAAAGTATCACAATCTCGATTTGAAGGAAGGTTAACTTCACTTTATAAACATATGCAGCACTACTATCAAACAACTTTTGGTACAATATGAAAATACAACTGCTAACTAAAATTTACCATTTATTTGATAATTTTTGTGCAAAAACGAATACAAGTTATAATCTTGTAATGATTTACATTGTATGTATGCCTTACTTTGCAGATATTACAAAATGGGATGTTTTGTACAACTTGCAAGTTATATCTCGAAATGTACAAACCCAATTCTGTAAGCTTAATACTGTTTGAAAGAAGTTCCCACGTTTTCTTCCAATAAATTACAACTGTCGCACATTTATCAACCAGCAGCAGCAGCCTTAAAGTATGTTTTTTCCACCTGTAAATAAAACTTTTTGTAAAATCGGAATTAATAATAAACAGACATACATTTATAGTAATGACAATGACATTTCCATTTCAAAAATTGGCACTCCAATTTCTTAATTATTTTTTTATGAATAAGGACCGATACCAAAACCGCTCTACAAAATCAATTAACTTGGAAATAAGTATTTCAATCATATAATTTCTTAAGTATAAACTTAGTTTAATTAATGTTTTTTAACAGTATAATACACAATTTTTAAGTGCTAGTCTGATGGTACAAGTTCCCAATTTCAGATATTAACAAACTTCATTTTAGGAGTATAATAAATAATATTTTTCTTATACTAATCGTAAGAAAAGATATATGATGATGCCTTTCATACTGACGTATAGATGAAGTGGAGATAGAATCTTTAAACAGTTATATTAATAACTTACTAAGTATTGTACGATAAGAAAATTCTTGTATTATAATTAAATAATCTAAATATATATTTAATATGGGGTAGACAGTAAAGCAAAACGAATATCTACCATACTGTTTATGTTTAGTAATCTTTCATATATTTGTGCCTTACTGAGAAATAGACCTTTATGAAGCTCAAATTAAAAAGCCGGTTTATTTTGTAGGAAAAGGTGGACAAATACATTTACCAATCTCAATATTTTTTGAGAAATAGAAGTGCCTTTATTTACGTCTTTAATTCGTTTTATTAAATTTCAGTATAATAAAATGACTAAATTAAACAAAAACACTTCGTAAACAAGCTAAGTCTGAAATATTTACCATTTAAATTGAGGGCTGTCTTGAAGTCCAAAAATAATCCTTTCGCAGTTCTTGTCCGGATTTCATTGAAGTTAATTTTCAAAAAGACGAAGCAAAAACTTACTTCGTCTACAGCATTACGTTTTTCGAAAATTTTTATTTTCCGCTGGAGTTCTAGGCTTATATACAGGATGTTGTTCGGAAATAAATAAACCGCTATATCGAAAAATATTACGACCTTCGGGATATTTTTTAAGTAGAGATAAATAATAATTATCTCAAAATCTTATTTGTAGAAAACGAAAATTTCAATATTTATACGTTTTAAATGTATAACTCAAAAAGTTTAAGATTTGTTATTCAAATTTATGAAGGAAAAAATCATAAAAGGGAATATGATATGCACAGTAGGATCGAGTTACAAACACTAAAAAGCATTTCGTACTATGAAAATTAAAAGGTTTCGAAAAGACTTCCGAGGGTGTCGATCACTTTGAAATTCAGGACGTTTCGTCCTCGATCACATGACAAGTTTCTTGTGATGTTGATGGATAATCCGAAACAGCAGACTTGTACAGGACAACCAGTTCTTCTGTTTCAGACCACCCTCTCAACATTAAAAGAGCCCTGAAAATGTCCCACGTTACTGAAGACGAAACGTCAGCAATACACAAGATGCTGCGGTGCACATACAGGTTTTGAAAAGACAAACTCTTGGATGTCTTCAAAGTTTTGTTCTTTGATTTGTATTGAAAAAGTGAGTCCAAAGACTTCGATTTTTATGCGACTACTGGTAACGTTGATGATAATGGAATACGAAAAACGATCTGCTTTTGTTTCATCGAGTAACAATAAGAAAAGCAAAGCAAATCTTCACCTGTAAATATTAGTAACAACTTTTAAGAAAGGTTGAAGTAGGAAGATATTTTCTACAACAGTTGTTTTATGGATTAACGCCATAGTTTAGTAAATAACCATGATACATCCGAATTAGTATTGAACTTAAAACGTATACAATGAATGAAGCCTAAAAACACCTGAAAAACAAGATTATTAACCAATGAACAATTATTAAATTTATGCCCGCTTCTCAGGAGATGTTTTAGAAACATGTATAACACTTATGTTAAATAGTTTTACTGGGAAGTAACATATCTCGCAACAGCGTGTCTCGAAGTAATATACCAAAAATCATTCTGACGGATTAAAACGTACATTATCGCGGAATGTTTTTAATGACGAAAAATTCTGTTCTAGAAAGATTAAGGAATTTTGAGTATAGTTCCATAGGAAGCAGACGAGACAAACAAATTCATATTTCCATACTGGCTATATTATTCAATTACACATTAAGTCAAGCCTACAACCTAGACACGTTTTTCACAAAAATTACAGCACAATACGACAAAATAACCTACGTTGAAAAATATATGCTTCTAAAAAATATTAACACAACTTATTAGCACTACGGAATTGTGATAAAATGTTTATTAACATTATTATTTTCCGGTCACTTCAGTAAAAATCGATAAGCCGTCATAATAATGAAATTTAATTAAATAAAATGAATAGATAATATGCATATTTTGCAGATTGAATAATAAACAATACAATTACAAAACTAAAATAAAACAAAATAAAAATATCCTAACACTAGCTATAAGACATGCTGTGTGGGTAAAATATGTACTGTACTGTATGGTACCGTACCATGACCGTGCAAATAAATTATGTCAATATTCGCTTTTACTAATACAAAAAAAATTAAAATATGGGACTAAGATAAAGAAAAAGGAAACCTACATTAGATTAGAAGTTTCATAAAAATACGGAGATTTCTCATCGAAATTTGAAAAATCAAAAAAGGATTTTTCTAATAATTAATTTCATAATGGTGCTATTCCAAATTCCACCTACTAATTACTTATCATTTGCACCTACACATGCCACGAATTTAAGTTAATATTTTTAATTATACCAATCCTTAAAAAAGCCATTACAAAAGTCTTTTTAACGGACGAATAAAAATTGAAATTAATATAAGAGCGGGTACACTAAATTAATTGTAAGACATAAACTTCTGTTGTTCCACTTAATTTAGTGTAAAATTTTAATAGTATAATGGATTTAATAGCGGCGCCTCTTATTAGGATAATCGTCTCGTCCTGAAGGACCACCGGCCCTATTTTCGTTGACCCAATGGCCTCTGCCCCCCATATTTCCACCTGAACGACCCATCTGGTTCATATTACGCTCGTCAAAGCGATGATAGCGTTCATTTGTGTTCATGAAAGGTTTGTTATCCTAACCAAATACACAAAAATTAATTGGATAATCGTTGAAATTTGTTAATTTTTTCAAATTTAATTAGTGTGTCAGATGCTGATCAAAAAAAAACACTCCTCAACACCTCTAGATTTTTTTTACAAAAAAAAACCAAAATAAATTTCTGATGAAAATCCTCGTTATACCTTGAGAAATCACAAAGAGATTTTTAACGAAGATAGCATGATTATTCAAATAAAGACATTAGTCGATGAAAAATTCAAAAGTCAAATCAAAGACAATCTTCAAACTTCCTATTTTGTAAAATGGAAACCAATTGTGCACGAGAGACAATAAGAAACAAATTATTATTACGATGATCAGGGGCGTAGCTACCGCTGTAACAGTTGTAGCAATAATACAAGACCCCTGAGCTGGATTGGTTTAATTTACAATTACTTTATCAATACCGAGACAAATAATTGTCGATAGTGTTGACTAATATATACTTAGCCCTAATAAATGAATAATAATAATACTTCGCCACAGCTCAATTATTCTGAATTGAGTCAATAACACTTTTGGAAACACCCCAAACTACTCACACTAACTTGTAATCTTTTAACGAACAAAATAACTCCCTATTTTCGTAATTTTATAGACAGATTGTAATAGTCTCGCCTCCAGTTCCCCAGAGATTATAACAGCTTACTTACTCTTTTTGGCCCTTTCGGTAACAACCCAACAGCTGAATGAAGCTTTCTATAAACATTTATTAAAAACCGAAACTTATCGATAATTTCCAAAGAAAATGAAGAACTTAAGAATATAAAGGCTTCTTCAGCTATAGATGATGCAGTAAGTTCGTCAAAATAAAAAAGCAAGAAAAGTACCCATTAGAGAAAAGTCCTTTAATATGTACAGTTGCTTTTTGTTATTTCCGAATATCTTTTGTTAATGCGAGTGTTGTTGTTTTCCGAAAAAGGGCCCTCTAAGAAATTATTCTAGACTAGCTACGCCATTGGTTAAAATGTACAATTATATTTTCGTACAGCTTGGCACTCATTAGGTAAGAGGTTGGGCAGTACTGTGATGATTCATTATAGAAGGTAAGGCCGGTAATAATTTCGTTAAAAAATACAAAGTGTTACCACCTTTCTTCAAACTATTTTCACAGTACGCAATATAGCTCAAGAGTGCCAAGAACAATCGTTACTTTTACAAATAAACGTTTAAAAAATCGCAATATAAACAAAAAGATAATTTAATTAATATAAATTTCTGCTTCTATTCTTTTTATTACAAGCTAAAGTCTTCGTTACATAGTAGTTTTATCAACTTGGAGAGAATAAATAAAATATGAAGAGCACTTGCAATTTTACTTTCAAAAAGACGTTATGCATAGTATATTGCGTTGACGATGTCTGGAAACAAACTACCATAAAATACTATTTATTTTACAGAGAACAAACCCAATTGTCTTAATAGATCATTTACTACTGTTTTTTAATAATTCTCCCAACCGTATTGTATTATCAATATTACTCTCTAGTGTAGGCAACTATTATTAGTATTAAATGTAATCTATAGAAGTATTTGAAGTAAAAAATATCCAACGGAGTATAACGAGATGAAGGCAAACACGGTGATTCAATACTGTATACAAACAGCGTATATAAAATTTGAGACAGCATTTGACACACAAAATTAACACCAATTAACAAACAACAACATTAACAAGAAAACGTACGTAATAATTCAGGTAAATTTGTAAGTATTCCTTATGTATAACACTTAATACCTACTAGATAAAAAAAGTACTGCAGAGTGAGATTTTTTTAGACCTTTTTTAAGTTGATAAAGGATTATACATAAAGTAAATAAGAATTAACAACTTTATACTCATAACTCCAACAAATTCTTTCGCCAAAATTGGAATTTCTATCATATTTATTTATGAATAGACTAAAAGGTAATAATGTAATTGCTTCCGTTATGTAAAATTACAGAGAGCAAGTGTTTCCAATTATTATAATAGAACAGCAAAATTAAACAGAAAGAAAATACTCGATGTATTGCATTTACTAGTTAACATAGCTTTCATTGACATATGACCAAATTTTGACGTAAATTCAAAAATATATAAACTTTGATTAAGTATGCTTTTACAAGTAAAAATCTCACATATAAGGGAGATTTCTGAATAAACTTCACGTAAATAAAACATTAAATTATATAAAAACTTAATTTGATTAAGTTTCGGTATTTATGTTTTAAATTTGTTATCGTTTCAATTTTGTTTTAACATGAAAACATGAACTATTGTATTAATGAAAACACGGACGTGATCAAATCTGAACCAAAATGTCATAAGCAAATACTCATTACTGTACGTAGGTATTGCGTAAGTGTAAAAGTGTAACACAATACTTTTTCTGGCGACAACTATTTTAAATACGAAGAAAAAAACTAATACTTTAATCCACGTTCGATGTTTCCACTTTTCCGAGGATAACTGATAATAATTAATAATTGATGATTTTGTAAGAAATCGAATAAATACGAAAAATAAAAATGCAACATCGGCAATAGCTTTCACTTCAAATTTAAACCTTCGCGTAATCACAAAAAATATTAGTAATTGCAGTTGACCTACATAAACGTAAATGGCTACAAGAAAAAATTTGCAATTTAGCACTTATAAGTGAGCCATTGTAAAGAAAATGGCAAAAAAGGCAGGTTAGAGTTAAAGTCCTGTCGTTTTAAGAAATATAACTCTTTGTTATATACGATTTTCAGAATTAATCTAAACGGCGAAAATATGTATTCCTTAATACAAAAGTATTTTAACTGAAAATTATAAATGGTCAGAAATTTTATGTGATTTCTGTTGAAAACAATCTCCTTTTTAAAGGTGTGAATTTAAATTCAATCAGACCTTTGTTGTAAAAAATGAAATTTTTATCTTTAAAATAAAACAACAATGTACATACCATTGGATTATTTCCGCCCATATCTGGTGGAACTGCAAATTAAAATAAAAAAGTATATAAAATATTAGAAAAAAAAAAAATAATAATAATACAGTATAAAATAATTATACTCACTAGATGTGCCATATAAACCACGATCATCGGGCTGCTGATAGGCCTGTTCTTGTTGATCAAGCATGTTATCAAGTTGATGTGCTTGCATAAAGAGACTGTTTTCTTGTTGGCGTCTCCTAAGTTCTTCTTCTTGATGCATCATTCTCGCCTGCATTTCCTCTTGTTGCCTCCTCATTTGTTCTTCAGTCCTTTGCCTTTGTTCTTCAGCTTGACGTTCCTTCATTTCCCATTCCCTTTTCTGTCTTTCACGGTCCATTTCTCTCACTCTCAGTTTCTCACGAAGAATTTCAGTTTCATGCTCGTAACGAGCATACTCCATTTGTGCCTCTAATTTTTCTTTTTCCATCTCCAATTCTTTTCTAAGAGCCTGCTCTTTTTGAGCATAAAGTTCGTGTAATTGTTTCCACCTAGTTCCATAGTCATGTTCGAAACTATCATGAGTAGCAAATCTGGGGCCCACTTCACGGTCCTTTGTGTATTCTGGATTCTTTTTATTAACATTTTTCTCTGGATAACCATCCCATTCATCAAGAGCTTCATAAAGTTCCACTATTACTGGCCGCAAAGAAGCAGTAATGAAATAGCAACTCTCGTTGCATTTACGAACAGCCTGAGTTGCTGCATTTTTACGAGCGAACTCTACAATTCCTTCTCCCGTTGACTTCCCACGATCGTCTACAATTATGACCGCGCGTTCAATCTGTGAAACAAAATAATTACAAGCATTTACACCTTACAACCCTTAAAGGCTACTTACTTCACCAAAAATTCCAAAAGCAGCATGAAGAAGTTCATTTGTTACCCAAGGAGTAAGATTTTTCACCTTAATGGTAGAACCATTCGGAGCAAAGCGGATTTTCAGGTTACGACCTTTTATCGTAGTACCTTCCAATTCACGTTTAGCTTTTTCAGCATTTGCATGGTAATCCTAAACAAGATTATAAATTATTAAGACATGTTTGATGAAACAAAATATAAAGGACATACCATGCGAACAAATCCAAAATTCTTTTCTTTATTGAGAAAAAGTTCGCTTGTTTCGCCATACTTCTTGAAGAGTTCGTTTAATTCTTCCTCAGTTATGTCTGGAGAAATGTTGCCGATGTAAAGTCGACTTCTACCAGAAAATTTCTTCTCGGTTGTATCTAACGGTTGAAGGTCAATAGTATGTCCACTAAGTTGGGCGAGTTTTTCATTAAGTCGGTCGTCGGGGTTTCTCCCAGGACCACCTCCAGGTCCCATTTCACGAGGACCTCCTGGTCCACCAGACAAATTACCTCTTGGGCGTTTTCGTTCGAAATTTTCCTGTTTAATCTAAGAAAATATAAAATATAACTGTTTGAAGACAAATATACATATTGTATTAATATAAAACAATAAATGAAAACAACAAAATGTGCTTTAGAGAACAGTAATACTATATACTCATAAAAGGTACCAATCCGAATTTGGCGAAATAGAAAAATTGGTGAATTTATGATATAACATCCCTTAGTCCTTCTCTCAAGTATTCAAAGGCAATTAAAAGCAAATATCTTTGAATACAAATTGATTGTTTTTAGATAAGGCTATCCTTATTTAAATGATACAATTCTTCAATACTTTAAACAGCATATATATAGCAACAGAAACAACTATTTATTATTAAGAAATGATTATTTTAACAATCTCCTCTTGTTTCGTAGAAAAACCTATGAAATAATGTATTAATATGTAAAATAACATTCACATTGTCCAAATAACCTTTTCAATGGAAATGTTATCAAAATGCTCATATAATATGTATTTCTATAAAACATAAAATTATACAGCCCATTCCCATTTTAATATCTTATTTATTTTATCGATTAAATTTTCGAACAAAGTGTCAAACTGCAATTATTTTTATCATCATCATCAGTCATCACGTTTTTCAACATTCGGGAGGTTAATGACACCAAAGTAGTTAACCGTTTTTGAATGTTCACGGGAAATATTAATACATACGATACATTGGTAAATACGTAACGTACCAAACAGACTAAATGAAATACTTAACAAAAAATCGCTAAGCGTCCATTAATTACATAATAAAACCACACTTACATTGGGGTTGTGTCTTCGTCCACCACCTCCACCGGGGCCCCCAAATCTACCACCGCGTCTGCCACCCTGTAAACCTCCTCCTTGGCCTCCAGGGCCTCCATGGCCACTTGTATTATGCTGTTGATTAACATTACCATTTTCTGTTGAACTTTCCACTTTTTCTGCCGTCGTGTCTGGGTTTTGATTAGCCATTATTGTTTTAACAGTGAACTATTACAATTAAATAATTATTTGATATTATTTTTTAGTTTCACTTATTTAAAAAAATTCGCAAAACTGAACAAAAGCAAACCCCACCGTTTATTTCTATATAACAATGGAATAAAAGTAACGAACAAGTAATCGAAGCAACTGTTGTACTCTACGCTGCAGATGCTACACTACACAAACGGAAACTGAGCAGAGAAAAAATGGCAGCGCACCATTTCAGCAAATAAATCCTAAATTCCCCTACACATCATTTCCGCTGAATTAGGCATGAAATTCAAATTACACATGGAAATGTTCATCCGTTTAAAATTTACTCAACTACTTGTTTTTTTAGTGGACTTTACGATTTAACAATACGAAAGGTTTTTAATATTATAGAATATGATAAAATAATAAAATAGGAATGTTTATTGTACGAAATACAAATAAATTATTTCACTGAGATTTTAAGCAATATTTATGCATGCAACAAAGTTATTAATTCCCTTATTTAATTAAAAAATATATATAAAGTAATCTACAATAAAAATTATCTGACAAATAAATAATAAATATCATCTTTGTTTTAAATTTGGCATAAAAACAGAAGCAGTCAATAAAAGTTACAAATTGTTATTTTTCATTTCATTTTACTTAAATGATTTGATTTTAATCTTCAAATGATCATTAAAAATATAAGCACATAAATTAAAAACATTAGCAAAAAGGCACTTATATGAAAGCTCTTCTGTTATTAAGCCAAATTTACTTTATAACAAAATTGGTTTTTGCAAATTTTTACAACACTAATAGAATTATATTTTTGAAAAGTTTGGTTTGTCTGAAGTATGAAAACCGAAAAACTAAAATCGTTGAAAATTTATTCATGTTCGTCATCTTTTCAATAAAATTGTTTAACAAAAGTATTTTTATAGTTCAATACTATCACATAATTAAACTATTTATGTTTATAAAACGTAAATAAAAGACCTATTACTTATTTCACAGTAATCACTGATGTTATAAATATGCTATAACTACTGAACAGTTCCTTTGAAAATCCTTTGAAATTTATTTTATGGGGATTCTTTTGCCTCATTCAAGTTTCAACGAATGACAGAAGATAATGGTTTGATTATTTGTTAAATATTTACAAAAAGCTTTGCTAGATGAATTAATGAAACTAAATAATAAAAGAAATACTTTTCTAATAAAAAAATAAGATTTTGAATGATAAATATTAACTTAAAAAATTCTATAATCTTAATGACTAGAATACAGAAAATTATAATAGTAGCATGGGGTATAAACTAATGTTCCAGCCAGGATGGAAAAGAAGAATTTGGTGTTTTAACTTTTATATTAAACTGTTTCAATGTAGCTTCTAAAGCAGTTTGATTTCCAGAGAAATATGCAGAAACTGCATTGTGAAATAAAAGCAACTGTTTGTGCATTACTTTGATCTAAAAAAAAAACAAGAAAATAAATTTAAAAAAGTACTTTTACACCTTCTAGATGTAAATACCCTGTTTTCATCCAAAAATTTCATCTTAATAGCTACTTCACTTCTTAATTTCATAAAATTTTGGCGATGAATTTCAAAACTCTTCTGAGCATCATCCAAATCTGGATTTCCATCTACTTTAGTGGTTAAAGCTTCTAGATCCGTACGGTATGCATCATACTCTATTCTTGCTGCCTCATACTGTCTTATACTCTGTAAAGTATCCTCCATTGTTTTATTACATAATGTATTCATAGAGGATGTAAAAAAGTTTAGGGCTCCTAGTAATGTTTCTCCATTCTTAGTTAAATTACGTTGAGTTTCTGAATTGTATAAGAACTCTTCCTGTAATTCTGGAGACTTCTGGGCTAAATCAGAAAAAGCTTCACCCAGAGCATGCTAAAACCAAGAAAAGTTACTACAATAACAATTACTACAAAAATAACCAAGTACAAACTTGAGTTTGAACAACATGATAAAAATGGGTTGTCAGTGCTCTAGATAAACGTAATATGTTTGAGTATTTGCGTTGGGTATCTCTCAGTTGCTCTATTTGAGCTTCTAATTCTAAAATTTAGAATTTATTTATATAAATATAGTTTCAATAATTACATGCTTACCTGCATCAACAGTCCTTGAACTTTTGCCTAGTTTCTCAAACATTAATTGTTTTGTACATTTGTAAGTTGATATTGACCAATTTTTAAGATTTTCAATCTTTGAAGACGTTTTTAAAATTGCAGCATCATTATTTTGGCTAGGTGTAGTGGGTGTTAAAATGGCAGGTGAGCTAGTACATGTGTTTAAATTACTTGGTACTGATCTTGAATATGGACAAACTGATTTTGTTTCAACAGAAGAAACAACGTTGTTCTTATTGTCGTTAGACGAAGTTTCTTTTAACATATCATGAATACTGGTGCGTTCTGAACTGGAACTTTTCATTTGAGACATCTACAATAAAAAGTATTATAGTATCACACTTAATGACTACAAGAAAAACAAAGGCGTTACTTTTCTTTCTGTTCTACTAAATTATATATTACTCTTTTTACAAAAGAAAGTGTGTAATAATTCATTTAAATTAAACATAAATTATAAACATACTTTTCACACAAGGTATGTACTGCGGTTGATACGGTTGCTTGACAACCCCCAAGACTGACGCATCAGAAGCAAATTGTCATCTGCCTGTTGTCAAAAATTATCAACAAGAAAATTTTGAGGTTATTTAACTCTTCTTTTTTCGAAAAATAATAATAACAACAAAAACAAACAAATTATTAATAAAATTATGTTGAATTCTTTATGATTATAAGGTGATTCTCGAGTTTTAACTACGCAAGATTATTAGCCAAAGTATTAGGTATTGAAAAAATTTGAAAAATGGGAAATTATTTTACTGTTAATATGGAAGAAAACTTTAAACGAAATCATGAATTTATCACTGATATGAATTCCATAAAAGTCAGTAAAACAGTATAAAATATTACCTTTTAAATAACAGGGCTATTTTCAGATAGAGAGGCAATTGCAAATGAGACAGCAATTAAAAGAGAGAGAAGTTGCTTTAGAAATAGCAGCATCAAGAGAATTATTTTTTTGGTATGGTGCTTTTTATGTGACTAGTCTATTTCTCTTAAGTGCTGCTTATAAAAGAAACAGAAAAATTAGTCTTCTTTCTCCAATAGTACCATTATCATTTATGATGGCATATCAAACAGACCTTGCATATGGTACTAAAAGAAATAGAATTAAAGGTATTGTATTATACGATTTTCATTTACTTTGGTATTATTTTAATTGTATATCTTAATTGAAGCTGAAGCAGAGCATATAATGCAATTTGAAAAGGAATTGCTAGAACTGCCGTTAGGAGTTCCCTCAGTTGCCTCTATTGATATTGCTAGAGAACAAAATGAAGAAAAAAGACTTTTACATCCTGTTATTCCTGCTCTTTAAAATATGACAAAAACAATTTTATCATGATTTATATGCACTTTTACATTTACTCTATTACTGTTATTTATATATTATTAATAGTAAATTTTGATCCTCATCATTAACTATACTTTACAACTTTTCTACAAAAAACAGCAAAAATAAGGTGTTCTAATATTTAAATGATTTAAATAAGAATATTAAATAACGTTTTATATAGTAAATTCCATCGGCATTTTTAGCAACTTAATAAAGCATTTTATTTAAATTCTTGTTTGCAACAATTTCAAATATTACGAAACCTGTTTATATTAATCCATGTATGGATATAGATTTTAAATATTATTCCATTTTGTATCTGATAAGCAAAAATATAATATTAAAGTTATTTCACCAGTTTTTTTTTTAACTAAAAGATAATACATTATTTATCTGAAGTGGTACTTTATTGCTGATTAAACTTGAAATATTTATTTTACAATCAAGACTACCATAAATAAAATAAAAATCAAAAACAATCATTTAAAATATAGCATCTTTATTGCATTAAATACAATTTGAGCAAACAATACCATATTAGTAACAAATACGTATTGAATTAAGTACAAGAAAAACAAAAGTTTCCACTTAAAAATCAACAACAAAATTATTGAAAAACATATATAAATTACCATAACTTCCTAGTAGAAAAAGGAATGTTTAACAACACGAAAAAAATCTATCTAAAACAATAAAATACTGCCTCAAGTACTTCTAGTTAACCACCCCTGAAAACTGTAATAACTATACATTTAATGCTTACAAAAACTACAGCAACCCAATTTTTCATTTTGTTCTATTTTAGGAGCACCACGAGTAAAAACGGTAAGTAACTGGCATCGCACTCTACAAAAATGGAACATTTTAAATTTGATTTCTCTATTTCATATAATCTACAGTAATGATAATGTTACAAATATTAGCATTTCCTAATAAATAGAAAAAACCAATCTGAACTAATGACAATGAAACAAATGTTATTACGATATCATTATCATTACGATAACCGCAAATTATTAGTTTAGGTACCATTTATAAAAATAATAATGAAATTCAAAATTTAACAAATAAAACTTACTTTGCCCTTATATCAGTTTGATGTTGGACTTCACCATCGCAATTCCAACGACTTTGCATATCTTTAGCTCGAAAACAAAGTTCTTTTGCTTGGTGAATTTCCACAAAATCTAGATCGTCAACATTGCTATCACTTCTTGTTAATCTAATTAACAATCTAAGATTATTAATAAGTGATGTATGACGAACCAAAATAATGTGCATATTCCCATCACCTAAATGACTATAAGGAGCAATTCCATTCGGACTTCGCTCGCATGCGCAACTTATATTAGCGGCCGTTACCATGAAAAACTTTCCTTCTAGCGTTTTCCAAACGCCTTCATTTTTATTATTATTGTCCTCCGCTTTTTTTAAAGAACAACGCACGCATTTTTCATAACATTTTGTACCAATAGGATCATTATCAGAGAAAACTGCAATTTCCCCCTTATAACCAGTATTTGATATAATTTTTTTAAAACCTACGATATTAAATGTTATCTTTTACACATAATATTAATATTATTATGATTATGTACCAGTGTATTCATATCTAGAGGGGCCCATCCAACGCAATTGTTCACTATAATATGCAATATCACCTAAGTAGCCATAACTAAATGCACTAGCAAACAGTCTTAACAGTCTAGTTTCATCATATACAGAAACCAAATCTAATCCTGTTTTATCACCAAAAATAATATGCAACACTGCTGTAGTTACATCTGTTGTTCCATGAAGGCAATAAGCAATTGAATCAGTACTTCCACCTAATAGATAATTTCTTTAAAATAGGAATATGTAAACTAAAGAGAATTGTGTAAGTTATTTAAACAGAAAAGAACTATTACACAAATATTTAAAAAAATAGAAAATTAATACTAAATAAAAATGATAATCACCTGGTATTACACCTATTGGCAAGTTTGGCTTTGGCAAGTCTATGGACATGTCATCAGGATCAATTCCCTGTTTTTGACATTCCTTTAAAACTAATCCATTAAATAATTCGGAAATTGTACCATCTCCCCCTACACAGCCTACTGCATCATAATTATCCAAATTATGATTAATTATTATATCACGAATTTGGTTCTGTCTTTGTGAAATTATTACACTCACATCAACACCAGCAATTTTAAATAATGGCTTTCCAAATTTTTCAAATATTTTTAACGCTTTTCTTTTTCCTCCATATGGATTCACAAACAGTAATAAATGCTTAGGTCTTCCAGTAAACTCTAAAAAGATGTATACAAAAATAAGAAAGACATTAGAATAACCAAAAGACTTACTTTGCAGATGATTTTGTAATGTTTTTACCCAGGATGATACTTGTAAGACATCGGAATGATTAAAAGTAATACTGTTGTATTTCCATGTTTGTTTCTCACCCCTTTCTGCAAAATGAATGGTAAATGCATTAGGATCACATCTAGGTTCTTCAGAAGGGTGTGTGGATGCTTCATAATTGTACTCTACAGCTACCACATTTTCTATAGGAACAGTTTTTTGCACTGTAAAATTATTATTTAATAAAGTATTGACCAGAGGATTCTTTTCTTATACCACAAGGAGGTTTTTCACTATCCCAAACAATAAGATTTCGATGATAGTATACCCTGTACCTTCTTCTGCCAAGATAAAAATTACTCAGCAGTACAGAATTCTGATTATCGTCAGACATGGTCTTTTATTTCACCCATGAAATGAATATGAAGTTCTTTAGCGTCATCTTCACGTACTTTTTATAGAAGCAACCTTAAAATAAACATAATTAATTATTCGAAACTGGTAAAACAAGTTTTATATTATTCACTTTATAGTTCATTATTACAAAGCATTAGACGTGTATGGACATTTTAATACTTCTTTGACCTTCCTTTTATTCTTTCTAATTACTTTTGCTAATGATTTACTGCAAGGAATCGAAAACACTTGACATCTGTCTCACGTATAAGGTTATGTTAAGTTTCACAGATTAGATTCTTTTTTATCAGTTATCAATCAATTGCTATTCACGATAAGAACTGATTAATTTGAAGTTAAACTTCCTCTTGTTTTATCTTTAATTATATGCCTAACGTGAAAACAATACGTAATAATAAAACGGTGGCAAGGTTTTAATTTTAAAATTACCGTATTTTAAAGAAATATCAATAAAAATTTTATTTTTTTATAAATAGTATAAAACGTACGCTCTATTAAAATGTAACTAAATAAAAAACTACTTATTAAAAAAAATGTATTACAAAGAAATACAATTCGTTTTTGAGTTGGTTGTATGAACACAACTTATTAAAACATTGTTTGAGTCCACATTTGAGTCTGAATTTATTTGTTCGTCAATCCCCTGTCATTATTGTTTTGTTATTACTCATAATTTTTTGGCGTTTGACGTAGGCACTCAGGGTTAATAAAGAAAATCTATCAGAATCCCAAACATTAAAATAAGAATATAACAATACAGCATTGGCGAATTTTGGGAATTAACGTTGAGAGTGATTTAAATATAATAAATATCAAAATGTGTGCTAAAATGGCATTTCAGCATCAAGCCGGAACGGCTATGGAATGTTTAAGTGTAAGTTAAAATTTAAATTTATTAAATATTACTTGGTATATGAAGTTTTTATATTTAAATAGATTCCAATAACTCTTCATAAAGAAGTAAGTGGTGATACAATGAGATGTGGCTTTAAAATAGGTGGTGGAATCGATCAAGATTGTCGAAAAAGCCCTCAGGGATATACAGATAATGTATGTAATAAATGATTTGCTAGTAAAAAAAAATAAGTTATTTTTTTTATAGGGTATTTATGTAACTGAAGTTCACGATAATAGTCCTGCATCAAGGAGTGGTTTAAGAGTTCATGACAAAATTCTACAGTGCAATGGATATGACTTTACAATGGTAACACATAAAAAGGCAGTGAGTTATATTAAAAAGAATCCTGTGTTAAATCTCCTAGTTGCAAGAAAAGGTGTCACATCTACTTAATATAATTACAATGAATTGCATTGATGTGTCAACATTAATATAAGCTACATGACTATATTCAGTATTAGGTAATACGACACTATAAAAATATTAAATTTGTAGATTTTTTATAATGTTGTTACAAAATTATAGTTCTTCTTTGACACATCATATTTCTGTGATTTTTGATAAGGATTTTATAAGTAAATATCATTCCATATTCTTTTGCCAAAGGTGTACATTATTTTTTATTCAGTATATATTATCAAGGTATCAAGTTACCACATTTTTTATTAATGATTGAACTTTTGTTTAATGTTAAGCAAGTATGAAAAATTAAAATAGCAAAGTGTATCATTAAGTTTTATTTAAGTTTACCGCAAAATGAATAAGTTTTTGTTATTTTATAAAGAACATAATAAGTAAACCTAGAGACAAAATAAATGAAAGCTTACTTAAGTTGATTGATGCTTTTAATAATGAGACTTTTTAGATTAATAGTTTTTATTGAAAATTACTGTAATACTTGCTACAGTAAATGTATAGAGACATGTTTATGTGAAATAAGTTTAATAAAATATTATCTATACATGCTTTTTTATTTATGTATTATATATAATATATGAAAGAGATAAACAAACTTTTTAATTTAAACAAGTACAAACTACCATTCTCATATATTTATCATATGTGGTATATATGAGAGAAACAATTTATAGTACTAAAATGAATAAACGGCTTTTTCTACCTGAAAAATAGATTAATTTGTCCATATTGCTGTTATATTTGTCAAATTACTGAATTTACCGCCATTTATTAAATTAGGTTGAATTTTGATTTATTGAAGTTGGATAGTCCTACTTTTCCCGCTCATTTAATTTTTATTAGTGATAGAGGTTGCTTTGTAGTGTGTTTGTGTGATAAGAAATATAGTTTCTAATTAGTTTAAAATCAATTTATTGGGTAAGTTTTATTAGTTTGTTTATAATATAATTTCGCGTAGTCATATAGATATAAACATATCTGCTTTTTGTGCTTAACACAAGAAACAGAATACTTGGTTACTAATAAAGGCAAAATACCTTTATTAGTTAACTAACTTGTACGGCGGTAGAACATTTCTTAATTTCAATTGCATGTTCTGATTATTAATTAATTGTTCCCTATTTCTAAATATGATAATTATGAGATTTCAAAATGCTTTTATGATTTTTTTACGCATTGAAGGTTATAGTTACCATCGATTTTTTAACGGCTACCGTACCTTGTAGGCGGAGCCATATTTTTCGATTTTAAAAGTTGGCAAACTTCATATTTCTAACGAATCAATCGCTTCTGAAGGAGAAAACGTTTGTTATAATACATGTATTAAGTGTTTGTGAAAGTGATAAAGATCAGGTATTGCTACCCTACTGGCAATTATTAGTAAGTTTTATGTTTCATATACTAATAATGTATCTTTAGTTTAACTAATGCTGCAATAGTAAAGCGTCCCCACTCCTCATTTCTTACAAACATATTTAATAATGTTTACTTTATTTATAAAAAATAATACATAATAAAAAAATCATACCTAACATCACATCTAGGAAGTGAATAATCTATAGTAATACTTTATAAAACGACTATCCAGAAAGTTTAAATAACTTAAAAATGATCACATAAAGAGTTACAGTTCTTAGTGAATTAAAAACACAAACACTTATTATTTATTGAATATTATGAAATCTCAAAATGGCTCGTCCAGGTATCTCTGAATCACATAACTTTTGAATCACCTTTGATGTATCGTCGATACAAAATTCCGTGTGGGGTGGAGGGATGATCTGTTAAGTTTAAAATTTAATAAGAGATTGTTTATGATTATAAAAAGTAATCTTAATCACTCAAATTACCTCTCCTTCTGCGACGAAATGTACCAATTCTCGAAGATGCTCGATGGTACCTTTCTGTATGGCTTGAATTTTTTGTTGCCTTTCAGTAGCTAACCTTGAGAATTTTGGTAATAAACGTTCGGCAACTTCCTCATTCATCAACACAATACCTTTCTAGAAGAATTAAAAACATCTAACTAAATATGCCAATATTTCGATAAATTAAAAATAACCGCTTACCGTGTTTAAGCATTGCAATGATCTATGTAAGGATCTTGAAGTTGTACCAAAATCTATAACGATATCGACCGGTCCACGACAAGCATCTTTTGTTCTCTCTATTAACTGCTTTTCATACACTTCTTCATTCCACTGAACCAAATTTACACTAAAAGAAGAAACAAATAAAAGCTAAAGTTTACAAGTTTGGCAGCTGCCAAATACTAACTCATGAAGTTCTTTAGCCAGCTTGAAGCCTTCATCTTTAAGACTTGCTACTGTGATATGAACTCTGTCTTTATATTCTAAAGACTTGAAGTGATGTTCTGCAATTCTAATAGCCCACAAAGCCAAACCACCAGTTCCTACAATCAATATCTTGCAATCTTGATCTGATGGTCTTTCTTCTAAAAATTCAAGAACATATTCGTGGGCTGCAATGACTGCATTTTTAGCCAGAAGAGCACCAGTTGGTAACATGGCTGCAACGCTCAAAGGCAAATTGTCGGGAATAGGCACCAGATAACGTAATTGTGGGACCACAATATATTCAGCATACCCATCTGGTACACCTTCATACGGAAAAAGTACGACTCTTTGTCCCAAAATAATGTTACCGTTATCAGTTACTTCGCTACCGAGTTCATCTACGATTCCTGATACTTCATATCCAGGAAAAAGTGCTCCATCCCGAATTCCGTGGTGAGCAGGGCTAAATGGAGTCTCTTCTAAAGACTGATTTGAAGTATTGGAAGACATTGATGAAACCGAAGCTGATCTGTTACGATTTCGGTAACAGACTCCAGCACATACTACCCTTAATCTTGCACCAAAAGGGGGTACGTCTGGAACAGGGACTTCAAAATTGAATACGCAATCTTTTACTGTAAACCCCGGAGATTCGATAGATACTTGGCGACATAATTTATTCATTGTGGACGATTGGAGAGAACTATGGGGCAAGAGTACTAATGTTGTTATATAAAAGCATTTTTCTTTAAAAAAGTTATAGTAACAAAACATATGTGTTAATATAGGAAGTAAATATTGACGAATTATATTATTTAAAATACAATTAACAAGTTCTGTCATCTAATCGTTAAAAGTTGCGCAATGTAGGTACTTAATATTTTTTATTACCAATTTAGCAATACAATTGCTGCTTGTATTCTTTGAAATACAAATCAGTTTTACTTTATATATGCTTCTGAAATACGAGGGCATACAAAAGAAATTCAAAAAAATCAATCCTTTTGTAGTCGTTTAACACTTTCAATAAAAAAAAATCCTTGTTTAAATAATAGAATAAAAAATACAAAAAACTAGCAAAAAGTATATTATAGTTAAATCAGTAGCTTTAAAAAAATCTCACCATGGATATTTAGACGAACTATTTGCGGAATTATTTAAATGATCCTGAGAAAGAACCTCCGTTAACATTTTACCACAATATTTTAAATGCAATGAGCACACAAAATTGATTTAAGTTAGCGATATATAAACACTTCTCTACTAATTGTATGAGCGAGTTGTTATTTATACACTTGTAGACTTGTACTTCAGCTTCGTAGATTACATGGACTATTAAGCTATAAGCAGCTGTTCCCTGTCCTTTTGTATATTTCTGCTAGTTGTTTACATTTGCCTTACACGTGGTAAACGCGTGAACATACTCAAAGTTAACACAAAAACATCCAGGTAAAGAACTACCGGATGAAACACGTAAATTCACACACACACTTATATATACTTACCATGTAATTTATTTATAAAGTTTGTATGATCGTATGTAGGTACATTACTCTTAAAACTTCTATTTCGCTGTTACGTTAAAAATGTCTTTTTCTCTGTATAATTTATAATGCTTAAAAATAACTATTTATTTTTACTTTTCTGGGTTTTAAAAAAATTATTCACATTTTTCTTTGTTCCAGCCATTATATAGTTAGTATATGTTAAATTATCCAGACTTAAATCTATTTTAAGAGGTCAAACTGAACAATATCATACCGTCTGTTCATTGTAAATACGTGTACTGCCTTTTATAATCAAATTTTATTTGCTTTAATTGATAGACGTCGAATATTTTACAAAATGAATCATGTCCATCAACCTTCAAATAGTTTCGTATTTAATGTAGATACTGTAATAAAAAAAAGTCTTCAAAGTTCGTTTTAAATTAATGTGGGTAATGAAGATAAAATTTTGGACATTATTTGTTTAGGAAAAAAAGATCTGAAAATTGTTCTCTCATTAAAACGATAAAAAATTATTTAAGAAGGTGGAAACGAAACGTTTAAATTCGAATAAGACGACAAAAACAATAATTAGGTATTTTTAATTCAATTATTTGTTAGAAAAATTACCATTAGTTTGCGCAACTTATAATTTCATAGGCAGGTATACGTGCAAAAATTTATTTTTGTTTTTTCTATAAATTATATTAAGCGTGTCTAAAAATAAAACACAATAAAAGATAAATTTTAATCCACAAATAATTAATGTATTTGGAATATTTGTAGTTTTATCGTAAATAAACAAAAGACGAAGCAATGGAACATAATACACTTCCGCAATTTCCAGTATGGTCAGAAATAAACTGTATCAATTATGTACATATATATTACTGCTATCGCTTCAAACGTAGTAAACATATCTTTTATAAAAATAAAGTAAATGTATTAACCATAATAGCTTGTCAATTGTAAAAGTGAACTTTTTTAAATAATATTTCATAGACATGTTATTACTAAATTATGTTATTTAGTATTATATAAATATTTTAGATGTAATGCATCTGAATATTGTGCTAATTATAAATAAGGTAGCATTACTAATACTAAACATGTTGTGTCCAAAAGGTTTTATACAAAAAAATCTGTATCGTAATACAAATCAAATAAATTTACTGTAGCACGCACTAATAGCGTGCAAAATATTGTGCACAAGACGAAGGCCAAACTACATAGGATTCATCCAACTTTTCACGTTATTTTAAACGTAGTTTACTAAATGAATAAACACCTGTCATGTTTACGTATTTGATAAATTGTTTATATCGGTGCAAACACATAAAGTGCGCCTAACACTTTTTTTTAATTCCTTTTCGAAAATAACACCTATCTGCTATCTGTAATACCCAGTTTTGATTTAAATCACTGTTTTATATGCATAGATTATTTTTGTTGATAACTGATAAAAACTAATGTATAAAACAATACGTACAGAGAAAATAAAATTTCCAATGTACAGTTTTCCGATTTTACGGAACTATTTATGATCAATATTCCAGGCTCCAGGCTCCGGTTGTATATACCTACATATATATGTATAAATTGCGTATATATTATAAATATGTAACAATTGTACTAACAATGAGTTAAAGCAATTGTTAATTTTAGTTATTGATGTCTGAAAATGCAACCAAATATTTTAGAAATTTATAGGGCATGCATTCATGCTAAAAATGGCAAGGGTGTTGTTATAAAAAATTAGATTTCGCCCTTGTAACTGTTTTTGCAAGAAAGAAAATAGCCAGTCAGTAAATAATGAAAAACATACAACTCATATACGTACATAGCGTTTTAGAACTATCCGTTATGTGGTGACACGCCTGATGTTGATCACAACATCCATGCACCAAAGGACTATTGAAAGTCATCTGCGCGTAATAGTGTTGTGTTTAAAAACATCTGGAACGCTTGCGCTAGAAAACGTTTTATTATCGACTAAAATTCGTGAAACCCCTTAAAAAAAATAATCCGAATATGTAATCATTTATCATTAGAAAATATGCCCAAGAATCTTGTATTACCCAACATGCAGTAACTAGAGAGAATCTAATAAAATAATAAAATGCAACATTTTAGTCGTAAAGGTATTGTTATTCTTACAATTCGATCCAATCTAGGTACTCTGTACTAATTAAACTTTCTATATCGTTTATTGCAAATTAAAAAACTTAATTTTAATTTACTTTCATAATATTCATTTTGTGTTATCTTTCTGGGAAAAAGAAACATTTTTTAATCAAAATATTTATTAAGTGTTTATACATTATACATGTACGCATTCCCTAAAAAAATAAATAAAAGTTAACACTAATTAAAAATGTTACAATATAAAAAACAATATTATTTATTAATCTTGTGCAAAATTTAATAGAAAACACCAACGTTTTTACATTTTCCATTTTTTGTAAATATATTTATTTTTACACGAAAGTTATATAATTTAATTATTTATCTTGTGTTTCATAAAATTATTTTCTCTGGTTTTGTCACTTGAAAATCAAAACACTTCTGTTTGAAAGGTAATATATGATAAATATTGACGCATTCGTTTATTTATTACTCATGTGTATTGTCAGGTATAGGTACTACTTATGACAGATACTTTCTTTGTTTACTTTTCTTTGTAAAGAGAAACGTGATTCGATTTCTTTTTAAACGTAAAAGAAGGCTTAATAATATTAATTTCTTCTTCTTTAGAATTGTTGTTTTGATAATCTTTATAAATTTCATTTTTTGCAGATTTCAATTGTGCGCCATTCCTACTGTTTCCAACTTCCTCATTCGTTTCAAAATTTGAATCACAAGCGTCTAAATTGAGATTTTCGTTGTCGTTATCACAATCGGCTCTTTTTCTTTCTTGATTGTTATCATTTCCAGGATTATTATAAAATAAAGCACTTTCGTTTTCGATCGTGTCGTAAGTGCCACTATCAGTAGATCCGTTTCTTTGTTTTTTCCATTCCAATGCGTCTGTTTGCTTTCCTCTAAAATTTATTAAGTCATAATTATTGGATAGGTCCATGAATTTTCTGTGCGATCGTTGTTCAAAATTTTGTCGTTTGCAGATCTTTTTTGACAAATTTAAAGGCGATTTAAAAGAGACCCCTTCAGGAACCCTTGGAGGAAGGGGGATTGGAATTTCCTTGCCTTTCTTTTCTTCTATGTCATCAGTCTTTGTTGCTTCCTCATTACTAAACACATTAAATAATATTTTTTTATTAATTGCCTATTTCCACTGCTTATTTTTAACATTATTTAACATAAATTACTTAACTGGTTAATCTTAAATCTAAGTTTAATCAGCTAATTTACTCGAAACAAACCATGACATAATTACATTCTTTTATCGGATACAGTAGTTTGGGTTGGTTGTCATAATCATAATAAATGACGGTAATAAATCAAAAAAGCTTAGGATCCCTAATGTGAAATAAACATGTACTAACAATTAATTTATTTGATGTTTTTCATAATTGTGAAAGCACTTTGAGTGCAAATCAAATTATATTTTACCTCGTTTGAAAGAATACATTACGTTTTCGAAATGATAGGTAAATAAAATAATATCATCAGAACAAAGTTCACTATAATGTTACTATTGATTATTATATATATAATGTAATTTTGAAGCATACTTTTAATGATAGCACTAATTGTTTATCTGTTTTTTATGAACGTACAAAAAAAAAACTATAAATTATATTAAGTGAATTTTTTTCAGGTGATCTACAACACTTAAGTAAATTGTAAATATTTATCTGCAATAGTGGTAAGTGTCATTAAAATTACTTTTAATTTTATTATTACTGCTGCATCCCTCATGTTTTTATGCATAAAAAACCTATCTATCAAAAAATAAATAAATTTGTATCAAAGTTCATGATTGTCCTGTCCACCGTTTTACTCGGAATTTCCTTTTTGTTCTCTTAATAAAACAGATGTATTGTGTTGTCAAAATTTACGGTAAATATTTACTTTTATGTAACAATTTATATACTTACTAAAGGTCGTCAAGTCACTTTGTTTATTGTAATGATGATCAAGTAATAAGTAGATAATATAGAGTAACATATCAATTGTTTGTAGAAGTGCTACTAATTCTTAATTTGTTTTTTTAAAGTAATAAATGAATATTATGTTAAATATTACCTTTCTATCTCGGTATAATCTACATCGATATCGACAATTTCGTAAGTATTTGCTTCGAGTTTATTTTTAATTTTGGGCAAGGGTGGAAGATTTCTTTTATGAAGCACTGTCGCGGGTTTAAAGGCGTTTTCGATAGTTTTTGAAGTTTTTCTACTTATTGCTTTACACCATTCATTTGCTTCTTCGTCAGATGGGGCAATAAACTAAAAAAACAAAACGCTTAAAATTACTTCTAATGTTTCTATGACAATGAATTACCTGATACGACTTTTTATTTAAACTGACAAATTCAAAAATACCAGATTTCTTTTTATTATTTTTTCCATTATTCTGAATTCTGACTTCGTAATTAGTCAGGTCAATTGTCCGAAATGGCTTAACATCTTTTTCACTCAAGTAAATAAGAAAAAATGTTTCTTGAACTGCAGCAAATATTTTTTTGTGGTGTTCAAGAAATAGGAATTTTTCTTTTTTTATCAAATGTCCATTTTTTTCGCATGTATTTACTTGTTGGGCTGGTAAATCTATGAAATTGATTAATGATGACACTTAAAAGAAAAAATATATAGAAATATTACATTTCTTACTTGCGTATGGACAATCATTGCTTTCTTCGTTCATTATTGACGAGGTAGATAAATTATCAGATTTTGAAAGTTTCAGCGAAGGATTTTGGTAAAGAGTTTCTTGGTTTTGATCATCCTCTTTAAATCTTATATCAGATTCTACATATTCGTCCAAAACTTAAAAATTACTGTTATTAAACAAATAGGTAAGTACATACTTAACTGCTAACACGAATTAATGTAAGTAAATCATAAATGTTTTCATCCATGGTTTATATATTGGTGCAGTTATCGAATAATTGTGCTACAAACATGGTCGTATTCATAAAGAATTTGTTATTATTGTTAGTGTTTTCATTGTAAATGATTGTAACATGGAAATATAATGATAAACAATAATAACACAATTGAAATAATAAGCGTTTGCATATGGGACAAGAGAGAGAGATAAGGTATTACCTTACCAATGTCCACTTTACATCAAATAATGGCTTAAAAAAATGTAATCTTACCATTAGTTATTTTCACTTGCATATCCACATATGGCGTATTATTATACATGTCTATCTGTTGAACATTTTGTACGTTTAGTTCTTCAAGATATAACTTACATCTCTCTATTAAAATTTTAGTTGCTAATCTTGATTCTAACGTCATCTTCCCATTTTTTATTTCACTTTCCAGAAAAAACACCACGTCTGAATTATTTACAAAAATTAGTGCCTTTACAACACTGCATTAAGTAATATAAAAATAGTTTTATAAAAAGAAAAACAAACAACTTTTTGAAACATACACAGTTAATTTAACAAATAGTAGTATTACTCTTTTTAATTTCTAATACAAAATTTGTTATTTATAACATTTAAAAAAAATGTTCCAAACTTGAGATTTATAAAAAACAATGTTTTACCACTATACTGTATTTTATTGTTTATAAATTATGCTTATACATACCATTTAACAAAAGTTCAATTTTATTATCCACACAACCATTTTTACTCTTATCGTTAGTCATTCTACATGATAAATAATAACCAATTAAGAATTAATTAGTCGAATTATGATACCGGATCAACGATGTAATTATTATTTATATGTTTATTCTATTTATTTGTTTTTTATTTCGTAATATCTTCAGAAGTTGTCACATCCAAGCAAACTTTTAATGAATGAATAACCAGATCAATCCTGAAAGACTTAAAACCATTAATAATACGAACGCTACGGTATATTTTTGTATCCCTATCTCCTACTGAGAAATTAAGCGTCATCGTTAGCAAGTCCAATTATAAGTCTCTGCAATGCTATAAATGCCTTCAACTATAATTTGATACTTAAGAATAAAAGAATAATACTTTGCATTCTTTTTGTACTAAAATATGATGTATATCAAAATATTTTTTTTAATAGCACCCTGATTGCGAGTGTCTATTTAAAGAATATGAAGGTCAATGACATTTTAAATGCATCGTCTATTATCTTTTTATTCACGAATTCCTGTATTATTTATTTACTCTTATGATACCGATATAATTGTTTTTATGAGTTAAAATTATTAATATAAGAAATATAACATCGCGGGAGTATCCAGCGAATTTATTCTTAATATTCGTTTATTATAATGGAATATATAAAAGAGGCTACATTTCTATTAAATAAAATTTTATTTTCAAAGTTATATTTATAAGTATGGAATAATTACGTACCTTTCGTCTTCATTTACAATTAATTTTGCATATTTTTCAATATGCTGAAGGAAATCTTTAATGGTAACGGTAAATAAAAGAAAACGAGAGTTTTACAATGTTTTAGATATTTATTTTTTTTCTTCAAGAATAGAATTTATAAATTAAATGATTTCTTATACTAAAAAAATTATATGATGGGGCAAGGTCTCAACAAAAAGATGAAAAAAAAAAAGGAAACGCAATCGACATGGGATTGAAATAACATACAATTATCAATTGATTTAAGTGTTTGTTACAAGAAGTGCGAACTCCTTGGGCATAATTAATATTTATTCTATTGCATGTACACATAGAGATGAGCGAACGAATCACACTAGGCTAAGGCAGATTAAAGCCCCGTCATTTTTCATCGATTTAACTACTGTAGAAATTTAAAATACAAAATCAACTACACCGTGATGTGTTTTAAGTAGTGGCAATATCGTTATTTGTATTATACAATTAATTATATACGCATGATAATAATTAATAATGTTTCACTGGTGTCTGTAATCTGCCTCACGGAGGAATGTAGACACTTCATGTAAAGGTAGTAGAAGTACTGTAGTATGTGAACGAAAACATTTAAACTGCCTTCGCCTCGTCTTTGGCCGGTGGACTTGATAGGAGGGGTGATACTGCGCGCATGCCCAGGAACTTAAACACGCACACTAGCCTATACCTGCCCTACCGACTACCGACCATTCGTCCCCAGCATTGTTCTCAGGTCTCAAAGGAATATCTGTAAACAGAAAACACGCATGACTAGCGACAGCCAAGATTAGCTAATATGGGCGTGCGGGCCAGGGCAGAAGGACAGACCACCGCCCGGGTTAGTAGGTTAGGAAGGAAGAAAGGCGTGTCCACCAGCCAAGAGGCCAGCGAGGAAGTTATTGCATGAAATACTCAGGATGGTCCGAGTCTTTCTCAAACCTCTTGGCCTCCTCTTGCATGCTTTCTTTTATTTTCAAAATAGCAGCTGATTCCGTTTGGTCCTGCAAGGAAAGCGACCTTTAGTGGTTAAGTGTCAGTCTACTCAAGCTCAAGCACCTACAGCCTCTTTCATTTTAAGGCTGGTTAATATCGATATTCTCATAATTTGCTTAAAACTAGATACTTTCCTTTTTTAATTTCTTTTCGTATTATGTATTTTGATTCTTTTAACATGGCTGTAATTAAGAAAACATCGATAACATAAATATGTTATAGGAACACCTAAATTACCTAAAATCTCTTACTTCTACTTGATTTTTCAGTGCTTTCCAAAATACGTACAAAATCCAGAATATAAAAATCTTGCAGTGCATACTGATAGGTACATAACATACTAAAATAAATATCCTTGTACGTTTTCCGAAAACACTTTAAACACTAAAGATACTGCTCAAGTCCACTCAGTAAGCTCATTTCAATACAAACGGTACTAAATAGTTCGTGTTGTGCTGTCGAGTTAAACGAGGCTATAGATTTTTTATGTCATCCGAAACACAAAACATTTAACTAACAAGAGTCAACTTTGAAAACACTAAACATAAATTACCTTAGTATGTTTTCATTGAAGACGTGTTTCGTTTAATTTTGCAGCTTGCATCTTCCCAAGAAATTCTCGCTCTTCAACGTCTACAAAAGAAAATGCAAGCTGCCAAAATGTCACATTATTTAATAACATTTACTAGAAATAAATTCAGTCAGACAATTAAAACAATCAATCTACTAATAACGTTACCTGGATAATAATCAAATACAAAAAACACCAGCATTTTACTAAAACAAAAACAAATAATAATAAGCTTTGTCACTTTTTTTTATATCAAAAACACGTTTTTTTTTAATAATTCATAATTAAAATGCAAATATTTTATGATCAACCAATAGATCATTGGTGTTTCTCTGAAACTTACCGACAAGACAGTGTATACGAATGTGGATATATTTTAAAAACAACAACTACAGTCAGCAACTAACTTAAAGACGACTGCAAAATCATGTAGGTGTTACAAAAAGAAACTAAAATAATAGGGCGAGCAAATAATCATTCCTGTTTCAAAGTTAAGGCCGCTTTATTTTAAAAAGGAAAGCTACTAAATGTCCCACAAGCATAGAAGATAAGAAATTAAAAAATAAAAGGCACTAAACCGAAAGTATAGTCTTTCCTAGTATTATCAATATTTTCTTAATCCATTCGACTAAATTATAGAATATCGATACCAAAACTACCAGGACTTTACGTTTCTATTTTTAAGCCTACTCACATTTTCGCCAGGTCCTCCGAAACCCGCTAAATTATAGTCTCCCATTCCGCTTGCACTATCGTCTCTTGGTGTTCCGGGGCCGCCATTGGCGGGAGAACTTTTCATGCCGTCTATTCCGTCTCCATTTAACACAGGTCCCATCGAATTTGGCCCCATTGGACCCATGGGACCGCCCTCAGGACCACCACCCATTGAAAATTCCCCTGGCATGCTTCCGCCAACCGCCGGCTTCATTATCGTGTACATATTTTCACCGCCAGAATTTGACGAATCTTGGGGACTGGGCATTATTGGCGTTCCTGGGCCAGGAGGACCTGCTGACCCAGGCGGACCTCCATAGTTTCCCGGTGACGATGATGAGTAATTCATAGGCTAAATCAATAAACAGCTTTATTGGTCTTCGTTATCTTAAAAGCAGTTAAAAATTAAAAAAGAAACACGTAAAAATTAGACATCTGGGGAACGAATAACCATCATGAAAAATTTTTACGTGATCTAAAAAATAATAATAGAAAATTATAAATGGTTACACTTACACTAAACGATCTTACCGTTGAAGTGTTTGGTTGCCACTGTGGTCTTCCCCCTGGGCCGGTCATTGACATTGGAGGCATAGGACCTCCAGGGCCTAAACTACTATTTGGGGGAGGACCCCGTAATCCGGGACCGTACGATCCAGGACCAATGGGACCCATAGATGGACCACGCGGCGGATTCATTCGGGGATTCATGGGATTCATACCTGGTGGACCTGTAGGATATTTTACCTCTAAATTAGCGGTCAGAAGCAAGGTACATTAGCACAGGTTACAGAAGGCATGCTAGGCTTCACTAACAAATATACAGATGCACAGAGGCTGATAACGTGACAACTATGACAAATAAATGTATGAAAGGGATTTAGAAAATCGTGACATTTATACTTTTTTTTAATAATTCCCAATATTTTTTTATTTTGATATTGTAAGTAACTTTACACTAGTACTGCTTAAAATGAAACAAAAAACTGTGCATCTTCCAAAAAGTTGAAAGAGGAATTATTTAAATTAATTGCAACACAAATTGATTGTGCAAAAAGGACTAAACAAATCCACACAAAAGTTAGTTACTGTTGAAACAGATTTGAAAAATTATTTATTTTTATAGATACATAGATAGATAGAAGCACATGATCACCACTAAATAGTAAAATCTATGAAAAGCTAAGCAAGCAGCATGTGCAAGGGGACATTTCTAGTGGTGAAGGAGCGCATTGCCTACCTTGCCAACCTACAAACTCTCCGCCTTCACCTGGAGACAGAAATAGATGCATTACATGAGGCATATCATTAAATTGGCATCATGCTTGTGCTCTTTTATGGTAAATTTCATTTAAAAATCAATCAATTAATCAAAAGATATCAAAACGTAGTTATTAATTTAAGAAAAGTTCTCACCCTGTCTTGTTGGATCCATATTATTAGGCATCATTGGTTGACCTGGAGGCTATAAAGTTTGTACATAAATTATCAAATTGATTGTCAATTAACAAAAATGACATAATGTAATTTTTTTAAATTGTCTACTAACTCCGTTAAAATCGCTTCCAATTTGCGGCATTCGAACTCCTGGTCTAGGGCCTGCAGGATACCGTGGTCCCATGAATGGTTGTGAAGTCATCATCTGTGAATGGGGCGGAGGGGGTTGTGAATGTGGTGAAGGTTGACTTGATGGGTGGGTTGGAGGAGACGGCCGCATTGTCGAATTCTGAAAATGATATTATGTTTATAAAGTCGTTATACTTTGGGATTTTGTTTTACAAAAATCACTAATATACTTACCGGAAAGAAACCTGGAGGAATTGGACCTCCTGGCATTCCATCATTTGGGGGCATTTGGCCTAACGGACTTGGCGCTGGACCAGCATTCTATGAATTATTAATTTAGTAGATAAAAATTAATTTACTATTATTTATAACTCACATGAGCTATTCCATTAACTCCGTATCCAGAATTGACGAACCCCTAAAAATTTCAACAAAAAAATAGACAAACTGCAGTTCTCGGGCTTTCACGACCGAGGCGGATTTCTTTCCAGACTGTTCTGTCATGGTTCATGAAAATCTTCTCTTCCAAAACGTTCCGTCATTCTTCACCGATGCCATATCTTGCAGTGACTTGGTTGGAGTTGAAAATTTCATAGACCACAACAGAACAATTGGGAAAAAAGTTCACAACCACAAAATGATAAATGTGAACTATTTAATTTCGCAAATTATCGGTAACTATAACTATATTAGTTTTTTAAGAAGGGAAAGTTTAATTTTCCCAGACAGTTCGACTTTGTCTTATTAGGTATATAAAAATTGAAATATTTCCTGTTAAATCATATGTGTATGTTTCAAATTTTTATTTAGTGCAACAATTTTACATAAATTTACTTAATGTATTAATAGCAATCTAATAAAACGCACCACATAAACAGGTAAAGTTCGATTAATTTATTCAAACACAATAAGCAATGTATTATCAAAACTATCTACCATGCTCAGATAAAAACCCAAGGTCCTATACCTAAGGTCGAATGTAACCGTTTTACATTTACTCAACAGAATAATACTGTACTTTGTTTAAACATATTATACCGACTATAAAAAATATTTTTACATTCAGAATTTGAAGAGTTAATCACGAACGAAAAATATACATACACACATTCATTATATGTATAATCAGGTAATACATTTGTATGTTTATGTGCTCAATTATATAGTAGAACAGGTTGCAAGATTGCCAAATCTAATATTAGTTTCACTATTTATAGTTTCTGTTTTGAGCGGTAATTTTATTTTTTTCTTTCGTAAATTCACTAAGAATTTCGTAAAAATTAACAAAAAAAAAAACCGCCACATTTAACATTCCTTTTAATACCTAACTACGACTTTTATAAAATTAAATGTAGTTACTAGTTTGAAAATATTTTAAAAAGTATCGACTGCGTTTTTTATGAAAATCTGAAGTATTTTTGGCAACATTGCATAACTTTTGTATCCAGCAATACTGAGCTGGGCCATTGCACCTGGTAAAACGCGTATTAAGGCAACGTTGCCACAGTCCTTTTTAATAGTATTGATCCACAAAGAGATTGTAAATGCATGGCTACTCACATAATCGTGGAAGGCTTTTGCTTCTGACGAATGTTCGCACGTGTCTCGTCTTTCTGGGGCAGCACAATACAAATCCCAAAATACGCTAAAAGTTTATAATTTACAAAAAAGACCGATAAAGTGTATATCAAAACTTACCACCACCATGAATGTAAAAATCCAGGTGGTTCACCTAGCGTTATATTTTTCTCCCACCTTATCTGGAATATTAGTAAATTAAAATAATTAATTAAATGTTTTTTTTATTACTATTCCATTGTAAATTTACCTCGGACAAAAAGGTTTGTGCGGCTTTTTGTGCTCCAATGTGAAGAAGATATTCGTAAACATATAGTGCAAGCCTGAAGAACAAATGTATTTAATTAGCATAAATTACCTTTTTAAATACTCATTAGCCAAAAAAAAATATTTTCAAATCTTCAGATAAGAAATTACAAATGTCACGTGGTTTTGTTGTGATAAAAGAACGATAATTGCAATTAGATAGAGCAACAAGAATTTATAAATAAATAAATGGTATTCTGAAGCGACCAAGGGCGCTTCTATTTTTGCTTCAATTGTTTATTTTAAAAAATGCATTTATACTCACTTTTCTCGCGCTTGTGCGTCGGACGGTACAGCCGACCCCTTTCCTTTCGCGTACATTTCTTTTGCATAAACCAATTCAAAGGACCATAAACATAATGCAGCAACTTTCGAATTTTATCATTTCTTGGTACACTTATATTTCGAACATATTTTAATTTTTTACATCGTTAATGATATCTCAACGCACATTGCCCTCTGGCTGTAGAACACTTACAGCCAGACCTTTATTTTTTTAATACGTAAATATCACTTCTCAAAACGACTCACTGTCATTTTATGAGAATATATTAAACACACTACACACTTCACACGTCAAAATAATTCACGACGCCGCTATCACTGCGATACTGTTCAAACTGGGCATGCGTCAGTGTTACATTCCCGTTATCTATCTTCAATTTAGTACGAAGATCGTCCATTAAATTTACCAAATTACCACGCTTTATTATTACACGTAATTAAAAACAAAAACTTTTCGCGTGTTTATGGTGAGTTTTACAAATTAATTATCGATTAATACTTCGATTTTTGCAAGAAACACACCTAACCCGACTAGCTGACGAACTAAACTTGGCAACGGCGTCTTTCCGAAGTGTGAACCGCTGCGACTGCGTACTTTCCCCACTCAAAATGAACAGGGTTGTATGTTGTACGATCATTGATCACCACTGATCATTATTATGAAATAATTTCAATTTCATCGTTCCAAACTACTATAAAAACTAATTGAAAATTTTATTTTTTGCATAAAAAATTAAACGGAAATACATTTTACCTTTGTATTACATAAAAATAATTTAAAAATAATTTACTTAACATTCAAATAACTCATAATTAGTTTCAAACTAACATATTAAGAAACTGATGTCAACTATTAATAGATTATTTAATTATGATGAATTCAAAAAACAACTGGTAGAACTGAAAAAACTTTCCGATAAATTAATGGATGGCTGGATAGTCTACCCAGAAAAGGTAAAAGTTGTTGACGAAAAATATGAAGATTAAAATTTAATACGAATTTTGTTAGGAATTAGAAACAGGAATTTTCGCAATAAAAAAAATACGAAAAAAATGGAAACAAAATGACAGAAATGAAGAAACTGTAACTTTCGAATATCATATTTCATTTAATACAAGTTATTCCGTCCCTGTTATTTGTTTTATCACTTATAAAAACGATGGATCTCAATTATCACCCGAGCAATCCTGGGAAATATTGAATTTACAGGCTCCCTACACCATGTTAACCCAAATGGTAAGAATTCCCAAATTTAATTACAAAAATATATTCAAATGAATTGTTATGGTTGATTACCATGTTTTGCGATGTTTAGTTATTAGAAAGTTTCTACTTGCATTGTAGTAACTCGGGTGCGTTACCTTTCTAAAACTTTGCCTTTCTCTTTTCTTTTTTTCTATCCGTTAGAAAATAACGGCGATGGAAACTTACAGAGTAATATTTTTGTTAATTTTAGGATCATCCTGTCCTCCAGATACCCTTTTTAACTATTCATCCGTGTAAAACAGCACAATTTATCAATGAATCTTTTAAAAGAAGGTAATTTACATTTAAATCATAAATAAAACAAATACATTTTTTTTTTTTCAGCAAAAATGTACTTGTTTCCTGGCTTAGTGTTATAGGACCATTTGTGGGACTCGAGCTGCTTCCGGAATATTTTACATTAACTCACTAAAAATTTATAATTATTATATTATATAAAAAAAGTATAGATTAAACAAATACGCGTTAAAATGCAAATTTTACTGGATACGACCCTGATTGTAGCTCATTTAAAACTATAATACAAAACCGGATTTCTGTACTCCGTACAACTCATGTCACTACTTACGTAGTCTTGTATAGTTTGAGGAGTTTTATTGGTTTTATATTTCTATTGAGGGAACGCAATACTTGCTTATTTTTTGACTAACAATTTACAGTTATTTACAAAATTAAAATATTTTTTTATCACTGATTGTTTAATTAAAGCTAACATTCCAATTTTAATTAATTATAAATGTTTTTATAATTATCTTATTGATGTTATTTTTTATGAATTATTATATTCGTATTTAACATATATACCAACAGCACAATACAGTAATTAAATAAACGAGTATATTGCAGCCCGTCTTTTTCCTAGATACATTTAAGAATATTTGTTTTTTACTTTTTCTGGCACTTTTGTGGAAGTAAAAGTAAAATCCCGCCTAAATTTAAATTCCTTAAAATATAGCTGGGGCTAACTATACGAAATTCTGAATGGCCATTATGTTGGAATTTAATCTATGGTCAGAGTAATAAGAATAATATTTGTCAAAACAACATTTAACGGTATAACCTGTAAATTTATAAATTTTAAATCGTTCATGAAACATTTTTTTTATGTTCTTTTTTTGTTAAAATGGAAAGTGCAAAGGAACAACATAATTTTAATAATGTGTGTACTATTTACAAGTCGTTTACAGTAGAATCAGTAAATATATGATTTGTTTCAGATAATGGATCCCCAAACTAGTTCTTATAAAAGTTATTTGGTTGTCCAAAAATTGTCATTGCAAATGAAAACAGAAAATTGTACTCATATTATAAGAATTACCGTAAGTGTTTATAATGTGTTAATCAATAATTGAGTATAACATAAACAATAATTCGTTGATATTAACTTAATAAATAAATACTAAAAACTAATATATTTTTTACAGAAGGACAAGAAATTTGATGTATTTAAAACAGTTGATGCTAACACTAAAGAAGAAGAAAGGTAATAAAGATAGATTTATTATTGTAAGCAGATATTTTATAATTTGTTTCTATGTATGTTTTAGTTTTCTTTTCAATTACATAGGAAATGATGGATTGTTCTTCTGTTTGAAAACAGCTTTAAATGATTTCTTTAGCAAGACAGCTCACCAGACCTTATTAGTTTTTATGGATGTCTTAAATAATGGTAATTGTTAGTTTAATTAATTGTCAGTAACAATAGATAAATATAGGTTTCTTTTGTAGTTTCTACACATTTTGATAATAAAATGGAAGATGTATTTTATAAAGCAACTACAATTCATAAAATTGAAAATCTAAAAGTATCAGCTTTTGAAATAGCTTCTGATATTTACACAGATTTTATTAGTGGCAAACAGACTTCATTAGCTGAAGTAGACTTTACTTATTTTGACTGTAAAATTGCTAAACTCAGGGAAATCTTAAAATTCTTCAAAACTAGACAAAGAAGTGGATGGCAAGCTTTTATAATAAGAATAAATCATACCATTGGCTGTCATATACCAAAAATGTATGTTGTATACCTATAACTGAACCTACTTCAAACTAATGTTATTGTTTTAGATTTAACATTGTTTTTCTCAATCCGGAATTATACAATGTTAGTGAAAGGGAGGATGTTATTCCTGTTAATAGATCTCTAACAGCGATCTTAAATTGTCATTATGAACCACAATTGAATTGTGATTTTACAAAATTTATTTACAGTTTAACCAGTGCTACTAATGTGTCTGCAGTTGTTAAATATCCAAGTGAAGAACTTAATTTTGTCAGTGTGAAAACAACATTATTTCATTCTTGTTTTAAATATGTAAATTCAAGTGACCCAGGAGAGTTTATGCATTCCAAAACGAAGACAGGGGAATACATTAAGAAACTCAGAGCTAAAATAATGACAATAGAAAATGAGACCAGGACCAAGCTTGTCCATGAACTAAGTGATTTTTATTTTCAGCAATATTCTGTATTAAAGTAAGTTTTGACAACACAAACTGTAAGCTTATTAAGAAGTTTTTGTTATTTTTTTAGAGAAAATTACAATAATGCATTATCCCAAGTGGATAACTCAAAGTATGCTTCAGAAAGCATGGAAATTGCCAGTTTTACCTTTAACCATTCCATAGCAGTACAAAATTTCACTGAACTAGGAGACTGCTCTTCAAAAATAAAAGGTTTGGTGTACTTAATATTTGAAACTCAGCGGCAATTCAAGAGCCTTATTGAAATGAATAATGGACTGCTTAAGGTATGTTATTTGTCATTAATATTTATAATCTGTTAAACTAATATTAACTGAATTTTAAGGATAAAACGAATTTTGATAAATATTTAAAAGAAAAAAACGAATCGTTGGAGGTTTTGAAGATTGAAATTGGAAATTTAGAAGAGGAAAAAGCGCGTCTTTTACATGTTATTGAAGTTAAAGACATGGAGATGGCGGAACAAAAACAAAAGACATATAGAGTGGTAAAACATTACCAAAGGGCTGTTAAATTTTACCAGACAAGCCGTGTAATGGACCAAGAGATAATTAAAGCCAATAGAAAAGAAATACATTCTCTTCTGAGATACATAAATCAATTACGTAAAAAGGTAAAACAAAACGCCTTCACATATTTCTAACATTTCATAATTAATAAAATTTCAGGAATCTGGAAGAACTAGTGAAAACGTAAGAAACAATCCACCTTTTTCAAAGATGATACAGTTGAAATATTTTCGAAAATCTCAGTCTCCCACTGTAGTAGTGAGTTCATTATAAGTCACTAACTTTTGATCATTACACTCATCCGTTTTTCTTTTTAGAAAACAAGTATCAAGGAGAGAATAGACTATTACAATGGCAATGAAACAAAAGTCAATAATGTGATTATCGTAAACGAAGTGCCATTTGCAAAAATTAGAATACAAGTGTAAGATTATATGAGTTACTAAAGTACCATATGTGCCTTTTTTAAATTTTATATATATTTTTTATCTTTCTTTTAAACATTTTTTCAATGTAACGGCCTTGTTACAAAAGAATTTACTTTTTATTTTACATTTTGTAAAGTTTATAAGTTATGTAGTTTTTATTATTAAATCAAAAAGATTCAGTATTTTAAAAAGTAAGTGTATTTTTGTATTATCGGAATAACTTATAAAGAGCTAGTTGAAACAGGTACTTCCTGAAGAATTAATTTTATTTTGAGAATGTTTTATTGGTTTAGTTTTTTTTTAATATTTTTCTAAGATTTGTATATTAAGAATTAAAAAAATAAATAAAATTTTATTGCAGTACACAGCAGAAATAGATGTTTGAAATTAAAAGGATCCTGTCTTAGACAATTATCATACCCAATTTACGCTCTCCTTATAGAAATTGTAAAATTTTTAAGTTTCACCGAAGAAAAATTTTCATCTTTCAAAAAAATCCTATGTAATGTGCTATCTTATCACAAAATCCCAAAATTTTTAGTTGCATGGTGCACGATATATTCAATAAAAAGATTGAAATACAAAGTCCAAAGCAACTGATATTGATCCTAAAGGTGTCTTTTTATTGTGGTCAGAACAGATAAATAAATTACAACATGCACTACAGGAGGTATCAAACAATCATGGTAAAGTGATGTGATATCAGTTTTTACAGGAAAAATGTGTGACGATGGATCTGGCAGTTTTAGGGTACACTAGGAGTTGATAACATCAAATATGTTGAGGTAAATTTTAAGATCTTCTATCTTTAATTCAAGATCAAACATTCGTACATAATAGAGAATTTCAGTTGTTATCTTTTTATTTTATAATAGTCAGTTCGGAAAGATTGAAAAAAGCTTATTTTTTTAATAAGAATTACTTTAACGAATTAGGATTATTTAATTATAAGTGTAAGTAATTGGTAATATACATTATAAGGTTTTTATTCATGAAGAAGTAATTTAGAGAAATAGGAGAAACTTTTTTGCTGACTTTTAGAAGAATTTTGCTTTTGTTAGAAACAAATTACAAATTTTCAACTGTTATCATAATTCTGTATGAATTTTTTCAGCGAATTTCTATTATTTTTTCATTTTTACTTTTTTTTATTATAAATTCAATGTAGAAATAATTGGTTAACTGGACAAAAAATTATGTGCGCGTTCTGTACATAAAATGTTAAGGTGTCATCAAAGTAAGTTTTTAGATCAAAATCTTAATATTTCTATGATGTAAGGATTATATTTAAAGTACATATCAACAAATAACAGCAAAAAAAAACAGGGAATGGCTACAAAATAAAGCATAAAATACTGAATGTGTAAAATTCTTTCTGTCTGAGGAATCAAAAACAAAATAGAAATATTTGCTGAAGTTTGTAGTACACTTGAATTTTTTTTTTGATGTTTTAAAAATAAATGGTAGGCTGAGATGTGTACTTTTATTAATGATTCATATGAATTTTTGTAAAGCAACAATTATTATACAAGAGTATTTTATCCAAAAGTTACAGGTGAGGCTTACTGTGACATTTAGCTTCTTTTTTATAATAAATTAAAAAGAACATGAAATTAAATGACTAGAAATATTTTTTGGTTACAGAAGAAGTGCAATTTTGAAACTTATAAATACAAAAGTTAATATATTTATCTCATATTGATCACTGAACTATTATGTACGCAAAACTTACGTGACGGGTTGTGACCCTGTGTAGAAATTATTCAATATCTAAAAAGAATATTTCCGAATCTTGGCCATTTTCATATTTCTTTTATTTCATTCTGTTATCATTGTAGGAAGTGGAAATGATATTTTTGTATTTTTATAGGAGCGAAAACTATGTTAATTTTTATGCTATTATCTACATGCAATTCGATTAACAGTGGTGTGGATTTGGTTGCATATGTAATCTTTTACTTCGTCTATCTCGTGGTCTATCTCTTTGGTCAACTTTTGAATGATTTGGTTACCAGTTGCTCTTATTATTAATGCAAAAATTTCTTGTTTTATTTAATTAGTTTCATTGGTTATGATTAAATTTTATTATAGTATTTTTTTAAATAGGTTTTTGTAACAATCAACGACGATTTAGTGAAAGAAAAGTGAAAAGTGATAAGTGATATTATGTTGATCTCGTCAAATGAAGTATTACTTCCTGCCCGTTGGCTTTTTTGTTCATCCATTACATCGCAATAGGTAATGGTATTACAGTTTTGTATGTCGTATGTGTTCTTTTATTCAGGTTTCAGGTTATTTTTACGATTCCCATAAACTGAACAGTTCAGAATTCAGTTCGCCATATTTCATAACCTACGAAAAGTTTGAAAACTTGAATTTTTATTTTATAGTTACGGTCGATCTGTGTATGAGGTTTATACAGAATGTTTAGGTGCCATGTTGTCTGTCAAATAAAAATTTATATCTTTATGAAATGTGATCGGCCTTTACTTGATGATAGTTGATCATGATAGAGAAATAAAGCAAACAACTATACTTTCACAAATGTTATAATTTGCGAACGTGTATGGTTTGTTTTATTTCTCTATTGCATGTTTATTTCAATCGACAATTAAAAAGTATACTCACATTTTAAGAATTGAAAATAATCGTTCAACAGGTGAAAAAGTTATGAGAACGAAAATGTCTTTACGTTTCAATTTTTTTTTTTGGTATGCAATCTGAAATAATACTGGGTGTATGTTGAGTTACGTATGCATGATTGCATGAGATGCAACTAGTTACTTTGAGGAATAAATTTTTTTTTTATGAAAGTTTATGGTGGTATTGAAATGCTTCCCCTTTTTTACTTCACATGATCTTTATTTGTCAAAGACCTACGATATTTTTGATTTTTTTTTGTAGAAAATGGTAGATACGAGATGGCAGTAATTGGTGTCGCTTTGGTCCCCCCTTCTATCGTGTTGTATCGCAATGTCCAAACCGTTTTAACAATCTTGGAGTGAACTTTAGAGATAGCAGCAATTAGCAATTTTAAGACTGTTTGACTGTTTCAGGAATGGATTGGATCGAAAGGTAGGAATTGTTTGAATTAAATAAATTAACCGTATTTGCAGTCATGTAATTGCTTATTCTGAAGTCACTTGTTTCATTACTGTTTCATTTGCTTTTGACCTGTTTTTATTTTGAAACATGAATGAAAACGACTGGGTTAAATGAACATTATGAGGTACTAAACTATTGACAATTTTAACATAATAAATTATTAATTTAAAAAGGCTCATACTTTCCTAAATCGATTTTAATTAATTAGTTTTATTTACGAACAAAATTGAATTTTGGTCTTATTGTAACATCAAGACATTCTATTCATTCATGCAGAGGCAACACGTAGATTTTGTCACCGCCAAATTATCGATTTTCATGCTTACTAAACACGTGCATAATGTTTAACATATAAATTAACTCCGTGGTCGGATAATTATGAAACATAATAATAATATTGCAAATAAAAATATGTTTTTTTTTTATGTTTCAAAAAAGTTTATTAATATATTCTACAATTGTTTCGGCCCATGAAGATGCAATATTATATTATTAGTACTTTTGAAAAAGGCATCATGCCAAAATATTTGTAGAGTTTCTTAATAAACGTTTTTGAAACATAAAGAAACTACTTTTATTTAAGTTATTAAATTAACTTTGGTGCTGTATTAGGCGTTGCTTGCTTTGCTTGCCCATAATTCATGATAAATGCTGTAAATTGTTTGATCGTTTTATTTTCATATCAAAGGTAAAACATTAAAACTCACTGTTATTGATTGCTAAAAATAAGTATGAACTTTGTATTGCGAAACGTAATCAAGCGATAACGGCTGTTCTTCTGCGTATGTAGCGATAAAACAAGTGACTTCTAGTACTGGTTACAATTTTTTAATTTTTTAAATAATAATCAATACGAATGCGTGTCTAAAAAAAATTAAACACTCACTCATACTGCTTTTTATAAACGCCAGTGTGCAGGGTAATATAAATAATAAATAATGACAAATAAACAACTGAAAACAATGAGAGTATTAGGTATGTGTTAGCCTGTTGCACTTTTTAATTGATTTTGATTTAGTTTGTTGATTTTTTTCTTACTTACATTTTTGTTGAACAATTAGTTTACTCCTTAATAAATAGTGAGTAGTTTGTTAGAAACAAAGCACAGAAAGCATTGGTTTTCTATTTTAACTCTTTAGCAATTAAAATATTTCCGAATAGATATTGCTATACATCTAACGAAACCAGTATGGCATTTTTTGAGAAATAATTGAAAAACCAGACACTTATTGTCTCCAGTTTCTTTGCGAAAATTTCATTTAATAATGTACATAATAATTTTTGGGGTTCTATACTGAGAAAGGGTAAAAAGGTCACAGTGGATTATATCTGAGCAATTACTACTACTACTACTACTGCTACTTAGTGTTATTTATTTGGAATTTACTCTTTAGAAATACTTGTATCTATTAAAAAGCCAAAAAATGGATTGGATCAAAAGGTAGGAATTGTTTGAATTAAATGAAGTAACCGTTTTTGCAATTACCTAATTGTTTTTTCTGGGAGTCACTTGCTTCGTTATAGTTTAATTTGTTTTCGAGTTAGTTTAATCTTGAAACAAATGATTAATAACAACTGTACCAAATGAGGAGTAAAAGGCACCAAACTTTTGACAAATTTAACATAATCAGTTATTAATTTACAAAATCCTCTTGCTTTCCAAAATAGTTTTTAATTAATTGGTTTTATTTGCTAACAACATTGAATTTTGGCTTTGTTTGAGATCTTGGTATTGTTTAAGGAACGTATGATTTGATTGCATTCATTGCATGTATTGATGTGGCATGGAAAAGAAAACCGACGATATGGTGTTTTTTAGCTATGAATATTTATTTGTTAGTGATGTCCTTATGACGTTATTAACAAAGTTGAAGTTGTGACGTTTGAAATGTTTACTTGAGGTTAATATAGCGAGCGAAAAGGAATCGAATTGTGCTTTTATTTTATTTATTTAATTAATGAAAACCAAAAGTTGACAGTAATAACCACAATATAGGTATAATTAGCAAAAAATAATAGAACATTGGCTACATATAGGTACATAGTTTTTATATATGAAATAATATATCTACAGTGTGAAAGGAGTTAAATCAATTATTGCAGAATTAATAAAAATTTTAAAATTGTACAAAATTATAAAACATCATACCGTGTTACAATGTAATAGAAATACCAAACAATTCGTGAACGTTCCGATTTGTATCCCTTCAAACAAATTGACAGGAAAAATTGTAGAAGACCTGTAATCATAAGAACTCACAACCTTAACACAGGCTGCTACATTAACAAGTTAACATATTACCAGAAACTAAAAACAATACATTCCGGAAACTGCTGTTTCACATCTTAGAGCTTATCGCGTCTTCGAAAGAAATTCGTCGAAGATAATGGCGGATCTGTAATCACAACAAGACAGACAGACAGACAAACAACAACAAAAGTGGAAACTAAGTTATTGTAATACTTTCGAAATTGAAAAAATGGGTTAAAATATTTCTAAACAGAAGTAAAAATTATTATTTAGAAAATGGCATTTATAATCAAAAATATAAATACGTATTTTGTAGCCCATCTACTTCTACGTAAGCTTATTTATTTAATGTAAAGTTAATGTTTACCCCTTGTATTAACTGCATGTGTTCCATCGACTTGTACGCAGCTGATATCCGTACAAACAAGATCATTACCACTTTTATGAATATGAATTCTGCTAGGGATTCCGGCCGTGAAAGCCTGTTCTTATAATAAACTACCAAATGTTAAAAGTGCCTGTTGGTCCGCGAGAGACATTTCATCTCTTACCCGATTTCTGTTAACCGGGCACTTCCCTATCCGCCACCCGGGAACGCGCCCGATGGGGGTTGCAGGCTCCCCACACGGGAAAAATATTACTCACGCTCTGGTCAATGATGCAAACCGAGCGTGAGGGATCTTTTGTTATGTGGTGGGTCCAAACCACAACATTTCACCGACATCAATAGCTATTAATTGTCGATGTACGATTTGGAGATTTAAGGGAAGTATAAAGAGTTCTGTTCATAAAATTGTTAACACATAAATAATGGTCGAAGGCTAAAAATTCTTTTTCTCTATACTACATATACGCAGATAAGCCACCCTCATTGATCTACATTACAACATCAACAGCTACCACATAAAATTACGACATCACAACCCAAAATAAGAATATTTAGCATTTCGAACCCTAGTAATAAAGCAACTTATATATTTTTGTGAACTTGCTTTCGGTCGCCACTAAAATATATAATATGAGCTTAAATGAAAGTAACAAATCATGGAAGGAAATTTCAAAAAAGCTCAAAGAAGCAGCTTAAAACAATGAAATGGTTTAGATTGCTTAACGACATTAAACAATATTCCCAGACGAAAAGAACGTTAAGAATAAGTCAACGAGGTAATTTCCAAATCGTATAATCACAACAAGATAGATAACCTGACAGATTCAGGATGCCATGTCACATATTAAAAAATGAAAACAGTAACAGAGAACACCTTATTCTAAATACCATACTTTCTGGAAATTGATGTTCCACATTTTGGAGTTGAGGTACTTTTGGGAAAAGACGTCGACGTACATCCATTGGTTCCTCAAAAGACATCCGTCGAAGATAAGTGTGGATCTGTAATCACAACAAGACAGACAACCTGACAGATTCAGGATGCCATGACACATATTAGTAAATGAAAACAGCAACAGAGAATACCTTATTCTAAATACTATACTTTCTGGAAATTGATGTTCCACATTTTGGAGTTGAGGTACTTTTGGGAAAAGACGCCGACGTACATCCATTGGTTCCTCAAAAGACATCCGTCGAAGATAAGTGTGGATCTGTAATCACAACAACACAGACAACCTGACAGATTCAGGATGCCATGACACATATTAGTAAATGAAAACAGCAACAGAGAACACCTTATTCTAAATACTATACTTTCTGGAAATTGATTCATCACATCTTGGAGTTGAAGCTCTTCTTGGAAAACACGTCAACGTACCTACATTCGTTCCTCAAAGGCTAAAAGTTCTTTTTCTCTATACTACATCTACGCAGATAAGCGACCCAAATTGATCTACATTACAACATCAACAGCTACCACATAAAATTACGACATCACAACCCTTAATAAGAATATTTAGCCTTTCTAACCGTAGTAATAAAGCAACTTATATTTTTTGTGAACTTCGTTTCGGTCGCCACTAAAATATATAATATGAACGTAAAATGAAAGTGACGACTGATGAAAGGGTATTCCAAGAAAGCTTAAAACATTGAAACGGTTTAATTCACTTAACGAAATTAAATAATATTCCAAGACGAGCGACGAAATTTCCAAATCGTACATAAAAATTTGAAAATTGTACAAAATTACCATGTCACATATTAAAAAATGAAAACAGTAATAGAGAACACCTAATTTTAAATACTATACTTTCTGGAAATTGATGCATCACATCTTGGAGCCATTGCTTCTCCGAATGAAATCCGTCGAAGAAAGTGCGGATCTGTAATCATAACAAGACAGACAACCTGACAGATTCAGGATGCCATGTCACATATTAAAAAATGAAAACAGTAATAGAGAACACCTAATTTTAAATACTATACTTTCTGGAAATTGATGCATCACATCATGGAGCCATTGCTTCTCCGAATGAAATCCGTTGAAGAAAGTGCGGATCTGTAATCAGAACAAGACAGACAACCTGACAGATTCAGGATGCCATGTCACATATTAAAAAATGAAAACAGTAATAGAGAACACCTAATTTTAAATACTATACTTTCTGGAAATTGATGCATCACATCATGGAGCCATTGCTTCTCCGAATGAAATCCGTTGAAGAAAGTGCGGATCTGTAATCAGAACAAGACAGACAACCTGACAGATTCAGGATGCCATGTCACATATTAAAAAATGAAAACAGTAATAGAGAACACCTAATTTTAAATACTATACTTTCTGGAAATTGATTCATCACATCTTGGAGTTGATGCTCTTCTTGGAAAACACGTCAACGTACCTACATTCGTTCCTCAAAGGCTAAAAGTTCTTTTTCTCTGTACTACATCTACGCAGATAAGCGACCCACATTGATCTACATTACAACATCAACAGCTACCACATAAAATTACGACATCACAACCCTTAATAAGAATATTTAGCCTTTCGAACCGTAGTAATAAAGCAACTTATATTTTTTGTGAACTTCATTTCGGTCGCCACTAAAATATATAATATGAACGTAAAATGAAAGTGACGACTGATGAAAGGGTATTCCAAGAAAGCTTAAAACATTGAAACGGTTTAATTCACTTAACGAAATTAAATAATATTCCAAGACGAGCGACGAAATTTCCAAATCGTACATAAAAATTTGAAAATTGTACAAAATTATAAAAACATCATACCGTGCGATAATGTAATAGAAATACCAAACAATTCGTGAACGTTCCGATTAGCATCCCGTCCAACAAATCAACAGGAAAAATTGCAGAAGACCTGTAATCATAAAAACTCACAACCTTAACAAAGGCTGCTACATTAACAAGTTAACATATTAGATTATGTAATGACCTACCAGAAAGTAAAAACCATACATTTCGGAAATTGCTGTTTCACATCTAAGAACCCATCGCTTCTTCGAAAGGAATCCGTGAATGTAAATCTTGGAATCCATTGGTACTTAATGTAAATACTGTACTTTCTGGAAATTGATGTTCCACATTTTGGAGTTGAGGTACTTTTGGGAAAAGACGTCGACGTACATCCATTGGTTCCTCAAAAGACATCCGTCGAAGATAATTGCGGATCTGTAATCATAACAAGACCTGACAGATTCAGGATGCCATCTCACATTAGAAAATGAAAACAGTAACAGAGAACACCTTATTCTAAATTTTATACTTTCTGGAAATTGATTCATCACATCTTGCAGCCCATTGCTTCTTCAGGAGAAATCCGTCGAAGATAAGTGCGGATCTGTAATCACAACAAGACAGACAACCTGACAGATTCAGGATACCATGTCACATATTAAAAAATGAAAACAGTAATAGAGAACACCTAATTTTAAATACTATACTTTCTGGAAATTGATGCATCACATCTTGGAGCCATTGCTTCTCCGAATGAAATCCGTCGAAGAAAGTGCGGATCTGTAATCATAACAAGACAGACAACCTGACAGATTCAGGATGCCATGTCACATATTAAAAAATGAAAACAGTAATAGAGAACACCTAATTTTAAATACTATACTTTCTGGAAATTGATGCATCACATCATGGAGCCATTGCTTCTCCGAATGAAATCCGTTGAAGAAAGTGCGGATCTGTAATCAGAACAAGACAGACAACCTGACAGATTCAGGATGTCATGTCACATATTAAAAAATGAAAACAGTAATAGAGAACACCTTATTCTAAATACTATACTTTCTGAAAATTGATGCATCACATCTTGGAGCCATTGCTTCTCCGAATGAAATCCGTCGAAGAAAGTGCGGATCTGTAATCATAACAAGACAGACAACCTGACAGATTCAGGATGCCATGTCACATATTAAAAAATGAAAACAGTAATAGAGAACACCTAATTTTAAATACTATACTTTCTGGAAATTGATTCATCACATCTTGGAGTTGATGCTCTTCTTGGAAAACACGTCAACGTACCTACATTCGTTCCTCAAAGGCTAAAAGTTCTTTTTCTCTGTACTACATCTACGCAGATAAGCGACCCACATTGATCTACATTACAACATCAACAGCTACCACATAAAATTACGACATCACAACCCTTAATAAGAATATTTAGCCTTTCGAACCGTAGTAATAAAGCAACTTATATTTTTTGTGAACTTCGTTTCGGTCGCCACTAAAATATATAATATGAACGTAAAATGAAAGTGACGACTGATGAAAGGGTATTCCAAGAAAGCTTAAAACATTGAAACGGTTTAATTCACTTAATGAAATTAAATAATATTCCAAGACGAGCGACGAAATTTTCAAATCGTACATAAAAATTTGAAAATTGTACAAAATTATAAAAACATCATACCGTGCGATAATGTAATAGAAATACCAAACAATTCGTGAACGTTCCGATTAGCATCCCGTCCAACAAATCAACAGGAAAAATTGCAGAAGACCTGTAATCATAAAAACTCACAACCTTAACAAAGGCTGCTACATTAACAAGTTAACATATTAGATTATGTAATGACCTACCAGAAAGTAAAAACCATACATTTCGGAAATTGCTGTTTCACATCTAAGAACCCATCGCTTCTTCGAAAGGAATCCGTGAATGTAAATCTTGGAATCCATTGGTACTTAATGTAAATACTGTACTTTCTGGAAATTGATGTTCCACATTTTGGAGTTGAGGTACTTTTGGGAAAAGACGTCGACGTACATCCATTGGTTCCTCAAAAGACATCCGTCGAAGATAATTGCGGATCTGTAATCATAACAAGACAGACAACCTGACAGATTCAGGATACCATGTCACATATTAAAAAATGAAAACAGTAATAGAGAACACCTAATTTTAAATACTATACTTTCTGGAAATTGATGCATCACATCATGGAGCCATTGCTTCTCCGAATGAAATCCGTTGAAGAAAGTGCGGATCTGTAATCAGAACAAGACAGACAACCTGACAGATTCAGGATGCCATGTCACATATTAAAAAATGAAAACAGTAATAGAGAACACCTTATTCTAAATACTATACTTTCTGGAAATTGATGCATCACATCTTGGAGCCATTGCTTCTCCGAATGAAATCCGTCGAAGAAAGTGCGGATCTGTAATCATAACAAGACAGACAACCTGACAGATTCAGGATGCCATGTCACATATTAAAAAATGAAAACAGTAATAGAGAACACCTAATTTTAAATACTATACTTTCTGGAAATTGATTCATCACATCTTGGAGTTGATGCTCTTCTTGGAAAACACGTCAACGTACCTACATTCGTTCCTCAAAGGCTAAAAGTTCTTTTTCTCTGTACTACATCTACGCAGATAAGCGACCCACATTGATCTACATTACAACATCAACAGCTACCACATAAAATTACGACATCACAACCCTTAATAAGAATATTTAGCCTTTCGAACCGTAGTAATAAAGCAACTTATATTTTTTGTGAACTTGGTTTCGGTCGCCACTAAAATATATTATATGAACGTAAAATGAAAGTGACGACTGATGAAAGGGTATTCCAAGAAAGCTTAAAACATTGAAACGGTTTAGATTACTTAACGAAATTAATCAATATTCCAAGACGAGCGATGTAATTTCCAAATCGTACATAAAAAATTGAAAATTGTACAACATTATAAAACAACATACCGTGCGCGACAATGTAATAGAAATACCAAACAATTCGTGAACGTTCCGATTAGCATCCCGTCAAACAAATTAACACGAAAAATTGTAGAAGACCTGTAATCATAAAAACTCACAACCTTAACACAGGCTGCTACATTAACAAGTTAACATATTAGATTATGTAATGACCTACAAGAAAGTAACAACCATACATTTCGGAAATTGCTGTTTCACATCTTAGAACCCATCGCTTCTTCGAAAGGAATCCGTGAATGTAAATCTTGGAGTCCATTGGTACTTAATGTAAATACTGTACTTTCTGGAAATTGATGTTCCACATTTTGGAGTTGAGGTACTTTTGGGAAAAGACGTCGATGTACATCCATTGGTTCCTCAAAAGACATCCGTCGAAGATAAGTGCGGATCTGTAATCACAACAAGACAGACAACCTGACAGATTCAGGATGCCATGTCACATTAGACAATGAAAACAGTAACAGAGAACACCTTATTCTAAATACTATACTTTCTGGAAATTGATGCATCACATCTTGGAGCCATTGCTTCTCCGAATGAAATCCGTCGAAGAAAGTGCGGATCTGTAATCATAACAAGACAGACAACCTGACAGATTCAGGATGCCATGACACATATTAGAAAATGAAAACAGTAACAGAGAACACCTTATTCTAAATACTATACTTTCTGGAAATTGATGCATCACATCTTGGAGCCATTGCTTCTCCGTATGAGATCCGTCGAAGAAAGTGCGGATCTGTAATCATAATAAGACAGACAACCTGACAGATTCAGGATGCCATGACACATATTAGAAAATGAAAACAGTAACAGAGAACACCTTATTCAAAATACTATACTTTCTGGAAATTGATGCATCACATCTTGGAGCCATTGCTTCTCCGAATGATATCCGTCGAAGAAAGTGCGGATCTGTAATCATAACAAAACAGACAACCTGACAGATTCAGGATGCCATGACACATATTAGAAAATGAAAACAGTAACAGAGAACACCTTATTCTAAATACTATACTTTCTGGAAATTGATGCATCACATCTTGGAGCCATTGCTTCTCCGAATGAAATCCGTCGAAGAAAGTGCGGATCTGTAATCATAATAAGACAGACAACCTGACAGATTCAGGATGCCATGACACATATTAGAAAATGAAAACAGTAACAGAGAACACCTTATTCTAAATACTATACTTTCTGGAAATTGATGCATCACATCTTGGAGCCATTGCTTCTCCGAATGAAATCCGTCGAAGAAAGTGCGGATCTGTAATCATAACAAGACAGACAACCTGACAGATTCAGGATGCCATGTCACATATTAAAAAATGAAAACAGTAATAGAGAACACCTAATTTTAAATACTATACTTTCTGGAAATTGATTCATCACATCTTGGAGTTGAAGCTCTTCTTGGAAAACACGTCAACGTACCTACATTCGTTCCTCAAAGGCTAAAAGTTCTTTTTCTCTATACTACATCTACGCAGATAAGCGACCCACATTGATCTACATTACAACATCAACAGCTACCACATAAAATTACGACATCACAACCCTTAATAAGAATATTTAGCCTTTCTAACCGTAGTAATAAAGCAACTTATATTTTTTGTGAACTTGGTTTCGGTCGCCACTAAAATATATTATATTAACGTAAAATGAAAGTGACGACTGATGAAAGGGTATTCCAAGAAAGCTTAAAACATTGAAACGGTTTAGTTTACTTAACGAAATTAAATAATATTCCAAGACGAGCGATGTAATTTCCAAATCGTACATAAAAAATTGAAAATTGTACAACATTATAAAACAACATACCGTGCGCGACAATGTAATAGAAATACCAAACAATTCGTGAACGTTCCGATTAGCATCCCGTCAAACAAATTAACACGAAAAATTGTAGAAGACCTGTAATCATAAAAACTCACAACCTTAACACAGGCTGCTACATTAACAAGTTAACATATTAGATTATGTAATGACCTAAAAGAAAGTAACAACCATACATTTCGGAAATTGCTGTTTCACATCTTAGAACCCATCGCTTCTTCGAAAGGAATCCGTGAATGTAAATCTTGGAATCCATTGGTACTTAATGTAAATACTGTACTTTCTGGAAATTGATGTTCCACATTTTGGAGTTGAGGTACTTTTGGGAAAAGACGTCGACGTACATCCATTGGTTCCTCAAAAGACATCCGTCGAAGATAAGTGCGGATCTGTAATCACAACAAGACAGACAACCTGACAGATTCAGGATGCCATGTCACATTAGACAATGAAAACAGTAACAGAGAACACCTTATTCTAAATACTATACTTTCTGGAAATTGATGCATCACATCTTGGAGCCATTGCTTCTCCGAATGAAATCCGTCGAAGAAAGTGCGGATCTGTAATCATAACAAGACAGACAACCTGACAGATTCAGGATGCCATGACACATATTAGAAAATGAAAACAGTAACAGAGAACACCTTATACTAAATACTATACTTTATGGAAATTGATGCATCACATCTTGGAGCCATTGCTTCTCCGAATGAAATCCGTCGAAGAAAGTGTGGATCTGTAATCATAACAAGACAGACAACCTGACAGATTCAGGATGCCATGTCACATATTAAAAAATGAAAACAGTAATAGAGAACACCTAATTTTAAATACTATACTTTCTGGAAATTGATTCATCACATCTTGGAGTTGAAGCTCTTCTTGGAAAACATGTCAACGTACCTACATTCGTTCCTCAAAGGCTAAAAGTTCTTTTTCTCTATACTACATCTACGCAGATAAGCGACCCACATTGATCTACATTACAACATCAACAGCTACCACATAAAATTACGACATCACAACCCTTAATAAGAATATTTAGCCTTTCTAACCGTAGTAATAAAGCAACTTATATTTTTTGTGAACTTGGTTTCGGTCGCCACTAAAATATATTATATGAACGTAAAATGAAAGTGACGACTGATGAAAGGGTATTCCAAGAAAGCTTAAAACATTGAAACGGTTTAGTTTACTTAACGAAATTAAATAATATTCCAAGACGAGCGATGTAATTTCCAAATCGTACATAAAAAATTGAAAATTGTACAACATTATAAAACAACATACCGTGCGCGACAATGTAATAGAAATACCAAACAATTCGTGAACGTTCCGATTAGCATCCCGTCAAACAAATTAACACGAAAAATTGTAGAAGACCTGTAATCATAAAAACTCACAACCTTAACACAGGCTGCTACATTAACAAGTTAACATATTAGATTATGTAATGACCTAAAAGAAAGTAACAACCATACATTTCGGAAATTGCTGTTTCACATCTTAGAACCCATCGCTTCTTCGAAAGGAATCCGTGAATGTAAATCTTGGAATCCATTGGTACTTAATGTAAATACTGTACTTTCTGGAAATTGATGTTCCACATTTTGGAGTTGAGGTACTTTTGGGAAAAGACGTCGACGTACATCCATTGGTTCCTCAAAAGACATCCGTCGAAGATAAGTGCGGATCTGTAATCACAACAAGACAGACAACCTGACAGATTCAGGATGCCATGTCACATTAGACAATGAAAACAGTAACAGAGAACACCTTATTCTAAATACTATACTTTCTGGAAATTGATGCATCACATCTTGGAGCCATTGCTTCTCCGAATGAAATCCGTCGAAGAAAGTGCGGATCTGTAATCATAACAAGACAGACAACCTGACAGATTCAGGATGCCATGACACATATTAGAAAATGAAAACAGTAACAGAGAACACCTTATACTAAATACTATACTTTATGGAAATTGATGTTTCACATCTTGAAATTGAGGCTCTTCTTGGAATACACGTCGACGTACCTCCATTGGTTCCTCAAAAGACATCCGTCGAAGTTAATTGCGGATCTGTAATCATATAAAATTTGCAGCCTGGATGGAGGCTGCTACGTCAATTAATTAGTCGAAATCAATAATTATGTGCACACTGAAATTTGTACTTACTTTTCAATATCATCTTATTGGAGTTGATAATCCTCTTCTTAGAAATCACTACACTTTTCACTTCTCCCCCCAACCCCCGCCGCGGTCCCAACAATACCCAAACGACCGAACATGAAAAAACAACATTTAGCAAGTATAGTACAAGAAATGGTGAGAGGCAAGCACCCCACACCAATAAATAAAGAAAAACATGCGTCCTACTATGTAACGGCGATCCTCTTGTCCCGACGACACGATCCATACCGCCGATGTAGAACCATGTACCTACCTAACGTGAAAACACCTACTCACACAAAGAAAACATTCATCAAACCATTCTTACACTACCGCGGCGCCGTCGCCATAGGAAAAAGAAAGAATCCCTCACCCAACCACACTTCTGACATAATGTCCTGACATCCCTGAGGAATAATTACTCGAAAACTTCCTCACATCACTCAAACATCCAACAACATCCGCAAATTTACACTTGAACTCACGCATCAACTTACACTCAACCACCTCAACACAAAACACATCCAGCTGAAGAAAACACGACCAAATCATCCTCGGAAGTTGGAATCCAATACTGCACAGTCGTATGGACGGACGGGGGACGGCTGGATGTATCTCCAAGACTGAAACTCACTTACAGTCTACTGCGGTATTAATTGTTGTATTAAAATATACCTTAATGGTACTTACCTTTTTCACAACAAATATACAAAAATGGTACTATACTTGCTAAACATTGAATAGACGAAGTGCCAAGAGTCAAATTGTCAAGCAACAAATTGTCAAACTTACCACCTCGTCTATTGGGAAACCATGCAAATCGCTTACCACTCTTTGGACGGTAACTGCAAAAAGATAAAAAAAAGAAAATTATTAAAAATGAAATAAACAGTTAAATCGGAAGAGAAAACCATTATAATTAAGAAGAACAATAAATTTGTGTTCAATTTATATTATGCACTTTCTAGAACTGTACGGGTCACTATTGTGATTAACCACATACATCCAATCAATAATATCAATCACAAAAGTTAAAATTGGTGTAGGTTGTTTAATAATTTCCGAACTATTATAAGAGCTAGAAAACATTCATGAATAAATATTTCATCAAAATGTTATATAGTTCAATTAAGAAAGAAATCAATTATAATAAAAAAGAACAATAAATTTCTGTAAAAATTTAAGGAACGTGTTCTAGAATCTTTCCACAAGTTTATGGTTCGCCATTGTTATGGACCAAACTCGATCAATAATTAAATAAAGAAAGACTCACCCTAATTACCACTAACTAAATTTGAGCGGACACGTGTTTCGCCCAGTTCACACGTGGGCATTATCATTTATAAAAATTAATATTAAAAAAACTAAAATTCACGAAAATTTAAGTATACTACAGTTAGAACGACTAAAATTAGTATATGATATCTAATAATTAACTAAACCATCATACAAGTCATTAAAATTTCATGAATAAAAATTTGATCAAAATTTTAAATAATAAACTAAGAAATAAACCAATTGTAATAAAAAAGAATAATAAATCTTTTAACAAATGTTCTAGAATCTTCCCCTAACTTTATGATTCACCATTGTGATCAACCAAACTAGATCAATAATATCAAACATAAAATTAATTATTGAAAAAACCTAAATTAATTTCAGCAAGTGCGGAGCGGCGAATCTATTTCTAAAAAGCTAAAATTTATGAATGAAAAGTTAATAATGTTAACTAAAACGTTTAAAATTATTGTAAGAAATTTGATCATTTCCAAGCTATCAAATTCACAAAATTATTATAAAGAAAACTAGAAATAGAAACATTCTAAAACAGTATCAATCAACCAAATCAATAATATCAATCACAAAAGTTAATTTCGAAAAAATTAAAAATCAAAATATTTTTAATCACTGAATGGTTTTTAACAAATTGTTATAAAGACTGGACAATTATCACAAAGAAAAAAGACAGTTGAAATATTGAACAATAAGTTAAGCAAATAAATAAAAATAAAACGATAACAATTACTTACCATTACCGCCACTTTGGTGTTGCCTTAATCCTCTTGATAAAACACTCCCGAAAATTTAGAAACCACTACAGCACAAGTTAAAAAACTTTAAGAACGGATAAACATGCACCTAAAGCACGAAAAGCGAGCCACGGCAGCGCGACGCGTCGCGACGCATACTCTTTCCCGAAAGTATGGTCACGATAAACTGAAGAAAAACTGGCAATTATTCGTATTTATACTCTTATTTTTTTTGTATCCGGTACGGCCCATCGGTATCATTTTGTGCCTTTATCAAGCAAAAAATTATGATCACTTACATCCATACTTTCATTAAAATTTCTATTTCATATTTAATAGTTACAGTTCGTCACAAAAGAAAAATTAGAAAATACTTTATTCAAATAAAACAAAACACTTACTACTAATGGTAGACAATTCACTTGTTTATAAACAATTGGATTTAAAACAAATATCAGAGAAAAACGATAGCGGCAAACAAAGACTTTATTTCTAATCAAAGTAAAATTTATTATATATAATATTAGGTGTCATTTGTCTGGTTTATTGTTAAATTCACAATTAACTTTTATAATTCTGTTTTTTTTGTATATACTGTTGATAGAGACTTTTACAGTTGAAATAATAGTACAATACTGTAGAGTTAATAATAAGCTGAAATGTTATAAAGTATTTCATTTTATATTATTCTTGTTTATAACAGTTTTCAAATAATTGACAATTATCGTATGTATCCATTTAAATTTTTGAATAACTGTTTCTTCAATTTTTAAAAACTTCTTTGAATAACAATTGCAATGCATTTTATCGGTTTTAATTTAAAGACAATTTCCATTGTATTACCTATATAAATTTATTTAATTTCCATTGTGGGTTGAACAAGAGTTTATAAGTGAACTTTTTGGTGGTTTTTGCATTCTGTAATACCGTTTTAACCCAGCAGATAGTAAATCGAATTGGTTAGTATAAACGGATTAAGTACATTTTCGAGCTCAAAGTTCAAAACTTCAACTCAAACATGGAAAACCTGGTTCGAAAAGTCGTCTAGTTAATGTTCAAACTTTTACAAAACGTACCAGGGATAATCTCACGTTGCTTACATGCAGGCATATCTTTAAATTATTATCGTTTCAGTTACACAGAAACATTTCATTTTACTTTAAAATTCTGTTTATTTTCGAGGTATGAACCAACTGATTCAGAAGCACTCCTGGTTACGCCAATGGATTTGGGGCGATTATTAACCAATGGCCACTGCGGCAAACCATTTTTACCACTTATCTTTCTTTGATAGTGTTTAGAAATCAATAAATTAAATCGTTTTGGCCAAATTATAAATGATCAATAACACCGCTTTTAAATATTTGTAACGTGTAATACTCACTTCTACCCCTACCATTTTATTCGTAATATTTAGTATATTGTATTAATTGTTTATTCAACTTCTTCCACCTGAAGAAACTTTGTGTTTAATTTGTCGTGTTTGGATGATGATCGAACGTGACAGATTGTATATTAAAATAATTATTAATTACGAGTTTCTGCAGAAAAAAGTTATCGTTGCTGTGTTCTAACATGAATGAAGAGTTATATTCTTATGTATCATTTTAAATGTACATTCTAATATGCCTTTGACTCTTTTGTCCTCCAAGGTCTAATAGTCGTCCGTGCTGATAATATAAACATTTGCCAGTTTATTCCATTTGTTTCAATAATTCTTTACTAGATTTAAATTTGCTCCCACATTATCGTAGGTAACGCAAATTTGTTTATATTTACATTAAACAAATTAGTAAACAACATTATTCAAATATTTTTGTGTAATTAATAAAAGACTAAAATATCCAAAAAAACTTCTTTTCATATCGGTTTGTAAACTGGTGAGGTTGTAATATTAAGTCCAAAGTTGTGTAATTGAATATTTTTGTTAATAAATCCTTTTAAAAAGTGTGTTGTATTACATTTATGCATAACTATATACATGTATAGTTTTCTTACAGTAATGTAGACAACCACTGAGTTTGCAAAATTTGTGTAAAGAACACACAACCCTCTTTAGATTTTTTTTGAATTATAAAAAGAATATTTCAAAATATCTGCTATTTTCAAATTTATCAACACAAAAATTGAATGTAGTTGTCTCACACTGATGCAGAGAACTACTAAATATGCAAAATTTTCGTAGGGGGCGCACAACCCTCTAGAAATAATTGAATTTGTAGGAAGAATATTTCGGAATTTCTGCTATTTTTAAACTTATAAATAAACACAATAATTTAATATAGTTGTCTAACACTGATGTAGACAATTATTGTGGACGCAAAGTAGTCTTAAGTAAGAAATTAGTAATGAATGAACTTTTTTATTGAAAACTTTCTCGTAAAAAGGTAAACTGTGAACAGTTGAATGGTTGTGGCGTGGCTTTTTATTAAAAAATAATTTAAGCGTTTTCCATATTTATTCTGTTATCAGTGTAGAAAATGCAGACGATATTTAAGTATTTTAACTTTTAATTAATTATCCGTATGCATTCGATTTACAGTGGTGTATGTTGATTATGTTTCGCCTCTTTTCGTTTCGTCAACTTCGGTAATATTTTGTTTTCAGATAATCTGGTTACCAGCTGATTTAGTGATCTTATGCAATTTTTTAAAAATATCTTGTTTTATTTAATTATCGCGTTAATTAGATTCATTGAATTTTATCAAAGTATTTTTCTTAAATCAGTATTTCTCTTCGTTTGTTGTGACATTTTATCTACACTTTATGAGAAATTTTTTAAAAATGCGATAGGATATACTAAATTCACATCAGAATGTGTAAGGGTATTACAGTTTTATATGTGGTATGTATTTTCTAATCCGGTATTAAGTTACTTTTACAATTCCCACAAATTAAATTAGTAAATAATGCAGAATTCACCTCACCACATTACAGAATCCAGGAAAAGTTTGAAAACTTGAATTTTATAATTTATAAATTTATTAGCAATCAGACCAATACAAAGAAATTGTTCGTATAAAAACTTCAATATTATAATTTTATTAACAATATATATATTTCTCTGTTTATTTTTTCTTTCTACATAATTGTTACATTTAACTTTCATTTGTTATTTTCTCTTTACAGATACACTCAAGAATACAGATCGTTTCCGTATCAACATTCGCTCCTTACGCTTGAAACAATATTACTGAAAATATTTAAACACAAATACGGAAGTGTTATAAAAGGACAAAACTCAAAAGATGATGCTTGAACAAGAATACAAAAGGTACACAAATATTTTTCGTTATAATTATTAACAGTGATGCAAGCAACTATTATGCCCTCACCTCGCTTAGAATATATGTTGCTATAGTACTTAATTTTTACTGAACCTTTGCTAGTTCAAAGTTATCAACACAAAAGAATAATATAAGTAAAACAATTATTATGATCCACTAGATAGCAACAATTGCCTCTGTTATTAATAATATAAGTCTCACACTGATGCAGACAACTTTTATGTATGCAAAACTTGCATAAGGGGCACACAACCCTATTTGGTAATTAATAAATTTTTAGAAAGAGTACTTCGGAATTTCTTTTAGTAATTATTCAATTTTTAAAAAGAATACTTCAGAATTTCTGCAATTTTCTAACTTACAAACACAATAATTTAATATAGTTGTCTGGACACTGATGTAGACAACTGTGGCGTATGCGAAATTTGCGTAAGAGGCTCGTAACCCTCTTTAGAGATTATTCAATTTGTAAAAAGGGTATCTCGAAATTTCTTCCAATTTGAATCTTATCTTAATCAGCCTAGAGAAAAATGGTCTGAGGGAGGGAGGTTTTAGTCGGTAGGTTCGAGGACTCTTTCTTCCATATTTTTGAAAATAAAAATCACGAAATAATTATCAAGATGTTAGGTTAAGTTGAGACGTCAGATTTTATAAACTTGAAACCTAGAATCATAAAGACATAACCATAGATAGTTACAACTAGTGATGGGTTGTTATTTAACAATCTGTTATTTTTTAACTGTTAGGCATTGAGAAAAATAACAGTTTCGGTTAAGCAATAGTTTCAACTGCTGAGCGCGCAGTCGCCGCGCCTATCCCGAAATAAAAAAACAATTGTTGCAAGTTGTTGTTGTTGCCATTAGCGTTATCGTTGTTATGGTTATCTCATGCGCAAATACGCTTGTAATTGGCTTCTATAAATAATAATAATTAAAATATATACGCGTTATTTGCTGATGCGCATGTGTTATCTGTTACACTGTTTTGCAAAACAACAACTGTTATTATTAACTATTATTTAAAAATAACAGTAACAGGTAGTAACAGTGGGTTTGTCTCCTTTCACTTGCGATTATCTATGGTCTCAAAACTGTTCGACGTAGGTGTAGCTCGACGATGACATTTGACGGAAGGACGGAAGCCACCTCGCCATTTTCTTTTAGTATTATACTTTCTTTTCGTCGGTGCCTGTTGTTAATTTATTTGGTGTTTTATTTATTTAATAGTGTAGTTAATTCGTTTTTATTGAGTTTAATTCTAACTCTATTGAAATCGCGAATCGTCTATTATGCTAATGTTCATTTCGGACAATTGTTCAATCAAAGATACGAATACTTTCAATAATGTAGGTATTTGATATGCACGAAGAGAACAGTTCGGCATTACTTTAACATTACTTTATGCACGTTTTCTGCTAGGGATGGTTAAATTAAGTGTAATAAAAACTGGATGCCATGTGTTACGAAGCATAGGTCACACGTCGATCCTCTTTCATTCCAAGATGTAGCAGTACCTGAAGGAAGCATAAATGTGCCTCTTTTGGACTGGAAACAGTGGCAGTGTGTTGGTGTTATAAAGAGAAGGATTTATGACGATGAATTGGCAAGTAGCAACATTAATTAAAGATAGTAGTTGCGAAGTTTTCATTAAATTATCCCAGAAAGTTCAACTTGTTAGACATTTGTAACCTACAAAAATGTAAAATGCAGAATTTAAGTACAGCTAGAGCAACGTCCTTTCCCAGCAGTGTTAAAGTTGTATATTATATTTTGTAATTTTACTGTTTTGCTTGCCTTTAGGTGTGTTTTTATTTTATTTTGTTTATTTAATAGTGTAGTTAATTTGTTTTTCTTCGCCGTTTCTGTAGATTGGCCAACCAATGAGAGAGCGAGCACTGCAGTACAATGGTGTCGTTTTTCCTGGACTTATTTCCTGTAAACATCTTCACTTTGAAGCAGTATGCAGATGATTTTCAACTGATTCGAGTGAGAGCTCCTGGATACCACTGAAACAAGTTGTGTGCAGTAGTATTAGTATCGTTGGATTTAGTGTGCTTTTCACACTTGTAAGCTTTGGAACGTGACATTCTACAATTAATTAAGGTGAGAATACATGATGTTACTAATATTAATTACTCGTTATTAATCTGTTACCACCGTATTTGTTTCAGGTCGCCGTTGGAGAAGACAAAGAAGACCGTAGTTAGAATGTTCCTTTATTTTATTTTGCACGTATTCAGTTCATTTTATTTGAATTCATATTTAATTTTGCATGCTATTTAGTTGAATTCATTTTTTATTTTGCATGTAGTTAGCTCATTTAATTGAATTCATCTTTTATCTTGCATGTTATTTTGTTTGAATTCTTTTTTATTTTGCATGTAGTTAGCTCATTTAGTTGAATTCATCTTTTATTTTGCATGTTATTTTGTTTGAATTCCTTTTTATTTTGCATGTTTTAATTTTTTTGTATAATTTGCATGTCTCTTGCTTACCTCTTCGCTTTGCTTACTGCACATTCTCGCTATTCCGCTTTGCATTTACACTACGTCTTCTACATGATTCAACGTTTCGTTATCGTGTTCAATTCTCTTCTCAGCTTTGTGGGCCTAGGGAGGGCCTCCCCGAACGAATCCCCTTAGCCTTAGCTTTTTAGTTGTTCTTTTAAGGTACCTTAGGTACCTTAACGCGAGTCTACCCTAACGTTACTTCATTTCAGACGGGGTACAGTGGGTTATCTGGAATAGGAGGATTAGCCGACTGCCCAGCTTATTTCGTCGAAATCTGTCCGATCTTTTCTACCAATCTATTAGTCTTTGTCGTTAGTCCTGCTAATGCTCTATTCGCTTTCAGATAAAATGGTATTTCCTAAGAAGACTGAAGACATCGTATTTCTTTCTTTTTGTTGTATTTCCTTTGTTTTCTTGTATTTCTCTTACAGGTATTTTGTTTTTTCACTTTATAAACTGTTATATTAATGTAATCGTAATTTAATCTGATAATTAGCTCTTCCAAATTCAGTTTTTTCCATAATTGTTCAAACCAAATTCAATTTTATTAGTAATTTTAATCATTAGAAGTAATTTGGGTGGATAGGGTGGCTATAAGGGGAGATGTGGAGGCCACAGAGTGTTAGGGGCCTTTTTGTCCCAACAATAGTATTCAAATATTAATATAACAGCTTATGAACAATATATTGTACATAATTTTGTCTTTCTCTTACAGGTATTGTATTCTTTTTACTTTATAAACAATAAATTGTGCATAATTTTGTTGTAATTATAATAAAATCTTGTTGAAATGTATTTATTCTTGATTGATAATAACACTATGGTACATGTATATGATTAAATAGTGTAAATAAATGATTTGTTCTGAATAAATAGGTGTATCAATAAAGAAATGTATGTTTTTGCATAGTAATTAGAATATGCATTGTAAAGTTATTTAAAATACAGATATTTGTTTTATTTTATGTACATTACTGATCTAATTAATAAATAAATCAAAATTATTGCTTATATTTGTTCTACTCCATATCCATTACTGATCCAAGTTAATAAATAAATCAAAATTATGGCTTTTTTTACTTGGTAAAAGTAGAATAACGTAGTCAGTTACTTTTTCTTTTGAACACTATCGATCCGATTAATAAATTATTTTTCAAAATATAACTCTTTGGGCTTATGCTCTCCTGATACAAATGTTGAAATTTTTTCAAAAATTTCAGTTTATAATCACATACGAGGTCTAGTCAACAAATAATTTGACAATTTATATATTTTCAAAAATCGAATTTTGTTTGTCAAAATATTTGTTGACCAGACCTCGTATGTTAACAGAAATTCAAAATTTTGGAAAATTTTCGACATTTGTATTAGGAGAGCATAAGTTGCTGTGGACTAATTTATCGAATTTAAATTGAACATCTTATATATCGTTATGTCAAAAATTTGGAACTAGCATAAATAAGTCAGCAATTTGATCAATATACTTCACTTAATGCCTTCTTTTTTGAATACTTTATTGAATTGATAGTGTTGGTTAATGAGAAAATAAAACAATTTCTAATCCTTAACACATTTATTAAAAATAATTCTTAAGAAAGTACAATTTAATTACTTAATCATATTACATTTACATAAAACTATAATAGATTAATTGATTTATTTAATACAATATATACTGCATACAATACAGCTTGATTTACAAACAATACACAGATAGTATAATTAAATTCAAATACATCTTTAATACAAATTGACAAGAGTTTACTACAATTAAATGCGATTACCATTTACAGTTTATGCTTTATAAACTGTTATACTAATATTTGAATACTATTTTTGGGACAAAAAGGCCCCCTAACACTCTGTGGCCTCCGCATCTCCCCTTATAGCCACCCTATCCACCCAAATTACTTCTAATGGTTAAAATTACTAATAAAATTGAATTTGGTTTGAACAATTATGGAAAAAACTGAATTTGGAAGAGCTAATTATCAGATTAAATTACGATTACATTAATATAACAGTTTATAAAGTGAAAAAACAAAATACCTGTAAGAGAAATACAAGAAAACAAAGGAAATACAACAAAAAGAAAAAAATACGATGTCTTCGGTCTTCTTAAAAATACCATATTATCTGAAAGCGAATAGAGCATTAGCAGGACTAACGACAAAGACTAATAGATTGGTAGAAAAGATCGGACAGATTTCGACGAAATAAGCTGGGCAGTCGGCTAATCCTCCTATTCCAGATAACCCACTGTACCCCGTCTGAAATGAAGTAACGTTAGGGTAGACTCGCGTTAAGGTACCTAAGGTACCTTAAAAGAACAACTAAAAAGCTAAGGCTAAGGGGATTCGTTCGGGGAGGCCCTCCCTAGGCCCACAAAGCTGAGAAGAGAATTGAACACGATAACGAAACGTTGAATCATGTAGAAGACGTAGTGTAAATGCAAAGCGGAATAGCGAGAATGTGCAGTAAGCAAAGCGAAGAGGTAAGCAAGAGACATGCAAATTATACAAAAAAATTAAAACATGCAAAATAAAAAGGAATTCAAACAAAATAACATGCAAAATAAAAGATGAATTCAACTAAATGAGCTAACTACATGCAAAATAAAAAATAATTCAAACAAAATAACATGCAAAATAAAAGATGAATTCAATTAAATGAGCTAACTACATGCAAAATAAAATATGAACTCAACTAAATGAATTAAATAACATACAAAATAAAAACTTGATCGAAATAAAATAAAGAAAACTTCTAACTACGATCTTCTTTGTCTTCTCCAACGGCGACCTGAAACAGATACGGTGGTAACAGATTAATAACAAGTAATTTATATTAGTAACATCATATATTCTCACCTTAATTAATTGTAGAATGTCACGTTCCAAAGTTTACAAGTGTGAAAAGCACACTAAATCCAATGATACTAATACTACTGCACACAACTTGTTTCAGTGGTATCCAGGGGTTCTCACTCGAATCAGTCGAAAATCATCTGCATACTGCTTCAAAGTGAGGATGTTAACAGGAAATAAGTCCAGGAAAAACGACACCATTGTACTGCAGTGCTCGCTCTCTCATTGGTTGGCCAATCTACAGAAACGGCGAAGAAAAACAAATTAACTACACTATTAAATAAACAAAATAAAATAAAAACACACCTAAAGGCAAGCAAAACAGTAAAATTACAAAATATAATATACAACTTTAACACTGCTGGGAAAGGACGTTGCTCTAGCTGTACTTAAATTCTGCATTTTACAGTTTTGTAGGTTACAAATGTCTAACAAGTTGAACTTTCTGGGATAATTTAATGAAAACTTCGCAATTACTATCTTTAATTAATGTTGCTACTTGCCAATTCATCGTCATAAATCCTTCTCTTTATAACACCAACACACTGCCACTGTTTCCAGTCCAAAAGAGGCACTTTTATGCTTCCTTCAGGTACTGCTACATCTTGGAATGAAAGAGGATCGACGTGTGACCTATGCTTCGTAACACATACTACTACTGCACACAACTTGTTTCAGTGGTATCCAGGGGTTCTCACTCGAATCAGTCGAAAATCATCTGCATACTGCTTCAAAGTGAAGATGTTAACAGGAAACAAGTCCAGGAAAAACGACACCATTGTACTGCAGTGCTCACTTATTTGTTGGCCAATCTACAGAAACAGCGAAGGAAAACAAATTAACTATATTATTAAACAAACAAAATAAAATAAAAACACACCTAAAGGTAAGCAAAACAGTGAAATTTAAAAAGTAGAGACGTAGAATCACTAACTTTATTATTAACTAATTTCTATTATAATTAGATACATATAAGATACAAGATTAACACTTCTGGAAAACTTTAATTCTAGTTATTCTATGATCATAACACAATAATAAATGATTGATGATTAGTAGAAAACATAACCTAGTAGTTAAGAAGAACAGCTGAAAAGTGCCTTTCTCGTAATTCACGGTGTATGTTTTGTTTTATAAACTAATAAAAAATAAAATGAGTAAAGCCAAAGTTTCCAACGAATTCGAATTTGCGCCCTTACGATCTTTGGACGATTTCTTACTGGAATCTGCTAGATTTCAGATTCCAAATGTAAGGGATCTGGAAAAATGGGGTTATCGAGTAACAAGTAACTTATTATATTACCAAACGAATTATTTCTTAACAGCTTTGGTAATTTTTACAATCGTTGGGTATGTATATCATTATTAAATATTGTATAAGAAACACCATTGGAATCTTTTTAGAGTAATACATCCAGTACAAGTAGCTGTAGGTTTTATAGTTACTGCTGTTATTTTCATGGCATTTTGTTATATAACCAATGAAAGAGCCACAGCAAGTCAGTTCAAACGTAAGCATCCCATTATATCTGTATTGGTAATATTAACAGGAGGTTATTTTGTGACGTATATGCTTGGTTCTCTATTGATATTCCTTTTAGGAATATTTTTGCCTATTTCTGGTAAGTAGTATTTTTATTAAATCTCTTTAATACAGTTAATGGCAATTTATTTATTTATTATGTATATTATTGCATACTTTCAGTTATATTTATACATGCTTCCTTGAGATTGCGAAATTTAAAGAACAAAATTAGCAATAGGGTTGAAACTCTGGGGCTAAAGAGAACACCAATGGGAATTTTTCTTGAAGAACTTGGGATTGAGCAGGAAGTTTTTTGAGTCAGAGTCTAAATTTGCAAAGTACATCCAAAGGGTCTTTGAAGACTAGACCATGCATTGCTTGAACAGTTACATATATTAAAATTAAATAAGGTTATTTAAAGTTAACGGTTTTAAATAGCAACATGAATATAACCATTTTCTGTAAAATGAAATACATCTGTTTATGTATGTATGATTAGATGATTTTCATGTACAATAAGCTCCATATTTATTATATTTTGTTTTGTATGCTCTAAATATTTATAAAAGTTGATGAAACACAATTTAATGCTAATAGTTTTTAGATATGTATTTTATTGAATAAATAAATAAGTTTACGACAAGAATTTATACAGTTTAATATTACAATTTCTCATATCGTGATTAAATGTTAAATTTTCATAATTTGTGTATAAAAAGGAAATTGTGCTAACCAAGGAACTTACTTTTTAATTTTCAATTAATAAAATACATTTTTAAAGTTACATTTTATTTTATCTTCAAAAAACTTTTATGAGTTTGGACTACATGTAATGGAAGGATTCTGAAAAATTTAAAAAATCACGAAATATTTTAAAAACTAATAAATAAAATAATTCCTACTGTTCATTTGGCCACTACTTGGAATTCAAATGTTTTTTCTATGGATATTCTGTAAAATTAATATTCGACTTATAACCAAAGATTTTATCATTTAACCTAAATTAACCTCAATTTTCTATTTAAATTTGACGGATACTATTAAATAGTATTTTTTGCAGGAGTATTATTCTCTTAGGCAAAAATAGATATAGTAATTTAGAAAATAAGATGGACGGTAAGTTCATTAATAAAACCATATTGTAAGGACTTTAAATTTATCATCGTTGAAGATTTTATAGATGGTAATAAACAAAGGCTTATTATTGGAATTATCACCTTCCTTAAAAAAGAGAGTAATAGTTCATACGTAGAAAGTGAACGAAAAGAATCGCTTGATGTAGCCATTCAGTGCCTAGAATCAGCATATGCTATTGAGCCAGAAGCCTTAAAAAAAGAAGAAGAGTTTGATTTGCTTGCCTTGATTTCGGATGATGTTTTAGACGTAACCATAACTTGACGTCGGTTACCTAAATAAGTAAACTGCATTGTAATTTATAGGTTGTTGTCACAGAAGAAGAGAAGACCAGAGCAGAAATTCATAAAAACAAAGGAAATGAATATATGCGTCAAGGTCTTTATCAAGAAGCTGTTGATGAATATACCAAGTAGGTATCAAAATATATGATATTTAAATATATTCATAGTTCTTTCATTTCTACAGGGCCGTTGAGCTACACCCCAATAATGCTGTTCTATATAGTAATCGTGCTGCTGCATATAGTCATATGGAAAAGTATCATGCAGTAATAAATGATTGCAAAAAAGCAATTAGAATTGATCCAAATTATGCCAAAGCATATTCTAGATTGGGGTATTAGATTGTTAATTACTATATAAACAAACTTTTTCATAATTTTTAATAACATTATGTTCCTTTATACTACAGGAAATTAGAAATAAAATTAACTTAGCTATGTATTCCAGAAATGCTTATTCATTGATTCATCTTCATGATGATGCTAGAAATGCCTTTAGAACAGCAATAACATTAGATCCTACAAATGAAAGGTACAGAGCAAATTTAAAATTAGCTGAGGAGAAATGTTTATCGGAAATGGGTATGTAACAAGCCATTTTGTTTTTTTCGAGTGTCTTTTGTCTTCAATATTTTAGACAAAGCTAATCCACCTGAACATCGACCTGTTGATATTAGTCAGTTCATCAACAATGCCAATTTCTTAAATGTGGCCTCTCAAATGTTGAACGATCCCGGTGTTAGAAATGTGTAAGTAGTAATGAATGTTTAGAAATCTTTCTTACAAGTTTAGTCTTCTTATGGCGGTGTATTTTTTTCTATTTGATAGAGATTCTTGGACAACTTTGTTTTCTTATCAGTTTTGAAAGAAAATTTTCTTTTATAGGAATTCAACTAATAGATATTTGAGAACGGACACTTTAGAGTGGATAGCAATTTAGTTTAAGTTTGAAATTTCATATGACAAGATTTACGAAATTAATGTATTTATAGCAAGTAAGTAATAATCTACAATTATTACCAAAAAGGCCTTTATGTGTTGGCTAACTATAGTTAGTATGGGTCTATTCTATAAGTAAAAGAAAAAACACTACTTTTAAAGAATTTATATTTCTTAATGAATTAAATAACTTTTCAGAATGTCGGGCATTTTAAATTCCAATACTGAAGGAGGAAATCCAAATATAGATGCCTTGATGCAAATGTAAGTATTTTACAAACTAAATGTATTTTTGGTAACCCCTACGTTTATTTGTTAGGGGACAACAGTTAGCGCAAAGGATGCAAATGAGTAATCCAGGATTTGTAGAAAGTTTACGTCGACAATTTTCAGGGGACGTACAAGAAGAACCAACTACTGAATCATCACCTGATAGTGGTGAAAGTCAAAATAAACAACCAGCACCTGACGATAAAAGTAATTCATAGGCCAGGCCGATTTCAGTTATTTGGTTTATTAAGTAATGTAATATTGTTTTTGTCTTTTAAAAATTAAATTTGGGTGAACAGATTGATATCACAATGTACATTGTATTCGATTTCAATATTGTGGAACATATTAACAATTAAATAATTTTGGGAATTACAGTTTTTTTTAAAGATATTATTGAGAATCCAGCAGCTTCTACAATTTTAAAGATATAAAATTAAGTATAAATAATTACTAGATATATAAGTAAAAATTAAAATCATAATTTTAATTAAATAAGAAACAGCTATTTCAACTTTTAGTTACCTATTCAATACGTTGTCATTATAGACGATTTTATTTCATTGGAATTAAAAATACATTACAAAATAGGGAGTAAAATAATTTTGAAAATAAGTTTACTTATAGGCTTTACACCTACATGCTTAATGTGATGCACATAAATAAAGTTCAATTTTTGACGCCAAGTTAATTATAAGCGTATGCAACTTATCATACATTGTTACTTAAGGTTGCGGATACGTTGAAATCCTTTTTCGTAAAAATACTTTTAATTTAAATGTATAATTATAAATAATAAATAAAAAATGAGAACCGATTAAAAAATTAAAAAACGTAAATAAAAACTGGTTGTTAAAATGAAAATAGGAAATTATTTTCAGATATTTAAATTGTTTAACAAATGATTTTGTTAATTCAATTTAAAATTAATGGATTGTAAAACGCGTGAATTGTTTCTTTTAAAAGAGGTTTAAAGCTTTTTATAATTATATAAACGACCAAAATACTTTCATGATAACAAGAAATCCAGAATGATACAGAATATTTAAGAAAATGCTTTGAGTAATTTTTGTTTGAAATTTTGTAGGTGGTTGTTTTTAAATTTGTAAATTTTTATGCATGGATCATGTTAGTCGTGTATATGTATATGTTTGTCCCAAAAGTGTTTTACATGCCTAGACTCTGGATTTCAAAAGACGCTACACTCTAATTTTAAAAAGAAATAAAAGTCAAAATCTGAACGAGATGAATACAAGACGTGCAAAGTAGCAGAAAAATAATTCAACTTAGAAACAGACGAAAATAGATCAGTGATTATTTTATCGTAAACGCCGCCATCTCTTAATCGGAGTTGATAAATTATAATAAATAAATTCATTAATTATTAAATAAACATATATGAGCGCTGCTTTAGTATAAGAAAAGCTATCTATTTTTACACCGTTCGTTCTACATTTTAATTAGGAATAAAGTCAAAACAAAACAAATGTACGAATATGTTAAGTAGGCCAACAGGGGCGAAATTGAAAATCCCGAACAGAAATATGCAATTATACTGTTGAATGTAACAAACCGATTTTGCGTCACAGTTTATGGGGGCGTGTGTTGAAATATTTCACAGGATGATTCGAATCCTCAAATTACCACATGTACTAAATTTATCTTGGGCAGCAGTCCGTAATGCTTTGGCCACACTATCTTAGTAAACAATAAATATTTTTTCTCTCTTAATCATAAAGTTATTCAAAATGATAAAACAATACTTTAAATCAATCCATATATTAAATCTTGAACTTTCATGTTAAATTATAAGTAGGTCAGTAGAGATAGAGAACAAATTTCTAATTTCATCTCCCATGTGGCATTGACCCTAACTTCCAAATTAATATCGAGTCGAATAAATACGATGTAGGGCGTACCCTTACGAAATTTTATTTTTCAACTGATTAAACTTTTTCTTTCGTTTTGATAATCAAAATTACTACCTACTTGTTTAGACAGATTTTATACACCTACATATTTTTGTATTTATGTAAATTCTTGTTATATGTCAAATGATACGTTAAAACTGATAAAACAGCTTTAAATCATGTAAAGTTTACTGTGGATGGTTTTAATAATATTGTAAGTAAACAAATACGTATTAATAAATTAGATATTATAATTATCAACGTTCTTGATGGGATTTTAGAAAGAATTGCTTGGGGGTCTGTAAATAAAATTGTTAAGAAACCATCAAATAAAATATATTTAAAAATTTTAAATCTAGTAGTTACTAAAAATTATAAAAAATCTGGAATATACAAATTTGAATTTAAAACCGCAAAAGAGGTTACCATGAATGTGCTATAACTTATAACAATATTATGGTTACTGAAGGTATCGTTTATAGTTTTAGTTTTAGTTTATAGTAAGTATCTCACTAACAATTATTATTAGTTAAGTTTGAAATATTTTATACTATTACTTATGTAATTATTGTTGAATAAATAGAAATGGAAATTACTTAAGTGTTTTTTTTATTGTAAGTAAATTTTTTAAAATCAAATTTCTTAATATTTACTGTTACGGAGAGAAAATATTTTTCGTAAGTGCGGTACACAAATGCGAATATTTTAACGAGAAAATACTGTTTTGTTTTTCTAAAAATATTTTGAGTCGATATTACTATTTCATCACTTCTCCTACCGATTCGATACACAAGTTCACCTATTTTATTTTTAATACTCCACAATTTACGTTTAATTTAATAAACAATAAACGCTTTAATTTATATTTATTTTTTTAATTATATTATTATAAAAAAGGATTTGAACGTGTACTGCTTCTGAAAATCGTCAATTTTGAATGACAAGGTTTAATGAAACAGATCATTAGCAGTTTTTTGATAGAACAAAATAATTTATAGTTATATATTTAAAATTTCATCGGTGGAATGCGAATATCTTGTTGTGATACTTACAAAATAAGAAAATGCAAAGAAATATTTCTCATTTGTCAATGCTGCAGGTCTACTGAATGTAGAAATTTTATTTAAATCAAGCTTCTTCATGATCAAATATTTTAAATAAATGTTTAAAATAGCCTCAATCAAAGAGCTGCGATTTCGAGAAAAATACTGTGAAACAGTATTTGTTTGTAGAAGCCAGTTGCCAAGTAACTAAGTTATTAATGTAAGGAAAAAGCGGGCAAATATTTTTATTCGGAAATTTCAGTATATCAATAACCCAAGTGGTAGACGAAATAAGTTAATTATAATACTTAAAACGGCAAACGAAATCTGACGATGCAGATCCCATTTATTTGTTTCTTATTTTACTACTTTTGATATATAAAACTTGTCATTGAAACCTAAAATAATTCGTCCGTCAAGAGCAAGCACACTGGTATCTCGAAATAAAATTTGGTCAAGGTTAAAAATATTTCTGTGTTTCTGAAGGAATTTTTTTAAAATTCTTGCCTTTGATGTGTTTCAAAACACATGCATACTTGCGTGCAAAGTGCCACAAAACTACGAATTTAACTAGCTTAAAACAATTTTCTTACTACTGCCAGTCAATTATTTAGCAAAATATATTTTTCTTCTTTTACTCATACAAACAATTTGTTTTTGCTGAATGGATTAATGTGCTTATATGATAAGGGAAAAGTATTCTAGTTTATAATCGTAAATTAGGTTAAATCAATAAAAAGAAATAAAAATGCTAAGTTGTTAAATTTTCGGCAAGTTTCCAGATCGACTGTGCGGTCGGGTTGGGATAAGATAGGATTGTTTTGCAGTCTACCACATCTCAGTAGGCGCCGATAACTTAAGTTAAATGTGTGTAAACGTCAAAGAGCATGCGTTAAGGTAACTAAAAGTTAATGCAGCAAAATCGGACGCATGCGCGTTCCCGATTTCTACTGATCCCGCAGGCGCAACCCGCCGCCCTATAAGGCTTGGCATAGCTTCAGCCTGTGTATAATATTACACGGTTGTCTCCTTGCTATTCCTAAAAATATCGCGACTGAGTCCTATTTTTGAACCTAACATGTTATGTTTTCTTTTAATAAGATTTCTATTCAGTATATTACATCTTAACTACATACATATACATCGAATTCACTGACCCGTTATGTCTATCTAAAATAATGGCTAATTAATTTTACGAGTTCAAAAGGAAATTGAAATACCGAAAATGAAATTTACTTTCTGGTATAAGAGTAACCTATATCTCATGCTCCATTTTTACTGTCTGTCTAAGAATACATAAAGTATTTGTATGTACAAATGTTGTTCAAGGTAGCAAAATATATGTTGACTCATACGTCTGTTGATGTTTTTTTTTCTCGGCGAGATTTTTTCATTATAAATAATATATACTTATTAAACGAAAATAATGGCAAGCAAATCATTCCTAATGAATAAGAAATATTCCAGTATTTTTGTTTGGTATTGTTTTTTTCTCATTAGCTGATACGATTTAGTTGAATTTACGTTTTGTCCCTAAAAGCAAAAAAAAAGCTATTGATGGTAATTAAAACCTTGAATATGTAAATATAAATTTAAATTTAGTACAATTTAATTTCGATAAAATTTAAAAGTGTTTTCTCTTATTTCTAGAGTTTTAAAATCGGCAATCTAAAAATAAGGCAAAATAGCAAATTTGAGAATTGTTGTAAACTGTTAGTGATTTCATAATCTAACGTAGTGTTGAATTTTTGTGGAGGTTGTAAAGCAACCCACCGAGTTCCGTTCGTTATAAGGAAAATTGGCAAAATATCAAACAGTTTATTCAATATTATTTTTACATGTAGATGCATTCTTATTTAGTCGAAATTAATTTTTAGTATAAAAATTAATTTTCGCACATTAACTGTTCCTTGCACCGTTTGTGAATAAGATTATTCAAAAAAGTAATAATTTTCAATAAAATAAATAAATATAATAATTAAAGTTTAAGTGTGTCTCAAAAAGAGCAAATAGTGTTAATTTAGTCATATGTCAAAAATTGTAAATTTTAATGAAAGAGCAGATGTGGCAAAACACATTACGAGATTTATTTCTGAACATGTTAGCCCAATTATAAGTGTGGCTCTAATCCTTAGTATCTAGTAGGTATATAATATGGTTTTTAATATACGTGATAAACTGCACATATAGGTAAAGTAAATATACACATATACATATATATATATAGCGTCTTAAATTATTGCGTGCAAAAAATAAATAATACTGCACTCAAATTTGTAACCTACTTCTAGATCTAGTACTTGTTTAAAGTTTTGAATCAAAACCAACATTTCATAATAGCATCATTTTATTTTTGAAGTTGAGGATATTTAAAGTGTTATTTTTCACTCTTCAGGCCTAATATGTGGGACAGTTGTACAGAATAAAATAATAATAAAAATGATTATTAAACGTTCTTTTTTTTATTTCCAAACCTAACAAATGAGGAGAATATTCACTAGTACATTAATAAATATAATTTTTACAAGAAATGAATAATATAATTAAGGAATAGAAATGAATATTTTCTTCGTTGATTTGAGTTGTCGAAAAGGAACTGATGAAATATGCTTATGTTGTTTAAATAAGGAAATTGTAAATAATGCTTAGAAAAGTATTTATGAGTTAGACAATAGAAGTAGCAATTGGAAAAGTTTAAGAAACTTTCAACTAGAATCAAAGAAGATTATTAATTTCTAATTTTGTATAACCGTTAATAGGTCACCCACTATTAAGTCCGATTTAGTGACAACAAAATAGCACAGCCATTACTCAGATAAAGAGAAAAAATAAACACAAAATTAGATCACGAGGAAAATAATAATTAATTGAATCATCATAATATTAAAAGTCACTAATAGTATTTTATATACGGGTGACGTTCAAACAATGCCGGTTCAAGGCGATGTATGAATACAGGTAACGTGTAAAGTTCAATGAGCAGCGATACCACGATACCACGGTGATATTGCAATGGGATTAGTCATTTTCAAAAGCAACAAATGAGAAATTCATGCAACTGGCCAGAGGGAGATAGGGACGTTCTGTGGCACATCCAGAGAACGTTTGTGAGAGTGGGATTTGTATCCTGTGGGGGAAACCACGTCACGGGCAGCTTTAGACTTAGAAATCGTCACAAGAATCTCTAGTTAGTGCTTAAGACTGCCAGGGAGCAATTCTAGAGTAGTTCGAACGACTCGAAGCGCGCTGTACTTCGATACACCGCCTCAGTGTGCATACGAAAAAGTGAAGTGAGTGAAGTGACCGTGGTGAAGTGTCTACCCTTCATCTACGCCAGAGAAGTAAGTTTAGACAATTTACATCTTCTCGGTGGTGCAGTGATAAGTGTATGGTTTTGATAACAGTCAAGCAAATTGATTCATATTTTTCTCTTCTCCAACAATAAGAAAATTTGGATAAAGTTGAAAGTTAAAGTAAATGAGTGTTACAACTTCTTCGTCCTCACTTCTCTTCTCATACCTTCTCTCCTTCGACCAGTATTTTCAGACTTGAATCTCCAATATATCATATCAATTAGGAAAACTCTGATCATCGTTCAAATTCAGTTGCGCTCTTCTAAAATATTCTGACAGGAATTTATTTTATTTAGCTTGAATGTAGGTTAGCCAGGTTGGCCTCAAAAGATGTTTAGGTTTGCAGGTCGGAACGCATTTGACAAAGAAATAAGATCTGTTGACATGTGCTCCAACGCAATGTTAGGAACACTTGATGAAACAGAGTTATTTTTACTCTAAATTTGGCGAAGGACATTGTAACTAACTATTTTTGAAATAACAAACCTATTCATATTCTATTTTCGTATGTTTCTTTTCTGTTGTTCCGGGATAAAATGAAAATTCCGTTGATAAAAAATGTAATAGTTTCATCAATGATTTAAAATTCACGACGCTCCGAAATATTTCAACGGAAAAAAGACAGATTCATGTCTATTTTTACGTTGATGTTTATAAAATGTTCTAAATGTTGTTGCACACTTGATAAAACACAGATCGAGGTGAATCTGTCGATAGATGTACATAGCAGATCGCGATGAGCAGTACAGTTCAGCAAAAAAGTAATTTTATCTTTAAAATTCACAGGGCTAAGTAAATCGTCCATGTTGCTGGGATAAAAAATAAAAATGGGGGTGGCAGAAGATTTCGCACCCAGTTTTACTCAGAAGCCTCAGCTTCGACAGGAGGACGATGGCAATAAGCTGATATTCGAATGTCAGTTGTTGTCTTCACCAAAACCTGATATACAATGGTTTCGAAGTGATGAGGAATTACACGAAGATACGCGAACCAATTTCAAAATCCAGTCGGTAGGAACCAACAAATTCTTGGTGGTTCTAGAACTGGACGATGTTATCGAAAATGACGCCGGCCTTTACAAGGTCAAGGCAAAAAATAAAATGGGCGAAGTGGCCGCATCAATTAATCTTAATTTTAGTCGTAAGTTTCGCTTTCATCAACATTTTTACCGACACTGATTCTTAAGTACTTCTATTTATTTATGAATCTGATTTAATTCAAAACGAAATAATGGAAGAAAATAGAAAGCGATGATTTTAAAAGATGCTTATTTTTTTACAGCAATGGACGAACCTAGAGAAAAGTAAGTAAAAAATATAGATAGAGAATTCGATTGCATCAGAAGTGTAAGTCTACACCATTTGATTCGGCCCACGTAAATGAAAAGTATTTGCCAAAATTTGAACACGTTTGCCTGGCTGTGACGTTTGCGTCATATTCAGTTTCAGGTTCATTAGAATTATCTCACAGCCATGATTTTCGGTGCACAGCTGAAAACAAATATTTTTCAACTCTCCATATTTTTGGCAAAAGGTACAATTTCTAAGCGCTACAAGTGCGTTTGACGTGTTACATAAACAATATTAAATAACAAATGGCCAAAGTACTACGATTGCTAAACAAAAATAGATTCTTAAATAATTTTCATTTTCGCTACCGAATTTAATTTCATATGCAAAATCAATCCATGGAGGTTTTATCGTTACTTTTTTTTTTACTTTGTAAATAAATAAAATAGAAGAAAATTCGTCTAACTTTTCAGACAAATCGATGGCCTTGCTCCAACATTTGCAAAAAAGCCTACCATTAGACAAGAAGAAGATGGTAAAAGACTACTTTTTGAGTGTCGAATTCAAGCCGATCCAAAACCTGTTGTCACTTGGTTTCATAACACTAATTCTGTTAAAGAATCTTCAAGACACAAGGTACGGAATAGGGAAGCAAAATAAATTACCACATTACCACATTACCACATTACCACATTACCACTGTAAATATATATGTACACGTACTAATACAATTAAAGAAAAAAAGAGCAGTTTTTATCCACTATTAAATATGATCCTGAGCAGTGGGAAAAACAAACGAAAATAATAATAATGCATTATTAAAAGATAAAAGCCAAATTACAAATAAATAACAAAAGTTTAAATTCTTCTCCGGGAAGTCAACGTCATTTTTCTTTTCTTTTTAATTACAGTTAAGGATAGACAAAGATGGCCATTCATATTTCGCAACTTTAGAAATAAAGAATGTAACTGTTGAAGATGCTGGGAAATACAAGGTTACAGCGAAAAACGAATTGGGAGAAAGTAACGCGACAATAAGTTTAAATTTTGACAGTAAGTGATTCTTCTCCGTGTACCTATTGAAGCTTCCGCTTCTTTTTTTATTATACATATGTCCTTCACCATTTCATATGTATGTAAATAAACCATTCAATAATAAAGATCCAAAGAAGAACTAGCAGGTGTAGGAAGGAGCCCTTCAATTTACACGGTTTTATGCATTTCTTCATATAAAGTATTATTTATAATTCATAATAATAAGCACCATTTACGTCTCTACAATTCACATTCATCATAAATCGATGTTTAGTAGCTCGAGGATCTGTGAGCTTTTAGTGAAGACGGTGCTTAAAACGTATCTCATAAATTGAGGGACTGCTAATAAAACATTCTAATGACATGTACACATTGATTAAATTGTTTTATTTTTAATTGTATTTGAATTTTTTATTTTCATATTTGTCACTATGAATACCCGATAGTTTTATCTTTACTATTGAAATGATTTGACGGCCAGTTACTGCTAAAAATGACCACTGTTGATCGTAAAAAAATCTTCGAGATAGCGAAGGACCAGCTTTTGGTTATAAATTTAATAATTAACTTTTTTTTATAACTCGAAGCAAAGCTTTCAATTTCAGCTTTTTTAACAACAATTTGTTGCCATAGTGAAAAAAGCTTTTGCTACCGGAAGCAGATGCTGGACAAAAAAAGTATATAGTAAAATATATAAAATTTATCATCTTTTTATTCAACGTTATATCATCCTCCGGTAAAAAATTCACAAGTTCACAAGTTTGTTTGCAAAATTTTTCAAAATACAAATACAAAATAGAAAAAGATAGCTGCCAGTGGACAAGTAAGTCAGCACTCGTGCAATGGACTAACTGCGTCTAATAAACCGGCTCAGCTTTTAATCTAATGTTTTGTTAACAAATAGTATTACAGTTTTGTAATCGGTCTGCAAAGTTCCTTTTAAATTTTCCTTTATATTTTTTACTTTTTTAATTTTTACACTCTCATTTTACATTTGTAAAAGAAGCAAAACAAGGAGAAATTTCTCACCCATCGTACACCAAAAACATACCAAAAACATACCAAAAAAATAAACGAGAAGAAGGAACTTTGTGGACAGTTTCTTTATAACTGTTCGAAGTGTGTGAGTGTTTGTGTGAATAGTTGAAAGATTAGCCTTGTTATATCTTTTTTAAGCTTGTACATAAGTTTTTAACAGCACCTATCCTCTCTGTACTGATTTGTTTAGTTTTTACTTTTATAATTTTTCTGCAAAGTTGCGATTCGTACTTCAACTATTTTGAAAGGCCATGTTCTTGCAAATGTGACCCGTTGTTTATTTCAGCATTATATCTATTTTTAACACTGTTAGGGCGAATTAAAAGCTGAGCTTTTAAAAATTTTATTGTACGTTGTACGAGTGTTGATGGCTGTCTTGTAAGGTAATGGTTGAAAGAGACAGCCATTTAGGAAATTTCTACAACCAACAGGCGACGAAGCACCAGTTCCAGAACAAGGAATCAAACCAACATTCACAGAAAGGCCAGTTATAAGACAATCTGATGATGGAGGAAGGATAACGTTTGAATGCAGATGCGTTGGAGACCCTCCGCCATCTTTTACCTGGTAGGTATTTTGTACGTTTTACCGAAAGTCGAAACATTTATCCATTAAAAACTAAATGGATCACAGGTATCATGGTAATAAAGAGATAAACGAAGGAGGTCGTTATGCAATGTCCGTTCACATAGACCAAACATTATATTATATGGCGCGCTTAGAGATCAGTAATGTCGAAAATAACGATAGAGGCGAATACCGTGTTGTTGGTAAAAACAAATACGGTGCTGGAACATCGACCATTAATCTTAATTTCGAGGGTGATGATAAGCCAAAGTAAGAGTTATTATCTAAGAGTTCAGTTGATCTAGCTAGAGCTCTAGGTACGTCCCTCCATTGACTTGATGTATTTTTCGTAGAATTCCCGATGGGAAACCGCCAAGATTTCCTAAAAAACCGACCATTCATCAAGAAGGAGACGTACTTGTAATGCAGTGTTTGTTAGAAGCAAATCCTGCACCAGATATCACTTGGTTTCATGGAGATAATGTTATTGCCGATAGTAAACGAATTCGTATGTTAAGAAAATCAACAGGGAAAGACACTTATATCTTAACTTTAGAAATTACAAATCCCACTCGCGAAGACGGTGGAAACTACCGCTGTAACGCGTTCAATAACTTTGGTGAAAGTAATGCCAATATTTCTCTCAACTTCCAAGGTATTATGATCGACCTTTATTTCTCGCACGATACAGTGACGTCCTTCCTATAATCGTTTGCAGCCCTCCTACAACAAACGATCTCACGATTTAATTATTGTTTGCATGAGCATGGCCTTAAAACAAAAACAAATCGTACATCATCAAATATTTTTATTCCTAATCAAATTTTATTCACAGGCGGAGAGGATGCCGCAGGATTTGCGCCCTCTTTCACCGAAAAACCCAAAATTATACCTAACGATGACGGCACTCTTATCACCATGAAATGTAAATGCAAAGCCAAACCGAAACCCGAGGTCACTTGGTACAGAGGTACCACAGTCGTCAAAGAGTCCAACAAAATTGCGTTGAACGTACTCGATGTCGAAGAGGACGTGTATGAACTTATTTTAGAAATTTCGGTTAGATGTTTAAATTTTACATATTCAACTATCTACAACAACTAAACTCTTATACCATAGGATCCCACAGCACCTGACGGTGGAACCTACAGGTGCCATGTCAAGAATGAATACGGAGAGAGTAATGCCAATTTGAATCTGAACATAGAAGCTGAACCAGAGCCGGAAGGGGAAGGACCTACATTTGTCGAAAAACCGAGAATTACCTCACACCAAGGAGGAAAACTAGTCATAATGGACTGTAAAGTTCGTGCTGACCCTAAACCTACTATAGTATGGTACAGAGAGGGCAAGGAAGTTAAAGAATCAAGCAAAATAAAGATATCTGTCGACCAAGTCGAAGAATCTGTTTACTATATCAAACTCGAATTGAGCGATCCAGGAATCGACGATTCCGGATTGTATAAATGTAATATAAAGAATGAACTTGGCGAATTAAACGCCAACCTCACATTAAATATTGAAATTGTTCCCGTAATCAAAGAAAAACCAAGAGTGACTAAAATAATAAAGAAACGAGTTATTATCGTTGAATGTAAAGTTCAGAGTAAATTTGCTCCAGATTGTACTTGGTTCAAAGAGGAGGAAGTTATTAACGAAGGATCGAGACATAGAGTTCAAGTCGATCAAGTCAATGACGTAAGTTAAGATAAATTAAATGAAATTTGATATGTAATTTTTATTATTTATTCGTTCTACACGACCAGGGTGAATTCAACATCAAATTAGAAATTTCCGATGTCAAGAAAGAGGACAAAGGTTTCTACAAACTCGTCGCCCGCAACGAAAAGGGTGAAGCTACATCACAAAGCGTTGAAGTCACTGAACTTCCACCTGAAGAAAAACCTAAGGGAGAAAAACCCAAAATTAGCAAACTAACCAATGTCGTAAGTTCAATAGAAAAAAAGTTGAATCTCTTAACACATTTTCGTTTATTCTTTTAAGACAATCGAAGAAGGAAAATCTCTTAGTTTTATCACTTCTTTGCAAACATTCGACCAGACATGTACAGTAACATGGTATCAAAATAACACGGTCATTAAGGAATCGAGCGATTTTAAGATGACCTTTGATGGAACCACTGCCCATCTTTATATACAAAAGTGTCAAAAATCATCGAAGGGAACTTACAAAGTAGTAGTCAAAAACGAATTTGGAGAAGCTGAAACATCAGCTTTATTAGAAGTCATAGAGAAAAAGGAGGTAAGTAACTGAAAACAAATATTAAATATTAAGTTATGTGGGTACAACGGTGTCCATAAAATGAAATGAAACTTCCATAACTTACGAATCGACATCGTCGATTCGTACTAAAAATCTTCCATTTATAAAGAAGTTTCACTTTCAAAACATTTATTATATTGTCATATTTCTCGTACATTACTGTATCTATAATAAATAAAAATATTTTTAATGACAACACATATATACGTAATACAAAAAACAATTAACACCATAAACGCTCTTAAAGAAACCGAAAGAGAAAGAGGAAGAATCGGAGGAAGAAGATGTAGTCGAAGAAGAAGAAATCGAAGAGAAAACGGAAGAGTCGATATCTGTTTCATACAAAGAAGAAAACCACAAGGTACACATATAAAACATGGGACAGCTTTTCCGTGATAACACCTTACAAAATAACACGTTTTCATTTTGAGTGAATGTGATAAAACAATTATTTATGTTTTTTAATTAAATATAAGTACATGACATGTTTTCCCTAAGAAATCGTACCAACAAATATTAACTTAAAATTCACTTATAGGAAGAACAACAAGAAGAAGAAATTGTTGAGGAGAAGAAACAAGTCAAAAAGAAGGAAGAAGAGAAAAAGGTGGAAAAGAAGGTTGAAATTAAGGTAAAAAAAATTCTTTTGTATATTGTATTGTATTGTTTTCTTTTCGTAATATGTCTCTGTGTAATGTCTTTTGTGTACTTTAAAGAAGGAGGAAGAGAAAAAGAAAGACGAGGTAACCAAAAAGAAGATTGAAGAGAAGAAAGAGGCCGAAGGGAAGGTAACTTTCATTGTTATTATGTACTTGTTCTTGTACTGTCATGTTTTTTTTTTGTTTGTCCAAAAGAAAGAGGAAAAGACAAAGGTCAAAAAGACAGAAGAAAAGCACGTAGAAGAAAAGAAAGAGGTGAAAACCACGGTAGAGAAAAAGGTGGGTAGCATTTACTATTACACTACGATTATGCGCGAGGAAATACACTTTTTTTATCAAATGACACTTTAACTTTAGAAAGAAGAAGAGAAGAAACCGGTTAAAAAGACAGAGACAATAGAAGAAGTTGCTAAAAAGGTACGTACTATTTATTGTCAATAATAAATAAATGTTTGTGAATAAATAAATGTTCAATTTCGATTTCAAAGGAAGAGGTAAAGAAGACCGTTGAAAAGGATAAGAAAGAACCCGAAAAGAAAGCTCCGGAAAAACCGGTACGTATTATAAAATATTTAACATATGTGACGTTTCATTGTCTGTAAATGTACGTGTTTATTTATCGTAGAAAGAAGAAAAGTTGGTTAATAATATTGGCGGCAAAGAAGAAAGAAGAGCTTCGGTTCAAAAGGTAAGAATTGTGTTTTTTAGAACGTTAAGTGCATGTTTAAAAACTTTTTCAATTGTTCAATAATAGGCAAAGGAAACTAAAGTTGAATCGCGAAGAAGTTCCGTAGTAAAAACTGAAGAAAAGGTAAATAAACGATCGGAACTACTTGTTCTGGTTATTTAAAATAAGCTAACCGTAATTTTAGATATTTCAAGATGGAGGAAGTAGAACAGGAAGTAGGAGATCCTCTACAGTTCAAGAAACACAGGAAGAAACAACTACAGTACAAAGCAGACGCACTTCTGTGTCAGACGAAAAGAAAAAGGTAACTTAATAGTAACAACGTGGCACGCAAAAGTCTTTATTTTATCGCTCAACTTGAAAACAATTAATTTACTGATTCGTAACGTTAACCACTTTACAGGGTGTTCCAGAAAAGAAACCCCTTAAGTCGACTCCTGAAGTGGTAAGTATTTCAATCGTTCGTCATAAATGTTTGTTATTGTCACTAAACGTCAAAAAAAAAAAAGAAAAAAGAAACACAAAATTCAACAAACTATTTTCTCAAACATAGCCACAAACACCCGCAGACGAAACAAATGACACTGATGTCGCAAAAACACGCAAGAAGTCATTACTTGATAAACCTACCGACGAATTAAAACCGAAAGGTACAGAGACTCGTAAGAAGTCTGTCACTGCCGACGAAACAAAAACTAAAACAGTAACTACCAAAAAGACAGAAGAGAAACCTGTTGAAAAAGAACCGGCACCTAAAGCTAAAGAACCGGAACCGAAATCTAAGGAACCGGAACCGAAAGCTAAAGAAGCTGAGCCAAAAGTAAAGCAACCAGAGCCTAAAAAGCCGGAACCCGTAAAGAAACCGGAACCGGAACCTAAAAAGCCGGAACCCGTAAAGAAACCGGAACCGGAACCCGTAAAGAAACCGGAACCAGTGAAAAAACCTGAACCCGAGCCAGTAAAGAAACCCGAACCAATAAAGAAACCTGAACCAGTAAAGAAGCCTGAAACGGAACCTGTTAAGAAACCGTCCGTTTCTGAAGTTCCCGAAGCAGAATCGCTTAAAAAACTTACACCAGTAGATAAATCAGAAGCAACCGCTAAAAAAACTGAAACAACACAACAAAAAGCGTCAACCGAAAGAACCCCTAAAATTGTTGTACCCCAGGAAAAGGAAAAGGTACATGGTACAAGGAGTTAGATATTTTTAATGCAACAAACTACCATACTTTGCATAACAAGTGCTTTTTTGTGAAATGCACATTTTTCTTCTTCTATGCAACGTTTAATAACTTTTTTAAATACTTACATGTATTTATTAAAATAGTTGATAACATTCTTGGAAAAGAAGTAAACTATATAACATTCAATAGATTAATACACGGATGCGTTTTGATAAAAAAATAATCATCTGTCTCTCAACTACTCTTACTCTTTTACACTTGCCACTTTTAACTTTTCTTACACTTCTTAAAGCCATTAACAGAATATGCTTCAGTGTGTACACACATTAGATGTGTAATATCTTTTTTGTTATTATTTATTAAAAAATTTTGAAACAATTTGTCTTTAGAATATAATTCGATCAGTTAATTTACTATAATATTTTTGTTTCATGTTTTTTTTCCGACACTTGTTCATTGTTCGTCCACCCCTTGTGATTTGTCTTTCGTATCGAAACAGAACGAAGGACCGGAATCGGTGAAACTAAAGGTAAGTTTTCATATCGAAACGACACATTTTGGCAATAAGTTGACGTAGTTAATGCGATTGTTAGTTTAATGTAATAGTCGACACGTATTTATCTCTTAAACCTTATATGCAATTTTACTGTAGCCAAACGTGGATGATAATAAACAAGATAAGCGTTTCGCCCCTCGAAAATCAATCAAAGCAGAAAGCTTTATAGGCATACAACTAAAGCCTGTGGTAAAGGAACAAAAACAAGCACAACAAGCCCAAGTTGAATTAGTAGATTTAAAGGTAAAAGCGGCTGTGTCCTACAAAATACGAGGGATTTTTCTTCTTCTTATATTTCTGTGTCTATCTCTATCTCCCTTACTCTAGCTATTCTTCTCTAACTTCATTTCTATCTATTTTATCACTATCATCATTTTAATTGTATTGAATTAGCGGATACTTGATGGATGTCCAACACATTGAAATAAATACACAGTTGATAACTTTCACAATTTATTAAATAAACTTAGCACGTGTTTCGCCAACACTGTGGCTTCTTCAGAAGTACAAAATTTACTTAAATCTACCTAAGAGTAGATGTTTATAAATAGGGTGGTGCATCTTCATTAGAGTGAGGGAAAATATTTAATAGTGGTGAGGGGTTTATATCTACTTGGTCATTGAGTAATAAGTTTTATATTTGTTATTTGTTAATTTATTAATATTCTAATAGTTTGTTTTAAAATTTTATTTTTACATCTAAATTAAATATATGATTATTTTCTAACACATGTTTTGCATAGTTAGAATCATATATTTAATTTAGATGTAAAAATTTTACACATTGAAAATAAAAGTTTAAAACTTACACTATTAGAATCTAAAGAAATTAACAAATATAAAAATACAGACATATTACTCAATGAACAAGTAGATATAAACACCTCACCACTATTAAACCTTTTCCCTCACTCTAATGAAGATGCACCACCCTATTTATAAACATCTACTCTTAGGTAGTTTTAAGTAAATTTTGTACTTCTGAAGAAGCCACAGTGTTGGCGAAATACGTGTCAAGTTTATTTAATAAATTATGGAAGTTATCAACTGTGTATTTATCATCATTTTAACTTAAATAATAGAGCACTAACAATAGGTAAATGATCTTTCAATTAACTTTGACAGATTCGATTGATTAATCGATTTACCTATGGGGTACAGGGTACTTTATTAATCATGTTATGAATTATTAAGGAAAATATAGGGATTGTAGGTAAGACAGAATAATCAAGACCAAATAAACGCGATTTTAATTGACATAGTTTCTAATTTTTATAGAAAGTATGGAATGTAGTAGTAGTTAAGACTGGGGTTAAAGAGTCGTGGTCTACATGAACGGTTAGGTTCAGACGTTTCCTCGGTAACTGCGGCTGACATCATCAGTGGTACAACGGGACAACATGGGTGAAGGTTACACCTCTATATATTGGCAGCGATTTCGAGCAACCTTCGCCCACATTGTCACCGTATTTGCCGATGAAACGTCTGGACCTAACTAACCGTTTGTGTAGACCATGGCTCTCTAGCCCGAATCTTAATTCTATTCTGGATTCCGGCCATTAAAGCCTATGTTTGGACACCCTATATATGTTATATAGATCCATCGAATCTATCGCAATTAGTTGAAAGGGACTTATAGACTTATAGTTTGTGTTTCATTATTTAAATATGTTTCGTGATTCAGCCTTGGGCGTATTTTAAATTACAGAAATGTATTTTTCTTGAGCAGGTTGTTCCCACAACTTTGAATTTTTTTGTTTCTTATTTTTCCTGTACTCTTAATAGAAAAGTACAGAAATTTGATTTTTGCAAATAAATTATTACACACAGCCTCTTTCCTTCGACGTTTCTTCTTCTTTTAATTACTCTTCTATTTCTTCCTTTCTGCTCTTTAACTTTTAGTGATTTGCGTTTTTCTCTATTTCCTACATCTTTGTATATTATATAAATTTTCTCCTATCTTCTTTCTATTTTTTTCTATCGGGTATATACCTATGATTATAATTCTTATGTACATATTTAAAGGCTTTGTATATACAGCTGCTTCACCTAAAGGCACATTTAGCACGACATTATTATGCAAATACTGTACATAGTTTAATAATAAGGACGCACCATTGCACGGAATTAACAAAAATAAAAAAAATAAAATAAGTGGAATATAGACTGCGCTAAATAGCAATGTCTTACAATCCCGTCTTTCCCGATTAACTTATAATAAAGTTGATCCATTTCGTTTGCCCCCCTTGGCCCCCTCGATGTATATAATCGGTTACGGAAATTTTATTGTACATATTTCGATTGTCCTTTTTTCAAACCAGGATAAAGCGCAAAATATGGTTATTATATGTATCAATTTAAAAATTTCGATGGCCTGTAAAATATTTTTAAATAACTTAAAACACTTCACAATTCTGTAGCATTTTCACGGAATAATTGGAAAATAGAAATCGAATAATACAATTATTTTGCGCTAAAGTGACTTACTAGTGTCGAGATAGAATAGTAGTAGATGTGTTTATTTTTGGGTGTTTTTGATAGAAAACAACATTAAAGAAATCATCAGAAGCTACAAAGTCAAAAACGACAACAAAAAAAGAAAGCGAAAAAGAACCGTGGGAAGAAATCCCGGATTATGAACGTCCGGAACTCGAGAAATTCGAAAAACATCCTCCGGTCGATTTCAGAGGAATCGAAAAAACACAACTCTCGAAGGTGAGAGATTCAATAAATAATTAGCTCTTGGCACCTTATGACTAATCCTTTCATTCGCAATGCGCTCTTAATAGCTAATCAGTTTTGGCTCAAAAGTTACAAATAATTCGCCGTCTTTCTGTTATATACTGCAGTCTTACTTAAATGCTACCAGCTTTGAGTTGATTATTGCGAGTTGAACATTCCACATTAAGTCTATGATATATGTAAATCTTAGGATAAACCGAGTCTTCCAGAAATTAAAAAACCTGAAGCGCCTAAAATCGAAGTTATCAGAGAAAAAAGTCCACAGCCTGATTCTAGAAAAGGTTCGCTAGCACCGGGAGCTGTGCCGTTGCTTGGGCGAAGAGGATCTTTGATTCCTCCCGAAGAGATAGGTCGCAGAGCCAGCATTATCATTGCCGACGAGGTATTTTTATTTTATCATGTAAAAAATAAATTAACAACAAGTAATGCAGTAAAAGGAATTTTTTTTAAGTAAAAGTAGTAAATGTATCGTTGAAATTTGATCGCTTTTTGGAAATGTTTGATTTCCTTTTCCTAAGTAAATGCATTTTTCCTGTAGGATAACAGGAAGTTGCGTCCTGGAGAGGTTTTGGACGACAAAAAGGTAAACTTAACTATGCCTTATTAGTATACCTGTATTGGCCTTTATTTATCTAATTTTTGCCATTTATTGCTTCTAATAATAAACGCAAGAATGATGCACGTCATTGCTTTACATAATTTTAAGGCAAGTAAAGAACAACACAATTTCTCTATAAACTACTATATCTTTCTGTGAAACATAATAATGAACAAGTGATGATACCGAAAACTTACGATAATTTCTTTAGAAAATGTTTTAATGAATCAACAAAATGTATAGAGTTTTGGTATCGTCATGCATTATAATAGGTTTTATTTTCTTCTCACCCAGTTTATTTTCTATCGATAACTTATATTATTTTTATTTTGGGGGTAAAGCAAAGAGGCCGGCGTCCGGGTGAAATTCAAGATACCATCGATAAGGTTAGACTGGTTAAAAGTAGTGTAGAAAAAAATGTGATTAATAAGAAAATATACATGTTTGTATCTAACCTTGTCTAGATTCAATTATAGACTTGATTTTTTTTGTAACATAAACGAAATGTGTTAAAATTTGGTCTGTGCTAAACTTTGTGGATGATTAGTGGTAAATTACAAATTTGTTTTGGATTTGTCCTAAAAATTTGTAAATAATACTTATTTCCATCTATCGAATAGTCTTCGAAGTGCTCATCGTTTAAATTTAAAATGTTTACTCACTTATATGTATGTCTAAACAACAGTAACGCAAACAATAATACTAAATACAAACCTACTGCCTAAAAGAACAGGTTTATTGCAGCTTTATGTACATCTCAGAACTACTCCAATTCATAACACAAGAAAAGGGATTTTTGGATTTATAAAAATAGATACAAACGATTCGAGAAATACTTTGCTACAATATTTATTTACCTACATATATAGATATCGTTCATCGTTGAGTATTACTATAAAAAAAAACCTTAAAAATAATACATATATGGAATGCTATTTTTCTTGTGTGTTTCTTATTCTTTACTAGAAAATGTTCTTTTATTTAATTCTGCAATCGTTAATCTACTCCCTTCTTATTTAATAATTTATTGTATATTAGAATTATCCTTTTTCCTATTCCGATTTAATTAAAACAAATAAATATCCTATCCATAAATGAACTCTTCTGTTTAACAGGTATAATTCGTACTGGGTAATAAAATAAAAAAGGAACTGAAAATCTTGCATGAGCTTTGTTATACATAGATAAACGAAAAAAAAAAAAGAAAAGAAAAACAGAGGTCTTCAGGTTCCCCTTTTCAAGTTTTGGGATTTGTGTACGTTTTCTAACGTTGTTTTTCGTCTTGTCCATCACCATCATCCCACGTTCTTTTTTTTGTTCTAATTCGGTTCCTCGATAAAAAAATCGACTGTTTAAAAACTAATTTACTGTTTATTAATTAGAGCCGTCGACGCAGTACGGACGTACGTAGACCAAGTCTTGCCGAGCTGGAGGACAAACCATCGACACCGCTGAAGCCCACCGGATCCGGTGGGCCACCGACCATCATAGATGTTCTCGAGAGTTATTCAGCCGTCGAGTCGGAAACGGGATATATAACAGTAGGGGTTGAAGGGAATCCAGCCCCCACATTTAAATTCTACAAGGGTATGACAGAAATTATCGAAGGAGGTCGATTCAAATATATAACCGATGGTCAAACCAACACTATCACATTATGTATCAGAAAAGTAAAACCAAACGATGAAGGACAATACAGATGCGTAGTGTCCAACATTCACGGTGAAGATACCGCCGAAATGATGTTATACGTTTCTGGTATGAGAATGGAAAAATTTAATGTTTCAAATTGAATGTTTTATCGTAATAATAAATTTTACAGACTCCAGTGGTATGGACTTCAGAGCAATGTTGAAGAAGAGACGATATGCCAAATGGGACAAAGATAAGGGAGATCCTGACTGGGGAGATCTTAAAGAGGTCGAAAAAGAATTACCACAACTCAAGAAAGTTGAAAAGGTTGGTAATTTCATTAAGAAACTATTTTACACATTAAATAGTTTATTCCGTTTTATGGTTACCTACAGTACTTTCTAATATTAAGTTATAGGTGTCTACAAACAGTGATTTTTCTATTTATTAATTACTCATTTTCCATTGAAACAGGTACAACGTTTTCTATATTAAGAACTGCGCTTTATGAATCATAACGGCTTTCCTTGGCAGTTTTTCATATTTGGCTTAAATTCAATGAATGACGTTTTTTTATTGGCAACATAAATGCCATTTCGTAAATAAATTAACCGTGAAATATTTAGTAGCGCAACGAAATTTTACCATAGATCTTAAATTTTTCTTTATAGACGCCAGCTAGTTCGAGGAGACGTTCTTTAGCCGAAATAATACCTGATTGGCCTGTTCTGCAACCGTTCCAAAAGAAGGAGGTTGGATGTAACGAAACCCTTCAAATTAATGTCAATGTTGTTGCTATATGTCATATGTCATCTTTCGTTATTGTTGTATTTCTCCCCACCCCCATTATATATATACACACACACACGTGTATGTTACTTATATATTTGGTTAATACTCGATCAAAGTGAACATGAGAGTACAGACCGACCCTTTTTCCCACAAATCGATGTTGTCTGCTTTATGCATGTTTAAAAAACGAGTTCCACCGTTTTGATATTTTACAGAATTTTCTCATTTTTTCCCCTATGGTCGCATTTTTCACAAAGGGTATTCGTTTTCATATTTTTGTTTTTCTCTTTTGAACAGGCGTCACCAACAATTTTTGAGAAAACGTCTTTTTAAGAAGATTATTTGATTTTTGATCTTGCAATGTTACTTACACTCGTTGTGTATGGTGCTAAACGTTCTTACCATATCGGCTGTTATTAATTTTGCTTGTTTCCTTTCAGAAACAAGAAACATTCTTGAAACCGCTTATAGACCAATTTGCTAAAGAAGGACGAGACAAAAAGGTCGTATTCGAGGCTGGATTCTCTAAGCCAAACTGTAAACCAAAATGGTTATTCAGAAAAGATGTAAGTGTATGAAAGAAAACTTGAATTTTCCTTAACTAAATCAATGTTTCCTTCTTGTTATAGGAACTATTTCCTGGAAGCAAATATAAGATTAAAAATGAAGGAGATCTGTATCAGCTCATCATTAACAACCCAAAAGTGGAAGATACAGGAAAATACACAATAGAAATAGGAGGGGTTACTTGTACTGGATTTCTGACAGTAGAAGAACCTGATCCATGCTATGCGTTCACGAAGCAACTGAAGAAAACCTATAGCGGTTATACAAAACACGAAGTTTCCTTGGAATGTCAAGTAAACAATAGTCTTGCCATTGTTGGGTGGTACAGAGATAAAACCAAGGTGGAAGAAAGCGACAAATACAGCATCTCAAAAGATCTGTCTGGCAATTGTCGTTTAGTGATCCACGACTGTGTATTCGAAGATGCCGGCGAATATTCGTGCAAATTGGAAAAACAAACAGAAAAAACACAAACAACTGTGAAGATAGTTGAGTATCCCTACAAATTCGTCAAAGTATTAAAACATCAGCAGGTGGTAGAAAAAGAAGATATCGTACTGGCCTGCGAACTCGACGATGCAAGTGGCGATGTCAAATGGTTTAAGGGCGACCAGGAAATTAAACCCAAAGAAGATAAAAGATTCAAAATTACAAAAGATGGTCGTAAACGCAAAATGGTCATAAAAGATGCCAAAATTACGGATGCAGGAATATACTCCTGCACCACCAACGCAGACAAAACTGAAGCAGAAATTGTGGTCAACTGTGAGTTACAATTACCAGATTACTGGTATTTTAATGACAAACATTCAACTTATTTCATTTCATTTCAGATCTTAATCGCTTCAATAAGAAACTTAAGGATACGGATGCGATTGAAAGAGACAGGCTTGTTCTCGAAGTGGAACTTCAAGATCAAACAGCTCCAGCCGACTGGAAGTTTAATGGAAACCCAATCGAAACATCCGACAGGGTAGAAATTAAAAACCTGGGCGGTGGTAAACATCAGTTAATATTCAATAAACTGGAATTGACCGATACCGGTGAAATTTCCTGCGAATCCGGAAAACTCAATTCTACTATGACTCTCACAGTCAAAAAAGGAGAATCCAAACCGATTATAGATTGTCCCGATAGTTTCGAAGGACCAATTGATAAACCACTCATCGTAGAGGTTCCTTACAAAAGTCTGTTCTGAACATATTTTTAGTTGTATAATCATTTATTGTCCTAAATATTATTGCAGTTGATGGAACCAAAACAACACCAATAGAAGCTAAACTGGTTAAGGATGGAAAGCCTTTGTCCGCTAAGGACTGTGAAGTGGTCGTTGGCCAGGACAAAATCATCTTCAAAATTAAGAAACCAGCCAGAGAACTGTCTGGTCCATACCAAATTAAACTGGCAAATAGCCAAGGCGAAAGTGTGAAAGATGTTAAAATTATTATGCAAGACGTACCATCACCACCACAAGACGTCAATGTTAAAGATGTTTATCAGAATTCTTGCGTGGTAGAATGGAAACCGCCAAAAGACGATGGTGGATCACCTCTACAACACTACATAATTGAACGACTAGATATGAGTGTGAAATGTAAATAATTTTTGTTCATGTCACTTGTATCTTATAAGCAAACTAAAAATTTATTTCAGCTGGTTGGGATAACGTGGGAGAGGTACCATTTGGAAAACCGACGTCGTTTAAGGTTGAGAATTTGGTGCCGAAAAAGCAGTACAAATTCAGAATTCGTGCTGTCAATAAGCTGGGAAGCAGTGAACCTGCCTTGTTTGGAAGTGCAGTCCTTGCCAAGGACCCCTGGGATGAACCAGGTAAACCTAAGAATGTTGAAGTTACTGATTGGGATAAAGACCATGCGGACCTTAAGTGGGATAAACCTGATAGGGACGGCGGCGCGCCAATTACCGGATATATAATTGAATTAAAAGACAAATTTGGAACGGATTGGACTAAAGCTCTAGAGGTTCCTGCGGACAAATTTTCAGCAACGGTTCCTGGTTTGAAAGAAAATAACCAGTACGAATTCCGTATAAGGGCCGTCAATAAGGGCGGCCCGGGAGAACCCAGTGACGCTACAAAACCAATAATTGCAAAGAGCCGTTTCGTAAAACCGTACATCATTGGAGACGACCTTATAAATCTTATTATAAAAAAGGGACAAACAATAAAGTACGACATTAGATACGGAGGCGAACCTGAACCTGAAGTTGTTTGGAAGAGAGACAAAACAGAATTGACAGAAGATAATGAACAGAGAATAACAATTGACAAATATGAGAAAAATACTATTCTTACAGTACGTCGTGGTGTTAGAGCAGACAGTGGCAAATATACACTTATCCTGAAAAATAGTTCTGGAGTTTGCGAAAGATCTGCCGATGTTGTTGTACTAGATAAACCTACACCTCCTAAGGGTCCTCTAAAAGCGGATGAGGTCCGTGCCGACCATGTAACCGTGTCGTGGAAGAAACCGGACGACTTTGGAGGTTCCGATCTAGAAGGTTACGTGTTAGAAAAGATGGATATGGACACAGGACGTTGGGTTCCTGCTGGAGAAGTTGGACCAAACGACGAGAAATTTACATTCAAGAATCTGACCCCCAAGAAAAAATACAAATTTAGAGTTAAAGCTAAAAACAAGGAAGGTGAATCAGAACCTTTGGAAGTCGATGAACCGATTATTGCCAAGAATCCTTACGACGAACCAGGTCGTCCGGGCAAACCAGATATTATTGATTACGATAACAAAAGCGTCACTCTCAAATGGGCTCCTCCCGAAAGCGACGGAGGCCGTCCAATTTTACATTATGTTGTTGAAATGAAGGATAAATTTGCCGCAGACTGGACGGAAGTAACTAAAACAAAAGACAATAGTCCTGAAGCAAAGGTTGAAGGTTTAAAAGAGAAAATGGTATACCAATTCAGGATAATAGCTGTTAACAAGGCAGGAAAGAGTGAACCTTCAGAGCCAACAGACAATCACATTTGTAAACATAGAAACCGTAAGTATATGTTTCATTTAAAGGCAACACAGTACAGCTTTGCAAATGTAAAGGCGGGTATAAAATTCTTATAATAAAACAATTAAAACTGTTATCCATGGAAATGCTTCAACTTTTTTTGTTTTGATTTGTTTTTTCAATGTCTGAAGTACAACGTCGCTTTTTAATATTGCAGCAGAAAATAGCTATTTTTCTTTTGTTTTTTGAAAAGATTTTTTTGCGTCATCAATATTTGTATTTTTAGTAAAACCACGCATCGAACGTGAAACGTTCAAATCCATTATAATAAAAGCTGGTCGGACCCACAAGTGGTCCGTTGACATAACTGGTGAACCTCCACCAACAGTTAAATGGATTTGGCGCGACGATATACCACTCACTAACTCCGATCGCATAAAAATTGAAAACGTAGACTATCACACTGACTTTACTCTCATAAACGCGCAACGCAAAGACACTGGTAAATACACATTAATTGCCGAAAATTGTAATGGAAAAGATACCGAAACCGTCGAGCTGACCGTTTTGGGAAAACCAGGCAGTCCAGAAGGTCCTCTCGAAATCTCCGGTGTCACTGACACAAAAGCTAAAGTAGCTTGGAAAAAACCATTGGACGATGGTGGATCTCCTATTAAAGAATACGAGATCGAGAAATTGGACCTTGCCACAGGCAAATGGGTCCGTGTTGGAAAGGTTCCTGGTGACATCGACAAACCAGAATTTGAAATAACCGGATTAAACCCGGGTTCCGAGTATAAATTCCGAGTTACTGCTATCAATAACGAGGGAGATTCTGAGCCACTAGAATCAGACAGGAGCATAATTGCAAAGAACCCATACGATGAACCACTGAAACCTGGAACACCCGAAATTGTAGACTACGACAACAAAGGAGTCGACCTTAAATGGACTCCACCCCAGAACGACGGTGGAGCTCCTATTGAAAAATACATTATCGAAAAGAAAGACAGATATAAGCCGGACTGGGAAAAGGCTACCGAAGTTCCAGGAAATCAACTGGAAGCTAGAGTAGAGGATCTAAAGGAACGTGGAGAGTATCAGTTCCGTGTAATTGCTGTTAACAAAGCGGGTCCTTCGCCACCTTCGGACGCCTCTAAATTGCAGATAATCAAACACAGAGCACGTATGTATACAGATAACACAAAACACATTTACACACACCCCTACACGTGCGTATATTATTATTACGTACGTATATGGATCTACAAATATTCATATACATATTTGTAATTTTATACGCGTGTAGGTCTATATAATATCACATTATTTACATGGTAAATTCCAATATGTGTTGGGAAGTGAACAGATTCAACTTGAAATATTTTATACATACGTTTCTTTTTCATTTTTACTGCTGAATTTTTGTTATCTAATGTGTGCTGCAAAGGTTTTGGCCAAAAGTGTCGCACTATTACGTAATCATAGCCTAATTTCAAGCTTAAGATTTATTTGTATTTGAAGCTTAATCAGTACCTAACGTACGATAGTCGTAACTTTTACTGTTATCAAATGAATTTGAATTTTTGCTTCTTTATTTCACACACTTGCTTTTTGCTTTGCTTTATCTTTTTCTAGCCACTTTATCTGTTGGATAAACTTGCAAATTTCAGAATGTGGCCAAAAACAACGTGTAGCACATGTACTTATCATTTTAACGGTACCATTACTTTTTATTGGCATATTCACGCAAGTACTCGTGGATATGAATATTAGAAAGGAGAAAAAACCAAAAAAATAATATAAAAACGTCTGATTTCGTCTATATATTTATATACTTACTTCAATGTAGGAAGGCTGCAACCGCGATAATCAACATCGAGCAATGGTATTAAAAAACAAAAAATAATAATAAAACATTCATTTTAGTGAAACCAAGAATTGACCGAACAAATTTGAAGCCTATTGTTATACGAGCGGGTAAACCTATTAAGTACGACGTAAATGTCAAGGGAGAACCGCCACCGACGATTACATGGTACCACATTGACAAAGAACTTAAATCCGAAGATAACATTGAAATTATCAATGTTGATTATAATACCAAACTTAACATAACTAATTCCGTTCGCAAAAATACCGGAGTATATAAAATAAAAGCAGTAAACGAACATGGTGAAGACGAGGCAGAGGTTGAGGTTACGGTTCTTTGTAAGACAATATCATAATAGGGTCGGTTCTTTTTTCGTTACGTTTCCGGTGCTTTTAGCTTCGCCGTCTAAACCGAAGGGACCTTTGAAGGTATCTGATATAACTAAAAATGCATGCAAACTTAAATGGGATAAGCCGGAGGACGATGGTGGCAAGCCCATTACAGCATACGTTGTCGAAAAACTTGATAAAAACACGGGCCGTTGGGTTCCTGTGGGTAGAACCACAGAACCTGAAATGGATGTTAAAGGACTTCAAGAAGGTCATGAGTATCAATTTAGAGTCAAGGCTGTGAACGAAGAAGGAGAATCCGAACCCCTAGAATCTGACGGAACAATTGTTGCCAAAAATCCATACGGTATTGAATAATAAGATTTATTCAATATCAAAATTAAATCACCACGGTATTTATTTTTTTATTATAGATATTCCGGGTAAACCTGGTACCCCCGAGATTGTCGACTGGGGTCCAAATCATGTAAACCTAAAATGGACTGCTCCAAAAAGTACCGGTGGCGCACCAATTACTGGATACGTCATTGAAAAGAAAGAAAAGTTCTCCACCACTTGGGATGAAATTCACAGTACTGATGTAATAAGAATAAACGTTCAACATAAACCAACAATTGTTTAATTCGGTACCTACCATAATTTTCAGAGCCCCGATACCGAAGCTACAGTACCTGGCCTCAAGGAAGGCAACACCTATCAGTTCCGAGTGAGGGCAGTGAATAAGGCTGGACCAGGAGAACCATCAGACGCAACAGGACAACACGTAGCCAAACACAGACACCGTAAGACTCATTATCCGTTTTGTTAACTGGTATTCTTAATTTATAACTTTTTAGTGAAACCGTTGATAAATCGCGACAAGTTACACACTGTCAAAGTTAGGGCAGGACAAATTGTTAAATTCGATGTGGATGTAAAAGGAGAGCCACCACCAACTATCACATGGAGTTTTTCAGGCAAACCTTTAGAACAAGGACCGATTACCAAGATAGAAAACGAAGACTACAATACTAAACTTACACTAACTAATACTACTCGCAAAAACACGGGCACATACACTATTCGAGCTGAAAATGATTCCGGCTTCGACGAAGCTCCCGTTGAAGTCATAGTTCTTGATAAACCTGGCAAACCTGAAGGACCTCTTCAAGTAAGCGACGTTCATAAAGAAGGGTGTAAACTAAAATGGGACAAACCCAAAGACGATGGTGGTTTGCCAATATCTGGTTACGTAATTGAAAAACAAGACGAAGCAACTGGCAGATGGGTACCTGCAGGGTTCGTAGAACCTGAGAAAACCTCCGCCGATATCACTGGTCTCGAACCCAATCACAAATACAATTTCCGAGTGAAAGCTATAAACGAAGAGGGAGAATCTGAACCACTAGAAACCGATGCATCAATCGTTGCAAAGAACCCATACGATATCCCTGCTCCACCTGGTCTTCCAGAGATCATCGATTATGACGAACATTCAGTTAAACTTAAATGGGAAGCGCCAATCAGAGATGGTGGTGCTCCAATTAAGGGCTATATACTTGAAGTTATGGACAAATTTACTGGTCAATTTGTTAAAGCAGCAGAAGTTGGACCAACGACTCAAGGAACTATACCAAAATTAGAGGAAGGAAATCAGTATAAATTCCGCGTTCGCGCTGTTAATAAAGCCGGACAATCTGAACCATCAGAACAAACTAACTGGCATACAGCTAAACCTAGATTCTGTAAGCATAATAATAATAAATGCATGTCACATAGATATGAGATACGGGTATAATTGTTTTTATTTTTTATTTTTAGTAAAACCTTCAATCGACAGAAAGAACTTGAAGCCATTAACTGTAAAAGCAGGATTGGTAATCAGCCTAGACGTTGACGTAAAAGGTGAACCTCCACCAACTATAACATGGTATTTCGAGGGTAAAGAGATCGCGTCGAGCGAGGAAATAAAAATCGATAACATCGATTATAACACCAAATTCTTCGTATCCCGTGCTAAACGGGCACAATCTGGAAAATATACCATAACTGCCAAAAACTCAGAGGGCGAAGATACTGCCGACATTGATATTTTAGTACTTGGTAAACCTACTAGTCCACAAGGTCCACTAGATGTTTCTGATGTGCATAAACATGGCTGTAAACTCAAATGGAAGAAACCTGAAGATGACGGAGGCACTCCGATAGAATATTATGAAATAGAAAAACTCGATCCTCTTACAGGACAATGGGTTCCTTGTGCCAGAAGTACCGAACCAGAGGCCAATATAACAGGTCTCCAAGAAGGCAAGCCCTATAAATTTAGAGTAAAGGCTGTCAACAAGGAAGGTGAATCTGATGCATTGGAAACCGATAAACCAATTGTGGCCAAGAATCCGTATGGTAAGATGCTACCGAAAATTTAAAAAAATGCCTTATAATAACTTTATTCTTCTTTTTAATACAGATGAACCAGGAAAACCAGGTCGTCCAGAAATCAAAGACTGGGACAAAGATTTCGTTGAACTGGAATGGTCTCCGCCGAAAGAAGATGGTGGTGCGCCGATTGAGAAATATATCATTCAAAAAAGAGATAAAGCTAGTCGTGGCTGGGTCGATGCAGCTGTTGTACCTGGTAATAAGACAAACGGAAGAGTAGACGACGTAGATGAGGGTCATGAGTATGAATTCCGTATTGTTGCTGTCAACAAAGCTGGTCCTAGTGAACCCAGCGATGCATCTAAATCCGTTATTGCTAAACCCCGAAAATGTAAGGGTTTTACTATCTTAATACTAGATTATAGAATTAATATAACATCACTTGTTTTAATTACCTCTAGTGGCACCAAGAATTGATCGCAAAAATCTCCAGAAGAAGATATTACGTACAGGACAGCTATTGCGAATGGAGGCAGATGTTACTGGAGAGCCTGCTCCCACAATAACATGGACTATTAAGGAAGAAACGTTAAGAAATACTGACCGCCTAAAGATTGAAAATGAGGAATACAAAACTACATTTGTTTTACAAAAGGCGCAAAGAAGTGACACTGGATCGTACACAGTGACCGCGAGAAATGAACACGGTGTCGATTCCGTTGATGTTGAGATCCAAGTTCTCAGCAAACCTTCCAAGCCGAAAGGACCTCTCCAAGTATCAGACGTTACTGCTGAAGGATGTAAATTAAAATGGGAACCTCCGGAGGATGACGGTGGTGAGCCGGTTACTGGTTATCTTGTAGAAAGAATGGACGTAGAAACCGGTAGATGGGTCCCAGTAGCAACAACTAAAACTCCAGAAGCAGATGTAAGTGGATTAACCGAAGGAAAGGACTATCAATTCCGCGTAAAGGCTTTAAATTCGGAAGGTGAATCTGAACCTTTAGTCACCGATGTTCCGACAACAGCTAAGAATCCATACACTGAACCAGATACACCTGGTAAACCAGAAGTTAAAGATTGGGATAAAAAGCACGCTGATCTTAAATGGACAGCACCGAAGAGCGACGGAGGTGCTCCTATAGAGAAATATATCATCGAAAAGAAAGAACCACTCAGTGGTAAGTGGGTAAAAGCGGTAGAAGTGCCGGGAAACAAAACTGAAGCTAAAGTTCCCGATCTAATTGAAGGCCAAAAGTATCAGTTTAGAGTGAAAGCAGTAAATAAAGGCGGTCAAAGTAAACCATCACAACCATCTGACACAATTACCGCTAAAGACAGATTTGTTCCTCCGAAGATTGATAGGGCAACATTGAGGGACATTATAGTTAAAGCCGGACAACATATCCGCTTAGATGTAAAAGTAACTGGCGAAGAGCCTCCAAGCAAAGTGTGGTTTTTGAATAAAGCCCGCATCGAACACAGAGACGATATTACTGTTGAAACAGAAGACTACAGGACTAAGTTAGTCGTAGGAATTGCCCAACGCAGCCATTCTGGAACATTAGTACTCAAAGCCGAGAATGCCAGTGGTAAAGATGAAGCTAGCATTACAATAAAAGTTCTAGATAAACCTGGTAAACCAGAAGGACCTCTAAGGATAAGCGATGTACACAAAGAGGGTTGCACACTTAAGTGGAAAGAACCCGAAGACGATGGAGGAGTTCCTTTAGAAGGATACCTCGTTGAAAAATTAGATTTAGACTCTGGCCGCTGGATTCCAGCAGGGCGAACAAGAGACACAAAAATTGACCTTAATAATCTTGAACCTGGACAAGAATATAAATTCAGAGTTTCTGCAGTTAATTCCGAAGGTGTATCAGAACCTTTAGAAGCATCAGAATCAATAGTTGCCAAAAATCCGTTTGGTATGTTTATTTGGTTTAGTTTATTTAATCTGGTATGCACTTATATAAAATATTCGTTTTTTTTTCAGACGAACCTGGGGCACCAGGTACACCTGAAGTTACTGACTGGGATAAAGATCATGTTGATTTGAAATGGACTCCACCAATCAAAGATGGTGGTTCTCCAATTACCGGTTACATTATTGAAAAACGAGAAAAAGGTTCTCCCAAATGGACTAAAGCCGCAGAGGTTGGTCCTCATGAGACCAAAGGTACTGCTGATAATTTGGACGAAGGAGTTGAATATGAATTCAGGGTTCGTGCTGTCAATGCAGCAGGGCCAGGAGAACCAAGTCAAGCATCTAAATCAGTTATTACAAAACCACGCAAACGTACGCACACAATAATATTGTTCTGTTCATCTGATATAAATTTAACTATTTTCTTTCTTTAGTTCCTCCTAAGATCGATCGTCGCAACTTACGCGATCTTACTGTCAAAGAAGGAGAGCCAATTTACATTGACGTTAAGATAAGTGGAGAACCTCCACCAGAAGTAACGTGGTACGTCGACAATAAACTTTTCACAGACAGCAAAAGTAAACGAGTCGAAAATGTACCTTACAATTCCAAATTGTTTAATGATAAACCTGAGAGGAAGGATACCGGAGTTTACAAGATCACTGCTACAAATAAGTACGGTTCGGACACAGCCGAAATTGAAATCACAGTCATATGTAAGTAAATTTAATTTAAATCAAATAATATATAACTGATTTACGTTATTGTAATATTTTAATAGCTAAACCAGGACAACCAGAAGGTCCACTAGAAGTTTCTGACGTCCACAAAGACGGATGTACATTGAAATGGAAGAAACCCAAAGACGATGGAGGTGAACCAATAGAAGGATACGTTATCGAGAAATTCGATCCAGAAACAGGAGTATGGTTACCTGTTACTAAAACAACTGGCGCTACACCCGAAGCTAAAGTAGACGGTCTTATTCCCGGCCACGAATACAAATTTAGAGTAAAAGCTGTTAACAAAGAAGGTGAATCTGAACCTTTGGAAACATTTGGAACTATTACAGCCAAAGATCCCTTCAGTAAGTTGCCGCCTTGAATAAAATGAATACAAATAATGTTGCGATAATATTTTAGCAAACCCTGGCAAACCCGGTGCACCAGAACCGGAAGACTGGAGCGCAACACACGTTGACCTTAAATGGACGGAACCTATTTCAGACGGAGGTTCTCCCATTACCGGCTACATAATAGAAAAGAAGGACAAATATAGCCCCCTTTGGGAGAAAGCTTTAGAAACTACATCTCCTACTCCAAAAGCTACTATTGGAGGACTTATCGAAGGAAATGAATATCAATTCCGTGTAATTGCAGTTAACAAAGCGGGACAGAGTGAGCCTTCCGAAGCAGGCAAATCATTTATTGCCAAACCAAGATATCGTAAGTCAAATTTTATTATGAAAAAACGCCTATTTCTATTAAATATTTGTATATTTTAGTTGCTCCTAAGATCGATCGAAGATATCTGCATGACATTACTCTATCAGCGGGTTCGACTCTGAAATATGAGGCTAATATCATTGGTGAACCACCACCAACCGTAGACTGGCGATTTAACGGAAGCACATTGAAAGATAGTAACAAAGTTACTATCAACAATGTTGATTATCACACGAAGATTTCAATAAGGAACGTAAAACGGGAAGATACAGGAGAATATACTGTAACAGCAACAAACAGCTCTGGAAAGGACGTGGTATCTCTAAATGTCACTGTTACTGACAAACCTGCTGCTCCCGAAGGTCCGTTACAAGTTAGCGACGTACACAAAGAAGGCTGTAAACTCAAATGGAAGCGTCCTAAAGATGATGGAGGTACCCCCATCGAATATTATCAAGTCGAGAAGATGGATACAGAAACGGGCGCTTGGGTTCCTTGTGCAAGATCTACTGAACCTAGTAATTTTTAAATCTAAATTAACATCATTATAAGCTTAACTAACAATTCTGTCAATTTTCAGATGTGGAAGTGACCGGTTTAACCCCTGGAAAAGAATACAAATTTAGAGTTTCGGCAGTAAATGCAGAAGGCGAATCTAAGCCTCTTGAAGCTGAAACAGCAATAGTGGCCAAAAATCCATTTGGTATGACAGTTTTATGTCGATGTTGATTAAATCGTCTATTTCCTAACATAATAATCTTCATTTCAGATGAACCTGGAGCTCCTGGTAATCTTAAAGCTACAGACTGGGACAAAGACCACGTTGATCTCGCTTGGACTCCTCCAAAAGAAGATGGTGGTTCTCCGGTAACTGGTTATATCGTTGAAAAGAAAGACAAATTTGGCGATTGGGAAAAAGCAGTCGAAGTACCATCTGGTCAATTGAAAGCAACCGTTCCGGACTTAATAGAAGGTCAACCCTACCAGTTTCGAGTACGAGCAGTAAATGCTGCTGGACCTGGCGAACCAAGCAACGAAACACCTACCATTATTGCTAAACCTCGCAATTTGGCACCTAAAATTGATAGGACTAATCTTATCGAAATACGCATTAAAGCAGGTCAAAATTTCAGTTTCGACGTTAAAGTTACAGGAGAACCTATGCCCGAAACTAAATGGCTGATCAAAGGAAAAGAACTTAGAAATACCGATAAAATTAAAATTCAACACTCTGATTATAACACAAAGATTTTAGTTAAAAATGCTAATCGAGCTGAAGCTGGTACATACACTGTAACGGCAGAAAATATAAACGGAAAGGACATTGCTGATGTTGAAGTTATTGTTCTGGATGTTCCAAGTCCACCTAATGGACCTTTGAAAGTTTCAGACGTTCACGCTAAAGGAGCCAAACTTAGTTGGAGACCACCATCAGACGATGGCGGAAATCCTGTTGAAAAATATGTCGTTGAGAAAATGGACGAAGCCACTGGACGTTGGGTTCCCGCTGGAGAAACTGATGGTCCAGAAACTTCCCTTGCCATTGACGGGCTTACACCAGGAAAGAAATACAAGTTCAGAGTACGAGCTGTTAATAAACAAGGAAAATCTGAACCATTACAAACAAGTCAAGCAATTGAAGCTAAAAATCCATTTGACGAACCTGGCAAACCAGGAGTCCCTGAAATTACTGATTACGATACTGACTTTGTCGAACTAAAATGGGCGAAACCCGAAAACGACGGAGGATCTCCAATAACTGGTTATGTTATTGAAAAGAGAGACAAATTTAATCCAAATTGGGAAAAATGTGCCGAAGTTGAAGGTGACGTTTCAACCGGAAAAGTTAAAGACTTGATTGAAGGAACACCTTACGAATTCAGAATAAGAGCAGTCAACAAGGCGGGTCCCGGTGAACCAAGTGATGCATCTAAGATACACGTTGCTAGGCCTAAGAACCGTGAGTATTTTATTAAAAAAAAAAAATTGTTTATTTTATGTTAATTCTACTTTAATCGTATTTCAGTCGCCCCGAAAATTGACAGAAACGCTTTACTCAACATTAAAGTTCGTGTTGGTCAATCGTTCGAATTTAACGTTCCTGTTATTGGCGAACCGCCTCCATCTAAAGAATGGGAACTTAAAGGAAACGTTATCTTTAATGACGAAAGAATTAAAATTGTAAACGAAGATTATAATACAAAATTACGCGTTATCGATGCTAAACGCTCAGACAGTGGAACATACCAACTTACCGCTAAAAATATTAACGGTAAAGATGTTGCTACCGTAAATGTTACCGTTTTAGATGTTCCAACACCACCTGAAGGACCTCTCAGAGCCGACAATGTTACGAAGAGCTCCCTGAGATTATCTTGGAAACCACCCAAAGACGATGGTGGTTCAGAAATCACTCACTACGTTGTTGAAAAAATGGACGCAGAAAATATGAGATGGGTACCAGTTGGAGAATCTGTCGAACCAACAATCAGAGTCGATCATTTGGCTGAGGGTCATGATTATAATTTCCGAGTATGTGCTGTCAATCGTCAAGGAGAATCTGCTCCTCTTACAACAAGAGAAGCAATTACAGCGAAAGATCCATTCACCAGGCCAGACAAACCTGGAATTCCCAAGGCTACCGACTGGGACAAAGACCATGTTGATTTGGAATGGACTCCACCGAAGAAAGATGGCGGAGCACCAATTACCGGATACATTATCGAAAAGAGACCAAAGAACGGGTGAGTTTTCTGAACTGAAAACTTTTATTCTTTATTTTAATTTATGCAATGTTTAGAACTTGGGAAAGGGCCATCGAAATTCCAGGAGACAAGACGAGCGCTACTGTGCCTAATTTGAGAGAAGGTGAAGAATATGAATTCAGAGTAATCGCTGTCAATAAAGGAGGAAACTCCGAACCCAGCGAAGCTTCATTGCCTGTCATTGCTAAACCACGATTCTTGGCACCTACATTCGACAAAACTCTTCTTCACGATCTTATTGTTAAAGCTGGTAATCGTATCAGTTACGAAATACCGATCGAAGCATCACCGAAACCAACGGCCAAATGGTCTGTCAACGGAAAAGAAATACAACCCAGTGACAGAATTGACATGCAAGTTTTCAATAACAGGGTTTGCTTTGAAATACCATTTTCAATTAGGGCAGACTCTGGTAGATACACACTTACTTTGACAAACGATCACGGTTCGATTTCAGCATCTGCCAATGTTACCGTAATAGATCGTCCAGGCCAACCACAGCCACCGTTAGATGTCAGTAATGTCACAAAAGAAAGTGCCAGAATATCCTGGAAACCACCTCTTGATGACGGTGGTGCTCCTATTTTACATTATATCGTTGAAAAAATGGACGTATCTCGAGGTACATGGTCAGATGCAGGCATGTCTACAATCTGTGTTCACGACATTCAACGTTTGATTCATAAAAAAGAATATTTCTTCCGAGTTAAAGCAGTTAATTCGGTGGGAGAATCAGAACCACTTGAAACAACTAAAGGAATCATAGCCAAGAACGAATTCGGTACTCTCACAAATTAATTGAGAGTTATAATAATTGTTATTAATATTGTTGCTTATAATGTTTTTAGATGAGCCTGAAGCTCCTGGAAAACCACAAGTGACCGACTGGGACAAAGATCACGTTGATTTAGAATGGGAGGCTCCAAAGAACGATGGTGGATCTCCTATCACCGGTTACATAATTCAAAAGAAGGAAAAAGGTAGTCCTTACTGGGTTAATGCTGCACAAGTATCTCCCAGAAAAACAAGTGCACGCGTACCTGATTTGGTTGAAGGACAAGAATATGAATTCAGAATTATTGCTACCAATAATGCTGGTCAAAGTGAACCTTCAGAACCATCAGACTTGGTTACAGCTAAAGCCAGATTCCGTATGTCGTCAACTGTTGTTATACTTACTAATTATTTTAATTACACGTAATTACAGTGGCTCCCAAGATCAAAACTCCACTCAATGACATTCGCATTAAAGCTGGTCTTATACTTCACGTTGATATAGATTTCGTTGGAGAACCAACTCCAGATGTGACATGGACTGTCGATGGAAAATCTTTAACACCGGACGAACGTAAAACGGTAACGTCTATTGGACACCACACTGTTGTCCACACGGTAAACGCAAAGAGGACAGATAGCGGAGTTTACAAATTACATTTGAAAAATTCATCAGGAACGGATGAAGGATCATTCCAAGTTATAGTTCTTGGTAAAGGGTTCTTTCTAACGCAATTCATTTATTTTATTACATAAAAAGAACTTTAATAATCGAACAGCTTTTATTTATTAGATCGTCCTGCACCACCACAAGGCCCATTGGAATACGAGGAAGTCACAGCCCAAAGCGTTACGCTTTCATGGAAAGCGCCAAAAGATAATGGAGGCAGTGAAATTACGTAAGTGGAAATAAGAACTTGACAATTTTCGGAACGTAGTGTGCAAGGTGTCTACAAAACTATTAATAATTCCTAAACAGTGGATCTTACTAGTCAAAATATGGTTTTAATAGATATTCACACTTTTTTAAATTTGATAAAACGATATAAAATTAATCTGATCCGCTACTATAAAACTAGGCATCAAACGTCTTTTTTGGATAGTCAATAAATAATTTATTGTTATAATAGGGGATATGTTATTGAAAAACGCGACTTAACTCACGGAGGAGGATGGGTACCCGCAGTGACTTACGTAAGTCCGAAGAATACCCACGCCACTGTTCCCAGACTACTTGAAGGAACAAAATACGAATTTAGGGTCTTTGCAGAAAATCTGCAGGGTCGTTCGGATCCTTTGGATACCGAAAAACCTGTGGTTGCTAAAAACCAATACGGTAATACCAATTTGTATTAAGGTTAGTTAGAATAGTTAACGAAGCGGGTTGTCACTTTTTTAGATGTCCCTGGAAAACCAGGAAAGCCACAGCTGGTTGATAGCGACAAGGATCATATTAAAATTAAGTGGTCAGCACCCATTAGCAACGGTGGCTCGCCTATTGTTGGATACGATGTTGAAAGACGAGACAGAGCAACCGGACGATGGGTTAAACTTAACAAGGAACCCGTTAAACATATGGAATATTACGACGATAGGGTGCAAGAAGGTCATCAATATGAATATAGAGTGTCTGCTGTTAATGCAGCTGGACCTGGTAAACCTAGTGATACATCCAGTGTATTCACAGCTAAACCGATGAAAGGTATTATTAAATAGTATGAATTATTTAAATACCGTAAATATATTAATTAAATGTTTACAGAAAAACCGAAATTGTTCCTGGACGGAATTATTGGCAGAAAAATTAAAGTTCGGGCAGGAGAACCGATCAATGTGGATATTCCTATTGCCGGTGCTCCTACGCCGACAATTGAATGGACGAAAAATGCTACACGACTTCCCGAAACTAACAGAATATCGGTAATTAAAATTTATTATTTGCTAAAAGAATAATTTTGACATTGTAATTATTACAGTCTGAAACAACAAGCGAACACACAGTGTTACGAATTGAAGCTACTACTCGTCAAGATTCCGGCAAATATACCGTTTTTGCTAAGAACGAGTACGGTTCTGATCAAGGTGATATAGAAGTAATAGTTGTTGACAAACCTGGAATACCCAGAGGTCCTCTTCAATACACCGAAACAACACAAGAAACAGTTTCGCTTTCTTGGAATCCACCAGACGATGATGGTGGCGGTGATATTACTGGATACATAATTGAAATAAGTGAATTTGGCACTGACAGTTGGCGTCCTGTCCCAGGCTTTTGTCCTAGACCATCGTTTACAGTACGAGGACTTACAGAGGGCAAAAAATACGTATTCCGTGTGCGTGCCGAAAATATCTATGGCGTTTCCGAACCATTAGAAGGCAAACCTGTTGTTGCAAAGAGTCCATTTGATCCTCCAGATGCTCCTAGTCAACCAGAGGTCACTGGATATACTCCATCGAGTGTATCTCTAAAATGGAACCCGCCAACATACACTGGAGGCAAACCAATAACTGGATATTATGTAGAGAAACGAGAAAGGGGAGGCGAATGGATTAAGGTCAACAATTACCCCACACCAAACACCAGTTACACCGCCCAAGACTTACGTGAAGGCGGAAAATACGAGTTCCGTGTAATTGCAGTGAATGAAGCTGGACCAGGTAAACCTAGCAAACCTACTGAACCAGTTACCCCACAACACCAAAGATGTAAGTTATCACATAACTATATACACTAGAATATAGTCTAATCGATTAATTTATTACAGTCAAGCCATCTGCTCCTGAACCACCTAAAGCTGATCGTATTACCAAAGACAGCGTCACACTTTCATGGAGACCACCTAAGAGTGATGGAGGATCCAAGATAAAAGGATATATCTTACAAAAACGTCCTAAAGGAGATGAAAATTGGGAAGACGTCAATATTTCACCAATATCGGAAAATATTTATACTGTACCTAACTTAAAAGAAGGCCAAGAATATCAATTCAGGGTTATAGCCGTTAATGACGTTGGACCTTCTGAACCCAGTAGACCGAGCAATAACATATTGATTGAAGAACAACCGAACAAACCGTGTATCGATTTGGGTGCCGTTCGTGATATTACTGTACGTGCTGGTGAAGATTTCAGTATTCACGTGCCGTACGTCGGTTTTCCGAAACCGACTGCCACCTGGTTCGCAAACGACAAAATTTTGGACGAATCTGATACAAGAGTATTCCCACAACTGGCTGACGACTATGCAAGCATTATCGTTAAGAATTCTAAGAGAAGCGACACCGGCCAATATCGTCTACAACTCAAAAACCCGTCCGGTTTTGATACGGCCACCTTAAACGTTAGAGTCCTGGATCGTCCTGGTAAACCTGAAAACCTCAGAGCAGACGAATTCGCTGGAGATGCCCTTACATTATACTGGCAACCACCTAAAGATAATGGAGGTGCCGAAATAACAAATTACATTATCGAGAAAAAAGAAGCTAAATCCCAAACGTGGTCCAAAGTAAGCAGCTACGTTACTGTGCCCTTCGTTCGTATACGAAATCTGACCCTGGGCAAAGAGTACGAATTCAGAGTTTTTGCTGAAAATAAATATGGCCAATCAGAACCTGCCGTTACATTAGAGCCAATTAGAGCCCGCCATCCATTCGGTAATAAATCCATACATCTTGTTTAGTATATGGTATTATTATCACCTTCATTTTCAGATCCACCTGGACCACCAGGTGCTCCTAGAGGCATTGAAACGACCGAAGATTCAATTACAATCCAATGGACAAAACCACGTCATGATGGAGGATCTCCAATAACCGGTTACGTAATCGAAAAACGTCTTATCTCGGAAGATAAATGGACAAAAGCAGTACACGCTGTTATTCCGGATCTTTCACACAAGTAATCAAAAGTGTTCTTAGAAAAAGTTACATGATATAAAAATATTATTTTTATTTGCAGAGTCATCAACTTGATAGAAAATCACGAATACGAATTCCGTGTAGCCGCTTTAAATGCTGCAGGACAGGGTCCATGGAGTTCTTCTTCTGACATCATCGTTTGTAGAGCACCTCCATGCGCTCCTAGAATAACTTCAGATCTTAGCATTCGTGACATAGTTGTCGTTGCTGGAGAAGAATTCTCTATATCAGTTCCCTACGTTGCCACACCAAAACCTTCTGCTTCTTGGACAATAAACGGCAATGAGGTCATTGGAGACAATAGAATAAAAATGGAAACAAATGAAATTGCTTCCATTTTCCACAACAAATGTGCCAAACGCTCCGACACTGGAAGCTATACCATTAAACTTACAAACAATGTAGGTTCAGACTCAGCGTCATGTAGAGTACAAGTGGTAGATAAGCCTCAACCACCACAAGGACCCCTCGATGTTTCCGACATAACACCAGACAACTGCTCACTAGCTTGGAGACCACCGTTAGACGACGGTGGTTCACCAATAACCAACTACATCGTTGAGAAATTGGATGTCAATGGAGTAAGTATTATCTGTAGATCTATATGATAAAGAAAGCTGACTAAAATATTTTTATCTCATTCCAGATATGGGTAAAAGTTAGCAGCTTTGTTCGTAGTACACATTACGATGTTATGGGATTAGAACCAAACAAGCGATACAGCTTTAGAGTACGTGCAGAAAACCAGTACGGCATTAGTGAACCGCTTGAGACCTTAGAACCCATTACTGCCAAATTTCCATTTACTGTACCAGATCCACCTGGTGCGCCACGTGTTACCGATTGGGATGCAAGTTCAGTATCCCTCCAATGGACAAGACCACCTAATGATGGAGGTTCACGCATTCAAGGTTACAAATTAGAATACCGCGATATTCACGACGCCCATTGGTCACCTGCAAGTGACTACCTAATCAAAGATACTCACTTTATACTCTATAACTTAACAAGTGGTCACGAATACGAATTCAGAGTGAGAGCTAAAAACGCTGCTGGTTTAAGTAAACCATCAAGCTCGTCTTCCAAATTTAAGCTAAAGGGTAAATATAACGTACCGTCACCTCCTAATAATCCTAAGGTTGTCAAAGTTGGTCGAAATTACGTTGATCTAACTTGGGAACCACCAGCAACTGATGGAGGATCTAAAATAACCGGATACATAATTGAAAAGAGAGAAATTGGTAGTGCCATGTGGACAAGATGTAATGAATATAATGTTACTGATACCAACTATACTGCCATAAATCTAACGGAACGATTTGACTATGAGTTCCGTATTTCCGCTATTAACGCAGCGGGAAAGAGTGAGCCCAGTGCATGCACAACACCGGTCAAAGTTTGTGAAGTTGTGGGAGGTGAAAAGCCAGAATGGATCAGGATATTTAATAATCACTCGGCTCCATTGGGAAAATCGCATTCTATCGAATGTGAAGCGTCTGGAATTCCAGTTCCGACATTCCGCTGGCTTAAGAACGGCCGGGAAATTTCATCTGGCGGTCGCTTTAGAATCGAAACTAAAGGTGGAACTTGTTGGCTACATATATCAGAAGTTCTTGATATTGACGAAGGCGATTATACATGCGAAGCTAGTAACGCAGTAGGATCTGCCCATCACACTGCTCGACTCAAAATTGGATGTAAGTTTAAATTGTTTAGAATAATTTCCTGAATTTTATTTCACTGAGTATTGAATATTCTTTTCAGCTCCGCCAAGAATTGAACGTATTCCTGGTGATTTGTATCTTCCAGAAAATGATAATACCAAAATTAAAATCTACTACAGTGGCGATCAACCTCTCGACGTTAGTCTTTCAAAGGACGGAATGAATATTGAAGAATCATCTCATATTAAATTTACCGTATTCGACGATTACATTATAATCTTTATTAAAGATATTAAGAAAGAGGATGCAGGAACTTACAATGTTACCGTTAAAAATGACAGCGGTAGTGCCTCAGGCAGCTTCAACGTATTTATTACTGGACTTCCTGGACCACCAAACGGTCCTCTTGAGATTTCTGATATAAGCAAGCACACATGCACTCTCAGATGGAAACCTCCTAGTTACGATGGAGGACTTCGCGTTACCCATTACGTTATTGAACGCAAAGACGTAACTCTCCCTCACTGGCTTGTTGTTTCTAGCAGTTGCAAAGATACCACTTGCACAGTACAAGGCCTTACAGAAGGTCAAGAATACATGTTCCGCATAATGGCTGTGAATGACAACGGAATGGGACCACCCCTTGATGGTCTCAATCCTATTAAAGCCAAAGCTCCATTCGACCCCCCATCCGCTCCAGGAACTCCAAAAGTTACTGAAGTCGGTGGTGACTTCGTTCATCTTGAATGGGACAAACCTGAATCAGATGGAGGTTCCAGGATTCAAGGTTACTGGATTGATAAACGTGAAGTTGGAAGTAGCGCATGGCAAAGAGTTAACGTTGCCATTTGTCCTGCTAATCAAATCAGCATACCAAATCTGATCGAAGGAAGACAGTACGAATTCCGTGTCTATGCCCAGAATATAGCTGGTTTATCCCCAGCGTCGACTGCATCCACGTCAGTTACAATTGTCGATCCTTTGGCTGCCTCACCTCCTGAGATCATAAAACCATTAAAGAATGCACACTGCATTCAACACCACAATGCCAAATTCGATTGTACCATTACTGGTATACCCAATCCAGTAATCACTTGGTATAAGGGCGCACGAGAAATTGTTAACGGGTCCCGTTATCGCATTTACAGTGAAGGAGAAGTTCATCACTTGGTGATCAATGATGTCTTTGGTGAAGACGCTGACGAATACGTTTGCAGAGCAGTTAACAAAGGAGGTGTCAAGTCAACAAGAGCAGAACTTATTATCATGAGTAAGTGTATATATAAATTGACAAAAAGACAGCATTTTTATATTGTTATTTTTCAGCGGCGCCCAAACTCAACGTTCCTCCGAGATTCCGTGACACTGCATTCTTCGACAAAGGAGAAAATGTCGTTATTAAAATTCCATTCACTGGGAACCCAAAACCAAGAATTACATGGGTCAGAGAGGGCGAAGTAATAGAATCTGGTGGTCACTACCACGTTGAAGTAAAAGATAGGCATGCAATCCTAACAATTAGAGATGGTAGTCGTCTTGACAGCGGTCCCTACAGAATAACAGCCGAAAATGACCAGGGTCAAGATTCTGCTATTATTAAGATACAGATTGCAGGTATTTTTATTTTGTTTGCAGCACGATGATCCGTCGTTTTACCTTGTTTAATTAATTATTCCAGATCGTCCTGATCCTCCAAGATTCCCAACTATTGAAAGTATCGGTACAGACTCATTGGCTCTTTCATGGAAAGCTCCAGTATGGGATGGAGGCAGCAACATTACTAATTATTTAGTGGAAAAACGAGAACATCCACTATCAACTTGGATAAGAGTAGGAAATACACGTTTTACAACCATGGCTGTTGATGGACTTGCTGCAGGTCATCAATACGAATTTAGAATATATGCCGAAAATATTTACGGACGTTCAGATCCATCTGAAGTTAGTCCATTAATTACTACTAAAGATACGGGTAAAAAGAAAGTTGAGAAACGGCAGTATGAGGTTGACGAAACCGGAAAGAAAATTAGAGAATCCGCAAAAGAACCGATTAAGGATTACGATCAGTACGTTTTCGACATTTACTCCAAATATGTTCCTCAGCCGGTCGAAATTAAGACCAGAAGCGTATATGATGATTACGACATTCTTGAAGAAATTGGAACAGGAGCATTTGGTGTAGTTCATAGATGTAGAGAACGTAAAACAGGAAACATCTTCGCCGCCAAATTTATTCCTGTATCTCATGCAATGGAAAAGGAACTCATTCGTAAAGAAATTGATATTATGAATCAATTGCATCATCCTAAATTAATCAATCTCCATGACGCCTTTGAAGACGACGATGAAATGGTTTTGATTTATGAATTGTATGTATTACTGATTATTGCTTTTTAAATTTAATTTTAACGCAACAAATTCTACAGCTTATCTGGAGGTGAACTCTTCGAAAGAATAACTGCAGAAGGATATCAAATGTCAGAAGCTGAAGTAATAAACTACATGAGACAAATTTGCGAAGGTATCAAACACATGCACGAGAAAAACATAATTCACTTGGACGTAAAGCCCGAGAATATCATGTGCCAAACCAAAAAGAGTACGAATATAAAATTAATAGATTTCGGTTTAGCAACAAAACTGGATCCCAACGAAGTTGTTAAAATTTCAACAGGAACTGCAGAATTTGCAGCACCTGAAATAGTTGAACGTGAACCAGTAGGTTTCTATACGGACATGTGGGCTGTTGGTGTACTTGGTTATGTATTGTAAGTGTATTATTATACATCAGCATTATCTAAGATAATTATTACATGTAAACTGGTGTAGGTTGAGTGGCTTGTCTCCATTTGCTGGAGAAAACGACATTGAGACCCTGAAAAACGTAAAGAACTGCGACTGGGAATTCGACGAAGAAGCCTTTGGAAACGTATCCGAGGAAGGAAAAGATTTCATCCGTAGACTATTAGTTAAAAATAAGGAGTGAGCAATCTACCATGACCATCAAAATCTACTTCCTGATTATAATTATTGCTAACAAACTATTTTTTGGTATATTGTAGGAAGAGAATGACAGCACAGGAATGTCTTCTTCACGCGTGGTTAAGCGGCGATCATAGCAATAGAACCGAAGAAATTGATCAATCCAAATACTACAAGATTAGGGACAAAATCCGTTCTAAATATGACAACTGGGAGAAATATGTACTGCCAATTGGCAGACTATCCGAATACTCGTCTCTCAGGAAGCTACTGGTTGAAAAATACCACATACATGAAACATACTTCGGTAGAAATCCCTTACATTTGTTTTCAGTTTTAATTTACGGATATTTTAAATTTCGTGTGTTTAATAATTTTCAGATCGAAGACAAGCAGCTCCAAGATTTGTTATCAAGCCTCAAAACGCATTCTGCTACGAAGGACAGAGCGTCAAACTTTACTGTAGGGTCGTTGGTGTTGCAACACCTACAGTTACATGGTACAGAAACAACCAAGAACTGAGACAGAGCGTCAAATTCATGAAACGATATGTTGGTGACGATTATTACTTTATCATAAACAGAGTAAGACTAGAGGACAGAGGCGAATACATAATAAGAGCAGAAAACCATTACGGCGCAACAGAGGAAGTTGTGTTCCTTAATGTCCAACGTGAGTTTATAATTGAGATCTCATAAAATAATGTCCTTACATGTTCTCTTTTATTTTTAGCTCTTCCAAAGGTCGTTCCCGAATACCAACCAGAGGCTCAGCCGGTCAGACGACGTCAACCTCTTCCTTATAATCTATGGCAAGAAGAATCAGAATGTGCTCCCAGTTTTACATTCTTACTCCGTCCCCGTGTCATGCAAGAACGTGATACGTGCAAATTGTTATGTTGTCTTAGCGGAAGACCTCCACCAACTGTGAAGTGGTACAAAGATAAACGAGAATTGAGCAAATACGAATACTCTATGACCCACTCTGACGGGGTTGTTACCATGGAAATTTCAGGATGCCGACCTGAAGATTCCGGAAGATACACTTGCGTTGCAACTAACTGTCACGGTACAGACGAAACATCTTGTGTTGTTATCGTCGAAGGAGTAACAAGTACGGCAGAACAAACCAGAATTGCAGAAAAGATTTTACATTCTGGTGATCGTAAATATATTGAACAACCTATCAAACCTGCTCCCGTTCCCGTAATAATAAAGAAGAATATTGTTTCCCAGCCACCAACTCGATCAGGTGGTGCTGAAAGTAGTTTAAGTCATTCCGCATCTAATCTAAGTGTCAATGATGGTGATAAGAAATCACCCAAGAAATATGGACGTCTAGATTCCACCGGAAGCCCAAGCAGATCTAGAAATTCTACAAAGGAATTAGCCTGTAAGTTCAATTTCAATTCTAATTCGGTTTATTTTTAAATTATTTATTTTATTATTAGTTCCTCCTGATGACTCCACAATGTGTCCTCCCAAATTCACTAAAGAATTAAAAGATTTAACCATAAATGACGGTGAATCATTAACACTCAGTTGTATAGTACAGGGTGACCCTGAACCACAGGTAACCTGGACCAAGAATAACAAGGTATGGGTTCGAATAGGTTCGTTAAAATTAATCATATTATAATTAACTTTACTTTACAGACGTTAAGTTCGTCTGACATAATCGATCTTAAATACAAAAACGGCATTGCTACTCTTCATATTAATGAGGTATTCCCAGAAGACGAAGGGGATTATACATGTAAAGCCACAAATTCATTAGGAACAGTGGAAACCACATGCCATCTTACCATAAAACGTGAGTGATCCTATCAATAATTAAATAATGATAACAAGTAAATTAGATAAATAACAAACAGTTGGTTTTTTGAACGTCGAGAACGGTCATTAATTAATTAAGTATTATATTTTTTAGCAATGACGAATGCATCGCCCGCAAAAAGTAAAAAAGCCAGTGAAGATAAGCCACCAAGAATTGTAGATCACCTTAAGTCAGCTTTTGTGAAAGATGGCGAACCAGTGACACTCTCCTGTCGTATTATAGGGGCTAAGAAATTCGATGTAGTTTGGCTACATAATAACAAAGAAATCAAACCTAGCAAAGACTTCCAATACACCAATGAAGCCAACGTGTACAAGTTACAGATAGCCGAAATATTCCCAGAAGATTCTGGAGCTTACACATGCGAAGCTTTTAACGATGCAGGAGAGAGCTTCAGCAGCTGTACATTAGTTGTCCTAGTACCCGGTGAACAACCCAAGAGCCCCGTGTTTAAAACATTCCCGCTCTCCGCGACAGTTGCCGAGGGAGAGTCTGCAACCTTTACCGCCGAAATGGAAGACGACCCTCTCCAAATTCACTGGCTCAAAGATGGCAAATTAATAAAAGAAAGCAGCGCAAAATATGCGTTCACCGCAGACGGTAAACGCTATACATTACAAATAGTTTCTTGTGACTCAAACGACATTGGTCAATATCAAGCAAAGGCTATTGGCAAAAAGGGAGAAACTTTTGTAGCCTTCTCATTGAACGTTATACCAACAGGTGAAATGTAATCTCCATATGGTCAGTGAACGAACGACTTGCTCTGCAAGAACTTTTGTTTATAGATGTTTTTTGTATAAATTATTTACGATATAAGTTGTTTATTTCTGTTATGTTAAAAAAAAAAAAAGAATAACAGCTACGGGTTTTTCTAAGAGTGTGGCAAGTCGAAGGTCATCCCAGCATCTTCGAATTATTTACCATCAATCAAAAGACCTTCCTCTTCCCTTCTTATTAAACTTTCAAACAGCTGAACGTAACAAAACGAAACCTTTATTTATTTATTATTTCTATGTTTCAAACGAAATTATCTATTTTAATACTAACGAAAGTGAAAAGTAAGAAAGTATCGTGTGAGGTGCTTCAGCCATATTTCATTGTTACATTACTATATATTTCAAAAATTCATAACTTATTTATGTTTCATAAATTGCATTATCGCTTTCGCACACACTATCAAAATGTATTATATAAATATAAAATAAAATATAAAATCATATATTGCCTTGTTTTCTTTTTCATTCCCATTATTTTTTATTGTCATTAGAAAAAATTGAACAGAAAATACATACACCACCCAGATAATTCATTAACAGTACATTGTTTGTTATAAATTACCTTCAAATAAAAGAATATGTATATTGATAGTTTTTTGTGTAGATAAATGCATCACACTAAACGATCCAATGTTGCCTCATTAATAATTCGACCAAGTAACATAATTAATTACCATCATAAAGCCACAACTTTTTATATTCATTTTTTTGTATATTTCAGATTACAAATAAGAACAAAGACGACATACGTATTATACAACAGCTAAATAAATCCAAATAATAATATTTTACAATTTCGTTTCGCATAAATTTAAAACATTAAGTATATTTATTTATTTTGTTTAAGGGCTTACATACACTCTTATATTTGATTGTACGTTTTTTAAACTTTACATTCTGAAAAATTTATTTATATGTAAATAAATACTTTTTTGAAAAAGTAAAATATTTTTAATTAGGGTCGTCTTCGAGTGACCAGTTTCATGAAATTTAAGAAAAAAATTGCCTGATTTTTCTTCTACAGAAGCTGTGAAAACCGTTTTTTTTTTTTAATTTTTTCAATTTCAATACAAAAATAATAAAATTGTTTACAAATTTCATAGCACAAGGTGTACGTAAAATCCTTTAAAAAAAGTGTATGCTATGAGAGAGAGATCGGTCCTTGTTATACACAAAAGGCATTACCAATTGTTATTATTATTGTTATGTTGTCTTCCTCTTGGTATAAATACTTGATCCTGCACAAATCCTCCTCCTCTTTGATTTTTATTCTGTAGCGGGTAAGGTTGCCTTCCAAGGGGTTCTGAATTACTGACAGGAAATGATGGACTTGAATTCAACGGGGTGTTATTGTTAACATTACTACCTCCTCGGTGTTTTTCAATTTGTTGAGCATTAACGAGCCAATAAGGCCGATTTTCTTCAGGCCACTGATTTAAACGGTTTACTAAATCAGCATCACCCTTTGCATCAACTGGTAAAGGTTGAACGGGGTTATTAGCACCGAAACGATTATCTAAAGGTACCGCAGGGGTTGTAGACGTGGCGTTATCGTCCTTAAACCTACTTGCTAAGTCAGGATAACGAATAGGGCGCTGTCCAGCATACATCGGACGTTGTGAGAAAACAGTTACAATTAAAGATGAAACCACAAGAACCAACGCATTCTGAAAACCGTTATCTTATTATATATGTGACCTCTAATAAGTAGCTATCAAAGTTTATAAATTAAAATGAAATCATCAATCGTAAATAAACATTCACATCTACTGATTTACAACTACAATGCTTTTTTTTACGATTAACAAGGAGATTTTGCAATCTAGCGAAGCAAAAAGACAATAAACTCATTTAAAACTATGCCAAATGGTGTAGTTACCAAAATAATTTTATTAATAAAAGTACTTTAAGAATTGTAAAAAAAGTGTTACACGACAATTTTTAATGTTAACATTACTCACGATCATAGTATGTATTATATGTACTTTATATGTGCATTGATAATTCCTTTTCAATTTTAAAAATATAATAAAAATTTACTCACCATTTTTTTAAATATTTAACGTAAAATTAGTTAAACACTAAAACCACCTTACTATGTAATGTAATAAATAGTATGAGTATTTATAGGTGTAAATACTTTAACAACTACTTCGTTGAATGAACTGACCCGGACGATACGACAATGTTCAAGTTCGAGATTTATAATGGACTGCTTCTTGTTGTTCTTATTTTTATTTACTGATCGTGAGCGTTGGAAAAGACGGGCAAAATCCAGTAGTACGTAAATAGTAATATGGGAATCCCTTACGGATTTCCATCCGAATTACATGAATGTACCTATACAAAGTGCATGTATTTTCTGTTCAACGACAAATTAAAAGTTATCCGCAGGTGTAAAACTTTATTCATCGTAAATTAAAAAAGTACTCAGACATGATACGAATAAATAATATAATGAACAATACACTCCAAAGCTGTTGTTGTACATATAAATACCCTATATGATTTCAAACTTTTCCTATAATTTTACATAAATTGGCATCAGGTAGTACAGTTCTTTCCAACCAATTTTACGTTTCGACCATTAAAGATAATTCTTTGTAAATTACGTTAACACATGAATAAATTGACGTCACGATCTTCGTTCTTCGATTACAGGTATATACTATATTAATAAAATTCTCCCACTAACCTTCAAACCTGTTTCCTGTATACTATGTATAATTTAATGTGTAATTTAAAATCGTTTATATGTTTCTTTTATGACTGATACAAGCTTGTTTATTATTTTAAAAAATTTGGGTCATCAAACTATTAATTGACTCAATTTTTAAAATAATATAAGCGACGGACTCAGCTTTTTACCATTCCTTGTTTAAAAAACAACAGGTTATGGAGATATATTCTAAACTAGTATATGTACCGTGTATACATCCATATGCATTTAGTAAAAAGTGGTTATTTTAATATTACAAATAGACACTCCAATTTTATTTATATTTATATTCAATTAATTTCCATTATTTTCAAATACTAATTTGAAAATAGATATACATAGGTACCTCTTTATTAAAAAGTGCGTACTTACTTAGTATTAATGTGTCTTCATATATTAAAATATTATCTACAATAATTAAGTATGTTTTCACATACCTACTATGTCAACAACAACAATGTCAAAGTTTAACTGTATTTAAGTTTCTTATCCATCGATACAAGTACATCGGTGAATTTCTATAAGTGTTGGAAAATTTCTTTATCATTTTCAAATATCAAAAATATTTTAAACTTATTACAATTACTATTAATTAGGTCGATAATTTTTTCCCAAATAAACTTCAAAAAAATAAACGTTTGAAGCACTGCATCGAGAATGTGAGTACCCCATTAAATTTTTAAATCTTTTGAGGCCGAAAATTAATTAATTCAACACTAATTAACTGCAATTCGCCTTAATGCTATCGTAGCATTGCTACGAGAAAGTATTTTAAATTGGATCTTGAGACAAACAGATTAGAAACCTACACGAACGATTCACAAATAACACGAGATGGCGCTAAAGTTCAACTGGTTCTTAAAATTCTTTTACGTTATGTCACGAGATGGCGATGTGTGTCTCTGACAAGAATATATACGAAGTTTAAAGAAAGAAAGAAACCTCCTAGTGAATTGTATGTGTCTGGTGGCGGTTCGTGAAAGCTCGTAGCTAGGTCGGTTGCGGAGGAACGAAGACACAGGTGTGTCGGTGTCGCGGTCATGCATTCCATAGCAATAGCAGAGCAATCTGTCAGGCAAAGGCTCGGCTCACGGAAGCCAAAACGAGTCCGTGGCTGACCTGTTTGCATTTACATCAGACGGTCATAACCGCTCCCGTGCCCCGAACATCTTCGGGGACAAAATAAACAGTGTCGTGTGTGTGTGTTATCAAGTGTGGGAAAGGTAGTGTTAGTGCGAGTCGATTTTGGTGCCTAAAATGGCATTAAATCAAGACGAATCGAGTAAACAGGTGGTGCGGGTAGACCAAGACTCGGAGACAGACCTGCAAGCGCTATTTGATAGCGTACTTAAACCGGATTCTAAAAGGCCATTGCAGGTGCCATGGAGCATGCGGAAGCTACCGGACTCTTTCTTCAACCCACCGTCCACGGGCTCCAAGTCTATCAATCATTCGCGTGAGAACTCTGTCGATTCCGCGTTCGGGTCATCTAGCGGGGGCGGTAGCACCACGACCGCTGCCGTCAACACGGTCCCCCTTCAAACTGCTCACCATCGAGCTCATAGTTCGCCTGCTTCTTTACAGCAAACTTACGCCGTTGGACAACAATCTGCTGCTACACACCACCACATCAAGCAACGTTCCTACGACGTAGCTAGCAAATCGGATGATACCACCCCTTTGCCTCCCGGTTGGGAACAAGCCCGCACCCCGGAGGGACAGGTATATTACCTCAAGTGAGTAGTACCAAGTACCTGCTCTTCTGTCTTCACCCGTCTCGTCCCCGACCCCTGTACCGCGGCGGCTGTGCGGCCTACAGCCGCCGCCGATGGTTTCTCAGATGAACAGAAACAGACATTTCTAATTCGGGAACGGTATTACCTGCATCAAGTCGGCCAACGTTTACGTTGTAATTTTGGTATCCAAACTGCGTTAAAAGGGCGACTGTCTACTTGTATACCTACATATTCAAAAAAAGAACATCTATCTCTATCTACTTACATATCTGCTACATAATATGTCTGCCGCTATTAATAACATCTATTTCTACTACCTACCAATGAATATTACATGAAATAACATTATATTATTTTTATTTAACGAATAAAACTATTTAAAACATTGAAAGTCTTTTCCGTTTTATCCACTCAAAACAAAGATCCAATTTTTGTCTTTAAAAACTTTTCCAATCTTTTTTCTAGCCAGTGTTATTAACAGCTGATTTAAAAAAAAATCGTAATTTTACTGGAAACATAACGCCTTTTATAAAATACTTTTAAAAGCTTTTAATTTAATTAACAGTACAAAAAAGAAAACAAGTAGGCAGTTTCCCCATAACTCTTTATTTTTTCACGTTCCTGAACTGGTTTGTAACGGTGTCTGTGTGTGTATTTTGAAACCACGTTCTGTTTTATATGAAATCCTATTGTACGTACTCTATACCAGACAAAATTTACCAAATTTTATATCCACATATGACATGTAGACGTTTGTTCCCATTATTTTCGATATTTAAACGTTAGTTATATTAAAACGCATTAAGTTCAACCTAACAAATTAATTTTCACTTTCAAACGCCTCTGTACGTTTGATGGCATTGCGTACCATTACGAAGGTCATTTTCTGTACTAATTAGTCCATACTAATCAATGCAAACAACTTCCGAAGTAAACCAACTGTAAAATCATTTATTTACAAACCAGATAGATGCCATAGCTTGATCCATCATTTCTCAAAATATTTAAAATCTATTGTTTAACCGATAATAACGTTGGGAATTATGGATCAAACAATCAAAATAGTAAATGCAATATTATAATCCTACCTTTCACAGTCCGATGGATGGATGATCTTGTAGCCTAGCCCGTTGTCCCTCCACTTAAAACTCCCTAGATTTCCTTATCACAGATCGCAGCACTTTTTAGTCATATAACACTACACACGCGCGAATTCTTCCGATACACTGAATACGAATTTATTAAAACATCTTCAAATATTCTATTCTTGCTTATCTGATTTGGAAATCGACCTCGAGCTGCAAAAAAAGCAAAAAAACTTTTTATCTATTCCTTAATATATAAAAAGAACGTTCTGAACAGTTTGTTTAACCTTTTTACAATGAATATTAAAATATAAAAATACATACAAAATAAAGTACTAATAATTAAGAAAAATTTAATTACCGCCGTAAATATAAAATAGCAATATCGCACGTGGCCGATATTCAACTAATCTAACTATTTACCTAACATAAGAAGATGAAAAAAGTATTGCAATGTCCGGGAACCGAACCCAGACCGCTAACGTGACAAGTGAGCATTAATTATAAATTAAATTAACTTAAATTTTACCTGCCTTAACGGCAACGTATAGGTGCAACTGATTTTTGTTTTGACCCCATGAATTGTTTTTTAGAAAATTTTTATCATTTTCATTATATACTATGTAAATGCTGAGTGATCATTGCAACATAATAATATATAACCGATTTTATGATAAATTAAGTACATATTAGTTCATAATTATTACAAATATATTATCAGTTTTCTAAATCCTACAAGGCATATATGAAATTGGTTCTTTATTCATTACAATATTACATTATGTAATAAACTGAACTTAACAAGACTGACTTAAATTATATGGTTTCCTGTGTCTTGTTATGAAGATGCATCATAAGCATTTTTGAGAGTATCTAACTGTATGTCAGTATAACGGTAAAAAGTGCAGTAAAGCTTTAAAAAATTTCTTCTGATGATCAGTGTAAACCTTTCAAAAATAAGTCGTAAATGTTTTTATTAGTAGAAAGTGTACGTTTTGTGAGCATAACAGACGATATTAATTAAAAAATATATAGATTATTGGAAGTTCGAGGACATTAAGAACAAAACTACAGAAAGCGTATTTAGCTGCACTTTTTAAAATCAATCTCATACAATATAACATTTTGGCGTGTTAAATTTTGCTTCCACAAGAAATTAGCTGACGAGACAGATATTTTTAGATTTTAAAACTCTAGGCGCCTCCGTCGGACATCGAACTCTCCAAGAAGCTAACAAAATAAAGAACCAATTTAAACTTAATAAAAGTGTTTATTAAAACATATATTGTGCTTTAAAAACTAACATTGTCTTTAAAAAATACTAGATACTTACCTATGCAGTAATCATTTACCTCACATGTGTTGTAGGTAAACAAGGACGACTCCAACGTCTGAAATAAAAAGAGAAAAGAGCTTTTAATAAATAATTAATTAAGCAATAACGAACACGAATTGGTTTACATACTAAGATTAGGTGTATTAATTAATTAATTATTTTTAATATTTGGAAAATCCTATATTGCCAATTATAAATTCTAATGGGTACTATCTACCTACTTAATATACAGTATGTTTGTTATAAATTATAATATTTAACATTCGGCTTAAAACCAGCTTCCATTGAGTTTGAAAGAGGCGGTTGTCCAGCTGATGGATATTTGTACTTTGAACTTTTATAGTATTACAAATCTGACATTGTACATTACGTATACATATATGTATGTTATGTTTAGTAGCAAGTATGAATTGAAAACAATCACACGATTCCTGACTAACTTGCCCTTACCAACGTTGCGTCTTTCAACGTACGACATAGGCGCCTTCAAGACTATTGCGTAGACTTGAAGATCGTATATAATTAGATAAATTTAAAGCACAAACATTTAAAAAAATGGTCCAAAGATAAATTGATAATTTTCAATGTTCCAAATAATTTATTTCCATTATTCACTAAATTACCGAAAAGGTAAAGCCAATCCTGTGATGCCAACAATTTTTTATTGTTTGTTCCAATTTTCTATTATTTTAAAATTATTACCTTGAAAAAAACCACAGTGACTGACATTCACTAGCGATATTCCATAAGAGAAAACAAAATTTTCGTAAATAAAGTATTAAAATGTTTAATTAATTACTTGCATATTTTGAATGCGTTGTACAGTTTTTTATTACGTGTTTCTCAATTATTAGCTCGAATTTGTTACGCAACAAGACTATTAAAATGTGTTCACAGCCTCTCTCTGCTCTTATCCACGCCCTTATTGGTTGATCAGGCACGTGATTTAATACGCGAACAAACGGGATTAATGTGGCTGCAATATTTTCAGCGAATCAGTTGATTTCTACTTTAATAAGTTCTTATTTTGCGTTGATTCACGTGAGTGAAAGTACCTACGAGTTTATTAAAATAAATAGCGGTTTATTTCTCTAATAAAACAAAAATTGTTCTTTATTTTGTGAAGATAAACGTTAAACAAAAAACTAACTGGGGAGTTAGTAAAAATGAAAAACGAGAATACACATACTCATTTTATTTTGTTATAATTATGGCAGCTAAATTTATTCTATTTTCCAATACAAATATATATATATTTACGGTTATTGTTTTGGCATGGGCATGTATGTATATATATATATACATACACATATATAAATCTATATACATAATATAATAATTCATGTCCTATCGTAAGTTGCGCATATTGATTTTTTTCTTACACTGTAGGTACGTAACTGCAGGAAATGTTCACTTTTTCCTAATGTTAACAATAATTTTAGACTCAATAATTGCTAAAGTCAATGTTAGTAAATATATGTTCTTATGTGCTTGTATGTATTTCTCAGAAATATGAGAGAAATTTTGCAGTTGTTTGTATTATACAGGCTATGACTCATTTTTCATTCACTACTTCGCCAACATAGATTTGTACGTATTCGTTTTTGTGCAAAAAATATACGCATAACGCAATGTTACTGCAGTATATTTATAATTAAAAAAAAAAACTAAAACAACAGAAATATAGTTGAAAAAAATATATTAGAAGCAAACAATTCACTTTTTTCTTTATGATTAAAAATTTAAGGGCTGCACAGTTGGGGTGTCCTAAAAACAATATAGGATTGTAAAGTCCTACTTTATCTATCTGAATATTTTTACTTCTATTTCAATGATTAAAGTTGGTTAGTGCCTAATTTATTAAATGATAAAATATTTTTACTAAATATTATATAAATTTAACGTATCTAGTAACGTTATTAATTAATTAATGTATATTATATACACATATATTTGCCAGAACTTTCACTTGATGATTTGTGGAAATAATTAATTTTAAAGTACGATTAAGTAATCATTTATTTAAAAGCGTTTACTGAACTTAATTTAACGGGACAAATTGAAGAATAAAATTTTATTTCATTATAGGTAATAACTTAATTGGAATTTGATAGTTTCAATGTTTATTGTTGAAGATGAAATATATCGTAGAAATAATTATTTTCAGAAATTTATTAAACATTGTCGTTTCATCGTTTATATATTACCTACATAACTTTTGTTGAAAGGGGGAAATGAAAAAGTTATTAAAAACTTATTTTCTTTAAATTATTATTAACTGCGCTGCAAGAGATAATCAATCTTATTTTGAATTCTAGTACTGCCCATGCCAAACACAACATTATTACCTGTCTCAAGGCTTATTCACATTTAAACTGTCATTTTTTTTTACAAAATGGGACCTACCTACCTCATTAGATCAAATTTATTTTTTTAACGTTAAAATAGAAACCGTCAATTTAATTTTCTAAATTACTACCTTTGAGTAATTTCTTTTTTATGTGCAATGAGTTGCTTACCATAAAAGTATTATAATAATTACTACGAATGCTTCCCTATCTACCTTCCATTGAATATCTGATTAATTTTTGTAGGCTTCCATATAAAAATGATAAATAAACAATAACACGAAGTAAGTGTTGTTTTTAATAAACCAGATTGATAATACGATCATGTACTAGAACAGAAAATATAAATATAAAGTAACTTGAGAATTATTATCAGTAATGGTAATCGGTTATAAAGTTTATAACTAACTGAATGTTATGTGAATGTACTTATAAGCAACTTTTGTCTTTTAATTTTACCGATTTTAAATTGTACTTTCGTAACTTAAAAAAAAATATTTCGTAATTTCTCCTTCATGTTGTTTTGTTATACCTAAACTGCTTAACAATTTTGATTTGATGGTGAAAGTATATTTGAAGGTAGGGCAACTTTGAAATACAGATATCTATGCATAAATTAATTTCAATTTTTCAAAGCGATTTTAGTCTATTGTATGAAAAGGTATATGTACCTACAAGACAAGTCATAAATTACTTTTATGAGTAGATAAAGTCAGTATCCAAGCAGTAAAACGGTCTTAATTGATTTTGATTATTGTATTCAATTACAATAATACAACACTAACTGACTAATAGATATGTATATATATAGAAGTCCTGTAAGAAAAGAAATTAATAAGTACAGTAATAGGCTTTAATAGTGGTGTTTTTGTATTGCTGCCGTACATAATGTACGGTACCATGCATTTCATGACAGATAATAAAAGACAATTCAATATGTGTAACGAACGTCGTAGGCTATTTCACTGTACAAAACAACAAATTTTTGGGTACTTTTTTTTTTAATAAATAAATAATTATTGTATTTAGCATTTTGTTTCCAATTATTGCTTATTTCCCTAGTTTATACCAACTAGTTAAACACTAAAATATAAAGTAATGCAAATATATGTGTTTTATTCGTCTTAACAGAAACTAAACAAACTACCTAATGAGTTTTTACATAGGTAGACTTGATTCTATTAATTTTATAAATAGTTCGGACCTATTTTAAGAAACGTAGTATGTATACATTTTCCTCAACGTGTTACAACACAAAGTGTTGTCTTGAATAGAAAGACGAACATTTTGTTAAGAAATATTGTAATTGTTAAGTTTTTTCTTATCTCGAAACTGCCGTGCCTGTCTGTGATATGTAGGAAATTATTATCAATCAAAATATAAACAGTTACCAGAGATAAAAGAACGACTCATTTTATTTATGTACATGCACATATAATAAAAGGCAAATGCTCAAAGCAGGACAAATTATTTATAACAATAATAACAACCTAATTTTGAGACTCACTAAATTACAAAGTTAATGTGATATTAATGAATAAGGAAAAAATTGTTACACCTGTCACGCCCTCGCGATAAAATCGTTGTTTTGAGATGGTGTAGGGTGTAAAAATAGTACATATTATTAAAGTATAAAAACATTAATTTGAACAGCACGATTGTCTAAATAAAAAAATAAATAATTAACAACCACATTAATTTAAACAGCACGATTGTATAGATAAAATTATTAATTATTTGTATTATTTATTATTTTATCTATACTATCGTGCTGTTTATATTAATACTTATATACTATAATAATATGTACCATTTTCACACCCCGTATAAAACAACGATTTCGTTACTCAAAAAACATACCTTGAGAACGACTTACGCTTAGAGGCAAAACGTCAGTATCGTTTTTTTAAGAAATAAACTCTTACCCCTATAATAGCTTTGATTCTGCCCACCCTTATCTTTTAATTTGTAACCGTATAAAACTTTAATGTGTTCTTGAAACTACTTAATTATAAACAATCTTGGTAAAACGTTTAAATAGATTAATTTGTATGTGCATTGTCGTTCCAAATTAGAAAACGTTAATTTTTCCTATTAATTTTCGATAATTAAGATTAGAAAATTACGCGTAATTTAAAAATGACCTTGTTTTTTAATTTTTAAGTGGTGCTCTAAAATGAAAACTTCAAACTTTGGTTTAGCCAAACTATATTTATTTAATTTCTAATCTAATGAGAGCCATTTTTTTTCAAAATGTTTTTTTAATTAGCCAATGTTTTATTATATTGTATTTCGTTACTGAATTTTGCTTTAACGAATTATTGAAAAATTATAATAAGCTTTATTTATTTGTATATTTTTCTAACAAACCTTGAACTTTATTCGTTGTTTTTTTAAATTAATAACCGATAAATCTGCGAAATAACTCAATTTAAAATTAAATTGAAAATTTCTTATAAATTCCTCCGTTGCCCCTTTTGAAGAATATCGATTTGTGTATAGTTTAGGACATTCCATGTAAAGAACAATAGTATGAGTCACAGGGAAAAATCGTTGCACCTTACTGTGATTTCTGTTTTGATTTCCCAATATGTACCTTCGTAGTAATTTATTCGGGAAATTTTCGATAATTTGTTAAAATACTAGTATAATATAACCCCCAATATTCGCATATTTCTATAAAAATAACAAAATTATCTATTTTTTATAGTCATATAACTCGCACAACAACTTGGGAGGATCCTAGAAAATCATTAGCAGCTCAGGTGGCATCTCAGCAACACCAAAGTGCGGAACAACTACTTACATCTCATCAAGTTTCACCCACACAATCACAAAGTATGTTTTTTAACAGTTAATTAATTATAAAATTGATAAATTACAGTTAATTTTAAACTAGAAACGTAAAAATTAAATTTCCAACTTCGCATTTTAATTTTTTGTACTGTCTGTAATAATTTTTTTAATTATTTTTAGCAAAAACAAGTACAGAAGTTGATTTGGGGCCTTTGCCTGATGGATGGGAGCAAGCTCAAACTCCAGAGGGAGAAATTTACTTTATTAACCATCAAACTAGGACTACATCGTGGTTTGATCCTAGGATACGTAAGTTGTACTCATTTTTTTCTAGTTTATAAAAAAGTTTGTACACATATATATATTCAGAAAAGTATTTTAACTACACAGTTTTGTTAATCAAACTGTGTTAATTTTAATATTAATTACTAAAACATATTTACGGCGAATAGTAAATTACTTAGTCTTTATTTATTTTTTTACGAAGTAATGTGGCTTTGTATGTAGGTATTCAAATTAGTATTTATATTTGCAAATAAGTAAATCATGTATGATAATACGTTATTAAATTTAGCTCAACATCTACAAAGAACCCCTGGTATAGTTCAACCTCAATGGCATGCCACTAACTCGTTGTCCCCTCAATCGTCACCGGCTAAACAACAGCAATTGCGTTTACAATTATTACAACTAGAACGAGAACGTCTTAAACAACGGCAACAAGAGATCAGACGTCAACAAGAATTAATGCTAAGGGGTAGCAATACGGAGCTACCTATGGATCCCTTTTTATCTAGCTTGACTGACCATTCTCGTCAAGAATCGGCTGATAGTGGTCTAGGTAATCTTTAAAAATGTCCATTTTCGTTCGTTAACTTAATCTCTCAACTGTAATTAAAAACTTGTTTTATATTCTTACATGAAAGCCTAATTTAATTTACTTTGCTTTGCAAATTGTCATGTCTCACGTTATGACAGGGCGATGAAAATGATATGTGTTGCATAATTTTGTGATAACTGGAATGTTTTTATGGCATTTATTAATTTCTTATCGTGGTCTTGTGATTTTAATTTAATTTACTTATTATATTAAGTATAACATAACAACCACCCTGTATATGTCAGGTTTTTCAGGAGATAAAAATATGGTTCTGTTTTTTAAAATAATGTCTGTGCACAGTATTTCGGGTATGGAGATTTCTAATTTGATATTATTTCTAAACATTCGCGATGTAATTTGGACAAATTGAATGAAGGGATGATATAAGGAAGCTGAAGGATGATATTTGTTTGTTTGTTCAGGTATGGGAACATCATATTCAATGCCACATACTCCGGAAGATTTTTTAGCTAATATGGATGATAACATGGAGGTTGGGAGTGAAACGCATAATTTAGATACTCCAGATATTTCTTCGTTAAGTGATAACATAGATTCGACAGATTTAGTGCCTTCTCTACAACTGGGCGAAGAATTCCCTAGCGTTATTTTGGACGATGTACAGAGTCTTATAAATCCGGCAACAACAAGGTCGGACAACGGTCTAATTTGGTTGTAATGCCAGTCAATGTGTGCCTGGTTGTTCTATTCGAATCCATCAAATTTATCAGAGTACAGTTTACAGTATTTCGGTTCTAAATTTTAGTCGAAAATATTGTTTTTGAAAGTTAATCTTTTCTTTACGTAATTGTTTTAATCCAGTGTTAGAACTCTCCACATCAGCTGAAGTACTGTTTTCTGTGAACTGTTTTTCTTAATTGGTTTTTGCAATAAATCGTTTTATATACGCTTTTGAACGGCAATAATTAGTATCTGTATACAATTAAGAAGTTACGATACCGTTAAATTTGATTATAACAAGTTTTTTATTTGACATAATATAAAATTGTTATTTTACTGTTTGGTAGATTTACATATTTTATACATATCTAGTTTTTGATTATACAATTTAAGCTTGTGGTGAACGTGTAAGGCCTAAAGTAAATTACTAAATTTTATCAGTTCAATCAACCGCCTTATGATATACATATTAAAGTACAATGTCAACTTTTTATAAATACTTATTAACTCGCAAATCATTGTAAATTTGAATGAAATGTGTAGAGAATTCTAAACAAAACAGCAGCTGCCTAAAAAAGATATACAAATACAGGATTTATCGTTTCACGTGGATCAAATAAGTTTTATATTTGTTATTATAGTTAAATATAAAATTTAATGGATTAAAAATTGTTATAATTTGTTTACTTCTAATTCAAACAATGTAAAATTAATTCTCAGTTTAAATCTGACGTGAAGTACATATGACACCCTGTAGACAGTAAACTACATGTATCTTATTATCTTTATAGTTAATATGTAGAGTATTATGTTTAAATTGATAGGTAGGTATGTGTTATGGCATACTTTGACCAACAATTGTGTTTTTTATTTGTTATAATCACCCTTCCCGTTTGTTGAGGAAGGGCTGAGTTGTAACTTTTAAGACTTATTATTGACAATTCTTGTTAACATCAGGTGTTAACAGTTTTGTATCAATTGTCGATGTGCTCATATACTAAACAAATCCATCCATTTGGTGCCTTTAATGACTTATAATAATACTATTTGTAAATACTGATAATGATTATCTGCAATCTTAGATATAACAATTCTTATTATACAGTATACACTCATTTAAACTAACATATAGCAGTGCCTTTCACTTAAATTTATATTTGAGATATAGTAATGTTTGCCTTTAGAAGTCGTTGGTATAACACTCAAGTCAGGTTGATGAGTTTTATACGTATAAAAAATTTATTACCTATTTTTCGTCACAATTTTTTACAAACCATGTGATGATATTTTAAAAACAAATGGTGTTGGTACATTATTCATTTTATATTTTTACATATCAGTTTGTATTAATGTTTTAATTAATCTTATGTTGATGTATGTAGGTATATTTAGACTTTTAAAAATCATACTAGTATGAAAACAATGATGTTTAAACAAACCGTTTTTATTTGCACGTTATTTGTGTTTGTAGACGAAGTCTTTAAAACATGCTGGTATGTATTCGTCTACCGTGTCAGTTTTTCTATTGAATAGTAGGTAATTGCAATAATTTTCTTGTTAAATAGGTAAACATACATATAAATAGTTTATGTAATTTTAATCATTGTGCAGTATGTAGATTATAAAAATTAGCCAACAGAATTGTTTTCTCTACTATTAGCATTTTCTGTAAATAAAATAATTTTTCTGCATTTGTTTTACTTTTTATCCTTCATTAACTATTTTTAAGAATAACAAAATACAGTCCTAAAGCTATACTTACAAAGTTACATATTAGTAGCTTTCTTAGAAACACAAATTTACTATCACTATTTATAAATATTTCTTATTTGAATTATTAAAACTATTACTTTTAAAACAAAGACGAAATTAATTAATTACATGATAGTTTAAAATTTGTTGTATCGTGCGCCATCATTTGGTTTTGTAGAGAATTAAAGTAATGCTAATACATTTATCTACGATTCAAATTTAGAAACCATAGATATAAAAAAGACAATTTATTTGTTGTTCATAAATTTATGGTTAAGCTTAACTTTGGTTCAACTCCTGATGAATTATTAGTGCTCTTTTTCTTAATTTATTATTCATAAAAGCTGATTTCTTTAAAATTTAAAGCTTATTTTAATCTGTAATTTGTTGAAATCCAATAAATATAATCGGAGAAAAGAACTATTTAAGGTAGTTCTTTCAGTTGTCAAACTTCAGATGAGACAACTGATTTGTATCTGCTGCTGCTATTATTATTTGCATAAGTAAATTTTGCTAAAAGTGGTGATGAAATTTAAGAGTTAATCTCTTAAAATAAAGCAATAACCGAAAGTTAAAAGATGAGTGTTATTTTATTTTCATCAAGCAATTAATGACTATTATTTCAAAGACATGTCTTCCAAAAGGTAAGTCTTTATTTCACTACACATATCTGAAAGTTTTTTTGCTATTATAACTAAAATGAGTGTAAACAAACAAGCTACGTTTTTAATTGCTCATTAAAAATATTAAAATCAGGTACAGGCTAATAAATTCCATTAGACAGTACCAGCAAAATTTATTATCAGTAAATCACTTAAGATGAATTCTAGTGAACTTAAGAAGTTATCAGAAGAAAGTTTGACAAGGCAACCTGAAGAAGTATTCGATATAATTTGTAAATTAGGAGAAGGGTCTTATGGAAGTGTCTATAAAGCTCTTCACAAAGAATCTGGCCAAGTATTGGCCATTAAGCAAGTACCTGTTGACACAGATCTGCAAGAAATAATAAAAGAAATCTCAATTATGCAGCAATGTGACAGTCCGTATGTTGTTAAATATTATGGAAGTTATTTTAAAAATACAGATCTATGGATTGTTATGGAATATTGTGGTGCAGGTTCTGTTTCTGATATTATGCGCTTAAGAAAAAAGACATTGACCGAAGATGAGATTGCTACAATTTTGTCAGATACATTGAAAGGATTAGAATACTTACATCTAAGAAGAAAGATTCACAGAGATATCAAAGCAGGAAATATATTATTAAATTCTGAGGGACATGCCAAGTTGGCTGATTTTGGTGTGGCAGGACAGTTAACTGACACTATGGCAAAAAGGAATACAGTGATAGGTATTTCTTAAAAACAAACACTAAAATTTGTTACAATGTAGGTATATTTAAACAATACCTTTTAAGGAACACCATTTTGGATGGCTCCAGAAGTTATTCAAGAGATAGGCTATGATTGTGTGGCTGATATTTGGAGCCTGGGCATAACTGCTTTAGAAATGGCAGAAGGTAAACCACCATATGGAGATATTCATCCTATGAGAGCTATATTTATGATTCCTACAAAACCTCCACCTTCCTTTAGAGAACCTGACCAATGGAGTTCAGAGTTTATAGACTTTGTTAGTGTATGTCTTGTAAAGAACCCTGAAGAACGTGCCACAGCTTCTGATTTACTTCAACATGTATTTATAGGTATGATAATGAATCATGAAAGGGTTATTTTTATTAAATTATGAAACTTTAAAGGTAATGCTAAACCCTCAAGTATCCTTCAACAAATGATAGCAGAAGCACATGATATTAGAGAGAATCAAAGTTATAGGAATATAGTGCACACAAATTGTGCAGGTGCTAATAAGAATGTTCAAGAAGAATCTGTAAGAATATTGTTAGTGATTGAGTGGGCTTTTATTATAAATGGTATATTTGTAGGATGATGATGTAGCAGTAAATAACCAAACGATGGTGCAATGTGAAGATGAAGGTACCTTAGTACCAGGTAGGGGAGGCACTTTAGCTCCAATGTCTCAAAGTGGGACATTAGTAGAACTACAATCAGAACTAGGAACAATGGTAATCAATAGTGACGTAGATGAACAAACTATGAAAAGTAAGTTGTTATTGTGCTCTTTACACAAAAATTACATATTTACTCCCAACAGGACATGATACAGGATCTACAGAAGGTGGGAAGAAATACAGACCTCTATTTTTAGACCATTTTGATAAAAAGGAAGCAGAAATTAAGGTACATGTTCTACTTTGGAAAAGTTAAATTTATAAATTATTTAATTACATAGCAGGGAAATGGACTAGCAACACCAACTACACTTGACGGTCCAGACATCCATCCTGAAGAACAACATCGCTTTCAGAGTCATTTTCATTTACAAATGAATCCCATACAAGCACCCCCTATTGAGCAACCTGATGTCAAACCAAATATTCAAAGGCCTTTCCCTGATGGAGATTTCGAATTTGTACGTGTTACAACATAATAACGATAAATAATAAAATTTGTTTTTTTTTAGCTAAAGTTTTTAAGCTATGAAGAATTACAACAAAGAATGGCAACTTTAGATGCCGAAATGGAGAGAGAAATAGACGAACTGAGGAGAAGATATCAAACAAAAAGACAACCAATCTTAGATGCCATGGATACAAAACGTAAACGACAACAAAATTTTTAAAAAACTAATATTGTCATGACAAAAAGTTTTAACAGTTGTATGGTGCTCAAAAAAAATTTTTTCTATTGTTTTTAATTTACTATCCTTGCCATTCTTTTATTACGTTTTCGCTTCATTTATTATACGTAAACAGTATTAGATTTAAGAATCTATAACATAAAAAAATGGAACATCAAATTAGGATCTGATAGAAAATAATAATAGCAGATAAATTAAATTAAATTGCATCTAACAATTTTAATCTACAAAAAAGACATTTGGTTTTGGCCAGTCAGGGAGTGACATGTGTTCCTATTTGTACTTAAAAATGTCATTACAGTTTAGTTACAATGTTTCGAAGGCAATGCATATTTTACAAAAAATGTAAGATATAAAATAACATTTAAATGTATTTATATTTATATATGAATTCTGTCAAGTCATTCTTCTTTTAGTCATATTTTAATTACTTCTCAAAATATATTTATTTAGTGTTTTGTTATTAATTGTATAAAAGTAATAATTTAATTGATTAATCGTTGTTTTCAGAGGTACCAAAAATTATTTACCGCTTAATAAATAATACTTGTAAGATCCGCCTTAGTTAGCATTTCAAAAATTTCCCAAAAGTTATTTTGGAAAATCAGGGTTTCTGTAACTTTCTGTAAAGGTATTTTATTAGTCAGCAGATTGTAGTTCTGGATTTTTTCTAAATTTTCTAACATTATGTAATTATGTACAGTCCCTTTTGAAAAACAATTAAATAAGAACTGTAATCAGTACTGTGAAGTACACTTGCTGTGCCTTTTGTAATATAGGAAGTAGGTTAATTAGTAGTGTATTCAATATTTTTTGAAAATCCAAATAAAAATTAGAAAATATCTTTTGTTTTATTAAAGTAACGAATTTGTCATTTCAATTTAAGTTTTAATTTGATACATATTCGACTTAAAACGTAATTTGATAGATAATTGAAAATTTTTAAATATTACTTTTTTAGTATACAAATTATTTCAACTCCAATACATAGAATGGTAGTTTCAAAAATTCAATCTTTTTAGTTAATTACATTTAAAAGAGCTTATTATAGGTATGTAATACATCGTACATTTCAGTATATGAAATTACGAACACTAACTTTCATTTATATATTCCATGGAATCCGAAGGGAAAGAGGAAATCGGCCCATCTCTAATTCTCAAAAACATTAACAATTTCCTTTATTTTATTAACAGTATATCATCACATTGTAAAACTATCTCAAACTTTAAGTCGTTGAGTGAAACCCGAGTTAATGTTTTTTATTAAATACTGCAACAAAAACGATTAAATAAAACGTATAATCCTTGCTTTATACCTACATACGTAACTTAACTTTTGGAAACAAAACATTACTTATACAAGTTGCCGAGAAACTTTTAGAAAACGCCTTCAACATAGACATGCTCTACAGAGTGTTATTAAATAAAGTTATATAAGCAGATTACAAATATTCAACGTCTTATTAAAAGCTTTAGTTTATATATATATATATAAACAGTGTATCGGGCAAAATGATAATATATTATATATAGATGGGTAATATTTTTTAAAAAAATTATAACGCTGCTGTCCGCATATGAACGAGCTCCCATACGACTTGACGCCATTTATTAAGTATTTAAATTGAGATTAAAACAATTTTAAACAATAAAATAATATGTTTACTTATGTTAGACTTACCATTTCCTCAAATAGAGGTTGAGAGGAATAGTTTCGGACGTTTGAACATTTAGATAATACACTATTTAAATCAAAACCGTTTATACAAAAATTCGGCACGACCACTATACACTGATAATACTCCACAAAAGTAAAGATGCCGGAAGTCGTAATAGACAGCTTCTTAGAATTGCCCTCTTATTGGTTAATTTTTAAAACCTATCGCGACATAGATAAAAATAATGACTTAGAGTGGCGATCTGATACATTTATCAATTGGTTAAATTAATCATAGAACAATATATACACTTTTTTTTTAATATGAGTAAAAATTCAATTTCATAGTTTTTAATCATTAAGCATCCCACAATTAAAAATAATGATCCTCTATGTATATTCCGTGGGTTATAATTAATAATAATTGAAATGACTAAAAATTTAATAACAAGATAACAAATTATTAAGTTGTACCTAAATAAACTAAATTTCAAAAGTGAAACTACTTTCGACCGGTTTTTCGGACACAGTAAATGTTTTTTATGGTTTTAAATCATTTATAATAATTCTAGGTATACGACAATAACAAATCACATCAGTTCACATACACAGAGTGGTCTCTTAAAAGAAGTCGAAAAAGTTTTTTTCATTTGTTTTCGTTCCATTTTAGCCTTTATTACGTAATGTAATAATTATTTTTAATACGTTAAAAAATAATTTAAATGATTTGTAATATAGTTTTAAAGGGTTGATATTATAAAAATAAAGTAACAGAGCATTATGTAGTTATACTATTTTATTAATCAACAAAAAACTGCATAAACTATAAATATCGTTCCTAAAAAATATTATTGCTTTATAAAAGTAAATAGGTAAACACATAAAATTCACGGCAAAAATACACAAGAATCTATACGAAATTTAAATTGTAGACATTCTGTAAATATAGCCATAATACATAAACTACAGGTGTAGGTGAATGTATACAAGACAGGGCCATGTGGTCTTGTAAACTTAAAATAGATTTAATATATACAATTTGAGGAAATATCTACAAATTAAATGACTTCAAGGGTACACTTCCAGGTTGTAAAGAATATTAACATCCCGTTAAAGAGTTTGTTCTTGTTTCAGTTCTAAAGCCCACACGTGCTGAGGCCAACCTGTCCTCCCTTTAGCCCTACGGGTACCGCAATCCTCCTGTGTACAAAAAATTAACCCCATCTTAAATGCTTTCAGTAGTCAATATCTCTCTACTAATTAACTCTTCATCTTTGACTTTCTATAACGTTTGTTTTCTAAATAGTTCTAAATTATTTTTTTAATACAAGGTAACCACTTGGGTATTAGCACACCCTCGTTGATTTATCTTTCTTACACAAATTTTTACTTTAACGTAATATTTTTCAATAAACGAATAAATAAGTAACTGAGAAATATTTAAATTTCAAAAATTAACTATGATCCATTATTTAAAAATATATGCTGTAAAACGGCATCAAAGGAGACAAAATATAAAAAAAAATTGTTAGCTTTAATATTTCGCATCGCATTTCTAAACTTTTTTTTATAATTATTTACGTAATTGTGTAAATGCATTGCAATGTATCTCAGTGCAATTCAATTTAATATTAATTTATGAAGGGTGAATTAAGGGGTGGTAATTGCATTATTTGGCTCAATTATGGTACATTAAGGGTGCAGACCTTTGTACTAACTGTCACACAGATATAATTGGAAAGAAATAGTCTCCACCTCTAATCAAATTATATGGATAATGGTACGATTGACTTCTATAAACCTTCGGCTGAAATATTTTGTCAGAGAGGGTGGAAAAAAAGTACAGTAAGTGGTGTTTACGTTAGATACCGGATACGGTGTATACGGAAGCCCTTTTGGCAGTGTTTATAAAATTAAACAGATTTTATTTTTGAAAGATACGATAAGGCCTTCATATATGTAACACAAAATCTACGTTAAACAAATCTTTATTCAATGAAAGGCTGAGAGTATTCAAAAATTTTTATGAAACAGCTTGAAAATTGACTTACTGATATGTGACTACTTTCTGGAGAAGGTTGGCTATTAGAACAGTCTTTTAATGATGTAGATCCTGCAGATCTTCTCGCAGAATTTCCCAGTTCAGCTTTGAATCCCCCAGCAGGATCATCCGTCTCCAAAACTCCAGTCAAATAAGATATATATGAAGTGGCTAGTCTTAAAGTCTTGATCTGATTAAAAATAATGATACAAAAATAAATAAAACAATTAGCATTGTAAAAAAACTTACTTTTGATAATTTTGTGTCTGCTGGGACATTGGGGATGCAATCTCGAAGGGCAGCGTATGAATTGTTAATAGATTGCGTTCTACGTCTTTCTTTTTTATTAGCAGTACTTCGTCTTTTTACAACCCTAACAAATGGGGGCCCCAAGTGCACCCCTGAATCTGCTTCAGAATGAATAGGTCCTAAACTGTACCCTACAAATTTTAAAGGGGGGTGGTAATAACACTTCCAAAGAAATATTTCGAAACTTTTGTATAACACCTAATTAGTAGTACAGTATAAATATTAAATAAATAAATAAATAAATAAATAAATAAAAGCAACATGGGTGGTACTTGATATTGGTGTCATTTTACACGATTTAATATTTTTTAAGATAAACGAAAAATGATACATGTCATTTGCGATAGCTAATAAAGCGTATCGCATAAAAAAATTATACCTGATCTATATTGTGAATGTTTCCCTTCATCAGGGGAAAATGATAACGTGGCGTACATTTGATAAGGACTTCCCCCAGAAGCTTGACTTTTTATTCCTGAAGAAGGAGAATCAGACCTTGGACTTGAAGACCAAAAATTTGATTCTTCACTATGACATAATGCGCTCGTTTCTGAAAAACACTCGTATTATCAATCCCAAACTAGAATTTAATTATTTTTTAAATTTTATCTATTAATAAATTACAGGCACCATATATAGACATAAGCTAGATTTTACTGTAACATTTTAGTTGGCCAAAAGGTATTTTAAATAATTTAGATAAAATAAGACAATATTAAAATCATTTGACGTAATATTTCGAAAAATATTTATCTATATGAAATATTAATTCCTTTATCTAAAATAATTTACTGTGTAGTTATTTTAGATTTTTGGTACAACGATTTTTTTTTAATGGGTTTGTAAACTGCCTATTTTATTATCACATTAAACAGTTCGATTGAGCAAAATGCGAGTTTACAGTGTTTATAATATTAATCGAGTTCATACGGTAGTCCATTCTGAGGTTCATTATACATTTTTAGTTTATTTTAAAAGGCTTTGTTTATTTATCTTGTGCACTGATGAAAAGTTCATTCTTCCTCAAATAAGTAGGTTTCTTAAAAACCTGCAACATGACTTCTTTTGTACCGTAGGCCATCGCAATAACACGCATTGTGTTTTAGGAAAACATTTGTTAAACAAATGCAACCACTTTTTATTGCATAGTTTGATATTGAAAAAGGGAAACCGTAAAAAGTCAAAATAATAAACATAAGAAAGATCATGCCAACATATGCTTTAAATATCTTCTTTTTTTTGTTGTTATTTCAGAGAAAGTTATTAAAAATATATTTATATTTTTCTATATATCTTTTGTTTGTAATACCTATTAATAAATTGCAACATAAAGTATAAAAAAAATTAAAATACGTATTAAACACATTAGTCAAATAACTATCTACGTAATTGAATAAATTGAGGGGAACAGATAAGGTTTTTTTAATAAAATAAAAAGAAAAATATTCCCTGTTGGTGTACTTTGTTATGTATGTATATTATAAAAATAATTATCACCCTATACTACCTACATTACATTCTCACTGACTACTGACTTTCCTTTTTTGATGCACACAAAACAATCATTATAAAAAGTTAGGAATCTAAATGTAATTTTATGAAAAACACAGGATAACAATTTTAACAAATATAATAGTAGTTTTAGTTTAAGAACAAAATTGTAGATTTTGTTTATTCTTACAACAAATAACATTAAATCGTTAAAAGAAGTTACTTTTGAGTATATGATATATGCTATTCTAATAAATTAAACACATCAGTCAAATAACTACCTACGTAATTGAATAAATTGAGGGGAACAGATAAGGTTTTTTTAATAAAATAAAAAGAAAAATATTCCCTGTTGGTATACTTTGTTATGTATGTATATTATAAAAATAATTATCACCCTATACTACCTACATTACATTCTCACTGACTACTGACTTTCCTTTTTTGATGCACACAAAACAATCATTATAAAAAGTTAGGAATCTAAATGTAATTTTATGAAAAACACAGGATAACAATTTTAACAAATATAATAGTAGTTTTAGTTTAAGAACAAAATTGTACATTTTGTTTATTCTTACAACAAATAACATTAAATCATTAAAAGAAGTTACTTTTGAGTATATAATATATGCTATTCTAATAAATTAAACACATCAGTCAAATAACTACCTACGTAATTGAATAAATTGAGGGGAACAGATAAGGTTTTTTTAATAAAATAAAAAGAAAAATATTCCCTGTTGGCATACTTTGTTATGTATGTATATTATAAAAATAATTATCACCCTATACTACCTACATTACATTCTCACTGACTACTGACTTTCCTTTTTTGATGCACACAAAACAATCATTATAAAAAGTTAGGAATCTAAATGTAATTTTATGAAAAACACAGGATAACAATTTTAACAAATATAATAGTAGTTTTAGTTTAAGAACAAAATTGTAGATTTTGTTTATTCTTACAACAAATAACATTAAATCGTTAAAAGAAGTTACTTTTGAGTATATGATATATGCTATTCTAATAAATTAAACACATCAGTCAAATAACTACCTACGTAATTGAATAAATTGAGGGGAACAGATAAGGTTTTTTTAATAAAATAAAAAGAAAAATATTCCCTGTTGGTATACTTTGTTATGTATGTATATTATAAAAATAATTATCACCCTATACTACCTACATTACATTCTCACTGACTACTGACTTTCCTTTTTTGATGCACACAAAACAATCATTATAAAAAGTTAGGAATCTAAATGTAATTTTATGAAAAACACAGGATAACAATTTTAACAAATATAATAGTAATTTTAGTTTAAGAACAAAATTGTAGATTTTGTTTATTCTTACAACAAATAACATTAAATCATTAAAAGAAGTTACTTTTGAGTATATGATATATACTATTCTAATAAATATAAATAAAATAGTAGAAGTATCTGTCTGTAATATCGAAATAACTGTATTTTTTTAACTTCGTACGGTTATTTATATTAAGAGACAAACGACCCTTAAAAACAAATTGTTGGTTTATCTGTATATCTGTCTGTAAGGGGTAAACTCCGAAATTTCCGAACCGATTTCGATGGGACTTTTATAGAGATAAATAGAGGGTTGTTAAGAGTAATCTAGGCTACTTTTCTGTTACATTCAGGTGAAGTCACAGGGTAAAAAGTAATTGCAAATATATATATATATATACCAATATTTATATTTATAGAAAAATAAACTTGATACTTCCACCAAAATTAATAGAAACAATAACATTTATTGGAATTGTTGTTGTTTTATATCGGAACAAGATGAGACGTTAAAAAATAGAATTAGGTAAAAGGTAAAAAGTAATTTGTACCTGTTATGTAGGGGTTGCCATAAACGTTTTGTGAATTTCCATACGTGTAATGATATACATCCTGAACGTTGTTAGGAGATCCTGCAAATGCCATAACAGTCGCAAAAACACACAAAAACTTTCTTTGTCTGTAGACAAAATCGAGAAAATCGTTTTCGAAAATTAATTTTACACTAATAAACTTTTGGATCGCTTCGGTGTTTAAAGTCTACTGAATTTTTCGGAATTGCTGTTTTGGTGAAACGTTTGCGTGGGTGGAGCTTCCATCTAAGCTCTTCAAAGCCATTGCTTGAAAAACACATTTAGGTGGACCTTATTTTAGTCCACCCCATCGTAATGAAAATCAATTGTATCTGATACGACGATATTTTAGAGTCAGCCACTAATTACTAATGAGATCAGTCGTTTAGACTAAATACTGACTCACTATAGTGTTGTAACAGCTTATAAACTGTTATTTTATGCTCTTTTTATTCCTATAAGTTAATGTTATTCGGTTTCGAAAAATGAAACTATTAGTTGCTTTTAAAGCTAATGTTTTCAAATAACATTGAAGATATTATTTAATTGTTAAATAAATCTTTTTTGTTTGGCTAAACTAATTATTTAGGTATCTAATTTTTAAAAAAAAATTTTAGTTAACTTGCTTTGTTGTCAGTCGGTTATCTTTCTGTGTTCCATAAATTTTGCAAATCAATTTTAAATCAGTTCCCGTTTTACACTCTTTTAATTTTTACCGTTACAAATTCGCTAAGATGACCACCCCCAAATTTTTTATTTTTTAGTACCTATCTCATAAATAAAAATATGTTTTACACCTTTTGATTAAAGGCCTTTTTGTATATAATTTATTTCAATAAATACCTACTATATTATTAAAGACACATATGTAATTATGTAAATTACAAATTAAATAAAAATGTCCGAAATACGTAAACAATTTTAAGTGATTTAATTTTTTTGAACAAGTTTAGAATTGCAAAAAAATTAATTATCCATGTTTTTGGTAAAATATGAGATAAGGAGGAACAGCTGATAAACATACTAGTCCAGATACTTATGTTACTTTTTGCAGTGGTTGAATAGAATTTGGACAGACTGCCCTGGCGCCAGTACCACACATGGCCTAAGGTTCTCACAAGGCAATCGAAAGAGCTTAGATAAGAAGTCATTTCGGTTATACACCATTGCTTTTACTAAATCTTATCGTGTTAATTTAGAACAAGCAATCCCCGCTACTTATTACCAGTCTTTCTAATGGATTATTTTAATAACAAGTCATTTCAATACAAAAAAATTAACTACTTTTAAAACTTTTTTAGGTCTGTTATACAGAACTGAAAAGTTTATTTAACAATTTAATAAATAAGGCTTTTCCAGGATAGGCTTTTTCGTATTTATAAAAACTCAAAATTTGTAATATATCCAGCAAAAATTTCTATTTATATCCAGATTCGTAAAAAGAAGTTTTACACGTCACATATAATCACTAAGCAGAAAAACATTTAAAACCATTATAGAAAACATATGAAACATTACAAATTATGTCTTTGTTTTTTGTTTTGTGCACTTCGAAAAGTTTTAATTTTAATTTCCTTACAGGTATCAACAAAGTTACATAAATAATAACTTTTATTTTATATCTGTATTTCTAGCAAAATTACAATTTAAAATCAAACAAAATATTATAAATGTATTAGATTTATCAGAAGTGCTACAAAAAAATTATAATCCCTCAAAAATTAGATGCTTATAAATAAGTACATGCTGGATGAGGGTAAACTTGTAATTGACCGTTTTTATTTTGTATGTGATGACTTCTGACTTGTCTTTCCTTACTCATCCCTATAAGAACATAAAAGATGGTTCGTATTTCGTTTCTTTCAAAGGTCGACACGTGAAAGCAATATTTTAACAAATTTGAAATTAAATGGTAGTTCCGAAATGTAAGCAACATATCAATCAACTTTTGAACGTATGGTGTTGTAAGTTGTCACTTTAAATAACACCACTTTGTCCTTTACAAAAGTTGGCGCCTTCATTTAACATATGAAGTCCACCTTAGACAATGACCTGTTGTCTACCACTTGTAATATGAAGAAACATTATTGAAATTGATACTACCAAGTTATAACGGACACAAAAAATGCCGATGGTAACTCCCAACTGTCACAATTTTGACGAGTGTAATTTGATAAAATTCTACTTTCGTTTTTTTTATTATTATTAAATCTTAGCTTCGTTCTAAATTTACCACTTCAAAGGACCATTGACTGTTGAAACCGAACAAAAATTTTTAGTTTTACTGTTTTTTTGTAACTAAATAACCATTACACAATAAGTAAGTTTACTACAATACTTTACTTAGAAGGAGAGTATCAAACATTCTCCCTCAGTAACAGGGTAAAAATAAGCTAGTTTAACCAGTGTCGTATATAACTGTATATCTTATAATATTCCTTTTTTGGCTGTCACGATATTGTAGGTGTAAAGTTTTATCAAAATGTAAGATTTTTTGAGTTTGAGTTTAAAATGATTATGTTATTATTAAATTGTAAATACAAATTTTACTTTTAATGTCTCTAGTACTATCTATTACATTCTGTATTCAACTATCAGGTACTTAAAGTTCAAGATCTTTAAGAATTAAACTGAAGTATAACATCCTGGTGTTAGACCATCAGCCTTATTCACCTGATCTGGCACCATGTGAGTTATTTTATTTGTTTTGTAAGGTCGAATTTGTTTTAAAAGGAACAATATTTCAGATCGTTAAAGCTGCAAAAAGAAGAATGTAAAAAGAGGGAACCAAATATGTATAAGTTTAAAATAAAATGTTTTCCAACATTAGTCTCGTTATTTCACAGTCACACCTCGTAATATATAATAAATAACAATTTTACTTGTATTTCCTTGAATTAAAAGTACCTAATTGCTATTTTTCTTTCAAACATCAAATATAATAAACTAATATGTCACCAAAATTTGGTAAGTACTGATAAAACGATCCTTTTGAATCTATCTCAATTTATTTTTCTTTGATTAAGTTTTACACACTTACATAGAATATGTTTTTCTTATTAGCCTTTATTTTAATTATTATTACTTATGTAAATGCAGACTGCTTGTATGTTTTATTTTCGTAATCAAGTGTACCTAATATGTTCTTTTATTGGCAGTTTGTTGATAATATTTAAAAGAATTAAATTCCAATTTATGTTAAAAATAACAAACAGATGTAACATTACAAAAGTAGCTTCTCTAAGACATAATCATCTAAATTAAATTATATCTAGATAAACTGCGAACAAAATGATGAAAATGCTGTAGATCCATATACTACGGAGGTACTTCTGAAGATTATTCAGTAAATTGCAGACATCTGGTTTTCGTCTTTGTATTGAACATGACAGGCTCGGATAAAGTTGCGATGGAGAAAATGCTTTTCCATTTACTAAACACCAAGAATAATTTTCTTTAAGTCTCACTCAGATAATTTCCCATGTTCATAAGTGTGACATAAAACTTTTTACTTAATTGATTTTAATATTTACAAATTCATATACTTACATTTAATTAAAATTAAATAATTACTTAATCAATTATCCATAAAAGGCAATATTCTGATAATTATAAATAATTACAAATCTACAAAATTCCTTTATAAATGTGATAAAAAAAAACTTTTACTTAGGTAATTAATTTCAATAATTATAACTGTAGGCCATTTTATTAAATTAGTAAGTCTTTGATGTCTGTAGAAAATAACGTTGAATTTAAAATAAACTTTTTCTTTAAATGCCCTGTATCTGACTAATTTTAGGCAAATATTAATTATCTCGTTTTTTTATGTCTGTAAAAAGAAATATAATATGTACGTGTTTGTATCATCCACTAGCTTTTTGCTTGGATAAATTCCAACATTAGAATTAAGGACGTTAAAAAACTAAACCAGTAACTTTTATTCAATTTTAACGTAAAATATTATTCAGTTATTAGGCAATGATTTAACACGAAGGATGTTTCGAGCCGATTTATTAATTGTACCTGTTTTGTGTTAGGTATACAAGTGATTTTTATTTTAAACTTTACATTTATTATGTAATGATAATTTGCAGTGGTATAAGTGATATAGTGATGGTACAGTAGCGACAATTTGAGATAGGATAAAGGTAAGCTTATTTATTTATTTATTTCAGTATACACGGGAATAAATCCCTTTTATAAAGAAATATGAAAATTATAATTATCGATTTCTATTTCTACCTCTTTTTAAGATAATATTATAAAACTCAAAGCCAAATTGGGGATGAAACATTTTGTTGTAACAACCAACACTTACGTTTATTCTTTATTGTATAAGAACAGAGAATAATTAACTCTAAAGAAGTCTTATACAATAAAGACGAAACGTAGGTGTTGGTTGTCATAATAAATTATTTTTTGTCCTCATTTGGTTTTGATTTTTATTATAATTCTGTATTTTTACTAGACAACAAAAACATTTTTACATTATTTAAATTTTCTTTTTTTTAATACAATAAGGAAAGTACCACTTATTTTGGTACATCTTTAATCTTAGTTTTAAGTAATACCTGGTTGTTTTATGCAGAAAAAAATAATATACTGCTCGCTTTATAAAACACAGTAACGTGTAGGAGTAATTAGTGTTTAAGTGTATAGTAAAATAAAATGAAAGAAAAAGAAATTGCTTTTGAAGTTAAGTATCGTAAATCATAAGGTATATGCAATAATCATTTATTATTAAGAATTAATTTTAATTTTTAGGATGTACCTGAACAATAACTATTAAATATTTAATAAAATCAGGCTTCCTTTATCTTAAAGGATTCAATAACTAAACATAAATAGCGATTGCGCCAAGATATTGGACTTGAGAAAAGAATAATAATTGCAGTAATTCTAGAATTTTGTATATGTCGACTACAACATCCCTGCATTTTAAGTTGCCTACTTTATCTCTATATTAAATTTAGGCAGTTAATTATGATTTGTAATTCAAACATTATAAAAACAAAGAAAACAAAATAAATATGTATATATCACATGTAAAATGTTGATTTTAATTTAATTTTGTATTAGGTATGTTACATAAAATAGCATTTAGGTACAGTATTTTTTTTAGGTAAAACAACTATTATTTGTTTACCCTCTATTTATCATTTTAGATTATTGTTGCTATTCCATACCATTCTTTTTTTCGTTAATATTCGTTGGGTTAAGGTGTATTTGTAAATAAAGAAATAATCAGTTAATTATTAAGTACCATTTTTTATTTTCAGTTTCCATATTTTGATTTTGTACCATTTTATACCTAAGTGTTTATAATAAATCACACAGAGTAAACATCATATTTTATACAAAAATTGAGATACGTTTTAGTTAATAATTTACAATTACAATACTTCATAAACCAGAGTAGCACAATACACATTCACTTTCGATTCAATAACTGTTTTGCCTTTTTTAAATTACTTTTGATATTTTCTAATTTTCTTGGGATAAGGAATGTGTCTCAGAAAAGCCTCTTTTCATATGAAAAAAGACCATGAACATTTCCTTCAATCTGTGCAGAATGGGATCTTCTTTCAAATCTTAATTCACCACTGTACATCATATTCCTATAACATAAAAAATATGCACATGAATGCTTCTTTCTTTTTTAAAAATCAAATGTAAAATACTTCAGTTCTCCCAGAGACTTTGCACCAATATCTTGACAACCGTGTTTCAATCCACACTGAAGATAAGGTACAAATCTTAAGACAGAACCTTTGTCAACAATTGATCCACTGACACCTTGGGCTACTTTCATTTTATCCATTTCACTAAAAAGTGAAAAATAAGTAAAAATTTTTTAATGAAGAATTTTATATTTATTTTACTTATGAAAATATCTGTCCATTGCAGAACCATGTGCATCTTCTCTACTCATGGCTTCTAAACTTCCCATCCCTCTGTACTTCTTTAATCTAACACCATCAGCAAAGAAATATTCACCAGGAGCTTCAGAAGTTCCAGCTAGTAATGACCCCATCATAACTAAAATTATTCCGTATCATATTATTCTGTGATTTTTATAGTAAAACGGTATTAAATTACTAGTTGATGCTCCCAGTGATAGAGCTTTTACAACATGCCCTATGGATTGTATTCCACCATCAGCAATAACTGGAATATGAAATTTTCTTGCATAGTTTGCCACTTTGTACACAGCAGTGGCTTGTGGTCTTCCAACAGCCATTACCTCTTGTGTTATGCAAATGCTACCACTCCCCATTCCAACCCTAAGGGAATCCACACCAGCTTGTATTAAATTTTTAGCTTGTTTAACAGTGACAACTGTAATTAAACCAAAATAATACACATAGATACAACATTGTACTCAATTAAATACCATTTCCTCCAATTACTTGCAAATTGGGATATGTCTTCTTAATATATTTTATCATTTCTATCTGAAATATAGAGTTTCCCTGTGATGAATCCTGCAAAAAAGTTGATGTAGCTTAAATTCCATATTATATAATTTTAAAATATATGTACAATAACGATGACGTCTACACCAGCTTGAGCTAATGATGCCAATCTTAGTTTATCATCTTCACGGGTACCTATAGCAGCCCCAACAAGTAACTGTTTATTTTCATCTTTGGATGCAGTAGGATAACTGCGAGATTTTTTTAAATCTGTTCTTGCTATAAGAGCTATCAGATTTCCCTGTGCATTAACAATAGGCAACTTGCCTTTTTTACTTTTTTCCAAAATTGTATTAGCTTCTGAAAGAGTAACACCAGCCTGGGCTGTTACAAGATCTTCCAATTTTGTCATAATCTACAAACATATAAATATTTATTATTTGCAGGCTATAAAATATAATAGTTTGATTAATTTAATAATGCTTACAGTTTCCAATTTTACATCATGATTGTTTTTTTGTTCCAAAAAATCAATATCTCGAGATGTTACAATTCCAACCAATCTTGCTCCAAGTTTTCCATTTTCAGTAATTGGAATTCCACAAAAGCCACGTTCTCTTTTAACTTCAAAGACATCTGCAACCTATTAAATACACATACCTCTGTATTGAATTTCATGTACATATCGATTCTTAATGTCAGCCCAAGTTCTACTTACTGTATTATGTGGTGCTAACACTACAGGATCATGAATAAATCCATGTTTATAACGTTTCACTTTAAGAACTTCATTGGCTTGATATTCAGGTGAACAGTTATGGTGTATAATGCCAATTCCACCACATAACTAAAATTATTCAATTATTAATAACATATATTGAATTAAAAATAAAATAATAAACTTACAGCCATTGCAATTGCCATTTCTGCTTCTGTAACCGTATCCATGGGGGAAGAAACAAAAGGAGCTTTTAAAACAATTCTTTTTGTCAAGTATGAGGACAAGTCCTTTAAAATACATAAGAATATTATATATTTAATGGCATTAACTACTACACTATTAATTAACTTACCACTTCATCTGCAGAGAAGTAAATGAAGCCTGGCAGTAGAATAAAGTCACTGCAAACAAGAAAAGGCTGTTTAAGTAACATTTATAGATAATACACTAAAAAGAAAACTTACTTATAAGTTAAACCGTTAGCAGATGAAATTAGTTCATCAGCAGTCAAACCATCATCATCACTATGTGTATCATTAAATGAATTACAATTTTCCTTCATTATACAGTTAGTAGCCATTTGAATCAAATGATCTATTGTTAAGACGTTTTAAAATATGTTCTATTAAAATAATTCTTGAGGTTTCTTATGATTGGATTTGAAAACACGTGTAACGCTGCGTGGAGGTTACTCGCGATTTAACAAATCAATAGTTTTACGTTGATTGTCTTTAAAAACAACACGTACTGCACGGTTAAAAGCTAGCGTTATAACATAGAATTACCGTCCAGATGTTTTATGCTTTAAACATTCAAACATTGAGAATAAAACAAGACTTTCAAACACATGCGTTCTTAAATTATAAACAATGATAACATTTAAAAACCTTTCACCTAACCTATAAAATACTTTCTTAAACAGACAGGATAGATAACTGTAAAATAATAGACATTCGCAGTTTTTAAATTTTACCGCTAAAATTTAAAAGATAATTCAAATTTATCCTTTTATGTGTATTATTAGATTATTACTTGTTCTAGGTCGTACTCTATTCAATATTTACTTTTTATTCGATGTCTCTACTGTTTTCAAGTGTTTTTTTTTTACCTAATATTCATCAAAAAAGAATAGTAAAAAAAAATGTGGTAAGTAAATAGAGTAATATCAGATACTTGCTCCCAAACACCACAAACTTTTTTGGTTTCGCCCATTTTTAATATGAGCGTTATCAACGCGATCATACTGCTCACTTTGAGTGAGTCTCCTTCATATTATTCTTTATCACATATTTAATAAACAAACAAATACAGTAAAAACACAGGGAAAGGAAGGTATTAGAAAAAAGTTCGTAAAAACAGAAACTGATATATATATATTTCAGTCATTTTTATCATATATACTTGCAAGGATTCAACAGCTGTTTGAATGGTAAAAAAAACAAACAGCAACTAAATATATGTTATATAATCTAATAACCTAATATTATTATTTATTTGCATCAGGTAAAATGAATCAGGTCCTAAACTGGTTACATAGAAATAGTCAGAATAGGAGAGCAAGATCCGACTTTTAAATACAGTGCATGTTATTTTTCTTACAAGTTGAAATAAAAATAAAAGGGGTCAAATCATATCGCGAACACAATCAGTATCTAATTCTTGAATAAGACAACGCATGAAAGTCATTTCTTTTCGAGCGTTATCAAAAATAGTGTGAGGATCGCTGGCCGTACATCTAAGACAATTCGGTGCAAAGACCATAGCTAAATTTGATGCATCCATTTTAGTATGTTGAACCACTTCTGGCTTATTAAACATTTGTAAAAAACGAATGAGGTAGCAGAGAACGAGCCGGTGTAATGTCGGTAAACGTAGAACTAAGTCGCAGGCTCTTCTGCCAGTCATTGGTTCTGCTACACATTCTGGATAAAGAGAATCTGGTATAAGTGGTTCGTACAATTCTCTCAGCCATAATTTCAATAAATTAGCTGGTACATGAGCATCGCTTGGTTCACTTAAATTCCATTTATCCATTTGGGCTTTTAATCTCGAGACTTCGTCAACGTCGGCGGATACTCTGAATATGCCTTCAGTGTTCAATCCATGAAGGTGCAAAACTTGTTGCGATAATTCTACTTGCGGCCATGGCAAACGTCTATTTGGCCACCGACTCGCCTGTAATTGCATTACTTCTCTTAAAGTGTTACCAAACAGACTAGCTTGAAATATTTGACTTCTAGCAGACTCTACATCATCCATTTGAGGCCGACGTGCAGATCTTTTACCTCCCACTCCTATTCGCTCTAACCTTTGGCATGCTACTGTTGCGTAGTGGCTTACCTATTAATTTTTTTTAAATCAGTTATGATATTTTTAAGATAAAATAAAAACTAACAAAAGAAGCTATAAACATATTTTAATTTTAAATTAAATGGGTACCTACAAGTTGTTTTTTTAAGTATGTAAATTTGCACATGCTCACATTTCGGTACACGTGTATGCACTCAAAATAACTTAAATTTTTAATTTATTTAATGTCATAAATAATAGTACAATAATTTATTTTACTGACCTGCACGTGAATAGGCCAACGTGAGACGTCTGGAAAACATCTAGCAAATGTAGGATCTCTATGTCTATTTAGGTAACCAAGTAATGCAGGCTGAAATGTTGAACTGGGAGGTATAAAGGCCAAAGTGATAGTTAACAATTCCCATCCCCTTACTAACGATTCTCTTCGAGGATTTTCAGTTGTTTGTTTACACAACTGTACAAACAGTTCATCTCTTAAGACTGGTTGTGCATGAGCCAAATTGATAATTTCCACTAACAAAGAATTAAGAGATGTCCCGGGTCTTGCTTTACGGTCTCCCATATACATTTGAACTTGCCTAAACATATCCAAAGCTTGTTTGGCTAAGGATTTGCTAGACGCTAGAAGCGGACGTGTTAAACCCCGAGATGTCCAACTTAGAAGTTCCCTTACACTAGTTTTTCTTCTAAATAATCCTCTACCACCTAAATTTAAATTATCAGCTGCAAACTTTTCCATATCAGCTTCTCTTTCTGGTTGCAATGGAGGCTCTGGAGCTGGTTTTAATGGAGGCACAGAAGTTTGTTGGCGAGGAGGTTCAGTAGCAGCAGTAGGTAAATTAAGGTATTCTACTGGTACAGGACGTAAACGGTGGGGTAAATAATTCCCTTCTGATTGATCTGAGTCTTCATTATCGGGTTCATGACCAGTGAGTGACTCACTTCCACTATCTGACCTATCACTTTCAGAATCTCTACTGTTGTTAAGTAAAAAGTGTTCCAAAGGTAACAAGTGTGAATCATGCCAGTTTGAATATAAAGGAGCATCTCCACCACGTTGACTGAAACTACTGCTCCTGCATAAATCACTGGACTTTCTTCTTAACTGTGGAGTACTTGCTGACAGACTTAATGATTGATTTCTTCCAGGTTGGTCACATGTTTGTGTTCCTTGATGATTGGTTGTTGTTGATGTTGTTCTGCAATCTGTGTTGTGCTTCAATAATTGCAACTTAGCTAATGGTATAATATCACAATTAGTTGGTTTGTGCCAAACTGTTCTTTGGGATGTGGCATTGTAATAGTAAAAACGAGCTGTATTTGAATCAAATAGTTCCCACCACTGATTAGAGGTTGTTCTTTTAACTGGAACACCCTCTGGAGGATCCCAAACACATTCTCCTGTTGTTAGATTTGCATACATATGTTCTTTTGTTTTTGGTTCTATTATTTCGACCCATTCTACCCTGTAATAATAAGATAAAAGATATATGTTAACAAACCGTTATTATTCCTTATTTTACAATAAAAATTAAATCAAAATTCATATTGGGCAGCTGCCCCATTTGTTACTTTTTGAACACACAACCTACAAAGGGTTCAAGAGTTCAATCATACTATCAACAAAATGTACAGAAATAGTCCATTATAAGCAGTTATAAAATTAATATAGTAATTATTGATTTAGAATAGGATTACCTGTAGGTGTTGGATGCCATTTCTTAACATTCTAGTAAGTAGAATAGCCTATTAATGGTGAGCTTTTAAAATTGTCACGTTGATGTAAATGACTGCAATACCATATTTTCTTTGATAATGGAAGACATTCGAAATAGCATACGAAAATAAGTTACATACTTTTATTAAAACGTAAATTAAAAATATACACCATCATTAAACACCAACAATACTAGATATTTTCGTTTATGTTATTGGCTACACGCTATCTATAAACTTTGCAACCCTGTTGCAAGTACTAAAATATGTATATATTTAACCACGAGATGGCCCAACGTGTATCTTAAAAACGAAAATTATTTGGCGCTTAATCATAATTTAAACTTTTATTAAACTATTTTCTATACAAGTCTTTTCTATTTTAATAATGTATTTTAGAAATAAATGAAAATAAATGTGTCGTAACTACCAAAATTTTCTTTGTTTATAGTGAGAATGCTTAATAAGTAATCCTATATGCGAAAATACATATATTCGATGCGTAATTGTAATTGAAACTTTTCTTCATTCTTTAAACAGATCCTTTAACAATTTACCTACGAATTCTGATAAATAAACGCAGACAATTCCGAAATATTTCTCCGTTTAAATACTAGAAATCAAGGTATTTTAATTACGAAAATGATTTAGTATCTTACCGCAGCCTTTTTATACAAATTCAAATGTATTTTCAAAAACAAAAAGGACATTCAATAAGTAAGTTAATTTTTATTATCTACAAAAATTGTCCGCATAAACTTTATAAATACGAGAAAAAATAAATACAGTTCATTTTGTAGAAATTCATAAATAATGTTCAGGCAAAAGCACACAAAAAAATAAATAAATAGGTAATACAGTTTGAGGCTAATGACGTTTCTTAATCGAAGATTACAATCTGCGTAGAAAAATACATGTAAAGTGAATTTTTGGTGTTCTAAGTACTAAAAGTCATGTTGTTCGTTCTGTAAATTTTAGTGTTAGGTAAATTGCACAGCCAGTTTCGAAGAACACATTTTTCACGTTCTACCACGCAGATGCTTCTCGCCTGAAAATATCAGATTCTCGACTTAAAAGGTAACGAAATAAAATTGAATAAAAACCAGCAGTAGAAGAGTTTTCTTTAAAATACCCATTACGAAAGTAATAGTGTAGTTAGTTGGAAATAAGAAATGTATAAGAAAAGTACAATAGAGTATAGCATATTAGTGAAAAGTTTGCAATTAAAACATTTAAAAACATATTTACACAAAATATGAACTATATTCGTGTGGCATGACACCTCTCCTAGGATAAAATGTATGATTTACTGAGTAATTGAGTAAATTTGTGATATTTGACGTGTAAATATCAGCAAATCTAAACAATCTACGTGAGAAATATGTGGGATTGTGGTAGGTTCGGAATACGCTGCCAAACTGCTCATTGAAAACATATTTAATGTAATTCCTAAAAAAAGAATAAAATTGAAATTCATCTTATTTTTCGTTGAATTGTAAAATAGAAACCTTAAAGTGTCTCTTTCAGACATCCACTTTGCTAAAACTTCTTGTTCTTCCGAACTTTCACAGTCCTGATGTTCTTCAATCAATGTAGTTAGTACTTGAAGCCAATTAGCATTTTTTTTAAAATCTGTACGATTTAGAGTATTTATTTCATGCTGAAATTAGTGAATAATGTCAGTTACTTGGCATTTCAAAAGAGGAAACTTTTTATTGTTACTAAAATAATTTAGATAATAAACCTACAGACAATTCATTAATAATAGCTCCAGTTCTCCAACCATGTTCTAAAGTAACATCAGCAAGATCACTGTAAGGATGATCTCCAAAATACAGCACTTGATGTCCAAACCATCCTGTCATATCCTGCAATTGTTTTACAGTACCCTGAAATTATTATTAATGTAAATAGTATTTAATACTTTCATTGGAGCCTTAACTTCATAGTAAATAACACCCTTTTCTAGCTTTGTGACACGATCCCAGCAGTGTGTTCCTGTTTTCTCTTCATATACCCTCATAGGTCTTGATTTGTCAGTAAAAAATCTAGGCTTTCTTGCCTGGACAATAATTATTTCAAAATAGTCTCTCCAGTCATCTCCAACTAGAAGTTTCATACCTTTATCACTAAAAATATTACTTATTAAACATAATAACAGCTTGCAGTGTATTATACTTCTCGTACACAAAATTGAAAGGACTGTTTGTAACTAAAAATAATTGCTTATTTGCTTTAAGAAGCCTTTTAAAAAATATTTTAAGCTCCTCATTGTAATTAATATATTCAGCAACATCTTGTTCTACAATTTTGTGCATAATTGGATGAGAATTCTTTACCGAACTCTGTAACAGAAAGTAATAATTATGAAATATTCTTATTTTTGTTAGAAATTTACTTTAACATCACGGAAAAGAATTTCTGGGTGGTAATCAATGTGCTTTTTTTCAAAATAATCTGCAATATTACAAAGTAAACACATTTCAGGGACAGAAAATAAATCAGCCAACTGAACCATTTGTGCTGTAGGTTCCTAAAATATTATTATATTATTAATTAGATGGCTTCTAAAGGTAATAATTTGGTACTGTCTTACATGGGTGTTTCTAATGTTGGCTTCAACATAATCAATTGGTATGATACGATTTCTATAAAGCTGTAATACTTCTACATCAGTTAGTGGTTTTAATCCTCTATACACAGAACCAAATTGAATTTGAAGGAATGAATCTAGTTTGAGCAACACTCCCTTCTCGATATCATAATGTAAACCTCTAATAGCAAATCCTGGTTTATATTCTAAATTAGCTATCTCTTTAGGATACTGAAATGATAAAAAAATAGCATGCAGACTATACTTACAAACAGAAGTCTTAGAATGTATATTTAAGGTTATGTAAAAATATGTTACATTAGCTTTCGGAGATTTTAAAATAAATTAAATCTGTAATTAGTTCTTTATGTACTTTTACCTTATACTGTTCTATTAATGTTTGTCTAGCTAAATTATATAAGAGGTAATCCAAAGAAGGTTTGTAACATGCCAAGGTGTAATCATAATCAAATCCATAAACGTTAACTTCCTTCAAATCTAATTCGTTACAGGCAAATACTGCTTTTACATTTACATCTTTCGGCAGTTTTTTAGCTAAAATACAATTCAAATAATCATATCAACTCAGTATGAGGATCTATCATAAGCATGGAAAAATTATATTTAACACTATATACTTACAGTCACATGTTCGTTTTGCTCGTTTGTAGGCCTCGTGTAGTTTATTTGCAGAATGAAAACGGGAATATTTTTGGATTTTTAAAAATTTTTCGAACGGATTATCCCATAATAGTAATTTAGACAACGTTCGTTGGCTGAGATGCTTACATGGCAACATAACTGCAGCTTGTGTACAATAGATCTCAATTGTTCTCCATTTCTGATATCTAGTAGGATACAGATGGAGCAAATCATTCATTAGGTGAAATGAAACTTATGATTACCCAAAATTTTAATTACTCGATTTTTTTTTTTTATATGTATTCCGCATGAACTTTGTAGATGCATTATAATATAATAGTTTTACGCGTGCTCAATATTTTTTTAAATATTATTTGTTGGTGCGGGATTTTAAAAACAAATTGAAATTGAATAAAGATAACAATACAAGGGTATAAAAAGAAATCATTTAATACTTCTTTACTACACTTTTCTTATCATTTTTTAAACATTTTATTTACGCTTTTTTCTTATTTTATAGACAACGACATTAATCTTATGCCAATTACTTTCTACCATTTATGTGTGTCTTTGACCTAAAAGAAATGGCACCACACACCTAATACAATCTTCTCGAAAATTTCTTTTTATTGTCGTTTGTATTCTAGGTATATGGTTAATTGTATAGGTTTACTTTTGTTATTGTGTGAAGGCGTCAAATTGGTTAAATTAAACATTGCAATTACAATTAAGAAATTGTGTAGGTATTTGGTTGAAATTAGAAACTTTTTTCAGTTAATTCCTTGCATGTGCGTGATTATTTTTTATTTTATAATATTGTGTTAAATTAAAATAAAACAGTTTTTGTATACATTATTTCTTAAATTAATTTAATAAAATTTTGACTTATTCATCTGATGTTTCTATGATTTCTAAAAATAATTTTATTTATGTAATCTTGGCAAAATATAAGCTGATAGGTAACTATGCCAAGAAATTGTTTAGATTAATTTATCTGTGTATAAGTGACATTTATACGTAGCTACTACTCTCTTTAATCTTAGAAACTGTCAAGATTTAAATTAATTTAGTTGTTATCTTTAAGTGTTTATTATTTCTTCAGGTACATGTAACGATTAAATTATTACTAAAAGGTTTTAGGCGATAGGAATAGCAAAACAGTTTTTGCAGGATGTCACTAATATTCCAAAAATGACTGAAAATATTCTTTATTAAAAAAATTAATCTATTTTTGATTGTACTACAAAAAGTTATTTTTGAATTATTTTATATTGTTTTTGATCCGGAAATAGTATGTACCAGTAATTGCGTGTGGTCCAGTTATTTTACTTAACACGAATTAAGAATAAAAAAGTGATTGCATCGGTCGGGAATCGAACCCGAGCCGCTTGCGTGGCAGACAAACATTAATTATAAATTATTTTAAATTAAAGTTTTACCTGCCTTAACGACAACATATACAATTGATAAATGATACATAAGACACTTAACTAGTATTTTGAGAGAGTTTAGGTATAGATCAAGTGGAGTGTTTGTATGTTTGGATTAAAAATCAGGGCCCAAAATTATGCGCATTTATTTTTGTACGATTGTGTGTATCTGTAGAATGAAATGAGTAAATACACATGTCTGGTTTCCGAGGTAGCTTCGAAGCATGTTACAATTGGCAGCCGGCGATTGTGATTATTATCTGCTAGTTACGGCTTTAAACCACAATCAAGCAGAGAAATTCAGGTCAACAACAGCACCGGATCTCCTGTTTATGTACCGTCCTTGACATTGTTGATGCATAAACCTCTTTGGAAACGGACGTTGAGTTAAGTGAATTAAATTTCTCTAGCACGGCTATAATAACCGCAAAAACGAAAGTGCCAACAGCCCACGCTTCTTATTGGTTAAAATACAATGACAAAAATAAAGGAAAAAATATAATAAGTCGGTTACACCCATATAATACTCAAGTTGAATTTTAACTCATTATTAATTTGGACACACATATACTTATGCGAAAAACGTAGATACATGAGACTTTTATTATGAAACCTTTTTCATTTTTCAATATATTTTTTTTTCTGATAAGGAATAGGTGCTACACTGTGTCTGTTTATAGTCTATTGAATCTGCTGTTAAACTAACAAATTATATACTTCTTGCTCTAATTAATATACAGGTTCTCATTAGTGGTATATGTATAGTAAGTTATATTGGGTGGTCAATAAGTTATTTTGGTTTTTTTCGCTCTGCATACGCTAAACGAAGGTGCATGAGTATACAACAACTACCGTAGAAAGTATCTTTTCCAGCTGGATTAACACTGTTTAAAATTAATTGGTTGAAGCCTTCCATTAATGAACCAATTATGAATAGAAATAAAACGCATATTTTCCTTCGTATAGGTACAGTGATGATTCTGTTCAAAACTTTATACCATTGCTCATTTATAAAATGTTATTTACCTACATATACATATTTGTAAACAGCATATTAATAATGGGTCCCCGATTGCTCTCATTTCCTACTGGTTAAAACTTAAATTTCACTTAAATGATGCATTTCGATAGCCATCTGTTTGAGTCGAAAATATAATTAATATTAAATTGGGTTACGTCTTTAAAGCATTGTTACCTTCTAAATATTAGTTAAATTAATCACATTTGCAATATGGAATTTGTATATATACATAAGTAACTTTAATATAAACAAAAGAGTTAGATTTTTTAACAGATGGTTGGTTAAAAAAAAATGGAGAATTACTTACAAACATAAAAATATCACGTGTATCAATACTTAACACCAGACGTTATGTACCATCAGCATCTTAACGTATCTTGTTTTGAGAATCAAATATAAATGGTATCTATAATTAAATGCGTACGAGTTAATAGAAACAAGTAAGCAAATGAGCAGTGTGGATGAAATGTAAATTGGCTCAGGTAGAATTTTAGACAAAGTAGACATTTGTTTAATTTGTTAACTGAATTGTAGTTGGCACGAAATGCAGCTTTCGTAGTGGTAGAGCAAGTTATAATTGGGTCATGCTCTGAAAGACATGGTACACCCATTCACTTTCATTCACTAAAACCTGTAGATTAACATCTTCAACTAGAGGAACGATTAGCTATTTTTATTTTCTTTTTCTTTCCGTTTCTTTATCCTGAGAAATCCACAAGGGTGAAAGTTTTTTTGTATGATGTGGTATTAATCCAATTTAATTTAATTTGCGGAAAACAGATAAAGCACTCGTAAATTTTCGGAAATAAAATGAAACATTTTTAAGACTATTTTAAGGCAAAACAATACAGAAAAACATGAAAAATCTCATTAAGATCTCAATAAAAAGTTACTAGGTACCCAAATATTAATTTTCTGGTTCTTTTTATTTTAGTAAATTTTCGAAATTGAATTGTATTTTTGAGGATACTTTAGGGCAATAATAATCAAAAATCATAAAGGACTTTATAGAGAAAGCAGATGATTCATTGGAATTAAGGTAAAAAGCGCTCGTAAATTTTCGAAACTGAATCGAATGTTTTCTGAGGATAATTTAGAGTAAATCTACTTAAAAAACCATGAAAAATTTCATAGTGAAAGCGGATTTGTCATCGGAATTAAAACAAAAAGGTTACAAAACATTCTTTTAGAAACAGCAGAGTAATTGTTTTTCTATAAAACAGAAAAAAGCGCTCGTAAATTTTCGACATTAAAACCAACTATTTTTAAGCATATTTTAGGATAAAATTACTCAAAAAAGTATGAATAATTTCATAGTATAAGGAGATTAGTTATCGGAATTAAAATAAAAAAGTTAACAACGCGTTATATTAGAAATAGGAGAATGATTGCTTTACTATAAATCAGAAAAAAGCGCTCGTAATTTTTCGGAATTGAATCGAATATTTTCTGAGGATACTTTGAAGTAAATCTACTTAAGAAAACATGAAGAATTTCATAGTAAAAGCGGATTTGTCATCGAAATTAAAACAAAAAAGTTACAAAGTGTTGAATTGGAAGCAGCAAAGTAATTGTTTTTGTATAAAACAGAAAAAAGTGCTCCTAAATTTTCGACATTAAAACCAAGTATTTTTAAGCATATTTGAGGATAAAACTACATAAAAAATTATCAAAATTTTCATAGTATAAGCAAATTTGTCATCGGATTTAAAATAAAAAAGTTAATAACGCATTCTGTTAGAAATAGGAGAGTAATTGTTGTTGAAATATATATAAACAAAATGCTTTTAGATGTTTCAAATATATTTATTAACACACTCTACATATCTTTCGACTTCCGAAGTCTTTCTCAAGAGTAATAGATATTTACTAAATTTAAACTGTAACTTAATGTTATTTATACAAAAGTCAAAAAGTATTTATAGTTAGGTATTGCAAGTAATAAGATGTATAGGTACAAGTATATTACAGGTAGTTATACAAACGAATGGTTATTTAGGGAAAAACCTTTGTCGGGTTGTAATTCTTCAGAAATTGGTCAATCACCGGTGTGTCTTGGAACTCGGATTTATCATTTGTTATGTTACAATTATTTCTAAAGGTTTTTTAATTTCGAACTGCTCTAAAATATTTAGACGTTGACCTTTATTTTCTATATGTAATAGGTTGAAGTTATCTCTGTCAACTTTATGGCCATTTTCTAGGCAATGTAGGCTTATGCCTGTAGATACCTCTTTGTTTTTTATATCTTTTTCGTGTTCTTTTAAACGTATGTTGAAATTACGACCTGTTTGACCAATGTAAAAAGAATTACAACCTTACAGTTCAGCTTATATATACCACTTTTTTGTAATTTATCGGTTTTTTGTTTGTTGTTTGTTAAAATGCTTTTTAAATTAGTTTTATTGATCAAAATTGTTTTTATTCCTGATTTTTTTAATTCAGTACAAATTTTGTTGTTATTATTACTAGTATAATTAATTAATTTGAATTGTTTGTTTTCTTGTTTACACTTATAAAATTTGCTCAAAATTAGTTTTTTCTTTTTGTTTCTAATCAATTCATCAATTAATTTAGTTTTATATCCGTTATTCTTAGTTTTTACAGACAATTCAATTGAAATTGTTGTTGTATAAAACAGGAAAACACACACGTCTATTTCCAAACTTAAAACGAATAAATCCTGAGAATATTTTTGTAAAAAACTAGTCAAAAAGAATTAAAATTTTGTAATAGAAGTATATTTCTCATTGGAATTAAAATAAAAAAAATAGTGCGCAGCCTATTAAAACATGTACTTTCCTTTATATCGTATTAAGATTGGAATAAAATAGTTACGGCTTCTTTAGGTGGAAGAAGTAATATTTCAATAAACAATAGTGGATAATAAAATGATTTATTTTATTAACTTATGTGTAATATAGTTTCAACATGTATTGCATGTAACGATCAAATATTTGAAAGAGAAAACGAATTGGTTAGAAGGGTTTCCCAGATCTGCATTTGAGATCCGTGTACAGTAATGCACAGAATGGAGGAGGGATAGACGTGAAATTACACGAAACTGTGTAATCGTTACAGACCTTAGTAATCCGAACGTTTGTTTTTGTCAACAGCAACTCAAGTCCATTAAAAAAATGGACTAGTGACGCAAACTGCTTTCACCTGGTGAACCCGGATGTGTGAAAGTGGTTACCAATTTCGTGAGGGTCTTAATACAAAGGCTCGTATGTCCTAACGAATCCTTTTAATGTAACCATCGTTGTGCTTCAACGATGAATCATGCACCAGACTACGTGATATAATAAATTGAAAAAGGAATTGTCAATAAATAATATTAATTAGGACTTAATTAGGATAATTGTTACGTAAACAAAACAACGATGCAATTAATAAGGAAAATAATTATTTTAAAAGGACATATACAAGAAAACATATAATTAAACTTTTTATAAGCAAAACAGAAAAAAGCGCTCGTAAATTTTCGAAATTGAATCGAAGGTTTCCTCAGGATAATTTAGAGTAAATATAATTAAAAAAACATGAAGAATTTCATAGTGAAAGCGGATCTGTTATCGAAATTAAAACAAAAAGGTCACAACACATTATTCTAGAAACAGCAGAGTAATTGTTTTTGTATAAAACAGAAAAAAGCGCTCGTAAATTTTCGACATTAAAACCAAATATTTTTAAGCATATTTTAGGATAAAATTACTCAAAAAAGTATGAATAATTTCATAGTTGCAGAAGGCACTAGTAAATTTTTCAAATTGGAATAAAGAATTTATTTAAATTTAAATAAAAGAAAAAGATGCAGAATTTTATAGCGAACACCGATTTTTACCAGAATTAAAATAAAGGAGTTTTTGATTACGTGATTGCATGTGCCCTACGTTTTGTATTAAATTGTACGAGTATATATATTAAAAATTGGTTTTTATTTAAATAATTATTTTCTATTTTTCAATTTTGTCTGTGAGATAATTTTCAATCGATTTTAGACATTTTGATAAGACACAGACATGTGGTGCAAAATTTCTACCAAAAAGACAAAATCGAGTGAAAAACACTTAAATTTGAAACTATGAAAAACTGTATTTCAAAGTTGCTACTGTGTATATTTTGGAACGCGGACGCCCTGTATAATTAAAATCATCTATCTGATTAAAGAAAATAAAACATTACATTTTTCTAAATATCTACTGTTTGGAAAATTAAATAATAATTTAAAATTAATAAAACACAATTTCCACTATAATTTTATTTTTCTCTACAATTGTTTCACCCTACTAGGGCATCTTCGGGACGAATATCGTAAATACTTTTCCCGAAGATGCCCTAGTAGGGTGAAACAATTGTAGAGAAAAATAAAATTATAGTGGAAATTGTGTTTTATTAATTTAAAATTTCAATATGGATATTGAAGTTAATAAGTTTAGTAAGTTTAGTGGATGTAGGTTTTCATGGCCGGTGTCAATAATTAGAATTATCTCCGGGCTGAGTTGCCGTGGTCGATTTTGGCTTGGTTTGCCAGACGTTTCGTCCTCTACTACGGAGAACATCTTCAGTGGCGTGGTCGAAGTCTTCATCGCCAAGAATACTTCGACCACGTCACTGAAGATGTCCTCCGTAGTAGAGGACGAAACGTCTGGCAAACCAAGCCAAAATCGACCACAGTAACTCAGCCCGGAGATAATTCCAATTATTTTAGTAAGTTTATGGTGTAACAGTAAGAATCTGCTTAAGATGGTTTAAGCTGTAAGATTATAATTTATCGATTAAACGATCGAAAAATTGTGTTTATTACAAAGAAAGGGAGCGTGACAATAGAATTTGTGAATCATGAGATTACGAGGGGTCAATGTCTCAAGTTGAACAATCCAAAATGTCGCGAAACAGCGTCATTTCGGAATTCCGTCAACTTGAGAAAGTGAGTTGTTTATTGGAGAAGTTCGCGGATAGGATTCCGGATTTGTTTAAAGTGCTTCCGAAAGCTTCGGTTGGAGCTGGTGTTCCACTAGCATGCGTTGCACCGTAGAGGGGGCCAACTTTCACGCTGATATAAAACCAACAGAACATTTTAAAGTATGTTACTTTTAAACATATAGAGTCGATACGGAAACGATTCGTTTCGGACATTGTAACAGCGTGTAGTGAGGGTTATTTATTAATTTTTTATGGCATGAAGAGGTGCCATTATTTATTAGTGCAATTATTGTGACTCTTACTCTAGTGATAACGTGAGGACTTGAGAATCTAAGGATAACTAGTGTTAGTGATAATCATCAGGCAGTAAGTATCACCGATGAGTGATTATTATCAGTGGTTTGCTTGCTAACAGAAAACAATAAACAATACGGAAGTGAAATGAAAAAGTTGAATAGGGGTTCATGTCAAAGCTCAACCTTTAAGTGAAACGATTTATCTAAATTTCCTGAAAAAATTGGCATGAAAATTATAAAAATGCATACAGGTCCATTGACATCTAAAATTTTCATGAATTATCATTTATTGGGCCATGAAAATTTTTATTGGAACTATTCCAATAAACGGTGCTAATATTTTAATATTCTCTTATAACCAATCATACTTTATTTTAAGTTGATCTATACAAAAAAGCTCAAATTTTCACGTTTTCGGTTTTCGTAAATAAAGCTAAGCATTACATTCGCGACACGAAATATACTTTAACGTATATTCCGTCGTGTTAATTGTTTAACAAATTTACAGTTGCTCCAGTTCTTAAAGAAGTACTAAATGAACGAAACAAGCCCCAACGGTTTCAGAATCCGTTAAGTCCTTTTTGTCTCGCCAAATTTTTAACATTTTTTTTAATGTTGTAGAAAAAATACAACTGGTTATATACCATTTGTGCAGATATTATCACATGTACATATACATTTATCGTAAAATAAAATTGCGATTTTCTCAATGATTTTCTTGTTTACAATCTGTTTTTGTGTCGCGTTATTGGTATATACTGACTGCATCCGGACGATGGTAGACTTTTTACCATTAATAAAACATCCGTGAAGAGTCTGATAATTAAGATAATGGTCGTACATATGCGGAGGTATTTGGCAGACAGCACCACGCTTACCTTACAATCTGTGAGGAAGTACTACATCTTTTGAGCACAGCAAAGGAAAGCAAGGCAGTATGTCAATAACCGCTTGGCGCATGCACAACTTTCTCGCGCCCATGCATAAGATGACAGGTCAATTAGATAGAAACTGATCTCAATTTGATCTTTAACGTAAATCATTGTTCAATTTTTTCATCACCAAAATAATGTAAATTTCAAACATATTTTTCTTCAGTCATGCAAAACAATAAAATAAAATAAAACGCTCATTTATTTTCATCTCAAAATCTGAGGAAAGTTCTGTTACTAAAAATGTACCTATAAATTAACAAACCAATAAGTACGAAAATAGAGAAACTCAGTTTCTAGATACAATCTTGCGCCTTTAGAAATGTATTTTGTGATAGCATTTAATCAAAAATTCCAAAACATTTAAGACAATCAATCGTTTTACCTAATATAACATTTTAATTTGAACGAAAATGAAAACACTAAAAGAAATAACTTAGTACGAATCTAAATTGTTTTATGTCTTTTTGTAATATATATATTTTTTCTGAAATATTTTTTAACATTCGTACCTATTGGTAAGATGCAAAAAATATATAAAAAAATAGATATGGAACTTAAACTTTCGATAGTTCACTTTTGTGAAACATTTTATAAACTGTTAAAAATAACGTAGAATAAAACAATGTTATTTCACTAATTTTTATTGAACTCGACAATATTGTTTCGACCATCAGCGATCATTCTCAGTTTAACTACTCTTGAGAATGATCGCTGTCTATCGAAACAATATTGTCGAATTCAATAAAAATTAGTGAAATAACATTGTTTTATTCTACGTTATTTTTAACAGTTTATAGATATGGAATTTAATTTCTATTTTTTAATTAATAAATAACTTTATTAAGAAATAAATAGGTTCAATTTTTTATGTGTACATTAATTGCTATTTAGTTTATTTTATGAGAAAATTCCATGCGTACAACCCGTTCAGCTTTCTACAGAAATACAATACCGGCAAGAGTAGCAGTTTGAAACCGACGCAACGATGAGAACAATAGGACAATTATTTAGTTTCGTTTACTTTTCTTTTTTCCTTGGACTGATGGTTTTCAATAGAGAGAAGATAAAGCCGAAGGGTTGCCCGCTATCAACTGACTCGCTCAAACGAAAGTGGTCCTAAGATAATATCTCCAGATGTACCTACCTATCATGTTAAAAAGAGAGAGGTTTAAAACGAATTCAATTATTATAGACCAACTATCCGGATATCACTTGAGCCGGAAACCGATTCGTTCTAGAGCGTTTAAAAAACTCATGCAAGACAAGAATCGATCCTAATCCCTATGTAACATATAATACATCTATCTACTACACGCTTATTTAGTTAACCTCTTTGTTCTGCACGCGTAACCAATTGTGTCTATTTTTTATTAAAAAAAAAATACATAAAGAAATATTTGATTTCGTTAAACTTCAATTGTAAGAAATAATAATTGACAAAGTACATCGAAACCAAAATAAACGACTTTTTTGTAACTTCCGGTCATTTTTCAACCGTTATATATATATGTGTGTGTAGGGTGTAGAATGTTTATTGATGTATGTGTGTGTGTCGCGTCTGCCAATTGCACAAACACAGTATTAACTCAAAGAAGAAGCCGTGCCACTTTCCACTACCTGAAGCATCTGCTGCATTTCACCTTTCCATCTAAACAAACTACATTTAGATAGATTATATGCCGCAACAGATGGAATTAATAATAAAAATATATTAACTTACAATGAGCATTAAATTATCAGGTTACGCGCTTGACGCACCGTTGCAGTCTCCGGTACTCGGCGAGCTTTTTGTTTATTTTAAAGCACTCCGACTGATATATTTCCATTTAACATCAAATGTATGTTGTTTACAGTTGTATTTACTTGTATGCAGACCCGTTTACCGTGTTTTACTTACTAAAATACCATAATTAAGAGGTTCAAGTAACACGTATATCGTCAAGGCTTTTTCACACTAAAACCAAATTGTTTTGGCTTGTTCAACGATGAAAATAATTATTGATACATTTTTACATATATCATACGGTAATAGTTTGTTATTGTTATAAAAATTAAAATAATAATCATGGAATAACAACTATAGAATGTTATAAGTAAAAACTTACTTTGAAATATATTTCTATATAGGTACTACATTTATTCTCATTGTTTTTAAAAAATGTTTTACCAAAATACAATCACGGTTATTGAAATATGTGTTTTAAATTGTAAAAAAAAAACAAATAGTTGAAATATTTTTACGTTGAAGGAAGTAAATGATTTCCGTTTGTAATTATCTAATGAGGTCAGTTTAAAACAACAAAACAGTAGACAATGTTGAAGACTATGTAAAATGCAGCTACTGAACCATGTCCGGCATGTATCTATATGGAATATTAAGGTAGTAAACAAGTGATTAAATTGTGGCAAGTATTATAGATAGATAAAACTTAAGATAAACGGGCGAGAGAAAGTTCTGTTAAGTTTCAAAAATGTAGGTAATTTGATTCGTAGTGTAATTCGGATTAATTATTCTACTTTCTAATCTCAGTTTTGTTTTATATCCTATCCAGCTCGTGCTTTCATCATAAAATTCCATATGTCAAATGCACGGTAATTCCCCGAAAAAGAAAGTGCTTTGGTTACTCGCCAATCTTATTTTTATTTTGTTTAGATTTTTTTTTGCACTTTGAACTAAAACTAAAAGGAAAAATCAAAGGGCATAATCAGATGTTACTTAGTAAATGTATCACGTGAATATTCGTTTGTTTGCAATGCGTTCTAGTTAAGGGAAATTTGTCCGGATGCCTTTGACACTGCGTACCAATGCGTAAAAAGTTTCATGCATAGATTCATCTTTCCATGTGAATATGTTAGCAAGCAGGCTTCTCACTAGTATGTCAGTAGGTCAGGTACAGAATTGCCGTCAGGTGTCCGCAGCAAAAGCAGCTTGCCGCGCCTTTTACACCTGTCTCTTTACTTGCCATATTCTCATTGCTTTCATTTCAGAACTTACTGATAATAACAACCACTCACCACCAAGTTTCATCATGATCAAGACTTCTATTCAACGACCAATCGCCTCTTTGATCTTTTTGGCAGTCATTGTCATCAATGTAAGTGAAGAGTGTCCGTTTTTCGATATTTTCATCGTGATTATCCATTTATTTAGTTCAAAAACAAAATTGTAATAATAGTAACATTCGTTCATTATCTAAGTAAGAGAAAGTGACATTATTTCGGATGGTTACATAGAGTGAGTAAACACAATGTGCGGGTACCTTCGTTTATTATTTACCTTTGTTACAAAACACCACATGACAGTCGGTATTAAATTACGAATTAATTTCGAAATGTTAACTATTATACTACTATGCAAAAAGTTACATAATTTTTTCTTCAGGGAATTGTCTGCGAAACACCCCTTACCGATTCAGCGTCTCTACCCTTGGAACACCGTGGAGTTTATGGACCACCGCCTTCCGGTCCTGGTTATGCACCTCCAAATCTTCTTCAAAATGTCGGAGGTGGCGACGGTGGTGCTGACGACCCTTGGCCTTTGGCTAACCGAGATATGCCTCAAATTAAACATCTCCAAGTCCAATGCGAAAAGACTCACATGAGGGTCAACATCGAGTTCGATAGGCCATTCTATGGAATGATATTTTCTAAAGGTTTCTACAGTGATTCCCATTGCGTTCATTTGAAACCAGGAACCGGACATCTCAGTGCTACCTTCGAAATATTCCTAAATAGTTGCGGTATGTCATCTTCGGCAAACCACAACGCTGCAAGTTATGGTGGTCCGACTCCTAGTGGTAGTTATGTGGAAAATACAATTATAATACAATACGATCCTTATGTCCAAGAAGTTTGGGATCAAGCCCGAAAACTTAGATGTACCTGGTACGACTATTACGAAAAAGCGGTCACTTTCCGACCTTTCCAAGTAGACATGCTGCACGCTGTTACAGCAAATTTCTTAGGAGACAATCTTCAATGCTGGATGCAAATTCAAGTAGGGAAAGGCCCATGGGCTTCCGAAGTATCAGGAATTGTGAAAATCGGCCAAACCATGACCATGGTTTTAGCTATCAAAGATGACGAAAACAAATTCGACATGCTGGTCCGCAATTGTGTTGCTCACGATGGTAAACGTGCACCCATCCAATTGGTCGACCAATATGGCTGTGTTGTAAGACCAAAAATCATGAGCAAGTTCCAAAAAATTAAAAACTTCGGACCGTCAGCTTCTGTAGTCTCGTTCGCGTATTTCCAAGCTTTCAAATTCCCCGATTCCATGAATGTTCACTTCCAGTGTGTTATCCAAGTGTGTCGTTATAATTGTCCTGAACCAAAATGTGCAGGCCACGGTCTCGGTTTATTAGGAGACTATGGAGCTCCTGCACTAGGAAACGCTTTAGGAGCAGGAGATTTCGGAGGTCATGGTGATTATGGACCTCCACAGCTTCCAGAATATGGCGTTCCACCTGCATATCCTGACCCTCGTCATCCTTCTGGTCCTGCTGGAGCATATTCTGAAACTAAAGAGAACATCGTTCCAGCACCACAAGCTCAAACTGCATCGTCCTCTACTTCGGACCCCTCAAGTCCTTCTTCTCCAGCACCTCAGACTCCATCTCAATCTAGCAACGAAATTCATTTACCTCCTCCACCTCCACCAGGCCATCATGGGCCATACAGCACTATGAAGAGGAAAAACGGAATTGCTGACGAATTGGAAGGAAACTTGGCAACACTCGGAGGGCGCCCCAGATCTGTTGGAAATCTACCGGAAGGTTTGCAAGGGGCCAGAAGGAAGAGAAGTCCTGAAATAATGAGTATTGTCGTCAGTCATGTATACAAGAGAGAAGCAGGACAAGAAATGACTGATGTGAATACAAGTAGGACAATTCAAGTAGTCGCACCAGGAGATGTAAACTTTGCTTTAAATGCCGCTTCAACTAACGAAACTGTTGTGATCCAATCAGCATCATCGGCAGATCCAGAAACAATTTGTATGTCAGTTCCTAGCTTCGTAGCCGGTCTGGTTATGTTACTATTAGTCCTGATAGTAGCCAGTTTAGTAGCAGCTTTCTTATTTGTTCGAGTACGTGCTATTGATAGAAAGGGTGTCGCATCTGCATTTGTTAGTGCCCATGGATACGATAATTCGGAATTTGTTAAAGTTGCTAATTCGTAATCTCCAGTTTTTAAAACCTTCTTATCCAAAGATTTAGGACTCTTATGAGCCTAGAGAATTTTTCTTTTCTTTATATTTTTCGCATCCCTATTGACTCTCCTTAATTTATTAACTAACCCTTCAAGAACATAATCAGTGATTGCTATATAACTAACATTTATTTATTTATAAAAACAAACTTATTTATTTTATTTAAATACCTACACTGTTTGTGAAATGGCAGAGAAGCTGCGTTGTTAAAAAAAAAAAAACGATCGTATAAATTGGTAGATTTTTTATTTTATTTTGTTATTATTAATGATATCTTGGATTAGGGCGTTTCCTGCCGCTCTACCATGAAAAGGAATACCTGCCATCCAACGCAGGAACTAGTCTGTAACTAATATTTAGTTCACTTGTATATAAGTGTTTGAGATAACTGAATAAATTATAATGAATTTTCTTCTTTATTTACACGAAACACTGTTTATGAAACACAATTAATGTTACAGTTATGAATTAGTACAAATATACGAGCACGTTCTAAAAGTAACCCATTTAATTATCACGTGGATATTTAAATTGCTAATAAACACATTGCTCTGTTTGTGAACTACTTATTTGTTTTCCTCGGCAGCAAAATTTTGTTTTTGAATGTCAACCAAGCTGGTTGTTCGAAAAATGTCGACGTTTCACCCAAACTCAATCGACATCGGTAATTTTCAAATTCTTCTACAAATAACAGCCGCGGGAGCCCACTTATACTTATTTACTCTTATTTTCGGGGTGATTATGTCTTTGATTTAAACAAGTAAAAAGATAGAATAAATACATGAATTATATTGTAATATAAATTGTTTTTCTATATTTATTTCTTTAATAATTTGAATAACTATTTTATTTAACTTAAAAAAGAACAATTCCTAAAAACGATGTATTAGTAAAGAAAACATATCGGAAAATGAACTAAAACTATTTAACAAACGATTTTAATAAACAATAATTAAAACATAGCCATAGTTGTAGTAAAATTATTGTATGATACTAGTCACCGATATAAAACAGGGAACAGTTAGGAAGCGTTTTTGTCAATACATATTTAATTATTATAATAACATTATGGATTATCTGTATTTTAAAATCTGCTAGTAAAAAACTACAATTTTGGTGCAAAATAAAGTAGTTCCATTTTCGTTAAAACCATTTAAAGAAATTACCTATTATAACGTTTATCGTTATAGTTATTGCACAATCGTTGATATATATCCAACAATTTTCTTGGAAAGCAGACAACTGCTAATCAATGGTTTTAGTGTGAAATTTTCGATATATATATATATATATATATATACTACTTTTTTAATTTTGTGAAACTTTATTGAAAGGATTGCAAAATAGTTTGAAAACGAGATAAAGTTAAAATGGACCACCTATCCATAACCGACTTAAGTATGGTTTGAGAGCATAGCTTTCTAACACAGTGTGGCTTAACTTAAGTAACATTTGTGTTGTATAGCTAGCGATTTACAGAGGGCAGGCTAATCGAAAAATTCGAAAGTATATCGTATAGCTTCAAAAGAAAAAAGGTAGTTCAAGGATAGCACATTAATTTATCAGCAGTTGCCACCTTTTTTTGCTAAGATTCAAAGGATTTTATGGTCGTATTTATGGAGGGACGTTTTGCAGATGATACAATTTAGTTCTTGAGCCGCTCCGAGTTGAAAGAAATGCACACAACAATAAAATTGAGTTAGTCGTTTTTTTTGTTGTAGAACCATCGTAAAAGTGTAGCATTTTGGCCTCCAAATAGCTAGCTGATCGTTACCAGTGATGCATGCTAAGTTTATATAACACCCATGTATCCAACTAATATTATAATGGGTCTCGGCCTACCTCTTTCGTTTTGGAGCAAAAAATGAAATGCTAAAATTTTGAAACTGGGAAACGGTTACAATACACACGTAAATTTGAACAAATATTTCGTAACTTGGCAAGAAATAGAAACAAGCTGAATTTTTATTTAGAAAAATTTTCAAGCCGTACACTTTCTATTTTTCTATAAAAATCTACATTGGCAAATAACAACACTAATACACAAAATATCGATTTTCGAAAGTTTCATTTACTACTTCAATGTTAATACTCTTGTTGGATACTTACAAATGTTATACAATGTAATAATAATTGTGTGCATACTTGTGACGATTTATAAGAAGAATATATGAAAATATAGTGGGTACATCGAATGACTTGCAATGCACATGCTTTCATGACGTAATATCACTTTGTAGTTTTACTAATTTTAGTTAATTTATCTTGCTCCAACATTGTGAAATTTTTATAAAACGCCATTGTCTACTCTATGTTTTTCACCTTGGTTTGCAATTAAGTTTGTTGTTTCTATCATGCTACCAAAATTAACATCCTAAACATTTTAAGATGAGCAAATAAAAAGTATATTGTAAAACTAGAATACATCTAATTAAAAAAAACAACACGTATATGTAATCCTTTCGGAATATGGCGATAGTCTTAGTCTTGTCAAATGATAATATATAACAGAATCTTTTTTAAATCTGCTCCACAAAATCATTTTTCTTTCATATGTACTGTATGATAGTTGATAAATTATTGTTAAATTAGTGTTTTTTTTTAAATTCTAAGTAGGAGGATTTTAACATTCTAGAAATGAGAATATTGAACTTCTCTCTTGTCCTAAATTATTTACTAACTAAGTTGACAATCTTACGTCATGATTTGGAGGTCGATTTTTTTCCAACTAATACTTCCTAGTTTTTTTATAAGAGGAATTACAGGCAATTTAAATGGCATATGTACATGTATGTACGTCCATATATTATATACTATAGTGTGCGCTCATAATATACAATATATATTGTATATCTATCGAAATTAACATTATATTTCAAATTAATAATTTCTATACTTTCTGTGATACCAAATATGTAAGTATAAATAACTGTTGTGTGTATATCATACAGCATCAAGGTAGTAAGTGAACGGTTGTACATTTTATGAGAAAGAACCTTGAGTTGCGTTCGGATTTCACTGGCACAAAAAATAGTTTCATTTAGTGCAAACTTTAATTCACCATCAGGGTCAAATATAAAAACAATAGAAGAATTTTACACTCAAAAGGACTGAAACATGTAAGTGAAAAGTTGAGAAAACATTGTATCTTTTTTTTTCGTAAAATAGTCTATTTCAACGATGAAAAATGTGGACATTTAAGGAAGTTCGGGAGTTACTTTATTTAAAAAAATGACCAATTGTACTAGTAATATCTGTAAAAATTGATTTAATGAGTGAATGAAAATTAAATATCAGACGAACCTTCTTAAAATTGTAAGCTTTCGTTTTGTGTGACAGCATGTTTAATAATGTGGCACAATTAAGGAAAGTGAACTATATGGGCCTCACCATTATGTGTACACTTATTACATAACATGTAACGTCTTTGGATTTGTTTAGGTGAAAGTATAAATTACGAACTCAATATACCTTTTTTCACAAGGCAAAACTTCCAAACAAGAATTACATATTATGTTATGTATATTGATTCCCACCTCTACGTGTCTGTCTGTCTGTCTTTAAAGGAAGAAAAACATTAAGTTATATATATATTTTTTTGTATTTCACATTTACAAATTAATTAACTTTCGGCTTTCTTTCATTTGCCATACGTTAATAGTCAACTAATCAAATTTCACTGTAATAGGCGACATAATTGTATAGCTCATATATGAATTACAATTTAAATGGTATTTGACTTTTTAAAAAATACTTTTACTAATGGTAAATGTAAAAAATATTATTTCTCATAAATTATTTTTTATATAAATACACTGTTTTTCAACTAGTTTCTTAAATTTGACCTTAATAGAGAACTGAACTTCGAACATAGAACAAAATTTTCAAGGGTAGCAGGTATTTCCTACAACTTAATTTTTCCAATTATTCATATAAATAAAGATATTGAAACCATCAAAACATTTTATAAACTGTAGTATGTAGGCTTTCACGAACCGGCCTTTTGGGTCGTGGTCTATAGGCTTTTTGGTTGCCTGACGTTTCGTCAGCGGCTGCGGCTGACATCTTCAGAAGCGTTTGTGATTTGGTAGTTGTAGCTGCTACTTAATTCGATATTATAAACTACTTACTTACGAGAAGTACATTTATTTGGGGGTTGCTTTTTTTGTTAGTTAAACTATCAAGTCCAAACTGTTATACTGAATAATACGTTATTAAAAAAATACAATCTTAAGCAAAGAAATTTATATAAGTAAATTAATCATTAGTCGTATAGTTCATCTATAGTACGCGTTTTTTTAACATGAATTCTGCTATAAAACCGCTTTTACAAGGCCATTTGATAGAAATAATATAAACTATTATAAATACTGTTTGGCGGAAGGTAGAAGAGAAGGTCTCTCTAAAAATCTAAACGAAACAGGAAGAAACACTTGATAAATAATGAATAACGAATAGACAGAAATATATGACATAATGAAATTGTCAAGCCTATGTATGTATTATGTATTGCATTTTTTTTTGTTTATTTGTTTACGCACAATACATATTGATCTTTTACAAAATCAAATGAACAACAAAAAAAGAAAAGATTACGGGTAGGTAAATGTTAGCTTGGCAATTTTATTTTACAACGTTCAGAAGTAATTTTTATGGTCAACAGCTGTGAAAAAATTGGTTTTTGGTTCAATGAAGACACAATAAGAATAATAGTTTAAAAATTATCGGTCCAGTAATTTACAAATCTATGTACCTAATACCTACATCTAAGTAGGTATAATATAACCAAAGTGAAAGTAAAATTGTGTTTTTGCCTTGTGAATTATTTTTGACTTAGTAGGTATAGAAAGATTTCTTACTTGTTCATTCGCAATTTAAAAAAATGCAATATTATTTAGTACGCGACTATTCTGTACAGCTGAATATTATTATATACGTATATTTGAGCATATAATTATTGTGTATCTCTTAAAATAGATTTTCTCAATTAACCTCTATTCTGAAGGAGTAGTTATATACAGATATATAAATATGTTCACAAGTAGATGTTCATTATATAACATACTTTTGGCAAAGTTGTGCGGTTGGGGTAAATTGACAATGAGCTAGGGGTTTGGCGTATTTTTGGATTTGGAGGGGATTAGGTTAGGTTCCGGTTGGGTCGGGTTGGGTTATGTTTGTTTGTTTTAGAAGAAAATATATTGATATTGGTATTGTTTGAGCGGGGCTGAATGGATAAGAGTAGTAACGATAAGTTTTTGCGGTAACTGTGGTAAAAAGACTGTTAACTTTCAAATCTTTAGAGAAAAGTGAACGTAGACACTGCTGCTTACATAATCGGATGTAGGTCGGTGGTCACATGGCAATGTTGTTATTGTTCTCTATTTCTCGAATAAGTCGTAGTTCAGCTTCTCTTGGCATCCTTGAAATTGTACATCCGCGCTCTTCCCCTCCATATTACCCGCCCGCGACTACGTCACTGTCCCATTGCAAATATAAAACATCGTTCTGTATGCACATTCCAAGGATAATAATAATAAAAAATACTGCCTGACTTGATTAATGCCCACACGAATGAGCGAGATGTTCTTTTAAAATCATTACGAATTCTGAATAACGTCTGCCTCGGCCATTACTTATATACACGTGTGTACATTATATGTATATAAATAACTATCCACTGCCAACTGTATATATATATATATATATATATATATATATATATGTATATATATACATATATATGTGTGTGTGTGTGTGTGTGTGTGTGTGTGTGAGTTTATTTAAAGCAGACAACGGATTTGTATACAGCTACTCACAGAAGAATCTGAACAATCACCATTTTATCATGATTGTTAAAATTGACATCATCTACCTTTTTGGTTTATTTTTATGACGAAGGACCATATATCTCAACTCATTAAGAAGCCTTAAGAAATTACGGTTTTCGGAAACTTATCAAATCACCATCGCTCAACAAAATTATTTTCAGAAACGCAAAGTTTTAAGTCTAAATATTCAATTGTTTTCACAGATTTAATTCTTGAAAAATTGATTTACTCTTTTATCATAATTCATTGAAATAGATCATTTATCTCTTTGGTTAATTTTTATGACGAAGGACCATATATCTCAACTCATTAATAAGGCTTAAGAAATTACGGTTTTCGGAAACTTATCAAATCACCATCGCTCAACAAAATTATTTTCAGAAACGCAAAGTTTTAAGTCTAAATATTCAATTGTTTTCACAGATTTAATTCTTGAAAAATTGATTTACTCTTTTATCATAATTCATTGAAATAGATCATTTATCTCTTTGGTTAATTTTTATGACGACGATTATATCTCAACACATTTCCGCCTTATGAAATTACAGTTTTCCGAAACTTCATCACCTCCCAATTAAAATGTTACGGAAACATAGAACTTATTATTATTATTATTATTATATATACATTTACACAAAAGACTACAAAGCTTTAAAGTAGGTAAAAAAAAATTATCAATAGTATCGCTATGTTAACATAAAAAAACACAGACTTTATATTGCAAAAGTGTTATTGGAAGAAGCTACTGTACGGCGAAATAATTGTTTTGTTTCAGTAAAACTTTGTGTTTTTCTCTATTAAATCATGCTCGTTTCTTCAGATACTTTTGTTCCTTTAAAAATATATAATTGTTTTTATAATTTTTATTTCTTGTATTTGATTACTTTTTGTTTTAAGTGTTGCTTAAAGACCTGTCTGTCTTCATTTCTTAAGTTATCGTTTATATATTTTATTGTATTTTTAGTTTAAATTAAGCTAAAATCATCATTAACATACATTAGTTGCTCAACTTTAGTATAGCATTTTCTCCGGAAATCCCCTACTTTCAATTAGTTTTCTTTATGAAAATTTTTAATTATTGTTTCAAATTGTTTAATTATTCTTATTTGCTTAAGTACTTACCTATTACTAGCCCGGTGCACTGGTCAAAAATATAGGTTTTTGTATTTGTTACTTATTTTCCCGATATTAATAGTAGTTTTTCCAAAAACTTTCCTGCTTTAAATACGATTTTATTGTTAATTATTCAATTGTTTCCGGTAATTTAATTTGCTTTTACATTATTTTTACGGTAAAATAGGCCTTTATACTGATAAAAAAATGTTGTATATGTTATCTACTGGTACAGTTTCTTGTTGTTTACGCTATATAGTTATTTTAACATATAGGTACATATTTATTTTTTGACTCTTTAATATATTTATTTTTTTTTGTGAAAGTAACTGTCTTAATTAATAAATTTGTCAACGTTATCCATATTTTATTATATACCGTATTTATGCATTATCATTATCACAAACGTTGTTATTTTGTTTTATAATATTTGCTTAGAAATTGTGCTACTTTAAAGAAAGTACCAAGTGTGATATTAAAAAGCAATCCTGCTAAACACTTTTACAAGGTTACTTGACTTGAAACAATTTCTATGTTATTGCATTGTTTTGATTTATTATATCTTTCAAATAAATAAAATTTACTTTCATTATTTAATCGTGATATTATATTTATACATGCATGTATATATGTATATGAGATACATCTACGTAGACATGCTAACATATTCATAAGATACATTGCATACACAAAAATATAACATGCATATGTAGATATATTAAATTGTCGTAGAAAGGTATCAAGGTTTTTAAAGAGAATTATTAATGGAAAAAGAAACTGAAAAAAATATTTGTTTATTTTTATGAACTTGAAAAGTAAAAGTCTTTTCTTTGTATTCCAGTTTCTTTATCCATTCGAAATGTTGCAATATAAAATTATCTATACCTATGTTCCTATCTGCATAGATAGATAGTTAAAAGTCTTGATAATTAAGTAAATCTTTGAAAGTACAATGGTTATGTAATTATAATGAAAAATACAATGGCGGCTGATTTATAAGATCATAGGAGCAGCTTCCACCTACAAAATATTTTTTCTCCATTAACTTTCTCTTACAATGTCACTGGTTTCGAGATCTCTAGGAGAAAAACATATTTGTGTACCCATATTGTAATGTTTACTGTTTTATGATAAAAAAAAAGAAACAGGACATATATATATTATGTAAAAAATGAACTGGAGACACTGAAGAACATATTTGAAACTTGCGATGGTGATAAATAGACATTCAAAAAGAATTTGAAAAATCATCTGGCAAAGAACACCCCTAATCGGATTTTTAGTATTTTCGGAGATGAGAGAGTTGAAGAACTTTATAGTATAAGATTTTTATAGGTATTGGAGACAGTTAGTTATTAGAAAGAAATTAAATTATCTGTTATACTTTCATAAACATTTTTTTAATAAAAATAAAAAAATAAATATGGAATTAACAGAAACAACTACTCCGAGGGCTAATACCTCTACAGGCATTGAATTACACTGTTGATTCCGATGGACTCCTAGACGAAAATATAACATATTCAAAAAAGGAGGAATTAAAATCCTTATTCGTCTAAATTTTAAGATCAAAGATCTCACATTACCAAGTAGGCACAACGAACCGAAAGCCACATCCCACGACCGGTTTCGACCTATCGGGTATCATCAGGTGGGCGCTGGCAGAAAGGCCTTTACAGGCTATATTATAAATATAAATATGGAATCAACAGAAACAACTACTCCGAGGGCTAATACCCCTGCCGGCATTGAATTACACTGTTGATTCCGATGGACTCCTAGACGAAAATATAACATATTCAAAAAAGAAGGAATTATAATCCTAATTCGTCTAAATTTTAAGATCAAAGATCTCACATTACCAAGTAGGCACAACGAACCGAAAACCACATCCCACAACCGGTTAAAATTCAATCTAATCTTGAAATTTAGACGAATAAGGATTTTAATTCCTTCTTTTTTGAATTTTTTTGTTTTTTATTTCATTATCTGTACATAATAAAAACATTAAAAATGTACTTCGATCTTTTCTAATGAACTTTACCAATTTTTATAACCCTTTCGGTGCGTTATAACCGAGTTTTACTGTAGGTAGGTACTATAATAATTATTTACTAGAGAATATAAATCTATATAAAAATGATTCTTATGTTTTATCCTCTAAAGGGGTACAATTTTTTTACTTTACCTTACCGAGGGTCTAAAGTTGTCTAAGAATATGCCTTAGTCGTATTAAAATGAAATTGATTGATCTTTTGACAACTTACAAGCAAAGAATGGAAACCAACTAACAATTTTCTTACTGTAACAATCCTACGAGCCGCTACTGAAGGAATGTAAATTTAATAATTACAATACATATACCTACAGAAAGTTGTTACATGGTAGAAGACTGTGCGATAGTTTAGTTGTAATAAGAAAAGTAACATTTCGTGGGACTATTCCATGGTATATGCGTCAGTAAGTATAATTGTCGATCCGGACCAGTACTTTATGAAACAATTGATCCGTTTGTATTCGGATGTTGTCCTCGAGACTGATTTTACCTGTTTTAAACCTTCAAGGTCTCTGCTTTGCAGGGAAGTGAAAGTGGTTTTTGGTTGAGCTGAATGTTGCTTGCCATAAAGACGAAAGAAGGAGATGGTATTATTTCTTTGACTTACACATCGAGATCGTTTTTAACATACATACATACATACATAATAAACACCGAACACATTTAACAACATATACCTACCTACCAAACTCCCCTTTACCTATCGTATTCGCGATAGTTCTGCAGTATACGAACTGTGGGGATCCAGTTTTTCAAAGAAAATATAGATAGACACCCTTCTTCCCATTTCGTGACTACCTTTGGGTCTCTTTGTATTTTTTTTTTGTAAAGCTGCATTTCTTTCACAGAAACGATACAATAAATTTAAAATGTTCTCTGCATTCTTGAATATTCCGAAACAAGTTGTTTTTTTTTTAAGTAACAAAAAGAAAATAGAATTGAGAAGTACGCAGTAACTGAGTGTTGATTTTAAGTAATTACTTTTGTTTATGTAATGGTTATTTGGAGGAGTTTAATTAACAGTGTGACGATAAAATCTGAAACAGCAATGAACCGATAATCTATTTGTGTTTGTTAATTAATTGTTAAAAATCAGTTATGACTGTTTCAACTGATGAATCATATTATGGACGACGACGATTTCGGTAAGTTAAATTGAAAGTTATACTCAAGCACGTGTTAAAAAATGAAAGTGATCTATGATCAAGAATTAGAACGGCAAAGCTATGTCATAATCTAACTTTTGCTTCGACTTTGAAAACAGACGTAAAACTTAAAAGATTAGTGGACAATTCGCGTAGATAAGTACAAACTATATACACATAAGTTGAGTTATAGGTTGAACTGACTTATGCAAATTTCGATAGTAGACGATAAAATGGTCTGCACCATAATAATTTTACACATGTGATGGAACAAATTAGGTAATGTTCTCGAAAGCCACATTAAGATTTTACTTTCCAACGCATGTTGCCTAACTTGAAAGCTAAAGAATGGCCGATGTAGAAATTCGGTTGTTTTCAATTTGTTTGCAACTGTTTCAAAATGAACTAGACATATACCTATCTCTCATTTATTATTTACTTCACTCATCACATTTCACGCATTTCTTCAACCTATTTTTATTTTTATTTCTACATATACGTTTTTTGTTGCTTCTTTCATTTATCTAATGTTATAATTAATATTATAACACGTAACAACAACATTAGCATGTAAACTACAGTGGCGGCACATGAATATTGATTATTTGTCTTTTACCAATAGTTACAATAACAATAATTATATTTATTTTCGCACACTTAAACTTCCCAGTAACTAGACAAAAAAAATCACTTGCTAATATGCAAACACTTGGAATCGACAGATGTGTTGTTCGCTGCAAATATTGCAGTCACATTTATGAAAAAAACTGGAAAAAAAACAATTTTAATATCGGAAAAGTAAACTGATAAATGTTTTGACTAGACAAACAATTAAAGGTTTTGAAGCAATTATACATAGATTTTTTAAAAGAAGAATTTCGAAAAATTAGTTAAGAAGTTTTTTAGCAGAGTATCATTAGACTTAGAAGATTCTTAAACAATTATTTATAGGAAAACTAAATTTACGAAACTAATTCATAGTTGAATGTTTTTAGAAATCTCTCATTTATTATTTATTTCACTCATCACATTTCAAGCATTTCTTCAACCTATTTTTTTTTATTTCTACATATACGTTTTTTGTTGCTTCTTTCATTTATCCAATGTTATAATTAATATTATAACACGTAACAACAACATTAGCATGTAAATTACAGTGGCGGCACATGAATATTGATTATTTGTCTTTTACCAATAGTTACAATAACAATAATTATATTTATTTTCGCACACTTAAACTTCCCAGTAACTAGACAAAAAATTAATTAATTAAATATTTAAAATTATTTTGACAGTGATTTGAATTTCACGCGCGCATATTGCTTGCCGTTTCCGGCAAGTCAGAGGACAGGGCAAACACCAGACACGAGTATGACACTGATTTGAATTAAAATTAATTTTTAAAAGAAGTTAAAATTTTTTATAAAATTTGCTATGAATATATCGAAGAATGGATAGTGAACTTTAGAGTACTAAATTGTTTCAAAGGGACCCTTCTAAATAGTAAAAGAAGTTTCTTCAGCAGTCGAATTTGTAATGAAGGAAGTAAAAAAAAATTGTTATTAATGACAATTTTCTCTTTGAAGAAATTCGAAGGGTAAATTTATATTTAAATGAAGAAAAATTGAAGAAATGGAACGATGAGAAAATAGAATTTGACAAAAGATGGGTAGAAATATTTCGGTATTTTAGAGTAGAACATATCTTACATGAAAATTTAAAAGTTTTAATAGAAATTTCCTTATGTTGTCCAGGCACTAATGCTGCTGTTGAAAGGGTATTTTCACTAGGGAATGATTATTGGAGCAGTGAGAAGTCGTAACTTTCTGTAAAAACATTATTTGCCGCCTTACCAGTCAAATTTAATATGCAAAATGAAAGTTGTTCGGATGTGGTTATATTATTAGACGAACATGCTCATTTAGCAAAAAAAATCCACTCCGAAGAAAAATATGTTTTTAAAAGAAAATAAAGTTTTTATCGTTTTTTCATCTTTTTTTTCACCTATGAAATACTTGCAAAGTGTACTCTTTTTGAACAAAAAATAGTTGGTTATCTTAGTGTTCTGGAACTTCGCCGCTGTTAATGTAGAAATAGCCGCTGATAAATTATTATAACATTGTTAATAGGTATCTACATATGTACATTTAGAATTGCAACTTTTACGTTTGTATGTATGTAAGTAAAAATACGAATGTATGCACTCTCTCAGGAAGTCGATCTTCTGTCAGCAACAAATACACAAAAATAACGTAATACAGTTTAAAACAAAAGAAGACCTTGGTGAAAATCACAGTCGCGAACTAGCCCTGTCTGTATGTCGTAGTATATGTATGTAAGTGTGTGTATCTGTGAGAACAGAGATTTAGTGAAGGTTAGTTATTACATAGAGGCCAGGAATGTAACAGATGGGTTTGAAAAATCAAAATTTTTTAAATACACCGACGCGGGGATTCTCGCTTGGGGTAGTATTAAAATTACCAAACAATCGTCCAATTCAGGTGCTTATACACTGAACGTGAATGACGCATGTGTTTGTTTATGAGAAAAAAAGTTTTATTATAACGTACCTACCTGTGTATGTAATAGCGCGATTCTATTTTACTGCCAAATTAACGTAACAAAATAAACGGCTCTGTATGTACTTACATATAATACCTGTGTACCTGTGTGGTGTATGTACTACATACGTACATATAAGAAAGAAAGGGAACATATTATCAATTGTATACGTGTGGCGTTCTATTATTATGAAAGCAAGGGAAAGTATCTATAATTGTGACGCAAGGGTTCTACTCTTTTGATTCAATCAGAAATAAAGAACGTCCAATCTTTTTACAGTTTGTCCCTTGTCCCCTTGTTCGATCAGTTGTTTTACGGTTTTTGTGTTCTGAAAAAGAACATAAAAATTGCGAGTTTATTTCTAAATAAAACTGGAGCAAGTTTAATTAATGCATGTGTCTGTAGTACGCATTATATCTTCTTTAATAAGGTAAACGGTTTTTATTTTTAACTTTCAATATTGTAATAATTAGATACAGTTTTACCTTGAGTTGATATTAAAATTAACTACCTATGTGTACGATGTAATAGGCTTATATTAAAAAACAACTTCGCAAACAAATGATCGATGCAAAATATCCTGACAAGTACGGTTCTTACCTACCTACAGATTCTATATTTGTCCCCAAATAAGAAAGTACCAAATGGTAGGTAGGTAATTAAAGAGTTTTAGTGATAATCATAATAGGTAATAAGAAGAAAATTTTATGTAGTTTTGGAAATGAAAATGTAATTTGGTAAATTTGGTAAATTTGGAAAAGGAAGAACAAGAAAGTAAATGAGCTAGCTAATGGAAGAAAAAGAAATTAGAGTTGTAAATAACGGAGGCCATTAAAAATCTGAATTCGTAATGTATTTCGATTGCATTTGGTATTATACAACAGTTCCCCCACGCAGTGCAGGTATTGTGAAAGTATGCTCGCGCTCCCCTGTGCGGGCCCCGTTGGTGCTGCGCGAGTCTCCTTGGCGTTGCCGGTGAAAGCAATATTGAAACGGTTGGAATATTAGCTGCAATTCACGGGCTCGAATCTCGAATAACGAACACGAAGCGAAACTACTGTACTATTATTTCTAACTATATACATACATACAAACATATAAAACTAACAGGCAACTTGTTACTGACTGCTATTGCTTTGGCGTTAGTTATATAGCCTTCATAATAGAATTGCACCGAACTAGAAATTCTTACTTAGGTACTTCTTCGATTCGATACTACTTATAGTTAAGTAAAGTAAGGTCTGGAGCAGTCTGTCAGAAAAACGCACTTTAATAAGTGGTACTGCGAATAAAATGCGAGATAGCGACCGAGTGCCGTGGCGTCTCCTCCGTCAAAACGACCTTCGGAGTAAAGAAAGAGGAGTCAGCTTCTGGTAGCAGATCTGCTGGTGGCTGCTGTGCTACTACTGGTGCACCAGTGTGTATATCGTGCGTGCGTGTGAATGATGTGTACATATACATATATATATGAGTGTCTGTTGTTGTGCTAGTAGCCAAGAAACAAGAGAAGAAAAAAAAAACGGCTAGCAAGCGGAGGGGACCGAAGAAAAGAGGGGAAAGTAAAGGGAGAAATTTAGAGCTAGTGGTAGTTGCGTGAATTCGAGCGAAGTAGCGTTGGTCGGGAATGGCGCCGGGGCCCTCAGCAGCAGCAGGAGCAGCAGCAGCAGCAGCAACAACAACAACAACAGCAGCAACAGCTACGTAGCTGCAGCCCTGTGTCCGCACCTGGACTGAGTTTGAGTTCGCGCAACCGTCAAGCATTCGTTCGGTCGGGCAGCTTTTGTTCACTTTTACTTTCATTTGTGGCGCAACACAGTGCTGAGTGTCGTGGCCCAAAAATAAATTCACTCGAGGCGGAATCCGACCGATGAACGAACGAACAAAGCTGCTGTTGTTATAATACTACTCTCGTTGTCTTTGTACTGCTACTGTCTATTTACTAACTACTATTACTGCAACTGCTGCTTCTTCTCTTTCTTCATCGTCACACGCATATTGTAAAGCACGCGGCCGCATTCGCAAAGTGGATTTAAAAGTGTATTTTTCGCGGTATTTTTTCTGCCGTCCGTAGTGATTTCTATGCAGTGGCGACTATGCGTCTTCCAGAGTGCTGTGTCAACTGCTGTTGTGTTAGTGGTGCTCCAGGTCGTGGCGGTTATCGTCATCTCGTGGGCCCGGCCTCGACCCCCGCGGATGCCCAATAGGATTACTGTCTTTTCCGGGTGAGTAAGGTGGGCGACATCAACTGATGTCAGTGAGCAACTTGTTGCTCCAAACTATAAATCGACGCCCGACGTCGCGACGTCAAACGCGCACGCGATAACTACTTAACAACAACATCCGTTTACTTACTCAATAAATATCCTACATGTATCCATGCACATGTCTGCCTATCGTATCTTTCTACAGATAAATGAAAGTTACAAATGTAAAGTTTATTTATTTCATTTTTTGTTTATAATAAGTTTCTTATTCTTGCGCGCCTATCGATGTACAAGTATTATTATATACACGTACAATCTAGTCGGCTGGTTCGGTTATGTAACACAGCTCAGCTAGAGCTAGCTATATTCTGGCCTTCTTGCATTTCTCTTTCCTAAAAGCGGTGACATTCGAAGACATCGATATCCATTGCTTTTTTACTATACCTACAAACCGACTCGCTGAACGGTTATTAAAACTTTCTGTTGCGTATTGCTTTTGCTTGCTAACACATACATACACACATTTAAAGGCGTTACATAGATCTTTATATATTTGTATGTATATATATAGTTCATATTGTTAATTGTTACGTGTGTTTGAAATTGTAATGTTTAGTAGGTATTATATGTGTAGTATTTTCTGGTTTGCACGCCGCGCCGTGATCGCGCCGTCGCCATCGCGTCGCTCATCGGTACACTTGATTCGATGATTAAATTTTAACGCTCCCAACGAGTATGTTACTATGTGTGTGTGTATGTATGTGTGTAAGTATCAAGATTCTCCTTTCGCGATTATGACCTTGGTTTTGGTTAAGGCAGAATTCTCTCTCTGTTGCTTGATGGGAGTGTTGTTATTTGAAATATTATGCTATGTAATTTACTTTTATTTCTTAACGATTACGTCATCATCGGATACCAAGTACTTTTTAAACATATATTGAGTATCTGTCTGCATAACTATTGTAGTATTTATTGTACATATTTGACATAAAATAAAGCAGTCAGTTAGGACGTTTATCTTCAAAAATAAAATACTCAAATAAAAATGAAAAAAAGAGAGAATCTAAAAATCTAAATCCAACACAACACGATACGTCTGTCTATAGGTAGATAGATGTACGGTTTATAAGTTCGAATTCATTCGGTAGGTTCTTTTTGGTTTTTCTAGATGCTCATCATAGATTTTCGTGGTTACTTACCAAATCATCTACTTCGCCATGTACTCAGAAGAGCAAGATTCCCACGGTCTATTAACTCTGCATTATGGAAAGCATCACGCGACTATAGTAGAAGAAATTAAAACTTGTTTTACGTCGGAAAATTTTGCGGATATGACTTTCATTTGCGATGATAAGACTGCGATAAATGCACACAAATTGATAATGGCTTCGGCAAGTCCTTTGGTGCGCCGTATTCTTGGCGAAAGTGTACATGCTCATGGGCCCAGTGTCGTTCTCATACCAGGTATCAAGAGTTGTCACTTACGACACCTGCTAGACTTCCTGTACAATGGACAAGCTTGCATAAAGGTAAAAAAAACACTTCGTAAAAGGATTAGGATTTTTTTCGTGTTCCTTTTTTCTTTCACTTTTTCAATTTTCAGTCTAGCGAATTGAATAGCATTCAAGAACTTTTCGACTTGCTGCAAATTAAATCGGACGTGTGGCAGTCGGCCGAAACCAAATCTCAAACGGACGACAATTGGGTTAGTTCGGATAACGAAGAGACCGTTTCGGCGACAGCAACAACTACAATTACCGTCAAAAAAGAAACGGAAATAAACGACGATGACGAAAAAGAAGAGGGTGAAATCAAAGACGATGAAGAAACGGAGGAAGAAGGTAGCGGTGAACAAACAGAACTAGAAAGGAATAGTACTTCACCAAACCCTGTTAATTTATCGTTAAACACAAAGGACACAGACGATAGTAATCAAAAAAGTGAAAAAAGTGACAACTTTGAGGTAAATTAGTGCCTAATCAGTAAGGATTTTAAAGTTACTTTTGTCATATTGTTTTTTAGAATCAAGAGAGAAAAGGTCCAGAGTTCATGAAAATCGGCCAGTCGACCGTAAAAATAACTCCCAAGGTTCACGAAATTTCACAATATCATCATCACCGGATAAAACGGAAATCGGTTCATATCGAACCCATCGATTTGAAACAGCAAGAAGAATTCGTACAGTTGAAGCCTCCTTCTGGGGAACCTGAATTATTAAGTTTGGTTCAAAGTCCCGACAACTACGTCGTTACCCCGCATCGAAAACGAAGACCTGGATTCCATAATTCACCCGCCCAAAATCCACCATTCGTTCCTTTCTCCCCATCTTACATCGACGATGGAGTTCATCATCGTCTGAAAACAATCCGTCATCCTATACTTGCTGCACATCATCCTCTTTCTCTTTCGGCACCCCCTTTCGTGGTAGAACGGACCCATACACCTACATCGACGCAACCACCGGATAAATCGGTCTCTTCCGACGTTTTGGTGAAATATCGGCCACCGAGTGCGGATCTAAATATGCCTTCCGATTCGTATCAATCATTCGAACACACTTGGGGCGCTTGGTCTCTTTGTCAAGCGCAAGTGAACCCGTCCCCCAGTGGTGAGGATTCCTCTCGCGAACCATCCGCATCATTTTCGACGAGTGTCGGTGAAGATTCTTCGGAAAGTTCTCTTCCGGCCGCTAGTGGTAAACAAAGTGGACATACAACAGGACAAGTGCGCGAATATAGATGTGAATATTGTGGCAAGCAGTTTGGAATGTCGTGGAATTTAAAAACTCATTTGCGAGTGCATACCGGTGAAAAACCTTTTGCTTGTCGGTTATGTGTTGCTATGTTTAAACAGAAAGCGCATTTATTAAAACATTTGTGTTCAGTGCATAGGAACGTTATTTCCTCAAACGAAGGTAGTGTAGGTCGTTTCAACTGTTGCTTCTGTCCTTTATCATTCGAATCACTTCCAGAGTTAATACGGCATCTTTCGGGCCCCCATAATAATCTTTTACTAAGTAAAAATATGCACGAGCTTAAATAGCACTCAAAAAAAAATAAAAAAAGATAAAAATATCGTCAATAATTAAAATAAATAAGATAAGAGTGGACGGGCGTACACATTTTTTGGAACGCCGACGATTTCCACCAGTATTTCTTGTGATAGGGAAACCCACCAGGTGCCTTCTTAATACATAATATTATTTCCTCTTAAGTTTGTGAGCTCAGGGAGGCGATGCTCTTTTGGTGCAAATAACAATCGTATTTTTTAGGTTCCGTTAGAACATTTTTTTTTTATTGCTTAAAACCAACGTTGTGTTCAATATAAGTGCGAAAGAGATTCATTGCAATCGGCTGGTCCGAATGTGGAAATCAGTGAACACAGTACATTTATTTGTTTTTAAATTATTAGTAGACAATTAGTGGTAAATTATTTGAATTTTTTTACATGTACATCACTCACGGGCTCAGCTGAACGCATAAGCCAAAAATGCAAAACACAAATATACAAATTATATATATTTATAAATATACATATATATTTATAAATATATTTTTTGTTATAATTACGTAAAGTATCACAACGTTATGCTGCTGTATTGAACACATTTTTCGCTTATGTTGTGAAATGTACATTCTTGATTTTTTGTAATACTAGTTTTGTTAAAAAAACTTGCAAAAGTTCATATTCCACACCAAAGAACTAAACTAATAGGTTCTTCGTAGCGGAGAGAAAATATAATAAAAAGTGTTTTTGTAAACACCAATATTTTTTGGTTCACACTGTAATCATCTCAAACTTTCATCTCGGTGCGATCTCACATTACTTAAAAATACAACTGTTTTTTTAAAAAATTTTTTTATGTCGCTACCTTTCATCTCATTGTCATACTATATTCGATTCTGGGATATAAAAAAGCAATAAGCCAATTTTTAAAGAACTTTTTACGAGAAACAACTTTTATCTAATTTTTTCTTGGGTTTTGTACTAGTTTTATATAAAAATTACATTAACAGTCTTCTAACATTCTATCGTCTTAATTTTACTATTTTACAATGATACATTAAATTTGCTTCAAAATGTGGGCAAGTTAATTCTACTTTAATTTCCTCTTCATATTTTCACTTTTTATTAACTCAAGGCCAAATCTTGGTAATGCCTTCAGTCTTGAAGAAAGTGTTCTGTTCTTATGAAATCATTCAACCTCATTTTATAATGACATAACGAACAAAAAGAAAATTGTTGAGATGACAGAGTTATATGATGAAAATGTAAGTACAAATACAAATAGTAGTAGTATTTTTAATATACTTTGTAGAATTTTGTATATAGTACATTTAAGTAATAAATGATTCCCAATAATGCGTACAATTTACTGCGCCTTTCACTTTTGTGACCACATTTTTTATGTATCTAGTTGTATATGTACGTAAACGTTTATTTATGTATTCCCGGTTTAAAAATAGTACTTTCCTTAATTCGGTAAAAGTTTTCAGTTATTAACCCAAAACTACGTAATTTTTAAAACAGCGCTTCTAATGTTTATTTGATGAAAGGTAAATTACTTTTTTTGTAAATAATCAACGCATATTTGGCATTTACACGACAATAAATATCGATGCCAAGAATTACTACATTCTAATAAAAAAGTATTTATGATATATATTTTTTAAGTATAATAGTGCGTAAAGATAAAACGCGTATTATTGCATTTTACAGGAATTATTTTAAGGTCAAAAATTAATATACTTTTAATTAAAGAATTACACGAAAAGTTGCGTAACTTTTTTGTATTTTTTAAGCGCGAAAATGCTCCATCTGGTATAGAATAACGAAAACATTGCTTCAATAGCGTTACGTAATGTATGATTTCAATCTATAGATGGCAATGTTCGTTTTTATTTAAAAACTATATAATAAATAATATTTCTTATAAGAGATGCCCTAGATTAAATCATAAAATTAAAATTGTTTAATTATTATAAAATTGATAACTCGGTTATTTCTTAATTAATAAAATGCGCATCGTAAAGACATATTTCTGAAAATTATACAGAATGTGATGCACATAAAATATGTTTAAAAGATGGAAAAATGACAAGAGAGATAGTTTACATATAACCATCATATTAAGTATATTAAAGAACAAAAACGTAATTAAATAAGCTAAAGACATTATGTTTGAGACTTCCGCCACTTTAGTTCAGTTACTTTGGTGGCGCTGTAAGTTAGCTTTCGTCCTTTTTTGATACAGTGGTTTGTGGTAGTGTTATCTTTGTCACTTTAAACTCCATATTTAACATAAACTAGATATCTGAAACTCCTGTATCCTGAGCAGAACATAACATTACTTCGTGTTGGGTATTTGTCACCCGCTGTTCGAGGCTACGGCCTTCGACAAGGCGTTTGATTACTGATATTCGTTAAAAAGAATATTTCAAAATGACGAGTAAGTATATATTAATAGCATGTAAGTATATTATAAATAGTATTTTTATCTTTCAGGAGGCAATCAGCGTGAATTGGCAAGAGAAAAGAATATGAAAAAGCAACAGGAAGTATCTAAGAAAAAAGGAAAGGGGGGAGAAGGTTTGACTCTAGAACAACGCAAATATAGGTTATTATTTATCAATATTTAACTCTTTATATTTGTTTGCTTTCATTATTAATATCGTTATTTATCAGTTTTATTGGTAATTATGAATCCACCCTTACTATATTTTTAGGGATGCTGAGAAAATGAGGGAAAAGCAAAAAATGAATGAATTAAAGAAGAATCAGAAAACAAAATAATAAATTATTTTAAAGTATTCTAATATAGCGTTAATTTAGATTATCATAATTTGTACAATTTTCTACTTCCGATTCTTTCCTTTGTAAATTTTCTGCATCGTTTAAGAACTAAATGCCTCATGTTAGTTTGTTTTAAAAAACTAATTCATATACATACTTCAGAAATCCTGACAAGTTTTTACTGAGAATGTGTTATGTTGTTGCAACTTTCTTAGGTTTAATATATTTTGTTTAAATAAAATTGTATAATCTGAAAAATAATTGCAGGTGTACCTACTGATGGAATATGTAAATTGGAATTTGGTATTATTTTATAGGCAATAAACCAATCTATTTAAGACTCTGGGCATTTCATTTTCCAAATAATTATTAAATATTGGTATATCATTTTATTGAAAGAGAAAAAAACAACATTTACAGCTTTCATAAATAATTTATTTCATTCACTACACATCAATACTATCTCATTGTGATGCATATTAATTACATCCAAACTTATTACAAAAAAATTAAGTATGAAGGATATACATCAAATGATCTACATATTGTGTACTTTAACATAAATAAAAATTACCTGAAATATACAGAAGATAAATTAGAGCAAATAGAATAAACAAATGCTGACAATTATTGGATACCTCAAGCTGACTGAAAAGTAGCAAAACTTTTATACATTAACAGTATTTGTTATTTATTATAAACTAAACAACTTATTCAACTTTGTGGTTGTCTCATTGTCATTATACTGAAACCATTTAGATTTCTCCAATTGAGTATTTTAGGTAAAATAAGTTCCTCTTTCAAATTTACAATAAAAATTAGTTGCCATATCCCAGTTTCTTTTTTTGTATATATAACATGCATATCTTTATATTTACCGAAAAAAAATGAGTACGTGATGATGTTTAAATTAGAACTATACATTAATTAGTAAAATATAAAAATAAGTACTTCAGATTAACATTACAAATAGTAATTTTTCGGTATTAAGAATCACAATAGATAATTGAAAATGATTTAATAACTGACAATTTTTCAGAAGAAAACTTTAGTAATTGTTTTTAATTTAATTCCAGTCACCTTGAAATTAGGTCTCAGATATAAAACGAAAATGGTTTATAATCAAAAAGATGACTAAAATAAATTAACCATTTGAGAAATCTGGGTTTTGTACATACGTAAGTATCACAGACATACAATGCTTAAAATGTTATGTAGCAAATGGAAAATAGATATCATGAAAGTGCATTTTATGATTAAATCGAGAACTAAACATTAAGGGTTTAAAAGGTTGCCATAACCATTAGCATCAATTAATTTACCTACATACACAAAATTACAACATAGTATAATTAATTAAGTTACTTTCCACTAAATTTCTTAAAGTCTAACGTATTTTTGTATTATTTTTGAATTATTTATTATAATTTTTTTTTTTTTAATTTCAAGTTTTTTAAAGTGCTAAGGATGTTTTCTAAGTATGAAATGTAGTGGTTTGGCAACCTCATAACGATCAAGACATGAATCTCTTTTTTTTTTGTTACATCAACATTAATAGAGAGAGAGTTTTATTATGAAGAACCAGCAGTTGCAGTAGGGGAATTAATGTAGCCATCCGGAATAAATTCAGCAGCAAGAGGGTTCAGGGTACTGCCCTTTGCCACTTCAACAAAGTCAATCTTTAAGTTGTTCACCATATTAAGAAGTTCAATTCTATAAAACATTGCATTTTAAGTTAAAAATTAAACAAGGGAAGATAGTTTAACAAAAAAAACTTAACAGCTATGTAATTTCATTCAAGTACTACTTCAAAACTTACTCAGGTCTGTTTGGACATTGATTGTTTATCCTTTCATCCTCAAGCATAGCTTCTAAGCACTGCTCCATGAGTTCTTGTTCTTCCAACTGCTGCATCACCTTTAAATCATATGCATAATTAATTTCTATAAATAACAAGCTACAACCATACTAACAAAGAGTTACTATTATCACACACTAAGCATGTATAAAAATAAGAATAGGTATTTACTTCTTTGTCAAACTCTTCTTCATTCTCCATCCACAGGTATTCAGAGAAATCATCATCTGCCCCTGAATTGTTGTCCTCCTGGTATCCAACCGATTGTTCAATTTCTTCCGTTGCAGAACCATCAGAATAGTAGGTGATTTCTTCGTATCCATAATAGCCATTTCCAACGGGTTTATTTGTGGGCATTTTCATCTTTGCTGTTATTTTTTCTCTATACGAACAAACCAGCTGTCAATTACATAGTAAACAAGATATATAGAATCTACGTTATAAATTATTGACCCGAAATTATTGCACAGTAATGCAGTAGCATTTATTTTATTGTTATGGATGTAAAATATACTTACTGCTATCGAAAAGAAACGATGGGCGATATTCACCTGCCTCCGAATAAAAAAATGCCACTAAAAATTAACAATTTCAGGATTAGTTAGCACAGTTAACGGCGCAATTGTCAACTGTCATGTAAGCAAAACGCGATTATTGCATTCCTCAATAGATGTCGCCTACTAAGCTTATGATAAATAACGAAAGTATACAACACTCAGTAGATGTCGCTAAAGTACAGTTATTTTAACAAAAGTTGTAAAGGATTGACCACTAGATGTTACTAACAGTACCGTCAGGTTAATTTTATTTAAAGGTCGAAATCAAAAGATGTTCGGTAATTCTTAAATAGAGCAGGATTTATAGCATTTTAAATTGGGCTTTTTTATTATGTTTGAAATGGTGTCTTTGATTTTCAACATAAAAATGAATATTTAATTTTTTCTTAGCTAAATTACATTTTTAACGTGCGTCTACCTGAGTAAAAGCATTTTTTTTTAATACAAGAAATCAAATCTCTTTAGAAAATTTTTTATTACTATTATCATCACTTCAAAATACACGTGAACCTTATGTTATTTTTATACTTATTTGTTTATGGCACACACTCACGCACTCTCCATATTATTAGTAACATTCTTAAATCGGTATTGACTGGAAATTTTATCAAGTATTTACACTTACTAAGTACGTGAAACTATAATAGGTTTCTACAAAGGTTAAAGCTCCGTGAGTATCTGTGAAAATAAGTTCAAGTATAATTGTTAGAAGTTCAAAGATTAGTTTTCTGTCTGTTCACATTTACATTTCAAATTTATTTCTTATTTTAATACACAAGCGTTTAACAGGTAAACTGTCGATCAAGGAAGATTTTTTATCCAGCTTTTCTGAGATTTTCGACATCGAAATTTGCATTTGGACAATTTGTATTAATTTTATGTACCTATTGGCCCATGTGGGTGCACAAAGCCTGAGTTCGGTCAACTCATTTTTTACCCATTGACTTTGTAATGATACTTTTAAAGACACCGCACCGCGTTAAAAGTAAAAGGATATTTTTTTTGTACATGTATAACAAAAGAGATGTCTCATCGTTTCGTACTATTATCTAAGTATTTTTTACATAATTTGTGTGGTGTGCTTGATTCTGCATACATATGACATCGTTTTAAAAATTTGTTTTGGCATGCGAAAAAATGCGGCTATAATACAGGAGTGGCTTCAAATATGACCACTGTTGTTTTAGCTTACATTCGTAATTTGTTCCTTGCTGTTATTTTACTGTTTAAAAAACTACATAAATTTGTTTTGATATTTTGTAATTTTTACATTAACAGTAACTTAATAAATAAAATTTTTAGATAAAAAGAATTTATTTTATTGCATTCATTGCATTTCGAAACGAGTTAAACTTTGGTTCTTCAGTTACAATAAAAATCAAAAGTTTGCATATTTTGACGCAAGTTTAGGTCAATGAAACGAAACAGAAACAAATCATTTACAAAACCGGTTGCGTCGTTGTAAGTATATAAAATTATCCTGAGACCTGCTCGACATGGCCCAGGTCCTTTTTCATAATCCTGTCACTCAAGTTTAATATTTGAAAATTTAAGTTTATTTATTACATTCCGATGTGTCCGCTTTTTTAACATATCAAACCCGATGGAGCACTTACAGAATTATTTTTACTTGTTTTAATCAACCAAAAAATATGCTCATTATTCATTTACAGTCTCGAAGAGATGTGTTATTCTTTTGTAACCTCTTAAATTCTTTCTTACGTTGTTTTTACTGTAATTTGTCATAATACAATTACCTTATTTTAATATTAAATACCTACAGATATATATGTTATTTTTCAATTTCATAAGAGAGACGTTTCCAAATTTAGAAATAAATCATTTATCTTAAATTATAACATAACACCATATTTTTGTGTACTATTAAGAAGTTAACGGGTTCATGAATAAAATTCGCATTATCGCTTAAGTGTAATATCTATATAAAATTCACAGGGTACATTTTAACGTTACCTATATTCATAACTCAATATACTTACATAAATAGGTGGGTAACATTTTATGGTTATTAACCTTTCAAAGCAAACAAAAACCTCAGTAAATTTTTTAGTATTTACTTAAATTTACAATGTTACACTTTGTTCATAACTGAAGCCAAACACTGCAGCACAGGTTTATCGCTTGACGCGCTGTAGAAGTCTCTTCCATAATTATTTAATTAGCTTGAAAAATATGCTTCTTACCTATGCTAAATCAACATATTTTTTAAAAATAAAATATTTGCAACTTTCACAATGTTCTTGTAATTTCGTCATTGTCACTATATTTATAATGTCTGTATTATATATTATTATTATTTTGAAATAGTTATTAAGTCTGTAATAAAAACTTTGTGAAAGTCATAGTAACTTTAATAAGTATATTATTTTTCAAATACATTGCAGGAGAATAACTTGTGGCAATTTAAAATAGTTTAAGAACTTTAAAATAATGTCCACACAGTTCACGGATATTCTAGTTATTTTATTTGGTTTAGGTAAATGAATTTTTATATCAAAATTTAACTCCCTTTATGGTATTCAATAAAATTGCTTGTAACACAAAATAGAACGACTTAAACAAAGTTAAACTTTAAACTAGTTTATCACGTTAAACGTAATTTATTGATTATTAAAACATTGATAAGCTATAAATTCAAAATCAAAGAAAGTAATTAGTTTTCTTTTAAATCAATTGAAGAACGTTGTAAGTTCCTATTGTAACTTGGTACTCGTTCAGATTCCAACAAGCCGACAACCCTAAACAAACTTAGTTCCCTTGGTCATTAATTTTTGATTTTTTAAATTCTTTTTGTACGCCTTAAAATAGCTGTTCTTTGTTATCGGTTAATTAAACATATATAACATAGGTGAAATAGTTTTGGAGTCATGGAAGGGTCGAAAGTAGTTGGAAACGATTCGTGTAATATACCAAATATACCGAACTTTTCCTGACACCCTACCGAATAACAAATCTAATTAAAGGAAATTATTGCGTTAAAATAATAATTAAATTTATTATATTAGGATTAATTTATTTTATTTGTTAGAAATATTAAAACTTTGATTTGTACCTTTTATAATAATAAGTAGAGTATCTTATTCGTGATTGAAATTTCTCTTAAGTTCATGTACGCTTTTATATAATGATCTGCCCGTTTATCCTATGTAGCTACCTACACTTTGTTTCAGTATCAAGTTTCCAGCACATAAACATTTGATTTTGATCTTCATTAGTTTTACTTTATCTTTATCGCACGCTGCTTTTTATGTTATTTTCTTAAAGATATCGATATTAAACTTTTTAAATATTTCGAATTATTTATTTCTTATAGAGAAAAATAATTCCAAAATTGTTAAAAGTGGTACCTTAATAAACTTGATGTAGTGAAATAAAGATAAGGAATGTTTTGCTGTTGTTGAATCAACATTTTTATAAAATAGTAAATACGAAGAATAAGCGCGAAGAATTGAATAAAGTAATTTATTGCATATATTAAATTTGTTTAGTTTTCTACCCACGTAAAATTCCAATGTCATTACTAATTCGGCAGGTTTCTGGCCGAAAGAGATCAAGTCATATAAAGAACCTATAGGTTCAATAAACGTAACATTTTAATGACTTCTCAACTGGTGATATAAAGATGAAGAATTTGATAAATGCTCTGTGGAATATCGTACAACTGATTAATTATTTATTGATGGATGGCCACTAAGGCCGAAGTGTTTTTTGGTGGTCACCATTTCTTTCTTGTTTTTTTTTTTTTCATTTTATTTTTGGTTTCGCGACATCAGATGACAGACTCTTTCTTATAAGTAACAAATAAGTATTTGTAAGTAACCAAGTGGTGGGGAGGTACTTCTTGTGCCTTTATATTTATTCGAGTTGCCTAGTTGTGGGTTCACTACGCGATCATCTTCCGCCCGCTCTTAAGTAGGCACTTCGACATGGGGTTGATAAGAAAATTATTGTGGTGGTGGATTTTTCAAGTGACGTGTTTTTTTGCTGACAGTGAAACTGCTAATTACTATGACGATTCTGTAGTACTCGAAGGTACGAAATTTTTCATGCAAGTATAAAAGCGCGAATTTACTTTCATTTTTTATTATCAACAAAACTTTTTTTTTAATCATAGTAGAACGTTCAAAAACATAACATTTTGACTTTGCTAACAGATAAAGCATAAATTTATTTAAATTGCACTTGTGTCATTCTATTTATTCTTTGGAATGTTGTTTTACATTTAAAATTGTTGACACGTTCTTTGCCAAAAAAATTTAACACTCCTTTTAGTCTTTTATTAAAGATACGTGTGTTTTTTTTGATATGTACTTATTTTTATTTGAAATATTTGTTTATAAACCAATTGTTCTGAAACAGTTAATCCTTTAAGAAACACGCTCCTGGTATGTGCAAGGATTCTTCTTTTTGTAATATGCCAAAGGTAGTTGTTTGTGAGGTGGAGGCAATTAGAATTGACCACTGTCAAGGCCACAAAGAACATTCACCTGTGATATGCTTCTGATACGTTTGATTCAGCTGGTTACTGAGCTTATATATTAATTTATTTATCCTTGGTTTTCTATCAAAGTTTTGTTCAAAATAACAGGTCGAATCACTTTTCTATTTTTTAAAGGCTCATTCGATTTGTTAGGTGTATGTCTTTGTTTATTATTTTTTCTTGCTAAAATATATTCCAATATGTTATACTCACGTGATACGATTAAAGATTTGTTTGGACATTGACTTTGGGGACAATGTTTTTTGTATACGTAATTAGCGTCTACATAATAAATACTTTATACATATTCATGTTTCGTGGTTGTGGCAATCCAAGTAACCGTAATGTCAGACTGTGAAATAAGAAAGCATAACGTATCTATTTTATATACCTATCACCTACAGTTTTTTATAACATGGATTATTAATAATGTATAAGGTGTCTAAAATAAAATAACATATCTTTTCGTTCTTAAAATTTAATTCCTGCTCTAAATGACATCTTCTTGAGTTAACTTTTTAGGACATAGGCATTTTATTATTTATTTATTTATATATTTATATAGAAATGTACCTATGGAGATGCGTTTAAAATTAGTCGTAAATAGAGCTGTAAAATAATAAACGAAAGAAAAAAGCGATAAGCAAAAATGTATTTTTAGTGGCCGATGGAGCACCTTTGCGGGAAGGAAGTGTAGCTAGTAGGAGTGTTTACTTGCCATACTTTCAATATTTCCAGTCTGTTCTTCCCTTATATGCGCCATATTCTCCAGCATTTAAATACAGTTCCTACAAGTCTCAATCTTGTCAAACAAGCACTAAAGACGAAGGTCGTTGTTTACCTTTTAAAACGTGTTACCCAAGATGGAATCCTCCCGACATGCAGTATTATGACATGTGGATAAACAATATGTTAGACAGGTGTACTTACGTTGATGTTGATGGTCAACAGGTTGGTACTTACAGATATATTTTTCGTTTATATTTATTATCTTATTACCAAACTTTAGAGCTATGGAGTGTGTTACCCAATTAAGGCCGAAAATCTTACGAGAATTGTTACTCCTGACGACAAAGCGACCAATGAAGACTACAGGATACCAGGATATCCCAGCTGGCCACCACCATTACCCACCCATCCCCCAGATCACACAATTCCCCCCCTACCAACGCATCCTCCATCTCTAGGTTTCCCTGGCTTTACTACGGAGAGGACGACCAGATTCCCGATAAATGGCAAACCAAGTACTAATTTTCCTACTTTTAAACCAACTGTAACTACAACAGCTGCTGATGCAGGAATAACTGATATATCATGCGGGGCCAAGAGTGCGTTTACCGATCAAGAGAGGATCGTTGGAGGACAGAATGCCGATATCGGGGAATGGCCATGGATTGCTGCCCTTTTCAACAACGGAAGACAATTTTGCGGAGGATCTTTAATCGATAACAGCCATATTTTGACTGCTGCCCACTGTGTTGCCCAGTAAATCAGTATCTTTTTTCTCTACATGCAGTTTATTTACAACATTTTTGATTTTAGTATGAGTTCTTGGGATGTGGCCAGGTTGACCATTAGATTGGGAGATTATAACATACGGACCAATTCGGAAACGCGTCACATAGAACTGAGAGCTAAGAGGGTAGTAAGACATAGAGGATTCGATTCCCGAACTTTGGTAGATATTCGATTTTGTTTTTTTTTGACACTCCTATATAATGTTGATTTCAGTACAACGATATCGCCATTATTACGTTGGACACTCCCGTGCAATTTAACAAAAAAATAAGGCCCATTTGTCTGCCGACCAGCGGCGCGAACTTCGCTGGTAGAGGGGCCACAGTTATTGGATGGGGTAGTTTAAGAGAAGGTTCATAACGAATACAATTTGTTGTTTCTCTTTCGAAGTGCCTAAAATATATATTTTTTTAATTAGGTGGTCCACAGCCTTCGATTCTTCAGAAAGTCAACATCCCCATTTGGAATAACGCGGACTGCAGGGCTAAGTACGGTCCTGCAGCCCCAGGGGGTATTGTAGATCACATGCTTTGCGCAGGCAATGTAGCAAAGGATTCCTGCAGTGTATGTTTGTTAATTAATTAATTTTTGCGACATGGTTTTAAATTATAATGGATTTTTTTACAGGGAGACAGTGGCGGACCCCTCATGGTACATAATTCAGGAAGATGGACGCAAGCAGGAATCGTATCTTGGGGTATCGGTTGTGGTAAAGGAAATTATCCAGGGGTCTACACAAAAGTCGACAAATTTTTACCCTGGATTTATAAAAATATGAAAAACTGAGACTTTCAGTGTTAATAGAAGAAAACAACAATTTTTCGTATAGTATCATTGATTTGTATAGAGTAATTTATTTTATTTTAAGCTTTTTTTTATAACATACGTCAATAAATGCGTGTGTTTCTACTAATTTTATTTTTTATTTTCTCAACGACGTTTTATATTTTTATTTTTTAATGTGGATATGACGACACAGCATATAATATTCGTAAATAATTGTTCTTACCTTATCGATTTATTTAGAAACCTTCCTTGGACTCCATCACGTATCTCAAGTCAAATCCATTTTACTAATACACTCATTGTTTATTTCTATAAAATACAGGGTGTCTAACAATACAATGATGTAACAGCCACAAAAAATTGCAGTTTTTAATTAATTGTCATTGAAATAAGTTATTATTTTATTCAAACTAGTCAGTAGAGAATAAAACACAATTTATTGCTCTATTTATTGTGGTAATAATAATTGTTTAAACAAGTGATATACGATAATTCGTACAACACATCTTACATGAAAAATTACCTGCTATACACTGTTTCTACCAATAAGGGGCAGACCTTTTTTTTTGAAATAGAATTCACTCTAAGGGTGAGTAAATGATATGTAATTTTTAAAGTCAAAATTTTGGCACAATTTTAATATTACTAATAGTTGCACCAGTTTAGTAGAAACAAACGTAATTGTACTGTAATAAATAATAAAATGGTCGGAGGTAAATAAAAAATAGAAACTATTACAAAATAATCATTATACATTAACATTTGAGGAATTCAATAATTTAAATGATCTTTTTTATAATAGATTAGATCTTACAAAAATAAAAAATGTTTACTACTGCTTTGATACAAGATCTATGTAGGTAACATATACAATAATGAAAGGTAGTGGATTTTTTTTTCGATTAGGAAGGAATACTATTTAATTTAACAACTAATACGTGGCAAATTCACTAAAATTTGGCATAGTCACATTATATTTATAATACACGACAATAATAAGAATCGATTCTGTCCTGATATGAATTATTTGTTTCTGGTACACATGAAACGAAATATTATCGAGTGTAATAAGAATATTGCTTCGTTTCATTACCACCTGGAGTAATTAATTTAAATGCTCTCCTGGTATTTGATCGTACAAACACACACGCACTGGGAAAAGTATCGAACTTCGGTCCGTCACTGATATGAAGAAAAAAAAACAACCAATGTACCTGCATTAAATAACAAATCACCCTGTGTAATATTAACATAATATGTATATATATATATTATTGAACAACAAAAATTTCCTCGGCTGCAGTGTAACAAATTCTCATATATATATACTCATGCTTGTATGTATTTTTTTTATGAATATGTTATTATGTAAACACTTTCACAGCTTAGGAAGTTCCAAGTTATACACCTATGTACACAAAAAGAAACTGTACATATCCGAATTTACACAAAAAAACTACTGATCGATTTAGATATGGATTTTATAAGTTCCGCACGTCCAAAAAGAAAAGGGATTGCAGTTATTTTTTCGATTTAATCACTATGCATCAATAACGTTTGATTCGTTGTGATCCGATCCCGCGATTGTCAGGTCCTCTGCCATACCACTCATGTGATGATCTTGATCGACGTCATCGTAATCGAAATGGATCTCCCTCTTGATCATGTGTTGCATTATTTCCGAATCTCGTATCATCTGCTGTTCCCCCATCGACAGTTCAGGTTTCACGTGGAGTCCACCATTTAACGGAGACCTAAGAGAAAATCCCATACATACCATGTTCTCGACAGATATTTATGTCACATTTTGGAACGAAGATGATAAGATATTACATACACATTATTTAAACTACAAAATAATAGATATTATTTGAAGAATATAACTATAATTCATAGTAGAATGATGATTCGTGCTTGTAGGCCGTGGTCGATGTGAACGGTTTCGTCAGCAACTGCGACTGACATCTTCAGTGGGTGCTGTGTTGACTACGTGGGCGTAGACTAGTCAGTTGCTGCCGAGACTTCGAGGTATAGTCAACACAGCACCCACTGAAGATGTCAGCCGCAATTGCTGACGAAACCGTTTACATCGACCACGGCCTACAAGCTCGAATCATCATTCTACTATTATTTGATTGAAGAATTAAGTATTAAAAAAAATGGAAAATGATCTTAACTTGATGAAAATCTATTGTCACCATAAAAACAAGACTTTTAGATTTTAACAAACTTTATTTATAATCGTGACGATCGTTTCGCCAAACATTGGCTTCATCAGACAATGAGTACTTACTATTACGAAATTCTTGTTTCTGTGGTATTTTTTTTATATACGTGGGACTTGATAGGTAGTTATTAAATGTGCATGATTTAATTTAAATAATTTTTTCTTAATGAGAGATGAAATATAAGTTTTGATTTTACCCACCTTAAACGATCTTGAACTGGTGGTGAATGCGGACTTTCTCTTGATATTAAATCTCGATTATTAACCCCTACAGTATTGGTCAGGAATGATATACTGTCTTCTAACATAGGCGCCTAAACATAGAACCGTTAGCAAAAAATAAATTACTTTTACGTTCTACTGAGGACTTTTTTAATTATAATTTTATTGAATTTCTCTTTTATGTTTCCGATGGTTTCCATATTTTTGCTGCTGATAAAGTTTACGAAAGACACAAAAAAAATATTCAACAAATTCAGTTACCTGCAAATTCTGAGTTAAATGATCTCCATACATGGTAGGGCTGTGATTCATTGTAGGACTCTTAGAAGCACTTCCCCTGTATTACAAATTTGTTTTAGTTTATTTTTGTTACAAAAAATTATGGACGAAGAATAAGCGAAAATTGAACACTAAACAGACAATAAAAATATGTAAGTCAAAAAAGAATTAAAAATACAAACCTTATGTAATATCTGTTGTTAAGGACCCCAAGGTAATTTACCGAGAAATTATTTAAAAAATAAAGAGAAAATATATTTGTACTCCCTAAAGAATACGAATGTATTTTCTTTTATTAATTAATAATGAGAAGAAAAATAAACTACAGAACTATTAAAAAGTTAATTTCTTCTAAACTGTTGTGTTCTTGTGCGACGGTTTACCTTTTTTAGATGTCCAGGACCTGGATGTCTGTCTGCCTGATCAATCTTATATGTACCGATGTGGGAGAGAAATAATTAAAAAAAAGTGGAAAAGCAAAAAAGTCGCACAAGAAACAAATGCAGTTTTCTCTCTAAGAAAGATGGAAAATATAGTAATAAAGAAGAGTTATTAAAAAAAGACCTAAGATTCTTTGATATTTACGTACTTTGATATAGACGATCGCAACCCTTAACCCTGATTAGTTAAACAGTTTTGTCATCACATTCATACTTTGGTTGTTTATAATGCGAGCTATCCAAAACTTTTGGAGCGTATTGTACTTTTTTATTTTAATTTCTTATCATAACTGCAAACGTTTTGGATTATCCAAACATTCTAAAAGCCGGCTCTACCATAACGCGTCAGCTTCTAACCTAAGCGCACCCTTAGCAACAAAGCAATTGCGTGCGTCATTGGCAAATAAATTAATTGTCAAAAAATAACCGAAATTAAAAATAAACACTAATAAAATATTTTATCCCCAACTAAAAAACAAATATTACAGTGCAATTTGTCCAAAAAAGTTACTTTGATAACAAATTAATTTTTTTGTGTCCTCTAAAGGATTTAAATGAAATAATTACGGTTGTGAGTGTTTAGCACCATTCAACATGCACAATCAACAGATGAAAAACAGGACAAAATGATAAAATAGAAGTTAGTTTTGGGGTTTTCTTGAAAATACATAGAATAAATACGTATTCATGCAGAACAGAAATTTTTCTTACACCTGTCTTTAAAACAAAACGAAAAACATTTATTTGATCAATGGGACAAAGTGCTAGAGGGAAACAAAGTGCTATTTCTCGGAGAGTTTTTAATTGGTATTGAAAGAAAAGTGAGGTAGAGAAGAATAGAATATTTAAAAGAATGAAGAGTGAGTTTGTTGTTTGTTGATAGGGTAAATTTCTAAAAATGTTGAGACAGATGCAAGTGAAAACATTGTAATACAGTCAAGCGCAAAAGCATCTGGAGCATGAAGCGAGCAAAAGCTTGACTTTGCGGCTTCTAGAGTGGTGCTTACTGTGCGCAGTGGGGTGGAGTGGGTGATGGGGTTGGGTCATATTTCCGTGGCCGACCACGCGACAAGTGGCGGCGCTTGACGAATTCCGCGTCGTCGACCATCCAAAATGAACCAAAGTCATCTTCATATCGTACAAAACACTTGTGGAGAGACAGATTGGTGCGTATCGCATTCTACACACCCAGAGAGACCCAAGAAAGAGAAAGATCACAATCAAGTCAGGTCAAGGTTAGTTAATGGAGAAACCTGATAACGAGAGAGTACCTGAGACTCCTGCAGCTGTTTTTTGTTAGTTGCCCAAGCTGCGTTATTTGAACCGGCTCGCACCTTACGCTCATCATTACATCCGTACGTATTTCAAGCAAATAGCATTAAAAATCGTAGTAGTAAAAGTAGTAAAAATAGTAAAAATAGTAAAAATAGTAATAAAAAAGAGTAGGTGATTGATTATAAGGAAAAAAGAGATGTAAAAACCACAAAACACACAATAGAAAATGCGGCCCTCTCGACGTACCCCACGACTGGCTGGGCCAGTGGCCCCGTTGGGCATCGTTGTGGCCGTCTCTTGTAGAATTCCACTTCATCCACGGTCCACACAGCCCCTTTCACGTTCTCCACACGCATGAAACATTTGTGGAGAGACAGGTTGTGGCGCACTGCATTCTAACAACAAATCAAACACCGCCAAATGATGAGTGCAAGCGTTTTGCGACAGAAAAAAAAAACTAAATTAATAAAACTCAACACCATCCACCCACACAATCATTATATAATAAATAATTACAAATATTTATTAGCACATATGTGCCCATTATTGATTACATATTCGATACGTTAAACTTATTTTATTATTTCAAGATAATTTTTTGATATTGATTATGTGCGTTGATGGATAACAGATTACTAATTGTAAATAAAACTTAAAAAAAAAACAAAAATGAAAATCATTTAGCAATCTTAGAACATTAAAGGCTGACATGCAAGCTTAAAGCAGAATAGAAAAAGTCCTGTTTGTATAATAAGTAGGTAGTGTTAAACTTCAAAAACCTGAAAATCATCCTACAGGTTTAAACTGCACAAAGAGCTAAACAATTAATTATTATTTATCTGTATAGTAATATCATAAAACAAAATAATTATTCAAATATATTATTATAAGTATGTATTATATTTTGATATTGAGTACTAGCCGAAAAGTTTTTTCCAAATTTTAATAATTGCTAAATTTTTTACGAACGAAATAGACAATTCATTCATTTTAATTTAATTAATTAATTAATTAATTTATTTATTTAAAAATGGTTTGTCATTAAAAATTGGTATAAAACGACATACCTTCCATGTAGCCGCATTTCTTCGGAAGTAGCAAAATGTATTTTGAAACCAGTTGTAAATTTCGTTAAGGGTAAGCTGTTTATCTGGAGATTCTATAATTGACTGGAATAAAAATAACAAAACTAACTTCAAATGTTCCCGGTTATTTTAAATAAATTTTTTTTTTGGTCATACCTGACGAATTAATGAAGCGTAAGTAAAAGGGGGTCGAACATCTGCGTTTTTATAAAATTCTCTATTCCGTTGAATTTCTAGAAGAAGAATAAGAGAGATGTCTAAATGATTATTCACATTTTTACCGTTCCATTTTCACTTGATGCAACCTACCTTGTTGAACGTCCAGTCCAGCCCTTTCAAGCATATAGGGCAATCCTTTAGCAGCATTACAACAATCGTATAAATTATCATTTTCGTACTATTTTATGTATAATTAATACTTTCTTTGTTCAAAAATATTTTTTTTTATATTTTAGAAAAAAAAAACAAATAGAACAAAAAAATATTCTACTTACCCCCCGCTAATGATGGTGACGATTTATCACTTATCCTTCTTCTAATAGGACCACCAACTGTTGGAACTGGGGTTTGTAGGATAGGAGATCGGATAGCAGATGCTAAGGGGCCTATAGAAACCACAGGCTGAGTGATCACAGAACTAACTTGCATTTTAACAGGGGCAGTGTTTTCTTTTAAAGGGGGTTCTGGAGAACTTAGTTGTTTTGACATGTGTAAATGTTGCATCATAGCTTGAAGTCTATCCCTTTCTTTTTGCAATTGTAATTCCAACTGAGAAACTACTTGCATCTGAACCCTTGCTTGAGCAGTAGATCGATCATCCAATGTATGTTCTGTATTTAAATGCCTATAGAAACATTATTTATTAAATAGAATCGGATCGTTTTTTGTGTTACGAAATGTTGCACCACCATTCAATTACCTACGTCAGTAATGTACGCACATATGAAAATGACAAAGAGTAAATTTAATCTATTTGGGAATTTATGATTGACAGAAACTCATTTTCAATTTTTGAGAAAAATAAAACAAAAAGCTCATTTATACGACTAAATATAAAAATATTTTGGATATATGTAATTAAAACAAAAGATTGATATTCAGACATATATGCACTTTCCGGGTTGTTGTGCCGTGGTCGACGTCTTCCTTCTTCTCCTGAAGATGCCAGAAGATCTGGCGAAACGTCGCATAAAGAAGAAGGAAGACGTCGACCACGGCACAAGAGCCCGGAAAGTGTATATATGTTTAAATACAATGCCGGCCGTGAAAGCCTGAAAACAACATAGAAGATTGATGTTGGAATTTTGCTTTTGATAAAAAACAATTGTAATTAATATTACATTTAATTTATTTTATACATCCATATAGCCCTTGAGGAAACTCTCAATAAAGAGCGAAACATCGGAGAGAATTGCTTCATTAATATTTTAATTACATGACCAAATTCGGATTTTACTACTCGACTTTCAAGAATCAGGGAGAAATATGGATACATGTAATACATAATCTAAACTAAACCATTTATCTTATATAGTTATGGATTAGGGGTACATAAACAGTTATTTAGGCCAATTTGATCATTCAAAATGGGTTTTTGTATTTGTTAATTTCTAGGGATTCTAGTAACGACAATCTAAGGTTTTTATTTTACTAGAATCCATAGAAATTAACAAGTACTAAAAAATAAACAACCTTTTTAATGATTAAGTTGACCTAAATAACTCACTATTACTTAATCTCTTCATTTACTCCCCGCCCTAATTAGTTAAGTTTATTTTATTACTTCTGAAAAAGTCTAAGTTAGGCGAAACATTTGTAAAGTGCATAATATATCAATTTTGTTTTATTTTTGCTAAAAATTATTGGGAATTGAGAAAATTATTTTTTGTGGACATACTTAATATTGCATGGACAACTGATGTCTAAATTCGAAACGTTGTGTGAACACCTGATTACATAGCTTCTGTAGGATGTTTATAATTTTTTGTCTTGAAAATGTACAATGTTTCGTATTTATTTTTGTTTTATTTTTGCTAAAAATTATTTAGGGATTGTTGGGAATTGGGGAAATTATTTTTTGTGGACATACTTAATATTGCATCGACAACTGATGTCTAAATTCGAAACGTTGTGTGAACACCTGATTACATCTCTTCTGTAGGATGGTTGTAATTTTTTGTCTTGAAAATGTGCAAAGTTTCGTATTTATTTTTGCAAAAAATTATTTAAGGATTATTGGGAATTGGGAAAATTATTTTTTGTGGACATACTTAATAATAAACGGACAATTAATGTCTAAATTTGAAACGTTGTGTGAACACCTGATTACATCGCTTCTGTAGGATGGTTGTAATTCTTTGTCTTGAAAATGTACAAAGTTTCGTATTTATTTTTGCAAAAAATTATTTAAAGATTATTGGGAATTGGGAAAATTATTTTTTGTGGACATACTTAATATTAAACGGACAATTAATGTTTAAATTTGAAACGTTGTGTGAACACATGATTACATCGCTTCTGTAGAATGTTTGTAATTTTTTATCTTGAAAATGTACAAAGTTTCGTATTTATTTTTTGAATGGTTAATTGCCTATGTAGAATAAGCAGTAGGTATCTGAATACAAAAGGGGGTTAAATATCGAGGTAAATAGGTACTAATGATTATAATTTATCTCGCCGGTGCGTCATTTATAAGGGGTTAAAGTTAAAAGAAGTTAAAAAATGGTTTACTGCGAGACAAACCGATAAAAGTTTAGGATTCTAAAGGAAGGAAAGCTGAAAGGATTAATAAGTAAGATGTCAAAGTAAAAGGAAAACCAACAAAGTGCAATAAATTTGAGGTCGGCGTGAATTCAATTTTGGTTTATGTTTTGCGTTCGGAGGTGGTGATTAATATGTAAAAGAAAGGGGAGAATGTAAACAGTAAAGACAACCTGATATAAATTAGCTCAGAATCTTGCCTTAAAAACTCTAATTACGCTATGTTTAATTAATATGCAAGTCTTTTGATTACGACTCCTCCGGATTTAAATGCAAATCTTCTCCGACATGACTTTATTACTTTTCTTAGCATATTTGAACCACAAAAGGTCGACACTTTTAATTTTAACTTTAAACGACACTTTAACGCGATAAACTGACAAAAATTGAATTAACACCTAAGAAACATATCTACATATAAAAATATTCTACGAGACAAAAAATTAGTTTATGGATTGATAGTTAAGGGAGCCAAAGTTGTTAGTTATTAATAAAGTACTCTTATAAAATCTTACTTCATAAAAGCTTGCACGTCTTCACAAATTACTTCGCAACCTGGCCATTTACAGACGCCATGGCCATACAAATGTTGAATTTTGTCCGGTGTGTTAGTGCCATCGGCTTTTTCTTCCCCTGGGACCTCCTCCCTGTTTGTCCTACTTGGTGTTAAGCCACCTATAAGCCCTAAAAAGAGCCGTTATTGTAGAGAATCAAAAGATATTGTGCCCCATTTCCACAGCAAATTGTCCAAAAGTACTAGCGAATTAGGTGCTTAAGAACGAGCCAATTAACACCCTTTTTTTGCATTTCTCAGACACAGTTTCCTCCCCATTTTATAGATCGCAAGATGTTTAATAACTTTTTAAAATGAAAGTACTCTACTTTTTAAATTTACAAAAAAAAAAACGTACAAATTGCATATTCTGTATCTATATTATAAAAAAAATCTAAATTCGGTTAATAACATAATTTTTAAAATTAAAATAAAAATACGAATAGAGTTTACAAAACAACAGACATTCTTTTGCCATTTTTCATAAAAAAATCACAAACAGACATCATAATACATTCTGAATCGTATCACCCCACCTCTCAAAAATTAGTCTTCTTCCCCTCTAGTCTCCATAGATTTTTAACAATACCAAAAATACTGAAAACTACAATAAATAACTCGATAGAATTTATGCTATTGTGATCAATAATGGTTATGATCCCTCCTTAATCAACCTAAGGACAAATAAAAAACTTTATAAGAAAACGTTAAACATCATTTACCCTTTAAATACACATAACCAATAAAAAAAAATTTGTTCGATATCTAGGAAATATTTCATCTATTTTTAGCAAATTAATATCTAAATTTACTGACGCTCATGTATCTTTTAAAACTAATAATTCGTTAGGTACGTTCATTAAAAATAATAAAGATCCCACAAAAAAAGACCTTAAATCAGGTATATATCAGCTTAATTGCGGAACATGCAACAAAGCATACATTGGTCAGACAGGCAGAAGTTTTAAGGAGAGAATAAACCAACATGTAAAATGTTTTAAAAATAAAAAGAAAGCTCAACCTATTCTGAACATTTACTCCAAAAATAACGATAGGTTTAATAATAATTTTTAAATTTTACATATAGAGAAAAAAGGTATGAAACTAAATCTCCTTGAATCTATGGAAATTAACAAATTAAATAAATTAGGCTTAATTCTTAATGACCAAATTGACATTGTAAACTCTTCCTTACTAAACATTTAATTTTAAGATTGTTCTGTAATTTCCCCTTCTTTTAGCTTTTAGTTTATATAACGTCTCCACCTGAAGAAGGCACTGTGTGCCGAAATAATTATTGTGGCAACAATAAACAATTTTGTAAACTCTATTCGTATTTTTATTTTAATTTTAAATATGGAGTTACACTACTTAAAATAATTCAATAATTTTTAAATTATTTTATAGATAACAGGTATTTAAATTTCACCCTCTGTGCTTTTCTTATTAGAAAGGAAAGAAGCTATTATATTTTAATATTGAAATCTTACCATTCACGTCGGATATGGGTTTACTATTTGGAAGAGATGAAGGAATATCAATGTTAGGGTCTTTCCATGGACTCATCACATCTCTATTATTCAAGCCTGTGATAAAATTTACCAATAAAATATCTACTGAAGCAGATTCTGATTAATTCTTATTATAACTTGATACAAATAACAGGAAAAGAAATAATGACCGAAAATGGTTACAATTACGTTAATTATCTTATTGAAAACAAAAATCTAATCATATGTGTAATTAAAGAAAACTTCAACAAGTAATACCTAAAGATATTTGTAAATATATAACTTTAATTTTTGAAGAAAACACTGTGAAACAAGGCATTTTTTAATATGTTTCACCAAATGCCAAGCGACTAAACTATCAATATTAAATTGTATTTATTTTTATTTAATAATTAATTATGTATAACTTAGGTTAAGTTGCAGTAAGTAATTTATTCAAAATAGCCGCTATCATGATCATTTATGCAACCTGGCACGCGACCAATCGGATCATCTCATTCAGTTGCGACATAGTACGAACTATGAAATTAGCCATTATTTGTGATTCCGAGAAAGGTGGCCTGGGTGAACAGTTGTCGTGGCGTAAATGTCGGTGATTGTTTTGCTAATTATTTAATTAATGTTTAAATAATTAAACGGGGGTGATTCGTGTGTATATGTAGTGTAGTGATCGTATCGAATTCCGATAACAGACAGCCGCTGCCGGAAATCAAAATATTAGTTACAAATGACTTTAAAAAAGCCGGTGGAGGTACGCGTGTGTGTGTGGTGAGTACATTTTTACTATGTTGCTATTATATTTCTTGTTTAATTCGTATCGTACTATACCTAAACAATACATCAAATAATAACAGTTGTAATGGTAATTATCACGTGCTACGATTAATGTGTATAAAATCGATAATAGTTGTTGTTTTCGTTGTTATAAATCGCAAACAAAAAATTGTCGCCGCCATTTTATTATCCATAGGTTTTAGTTACAACAAATGCACACTTTATTTTGAAGTAAACTTATTAACATTATTATGTAGAAGCAAGGATGTTTGAGTTTTCCAGTTTTTGATATTATTTTATTAGGTAGTTTTTCGGTTTTATTCAAAAAATGAATTTCATTTATAAAATTGAAAGATAAAGTATGAACTTTCTGAGGATAGTTTAGAAAAGAGTTGATTTCTTAATTTAAAAAGCTTCACGTGCGTTAAAACCGAAGGTGTTGAGGTCGGACAGATTCCAGCGAAAGGATAAAATAGGGGAGCGAAATGGTGAAATTAGGGGATGAAGGACGGGCAAGTGCCAACAGTTTTACCACACGTGAAGCCCAGGCATCCATCTTTCCCTAATCAGCTTCTTTTTTCTTTCCGGGGGTGATAAAAATCGCCGATTCAAAAGCGGCATCAATAGTGTATATAGAGTGGCATTGCCCAGTTTCTAAGGTTTATGTTATTGGGAAAATTTGGACAGGCATCAGGGGGGTGTACCTACCTCGCTGGAATACGTCCACCTCACATATCTTCCGGCAATTTTCAGTTTCTTAACTTGAAGCTTTCTTCAAAGTTATATTTGCAAAATGTTTACATGCATTATTACTTAAAGCTCATACTTTAAAAAAATAATAATTTTAAATCAATTCTAAACAACTCTCGATTCATTTTAATTCAAGAGTGACAGATATTCTTGATTAATATAATAGTCGAAAAATATTATAAATATTTCTTCGAACTTCTTCTTGGTTGTGTTGATCTTCCGTTAAGGATCTTCAATCAGGTAAGTTTGTTTTGAGATAAAAGTAAGCAACGTGCTTCATATTCGTAAAAGTAGTAACTCACTTTTTTCGTTACACCTATATTACGTATGTTTACCTTAATTAATTATTAAATACACTAGTAAATATTTAAAATATTATTGACTTACCGGACCCTTGTACAAGCATCATGGGTTGCATCCCCATTCCTTGGTGCACAACGTACTGTCGTTGAATGAGCTGTAATTGTTGAATTAGCTGCTGTTGTTGTAATGCTAATTGCTGTAAAGAAGCAGAAGCCTTTTTCTTATCAGTACTTTGTAAAATCTGCGTTTGTTGAATGAGATTAAGCTGCAGTTGTTCTTGTAATTGTTGAATTGTTTGCTCGATTTGTTTCTTTCCTAATTCGGCTAATTGTTGATGCTGTAACAAAGATCCGCTAGTTAGATGTTGTACTTTGTCGAGTTGAGTGGTTCATTGTTTTTAACCTGCTGATGGTGTTGCTGTTGTAATACAGAATGTTGCTTCATTAAGGTCGACAGTTGCGAAGGGCTTAGCACGTGTTGTTGTAGAAGTTGTTGCATGTGATGATGTAGTCCTGAAACTGGAGATCCTATCATCTGAGATCCCGGTGTAAGTTGAGCCTTAAAAATATTCAAAAACTTAAGACGTATTGTTGATTGTAAATCGATGATTTATTGAGGTACCTGCGTGGCAGGTATGGATGCTCCCAGAAGTTTTTGAGCATCTGCAGCAGGTGGGGGTGATAATTCCTGCACCCTATGCTCTGAAGTCGGACTTGTCTCGCCATTCCCTTTAATTTCTTTTTCTCTATCCCAAGCGCGCTCCAGCTCCAACTGTTGTTGTTGCTGTTGTTCTTTTAATACTTTTTCCAAAGAGGCAGCTTGCTATAATAAATTGAAGTCAAAGCCGAGGGTATAATCATATGATTGATTGATTATTAGAACTGTCATTTACAAATCTTCAAAAGTTTTGTTCTAATCTCTTTTAAGTATTTTGTTCTTTGCTTTAATTGCTCTTTTGTGAATTCTGCATCTTTCAATGCCATTTTGGAAGCGTGTTCTATAAAACTTATTTAACCAAATTCCGTCAACGATAAACAAGATTGATTTCCTTTCCCAAGTCCTATTTGGTTGTAAGGAAGCAATGTATCTTAGGGCAATGGCTCGGCCATAATGCTGCACCTTCTCACATATCCCTGGATTAATACGGACGAATTGAAAACGGCTAATATTTTATGTACGCATTTTACTTCTGGTCAACTGTATGTTTTATATGCGGTTACAGTTAATTTATTGAATTTAGGGGCGGAAAAAGTATTATAGAGGCTGATTTACTACAGGGTAAATATAAATAAATTTAAAAATAACGAAGATTCAAATTTATGAACGCTGTTATAAAAATTTAAATTTGAAAAAATAATTGTGAGACCCTTGTAATTAGATTACACCTTAGAGCACTCGTGCATAATGGTTGCCGAACCTACTCCTGTTTCTCCAATTGTTGCTTGTTTATCAATGCATTACGATACAGCTGCCATTGACGCGATTCTAGAATTTATTTTACTTAATACTGCGGAAGTTTTGTTTTATATTAGCAAATGAAAAGGTACGAGAATAATAAATCATTGTTTCGAACGAAAATATGGCGGATTATTTCGTTATAACGAATTGTTTTTCGTAATAAAGAATTTCGTTGTATATGATGATTACATATTTTTGACAAGGTATAATAAATAAACTTGGGCTTTTTTCAGTTATTAGCCCAAAAAATATTTTATACTTTTTCGTATATTTAATACAAATTGTTGTCAACAAAAAAACACAAGAATGTTTAGATGTTGACATAACTATATCTAGTAGTTTGTTACTGTTGCTGACATGGGTAGATCAGTAGATAATTTAGTGTGGTAATTTATGAAAATTAAGAAGTAAAAGAGGATCGAACAGTCCCTCTAAAATATTTTACTTATGCAGCAAACTTAGCAAATTATGACGGCGACGCAAAGTAGAGGGGATGCCGCTTGATTGGATAAATGTAATAAGGCCCTAGCTGCCTTCAAACAAAGACGAGAAACAGAGGGTCGTCCGTTATTGTGTTTTCCCTGTATTAATGATTCAATATCAATTAGCGGTACGCTGAATTATATAAACTTAATCTTCGTGCCGAAAGAAAAAAAAAGGAAACGCGAACGAAAACTTCATATTATACAAAGCAAAATTGTAAGCAAAATAAATATTTAAAGAAAATAAGTCGTCGAGCATAGAGAATACCTTGGCGTAAACAAGAACAGAAGTGGTGCAGTGGTTAAATATCGTTTTTTTTTCTTTATCAAAAGAGGGGTTGGTGGGGGGGGGGGTGCTTGCCATTGGACGAATTTATAACGGCGCCAAAGCTATATAGTGACAGAAGCGACTCGTCAGCTTGAAAGGGTGAAGCCAGAGCTCTAAATCGAATTAACCAGCGATTTTAATTAGACTGAGTAAATCTTTCGGTTCAATCCTCTCTTTCGTTTCAAACTTAAAATAATATGTATCGACTAGATCCTTTGATGTTTATGCATCTTGTGTATCAACCAAATAACAAAATTTGACCAATCGAATTTTAAATTTTGCTTTTTGTCTCGGAATGTTGTTCTGAGTATTTGTTGAATTTGAATGGACTACAATATATATATATATATACTCAGAACAACATTCCTACGATACCGGAATTAAAAAATCATAAGAATCGATCGTAAAATTAAGTTTGTTGGTATAAGAAAATTGTAAATTCAAAAAACCCTAAAATGTCTAATGTCATTTTCAAAATTTTAGTCGTCCGTATTATTTTTAGAAATATAAGCATTCTTAACAATAACAATTAGGTACTGCATACCAGATTTTAAAAAAGCATATTTTGAGTTCGTCTCTAATAGTCCTTTTGTAACATAATGTTACATAATCCAAAGAAATAAAAAAAAATGGATATTATAATGTGCACCTTCAAAAAATTTCATACAATCATTTTATTATGAATTTTTAGGGTAAAACAATCAAACATTGATACAGATCTTATAGGTATATATGAATTAAGAAAAGAAACTAATTAATATTGTTAAGAGTTGGTTTGTTTGACAGAGGTAAAGGCTGTGGTGGACGGACGTTGATGAAGATAGGAAAAGATAAATTTAAATTTCTGATACAAATTCGTGAGTCGCGATGTGTTCTTGTGCATATTAAAAAGAGGTTCTGGAAAAAGGGGAATATGTTTATTCAGTAGAGGACATTGCCTGGAAATGCAAATGAAATGGAAAATGCAAGCCGGTTAAAGATACTTTTCCGTTATTGCTTATTCTGGCTTAAAAGTTAACACGTCCGCTAGATGTTCTTGTTGAAATATGTTCCAAAATTATAAGCATATACAAAAAATCTTTTAAATAAATATAGATAGTCTTATATGTTAAAAGTTAGTGAATATTATAAAAAATTTAGATTTCCATGAGAGATTTTCAAATTAAAACATGTATTCATTCTTAGATAAAAAACACAATATTGTAAATTTCAATAACTCTTATTGTACTTCATCTTTCCTACTCCTATCCCCACCCCCTGAAGTAGTATTTAAGGACAAAACATTGTTTAGCTTTTAAGTATTATTGTATTACTTCCGAAGAAGTCACAGTGTGACGAAATAATTGTCAAGTACAATAAAAGTTTTTTATGGTAGTAGCTAGTAATAAAACAACAAAATAGTTTCATGAAAATTGTATTGCTTCACTACAATATTGTTTCACCACACAGTGGCATCATCAGGTGATGAATATAACAAACTAGACTTAACTTATCCTATTTATATACAATATCGGGGTGGGGGTTAATTCTTACAATTTATTACAATGTAAATTAAGTAAAGGGGAACTATTGCCTTCTAACTGATCATTTAAAATTATTACTTTTTTCTGAAATCTATTTATTTCCAGTTGTTCTACTAAATTTAATTTGAAAAATTTGTTTATCTAAATTAAAGTTGTGGATATTTTCTATAAGATGTTGTGCATAGGTAGAATCTACTTTTTTATTATTGAAGCTACTAAAATGTTCATTTATGCGGGTCTCAAATATCCTACCAGTCTAACCGACGTATACTTTAGGACAATCTTTACAAATCAATAAATAAAAGTTATTGAAATTTACAATATTGTGTTTTTTAACTCATTATGGATTTCAATCAGGCATCCGTAGACTCCATCCTATATATTTATTCATTCTTATTAGTACCTAATAAAACGAATATAGATTTGTTTTATAATATCTAATAATATTACGAAAAAATTTTCTACAAAAATAATTTTAGTTTGTTTCGATTTCCATCATAGCTCGTATATTTATAAAATGCTTAGAAAAAAGTAAAGGAAGAAATCATTTGGAATATGAGGTGTCGCGTTATGTTGCCGTTAATCCTGATAAAATTGCGTTTCGGGAGCGTTATAGAAGCATTGGTATTCACTGCGAAACTTGGCGCAAAAAGTCTGAAAAAACTCCTTGTCCCTGATCACATATTTCATATATGTAGAGGGCTGTTTTGCTTGCGACGGCAATATTATTTCCATATTTTTCACATAATGCGCTTCTGTATATGGGTTTTATTTCATGTGACATCATGGTAATGCATTTTAACGTGTTATCATTCATTGTGGTGTCTTGGCAACTCTTTATGCTGAGATCGCGATAAATATTTGCCAAACAGTTGACCAATAATCAAATTTTTTTACCCCCTCTTTATCGTTATTCATTTCTGACGCTGTTAACATTTTCAGACAAACAATTTTTGATGTATAAGTTAGATATAGTAAGTAATAAGTTATTTAGGGTTTTCGAGTTAAAAAGCGTATTATAAATCCTTTGAGATGATGCCATAATTAGGTTTTTTGTTTTGTAACCGTTTTCGTATAGCGGGCAGTGAAGCGCGTGAGTGGCAGTGGTAGATGTGGGGGTGTGCCACTGTCGGCCAGGGGGGTGAATGTGGCACCGAAGTCGGCCAGCTAGTACGTGAACTTTGGCCCCCTATTAGCCACGGCATCGTCTTATGCAGCCGATTGAAAGGGCGAACGTAAAACAGTACGCCGAGGGTGAAAGAACAATGAAATCAGTAGGAGAACCGGGCACAAAATAAAAAACTTCATCCGAATAATTCTTCGAAGAAAAATACACTTGAGTAAATATCTGTATCTGTGATGAGCTGCCGGGACGGATATTTACACGAAGAGCCGGCGTTAGCAATTTAAATATAAAAGACTTGCCTGGTCGAACTCAAACTAAAATAAAGTAAAAACAAAAACGGTTCCAACACCATCACGGTTAGTTGTAGGTATCTATGGTATCTATATAATAGAACTCTAGTGATTAGGTTATTTTAATCTCCTGAAAGTTGCTGCGGACAACTGCAATTGAAAACATTATGCAAACATAATAGCGAGAGAAAAATGTTTGTAATCGTGCAGTATTATCTATATTACGTATTGTTAAATTTTTGACTAATACCCGACTAGAATTTACTTCGGGCGTCTCAATTTTCTAACATTTTGAATTTATTATTAAATGTTTATGAACGGAACCTGAATCGCAGATGCAGTTATAAAAATATAGTATTTATAAATAAAAGAAATGGATTCGTTGGTAATAGTTTTGTGAAACATTTTGTAATAATGATTAAAGAAATTAAATGCTTTTAAATGTTTCAAGATTTTATTGTAGAAAACTCTACAATTGTTTCGATTTGTTAGACCTTTATCAAGAGTAAATAGTGTGACTACTAAAATTCAAAGATTACATTGGGCCTTATGTTATACTACTGGTGTGTGTTAAGGTGTATTTGTGTGTGTGTGGGTGTATTATTGAAAATACCTAAATATTTATCTATTATAAATGTCTCTTTAAAATCTATTTGATCATTTGTTATGTTTAAATTTCTTTGGAGCGCTTTCTTAACTTCTAATTGTTCTAAATAAGTTAATCTTTTTCCTTTCTTGTCTGCATGTAGACATTTAGAACAATATGAAATTTAAACATAAATGATCAAATAGATTTTAAAGAGACATTTATAATAGATAAATATTTAGGTATTTCTAATAATATACCCACACACACACAAATACACCTTAACACACACCAGTAGTATAACATACATATAAGGCCCAATGTAATCTTTGAATTTTAGTAGTCACACTATTTACTCTTGATAAAGGTCTAACAAACCGAAACAATTGTAGAGTTTTTTACAATAAAATCTTGAAACATTTAAAAGCATTTAATTTCGTTTATATCTTGTGAAGGTTCACCACTCCAAACCGCAATGCTCTATCTTGGTCGGTTTAGATTTTATGAGTATTTTTCGGAAGCTCTGCAAAATGAATAACGATAAAAAACTTCTAAGTCAAAAATCTCGCTTCTGACATAAATTACCTATGTTTGATTTGTCGTTTTTGGTTTTTACGAGCCCAAATTTGTCTAGGAAACAACTTTTTAGCAAAATCATGGAGCAAAAAATTTTTTTATAATTTTTTGAAATTTTCGACTGTCAAAAAATATATAAAAAAACTTCTCGTCCCGATTTTGTTGAAAAGTTGTTTGTATACTAATTTGGGGTCGTACAGTTTAAACATGACAAACAATTTGTCGTTTATTTCGGAAGCGAGATATTTAACTTAGAAGTGTTTTATTCATAAAATAAGAACCGTCTAAAATACAGCTTTGTAAATTAGAATTAAAACCGTAGATATTATTTTATACATACTATAACAATTTCTATGGGTTAGTCTTTCCCTTGGAAAATTCTCGGAGAAGAACACGAATGTTACGTATTATTACGTTGAATACGATTGTAAATGTGATTGCTCTCATTCATAACGATCTTATTGATTGATTACATTGTATTATAGTTAGAGTACATAAAAATCAATGATATTACTTGTCTTATTATTTTTAATTTACTCGCTATGCCCTCCAAGCCATCAAGAACAATTTTCAACTAATAACAAGTTCAATAAAATACTTGGTTATGTTTTCACAAACTTTTTTATTTTTATAAAACAACTTGACAATTGTTTCGGCCGAAAGCCATTATCAAGAATAAACTAATTATGAATACTAAAACTGTTACTACTACTACTACTACTACTACTACTACTAATATTGTTAATTCGTTTACTCTTGATAATGGCATTAGGCCAAGAGTTTTATTGAACTTGTTGTTATCATGTTTCACAATGATTACAACTGTAGAATTTTCAACTAACTTGAATAATTTTTTTATACAAACATTTTCTCCTGATCTAATGTTAAATTTTGATACTTTCTAGTAGTAGGTAAATTATAAATCTAAAATATAATATTTAAACTTTCGAGGGTGCATTTATTGTGAAACATAATAGCTACACGCAAAATTAAATAGAACAATGGAATAGTTTCACCGATTAAATTTATTGTACTCAACAATTCGTTTCGATCTACGTGATCATTATCAGGAGTATATTGTTACTAAACTTAAAAACTACACAAATTATAATCAACATATTATAAGTGGGGAGGGATAAGTTTCTAGTTCCAGTGGGTTATTCATTAATATTTCTTTTTTATATATAGCTTTCCTTATCTTTGACTCTAACAAAGATAGCTTCTTACCTTTGTCTACATTTGTGTAAAATTTTTATGTTATCTGTATCTGAATTATGACCTAAACTTAAACACAACGACTTTTTAAGTTTCAAGTTTAATAACAATATACTCTTGATAATGATCACACAGATCGAAACGATATTGTCGAGTACAATAATTTAATCGGTAAAACAATTCCATTGTTTTATTTATATTAATCTTGCGAGTAATCTAAAATATGATTGACCAAGCTTTGCTGAGGTAATTTGTATTGTTTGTTTTAAGTAAACTTGTTATGTAGACATATATGAAACATTAATAGAGATATTTAAAGAATCAAGCTTTGGCTCGTTGTGAAACATTATTTAAATATATAAATTCTTCTTATCTTCTCACTAAATAATTCTAACTACAACAAAGAACTAAACATAATAAAACAGATAGCGTTAAATAATGGTTATAGAGCTTCTCTAATAGACAAGATGGTAAAGCATAAAATAAGGAAGTACCTATATTAAAAAACAATTGTACAAACATACGGAAGATAAAATAAATAATTACAGTTTTATAAATTTTTACCCTCCCACTAGTAAAAGAATAAGTAAACAACTCAACTCTTTCGGAGTAAAAACTATATCGGTCAACAAAAACAATTTAGGCAAAATTCTTGTTAACAATAAAGAGACATGTTCATTGTAGGCTTTTACAACCGACGTCTAATTTAGGTGAGTTTGTTATCCGAGCTAATGGGCCGTGGTCTGTTGGGTTATTGTAAAAAGTCAGGTGTTTATAGAGTAAATTGTAGGGATTGTAAAGCCACCTACCTATATAGGTCAGTCAGGCAGAAGTATATTGATTAGACTCAAAGAACATCTAAAGTCAATAAGAAACAACACTAAAGTACGAATAGCTACATATTGCCTATAATTTAATCATAATCTAGATGAAAATGTTACCCTTAATCTTAATCTAAAGGACAGAGATTAGATTTATAAGAAATATTTGAAATAAAAAAAGTCTCTAAAAACTAATATAAATGCCATAAATGAACAACAGAATTTATATATAGATAAACTTTTGAGAATTATATGACTAGACATACTGCTAGTAGTAAGAATTAGTACCTATGTTACTCTTGAAAATGGTTAAGGAGGCCGAAACCATTGTAGAGGAAAGTCTACATTAAAGTAAACGATTAAAAGCAAATGTTATATTAATAGAGATATTGTATGTGGGTTGTATGTACCCGATTATGTACTGTTTATGGTATTACCTATTTTCTATTGAAAACGATTTTTTTCCGAAAATGGGACATTGATAATTCGAATTAGTGGTACGAAACCCCTTATTTTAGAGGATAATCTATTTGAACCCATTTACACTGCTCCTATTACATATAAATAAAATGGAGATGTACAAAACAAATACTGAATCTGAAGGGTTAAACTAGGTCTTATAAATGTAAACTTATCAAATAAAATAAAATAAATACAGGTATATGATATACAATAGAGACCGGTAAATGGAGAACGTATTGTGTGTTTATTGATGGGAAATCCGAATATGTATCTATTAATAAGTTATTTCGAAAATCTGACTGTAAGTTTGTGATATTATCGTTTCGTTTAAAAGCTTCCTTAATTTCTAATTTCTACACAGTGGGTGCTAAAGCCTGTAGATTTTTTCTTATCATTAATGTCCCTAACATGTTCTTTTAGTCTTACTGATAATTTTCTACCCGACTGGCCTAAGTAAAAGGCATCGAAATTTAAACAGTTTATTTTATACACGCATTATTCATTGATTTTTCGTTTCAGCAATGTCTCAAAATACAGTTTTCTAATTGACGTTCTGTCCCTAATCAAATACAAAAAGTATCGTCCACATAGGTAGTAGCTAATAAGTATTGGGAATAGATATTTTACGTGGTCGTGAAGGATATCAGTTTAAGTTAAGACGATAGGGAAGTAAACGGGGTCGTGGTGTTTTAGGTGCGTTTGTCCTTTCGACTTTCCCCATTCAATAAAGCATGCTTAACGCGTATATATCCGTTGACAAATGTACAATTCTAAAGGAGTCAGGGGCGGGGGCATAATTTACAGCAGTCCACTCTCAATGAGCCCATGACTGCCGAATTTCATACTTTACGGAATGTCCACCAGCGGCGACTCTAATTTATGAACGTCGGACGAAATCTATCGAAGCGCCATATGCCAAGCCTGCCAACGACAGCCATCATTTGTAACTTCTCGAACGGCTAAACAAGGGCCCAAACCGTTAAATATTAATAACTTGACTCTACCTTACTTTTACCCCACATTTTCCGACTATTTGTATTCGCTTAGCAGTTTTTAGCCAGATTAATAGCAGCACTTATGTGCATAATATCACCCTCTGACACGTATCTAAAATGACCAATTTCTAATCTTGTGACTAATTATTGTATTACAAGAACAGTTCTCAACTGACCTTAATCATTTTCCATCGAAATTTAAATTCTAATGCATTAATCTCTTTGAAAATCTTTTCAATATTTTCCCAATCTACGTTCTATGTATTCTGTCTTTGAGATTAAAGTGGATACTGTTTTCAAATTACAATTAGATTTTCTTCCGATTATAGTTGATTAGGACTTGGTCGGATCGAATAACGCCGAATAAGGCATCTTTAGGGAAGGATTTATATCCGTGCATTCGAATTTTTCCGGATTTTCAACTTCAAATCCTGTTGACAATGATTTCTTAATAACTAATACTACTGTTATATCATAGCCACTAGAAGCATCTAACGATTATCTTGGATACAATCTTATATGGAGTTTTGTCACTGTTTGATTTGTAAATCTAATTAAATTTTAACAAATCAACCTCATTTTCAAAATCCTTTAAATATTTTCCCACCCCACCCTTTCTGTAGATTAAGCTGTCTACAATTCCCCTGTTTTCAAAAATAACAATTGGATTTATAATTTTCTTTCGATTATACCTAGTCGATTAAAACTTTGATATGATTGGATAACGCATAATAAAGCATCTTTTGAAACGAAATTATGTCTTTGCCTGATGTAAAATTGAATACCAATTTAGATTTCTTCGGAAATTACACTTCAAATGTTGCTGTCAATAATTTAAAACTGATTTCTAAATATTTTTAGTCTAAATAGAAATAAATGTTAATTTATTGATGAGTAGAGTTTTATTACGTGGGTCATTAACGTGTTTTATATTTTTTGTTTTGTCAATATAATTAGAAAATTCTCAGAGGAAATTTGGACTATGTTATACCGCAAATTTCGTATGGAAATAAAGCAATTTCAGTTTAGGGATGTAATTTAAATGTTATTAGTATTATTTTTTTATTACGGCAGTACGTTTAAGAGAGATAATGGAATTTCCTTTTGGGGAAAATCAGAGCGTGCGATTCTTTAGGAAAAACGCGACGAGCATTTTCCCGTCGTTTTTCCGGACGCGTCGGCGGGAAACTCCGGGAAAATTGGGGTTATGTTTATATGTTGTTGTGATGCTATACATAGTACATAGCCGTGTACAAGGTTTCTGTGAGGGTGGGTCGGGAATTCAGTTAGTTGAGCGTCGGTTGCCGCACCGCGAGCGTCGGGACGCCCGTCGGGAAACTCGACGCCGTCGCCAGCCGTCGGATTACGAACGATGATTTCCTCTTTTTATTGTCGTATTGTTTACCACCCTTGCACACAATATACAAGCAGTAAATGTCAATGTTACAGAACGAGAGTGCTTTATATGTATGTTTCACTCCACTACACGTAAACCCGTACACAAATATACATGTATATATAGATACATGCCTGTGCAACGACGTTTTATAGTCATTGGGAAATGTTTTAGTAAGTTTTCAAATATTCTAATTCACTTCGACCAATTTAAAAACTCTTCATTATAACGATTGATACAAATTGAATTAGCATTCTCTTAAGATAGATATATAATACCTAATTAATTATTTATTAAAAGTTACATATTATTTGTAATTCCCAATGACATATGCAGAGTTGTACACTTACTTCCTTTAGGTATGTATATAAAAAAATAAGAAAATGTCGATAATAAATAAAATTTGGTTTGGATGTCGTGTTGTTTTTCTAAATATGACATTTTAAAAAACAAATTAATGTAGCATAATAGGTACCTAATACACTGGATAAAAAGAAAAATGAAAATTTAGATAAGTGAATGATTATAAGAATAAGTTGCTAAATTGAAGAATGGCGATAAAAACAATGGTATTACTGTCTGTAGAATTGTCGATTACAGATCGAGAAAAAATATGGCTATACAGTAAATTAATTTTTTTTGGGAAAGTAAAAGCAAATATTGTTAAGAGAGGATTTAAAAATGTTTAAAGTACCTGTGCAATAGCAATGGGGGTGAGCATCCGTACCTCGCAGTACTTCATCGGAAAAGAGTGCACAAAAGCGAAGTGTCCTTCACAACACCTAAACACAACTAAACACATAAATGGTAACAACGCCTATTAATTATTTCTTTTTCGTCGACGTCGGTGGAACGAGGAGCAAGAGTTAGTTGTGTTGTTGCGCAAAAAGGTCATCGAAGTCGCCGCCGCCGGTGCCCGCCGTCGTTGTCGGCACCGCTACCGCCACCACCACCGTCGACGTCGCCTCCTAGGTCGCCGCCGTCGTCGAGATATACACCGTCCCGCGGAGGAGGCGTTCCGAGTTCCTCTTTATGCGCGGCGCCGATGCAGTTTGTTGTTTGTATGTCTGTGTGATTTTGTGTGTATGTATGTGTATCGAAGAGCGGAGGAGGCAGCTCGAAGACTCGCGCAATAGCGACACCTCTAAGCCTGCCGCCCCCAAGACCTGAAGCATCCTCACTAGCAACGATTCGTGGACAAAATAAAGCAACGAGACCAAGACGGAGACGAGTAAAAGATGCGGACGGCACCCAAGAAGGACGGGAAGCATTAGGGATGCATTATGTACGCTGAAAAGTCGCATGCAAAGCCTCGCAGTATCGTGGATAAATACATATTTAAACTCGATCCAGAATAGCCCGGGAATAATTTGCTATTAATCAGAAACAAGACTATTCCCAAATCTCAATTTCTCATCCAATGAGCATTATGATTGTATGAATATAAAAAAAAAGAAATTGTTCAAACACGCATACGATAGGATTCTGTACCCGATTTCGACCTAATTACTCAAAAACTTTAATTGAAACTACATACAATCCATATTGGTTACAAATGGCAAAATCACATATCTATAATAAAATATTTGGTGGACTATAGCTGGTGAACTATGTTCTTTTCATTTAGGGTTTCGTACCCGGTTCGTACAGGGTTACTTTACCCCGTCACGTTATATCACATAGAATACACAAAATAATGATACGCTTGCTAATGTAAATGGGACGAAAAATCAAACAATTGTTAAGGAAACTTAATGACAGTTTCTTCAAATTTTCATCTTTACACATTACAACCAAAACGTCTTTTCACGTTTCCTAATAGTGACATATAGGTCTTAATAATAATAATGTAATTACTTTTTTGTGTGGAAATAGAAACTGTCTTCATTATCTTATCAGGAGTAAAGCTCCCTTTGAAAAATCTTCTAACAACTCCCTTCTTTTCCCCACTAGGTACTCGACGACAAAAATAAATAGAACACCATTTGAGATCTAGCCTGATAACAGTAGATAATTTGCGAGCACCGATTTAATTCAGTTTCAGTTTGCCTTCTTCTTTTTACGTAGAAACATCAATTTAAATTATCTGTGTGTATTTTTCCTGCTTCCTAATAATATTTTTTTATCTATCGAGCAGTAGGTGAAAAATATTTTCACTGGTCTAGCGAATGTTATGTATTGGTTTGGGGTTAGCAAATTTGATAAAAAAGAAAAGGAAGCGAAAAATCTAAGCGGATCAATAAAAGCTATTTAGCTTTGCTAAGGGCACAATAAGGGTGGACCGTCCCGCTGAGCAACATATGCGGGCATAGTGCAAACGTTGCAGCAATATTCAAGATCTACTGGCCCAACAAATAATCGACACAAGTGTCAACCCAGAAATAAAAGCGATTTCCAAGATATAATCTTTTCATTTTTTCTTCTGGGTTCCTTCATTTCGTTCCTTTAAGATCCCTGGACGATAAAATGCAAAAACGTAAAGCACCTCGTTTATATTACTCGGATAAAATAAAAGGCAAACGAAGCACTGAAAATTCGTTACAGAAACTGTCTTAAACGTGAGTGTTTTAGTTGAATTATTTACATGTACTGAACGAATGAAAAATTTAAATATATATTTAGAAATTCCCTTATAAAAAGGTTTAACATAATATTTTATTCGAACGACTTCTCATAATCAGAATTACGTTGTTAAAAATGTGTAATCGAATAAATAATAATTTATAGTATGTAAGTATTTCGAAATTTGTTTTCTAAACTGCAGTCGTTTACTAAAAGGAATACAAGGAGGACCTTTATTTCTGGTCTTCGATCTCCTTTATTGAATGTACTGCTTACGGAGATTGTAAAAATATTTCATCCCTTTTTTTTGTAATATGTCCCCTTTCGGTCGTAATTTAAAAGCTCGAAGAAAGCAGATGTTATTGCTCCTTCGCAACATTGCAAAAAGCCTAGCCGAACGTAGTATTAACGGCGCTCCTTTTAACTTATGGCAAAATCTTTCGGCTAAATAGCCATTTCAAAAACATAAATCGTACGGTTATTCCTCATACCGATTAAAAGTGGTACAAAACAAAAGGAAAAATTGTCGTTAAAAATAAATAACTGCTAAGGAAAAGGAAAAAGAGCTACTTCTATAAACAGAAAATTACAGAGGTAAATGTTGTTGAATAGACATAAAAAGGGTTTTAAGTTAACTTAATTATTTTGTAATTAAACATGTTTTACCAAGTGATGACGGTAAATACATTCAACGTAATAAAAAGGGTGTTAATTTTCTAGGATCTTTTTGTTATTTTCCAACATTTCACCTTAAATTAAAAAAGAAGCCTTTTGTTATATTTCGTACCATAAGGATATGATTTTATTTGTGATATTTAAATTGTATTGTATTGTTGTGTCGGGATTTCTAAGATTAATATAAAATATAAATAAATTTTTAAAAATATTATGACACGAGGAAGGTGGTCAAAAAAATGCCAAGGGTCGGATTAATTGAAATATGTAGACACGAAACTCCACATGCAATAATAAATAAACAACTAAAAACTTTGACAATACTACAATTGTCTCGTTAATACCTGTGGTAAAACAATTGTATTGCTAAAAATATATAAAGAAAAAAATTGAAAGTTCTTGTTTTTTGCTTAGGATTTAATAATTTGGTAAGCCGAGAGTAATAGGTATTTGTATATTCAGTATTTTGGTTGTAAGCGCCATTATTTCAGAATTTATGATAAAAATATGAAACACGTGAGAACTTTCAGCGTGTGCTATTTTACTGTAGTGCAAAGCCGGAAGATAGGGCGTAAGCCTCCTTTCAGGAATCGTGGGAATGGGTGGGTGGTGTGGTTAGGGAAAGAAGAGAAGTGAAAGATTATCTGTGGAATATTACTGCCCCAGCATTTGCCTAAATGATTCAAGGAAACCACAGAAAACTTAGATTAGAGCAGCCTGAGCCACTAGCACTGGACCACGCCGCTCGGTAAATTTACGATAATAATTTTAGGGGTATTTATACTATAGGATTGTTAGTGATAGAGAGAATATAATAGATGGAAAAATAAAGACAGAGTTTACACGAGTTTAAAGAAATATCTGGAAATGAAAGGTACAGAAATCTGAATTATCTATAATAAATAAATAATTGAACCAACTATTAGTAACGGAAGGGGTGCATGCAGGTAGTGTTGAAGAGGGAATACTAGGTACAGGCTAAGTAACAGAACAAAACGTAGGTAAAAACGAAACCAAGGCATACACCAGATAAGAAGATGAATGTTTGAATTGAAATAATATTTAGAAGGAATTGACAAAAATAAATTTAGAAAATATTGTAGGTTACATTACAGAAATAATATTTAGAAAAAAAAAACTATGAAAAATTGGCGACACTTTATGTTGTTGAGTACGAACGATTATTAAAATTAATCAGGAAGTTATTAAAAGAGTTATTTGTCTTGACTACCTAACCGAGAGGTAGCGATCGATGTCGCATACAGCACATTTGCGTGCATACTCCATTAGAAAATACTTAAATATGCAAATTAAGTGTAATTTACATATTTATCCATTCTTACGCACAATTTAAATTGATGGTATTATTTCTGGTGTTGCTATTTTCGCGTTTTTAAGAAACCGCTGCTCATAAAGTTAAGTGGTCAATTATAATTCTGTGGGGAAATGGGAAAAAGATTTTCCGGTATATCTTGCATTTAACAGGACGCGTGTATTTCCCCCAATGGCCACTCGGTTTCGCCCCATCGCGTTCACAGACGGCCTAAAAAGCTTTGCCCACTCGAGCAGTTTAAGTAGTTTTTACGGAAACATTTATTTTTCTTTTTTATCCGCTGTCGATAACGTGTGTGTATCTCGGTTCTAGAGGCTCTCCTCCTTCAGACTAACGAACATAAATTATTATCTACAGCTTTGCCATATAGACACTCTTGTTTATGCTTCCTACTGACCTCAGTTAAAAAGGAATAATTTACAAAACAACGACCCACGAAGATAAAGTATTTACCTCTAATTTTTAACCCAATCTTTTTACATTTTACTCTAGAACTACCAATGTAACGACATTTAATAATTCATTAATAATTTATAAAAAGATAACTATCTTAGACGAACACTTGCATTGCAAGTATAAATCGCACTGTTTTTATTGCACAATCGAATTTGGCAAGATTTGCGTTCATAAGGACTTTTTTTGAGTTTTCTGGAGTACAATCCATTGCCCGTTTCCTGAATACATTTACCACTTAGAGCGTTCAGTTCTAAACTGACAGCGTTATAACGGCTTCTGAACACTTTAGATCATTCAATACAAATGTTTGGAAGCGATGTAATGAATGTAAATATCTATTGATGTCCATCATTGCATAGATGATACATAAATTATTATAAACTTTGAAACTGCTAAAGCCGTTATTTTGACGAATCTTGGTATAAATAGGTATAGGTCGTACTGACTATGAAAATTAAAGTCGGTGAGGGGAAATTGAATAGTAATAATTGACTGTTGTTATATTTTAATGAAAGTCGTAATTACATAAATTATATCAAATTTTTAAGCATGAAATTTGAAAACCGTCAAAATGACGGTCTTGGTAGTTCTAGTGTTAACTGTCAGGCATGCACATAAAATTTGCAATTTAAATAAATAAAAATGAAACATCGACGATTCCGTACCACGGAAGAATTTTTGATGTAATAGCGTTTTTTAGATAAATCGATATTTTTAATTGAACAAATCAGAAATAGTGTAAATTTAATAATAATATAACATACTATCTAGTGTATTTACAATAGTTCATAATAGCTTAATAACAAACAACAATAAAAGTACACAAAATAAGCAAATCTGTTGACTTATTGAAGGACGTTAGTTTTTTAATTAATTTTTATTTGGTTTTAAATGAGTGGTAACGTAGATAGGTAGTGATGAGGAAGCAGTTTGAAGGCGTTAAAGCACGTAAGGGGGTGTGAAAAAGGGGATTGTCAGCGGGAAAGCTGGACTTTAATAGACTTTCCCGGATCGGCTGTAAAATCAGACGGCAGTGGCAGGAACCGGTGGTCAGAGAAAATACCCATGCTGATTGCCATCCTTCGTCAACCGTCACTCCACTATTACTCTTGTAGCTAAACATAACACGGGGGCTTAAGCGACAAAAAAAAGGGGCGAAGGCACCAATAAAAATCGAGGGTTAGCTAAGGAGAATCCGGCAATTCGACTACTTATCCAACCCAAGGAGATTTCCTTCTGATTAATACCTGCCGGAAAAGTCAATAACTGTCGTTAATCAACAGAATGAGCCACCTCGCAAGATTTATGCTTTCGTTTGCGAAACAATCGAAACATTCAATAACTTCCACGAAAAAAAAAACAAACATTAGATAAATAACATTTTTCTTTTCGTCCTTTCTTTTTATAGGGTTCTCCAATGCGCAATTTACCTTAAAGTGTAGTCAAACCGGGAATTATCAAGGAATTCGATACAACTATTTAAATACTTCTCTTTTTAAATGCATAGTAATTTTTTTTTTTCGCATAACCATTAATTAGATAATTAAATAAAGAAAGACTCAGCCTAAATACCACTAACTAAATTTAATATGAGCGGACACGTGTTTCGCCCACTTCACACGTGGGCATTATCAACGCGAGATAATGTCCACGTCTAATATTAAATTTAGTTAGTGGTAATTAGGGTGAGTCTTTCTTTATTTAATTATTCTCTTACCACAGTCTCCTATTTTCTACCATTAATTAGATAACTCATCTAGCGTTGTATAAAATAAAAACCTCGTGGCAGTGTTTAACCAATATTATATTGTGTACTCTTATTTTATTAGTTTTAATAATTTTAAATCGAAATGGGTAAATGAGTCTAGAAACATACATATCCAATCATGTCTACTGTTATGAATTTTTTGATAAATATTGTATCTACGTAACAAAGTGATGACGCATTTTCCGACGAATTATTTCTAGTGATCCTATATTTGCTCGAGCGTGTGCTATTGACCTAAATATGCGAGGGTGAGGGTGAGACTAGGGGACAGTTGCTAAAGTTCGAACTCAAATCAAACTGACTGAACACCATGTTGTTTCGTATCTTGGAGCGATTTTGAAATTTTCACGTCGTATTAATATAATTTGTTATTACGCAAAAAAATACAATTTTCAATTCAATTTATTTTACTGCGTCTTTTTACCTGTCATATGCATTGGTTATCTATCATCAAGCGAAAAAATAAGACTAATACAGACATGTATTAGATACTATAGAAACATAAAACATCTGTTTTATTTTTATTAGCAACGATATATTTCTATTATTAAAAGCAGCTTATTATTTATCCAAAAACTGATTATTCCACTAATCAACAATTTGATTAATCGATTATTCCGATTAATTGCAATAATCTATTATTTTGTAAAAATTTATAAATAAATGTTAAACTTAATAAACAAACTTATTATTTGATTTAACTTGACATATTCATTTATATATATATATATATATATATATATATATATATATATATATATATATATATATGCACGTGTTCTAAAATCCATTCAAACTTGTTGAAGAGTTGAATTTAAATATGTTGGAAATATCTGAAATTTTCATTAAACATACGTCAAAATAGTCGTACAAATATTCACTTTCTTATTAAATAACCAGGATTGAAATGCGATGGTGATGGATCACGTATGATGACACAAACAGACGTGTAAATATAAAATATCTTCTTCATTCATTTGTCTTCATAAATAAAAATGGCCGAATTATTGTACGGATGTGATACCACCGTCCGTTATTTAGAAATATCTTGTCGACTCCTGTTTTTTCACGTACGGGGCTTATATTAACATATTTGCATTAGGAGCAGTAGGGGGGGTCGATCCTGAAAAATGCACTGTCATCCTCCAATATCTTTCCCCGTTCTTTCGTTCGTTGGGATAACGGCCGCAGCGGCAGTACAATCGTTTAATACGAGCTTGCAGGGTTTGCTTAGGGCTGCGAAGCTTGGTGGAGGATGAGTGGTGGTTTCGGGTGTCGATGTCGAGCCCTATTCTGCTGTCTGTCCGTACAAATACCAAAACAAATTTCCTCCGAAAGCATTTCTTCTCTCTTTTCGTGACTGGTAGTTTATGTTATGCAAATCCGCCGATATTAATATACCTTGCCGAATCCTGATTTCTTTAGACTATCAGGATCGGGATAATGGTTCCAAGTAGAGCCGAAGATATACGCATGTGTATGTGCAAAAGACGTTTATAAATTTGAATGGCTATCGATTTTTTTGGCATAATATAAAATTTATTGCCGAAGCTTAGATAAAAAAAAATCATATTCATAAATTATGCGAAGTAATAAACAATTTAGAGTAACAGTTATACAGTAATACAGTAATAGAGGTATACAGGGTTATCCACGATATACGGCACGGAATATTATGGGCAAAATATGAGACTTTCAAAAAGTTTAACTTTTGGGTTATATGGGGGTCTATTATGGTTACTTTTTAAAATTATTATCATATTATACAGGGTGTTCCAAATGCCCTAAAAGTATCAAAGTTATGTTTTTTTTAATGGAACCCCCTGTATATTATTGCATTTTTTGATTGTCCGATAATAATAAGGGGCTGTTTTGATAAGGTTTATAATACCTAAACCTTAAGATTTTTTAAATAACTTGAATTCTATCAAAATCTAACCTAATTTTCATGTTTCAAATACTTAAGAAGTATTTAAGTTATGTAAACGAAATTTACAAGGAAATGTAACAATAGATCATATTTTATATCCCAATTATAATAAACTCGTCATCTTATACAGAGTGTCCAAAAATTAATACTACTTAAGTAAGAACTTTAAGGGGTAGTAACTTGATTAATTTAAATGGAACGCCCTATTTTTTAACATACCAGGAAATGTATGTTTTAATTACCTATCGTTTAGTATTAGAGTGTTCATAAGCTAAGACTTCGCGTTTTTACAGGAAACGCTAAATAATTGTTTTATGCGACAATTCTTATAACATTCCCCAAGGATAAAAATCATATCAATACGCTCCTTTTTTTAGTAAATTTTCATTTTGAATAAGCAGCACTTCAATAATAAATGATCACCAAAGGCAACTAGATACATTGGAACTTTTAGGTATTTGAAAAACTCCACATGGCGCAAAAAAACAATTATTTAGCGTTTCCTGTACAAACGCGAAGTCTTAACTTATGAACACTCAATACCAACCGATAGGTAATTAAAAAATACATTTCCTGGCATGTTAAAAAATAGGGCGTTCCATTTAAATTAATCAAGTTGCAACCCCTTAAAGTTCTTACTTAAGTAGTATTAATTTTTGGACACCCTGTATAAGATGACGAGTTTATTATAATTGGGATATAAAATATGATCTATTGTTACATTTCCTTGTAAATTTCGCTTACATAACTTAAATAATTCTTAAGTATTTGAAACATGAAAATTAGGTTAGATTTTGATAGAATTCAAGTTATTTAAAAAATCTTAAGGTTTAGGTATTATAAACCTTATCAAAACAGCCCCTTATTTTTATCGGACAATCCCTAAAAAATGCAATAATATACGGGGGGTTCCATTATAAAAGCACAACTTTGACACTTTTAAGGTATTTAGAACACCCTGTATAATATGAAAATAATTTTAAAAAGTAACTATAATAGACCCCCATATAACCCTAAAGTTAAACCTTTTGAAAGACTCGTATTTTGGCCATAATATTCCGGGCCGTATAGCGTGAATAACCCTATATGCAGGAAGGACATTTGTTACTAAAAAGTAGACAATTATGTAGTGCATAATTTTTTACAAATGTTTCAATTTTTTTTCGATGTTTTGTTCTGGACCACGAAAAATTAGACTCTGTCATAATTAGTTACGTCACAGGGTGAAAAAAAACAAAAAGGATTATTATCCAACATCAATTCGTTGAGGTGTTCGCTCGTCTTACACCTTTTCCTTAACATTATTTTCTAGACCACCATGTAGGTACATAATAACATTCTTAAATTATAAAATATATATACCGATCGGAGTTGAATACGTAAATTGTCGATTTAATTAAAAACCATTATTGAGAAGTCGTTGTTCTGTTTGGGTTTTGTTAAATTGTATTGACCTAAGTTGAATGTTTGCAATGGTAGCTACAGAGGAAGAGATGTGTGTGAAAAGTTCGATTAGACAAAAGTACAGGGATGAAATAACAAAGTGACAAGAGAAAAACGTTTCGGATCGAGAAGCCCTCGAAGTAACGGCTGACCACAGAGTTTCGTTCCCCCTGATATTTATTTGTTTACGCGATAGCGTCGTCTCTCCCGAAGGTTCATTTTCGTTGCTTGCCGAATTCACAGGGGCTCTTATAAAACGGCCGTATTTTAGAGCGCCGAGTGATGGGGTGAGAGAATAAATTATCAGAGCAGAAGTGAAAGAAAGGAAAATTTTCGAGGGCTATTATTAAAAGGATCCACTTTTTATCCCATAAAACATAAAAATGGTTTATATACGTATACGTTTGGACTGCTGCAAGCTCTTTCTGCTACGATAAAAATAATACGAATAGCACACTTTTATTTTCTTTTCTTTTCGGACAATATGCGTTGGACAGGAAGAAAATGCGTTTAAACGACGTTCAACCGTAAAAAACGAATCGTCTTTGTCAAGCAGTAAAACTAAAAAGATCCACTAAGTACTCCAGAATAAACACCCTCTAAAACGACAACATAATCGATATTAATTATTGAATTAATTTGTACCCACTACAGATTACCTCATACACTGAGGAAGAATTCATAGCTTATTGGTAAAAGCATTGGTGCGTAAAGCTAAAGATCCCGGGTTCGAGTCCCGTCGAGAGGATGACGGCAGTAACAAAAAAATTTCCTCATTGTATGAGGTAAACTGTACTGGGTACAATAATTAATATCGCATTAATGTATTTAAAATTTTCCTACTAAAAATTCTTCAAATATTTCATTATTACGAAAAAAAAAGTACCCTACAATTTATCTATTTAATTAATATTATAAATACAAATATACTACGAGACTTCGGACAAATAAAAAACGATTTTAAAATTTACGTATTAATAAAATAGTACGTTGTTCTTATACGTTATTTAATGTGAGTGTCAGTGAATCGCAAAAGTGACCTCAGTTGGCAGAAAAGTAAAGTCGATGCCATGTAACCGCAGCCGGGCCGTAGTGGCCAAAGGGCGAGCGTCAAAACGCTGACGATGCGTTGGGTTCACTAGGGGTAGTTGTCGTCGATGGAAGCCGCCACGCGGGGGTGGCAGAGTTAGTAGTAGTAGTAGGAGAAAGACGGACTGGACAAAGGCAGACATCGAGCAAAATAGAAGCACAGTTACGATCATCTAATGGCACTATGGGACCAACTTATACGTCTCGAACTAAATGGTTAAGGATGATAAAAAAAAGGACCGACATAACCACCACCTTCTACGTTATTCATCCCCACGACCTTTCTAATATGTACTTATACTGAACAAAACGTCAATACTACACGATAATTAAATGTCATCGAACATATAACATAACATAACATTTTATATATCTTACATAAGTACGTAATATTATGTAGATAACTTAAATAATGGATGAATCTTGCAAATCGTCATTTTTGACATAATAAAATATAAGGATTTGGGCAGAAAAATAATTTTCTTTTTCACATAAAAATGCCGACAAAAACCTTGTCTCAATTTTTTGACATCGACTTAATTAATCAGTTACAATCATCTATAATAATAATAATTTACTTTATTATTTAATTATTATTAATATAATTATTACTTTTATTATTTATTTAATTTATTTAAAATACGCCTGTCGGTGATTGTGACGAATCGAACTATCTGCAACTTCTGTTTTTTAACATCACATTGCATGTAAAGTGTTTGTCTCTAACGATAATCAGGGATATCACTCAGAATTGAGGAACATCTACTACAACTACTACTAGTACTGCTAGTTTTAAAAGTAAGCTCTCAAAGAGAAAATGGATTAGACACTTTCACATGTTTGATATTCTACTCACATTTTTATAAATTTCAAATGCAGGGGCTACTCAGCACTCTATTCCATGCATACCACTTAATATTTCAGAAGAGTGTGTCAACAATTTTCATACGTTAGAATCATTTTTAACGAACCGTTTTTCAGACAAAATAAAACAAACAAAAATCATATTACACCGTGTAAAAATTCGGTGTTCACTCGAACTGAGCACAAAGCGTAAGCAAGTAAACAAGTAATTATCGAGGGTTTATTTATCAAGAAAGGAATTGAGCGCAGGGATCATACAGGCAGCAAATAAAAATATCAATGATAAGAACAACATTAGCGTTGTATTGTTGCCAAATATAACTGGTTTGTGAGGGGCGGGAGAAATTAAAAAAACAAGGGACTACCTAACCTAACCTAACCTACCTACTGCTTCAAAAAGAACTGAAATCCCTACAGATATTTTAAAAGAAAGCTGGCAACATGACTTGTGCTCAATTCGGGTGTTTATTTAAACACATGCAGGAATGAAAATCTTTGTGCTCAATTCAGGCGTCCGTTTGTGGTCAGTTTTTGTGCTCAATTAAGTGCACCGAAAAATTCAAAAATAATTTTTCTTTCTTGAACTAAAACTTCCTGTAGGTAAAACTGTTGAAGACGGCAAATGTAACTCAAAATACAGAGGGTTGATTGTAATAGTATTAATCTGACACTATATTTGTGTGTTCTATTCTAACCATTAAGAAGATTCGCCAAATGTTATATTTTAAACATCTGGAAATTTTGGAAATAAAAAGTATGTAAATAGAGAAGATACATAATATATACGAATATATGTACCTTTGTGGGTATGTTTGTTATCTATATTAAAATTCGAAAGTCGTAATATTTAAAAGAGGAAGAAAGGCAGAAAAGAAGCGCTGGTTCATCAGTAATCTTGTGGCTTTTTATTGATCAGAAGAGAATGAGTGTGAGCGAAGTGTTCGTCTGCTGGCGGCGCGTCGTCGTCGTCTGTGAGAATCAAATTTTAATATTATTGGCGCGGTTTCGTGCTAACAAGTGCATACGTAACGAAGGGGGCGCGAGGCGGCGCACGTGAGTGAGGGTGAAGGTATATAAACAGCAGGTTATGATAAATACACGGGAGCGGAGTAGGTAGGTACGCGGAGGAAGGTGCCCTATGCCTATGCCTATGCCTATGCCGGTGCTACGCTACGCTATGTATGCTATGCTCACTACGACGAATTGTCGACGTAGTCGACGGTGGCATTATGGTGAAAGACAAATATTTGGCCGTAGTCTCGCTGGGAACCGCCATTGTCATAACATAAGACAATGCGAATGCTGTATCTCATTTTTCATCTGGCCGATCTTTATAATCTGTATTTGCATCGGCTTGTAGCGATCTAATAATAACTCTAGGGAGCGGCGAACGCACTTGCCGCCGTACCGCGCGCTTCAAGATACAACGAGAAGATTCTTCAATTAAAACTTGTGTTTATTTAGTATTCGTAGAGCCACTGCGGGAAATGAGGAACGAAAGCGACCACCGTCACCACCACCGACTACGGCGCTGATGCCGACGACGACGGCGCCGTCGACGCCGCCTCTACGCCGAACGAAACGGAACGTCGGTCCTCGCTGGCGCGGGTGGCGTCGCTTTACATGACATTGCATCACTGACTTCGTTAGCATGCATCCTCCCCAACACTATCCACTTTTATTACGTTTTACCTACATATATGCATATATAGAAACGTTACATATACATTAATGACGATTTCTGTTGATAACTCAATATATGCAGACAAGGTTATAGGAAAATTTATAATTATCTATTAATATTGAAACGTATTTGCTTATGTTGACTGAAGAAATGACGGATAACATCACGTTCAATATCAAAGTCACAGAAATTAATAGTTTGGAAATCAGGACCAATTAGAGTTGTAAGGTTTTCGTTTACAATCTTGTATCAACAATTTTTTGAAACCGATTGTTATCTAACACATGAACCTACTCTTATAAAGGAAAGAAATGGAAAAATATTTCAATAAAATTAAATTGTCGCTTGATAATTCCATAGATATAGAAGTAAAAATAAACGATTTTCGAATATATTCCATTATTTCTCTACAATGTGACCTTTCTTCGTCACAAATTTCAAGAGTCTACGTCAGCCAAAAGTATTTTAATATCAGTCAAGGGGTCGACAGAGGCACAATAAATAAGTGACCTTATAAGGGTTCCGTTTATTTGTATTGAGATACTATTTTTAAAAAATATTATTATTTTAGCTACAATAAACAAAAAAGAAAAGGTCTTACCCTCTAACTAACCACAACACTTTAAAAACGCGGACACGTGTTTAGCTCACTTACACGTGAGTATTTTTTTTTAGTAGCTACAATTATTGCGCCTATTATTATTTTAATTTTATTAACGATATTAGTTGTGTTTTATAATATGTTCTTAATTGTCCAAAGGTCTACGTAATTACTTCCAGTATCGGGGATCGGAAAAAATGCGATATAAGCTACCCCACGCGAGTAATTATGTGATTCAAATTGGGTTCGTCCATTAAGGGTGAATGAACATTAGAACTCGATTAGATGATGCTGTCAATAAAGCACAAATTACTTAGAAACACATACTGAATATATAGATTAAAGACGTAGTTAATGAATTGAAAGAAAAATTAAGTTTATTCTGTGTTTCTTGGTGAATGAGGTATGTCGCCCCTTCGTTAATTTATTGTAAGATTGTTTGTTGGGTAAAACGAAGTGGATTTTGGCCTTATGTTTTACGTCATTTGAAAAGAGGATTGGAAATAAAAGCTCCGGTTCGAAGTGCCGTGTTCGTTGGGCGTTTCGACGGCTGCAAAGCCCGAGGCGTAATAATGATAAACAGTGGCTGTTTTGATAATCGATTGTGATAAAAAGTGGTAAGTATTACGTAATTAAATCTCGAGCTCAAATTTGAGGCGATTCCGGTTTTGTGCGGTCCGGGCGGGCGGTAAACGAATTAAGCTCTATTAAAATGGCGGCCTCTCAACTTGGTTTATTTCTATAGCAAAAAGACAATAAGAGCTTCGACTGACAGCAGTATTTGTTTTACAGATGGATCTCGAAACCCAAACACAAACAAGCCAGGCGGAGCTGAGCGGGTAGGGAAATGCAGCTAATCCACTTGCGAGAAATAACGTATAACGTTGTCGGTACGTTGAGCGTCGTCGACGCCGCCTACGCCGTCGTCGACGTCGCCACCGCCGCGACGACGATGCTTGCGACGCCACCGTACCATTTTCCCATTGTCCATTCCCTATCCGTTTGCCGCTAGGTACCTTTCTCTTCGTCTCGTTCTTCCTCTCAATTTCTACTTTATACTTTGTTTTGTTTACGCTCAGAATAACGCGCATGATGGTCAGTGTCAGATACGTGTTTTCTTTATATTTCACCAAAGAGAAGGATGGCTGCTATGCTTGTCTTTTTTGATTGATAGAAAATAAAAAAAATGCTCGTACAGTACAAACTCGATTATCCGGCTCTCAGTTATACGGATTCGCGATTATCCGCGACCAATTATATGTAGGTACCTACAGGTCGAATTTATGCAAGCATGAACGTGTGAACCAAATTAAACTTATTATTTTAACTGAAATTGAGGTTTCGCTGATCACTTGGTGAAACATAATGAATAATTAATAAAATAAAACACACGGTATATTTCACAAATGTATTAGACTGTGAAGCGTTTTACGTTGGACAGACGGGGCGGGCCTTTAAAAAACGTTTAGACGAACACGTAAAATCTATAAAAAATGGCAACAGATGTACAGGTATAGCGCACAATTGTATTTCCCAAAGTCATGAAATAAGAATATAAAAATAATACATACTGAAAGTAAAGGGAGAAAAGTGAATTTCCTAGAAATAGTGGAAATAAACCAGGCCATCGGGTTTCCCCGTTATTAATGTACATTGTACTCTAGGTATAAGTAGTTTGTAAGGAAATAATGTACCTCAGTTATCTGTAGCTCTTTGAAAATTGTGTAAAAACCCGAAACAAATGTCAGAGATAGTCTAATACATTTGTGAAATATACCGTGTGTTTTATTTTATTAATTACTTATTATTTTATTTCACGATTACCTAATACATATTGTAAACAATTATTCGTACATATGTACCTACTTAAATATTTTATTTCATGATTAAGGCTGCATTATTTTAGTACGTATTACATATGTATGTAATCTAAGAAAATATGTATGTACTTACATAAATAAACATCATCAGTAAAATAGAGAAAAAGGCTGTAAATGTATAAATAAATAAAAATAGGAGACTCACCACAATTACCACTAACACAATTTTACTGAGTGGACACGTGTTTCGCCTACTTCACATGTGGGCAAATCTCGCGTTGGGGTGAGTCAGCTATTTTTATTTATTTATTTTTTAATAAATACAAAATTGGATAGAATTTTATAAAAATATTACGAATACCTAACAGTAAACAGCGTACGTTAACTTCAACGCATTTCAAATTAAAGAAAGGAATAATATTGAAGACGAATATAAAATTCATTAAAAAAATAAAGATTTGTCCTGAATATAAAAAATAATCCTTCGGGGGAAACTACCACACGACCCTGTTCCTTTACTAGCAGCCATTAATTTCCAAATCAGAAACGGCCTATGGGTATGAAAATTAAAACACCTACATTAGAATAGGAAATGGTAAAACAAAATAGCAACAAAAACTGTAACATTAAAACTGTCGTATTTACTCTGCGATTTACCCCATGGCTAATGAAGTTAATACACACTAAAAAAAAGCTGTTCTGCATAGGGATGCAACACGTAAACAATTTTATTTTAAATTAACGAATTTATTTAATTTCAAGTATTTAGTAAAAGGAGTTTGATATTTTATAATACTAATAAACGCAATATGCTCTCTAAACATAGAGCTCGCATCTAATAAACAGGAATAGACAGATCTTAACATGATAAATGTGCATCATCGCATAAACACCAAGAAATGCAGCAATATGAGATGTTACGTATTGTAATTCATAAAAGTACATGTTACCGAATATCTGTTTTTAGATTTGATTTTAGGGTCTCAAAATACATAAGATTCACCAAAAAATTGTCATGTCACATATCCTGTTATTAGAAGGTATCAGTAGCGTAACAAAGCCTTGTAAAAACATCACCATTCTAAAAAAAACAATTCTTCGATGCATTCTGGCAACAGTAATAATTATGGGGTTTCCAGTCAAAGGACTTATATCCAGGTCAAAAACTCAGACCTATCGTAACGTTTAGTGGAATAGTTAGTTACATCGTACATTATCATTTTTAGTGTGCCAATTAGTAATCGAACAAAGTAATTGACGCCAAAACATAAACATAAATGGCGTTACGATTAGAGTATGTTTAGTGTGGGCACACACGTAATATCCATAATACTGGTTCATGTCAGAACGATCCGACAAATGTATCGTGTTAAAACTCAGAGAGAGAAATAAGAAAAGGGAGCGATTTCTCGGTTATCTTTGGCGAGAGTAAAGTAGTTAACGACAATTCGATCGCTCTAAGCCGTTGCAAGGTGGATATATCTGTGTAGTTCAGTTTGGCTCCGAATTCTGTCTTAGTGAGACGTAAGCTGTTTCCAGATACGAGAGACTATTAATGCGTGCACTGGATTCCCGTTATCTAGATAAATGGCTGTACCAGTTACCTCTCGATTTCAGAATATTTATATATCCGCGTTAGCAAATAGCCTTTCCGGCGGATTGTGTAGCGAACTCTCCCTCTCACCCTCTCTCTCCCACACCATACTCACAACCCCATCGTCCCCTTCTTGATATAACCCGGTCCGCCTCTGTTGCCTTTCCTCGAAAGATGATGCTTCCTATCATCTACTCCATACTTTTGGTAAACAATGCCCTATTTAATTGCTTTTACACTCACTGAACTTCCTACTGTTTTATTTAACTAAAATACACACTCATCCCCTTTATTTCTTTCAATACAATCGAAACCCCGAGCACACAAATTTTTGATACTCACCAATTTATTACTTTACAACCAAGCAATTCTCGTTTACCACCTCAAGTCGAATTTATGCAAGTTGTGGATGCAAATAAAGAATATGTATTCACAGTCTATTCACAATGACCTTACATGTTTTCATATGCGTTTGATGTGGCTGCAATGCTTGCAACGATAGGCTGCGAATCATTTCTAATTCACAGTATTTCTCCAACAAAATGAATATAATAGTGATTTTATTTTATTTCGTGATGACAGAATAGATAAAACTATGGTGAATAACAGATGGGCTGAAAAGTTCGTAGGCTGACCCATAGATGGCGCTACTAGTATCAAATCCATATGATTTTTAGTTAGCCCTAACCTTCAAAAGACGCGTATGTAAATTTGACAGCTGTTGCACTATTAGTATCTGGGTTATAGCATTTTTAGTGAAAGAACATTTGCTACTTTGAAAAAATGGATAAAAGGAATTTCGTGTGTTAATAAAGCATTGCTTTTTGGCGAAAAAAATACTGTTGAAACTAAGACTTGGCTTGATAAACATTATTCAAACTTTGCACCAGGTAAATCAACCGTAGAAAAGTGGTTTGCTAAATTTAAACGAGGCGAAATGAGCACCGAGGACGATGCACGCAGTGGAGGAGTGGACGCCCCAAATAGGCTGTTACCGACGAAAACATCACAAAAGTCCACAAAATAATTTTTGATGACCGTAAAGTGAAGTTGATTGAGATTGCTTAAAGATATTAAAGGAACGTGTTGGTCATATCGTGAATGAATATTTGGATATGCGAAAGTCCTGTATAGAGTGGATGCCGCGCGAGCGCGAGCTCACAATCGACCAAAAACAACAACGGATCGATGATTCTAAACAGTGTTTGGAGCTGTTCAATCGTAATAAAACCGAATTTTTGCGTCGATATGTGACGATGAATTAAACATAGCTCCATCTCACACCGGAGTCCAATCGACAGTCAGTCCAGTCGAATGGACTGCACGTGACGAACCGACTCAAAAGCTTGGAAGATAAGGCAAAAGTCGGTTGGCAAGGTTATGGCATCAGTATTCTGGGATACTCGTGGTATAATATTCATTGACTATCGACTATCTTAAAAAGGGGAAAAACATAAACAGCGACTATTACGTAGCGTTATTGGAGTGTTTAAAAGACGAAATCGCGGAAAAGCGGCCTCATTTGAAGAAAAAGAAAGTGCTGTTTCATCAACCCAATGCATCGTGTCACAAATTAACGAAATCGATGGCAAAATTCCATGAATTGGGCTTCGAATTGCTTCCGTATCCACCGTACTCTCCAGATCTGGCCCCCAGCGACTTTTTTCTGTTCTCAGATCTCAAGAGGATGCTCGCTGGACAGAAATTTTGCGCCGATGAAGAGGTAATCGCCGAAACTGAAGCCTATTTTGAGGTTAAAGACAAATCGTATTATAAAAATTGTATGACCGCTATAATCGTTGTATCACCCTCGAAGGGAACTATATTGAATAATAAAATCAAATTCTATTAAAAAAAATATATTTTTTTTTCTATGCTAGCCTACGAACTTTTCAGCCCGCCTGTTATTATGTAGGTTACTATATATACCCTTGCCTGATTGTTGTTATTATAAAGGAATCGTTTTACATATATTCGTATATTGTAATATTAAATTACGTATTTGTGTGTATACTGCATATATGTACATACGTATATTGAATCGTGTCGTATGAGGGTAGTGAGCGAAGCAGGATTTCATAAAAAAAACAGATACGTAAAGATTTCTGCATGATCGGTTCCGCTGTCACATTTTTAATGCAGAGGAGATATATGATGGAAGGCTATACGGTATACGAGGTATAGTATCATCGTCTTCGAGCTGGAATGACAGGAGATTTTCGTCGATAAAGAAAAAAAGCCAATACCGGTGCAAGTGTACCATGTTCCTGTGTCACCCACCTCCTTCGTTTTCCCATCTTTCTTAACATCCTCCCTCCACTCTTATTCGACATAATTTGTTCAACCTTTAGGCAATTCATTGTGTTAAATTGCTCTATAGACGGCACGGAACCGGCGCGCCGAGCGAAACCTTCCGGTAAACACGAACTAAAGCACTTCCATGGCGATGCCAATGGAAAGAAAAATAATACGGGAGTAGGAAAGTGCTGGGGAACGAACTTGTTTCTGTAAATAAAACGATTAACTGGCCCAAATATAATACATCTTCAACGGATTGGAAAAGACTGTTAATCTTCGCTTTGTACCTATTGCTACCTTATCAATTGGACAACGTACTCAATAACTTAAAAAAAAGAGATGCCTCTCTTTCATGTATATATATATATACTGTTTAGTTGATGAAATAAGATTATTTCACCGGTGCACAGATGTGCCACTTCTTTTGATTCCTATGGGGGAATCGATGCAATAAACGGACTTTGTGTTTTAAAAGTTTATTACACCCAAACTATTTACAACTATATAAACACTAATTTTATTGTACGCCGTGATTGCTACTTATTTTTACGAAAACTAAAATGACTATAGATTATGATTTATTATATGAAACTATATGTGATTGGTGCTATATGTTAATGTACTAAAATGAATTGAATCTAATATGATTGAATGATGAATTTATTCTCTCATTGAATGTAAAAATACTTATTTTAACATGAATTTAAGAAGCGCCCCTCCAAAGAAGGGGGTGGTTCCGATGCACCGACACTTGAAATAACAAAAAAAGGAAGGGAAACATAAACATACAAAAATGCAACATTGCAAGCTATGTGTCGTCCTAGAAATGAACCGATGGGTCAAAAAATTACCCCCAATAAATCTATCGACTAACTTAACTCTAAAAGAACATTTGGAAACAAAGAAAATATAATATAATAGGGCTAAACGGCAATACCAAGAAGGGAAAAAATGTGACACATACAAAAACCATAAATTGCAAAAGAAAGGAACAGACAGCAAATGCACATGACAATACAAAAATTACAAAAAATCGGAGACTTAAAAAAATGCGTGACTAATAAGGCTAATATATTACAAAGACAAAAAATAAAAACATGAATGTATGCGAACATATACCATTCAATTTACACTTTTAAGATACCCATACAGAAATTAAAAATTAATTTTCAACAAAATTTTTCGCATTTGTATTGATTAGAACACGAATAATTTTGGAATCAGCAGCTTTATTAATAGCCGTTTTATAAAATTATTTTTAAATTTTCAAGTCTACAAAAAGTTTCATGTAGGTGGATATCGTTACATTTGCATTTTTTTCGTATTTGAAGAAGGGTATTTGTTGACGACTTAATAGAATTGAGGGGGTTTAAGCTTTGTGGCAAAAATAAGATGAGGATATCTGCCCACCTCTTTTCCATCAAATTTATACAAGATGAATAAAAAAAAGCGTGCTCGATAGGAAAAATAATGGATTTGAAAAATAATAGTTTTGATGTTGGAAAAACAATTTGAAAAAATGGTACGAAATGGGGAGTTCTTTTGTAATGTAAAGTAGTAAATGTGACCTAGAGCGCGCATTGTTTTGAAACAATCGAAGAGCGATAGAGGCAAGAGAGGATCTTCTTGATGTGGTCGGTAAGTATCGACAGCAGAGGTGTTTACACCATCGCATCGGCCGAGAGCTGACTGGGGAGTGGCTTGCTATTCCAAGTAGAATAAACACATGGCTGTTTTCTTTGTTCCGGCAAACTAAACAACCATCCAGGAATCCAAACAGGCTGGCCAGTCGTCCCAAATTCAATTTAGTCTTTGCATGCGGCTATATCACAAAACGTCAACATCGCATACTCATCGCAAAACTACCGTACCCGAGGGTAACACAATTATATTAAATACCATAGACCACCGTTCAAACTGACTTCTCTATTAACTTTACTCAATCTAAATCTTATTGTTAATTCTTCGCTTAGCACACGTATACTTTACACGTCTCTCTTTAATGATTTATTGACTTCCATATAGAGCCTCATACGTAAGAAGAAAAAAACTACAATAATCACCCTTAACTAATTCCTTCTTGATTTTACGTCGGTTATTTGTTAAATAAAAAGATAAAAGTTAATGTGGCTGATGGTTATCATCGTCAGGAGTTTCTCAGAATTTCTAAACATTTGACAATGACCGCGAAAGCTTTGACAATGACCGCGAAACCCTTCCTGTATCCATCTGAGATTATATTTCATTCCTAAATTATGTAAATATATAATATAAGTAGAAAACTGTATCTTTTGAATAATACGCTGAGTGGCGGACGAATTAAAAAGCGAAAGGGGTCAAAAATGCAACGTGCTCAAAAGTGTATCTATTATATTCGCTTGCGTTCCATTCACAACGTGGATTAAAGAAGGGAGAAAAACTTGAAGGGATTTTTGTCGAAGGGACTTTATAAAATGTACCGCGTAATTGTTTTAGTAGACGCCAAGTGCTTTTAAATTATGACTCTATTTTTCTTTCCTATTTCGATACTCCTCACATCTCGAAAGAGGAGTCATTTTCAGGCACGAATTATCCTGCTCCTTATTTACGACTAACGACTCGCATTACGTACCTACCCTATCCTATCAATCTTGGCATTAAAACTCACGAGGATAAAAGAACGAATGAACCGATATAAGCAAATTTTAAGAAGTACAATTTACGACCAAAAATACTGCTCTGCCCAAGACCCCTTCAAACGACTTAATAAATTATTAGAACAATATAATCATTGTATTTGTAATTATGTACCTATTATGTACAGGGTAGGGTACTTTTTTATTTTTGAATTGTTCATGGAGGACGTGGTGTTGGATTATTTTTGAAGACTTTTCCAAACTTTTGAAAGTATTAGCATGCCGTTGCTTTTAATTAGTCAGATTGCAAGTTGTTATTAAACCGTGCATTAGCATAATTAACCAATAGAAATGTATTATTCAAGTTCAATAAAAACAGTTCAAAAGAAAAGGCTGCCAACTGCTTGTTCGCCGTACATGAATATTAAGAAACCGAAATGGGGCGAACGGGATCGATCGGGACAGTGTCCTTTCTAATCAAGGCTGTGAGAGAGGGTTTTCCCCCGCGTCCGTTCGGTTAATACGGTCGGATTTTTCATCTTAATTGAAAGAGTTTGGGCCAGATGTCTCCAGTACAAAGTAAAACAGTCGCAATCAGTAGCAGTTCGTCGTTACGCTTCAGTATTATTGAAAAATTACCGCCATTTGTATATACATACATATATACTATATACTACCAACATTCCAACCTCTCACCATCAGTTATTCATAATTTTATACGTTAATAAATCTTTAACCGACCCCCTAAAGACATGTGAGACACTTGTTTCTTTTTTAGATATATTTCTGCCTCGGCAGTATAAAAAATTGGACATTTTATGATGAAAAACTACCGCACAAATTTCAACTGTTACATGAAACATTAGCAACATGTTTCTGCCTCTTTAAATCTTCTTTGGCAGGCAACGCAATGATGACACTAATAACAAAAATCACTTTGTGGCTTTTACAATAAGTATTACACATAAAGTATATGGTTTAAATTTTTAAAAAGTGGTGTATGTATAGCTATTAGAAACTGGAGGGTAAATTTCTCATATCATTGTGCAAAGGTTGGACATAATATCCACAGTGCAAAATCAACATTAAGATACAAGACACAAGATAAGCACGAAAATGCAGTACAAAAAGAAATACTCGCCTGTATTCTCTAGTTTCTACTGATCTTAATACGTACTAGCGACTTCGTTCGCGTGGAATTTAACAAAAAAGTTATTTTAAAAATTTTTAACGAAGTCGTTGAGACACAACCGTTAGCAATACCCCGTTCGCGCGTCCTGAGCCCGCGCGACAGGCTGCCTCTGTGATATTAAGTGACGGGAGGCATTTTTACAATTTTTGTTTGTCGGTCTGTCTGTTTGTTCCGGCTAATCTCTGAAACGGCTGGACCGATTTTGACGGGACTTTCACTGACAGATAGCTAATGTAATAAAGAATAACTTAGGCTACTGTTATTTTAAAAATTAATTATTTTTGTTAATAAATAGTTATTAATTTCTAAAATAAAAGTAGCGTAAGTTACTCCTTATTACATTAGCTATCTGTCAGTGAAAGTCCCGTCAAAATCGGTCCAGCCGTTTCAGAGATTAGCCGGAACAAACAGACAAACAGACAAAAATTAAAAAAAAAGTTATTTTGGTATATATACCGTACCGTATATACATCCATATGCATTTAGTAAAAAGTGGTTATTTTAATATTACAAACAGACACCCCAATTTTATTTATATGCATTGATGTATAGATTAAAGTTTGAGTCAAACAATCGCTTTATTAGCAACTAAATTAAATTAAATAAATAAATAGCAAATGGAAACAATCACAAAGCGTAATTCTGTAGATTATTATCATATGTTAAAAGTCTAGTCTTTTCATAAAACTACTAATTACACTATGAGGCTGTTATGTAAAACATTAAAATAACTGTAAACAATATAGAACGGAAATATGTAGAATTAAATTAAACCCGATAGACAGTTTTGGGGCGAGGAAGGAGAATAGAGGATCATTTTTGGGGTTCCCTAAAATACGTTGTCGCCCATCCGTCTGTCTGTCCATCAAGACCCTTTTTCACAGAAACGGTTAATAGAGATATTGAGTTTCAAAGTGTACATATTTTTATCAGGTTTTGGCAGTATATCGTCACCTACTGATATTTACTGCAAACAATAATATTTTTCAAATGTTTGACAAGGGCCTTACGGATGTATCTATTTCTCAAACTAAATCTACGACACACCTTATATAAATACATACAAAATAGGTAGGCAAATCAAATTAATACAAAAAACTCTCTCGACGCTACCGACATTCGAAATTGTGCTCCAATGTTCACTGCACATGAAAAAATGTTTAGCGTTTCCTGTAAAAACGCGCAGTCTTAGCTTATGAACACTCTAATACCAACCGATAGGTAATTAAAAAATACATTTCCTGGTATGTTAAAAAATAGGGCGTTCCATTTAAATTAATCAAGTTACAACCCCTTAAAGTTCTTACTTAAGTAGTATTAATTTTTGGAGACCCTGTATAAGATGACGAGTTTATTATAATCGGGATATAAAATATGATCTATTGTTACATTTCTTTGTAAATTTCGCTTACATAACTTAAATACTTTTTAAGTATTTGAAACATGAAAATTAGGTTAGATTTTGATAGAATTCAAATTATTTAAAAAACCTTAAGGTTTAGGTATTATATAAACCTTATCAAAACAACCCCTTATTTTTATCGGACAATCCAAAAATGCAATAATATACAGGGGGTTCCATTAAAAAAACATAACTTTGATACTTTTGGGGCATTTTGAACACCCTGTTTAATATGAAAGTAATTTTAAAAAGTAACCATAATAGACCCCCATATAACCCAAAGATTAAACTTTTTGAAAGTCTCGTATTTTGGCCATAATATTCCGTGCCGTATAACGTGAATAGCCCTGTATATTGTAGATAATAACATAAGTTGTAATATGTAGTAAGTATTTATACGTCAGCTGTAGTAAAAGTTTGCATTTGCAGACTGTGCAAAGAATGATGATCGTCTAATTGCAAACAGAGGGGAGCTGCCAAGCTCTGGATTTCCGCTTCTATAATTTAAGTGAGCTTGCTGCTTGATAGATGTGTTCGATAAAAATTTTCTTACTTCGAAATTAAGATATTTGCGCCGTATAATTAGAAATGAAGCTAATTTCGCATTCTTTGTTTTCGCCTCGCACTTTAATTAAGGAGTTTAACAAATGCCAGGTGTCGTCTGTTCATTTGGCACCTTCACTTCTTTGCGTCAAAATTAAAAAGTGGTTTTAAATACAATTTAACGCGAAAACTGTGAGATTCTATCGGCTTCCCTTTCCAGAGTTGTTCGCTAATTTCGGCTGAAAATGAGAACTCTGTTTTTCCAAACTGCCTCCACTTTATTTAATATCTTGCTGCTTTCACGAGAAAAAAATGCTTTCCAATTCTGTTTGTAATCAACTGTCGTTTTCCGTTCGTCCATTTAAATAATCCTCGATATTTTTGACAGAAATTTGTTTTTTATAAAATCGAAAACGATATTAAATTATTAACTTACCTGCTCTACGTCTTCCGGTGGCTCTACGCTCCCTGTAGGCGTTGTGGCCGCGGAAGGCCTCTGCGATGTTGATAAATTGATTGCAACATCTGCATCTACCTCTTGCTCCATAATGCCATCGTCCTGAAACGTAACAAAAAGAAACTGTTACTAACCATTTTAGTGAAATCATTTTTTTTTAAGAGCATGCGTATTTTATTCGAGATATAACGAGATAAGTATAGGTAGGTAGAACGAAATAAGAAAAGTTAAACTTTTCGTTTTCGAGATAAACGGATTTGTATAAGAAAATAAGTAGATCCATAAACATACAAAATAGTGGGTAATAATGTGAATCATAAAATGTTAAAAACGGTCAGCATAACAAAATAGGGAGGATATTTGGTCGGTTGAAGGAAACGAGTAAATGGCCTGTAGAAGATAACTTAGGCCTATTATCCAGATTATCCTCTAAATAGAATAAATGACCATTGGGGTTGACTAAATCACATCCACGTCTGCACCTTATCTGTTTCCTTTTTATCTTCGCAGTTTTGGATTTTAAGAAAATCCGACTTGATAGACACGGCCAGTCAAGAGTTATGGATGGTCAAACAAGTTTATTGTACGGACCTTAGATTATCAGTTGAAAACACTCTCAAGTATTTTTCGCTACGAAACGAACGACATGGACTCGTAAAATGGCAACGGGCTTAGACGCTTTCTACAGAATTTATCCTAAATGGACGAGTGTCCAGAGACCGATTAAATCGACCGGGGATGTGTTCTTCTTTAGGGATTTCCCATATCGTCTTCTCACTTCTCACATTTACATAATACTATACTAGCTTTTTTCCCGCGAAGTTTTGCCCGCGTAGATTGGAGCTTTTTTGGACGTTATTAAGTATCAAACATTCAATATCTTGTCCTACGGGAACTGCTCACTTTATAAGTACCTGGGTATTGAAAACATAACATGTTAATTACTACCTAGCTATTAGCCAGTAAGTTCTTCTTTGCGGATTACATATTCTTAGTTTTTCAATGGTCTCATGTACCTGGGTATTGAAAACATAATATGTTAGTTAGTACCTAGCTATTAGCCAGTAAGTTCATCTTTGCGGATTATATATTCTCAGTTTTTCAATGGTCTCAAGTACCTGGATATTGAAAACATAACATGTTAGTTAGTACCTAGCTATTAGCCAGTAAGTTCTTCTTTGCGGATTACATATTCTGAGTTTTTCAATGGTCTCAAGTACCTGGGTATTGAAAACATAACATGTTAATTAGTACCTAGCTATTAGCCAGTAAGTTCTTCTTTGCGGATTACATATTCTTAGTTTTTCAATGGTCTCAAGTACCTGGGTATTGAAAACATAACATGTTAATTAGTACCTAGCTATTAGCCAGTAAGTTCTTCTTTGCGGATTACATATTCTGAGTTTTTCAATGGTCTCAAGTACCTGGGTATTGAAAACATAACATGTTAATTAGTACCTAGCTATTAGCCAGTAAGTTCTTCTTTGCGGATTACATATTCTGAGTTTTTCAATGGTCTCAAGTACCTGGGTATTGAAAACATAACATGTTAATTAGTACTTAGCTATTAGCCAGTAAGTTCTTCTTTGCGGATTACATATTCCCTGTTTCTTCAATGGTCTCATTTGCCACTTGATTCACCTTGAAACACCTCGCTCGCTCTCTTCTTCAGAGGGTCTCAAACTGTTTTAGAACCATCATTGACGAAAGCCTATAAACTAAATTATGTTTCTTAATACATTTTCTTCTATAATTAATAGAATCTTGGTTTACTGGATGAAAATTAAATATCAACGGTGAATAACAACACATATTTGAAATTATCACTTAACATGCTACGACTGTAGCTTCATCAGAAATAGGTATAATACTTAATCTAACATTGAAAATTTAACTAAATATATACTTTTCAGGGTCGAACTACACTAGGGAGGGTGAACAAGTTTAACAGTGGAGAATTATTTAAATCGAGTTGATCATTTAACAATAAATCTATATTTTTTAAATTTATTAATTTCCATCATTTCTAAAAAGGCTAATTTTCTAGTATTCGTTTCTACTTCTGATGAAGCTACAGTCGTAGCGAAACATGTTAAGTGAGAATAAAAAAGTGAAAATTTCAAATATGTGTTGTTATTCACCGTTCATTTTCTTCTAATTGAGCTATAAAACCTTATTAAAATTGTTAACCAGTTTATAAGCTGAATTATATTTTATTCTTTTAGATTGATATTCGTGTTCATTTCGTCTTTATGCTTTTCTCGAAATGTTTCTATTGATCCCTTCTAGTCAATGATTATCGAGACAGAAAGACAGACTTCTAATACGATATATTGCATGTGCGAAGATGTTGAGAAAACAACCGATGGATGGGGTATGTTATAGATTGTACCTACCATCTGAAAGCAGCTCTAATTGAGTAGAGTAATGGTTAGAAAATTTATAAAACGATCCTCGTATAAGGGTGGGAAGTGTCGAGTGTGGAGAGAGTAAATTGAGGAAGAAAATGTTTAACCCTCTTTATGCGTTTCTTAAGTGGCAAACTTTTCTATCGTCGTGCCGTGACGGCGACGGCGGCGTTGTCGGCGGCGTCGTCGCCGGCGTGGAGCTTGAAATTGTAAATAAGAAGGCAAGGGCGAGCGTAGGGCAGATTATCTCCTTGACGTATGTAGTCTTGATTGAAGAAGGAGAAATGGCAGGAATCGACAGAGGCGCTATTGTGATAGTTGTGAGAAATGAGGACCTTTTAGCGGACTCTCCACCACTGGCCTCCCCAATTACCCTCTTATCTCGTTGGCGTTGACGCATATTCCCGGCCCTTTTTTGCAAACGCTGCTTCTACTATGGTTGCTGCTTACGCAATTTTTCTTCGGTTGCTGCTTTTCTTATGCCCCATTTAACAGCAAAAGTTGAATGCGGCTTTGTTTTTACAGATGGGCCCTTATTCGAACCGTTCGATTTTTTCACTTTTAATAATATTTTTACTTCTCATTCTTCATCGTAACTTTTATTTCGCTGACACAAACAACAAATCACTTTTACTTACACTCTTTACCATCATCGTATCTTACCGCTACGCTCTAGGTATACGTATCTTTTTCTTTTTCTTTTTCTTTTGATAAATCACAGTTAGATGCCTAATCAGACGGAGGTACCTAATTACGATATCTAACAATAGTAAGTAAAGGCTCTTATCTGAATCATCTGTTTATCGTGTAATTGCATAAGCGGTGGAAAAGCATACCGTAAATCAGTTCATTTGTCAGTTTCCGTAATAACATCAGTCGGCATGAGTATTGATTAAGTGAGGGGTAAGTTGCTTATACCCCCAAGTAACGGAATCGTTCGTTTGTCTTGCATAATTTATAGAATAATATGTTTACACGCTGTTAATTATTAGGACACGCTGCATTTTCTAATTAAGTAAAAGATAAACGAGCCGAAATTCAGGGAAAATGACATCTAAACAAACATAAATCTTTTAAATGGTTAAAATACATCTCCAAATTGATTGATTAATTATCTAATTGCAATTGCAAGTATTATTAACCCATATAACATCATTTACCTGTCCAATCAAAAGTATTTTAAACGTGGCATGTTATTTACGATATTACCCTCCAATTTTCCCTTGTATTAATATATTTTTACTACAGTCGGAAAGTTAAGTAACTTAAAACAATTTCTTTTTTCGAATATTGTGTGGGGGCATCTTTTCAAATGTCAAATAATGAGTAAATTAAGAAATTGTTTCTGGAAAATTAAGGTACCCCCTAAAACATGTTTCTCCCACTATTTCCGAAACTAGAATTATAAAAAAAGCAGGGTTTATTTAAATTCATAACATTGATAATTAATTCATATTCGTAGTTTATTACGAAGATTGTGGGTGATAATAAAATTGTATCATTGGTTTATTATAATTCAGTAGAGTGGATTAAAGAAATTATACTTTTTCAAGAACGTATTTGATGCGGTACGGAACCCTCGGCTCACAAATAAAATTCGCAAAGAACTTGGTTGAAAGAGTATTTGATACACCTATCTAAAGTAGAAACAAAAAGTGGTGGAAGGTAAAAAATAGATATAAGTATCTCGATATGGACTAATAAATCATTTAGAAACGAAATGATACAAGGAATTTGAGGGTAATGCTCTACTTAATACGCACCATCAGTGTAGCGACGCCCGATAGCGTTGCCAGAGCCATTTAAATTAGGGGGTGATGGTATGATTATGTGGCATTCGTTGGAAGAAAATAAAACAAGCTTCCTTTAAAAAATATTGCGAGCGTGCAGTGAATGAATATACACATAAATGACAAGTGGGGAGCGAAAGACAGCAGTGAGAATGTTCCACCTTACCGGCGACTAACAACATTAAAAACACAAAGAAGGCTGTTCCACGAAATTATAACGACGACTCTTAGCAAGTGTTTCACAATTCAAACCACATTTCGGCTGGATTAAAGTCGAAGAACATAAATTAAGGAAAAAAAGCAATGAAAAGATCAGGATAAACCATTTACATTCATGATAAGTCGCCAATGGGGGTGGCAAGCAATTACGGCCCCGATCTCGCGGCTGCTAATTACATGCCGCACTCGAAGGTCTCCACGCTGATACTCGATTTTCGATTTCTGCAACCGCGAATATCGAAAAATTGTGTCTTCTCGTAAATATCGTTGGGAAACCAGGGGAAAGTTTGATTCAGCGGAAGTGGTCATTGACAGAAAGGGGATGCTCTTATTTGACGCCTCCTCACAACTCGATTACCATTTTCCATCTAAATTAGTCAATTTAACAAGAAAATACTCTGCTTCGTCAAAAGAATTTAATAATTAGAAATTTAAATTAAATCTAAAAAAATTGACAGGCAATATGTATTGGTTAGTAAGAGTATAGACACGGAATGTGAAAATTGGCAACGATTGGAAGGGGGTTGAAAAAAACTGAAGATCAGACATCATACCTAAATATAGTGGGGGATGGTAGTATACTTCGATAAAACAAATTAGAACAAATTGGGCATTCTCAGTTTTCACAATTCCTAAAAAATTGATAATATTATTATAAAAAATTTAGATACCCACACATATAGATTAACAGTCGATAGATGATGATTGGTTCAGATAATAAAAAGTTAATTTTGTAATGTTTAATATCTAATTTCTTAAATAAGGAATGATGGACATTTCGGAGTTTTTTCAATTTATTTAATCACTATATAAATCCTACCACTACCTTGGTGCAAATTTTTTGAAAATGAACGTACATATGGTATAAAATACACCATATTAAATATTTGTAATTGCAGTGCAAATATGGGGGTGGGTTTGCAACAAAGTAGATCACGTTAGCTACCCATACTTAGTTAGTTCGAAGTTGTTTCTGGTTGGAGGTGTTAAGGAAATAGAAAGGGCCAAGTTTGGCACATTCTAATGCGGCAAGTTCGAAATGTCGATAAATAAGTTGGAAAAGAAGAAGAGGTGGTTTGGGGGGTTGATGTAGTAGGTAGTAGGTAGGTAGGCAAAGGGAAGGGAAAAGGAAGAGAACAGGAACGTAAGCGTCCCGGGCTTTTGGCGTTTTTCTTTTTCGCGAAACTTTTCGCTTGAGTGAAATGCTCCGCGCCGGATTGTTTAGTATAAGAAAGACACAGGCGTGCTTTTCGCAAGAAACGAGGGATAAATCAGAGTCCCGAGAGGAGTTGGAGGAGTAAAAGGAGAAAGACGTGTCAGTTTCAGAAACGCGATGCAACGGTGCAACATTGGTCGATGGTGCCTGGGTACTCCGGGTGTGTTCCGGGGGCGTATGCGTCTCGGTGCTCCCCGCACGACTCTCTTGTGCTGCACCGGCGGCATTATTTAAGTTTCTTGACTTTTGTTTTACTATTTCGGTTTCGGATAGTTTCAGGAGAAGGAATAAAATGTGTGTTGTGTTGTGTGGGCGCGCCGGCCCGGGCTGCGATTGGGCGGCGCATTGTCTGTACCAACCAAGAAGCGACTGCGCGATTTTCCACCACGCCTTCCGTCACCGGTAACGGTCAATTCTCTCAAATATACCGGCCGCCAAGTGCATTTCCCACGGTACACGTGGTTTTCGTTAGCCTAGCCGACCTGTCGACTTCTTTTCCACACTGACTGCTGTATAGCACTATTCAGTCCTGCTGCTGCTGACTCATCTTATCCTTAACTCTTCACTAGCCAAAGTTTTCCCAGCAATCGCCAAATTTACCACTATTCTAACTAATCTTTTATCACACCTCAATACCTACAAACTACTAATTACACCCTTAAGCTAAACTACAGTAAACCTTATAAAAACTGATTCTCAATAACACTTTTCATACTGTCACCAAAAGTTAAGAAAACCCACTGCTGCCTCTTCACTAATTAGAAACGTGATATCTGCTTTTCTTTTAAGTTTCACAGACAAGATCATTCTCAATAATCGTCTTCACACTGTAGCCAATAATAAGAAGAACTCAATCTCAGACATCAACCAATTTTATAAGAAAGCTCCCAATATATTCTTAACCTTCTGTCTCATCGCACTTCTAATTAATTTTTATTACCTATTCTTGAACACCTAGAAACTACTAACTACTACCTTAAACTAACAAAAATCTGCTTTTCTCGTAATTTTCACGCAAAAGATAATTCTCAGTGACAGTCTTCACACTCTAGCCAATAATAAGAACAACTCAATCTCAGACATCAACCAATTTTATAAGAAAGCTCCCAATATATTCTTAACCTTCTGTCTCATCGCACTTCTAACTAATTTTTATTACCTATTCTTGAACACCTAGAAACTACTAACTACTACCTTAAACTAACAAAAATCTGCTTTTCTCGTAATTTTCACGCAAAAGATAATTCTCAGTGACAGTCTTCACACTCTAGCCAATAATAAGAAGAACTCAATCTCAGACATCAACCAATTTTATAAGAAAGCTCCCAATATATTCTTAACCTTCTGTCTCATCACACTTCTAACTAATTTTTATTACCTATTCTTGAACACCTAGAAACTACTAACGACTATATTAAACTAACATAAACATCTTTTTCTTTTAATGTTCATTAAAAAGATAATTCTCAATAATATATCTCAGATAAGAATTTCATACGAAAACTCCCAATACATTTTTGAACTCCTTGTCAAATGTCCCACATCTTTTGCTAATTATCATTAGTTACAATACCAGCATATTAGGTACTTACTACTTAACCAAAATAAACCTTTCTTTTTAAATTTCTTAAAGAAACCCAATGGTTAGTTAATTGCATTTACACTATAGGTAACAAAATAATAAAACTGGAACTTTGTCCTTTCTAGGTTCATTCGTTAATAAAACACCAAAAAACGTAGATTTTCACATACTTTATCTAATAAAATTACTAGTAAGTTAGTAAGCATATTGAAATTTAGTTTCTACATAAACTCTTTCACATCAACAATCTTCTGTTCCAGGCTTTTTAGTTTCGCTGTTATATTTTTTGTTTTACATACTGAAGACCATACACTAAAATTCAAAATCTTGGAGTACAAAACAAAATTTTTGCTTCCTAACTATATAATTGCATAACTCAACTCCAACATGAATTCTACAACTTACTGACAACTCATAAGATCATAACGCTAATATCTATTATTAAAAGCATGTAGGGGTTTGGGAATGACTTGTGGTTTATAAAATAATAATGAAAATAAAGATGCAAGTACAAGCGACCTAAATAAATTCAGCTGCATCCTTTTGGATTTAGATAAAATTACGAATCAACCGTACGTCGTAGTCTGTGTTGAAAAGGAAATTTCAAAAGTAAAGCACACAGTTACTGTTTACGTAGCAACGCATTGGAGAACTACTAATGCATTCAATCATCTACAAATACATTAAGAAGGTAAACAAAACCATCAATGCAGCTTTTTATTGCTGTCTCTACACTTGAAATTTATTCACCCACAGATTTCTGCATTCTAGATCAGGGCTAAGGTTAAAGTCTAAATGTAGCGATAGTAAAAGCTCTAAAGCTCGAACAGACGACATTATTATCCTTTAAACATTCTGAATATACATACATATAACATACTAGATTAGTGCTTGTTCTAGTAGGTACTTCTCTAAACAATTTCAAATATGAATTTGGTTCTGTCGAGAGTCTGAAAGCTCCTCAAACAGGTATACACTTTTGCTGACTGATGTCATGTCTGTCGTGAAAAATTGAAGTTTTCGGATGAAATGAAATTTAATTGAACAACAAGGTCTGGTGAAAAATCGTGGAGATAGGGATAAATATTGAGGACTTTTCGTTTTCGTCGAAGAATAAAATGTCTACTGATCCATGAAGTAGCAATCAAATGACGGGCAAATCAGAATGAGCAATGAGCAAGAGGAAAGCTGAGTGGGAAATGGCGGTATGTCGAGGGGTAAAGGCTACTTTCGAGCTTAGTCCCTCTTCTTCAGCTTTTCCAAAGAGGATTTAAAAGTGATAATTAAAAAATGTTGCTTCTTGTCAAGGTTCGGTCTTCATTATTTCAAAAATTAACTCCAATCAATAATAATTAATTCCTCTCCTAAAATTATGAATTTTCGTTTCAACTTTTAAATTCATCGCTAAACGTTAAATATTAATAAATAGGCGTTTGTGAAAATTTTGGTGAATGCGCTAGCCATAAGATAAAAACTAATTCCTATACATGACAGGTAAATGGAAATTAAAATGTTACAGGTGTACCAAGTATAAACCGTTCGCTAATTTAAGAAGTAAAACAAGTCATAAATCATGGGGCGGTATTGCAGTATAATAAGGAGTCTGGTCAAAGACAACAAAATATATTAAGTAGATAAATTATTTTCACATTAGAATAATTGCCTGAAACTCATTAAATAGTTTTAAATTCGATAGAAAATAGGTAAGCCCTAACCGTCAATAGAACACTTATTCAAAAACACCTAATAAAAGTGTCTCCAGAATGTAACTTCTTCAATCAGATAATTGATAATTGTTAAATTTGAATATGTGTTGCTATTGTATTTAGATTTAAGGCTAAGGCGTTCCTTTCGTTTAGTTTTAAAGAAAGACAAGTACAACTTTAGGTGTCGTCCTATTTGCGGTCAGTGGATTTTTCGGTCAAATCTTTCTTGAATGTAAAAATAGAGGAAGGGTAAATTTACCTGTCGATTTTGCGGTCAAAAAAGCGTTTCACGTGTATAATGTATACACCTTTATTTTTGAAAACAAATTGTTTAGGTTAGGTTAGGTTAGGTAGTGGTATCCATAATAAAGGATATGAGTTTGTCACTCGTGTGCCTCAGATTGAAAATGTAAGAAGTTTGCTGTACAAAAATCGCTTATCGGCCCAAGGAGTCTAAAAACAACCATCATATCGAAAAGCAATCGACAAATTTAAATGAGATAGAAAAAGTGATCGCTCAATCTACAATTTTTACGTTTTACCGCAAATTACACGACCGCTCGATCCATACAACCACAATTTTAAGGGTCACTTTGCCTGATCCACCTTGTCTTTTTGGATATCCGTAGCAGGTAGCACCTATTAGGTTGAAGAATCACCTAGTTTAGTCAGTTGTAAAGTAACTCTCAACGCTATACGTTGATAAATTCATCTTCGATTTCACTCATTGTATTTTGTTTATTATAAATAAACCAACCAACGCAAGCCCCTTGTGTTAAGAACATAAAAAGTCTAACATTAATACGTTTCTTTGCTTCTATTAGTACACACTTACTATCAGTTTTTGACATTTCTAACTATAGGGAGGTATACTTATAAGGGGTGGGTTGGTAATCAGAAATTATTTGAAATCGCCAACTTTGTTCTTTGTTAATCGCAGATATCAATGTATTTCTTCATGATATCCGTATATAAAGTTATAACTACTTCAATTGTATCGTCAAAGTCAAGTAAACTTTGTTTTTCAGGGTTTATAGGTATAGGTTCTGAAGACCCTGAAGACAGAGGTTCAGGACCAATGCGTAATGAGAATTTTTTGTAATAATATCTTAAAAGAAAAAGAAAAAATGAAAATTGATTATGATATGCCATATTTGCAAATTATTAAATCAATATACCTAAAGAGCTTAGCTTCAAGGGAATGGGTTATTGGTATTATCTTAGGTAACGTGCCCAACGTGCCCATAGAGTAGAGGCGGAACAGCCTTTTTTTATTATTTTTGCAGTTTTTCACAAATTACTTATTAATTTACTGGAGGACAACGTTCAATATGACAGCTACTTATAAAAGAACTTTTGCATTTAATGTCTGTTCTATTTGCAATGATATTAGTTCCGGCAAAAAGATTGTGTCTATTATACATAAGTTTAATCATCTTGGATAAGTACATAAGTACATACCAATGAGAGTACCTACGTATCTATATGGTCGGTATTTGTGTCTGAGTCGTTGGTTGGAAGATGTGGATACACAGAGAGAAGGCGACAACCGAATTGCCGTTCAAAATCAGGTTTTGAGAAGCATAAAAAAGAGTCAAACAGAATTAAGAATAAACAAAGGAAATGTGGTTCGGAGAAATACATATTTAATCGCCGTTTGTTTTGTGTATATTTGTCGTGTGTATTTGCCCAAATCCAAACGTGGCGTTGTTTAGAATATGAATACATCAGTATGGCTTTTTAGTATGACCGCGGACTATGCCTGATTAAACAGCGAAAAGATGGACTACAGCATCGTACAATAATAAATTTTTGTTTGTGCCGAGCCATGTTTACTGTAAGCTTTATATACATATATATATATAATATATATATATATATGTGTGTATATACAGATTACACATGAACGGAAACCGTTGATTTTCTCTCGAAAAAGAGGCAAATCCCTAAGTATTTAAAAAATCAAGAAAATATAGTTTGTGTGTCGCACTCATTGTGAAACATGATAAATAATTTGTTAATGAATAGAGAAACACTTTGAGTTTAGTTTCACAAATATTCTTATTAAAACTTTACAAATTTGTGTCTGCATTTACGCCATTATTCAAAAGTATACAGAAACCAACACTTTTGAATAATGGCGTAAATGCAGACACAAATTTGTAAAGTTTTAATAAAAATATTTGTCAGACTAAACTCAAAGTGTTTCTCTATTCATTAACAAATTAATAAATAACCAAGAAAATGCTGGAATCGTCCCGTAATAAACATAATTGGATATTTAACAATAACTTTAACTGAATTTACATTATATAATAACTATAGGTATATCATATTCAAAAAAGAAGGAATTAAAATCCTTATTCATCAAAGATCCCACATTTGGAACGCATCCTACCAAGTAGGCACAACGAACCGAAAGCCATTTCCCACGACCGGTATCGACCAATCGGGTCTCATCAGGTGGGCGCTGGCAGAAAGGCCTTTACAGGCTATAATAATATTTAGACGAATAAGGATTTTAATTCCTTCTTTTTTGAATATGTTATATCTTCGTCCAAGAATCCATCGGAATCAACAGTGTAAATCAATGCCGGTAGGGGTGTTAGCCCTCGGAGTAGTTGTTTCTGTTGATTCCATATTTATATTTTTGTACTATAGGTATATTTTAATATGATAGACAAAATAACATAATATAAAGATATTTGCTGTAAATACTACCATGGTGCAGAACCATAACTGTTTAGCTACCATACTATATCCCAGAGGTCTAATTTGATCGATAGTGAAATCCATTCATCTGTTTTGACATTATACGTGTTCATAAAGTTCAAAAATGAAACAATTTTGCTAAAAGTACCTGTACACTATAAAACACAATACCAGAAAAAGAAAATCAGTTAAACTACTGTTAAACTTATAAACTAAATAAATACAAAAACCCGGAATTCCACAAAACGTTTCAAAAGTCTAAATGAGGATGACACTTTGTGTGTCGAAACGTGTTGTAGGTTTTTAAACGTTTTGTGGAATTTCGGGTTGTAGTGTTTATTTATAAAACAAAAGTTTGAAATATTATTTCCATTATTTCCTTGTGTCAATAATCGTTGTTAAAACATTCTAACAAGATGAAACTTTGCAAGTATGCAGACAGGTACTTTTGCAATCAAATTTCCAATTTCAAATAACATTCAATTTAATTATTTCTTTTGCTTTTGTCTTCGCGACGTAATATATCAGACAAAATGCTTATAGATTTTTGTATTGTTTTTATTAATGTCTTTACAAACAGATGAAACAGAATGTCAGTTTTTATGTGAATTTTACGTCAGATGGCAAAAAACTATCACTTTTTTGCTTCTAAGTAATACAAACCTTTGACTTTAATTGATACATAAGGGCATGTTTCTTTAGTATTAGTACAAACGTGATACGGTAAATGTTGACATCTTCTAGACGTAAAGATTTGACGAGTGCAAATAAAACTTTGGGATACAGGACTAAAAAAGGTGATATATATTAGTTATTATTGCATTAACTCGATCAGTGGTTTTGAAACATCAACATTATACGATCATTTTCTGAATCAGTGGAAGTGGTACAAATATATAGATTAAGAATACAGAACTTTCAGGCATTTCGTGCAACAATTATATTTTACGAGCTGCCTTGTTTAATTATTATATATTTTTCTTTCTTTACCTGCAATAAATAATGTGTGCATTTATAGTAAAAATTAAGCGCCAATATGCATGTAAAGTAAGATCTTATTTTAAATTGAATTACCTTATTTACCTTTTAGGTATTAGTCGAAGTATTTGTTTGTGTAAATGCTCAAGTTTCTCATAGGAAAACGTTTTGTTTGCTATGAAAGTGGTAACAAAAGTATCATTTATTTTATATATTTATACAGGAATTAGTCAGAGTTATTAGTTTTGTGCACGACCAGGTATCTTACATCGTAAGCATTTCATTCTGCAGCTGTTTAGTGCATTTACCTAAAAAGACAAACTAAAATAACATTAACAAGTACGAATTGCAAAATATGCACGTTCTATACCCGAAGACGTGACGATATGCAAACTAAGATATGACGCATGTGTGAACATAATGACCCCTTAAAGAAATATAAAATACCATCTATGAAAAACGTAATACATAAATATTTTCTAATAACTCTACAGCACGTTACCTTTTTTAATTTTAATCACATTTCAATCAACAAACATTTGTATCTGCATGTACAATTAATTGTTTCTTAAAGCTTCTCAAGCGGCTGTTATCGGTAATGTTTGCTGCATATAAAGACAGCAACAAATACCTAGGTACATTAAACTTTTTAAAAAAAGTCATTTTTGCCAAAGAAATAAGGAAATTTTCTTTGTTTTTGAGGATTTGCATAATGGATTTTTATAACCACATGTATCGTTTCGCTGGGGGCAGAGGATACGCCTTACGCGAGAAACTCTGTTAACATCGAGTTAAATTATATCATTCAGATAAAGCGGCATGTGCGCGAGAGCGAGATAACGTTTGGCCCAAACATATGACGTACCTACATCGAGAGTCTGGGCCATGCGTTCTTATGGGTCCGTTCGAATGTGGTGCGCGCAAATGGACGCGAAAAGACTTGCTGAGTTGTCAGTCATCTACGACCAATTGTTGTTCTCCGAATCTCTTTCATAAATTAATTTCATTCAAAATTAATTTTCTTTCAATGTTACTTTTTTGATATTAATTATTAAATCGTTTGTTTCGAATTTGTGAAGAAAAGTTTCATTGTACTTTTATTATGGATGGTACTATATTAATGACAAGATTAAACACAATGTTTAGGTTACAAAATTGTTTATTAAATATCACAGTGTGGTGAAATGGTCATTGTGGAATTTAATAAACAATTTTGTAACCTAAACATTGTATTTAATTTCGTCGTTATTATGGAGTTGCAAGAATTAAAAACTTCGTGGATTAAATTTTCGACCCTGTAATAAATCTAATCAGTTTTTCATAATTTATGATAGGTACATATGTTTAAAGATCAAAAGGTTTTGTTTCGATTATTTAAGACAGGTTGCATTGTATCAATAATCAAAGGTCGCTGTAAATGTCCGGAAATAATTTTTAAAAAAATGTTAGTTACTCTCTTAGTTCAGAATAAAGGGTCATAAAAGAACTTTTTAACAATTGTTGTTCCACAAAACGATGTAGGACTTGGGCATTTTAGGAGAATGAGCCCCCATAATTATGACAGAGAACTACTTTATTAAAATAGTGGTGATCTGACAGAAATTACGGGCCCCCATTGATAGCAGGGCGCTAGGGGCTTACCAATGGAAAAGTTTTTTTTTTAATACATTTTGGGTGGCGTGCAACTTACTATATAATATCTACATAGACGCTATGTGTAAAGATTTCTGTAAATTACTACCGAGCGGCGTGGTCTAGTGCTCTAGATCATTGCTTAGCATTCGGGAGGTCACCTGTTCGAACCCGAGTCCGGCTGCTCTATCCAAGTTTTCTGTGGTTTCCTTGGATCATTTAAGCAAATTCTGGGGCAGTAATATTCCACAGATAACCTTTCACTTCTCTTCTTTCCCTAACCACACCACCCACCCATTCCCACGATTCCTGCAAGGAGGCTGAGGAGAGCCTTACGCCCTACCCTCCGGCTTTGCACTACACTGTAGGTCGGAGAGACTGCCCGCCCACCAGCACGAATATCTGGTGGGAATGAAACACAAAAAAAGAAAGAAGGTGTAAATTACTTTAACTAGAAACCTTTAAAGGCGGGGGTCACAAGGTCATTTATTTAAAGAGCCCTAGTAAGTTACGCTGGATGCGGTCACATAAGCTACTATGCCACTCGTGTTTTATACCCATGCGCCGCCTCTGTTTTCACGTAACATTTGCGCCGATTTTCCTATTTAATTTAAATTTTATAGACAAAAAACGATAAAAATATTTTTGCGTAGGTATTATATCTAATACCATGTGTAGTTATTATGTATGTATAATGTATATATATTTATATATATTATTATGTATTAGGATGTCTATTACAAGTCCTTGGATATGTACGTATATGTAGACTTTAAACAACGCATTAGACATATGTACATTACATTATATGTACACTGATACATATATATCCAAATATATGTATATACACTTACCGCCAGATTTCGTTATACGCTCAAAATCGGTGAAGGAAGCGTAATGATAAAATTGAGTGTGCAAGAGAAAGATAAATATAGATTCAATGAACCAAACTTACTCATGTCGACAACAATAAACAGCTTTTATCTACACAACACATGTATATATCATGTTTATTTGTTTATTATATATTGACGTCATTTGTTTATTCGAGATGGTTTAGAACGAGAAATATTGGAAGGTTATTTTTTTTAAACACGAAAAGCACAGTCATCAAAATTCAAGTTCAAACGTAACAATATAACTTATGTATATTATAAATTAAATTTGCAAATAACAATTATAAAAGTGATTGACAGAGAAAGTCTTCTACTATAGAATATTTTATTATATTGCGTCATTTAATTTATTAGTAATTAAATTAAATCATTATAAACAATTATTTACAAGGTAATCATTATCTAACACTTACTGTTTAATTTAATGCTGATTTTAAAATATGATTAAGTTGCTGAAGTATACAACTAGTTGAAAATTGATTTGCATAATTCCTGTCTTTGAAAACTGTATATGGGAGAACAGGAAATACCCTTATTGGTTTTTATAATAAATAATTAGTAAATAAGTCGATTGACAGACAACAGCGGTAAGGGTTCCCTAAAAATAAAAACAATGACATTTTGCAGGTTGGCCGGTCTGACTATTATGGTTATAATTAAATTATTAATAATTAATTAAACTGATATTAACTTCTAGTATAAGTAATTTGAGATAAAATTTAATTTAGATAAAAAAATGTCCCTAATAAAATAGCTTGTGCAAAGTAGAAAGAGTAGACGAAAAAGAAGATTGTTTTCAGTGAAAATAAATAATTAAAAACTCGAGCTCCCATTACAACCCTATTACTCGTTAAACAAACAAGCAGCAGTTTTCTTCTTGTTCGGCGAGGAGTTACAACAACCAAACGGAGAAAGAAACACGTACGATGTTTATTTTACCCCTTCAGCAACAAAAAACTCGTTTTAACAAAGTTTTCCTTTAATTAATGTAACGCTACGGACGTTTATCTTGGCGCAATCTTTGAAGAAACAAAACAACAAAGCAAACTTTTATTTTTAGAGCCCGCCGTACATTTTTATTATCTTCGGAAATAACAGCACTCGCTATTTCCTATTGATTACAACACAATTTGTACCCACTTCATATTCAAATCTTTTAAAACATTTAACTTAACAATAAATCAATAGATACGTGTAATTATTGATTATCATTGAAGCTGATACAATAAAGTTACACAATTGTGCAATTTTAATTGCGGTTTGTTCTATTCTATCAGGGTATCGATCGACTTGGAAAACATAGAATTGTCAGGGAGGGAATTTTACTAGTCCGTGAAGGTCATGGAATGTTTTATAAATTGTCGGAGAAAATTTTAAATATTAAAAATATACCTACATGTATTATCTTCGGAACTTACGAAGTTTAAATTATTATTTTTTTAAATATTCTCCACGCACCTACTGCTTCATGTTTTTTAGAAATGTAATTTGAAGTCTAAGAAATTTAATTTATACTCTAACAATTAAATAGGAACACCAGTCAGTATGAGCTGGTTAGTAGATGTAATTTTAGCATTTTTTACGTATTAAGTACTATTTAATAACATTTAGTAAAAAAATAATAAAGATGTCATCTATTGTTTCGTTTGTATGTGGGTACCTTGCTATTATAAAAAGGTCTTTATATTTATTTAACTGTCACGAGTATAATTATTTGATTCGAGTTGTGTAAATTTTGTGTGGTCCGTCCCTGTCTCTATTCTGAATCTGTCCTGAAACAAGTGTTGTTTGTACAAGTTGATGTCGTAAATAACGCTCTGTCGGCTATATTTTATTTGATTTTTTTGGTAGTTATTCTATTAAAATAAGGTGACTGTTGGTGTGCGTAAAGCACGAGAAGTATAGGGAGGAACATATTACTTATTGCCTGTAATAGATGCGGAAATATTTCGTACAAATGTATCATGTAATTACCATTCGGAAAATACGGACAATGTGTATTTCACAAATAACGTTCAAACGCCAAGTTCGCGTGTTTCTTTAGTAACTAATCAATTCTAAAATAAACTAAGATGTTGGTGTTTACATTATTACGTCATGTTCGTTATTGAGATATCGCGTTAGTATGAACAATTTGAAAACTAGCCTTTGCTCGCACATTGCGTATATATGTGTGTCTATTTTACACGTCATAAGCATACACACACATATAATTATAAAAACTCCAAAAATACATCTTTCAACATAGGTACCATACGATGTTTAGCAAAATAACATATTAATAAAGATTCTTGTCACGATTTCTCCTAACTACAAACAAAAATATCTAAGGCTTTTTTGTCCCATAATTTTACTAACTTAAACTATTTCAGAAAACAGCACAGTTGTGCTTTTTCTACAGGTAATTACCAATACCCAACAAGTTTTGGTTTGGTTAAGTTATTTTAGATTAAGTTACTTATCACTTCCTTACAAATCTATTTATTGTCAGTTCAAGGATTATTGTGAAAACGTTTATCTAACATCTGTATACCGTATGTGTTACTTTACAATTAATTCTCTGATTAATTTACAAAAATAAATGCAGACAGTGTACTGAACGCCATCTATAGATGTTTGCTACTTATTTATGGGATGCAGTAATGTTAAACAAAGTCCTTTTATAATAAAGATGTCGATTTGTGATAGACACGTAAATAGATCACATTTTATTTATTATATTTAGATAAATAAATAAAACACTTGGTTTAATCAGAAGATCTGACAATTGTTTCGGCTTTTACACCGTTTTCAAAGAGTAGAAAGAGAATATTGCTACTACATCTCTCATTAAAACTACCATGAATTTACTAACGAATGATCTTCTGGGTAATGGGACATTTGTAATGACTTTGTCTAACCAAAATAAAACTGTTAAAAATAACGTAGAATAAAACAATGTTATTTCACTAATTTTTATTGAACTCGACAATATTGTTTCGAACGTCAGCGATCATTCTCAAGAGTACTTAAACTAATGCCAACATATTTATACTAATTACAGATTACATAGGAGTAGTGGGGAGCTTGTGGATCCTAATTCAGTCTGATTGTTAATTAAGTTTAGTTTTTGGAATATAGCTTTTTTTATTTCTATATTTTCTAGCATAGATAGTTTTTTGCTATTGTGTATATTAGTATGAATGATTTTCATATTTTTTATATCAAATGAATGGTTGGAATCAATGCAATGTCCCGCGAATTCTGTGTTTTTGAGTTTTTTTATTTATGTTGTAATCGTGTTCTTTTAATCGCTTACCAATAGCTCTTCCACTCTTTCCAATGTAAATTGCATCACAATTGTTACAGAGCAATTTATATACACTGCTTGTCGTGGTGATTTGTTGGCATTAGTTAGTATTAAGTTTTAGTTTAAGTACTCTTGAGAATGATAGCTGACGATCGAAACAATATTGTCGAGTTCAATAAAAATTAGTGAAATAACATTGTTTTATTCTACGTTATTTTTAACAGTTTATAAAATGTTTCACAAACGTTGCACTATCGAAAGTTTAAGTTCAAAATAAAACTTTTGTAATTATATGAGATTACATAAATTACTACTATGAATTGAAACAAAATAATTGATCGACATTAATATCTTTTATTTTTTATTTTTTCAGGTTAATAGTGGTTCTACGTTGACGTTTTCTGGTAGGATGGAGAATTAAAATAGGCGAAGATCGCATCTTATGTAAAGGTAGGATTTTAAACTTTTATGCATAGTCTTTTTAGAGTATTACTAATGTTTGCGGCTACTTTGATGCTAAAGACGTTTTACACGAGTAGATACGGTACATTCATAGAAAACGAAGATAAAATTTAGGAAAGTAAGCCATCTTTCTTGTACAACGTGTATACATTTGTTTACTCTTCTGTTTATTCAGCCGCTCCTTTCTGAGAAAAGATGTTACTTGATATTTCTTTAAGACGCAGCGTCACACTGTACCAGGGACGGTCTCTGGTCTCTATTATAAGTATGTTCTATTAAAATAATATCCGGAATTTGAAATATTTTCATTAACGTCGTATATATACCATTAATTTTCGCTTCAGAAATATATATGTAATTTTTATGGTGTATAATAAATTAATAGGGGTTGATTGATTAATAGGGCTGCATCGCTTGCGGCACTTCATTATTATAGGAAGGTAAGATCATCATCAGTGGAGTTTCAAGTAGTTATAAGGAGCGTCGAGACGACCCGGTCAGATATTTTCTAGCAATTAAAGCTTTGGCAAAGTAAACAAAAAACTAATACTAATGTACTAATGACCGAAGGGGCGCCCCTCCTTTCTCTTGTAACGAAATAAGCTTGACCATTTGCACCCTTGCTGACCCCGGTCGGCCAGCATTAGATTTTGATTAAGATTAAGGTCGTATTTGTAGCAGCAAAAACAAAATCGAAAAACCAAATAGTCGGAAGCACGAAACCTCAAAATCGTTCACTAACCCAACCAGCAAAAAAATTTTTATTACAGAATTACTATTTGTACATCTTATCGCCAGTTACTTTTAATTTTTAACATTTTACTATAAAATATATAATCGTTTATTTTATACACGCAAAAGTATCGTAAGGAATTTATTTTTTAATATAAAAAAAATGTAAACTAATAGTCATTATTTTTAGATATGTATTTCAAGTTCGCCTAAATACATATTAATTATTATATAACTTCTGTAATATCAATTAAAAAGAAAGAGGAATCTGATGCTATTTTTTTTAATCGGAATACACCAAAATTACCTTTTATTTCGGTGGTCAGTTTATGCACACTAAACAAGGTCAGTTCGCTGTAGTTTATCGTTGTTTATATTTTAAGAATTAATCAATCACAGCGTTCCTGTTTATTGTACTGCCTAGAAATGTGCCGATCCGAACTATGTTTATAAACAAATGAAAATTTAGTTTAAAACAGCAACTAAAATAAAGAGAAGCACCTGGAAGTACACACATACGTACGTAACGTGTTCGTTTTCAAAACATTTTTTTTTTAGACATTTAACGAATGTTTTGCTTATAATAATGAGCTGGATGAAGTAAGAAACGTCGTCATACCAATACCACTCAACCTTTTTATACACCCTCAGTAGATATTCAGTCAGTTCTGTGGTAGGTACGAGGGTGGTTTGATAAGTCTGTGATTTTTTGAATTTCCTGAGCAGTAACTCTAATGGCAACACTGTTTCCGTTAAATGCAATCTATCGGTAGCTTACTGCAAAATTTTGAGCAATCTGCGACGTTTAGTTTATGTTTGGTTAAAAAGTGGTTTATTGAGTTTCGTTGTGGTACCAGTACAAGTGACGCCAAACGTTCAGGTCGGAGAGAGTCCAAAAGGAGTCGTTACGTCAGAAATCGTTGACAAAATCCATGGAATGATATTAGATGATCGAAGGTTGAAAGTGCATGAGTTGGCATCTCAACTGAGCTAGTGCATCACATTTTGCATGAATATTTGGACATGAAAAAGCTGTTGGCACGATGGGTGTCGCGATTGCTCACGATCGACAAAGGAGTGTAGAGAGTGTACAGAGGATGTATAGCCGCAATCCAAACGAGTTTTTGCTCTCTTTCGCTACCGTAGATGAAATATGTATCCATCACGCCATACCAGAGACCAAGCAACAATCGAAACAATGGGTTTCTGCGGCTGAATGTGCATATTTTATATTCATTACCTTGAAAAAGGTAAAACGATCAATGGAAAATATAATTCAGAGCTGTTGGACAGATTTGACACTGTTTTGAGGCAGAAACGACCCCATTTAGTAAAGAACAAAGTGGTGTTCCTTCAGGACGATGCTTGCATACGTATGTAGTCACCATTGCAAAATTTCATCAATTGGGCTACGAACTGCTACGCCATCCACCTTATTCTCCGGATTTAGCTCCCTTGGACTATTTCCTGCTTTCAAACTTGAAGAAATGACTGGGCGGTAAAGATGTAGGTATAATGAAGAGGTCATCGTGGAAACAAACGCTTACGTTGAGAGCCTTGAGAAATGTTATTATTTAGAAGGAATAAAAAGATTAGAAACACGATGAACTAAATGTATCGAGCCAAAAGGAGATTATGTAGAAAAATAAAATTATTTTTTTTTCCGAAAAATCATCCTCGAATTTAACATACGCATACATAGTAAAATTATTGATAAATTTCTATTGTAGAAAATACAACATAAGCTACGCCCAAGAATTGTAGATTACATTGTTTTAAATGTAATCCAGTAGTGAATGTACGTAAGCTATAACTAACTTTGTAGTACGTACAAAAAATGGAATAGGTTTCTCTCAATGCTCTGTTACTATCGTAGAGATGATAACGTCTTGTATTTATATACAGAAATTTTAACTAACAATAACTAGAACAAATTTCTTAAAAAATCGTTCATAATAACTAAGTAAAATGGACATACGTATCCATCTTCTAGTTTTATCTGTGGCACTATAGAATATTCAAGGTAAGAACTATTTCTTATGAAATTTGCTTAGGCATTAAAAGGTCTATGGGAACTTCTTGGACATTGGGGATATAAAACCAGTTGTGAAAAACTTTTACGACACCTGTACAAATATCACCCGTCCTAGCAGAAATTTATATTGCTTTTTTTGAAGATATCCTTTTTGTCTCTAAGAATCTGGAAAGGCACATTCAGACAGCTTGAAATATTTCAAAATTTTTTATATACAGTAGACCTCTATATTCAATTTGCCTTAAAATTAGAACTTAATGGCTGAAAATTTTTAGATTTGAAAATTTCACATGACAGTATCAAATAATATTTGTTTCGAAACCTGCAGCTGCTGTTACCGTTATACCTTCCAATTCAAACCACCCTAATTCTACAAAATATGCTTTTGTCAACAAAATTTACCGAATTATTTTAATGAATTAAATTCTATGCAAACTATAGCTATTTTTATTTAAAAAAAAAACCCTTTAAGCTATCCAAAAGTTAATATATAACGACAGATTATCTGCTACAAATAAATAATCTAATAAAACACCGTATATAAATAATGTTAGTTTTAAATATAAAAATAAATTAAACCGAATGCAAGAAATGTAACCTAAGGGGCATACTAAACAAAAGGAACCTTTTTTAAAAAAAATGAAGTTTATCAACTCTTCTGTAATGATCGTGATGCAACCTATAGATTTAGGACAAAGTGGAAGAGCTCTAACAACAAAAGTTAACGAACACATCTACTCAATCAATAACTCAAAAAAACAGGTTTCACGGAACACTGTATAGATAACAATCACGACAGAGATACCAATAAAACAAAAATATTACACAATAATGTCAGAATATGCAAAACTTTCTTTTTTCTAAAATCTTGACATTAAAAAATCACAACACTAAAAACAATTTTTAATCAATAATCAGATAGAAACTCATTAACCCCACTTTTTCTATAGTTTTTAAATTTAGTAGCACAAGTACTCTTGATAATGGTCTTTGAGATCGAAACAATATTGTAGAGTCTGAATAAATTAGTGAAACTATCCAAATTGCGGTTTTTTGTGAATTTGCATAATATTTCACAATGCTTGCACAAATAATGATCGCAATATATGAAGAAACAACCTGAGACTATATCTCCTATCTGTTCCTATTTTGATGACGTTAAATTGCATCTTGCATAAAAGTTTTCCCCAATCGGTATAATTACTTTCGTAGAATAATTTTAGTTTTTTATAAATATCTGTCAAACAAATGAATATATTTTCTTTTCTTTTTTTTTTTTTTGAAAAACCAATCAATCAGTTCTCATGTTTTTTTTACATTACATTTCCGCCTATTATTATTAAAACAAAATGAAATTCAAAGTAGTTATGATAGGAGCAACTTTGCATAAACCAACAAAATAAACTACATAAAAAAGTGATTACGAAGGACGAGTCAATTAATCATGTTTACGGCAGCATATTTACACAAGCTAGACATTATGCAGTAACCGTAGTGTAGTACATTGGAACAATCAAGTTAATAACTCGTTTTGTAAATCCTAATTTATTTTCGTTGCACACGTTTTGAACCAAAAATTAATAAAATATTAGTTTAGTAAAAGTTTAGCTAGCCTATTGTTTCACCAAAATACATCGCAGATAATTGAAATAGACTGGTAAAAACTTTTTGTTATCATTAGTGCATACCAAAATTATCTTTTTTACGATTAATATATTAAATAAAAATTGAATTGTATAGTAAAAGAGGTACAGTATTTACATTCCTTCATGAATCTCGTAACAAATAATTACGTTCTTTTTAAGAGTTTAAGGCAATAAAATATTTTTATTGGGCTAGGAAATGTTAATATACTGACACTATATCTCGAGTTTCTTGGCCAAGATGCAGTGGCGGTACCAAAGTGATTCTTCGTCCAACCCACAGTCGTTTCGAAAGGGTTCTCGCCTATGTGGCCCTGGAAAATAAAAGTTTAATTAAAAATAGCGCCTCAGTAGTTTGCAAACTAAATTAACTTCATTAATTCACGTCCAACTTGTAGCTATGTACCTACTACAAGCTGTGATAAAAGGGACTTATCATTCTTGTAAACCTGATTTTTTTTCGCGGAAGAGCAGGGAAAAGGTCGTTTGCCCGTCTTAAATGATCAAAGGGGTTGAAAATGGTTTATAACCAGCCAACTAACTAGATTCTTTTTGAGTACAATTAAATCGTAAGTAATTTTAATTGCAACGTGGGTGGTAAAATAAATGGTTTTTAAAACATAAACTTAACCGCATGTTGAATGCAGTTTATAGCTCGTGTTGCCCTTAATTAAATTTACAGTTGGCAAAACACTCTGTATTTTTTAGTAGGTACATGTATGTAGTGCCTGCCCATTGTTTCTATAACTTTTTAACTGTCATGTAAACTTCTAAACAGTAATAAATTACCGACTCTCAACAATAGTAATAAATTACAATATTTAATTTTATTAAAAACCTAATTTCTATAATCGTGCTGATAAAATAACGACTTATGATAAGTAGGCAGGCTATTTAAATAGATTTATTGAAGCGGAACTGTATTGTTGCGTTAAATGGGACCTTAATGGTGTTTATAATTAGTTAAACTAATGAATGGTGCTGGAGCAAAAAAATAGTGTATAATACTTATATAAATAATAATATTATATTTAATTGTTTGATATCTAGTTCATGCAGTGTTAAGTTTTTATTATTTTGTTATGCGTCGTTCGCTGTTATTTTAACGAAATCAATATCGCAATATATTCAAAAAAGAAGGAATTAAAATCCTTATTCGTCTATATTTTAAGATCAAAGATCTCATATTTTAAACGCGTCCTAACAAGTAGGCACAACGAACCGAAAGCCACATCCCACGACCGGTTTCGACCTATCGGGTCTCATCAGGTGGGCGCTGGCAGAAAGGGCTTTACAGGCTATATTATAAATATAAATATAATTATGGAATCAACAGAAACAACTACTCCGAGGGCTAATATCCCTACCGGCATTGAATTACACTGTTGATTCCGATGGATTCTTCAAAAAAGAAGGAATTAAAATCCTTATTCGTCTAAATTTTAAATTCAATGCCGGTAGGGGTATTAGCCCTCGGAGTAGTTGTTTCTGTTGATTCCATATTTATATTTATATTTACAATTTCGTAATGTTTTTTTTTTACTTTTATACGCTAAAAGAAGACGTTTTTCTTCGGATATTATTAGGTATTTTTTTGTGTACGCCACTGTCTATCATTCTGTGAAATAACTTAAATTTTACGGAGTTTATTTCTTTCCGTGTTTGCAGCCGTTTTGGTTTCCCTTCACACCGTAAAGCGGGCGCTTTTCATCAAATAAACTGCACGAGTGTGCAAATTTTCTTCGTTTTGACTTCATTAAATATCGCTGCCTCTTGATGAATCCCTTGTTTTTCTATTTTTATGCTTCCGTATTCCCGCCTCGTCATAATCTTATTCTCAGCCCAATATAGACACCCCCTCACGAACAAAAGTAGGAATTCATAAACAACCCACCCTTACTTATTATTACATCAACACTCAACATTCTCAACATTTCTACATTTCGTATGCACAAACATTTTTATATTTTATTTTTAGAACTAACTGAAAAGATATCGATTACAAATCATTTATTAACACCAATGATTAAGTATAGATATCTATATACCTCTCTCAAAACATTTTCAGAAAATAAATAAACAATAAGTCAGGATGGTATAAATTGTCGAGTCACTTTTAACAAAAAGAATTCACTTCTATGCTCGCGAAAGGTTAATTTAGAAATTCGAAAAAGTTTGTAAAAGTGTATGTTTGGAGCACGATACGTTAGAAGCTTTTGGGATGTGGTGTTATAGAGAGGAGAATGAAAATATCGTGGATAGAGGAAAAGGTTAGAAGTAAAGGCTAGTTAGAGACATAAGAAGAAGCAGAAAGAGGAGTAAAGGAAGGCATAATTTAGATTCCTGTTCGCATATAGTTAAGGATGTAGATAGATTAGATGCATTCTCAAAACAACGTTAGGTGTTAAACTATTAGTACTGGTTGGTTTCGTCGTATTCAATCATTTCGTGAAACAAAACTGCTTCATATCATTTATGAGAGACTAATTTGGTTTCTCTAAAATACTAATCTTATCCTGGTCATTTATTAATTCACACAAAATTTCTTAGCACTGATTAAGACCTAATAAAAACTCTTCCTATATGAATAAAATTATGTGAAAAAAGAACTCGATTAAAAATGATTAGGTTCTTTAAACCCAATAGCTTTTATAATATCATCTTGTAACAAACAAACATTAGCCTCATAATTTTTGTTTTTTCCGTTCGTTACATCATGGGTGAATATACAGTAATGGGTTGACAGTTAAGACTTTTTTTAAGTCAAGTTTTACAGCATTTTGCTAAAGTTGCAATAACACAAGTATGGGGGCGTGTTACAGAATGAAATTTACACGGGACATTGCATTTAGTTGAAAAAGATATAATTTCGTTTAGCGCCTGTTCATACTATAAAGCATTTCTGCGCTCCTTCCTGAATCCTTCCGGTTGTCCTGCGGGACTTTTCCACTATCGGGTATTGTTCAAATTAGTGCGCTAAAAACCGAGGAAGCCACCCTGTAAGAATGCATTGCCCTGGCGGCCCGCTTCCTCCTTGTTATTTACGACCAATGCCTTTATGTGGCGATCCCTCCCTGAAATATTTTAGGGGACTAAACGACTTTCCTTCCGCCGTTTAAAAAAAAAAACCATTTCTTGAAAAACACGTCCTACACAAATTTTTACGTTATTAAAACGTATTATCGTCATTACCATAATATCCACACTCTACTTCGTACAAAGCGTTTATTTTGAGATTATTCGTTTAATTAAAAAAATAATTCGTTCAAAAAACTACCCCTAATACCTACGCAGAATTCAAATTAATTAAATATTTTGTTTATATTTACATCAAACAAATATGAATATGCAAAGTTAAGCATTTAGATAATATCGATAACGATTATGCTTTAGAGAAGCACTTATTTCGACATTACAGACAGACATTTCAATTATATTTATATACTTAAGTAGATTTATATATTCCTCTTATAATATGCACAATAACTGAAGAAAATTTAGTCAGTATGGCAATTTTTTTGTTAACATCCATGAAAACTAATGATTTTATCATATATACATAAGTATTAACGTAAATATAACAAAACTTTTCGAAATGATAGTGTTTGCTACTGAAAATTGTTTATTTTATATGTATGTATATATAATATTTTGTTGATGTTTAGATGTTTTTAAAAAGTGATACATGTATTTTTCAAGGTTTGTTAAGATAATTTTCAATTGTAGCAATAATAGCAGGCTTGTATATTTTAATTAACATTTAATTTAATAATTTTTATTATTAATTTGCATCCAGTGCGTTAACAAAAACGCAAAGGACAACGACCTGACGATTTTGTAATATTTTTTTTAAATACATAGGTACACACTTAATTAAATTTAACTGCGTCGCCAAAAAGAAAAATTAAAAAAATTCTGGCAATGTCATTTTACAAAATATCACAACTTATATCTACGTATAGTCATGATTAAAATATTTTATCGTAATATGTAACAAATACATAGTACATAAGGAGATTTTGTTTGTTGTATAGATACATAAAATAATTTTATATAACATACAGCAGCCGTCGCGGCGGTCTGCATCGGGATGACACTTGTGACGCTCGTATATCTTTAAAGATAAACAATCAATTATTAACCGGCGTCGGAAGTAAAAGTTGCACTTACTTAAAATATAACTTCGGAACCTTTGTTAAGACACCATCACCACCACCTCCATCGTTAAAACAGTGGTCGAGTCGGTCCGTTTCATTTGAAGTTACCGTGGATACGTAGTGAGTTACAGTAGCACAGGATCGTAGCATTAGTTTTTTTTTAAATTTTTTTTTAATTGATCGTAACGATACACTTCACATCATTTTTTAACAAACACATCCCGTTTTCGCGCGCGCAACATATTATAAAAAAATAAAGAAAACTAACGTCGGACATAGAAATGTTGTTTACAGAAGCGCGCCAGGGTCTTTCGGAAATAGATTAATCGATATTAGGGCGATAGGTAGATATAAAAGCGTCGGAAGAGTTTGCCTTATCAACAAACAACCTCTGAGGAATAGTATTTTCGGTATTCGTCGAGGTAAAAGCACTTGAAAATAAATTACCTCAATCGTTGCCCGTCTACATCAAAAAGTGTAATAATAACGATCACGAGAGAGTAACTTTTAGGTTAATGGTTGTTAAATGTTGTTAAGTGTCTGAGAGGGGAAATAAAAAGGGCGCGAATTTTAAAAAAGTTCGATCATACTTTTAGCTATGTATGTAGTAAAACTTTGACCGCTATGTCGACGGCGCAGCGTGACGGTACAACGTCGGGCTGAGTGAACACTGCTGGTCCCCGACTCTCTCCGTCTCTCGCTAGTGAGGCACATAATGTTGTTTACTGTTTACAATGTCTACCCGCCTCGCCCGTATGAGAGATGTTGTTTACTCAGTTATATTTAGAGTTTAGAGAAATGCAAAAGCAAACCAACTACACCTGCCTCAGCTGGAGATTCCACAGAGACGTATTCAAAAAATACTCTCACACATTGAAACTTACTAAGTGGGACATTTCAAGGGCCCCCGTTTTTCAATTTTTCAAATTTCAAATTTCATTTAATTTTTTTCCGTTGTCATTCTTATGATGACGACGAATATCTATACGTCTGATAATCTCTAACTTTATAATATTCATCAATCTACAGTACCTAGTCAGTCCTATTTCAACATTTCAACCCATCTATCTTTTGCATGCTACAAGGATCTTTAAGGAACCTTATTCTCCAATTTTCTCAAATTCTTATTTATATTTATCTACTTTTTAAGTAGTCCATGTTCAAAATCTTTATCATACTAAACTACTTTTAAGAGTAGTCCTTAAGGAGCTCCATACTCGAATTCAATTTACCTATATGTATATATATATATATACATTACTTTCTAAAATTTTCATTCTCATCCATGATTACGTCTGATAATATAGCAGTTCAAAAATTCCATCACTCTGTAACACCTATATACTTTTACAAATCCTAAAATTTCATCCAAATTACAAGAGGGGCCTTTGAGGGGCCCAATTTTCCAAGAACCAGGCGGAAAAATGATTCTAAAGAACTATAAGTCCTTGATATGTCCTAACGGCCAGACCAGAATGACGACATCATCTTATCCTATAGGCACTTAAAAAAGCAAAGAAAAGGAGATTGTGGTATAGAAATAATAAAAGTAAAAAAATGACTTACCCCAATTTACCACAACATACAACAGTAAAATGCGAACACGTGTTTCGCTCACTTACGTTGTGAGCATTTTCAACGCAAGACTACATGGGTGGTTATTCATTATATTAAGTTAAAATAAGGAGGGTTTAAGAGGGGGAAGACAGAAGGGGTGGAGTACGTTAAATGTTAATTAAAACAAAAATTTCATCCTGTTTATTTGTTATTTTTTATGAATTTAAAATTTCGACAAACAACGTATTGAACACAACGTCCTTTTTTGTCACATGAAGCATGCGTTTTGTACTTTGATTTGGGCACCTTATAAAAGTCGCTACGGTTATTAAACGTGGACATCATCCTTTTAACACATTCCTTCTTTCGTATGTTAATTTTTTTTGTATCGTGAAGCATGCGATATTCGCTTCTTCAGTGGGTGTCTTCAACCCTTAGCTTTATAATAAAAAAGTGATAACGGTTATTGAACACGTGCGTTTGCCTTTAGATACAATTTCTCTTATACGTTGTTTGTCAAAACTTTAAATTCATAAAAAATAACAAATAAACACATAAAAGGTATAAAACAAACACTTGGTTAATTTTCACTAAATTTATTATCAACTCGACAATATTGTTTCGACGAAATATCGTCATTTTCAAGAGTACAACAAAATTATACTGAAGTTATAATGGGTATTATCTAATTTATACCCCCCTCAGTCATAACGATTTCATTTTAGAAGTTAATACTATTAAACAAATAGCACAAAACAATGGATATCACACTAAAATAGTAGATCACTTGATCAAACTTAAACTAAAACAAAAAACCCGACAAACTTTATACAATGTAAAAAACGTAAAAAACGAAAAACCTGAACACATTTTTCATTCACTACAATATGTACTCTTAACAAGTCAAAAAATTAAATCAAATTTGAAAAAACACGGTATTCAAGCAATTATTTCGAACAAAAAATCTTTAGGTAAGCTACTTGTTAATAATAAACAAAAAACAGATATCCTTGATAACAGCGGCATATATAAAATTTTTTGTAAACAATGTGATGCTTTTTATATTGGACAATGTGGTAGAGCTGTTAAAACACGTGTAAATGAGCACCTACATAGCATTGTGTCTAAGAAGAATTGTACAGGAATGTCAGAATATGCTTTAAATTATAATCATAATATAGATATAGATAATACAGCCATATTACATATCCAACATAAAAGCAAAAAATTAAGCCTTCTAGAAAACCTAGAAATAAGAAAAGCTATTTTAAATAAACAGAATATCGTAAATTTACAAACAGAACTGTATAACAACAATACACCCCTCCTGTTGTGTAATTTAGGTAAAACCCAAAACCAGGTATAAATTAGATAATACCCATTATAACTTCAGTATAATTTTGTTGTACTCTTGAAAATGACGATATTTCGTCGAAACAATATTGTCGAGTTGATAATAAATTTAGTGAAAATTAACCAAGTGTTTGTTTTATACCTTTTATTTAATATGCATTTTCACACTGAATGCACCGTACAAAACTTAAACTTTACAAATAAACACGTTCCAATTTTTGTTATAATTGACATTTAACGTACTCTACTCCATCTGTCTTCCCATTGGGGGGGAACCTTCCTTATTTTATGCTCACAAAGTAAGTGAGCGAAACATGTGTCCGCATTTTACTGTTGTGTGTTATGGTAAATTGAGGTAAGACATTTTTTGAATTTTATTATCATATACTCATCTTCTTTAAAACAAGAATTTATAGCAAATTTCTCTAAAATTCGCTAATGAAACAGATCCTTCTGATTTCATAGTTTTTCCTGCCCTCTTAGAAACGTTATAATAAGGAATTTCACTGTCAAATGATTCTAATTGCATAATTATAGTACCTACAACTATAATTTATTTTCTAAACGAATTAACAAGTATATATTATGTAACGTACATTTCTACTAAATAGGGAGTTATTAGATAGAGTTATAGGAAATGGGTTATCTGAAAACACACCTATAGGAAATCAATAAATGGTAAAATTAGAACAGCTGATTAAAGAAATATTTAATATCTGATGATGGGAACATTTATTTCATTCCCATAATACAACGACTTTAGATGAAGTGAATTTAAAAATATTATACGTATAAATTAGAAATAATAACGGGTGTAAGTAGATAAAAATTTAGATTAAAACACTTAACAGTAAGGAGGGGAAAAATGTTTATTAAATTTGAAGCAGTTCGAGACTGTTGGAGTCGGTAAATTTATCTTCTGTTCATCGAGCATTTTGGAATTTATAGCGATTCGAATAATTTTCGACTTTTTCCACTTGGAAATAATAAAAGGTATTACTGTAATTTGAAAGAAGGTTTAGTTTAATCATCGGATACAGGAAGTAGAAATGGGTTGTTGCTGATACCAAAATGAACATTCTAAAACAAATGCAGAAAGTGATAAAAAGGTTATCGACTGAAGAATAAACGCTACACGTGAGTTTGAGTATGATGGGAAAGAGAGAAAAGAAAAAGCGGTAGCGGATGGAGAAGAGAAATCAGTATTCATATTAACTGCTTGCGATTTTGAGTCGGCAGAGAACGGCATCACCCCTCGTGCCACAAAGGTGCAAACTTATTATAAGGGTGTATCTGTGAAAAGCCTGCATTATGAGACCCTTGATACTGGTGCGAGTGCAGTCGAGTGTATAACTGTCTGAGAGAGCTTTTCCAATAAAAAGAGCGGCAGAGATGGCGGAGGAAACTCACTTCGAAATTCCGTATTCCAACCGGACAACCAGATCATTCCTAAGCTTTTAATGAAACCCGAGGTATTTTTTTGCTTTTTAAAAAATTTTCCCTTTTCTTGCAATTTTTATTTGTTAGGCCAGCACAACTTGCTAAGAATAACTTTACGAAAGTTGCAAATATCAGGGTAACTATATTTGAAGAGAATATTAAAATTATTACTAACGTGACGAATCTGTTTACACTAAATATAAAAGTCGCACATATTCTCTTCACAAAATACATCAAATAGTAACAGGCGGGCTGAAAAGTTCGTAGGCTAGCATAGAAAAAATCATTCTTTTTTTTTCTACCTATACCAATTGATGATTCTTTTATATTATTCTTCGCGAAAAGCATCCCTACGGGCATTATTATGCAAGTGTTTTCGGAGTGATGCCACTACTTGACATTGTGTTCGATAAGTTGAGTTATTATTATCGCTCAGTTAAATTTAGTTAATTATTATGGTTGTGTTAATTGTTAAGTGTTCCTGTACATAGTTTCTTGGTTAATATACGGATAAAAACACAGCAAGACTGTTCAAGACAGTTGAAAATGCTCACGATTAGTAAGTGAGCGAAACACGTGTACGCATTTGCAAAAATTGTTGTGGTTGGTTTGGGGTAAGACCATTTATTTTCTTTTGTTTATTTCAATCACCACAGTCTCCTCTTATATTTATTTCAATTGAAAATGTTGTTTATTATATACTTATTCCTAACATAAAAATCGGCATATGTACAATGTACATAGGTACATAGGTGCATATAAGAGTGTAGATTCCTTTTGAAAGTGCCGTTGTTAATATTCAGGTTTGAATTTGGTTGTGTCAACTTAAGGCATGAAAAGGTATCGTGATCGTCAATTGGATGCTGACCATATCTTCGGTCCTTTGGGATAGTGTCACATATCGGCCTTGTCAGATCGCATGAATGAGTTCATCATCAGCTTTAGAGACTGTGTTTGTCAACTTTTGATTCGCACCTTTTTTTCACCGTCCATTCCGTATTCAGTACGCGCCACTTGACTGTCAACAAAGAGACAGACAGAGAGAGGCACAGAAAGATAAAATGAGAAAGAAACAGGCGAACAGCTATCGTTGGATGCATATGAAGATGCAAAAGTAAAGAACCTATGTAATTTGTCCCATACACTTATGGGAATGTGACTTGAAATAAAAAATAATAACGCCCCCAAACGATGCGAACGGTGTGCACGGGTAAACACAGCGCGTCAGAGTAAGAATCAGGCGATATTGGGGTGACTTCCTCCCCCTGTGCCCTATAACCGATGCTGCCGTCATCGCCGACGCGACGCCGTTGCCACCACCGCGGTATGGCACCTTTGCCGAATACCGAACAATTTTATACAGGCCTGCCTTTTTCCCGGCGTCGTTTCCTCAACAGTTATTGCACCCTTCACTTATTGACTTCCGGATTTTCGTATAAAGGTGTGACTGGCTACTTCTTCACTCAAATTACTACAGTTATGAAAATTATTTTAATTGTATAGAAAAAAAAATTCAGTACTTATTTTTCGTCTTACAAATAGTTTAATAAAAAAATAATAATTCTACAATGATATAAATAACAAAATAAAGCTATGTAGAAAAGTTTTTTATATTCTAACTAGTTTCGGTCACACGACCATTATCAAAAAAAAAAAAGAACAGCTTCATCTTCAACTGCAAAATATGACAAAATATATGCGTCCATTAAATTTATTAATAATATTAGTATTAGGTTTAGTAGAGTAAGGTTTGCGAACTTGCCACCTACTTTAGGATATTAAGATTGGGTATATGTAATGTAGCTTTAAACATTTAGTATAAGATTTTACTCCAATCCTTTGATAATGGTCGTGTGACCGAAACAGGGTTATGATATAAATAACTCTGGAGGGAGGGTCTAAAGTGAGTAAATATCTATATCTAATATCTAACTGACTGAATTCATGCTTCAAATTTTGAAAACTTCGAAATAATATATTTTGAGATGCTTTTTGGAATTGTCAAGCAAGTAGCCAATAGAATAGTGTTATGCTTACTAAATTTTAAAGAATTATTAGACATATTTATCGTTTCAGTAAAGAAAATATATTTTCTCCTATAAATAATGAATCATTTAAAAAATTTAGAACGGATTTTTATAATTGACTATACCTAAAGAATAATTGTGGAAAATTCAAGAAATAAAGTTAGATTTATAGCTACAAGTTTCTGAAAAGGGTGATTTATGCACTCGAGTTATCATATAGAGAAATTTAATTTACTCGTTCTGCAATATCTTTTTATGCAAATACATATAGTTACTTGCCTACCAGAGAATTTTGTAATATCAGCGCTTCTGATATCTCAGTGATGGAAAAATGATGATTTTGTATTTTTAAATTATTAAAAGGTAATTCATTATTTACATCAATATATTGGCTTGACATCAGCGTTTTAGAAGCTGCAAATTTATTTCAAATATGATGCTAATAAACGTGGACCATTCTGTAGGTTAATATTTATTTTCCGGTTTTGGTCATCGTTTTATTTGCATGTAGGTATGGTACACGACTGAATCGATGAGAAAAAAAATTATAATTTTTGCCCAACAATACTTCGAACATCATTGTTTATTATTTGGTAGCAGAAAAATTTGAAAACTGCACTTGTCATTTATAAACAGTGAAAATTTAAATTAAAACTGAATTTTAATTAACCAGACTTGATGTTTTTATAATCTGTGAGTATAACAAATATCGCGTTCAAATGATAACCGAAAATTTTGGAAAGTACATATGTATCTACATCTGTTGTGTTTTAATAACGGAAGAGTGTGGTATCTATCTATGTATATTAGCTAATTTTTTTAACTTTTTTCTCATTTAACTCTTTGTCGGACGATATTTTTTATATTGGCCTAAATTAATGAAATATTCGCCTGTGTTACAAAAAATAATAAAAACTAAACTAATTGTAATAGTTTGAGTTAGATGATGTAGTAAGTATGGCCTATTATCTAATAAAACTAGTTAAAAACGATTTTTCCGAAAATGGAATATCGTTTATACGATGATCGGATATTACAACTAAACTAATATACCTAGCGTCAGCAAATATGGTGAAATTTGCGTCAAATTGTCGTTTATAATGACTGACTCTCAATCTGAACGTGCAGGGAATGTATGTTCCGAGTTAGCTAGGGGAATTACCGAGTTAGATTCACTCATTTATTTATTCATGATTCATTTATCTATGTCGTCGTTCTTTAAATTTTAGAAATTGGTAAACTATCGTATTTTCAACACTTCGAAAATTCAACATTGCATTGCTACATGTGGTAAAAAGTATCCTTTTAGAGGACTAAACAATACAAAAAAATAATGGATATAAATATAAATATGGAATCAACAGAAACAACTACTCCGAGGGCTAATACCCCTATCGTCATTGAATTACACTGTTGATTCCGATGGACTCCTAGACGAAAATATAACATATTCTTAAAAGAAGGAAATAAAATCCTTATTCGTCTAAATATTAAGATCAAAGATCTCACATTTGATATTTATATATTTATTTATTTTTTTATTTATATTTATATTTATAATATAGCCTGTAAAAGCCTTTCTGCCAGCGCCCACCTGATGAGACCCAATAGGTCGAAACCAGTCGTGGGATATGGCTTTCGGTTCGTTATGCCTACTTGGTAGGACGCGTTTCAAATGTGATTTCCTTCTTTTTTGAATACAAAATAATAGATTTTTTTTTGTTGAAATGTTCATAATATGGGATTGTTTTGTTTTATAACGTACACGATTTTATGGTGTTGTGTTTGGATATAATGACTTACGGTTATAACGACCTAATTTACTGGTCCCTTCCACGTCGTTATAAACAATATCTACTGTAGTTTAAGTAAGAGTAAGTTCATTGGGATTCCCCGACAATTTACAATCTTTTTCAGGTTTTCTTAAAATTACGATTCCGCATTACAAGACATAGACCCACATGTTTGTTTGGTTCGAAAAGATGTTAGTCTTGATTATTACGTAAGGAATGTTCGTTGGAAGACAGTTGATGTTATTGTTTGGGGATTTTAATGACGATTAGAGTTGTTGAAATTAGCAATTAGGGGATGTGGTTGCGCAATAAAAGCAGTGGCAGCCTTTGCCACCGAAAACATTAAAATTTACGATGCGTTCGAAGCTACAGCAAACTTTATCTGAAGTAATAGCTGTGTCATTTGTGTATATAGGAGGGATTCGGGATGATCAGAGCAACGATTTTCCGCTTAAACGGGATTCATATTTCATGAACGCTAAACGGCTTCTAATTTCGCGTTATAATTTTCGGGACACGGGAATCCGTATTTTGAAAATAAACGCGTGTAAAGGGCATGCCTGTACATCTTACCTGGCCACCCTTCGTTGCGTACCTACTTCTTCTTCTTCTTCTTCTTCTTCTTGCTTCCACGTTCACAATTAGCCATAACCTCGAGGGACCATCCAAATTCTACGACGTCGATCTACTCCCCTTCAAGAACGGGTTATAGCCATCGTAGAATTACAGAATGTATATTGAAAGACGTTTGCTCGCACCGTCCAAAACTTAGGAAAACTTGTGTTCGCTGAATGTATGCCCTCCATCTAAAATGCGATACGTCTAGTGCGGTCGTTCGTTTCGTCTTTGTTCCTCAACATTACATTGTAACCAAAGGAAAAGGATAAGAGAGAGAGTCTGTTAAGGAAGGCCCGCAAACAATATGATTGTGTGTGCTGTGTACCTTAAGATCCCGGAGCTCTTGGGACATGCCGTTCGTTGTATTTGTACTTTTACATTGCTAACTAACTAACCACTTAGCTGTTGTTAAATTCAAGTTAGCTTAAGTTTGCTGACTTGTCATACTGTTTCTCGGCAAATACGATTCTCTAGATTCTCTGTTCCCTGTTCCATAGCGAATATACAGCTAGCTCCATTTCGGACCTTTCACAAGTTAATTCCTTCCATTATTTCTCTATTTATCAATTTATGCTCTACTTGACCTTTAATCCTTTCCGTCAGTAACAGAACGTGAATTTATTTAGAAGAATAAAACACTTAACACTAAATACAGACAGCGTAGTGAACGCCATCTGTACATATTTGCTAGTATTTATTTGTAGTATTCGTAATATTAAACAAGATCCTTTTATAATAAGAATATCGACTCGTTAAACTGAACGTACGGCGTAGCTAACAACGCGGTAGGCACGTAACCAAATCGAACCAAAATAAAAATATGCTCTTGGCGATAAAACATTATTCAGCATTCGGGAGGTCACCGGTTTGAACTCGGATCTGGCTGCTCTGGTCCAAGTTTTCTTTGGTTTCCTTGGATCACTTAGGCAAATGCTAGGGCAGTAATATTCTATAGACAATTTTTCACTTCTTTTCTGTCTTAATTTTGTCCGTTTCATCTTTCTCTCCCTAACCACACCACCCACCCATTCCCACGATTCCTCCAAGGAGGCTGAAGAGGGCCTTACGCCCTACCCTCCGGCTTTGTACTACAGTGTAGGTCGGAGAGACTGCCCGCCCACTAGCACAAGTCGCTGGTGGGAATGAAACACAAAAAAGTTAAGTTCAATCAAACCCATGTAAGAATACATCATTGGCTGTAAACACATATTGTTTACCTAGTTACTACATGTCTTCTAGATGGTCAAAATGACCGATGCAGGAACTATTTACGAAATTTTATTATGAAAAAAGCGCTGCTGTTATCAATTCTGGTGGATATTTTGTAGCAGCCTTGGTGATTATTATTATTTTTTTTTTTTAATTATATTTCCATGAGATGTATCAGGAAGTTTAGTTATAGGCTCGGGTAGAAATTTGTGCAATTTTTGTTTGAAAGTTCTTATTGTAATCTTTGTGTAGATTGTTATTGCTGTTACTGGGAAACATAATGTCTAACCTCGGGGCGTCGGCGTCAGAAGAACGACGATTAAGCCGACCCAACCCTAATGAAGTAACCATCGGCAAAGTTTCCAACACGCTTTAATGTTCTTTCGTGTTTTTATAATGACACGGTTCGGCTGCGATGTCTCGTAACAAACTTTTCGCGACCGAAAATGAGGAAAATTGCTCGAAATTCCGCTACCGACCTAAACGCATCTGATCGGTCAAATTATTCTGACGAAAATCAACCCCCGACTCACGCGGCACTTCTAATCAAAAATGAAGATGATAAATTCGCACTGGCAACTTCTTTACTTCCCGTCCGACTTTTTCAAGCCTTTTCGCGACGGACCGACACTTTTTACTCTTTTACTTCTACAACTTTTTCCGGTAGCTCTTTTCTTTAAAGAATAATATTTTCACCCTTTCCACCATCCGAGCCATCATACCATCCATTCAAAACCACTATTTCTATTACTTACCGGATTTTCATTATAGTATCTAATTTGCATTTATTTAATTAATTGACCTGATCCTTACTTGATGAAAATCAGTAGTAAATAAGTACATGGGAAGTCAATTTGCTAAACATTATTTGTAAAATATAAAATTAAAACAACGTGGAATTTTTATTTTACATTTGTTGGCGATAAATTGCACAATAGCGATTTGTAACAAAACAAAAAACTTGGAAATTCCGTCAACAACAGTTACTTGACTTATTTTCTACATGCTCGTTGATAGAACTGCAAAAAGTGTGTTCAATTTGTTCTATTATTATTTAGATAAACCCTGTATGTAACAACCCTAGCTGGTCTATCTATATGTTACATAATGATGCATTTCCTAAATAAAGGTAAATGGTACTAGATTTTACCTACCGTCTGTGTCGATCAGCTAATTAACAATTTAAGAATTGGAAACCCCTACGATAATTAATTCATCTTTCCATGGAAACAAGTATAGATTATCTGCGTTTAGATAAATGCTCAAATAAATGCCATACATCGACTAATTCAAACTGAATATGATTAAATATATAATATAGGCTAATTTTAAACATATAAAAATATAATAGATTAAAATTCTTAACAACGTTCAGTATGTTTCACAATAATTGTACCCCCCATAGTGCTAAGTGGGTTTTTTAAGCTCATATACTATTAAACACAAACAACCCCTATTATGTTTTTTGCATGTCTATCTGTAGACGCTAATCTTCGAAACGGCTAAACCGATTTCGATAGGACTTCTAGAGGCATGAAGTGGATGTTGTCAGAAGCGAAATCGCGCGGTGAAAACTACTTTTGCATTTTTTTGCATAACGTAAAAAGTAATATATAGATTTTTGATCAATTTCAATCAATTCGTTTTATTCCTTAGACGTTTAGTGTTTACCTCTAATAAAAGTTATCACGACATTTCTATTTAATATCAAGTTATTAAAGTATTTCTTGTTAAGTACTGCAAGTTTCTACTTCGTAAGGTATGCGACAGCCGCGTGTTGTTTGTGGGAGCGAAATCGCGGGGATCAGCTAGTTTTACGTTTAGAATATATTTGAATTGGCAATCGATACGGCACAGGTCTAATTTGCAACATAACTACTGATGGAATATTTAATTAATTTACAACCTGATAGTTCACAATAGATATGTACCTACTTAAAATACATAACATCAATTTACGTACCTTAATGATGGACTAAAATGATGAATACAGACGCGAAACCGGGGTAAAACACTGGCGTTTGTTTCTTTACAATATAACACACGATCCGCTATCTTACGGTGCTAAACGGTGCTATTACCCACAAACTATCGCAAAATGCTGATGTTTGTAAATAATTTATTTGTAGACATCATATTTACATTTTGACCTCCAAATTTCGTTTGCTTCAGTATAAACATACTGCATTTAAAATTGTTTTCGTAATTAACATATAAAATCCTTCCTGTCATCCATAATTCGATTTTTGACAAAAGCATTTTTTGTATTTGTAATGATATAACTGCACAAAGTCAAGGACAGTTAATTAAAAAAAAAACAATTTACCTATTCCACGCTGAAAAATACCTATACACATTCTATTTCCCCATGCAGTATTTGTTTTTCCTAAAACATTATAAAACAGTGACCCCATTTAGTTTATTATTAAATTACAATTGCGCTTATACATATTTCTATTCCAGATGTAAGTAATATTAATGTGATATTAATTCCTGAATTAATTTGTATCTACTTCAGTTTATCTCAAATTAATGAGTAAAAAATTGGTAATAATAATAATTCTGATATTTGTATACCTAGTAAACATACTACAGTGTTTCAATAAATATCACTACAAATGCTTTCGCTAAACGTTAGCTTCTGTTGAAGTTTCTTCATCTAAAAAAAACTAATGCTTATTTATATAAGTTCTTAAATATAAAATCCAGCTTTATCATTATCAATTAACCCATTAAATTTAAAGAATTATATCATATATAACGTACATACCTAGTCACCCCAAAAAAGTTGCATTCGAATTAAAACAAATATTGTTCTTTCTTTCAAAGTAACTACATCATCTGTACCTATAGCAGGTAGATATAGTTGAAACAAAATACATAACATGTTAATAGAACAGTTATTTTTTTTCAAATAAGGGAATGAAAAAAGGGTTGTTTGAATTAGTAAAAGTTAATGGTGATGCACTTTACATTTAAAACGGTTCACACCGTCGACTTTATCCGGAAAGTCCCGATCCGTATAAAAGTCATACTGACTCTTGCACGCACATTATCGAAAACTTTTTCAACAAAGGAAATTTTGAAACCCGGAAGATTTTTCCGAACACATTAATGAAGTAACCCGCCGTATGCGACTGTTGTGCATATTATATCCTTATATACCTACAGTGTAACTGCCTAGGGATGGGGTAAATAAATCAATACTTTAGTATATTTGTACCATAGCAAGTAGAAAGACGGGGCTGGGAGAGAGGGTGCATGCATGTTGTTTACAGGGGAAGAAAAACAAACAAAAAATGTTAGCTAGTTGTGAGTTCAGGCGGTCGAAATCGTTAGCTAAGACCTACTATCATACGTCCGATTGTGCAAATGAACGTGACGTATTTCGATTCTTTCGTCTTTTAGAATAGGTAAATATATCCAATGCAACCCACGCCACGTTCAAAAGGATGACAACAATAATATGCGGCCGCCACCCCCTAAATATACAGCATTTCGAATAAAACTATTGGCTAAAACTTCGGAAACAGGAATACTCCGATTCTCCCTGTAGGGTATACAAATATATCTAGGTATACGAATTTTTGGAAATTCAAACCGGAAGAGGTTGAAAAAAACTTGATATTATTGTACATTTCCTGAAAATTACAGACTAAGATGGACAAGGCAACCCAGTCTAAATTTTAAATCAGGGCAACCTTCCCAACTATAATTTATTTAACCTTTTAGAAGCTCATAACAATTAACAAAAAAACTTTTTTTAATTCCTTTTAATTTTGAATCTCCAAAACGTATCTACTTTTAGAAATTATTCCCCAAAAGGGGATTTCAAGATGTTGATGATGGTTGTTTTGGCATCTCGAAACCTCTCGATCGATCATACATAGACCTGACAGTTGCCCTTGATTGTATTGTATTATTTAAAGAACCTAGTTTTTGTATATTTTATTATAACTCTGTTAGTTGAACTTGCGGGACAACTTTGAATAAGTATATTCGTATGAAAATTTTAAATTTACTTGATTATGTACATATAATGTAGTTATAATAATGAAGGTTAAGTAGTTGTTCGTCGGAAAATTTACGGAGAAAGGGTAGAGGAATTTCACCCCAAACGATGCGGGAATACATGACAATACACAACAACCACCTGTTGAATAATATTTCTTTATAGCTGTATAATATATATTTGACTCTCCAAGCTCTGAAAGTGACGAATCACCCTACGCAAATTTTATACAATATTCAGCCAGAAAATCCCATTGTACGACACATACACGTAAATCTGCGCGATCATCGTTTCTCTTTTTTTCATTTTTTCGTTTTGAAACGGCTATTGGTTTTTATAGGATTTCGATGTTTTCGACGTTTTTATGACACTGACTTGGAAACTAAAAATATATCATGCTACACTGTTATAGCAAACCCCAATCGAAAACGGTCTTACGTTTCATCCCCCTTCAGAAAAAAAAAAGATAAATACGTCTATATATTGTTTTGTCAATGGGGAGAACAGTTTTCGGAAAATTGCACTCGCCTACAGAATTGCATTCCATAAAGAAAATTAGCTACAATTTTCCCAAAATATTACTATTGCGTATGCAAAAATATTTAAATCAATCATACATCAGGCAAACTGGCAGGGACATAAAAGAACGATATACTGAACATATCAGTCTATAAAAAAAGTAAAATACATTTGAATTACGCACATCTTACCAAGAACCATCATAAATAACCCAGGACTATAACACATACCCTGCACCAAAAGCAGAAAATGAAACATTCTAGAAAACATAGAAACATACAAACAGAAAATAACATCATAAACATAAATACAAATAAACAACTAATTAGACTCCATATTCCGAGTAACAGTAAATATCCAGCAATAATGCTAACCTGAAGATGAAACAGCGAAACAGTCGTCGCAAATGCAAAAGTCAGCGAAATTTGTAAAATTCAACATTAAATCATACATCATAGTAAACTTTTTACAAGGAAATACAAACAAACGTATAACGAAAAACATTGCTACTTTTACAATTCTGACTCAGCCCATTCTAATAATTTTGGGTATTCAGTGTTAAACATTAAAAATTTGTGTTTTCATTTATACTTCACTTAACAAAAATGGTACGACTCTAATCAACATCCGTATGGGTTATAAACAGTGTTTTCGACGAGTTCAATTATATTTGTTGGCCACTGTATATATTTATATATATATATAGTATGCGTGTATCTATTTATTACATATGTATATGTGTATTGTATATAGCTTTCTTTTTAGAGTTCTGTTGTGCAAACAAACAACAAAACAAGTTTTATTTGACCTTTAACGCTATCTTTATTTACAATTACGTGACAATCTGTCATCTGTAAACAAATAGTAAATAATATTGTGTTAGGTTAAAATTATCTTGTATAAACGAACAGATAAGGCGCACGCCGTGAAGAATTTTATACATTTTATTTTTTAATTTATCATCACAACTGTAGAGTTGGAAGCAAAGTTATGATTTTTACTTTGATCAGGAATGGATGTCATACAAACAATTGTTTGTAAAACTACATACATACATTAAAATTGCTAGAATGCTATACCGCTACTACACTGCCGACCATAATGAAAATATTTCTTCGATTATTAATTCAAATCATTAAATAGAGATTGTTTGTTACGTTGGTAATACATTACAGCGTTGACGTTCGACTGTTATTAACCAATATTGATTGTTAATCTTAATTGTTTAAATTAGTTGCTTAAGGTGTTATTTATACGATAAAAATTACAAATTACTGTTAAAAATATGCTTCTCTATTAGGTAATTAACTGTCTGATAAGAAAGAGGTTTTTCTGTCTAATTGTTAAGACATTAATGTATCAATATCGATGTAAAAATGTTCAGTTTGACAACATCACAGACATCTTTAAAAATAGTATACTTAATGCATTATTATGTATATGTAGTCGAATAAATAATAAAAACCACATGGTACCTACAATAAACAAATGCGTGTGTTGTAAAGTAAGGAAAACAACCCCCCGTTTAAGGAAGGAAAGAACGGAGTCGAAAATAAAAAAACGTTTAACCAAACTTTTCGCACATAAACTTTTATCATATTTACTCCCCATACAGCTTGCTATTAATTCCTAGCACGCACGTAATTCGCGACAAATCGTCCCGTCCTTCTCGTGCACGTAGCTTTCCCCCCTTTGTTCACGTAGGGCCAAGATTATCGTAGCAGATACTACAATATAATATATAATAAACGTTTGGCTTTAAATTCTCGTTTTCGAGAGCCATTTTCTGCAGAAAACGAGCTAAACAAACACCCACTCTCGGCGTTCTGTAATTTTCTTTTTTTTTTTTTTCTTTTTTTGTTTTATACCGGACCACCTCAAACATGTAACAATACAAAATCTTCACGGGCTGATGGGAAACTTAAGTTTATATAATAATATTCTTTTTTCTTAATTCATGTGACGATTTTGTTAATTAAAAGTATGACCATTTTATGGTAACAATAATTCAAAAGTCATAACTCAAGAGATTTTATCTTGGCCGTAAATAAACGACCCCTAATAATTAAAACTTTTCTCGCTTATAAAAAAGATAGGGCGATGTGCTAAAAAGTCCACAGTGGCGCTTCTCACCCTCGATTCTTGGCATTTTAACGGCTATTCTCTGTCTGCTTCAAATGAGGGTTAAATGTAGGGCTGTACCTGCATCCGCTTGGAAAAATCTAAGTTCACCACCTCCCCCCCCCAAAGGCACATAATGCATTCTGATCACAATAACAAACTCACAAATAATATTACAAACGGGTACTTGTGCCCATAAGAATGGATTAATTCAGAAACAAAAACGAAAAGTGTTTAATGATAAAAATTCGACAAAGGAAGAGTGAGCTAGTGAGAATGATGAATTTACGTAAATTGTGACATTTAAAGGGACTATTACATTGTGCTAGAAGTCATTAAATATCGTCTTTAACGAAGCTCACGTCTTAACTTACCCCCGGGGTATGACAAGAAGGACAGGTACCTACAGAGTCGTTGGCAAAACATTATCTGTTCCACCCCATTCACTCGACCAAAGAACATACGGTTCTTGCATAGAAATTAGCTACAATGCTTGCTATTCCATTTCACGAAATAACTGATGCCACTAAATTCTTAAACGATTTGACAATGAATTATTTAAAGGTTTAGCATCGACACTTTAACTAAATCGGAAGCATCTGTTTCATATTTTAATCCGTATTAGCATAAATTTGTAATATATTTTTTAAACTTTTTAGGGTAAAAAGTTTCAAGAAAAATTGTATTGCAATGTATTGAATTTGATTCATCGCCTGATGATGCCACTGTGTGGTGAAACAATATTGTTGTGAGTTCTATATACAATAATTTCATAAAAAAAAAATTAATTTAGTTACATAATTACTACCGGATTAAGTACACTGTTTGTGAAATGTTTTTTAAGCTTGTCAACTGGAGAAACATAAGAAATAACTATCTTTTGGCCATTGGAACAATTGTCAGACGCGGATTGTGATTAGATTGTGATAGAATACCAATCGACCTACCAGCTGCCAGTGTTTTGTCTATACGGTGTGCTGATGAGAACCAATGAGGTCGAAATCGCGATACACGTCTGACAGTTTCGATAGAAAATTGACCACCAATAACTGCTTCTGTTATTTGGTTGATTACATGTCTATTATGAAGATAGCTACGTCGCGGAGTGATTCTGTTTGACAGGTCGATATCCTTATTAGAAAAGGACCTTAAATATAAATATATGCTGCCTGTACTTATACAATAAACAACTCAAATTTCTGATACTATATTACCATCAGATGCGTACTAAAAATTCTAGTGAAAATTGTGTTGAAATTTATCACATTGCTTTCACGTGAATCGCCTTTATATAAACAGTCAAAAAATTTGCTATTGTAGTAAAGTATTAAAAATAAATGTAGTAAAGTAAAAGATACATTAAGGATCCTACGCTTACATTTATTCAGCTACATAGTTTCTATTTTTAATGTTGAACATTCGAAGTTATTTATTTGTCGTTATTTCCGTAGCTAACAACTATTATCTTAAAACGGACGAAGGGGGTATCTTTAAGGTAAATTCGATTCGGATCTACTTTCTTTTTCGCTGCAACTTCTAGCATTACCGTTCAAAATGTGCTATAAAACAATAAACTTTTCCCATTCGGATGAAGTTGTGTTTATACGATCCGAACTTTGTAAAGTAAGCAAAACAAAACCAAAACAGAATCGCCTTAAAAAGGTACCTATACCATTTCTGAACACAATCATCAGCATCAATAGAATTTTGCAATTTTCCACATAAATCTGGAAAAGTTTGTCCGATTTCAAACAACAACTTTTTATATCAAATAGATACTAAGTGCTATTTGTTTTGCCTTTCGAGTTGAAATTGTGTTTTGACTGAATCAAAATACAATGTAAAAAAATATTGTTGCTAAAGTTTATTTTTAAAAAACTCCTTCATGGTATTCATAGATTTATAAAAACTTTTTGACGGGGTTAAATAGGAAAAGATGATAAATATATATAGCTAAAAATGCAGGGATGAGATATAGATACAGAAGAGTGATATATAGTTTGTATAAAGAGCAACAGGTAGTTATAGAATTTAGTCAGCAACGTAGAGGAATAAATATTAGGAAGGGAATTAGACAAGGATGTACGTTGCATCGCTACATTTTAATCAGTGTATCTAAGATGGTTAATATTGTTAAGGTAGAATAGCTATAGGGATTGATATACAGGGGAAAAACTTCCACTACTTCCAATGTAGAGCCAATCCTAGTAAACGAGGCGAAATGAGCACCGAGGACGATGCACACAGTGGACGCCTCAAAGAGGCTGTTACCGACGAAAACATCAAAAAAGTCCACAAAATAATTTTTGATAACCGTAAAGTGAAGTTGATTGAGATAACTGAGATAGCCCTAAAGATGAATATTTGAATATGCGAAAGCTATGTACAAAGTGGGTGCCGCGCGAGCTCACAATCACAATCGACCAAAAACAACAACGGATCGTTGATTCTAAGCAGTGTTTGGAGCTGTTCAATCGTAATAAATCCGAATTTTGGCGTCGATATGTGACGATGGATGAAACATAGCTCCATCAATTCACACCGGAGTCCAATCGACAGTCAGCTGAGTGGACTGCACCTGCACGTGATGAACCGACTCCAAAGCGTGGAAAGACGCAAAAGTCGGCTGAAAAGGTTATGGCAGTATTCTGGTATTTTGGGAAGGGGAAAACCATAAACAGCGACTATTACGTAGCGTTATTGGACCGTGTTACAAATCAATGAAATCGACGGCAAAATTCCAAGAATTGGGTTTCTTCCGCATCCACCGTACTCTCCAGATCTGGCCCCTAGCGACTTTTTTCTGTTCTCAAACCTCAAGAGGATGCTCGCTGGACAGAAATTTCGCGCCGATGAAGAGGTAATCGTAATCCCCGAAACTGAAGCCTATTTTGAGGCTAAAGACCAATCGTAATCGTATTATAAAAATTGTATCGAAAAATTGTATGACCGCTATAATCGTTAATCGTTGTATCGCCCTCGAAGGGAACTATATTGAATAATAAAATCAAATTCTATCAAAAAAAAAAATTGTTTCTATGCTAGCCTACGAACCTTTCAGTCCGCCTGTTACATATCGCCCTTTGTTCTCCTAGTCTTTCTAATACTTCCTGGTTTCTAACCTTTTCTATCCACGGTATGAAAATAAATAAAAACAAAACATTGAATTGTCTCGACCTTTACTTGATGAAAATCCATACGATTAGGTACGAATAGGTAAACACTTATAATATTATTAATATTTATAGCGGTGCACTTATTGTGAAACATGTTGGAATAAATGTTGAAAAAAACACAATGGAATGTTTCACCAGTTTTATTGATCACAATCAACAATTTTTTCGATCATTGACCATTATCAAGAGTTAGTAATAACATGTACTCTTGATAATGGTCAATGACCGAAACAATTGTTGAGTGTAATCAATAAAACTGGTGAAACATTCCATTGTGTTTTTTTTTTCAACATTTACATATAATATTTTCACAACTTTTTTATTTTGTAACATATGTTTCGCCACAACATTGACTTCTTCAGTCAGATTGTGTACTTACTACTAATAGTTATGTCTACTGAACATTTCTTAAATAGTTTTATGTCATAAGGGGTAGTATTTGATTCGAATAGATTTAAAAGAGGGGAGTTATTGCCATCGATTTAATCATTCAAAATTATTCCTATTTTTTTATATATATTTATTTCCAAGTTTTCTAAAAAGGTTAGTTACTTAGTCTAACGAAATACCACCCCATATGACATAAAACTATATAAAAAATGTTCAGTAGACATAACTGTTAGTAGTAAGTACACAATCTGACTGAAGAAGTCAATATTGTGGCGAAACATGTTACAAAATAAAAATATTGTGAATAAGTGTTTACTTATTCCATCACTTCACTCCGGAATCAAAACGATCGTCATTTGAGTGGATCGTCATCTGAGCAACTGGTGAACCTCGTCCAAAGCGTAAAAGCTCGTCGAAAACATAAGAATCGGCTGGAAAGGTTATGGCCTCGTGGTGTAATATTCATCGACTATCTTGAGAAGGTAAATACCATCAACAGTGAATTGCAGTAATTATATAGCGTTATTGGAGGGTTTGGAGACCGCAAAATTGAAATTGCAAAAAAACGACCGCATAAAATTTTGTTTCATCAATACAACGCACCGTGTTGCACAAGTCAACCAAAACAATGGTAAAACTACATGAATTGAACTTCGAATTGTTCCCACATCCACCATATTCTCCAGATGTAGCTCCCAGCGACTACTGGATGTTCGCAGACCTCAACAAAATGCTCGCCGGCAAGAAATTTCGCTGGAACGAAGAGGTTATCGCTGAAGCCGAGGCCCGGGACTTTTCAGCCCATGTGTTACAAACTTGAAAAAGATTATTAAATGTGAATGTTTGGAGCACGGCTCTGTATGAATGCAGAAACAAATGTCTTTCTAAAGGCTTTATATCTATACCAAACTAGAGGCACGTCCTGGATTTGTTCGATGGATTCGATTAGAAAACGTCAACATTTTTCTATTATCCTTGCATTTTCGAAATGGTGAAAAACTTAGCATCAAATCAGCTTTATATTTTTCTTTTAAAATTATTGTAAATTGTATGTAATTTGAGAGGGAGTATTAGTAATATAAGTGTTAATTTTAATTAAAAGTGGTTTAAAGTAATGTTGGGAAGGGAGGACGACATTAGGTACGCTAGATCATTTAGTTTCGAACGGTTGAATCGATGTTGGCGTGGCAGAGAGAGAGAATAAAGGTGGGGGAGGTGTAGTTTTTCGCGAACATTTATTCCTGAGGACAAGTACAAATGGATGGTCGAATTTAGAAGTAGTCGTGCATTAAAGGAGTTAGTGTGTCACGTACGAAAGACAGGTCATAACTATAGTTAGTAACGAGGTTGAAATACACAGGTGAACTGTCTGTTTGATGAACTGCCGGAGTAATGAAATGGGAAAATGCAGCGGGGGTTGACTCCTATAAAGACGCGGATATTGTAACGCTCGCCTTATTTCCCCGCTACAATTGTCTCTCTCGTAAACTTCCTTTATTTAATTTAGGTTTATTACGTATTTACGAAAGATATATCCTGGAAATCACACGTTCAAGTTTGCCAAGTTTAGTAAGTGCTCCTACCTACGTTGATAACAACGAAGCGACGTGTTTTCAGGGCGAGGGATGTTACGCTGCTGACATCAAGTTGCAAACATGACAGCATTGATGGGGTAAATTAATACGTCCTGTGTAGACTATAAAACGCTCCTGTATCGCAACTTACTCTATCCCGTGGTACCGTTACCAGAAATTAATTCCGAATTTCGTCTCCTATTTATCCAATGAATATATTTACCTACCTTATTCTACACACTCATTTTTTCAAACGTGCTATCTTTTTCTATAACTGTAAATTGCCATTTGATAACTGTTAATTAAAGGAAAATGTTCGAATATTAAGTTTTTAAGTTTTTTGACTAGAATTAATGAAATTAATATCGTTTTTCTTGCATATAATCTAAAAATTTAAGAAGAGAAATGGTTTGGTCGGTGACTGAATTATGAAACATTATGAAATAAATAAGATATAATAAATAACGCTTTTAAATGTTTCAGATGTATATTAGAAAATAAATATTATTAGACCTGTATTTGGGTATTTCCCATAGTAATAACCCTCCGTAGATATATAAATTATAGTATTATCTTATAATGTACTCTTGATAAAGGTGTTATCCACCGAAACATATGTAGAGTTTTTCTAATATACATCTGAAACATTTAAAAGCGTTATTTATTATATCTTGTTTAAAAATTTAAGGATGCACAATAAAAAATCAAACGATGTATTCAAGACATTTTCGAAAAGTAACTTTTACATTGTGGCGATCATTACAAATAAATATAAAAGAGACTGTGGTGTAAGAATAAACAAAAAATAAAAGAAAGGGTCTTACCCCAACTAACACCGACACGTGTTTCGTTCGCTTACACGTTGTGAGCATTTTCAACGCAAGACTGATCTATTCAAAATATTTTCTTCTACAACTTTATAAACTGTGTAAATATTTAAATTCTTAAAATTCTTTTGTATTATATTTCTTTATGTGTCTATGTAAATATTTCTTAACGTTATCTTCTATATTTTTTGTATTCTATCTATCTGTGCCAATCAAAAAGAATGCCAAAAATATATGGAAAATTGTAAATCCAAAATCAAAATTACGCATTTACTTATGACGATTATAAAAGAAGTATTTTTCGGATAAAACAAATATTACGAACTTAATAATAATCGTAAAAGTTTCCATGCGGGGAGGTATGTTAATAGTCTACTTAATGCTATAAAATCTGACAATTTCATCCGAAAATTCTACGTAGCAAAATAGGTACCTACTTGGCTCTCTTCTAAGAGGGCGGGGGGAGGTGAAAGGGCAGACTTTGTGTCATCTTAAAATTGCGTTTTTAATTTTTGTTTTGTATTATATAAGTAAATTTTGGTTAAATCAAAAAAGTGTTGGGAATTCTTTACAAATGAAGCTATTAAAGTAGTAATCGTTGAATGGTGGTCCGGTAGCTTAAGGGATGTGGTGGTGGTGTGGTGTAGAAGATACATCACAGCAGGCGGGCTATCGCTTCACACTCCATTTACTAAGCGACAATGATCCGGCCGCAACAACACAAACACAATGCACGCAAGTGACCATCGAAAGTGACCACTACCAGCCATCGGCACCTTATCTGCCAAGGAGTCATTATGGTCACGACAAAGGCACTGCTCCATTTCTCACTACACCATTGCTCCTGACAAGACGCCTTATATAATACAATAGAAACGTTATGTATAGATATATGTAAGTAAGTCCTATCTATATCTCGGACGCTTTCGCTCCAAATAATTTATAATATTTATTTATATCTAAGGCAGTTCATGCAGAACAGAATATTAATGCCACAATAATGATAATGATAGTCAAATCTACGTATCAATCAATATACATAGGTATGTATATAACTCAATAAATAAAATAAAATAAACAAGTATGAAAAAAGTGGAGTTTATAAATTAACATGTCCTGAATGTGATGCCTTCTATACAAGTCAAACTGGCAGACAGTTTAAAATCCGTTTTAGCGAACACCTCTGGTCCTTTAAACTACAAAAAACGGACTCTAATTTCGCTAACTACTCTATCAATAATAAACACCGCTTCCCAGACATCGAAAATCTATCCATTCATTAAAAATCGCTTGCTAATGATACTCGTTGTATTGAAACTATAGTAGCGTAGATAGCAACTAAATAAAGTGATAAAATAAATTGAGTTTGATGGTTCGGGCTTGTAGGCCGTGGTCGATGTGAACGGTTTCGTCCAGACGTTTCGGCAGCGACAGTCGCTGCCAAGAGTTCGAGGTATAATCTTCGCCCGCGTAGTCAACGTAGCACCCACTGAGGATGTCAGTCGCAGTTGCTGACGAAACGTCTGGACGAAACCGTTCACATCGACCACGGCCTACAGGCCCGAACCATCATTCTACTATGAATTCCGGCCGTGAAAGCTTATGTTCTTATATAATTTATTTGAGTTTGTTTTTAATTGTTTAAAAATGAATTATCACAAAGTAGAGCTGGAATCTATCCAATTTTTGAGTAATGTTTTGCGTAATAGTATCTACTCTCCGTATGATCGAAACTATAGGGATGCTCCATTCAGGATTTGATCATCCATTATTTATAAGATCACCGTGATAGGATAACCCAACTAGAGTCGACTTAGGTGTAAACTAAGCCATTGCATAGTATTTAGATAATATAGCACAGGCAAATATTTTGATCAAAGAATCCATTATCATAAAATGTTCAATCAGGAAATATAGGATTCTATCTATGAGGATCATCTTAATAAAAAGAAATATCGACAAGCATATTTAATGATCGCTTAATAGTCTAGATTTTTATGAATAAAATAATTATATTAAAAGTGAGCTAACGTTATGTGCATTCATTAATATATATATGTAAAGATCAACATCCACTAGAACACCCTGCATGTATACTTGTTGTGTAAATATTTCTTAATATTCCATTCTAAATCTTTTGTACTTCTCTAATGGTACCCTACTATTATCTACTACCCTTTCTCTTACCTCACAGTTTCTATTTGATCCTTTTTTACTCTCTGAGAGGAATCAGTTCTTATATTACTTCGCTACTTTCAAGTTCATTTCTATTTTCATTGTTGTTCGTTGTAAAGTGGGTAAATATATGTTTATTGTTGTGTTGTTGTTATTTAGCATTTAATTGTGCCCTCGGCAAATTCACAGACAAAAAATAGTCCAAAAGATTAAAAATATCACATATTTTTGTACTTTTATCCTGAATTTAATTCTGAAAGATATTGTTACCGTGAACTACTTTAAAAAATATAAGTAACTGTGTTTGTCTGTACTTTAATCTTTACGAAGTATTAGTCCTTTATATAATATTATGTGCCCTAATAAAAGGATATATTATATACCTGTTCTATATGTATAGAGAGAAATATGTATTTAATGACACACGATCGTCTTCATCCCTTTGAGGGAAGTGGTGTTGACAAGTCTATTTATGAAGCATATGTTAATAATAGCAGTTAGGTTTACAAATAACAACGACCAAAACAGCTATTAATTATTATACCTACTTCGTGTTTTTCTCGCAAAATGCAAATTATGTTTATTTTCGTTAGTAAATTAACAGAAGCTTACACATAAATTAAGCAATATTCATTAGGGTCTTTTAAAAGCTTATAATTATTTTCACGAAAATATAACGTTTATATATACCTTACCTATCAGAATTAACTAATTCGCTTGTCTGTTCTATTGTCTAGTTTAGTTTTTAAATGTCAACACCCAAAAGGAAATTTTGTAAGTCTGTAATATGAAATAAAAATTATAAACTACATTTAAAAAAAAAGGAATAGAAGTTCGTTACTACATACTGATAAAAACTTATTAGGTCGTTAAATCGAACCATCAGAATCAGAAGAATATTTTGGATTAGTTTATTGTTTGTTTCCAAATTTAAAGTCGTTGTTTTATAATAAACAATAACACAAATTTCTACAATAGTTTTCATTTGAAATTACTGCGTTGTTTTTGATAATTTTTTTAATTTCTAAAATTTCTAATATGTCCAGTCGTTTCCCTTATTCGTCTTTCCAACGCATAGTGAGTACCTTACAGGTAGGACAGACAGTGAGATCGTTTAAATAAAGAACACGGGAACACATAAGAAACTACAATGATAAATTAATATTCTTGAACCATGTTAAAGACAATAAACATGATTTTAATTTAAATAATAATTTTAAAAATTTACACAGACAAGAAAAAGAGAACAGACAGGACGTACAAGAATGTTTATAAATTCAAAAACAACACAATAATTTTAAATAAAATCTAAACTATTTAGAGTTCAAAATTTTTGATAATATAATTGAAATCTCCCCACCCTTAGAATAAATACTAGTAACAGATATAAATAAGAAATAATGTCAATACTTTATCTGAAGATGCCCTAGTATAGTGAAACAATCGTAAAGAGCAAAATAAAATTATAGTGGAAATTTGTGTTATTATTTTACTATTTAATATGAATGTTAATATAAAGTAAAGACTGAAACAATTAATTTAAAATTGAGAATAATAATAAAGAAGCGGAAATCGGAATTGGGGTAGGGTAGAAAGAAGGATTGAGGACTAAGCCAAAGTTGGTGGTAGAAGTGTAGCAATACAGCAATAGCAGTGGTGATGTTAAATTTTAAAAGGTTATTTGCCATATGTCGAGTATCGAAAAGCGGCGATCTATAGAAGAATGGAACGGTAGCTTACAACCCCATACATCTCGCTAATATCGTCGCATTTGTACCGGTATCGAAACCATTCGAGATGGCGTAGATTTACGTGTAAAGCACGTCTTCTTCCAATCGCCTGGTCGCCTAATACGTCTCCGGAGCCCCTTTATGACGTCACCGGAGAGATTTTAGGTCTTTGCTACCTTATTCCTTTTTATCAACTGCGCATCTATATGATATTGATATTCTATTGTTGAGAGCATTCTTACTGTTTCAACTTCTGGACGAAATTGATTCCAAGTCACGAATGTCTAACGATATGTTATAGCAGGTGACGAAACTATATTGAAAGTCTCCCCCATGCGCGGGATACGGTAGTGAGAATGGGGGAATTGTTCGGGAAAAGCATAAGCAAATGTTTCCTCTTATGCCTTTTACGTTTACGTACACACATACACAGCGCCGACAGAAAACAAAAAACATTAGAAAATGTCGTTATACTCTTCTGAACAACCTCTTCAATCTTCGCTACACAATTTAGGTACCACTTTGTCCTGTTTTATTTTTCTTCCACTTCATATCACCCCTTCAAAAAAATTATCCCATTTAACACTGCTTTTTTACATTTACTATGTACCTACGATTTAAACTGTTAAGCAGTAGTTAAATCAAGGGGTTCACTGTTAATTTTGGGGGCTGTTTGCTAACATTTTAATTTAAATTTTGTTTTTATTCTTATTAGACAGTGTCTTCTTTTTCATTAAATATATTCTATATACTTTTACGAAAATAAAACAACAAAAAAGTTTCACGAAAATTGTATTGCTTCACTACAATATTGATGAATATGACAAACTAGACTTAACTTATTCTATTTATATGTAATATGGGGGTGGGGGTTAATTTTTACAATTTATTACAATTTAAATTAAGTAAAGGGGAACTACTGCCTTCTAAGTGATCATTTAAAATTATTTCTTTTTTCTGAAATCTATTTATTTTCAGTTGTTCTAGTAAATTTAATTTGAAAGATTTGTTTTGCCTATGTAAAATAAGATGTTGCGCATATATGTATATATAATCACAGTTGCTAAAAACAATATCCACCCTGCAATATATCTTGAAATTCTTAAACTTTCGATAACATTTTATAAACTGTTAAAAATAACGTATAATAAAACACAATGTTAAAATAAAATAAAATAAAATATAGAAATCAAAAAAGCTATATTCTAAAAACTAAATTTAGTTAATAATCAGATTGAATTAGGATCCACAAGCTCCCCACTACTCCTGTGTAATCTGTAATTAGTATAAATATGTTGGCATTAGTTTAAGTACTCTTGAGAATGATCGCTGACGATCGAAACAATACTGTCGAGTTCAATAAAATTTAGTGAAATAACATTGTGTTTTATTCTACGCTATTTTTAACAGTCTTGAAATTCTTTTTAAAAATGAAAAATTAACGAACAAATATAATTATAAAATATTTGTGTAACATTTGTTTTTAATCAATTAAAAAACGGAAAGATAAGTAATAGATATTCTCGCATAGGTAATAATTTGTAATTTGTAACGTTGGGATGTTCAATTATCTTAATTAGAGTAGACAACACAAGGCAGGCTTAAAATGTGTCTACGTGATATGCCATTAGGGGTTCGGGGTTCTCTCATAAGCGTTCGGGTTGTTGGCGGGAGCGATGTTGGTCGAGGCACCTATACCTCGACCACACACCACACAGCACACAGCCGTTAATGTTATTATAACTAGTTGGTTAAGAACTAAGTCTAATTTCTAGTGAAAGAGAGGGTAAGGAAAAGCGGGATAACGCCCTTAAGCCAGACGTAGAGCACCTACAGCTCCAATAATTAAGGTACCGGGGCAATTAAATATTCATCTTCGGCTGGAAACTTAACAAACTTGAAAATGCAAGACGTGGTGGCTGAAGAAGAAGAAGCCACCCCACTCCCTACTGTTTCTACAATCACAACTGCATAGCAGATTATCACCCCTTACTTTACGTGTCATACCTTATCCTTTTATCTTACCTCTTAATATATTCTATTATACAATAATACCATCTTACACTAGACACTAAATAAAATCAGTATTCGAGATCGTTAAGAATATTCATGGGGGTATGGGAAACATTTCCTTAAAACTTCTACTATCTATGTAGAATGTTACAATATTATTGGAGCATGAGTAGATAGTAAGTTGGATGAAAACAGATTGTTATACGTTACGTCAACGAAAAGATCTTACTTGCTAAGGGTTAGTCAGGGTTCGAGAGACTAATTTGCATACGCTCTTGTTTGCCGTAGTTTGCCAGGAGATGAAATCCTTTACAAGTATGTAACGACCTATCCATAACATTATTACAAGATGCCAATACATAATACGAGCTGGTACTCACAATCAAGGTACACAATCAATTCTTACATAACTATTGTCGAGTATGACTTAAGATGTTATATAATTTTTGTTTTTTACAGAATACTTTTAATTCTGTTACTACATACAAAATGATTAATAAAAATACGTAGAAAGAGCTTCCAACATTTTAAAAGCTTGTAAAATAAATACGATTTGTAAAGTTTTCTACAAGAAAAAAGAAATTTTAAATAAAATCTTGGATTCTTCGTAAATTTTTGTACTACTTTATTATTAAAAATTCTAGGTTATCAATGATAATCTTGCAATGAACACTCTTCGTTGCAAGACCATTGAGGCCAGGTCTACACAATATACATTGTGCACGGTAGAGCGATCAAAATGGTTTAAAGCTTTACGCGTTTCGAGAAAGAAAGCTTTCATGTCTTTTAAGACATCAACAACGGCCAACTCAGTTAAATAGGATCTATACTGCCACAATTGTTGCTAAAGTTCGATTTCATTTTTGATGTTCAGTAAATTTTAAATTTGGGCGAAGGTTTCGCAAGCTTCGGTGAGACTTCATCAACATATAGTTTAAATTTGTGCGAAGTGTAATTTAGACAATGGAAACGATTGAGTGTTCTCATAAGTAATAATGGAGTCAAAGGATAGTGTTATTAAATACCTTCTTCAATTCAAAAGACAGAAACATGCATCTAATGTGTAAAATATTCAGCTTTCGACGATTTATGAAAAAGGCAATTACGCTAGAAGGCTGCGATATAGGTTACATTTACGAGGGTGGATCAAATATAAACGAGCCTTTTTAAATTGCGCGTCGGATAGTTGTTGATGTTCAAGGCGCATCCGGGCGTTAGGAACTTGAAGTGGGGATATTAGGTGGCACGGAAACGACGCGTTGTATTGCTGCGTCTACTTGGTTAATAGCTATCACAATGTGTGAAAAAGAGGTGCATAGCAGCGTTGCGCAACGAATTATTATTAAGTTTCTTACACGTGAAAACGTGAAACCAGCTGAAATTTTGTGCATATTGCAAGCACAATTCGGAAATTCGTTTTCAAGGCCACGTGTAAAAGTTTGGTGCAAAAAATTTAACAATGGGCGTAATCGTGTCGAAAATGTAAATCATTCTCGTCGTCCGCGCACCAACATTTCGTTAGAAACCTTATTGAAAGGGACCGCCACGCCGCTGAGCTTCAGAGTTATCTGGTGAACTCGGCATCAGCTATGGGAGTGATTGTGTAGAATCATAATTAAAAACTTGGGATTCCGAAAAATTTGAGCTCGTTGGGTTCGAGTTCGCATCTCTCAGGCGCTTCTCACTCGATTTAGAGAGGAAGGTGAATTTTTTTTTGCACAAAATTGAAACCTGCGATGAGACGTGGGTACACAATTACACTCCAACATCAAAACGAACAAGCATGGAGTGGCGGCGCAAAGTCTGTCTGCAGGCAAAGTTTTAGCCACGGTTTTTTGGGACTGAAGAGGGGTGCTGTTGGTCGATTTTTTGAACGAGCGAAGAACCATTAATGCAGCCTACTACTGTCTGCACTACTGACTTCTCAGTCAGCTAAAACTTGCATATCGCCGAAAAAGAAGGACGCACCCCATTCGTGACGTGTTACTCTTGCTGGGCCTCCTACAGCAGCTTTAACGCAGGCCCAAATCGGTGAAATGCACGGAACTCAGCTGGAACACCCTCCGTATATCCCAGACCTATCCTCTTGTGATTTCCACCTGTTTGGGCCGCCCAAAGAACAACTAGGGCGCGAGGGATATATCGACAAATAGAGAAATTTGTGTTTTTGTGAAACTTTTCAAAATAAACGTTTTATGAACAAAAGCTCGTTTATATTTGATCCATCCTCGTACATATGATTTAGTATGGATATATAAATGTGTCTACTGTAAGCTTTTACTAAATTCAATTTAAATCTGTGGATGGATAAATAAAAAGAGATTAATTAATTTAGGCTCGAGTATTTTGTCTTTTATCGTATTTCTCAATTAAAAAGGGGATACTTAAACGGGTCGACTTATCTTTTAAATAATTTACTTAGTTGTGTGGTGGTCATTTGGAAAGGGTAGTTAGAAAAAGCGTTAAATTATGAGTCGAAGAGAAGGGAAGTGAATTTTATCCCGAGATAATACGAAATAAGAGGCATAAAATTCAGGAAATTGTGAACCGGGATTACGTATACATCAGAGATATCTTAATCTCTGTTTTATAGTCTAGGTGGTAGCTGTAAACAAGACCAAAATCTCCGTAATCGTAACTGCTGCGACCCTTTAACAAACGCCCTCTGATAAGAAATTATGCAAACCCCGGAATTTTAATAACATCACTTGTGATATTTCTTATGTAAACACCGCGGTCGTTTCCTTTTCTTTTTTTTTTTTGTTACTCAAATTAAACCCACGTGTTCATTCTTTTAAACTTTTCATTTAATTAATTCTAAAACCTCCCCGATTTCCTGTTACTTCAAAAGAGGCGAAGAAAAAAATAAACAAGAAACCTCTTTGTTTGGTATTTTTCCTGATACACATATTTTAATTAAAAAGCGTAGTATTCAACGGCCGAACTGAATTAATCTATAAATTCAATATCAAAAAAACGTAAAAAACTCATTTAAATTGCACATTCCTATTGTAAGTTTCTGTGGAACTTGGTACGTGTTCAGATCTCAATTCGTTTATCCGAAAACCCTGAGTGTTGTTTGTATTACCTTACTACCCCCCTTTCCCCATTTACATTTTTGTTCACATATCATTAACTTTTGAAAAGTTTTAACTATTATCGGACAGTTAAAAACACCATTATTACCTAACGTTATCTAACAACACTAATAACTTTGTCAAAAGTAGTAAATCGATAATTTGTAGTGATCAGATTTTTCCTTTGTACACGCCTAATGAATAATCTATCTTGAAGCCAACATTCAATTTTCTAAGTCATGCAGAAGTGATGGGGATCTTATTAGGCCTGCAAAAATTGTGTTGTAGTTTTTGAGTTATGGAGGGACGGTATATAGTTAGCATATTTTGATTCACGCAGCAAAACGACATGGATTTTTTTACACATAAAATTAGCTTATCATACATTGGACTTGACTTTTACTGATATACCTTAGTTGCGCCTTAACAGGGGTCTTGATGTATTCTCAGGTTTCGCCCGAGGTTAATTCTAATCGGAAATTTGTAATTCCTTGGCCCAGAGACGAAAAACGTATTTAAAACTATAAGTTTTTTATAACTGAGTAAACTTGCCGATAGCACTTGATGAAACATTGTAAACTAGCAAGGTATTCAAAAAAACAAACACTTGGAAAGTTTCACTATTATTTATTATCAACTCTATACGTATTTCGCCTGCTTAAGGCATCTTCAGGAGTAAGAATGCTACTTATTATACAATTATCACATTTAAATACAGACCAAAGACATAGGTGGAAGGGGATAATAACCTAATGCTTTATACATTTTCTGCAAAATTAAGGTTTAATAAAGGGTTAGGGTCAAAATCCAATTGATCATTGGTTAGAACTTTATTTTCTGCTAATGCTCTCTTTATTTCAACAATTTCATACCTGTCTAGGTTGGAACCACCTTTTAGGTGATGTAAAAGTTTTAAATTATCTGTATGAATGGTATGATTATTTGAAATTAAGTGGCTTGAAAATCCTGATGAATATTTATTATACTTTGCGTAATTAACATGTTCACGGAATCTAATTAATATATCCCTCCTGGACTTTCCAATATAAATAGCCGGACAATCCGAGCATCTTATCTCGTAAACACCACTTTTATCGTAATTCTCTGTATTATTTAATAATTTATTGTTCACTAATATTTTTCCTAACGTAAAATTGTTGAAATAAGCAGCATTTACATTATATATTTTTTAAATTATTACCTATTTTTTTCCAAGTGTTTTTTTTTGAATACCTTGCTATAAGTTTTTTGTCTTAACGAAACATACCGTTATTAGGTAAATGTTAACTGAAAGCGCTACAGGAAAATTAAAGACCAAATCAAATTTCAAACCCACGTACCTGCTTACTTCGTAGATCCTTACATTATTCTATCAACTTTTGGAAACCTGATGATGATATAAACTTTGGACCTCCTTGTCATGGTAATACGATTGGTTGTTTATATTTGCGATTTTTTCAATTGATATTAATGCTTCTAATTATTCGTCTATTAATCAATTTTTTCTTACAAAATCCTAATAGACAGTAGTCTATATGTTAATACATTTAACATGTGTATCGGTAGAGTTTTGTTGAATCGAGAATATTTTCATTTTGTTTTATTGAAGATTAAGATTAATTAATTAAAAAGTTTTTTTTTTAATTCGTTTGCATCGATAACGTGTAGAATTTTGTTATTTCCTGTTTTGGTAGGAAGGTACGTGACAGTCGCTTAGCCGGCTAATCGCGAAACAATTAAAAGAGAGGGTTGAATTACACACGAGAAAGCAGCAGAGAGGGCATATAGGCCTGTGTTATACGACAATAAGGAAACAGCCGGAATTAATTAAAGTGGAAGGGATTTGCACCAGTCTTAACACTTCGACGACATATATACATATATATAGAGGTACATTTGTATATAATAATATACGTGGTATATATATAAATGAAGGTATATTATGTATAAATAGAGTCGCGAAGCGTTGTTTGAACGTTGGCTTTGTCGTCGATATTCCTTCCTATAAGTACATTGAAATATTAAACACGTCCTTATCTTAATTGCCGCTTGCAGATTATTTATGTAGTTTGGTCAGAAAGGCATTAGTTCCCGCTACATTGTCGATGGGACCGTCTTAGCGGGTGAAATATTGTTGAATACCTTGTTCTCTTCTCGCTGTTGTAACCTGCAGGGACGGGCGGTGGGCTTAGGGAAGAAGGGGTTGTTCCGATATATATTGCCGAATAACAAGAAACACCACCCTTGTCGCACCACCAGTATTTTGGCATACTGAACAGGCTTCTTGTCGAGCAATAAACATAACTTACCGCCATAGGTATAGGATAGGTAAAACTTCTTATTCGACAACGGGGCGACTTGAATTCTTGAAAGTTTATACGTCTAATAAATAGTTTGTTCAGGTTATATTAGAAAACGCGAACAATGGCCCTCCCCACAATTGCTTTTTGAACTATGCGTGTATTGTCTGTCATACATACGCGATTATAAACTCTTTATGCTCGCAATTAAGACGAACGAACTAAAGGTAAAAAGCTTTCCTAAAAAAATATTCTCTTTGTAGTTATGTTACTAACAATAGATCTGAAATAAAAAATCTAATTCTTAAAGCCTTTCGAGTTTTGTGAAAAGCGGACTTTTAATTTACTAAAAATTTAAAAATAGGGCGGTATGCATTTATTACAATTCGAGTGTTACCTCTACCCAGGTACTCACAAAATAAAACTACATAATGATATCTAGAAGTAATTTGTATACTTCCGAAGAAGGTGACGAAACAGCTGTCAAGTGAATAATTAGTATATTGAGAGTTAACATAGTGTGTTTTCATTTCATTATCTAGAAGGAAATTGGAAATATGGCGAAGGTGCTAGACATTAATCAAGTTTTACCAATTTTGAATATAGAAATAGGTCTTTTAGATAAAAACATCAGCATTTCGCAAAATAAGAAGTAAGGAAGAAGAAATTATATATATAATAATTGTTGTTTGAAAAATAAGGAATTTGAATGTTGTCTTGCGTATTGTTTTTGAGGAGTGCGTGATTAGAAATTGTTGTAATTAAACATGGGAATTTAGCAATAATAAAGTGCAAGAGAATGCAAATGATAAATCGTCGGCGTAGCAAGCAAGCTGAGCATCTAAAGAGACGATTGTGGGCGGTGGGAGGGGCAGCCAGAGTCAAGATGAGATCCTCCTCAGAGGTGGGCGTGCACCTCCCCCGCCAAAGATACGATGAAATAATAGCACTCAAGCTCACCTGCATGGGCCTCCAGCGGGGTTCCAGCATCCCCTGGCTAGTGGTTAGAGCGCAGCCTAACTCTTCGACGCCGGCTACGATGGCCACTGTCCCGGAGGGGTGAAACGTCGACGTCGCTGAAGACGTCGGCAACGTGGTTTTGCGGATCGAAAAGCTGCTGGCACGTGATATACCCGTGAACCACGTTAGACTACTGAGGCTCAGGCCGAGGATGCCTCTAGCGGCTGTCTACGTCGCGACGCCGACGCCAACGCCGACGCCGCCGCCGTCCGTTTTGCCAGTGCAGTGGCAGCATCGTCTGCTACGGCGGCGCATTTACTACGACGCGACCAGACGCTACGCGACGCCGATACAACACATGTCAACTGTCATAACACCAAAAATCCAATCATTTAACTAACGTTTCCACTAACTACACACTTTCAAATCGGAAATAACTTTTTATCTGTCTATAATAGAGGTCATGAGGACTTGTAGTCATGATTTGAAAAACATACCCATACTTTTCACCCTATTTATATGGGGGAGACTAACTATTTGATCATTAACAAATTCACTGCTTTAAGAGCACTTAGTAAGAAATAAAACACTAGAAATTTCAACAAAATTTGTTTAATGAACTTAACAATTGTTTCGCCTAACTTAGGTTTCTTCAGAAGTAATACGATTTACGTTCTAAGAGTCTGTATCATTCATTAAGTTGCTGAAATTAGTTTGTTGGAACAAATCAATTTCAAATTTGGAAAATAATAATCATCGGTCGTTTTTAACATACATATCATTATAATTACACACCACCAAAGTAGCATTTCAAATTATGTCAGGTAGCAAGTAAATTTAGTTTACTATTTTTATTATCTCAAAACGAAAAGAAAATTTCTTTATGATATGTAGATATAGCTACCCAATTTATACATTTTGTTAGAAGATTTATCTCCACTGGTTAATAAATGATTGAGCAGTGCTTGTATTATTCGGGTAGGGGGTGTAAGCGTATTATCAGGAAACAAAACGTTTTATGTTACAATTTGAAGTTATAAACCGAAACATTAAAGGGAACGACAAAGTCTAAAAATTAACGTGTATACAGGTAAATTTCTTAAGTTACTGTTTAAATTAGAATGATTGCGGGGAAATTGTACACAGGGGTACCATCCCGTCACAGCAAGACTCGCGAAGGTGGATTCCCACTAAGAACATTAACACGCGATCCCCAGTGGCGTAGTCTTAACGTCGAAATGACTTCAGGGGTAACTCTCACCCTCTGCATTCGACAAAAACAAAACATTAAATCGGAAACCTGATGGTACTCTTCCGCATGACGCTTTCGTTGATCAAGAAGCGACTAGATATTATTTAAAAAATTGGATTTGAACTTTCTTTACCCATGAATGGGGACCACAGGTGTTCCATTTGCTCCCCCACCGGCTGCACCCTTGGGGAGTCCCAAAATCTCCCTTTATAGGAAATAGCGAATAATTCTGTACCAAATGCATTTTCATTGTAATTTCGTAATTTAAACAAAACCTAGTCCAAATTGATTTCTGAGATTTCAACTTTCTCGGTGGGTGGCAGTAAATCAAAAAGGTGTTCTTGTATATTTGGTGAGGAATATTGGCTAATATTAATATATTGTATTTCTTTCTTAGCTATTATTATCAACAAAAACATTTTCTGTATGAGTAGGTATGATATTAAAGTAATTATGATTATGAAAACATAGAAGTTTGATAGTTTTATGATGCGGGAATTTGGTAAATTTGAAGAGGTTGCGCCACTGGAATGTAAATTTAATGCTACTGAAAGACCTACAGGAGACAGTTGATTTTCGAGTTTTTGGTGCATTGTATAGAAGATGTAGATACACTTAATACTTAGCCAGATGAAACTTAATTACAAATTCGAAAGTCATGAAAGGTTAATAACTCCAAGATACAACGCATTGTCTTGCTAGTTGGTTGACTCAACCCTTGACAATCGGGTCACAGATTCCTCCCTGGGGAAACTACCTGAGGGTTCACCAATAAAAGCCCCATTACTCCGTTAAACGTACAAGAATGGCATTGAAATTATTGTGCCTTTCTTGATGTAAATTTATCTGAATTGAAGCAAAGTACTGTTTCTAGAGCCTTCTTTAATTATTTCAACTTTCTTGTTTTCATTTTATTAAAGATAGTTTTGAGTGAAAACAACTATAGCTGTAGCTGTACAGATTATACCGGCTGTACAAATATCAGATAAAGGCAAAGAAATCTTTTAATTTATTTAAAAGTTATTTAATTAGGTTCTAAAATATGTGACAACGAAATGACATTCAAAATTGCTTCCCTTTTTATCCCTTGATGTCTGCTACATAAATTACAAAAGAATAACGTTAAAATCGATACTTTAATTTGAAGCTTTTGAAGTTGGAATCATTAAATAAGTCTAATTTTCATTTAAGGTCAGTGATCAGCACATCTGTCACGAAGATATTTCAGTAATTTAATTACAATTAAAACTGTCTACTTTATCTAAAATTTAGAAAATGAACTTTTTATTAATATTTTCCATCAACGAAGAGTGACAGCGTGATAATTCAAAACTAATTTGGTAACAGAGCCCGACTTTACAGATTATGAATCAATGGGGTACCTTCCTATCTTTCCTGTCCCCCTATCCCCAAAAGGGATCGCCTATATAAATAATACTTGTTTAAAGATAAATTTTAAACTCAATTAATATTTAAAGAATGAATTAAATATTGAATAATAACGAAATAAAATTTCCAATAAAAACAATTATTCTCTTAACATTATGAATCCCAATTTTCATATAGTAAAGGTTGCAACAATTTATCAATTAATATTTAAGTTTAACATTTTCAATGAAAAACTATTCGAGGTTTCCTTATTTTTATATCCATTTAAAGGTATATATATTTTTTCTTAGTGATTAAGTTCAGATCAGGGTATGTAATGTACTGGAATCTCATCTTTCTCTCCCTAACCACACCACCCACCCATTCCCACGATTTCTGCAAGGAGGCTGAAGAGGGCCTTACGCCCTACCCTCCGGCTTTGTACTACAGTGTAGGTCGGAGGGACTGCCCGCCCACCAGCACGAGTAGCTTTTGGGAATGAAACACAAAATAGAATTATGTAATGTTAACCTCTTGAGGTTACTCTAATTAAGCTAATTATAACATAAAAGTTCTTAGTGATCAGATCAGGATTCTGTCGAAATTGTCAGACGTGGTTAGTGATTTCGAATACCTTCGGTTCTTATCAATATAGCATAGAAAACTTCGACAACCTATCAGCTGCTATTGAACGTAGCGTTCAACGAATAAGTACAAACAGCGTAGAAATTGGCTAGTTATTGTGGGATTCAATAACGTTTAACAAGTATATCGGCTTGTCAAACTTAAATTTGTACAATTTCTACAGATGGTGTCTACTGATTATTATTAGTATTTACTTATCAAATTTGTACATACGTATTGACGATAACATAAAAGAAGTAGTTGGCAAGTCGGTATTAACGATGTCGAGATTAAAACGGTTTGGTCTTCTTTTTTTTTGTTCGTACTGACGCCTATGAAAAGTTATGCATTAGTACGAAGTTGCATATTCAGCAGACGCTGAAGAAAATACGTATAAATTTCCTTCGTGCTCTAGTTGGGTTCTGGGGGCAAAGCTCGGCCAATTGCCAGTCTTCGTCGGGTTGCTGCATTTGTATTCAAGCGCTATGCCATACCTCAGCCACCTCGTGAAATAAATTTGCAATAATCTGCATCCCATCTTAGCGAGTGTGCCGGCGCTATCTCAAATAGAATATTACTAATGTAATTTTTCCTTTGTTTTCCTTTTTGTTTTTATTTTATTTTATTACTTTTTTTTAGCGTCTTTTCTAATCGTATTATCCCCTCACAAAATTATTAATACTCAAATTACCGTGTCGTTTTTATTAAACAAAGAAATAAACGTAAAAGGAAGTTGATTTAATATCGTATTTAAGGCACTATGTCGTCATCTATTGAATGACTGATATACGATATTAAATGAACATTCTTTTAAGGAACTGCTTTGGTTCGGTCAGTACAGAAACGTGATTATAATATGGACCGAGCGTAAGCAATATTCTCTGTACTAGAAAATAATGTACTTTGGGTATGCAACCAATAATGCACATTCGGGGACACATTTAAGATTTCCATGCACTAAACGGAAATTTACGGACTTTAAAAATTGAAAATCATTTACAATAGCATTTAACATACAAACCAAATATATTGAAAACATAATTAAACTTCTTTAAAAAAAGAATAATACTGTAGTTTACAATAATATATGTGCTATAAGTGAAAATAAAATTAATTAGTAACGCAAGTAGATTTCTCGTTGTGTGAATGATTGGTCTATCAAGTTGATAAAAAAGAAGTGATGACTGTGATTAAAATGATGTATATTAACGGTACTACTACTACTATTTACATGTATTTTACAAAGTTTGATTTTATGGTTTAAATAATAGTTGGTAATATTGAATTTGATAAAATATGTTTCGTAAGTTTTTGTTAGTAAAAAAATCTAAGGTATGTGAAGTCGTTCATTATGTGTACTCTGTTGGGAAAGTTAGAAAAATAGTATGTTAATCATGAGAAGAAAAGGAGTATGTATCTTAGAACAAAATTAAATTAACTATCTTAATATTACTCATTCAATTACTTGCTTACTTTTGCTCCTGTGACAAATTACTTCGTTTGTTACGTCGAGGTACTACTTTTTTAATTAAATGCTGAGGAAAATCAAAAACGCTAGGTGCAGCATTTTGCTTTAATTTTCTTTTTCCCACGGATATTGAAAAGTAATTGTCTTTAAAATGTTTGTTGCAAACAACAAAGAACTGAATATTTTGACGGTGTAAAACCTTCATGCCTTATTGCGTTCAACTATTTTTTCTTTAATTCAGGATCCTTAAGGAACCTTTGAAGAAATTACAAATGTATCATTGTGTCTTATGTTTAAATTGTACTTACACATGAAGTGAAATGGAAAAACCTTTAGAACTCTTTTCACGGTAACCGTATGCACAACAATATGTAACCATATTGTTCTGATATTAAACTAGTTTTATATTACTTTTACAAAAAATAGTTCATAAAAGTGTTCACAAAATCCTTTGTACAAGAAAAATAGTGTCGCACAACATTTATTTGAAATAACTACACTTAACACTTCAACTACCTCAAACTTTCTGAGTGATGTTACAAACGTTCTTAATAATTCTCGCGTTTCTGTCCCATAAGTCGCAAAATGTGTTGCCTACTCAAATGGTATCACTTTATAAACGCAAGGCGCAGTCTAGTTATAATCACGTCTCTGGGTCAGTAATTTATCGATGGCATCTATCTATGGTATGCTGATAAGATCTAATAAGTTCGAAGATCGAAATCGAGATCAACATCTGGTAATTTCGATAAATTTTTTACCAAGAACTAAATGTTCTTTATTAAAGAAATAAACGCTTAATATCAAGATAAAACGTCAGTGATCGTAGTTAATTTTCTTTCTTTCGTGGTAGGTATATCACGCACAATTTAAACTGTACCTGAGGGGAGGATGATGCACAAAGTATCATCATTCCCCGTGCGACTGTTTTATCTCCTTTCGTTCTATATTTTTCACTATACCACTCAGATAACCAGCGAAGCTTATAAAGCTGGCAAAAAGCATAGCGGCTGCTCCTTATTCTGGATTTAATGAGTTTAATGTCATTATCCTGCAATGATTTTCGCTGTTCGGGTCTCATCCATCGGCACCATTTAACCATTGAGAGCCGCTGAGGTGGAAAGGAACCTAGGCAGATGAAGAAATCCAATCAGAAAAGTGCATCTTTTTTCAGTGACGCGCTCGAAAGGAAAGGTCCTTTGATACCGATTATCCTTGTAAGAATCATTCACTAGTAAGCGACACCGTCCGTATCTTTGATTGACTGAATCCTTTTGATAAACTATATTGGTCTTATCGTTAGCTACCTTTCTCTCTCGAAACTCATTTTAATTCCTTTTAAAAGAAGAAACATCGATAATTTATTAATAAATATGATTGTATAGGTATAAGTTGAAACCTAACCAGACTAGACCTAATTAAATTCTTTGACAAATCAAACAATTCAACAAAAATTTTTATTGTTCACTCGACAATTGTTTCAAGAGTATATTGGCAATACTAAAGTTAAATTATAACAAGATTCTATTTAAATACCTATTCTAAAAGCGAAAACCTGTCATAATAATAAGTTAAAATACAATATTTACAGAAAGCCAACAACAACTGACACCATTATTCCGGCTTGCTCTAATCAATCATTCAGAATCAAATTATCAACATTTCATAGGCTATTACATAGATTAATCAACATTTCTCTAGATGAACCAAACTATCAAACAGAATTAAATATTATAAAATATATAGCAATAAAAAACGGTTACAATTATACTTTAGTTACTAATCTTTTTAATAAAAAACTCAGAAATAAACTATTACAATATTTATTCAGTGATTGTTCCTCTAATAATAAAAATAATGGCAGTTTTTGTTCTATTAATTATATACAACAATCTAGTTCTAAAATAGTAAAAAGACTTAGTAAATTCAATATTAATGCAATAGAGATCAATAAAAACAATTTAGGAACTTTTCTAATAAATAACAGACGTAAATTAAGCAACGGCCAAAAAAATGGCGTTTACCAAATAAATTGCAACGATTGTAATGCTATCTACTTAGGCCAAACTGGTCGTTCTTTAGACACCCGTTTAAAAGAACATATAAATAACATAAAGAAAAATACCTGTAATACAGGTCTCTCAGAACATTGTTTTAATAATAGCCATAATATAAATGTCAATATTAAGTTAATACACACTCAACATAAGGGCAAGAAATTAAATTTATTGGAATTTCTTGAAATTAAGAATGCCCAGAAACTAAACAAAAACATCGTTAATAATCAAACAGAATTGTTTGTTTGTTCTTATTAAACTTGTAATAATTATGGAAAATTTTATGTGTGTACGTTAATTTAAATAGAATCTCGTTATAATGTAACTTCAGTATTGCCAATATACTCTTGAAAAAACTGTCGAGTGAATAATAAAAAATCTTGTTAAACATGTTTCATCACAACACCACCATAGTTAGTTTTAATACTAATTAAATTCATTATTATTACGACAAAATTTGCACATTTTTTATCTTATTTATTTTATTTCGCGATTACGGACAGTAGCGCGTCTCGATAAGAAAAAATTAAATGGTCGACTCTTATAGTTCAATTAGCTATCAATACCTAGGGTCAGTTGGTCACCCGGTATACCTAATTCATTACTGTCGCTAACGCCTGTCGAAATTGGCACAGGTCGTTAGTTGGTTGGTTATAATTTTATAAAAAAACACCTTGCAAACGGGAATCGAACAGTTACAAGTACAGTGAGTACACTCAAAATGTTGTCTATTTATAGATATAGTACTCGCTTTTTTAGAGTCCAATTCATTAGAGTAAAAGGTAGCAATTTCCTGTTCACGCGCAATTCATCGGTCACTTATAATCCCTTTAAAATCAATTGGGAGCAAACTGACCTCGGCGAACTATCGACATACATCCAAAAAGTTGTGCATTCTAACAGGAAATCAGAAGGAATACAATTATTAGATTAGTACCTCATTTTTATAACGAATAAGGGCAATAACAATTTTTCAATATGATATATCCACCATTCGTACCTCAAAATGATAAAATAGAACCTTTATGGATCACTTTGTAGTAGGTCATTAGGTCATCGAAACCTATCATCATCATCATTAGTCCGAAATCTGGTTCTTTTACTAGCCCTTCGTGTCTCAGAAGGTGTGCTACCATCCTGTCTATTTTTTTTTGCTTATTGATTTTTATAACACCCCCTGTTCTTCTGCTCTTTCCAATACCTCTTCGTTTTTAACTTTTTCTGTCCACTGTATTTTCATCATCCGCCTATAACACCACATCTGATACGCTGAAACTTGAATTGCGTCGCGTTTCGCACCAGGAACACATTGTTAACAATCTTTTTCGATTTTCCAAATTAACCGTTCGCGGGATTTCTATTTGTTTAAAGCGATTCGATCTGCACCATTCTTTGTTTTTAAGTCTTTATCGCTTTTTCCGTCCTGACTAATCCCGACTTCGAAAATCAGCGACTTCTAGTTTTCCGTCTCCAATTTTAATATTAGCACGAACCCTACATTCACATCCCTTGAATAACAATATTTTTGTTTTATTTTTAGTTATCGAAACCAATAGGACCTTTTTTTAATGGACCTAGAATCACAAAGGTGAACACATTAGCACAAGTGGAAAAAAAAGTCCGAAAATCATTAATTACTAATTCATATAAATACTACTCCGAGGGCTAATATCCCTACCGGTTGTGGGATTTGACTTTTGGTTCGTAGTGTCTACTTGGTGGGATGCGTTCTAAATGTGGGATCTGCGATCCTTAATATTTAGACAAACAAGAATTTTAATGCCCTCTTTTTTGGATAAATTTCTATTTCTGTGTCGAATATTATTACTTCGTAAAAACATATTTTCTTACAATGTGATGTTATCCCATTCTATCTTCAATAATCACAAATAACGTATATCATATTCAAAAAATAAGGCATTAAAATCCTTTTCCGTCTAAATTTTAAGGATCACAGATTCCACATTTCGAACGCGTCCTACACAGTAGGCACAGCGTACCGTTAGGCTTATCCCACGACCGGTATCGATCTATCTGGTTATATCTTCGTCTAAGAATCCATAGGAAACAGCAGTGTAATTCAATGCCGGTATGGGTATTAGTCCTCGGAGTAGTTGTTTCTGTTTCATATTCCATATTTCTACTTATAAATAACGTATAGTTCAAATTTAACAGATACAATACTATATAAGCTTTATGATACGAAAATAATAATTGTGTTGATTTGGAGGAGTAAAACGTCTGGAGGTTATTGAAGTAACTTTTAAGACTAGTAGTAGATACATATTCCGCTGTGATTGTATTTCAGAAAAAAAAAATTGCTCCCAACCAAGAATAAAATAACAAGAGTATGTTGAAAGATATTAACAAATAGTGTTGATCATACTCAAGTAATAATAATTTCAGTTTAAAATTAATTGTCTGCTAATTCATCAAGTAGAAAATAAAATGATTTTAACAGTTAAATATAAACTTTTTAAAGTAGAAGTTTCTAGTCGTTGAAACATATCCATAATTTTTAATAACAAACACAAACTTCAAGAAATTATTTATTGCACCTGATGATGCCACTGTGTGGTGAAACATTATTATAGTGTTTTCAATAATAAATAATTTCTTGAAATTTGTGGTTGTTATTAAAGTAAAATAGATATAGGCGCCATTATGTCACCATAATGTGTCACTCGTTTTAAATTTAAAACTATAAATAGCTAAGTTTTCACTTTTCTGCAATGTTGCAGATATAAGAAAAAAAAAGGTGCTTTTTTCGTGATATATATACATATGTTTTCGACGTAATCAGAGACGAAATAGCGTACGTTGCGAGTTAGTAGCATTCTTTCAATTTAATTAACTCCTTTTTGTTTTGAATTGTACACGTCCCTGATTTCTGTCCGTTTAACGAGGATGAGGAATTTCGATTTTCGCCCACATCTGGTCCAGTATTGATGTTTGCACTCCAGAATTTTAAACAAACACACCATTCGTAAAAATAATTTCCCTCTAAAGATTTTCGGACCGTTCCCTTCCGTCTACTTCGTGTTTATTAAAACCGGAAACCGTTCGAATAATACGGTGTTATGAATTTAGTGCATAGACAGATCTTGTGTGAATAGAATTTTTATTTACATTTTTCCAGGATGCTTGAAAATAATAATAATAATAATAATAAAGAAATTTTAATGAAAACGTTTCGATTGTGGTGTGTTTTTATTCTTCTTATTTCCGAAGGCCTTTGGTGCGGCGGTGGTAACTAAGAAAGAAAGAAATAAAGAACTAAGGAAGGTAGCGGAGTGTAAAGGGAAATGGTAGAAGGAGGGGGTGTGAGATCACAGTTTCGTAGACGGCAGTTCGGCTTGTTTACAGCTTGCCAGGGGCGGCCGAGCTACCACAAGCTATTGTCTACTCGTGAGGGGCGATCCAAGCTTTATCAAAAACTCCAAACACTCTGCTGACGTCTGCACACTACGTATACTAATTTTATTGACGATGAAAGGCGACGCGCATTAACGACAAAATCGAAATGAAGGGTCTTTCTCTCATCTTCTTTCTTCTTCTAGTTGCAAACATCGCAACAATTCCTCATACTAATCGTTAGTCTTATTTTTAAACATGCAGCATCCAGTAAACGACCTAAGATTCGGTTGTTTGTGTTGAAGTTCGCCGATACGTGAAAACTACAAATATAATGTCTACGCATCATATCTGAAGGGATGGATTGTGCGATCTGTTATAATTCCTTTGGTTGGCGAAAGTTCTTTGACGGCCAGTACCCGCATTGCCTTCAGGCTTTCAACAGATGACACCGTAGTCAACGTGAACTAGAGCTAACGTTAAAACATGTCAAGATATGCAGTTCTTTGTACAAAGTCTCTTTGAGGATCTCTGATCATTTGCAGGGACCTTGTTTCATTTACCATGTTTTATTGTTACTACACAAAGAACCATCGCCGTAGTCGTCGCTCGTCCGCACCCTATGTCCCCTTTTCAAACTCCCCTAACACCACAAGGTGATCGAAACATTTTAATCCTTCCGAGTCGAAATAAAAGCTGAGAAAATTAAAAATTAAGCTGAGATGGTCATGAGTGTGAATAATTCGAATAAATCTGAAGGTTTTCAGACGCATACGTAGGCTATATATCTACCTCCAGCTGCCCATGTGAGAAGCATGTATTTCCCTATTTAGTTTGTTTCAACAAATGTAAACAGAATGAAACCATAATACATTACTGAACTAATGGAGATTTATTTCATTTAAGGGATGTGCACGATAACTCATCAAAGCTTCATAATATTAAAGAAACATTCATGTTTATATAGATATGTTATATAGGTAGGTAGATTTAAATACTTAGGACTAGTTCAAAGTAGAGAACAATCAGTTTTTATCAATTAAATAAATTGCATCAAAACAAATGATTCAGTGATGTTTTTTTTTAATTTTATTGTAGTAGCTATAAAGTGTTGGTGAAAGAATTTTAGATAGGTAAGGAATAAGGAGTGTTATTTTCAATTATGCAAAGTAACATGTATCGATTTTATATTTATCATTGGTAAAAGTTTCGAATTATCATTTTCAACTTCACAGGCGACGGTTTTCTTCGGTTTTGTCTGTTTTGTATTGGGAAAGTTGGATGAATACCCCATAAAACAGTCATAAGAAAGCCGAAAAGCAATCAGAAAAGTCCAAGGAGAAAACAAGCGGTGCTCGTTAAACCAATGACCCTATTGATGACTCTGTAGCTTAAGGCCTTTGGGGGTCGATAGCAAAAACTCATCAGCCTGCCAAAGAATGGGTATGGGCTGCCTGTGCGTAATTATTATATTTATAATACGGCTTAATCGACTGTAGAGACGTCCCTTTAAGTCGCTATCGAATGACATTGTCAAAGCCAATCTCGTCTGATTAGCTTCGGCTTATTGGAATATGAATAAAAATACTTGCAAACGAACCACAAGCCTCTAAAATTTTAAGGGACAGCAGACAAAGAACAGGTGCCCTTCTATAGACTTTACCCCTAAATACATTAGATACCTGCTGACAAACAGACAAACATAATCACCAATAATTAAAATAACTGCAAATTAATAATTAGGTACTAATACAACCCTAGATATAAATAATGAAGAAAACAGATTCCGTTTTTATCTTAACGTATTTTTGTATAACCCTTTCAGGCGTTGCTTATTTCCCGATTGTTGTATTTTAAGAACTGGACAAAGTTTCATATTGTGCTTTCTTTTCATAATTTTTTTGATACTTTTTGATAATTTTTGCTCTATGATTTTGCTGAAAAGTTGGTTCTAGACTAATTTGGGGTTGTAGAATTTAAATATGATAAAAAAGATGGGTAGTTTATGTCGGAAGCGAAATATTTGACTTGGGTAACGGTTTTTTTGCGCCTTTTGTGTTTATTTTCTGAATGTCGTAATTTGAGAACTGGACAATATTACGTATTAAGCTTTTTAACAGTTATGCACTGATACATGATGAAGGCTTACTCCAAACCGCAAAGCTGTATTTTGTAGTGGTTCAAAAAAATATTCATAACTCTAACTCGTCTAAAATACAGCTTGGCGGTATGGAGTGTGGTAAGTTTTCGCTAGATGTCAGTCTATAACTCCTAAACAGCGCATTATGGACCATTAATCAGTTCTTAAAAAACGGCATTCAAAAATGCTCAAAAAACCATTGCCAATTTTGTGAATGGAAGACAAAATTATTTTAAAGATATTATCATCTACATACTCTTTGTAACGTAAAATATTGGGACAGCCAGAGTCCTTCGTTTATGAAAAAACTTAAACTATAATATGTATCTTATGTTTAGATATAAATCTCATTTTATTATACCATTTTATATAAATACATTATTATTATTTTTAATTACATAACGTTTTTGAAAACATTATCAGTTCCATATTAGGAATTCCTAGCTAGTTACACTCACTTGATGGAAATTCATTTCAATATTTAGGTAAAACAATAAAAACACAAAATTTCCACAAAATTGGTATATTTCAAAACGCTACAATTGTTTCATCTAACTTAGGCTTCTTCAGAAGTAATGATAATAAGTGTAATAGTAGTCGTTGCCCAGACTTCGAGATAAGGTTGTATTATATTCACGTTGTCAACGCAGCACTACCACAGAGGATGTCAGCCGCAGTAGCTGACGAAACTTTTGGACTTAATAGTTCACTTAGACCACGGCCCTACAGCCCAAATTGTTATTCTACTATTATTTTAATAATTGGAGTAATGAAAATCACTTTTAAATGTTTCAAAATTTATTATAAACCCTACAATATTGTTTCGACATAACAATGTAATTTTCGAGAGTAACAGAATTACTAAATTTTACGTCGTACTTATCATCTGTACCTATATAAATTTTTACAATCAATAACAGGTATTTGTATGAGTGTAATTGTAGAAAGTCCAGGTAAATAATTATTGTAGTTAGGAAATACCAGATTACCCTGCTTCTTGTTTAGCATTTAATAAAGACTTATTGGCTAAATTAAGTTGGTTATTAGTTATATTTATCGGTTTATCATCACCCCGAAATTATTTTCCTTGAGTGTAATTTGAGTACTCACTAGGATAAAAATCGTGTTGCAGTGTAATACTTTGTTTAAAGATACAATAGAATCAAACTTGGATTTTATTAAAACTGATCTTTATAAATACACTACAAGGACAAAAGTATAAGATTGTGCCATTTTTTTTTATAACACTGCAAATTTTGATTTTACGGCGTGCCATTTTAATTTTCTCTAATTAAAAGCGACTAAAATTAAATTTAACTGCATAACAATAAGAGAACGTCTCGGTGCGATACGGTTGCCGCCAGGGCGGATATGACGATCTTATTCCCCGCTAGCTTGACACAGTCCATAATTTGTCGTGTGACCAAGTAAGCGGCCCGAAAAGCGGAAGAAATCTTCTTTATAAGCTTATAAATGAGGTAATATCCTTTACATTTTGGTTGGATGTATTCATCTCCCGACAATAATTAAAAAACAACGCTCATTTCTCTTCTCACAGCTTTCGTTCCGTCTTACCCTCGCAGATTACCGGTTTCGTCTTCCTTTACCATTTGTTTTTCTCTCTAATGAACACAAAAGAAAACCCTTTACCTTACTTAACAAACATACATACATAACAGGCGGGCTGAAAAGTTCGTAGGCTAGCATAGAAAAAATTTTTCTTTTTGATAGAATTTGATTTTATTATTAGATATAGTTCCCTTCGAGGGCGATACAACGATTATAGCGGTCAAACAATTATTCGATACCATTTTTATAATACAATTTGTCTTTAGTCTCAAAATAGGCTTCAGTTTCGGCGATTACGATTACCTCTTCATCGGCGCGAAATTTCTGTCCAGCGAGCATCCTCTTGAGGTCTGAGAACAGAAGAAAGTCGCTGGGAGCCAGATCTGGAGAGTACGGTGGATGCGGAAGCAATTCAAAGCCCAATTCAGGGAATTTTGCAATCGATTTCGTTGATTTGTGACACGATGCATTGGGTTGATGAAACAGCACTTTCTTTTTCTTCAAATGAGGCCGCTTTTCCGCGATTTCGTCTTTTAAACGCTCCAATAACGCTACGTAATAGTCGCTATTTGTGGTTTTCCCCTTTTTAAGATAGTCAATGAATATTACACCACGAGTATCCCAGAATACTAATGCCATAACCTTGCCAGCCGACTTTTGCGTCTTTCCACACTTTGGTGTCGGTTCATCACGTGCAGTCCACTCGGCTGACTGATATCTTTAGGGTCACAGCTATCTCAATCAATTACACTTTACGGTTATCAAAAATTATTTTGTGGACTTTTTTGATGTTTTCGTCGGTAACAGCCAACAGCCTCTTTGGGGGCGTCCACTGCGTGCATCGTCCTCGGTGCTCATTTTGCCTCGTTTATATTTAGCAAACCACTTTTCTACGGTTGATTTTCCTGGTGCAAAGTCCGATAATGATTATCAAGCCAAGCCTTGGTTTCAACGGAATTTTTTTTTTCGCCAAAAAGCAATACTTTATTAACACACGAGATTCCTTTTTATCCATTTTTTCAAAGTAACAAAAGTTCTTTCACTAAAAATGCCATAACTCAGATACTAATCGTGCAACAGCTGTCAAATTTATAGACGCGTCTTTTGAAGGTTAGGGCTAACTGAAAATCATATGGATTTGATACTAGTATCGCCATCTATGGGTCAGCCTACGAACTTTTCAGCCCGCCTGATATATACAAATTTAATAAATTAGTTTTTATCTATAATATAATTAACATAAATTAAAATAAAGTGTGTTATTAACTCCTTAAAAACTTGTTGAGTAATTCTTGAATAGTTTCACAAAGCTCGTCTTATTTCGTACCTTTCTCTGATTATTAGGTTGAAACATAGCTTAAATCCACTAAGGAATGACATTTTAAGTTGTATAAATGGCACAGTAAAATCCAATTAGTATATATGGAGTGATACGACAACATACAGACTTACAAACCCACGCCCTTTACTTTAAATTTATTATTTAGGATTATATTTAATTCGTTGTCTATAGGTATTACTGCGTAGAATTAGTTTTATTCATTTTTAAATATTTAAATATACCCTTAAAAGATATAAGTAGTACAACTTCGTTTATAACGACTTTAATCACTAAAGTAAAAGCACACACAAGATATTCTTTTATACTATTTTATTAGGACGACTCTAACAATTGTTTCGACTGTTTAGGTCATCATCTGAGAGTTGTAAAGAAACTAACTTAAGATTAAACAGTAAGGTCTATTTATGCTACCCCTCCTAATTAGCTAATGTCTGTGATATATTTGAATATAGGACTATGTAGCCCTTTTGTTAAATCATTTGTAATATTTATTTTTTTTTGATAACACCGAATTTTAAGCTTTTCCAAATAGTTTAATTTATAACCTTTATTTTCTAAGTGAATAACCGATAATTTATAATTATTAATAGAGTGTTTCAGTGTAATACAATGTTGTGACAGACCAGTGGATAATTTGTTGTCTAAAATTGATTTTTTTATGTTCTTTTAGTCTTGTTTCAAAGTTACAGCCAGTTTGTCCTATATAAATCGCATCACAGTCATCGCAAGTAATTTTGTATACACCGGATTTCTTTAATTTGTCTTATTTTTAATTAGCAATATTTTTAAAGTGTTTCTATTGCTACTTAGTGTATCAATTTTAACATTTCTTAACTTATTACATATTTTTGAACAAATATCTTAATAGAATGGAATGGGAAACCACTTTTCTTTTGTGTGGTGATAAGACTGGTAAAATTGGTTAAGAGTCCTCTTTTTCTGTTTTTTGTACAATAATTTATCTATTAGTATTGAACTATAGCCATGGTTTTTATTGCATTCAATTCTTTATTAAAGTTTTGAAGATTTAAGGGATAATTAATTAATCTATGCAGAAGAATATGGAAAGTAGATAACTTAATATTAGACTCTTGATTAGAATAATAAGGTATTACAGCATCCGAAAAAGTATTTTTCCTGAAAATATTTTAATCCCATTTTGAAATAACAACTCGTTTTTCACAAACCTTAATTTTGATTTTACATGTAAAATATTTTTTTACAAAACTATGACATTGTTACGAAAGTTTAAAAGTTTAAACAAGAATGGGATAATACATTCCAAGACGGTCTCTTTACATTTACACGAGTGGAAAGTAAAGGAGAGCCTTACAACCAAAACCACTTATCCACTTGATGACAGTTAGCCCTAGCTTTGACCACGACTGATTGTTAATAAGTTGTTTAACCCTACTTTGACCCTCAGACGATTTTCCTCATTTACACATAAGCACCTGTATATATATATATTTTATAAAGTAAAAGCCAAACAATTTTAATAGGTATATAAACATTTTTTTAAATAAACCCGTAAAGGAATAGAAAGTGTTTTATTGTTTCAATTTTTATTTTATAAAAAGACATTAACTATCCAAACAATCGTAGAGTGAAAAGTACTATTCAGACACGTTAACTTTGGCTGTTGTGGTTTATAATTATTTTAAAAATGACTATAATCAATTATTTTATAAATGCATGACAGTAAAGAATTTAAAATTGAAATGAAGTAAATGGCACTTTTAAATTCGTTTCTTTGATTACGTTACATTCTAAGACAGCAATAATTTTTGTCAAGCCGCTTCTTCCGGCGCGTTTTCAGGCGTGAAATGAAATTCTCAAATTATTTTGATGTATTTCGTAGCTTATTGCGTCTTTTTTACAGTAACATCGTTTGCATTTTGTCATTCGCGCCCCCTCCTGACTGATTTATACTCTACTGACGCTCGATGTTGGTCTTGCTATATATTTACGGGTTATCAGTCTTTTTGTTTCTCGTAACTTTTATTCCATTAGAGACAGATGATAATTGCATGATAATTTATCGGTTTCACTTATCAACTTTTCACCTATTCTATCTTTATATACTTTATCTGTATCAGTAGATGCTTTTTATATTTTCCAAAAAGTCAAAAAAGTGTAGTTCAAGGTGCTGGATCAACCGTTTCGTCCTTGGTCATATGCCATCACATTATGATCATATCATGATACCTTCTTCCGAAGATGACCTTGTAGGTTGAAACGAATTTGACAAGATTCAATATAGGTAAATAAAATTTTAGTGAAAGTTAATTTTTCAATGCTGTTTTGTGCTCTGTAGTAATCTTTTGCATGAATATTTTTAAAGTTGTTTTATGAGTTAGTCAATAAAAATCGAGAGGGGTAAATCTGAGGCTAAAAATTTCCTTCGAAAAAGGTACTTGGGATAGTAATGATACAAAATGAAACAGTAATTTCCCGTTAATTCAACAGACACCGGGAACGTCGAAAGGGGTAGTAAGACGTACCGTAGCATAGTTATTACACTAAACAAGGAATATCGGTAGCAAATGCTTAAGGACAAAACAGCTTACACCTGTTACAAACGCGATGATGACAATTTTCCAAGTAAAATTAGTTTAGTGATTACGAAGACATCTGTCATTGCATTGGGGGTCCTCCTCAAATACATTCGTTGTATTATACAGGGTCATTCAAACTGAGTGGAACATTAGACGTTTTAGGGAAACTATGCATGTTACAGATTTGAAAACCAACCCAAACTATAAAAAATCATAACTTCCATAAAAAATGACTTAGAATGTTGAAATTATTACTAGTTATACTCAAGTCATAAGGCTAATGTTAACATCATGCCAAAAATAAGCTTTATAATTTGTACAGGGCGTTCAGAAAAAAAATCCGAAGTTTAAAAATTTCAAACACGAATAACTTCATTTTTTCAAACGGTACCTAGCATATTTTATTTTGTCATTAATTTATTGGAAAAAAGATTGCACCGCAACCCAAACTGTAAGAAATCATAACATCCATAAAAAATGACTTAGAATGTTGAAATTATTACTAGTTATACTCAAGTCATAAGGCTAATGTTAACATCATGTCAAAACTAAGCTTTATAATTTATACAGGGCGTTCAGAAAAAAAATCGAAGTTTAAAAATTTCAAACACGAATAACTTCATTTTTTCAAACGGTACCTAGCATATTTTATTTTATCATTCGATTCCTTTTTTTATCCTCTTTAAGTTTAACGAGCGGTAAGTTTTTGTGTGATGAACAGGGGTGGGTCTCTTTTGATTTTATTTTATTTAGTCACCACAATCCCTGTTTTTCTATGTTATTTTACAACAGAATAATAAAATTTTACTACCCAAAAACATCGCTATATATCTTTGGGTGATTCTATTCAATTTGAACGTAATTTTATCTCATTTCAAAACAGGCAAGTAGATTTATTGGTTCCCATACATATACACAAAAATCATAATACAGTGTTTACGAAACAGAAATTGTCAGGAATGGTGTACGAGTATTTACTAGTACCTATAAATGGGCAATTCATTAATTTATTGTATTTGTGATTTTTTTTAATTGAAAAATCTCTTTTAAGTTTCAAAAATGTCGGTTAAGTACACGTTGCAATATACATGATTAGATATTTGATTAAAAAAAAGAGAGCATTATGTCTCAACAGTACCAATAACTAATATGTATAATGTAGAAATAAAACGACGTTTAATTTTGCACTATCACCAATTTTATTTACACCCCGGACCGGTTTCGGCTTACAAAGTCATTATCAACGGGTAAAGCTAATGTTAAATTACATTGTATTTATACTTAAAATTAGGTAACTACTTACAGCTATAGTGGGGATGGTTTTTGTTCTTTCAGGATTGTACATTTAAATAGTGGTATGTATTTTAAGTCTATTTGATCATTTAATAAGTTGACATTTTTAAATTTATTATAGTTAAATATTTCTAAGGACTCAAATACGTTCAGTTTTTTACTTTTATTTATATAATGGATCGGTGTTAATGTATTATCAAATTCATGATTGCAATTATTAATGTGTTCAGCAAATGTTGATGTATCATTTTTTAATCTAATTTAAAATTTTTAAATGTAAAATCCCAAAAGAACAAAAACCATCCCCACTATAGCTGTAAGTAGTTTCCTAATTTTAAGTATAAATACAATGTAATTTAGCATTAGCTTGATAATGATTTTGTAAGTCGAAACTGGTCCGGGGTGTAAATAAAATTGGTGATAGTGCAAAATTAAACGTTGTTTTATTTCTACATTAATATGGAATGTCACAAAGTAAAAACCAAATCTATAGATGTATAATATATATTGAAGGGGACTGTTTATTTAAAAATATCAAATAATGATCTGGTATTTATCTGGTTCAGTTAGTGATATTGTTTTCTGGAATCGTTATGTTGTATATACCGTTGCGTTAGCGTGGTAAAGGAAAGGGGTAAATTTAAACTCGAACGCGATTTCCCAACAAATCCCAGCGACGACAGCGGCGCGGACCCTGTGGCTTTAATAGATTTAATTACACTGTGTTAATTAGAATAGCTGTTTGGAGGCAATTGAACGCGCCCACCCAAACATGAGACGAGATGCCGCCAGTTTACCCTTAAAGACATATTCTGGACAATTATATGCAGCCCATATAATCTAAATACAACAAGAATATCGATTCCAAAATCATACATTTATAAATATACATATAAATATGGACTTCACAGAAACAAGTACTCCAAGAACTAATATCTCTACCGGCATTGAATTACACTGTTAATTCCGATGGATTCTTAGACGAAGATATAACATATTGAAAAAAAGTCTAAATTTTAAGGATCACAGATCCCACATGAGACCCGATAGGTGGTCGAAACCGGTCGTGGGATATGGCTTTCGGTACGCTGTGTCTACTGTGTAGGACGCGTTCGAAACATTGGATCTATGATCCTTAAAATTTAGACGAAAAAGGATTTTAATGCCTTCCTTTTTTCAATATGTCATACATTTTTCCCAAAAAGAAAACAACTAAACAAAGGAGAACTGCAGCTACTATAGAAAATGTTACCAGATGGGTACCCACAACTAATTATAAGTAGATCCTCTAATGTAAATCAGATCGAAAATTTTCCTACAATAAGAAAATTGATTCTAAAGGAATAAGTTTTTCCTTAAAGAAAAAAGTAGCACTACTTGCTGGAAACGGAAAAAGATGGAAAGTGTTCGTTATCTAGACATGTAATGACATATGGAAAGAAAGCGGTGTAACGGATTGTGATAAAGATTGGATAAAAACACATTGAATTTATTTAAAGATTTATGAGAAGTGTATAGGAAAGGGTAGTGCTCTTAAATTTCACCCGATGACTATGACTTGTCGTAGATCGCAGAGGCAAGGGTATCACGATTAGCAATGCATGATAAATCACCGAGCATTTGAATGTCGTGTTGTAAATAAATGCTTGGGCACAATTTAGGGAGTGCTAATAGCATTTACATAGGCTAAACAGGGCATACCGTTAATCTTGGAAGCTCTTATTTCTTGGCAAATCCTTCATGCTATTAAATACATTCTCCTCCCATTGATTTCAACTCAATACATATTCTTCACCGACACATTAGAACTCCACCAAAAAAAAAAAAGATCTATCTAAAAAATTAAAAAGTATCTAAAAACTTCTTAGTTAGGCAATCGTTATTAAACTTATTGAATAATTATTATTAAAATCTTTCAAATGCATTGGCTTCTCAATTGTATTCGAGACAATTGAGGATCAGTACAGCACCAATTGTCTAGAAACTCCCACTACGTTTAAATTCCCCTATTTCCGATAGATTCATGCCGAATAGGGACTAGGGTTGCTGGGACGTGAACAAGGTTCGAAGACGTGTTTATTCGGACTCTATTAGGTAAATGAAGATTTGGGAAGAAATGCAAGCCGCCTCTCGCTTGTATATGTCGGGGCCCTTGTTATATATGGACCACTGCGACAGAGTCCTAATGCCTTTTCTAAAATTATACCGTACCATGATTCCTGAATAACCGGCAATTATCAATCATTAAAATAAAAATACGTCATTTTTTTTGACCAGTTTTAAATTAAATTTAAAAATATCTGCTACTAGAACAAGTTTATTAGATCATATTGCACATATATTACACTTCGGTAAATATCGGTAGTGCGTTTAATATATAAATAAACATTTGAAAATTTATATTTAATTTATATATATATCAAAGCACTTGTGTGGAGAGACCTCTTCTGTTAAAGGCTACAAATTATAACTATTGATTTTTTCAGTGTTGCAGTTTTTTTTAATATTAATTTTAAATAGTTCAGATAAAATAATTATAAGAATAAAACACATTAATATATTTTGATACTTTAATAAAATTCATATGAAAATACTGGCCTAAATAAAATAAAATAAATAATAATAATAGGTATATATTGTAGTCACTTTAGATGAAAAAAGTGAATTTCTCATTTTCAATTAATCTTCTGTTTTTAATTCATATAATTTTGTAAAGAAATTTTTCGGGGAGATTAAATAAATTACAGTTATTTTAAATAAAAAAAGTGATTTCTAATCAAATTTAACATTAATTATGCAATTGTATTTATAGAAGTGTTCGATGGGTGGCCTAAGTCAAACATTTTACTTTTCACGAAATCAATATTAATACCTTACAAATTTATATACAGGGTAGCCCAAACCGTTCGCAATATGCTCATTGTGGCCAAACTATAAGTTATGCCAAAAAAAAAATAATTAAAACCATACTCTTGCATCATTTGGGCAAAACGAACTCAACTAGGCAAATTAGTTACCTTCGAATGTTTTTGGCATTCTGAACAACTCTTTTTGATTGGACACGTAATTAATAGTGTTGCCTTTGAAACGAAACCTTCTATTTTCTATTTTTAAACATCGTATGCAGTAAATCAAATTTTCTATTTCAGGTGATCATATATTAAAATAAGGAAGGTTTGTTTGAATTTGTCTTTTTCTTTATTGAACTTAGTTTATCTAGAATGACCATATTTCGAACTTTCTGGGCCACCCTGTATTTATAGTTTGTGTTTAGTTAATAAAATAAGAGTAAGTAATAAAAACAGCGATTATAAAAAAGTATTTATTAATTGCTCTTTTAACAACAAAATATTACAGCATATTCGTTCAATTAACAATTAAAGGCACTTTGAAAAAAAGACATTTTTTGTGCTAAGCTTCTTCACCATTATAGGCTTACATTCTTTCCTTATCATTACCGATTTAGAACAGTTTATAAAGTTTGACTATATATTCAATTGCTTATCAGTTTAGAAAAGATATAAGTGCTTTATAACAAGTGTATTAATCGCCTTAGATTAGTTAACAAACTGCTGTGAACACATAAAAATCTGGCAACAAGTTTAGTTGGAGACTGAACCTCGGCACAGAGAATTTAAAAAATATACTAAACCTAATTAAGTAATTATTTCGACACTGAGGGCACAAGTCCTTGGACTTAATAGTTTAAATTACAATCTATTTTCATAGAAAATAACAAATACGAAGTCGGCATTGAAATCTGAACGTCCTTGAACGTTATCAAAACACTAACAGTAATTAAGAAAATAATCTTCAAAATAATTAACAAACAACCTTTTTCCAGTTAATATAACTGAAAATTATCGGGAACGTCAGATTCCAACCCGTTAATGAGTAACAATTTTACATTCATAATCTTTGTGTTAATCCGACCTTTTCAACGATATTACCCAAAAGAGTGCTCAATGACGAATCTCCATTCTTAAACTTAAACCCTATTGTAGAACAATAACAATGATAGAATATTGCTCTAACTTTTAAAAGTCTTTCTTTACGCCTGAAAATATAAAAACATATATACAATATTAATAAAACAAGAATAACTTAAAACTTACATTGAATGTATTTCATTTGCACTTAAAGTACCAGAATCTTCATCGATGATAGTACAACTGGAATCTTGTAATACCGATCCATCACTTCTGAAAACATAATAATTTTATGTTAAGAATATTCGGGTTAAAATTTTGAAAATAGGAGATTAGCAGTAACCTGTTAAAATGAGCACCACCACCCCCTGATTCGTTTGAGTCAGAACCCCTGAGACTTCCAGTTCCACTTATCATCTGCCAACTACCAATACTAAGAGATGAGGAGGACTCCTGCCTTTGACGGAGACATGGAATAGTTGGTGCTGGCACGGTTACTGGTGAAGTTTTTTGTGGATTGGGTGACCACATTATTGATGTCCCCATTTCAGAAGACGGAGGAAATGATGCATTGCTACTGAAAAAAATAAATTCGATAAATACAACACCATTATTTTGTAGTATGATAAAAGGTTATTACCCATTTATGGACTCATCAGGTAAATTAAACCAAACTAGTGGCTGATCTTGGGACTTACTACTAACAGATGAACAAACAGAATTTAAGCTAATGTTGGAACCTCGAGACTCTTGATCTAAAAGCATACCATCCAACTGAGTATCACTGTCAGCTCTCAGAACAGATCTATCAGACATTGCACTATCTGTTTTCCTCTTGTGACGACTAAAAGAAAGATAACACGTTTAAATTATCTCTGACGACAGGGACGTACGATTACCTCAAAGAAGTGGCAATACTGAATTCATCATCTGAAAGATGTTTCAACATATAGAAACAAAATAAGAATATCTCTTCTCCTTTACTAATTCTATCGGCTAAATTATGACCAAAAAGCATCCAATCATAAGCAATTGTAAGGTACACAATTTGGTGAACATCTAAACTTTGATGAGCAACACCATCTGCCCATAAACTTATACGAAGCATGGAAATAAATAGAGGAGTTCGGTCCCAACCACTAATGCAATGTATTAAAATTCCTGAATTACTGTCCTAAAAATAAAACGACTTCAACTGATATTGTTGTAATTTTAAAAAGGAAAATTACTTGTAAATATTTTAGTATTAATTTCATATAATTCTGTGTAATTTGTTCAAGATCCCACAATTTGTACTTTTCCCAATTAATTTTTAATTGAGATAATATTGGATCATCTGGAACTCCAATATTAGCATCAACATAAGTTTGATCCCAGTTAAATACTAATCCTTCTGCAGTATAATCGTTATCTCTATATTCACGAAAAAATTCGCATCCTGGGTAAGGAAGAGATATAATAGTGAATTCAGAATATCTATTTTCTTTATCCACTTTTTCAGATGAAGTCACACTGTAAACAAAATTTTAGTTACCAAAATCTTGTCAGATCTAAGCATCACTTACTTCAGTCCAAATTTAACCTTTTTCTTTTCTACCATGAAATCTATTATGGTTCCCACATTAAAGGTCTTTAATAGTTTAATATCCTGACACCTCACCTTGTTAAATAACTGCCAGTCAAACTGATTCTGAGTGACATTGGTTGCTGAACTACTGCTTTCGTTATTTTCAGAATTGGATTCTGTATTATCACAAGAATCTGACCCACAAAATAAGTAATCAAGGCCTGATCTACCATAAATTTCTGGACCTCCCGATAATGTCGCTGAACGACAAATATATTTTCCTTTGTATAAGATAACAGGTAGAGGAAAACGAGCTCTACATCTGTATATAAAGTGTATTTATTAGAAAAATACTAATATTTGTATAACTAACATACCTAGCAAATCTTGCCTTATTAATCAAATCTTTGAGCTTTGGAATATCGTAAATACTTTCATATATTGTATTAGTGGTACGTTGTGACATCTGTAACCCCATGTTAACAATATTATTTTGATTGTGTTCACGCTCATACTCCAACATAATTAAACTGCTTGGATAATTACTACTTAACTCTCCATAGGTATTATTAATTAAAAACAAATTATAATCTTTCCTCATAAGTTCAACACTTCTCTCCAAAGCTTCTTTACTCTAAATTATAGTATAATTAATAGCAAACTAGACACAAAGAATTTCAAACCACTTACTTTGCTGTTATCCTCTTTGGCATGGTATGTATTCTTTGAAAAATAATTTAATAAATCTTGAATATCTTTTGGATTGATATTTGTCATGTTTAAATTATAATTACCACTCATAATTACAGAAAAAGTTATAAAAAAGCTTTTATCTTGACGTTTGTACAACAACTTCTATTTGAAGGTTAGAAATCTCTTATCATAGATAATTCATTTTAACCATAAAATAATTTCCTAAGAAGACAGGTCCGGATTTACGTAACATTCAAATTTGAAATAACGTAAGTACATGTTTTTTGTAGATATGCAATTAAAACAAATTTTTAACTATTGTAAGATCTTTTTTTATTTCAATATAATGCACTACAAAGCTTAAATATTATAAAATGGTAAGAAATAATTTCCTAATACATATTTCATATAAAAAAAATAATAACATGAATAAACAGTATATACCAGAAAAATAGTAGTTTAGAAGATTTTCCACAGGTTTTTATCTCATGCTCCTAAAATTTAATTGGAAAGTTTAGTTTGATTAATTTTATTTAATAAATTATTGTACATACTAAAGGATGTTCGTTATAGCATCCTGTCAATCTTCTTCTGGATAAATTGTTTAAATATAATTTGTGACAAGGAAAATCGGTAATGTTGTAATATACTTCTTTTTCCTCAACTGTGTGGCATTTAGAACATTGGGACGTAGCTCGTATTGCAACCATTAACAAGTTACTATAAGGAATTCTTTTTACATAGAAAGGTCTACAATTAAAATAAAATATTACTAAGTAGTAAATATTAATAAGTCTATTTAGAAAATATTCTGCAGATTTTGTGGTACCTAGAACAATCCCTAGGTACTTCCTCGGGGAATCCATGTTGCTTTATAAAAAGCAACTGATTGAGAATAAATAGATCTCTTTTTTTATCACAAGGCCGACTTCTAAGTTCGTATTTTGGTTGTCGTAACTGGTAATAGTATTCTTCTTCCTCTTTTACTTCACCCTTTCTTAAATATCTAATTGTTGGCTTTGGGGTAGCTAAAATATTAACTCTTGTTTACACCGGCTTAATTAAATTTTATTATAATTACTTGTAGAAGTTGTTGTAGAAATTAGCGACGAGATGTAGTTTTCTTCAGAACAATCTGCATATACTAGATTTGGATAAAAAAAATTGCATATATTTGATTCTACTAACAACCATACAATTTTTGCCAAGAACCATTTGAGCAACTTTGAGATGAAATTTAAAGGCTTAAAACAAAGTATAATAATATATAAAACAGAAAGTAATCTCTTATATTCTATACCGTTTCCATAAAGCTTGAATCACTGGAAATTGTAAAATTAAAGGTACAAATAGCTTGTAAATCGTAAACCGTAACTTTTTCAAATATTCGTTGAGTTAACATCGAGTCCATAACGGCACCTTCTACTTCTCCAAAGAATTTACTGGTCATATTCATATCCTTTGCTATAACTATATAACCAGAGCTGTCAATTATATAACAGTCCAATAGTTCCCCGCAAGGTTCGCACCCACTACCACACTTTAAAAAACACGTATTTAATTGTTTTCGAAAGTTACCCTGTCTGATAAATAGCTTACATCAAGCGTATTTTCTGTAATATTAAAAAATCTTTGATGTAGATGACTGTGTGAAAATTGGAAACCAACTACCGAAGCTGGCGTTTCAATTTTCCCAATTTTTGGGAAAATCGCATAACTTGCTGTAACTAAACTATCTCCTGTGTATTTTTCCAGTGGGACAGAATAAACAAACGAGTCGGGATCGTGTTTATGTTGTAATACCGCTTCTTTGTACCATATTTCATCGATAGCTTGGGGGTGAATATCGCCAAATTCGCTTGGTATAAAATTATATAATATATATATACATATATATATATATAAAACATTGTAGTATGGTTGTGTATATTAGAACTTACAACTCTGAACTGTTATCTTTTTCTCCAAAAATATACTCCCATCTCGTAAGTCCACTCATAGTAGCCACAAATCTGAGGGTGGCATTAAACCGCATGAATAAAAATTTATCAATCTCTTCTTTAAATTTCCACGGTTTTTTAAATTCTATCAAAGTATTTCTAGCGTCAAATATTAGTCGTTGAACTAAATCTTTATCGCAATAATAATCATCGTCTTGTAATGTCTTCCGTCCACATTCCGCTATAAAATACTAACTGTTTTAAATTTATAATATTATTTCTCATGTGACCTTACTTCCTTCCAAGTCTTCCACATATATATTAAACTCTGGGTGTTTTTTCTTATTAGCAGCTTCGTATTGCCTTCCCCACTTAAAGTTTTTATCGTACATTCGTTCTAAAAAATGTAACAGTTCACTTTCAGGAGTATCAAATTCGTGACCTTCAAGATAATGATATTTACAATAGACCCTAAAATTTTAAATTGGTATATATATCTAGAATTACAATTTATCTATAATAACTATCTACCATTTGGGATGAATTTTCCAATTGTTACCCTTAAAAAAACTTGTTAATTTAACTCCAGCGTTTTTTCGAATTTCGTCTCCAACTTCTAAAGAGTAATTGCCATACGAATCAGGAATAGCAATAGCAATGGAAAAAGGAGTGTTCTTAATGGGTGCAAAATAATAATCAAAAATTTCTCTTGAAACTCTCCGCATGTCGTCGTAATGATATTTTACTTTAACATCGTGAAGCTGTCCTTCTCTTCCTGTTACTAAAGAATTCCTCAGAGAGAGTAGTACAGAATCCGGTTCTCTAGGGCCCCCGTTATTATCGAGTTGTTCCACTTCAGTCAGATCAATACTGTTATAGTTATGTTTTAAAACGCCTTTGTACTAAACATAAATAAAATATTATTAATAACTAGACTATGCATAATTATTCACTTACTAGAGGTCGCAAATCCGGGTGCTTTAAAACGTAGCCATTATTACTGACAATAAATGAATAGGCATTTACTCCTATCTAACAGAAAAAAAAATAAGACTAAATTGATAATTTTATTAGATTTGCCTCACATTTTAACGTACTTTATATGGTAGTGTTAATTTTTCTATATCTTTTATAGGAATGTCCGTTGCCGCAACACCTAACAACTCAGCAGTACGAGTGTCATTTTGTTTGTTAACTTTGGTATCGAAAGCTGGGACTGCTACGGATGTAAGTAATCTATATTGTTCAAATATGTTCTTACTTTCTGGATTAAACTGAAAAGCAAAATTAAAAGGATTGTAAGATTGATAGCAAGTTAATAAATCTTACAGTCATGTCTGTGTAAGCGTGAGTCCAAGATATTGGGTGATCTTCACCTTGTAAGACTAGAGGCCTTGCTATTACGGGAATATATTCATACACCGATTCTGATACCTGTTCTAATGCCTCTACTTGACTATAATACCCTAGAAACAATATAACACTGCATTTGCAAACACTTAATAATTAACCATTTTAAACTTAAACTGTTTTTAAGTCGTTACAAACCTCGGTTGTTACATGCCATCCATTTAGCTTCTTGCTCATTAGTTACTTCATTGCCTATTAGGTACACAAAAATCCTTACAGGAATAACGGAACCATTATAGAAATTATTATATTTACTAATTATCTGACTCATATTTCCTGCAACTCCGTCAGTTATAAGTATAATAGCTTGGTTACAGCTAGAGCTATTCCCGACGCAACCCCTCTGTTCCCTGTACTAAAATTGAAAACTGAAATTAAAATCTGTTATCTATTTATTTTATCGTTTCACCTTTTCGAGTAAAAGGAAAGATTTTTCCATAGCAACGTTCAGATTAGCTTTATCGCAAGGATCTAGCGTCGACATGAACTGCTTAAAGACCTGAATGTTCTCTTGGGTAGCTTGTGCTAACATATCTTTAAAGCAAGGTACTAGATAGTCGGCCTTCTTTGAAAAATTCAGTATGTTTACGTAATCGTTATTGGAAAAAGTTTCTAATATTTTAAAAACAGTTATAGCGGCAATGTGTTTACGAACCCCTACGTAAAAAGTGACCGCATAAAGTGAAGGAATATCTTTATAGACATTAAAAAGAATATACCTGCCATTGAACCTGAATTATCCACAAGAATAACAACATCTTTAGTACAGGTAGCTGCCTCTATAAACCAAGTGCGAATTCTACAGTCAAAAAGGTCTTGATCGTGTGGATTGACCCACCTCATAGCTAATAAAAAGATTAAATAATACCGAAAAGAGCGCAACGTTACTTCGTGCGTTTGTAAAATTACATGACGAAATAGTAGTATGTGATATTAAATAGTCGTTATATGAAAAAAATTACATGAAAGGATGAAAAGGTATATTTAAAATAAAATTTGCTTTCTCAAAAGGGAAGTACCTGGATAATGCCTCATAACTCCAGTTGAACTTCCGAAATATTGCCAATACAATGCTGGATCAGACTTGTAATTTTGTCTGAAAACTTCATCCAGTACTTCAGACCATTTTATAAACGTTTCTGGTTCTTCATCTGAAACATACAAAATCCTTTAACTATGAACATTTTAATATAAAATAAATAATGAGTTTTTATGTTGAAAATTTTTATTATATAGTATATTAAATGAATTTTAATTTATACTTACGCCTATCATAAACATTTGTTGGAACATGTACAGAGCTAAAACTAGTATTCACGGGTAAATTATAAAAATGTGTATCATGATTTACTGCCATGGGTAAATACATAAAACTGTTATCTTGAATAGACTCAGGTAATTCTGTTGGTTCTTCTCCTTCAATTGATGAATATTTAGAACTGTAGTAAGTATAATTACTGCTGGTCATATTAAATTCAAATTGTTCCGCTGCCTCTTCTGCCTTCTTTGATATGCACTAAAAAAATTACCACACAAGTTATAAGACAATTTTCAGATTTTTGTATATTTTCTACTCTAATAGCATCCATTTTTCTATCCATCATTCTAGCAATATTATCAACAATTTCGACTAACAATGATTTCGGATCTTTTTTTTCAACTGAAGCTCTTAGGTATGAGGAATCTTCTAAATGATAACTTTCGCTCCTTGGATTACCCATTCGACTGAATCTTCTTTTAATTTCCGTATTATTTGTAATTAACTGAGCTAATTCCCAAAGTTCTATTCCAATTTTTTGTGCCCAGTTACCGATACTGAAAATTTTCTCTTATTTTACAACTTTCTTTTCCAATTTTTATAACACTTACAGTTGCCCTTGCGTTAATGCGCTACATTTTTGTAGAGAGAATAAAATAAAAAACAATGTCAAACAATGTTGAAAAGAACATGAAAACCACATCATAATTTTCTACTCGGACGATTTATTCTTGAATGCAATTTGAGAACGTGTGCTGTAAACCTACTCAAAAATGCCCATTGCTTTATTTTTAGTTTTGAGCGAAGGTATAGAAGTAGAAGTACATCGCATTCATATCTTTAAATAATGTATCAGAGACGGACTAAGCTTAACGAGGATTATCAAGTTGAAAATTTATATAAAAAAATTGTAATTAATTTTTATGCATTTAAAATTTTTGTATTTCTGATAAACTCTTCGCGCACGTTTTTCCTGGATTTAGAACGATTAGTCTATTATTAGTTTCTTTAAGATAAACATTTAACAAATCTAATAATAATCATCGGCATCAGAATTATGTAAGATTTTTTTAACAAAATACAAGAACTAGTCATTTATAGATTCTCAACTTATTGTAAATAAAGTCATCTGGTTAGAATCTAACAAACTGAAGGAATAGCAAAACTCTCAGATTAGTTAAAGTACGTAAATATAATAATAGCATTGCATATGTAAAAACATAATTCTTTCTTTCATAATAATCAGTAGTTAATAGTTATCAATGTACATGTCAAAATAAATTGTGATATTTCATTTATTTTATAAACTAGTTAATATAATTTCAATTTATGTAATATAGCATATATCCGTTTTATTTAATAAAAACGGGCCAAATATCAATCATATTCATAAATGTTATATATAGAAAAAGTGCTGGTGTATAAAATGTTATTTAATGTTCTGCATACTTACCTAATTTATTTTTCTTATACCATGTGGAGTACGAATATCTTTAACAAGTTTTTTTATTAACCGTTCTTTTAAAAGTAAAGAAACGGGCCATTACCGACATTGAACAACATCGGTGCTAAGCGAAAAACAGCCTTTTTACTATTTGGAATTTATAAAAAGTTTACAATGTGTGCCCACCAGAATATTTCGTTTATATTTACGAAAAACACGCCATCAGCGTTTTTGTTTCTTTTATGAATAAAATTTATAGAAAAAATCTCCGTAAATTGAGAGGGAAAAAAATGCAGCAGTAATTCTAAAAATTTCTTTATTTTTGACAAATATAATTCGCCGATACAACAGAAAACAAATAGAGCTGATAGCAGTTTATTTAGTACATATTTCATACATTTATATATAGCACATCCAAAGTGAGTGTTGAACGGTAAATAAAACGGGAGATGGATAGGAAGGATAGTTAGGGTCATGGCCCAATGCAGCGGAGTGCAAATTAACCTGGTGGGCTAGAGACGAGGCGAAATGTCTTTTCTTAATAGTAAAGTTATTGTAAAGACGTACGTTAGGTAGGTATTAAGTCGGGGAAAAAATACGAAATAACGCACGGCTCAAACACAAAAAAAGTAGAAGTAGTTAAATAAATTTAATCTTTAACAAGTGAGAAAACTTAAACGAAGTGGAAGTTCCAAATAAATTATAAATTAAAATGAAAAAAAAAAAAGTTATATGGAACAAAGCCGCTGCTACAAAAAATCTTACAGCCTAACACTGTCTGATGATTCACATCATAATCAACAATCAAGAGAACATAACTGTAATGGAATCCATTTTCATTTTATTCGAACAGGTGAAATGTGAAATGTAATTTTATGCTTTACATATTTGGCTAAAAACAGTTACTGAAATATCAAAAGTTTCTTGTGAAACTTGAACTTCCAATTGCAATTTCACAACCAAGTTTCACAAATACGTTAACTTACATGAAATTTCAATTTTAACGGTTACAATTAAAAATGGACGCCACAATTTCAATTATCACCACCTTCTTGTGGTTCATCTGCTTCACCCTGTAAAGAAAGTAAATGTAAGTTAGTAAAAATATCCCGTACAATTAGAATAAATGTAATATATCAGGTACTTTAAATTACTATCAGGGATGAAATTGGTAAATAAAAACTTACTTGTGTGTCACTGGTCCAAAGCGTAAGGTTATCCCGAAGAAGCTGCATAATTAACGTACTGTCCTTGTATGAGTCTTCATTTAAGGTATCGAGTTCTGCAATTGCATCATCAAACGCCTATTTTTGAAAATCCGAATTAGTCATTATCTATATTACCACGAACATTGTTACAGCAGTTTCAATTTGAAGACTGCAATTGTCATGCACACAACACCATTAAATTACTTTAATCTGTCAATGTTTCTCAAACGACAGTAGTAATTAAATTTTAAATTTATAGAAAATGATAATCCATGCAGAATTTGCAAATACATTTAAGACAGACGTATAAAGAAAAAAAAAAAAGAAGAAAACCTCAAAATATGCATAAAATTGTATCGTAATTTTTAAAGCTGTAACAACGTTCTCTAGAACTAGTTAGTAGTAGCAGGTATGAATTACATGTGAGCACCTAATAAACAACTGGTTAGGGGGGGCATCAAGTTATTTTTCACACAAACAACAACACATCTATTTTGTAACCTGTTTAGCAAGATGACATGCTCTTGCCGGAGAATTAATAATTTCGTAGTAAAACACCGAGAAGTTTAAGGCAAGACCTAGCCTTATTGGATGTGTTGACTGCATTTTTGACTTAGCTATATCGAAGGCTTCTTGATAGGCTTTCTGTGAATCTTCTACCACAGCTGACAAAACAATAAAATGTGAGAACTTTTATCAATGATTTTTTTCTATGCAAAAATAAATAAAACGCTAATTGCTCAAAAAGTTGAAGAATGATGACCTCTGACCCACATGTAATTCAGAACCTACGAAGAACAACTAATACAAAATAAAAATAATAATGACCTGTTTTGCTAACTGACAAGCCTTGTCAGGGGAGTTTAAGATCTCATAATAGAAAACAGAAAAATTGAGTGCTAGACCCAATCGAATGGGATGTGTAGGTGTCATTTTTGCCTTTGAGATTTCAAATGCATCCTGGTATGCTTTCTGCGAGTCATCAACTACAGCTGAAAGTTATTACAATTAAATATTACTTACAAGATAATTTTTGTTTTTTGATATTGTGTATAGTCATAAAAAAACAATCTCTTTGTATCAATCAGCTTACAGCAAAATCGACGTTATTTACATTCTAAATTAAAAAATTAATTAATTAAAAAAGTAGGACGTGTAATAATACATACTATTTCTAGTATCCCCTGTAGCAACTTCAGCAAGGTACCGGTAGTAATCGCCTTTCATTTTGAGGTAAAATACTTTTGATTCAGCATTGCTGGCTTTGGGAATCAAATATTTGTCAAGAAGACCCTATAAATGAAACAAAAAATGAGTGAACTTATAATAAATATCTTCTTTTTGATTTTCATTGTTTAGTTGTTCTATCAGACAATTAAATTTATGACTTCATAAAATTCAGAAGAACGAAAGTTTTTTACTTAACATCATTTTAATAGTTGTCACAAAGATTACAATAACTTGATAACATTTAGTACAATGTACTTATGATTTTAAAAAATTTAAACATAAATTAATTCAATGTAACATACAACTTACCAAAACGTCGTAACAAATTTCTCTGAGTTCCTTTTCTACTTTTTCTCGATATTCTTTGGCCATCTGCTGTTTACGTTCTGAGCCCTCAGTCTTTTGTTCAATTGATGAAATTACCCTCCATGATGATCTCCTGGCACCTACTACATTTTTATATGCAACAGAGAGTAAATTTCTTTCTTCATTGCTGAGTTCCACTCCAGTTTCTGTTACAGATTTCATAGCTGAAGCCATGTCATCATAGCGTTCAGCTTGTTCTGCTAACTTTGCCCTCTGAACTAATTCTTCCTTGTCAACTTGAGACATTGTAGTAGTAGTAGATAGATTCTATTTTAGTGAAATAAGGAGTTGATTAATAATCTAATGTATGACTCACGCTAAAATTATGGAGTGCCGGCCGGTAACAAAAATTCTTGAAAGTTATGCGACTGACTAGACAAACGATTGTAAATTCACGTATACACTAATTATATGACACAGATAACGTACAACGAATAGAATAATGCAGACGTTTCCTTCCCTTATTTATCAATCAATGAGTTATAAGCATTACCTTTGAAGTGCAATAGACTACTGTTTAACAAAATGGCGACTGCCACACCTTTTAATGCGTCGTAAATAGAAATTTTCGCGGTACTAAGAGACAATTTCTTTTTTTATAAACGATTACACTATAATAATCTTGATGTATAATCATTAAAAAAATGAAACATCATAGCATGGCGGCACGCCAAAGAGGGATGGAACCTGAAGCCGCAATCCACAGCGTGGCATGGCACTACTATATAGATAAAAACCTCGTTTGCCGGTAAAACTTGCACTAGCACTAATACAATCCTGAATAAATCACGTTAAATCTGATATTAAATTTCTAACAAATTATTTCCGCTGAATTTACGTTAAAGTCGAATAAATGTTGAAGGTCAACCGATTCTGACAAAGGTATAAAACCACACCAGAATTTAAGATTTAATAATCGTTCAGTCACATCTTCCGTAAAATTAATTGATAAATCACATTATTAATAAAAACAATAATTACTTACTATTAACCTACTATAAACCGGAGTTTCTTATTAATAAGTAACTTACACGACTAATCTATACAGCAACAAGCACGACTAGAACACGACTACCGATGGATCGATGCGGGGGTTACAAACGATAACGCACGGACTTTGACTATGGCGTACATAACGTTAACTTAAAAAGGACTAATACCGCCTTTCATTTTAGAGCAAACATTAATTATTATTATGCGCCCTGTAAAATCGGAATTATTATATTAAAATAAAATAACTTACAATGCAAAATGCAAGTCCAACGATAACAAACACCTTTTTAACTGCTATCAATTCGGCAACAAAGTGAGACACAAAACCACCAAAACGAAATCTGACAACGCGCATAGAACGAAGGGAAACGGACATTTGCTACCAACATAACAATTTAAAATTACTATTAATAAGTAAAATAATATTTTATCATTCTTTCAATGTTATTATTTTTTGAAAAACTATAAATATTAACAGCTTTTTTATAGGTACATAAAGCAAAACTTTTTAGAAATAAAATTCAAAAAATTATTGCGAATAGAAAATTTTAATTTTATATTAGTTCTATTGGCATTAATAGAATATAAACTTTATTGCTCACAGCGCCCTCATTAGTTTTTTAAATTTAAAGATTTTTCAGAGTTTAATTTTCTAGATTCGTTTCATTCGTTTTATGCTTCTTATTCTGGTAATTATGTATTTAATTTTTATTATTGTAAAGAACACCTGTTACAGGTAATTTTTTACTTGCGTTGTTAACGATATTATTTTTGCAGTCAAATCTTGTGTAATAACGTAAAGAAGATATATGGAAGGGCTAGTGTGAAGGGCCTTCGATAATTGTGTCTCTATCAATGACATCGTGAAATCTTTATAACCATTCAATGATGGAATAACTGGAAGGAAAGGTAAGGTTAAACACAAAGCAGTTTTAAGTGATGAGACTGTTTATTCATAAAGTACATTAGAGAAATGTTATTTATAATTTGAATGTTCATTTAGGTATATTAAAAAGAACTTATAAATGTTTTTATTTCAATAAACCCATTAAAAATAAATAATCATACTATTTAAATTATAAGTTTGTCGATGGTACAGACAGTGTAGTCTTATACTACCTAATAAGGCAATAGCCGAGAGGTAGGATGACTGTTAATTTTTGATATTATACTATTTTAGTTGGTTTTCGGTGCATGTCATTATTGTATTTCATGTTGTATTAATTTAACATAGTTAATTCATTTTTCTTGTTTTAGTTAGTGCCTGCAGCTTGACCGATAAATGGGAGAGAGGATTTATTACTGACTAAATAAGTTGTCTACTACAGTATTATTCCTGCTGGAGTTTGTTTGCTTTTGTTTTTTCACTTGTGGACTATTTTTCAGTCAATTAAGGTGAGAATACATGTCATAATATAAATAATTTAATATGAACAGAAAAAATTATTTGACATTGCTTTAATAACCTGTTAAACTCATTTATTTGCTAGGGAGGCTAAATTGATTATATTTTAATACTGTTTCATTGCATTTCAGTTTAGAAGAACATTATGAAGACTCTGAATGCCATGTGTTATGAATCATTGGTCATATCTGTCCTCTTTCAGTCCAGGGTGTAGCAATACGTGATAGAAGTATAAAAGTGCCCTTTTCCCACTAAAAACAGAAGCAGTATGTTGCCAAATAAACGATTTGTGAAAAGGAATTGGTATGTGTTACATTAATTAATATAAGATAGCAGATATATTTAGACATTTTTAACTATTCTCAACAGTGAAGTTTTAAGAATCATATTAGAAATGTCAAAAGCAGAATTAAAGTCAGCATAAAATAAGTGATAGAGCATTTGTTTTAAATATTGCATATTTTATAAACCATAATAGATGCTAGTTAATATTAAAGTTAGTGATTGAGTTTTACTAAACATCGTATTTCTTGCTTGTTGGGGTGTTACTTTTTATTTGTTGCTACCTATGAACAAAAACTCTTAGAGATTTTTCACAACAAAATTATTTAAAAAATATAAAATTAGTTTATTCGTTAGATTTTATCATAATTGTTGTTTTTTTAATGCTAATCTATCACAATAATGCATGTGGTTTTTGTTTCTTTTGATTCATGTCTGTTCATTCGTTAGCATGTATAATTAATTCGTTTCTTTTTTCACTTTTCACAGTTTGACCTATGAATGCCAACCAACACCATTAAGTTTATTACTATTACGTTCCTACTGTGCACTTCATTTGCTGTTTCACTTTTCAAACTTTGGAGTTGTAATTAAAAAAGGTAAGATTTTACCATTTAAATGTTTCAAAATATTTTTTTATAGCGGTCAAATAGTTACGGTCGATCTGTGCATGAGGTTTGTACAGAATGTTTAGGTGCCATGTTGTCTGTCAAATAAAAATTTGTATTTTTATGAAATGTGATTGGCCTTTACTTGATGATAGTCGATCATGATAGAGAAATAAAGCAAATAACTGTACACTTTCACAAATGATTTGCGAAAGTGTATGGTTTGTTTTATTTCTCTATTGCATGTTTATTTCAATCGACAATTAAGAAGTATCCTCGCCAGTAAATTTCACCTGAATTTTTACATGTTTTTCAAATTTTAAGAATTGAAAATAATCGTTCAACAGGTGGAAAAGTTTTGAAAACGGAAATGTCTATGTTTCAATTTTTTTTTGTGCAATACGTATACAATCTGAAATATACTGGGTGTATGTTGAGTTATGTATGCATGATATGTAACAAGTTACCTTGAGGAATAAATATATATATATATATATTTTAAATTTATGGTGGTATTGGAAGCTTCCCGTTTATTACTTCACGTTATTTTTATTTGTAAAAGACTTTCTACGATATTTTCGATTTTTTTGCAGAAAATGGTAGTTACGAGATGGCAATAATTGGTGTCGCTTTGGTCCCTCTTCTATCGTGTTGTATTGCAATGTCCAAACCGTTTTAACAATCTTGGAGTGAACTTTAGAGACAGCAGCAATTAGCAATTTTAGGACTATTTGACTGTTTCAGGAATGGATTGGATCGAAAGGTAGGAATTGTTTGAATTAAATAAATTAACCGTATTTGCAGTCAAGTAATTGCTTATTCTGAAGTAATTTGTTTCATTACTGTTTCATTTGGTTTTGACCTGTTTTTATTCTGAAACATGAATGAAAACGACTGGGTTAAATGAACAGTAAGAGGTACTAAACTTTCGACAATTTTAACATAATAAATTATTAATTTAAAAAGCCTCTTGCTTTCCTAAATCGATTTTAATTAATTAGTTTTATTTACGAACAACATTGAATTTTGGTCTTATTATAACATCAAGATATTCTATTCATTCATACTAGATGAAGCAAGTAGATTTTGTCACCGCCAAGTTATCGATTTTTATGCTTGCTAAACACGCGCATAATGTTTAACATATTATGAAACATAATAATAATATTGTAAATAAAAGTACAGATTTTTTTTATGTTTCGAAAAGTTTATTAAGATACTCTACAATTGTTTCTGCCCATGAAGATGCAATATTATATTATTAGTACTCTTGAAAAAGGCATCATATGCCAAAACAATTGTACAGTTTCTTAATAAACGTTTTTGAAACATAAAAAGGCTATATTGCAGTATTAGGCGTCGCTTGCTTTGCTTACCCATAATTCATGATAAATGCTGTAACAATATGATTACATTGAAATTCTTTTTATTTTACTCTTTTTTTAATAAAAATAGTTTGGTCTTTCATTTTTATATCAATGGTAAAACATTAAAACTCTGACTGTTAATTCATTGCTAACAATAAGTATAGACTTTGTATTGCGAAACGTAGTCAAGGTATAACGGCTGTTTTTCTGCGTATGTAGCGATAAAACAAGTGACTTCTAGTACTGGTTATTAATTTTTTATTTTTTAAATAATAATCAATACGAATGCGTGTCTAAAAAAATTAAACACTCACTCACACTGCTTTTTATAAACGCCTGTGCAGGGTGTGTATGAATAAGGAATGTCTAGAGGAGAATTAAGAATTTAAAATTAAAAAGCGGGATATTTAGTTAGAAGAAAAACAGCAAAGCGGGAGATCTGTTAATACAGGAGGCTCGGGAACACTGTAACTAAAATCAGCTGGTATATTCAAGTTTATCGTAACAAAACAAGGCATTCTAAAAATAGAGGTAACACATGGTTTCGCCACCGCCAAATTATTAATTTTCATTCATGCTGATATTATTTCCAACACACACACATGTAATGTTTAACATATACTATAATTAATTTTGTTCCTGTATTAAGCGCTCGCTTTGCTTGCCAAAAATTCGGTATTATTACATTGAAGCTCTTTCCCTTTTTTGTTTTTCTTTTATTAATAAAAAAAAAGGGTTTGGTCGTTTCATTTTCATGGAAAAAATAAAACATTTAAATTGTGATTTTTAATTAATCGATTAAAAGAAGATTATTGGGATAATCAACAGGTTACAAAACGTTATAGTCTATTTCTTATATTAGATGAAATAGGTATTGACTTTATTTTACATATTTATTTTGCGAAACATAATTAATCAAACAATAACGGCTGTTTTTCTGCGTATTTACCTATGAAACAAGTGACTTCTGGTAATGGTTACTCTTTTTTTATTTTTTAAATGTTAAACAATACGAATGGGTGAATAAAAAAAACTCTCACTCATACTGCTTTTTATAAAGGCCACTGCAGTGTAATATAAATAATAAATAATGGCAAATAAACAACTGAAGACAATGACTAACAAATAAATGTATAGGTATGTGTTAGCCCTTTGCTTTTTTTTAATTGATTTTGATTTAGTTCGTTTATTTTTTTATTATTGACATTTTTATTGAACAGTTAGTTAACTACTAATATATATTACTATAATTGAAAAAACAGACCCTTATTGTCTTCAGTTTCTTTGCGAAAATTTCATTTAATATTGTACACAAAAATTTTTGGGGTTCTGTACCGAGAAAGGATAATAAGGTCACAGTGGATTATATCTGAGCAATTATTACTACTACTTATTGTTATTTATTTGGAATTTACTTTTTAGAAATACTTGTATTTATTAAAAATAAAAAAAACAATCGTATTACTGTCCAGTTCGCTATCTAGACACCACATGGCAGTTATTTCATACTCTATGGTTTTTCAGTTAGTAAGTCAATTTGACGTTTCAGGTTAATATTAATAAGAAGTAAATATTTGCTCCCAAATTAAACAGTAACATATCTTGTTATAATACAAGGTAGGTTTATTTATTTTGTAATGTATTTTGTATTTTTCTTACCTGTGAATTATCTCGCTATCAGATAACTAGTGTGCATTAATAATTTTGTAATTATCAACTTTCGTGCAAATACCATGGTCTAATTAAAAAAGGGTAGGCCAGTGGTCGGCAAGCATGATTTTAGTTTCTCGATTATAATTATTTCAAGAACTACTTTGTTTTCGATCTTTCTTAGATATTTTTGAAGATAAAAATCACGAAATAATTATCAAGATGTTAGGTTAAGTTGAGACGTCAAATTTAATAAACTTGAAACCTAGAATCATAAAGACATAACCATAGATAATTACAACTAGTGATGTGATGGGTTGTTATTTAACGGCCTGTTCGTTTTTAACTGTTATTGGCAAATAACAATAACAACCTGTTATGCATTGAGAAAAATAACTGGTTCGGTTAAGTAACAATTTCCACTGCTGAGCGCCCAGTCGCCGCGCCTATTACGAAATAAAATAACAGTTGTCGCCGTTGCCGTTATCGTCGTTATGGTAATGTCATGCGCAAACACGCTTATATTTGGCTTCCATAAATAATTAAAATATATACGCGTTATTTGCTGATGCGCATGTGTTATCTGTTATCCCTGGTTACACTGCTTTCCAACAGAACTGCTATTTTCAACCTGTTATTTTTAACTGTTATTTAAAAATAACAGTAACAGGTAGTAACAATTAATGAAAAATAACCGGTGTGCCCATTACTGATTACAACATCCTACAAAATCAAGCATCTATGGTTTTTCTCCTTTCACTTCCGATTATCTACGTTCTCAAAACTGTTTGACGTAGGTCTTGCTCACGATGACATTTGACGGAAGCCACCTCGCCATTTTCTTTTAGTATTATACTTACTTTTCGTCGGTGCCTGTTGTTAATTTATTTCGTGTTTTACTTATTTAATAGTGTAGTTAAATCGTTTTTATTGAATTGAATTCTAACTCTATTGAAATCACGGATCGTCTATTATGGTAATTTTCATTTCGGACGATTGTTCAACCAAAGCTACGAATACTTGCAATAATGTAGGTATTTGATATGCACGAAGAAAACGGTTCGGCATTACTTTATGTACGTTTTCTGCTAGGGATGGTTAAATTAAGTGTTTTTTATATTTCCATAAAATTTTAATTTTATAGGAACGTTATAAAAACTGGATGCCATGTGTTACGAAGCATTGGTCACACGTCGATCCTCTTTCATTCCAAGATGTAGCAGTACCTGAAGGAAGCATAAAAGTGCCTTTTTTGTACTGGAAACAGTGGCAATGTGTTGGTGTTATAAAGAGAAGGATTTATGATGATGAATTGGCAAGTAACAACGTTAATTAAAGATAGTAGTTGCGAAGTTTTCATTAAATTATCCCAGAAAGTTCAACTTAGACATTTATAATCTACAAAAATGTAAAATGCAGAATTTAAGTACAGCTAGAGCAACGTTCTTTTCCAGCAGTGTTAAAATTGTTTTTCTTCGCTGTTTCTGTAGATTGGCCAACCAATGAGTGAGCACTGAAGTACAATAGTGTCCTTTTTCCTGGACTTGTTTCCTGTTAACATCTTCACTTTGGTACAATATTCAGATGATTTTCAACTGATTCGAGTGGGAACACCTGGATACCAGTGAAGCGAATTGTGTGCAGTAGTATCGTTGGATCTAGTGTGCTTTTCACACTTGTAAACTTTGGAACGTGACATTCTACAATTAATTAAGGTGAGAATACATGATATTACTAATATTAATTACTCGTTATTAATCTGTTACCACCGTATCTGTTTCAGGTCGCCGTTGGAGAAGACAAAGAAGACCGTAGTTAGAATTTTTCTTTATTTTATTTCGATCAAGTTTTTATTTTGCATGTAGTTAGTTAATTTAATTGAATTCATATTTTATTTTGCATGTTTTTAATATCATTTAGTTGAATTAATCTTTTATTTTGCATGTTTTTAATATCATTTAGTTGAATTAATCTTTTATTTTGCATGTTTTTAATGTCATTTAGTTGAATTCATCTTTTATTTTGCATGTTATTCAGTTTATTTTATTTGAATTCGTTTTTATTTTGCATGTTTTAATTTTTTTAATATATTTTGCATGTCTCTTGCTTACATCTTCGCTTTGCTTACTGCACATTCTCGCTATTCCGCTTCGCATTTACACTACGTCTTCTACATGATTCAACGTTTCGTTATCGTGTTCAATTCTCTTCTCAGCTTTGTGGGCCTAGGGAGGGCCTCCCCGAACGAATCCCCTTAGCCTTAGCTTTTTAGTTGTTCTTTTAAGGTACCTTATGTACCTTAACGCGAGTCTACCCTAACGTTACTTCATTTCAGACGGGGTACAGTGGGTTATCTGGAATAGGAGGATTAGCCGACTGCCCAGCTTATTTCGTCGAAATCTGTCCGATCTTTTCTACCAATCTATTAGTCTTTGTCGTTAGTCCTGCTAATGCTCTATTCGCTTTCAGATAAAATGGTATTTCCTAAGAAGACTGAAGACATCGTATTTCTTTCTTTTTGTTGTATTTTCTTTGTTTTCTTGTATTTCTCTTACAGGTATTTTGTTGTTTTTACCTTATAAACTGTTATATTAATGTAATCGTAATTTAATCTGATAATTAGCTCTTCCAAATTCAGTTTTTGCCATAATTGTTCAAACCAAATTCAATTTTATTAGTAATTTTAATCATTAGAAGTAATTTGGGTGGATAGGGTGGCTATAAGGGGAGATGCGGAGGCCACAGAGTGTTAGGGGGCTTTTTGTCCCAAAAATAGTATTCAAATATTAGTATAACAGTTTATAAAGCATAAACTGTAAATGGTAATCGCATTTAATTGTAGTAAACTCTTGTCAATTTGTATTAAAGATGTATTTGAAGTTAATTATACTATCTGTGTATTGTTTGTAAATCAAGCTGTATTGTATGCAGTATATATTGTATTAAATAAATCAATTAATCTATTATAGTTTTATGTAAATGTAATATGATTAAGTAATTAAATTGTACTTTCTTAAGAATTATTTTGAATAAATGTGTTAAGGATTAGAAATTGTTTTATTTTCTCATTAACCAACACTATCAATTCAATAAAGTATTCAAAAAAGAAGGCATTAAGTGAAGTATATTGATCAAATTGCTGACTTATTTATGCTAGTTCCAAATTTTTGACATAACGATATGTAAGATGTTCAATTTAAATTCGATAAATTAGTCCACAGCAACTTATGCTCTCCTAATACAAATGTCGAAAATTTTCCAAAATTTTGAATTTCTGTTAACATACGAGGTCTGGTCAACAAATATTTTGACAAACAAAATTCGATTTTTGAAAATATATAAATTGTCAAACTATTTGTTGGCTAGACCTCGTATGTGGTATTTTGAAAAAAATTTCAACATTTGTATCAGGAGAGCATAAGTCCAAAGAGTTATTTTTCGAAAAATAATTCACAAGTCGGATCACTAGTGTTCAAAAGAATAAGTAACTGACATTATGTTATACTACTGTTACCAAGTAAAAAAGCCATAATTTTAATTTATTTATTAACTAGACCAGTAATGGACATGGAGTAAAACAAATATAAGCCATAATTTTGATTTATTTATTAATTAGATCAGTAATGTACATAATGTAGAACAAACATCTGTATTTTAAATAACTTTACAATTCATATTCTAATTACTATGCAAAAACATACATTTCTTTATTGATACACCTATTTATACAGAACAAATCATTTATTTACACTATTTAATGATATACATGTTACCATAGTGTTATTAATCAAGAATAAATACATTTCAACAAGATTTTATTATAATTACAACAAAATTATGCACAATATAATGTTTAAAAGTAAAAAGAATAAAATACCTGTAAGAGAAAGACAAAATTATGTACAATCTGTTGTTCATAAGCTGTTATATTAGTATTTGAATACTATGTTTGGGACAAAAAGGCCCCCTAACATTCTGTGGCCTCCGCATCTCCCCTTATAGCCACCCTATCCACCCAAATTACTTCTAATGATTAAAATTACTAATAAAATTGAATTTGGTTTGAACAATTATGGCAAAAACTGAATTTGGAAGAGCTAATTATCAGATTAAATTACGATTACATTAATATAACAGTTTATAAGGTAAAAACAACAAAATACCTGTAAGAGAAATACAAGAAAACAAAGAAAATACAACAAAAAGAAAGAAATACGATGTCTTCAGTCTTCTTAGGAAATACCATTTTATCTGAAAGCGAATAGAGCATTAGCAGGACTAACGACAAAGACTAATAGATTGGTAGAAAAGATCGGACAGATTTCGACGAAATAAGCTGGGCAGTCGGCTAATCCTCCTATTCCAGATAACCCACTGTACCCCGTCTGAAATGAAGTAACGTTAGGGTAGACTCGCGTTAAGGTACATAAGGTACCTTAAAAGAACAACTAAAAAGCTAAGGCTAAGGGGATTCGTTCGGGGAGGCCCTCCCTAGGCCCACAAAGCTGAGAAGAGAATTGAACACGATAACGAAACGTTGAATCATGTAGAAGACGTAGTGTAAATGCGAAGCGGAATAGCGAGAATGTGCAGTAAGCAAAGCGAAGAGGTAAGCAAGAGACATGCAAAATATATTAAAAAAATTAAAACATGCAAAATAAAAACGAATTCAAATAAAATAAACTGAATAACATGCAAAATAAAAGATGAATTCAACTAAATGACATTAAAAACATGCAAAATAAAAGATTAATTCAACTAAATGATATTAAAAACATGCAAAATAAAAGATTAATTCAACTAAATGATATTAAAAACATGCAAAATAAAATATGAATTCAATTAAATTAACTAACTACATGCAAAATAAAAACTTGATCGAAATAAAATAAAGAAAAATTCTAACTACGGTCTTCTTTGTCTTCTCCAACGGCGACCTGAAACAGATACGGTGGTAACAGATTAATAACGAGTAATTAATATTAGTAATATCATGTATTCTCACCTTAATTAATTGTAGAATGTCACGTTCCAAAGTTTACAAGTGTGAAAAGCACACTAGATCCAACGATACTACTGCACACAATTCGCTTCACTGGTATCCAGGTGTTCCCACTCGAATCAGTTGAAAATCATCTGAATATTGTACCAAAGTGAAGATGTTAACAGGAAACAAGTCCAGGAAAAAGGACACTATTGTACTTCAGTGCTCACTCATTGGTTGGCCAATCTACAGAAACAGCGAAGAAAAACAATTTTAACACTGCTGGAAAAGAACGTTGCTCTAGCTGTACTTAAATTCTGCATTTTACATTTTTGTAGATTATAAATGTCTAAGTTGAACTTTCTGGGATAATTTAATGAAAACTTCGCAACTACTATCTTTAATTAACGTTGTTACTTGCCAATTCATCATCATAAATCCTTCTCTTTATAACACCAACACATTGCCACTGTTTCCAGTACAAAAAAGGCACTTTTATGCTTCCTTCAGGTACTGCTACATCTTGGAATGAAAGAGGATCGACGTGTGACCAATGCTTCGTAACACATGGCATCCAGTTTTTATAACGTTCCTATAAAATTAAAATTTTATGGAAATATAAAAAACACTTAATTTAACCATCCCTAGCAGAAAACGTACATAAAGTAATGCCGAACCGTTTTCTTCGTGCATATCAAATACCTACATTATTGCAAGTATTCGTAGCTTTGGTTGAACAATCGTCCGAAATGAAAATTACCATAATAGACGATCCGTGATTTCAATAGAGTTAGAATTCAATTCAATAAAAACGATTTAACTACACTATTAAATAAGTAAAACACGAAATAAATTAACAACAGGCACCGACGAAAAGTAAGTATAATACTAAAAGAAAATGGCGAGGTGGCTTCCGTCAAATGTCAGTTTTGAGAACGTAGATAATCGGAAGTGAAAGGAGAAAAACCATAGATGCTTGATTTTGTAGGATGTTGTAATTGTAATTATCTATGGCTATGTCTTTATGATTCTAGGTTTCAAGTTTATTAAATTTGACGTTGCTCAACATAACCAAACATCTTGATAATTATTTCGTGAATTTTATTTTCAAAAATATCGAAGAATGATCGAAAACAAAATAGTTCTTAAAACAATTATAATCGAGAAACTAAAATCATGCTTGCCGACCACCGGCCTAGCCTTTTTTAATTAGATCATGGTATTTACACGGAAGTTGATAATTACAAAATTATTGATGCACACTAGTTATCTGACAGCGAGATAATTCACAAGCAAGAAATCAACGAAATAAATTACAAAATAAATAAACCTACCTTGTATTATAACGAGGTATTCGTTATTATTGTTTAATTTAGTAGCAAATATTAACTTCTTATTAATATTAGATATTTCAAGATTATGTTCTATGTAGTTTGTAAGATTTTGTATAACCCGTCATACGAACAGGTATCTAAGCACACCTCTGTAGAATTTACTCTATGTAAATCTTGTACTGGTTTTAATTAAATAAATAAACAACTTCTAGGTAGTATTTAACAAAACCCTGAAACGTCAAATTGACTTACCAACCGAAAAATCATAGAGTATGGAATAACTACCATGTAGTGTCTAGATAGTGATAGTGAACTGGACAGTAACACCATTGTTTCTTTGATTTTTAATAGATACAAGTATTTCTAAAACGTAAATTCCAAATAAACAATAAGTGGTAGTAATAATTGCTCAGATATAATCCACTGTGACCTTTTTACCCTTTTTCAGTACATAACCCCAAAAATTATGTACAATATTAAATTAAATTTTCGCAAAGAAACTGAAGATGACAAGGGTCTGTTTTTTCAATTATTTCTCAAAAAATGCCATACTACTTTCGTTAGATGCATAGCAATGCCTATTCAGAAACATGTTAATTGATAAGAGTACAAATAGAAAACCAATGCTTTCCATGCTTTATTTCTAACAAACTACTCACTATCTATTAAGGAGTAAACTAGTTGTTCAACAAAAATGTCAGTAATAAAAAAAATAAACGAACTGCTAACATATACATAATACACTTATATGTTACAGTCATTGTCTTCAATTGTTTATTTGCCATTATTTATTATTTATATTACACTGCAGTGGCCTTTATAAAAAGCAGTATGAATGAGAGTTTTTTTTATTCACCCATTCGTATTGTTTAACATTTAAAAAATAAAAAAAGAGTAACCAGTACGAGAAGTTACTTGTTTTATAGGTACATACGCAGAAAAACAGCCGTTATTGTTTGATTAATTATGTTTCGCAAAATAAATATGTAAAACAAAGGCAATACCTATTTCATCTAATATAAGAAATAGACTATAACGTTTTGTAACCTGTTGATTATCCCAATAATCTTCTTTTAATCCATTAATTAAAAATCACAATTTAAATGTTTTATTTTTTTCATGAAAATGAAACGAGCAAACTATTTTTATTATTAATAAAAGAAAAACAAAAAAAGGAAAGAATTTCAATGTAATAATACCGAATTTTTGGCAAGCAAAGCGAACGCTTAATACAGGAACAAAATTAATTATAATATATGTTAAACATTGTATGTGTGTGTGCGTGTTGAAAATAATATCAGAATGAAGGAAAGAAAATCAATAATTTGGCGGTGGCGAAACACGTGTTACCTCTATTTTTAGAATGCCTTGTTATGTTACGATAAACTTGAATATACCAGCTGATTTTGGTTACAGCGTTCTCAAGCCTCCTGTTTTAACAGATCTCCCGCTTTTTCAAATAATCTCCTGCTTTACCGTTTTTCTTCTAACTAAATATCCCGCTTTTTAATTTTAAGTTCTTAATTCTCCTCTAGACATTCCTTATTCTTACACATACAATTTCTATCAGAAACAACGAACCATATATTATGATATACGTACATACCATAAGTGACGCATACTATATAAAAATAAGCTATACATTTCTATTTAAATTTATCAATAACTGAACTTCATTTTTATTGCAATTAAATCGCATTTGCATTGAAATCATTGATTGGATTTCCCGCTTTTGTCTTTTGGAGCTACCATCTACAGTTTTTTGCTGTTTTTGCTGGGTCCACGAGAAAATTTCACTTTTAGAACGACAGAAGTTTTCTAGCATTACTGAGTTATTTTTTACTGTCATCTTTTGGTTTTCATTAATTAAATAAATAAACAACAAAGCACAATTCGATTCCTTTTCGCTCGCCATATTAACCTCCAGTAAACATTTTAAACTTCACAACTTCACCTTTGTTAATAACGTCATAACGACATCAATAACAAATAAATATTCAAAGCTAAAAAACACCACATCGTCGTCTTCATTTCCATGCCACATCAATACATGTAATGCATGCAATCAAATCATAAATACCAAAGAAGATCGCAAACAAGGCCAGCCAAAATTCAATGTTGTTAGCAAATAAAACCAATTAATTAAAAACAATTTTGGAAAGCAAGAGGTTTTTGTAAATTAATAACTGATTATGTTAAATTTGTCAATTTTTTTTGCCTTTTACTCCTCATTTGGCACAGTTGTTATTATTATTTGTTTCAAAATTAAATCAACTCGAAAACAAATTAAACTATAATGAAACAAGTGACTTCCAGAAAAAACAATTAGTTGACTGCAAAAACGGTTAATTTATTGAATTCAAACAATTCCTACCTTTTGATCCAATCCATTCCTGAAACAGTCAAACAGTCCTAAAATTGCCAATTGCTGCTATCTCTAAAATTCACTCTAAGATTGTTAAAACAGTTTCGACATTGGAATACAACACTAGAGAAGAGGGATCAAAGCGACACCAATTATTGCCATCTCGTAACTACCGTTTTCTGCAAAAAAATCGAAAATATCGTAGGAAGTCAAATAAAGATCACGTGAAGTAAAAAAGAATTTTTGTTTATAGGAAGCAACAAATAAAAAGTAACACACCAACAAACAAGAAATACGATATTTAGCAAAATTCAACAGTTCGAAATTACGCCGTAACTTACTGAGTATTTTTAATTTTCACACAATTTCGCAATTTACACATTACAAGTGTGAAAAGCAAACCAAATCCAACGATGCCATTGCAGATAACTTGTTTCACTGGTGTCCAAATAAATATCCAAATCTTCTCATTTATCAGTCCAAAATTATCTGCATAGTGTAGACATCAAAGGAAAGCAGGTTCAGGAAACCAACAATACACCATACTTCAAAGCTCTCTCATTCGTCAGCCAACCTAGAGAAACGGCGAAGAAAAAAAAAATAACTACACTATTAAATATACAAAATAGAGACGTGGCATCACTAACTTTAATATTAACTAGCATCTATTATGGTTTATAAAATATGCAATATTTAAAACAAATGCTTTATCACTTATTTTATGCTGACTTTAATGCTACTGCAATAGAACATAGTGCTACTTTAATTCTGCTTTTGACATTTCTAATATGATTCTTAAAACTTCACTGTTGAGAACAGTTAAAAATGTCTAAGTATATCTGCTATCTTATATTAATTAATGTAACACATACCAATTCCTTTTCACAAATCTATTATTTGGCAATATACTGCCTCTGTTTAACAGGTTATTAAAGCAATGTCAAATAATTTTTTCTGTTCATATTAAATATAATTATATTATGTCATGTATTCTCACCTTAATTGACTGAAAAATAGTCCGCAAGTGAAAAGACAAAAGCAAAAAAACTCCAGCAGGAATAATACTGTAGTAGACAACTTATTTAATCAGTAATCAATCTTCTCTCCCATTTATCTGTCAACCTGCAGGCACTAAAACAAGAAAAACGAATTAACTATGTTAAATTAAAACAACATGAAATACAATAAAGACATGCACCGAAAACCAACTAAAATAGTATAATATCAAATATTTTCAGTCATCTTACCTCTGGGCAATAAGGTAGTATAAGACTACACTGTCCGTTTAGGTTGAACTGTTTAATGCAGAATTCGTTTGGCAAAGGCAGAAACAAATAAATAAATTCCGAGATGTATCTCTGAAAAGAAAAGAACAAATTAGTCAAAAATGATTTTGTAGGAAAAAATCCTAATGAATGAAAATGGTAATTATTCTGTTACCAAAATAAAAAAGTGAATTATTTCATATAATAAATTTGTTTACACAGAACTGATGGCTATTATTTTTCATAAAACGATCGATATAAAAAGTTTTCAAACTTCTCCTAAATTATCAAATATGGCGTAATTAACTCCGTACTGCCCGTTTACTTAATTAATGCGAATCGTACAAATAATCTGATACCCGAATAAAACAATACATACCATATATAAAACTGATATTCCGGAATCTATTGTGATATAAATTTTGTATCTATCCTAACTTTTTCCAACTTTTTTAATCAAAAATGCAGATAAAATTTCACAACAGCCAGAAAATGTAGTAGATGCGGTAGACAAACGAAATAGCGAACTGGAAGGAAGTACGTCATTGACGACAGTAACAAACATGATATGTATCACTTTTATTTGTTAAATCATCGTTAGTTGTTGCAAAAACCGATTTATAAATATACTTTGATAAAAATTAAATACATCTACGATAACTAATTATCACGATAAATAAATAAAATAAGACTTTTTGTATCGTAATAATTACGTATGTGCTACTGGTAACGAGATTATCAGCTATCTAGACTGGCACGAAATATTTCAAATTCAAATTATGTACAGACGTCACTTTGTGATAATATAAAATAAAAGGATAAAGCATTTAAATTAAAATTTTGTTAAAAATATATGCAATAAAGTTAAGAATAGGTTAAATAGACAATAAGTAATAGCAATAGAAGTTTACAAACGTGAAGTAGGCTCATTTCTAATTAATTAACAATAGACAGAAAGTAGCAAAAACTGATAAAAGTGGTATATATCAATTAAATGGCAAAGATTTTACAGTTACTTTTATTGGTAATAGTGAATTAACGAACATGTTTACAGTATTAAAAACAAAAGTCAAACATCACGATGAACTTTTATTATGTTTTTGAGTTTTGTGCACATATAAACACATACATTTCGTTCGATACCAGTCATGACCATATGACCACATGATACTCACGAAATGCTCGTTTCAAGAACTTAATTTTTTTGCTTAAAAGTATAAGTAAATCTGGTATTGTAAATTAATATTACATAATTTATATCGGTTTTTTGACCTTTAGCAAGAATTACAGATGAGAAAAAATTTGCAATTGCACTTGTCAAAATTACGCGCCACTTAAAAGAAGAATAAATGACCGTGAGAGATTAGCCAATCAGAAATGAATAAATTTGAAAAATATTTTCGAGCACAAATTAATTTAAATATTTATTAATGTGTGTTTTTTAACAAATTGGTTTAAATAAACAAATTAACAAAGAAAATCTGATTCATAAAAGAATTAAATGTTATTAATTTTTGTAACATTTTCTTACTTTGATTTAGATAAAAAGTAACCTATTTGAAAAACTAATTAATTGCAAATAATAATCCTTTTAATTTTTAAGAAACGATATAGTATTTTTCGGATAATGATGCACCTTTAAATATTTAAATGTCCTTGGATAGGTATTGTGGATTGTGGCAACTACGCGTACTCAAAAAACTTGGAGGTTGTGAAATGTAGGACTTTATATTTTTAGTTTATTTACTTAACAAGAAACGTGCCGACAAATGAATGAAGTTCTGAAAACAGAGTGTTTAATTTATCTGTATTCAGATATTTTTAATTCGATTTCGTATCCTTATTATGTTTAAAAATAAAACTTGGTAAGTTAATAACCTAACTTTTTTATTCGTCAAAAACGGAATTGGGAGGGATTATAACGTTTTCAATATTATGATTAGTACAATTGTTTCTATTGCAATTTTTTTTAATTTCAGATTCACATCTGCTCAATAGTAACAATACCCTTTGCTAATTGCAATTCAACCATGGTTGAAATGGGGTCTTCAAGTTTACTGCATATGGGGGATATAGTATCCTTATATGCAGAAGGAAGTGTCTGTGGCTTTTTAAGTACTTTAGGTTTGGTTGATGATAGATGTGTGGTATGTCCAGAGGCTGGAGATCTTAGTAGTCCTCCAAAAAAATTTAGAGGTAGAAGATGAGCCATGCAATCAATTTATATTTGCTAAAAGTTTGTTGTTTTAGATTGTCTATTTAAAATATGTCCAATGAACCGTTATTCTGCTCAAAAGCAGTTTTGGAAAGCTGCGAAACAAAGTATGGGTCCAAATGCAGATACTAATTTGATAAAAAGATTACATGTATGTTATTCCTATAATAAATAATTGTTTGTTCTCTGAAAATTGTATATTGATTGTATTTGTAGCATGCAGCAGAAATTGAAAAGAAACAAAATGAAAGTGAAAACAAAAAATTGTTGGGGACAAATGTACAATATGGCAGTGTAGTGCAAGTAATTATTCTACTCCTTACTTTAATTAAGTCTAATATGTGTATTTTAAGTTACTTCACCTTAAGTCAAATAAGTACTTAACAGTTAATAAAAGGTTACCAGCTCTGTTAGAGAAAAATGCAATGAGAGTGTATTTAGATGGTAGTGGAAATGAAGGTTCATGGTTCTATATTCTACCTTTTTATAAGCTTCGTGCAACTGGTGATAACATAGTTCTAGGAGATAAAGTTATTTTAAATCCTGTTAATGCCGGCCAGCAAGTCTTACATGTGGCTGCTAATCATGAATTGCCTGACAACCCTGGATGTAAAGAAGTCAATGTGGTTAATGGTAGTACATCTTGGAAAGTTACCTTGTTTATGGAGCATAGAGAAAATGCAGAAGATGTTCTTAAAGGTAATTGCTAGTAATTAATTTTATGTAAATTTAAGTTAATGCATATATTATAAATATGATTTTATAAAAGGTGGGGATGTGGTACGTTTATTCCACGCGGAACAAGAAAAATTTCTTACTATGGATGAATACAAAAAGACTCAGCATGTCTTTTTGCGCACAACTGGCCGTACCAGTGCTACTAGTGCAACAAGTAGTAAAGCCCTGTGGGAAATTGAAGTGGTGCAACATGATTCCTGTAGAGGTGGTGCTGGCCATTGGAATTCCTTATTTCGATTTAAACATTTAGCTACTGGACAGTACTTGGCAGCAGACGTAGGTAAGTCACATTAAGAATTGTTACAAATTGTCACAATTATTAAATTGCTTTCTCATACCGGTAGATCCGGATCAATCGATTTATGAGACTCACGGAAAACTTAAACAGGAAAATTCAAACGCTGACACAAACGTGTATCATTTAGTACCAGTCGCGTATCCTAACGAGATAGCATCTCTATTCGAGTTAGATCCAACGACACTGACCAGAGCAGATTCGTTAGTACCACAGTCGAGTTATGTTAGACTTCACAATTTAGTTACAAATACTTGGGTTCACTCAACATCAATTCCAATTGATAAAGATGAAGAAAAACCAGTCATGTCGAAAGTGGGCTGTGCCCCAATGAAGGAAGACAAGGAGGCGTTTGCTCTTATATCAGTGTCTCCTATTGAAGTACGAGATTTGGACTTTGCCAACGATGCCTGTAAAGTTCTTTCATCCTTGTCCACAAAGTTGGAACATGGGACAATATCTCATAACGAAAGACGGTAATAAATTAAATGTTAATCAGTTTCAACATTTTTGTTGGAAAATTACGTTTTTCTAGAGCCGTTACTAACCTACTTCAGGATATTGTTTATTTTATTGCTGATATGGAAAATGAACAAAATAAAATGGAAGCTCTTGAATTGACTGTTACCAATCCTAATAGAGATAGGCAAAAATTACTGAGAGAACAAGCTATATTAAAACAATTATTTAAAATTTTACAGGTAAAATATAAGAATGAAATTTTCTGTCACCAAATTGATTACTTTAAAATTATAGAGACCATTTATGGATTCTCCAAGTGGAGAGTCAGCGTTTTTAAAGTTGGAGGAATTAAATGATCCGAGACATGCCCCCTACAAATACATTTTCAGATTATGTTATCGTATATTGCGTTTAAGTCAGCAAGATTACCGAAAAAATCAGGTTTAATCATTAAATTTTTAATCATTTTCCTCCATAATTTAATTGTTTTATTTTTAACAGGAGTATATCGCAAAACATTTCGGGTTTATGCAAAAACAAATCGGGTATGACATCTTGGCCGAAGATACAATAACTGCTTTATTACATAATAATCGCAAACTTTTGGAGAAACACATAACACCTGCAGAAATCGAGACTTTTGTGGGTTTAGTACGAAAAAACATGCATAACTGGGAATCTCGTTTTTTAGATTATCTCTCTGATTTGTGTATCTCAAATAAGAAAGCTATTCCTGTTACTCAAGAATTGATCTGTAAAAGTGTACTTAGTCAAAAGAATTCGGATATTTTAATTGAAACCGTCATGATGAAAACTCAAGTGGAAGAACATGAAGACTCTTTGTCTGAAAAAGATGAGACTGATTTAGAACCCCTAGTCGTAGAAGAGCAACAAGTAGTACTGTTGTGGAATAACCGTCAGAAGTCGCAGGCGCTAATAGATTTATGTTGTAAAGCAAAACTGGGAAGTAAAGAGGACCAAGCAATACTAGACTACTACCGCCATCAGCTTGATTTGTTTTCTAACATGTGTCTAAATCGTCAATATTTAGCTTTAAATAATTTGTCACCCCTCCTCGATGTAGATCTAATTTTAAAGTGTATGTCCGATGAAAATATTAGTTACGATTTAAGAGCATCTTTCTGTAGATTGATGTTACATATGCATGTTGATAGAGATCCACAAGAATCCGTAACTCCTGTTAAATATGCTAGACTGTGGTCAGAAATACCATCAAAAATGTCCATTCATGAGTAAGGAATCATTTATATTAAAATATTAAACGGTTTTCACTTTTAATTTTAGTTACGATAGCAATAAAACATCCTATCCAAATAAAGAAGCTGTGAGATCGAGATTTTGCTCAACAATTGCTTTTGTTGAAGATTATCTATGTAATGTGGTTGCTAAAATGTGGTCATTTGCAGACCAAGATCAAAATAAATTAACATTCGAGGTATTAACTTATTTTTATTGTTGTGCTTCTTGAAAAAATGCTATCAAATTGTTTCAGGTTGTTAAACTTGCCAGAGAACTAATATATTTTGGCTTTTATAGCTTTTCTGATTTGTTAAGGTTGACAAAAACATTACTCAATATATTAGACTGCGTGTCTGAAAGTGACTATAATGAAAGGCAATTATCCGCAGGAGATAATGACTGTAAGCAATTATTAAAGTAAAATTAATATTCGATGATAAATGCCGGGTATTTGAAAAAGTTTGGCTGTTTAAATATTTAAATTACTTTTTTTTAATAGCTGACGGTGGTGTTTTACGTACAATCGGTGATATGGGTGCCGTAATGACATCGCTTACCCTAGGATCTGCAGGTAGAGCTGCGGTGTCTTCGTCTAATAATCAACCTAAATTGCATCCTAAAGAAAATCCACTTGTTATGGACACTAAATTGAAGATAATTGAAATATTACAGGTACAAAAAGTAACTAATTTTTTAACTATTATTTCTTTAAAGTACCCGTTAAATATTATTTTTATCTTATTACGAATGTCTCGTTTATTAAACTACTTAACTCTTTTTATTAGTTCATCTTAGATGTCAGATTAGATTATCGCATAAGTTGCCTCTTAAGCATATTTAAACAGGAGTTTGACGAGGCTGAAAAAAACAACGAAGATTCCTTAGCATTGAGTCATAAAAATATCGATTTAGAAATTATAGCAAGTCAAGCTGAAGGTATATTTGGAAGCAGCGACGAATCTGAAGTTTTAGATTTAGATGGCCATGGAGGAAGAACTTTTTTAAGGGTTCTTTTGCATTTGACAATGCATGATTACCCACCTCTTGTATCGGGCGCCCTTCACTTGCTTTTTAGACACTTCAGTCAAAGGCAGGAAGTTTTACAATCTTTTAGACAAGTAAGAAATGCACATAAGACGATATTGTTCAAATTAATTGTTTTATATTGTTATATGTAGGTACAATTACTAGTTTCTGATGCTGATGTGGAATCATATAAACAAATAAAAGCAGATTTAGATGTTTTAAGACAGTCTGTGGAAAAATCAGAACTGTGGGTTTATAAATCAAAGGGGTCCGAAGAAGTAACAGGTGTGTTTCAAATTGTTTTATTTGAAATCTGTCGTAACAATTCGTTTTTTCTGTTGTTACGAAGGAAAAAAGAATAAAGAAGATTATGAGGACAACGTATTGCGGAAGTCTCCCCCTGTTTTAAGCTCAATCGAAAAGAAAGGTTCTGCTATTAATTTGGATGTTGGACCGCCTCTCCACCCTGAACAAGCCGACGAATACAAAAAGATCCAGAAAATTTTAATAAGAATGAATAAACTTTGTACTCAAGGGTCTCCTGGAAATGTTGTAAAACCTAAAAAACACGAACAAAGACTTTTACGAAATGTTGGGGTGCACACTGTTGTCTTAGATCTTCTACAAATACCTTATGATGAAAAGGAAGATGTTAGAATGAACGAACTTATGCGATTAGCACATGAATTTTTACAAAATTTCTGTCTTGGTAACCAGCAAAATCAAGTTTTATTATACAAACATTTAGACTTGTTTCTAAACCCTGGGGTAAATCATTCTGTTAACTTCTGTTGGGCGAAAATATTGAACAACGTGTTTTTTTCTAGATACGAGAAGCTCAGACTGTTTGTGCAATATTTCAAGATAATTCCACTTTGTGTAACGAAGTTAATGAAAAAGTTATCCAACATTTTGTTCATTGCATCGAAAGTCACGGAAGGCATGTGCAGTACTTAAAATTTTTACAAACAATTGTAAAAGCTGAAAATCAATTTATTAGAAAGTGCCAGGATATGGTAATGCAAGAAGTAAGTTAAAAATTTCGTAATTCGACCATTCTTTTAATAATTTAATTTGTATATAAACAATTAGCTGATAAATGCCGGAGAAGACGTGTTAGTATTTTACAATGATAAAGCTTCGTTTAATTATTTTGTGGAAATGATGCGTTCGGAGAGGCACAGCATGGACGAAAGTAGTCCTTTACGATATCATGTTGAACTTGTCAAATTATTGGCCTGCTGTACTATGGGCAAAAACGTTTATACCGAAATAAAATGTCACAGTTTATTACCCTTGGACGATATTGTTGCTATGGTAACTCACCCTGACTGTATACCTGAAGTAAAAGAGGCCTATGTAGGATTTCTTAATCACTGTTACATAGATACCGAAGTCGAAATGAAGGTTAGTATTTTTTTCCTTTACCTTTTTGTAACAAATTAAATTACAAAGACTTGTTTGAATTGAATTTTATTCTGCACTGTTTTTCCGATATTATTTTTTTTTTTTGGAAGGAAATTTATACATCCAATCACATGTGGACGTTGTTTGAGAAATCATTTCTTGTTGATATGGCTGATATTGCAACAGCCCCCGACGATAGAAAACATCCAGATAAAGCCCTAGAGAATTACGTTACAAACGGTGTCATGAATATAATAACTACGTTTTTCAGCAGTCCATTTTCAGACCAGAGCACAACAGTCCAGGTAAAATAAATGATGATAATATGCAAGTTTTCTGAGAATGTGTGCTTTGGTGGCCATTTTCTTTAGCTTTATTCTGGGTTAAATGGTGTTGGAAACGTGTTTTTTATCAGGGAAACGATTAAAATAAATGTTACAAGGCACTTAGTCTCTTATTTTTAACTATTAGTGCTTTTTTGTACCCATAAGACTAAGTGCTGTATCATTTCTTCAATTCAAATAAATAATTGCATTCATAAAAGAGACTAAATTTGCATGCTTAGAATCAATTATATATATTATAATTAAAAGATGTCTTAATGTTAGTAATGTTATAAAAAGTTTTCAACACTTGGAAAAATGGTATTTTTTCGTAAATGCTTTTACAAAATTGTGTCAATTGCAAACTGTTTCTCTCTAATGCTATGTTGGGTGATGGGTCAGAAACATCTGCATGAAGCCCGGGTATTTTGGAGCGACTCCACTTTGGAGGATTATGATCCTTTTACAATAAACACTCCTCTTAAAACGTCACCATTTCCACTTAACGTGAGTATTCATTTTTTAAACTAAAATCGCAAGCTGTGGACTTAATCAACTTAACTTCTATTGTCTGGTGGTTTCTAATTTGTTAATGTCTAATTTTTGTTTTGCTTGTTACTTTTATACATGTACGTAGATATACACACATACATACTACTAACAGAAAGGAATAACTATTGTGCATGCAGTTTTCCTGATAACGTAAAAAAAATGTACTAACTTGCACTTAACTACTTTTAAAACACAGAATAAATGTTAATAAAATGACTTTGAAATATATATAGATATCGATACGTTGTCTGTTAGATTTAAATTTTTTGTTTGTATTTGTTGTACGTATTTCAGACTAGACAGCCAATTTTTGTCCAGCTTTTACATTCGGCATTTAGAGTGTCTCAGTGTCCTTGGCTTACTCCGTCTCAACGCTTTAATGTAGAAAATTGTATACGCGCATTATCTGATGTTGGTAAGGGATTTTTAAAACTACAATATGTGTTACATAATGTAAATAAAACTTTTTCAGCTAAAAATCGCGGCATAGCTATACCACTGGACTTAGAAGTTCAGGTAAATGCCATGTTTAATAAGGCAATTTTGTTAACTCGTCAAACTAGTAAATGGCTACAAGCTTCTAAACAACCAAAAATTGAAAGATCACAGTCACAAGTATGGTGATCTATTATTTTGTAATAATAACTTGTTAATTCTTTATTATTTTAGTTAATGCGTTTAGATAGAAGTATAATAGAAGGTTTGCAAGATATAGTTTCTCTTTTAGAAGATCAATTAAAGCCTTTAGTACAGGCTGAGTTATCTTTATTAGTAGATGTACTTTACAGACCAGAATTATTATTTCCTCCGTCATCAGAATCTCGGAAAAAGTGCGAAAGTGGAGGTTTTATTAGAAGGTGATTAATTTTAATTGCATGTGAAAATTTTATATTAATTATTTACTATTTTAAATTAGGCTTATAAAACACACAGAGAAATTATTAGAAGAAAAGGAGGAAAAGTTATGTGTAAAAGTGTTAAGGACTTTAAGGGAAATGATGTCTATAGATCCCGAGTATGGAGAGAAGGTATTTTTACTTTTTTCATTTATTTCTTTTGTCGTTTATCGTTAGTAATCATGGTAGTCAATATCATATTTACTGTTTATTTTATTTTTTACTGTTTTTAACATGCTGCATTGAAGAAAGAAACCAATGAAACCGAAGAAAACAAAACGGTATGGTTTGATGTTCGACGTACATGTATAAATAAAAAATAAAGTGTCTTCTATACCTTCACAAAAAGTGTCTTGAAATATTGCACTGTCTGATGAATTGTTGTATTCGTGTATTATACCTTTTTTATCGTGAATCTATTTTAAATGTTTTTCTTTTTTATTTCGTACACCTGCATTAGTAATTTATAATTTACAAACACCTTTTCGTTATTTATTCTTTAAATATTAATTTATAAGTTGCTAAATATATTTGGAATTTATGATACAGGGTGAATATTTACGGAACAGTTTGCTAACGAGGTATTTTGGAAAAACGTTTGTACAAAAGAACGAAACACTTGATTTAAGTAGTTTAAAGTTATCGTCAATAATTCATGGTCCAGGAGGTAAGTAATTTAATGTATATATATTTAGATTGGTGTAAAAGAAAAGTATTTGTTTCAGCAAAATTAATAAGTCGTGCCAATCGTACTCTACATGAAGTTCAAACTCATTTAGATAAAGAAGGAGCTTCTGATTTGGTTGTAGAATTGGTTATTAAATCTATTCATTCTCCTTCAATTTTTGGAGAAGTTGTACAGTTGGGCATTGCCCTTTTAGAAGGGGGTAATCCTATCATTCAAAAAAGTATATTTAACAAACTTATTAAAGGAGAACTCAGTCAATCGTTTTTTAAGGTATATTTTACTTTTAATTGAAATAAATTGAACAAAGAATAATTATATTACTTTAGGTATTTTATGATAAAATGCGCGATGCTCAACAAGAAATCAAATCTACAGTGACTGTTAACACTTCTGATATAGCTGCAAAAGCGCATGAAGATAAACAGGATGGAAAAGATGGGGATAGACTGTCTAAAAAACATGGTTTAAAAACGAACGGCATTATTATAAGCGACGAATTAAGGGAAGAATTGGACCATGCTGCTGAAAGTACATGTCAGGCCTACGCAAATGTGCGAAGTCTGGCGTCAGGTGATGACCATAGCGCCATAAATTCTGGGGCAGCTTCTGCCTTTGAAGACCTTTTAGCAGAAAAACTAGAGAAACATAAAGAACAAGATGATCAAACACGGCTTTCAGTCAAAATATTAATAATGCAACCTATACTGAGATTTTTACAATTGTTATGCGAAAATCACAACCAAACCCTACAAAATCTGCTTAGAAATCAAAGTAATAAAACCAACCACAACTTGGTATCAGAAACTCTTACATTCTTGGACTGCATTTGTGGTTCAACGACCGGAGGATTGGGACTTTTGGGACTTTATATTAACGAAAATAACGTGTTTTTAATAAATCAAACGTTAGAAACGTTAACGGAATATTGTCAGGGACCTTGTCACGATAATCAGAACTGTATTGCCGGTCATGAATCGAATGGTTTAGATATTATTACTGCTCTTATCTTAAATGATATCAATCCTTTAGGGAAAACCAGAATGGATTTAGTGTTGGAGTTAAAGAATAACGCGTCAAAGTTACTTTTAGCGATAATGGAGAGCAGGGGGGATAGCGAAAATGCGGACAGAATCCTTTATAACATGAATCCAAAACAATTAGTTGAAGTAGCTTGCAGAGCCTATCACCAAGAAGCCCTAGATGATGATGATTTTGGAGATAAAGATGTCACCACAGACGAGACCGTATCCCCCCGTGAAGTGGGACACAATATTTATATTTTGTGTCATCAGCTAGCCCAACATAATAAAGAATTAGCATCTCTTTTAAAACCCGGTGAAGGATATGACCCCAAAACTCACAAAGCTTTAATGTACTATGCTACACATACTGCTCAAATAGAAATTGTTCGTCAAGACCGTACTTTAGAACAAATCGTTTTCCCTATTCCCGAAATCTGTGAATATATTACGACTGATACAAAAATTAAAGTACTTCACACTGCTGAGAAAGACGATCAGGGATCCAAAGTAGCAGATTTTTTCGAAAGAACCGAAGAAATGTTTAACGAAATGAAGTGGCAAAAGAAACTAAGAGGTAAAAGAATAATTCATTGTAGCCATTTTGTAAACTAGTAATATAATTTGTCTTTTGTTCAAGCTCAACATATGCTATTTTGGGTCAGCAGCTATATGTCTTTGTGGAGTAATTGTCTCTTTAATTGCGCTGTTGTGATAAATTTAATTGTCGCGTTTTTCTATCCTTTTAACGACACTGTGCCAAGTAAGTAATTTATTGCTGTTAGTTATGTCAAATAAAATATTCGTTTAATTTATTTTAGAATTAAGTTCAACAATATCGGGATTGATTTGGACTTCTATGTTAGCTTCTACTACAATAGTAATAACTTTACCTAGAGAAATGGCGATAAGAACTTTAGTTGTATCAATAATTTTGAGACTTATATTTTCACTAGGTCCGGAGCCGACTCTATGGCTATTAGGAATACTTACAGTATTCTTAAAAGGCATCCATTTAGTTAGTATAATGGGCAATCATGGTACTTTAACCAAAACGTACTACCAAATAATCACAGATGCTGAACTACTCTACCACATATCGTATCTAGTTATTTGTATATTAGGATTAACTATGCACCCTTTCTTTTACTCTGTTTTGGTAATTTTTATATTATTATTTCTTGAATTTTATCTAATTATATTATTTAAGTTATTCGACGTAGTTTACCGAGAAGAGACGCTTTTAAACGTGATTCGTTCAGTAACAAGGAATGGAAGATCAATTATTTTGACTGCGGTTTTGGCTCTGATATTGGTTTATATGTTCTCAATAATTGGTTACATGTTTTTCAAAGACGATTTTCTTGTAAGCGTAGATGAAGATATTAAAGGTAAATTTTTCGAAAGATGTGTTACATACTCTTTTTTCTAAATAAATTTATGCATAGGCTTAATGTTAAAGCTTTAAATATTTAGAATTATTGTTGGCCTAGTAAATGTTGTTTTTTGATGAACAGGTTATCGTCGCCTAATTACGTACAAGGTAAATTAGTTTGGTAGTTTGTACAATTACGCTTATTTTTGCATGTAAATATTAAACTATTTAAAGCATGTTTGAGTAAATGTATTATACGTTTTAAAATTAAAATATATAAAAAAAAGAGACTCACCCTGTGAACACTGCAGAGTCCTACATCTTGTCACTAGCACGTTTTGTTCAGAAATGACTTAAATTCTTAATAGCTGCTTGTTTTTTGTGACCATTAGATAATATACTTAAAGAAAAAAAAGGGAAAAAAACTTGTAATGGCATTAGAAAAAGAAGAAACTAAAATATATAATAATTCATGTCATGTTACATTGTGTGATTTCTTTTTTGTTATTTTTTTACACGTTATTTATATCTATTTATGAATATTATTCATCACATAAATTATAATTGATACATTTCAGAAACGTATTCTCCTGATCAAGTAGTGTGTGAAACTGTATCAAAATATGGAGCTAATTCTCAAGAACAGTTTTGTAAATTAGTAGAAAAGCCGCAGCCTTTAGTGACTGGAGATGAAGTTAAAGAAAGGGCTTGTGACTCTTTGATAATGTGCATAGTAACAACACTAAACCAGGGTCTTCGAAACGGTGGAGGTATTGGTGATATTCTAAGAGCCCCTAGCAGTACAGTAAGTACATACATTATATGTACATATATATTTATAATTTATGAAGCACACAGTTACATTTATTATTTTAGGAAGCACTATTTGTTGCTAGAGTGGTATATGATTTGCTGTTCTTCTTCATCGTTATAATCATTGTACTTAATTTGATTTTTGGTGTTATCATCGATACCTTTGCTGATCTCAGATCCGAGAAACAACAGAAGGAATTAATTTTGAAAAATACATGTTTTATTTGCGGTATTTGCCCTTCTATATTTAATTATTTCTTGTTTTGAATGTTTTCATCTTTTACAGGTCTTCATAGATCGGCATTTGACAATAAAACCGTTAGTTTTGAGGAGCATATTCAGAGTGAACATAATATGTGGCACTATTTGTACTTTATTGTCCTTATAAAAGTGAAAGATCCAACCGAGTTTACGGGACCTGAGAGTTATGTCTATGAAATGGTTAAGGCTTCTAATTTAGATTGGTTTCCACGTTTACGAGCAATGTCGCTATCTGCTGTTGAGGGAGACGCAGAACAATTGGAATTGCGTAGTCTGCAGTCACAGTTAGAAACAACTCAGCTGTTGGTTTCTACCTTGTCACAGCAACTTTTAGAACTTAAGGATCAGATGACTGAACAGCGTAAGCATAAACAAAGATTGGGTTTATTAAATTCTGCCTCTTCTTATTTACACACGTCCAATTTACCATGAAATGTTGTACTTATCGTTTTTATCTTATATTCATGTTGTTAAATCTAGTTCTACTATTTTAATTAATTGAAGAAAATTGCATTTGTGCAGTTTTTAAAAAGATATTAATATGTTAAACTGGTGCAAAAAAATGAATGTAAAGTTAGAAGATATATAGAGAAATTAAATACTATTATAATAATGATGTAGTTAGGAATCATATCTTATATATTCAGAATCTCTATCATATTTTATTTTCTATGTTATGTTTTGGTCATTAATTTTATTTTACTGTTTTTTTTAAATTTTTAATAAAAGCTGTTAAACGGCGGTATATAATTGTTCTACTTCATGTTTGTTTTGTTGATATTTTTTTTAGTACTTACTTCAAAACAAAAGTTAGTTAATACTGAAACCAGTAGAAAATTTAAATAAAAAAAGATATTTATCCAGTTATTCGAAAATCGAAAAATTTGTTTGTTTTGTCTAAAACTATTACCAGTAAACAAATTTTCTACAGGATTCAGTACATTAGTTTTCTCTAAAATAAAGAAAAACTATGACAATCATTTTCATGTGGCAGGGTTTAATTTTCTTTCTGTTTAACTAATAGCCTGTCAAATCTTACACTTACCGTTTACCGTGAATTTATTAGAAGTTCTACAAAGAACATATTGTAAATGACAAAGTTCAAATGGTCTCTCGTAGCAAAAATAGGCATGTTACTACTTATAATATCTTAAAGTAGACTCTAGACTATTGAAATATACGTAGAAAAAGATGTTAATGAAAAGGGTGTCCACATAGTGTACATTACATTATTTCACAAATATGTAGGTAGAAGTTTGTGATATTTTATAGCATACTAATTAATCACTTGCACAAATTAAATCATTGTTTTCTATTAAAGTTTTTGGACGAAAACTACAACTATTTGTAATTGAAACAGTTTTAAATCGCTTACTACTGTAACTTTTGTGCTTATAATCGTCACATTTTTAGTTTTTACTTTTCTTTTAACAAATCAAATTTGCCCTTAAGATGCAATGAAATTGGTCTTAAGTCATCCTGTGATACAAAAAAAGGCTAATGGGACGAAGCTTTTTAAGTAATATTTAAGAAGAATGTCAAGATCAATGATTTTATAAATGCTCAATACTTCTGCAAGGTTTTGCAAAAAAGCAATAACGGCGACATTTTTGTAATCTTATTTGTTTTTTTCATTATATATAATTTGTTCTTATAAAAATATAGGTTTAATTATGCACAAATAATTGTTTGTAATTCTAATGTTGAAATGAAATAAAATATTATATATATATTACAAGGGATAATAGTTCTTTCATTTCTAATTTGAATGCTGATTAAAAATAAATTGGTACATTATTTTAAAAGTACTTATAACATAATGTAACCTACCTACGAGGAATAATTCTTGGAGAATTCGCATATTACACTTAAATTTCAATGAAACATAATAAAATAAGTAATAAAAATGACTTAATATGACAATATAAATTTGCCTCCATTTGTTTATATAGTCAAGACAACAGAGACAGGTAACATCTGATTGGAGTAAAATTTTTGGCGGCATTTCGCCATTGTTTAATATGTTTAACTTAGATATCTATAACTTTATATTTTCAATAAAATAATGTAATTCAACCAATATTAATTCAGACTTTTTACTTTTCTCAAACATTTTGTTAGAAATTAAGGACTTATATGTTTTGACAGTTTTATGAAAGTTTTGCTTAATATAGCTAAATAATTCGGTGTTCAGTGGCCACAGTCCATAATTAACAATAAAAAAAGAAGTCTGTTGTAACTTTCTGAAAAGTATTAAACAATTTTAGTGCAGTTAATTAATTCAGTATTATTTTCAAATTATATAATGTGTTATTTCAGAAATTTAAGTTGCTTTAAAGAAACTAATTTTACAGGAAGAATAATTTAGTAACAAAATTTAGTTAAGTTAGAAACAAAGATAATGTCTATTAAATATGCCACAATTTTTGGAATTTGTACATTTTTCATTTAATTTATCATGGCAGAAGCAAACATTCGTCACTTTGGAAGTTCACTATTTCGAGAAATACATAAAAATACTTGGTTAACTAAAATACCTTCTAAAGATCCAAAAAAGGTGAATATAACAAACTGTCATGTTTGTTACTTTTTATAACGTTTTATGTTTTAGAAAAAACGTGTGTGGGCTGTCTTTTGTGTACATGATGATACTGAAGTATTTTTGGAAACATATTTTGACAATAAATCAGCAATTTCACATAAGCCCGAATGGTTCATATGTTTGAACAATACAAAACATGTTTCCCCTACTATATGTGCTCATGAGCAGGAATATGAATTTGTGATAACTCTAAGTACTGATGTTGTAAGACTGGCAGCACCAACAAGAGAACTCATGTTAGATTGGGTTGAAAGTTTGCGTGCTAAATTATATGAATTAAAAATTTTAAGTCCAAAAGAAAATATTTATAGTAAACTACCAGAATCTCGTACTAATCCATTATTACCTACAAGGGATCCTACATCTCCCCTTCCACCTCCTCCATCTATTCCTCCAACAGTACCTCCTGGAGTTGAACCGTTGACCTCTTCAGAACTTCAGAACGAAGACAGGTCTGTAACAAATCAAGCACCATTATTACTTACAAATAATCACAGGTACAATTGTTATATAATCTCTAAAGAAATATTAGATTCTATAATTTTTAAGATCACTACAAAGGGGCATTTCTTTACCAGAAGGAACAAATACTCCTGATCAAAATATCAGTGAATCAGTTGAAAGAAATGAAGAAAATGTAACAATAATTCAAGTTGAAGGAAACTCTACATCAGAAAATGATATTTTCAATTTTGATCTAAATAACTTAAATGTAGGTTCTTCAGCCAATGCATCTATATGTCCAGGTTCTGCACCCCCCACAGATGCTAGAAACACTTACTATGAAAGATTGTTTAATAATCAACAACCAGGTATAATATATTTAATTAAATAAAATTTCTAATGATAATTAAGGAAAAATATATATAAAGGTAATAACTGTGTTGTTTTAAGGTCCTTCTAATAGAGCTGTACTTGTGCAAAGATCTAACAGTTCCCCAAGAAGGTTACAGCCAGCCCCACAACCTTATCGTACTCTTAGAGAACAACAAGTACTGCAACTTCAAAAGGAAATGAAACACCCTGCTGGTGTGAGGTTGCAATTAAGAAGAAAAGATTGTATAAATTCTATTGCTTTAGCAGACGCCATGGGACATGTCTGGTAATATTTGTCACAATTAATTGATTTACCTTAATTTTATAAGTCAATTTATTGTAGGATATGTGGTTGGAAACAAAAAGAGCATCCGATGCTTTACAATGCATTACATATCGGTGATCAGCTTCTTAATATTGAAGGCATATCAATTCAAAATGTTAATGATGCCAACAAAATACTGAGGTCAATTTGTAGTTTATATGTAAGTTGTAATTTCTCAAATTAATTAAGAAGTTGAATTATGAAAAAGTATCTTTAGGTAAATGTTATTATTAAAAGAGTGCCCTTTGGACAAGTGTTTGTAATACGAAGAGATTTTGATGGGCAGTCTTTGGGTATAATTCAAGAAGGTTCAACTGCAGTCATTCAAACGGTCGAAAATGGCAGTTTGGCTGCAAAACATGGCTTGTCTGCGAAAGCGCGAACATGTGACGGACTATCGTTTACTAATTGGGTTTTAACCGAAATAAATGGTCGACCATTAAATTTATATTTTAAAGATAATCAAGTCAGGGATCGCCTTAATTCAGTCGGACGTGATATTTCGATTCTAGTGCAACCGTTAGATTTAATTAAGCAGCTTAAGAAGCAAATGAAATCTTTAAGGAATTATAAAGATTACCTTCTACAATAAGTGCAAATAATAGGCTTAAGGCAGTTATCGAAATTTGTATCTTATTTATACTTGTGCAACTAGTATTCAAGAATTTAAAAACTGTGATTTATATTTTTTTAGTAAACTTTTACTTACTAATCATTGACTGTTTTTAATTTTTATCAAACTGAAAAATCAAAAGGTTAATTAGAAAAAGAAAGAATATAAAAAAACGAAAACTTTTATTTTTTATAACATTTTACAAAGAAACATAATTAAAGAAGGAAATAAGGAATTAAGGAACCTTACAAGTGGAGCAAATAGAACTTGGATTTGAAACTATACCTTCAAACACTACACTTTTTGTTTCTTTATCGATAATAAAGAAAGCAAAAGGCTTGTTGGCATAAAATCGTGGTGGAGTGCTTTTAAATGAGACAACGCCTCCTAAAAAGTAAAACAATTATCAGCTAATCTCAAAATGAAGTTCCCTATTTGTTTGTTACCGGCAGCAGCAGCAGCTTCTGTACCTTCTTCATCTACATCGATTTTAGCTTGTTGAATAACGCGACTTAAATAAAGATGATCTGGAAAAATACCTAGCAAATTGGCAGCATTTTCATTAAAAACGTCCTTGATGCCCATCTACAATTGTTAAATTTATTATGTGGAGTTTCATTGTTTTAATTACTATTTCTTTTAACTCACTTCAAATAATATTGCATTGAGAATAAAATCTGACGTAATGGAAAAACGGGGTAAATACATCATTACATCTTCGTCATACTGTCGTGCATCTTCAAGAGCATCTAAAATAATTTTAAAGGACATTGCAGAAATCTTTTTTAAAATTGTTGAAAGTTCTTCTTTTTTCCTGGGTAAAAGGACTACCATTGACATTCTGTCTCCCTTAAAGTTGTGTTTATAATTTTAATTTACAAAAAAAAAAAAATTAAATAGATTGTGTATAAATTTTAAGTTTACCTTTCCGTAGGGTAATTCCACAACGTGAGCTTTTATATCAGGTAACATGAAGAAAGGAAATGTTCCTATCTGATACATCATCATAACTTCTCCTTTTTCATTGCCCTTTTCGTCATAAAATTTATCTTTAAATGTGGCAGATTTATTAAATGGTAACATCCATTGACCTTTGAAGTACAGAGTGCTTGTCAAAAGTATAAGAGCATCGACCAGATCATCTAAAAAAATAATTAAAAAAGTACATGCTATTACACCAATTTCTAATTAAACTGAATTCTATTTCTACTTAAATACGTATTTTTTAATTAAACAAATAAGTTCACTTACCCACAGTAACCAAGTTTGTTATTTTATCGTTGGTCAATTTGGCTATCTGAGAATTAATTATATTTTGAGATTGAATTAAATTTTTAAAATCGATAGGCATGACATCGACATCGTAAAAATTTTTAACTAGTAACTGATACGTTTTATTTAAATTTTGTTCTTTGGTAACAAATATTGAGTTTGATATGTCTAACTCAATGCCATCTGATTTTTGCTAAAAATTGTTAAAATTAATACAATGTACAATGTAATACATTTTCTTTATTATTTACTGTACTATTTACTTTTCGGAAAAAGTAGTACCTTACAGTTTCTATCAAAGAAAATGATACATCATATAAATAACATAATTTAAAAGATGTTACCTTTAAATACTTTTTTAATATTTTAAAACTTTTCCTAAATTGGGCTCTATCTTTTTCAGAGGGAATACTTAGTACATTTTTTAATTGTTTTTCTGTTTCATCTTTAGCCCCTTCGGCTATAATCGTTAATAGAGACCACACTGGATATGGCGCTAAAGCTATATTAAAATTTTCACCTAAATGATTTACACTTGCCTACAATAATATCGTTTGGGTAAATACATTAACAAATGTTATTTAATAAACTACAAAGAGCTTACCATAAGAAGCTTCAATGCAAAATCATTAAGCGATGCAGCTGTAGCGTGTATTGCATCTAATTCAGTATTTATTTGTGAATTTGTTGATTTTATAAATAGGCAAAACAATAAAAAGAAGTACGCTGAAATGTAATAAAGTAATTATATTAATTCTGAAGGTGTATTTTTTAAATTTATTTCAGTGATTTATATTTGAAAGCAGAAAACTCATAAAACGCGTTTTTAATCTTAGAAAGGCATAAAACATTTTTAATTTATATAATTGGAAAAGTATATGAACAAGGATTAAATAATTAATATTATTCGACATACCAAAGTATTGAATCGATTATTTGTCGAGGGTCAGACAGTAATTTAACTGTGGGTAATAACGAGAGAGTAAAAGTTAATTTAGAAATAGTTAGGATTCTGTATTTATAGTAAATATTTTGCAAACAAAATAAAGGGTGTACTTACATTTTTTTGCGATCCAATCCATTATTATGTACACAACATGGGCAAACTACCAGATGAAGGAAGAGTTTGAATTAGCGAGTAATAGTTTTGTAATTACGTTATAAGTGGATTATAGTGTGGCCTTAACTTTTATACGGATGTTAGATCATTCTATAATAACACAACGACCTTATACTTAAATCGGCGGGTTGTTTTCATATAGTGAGAATCTGTATTAAATATAATTCAGATATAAAATTCAACATATGGATTTAGCTGCATCATTTGTCTAGTTAAGAAATTATTACGAATAAAAGTAGATATACCTATAACTTGTTTAATAATATTGTGGAAAAACCCATCATATACATACTAATGTTACGTCGACGTAAAAGAATTTATATTAATGTGGTAATTATTTTCATCAGGTAGACGTTTTAATATCGCATGGCATTTGACCGCAGTGTATAAAAAGTAACACGACTTGTAAACGAGCGTCACTTCTATTTTTGAAAAATAGATTGTGATTCTTCATAAGAACAATTAATTTAAATTAATTATAATTTATGACTAAAATAGACAGTTCTGAAATTTTCTCTATTTAAAAAAAGAAGGTAAATTGCAACGGATATAGAATTTCTGCGAATAAGTTGTTGTTCACCTTCGGTTATAAAATCCCTTATTCGTCTGTTTTTCAGTATAAAAGCAAAAAAAAAGGAATGGCAGTAATTATTTATTCACGTTTGCAGAGGTACATAGACATAAGTTAACTATTTGCCATAGGTTCTCTAAAAGAAAATTGCAGTTTTTCTTTACGTTTCATTTATAAAAATTAACATGTTACGGGTCAGGACTTTTCTTAATATTTCGAGGCCGTTCTAGATAAACAAAGAGAAGTGCTTCGAAGTTCCAAGTGCATAAAAATTTTAGGAACGTAATGTACATCAAAAATTGACTGTACATACAAAACACCGTATACACTAAGACAAAGAACAGCCCTGTTAAAACATCGTAAAAAAGAAAAACTAATATAATAGTAACATATATATTCATATTTTATTATTATCTATCAATAATTTAATAAACAATAACTAATAACGAGTTTATGTAAATCAATAAACTTTTTAAAGTATGTTGAAGGGAAAACAATGTTGGAATGATCACCAAAATTATTACACATTTACGCAAAATTAAACTAGGAATATTTAAATAACAATTTAAATACAATTTTCAAAAATAAAAATAAAACCAATTTTTGGATAATTTAGAGCCTCAAATTTTCACTTTCTAGACTACACTATGATAATATTAGACTGCCACTTATATTCCCAGTTTACTATTGAGTAATGACAAAAAAATCAGTATTAGTACGATGGAATAATTAAGGTAACATTTTTTAACAAATACATAAATATATATATATAACGAAATTAGATCTGACAAGGGAAGCTCATAAATTCAAGTTAATTTTCAGTCCTTAATGGAGCATCAGCATTTTCATCAACAAATTTTAATAAAATTGCATTAGACCTATTTAATTTACGAAAAAAAAAAAAAAACAATGAATGGATAAAACTACTATTCCCCTAGACAAATTATTTAAGTTGATACCCTCTAAAATGCGCAAATGTCCGAGTAAAAATGAGCACATATTAAGTAATAAATTAATTGACTTTTTATATTACTTTAAAAACAATATTGGTTTTTATTAGTAAATTATGAAGATATGTGCTCATTTTAAATTGCATTAAGCTGTTAATAAATCAGCTTTATTAACTTCACATGAAATTTATTGTGCAAATTAAATACGTTTTTTTATTAGGACATTAGTGAAATATTGGTTACAAAACTGGTGATAATTCTTATTTTACTTGTAAATTTTTATGTATTGCCTATTTAAATGACAAAAGGGGAGTAAAACATTTATGAGCTTTACATTATGATTTACTATAACGATTGGTTTCTCAACGTAAGTCGGGATTTTCGTTGATGTGCTTTTTAATTCGTAGTAACATAGTAGTGTACCATTGATCAAGACGAGATATAGAATCGTATTCTTTGACAACATCTGTATATCCATCTAGATTTTGTTCCTCTATTTGATCAAAGATGTTCTGCAGCAATTTATATTCACGCGAATCCTGGAATGCTGGGTAAATTTGAGTGTAGCGTTCTAGAGCATGACGAGCATTCAGCAAATCTACACACAAGTGACAAAGAGCAGCACGAAACAAATACTCCTTTGCACTATACTTCAGCAAAGAGTTCTCTAATGAAGATGATGCTACTTGCTCATATATCTGAATAGCTTTTGTATAATCTTCTAGCTGTGCTGCATATTGGGCAACTTTTAAAAGACACTTGTTGGCAGATGAATTGCTTTCTTCGCCCCTGTAATAATCTGCAGCTTGTTCATAATGTTGAACAGCTTTCTTGAGATCAGCTGCATCAGTTTCATACATCTCTGCAATGCTTTGGTGATGTTTTGCAGCCATAGTAAAGCGCCCCATGTCAGTGTATATTTCTATTGCTCTTAAAAGACAGTTGACTGCCTCTGAGATAAATAAGAAATATAGTTAAAAATAAACCTTATAAAGTTATAGTTAGTTAACTATGCCTTGAGAAACAAGGAGTTTTTTTGTTGGTATATTAAAGGTATGAGTACAATGGTTTGAAATTCTTAGTTACTTCAATAAAATTCTTACAGACTGATACATTGACAGACAGCAGTAATAAATATGTAACACTCACCATTAATATCAGACTTTTTATAACAATTAGCAGCATCAACAAAATTAGTTGCAGCATCATGTCGAGAGCCAGTTTTTAAATGTAAATTTCCTGCTTCGCAAAATGCACTACCTGCTTGTGTCCAATTCTTAGCCATTTTAAATAGATTAGCAGCCCTGTGATAACAATCCACAGCATCTTCGACTTTAGCAGAACCCCTAATAATAGTTGAATATAAGAATACAAAATAATTGATTTAAAATTGATTGATTTGCTTACCCAAAAAGTGAACCAAAAAATCCTTTAGAAGAGGATAACTTTTTCTCGGCTTCTGCAATTAATTGTTGGGCTTTTTGCTCATTTGTAGCCATTTTTCACAAAACACTATAAATATTTACATACACACACAATAATTTTATCAACCGTTGTGATGTATTGATGATTTTGTTTCCTCTTTCAGCACTAGCTGTCACTTGTTTTAGTTCAGTGACAACCTTGAAATAAACAATAAACAATAGACGATACCAACTTTTAGTTTCAAAGAAACTACGGATTCCATGATCATAGAAAAAAAAATTGGAATGTTAGTGGACAAGCAAAAGACAAAAGTAAATAAACTTCTTTTTATAAAAAAAAGTAACAAAAATGATTAAAAGAAAAATAACTGCCTTTCTTCTAGAATTTAATTTTTAAATTAAACATATTTTGAAAATAATTTCAAAAGTTTTATCAACATGAAAAGTCTTATTTTATCATGTTAGCGTAACCAAATTAAAAAGAGTTAAATCAAATAAAAGTGTAATAAAACCGCCTTTACTTCTCTACTGTCCTGAACATCATAAATAATATTTATTTTAATTTACAAAAGATTGGCATGATTGCACGTGTCTTACCAAAAAAGAATTTTGCAACATAACAAACTCAAATAGCTCCAGAAATCATTGATTGGAAAATGAAACCGTAACCTATCACTGCAATCGTTGATATTTAGCAACTGAGTTATTTAGATGTCAAAATGGGTTTTAAAATTTTTTTCATTTTTAGATAAAGCGGTTACTATGTTTTAAAGTGATTGTAATTAATTTGTGTGCATATTAAATATATGTCACAGAAAATGGCTTCTAGTAACAATCAAAACGGATGGCTTAGCGGTCTTGGGTTCGGCCCCCCTTTAAGTTCCGTACCTGAACAACAAGCAACTTCTAGTGCAGATGTGACTCAGTATGAGCAGTTAGATCGTTCTAGTGCCAGCAGCAACACACTGAAGGTTTAAACTTGTTGAAATATGTCCAAACTTTTTCTCATAAATATTATTTGAACAGAGAAACCCTAAAATGGAACTAACCAAAACAGACCTGTTGAAGCTTTTAACGTACTTTGAGGGGGAAATACAGGCAAGGGATATTGCTATTGCAGCTTTAAAGGTATGTTAGTTAATCACATTGTTACCCATTTTGGAACAATTTAAATGAAACGTTATGTAGTGATTATAACTATTAAGTAATTGAAAAATATCATACTTACAAATTAGTGAAACGTAGTCTTTGAGGGCTTTCTAAATACTTTCAATAGACTCACCTGAAACAATAAAAATTCTTTTAATAAAATCATAATTACTTCACTATGAATACTGATTATATTTTTGAATTATTCATTTTTTAATTGCAGTCTGAAAGATTAAAACAAGTAGTTAATATAGGTAGGTATAGACCTGTTGTTATGTCAGATCCTTATTCTGCACTTCTGAGAGATACTATTGCTGATGGGCCCTCATCAAAAACACCATACAGTGATAGTGATATTGCAGCTGCTGCTGAACAGCAACTTCAAGCTTTAGAACATTTAGCTCATCAACAAAAAAGGGCCCACCAGCATATGGTAAATATTTTGAGAGAAGCAGAAGCTAAACATAGGAAAGTTATCCAAGAATTAGAGGAAGAAAAGTCAAAACACGAGCATGATACTGCCCAAGGAGATGATATTACTTACGGTTTAGAAATGGAAAGAACAAGGCTGAGGCAAGAGTTAGAAATGGAGAGGCAGCAAAGAAAAAAATTAGAAAAGGAACTGAAAAGACAGGTGGAATTGGCAGATGAAGAGAGAGCTAGACAAAAACAAATTGTACTTCTTCTGCTGGCAGAAAGAAAGAAAATAATTGTTAAGTATATTGAAGAACGTAAGAGAAGTGAAGATTTAGCACAGGTAATATTTTTGTGGAAGAAAGTACTATATTTTATTTTATAATAATTTTCTTTTCTAGATACTGTCCGAAGAAAAGTCTAGGATAGATACAATGGCTGAAGGATTAGAAGAAGAGAGCAAAAAGTCCTTACAGATGGAAGCAGAGCTTGAAAAGCAAGTTCACGTTTTTGAGACTGATAAGAAAACATTAAAGGCAGCTTTGGCAGCTAAAGAAGCAAAGTGAGTTTACTTCAGTTTAACTATAAATATTAGTATATCATTATTTTGATTGAAGATGCCAACAATTGGAGGTGGAGCTTCAAAAATGGCAAGCAGAATATGAAGCTTTGAGAAACAGACTTCGAGAAACAGGCGATCCTGCTCCTCCTATGACAAGTAGTGTAGCTAAAGTAGTTCAACCTACTGCCACTGTATCCAGTGTACCAGTTTCAGGCCCCAGTAAGTAAAGAAATGGGATTTATTTTGAAAGAACTCGTGAAATATGAATTTATTGATTTGTTTCTATTGTTTAACTAGCTACAGGAGTTGCTCAATCAGTAACTTCAGGGCAAACAATTAGACAGTCCTCTAGTGGCTCTTCTACTGTTACGCCATCTAAAGTATGTATAATACCTTTTTTGTTTGATTATAATTATTATATTATAATTATAATTATTAATTTCGTTATAGGTTCAAGCTATGGCAGGTATGGGAACTTCACCTCAAGTGAGTCAGCCAAACAGACCTTCAACTAAGTCCGTTTTTCATGCTCCATATCAGCAGCAAACAACAGTTCCTCAAACGCCTCCTAAAAAGAGTTTATTGGTAGGGAGGGGTGTTCCACCGCCTATACCCCCAAATAAGCCTGTGATACCCACAAAGCAAGCCACAATACGTAGACCAGAAAGCGCCGAGACAGATAAGAAAAAACTTAATGTACCGGGAAAAGAAACATCAGGAAAACCTTCAACCTCTTCAGATGGATCTCGTACTAACTCATCAGGAATAGAAATATTAGGTCAAGAATTAGCAGATTTTCAGCAAATGTTCGTAACTATGGCAACTAGCAATAATACTTAGAGACATTTGGCGTGTTATTTTAACCCGTTGACTAGACTTGTTGTAGGAGTTCTGAAGTCTAGTAGTCGACGATAGATTTTATTATGTGATACCGATGACTAAATTATATTTTACTATTTTACTAATAGTCAACCTTGGTCTGTAATTAACTGTTACTGCGTAATCTCCACTGCTTTTCTAACTTTTAAGGCTGTGACATCACAAAACTAGTATCTTTTCTAGCTAGATAACACATCTACTATCCATAATATAATGTTAGGGTCAACGATTTAAATTTTAATGGCAGAAAAGCAATACATGTGGCATATGTATTACTATTATTCGACTGTTAATTTTCATAAAAGTAGTAGTTGTGGTAAATTGTGTCGCCTATAATACATTCAGTTTAATGACATCAATTGTTTGTCTTGAAATTCTTTGGTCCTAACATTAAAGAAATATCTAGTTTATGTTGCTATACAAGATATTGTCCGGTTTTTTTTTTTTGCTGTGATATATTTTTATCACTCTCGGTTAACTCGGTTCCAAAACACGATCGTTCACCCACTCTTGTAATATTTTTATATTCGGTGTAATGGTTGCGAAGTAAGATGAAATGCTTTTAGAGAAACCGTATAAATAATAATTATTTGACCAGCGTACATATTAAAAATTAATTAATGAAAATAAATAAAATTAATAATTATCACTTCGTGTAGGTAATTTTTACTTTAAAGGATCTCGTAGTAGTTCTAAATGATTGTTACAGCTTTAATGGAAAGAAAAGATAAAGCATTTAGGTGAACATGTGTCGTGGATGGAAGGTGAGGTTTATTGAGCTTAGGAGTGTAAATATTTGCGTAAAAGACTTAGGTGTATAGGTACATCACTTAATAGATGTTTGTAGCTATTTATTTTTTGTAATTTCAGTATTGTTTTATTTTTTTATTTAATGTCTTCTGAGGTTGAATCGTTTATAAAGAAAACGGACGTTGTACGTTAATAGTGATAAACGCGGTTAAAAAAAAACTTACGATTAGAATATTACTAGTAATGTATTCATTCCTAATTCTAAAATAGCACAGCAAAGCAGTAACTACATATTATACGCTTACGAATACGGTATTTAAATGGAAATTGAAATGTAATATTTTTAATAAACAATCAACTGGATGGGGCCGTTTTGGTTTCCTTTCATATCCAGTGAGTTAAACATTAATTTAAAAAAGTGTGGGTTGCTTGCTGTTTAAAAGTAGAGTAAACTCCATATATATCAAGTAGAGACAAATTGATGTGATTATTAAAACAAAATCTGAAAATAGGATCTAATCGATCGTTAAAAATTAAAAAAAAACTAGAAGAAAATAGGTTTCCTTGCTGGATGTTTAGCGGAATAGAAATTTGTTGAAGGTGTTCATTTTTGGGACTGATTACACAATGATTTGCATAGTGAACTTAGAAACTGGATTATTATTAAAGTTATTACACTAACAATAAACTAAGTTAGATTGTAGAAGAATAACTTAACGATTAGGGCTATTGGTGCTTTCATAGCATCCTACTGTATGCTTCTCTTTGCTACTGTTTAGTTAATATTTAATTTACCTAAGTCTTTTAAATACTTATTTATGCAACTGTAAAACCATAATATTCAGCTATTTTCAATGTAACATTCAGAAATTGCTAGTCAAAACAACAAATTGCGAAAATGTCATTAAAAAATAATAACGATGACAAGTCCTTAATGGTAGCTTTCAAATTTTACTTTGTTTTTTCTCATCGATTTGATTAGAAGTCAGAATTCTGATTCTCATACATTTACAGAACTATAGGGAGCATATTTATGGTTATAATTGAAGTTTAATACATATTGTATAGTAAAATAGGTACTTTAAAGTCATTGTACAAAGAAAATAATTGAAATATGAGTCCTGTAGTTCCCTTATGTGGGTAAACAATGTTTAAAAAGAGGCGATTTTTTCTAGCCTCTTTGTTCGTTGGTAATAGTAAAAAGTAGTACTTTTATTGTTATTAAACAGATTTATTTTCCCTGTGGTAACATAAAAAGCAACCCTATTGTAAATATCGTAACCTCAAGAAGAAGAAGAAGAAGTATGTGCTTTGATTTTGTATATTTTCGAAACATTAGTATTAGGTTTAAGGAGTGAAGTATCCCTTCAAATTGAAGTTGATTACATTTTTATAAATTCGAATTTATTTTTAATAACACTGATTTTTTTTTTATTAATCATATACCATGAAGTAAATATAAATAATTTGTGTGTACTAACAAATACTCGAGTAAAGTATCAAATAGAAGATCTGTCCCCCACTTAAAACAAACCAAACATGCACAAGAAATTTTAAATTGGTACTTTTTTGATAATATAATTTTTTGGACTTGCACAAATTTAGCGGACAAGTATTTGCTGTTTTGAAGAAAATGTTAAATTTCTTGCGCATTCTGGGTAGCTCCCCCTAAGTTAATAATATAATTGTAGGTATTAGCAATGTGATTCACGAGTACCTTTGAAAATAATGTACTTAAGGGGGTTAGTTAACAAGTGAACAATTCCAGATAGTAACACAGTACAGTTTGTTGTAATGTCATCTATAATATAATAACTTAATCTAAAAGGTTCTTCCCTGGAAGGTAAACTCATGTTTTTAATTACACGTACACGCGTTTATCTTCTCATACATGTGTATTAGTAAATAGATAGCTTAGATGTATTTTGTATTTTTCTTTTTCGTTGTTACCTCAGTCTGGTGTACTAGCCTAATTTTGTAAATTTATTTAGTGTAAATAACAAACGCAGGTTTAAGAAATGTAATGAGAAGTAATATCTGAGATGGAATTTTTATAGAATTAAGATATTTTTACAAGTTAAAACTGAATTCTGATTTTGATTTTTATTTTATAGTTTATTTAAACCATTCTGCTTCATATGTTTTCGTGTATATCATATTTTGTACTTATTAAAACACAAAATTTAAGTTTAATTTGGTTTCTTTTCAATCAACCTCCTTTAATTAAAAGCTGATAATAAAATAAATAAAAAAAGGAATACCATCAATTAAATTATTTATAAGTACTCAGAGTAAAAAATTATTTTAAAGTTTTTATTTGATTTAACATGAAAGCTTCAGGGACGGTCATAACAGTATTGCTCTATTGCAGTTTTTTATTTATTATTTAAGTGATTAAATAGTTCTATCTCTAAGAGAAAAGGTAAGTATTGTGTGATATATTTCTTGTATTATAATTAATCATATAATTTTTTAAACAAAGGGCGCTATGGAAGTCAGTAAGGAAAAGGTAGGATACCTTCAGAGACATGCAGGACTATTTAGAGACATAATAGAAGCATAAATAAGATGAAAAGGGTCTGAGGAAGGCTTAGATTAGATCACTGTTCGCAAATAGTTAGGGATGTAATTTTAGAGAGATGCGAAGGTTGACTCAGGACAGGAAGGAGTAGAAACAGTCTTCACACTGACGATAATAGACCCTATGATGATGAATAATTATATAATACATAACCCATATGGTCATCAGCATTTTAATTATATTATACATAAGTATACCGTCAACAAACTAATCTTTTGGCTGTAGAAATGAACGTCCGTTGGCCTTTAAAATCAATATTTTGTTGTTTTTGTTGCGCTATTGCTGTAAACCCCCAATATAATCGGTACTTCCCCAGTCGTATTAGCTAAAGAAAAAAGAGATGTTGTCTTATTCGTGTATTCACTTTAGATAGGTACATATTTTGTTGTTAGTAGTTGTGTAATATACTTTCTGCATATACAGCCTAAGTATTTTTTGTACATATCTACCAACGTAAAATGTCGCTTAAAAAATCAAGGCGTCTTAGTATGAGAAATTACTTGTGATTCAAGAATTATTTAGCCAAAAGAATATGGTTCCGCAAAATCAATAATTTGTGAGAAAAAACGAAAAAAGGAACTAATTTCTATTTAAAGGTGTGAGAGATATATATATGTCGGATTACGAAAAAATAATAAATTCTCAGAAGTAAATAGAAATTTCTGTTTCTTTAGTAAAAAATACTATTTCATTACTAGATTTGATAAAATCGTTTGTTTCAAATAGAATGCAAAGAGTAATATTAGACAAGACACTTAGTAACTGGGAAAAAGTTGATATGGGTGTTCCGCAAGGAATCATCCTGGGTCCGTTACTATTTACAATATATATAAATGATATATTTGTGGAAGTACCGGAGGGCACTGTATATTCATTTGCAGATGATACGTCCTGGGAAAGAGTTATAATAAAAACTAATAAAAGTTAATGTTGACAGATGGTTATCTTTCAACAAACTTTCCTTGAACCACAACAAATGTATATTTATTACATTTGCATGGGGATGATATGTTACAACAAAATGTAAATATGTTAATAAGTTGGAAAGCAAAAAAAAGATTGGATTTTACTAAATACTTAGGGCTTAATGTAGATTGTTTCATGAAATGGTCTATTCACATTAATCTTATAACTAAAAAGTTGAGATATATATGCAAAGTTAAATGTAGGAAAGAAAAGACATGAATTGCAAGCTGTTGAGTTTTTCAACAAATTAATGGAAGCATTACAACAATAAAAAAATACTTAAAAAATGGGTGTTAGAAACTAAATTTTAAAATTTAGTACCTAAAAAATATACTACCGGTAAAAAAAGCAGATAAATGATATAAAAGCAATTTATTTTAGTTTTAAGTTTGTTTATAATCTTAATGTAATTATTTTTTTTAGTCCAAGTCTGTGCACAGGATTTTTTCCTCCTGCAGACATCAATAATATTATATAATTTTGTAAAAAAATATTGGATTGATGTACTATGTATTTGGAATCAATAAATAAATAAATAAATAAATTACTATTTAATGAGAACGTAAAACTATTTTATATTTCTACGTAAAGTGTAGTATAAGTATAGATGTTTATTACTTTCGTTAACATGAATGTTTCAATAACGTGATCAGCTGTTGTTTTTTATTATTATTTTATTTATATTAATAAATTAAATTTTTAATTTCGCTTAACTGCTTGTTTTGGGTCATTAATCGGACTGATTTTTTCCTGTTTCGTTTCGAAAGTTTTAAAGAATTCTGTTGATACGTGTTCTGTTAATTAAAATAAAAAATACAATTATATACTTGTTGGGTTTCATATAATTAACCTGACTATAAGGGAGGTATAGTACTATTACACATACATATGTAGAATGATACGTATTTAATTTAACGAATGTTGAATGCTTTTTTGTATCATTATTCCAGGTTCGTATTTAAACTCAATAACTTTTCAGTTAGGGAGGTATAGTTATTAAAGAGATTATATAGAACATGCGTTCTCAAGGTTGGTTACCCAGTGATTGTATTGTATGACACAGTAAGCCTATTATATTGTAATTTAATTACATGTTAATGTAGAGGAAGTTATCGTTAGTATGAACGAGGGACGACAGAGGGCTATTTCTATGTCAACCCTTAAAAAATTATATCACGATGAAAGTTTGCTTTTTATTTATTTTCCTTTCAATATCAAATGTCATGAGCGCTCATACATTGTAAGTATATTTGTATTGTACATATATTGTAATTTTAGATAGTTTGTGGTAACTAATTTTTTTTTTTTTTTTTTGATAAGACAAATTAACATTTCGCACATTATTATGTTTTAAGTTAATTAATTTTTAGGGTTCCACATTAATTTTTACATGTATTAATATTTTAAATGTTTAATGGTTTCCCTTTGTTTCTCTTAAAATTTATTTTATAAATGATAAGGTTTCAATTTATTAAGGCTGCCATTTTTAATGTTATTAGCGTGCTTGATGGTAAAATATTGGAGAAACAGAATTTAGATATTGCTAATTATTCTTCTATAGGTATATTCGCTAGTAGTATTTAGTAACAAGTTGCTATGTAAAATTTATCATATATGTATTTCAAGTAATTGCAATATGTATCTTTATTATACACGTTTTATGGTTTATGTTTATATAATGAAAGAAAATGAATTTTGTTTGCAGAACCCATAATTATAATTCAAGTTACAGCTATCGCGAAAAAACTAAAGATAAACAAAATAACAGAGATAGAGATCGTGAATATGTATTTGAAGAGACCAGTTTGTCACTAAGAGATATTCTTCCGATAAAGCCAAAACAATATGATAAAAATCGAGCTCCAAAACTACAGGGACAACCCACAATTGTCTATTTTCATGTAACAGTTCTATCATTAGATTCTATTAATGAAGAATCAATGGCAAGTGGTAAATTATTATACTGTAGTTAGACTTAAAAAAAAACATTAATATTTAAAATAAAGTGAAATAAAAAGACGTATAAAAGAGGAATTAAAAGTAAAATTAAAGAGAGAATAATGGAGGTTTTTCTCATTATGTTTCGCGATGTGATGGCTTTAATTTTCCAGACTTATGTCACTGACATATTTCTTGCACAAAGTTGGAGAGATCCTCGACTTAGACTTCCAGAAAACATGAGCGAAGAATACAGAATACTAGACGTAGAATGGCTGCACAATATTTGGCGTCCAGATTGTTTCTTTAAGAATGCCAAAAGTGTGACGTTTCACGAAATGAGTATTCCCAACCATTACCTTTGGCTTTACCACGACAAAACGCTTCTATATATGTCCAAGTAAGAAACGGTAAATTAGGTTTCAAATTCTGAGACGCGAAACATTTCTTTTTGTTACTGTAGTACAAAAGTTTCCTTCCGTCTCTATTTTCTTTAATAATTTTAGATTAACTCTTGTATTATCCTGTGCTATGAAATTCGAATCTTATCCTCACGATACTCAAGTCTGTTCAATGATGATTGAGAGCTGTAAGGTAACGTATTCTATCTAGAAAATAGTTTACGGTAAATTTCTTTTCTTTCTATAGTATCGCACACTGATAACGATCTTGTTTTTATTTGGAACATGACCGACCCCTTGGTAGTGAATCCGGAAATAGAATTACCACAGTTAGATATTTCCAATAATTATACCACCGATTGCACCATAGAATATTCGACAGGTAATATGGGGTTATAATAAATTGTTTCTTAATGTAGTTAGTTTTTATACATACGTTACATATGTATATATATATATATATATATATATATATATATATATATATATATAAGTGCGGTCAAGTTACTTAACTAATACTTTCCTAATACGATTACTTTACAACACTTTAGTCACAATGTGGTAAAAAAAATATAATAACGCTAATTAATCATTTACATCTGAATTTAGTTAGCTTTTTAATCTAGAAACGATTATTTTTTGGATTACGCATCAAAAAGAAAAAAAGAAACTCAATTTCTCGTCAGTTTTCACGGCCGGTATACGATGAACTCAGAAATTATGGAAAGTGTTTGTTTCGGTTTTTTTTTTGGATCAATTTTTTTAAAAACGTTCTTATTTTAATTGCAAAACTAAAACCTAAAACAATTAGCGTACATCGAGAGACATTTAATAACGTTGATATATTCCACGGTAGGGAAAACATAATTAAAGTACTTTTAAATTTATATTAAACCTGTTAAAAAGAGTAAAACTACTTTTTTGAAGGAGTAATAATACACAGTTTCAAAAATATTTAATGTATTAAGGCACACAATTGTTTCTTAAAAATCATCACCTGACGATGCCATTGATGTCTAGTGAAACAAATGTTGTGTGTCTATAATAAATATATTTTTGAAATTGTGCATTATTATTTTAACGATATGTTTTAATCAATAGAAAAACTAGTTTAATGGTTATAGAAAGTTTTATGAATATTACAGGAAATTAGAATAATATCTGTGTCTGATATTGAAAATAGATCAGAATAAAATTAAAAAAATTGTTGATTGTGTGTCAAAATATTAAATTGTTCTATGTACTTAATTGATAGCCGTGGATTAAAAAAAGGCTAATTTTACATATATACATTTTTTCTAATAATGTGATTTGAATTAAAGGTAATTTTACTTGCTTGGCGGTCGTATTTACTCTGAGACGCCGTTTGGGTTATCATTTATTTCACACTTACATCCCGTCAGCCCTTATCGTTGTCATGTCCTGGATATCATTCTGGATTAAACCGGAAGCCATCCCGGCGAGAGTTACCCTCGGAGTAACTTCGCTTTTAACATTAGGTATGTTGAAACGATAGTTCCGAATAAAAAATAGAAATATTGTAAAATATTTTTTTTGTTTTCGATATAAATAAATCAATCTATTGTTGTTTAAGCTACACAGAACACTCAATCTCAACAATCACTGCCACCGGTGTCCTACGTTAAAGCAATAGATGTCTGGATGTCAAGTTGTTCAGTTTTTGTCTTTTTGTCTCTTATGGAATTTGCAGTAGTAAATAATTATATGGGCCCTGTAGCTACTAAAGCCATGAAGGGCTATTCTGATGAAGATATTAACTCTGACATAAACGATTTTAAAGTAGGTAACTAAATTATTTAATAAATTGAAGGTATTTGCCGTTGTCACTTGGTGAAACATATTATACTTAAAATCACATTTCGCCTTCTTAGGGCATCATCAGGGGTTTATACAGTTTAACTACATTAACAAGACAATTTTGCTTATATATACAATTTTGAATCAACTTACACTACATTAGGATTAAGGAGCGGGTTATTGCTAAATTCAATTTGATTCAAATTGTGATACGATATACATAGGTAAATTAAAATGAAATATTGTTACTCTGTTCAAAGAATATAAACAGTATGTCAATATAAAAAACATAGTTCAGGTTTAGCGACACATTTGATTGAAAATAACCATACGACAGATATTGAAAATTTGAAATTGTTAAAAAATTAAAAATATGAAGTGTTAGAAATTAAGAAAGCATTATTGAGTAACAAAAATTTAGCAAATGACCAAATTGAATTTAGCAACAACCCCCTCCTTAATCCTAATGTAGTGCAAGTTGGTTCAAAATTGTATACATAAGCAAAATTGTCTTATTAATGTAGTTGAACTGTATAAACCCCTGATGATGCCCTAAGAAGGTGAAATGCGTATTGGGTCAAAAATAAATTAAGTGAAATTTCCAAGTGTTGTGTTTTAATTTTAATTTTAAATTATTTAATCGTAATGATCTAAATTCATAATGACAACAAATGTTTCGTTTCACTGTGGTTTCTTCATTATCTTATGAAGCTTATGAAGCTACCGTGTGGCAAAATAATTATTGATAGCGTGGAAATTGTTTTGACTTTTACCAATTATATTAGTTAAAGGGTTCTTAAAAGGATTAAATATATTTTTTTAAGCAGCAAGATATAGATAGACCACGTTTTGGAAGTCAGCCCCAATATGATACCTTTTGCCATGGAAGAAGTACAGCTATATGTATAGACCAATTTTCTAGGTTCTTTTTCCCATTTTCATTCTTTATTTTGAACGTTGTATACTGGTCAACATTCTTGTAATTACTATAAAGTTTACTATTTTGTATAGCACAATTTCTAATAATTATACTTTAAATTATTTATTGCTGATGATGACGATAATAAAGCCAGTGATTCTTTGTGAATTTTATTTCCTTATTATTTACCACCTCTATTAGATATATACATATAAATTTTCTATCTCCATTTTTTTTTCTATTCTCTAAAACGACCTAACTTTGATAAATATAAACCAATGGTGAGCGATAATTATATTTATCCTAGCGCAAGGTCGCTAATGTTTGTCGAATCTGTAAGATTTTGAAATAATTATTTAGTGTTTATTTTTCGGAAGCGAAATAATAACGTTTGTGGTTGATGTTGAAAGAAGAAAATTAGTTTTGCCTTTTAATATAACTATATTGTCGTACGAATATTAACGTAACCTCTTCTAGAATAGACACATGCATACACCAGTTTATTTATACAGTTGACCAGGTGTCGTTGAGGCAGATTGATTCTAAAAGTGGCATCCCAGTAGAAATAGGAATTAAAGGCTGATTGTAACTTATTTTGTTGCGACATTTCTCGACTTCCTCAAACGACCAAAACCAATATACTTATTCTTATTTTATGAATCAACAATTTCCCCAATCTCTCGTTATCGTAGTCGACGACATAAATTACGAACAAATATTTATTTTTATAAATCATTCGATCTACTTTTATTTTGGTACTTAATAATAATTCAGAAGTTATTGGAGATTAAAGAGTAAAGAGACTAAAAAATATTGAATAAGTTGATACGATTGAGTCCTTGAGATTCGTTGACGAAATTAAACATGTATTTGGTTGATAAGTATCTATAAAGTTTTTTGAAAAATATTTAGACGAACAATAAAGATTGCATTGATTGCATGTGTTGATGTGGTTGGTGTATGTGTATGTAATAATAACGAAAAGAAGAAGGTTCAGAGTTTAGTTTCTAGCGATCGTTATTAGGTGGCGGCGCGATTGCGAGCCGTCCGTCGCTATGCCGGCGTCTGGTAGCGAGCGTCGGCGTCGTTATGTCCGACGCGTCCCGTCTCTGTCGCCGGCTTGTGTAGCGCGGTTTTAGTCTACAAGTCTAGCGAGCGCGCCATGGGCAACTTCTCGTTACCATTAATAATAACGTTGCATTTGAAATTGTACAATTTCCATTTCCATCACGAAAATGAAAAGTCGCGCAAGCAGCAGGAGGTGAACCAATGAAAAATGAACCGTTAATACCTAAAACCTAGCGCTAAACCTCTGATGATGAAACTAACCGACTTGAGAGCCTAGCCAGCAGGAAATTTGTAGTGTGTGCGTATATTGTAAGAGTAATTGTTCGGCGTGCGTGTATGCGATGTACGACGCCGCATCACTCTATATATAAACACAGCGTCGGAGCTGTCGTTTTTATTTATAGTTGTTGGTCGGTCGGTCGGTTGGGACGCGCGCATCTGATTCAACTATTAGACGTCGCTGTCGTGGTCGTCGTCGGTCGGCGTCGTTTTCGCCATCGTCCGCCGTTTTCGCCGTGTGTAGTAGTAGGCATGTGATGGACGAGCGTCTTCGGCGTCGTCGTGGTCCTCGTACGTCGTGGTGAGCGTCTGGGGCCCCCCTCGTTCCGTGATATAATAACCTGTGTGCCGTATCCCGACATAGGCGTTCATTTATCGTGTTAATAATAATATAATATATATAATAATCTCCCTGTTAAGTGATTTGACTATTAATAACGAAAAAAGAAAAAAAAAGAAAAAGAAAAATAAGAAGACGAAGAAGGGAAATTGGTATAGAGAGATAGAGAGAGGGAGATAGAAATAGATTGAATAGGGAAAAGGAAAAGGAAATAAAAAGGTGTCGGGTGGTATCGACGACGTAGTGACTGCAGTGCGCATTAGTGCGAGGAATAGATCGATGAAGGACACGTTGTTGTCACTCTTGTTTGGTGTTGTGGTGTTGAAGAGGAGCAGGACGCGGAGGAGGAGTAACGGGAGCGCCGAAGGGCGCCGTTGGTGATGGGAAGAGACGCGCGTTTCGACGGCGTCCTCTTCTTCTTCTTCTTCTTGTTGGTGGTCTTAGGCCGGTGACCCTGAGGAATGTTTATCCCGGACTCGTTGCGCAGCTGCATGGTGGAGCCCGATGTGTCCTCGTACCTGCAGATGCCGTCCTCGGGACAGGTGCCTACCCGCTGCTACCCTACCCACTCCCCCCGCGGCGTGATATGTAATTAACATGATTAACCTCCTGAGTGTTCTGTCTTGGCCGTGCGGGGGTGACGGATGCCCCTCAGGCAGCGTCCAACCCTTGCTTTCCCCGGCCCTCGATGTTCTTAACTTTTTCAATTTTCGTTTTTACTTTTCGTTTTTCTTATTAAGTATCTTATGAAATGTTTTATGCTGTTCTCGTTATTCTATCTATTTCTATTTCTTTTTCTTTTATCATCATTACTATTCTATAAGTATTATTATTATTATTATTATTATTATTATTATTATTGTTGCACAGTCGTACCTGTTTTGTTGTGATGTTGCTGTTTGCTATTGCTGCTCGGCTCTTCGTGTATTTTCCTTGCTAGCGGCTAAAAATATCCGGATATAAATAAATCGGAATTTTAAAGCAAATATCCAACGGCTATGTCGCTCGCCACACGTACTACACAAGCTTGGGTAACTATTGTACCTATTATACCTATACCTAGTAGGTAATTACTACTATCGCAATCTTATTTCTTTTAAATTTTACTCGAAACGACGAAATCTTATCACATTTATCTACATTTCTTCATCTATTAGTCTTCTTTCAAATTTATAATGCGAATCATCAGTTCAAGCATGAAATTTTGAAAAAAGAGATAAAAATCCATCTTAAGTCATCACTTTCTTCGTAAACAACTTGTAAACAACCCCCATGCAAACGAAGCATTCCAATACAATCCATATTTTACACACACACGTATATATATATACATATATATATATGTATATAATTTTGCACGACTTCATTTCGTATTGATCAAACGATTCCTTCGGAAAATAAAGTCAAGTTTTCCAACCAAGAAAATTTTGCTCTAGACTTGACAAACGGAAATTTCTTTCATTATTTTTTTTTTCTTTTCCTTTTACACGAACATGTTGCAAACCGAAATGCTCAACTTTTCAAATCAATGTGTAACAGATGAAAATTGCCACAATTTTAAAATAAAAGCAGCTCAACACATTTTGCCTTGAAGTTGAAAGGTATATTTTCATATATTATATAAAACAAGCGCGACTATTTATGTATTTTCACCTAGGAAGTTAAAATTAGAACATAATATAAAATCTTAGTAGCAAACATTTCACGAAAATTTAAATTCAATTCTGTTTCACCGAAGAATCGACCAACGTTTTGGTCTTAATCAATAAAAAAATAATTATACAAAAGTTTGAGATTTAAACAAATAAATTCATCCCAAAGAATAATTTTCCAGTGTCTTGCGCATCCACCAAATTATATTTATATTATATATAAATACGTTAACAGTTTATAAATAATAAACTGTACTAACTAGACATAAATTTAATATTTACATGCATTTATTAAACATCAAAATCGTTATTTAATTTAGCTTTACTATCAACTACTACGCATCTGATGTATATGCTAAAAGTTATTGCTTTATAGTATAGTTTGTTTTGAATTTTTTTGCCAAGCAAAATATTTTTGAAATCAACAAAGGCGTGTTAATACGATCGATGAATAATCTCAACAAGTTTACTGACCAATAATTACCTATTTTATTATTTTACTTATTCCATAACTTTAACTTATTTTCCTATAATTTTTAACTAAAAACTGATGCAGGATGAGATTTGGTATTTGGTCTTCCTTCAGTTACAAAAATCATTTGAAAATATTTTCGCTATTTTTACCTTTCAATTTCAATGCAACTAACTTGGAATAAACAAAACACAGAATTTTGAGGATTTTCAACATTTAATATGTATTATCTAAATTATGGAATTAAGAGTAACTTTGGAGATAACGGATATGACATTGCTATCATAAGTACGTAACTAAGTGGAAATTAAGTTAAGTAAAGAATTTTTCTTTCTTTTTTGCGTGCTAATACATTTATTTATTGTATCTATACTAAACAAAATTTGGTAGGACAAAGCAGGCAGTCAGCCTGTTTTATAATGCAGTGCTGAGGATAATTTCTGTTTTGATGTTAGCCCCATTGAAATGCGCCGTACTTAATCGGTGTATTGTCGACAGTTTGTTTATGTGATGCAATTGCTGTAGTGCATGCAAAGAGATACGTGATAGTGGGCCGATATAGCAATGGCCTCAGTCGCGACTGAAAACGGTGTTGCCAACTCATAAAAGGGATTCATCCTCAAAAAAATAAAAAATAAAATGCGATTCTCAAGATCAACAAATATCTACCTATTCAAAAAAGAAGGAATTAAAATCGTTATTCGTTTAAATATTAAGATCAAAGAACTCACATTTGAAACGCGTCCTATCAAGTAGGCACAACGAACCGAAAGCCATATCCTACGACCGGTTTCGACCTCGGAGTAGTCGTTTCTGTTGATTCCATATTTATATTTATATGTAAAATATCTACCTATTTATCTCTTTAGTAACACTAAACATTTCATATTCACCATCTTAGTAGAAGTATTAAAGTTTTCGATAACTTGTGCAGGAAATGGCAAATCGATTGTCAGTATCTAGTTTCTGCTTAGTTTGCAATGTTTTACAGACATTTAATTGGGGATGAAATCCCTTAACTGGCAACGCTGCTGGAGATTTGCATTGCAGCCCGTTCATTGTCCATATTCTTTCATCACGTCCTACCCTTTCTTAACTTTTACCGGATTAACATATTTTACCGTCTCTTTATGTCTTTTATTTTTCTGTGTTATGGCACTTGCAATATGCTTCGCAAACGCCATTTAGAATACCAAATATCTGCATATATGATGCATTCAAATTTCTACTTACTTGTTGTAACATACTATAAAGACATATGTATACGGTACAAGGTAAGGTAAGTATTTACGAGCAAGTATAGCAGATAATGGATATGAGAAGAATTTTTTAAGGAAACTGTGTGTAATATTAAGTAACGTTTTCTTTTGATATCTATCGTATAGGGATTCCAAAGCGAAAATAGTGGTTGGGACCACAATACCTTTCGATAAATCGACCACGGCCTACAAGCCCGAACCACCATTCTTCATCCAATTTTGTTATTCTATCTATTGAAAAACGTTGTTACTATTTTGTCATACGATGGTAAAAAAATAACACTTGGTTTAGGTTTCACAGTTTGTATTTAGAACTTGATGATACCGTTTCGATTATTACACTATTATCAAAAGGGTATTCTTATTCTATTATCAATATGTTTAACCAAGTGACCAACGACAGCTTAACTTCCAATATTAACACTCTATCGATGTTTGTTACATCAACTACAAAAAAGGAATCATAATTTTGAAATTGCCGAAGATTGGTCAATATTTATGGGGGGTTATTTCGATATGTCCCGATTTCTTAACTTATTTCCCATAATCGCTTTGTACCGACTGCGAGTGGGACATCAAATGAGATTTTCGAAAACGTTTTTTTTTTTACTTAAATCTGGATCCATGCCAAAAGTATTATTTAGTGGAAAGCTTTTTTGATCTTTATTGTTACGATTATTGTTACCTATATATTTTCGTGATAGTTCCCTTCTTGTTCATAACTAAAATATATTCTGTCCGATTTATTTTATTAATCGAATCGCATTTTGATTTAAATGAGACTGTATTATATTCTATTTTTTAAACTGATTAGGAGCATTGAAGGAAGACGATTAAAAAATGTAATTTGAATACGTAAAAATTTGGCAATTAATTGTTGTAGTTATGAGTTACAATCAGTGAGGTAGCTTACGGAAATATTCATATAAAATATATTAAGTTTAGAAAATTAAATGATACTACGCATTTTCAACGAACAAATAAAACTAAAAATAAAATTCTATTCTCAAACATTAGAAAAGCAAACAAACTTTGACTCGGTTCGAGACTACATATATAATATACATGTAATGATTATCTTGTATTCCCATTGAAAAGGTTTCTTTTATAAAATATTTGTTTGTATTTCGAACAAATCAACTAACTATAGTTCTCAATAATAAATTAAGTGATTCTAAGTCTAAGTTAATGAAATAATTGGAATAATTTTGTGGGCGTTAGCGAAGCATATTTTGCATGTGCTTTTTTGTTGTATTTGTTGAGTGTCGAAGCCGAAATTTAATTTATTTCTGACGGTTCTAATGCTGGTTTAACTGCAGGACGAGTTCCATCCTTTCATTGAGGCTTTACTACCTTTTGTTAAGTCATTCTCGTACACTTGGTTTAATCTACAAGCCGCAAAACGGAAATACTACAAAAAACATGAAAAACGAATGTCCTTGGAAGAGGAGCGACAATGTAAAGATGCCCTTCAGGTAAGAAAACGACTGGTACAAACACAATTTACCGACACGCACACCGAAGGTTCCGTACCTTAGTTTACCGTCGTTAATAAATAAATAGAAACTAAAATTTCAGTTTTCAAAATAATTCATAATTCGAAATAAAACACAAGTGTTTAAGAGTTTAACAAAAAACTTTTAATATATCACGACGAATCGTTTCACCTTACAAAGGCTTCATCAGGTGATGAAATGTACAAAAATAAGAAAATTACAGTAATATATACAATTATACAATCAAAGAGTGAGGGGGAAAAGTATTTAATAGGGGAGAATTGTCTAACTGGTCATTAAGAATAAGTTTAGAATGGTTATATTTATTAATTTCGAAAGATTCGAGAAGACTTAATTTATAATCTTTATTTCAAAATTGGGTTGATGTTTTTCTTCGAATAGGTGGTTGGCATAAGTGGAAGTATTTCTACTTTTAGTAAAGGCATCATCATGTTCTTTTATCCTTTCGCAAAACTTCCTTCCTGTCTGACCAATATAGACTTTCTGGCAACTCCCACAGTTAAGCAAATAAACCTCTGCCGCTTATCATTCTATGATTCATAGACTTATTTATATGCTATTATCAAAAGAAAATTTTAATACAGAACTTTGCCGTATAAAAACTACTGCTATTAATAACGGATTTCCTTCTACAATCGTAGACAATATTTTAAAAAATAAATTAAATAAAAATATCTTACGATCAATATACCCTATACAAAAAGAGGTACATAAATATTCTAGTTTTACATATTTTGGTAAACTTACAGAAGAAATTTCAAAAAAACTTAAGAAACTTAACATCCTAACCGCCTTTGAATCTAATAATCTTTTGGGAAACTTACTTAAAAATAACAAGGATACTAGTAATAAGACATCGGGTTCAGGGGTCTATTTGCTTAACTGTGGGAGTTGCCAGAAAGTCTATATTGGTCAGACAGGAAGGAAGTTTTGCGAAAGGATAAAAGAACATGAAGATGCCTTTACAAAAGTAGCAATACATCCACTTGTGCCAACCACCTATTCGAAGAAAAACATCAACCCAATTTTGAATTCAAGATTTTACACTAACAAAATAAACGTTATAAATTAAATCTTCTCGAATCTTTCGAAATTAATAAATATAACCATTCTAAACTTATTCTTAATGACCAGTTAGACATCAACAATTCTCCCCTATTAAATATTTTTTCCCCCACTCTTTGATTGTATAATTGTATATATTACTGTAATTTTCTTATTTTTGTACATTTCATCACCTGATGAAGCCTTTGTAAGGTGAAACGATTCGTCGTGATATATTAAAAGTTTTTTGTTAAACTCTTATACACTTGTGTTTTATTTCGAATTTTGATTATGGAGTTTAAACATATCAGTGCCTATTCAATTAAATATTTCAAAATAATAAATGTCAGTAAGATTATTTAATTTTTCTGGTAGTAATATTATTAAGAATTATTTTATACTAGCTGTGCCCGTGATTTCGACCGTGTGGAATTTAACAAAAAAGTTATTTTAAAAATTTTAAACGACTTCGTTGAGACAACCGTTAGAAATCCGCGCGACAAGCAGACTTTGCGGTATTAAGTAGCGGGAGGAGTTTTTACAATTTTTGTCTGTCTGCCTGTTTGTTCCGGCTAATCTCTGAAACGGCTGGACCGATTGTGACGGGACTTTCACTGGCAGATAGCTAATGCAATAAGGAGTAATTTAGGCTTAACTCCAATTTTATTTATATGTACAGATGTATAGATGTTTTGGTTTACAAAATTCGGAGATAAGGGGGTGGTAGTTTTGATTGTTAGTTTCGAAAATAGACGGAAATCGGAATATGAAATATTTAGTAATAGTTCCGACAGAAATACGATATGGAATTCTTTTTTAAATTACTAGGATTTTATCACGAATCATCGGAATGTAATGAAGTTTATTAGATACGTTTTATTATTGTATCATATCAAATTTGAAGTTTCTATATGGGTACGGAACCGCAAAGAGGAATAAAAACACAATTTTGAAATTGTTAAACTGAAATGGGGAAAAAGGGCTTAAAATTTCAATTTTGCGGTTGTTTTAGAATGAAAAAGCTGAAGTTAAACAAAAGTGGGCATCTAGATTGTTAGGTAAATTAAGAAAAGACATAACCCAAGAGTGCAGGGAAGATTTCGTCCTAAGCATAACTGGGAAGAGGCCAGCTGTGTGCGTCCTATCGAATCCCGATCAAAAGGGGAAGATGCGACGGATAGACTGCTTGAGGCAAGCCGACAAAGTGTGGAGACTTGACCTCGTGATGGTTATCCTTTTCAAAGCTATCCCGCTGGAGAGTACGGACGGTGAAAGGCTTGAAAAGAATCCCGAATGTTCTCAACCCGGATTGTGTGTCAATCCCTATCATATCAACGTCTCTGTTAGGGAACTGGATTTGTATTTGGCTAATTTCATCAACAGTCATGGTAAGTTTATTTAATGTTGTTTATCTACATCCCTTTTCAAAATATAGAAAGTATCTAAATTTTGTTACGCCATCGAATACATTTATTATGCACGATGCCAATGAACTTGTCAAATGTCCAGACGCTTCCGACGTTGTGTGTCTTGAGAATTTGAAAAAAATTGGAAGTACGTCAAATTATACGATTCATAAACCGTGTTGTTTTGGCGTGTGAATTATAAATTGTTCTAGGAGCATTCCTAAATATAACATCCTGAATTTGTCACCACTAGGTGGTACCTTCTGAATTTAATAAAGCGCGGGTCCTAAAGTGGTACGCCCTTTTTATCTGTTTGTTATACATTATTCACCCTTGCAATGATACAAGTTTAAGAAGAATTAAAAATTGATTTGACTGATATAGGCTTGAATGCTACGGAAAATATTTTGAACAGTAGTTTATATAAAGATCCACTTGTCATTATTATTAAATGTTGGCATAAGAACTCCACTCGGTCATGGTCACTATGTTTTAAACAAAAAGATATAGATACGGAAAACGTCGAATTTCTAAATATTTATGCAACGGCGTTTACAAATAATACGTTGGAATTTTTAAATAGAACCGATGCCAACAGATGCCAGCCAGAAATCCACATGTGCTAAAGGTGGTTTACAATTGATAGTAAGAAAATAAAATAGAGAAAAAAGCGCACTTTTAATGCAATATTTTGTAAGAAGAAATCTATGCCCAATTATAAAACAAATAAAAATATCTATATTATATGTTAAATACAAAACACGCAGAGATAGTATTAACAAAGTTGTCTCTTGGTGGTTAATAGGAGGAATTTCCCTACAAGTATATCTATACATATTTGCTGTACAATATTGAGCCTGACTTTTCTTTCCAGAAATACTGAGCGGTGTTAATTATAATAACAACAATAACACTAAAAAGGACGAAGAACGAAAAAATAAAGGTAATTCTATGTGTTAACGTATTGTTTAATTCAAACCTACATATTTCTATTTCGTATTAAGAAAACCTCAACAGTTTTTTACTTAAACTCTTCTAAATCTTACCAAGTCATTATTTTAAAAAACCTAACTACCCATGTACAAACATTTTGAAATCTTATAATACCTAATAAAACTAATAGATACGATAAAAATCAACGCTTAGTATCTAAGGTCTTTAGTTGCTTTTTTGTTATGAATTATGATACAAATACCCCTGTTGCATTAATTTATTACAGAACCAGTTCGACTTGGTAAGGTTTGGTATAATAGTAAAGATAATCAATCGCAAGTGTTGTAAGCAATTAATAAAAATAATCAATGGGCCATTTTATCTATCAATTCTTAAACTCTGCTCTCATAATGTTCTGTAATAAATTATATTGTTAATTCATCTGCATTGGAAGCACTGTCAATAAAGTCCGTTTCTTTTGCAGGATATACGCATAATCCGTACAATGGGGTAGTTTGTAACGACATAATAATGGCAACAGGGGTATTTTCATCCAAAGAACTGTGGAGGTTATCGAAATGTAAGTTGTTTTAATTTCAAATCGAAGACCAATATTTTTTTAATATAATAATTTTTCTCGTACATTTCAGCTTCAATTCTACAAGAAATGTCAGAGCCACAACCTAATATAAATAGTGTTAAAGTAGAACATTCTGGTTATTACTGTAATAGTTATTCTGATCAAGGAGCAGCAGTAGGTAATGATCGTCCAACTTCTGTAGAAGCTATGGTTGTTTCTGCTACATATTGTAAGTTTTCATTTAATATTATTATGTAATTTTCCTGAAATTCTAACAACCATCCTAATGTGTGTATCCCTGCGGCACGCCGCTAAATTCAGAAAAATAAAAATAAAATCAATTTATTCTGTTATTGCACGTCTATTTTTAATCTTTGACGTTGGTAATACGTACTCCACGGTGCTTGCAAACATATTTCTTTTTATCAATTTAATCGTAGGAATAAAAAGTTAAAACAGCGATAGATATATTCTTAAGAGAAAAATTATTTCGACAATACCTGAAAAGGGAAATTTATGTTATAAATATTGCTGTTTGTTTGTACTAAAAATAAAAAACGAAAATACCTCATCGTCAGTTCGTTTTTTACGTCACATCTCTTTTTCTGTCATTGCAAGTCAAGGTGTTGCTAGCGTTCGGTGCCAATTTTTAATTTGCTGCCTTTTATTTTTTATTAAGACTTTTTTACGTTTTAACACGACTTTGTGACCTTACGTATTACATACATACATACATACATGAAACAAGGAAGTTTAGTTTACCATGCATTCAAAGTCGCGGCTTTGAACGTATGTCCAAGAATGATAATTGCGAAACAATCGTGGTAACTAATTCCCTCATTGACTGAAACTACGTTAAAAAACAATTTTTCCAGATTCAAATGGGAAAAAGTTCATTCAGTTTCTTGTTTGAACGGAAAATCTATACGTGACATTAGATATTTATCGCACATAATTGAATGCAATTGTCGTTGATATTCATTCCGCTTGATCAATTACCTCTACTGCAAGAAAGGATCGAGATGCATTTTAAAATAGTTCCGTTATTCCTTGATAGGATACAACATACAATAGTTATATAAGACTTGGTTTACAATATAATTATCTACATGTAAATAGTAAAATCCGAACTTGGTGTGGTAATTAAAAATATATTAATTAAACAATTCTCTAATAAGGATTGTTCGGTCGGATAATTATGAAACATATTCTTCAAAAATATATAGACAAAGAAAAAGCTGCTTATTTATGTTTGAAAGGTTTTTATTAAAACTCGATGATCGTTTCGGCTAGCGAAGTCTTTTTCAAGAGTACAAAACAAATACTGAATCTGAAGGGTTAAACTAGGTCTTATAAATATAAGCTTATCAAATAAAATAAATAAATACAGGTGTACGATATACAATAGAGACTGGCAATTGGACAACCTATTGTGTGTTTATTGATGGGAAATCCAAATATGTATCTATTAATAAGTTATTTCGAAAATCTGACTGTAAGTTTGTGATATTATCGTTTCGTTTAAAAGCTTCCTTAATTTATAATTTCTTCACAGTGGGTGCTAAAGCCTGTAGATTTTTTCTTATCATTAATGTCCCTAACATGTTCTTTTAGTCTTACTGATAATTTTCTACCCGACTGGCCTAAGTAAATGGCATCGAAATTTAAACAGTTTATTTTATACACGCCGCTTTTGTTCATAAACGATTGTTTTTGTTTATTATTGACTAAAAATTTACCTAAGTTACACTTATTAACTGAAATAGTGTTTTGACCCAATGCATTAAGTTTTTTACAAACTTTATTACTATAAGTGGGAACGTAGATAATGAACCTATAATTCGTTATTTCATTATTATGAATAGCTAAATACAATTTTTCATTTATTAATCTCTTTTTCATTTTTCTAATCACATTATCAACTACAATGGGACTGTAACCGTTCTTAGAAGCTATAATTTTAATTGTTTTTATATAATTGATTTTATCTATTGATACTTGATGAAATTCCATTATATACTTAACGAATAAAAAATACTTTTTCGAATTTCACTTGACAATATTGTTTCGCTACACTGTAGCTTCTTCGGAAGTTATATCTAAACTTATGGTATAGTAATAATATAATAGCATAAGTTTAGATATAACTTCCGAAGAAGCTACAGTGTAGCGAAACAATATTGTCAAGTGATAAACAATAAATTGTGAAATTCGAAAAAGTGTTTTTTATTCGTTAAGTATTAATTGCTTTTAGTTCTTGTTTGTAATTATGACTATTTAGCGGGTAGTTCAATAATCTATAAATGTAGCTATTAAATGCTGCCATTTTGATTTGGTGTGATTGAGTTGACTTTGCATTAATAATACAGTCCGTGGTTGTTGGCTTTCTATAAATGTTAAATTGTAATTTATTATTAACAATTTTTATGTTAAGATCTAGATAGTTTAAGCCATCCTCTTTACCCAGTTTCAAAGTGAAATTAATTCTTTTATTAATACTGTTAAGATATGTAAGGAATTTCTCTAATTGACGTTCTGTCCCTAACCAAATACAAAAAATATCGTCCACATATCTAGCCCAGAAAAGAATATTATCCGTGTTTAAGTTAGTTATTTTCAAAGTTGGACATGAAAAAACTTGAAAAAGCCTTCGCTAGCCGAAACGATCGTCGAGTTTTAATAAAAACCTTTGAAACATAAAAAAACAGCGTTTTCTTTGTCTTATATATCTTTAAAGAATTCTCTCCTGTTTCGCCTTTGATTGAGATCTTTCTCAGGGACTACATGCATCAACCAATAGTGTTAGAAAATTTTAAATGTAACATTTATAGAATAAGTAGTTACAATTGTTTTTGTCAATGGCAAGAATCCAACATTGTAATTCAATTAATGTTACATTTAAAATTTTGTAACACTACTGGTTGATGCATGTGCATGTACTCCCTGACGAAGGTCTTAGAATTGTTTAATTAATAATAAGTACATTTTTAATTACCTACGTTCGGATTTTACTACTTGACTGCAAATTATTAGGGAGAAAGATGAATACCTACATATAATTATCTAAAATTTATTTACGAATGCTTTTAAAAGTTAAGAAATTTATTTGATTATTCAATAATTTTTCGTTTCAGCAATGCCTCAAAATACAGCTTTAGTATCAACGAGTTCCCAAGTAGCAAGCCCAAGTACATTATTTTATCAGCACAGTCCTGACACACATCAGCACCACCAGAATCAAGTGAAGTATCCCGAGAATGGTCATGACACGTTAACCGATTTCGTTACATTCGTATGCCAAGAAACGGATAATAGTTCTCAGGGTGTACAAGTAAGTATTATATTTAACATACATTTGTGCAGATTAGTTTATAATTCGGTCAACGTTTCACTGTTATTTTAGACAAATGGCGTCTAATACTCGTGACATTTCTTTAACACCTATACAGATAACGTTTGCTGAACTTGGCACTTACTTCACTATTCCATGCCAAAACTTTTATTCTTTCTTCAAGAAATATTCTTAACGTGTACCACATTACTGTCGTCGTTATTTTCAAAACGTGTAGGTTCAACGGTACAACGCTTTTGCTACAATTGTCAGATACGCTGTCGAGATTTTCGGAATTTTTCAAATTATGGGATTAGATGGGGTGAATATTTTATTGCCTTAACGGTTTATATCGGAAGTTGGAGGGAGAGGGAGAGGGAGAGGGAGAGGGACAGTTCGTAGATCACTTCAACAGATAGATTTTGTTGCAGATGCAACCAAATATATCGAGGAGTCCGAAATCGCAGTATTTCCCGACGACAATGTTACCACCGCCACCGTTGCCTCCGATGGCCCGTCCTGTGGCAATAATCCGATCGACGGGTGACGTGAACATGAGCGGCACAAACTCCCCTCCGGCCAGTATAACACCCCCCGGAAGCGAATCGTCTCCGGCTAACGATGTGCCTGAGTTGAGCTCGTCACCGCCGTTGAGTCCGAATAACCAGGACCGAAGGAAATCGCCGAGCCAGCGTAACAGCTCGGTACCGACTAGCAGCCCTTATTCTCCGAGCCGGGATTATTCTTTCAACCACTTCCACGCCCAGCCGGGACATGTTGGTAGTGCTTGCGGGGAGATACGTGACGTAGGACCTAACTATACTCTGTTACAGCTCTTCAGTTACCCCACTATGAGCGGGATGTCTGGCGTTATCAGTCCTACCAACCTGAGCATGTACTCTCCCAACGTGAGTACATCGAGAGGCACTCCGCGTTCTAGCGCGATCCCGAGGTGGAGCACGCCCATGTTCACCCTCGATCAGGAGGATTTCGGTATGATTTCGCACCCGGTCGTCTCGGGCTCGAACACTGAGCAGAATACCGTGATCTTAATGGACGAAGCGACTGCAGCCGCTGCTGCTGTAGCTGCAAGCGGTCCCACTGATCATGCAAGTCAGTGTTGTTCTAGTGCGAACCTAATGTGTGAAGCGGATCGTTTCTTTCAAGCGACTGTTCCCGATGATGGACTTGAAACGAGTCCGGTGGGAACGTCTCGGGAACAGGACTCGCTCTCGTCCCAGAGCAAGTCACCGTGAGTCATTTATCCTCCCTCGAATCGCATAGATACGCAATACGTAATACGCATCGCATCGCATCGCATCGCATCGTTCAACGTCCTGTAATGATATTCTTATTCTTCCTCAACTACTTACAATCCGCGACAATTTATTATTGGTCTCATAGACGAACTGTCCAACGTACAAAAAATGACATTATGAACGAACTAAATACTATCGACTATGCTCATAAAAAATCGAAATGTTTGTTGAAGCATCTCTATTTTATACTACATATTCTTCGTTAGTGTTATACGAGGAGGGGTTACTAATTATTATGATAACAGGATTATATTATGACACCTGTACATATATTATAAAAATATTGTATGGGGTATCTACTATCACCACAACGACAACAAACTGCCTTACGATGATATTCTGCAGCTTTCTTGCCGATGTTTATGTGTAACGATTATGTTGAGTTATTTCATCATTTTGCGTGTCTCGGTACGCATAGAGGCTGCTCAATTAGTGTAGACTGTAGAATAGTTTGTACAATTAATTTCTTATTAATACCTATACTTAATAATATATTAATATATATATATACTATATATATATATTATATAGTTTAGACACCAGTTGCCAAATCAGGCTGTGTATGCGCCCAGCCCGAGTCCAAAGGGGCCTGACACAACCCCTGCGGCCTCCCGATCACAGCGTCCAAAGAGATATATACCCCCACACAGACACAGTTATTTTCAACTCCGATTATTATGACACGAATTTTCGACGTATTCATTCATTTTAGAATATCGTTAATAAGGTGGGTGTAATATTTTGTCTTTGTGACGCTGTGCCTGAAGTTATTAAGTTGAAATTCCGTTCCTATGTTGGGTAGTTTATCCAGCGGTGCTTGTCTTCCAGGATTGTGCTTAGCGCGCCAAAGTGGCAGTAGCGCGCAAGAGCAGTGAGCTGGGTCTGTGCCTTAGTATTACAATAATATTGATACTGTAGCTTATAGTAACTTACATAGTCGTTATCGAGCTTGCTCACTGCGCAACGCCGGCTCATAGTGTACTTTGATAATTACATACAGACGTAAACATTATCCATTAAAATACATACATACATACGTTACATACATAGAAAAAAGAACATTCATACCATAAATACGTTTTCAGGCAAAATGCCAGTTATGCCAGTTCACAAAGGGGCATTACGTAAAACTTGAAATGCTGCAATGATTTTTCAACGTTGCGTTGTTATAATTCAAGTGCTCTTCGGCCTTGTCAACGTGTTGACATTGTCAATTATTATAGCATTTGCCTTAAAAAAAATCAACGTTGAATAGGGCAAATAAGGCAATTATATTTATTACCTACTTACGATATTAGTGAAAGCAATGGCCTCGATATTAGGGGGTTTAGCTACCATATTTCATTTGGCAATAAAAAATAAGCAATAATTATAACGAAAATCTACTTATACCTAATACGTATGTGTTTCTCTCAAAACACTATTTTATAATATAAGAACATAGGCTTCCACAGCCACAATCCATCGTAGAATTAAGATTCGGGCTGATACGTTGTGGTCGAAATCAACGATTAAGCCCAAACGTTTCGTGGGCAACTACGGCTGACATGACATCTTCAGTGGATACTAATTTCACGACTTAGATCTTCTCTCATGTTGTAAATGTATCGTTGCAGATATTAGCCTCAGTTGTCCAAGAATTGTTCGAACTTGATTGTTCATTTCGATCATGGGCCTATCAGCGTGAAGTTTAAGTCTACGACTATTTTATAGTAGTTTTATACGATTTCGAAATGAAAACTTCAGGGTTGAATGATGACATCTTTGCAGTAGATTATTCTTCATTAGATTTTTTTTCCAGCTTAACTGACAAGTATCTATTTGTATTTGCTCAAAATATACAAGAATAATAAATTTACTTATTTGGTAATAAAAGTTGAACAATTATAATCAATAAAAGATATAAATATGTATAATTCTGAAAAGTCATTGCAGTGGTTTTTTTTTTTTTTTAATTTCGACGCGTGTAAATAATAACAAGAAAAAAAAATGAAAATAAAATGTTCACAAGTTGTTGCCGCAATTTTGCACGCCCAAGCAATAGTAAATAAGTTGGATTGTGTTTGTAGTAAATAAATAAATAAATTAATGAATACTTAAATAATTATAGGACGAAAGCAAAATGGCGGCAAACTTGTTTAGACAAAGTTTTCTGTGATCGAGTACCTTTTTTAAAGCAGCCGCGACCGAGCGCGGGGTACTTCGGACAGGTCACCGACGGTACCCCAAAGGTCACGCTCTTCCCGACTCCTTTATCATCTCACATTATAATTTTTCTAGTCAAAACGCTTAGGAGTGACCTTGACTGATGTACTTATTCCCTCCGTTCTTTGTAGCTGATCTGCTAGGTCACTCCTCTCATTTTTCATTTTTTAATATTTACCAACAGCCATTATAATAATAATTAGATTACTTAAATTAATTATTATTATTATTACGATTAATTATGTAAATACAAAACCATGCAGTCTGTTAATCACGCAAACTTAAAATAGAATCGGGTGATATTATAATCAGTGCCATGATATTGTTGACTCAATTGTTAGACGTCAAAAACGTCAGTAGTGTTGGTTATTATTAATTATTGTAGAAAGCTTAACAAAAGCTATGTATGATTTTTAATTTAAGATTAAATCAGAGAGTTTATTTAAATAGAATTTTATTTTGTTTTACCTACTACCTGTTAACCCAATATATCTATATATATATATCGACACATTGCTGTACCCTCCAAATTTTTAAAAAAACAAAATTTAATTCAACAAAGGAAACTGCTATTTATCTTTCATAACTGTATATGTACGAGGGTAAATCAAATATAAACGGTAATTTTATAAAATAAATCTATTGATTAATGGTACAAACAAACAAAACATTTAACATTTTTCAATGTAGTCACCTCCGTGCTCTACACACTTTTGCCACCAATTTGGAAGCTTGAATATTCCTTCATTACAAAATGTTTGAGGGCGAGTTTTCAGCCAATTGCCAAAAAGGAGTATATGCTCCTCTACTTCTTCATTGCTTTTAAATCTTTTGCCTCCAAGTGATTCTTTCAAGGGCGCGAACAAAAAATAATCACAGGTCAGGGTAATGACAAGTCAGGGCTATAATGATGATATAATGATGCTCGAGGGTTTCCCAGCCCGTTTCTTCCAATTTATTCCTTGTCAAACCTGCGATGTGTGGTCTGGCGTTGTCATGAAGAAGGATGACGTTTCGGGGCATACCCCGTCCTATGTTTCGATACGCAATTTTTGTCGACAACAAACAGTGTAACAATAGTAAACCGCATTCACTATTTGTTGATCGTATTGTGAAGAAAATCAATTAGTAAAACTCCCCTTGAGTCAAAGAAGTTGCAAACAGACGCAAGCACTTTTCCGGTTGAGAGATGGGTTTTGGTTTTGGCTTTCACAGGGCAGCCTTCATCCTTTCTTTGCCAGTCCTTACTCAGCATTTTTGATTCGGGAGTGTAGTGGTGGACCCATGTATCATCCCTTTCTTGTCAAAATCGATTCAGAAGTCTTTCACTGACCTCCGACCTGTGACCTCTGACCTGTTTTTGATTTGCGATCAACGGAACCCAGCGAGCACTAATTTTTCTAAAGCCAAGTTTATCAGTGATAATGGATTGAACACTCCCAAAGCTAATACCCACTTTGTTTGTTCAATAGTTACCCGGCTGATGGTGATCATCATCAACAAGCTCTCGAACAGCAAGGATGTTATATGTGCCATTTGTGAGACTTGTACTTGGGCGTCGATCATGACTTTATGGTTTTCATTTTCGATACGTTCTCGCCCATCCCTGAATTCTCTGTTCTTTGACCCACGTATACACTCCATTCTGAGACAGTGCAGCAGTGTAGTATCCCCAAACTCTGCCTTGAAACGAGTGAAAATTTCCGATGGTTAAACCTAACCACCTTCATTGGTTAAAAACATTATGATGATGCGTTGTACAACAGACGAAGCTACTTTGCGTTCAGTCATGGTTGCACTGCGGACAGAACCGAGCGCAGCTGCTACCTAAGCCGGTTTCCCCCTCCTCATAAACCAAACAACACTCGAGCATCGAATCCTCTAGATTGGAATTACGTGCCAAGCTAAATAGTAAAATTACCGTTTATATTTGATTTACCCTTGTATGTACGTATACCCACTGTTACCATGGAAATACGAAGTTAGATATTTATTACAAACAAACTCGCAGAGTTAGTAGCATTTTATGTAGATCGCAACATTTGTGGTGGGCTTTGCTACTTTTCTTCGTTAGTCTTCTTTTTTAATCATATTTCTAATTAAAAGATGCAGAGAAAAGGCTCTGCTCGTCCCAGCACAGGAAGGCCCTTAAGTGGACTTCCGGCAATGGTAAGTTTAAATAAAAATATTCTGCGAGAGTAGTTGATTGATTTCCTATTAAAATATTTTGGGATTGAAGGCTCGTCCTATCACCCAACAAGGTCTAAGTGGTCCACGTCGATTGGGCACAGCTCAAGGTTCAAATAGGATCCACAAGGATCAAAGGTACTACATCTCACAAATACAGTCTCACATTGGATTATTACAAGATGAGATAATTCGGCTAAAGAAGTCAATAGTTGAAGGAAAGGTCGCTTCAGTTACTAAGCCCGAATTAAAAAGGATTGCCGAAAAACTGGCCAGAAAATTTGCCGAACAACAGGAACTCCTGAACACTTATAATAACGCATTAGATTTCCATATGTCCTACATAACGAATGATAAAGTCGTAGAGGACACGGTGAAGACAAGAGAAAGAAATAGACAACTAATGGATGAATTAGAAAACGTACAAATATATAAATTGAAACGGGAGGAAAGGTTGAAACAACTTAAAAAAGAATTTGATGAAGTATATTGAATAACATAATGTTAGTTTTTTCCAGTGAATTATGTCCTTTTTTTCTTTTTATAGGAAGAGCAGTTCACGAAAAAAATTATAGAAACTTTATCTGCAGAGGAGCGTGAAAAATATTTAGAACTTTATGAACAAAATAAAAAATACGTTGATAAAATTAATGAACAACAAAAATCGCTTAAAAATACAAAAGGGAAAATTGAAAACGACCAAAAAATGTTGATACCTAGCAAGGTAAAAGCACATTAAAGATAAAAACATCATATAATAAAGTGTTGTTTTTACTTCTAGCAAAGACAAACAAAATTGACTTTATTAAAAAATTATAATCGAGCTAAAAGTCAACATGAAACTTTATCCAAACAGGTTAATGAAATTATCAATCCTGATGATCAGAAAGAAACGTTGCTACAGCAGGTAAAAACATTTAGGTTGTAGATTTATTTAAAAATTATTTTGATTATGATAACAGGTAAAAAAGGATAAATCTGATATCGAAATATTATCTAAAACCAAAACACTCCTTGATGAAGAATTGAAAGAAAAGCAGGGAAGGCTGCAAATAATGGAGGAAGAATTGGACAATACAAACAATAAAAGGCTTGAAAAACATAAAGAACTTAGACAACGAGAGGTTGTGATGAACGAATTTATAGACACATTTGAAGAAAAGAGATCCCGCGTTATGAAAAACGTACAAAAAGAACAAGATAAAATAATAGACAGCCTTGATGCAATGCTGATAAGTATTGCCGATTTTGAAATAAATGATATGAGTGCAAATACAGATTTTCGTAAAATGCCTTTAGAAGAATTGAAAAAACAGTATGAAATTTTAAACGCTCGCATAGCTCGATTAAATTTGATCAACGATAAGGATAACAACGAAATAAATCAACTAACTCAAGAAAAAGAAAAAACTGAAACAGATTTACATGATTTGAACGATATCGATAAGAAAAAGGCGACTATTGAAAGTGATTTGAAAAGTATTAAAGAAGAAACGGAAATAATAAAAAGTAAGCTCAAAGCTACTCTGTCCGCAGTTAATGAAGCAGAAAAAAAGAAATCATCCCTGGAGGTAAGTAACGATGTATCTACTAAGTTTTTGATTTTGAACTAAATATTCTGTTTAAGGAACAATTGGGTAAAAGTCAAGAATACCGAAAAATTGTCAAGATTGAGCAGCATATTGAAAACATTGAAAAAGAATTAAACGAATTGCAAACTGAAATAGAAAGCAACGAATCAGAAACTATTGTTAGGAATAGGCTTGATGAAGTATCCAACTTGATAGATAAATACAATGAAGGATTGAAAAAACGTTTGAAAATATTTAAATATAGCACAGCAGAATAAATTGAATTTAGTTTGGAGAAGTGAAGCTAAAAGAAAAAAAATTATTCAATAATTATTGCGTTTAGTTATAATTTATTTATTCATTTTTTTATAGAAATAAATACTAACTGTTTTTGCTTTGTACTTGTTTTATTTATTTCATATTGAGTTATTTTCAAAAAATGCTTAGTTCGTTTTGGAGCTGATGAAAACGTATTTAAATACTGTCGTAATTTTTCAATAAATCACTTAGAATTAGATTTAGACAAGATGTAATAAAATACAGACTATGAAATCACTTTGTGCCAATCACACAATTATTCTGATCACGTTTTATTATTTGTGTCGTGGCTAATATTAATACTGTCTTGAAACTAGTAAAGACATTGAATAATAAAAATATTTCCAATTTACTTCTATAATTCTGATGCTCAAATCTGTATAATTTGTACTTTGTTAATAGTCTAAACAAAATTTTGGGTATAATAAATAAAAGAGATTCTTACATTTACTTATCCAAAAAGAACTTTTCGATTTAATAATATTATTCAAAATTGAAATTGGTGCGATTGAGCATGTTCGCGACATCTGCACGGTAGCAGTAACATTAACGTAGAAATATATTGTAGCTCTCTACCTCGTCCAAACTTAATTTTTAATGTACATGAAAGAAGGTGTCCGCACAGGCAGTGAAGTTTCTTGCATTCGAATTCATTTTTTACGTAAAATTTTTACCGAATTTTTTAAAAATTGCTATTTTCAGTACTCTAGAAGGTTGCAGTTTATATTTCTGGTAAGTGTTGCATTCCTTACATTCTTTGTAATAAATGTTTTGATTAAATTTCAATTCAGGAAAAGTACAGACATCGTTACTTATTTCATTAATCTGACTAGAGATGGAACAGACTACAATAATTTTCCAAAAAATTAAATTTGATATAAGGGACACTAAAGCGAATTAAGAAAAACAGGAAAACGGTTTTTAGATGAAAAGACATATTATACCAACATAATTTCGGAAAAAGCAAAATAATATTATCTAGTAATAAATAATAACAGTATTAATATAGACATTTAATATAATTCGAGAAAAAAAGTACCAAAAAAGACTAGAAATTGCTTTTATAAAATAGTTTTTCTTTTAGATTATCAGAAAAACCAATTTAATCATAAAATGGTAAGAATGTTAATGTTATAATCATTGAATATACATATATATATATATTTTTTAAAAAATGTTACTTTAGAAATTTCGTTTTTGTGGTGATGCTGATTGCCCTGACTGGGTTCTCGCTGAAATAAATACCATATCGAGATTGTCGTCAATAAAAGTTAAACTTTTAGCACAAATTGTCGCGCAAGGTATAACAGAACCACCAATAAATGTAAGTTATAGCCTTTTATTTACTATTTTAATCACAATTATGATGACAAGTACTTTTGAACACACGTTTTTACAAAAGTGGCCTTTTTTTAATGTATCGTCTATAGCTTAAACTTTAAAAAATTAAATTGTTGTCATTTGCTGGAACATCCTGTATGTCATTTATATGTGTATTGTGTTCGCAGTTTATATTTAACGCAAATAATAATTTTAGATGGAAAATGTAGAAAAGTTATTTGCTGATTCAAAGTTAGGTGAGACATTTTTATAAATGTGCATGTTCATTAAAACTAATAGGGGTTTTTGTTATAGATAACGACGTTGATTTAAAAGCCTGTGTGGCTTGTTTATCCTTCATTATTACATCAGCGGTTCGTTACAATTGCGACAACAGCGCTCTTTTTAGCGAACTACAGCAGCTGGGATTACCTCGAGAACATAGTGTATCTCTGATAAAGGTCACGGCTGATAAAACTACGGAGATTACAAGCAAGTTTGGGAAAATTTCCTTAAAAAGTAAACAGAAATTTCTTTTTGTTTTTACTTTTTTCAATCTACCGTTTCCAACAAGCAACACATTTTTTCGGTTTCGTACAACAAATTTGCAGGGCACCAAAAATTGAAAATTAATTCCTTTTCTACAATTGTCTTTCTTAGTTTCTTGGGAAAAATTATCTCCATTTACTTACAATTGCAAGTCAATAAATTTCTTATATTTATATATCCAAATCGATCATAAAAGTTTTCCTTAAAATCACTTATGCTTTTAAAAGGGCTTTCAAGAAGAGCACAACAAATCAATTTTTTTCGAAATTACATCAACGCTTTCGGGAGCCATCAAAATAATGTTCGTTTCAATTTTTAATTAAAATCATAACGAATAATTTACAACATGTTACAACTTTAACAATCAACAGTTTATTGGAAAAAAAATGTTTTATGTTTAAGTTCATAATTTGGACGATGTCAAGATTAATTTGGAACCAAAATGCCATTTGGCCATGATGAATATGACAATTGATGGTAAAGAAACTTCAGTTGCTCTGACGCCATTGACTGTTGATGTGCTTTTAGAAAATCTTAAAGCCGTTTTGCCGCAAATGAAAGAACTGGATAGTTATGGAAAACAAACGTTATAAATAAAGCATTCATTCCAGTAATTAGTTGTAATTTTTGCCTATGTACAATAATTTGTCAAAAATAAATAAATAAATGGTCAATTAACATGGTTGTTTTATCCATTTTCGCATCCTTAAATTAAATGAAATAAAAATGTCTAAAATATTCTTTTCAAATTTTGTCCCATCTGTCTTAATATTATTTCAGCTATTTGATAAATAACTTGTAAGGATTGTGTGGTCGGATATTTACAAAACATAACAGTAATCATAATAACAATTGTAGAGTTTCATAATAAACTTCTTTTTAAAACATAAAACAGCAAACAAATATTTGGTTTGTTAATTAAAAGTTTTACGTATGTGATAATTTTCTAATCAAGTATCTTGTTGGTGTTTTCGCAATGTTTAATTACCAAATTTTATCGAATGTTTTTCATTAAACAGTAGAAACGTTTGAACTGAATATTATTTATTTATGTAGAGTATAAAAACTATCGTTTTTGTTTATCAACTAAAAACTGAAATGAGAAAATTAGTGTTTCCGAGTAAAAAAAATATTTCTAAAACACGTTACGTTTTGCGGTTAGTCCACTGACTGCTGACTTACATTAGAAACTGAACTATTGAAACTACCACGGTAAAATTACCTATACGAATACTAAATAATTACATTTTATTAGATATCCAAAATAAACTATTTATGTCTTAAAAATAGTTATAGTACCGTATCATCTACAGATAGAGGAGGTTATCTTGTGATGTTAATTTATGTTTATAGTATTCTATATAATATACAAATTAAATCTTTAAAATTACGAGGGTAAATCAAATATAAATGGTAATTTTACTATTTAGCTTAGCACGTAATTCCGATCTAGAGGATTCGATGCTCGAGTGTTGTTTGGTTTATGAGGAGGGGGAAACCATCTTAGGTAGCAACTGCGTTCGGTTCTGTCCGCAGTACAGCCATGATTGTTGCACAACACACCATCAAAAAGTTTTTCACCAATGAAGTTAACGCCTTCATCGGAAATTTTCACTCGTTTGAAGGCACAGTTTGGGGATGCTACACTGCTACACTGTCTCAGAATCGAGTGTATACGTGGGTCAGAGAACAGAGAATTCAGGGAAGGGCGAGAATGAAGAATGGTGTCAAAAAATCATGATCGACGCCCAAGAACAAGTCTCACAAATGACAATATCGGTGCTGTTCGAGAGTTTGTTGAAGGTGATCACCATCAGCCGGTTAACTATTGAACAAATCTCATCAGAAGTGGGTATATGGGTATCAGTTATGGGAGTATGGGAGTGTTCAATCCATCATCACTGATGAACTTGGCTTTACAAAAATTAGTGCTCTAGTGCTCGCTGGGTTTCAAGGTTGTTGACTGAAAATCAAAAATCGGAGATCAGTGAAAAACTTCTGAATCAAGACAAGACAAGAAGGGGAGTTTTTTGAGGCGTATCGCGTATCGTGCGACGTGGGTCCACTACAACACTCCCGAATCAAAAATCGTGAGTAAGGAATGGCGAAGAAAGGATGAAGGCTGTCTTGTCAAAGCCAAAACCGAAACCCGTCTCTCAGCCGGAAAAGTGCTTGCAACTGTTTGCGATTTCTTTCACTGTAGGGGAGTTTTACTCATTGATTTTTTCACGATCAACGAACAGTGTATGCGGCTTACTATTGTTGAGTATGAGTTGTTACAGTCGGCAAAAATCGCGTATCGAAGTAAACGACGGGGTATGCCCATTCGAGACGTCATCCTCCTTCATGACAACGCCAGATGCCAGGCCACACACCGAAGTTTTGACAAGGAATAAATTGGAAGAAATGCGCTGGGAAACCCTCGAGCCTCTATAATCCTCCTTATAGGCCTGACTTTTAACCCTGTGATTATTTTTTGTTCGCTCCCTTGAAAGAATCACTTGGGGGCAAAATTTTTGAAAGCAATGAAGAAGTAGAGGAGTATGTGCGCAATTGCAATTGGCTGACAACTAGCCCTCAAACCTTTTATGAAGATAGAAAAGCTGAAAAATGTTTAGTTTGTGTGTACTATTAATCAATAAATATATTTTACAAAATTATCCTTTATATTTGATTTACCCTCGTAGTTGTTTGGTTATAGTAATACCATTTGGCTAATTATCGATTTGTCAACAGTTGTGATAAGACTGCTTTCAGCAATTTAAATTGTTGCAACTTGGTTTAATATGTTATAGTGCAAACGGAGTTCACAGTGAATTATTCAAAAACATTAAGCAAAAAAATAAAATAAAATGCAGGCGTTAGAGTTTGATGCAAAAAAGAAGCAGTTAAACTTAACAAAGAAAAATATTCCCGAAATAACTGATCCCCATCAAGTGTTAGTTAAGGTTGCCTATTCGGGAATTTGTGGAACAGATATTCACATTATTGCGGTAAGAATAATTTTTATATTTTGAATGATTGTAATCTTTTTAAACTTCAATTTCGCTTATGATAAAGGGCGAGTTTCCTTGTAAAGATGATAGTCCAGTTACAATGGGTCACGAATTTTCTGGTACAGTTGTTAAAGTTGGGTCTGAAGTAACCCATGTAAAAGTAGGAGATAAAGTAGCAGTTGACCCTAACAAGTAACGTTCAGATTGTGTCAAAAATAAATATGAATTTTATCAATAAAATTATCTTGTAGCGGTTGCAATGTTTGTCATTTTTGCCATTCGGGATCTCCTCATTTTTGTAAAGTTGGGGGTATTAATAATTCGTTTGGAATTTGGAGGAACGGGGGCTGGGCTGATTACACTTTAGTACCAGATATTTTGGTACATGTATTACCACCGACGGTTTCTCTCAAACAAGGTACGTTTGTATATATATATACATACATATATGTTTATAAATAACATATTTATCGAGATATTGGAGATTACTGTTGTTAATAGTAAGTAATTCTTTTATGATTGTATGATAATACGTTTATCTGTGCAATATTTCTAAAATAAATACCATAAGGTTGTTATCAAATGATATTTTTTTATAAAGCTACGCCAAACTCATGTTTTATACTAGGTCAGTAAAGCTTAAAACAACAATAATAATATAAATATCATAAATAATCGAAATAAAATTTAATAATATATAGAATCTACATTTAATTTTTTATGGTATTGAAATAAAAAAAGCAACAACAAAGTAATAAAACAAATTAAGTACGAATTTATCTAGCTGTTTTCGAAAGAAAGAATCACGAGTTGCTCGAAAATCTGGAATTTTCGCTATAGTTCTACCGCCTTTTTCATAATTTAAATTTCATGAATAGCTTTATAAATAATACCATCGCATAAAAATTCGGTACTTTAAAATAATAAAATTTTAGGAGCTTTAAGTGAACCAACGTCCTGTGTGGCCCATGGATCTACAATATTGGGCTTGTTCATTTTTTAATCATGGGAAAAAAGAGTTTTATTTTCCTTCGAAACCAACCTTTGCATTCCTGAACTCATCTTACAGCTTTAGAAATAAAACCTTCAAATAAAAATTCGGTACTTTAAAATAATAAAATTTTAGGAGCTTTAAGTGAACCAATGTCTTGTGTGGCCCATGGATGGGACAGGATATCACCCGTAACTGTTGGTCAAAGGATCCTTATTACTGGGGCAGGAATTATAGGAAATCTTTGGGTGGTTGTCCTTCATTTACAAGGACATCGAAGAGTCACAGTGTCAGAACCAAATGCACAAAGAAGAAAAATCATCGAAAAACTTGGTAAAACGAATTTTAAATAATTTTGAAAAATAATATTGTAATAACTGTAGTATAATAATATTTATAGGGACTGGATATGAATGTGTTGGACCAGAAGTGCTACAGGAAAGATCTAAAAAAGACCCCAATTACTTATTTGATGTTATTATTGATTGTAGCGGATCTCCTGCAGCCATTCAAAGTGGTTTCGCCCTTTTAAATTGTGGGGGTAAATTTTGTTTGTTCGGGATTGCCCCTCCTCATGCTTCAGTGAGGTAAATCTTGTCGAAAGATAAAATGTACCTATGTTAAATGTATTATAATTTTTATTTAAGTGTTATATATGTTTTTTTGGCAGCCTATCGCCGTTTCAGCTTTACGCTAAGGAATTAACTCTGTACGCTGTTCTTGTTAATCCCTTGACTTTTCCGAAATCTCTGGGACTTTTAGAAGCATTGAGTGATAGGTAATTAGGAAAACATTTTAGTTTATTTATTATTCAAGAAGATTGGAGGCTTTGGTGTTGTTAACACAGTAAATAGTGCAATCCCCAACGCCAAAATATGACACTAAACGTCCGATGTACTTTTCGGAAACAGGGTTACCTTTTTTAGGGATTGAAGAGAACTAAAATTTAAAGGCAGTGTAATCAATATAAATACTGACTAATGTTATGGTATTAGTCTAATTTGCAATGTTCAGTGGACTTGGACAAAACAATAACAAAACAAATTAAGTTAAACTAAGTAGCGGAGAAATAAGGTGGAATCTTTGTCATTGTAAAGAGAACTTCACCTATTTGTATAAATAAACGTGCTTTCAAAATTATGAAGTAGGTAATTGTTGTTAATTTCATGAATTAATTTAAGATTGTCAATATTGATCCTATGTTTTTCAGTGAGAATATGTTGGGTAACACTTGACTTTTTTGTTTTGCTAAATCTAGCATAAGATAAATGTTCTTTAAACCTAATTTGTATAGAGAGCGTAGTTTGCCCGACATACTTCTTCTTACAATCTTTCAACCAATTTCATATATTGTCACCAGTTTATTACTACGCCATACGAGCCAAGATTTACTTAAGGACTCGATGGTATTTTTTGTAAACTTGGTTTTCAAATAGCTTACAGTTACTTCCAATTATAACTCTTCAAACCGTTTTTTCTAGAAAAGTCAGGGACATATGAAATTTGATGTAAAACGTAACAAGCAATATGTTGGACAAACTAGATGCTCTACTTAAGATAGGTTCAAAGAACATTTAGCTCATCCCGGGTTTGGTAGAATATAAAAAATAAGTGTTGCCCAACATATTCGTACTGAAAATTATAGAATCAATATTGACAACCTTAAATTAGTTAAAAAAAATATTTATTATAATTACCTACTTGATAGTTTTGAAAATAAATGAAATATTTATAAAAACAGGTTAAACTCTCTTGACAGGGACGAAAGACTTAATTTGTTTTGTTATTGTTTGTAAAGTGTCGTGTTTTGGCGTTTGGGTTTAATATATTTACTGTATTTTATTTATTATTATCGTGATTTAATTAAATGGTTTATTCAGGTACCTCGATTACGAAAAGCTGGGAATAAAAACATTCAAATTGAGCCAATACAAAGAAGCCATGGACGAACTTGCGAATTGTAAAATTGCTAAAGCAGTATTTGAATTTTAGTCAAGTTATATTACATTTGGCAACTTTAGTCTAAGTAGGAAGTGGATTGTAATATAAAAATAAAGTTTTTATTTAAAATACCTTATGATTTATCGTGTTATAAGTACCTCATTTCCTATCTATCGATATAACACTTAATGTAATAAGAGATCGGAGAAGTGCAGAAGATTGCCAGAATTTTCTAAAAACGACAAACACATGTGCTGGCTGGCATTCAGAAAGGAACGGTCTCAAATTTCTAAAATTCGAATTATCTACTTTACATTAATTTTAAATCTGAATTCCCGTCGAGACTTGAAACGCTTTTAATATTTAATTCTGTTTGATTTACGATTGTGCTTCTGCTCAGTATGTTTGAAGCGGCACACACGTAGAAGGGCTTCGAGGTTACCGTACCGAACGCCAACTTGGTGCTAATGCGTAAACGATTATTCCCAGTTTGTCATGAATACCCTTCAAGAAAATTACTTTTTTATGCAATCAACAACTATCTTCTTTTATAAACTTCAACCTACAACAAAAACCATCTTCAATTTTTAGGAAAAATAAAACAAAAAGTTCCCACAAAATAGATACACTTTACAATTGTTTCCGTTTCAGCGGAAATAAGAATAATTAAAAGGATAAAAAAGTTGTTAATAGAAGAAACAAAAAAACAGTATAACCAAAGAGACATCTAGAACATACCTTAAGACGAAACAATTGTAAAGTGTATAATATACCAATTTTGTGAGAACCTTTTGTTTTATTTTTCCTAAATATTGAAAATGGGTTTCCATCAAGTCAGTGCAGAAAGAATTAATCATAAAAAGCATCTTTTAAAGTAAGTTAATTTCTTTTAGGTTGCCAGTACCTTTCTCAAATTCTCTATGAAATCGTAGATCTACAATATTGGGCTTCTTCATTTTTTAATCATGGGAAAAAAGAGTTTTATTTTCCTTCGAAACCATCCTTTGCATTCCTGAACTCATCTTACATTGTAGAATGATGATTCGGCTTGTAGGCCGTGGTCGATATGAAGGGTTTCGTCCAGACGTTTCGTCGGCAACTGCGGCTGACATCTTCAGTGGGTGCTGTATTGACAACGACTGTCGAGGCTTCGAGGCATAATCTTCGCACACGTAGTCAACACAGCACCCACTGAAGATGTCAGCCGCAGTTGCCGATGAAACGTCTGGACGAAACCGTTCACATCGATCACGGCCTACAAGCCCGAATCATCATTCTACTATGAATTCCGGCCGTGATAGCTTATGTTCTTATATTCATCTTCCTCTAGGTTCTTCAGATTTCCAATTTTGATTCGTTTCTTACTATTGATCTCCAATTTGGTTTTCATGGATCATAAATGCAATATACTTGTTTCTCATATCTGTTGTTTCAATGGTTACCTTTAGGTCTTTCCAAATTAGTTATGGAATCCGTCTCATTTTTTAAATATGACGTATATAACATTTTTTTTCCCTTAGAGACCATCCTTTTGTATTGTTGGATTGCCCCTTCTTGGTTCTGCAAGTTTCCAGTCCCGAGTATCTTTTTATTATTGACGCTAAATGTTTCGCAGCTTTAGCTGAGTATGTATATGTTTCGTAAACTTCCCTTTTACTCGTGAAATGCGTCTTTTATTTATTTTCTCACAATGTTGATGTGGAAAATGTTTTATTGAGATGTTTTGAAAGCATTTTGCATTTGCATTTTGGGATGACATCAATTTGTTCCAGCAATGTACAACATTGTAGTGAACTGGTTATCTTGGATTGTTGTTTACTCAATTATATATATATATATATATATATTTACCATGTTGAATTCAAGGTATATAGTATAACAATAGACTCATAATGATCTGCAGAACCATAATCCAGCATCATTTAGATAATCCGAAGTCAACTAGGTGAATTAGTTATCTTGGAATGTCATTATAGACAGGTGTAATGAGTAAATTACATTTGTCATGCTGAAAAAAGGTGTAGGGCCCTATCTAAATGGTCATTTAGGTCAGCTGAAGTCAAGTAAATAAGGCAGAAGCATATTAAAAAATTTTTGGTATACCCTTTATATTGTACACCTTTTAATATATCCTTGTGGTTCTTTAATGAATTATTCTTTCATTTTTGCTTAAATTCATTTTCTGTTATTCAACTTTTCATACTGTTTATAACAATGTAAAGGATGGGTTGAAAATTATTTGAATACTTGGCTCTGGCATCCTGTAGTTTTTCTATTCGGTATTCCTTAGAGCCATTGGGTTGTGATTTTCGATTTTCCCTCTTTTATTATCATGATTTATTGGCGTTATTTTTATCTGGCGGAGAAACGTAGGACGCGACGATAGAAGTTTATTCGATGGTCTTTTAGTAAAATCCGCATTTTAATTTTTCCTGGGGTTATATTTCATTTTCTAATCTTTACATCGGCGGGATATTGAATTACAGATCATTCTGCATGATACTTGGGGAATAAATATGAGAGAAGAGGTTTCAAATTGATATGCAGACGCTTATTTTATGAAAATACATGTAGTATGTTTGGGCACATTTCGTATACTCGTATATTAAATGTTTTTCAGCTATTATACGAGCGTCAGCTGGGCTACTGACGGGGGATATCATCCCCTGATGGTCTCATAGTGGAGTAGTGGTAGGTATTAAAGCCACAACTAAATCTGATTCATGATTAGTTCGGATCAGTGATTCTCAAACTTTTAACACTATAGCCCTTTCTGTTATTCGCCACACCATAGCTTTTATGTATAAAATAATTATAAAAATGCTTTTATTTCTGTCTATAATGGACGTTCATTAAACTATAAATTGAAACTGTCTGCAGTTAACACTTGGTGAAACATGTTTAATAAAAATTATTTTTATAGAAGAAAACACTTAAATTTACAGAAGTAATTCGCCATGGACTCTTGGTGAAACATTATTTAAACAAAATATGAGTAAATTAAACACTTGGAGGAGTTTCACTTTATTTTATTGATTACTCTATGTACATTTCGCCTTGCTAGGGCATCATCAGGAGTATTTACAGTACTGAAGAGACTTACAATAATTTTGGTTTAAATATACCTACACATTATAATCTATTAACTTAGGGTCTAAGAGGGGGTTAATACCGAATTGTACTTGGATAATATTTTGTTAGACAAAACAGCTTTATTAATTTCTAAAATTTCAAATCGATCTAAAATGTTTCCGCCCTGTAAATGATGTAATAATTTAATGTTGTTTTTATTGCAAGTATGTTTATTGTTTATTAAATGAGAGGAAAGTGCAGAGGCAAATTAAATAACAAGGGCAACAACCCTGATAAAAGTGGTGTTTACGAAATTACCTGTTCTGATTGCCCTACTGTTTACATAGGAAAGTCCAAAAGAGCTATATCAATTCGTTTTGACGAACACATTAGAAACGCTAAATATAATAAACATGCTTTTGGACTTTCCTCTCATTTAATAAACAATAAACATACTTGCAATAAAAACAACATTAAATTATTACATCATTTACAGGGCGGAAAAATTTTAGATCGATTTGAAATTTTAGAAATTAATAAAGCTGTTTTGTCTAACAAAATATTATCCAACGACCAAGTACAATTCGGTATTAACCCCCTCTTAGACCCTAAGTTAATAGATTATAATGTGTAGGTATATTTAAACCAAAATTATTGTAAGTCTCTTCAGTACTGTAAATACTCCTGATGATGCCCTAGCAAGGCGAAATGTACATAGAGTGATCAATAAAATAAAGTGAAACTCCTCCAAGTGTTTAATTTACTCATAATTTACTTAAATTTATTAACAAAATCTACAGGTGTTTCGCCTTTTTATGGCATCTTCAGCAGTTATTAGTTACAAGTTACTAAATCTAAACTAAAGTAATTCCAATTTATACATCTCTATCTTACACTAAATTTGGATCAAGGAGAATCAAAAAGAAAGATAGGCACAAGATTTAACGAACATTATCAATATGTAAAATACAATAAACATAACTCAGGGTTAGCAACCCACCTAATTAATAATAACCACAAAATAGAATTATTACATAATCTGAAAGGCGGGTTAATATTAGATAAATATGAAATATTAGAAATTAAGAAAGCCCTAAATTGTAAAAAGAAACTAGCCAACCACCAAACCATGTTCGGAAGCAACCCCCTCCTTGATCCAAATTTTGTGTAAGATAGAGATGTATAAATAGGAATTACTTTAGTTTAGATTTAGTAACTTGTAACTCAATAACTCCTGAAGATGCCATAAAAAGGCGAAACACCTGTAGAGTTTGTTAATAAATTTAAGTGAAATATTTCCAAGTGTTTTCTTATATTAAAATAATGTTCATTAAAAATATCATGTGAATTTGAAAGCACTGGTATAGATTTTACAGATATATAGAAATGTAATAATCTCCTCTTGTAGTAACAATACGACCTGTTACAGTTTAAACACATTATTTGACTAATTTAATTAGTTTGTTTCTCTTACTGCAATTGTTGAAAATATAATTAGCCTATTAAACCGTCCAAATGGAAAACGAGTAATTAACAATCCAACAGCTTATGTACCTATTACATAATAGAGATTGCTGTCGATGTAATATCATAATTAAATTGTAATTATTTAAATATTATTTTTACAATAGTCGTCATATGTTAAATGAACTATTGAAACTGTAATAATTTTGTTATAAAATATAATATAACAACCACATTGAATTTAATATTTATAGGAAAAATACTTCTACAGATATAGTCATTCAACCTTTCACAGTCTTTTACATCGATTAATACACATCCCTTTAAATAAAATAAACTGTGAAGCTGAAATAAAGAAAGCGTTGGTAGAAGGAAAAAACGTCGTTAATAATCAGAAGGAGTTATGTACCAATAATACACCATTACTTTTACCTTCAATAAGTTAATTAGGTTATAATGATCGGAAAGTCTTATAATTTTGTTGTTATTATTATATATGTCTAGAATTGTATTTAAACACATACATCTTAACTTTTAATTTAGTATTTCTTATTACTCTTTGATTATGACAGATCGGTAGAAACAATTGTAAGATAATTTTTCTTTTAATAAACTTTGTTGAAACATTTTTTTGGTTTTTATTCAATTTAAAATATGTTTAATCAACATTAAACCATCAATAGCTTATTAAATATAAAATAATGCATCTTGGGATGATTGCTTAGAGGATGACGTGGGTGTAACGTATAGATGGGTAAATGAATGTTGTATTTTTATTGAAGCACGTTTTTGGGTCTTTTTACGAAATTGTTATTGCTGATGCATAAAACTGTGGTAAATTTGTAAGTCAAACCCAGCAGCCGTTTGAGACAGGTTTTATAGAAGTCGAACGTGTTGTGTTCCGTCCGTTGGTTGGGCTTTTACACTCTCAATCTATTAAATCAAATAAAAATTTATAGTCGAACCGCATGTATATTGAGATATTTATGTCTTGGAACATGACGGCGAAAGCGTGTTATAAAGTCGGACGGTTAGTTCCAATTTCGCTTTTTCCGCTAAGGACACGCAAGGGCAGACGCGATTCACTATAAAAACACAACAATAACATCATGGTAATGGCGTATTTCATCGCTTTGATGTTGCAGAATATCTTATGTCGAATGCAGGGGCTACAACATTCCCTTAATTCAATTCTCTCGATTCGGGGAAAATCCCGGCCAAACTACCATTGTTACGCATCAAACGATTTCCTAACACAATCACTACAAAATGAAACAACCAAAGAACCTATTATCCGTTTGTTTATGTAACGAAAATGCAACGGCTGCTGATGCTTAACTTAACAAGGAGCATTTAAAATTGGCCGTTATTGAAAGCAGTCGATAATAGTATGTCAATTTTCGAAAATTTCCCCAGAAAGTTATAAAATACTTGTCCTCAGATGTAATTTATCAGATCTCTATCATATAAAAATTATTTTTAAAAGTTGAAACGAATTATTCCTAAATCATCAAATATGAAGAAATTCAAAACTAGTGTCACCTTGGAAACAAATATAATTAACTTTTGAATTCATATTAACTAGGTATAAATCTTACTGTTATGTGAAACCCAGATTTGAATTCAAATGTTAGTTATTTGTAATAGAATTTCTGCATTTAATGTTTTATTTTACAAGGGTGTATCAAATATAAACGGGACTGATTTTCTTTTAATTGCGGAAAGGTCAGTGATCTTGTTGGAGTAGTAGATAGCGTGTACCGCTAGGGAGAAGGGAGAACCAACCGCAATTTGCTCGAATAGCTTTCAATCCGATGGAAAAAATGTATTTCTTGGGCGGAAGACTATATAGGAATATAGTATATATATCGAAATCTAATTAAATATAGTTCGAATTTTTTTACCTTGTTTGAATAGCCGATTATGTATTATGTGTTCTAATTAATGACCAAGTTTTTTTAATTTCGGAAAATTGTTTTTATTTAAGGACAAGTACCTTCACTCAACATCAGAAGTGTTTCACAAAAATAATTATATTCTTATTATTTTATACACATACCCTTTGAAACTTTGTAACGTACTAAATCTAGATCGACTGAATGTAACTTTAATTAAATCGGAAAGTTAATTTTAAAAAGGATTTGTGGGCTTTATGTGGTCCCGCCGTCCCTATGCTTTAACATATTTAACATGTAAATGGAAGTGATAGCTTTTCGTCAATGAGTTCGGACCGTGGTGGAAAATCCTTGCTTTCCGCCTTATCGTCGGGGGGTGCATATGCCCAATTGAACATATCATGTCAACACATGTGCATTCCAACCGGAGCAGCCTATCACTTTCTCATTACAGTGCGATTTAGCATGTTGGTACAGACGCCTCGCACGTGCTAACCGACGCTGGCGCTGGGCCCAAGAGATGACCCGATCACGCTATACCCCCGCTTCAAAATAAGCTGACTCACTAATTTTTGTCCGTATAATAATTTAGTACAGGAAAGTATATTATCAATCCGTCCATGATCCAATATCCTAAGCGTATAACCTGTCTCTAGACGAAATGAGAAATAGCGCTTGAAATTCACACAAAATATATAAATTCTTGGACCAGAGACGAAAATCGACTTAAAATTATAATAAACCTTATTTGAACTGGGCACACAATGTACGCAAACAGAGGCCAAAAATTTGTTTTATATATTTGATAGACTTTCAAACTTTCGACAAAGATATAAAAATTAGAATTAGACAGTTCAAATTCTCCACTTATCCTATATAAACTCTAATCATGTACATCTCTACACCCTCACCCTTCTCTTTCACCTTTGTCGTCTAGTATAAATAGTTAGTTATATATTTTAAACTTTAGTAATCCAAATTTTACTCTTGGAAAAGGCTGTATCGGCCGAAACAATATTGTCGATACAATAAAATGTCTGTGTAAATATTCTTGTGTTTCTTTGTTGAGATCAATTTGAATTGATAGATCGCATTCTTTGTAAAACATTTTTAAATAAGATTTAAAGGTTTGAGTAACGAAAACACTATAGATTTATTAACATCGACAATATTGTTTCAACCATTGCGGGTTATTGTTAAGAAAATAATAGTTACTGAAGTATAAATTATAAAGGTATAAAAACTTTTAATTTAACTTTTTAGGATTTAGTATAGATAACTCAACAACAACTATCTCTTTTTGAAATTTTACGACTATATTTTCAACGCTACAGAAACTCGGATTATAAAAAAAACAGGACTATCATGAACTTTTGTTGAAAATGTATTGACGATTATCCAAGACTTCATATAGTTTTCGAGAAATTTATAATATAGATATTTAAAACAAATAATTCTGGAGATAGTGAATATTGTAGTAAAGATTGATGTCTCTCTGATATTTATAGTTGGAAGAAAAAATTAATAGAAACTGTTAATTTATCTTAAACGATAATAGAACCAAAAAAATAATTTATTATTATTTATTTTAATTCAGAGTTGATTAAAATTGTAGTTTTCCAAAATCGTTGTGGCTATTTCTAACAAAATGGAGATGTAAGTCCAATAACTCGAACTTGTTTTCTAAAATGTAATATTCGGTGTTGGTGTTTTTTGAACTTACTTTGGATACCTAAATAGATGAACAAGTAAGTAAGACGAATGGTGGTAGATAATGTAGATATAGGTGGAGTAAATTTACCGCTGTGGCATTTGCTAAAACGTTTTGGTTTGAGTCCAAAAAAAGCAATGATATATAGTAATGTTGGAACAAAATTACGAGGAGTGAATCTTAGTTTTGGTTTGTCATTTTCGCGTGAACTTTTTGGAACGGGTCAAGAGTGTGTCTCTTTGGTAATTGGACTGTTTATCTCCAGTTAGTAACGAATTTAGACGTGTTAAAAGGTTTGCAAGTGCAACTGTAACCCAAACAAACGGCCACTTAGTAGAACAACCACAAACACCAGCACGATATATGATACGGACAGGTCAGACGGCCACCCCTTTATTCTTCAACCCTCTTTCGTTCGCAGTCTCCTGTAGATCGCATTGCGAACGAAACGGGAGCAATCTTCGCCTGACAGTAAAAACCAAACAAGATATATATTTCGAGGAGCATTATAGATTCTGTTGGAGTTTTTGAATTCAATTTTCGAAGTCGTAACCGGCTCTTTCTATTGGTCAGTCGCATTTCGAATTCAATTCTTATTCTCGCGAGACAGATCGGGGACGAAGATAGCAAGCCGGAGGCATCGGTACTGATCAGGGGCGTATATGGAAATAACACCCCTACAACCGATACATATATCCCTGAAATCACGACCGATAGTCCACCCGCACCTGCGACCATCCACACCACAACAGCCACCCCCGAAAATATTAACACCTCAAATACGTCACGTCACAATGCCAAATTGAAAAACTTATTCCATTTTCAAACATCAAACACCTCTTTCTTTATTTCGTCAATACATACACATATATGTTATATAATATGTAACGTATTTTGTCACCATCCGAATTAAAAAATTAGAACATAGGAAATTACGATTATCATGAAACTATGTAATTAGCTTTTAAATAACTCGCTTGTCTTTAGAATATCTATGCGTCACTTATAACATTTTCTATTGCTTGTTGTAAATTGATATTTAAAGGAATAGTTGTTTAGAAATATTAAAAATCCTATGAAATCGTTATGAATGACCGTAGTATAAAGTTGTGCGACATTGCTGATATTGTAAACATATTATATGAACGTATGCAGAACATAAAACACGAAGAATAATATGAACAAATATGAAAGAGCTGCCAGGAAGATGGGTGTTGCGTTTGCTAACAAATGTTCAAAAAATGATTCGAATTACCATTTCTAACCAATACTTAAAAATGTTTCAGTGTAATGCAACTGAATTTTTGCGTCGATTTATAACGGTTAATGAAACGAATCTGAGACAATTGCGGACTTAACCTAGAAAACATAACCTAATCGAAATATATAATTCTAGATGAAAGAATAGACAGAATTGTAAATAAATATAAAGAAACGGGAGACCTGTACAAATGTACAAAAATTAGAATAGTGACATAAATTAATAAAAAAACTAAACATAAAAAAAATCGACAATATTCGACAATGAATAGCTTCTAAACAAGCCAAAAATTGTTTTTGTTGGCAGTCTTAAGCCTGTGCAGATTGTGAAGGGAAGCTTACAATTCATGTAGATAAAGTTTCAAAATTATTATTATTATTATATATTATATAATAGGTATGTACGATTCTTCATAAACTAACTCTTTTGTGTTTCATTCCCACCAGCTACTCGTGCTGGTGGGCGGGCAGTCCCTCCGACCTACGCTGTAGTGCAAAGCCGGAGGATAGGGTGTAAGGCTCTCTTTAGCCTCTTTTCAGGAATTGTGGAAATGGGTTGGTGGTGTGGTTAGGGAGAGAAAGATGAGACGGACGAAATGAAGATAGACGAGAAGTGAAAGATTATCTGTGGAATATTACTGCTCCAGCGTTGACCTTAATGATCCAAGGAAACCACAGAAAACTTGGACCAGAGCAGCCGGACCCGGGTTCGAACTGGTGACCTCCAGACTAATTTCAGGAGGGTAAAACCATTACAGGTGAATATATTGACAACTGTTATTGAAAGAAATAAGCAAAAAGGGTCACACATTCATCATGGAAAACACTGCAAAAAATTGTATAATTGCCTCTCCCTCTACCATATTGACTTGATCTGTCCCCATTCTATAGACCTCAATTTACCGTCGTACGTAGGTACTACATTGAAAAGCACTTTTGAAAATTAGAATGTCAGAGTTTTTCAGTAATTTAGGGCTCAAATTGAATTGATAGTTTCCCGGGTCATAAACTTTAATAATAGACTGTTTTTCAATTGATTATTATAGATTGATCTGATATATTCCAAAAACAAAATTGAAAACAAATGATATTACCTAAACGTTTATAGTTACAGTACAACCACCTTCATAAATTTTTAATAGCAATAATTGAAGAAATACTACTCGATAAGTTTTAGATTTCAAATTGTTTAGTTTTTTTAAATATTTTTGTCAGGAAGTTTAAAACTGTAATTGTTATGAATAGTCTAAAATGCTAACATTAAATGAAGAATGAAAATTATGAGTTGAACAGCTGTTTACGTGGTTTAAAAATCACATAATGTAATGCGGACACTAAATTTCATCTAAAGCGAAGTACATTGTAGCTTTGATGTCTGATTTTATTGTGGGTCCAATCGAACAGCAGTAAGAACAGAAAACATATAAAACGCGGTGCAATATAAAATAAAAACCACATAACTGAAGAAATGAAAATTTAGATTTCCGTCAATAAATTCCTCAAAATGCGTCCATATAAAAGTATTCGACGTCTTTTACAAAGGTTATGCAGGTATCACGAACCACGGGCCATAAAGCCATCTGAACTTTGAATAATAGAATTTAACGGGCCTATAACCAGAAATTGCTTTATTTCACATTAACCGTCACAAAAAAGAAGAAAAAATAACAATAAAAAATCTGAAGACGATGCAACAGAATTATCGTATCTCGATAAAAACGGAACGGGAAATAAAACAAAAATTTTAAGGACTAGTTTGTTAGTGTTTGACAGTGCAAATAAGAATGTAATTATGCAATTGTAGCGGAAAAAAAAATTTAATTTTAAATACCTACTCCTAAATTTAAATTATTTATTTATCAATAGTTTTCGATTCATTTCAATGTAGACTCAACGTTTTATCTTGTGCATGCCTTTATTTCCCTTTCATGAAAATTCTATTGTTCCGTTATTATTATCATTTAGCTCTACGTAATATTTCGTCTTTCACCTATCCCTAATGCATTCCTTATCCTTTCTCTTGAATTCTGTACTGTCCGAACTATTCAATTCTATGTATTTCTATAAACTAGTCTCGTCACTTTTACTCGTAGTAGTTTTAATAACAACCTTGACAATTTCATATCTCGATACCGAGCGGCATGGTCTAGTGATTTAGATCATTGCTTACCATTCGGAAGGTCAAAAGTTCAATTCCGCGTCCGACTGCTCCAGTCAAGTTTTCTGTGGTTTCCTTGGACCTTTTAGGCAAATGCTGGGATAGTAATTTTCCACAGATAATCTTTTACTTCTTTTCTCCCTAACCGAACCACCCACCCATTCCCATGATTCCTGATAGGAGGGTGAAGAGGACCTTATGCCCTATCCTCCGGATTTGCATTATATTGTTTTTCATATTTCGACACAGTAGTCTCCAGTTCACTACACTTGTAAATTTATTTGTGTCTATATTGTTTACATTGTTTCCTTTTGTTACTTGTGTTTCAATTTTTTTGTATCTTTTAGACGTTTTTTACATATACTTATTTTCATTTGTTTGTATTTGGTGGTAGTGATCATTTTTGTTGTACATAAATTGTTATTAATTTTACTGACGTTGAACAGCTGTTCTGAGTTTCAGATCATCTGACTACATCAGAAGAGCCTTGAGGATGTCCCGTGCGATAGAGGACGAAACGTTGGCAGTAAACAAATTGATGCGGTGCAAGACCAGCAGAGTCGCAATCCTGTAATTAATTTCGAAATTTTAGGATACTATTTTTTGTGCGGTGCTTTTCCACTTCCGTTCGTTGTAAAGAGCGAGGTGTCGAAAAAAGATTATCGATCATTTTGCGCCATTTATAAGATGTTGCGAATTTCATAAAGAAAGTAATGATAAACGCGGGTACGTAGCTCTGCAGATCTCGGCGCCCTTCCATTCTAAAGTAAGTAATTTCTTTGCGAAATCCATAAAAATACACCAATTGATTAATGACCATCGTAATTGAATCAGGAGGCGAGAAGTGAAAAAAAAGCATCGTGAAAATAAATGGCAGAATTTATTTCTTTTATGAAGTTTAAAAAGTTTGTAGTGACAGTTGGTTAGGGTGGGAGGCGTTGATTTAAAAGAAATCTAACGGTCCCAACGAAAACTATTGCATACATATATATTATAGATAAAAGGAGACCCGGAAGCTTTCATACTTTATTTAATAATCGTTTTCTAATTTAATATTGACCCCGCCATCCCCTTATTAATTGTGACAACGTTCACAGCTAACGGCACCCTATCACCAGATTAGATTTTAATACGGGCTAAGTAATGATCCTATGCAAATTGAAATTGCTTTCTCATTTTTTAAAAATTAAAAAAATTGATTACATTTGTTCTCTTTCCTAATTAAACGAATTTAGTTATTTTACGTCCCTAAGCTCCAGGGTAGCTCTTTTATATCAATTTTATCATTATCGTAAGAATTTATAGAGGACATCTCATAGAACTATTATAAATAGAATAGGCAAGTCAACCTCGATCGTGTCTGTAAGTAGAAAGAGAAAGAATATCGAAGTTGTATCTCTTTCATTCCTTAATCCTGATTGGCTGAGGATATTCCACATATAGTAAGGTTATTTGACGCGAGGGATAAGAGAGATGCAAGACCACTCCGACCTTCTTTCTTTTTCTACCACACGGACACGATTGGGGTTGGCTTGCCTATTCTATTTATAATAGCTCTATGAGATATCCAAGTGGATCTCGAATCTTGACGAACTATTGACGTAATCTGTAATCTAATTCCATTAACTTACATAAATATATATTTTTAATATATTCAAAAATGAAGGAATTAAAATACTTATTCGTCTAAATATTAAGATCAAGGATCTCACATTTGGAACGCGTCCTACCAAGTAGGCACTACGAACCGAAAGCCATATCCCACGACCGGTTTCGACCTATCGGGTTTCATCAGGTGGGCGCTGGCAGAATGGCCGGTAGGGGTATTAGCCCTCGGAGTAGTTGTTACTGTTGATTCCGTATTTATATTTATATATATATATATATTTAACTTATTTTCGCTAGACAGGTGACGCAAACAATGCACCCTGCTTTGGGTCCCCGACTCTTGGAGTGCCATATCCAGTTATTATTATTGTAAAATTATTTTTTTATGAACCTCGTTCTGATATTAGATCGCGTCAATAGTTTGATAGAAATTGGAATCGAGGTGGGGACGTCCTCTAGACTTTAAGGCCATAAATAAATAAAATATTACACCACATAAAACCCACAGATGCCATACTAAATAACGTGCTCGATTATAAGAATAAAGGAATATCGAGTTCATTAGCTGCGAACACATTTATTTTTATAATAAATTCCATGAACTGTACATATTTAAGAGGGGTGGTTAATGCTTTTTGATTATTTACAAGAAGAGCACCCTTTAGTTGGTTGCATACTTTGATGTTTGAGAACACGATTTTTACATATAGGTACAAGAAACTAAAGATCTTTTAATGTACAATTCGGTGCGATATTTTGAAACGCCTTGTATATCCGATGACTCGTGAGTTCTCTTTATAGGGTTGTTGTCACTTAGTTGCTAGATAAAAGTGTATAATCGCACACCCCATGGAATCGCATTCGAACTAATGATTGTCAATGGTGTATAGGCCGGAAATCTAGTTATCCGGTAGCACCACTTAGATTCAACATATAAGTAATCCATGAAACCGCTACACTGACTTGATGCCTTTTACGAAAAAGAACAGGACCGTATTCAGTTTAAAATTTCATTTCAGAACTAAGCTATCTATTCCAGACAATCTACATCCAGCATCGGAGATGGAAGGACCTCTAAAGAAGCTCGCCACTCGTGCTAGTGAAACGTTAGGAAGCAATTCCAACAAACGACGGCCTTTACACCAGAATAAGGTCTACACTCGTTCAAAGAGGAGAATGTATAATCTAAGAGATAGAAAAGTACGGTTCTGTATTTTATCCCTTGCCAACGATGGAATCGTTACCCCAGCCCATTGCTAAAAGCCTTCGGGATATTACATGTTAAAATGGGAGTAAGTAATTCGATTTGTCCCCACGTCTGCTAGCACGACCGGGTATCTTTCGTATAATGAAATGTTTAATTAACTTGCAAACTGAGATCTCGGCTGGACCCTCTCATACGATTGTATTTGCACTCAAACTAGGCTGACATTATGCCAGTTTGCCTCCGCTAATAAACGACTTGAAATATTTGTTACAAAAAAAGAGAACAAACTGACTACTGCCTTCGGAAATTGAAAAGAAAAAAAAAACTAACATATCAAATAATAAATCACAGATGTTGCATAATCACGAGATCGATTCGTTCTAGTTTCTCAAAAGTTAGAAAGGGTGAAAAAATAAGTAAAAGGGAAATTCTTTATCTCCAGTAGCACAAATTAAAAGCCAGTCAAGTGTAAGTCCATTTTGCCTCAAAACTCAAAATTTGGCAGCTTGTAAAGAAATAAAACACAAACAAATACGTAAATGCTAATTTAAATAATAAAATAAGCAATCTACTTTAACATGCCGATGTTTAGATTTTGTTATCGGTGGTGGATTAAGGAAATATTCAACCAATAAACAGGATTGTTATACCAGATAGGTGAAGGGGCACCTTCACACTGCATCTACTCGAGAAGACTTCAATCAAAAATTTTGGTCTCCATCCAATTCGAATAAATCACATATATGTATTATTCATAGCACATGGTACTACGTAAATTATGTGTATACCATCAGACCTGATCAAAAGTCCGCTTTCATCAACACCCTGTCGTTATATCTGGATTTAAAAATTTACATATGTTAAGTGCCAAATTTACATCGCTATAACCGTTTGTCGTTATAAAATAAGACGGTGTTACCAAACGTGTGTAATTTTATCGTTGCATACATATGACTTATTTGTTGATGTAATAGGCGGGCTGAAAAGTTCGTAGGCTGACCTATAGATGGCACTACTAGCATCATGTCCATATGATTTTTAGTTAGCCCTAACCTTCAAAAGACGTGTGTATAAATTTGACAGCTGTTGCACTATTAGTATCTGAGTTATAGCATTTTTAGTTCAAGAACTTTTGTTACATTAAAAAAGTGGATAAAAAGGAATTTCGTGTGTTAATAAAGCATTGCTTAGAAAAGTGGCTTGCTAAGATTAAACCAGGCGAAATGAGCACCGAGGACGATGCACGCAGTGGACGCCCCAAAGAGGCTGTTACCGAAGCAAACATCAAAAAGTCCACAAAATAATTTTTGATAACCGTAAAGTAGAGTTGATTGAGATAGCTGAGACCCTAAAAATATCAAAAGAACGTGTTGGTCATATCGTGAATAATTATTTGGAAATGCGAAAGCTCTGTACAAGATAAGCATACTAAGCAGTGTTTGGAGCTGTTCAATCGTAATAAATCCGAATTTTTGCGTCGATATGTAACGATGGATGATACATGGCTCCATCATTTCACACCGGAGTCCAATCGGCAGATCGACAGTCAGCCGAGTGGACTGCACGTGATGAACCGATTCCAAAGCGTGGCAAGACGCAAAAGTCGGCTGGCAAGGTTATGGCATCAGTATTCTGGTATTCTGGGATGCTCATGGTATAATATTCATTGACTATCTTAAAAAGGGGAAAACCATAAACAGCGACTATTACGTAGCTAGCGTTATTGGAGTGCTTAAAGACGAAATCACGGAAAAGCGGCCTCATTTGAAGAAAAATAAAGTGCTGTTTCATCAAGACTATGTACCGTGTCACAAATCGATGAAATCGATGGCAAAATTCCATGAATTGGTCTTCGAATTGCTTCCGCATCCACCGTACTCTCCAGATCTGGCCCACAGCGACTTTTTTCTGTTCTCAGACTTCAAGAGAATGCTCGTTGGATAGAAATTTCGCGCCGATGAAGAGGTAATCGTAATCACCGAAACTGAAGCCTATTTTGAGGCTAAAGACAAATTGTATTATAAAAATGGTATCGAAAAATTGTATGACAGCTATAATCGTTGTATCGCACTCGAAGGAAACTATATTGAATAATAAAATCAAATTCTATCAAAAAAAAATATTTTTTTCTATGCTAGCCTACGAACTTTTCAGTCCGCCTGTTATATTTAATGTTTTTATTATGGATCCGGCGTATGTCTAAAACCATTCCTTTTAGATATAATACATAGATGAACGCCCATCATCAGAATTTTAAATGCGAAATGGTATCGAGAACGTTTCATTACTTAATAAAATTTGTATTTGTAAAAAAGCAACAGTCAGTATCGAAGAAATATCTGAGTTGAGAAAATTGAAATATGCTTGATTGTTTTTCAGTTTTTAATTTCAGAAGCGGTCGAACGTTAATTTTTGCCGTTAATGCTCCAAGTATTCGTGTAGCAGGCATAAAAGGCGATAAATTTTTAAATTCATTTCAATAAGAGGGTAGTAGCTACGCTGCTTAGCGATCGGTAAGAGTCAGGACCGGATTTTACACACATAAAAATTTCCATTTTATTGTTTTAATGATTATGGCCCCACACAAAAAATATTTTATTCAAAACCCGTTATGAGTACCTATATACTTTTACCAATTTGACCGTAATAAACAGTTAAGTATTAGGTACTTTTTAGAGGAAATCGTGAAGTATTTATTTACAAAATGTAGACAGAGGCATTTACATAAAAAGTGTTTTAAATAATATAAAATTGATTGGGTTTAACATCTACCTAATAAATACGATTACATCTAATTGGAAGATTTTACCTAATACCAAACCTGTTCGTTGTATTGTTAAGTGAAGTGTTCCAGAACTGTTCCCCCAATGAAAGAATCATAGTAGGCTATAAATTAGAAGTCGAAAATGTGTTTCATTTATGTAATTTGATTTTTGCTCCAACAACGGGAGTTTTGCAGTGTGAAGTGCCCGGGGTTCACATTTTATAAGTTTGCCAATGGATAGCATTAATATAGGCGACGCGATAAGTTCCAAGCACGTTTTTAAGGCATTAACTTTTTCTTAGTGTACCTTCAACTGAACCAGTTGAGATTTATAAGTATTGTTCCAGATTTTACAAGATAGAAAGCTGCTACGTTCTAACGCCTTATGCTGTTTTATTGATTTATTTATACCCTCTACGGATCTTGCTGATTAAAAACGAGTACATTCTCACACTTACCTATCTCATACATACCCTCAATCTTAAAGGCTTTTTGATAATAATTTTCTTTCCTTTAATACAAAGATTCCTTCCCATCAAAACAGGTGAGATCAGTTGGGATATCATCGAATTATGTAGGAAGATGATATTGGGAATGTATGTGTCGGATGTAGATTTGTAACATTTTCTTACTAATAAGTTTATAAGCTAAACTGCTCTTTTTGACTCGGGTTGGACATTTGTCCACCAAACACTGAAGCTTCATAAAACCCAAAATGAAACGCTCAAACCCATTAAAATATTATTCTTACATTTTTTTCAATTTTGTATTATCTTGTTATTCTATATTGTCCATTCGTTTTAATGTTATAACGCAACATTCCCGAGACGTCCTTCACAACTATCCTGTGACAGTGGCTAATAAATATGAAAAACGTTCAGTTAACAGTAAATTTCAGTAGATGGCGATATATGTTCACCCTGAGTCCTAATTCTGCCATCAAAAAATTAAACTCGAAAATAGGAATGTGTGTTCTAAATCCACTTCCGACATACATTACAATGTGTTATGTATTGGAAAAATTTGACATTTTCTAATACGGCCAAATATTTAAGAAAACAGTGCAATACAAATATTTAAATTAAATTTGGCGAGTTCCCATTGCTTTCATAATTTATAAACTAAATAATAAGCATACAAGTAATAATAGGGAACCTGTAGAAAAAGTATAAATTTAAAAATCCTAGGGCAATACCAAGAGTCCTACATCGGGTTTGATGAATGTAGATAAATTGTGTGGTAGAAAAGATCTTATTTTCTCATTGCGGAAAGTCAGAAGATTGAATTTTTACAGCATTATAAGGATATGTGTCACACTATTTCATATTGCATAAATAGGTAGGCTGAGAGAAAAAAAAATAAGTTAACCAAAAATTAGTGTGCATTGCATGAACAGTAAAAAAGTTTTAAATTAGAATTACCCTTAAATTAAAGAAAAAAAAGACTCAAAAAACCGTTACCCATTTTGGGAATGCCGTACTTAAAGATCCGACCAAGCTTTCGTATTTCCTATCCTAGAAGTTATAGATTGGTGTCTGGTGAAGGCACACTCCAAACCGCAAAGTTATATTTTCGACAATTTACATTTTATGATTATTTTTCTGAACTTCTGCTAAATATATAACGATAAAAAACTTAAAATAAAATTCGAGGTTCCATTTTCAACTGATTTATTTAACAACTTAACAATTGTTTCACCCAACTAGTTTAGTTTAGTTTTTATGTCTTCTGAAGATGCCCACGTTGGGTGAAGCAATTGTTAAGTTGTTAAATAAATCAGTGGAAAATTGAACCTCGAATTTTATTTTATTTTTGTTTGAATCATGATTTTTCATAATGTAATGACTGAACAATTAATTTTTAATCAAAATCTCGCTTTCGACATAAATGATCAATATTGCTTCTAGACAAAAAATAAAAAACCCTTTGATAATTTCTACACTTTTTTATATAATTACAGGGAAACACAAATTCAACTCAAACATTAAAATAGTCCACATTGAAGCAGAAAGTTTCAAACTTAAACTTTTGTAAACGTTAGATATTAATAAACAAAAAACAATAATCTAGTTTTAAATGACCAAATTGAATTAAACAACTTCTATTTACTAAATCATTGGCCAGTTACTTCATCCTCACTCTAGTTAACAACCCTTATATATAACAAAAATGTATAAATAGCTTAAGTATCATTGTATCTTCTGACAATAAAACTGTGTGAAAATTATGAAAGGGTTTTTTATTTTTTGTTTAACATGAATTTCCATCAAGTAAGAGTAGATTGATTAACTATTTTCTTGCCATTTTTAGTTTTTACAACTCCAAATTAGTTCGGAAACAACTTTTCAGCAAAATAATGGAGTAAACATTATTTTGTAATGTTGTTTTTAGACTAATTTGGAATCGTAGATTTCAAAAATCAGAAAAAAATTTAAGTCATTCTGCTAAGGAAATTTGTTAAATGAAACCAAAAGTATATGACGTAATTTAAATAAAATTAAAAGAAATAAACAGAATAGGAGCAACTAACTTAAGTGAAGCAATCTTGACATATCCGTTTAACATTCTAAAATTTAAGATTACAAAATTTGTTGTTTAAACGAATTTATTTAGCTCGATGTAGGTAGATATAGGTATAATACTTAATCGTAAAGCCTAAATGGTTTGCAGCCATTTTGGTATCTACTTGATCATGAATTGAGTACTAAAGGTTCAGAATGGAAAGTGCTGGTCGAGGTCATGTGCCACCCAACGGTGTGGGGGGAGGGTTTAAGCAAGTTCAAACATCCCAATTTTACAACTGGGGTTTTTAAGGTAATTGTCAAAGGAAAATTGACATAGTACTGATTGTATCATGTGACTCTCTTATTTTGAAGGTAGGTACTATCAACCTAATAAGCCCTTACGGAGCCCCCCTATTCCAATGACTTATGCTGTTACTGGTCGTGGTGTTTTTAAAATAAACTCAGTCGGTTTGAAGGAAATCGTTTCAATATATGTTTTACTGTAAATCTAATCTTTTGACTTAACCGTTTAGATACAGATGATCAAGTATTTTGCTTGGGTAGGTATTACATGTTGGTTGAAGTAGACGGCATTTCTCTTTCTCCATAATGTATCTAAAGGTATATATGTATGTATGTATGTATGTAGTTAAACCAACCATCATGTGCGATATCTAAATCCAAGTTTAATTAAGATAAATGGCATGCAGAGTAGTTCTATCTTAAGTTGGGAGCCCGTTATCCCCCAACTCTTCCAGGCAATAGTCGGTAACCAAACTGTTCGCGACATCTAGAGATTGCGTTCTTCAATTTCAGATATCGAATCTGAATCTAAATTTAAATTAGATGCGCGAGGAGTGTCTTTTAAATTTTAATGTTCAAATAAAGCGGAATTCAGTTGCTGGGAATTACCTATATTCCGCACGGCATCGTTGTTCTTGTTACTAACCGCAGATTGCCTCTGTCACGTTCCTACTCCACTGTGTTAAAAGCGAACTTACATGCTCGAATGTGGGAGGAAAATATACACACAAACATACATATATCTATCTACACGTATTCACGAATTACGAATATATTTTATCTCTTTATTCAACTAGAACGACCAACGAACAGGCAAAAATACAAACATCAACAGCTTAGAATTTCGTTAAATCTATAACAATAATATCGAACTTAACTATTTAACTAAATAAATACATATTTACATAACTTGTTATAGGAATAAACAAATATTCAAATTTTTCAAAAATTTCCGAATATATTTATCAATTTATTCAAATAATTTTAGAATTATAGAAATATCTGTAAATTAAATTCGTATTATTGAGGTACTAAATTATATTATTTATTATCTAGTCAAATAAAACACACTATGGTAAGTTTGTCCAACTTTATTATTGTTCTCGACAATATTGTTTCGAGCTATGTGCTCATTATCAAGAGTAACGTTATACTGACAATACGAATCTTACATGCTCATTTATAGATAGCTTGAGATAAGGGGAGGGTGAAAAACTGCCTAGTTCCAACCAATTATTTACAACATTTTCTGATTTTCTTAAGATTTTATCTATTTCCAAATATATATACAGAGATAATTTTCTACTTTTCTAAATTTAAATGATGGTTTACAATAATACAATGTTCACTAATTCCTGATTTAACATCTTTCTTAGAAACCTACCATAGTGTGTTTTATTTGACTAAATATATTCAGACCATGTTACACAAAAAATGCACCGTCTATAGTTTAAATTTAATTATATATTATTGCTTTCATCTACGTTCTGTTACTATTTTTTTGGATTGACAGGGTTTTTTCCTGTGGGGTTGAAGGTAGGTAAGTACCTAGTATATAATGGCTTAAATAAAAATTGTTTTATTTAATTTTAGGGGTATGTGCAATATCTAATCACACTCTGGTACTGTTACTTTCACCATAAGATTAGTGACAATTTGTTTAGTTTTAATTTTTATATATTAAGAATTTTTTGCTGTCCCAGTCAGATAACTATGTTTATCTTTGCGGAAGTTGCGTGATTCTTATGTGATATTATGTATATTTTGTCACAAATAAAACAAATACAGTTCCACTTTAAATCACTTCCCCTCCTCGAGAAGGGAGTGCAACCCGAAGGTTTTTCATCACTGGGGTAGTTGGGAACGGGAAGTGTATTGCTTGCGGAGGTTGGGGGGTACTGGGGAGGGGGGGTGTAGGAATTGTCTGGTGATTCATATTTGTGACAAAATATCCATGATAATGAAGCTCCATAAAGCAGATGCTGATACAATTAAATAATATTATGTAATTTATTCTGGGAATAAATAAATAAACTATGACTAGCTTAGCGGATAGTGTAGTGTCGTTGTGGTGTTAAATATTTTTTTTTTTTAGTTTTTAATGTGGCAATAATGTCATAAAACAATATTGATTGCACAAAAAACTTTGAAATGTTAAAAAAGTCATCCTAATACCTATACCAAATGAATTAATTGTGTTAGAATTATAAAAATTGAGTAAAATGTAGTGAAGAACTTAAACACTAATGCTTTTATTTTAAAAATAATTAATTTTTGAAAAAATTCTTGTAACATCATCTGGGGGCGTGGGTTTACGATTTTCTTATTTTCACTTATATAGGAGTGGTCTAAAATTAAAATCTACTGACGTATCTAATATTTGAACACCTTCATAGTTCGATTTTTTTAATTGCCCATCTACATAGTGAAACTGAGTAGGTAGGTAATCAATAGCACGTATTTGGTGAGTTGATTCTAACATACTTAGTGGAAATTGTGACTTAATTTTCTAAACTGATTGAATATTTCATTAAATAAGTATCATTAAGTAACACGTTCTTAAAATAAGTAGGTAGGTAATTAGGTGATGTTTAATGAAAGTTGTTAAGTAAGAGTCTTGTTAAGAGTATCTAAACTTAAACGTAATTTAAAGAATGGTGGGGAAATTAAAATAATACGTCGATGGTTTTCCATGAAAAGTGTTTTGCTCAAATTGAATGGTTGTTATTAAGGTTTAATATAGCCATAAAACGATTGAGGCAATAAATAAGTTGGATAGTGTTAGGCGTCGGTCGGTATTGCAGTATATAATAAGAACGGATAAGAAAGGAGGTGAATTATTTTTATTTGGTCCGAGTTGAGGAAAGCAGGTAGGGAGGTAGATTAGAAGAACTGGAAACTCGTTTCCACCTCTATCATGTTTATGTCGGCAAAATACCTCTGTTCAGATTGAGCTGGTCTACGCGCGGCGATAATAGTTTCAAAGAGGGGGAAGTACGGGCGTGCAGCCAATGACGGGCGTTCCCGGAAAATAGGGGCCTCGCCAATCACGGATGTCGACAGTTTGTTCCGTTCCTCCTTCGAACCAATGAAAAAAGCATTAATCTCTTTTAAAAATAGAGCACCCTGCAAGTACGCAGAGTTCCGACACGCACATGGGCACTCAATGTCCACCGCTATACGAGTCATCTAATGAGCTTTCACGGTGGCACATATTTAACATGCACTAGAGTTCATAGACGACGTCTCCCCCACCAGGTGTAAGGAATCCGCCCAGTTTGTCCTCACGTTGAGGAAACCTCACACGCTGCTCATTTCATCAACTACCCTCGCCAGTGGCGGGTGCTAGAGGAGGTGAATCTACACATCCTAAACACTATCGCTACTTGTTTCTAATGTGTATGATTATTATTATGTTGTGCGGTTGTACTCTTGTTGAACACGTGTTGTTGTTGTTATTGTGATAGTACAAAAAGAGAACAAAGACGACACAGACGCGCTAGTCCGCGTCTTGATCTAACTGACACCACGGCGTCTCCGGCAGCCATGACGCAACACAGTGACGCGTCTAGCGATCGTTCTGAGGTGTCCGTAACACCTCCGCCACCGGTTTCAAAAATGCTCGAATTCGCAAGTCAACAAAACCTAAGCTTTTTTAATTTAGAGCACCGTAACATGCTGGCAGCTCCATTGGCAGCACTACATTCGATGACAGAGATGAAAGCAGCTCATCAACAGCAACAAGCTCAGATGGTTACCAATGATCATCTGCTTCATCATGAGAAACACCACGATGTATCTGCGGCTGACGTCTTGCTGGAGCGTACAAGTCTTCACGTGGAACGGTCCGGCTTGACGTCCCGTAGCCCTTTGGGCACAACACCGAGCAATAGCGCCGCACAGGGTGCAAATCCACATGGCATAGACCACATACTTTCTAGGCCGTCGCAGGTGACGACAGGCAATCTCAATTTTCCGCATAGTCTCAGTTTTTCTCAAAATCCACTAAGCATGACTTCAAACAGTTCACATGCTGCGACCAATTCCGGTCTACAAAGATTCAATATTGCCGCCGCTGCCTTTTTCCACCATCATGCCGCCAGCTCTGTAAATAAATCGGTCGACCTAGGAAGAAGCTCGGGAGGAATTTACTGGCCAGGATTCCAAGGACTTGTTTCCAATCCGATCGCCTGGAGGGAAAGACTTAGTCTAAATTCAAGTAAGTTGAACCGTTATACGTATAAATATGTCCTGCATAAGTTCGTTAGAGTTTCCGTGGAATTGTGAACAATTTTCCAGAAAATCCAAATAAGATCTTTAAGTATCTAAATAATTGAATTTTTAATTATTCAGCAAATGCTCAGTCTGGTTGAATTAACTGGTTTACAAAATTGAATAAAAATGAAGTAGGCATAAATCAATCATTTATGAAATTCGGATTGAAATAGTAAATATTACAGTTGTCCGTTGTTCTTTTCCGACGGAGGAAGCTCATCTTCTTCTATAGTATGGAATAACTGGATCTAAACTGTCAGTTTAACTGTGATTACTTCTTATTAAATTGGTACTAGCTTCATATTTTTCGTGTGTAAATTTGATTTATCCCGACGGCGGCTAAAGGAGGAGGTTCATGTAAAATCGCCCCCTTATAAAAGAACTTTCTGATTGTTATAATTTACAGGACATCCTTGGTTTACATTTTTGAATATATAATTTGTTATCAACGTCTAACCACTACCTATCAATAAATTCAGAAAATCAACTTAACATTTTCGAAAAAAAAAATCATTTACATGTACAACAGTCACAAGTTAAGATATAACACATAAAAAATAAAATTGCTAAAACAATGCGTTCATAGCGTAATGCTGCTTCAGCTCATTTTAATTTATGCGTCTTCGTCATTAGGTACCATTTACCTATTTCATCTAGTCCTCAGTGATGTTACGTATAAAGGGGGCACTTTCAAATGATGGTTATCGATACTCCATCTTTGTCTGTTCGTGCTTCATTTTCGTTTTATAATATGAAACATTTTGATATAGTGTTAACAGTGTATATGTTTCACATGTTATGGTAATTTTGCGGCTATTTTCGTTCAATTAGAAGAAAGGTCCCGTTGTGGATACTGGAACATGGACAAAACGAGTAGATGTATATATATACACTAGCCCATAAAATTTGTAGAATGCGGTCAGTCTGACAGTCCCTTCTATCGACAAATATCATTTCCCAGCAGGTCTCCACGATTTTCCCAAATTTCCCGTGAAGCCAATTACTATTTGGACGGAGAGACCTGTGTATCACCGCAAGACAAATATTAGCTGTAGATTTCGGCTAAATAGACTAACATCTTGATTCTCTTTGTACATATTAAGGTTAAGGCAAAGACAAATAGGAGTCAGAGGACACCTATTCATCGAAATGGGGAACTATCCTGGGTGATTATTAGATAATTAAATGTTTTTCCAATATCTTAATGTAATAGAAAATTATTTGGAATTCTTGATAACAAACCTAGGGCTGGCGAGACGTGATACATCTTTTAATCGTTTATTTTTGGCAAGAATTAGTTATTCTAGTAAATTTGTTATTTCCTTACGCACAAAGAGCAAAAACTAAACTTCGTTCAGAATTAAATTGCGCAGAATAAACTCATTCATGAGCAGCATTTCTTATATCGAGTTTATCAACCTTAACTAGATTAGAGTGCAAGATGGGTATCTGATTTAGCCGATCTTACAACACTGTCGAACACACAGTCGAATTCCTCTAGTTAGAGTAAGGTAATCCGGGAATACTCAGGAGAAAAGACTAGAAGTGAATGTAGTGATCCGGAATCCTAGTGTTTTCGGACAATTACGCTACAATTGCTCCTTAGAACACTAAAGAATGTCAGAAAAATGCTTGAGACTTTCTCTAGGGTAATCCCTCGGGAAACGCTATAAAATGCGCCCGAGATTTATAAAAATCGAATACAAACATTCGTAATTCATTATTCATCTCTTGCTCAAATTTTCAGGTACGAATTTTTCAGACAAGTAGTACTGCCTAACTGTTAGTCCTGAACAGGCCAAATTTTATCATAAAACTCAATTGGGTATAATGTTATTAGAGGCGAGTTAACATCTAAGATAAGAACTTTGTTCTTCAAATCCTAAACATAAGCCAACTTGATAAACAAACACATTTTCAGTGGGTACCACATAAAAGATAAATTTCATTTATCCAAATCCAAATACCTACGTGGATAAAACTTGATGAACAATCTCAAATCCTCCATATACTTGCATGTAACAGTGGACAATCCTTTACCAAGTGGGTTATTTGACAGTTACATCCGTATGACTTAACCCTCTCTACGATTACATCCTTAAACTTAAACAGTAGAGAACTACACTGTCTTTGTTATGGTTGTATAGTTGATATATAGTTTAACTTAAGTAACACATGGGCTGAAAAGTCCTGGGCCTAACACATAGATGGCGCTAGTTTTATTGCATTCACCACTTTTTCAGTTTGTACTAACCTTCAAAAGACAGCTGTTAAAATGATATTATATTCATTAGTTTGTGAATTATTGTTCTAAGAGTGACGCTACTTTTGTTATTTTCAAACCAATGGATCAAAAACAAATGTTTTAATTTTACACTTCTTCTTGATGGGAAAAAATACCATTCAAGCGAAGCAATGGCTTGAAAAATGGAAAAGTGTTATGGAGACCCCGCTCCATTGGAAACAACCGAAACAAAATAAAACGTTGGTTTGCTGACTTCAAACGTGGTTGTGGTCGTAGAGACATTGATGATGCAGAACGCAGTGGACGTCCAAATGAGGTGATAACACCAGAAAACATAGACAAAATCCACAAAATCGTTTTGAATGAATTGATGAAAAGTGAAATTGAGTTACCTGACATCGTAAAGATATCATATCAAAAGAACGTGTTTTTAGTGTGTTTTATATTGCATTAGCGTTTGCTAACTGTTGACCAAAAACAGGAACGTGTTGATGATTCTGAGCAGTGTTTGACCAGTGTTTGGTTTAAACGTAACAAACCGGAATTTTTGCGTCGATATGTGACAATGGATAAAACATGGATACATCACTTTACTCCAGAATCAAAACGATTGTTATCTAAGTGGACAACAACTGGCCCAAACCTGGAACCTCGTCCAAAATGCCCGAAAGCATGGAATGATTATGGGTTAAAGCCTCGGTATATTGAGATGTGCGTGGTGTAATATTAATCAACTATCTTGAGGAGGGAAGTACCATCAACAGTGAATTGTAGTAATTATATAGCGTTATTAGCGTTATTGGAGCGTTTGAGGGCAGCAAAATTGAAATTGCAAAGAAACGACCGCATATGGCAAAGAAAAAAAAATTGTTTCATCAAGACAACGTACCGTGTCATGCTCCCACATCCACCGTATTCTCCAGATTTGGAGACTAGTACCAGCGACTACTCGCTGTTCGCAAACCTCAAAAAAATGCTCGCCGGCAAGAAATTTCGCTCGAATGAAGAGGTTATCGCTTTATCGCCGAAGCTGAGGACTATTTTGAGGCAAAAGCCAAAGATAAATTGTTCTACAAAAGTGGTATTGAGCGATGGTATGTTAGAGCGGCGCTGGAATGATTGTGTTACTCTTGATGGAGATTACTTTGATGAATAAAGCCAATTTTAAACGAAAAAAGAAACCGTGTTTTCTTTGTTAGGCCCGGGACTTTTCAGCCAATGTGCAAATATTTCTAAGCTTTTTCAGTTAAGTCATTTGTACGTTCCTTATTGGATATCTATTTACAATATTCTTCCATGTTTCTCCTCCGTTTGTTCTTATCAGAATCGTGTTTTATTATGTGAACTGGTAATACGTAATGTTATTGTGGAGTGGTGTCAACAATTGTGAGAGGGATCTCTATTCTTCGTTGTTGTTGATGTTCATGGCGCATAACTGAGGCATATGGTCAGCTTATAGGTCATAAACGGCGGAATACGACTTAATCAAAGGTGGAATAACGGTTAAAGCATTTGCCGTACTATCCACGTATTTCACGTTCAATTCGCTCTCGATTTAATGTTTGCTTTAATGAGCTATTAATACTTGTAAGTGACATATGCCTTTCTTCATTAGCACAAAGCTTGACAACAGGCAACTAGATATCAATACTAATTTCGTTATCGCACAGAGAGTCACATATGTCTCGAACATTATTACATCATATATCACAATAACTCTGTATACAAATATAGGTAATTGTAGCCGGTCTAGAACGGCCTCAACCGATCTCGTTCTATTCCAAAGGGAGGAAAAGCCGGTGACGTATCTGTTATTTGTTTGACGCCATCTGGCAGTAGCGTTATTAACTTGGCAAATCAAACAAACCCGGACACTAATTACAATCGTTTCATTACCTCACTTGTTTAAAATCTAAAGTAATAACAATCTACCATCAGCCACCATATTTATTTAAAGAAATGATATATACTTATAACCATCATATTCCAAGGTAGATTCGTAGCAAGCATCTACATTTTTGCCAAATTCGCTGATAAAAAGAATCTGGAATAAGTGGTAGGTATCTTTATTACTATTATATAGTTCAGTTTAGCTAAGATCATTTTGGTAATGACCATTGCTCAAGACTCATCTTCAGTCAAGTCACTATTGCATATGGTAAAACGTTTGGAAATGAAAAAAATCATACATTATGCCAGAAAGAATTTCTATAATTATCATTAATACTTCACAAAGAAATTAGTTCAATTTTGATCTGGACGTAGATTTAAATTTGAGATATTCCTGATCTTTCCCTAAACAACAATTCTGCCTCTTTATTGATGATATTATAGGTTGGTAGGTGAATATAGCAGCCCATAAATTGATGCTAACATCACTCATGTACTTGCACAGACGTATGTAACCATAGGGCCCACTTGAGAATTGCGAATACGGCAGTATAATTACCTCATAATCTGAACATATGTCAGCAGCTGATAATATCGTTTGTTTCGCAGGGAAAATCAATTTTATTGCTCACCTAATGACTGTGGTATTATAAGCAACAATGATCCTCCACATAATTACAAGATAAAATAGAGAGATATTGCTCAAATTATACCACGAATTATTATTACGATAAACAAATTATTATCTATCTATCGTCGGAACTGCATTACGACAATTATCCTCTTAATCTTTTATTTTACCTATACGTGGTTTTTGTTAAAATTGAGGAAAATTTCTCGTGAAAATCTGTTGAAAACAAAAACGGGAGACAAGTGTCTGACTACCAATAATGTACTTGAAAATATAGACAAATACCTGTAGGTATTAACTGTTGATAAGTATTTACACGTATTAGTGTTTAGTGTTGTCGGCAGGAAATTCGTAACGGGTAATTCGGAATGGTTAACGATCAGGGGGATTTTCGTTCATATGTGTGTATATATCTACCTAATTCCGTCCCTGGTTCGGGTCATAAATGCTACGGCAATGAACACGTAATTTAGCACTATGGCCTTCAATTAGAGAAGTTGTCCGTTAGCAGCAACGTTCACGGGGGCGATCATTGTGTCGATTGTTATCCGCGTTCGCTGACGATTCGCAGCTTCACCCTTCATCGTATGGCCGCTTGCCTTATTCTGGCTTTAATTAACTGCTCGGTGGAGATGTGTGTTATACGGCCATCGTCCAACGTTGTAGCGTAATCAAAACTTTATTTTGCTACGCTCTTTTACGGCTATTGAACGGCCACAGTTAACTAACTGAGCACTGCTGACACTTAACTCCTTTGCAACATTATCAGCCTAATCTACATCAACGTTCCGAAACACAATTTTCGACTTGGAAACCGAGTGATTCATAGTTCTACTATTTCCAAATTTTTATTTATTTCGTATCGCGTATCACTGTACCAGAACCTTCCCGATATCAGAGTCAGTTTACTATTAGTCTAAAGTCTAAAGATATCTAGCAGTTGAGGAATTTAGATACATACAAATGGGAAAAAAACAATCGTCATCTTAGTGGACAGCAACTGGCCCAAACCTAGAACCTCGTCCAAAGCGCCCGAAAGCACAACAACAACAATCGGCTGGAAAGGTTATGGGTTAAAGGCCTCGGTATTTTGGGATGTGCGTGGTGTAGTATTCATCGACTATCTTGAGAAGGGAAATACCATCAACAGTGAATTGTAGTAATTATATAGCGTTGTTGGATTATTATTGAAATTGCAAAGAAACGACCGCATATGGCAAAGAAAAAAATTTTGTTTCATCAAGACAACGTACCGTGTCATAAGTAATTTGTCATCAAAACAGTGGCAATTGCTCCCACATCCACCGTATTCTCCAGATTTGGAGACTAGTACCAGCGACTACTGACTGTTCGCAAACCTCAAAAAAATGCTCGCCAGCAAGAAATTTCGTTTGAATGAATAGGTTTTCGCTGATGCTGAGGCAAAAGATAAATTGTTCTATAAAAGTGGTATTGAGTGGTGGTATGTTAGAGCGGCGCTGGTTGATTGTGTTGCTCTTGATGGAGACTACGTTGATGAATAAAGCCAATTTTGAACTTTGTTAGGCCCGGGACTTTTCAGACCATGTGTAAATGTTTCTAAGCTTTTTCAGTTGCACTTGTAAGTTCCTTATTGGATATCTATATTCATAGTTCTACTATTTCGAACTTTTTATTTATTTAAAAACTGTGTTGATACTGGAACAGTTTTGGAGTTCACTAGCGGTTTCGTATCGCGTATCACTGTACCAGAACCTTCCGGACATCAGAGTTAGTTTACGATTAGTCTAAAGTCCAAAGACATCTAGCAGGTGAAGAATTTAGATACATATAAATGGGAAAGGTTTTGGAATAATGATGTTCTCAGTAAAATATTGTTCCAGGAAGATGTCCGGAACAGAGATCAGTTAGTTGTATGTGGGGTTTTCCCGAAGGATTACACGAAATGAATCCAAAAAATGTGTGCCCCTATCTCATATTAAAGAGTTAAGAATGCAAATGTTTCTGATCCTTCCCTGGCATTACCCAAAAAGGCGTCCCGAAGCCGGCCGTCGTCGGGGGTTGCCACAGCCACGCCGCCGTCGCTCGGGGGTGATTGTTATCACGATGATCCATCTTCCATAGCCGAGGAGAGTTGTGCGTGTCGTGTAGAACAAGCATCTACATTGTAGCAGTATTTCTGCGGTTGCCGGAGGCGGTTGCCAGGCAACGGGCGTCAAGGAGGACAACGAGCGCAGCCGCCTTTACATCGAGCAAGCTGTTTTAAAGGAAGAAGAAGCAGTGCCGCGCGCGTTAGAATAATTACACCTCCAGATAACAGAATCGAGAGATTATCCACTTTAGCATATCGCCGTCTCTCTTATCTCACTGTTTACACTCACTTACATTCGTCGTTATCGTATACAAGATGATGCGAATGTCTCGTCTTGATGAATTTCTCTCGTCTATACAAGCAAGCAGTGTTCGATCTTCGACATTTCGGCACTTTCTTCTTCTATTAAATTGTTTACTTGGCGTCATCCTAACTCACCCCACTCGATACCGAACGGGATAAAAAAGTTACTAAATCGATACTGGTTTTTATACAAAGCGATTTTCAAAAACCGACTGCGCCATTATTGAATTACTAAGTAGGTAATAAAAATGATAAAAATATTGACATTGCAGTAGAGTATTTCTTTATTGGTAGATAAAAAAGAAGTTTTATTTTGTAAAGTAAAATCAGTAGATACGTCTTTATACTTCTCTTTGGATCAATTTAAAATTGGTAGATACAGGAAAAGCCGTGTTCATATAGGTAAAGGAATAGGTTATAGAGGAATATTGGATGCTGGTGGATTATCAATATTAAGTGCCGACACGTTTTATCATCCGGGATATATTTATGTGTAACAATCCTAAAAGAATGTTTCGATGACGCAACGATCACACACTGGTCCGAAGCTATAGATGCGGCATTATTGAATTTGTTCCGACTTTATACGTCCCTGGGCAGCTATCTAATGCTACATCCTGCGTTGTCAGCATATATAGATTATTATATAGACATCTGGCTATTCAGTGTAGAATCTTTGGTATATAAAAGTATATTGGTTGCTTTGAAAGCATCTTCCACGGTACGGTCTATACATTGCTTATTCCTGTTATATTGCGCACCTGCTGAATATAATTTTCTTTTCCCGCTATACATTGTATCCCGGTGACAAAAAGGCTTTCGCTTTATTATTTCCGCCCGATTTTCTGCTATCGATACTTTCAAACCTTTCCAATCGATATGTGATACTTAAATGTTCTTTAATTTACTTGCCAAACGTGCTTCTTTCACAAATGTATACGTAAGTCATATCTCTGCAAATTGTAACTGAATGCAACTGAATTAAATTATATATTTGCTAAGGAATCGTGTGCTGAAAGCAACTAAAATAATTGGCTGAATGTTTGAAAACGTGCCTTTATGGATTGTTCAACTATTATAAGTTTATCAACCTCTAAGAGAACACAACTAATGTTTATTTACTAAATAAAATGTGAAAATTTGTTTGTAAACAGTTGCCCGTTCTAAGGGTGGATATGTGCAAGATTAAACGAAATAAATGTTTCATTTTTGTATTAGAGAAGTTCATTTTTCCATGCCCTAAATTTATATTGTAGAAATAAACAGACGAACATGGCAGCTAAGGAAACACAAATTTTGGGGAGTATCTGGGAAGCTGGTTATATAGCCGAGATTACAAATAAAAATAACATAAATTCGACCCCTGACATTATGTAAATCCTACACACTGGCGTTTTTCCTGCAAGTGTTTTTTACTACGGGATTAAAGGCAATCCCTGATGACACAAAACGCTCGTCATAGCACACATAACATTGAGGGAAACGCTTCGCTCTAAATTATTAAGGGATTTTTCCCAACAATCCTTCGTATTTCTTTATCCGTACGGTGACGATGTCTCCCTTTAGCACACCAGCATTTCAATCATTCATTTAAACACACAAAATTAAACAAACCATTTTTGTTTTTGTCGTTTCAAATTTAGTTTTACGTAAGAAAGAGTAAATTTTCAATATTACAAAGTTTCTCAATATTTCAAAACGTTTGAAAATATATTCGGTGATGTTCCGTCTGAATTTTCAAAATATTGCTTTATAACTGAGATCAAACAGGAAAGAAACGAAGTGTAAAGGCGTGTATGCATTCGGAATACTGAATTTGGTTGGAAATCGCTAGATTATATCAATCTCTTCATCCCGCTCTTAAACACATGTTACGCCCGACTCGGAAACCGTTTTACCACAACTGGCAGCTTTATATGAATGGCGTCAGAACAGAGTGTGTACAAGATTCCAAACGTGCCGCAAAAACCGACTCCAACAATGCACTACGACATGATAAAATTCTACTTAACATTCGCAACATCCAAAAATTTAATTAAGACAAACAGTCTGCGCTTTTCATAAGTTTAAATCATCATGAAACAAATTTCGAAGGAAGTGCCTATAATAATAGTAAAAAATACTTAAATGCGAATAATGTTTCAACAAGTTTTATTTAAACTCTACATATGTTTCGGCTTGTTAAGCCTTGTTCACGAGTATACAGATAAATACTAATACTAAGTTATTTAAATAGTATCAATCAAAAAACACAATTCACAATGGAAACAAGCAATAAATTAGGTCTAAACTTTTTAGACATGAATATCAAAATTGTTATGAACAAATGTGAAATAGACATTTTTAGAGAACCAACTTGCTCTGATACCATAATACATAATAAGTCAAAACAATCTTATTCCATTAAATTAGCAACTTTACATAGTCTAATTCATAGATTACTAACTTACCCTTTAAGTAAAGAAAATTTTAATAAAGAATTAAACTTAATAAAACAGATCGCCTTTAATAATGGTTATAAAATTAGTTTGGTAGAAAAACTTATTGAAAATAAAAAACAAAAATTGTTAAAAGAAGAATTTTATCCAATTAGTAATAAAAAAGATAATAATTATAAACTCATCAAAATTATCAGACAGAATTTGTAAAGATTTAAATAAGTTAGAGATAAAAACCATTTCAGTTAATAAAATTAATGTAGGTAAATTGTTAGTTAATAATAAACAAAAAAGTACCAAGCTAAAAAAAGAGTGGTGTGTACAAGTTATCATGTAAAAATTGTGACGCCTTTTATCTAGGTCAAACGGGGCGAAATCTGGAATGTAGACTAAATGAACATGTAAAAGACATTAAAAATCATACACCAAAAACAGGAATGAGCAACCATTGTTTGGAGAATAACCACCTTCTAGATGAACAGAATATACAATTAATACACGCAGAAAATAAAGGGAAAATATTAAATTTGATGGAACATTTCCAAATTAAAAAATCTATAAAACTCCAACAAAATATTACAAACGACCAATTGGATTTTAATAAATATACGGTTATAGATTATTACTTGTATTTTCCCACAAATAATGGTTGAACAACCCTGTTTCAGGTATAAATAGTAGTTATTATCGTCAGAATAACATATGTAGAGTTTAAATAAAATTTGTTGAAACATTATTCGCATTTAAGTATTTTTTACTATTATTATTAGAAATGTTTCATAGAAAAACGAGCTTAAATTCCATTGAAGTAACTATAGAGTAGAGAACTATCATTTTCTGGAGTTGTTTACAAATCTATTTATTAATTTCTAATGAACATTTGAATAAATGTGCAAGTGTATGTCGTTTAATTTATTTTAATTAATTATTAGTTCCTGGGGAATGTGACGTTTCTGTGTGAGAGGGTTCTAATGAAAACTAATAGTCCATGTGCTAACGCAGCTAACTAAGTGAGACGGGGGATGTGTCAGGTTGCGATTGTGGTCCACCGTTAGGGTGGTGGCTTCCCCAGGGCCTTTTTAAGGACCAAAGTATTTCAGTTATTGATTTAACAAATAGCTAGCTGTTTGGATACAAAAAACTAATTTCCCATGTATATAATTTTCTATTTTCTAGTTTCATTATTTTATTTTTGCTTTGTTTCAGTGAATCAAGGAAGTTTGGGAGGCGTTGGGCCTGAAAAGGATGCAAAAAAGAAACACACAAGACCAACATTTTCTGGTCAACAAATTTTTGCCTTGGAAAAAACTTTCGAACAGACGAAATATTTAGCAGGTCCTGAACGAGCCAAGCTTGCCTACGCTTTAGGAATGACAGAATCACAAGTAAAGGTATGGATCATCTTATCTTTTAGTAACAACGATGAGTGGATGTTAGTTATGCGTTAAGTTTTAAAGAAAAAAGTTTAGTTCGTAACGTTCGCAGTATTTTGTTAGTCACATGTTATTTTTAAAAGAGGGTAGTTTTATGGTAGGTAGAAAGAATAAATTGTGAAAGTTATCAACTGTGTATCTATTTCAGTATGTGGAATTGTTCGAGACGGACAGTCAGCTCAGTCGGTTTAGGTTGGTTACCTAAGGACATTTGTGAATTAGTACTTATCGCTTCTTGATCAATCATTCAATAAATTTTACATATACGCAATTTTATTGCATTATTTCTTCGAGTATCTGCCAACATATCAATATTACGATATACCAAGTTTTAAATGTTGGAATGTGCAGTCTGTTAGTAGGTTGAAAGCAAAAGTTAAATGAAATTGAAAGGACAGGGTAATTTTTTTTTATTTCGGAATTTCTTTTGTCAAAAGGTACTATGAAAAAATTACGACACTCATTATGGTTCCAGGTATTTAAAAAGTAACGACATTTTGGGCGAAAGGCGGCTAAAAATTCCTTGGTTAAAGTGAACTTTTTCTAATCTCGGAGGTCTCCTTTCAGTTAATGAAGTAAACTGCGACGGCCCAGTAACTGCCTGAAAACCCCCGTTTTATTTATTTTGTGACATCAAAGTATGCGATGCAGAACGACCGCGCCGCGACGCCTCGATGCAGTAGGTGGCGTCGCTCTACGTCGTCGGATAGCGCGGACGGAAGGATTTAATTTACAAAAATGCGGAATGTTTTATGATAATAAAACGGCGTTCAGATTAAATAAAAATGCTAAGTAAAAAGTTCTCCCGGGAATTAATAAGTTAGCAGCAGTGAGTTCCGCCATTATAACGACGAACTTGCGGTCCATAGTGCAAGACATTTTAAATTTTTAGAAGCTTAAAACAGCCCGGAGAATCGAGAGAAATTAATACCTATCACGACTCGATTTTACCTTCTTTGCCTCTGTTTCGACTACTCTATTAAAATTCTATTACACATAAAACGATATCTTTTGTTAGCTCTGTTCGACTTTATAAATCTCATCAGATAAATAATCCAAAGGAAATTTTGAAAACAGCTACGAGAATTTTAATTCTTATTTCAACTAATACTATAATTTGACTACAATACACAAACGTCTGTTACAATAAAAAAACGTTCTACACTAATATAATATTACTAATCGTAAAGCGTTACATGAATGAAAATACCAATGAAGTCAGTCATCACTATATTGTAATGTCTGTAGGTAGGTTTGTAAAGGACGATACATCATTATGGAAAAATCTGACTATTAAAATGTCTAATTAAAAGATGGAAGTGTGTCTGAACCCTATTTGCGATATCCAGGATGCTATAGTTTAATCGGAATTTTTAATTTAAAATCAGCAATCTTTTGACGTGTTTAAATATTAATATTCGGTCGTCCTGAGGTCTTAGATAAGATGTAGCATATAGGCCACGGTAAATGTGAAGACCATCGATAATACTACCCCACTCGTTCAAATCTGAACGGGCTATATTAGTTTAATGTAATGTATGAAATCGCGTCTACCGTTACTTGGTTTAAATTCATAATATGAATATACCGAGCGGCGTGGTGTAGTGCTCTAGATCATTCGGGAGGTCACCGGTTCGAACCCGGGTCCGGCTGCTCTGGTCCAAGTTTTCTGTGGTACAAATGTTGGAGCAGTAATATTCCAATAATTTTTCACTTCTCGTCTGTCTTCATTTCGTCAGTCTCATCTTTCTCTCCCTAACCACACCACCTACCCATTCCCACGATCCCTGCAAGGAGGCTGAAGATGGCCTTACGCCCTACCCTCCAGCTTTGCACTACAGTGTAGGTCGGAGGGACTGCCCGCCCACCAGCACGAGTAGCTGAAGGGAACGAAACTCAAAAGAGTTTTTTTTTTAATATGAACATAAATAACACACTGGTGATGAAATTTCAATTTTTTATTGTAATGCACTTAACAATTGTTTCGCCAAACTTCAAAAGAAGTTGACTATATAACTAATTGAGTGCATTACAATAAAAAGTTGAGATTTCATCACCAATGTGTTTTACTTATATTCATATTAATGTAATGTTTTGAAAGCTTAAATTTTCGGTGTAATCTTGATCTGGTAGTATTTAGCATATACATTAAGAGGACAGACCCTATTGTAGGTATTACAACGTCCAATATTAAAAAATATATTTCGCGGTTTTATAACCACAACACACAACAACATCAAAGTTCTGAATGTATCTACATAACGATAATTCTCTCTTATGTTTTTGTATTCGTACTAGAAATGTTAGATGTTGAACGATTCACAAGAGAATAGGGGTGTAAAATGGAAGAATGGTAATAGAAAAGATTATTAATGAAATTAGTAAAGTCGATGCATTGGTGACAATGGGCGTCGCTCATATGACGTTAGTTGGCATAAATGACAGGATCGCTGTAGTTCTATGATGTATCACCCAGACAGGGTGTGCGGCTGTGCGCGTATAATCTCCTGACAAATTGAATTAGGGCGGCTTGGGCACCGTCGCGGGGGCGCCACTTGTTTATAACAAACAGATCCCTTCGTATTTATGATAGGATCTCTTGTCGATACGCTGGCGGTTCTATATATATATATATATATATATATATATATATATATATATATATATATATATATATATACACATATAGCCCCTTGTTTCGTCACAAAAATGTTCACTTTTTCTTCTTTCAAACAAAAAACTTTTATTCGATTTAATCATCAAAAGTCCTACATAGTTCGTACACACACTAATATTTCAATGATCGATAATTAATTTTACTACTTTTGATTCGATTTGTAGATACCTAAATAAAATTCGCTTTTTTGAAGTCAATTTTACCGATTTAGTACAAAATTAAACGTTATTAAAACACATCAAAGAAATCTATGTATCTAATTGAAGATATTCGAACATTTGTCTATTTATTAATTTAAAATTAGATTATCTTAACTTGATTGGGGCGATGTTCTTTGTCCACATTAAAAAAGGCGTTGCGACAACAGCTGCACTTTTAAATTTCGGACAGTAGAACAACCCTTGTGTCATACGTTCAGAACAGTCCCTTCGTTCTTACAGCCTCCACCACCGATGGTGCATTCAAAGGGGATGCTAATTCCGCGTCAAATAGTAATAAATACAGTTTGCGGCAATCTGTCTCTAAATGAAGTCGATCCGATTAAAGCTTAAGCCAAAATCTCCATGGGTTAATTCAATGATATAATCCGGTTAATTTTAAGTATAGTACCATGTTCAAAACACACATGTACTTTTAAAACTAACGATAAATAAATAAATGGATTAACTCTGTTAAGTTATGTTTGTACATTTATGTAATTAATATAAGTAACTTTAGAAATTCAGCGTTTCTTTCTTTATATCGAATATAACCGCGATTAATGTTGGAAAAAAATTTTAATTGTAAAAAAAAGGGTAGAATAAGAAATCCTACCTTAAACACTCCGAAACGTCGCCATTATCATCAAGACGAACACTGGCACTGGCTCACATTAAATCTTGAATGACACTACACCTGAAAAAAAATCAATAACATTAATTTTATTATTTTAAGTAATTTACAAACAATCACGAAAAATGTTAAATAAAAAAATAATGCAGAAGATTTACAAAGTCAAAATAATTATAATATAAGTAATTACCTTTTATATTAACATAGGTAATTAATGTAAAACATACTACACTTTAAAACCCCATTTGTCTAATTTTTAGCAGAGCTAATACATTAAACCGGCTTCTTTCGTTAACAAACACGTCTAAATGTGTTTCGTCATTTGCTATTCGTTTTTAATCGCTTAAAGGTTTCTTAGTCCGATAAGTCACGATGTCAAGTAAAGACACAGGCGCAGTGTGTAGAGTCTTATCAAGTTGCTGATCAAAATGATAAAAATCCTCAGCTTAGAAAATACTGTTGAAAAATATTTCCAAGGGCAAATAAAATACTGCTGTTTAAAAAATAGATGCATCAGTAGAGTTATATATATAGACGTGTATACAGTTTGTATTAATAAAAGTATATAGGGAAATTAATACTCATTAGAATATCTAGTTAAATCCTTTTTATATTGGCTAGAATAAAATGAGTAATAGTATGTTGTATTGGTATTAGAAGTCTTTTTATTCAATTTTAATTCTGAACCACAATAAATTAATAAATAACCTCATTGATAAATTGCCAACGTGTATCTTTTATAACGATATTATTTATGGCTATATGTAAATTACCCTTACAGAAACTTCGTACACATATAAACGTTTATGTATATATAATTGCCACCCTTTTAAATTGTGACTATATAACATATTTTACCGTTACAGGAATGCCCATTATTTTATATTGTAAATGAAAAATTTTGGTTAAAGATTTATAAAAAGATTTTTGTGGACACAATAAATGCAGAAAACTGAAATAGGATATATATTAATTGGTCTTATGAAGTTTTACGTTGTGCTTAAATAAATTGTTTTGTTTTACTTCTCGTTATGCATATACAGTTAGACAAACTAATATACGTATCTATACGAAATTTTCATCTTAATATTTAAATTATTCATATGGTGTGGTTATAATGAACCTTTTAATGTTATAACCTGATTTATGCTAGGTATTACAAATTTGAAAAGAAAAATATTTTTTATGAAAAATCATGAAGGTTTGGTCATTAACAATTAAAAACATCATATAAAATACGCAATGATAATTCTAATAGGAAGAATGGTGATACTACTGAAGGGACCTCATATCACTTTGTAGATTAAGAATAGTTTTGGATACTGTATTTGCGGTTAGAAATAGGTAAAACATTCTTAATAATATTGTAGATTTCAATGAAACACTGAATAACGTTTGAATTGTTTTACTGGTTTGTAATTATCTCTTACAATTGTTTCGGTCTCTCGACCATTTTCAAAGAGTTATTAACACAAACTAAACTTAAAACTATTTGTGTAACAATTTATAGGTACTACAATGTTCAGATTGTGATGCCATATACATAAGGCAGACAGGCAGAGATTTAAAAAAACGGTTAAAAGAACACGAATATTCTATTAAAAATAATAAGAACACAACAGGTTTTGCTCAACAATGCATCACAAGCAAGCATAATTTTTCAAAACAAGATTTCAAAATTTTACACACTGTCCAAATGTGGAAAATTGAATTACCTCGAAAAACTATAAATTGAAAAAGCCATACAACTAAATAAAAACATTACCAGCGAGCAAACAGAAGCCACAAAACCCCTACATATATGTGGAAATAGTTAAATAACAAGAATTCATATTCATAAGCTTATATATATATATATATATATATATTTACGTAGAATAGAGCCTGTAAATTGTTACACAAATAGTTGTAAGTTTAGTTTCTGTTAATAACTCTTTGAGAATGGTCGAGAGACCGAAACAATTGTAAGAGATAATTATAAACCAGTAAAATAATTTAAACGTTATTCAGTGTTTCAATATGATTAAGAATAATGTGATAGAAACTTGCACACAATAGTTAGTAAAGTTGAACTCATCTAGCTTCCAAGGAAGTGATGAAACCGTAATTATTAATTTTTGGAGAAGTCGGTTTCAATATTACAAATCCTTTTGGCACCCCCTGATTCTTCCAACCCCCATCGCCACCAGATATGGCAGTGGGTTTGACTATGTTACATGCAACTCGTCAAACTACATTTTTTGGTAGGCGTTTTGTTTATATAATTGATTGATTCTACTTTTCCTTGATGGAAATTCATTGTAAAATATATACATAAAACACTATTGTAATTTGCACTGATTTTATTAGTTACTTGACATACACTTGAGTGTATTTAAAACTTCTGAAGAAGCTACAATGTAGCGAAACATATGTCAAGTAACTAATAAAATCAGTGGAAATTACAATAGTGTTTTATTTATATATTAAGTTTGTTATGAATTTGAGTACTTTCTTACATACATCTAGTCAAACTTACGTTTTTGATAGATTTTAGATTTGTTATAACTCTAAAAATGTTTACTTTTAGGCACGTTTAATGCATTCATTATTTGTACGTTGTGGTTATAATGCGTAACGAATCGTAAATATCTCGATCTGATTATACGTTGTGGTAAAATAGGTTTGAATACGTACGTATTTTATTACATATACTGCTATTTAAATTACATGTTTCTATCATTATATATTATTATATTTATATTTTTTCATAATAATGCATCCATCTTCTTAAATGGTTTCGTTTAATTTTACGTTGTGGGTTTCAGGATGGATTTACATTGTTACATTACAACCAGTCAAGCTGCATGTTGTTGAAACATTAATTGTTCTGGTTACAATGTAACCTTTTATTTGTCATAATTTGTTATTGCGTTGTAGTTAGAAGTGTTGGTTTATAGATTTAACTACGTATATATTTTATTTTTGTAAAAAAATTACGTTGTGGTTACAACGTAACTTCTTAGATGTTTTTGTTCGTTTGTGCGTTCTTTTATACGTTTCTTCCTGTGGTATGTTTACTGTATATGTTGTGGTCAAGAAGGCTTGTTATAAATGCCGTTACGCAAAGTTAGATTAGTTTATAAAAATACGTTGTGATAAAGTAACTAATGTTTCGGTTTATGGCAACCATGTTGTGCTGAATGAAGAGTCACCTTGTCGTGTGGTAGAGTAGGGGATCGTTTGTTGGTAAAAAGGGTCGGAAAGAAGAGCTGGGTCGTTTGGGCTGTTGGTTGGATGATCGTGCAGGACCAAAGTCAGTCAACGGCGACGTAATACGTACCTATATAAAAACGAGAAGCTGCGTGGAGATGCATTAAACAGAAATTATAAAGACCTTAACTGGAAGCGAGGTCTAGCCTGGGGGACCGCAATGCAGCATGTACAGCTAATTACGCAGTCACTTAACGTTAATCGATTCGGTCGCCTTACGTTAACGGTTAACGACACACTAATGACCCAACATTTACATAGAGGACGGGGATTAGGGCGAGACTAAACGCGTGTAACTCATACCGATTTTATCTACGATAGAATTATAAAACAGAATAGTAGTTGCTCGTCCTTTCGAACAATAAAAACATACACCTACACGTTTAGATATACCTATTTGTGTATGTGTTGGCTACGTCACATAGATTAGCGCTGACGCCGATAAATCAACGGAAAATCTCTCTGCTCTGGTCCTCCCGAAGCCGTTTTTTCCACCCCCTTCTGCACATACTACCGCAGAATAAAATTCATTTCAATGTCATATACCATGATGGATTGGCCGATGGACAGGCAGGAATGGCGACTCGGTTGCTTGGGGTTGCATGCCACGCCGAATGTCACCGATATTTCACAAAATTTATATTCGATATATCAGTTAATTGAATTCGTTAAATATTACATGCCGTGTAGTGTCCCATCGCGACGCGTCCTGACGCGCCATTTCGTTTCGTTCTCCACATTTTTTTATGTTTTTTTGTTGTTTCTAAAAATGCGCTATCTGAAAAATGAGTGATTGGCCCCCGACACATTTAATCAACTTCGGTGATGCAATTATATGTAGAATTGCTTACACGAAAAACAATAATTACTTTTTCTCTCGCAATTTGTTTGGCAGATGCACGTCTGTTGTAATTAAACATGTACTATATTTAAATAATTAAATTAATTTTATAGTAAAATATAGCATGTAGTTAGATGTTCGTTTATTTAAAACTGTATCAAATAAGATTAATTAAGGAGTTTAATTTAAGAAATGTTAATAATAAGAAGAGAGAAAAAGCTAGAAAGAAATTTCTTAATTATTTCATAAGTAAATTTGGCGAGGGTGTTTCTTAAAACAAACGCTAAATGAAATGTATCCGTGTAATGAAAGAGGGTGAAATTAACGAACCGGTCGGCTGTTCTTCGTATATTAAGTTAAAAGTTAGCGAGACAGCATCGAGAATGATTTATGTTCATAATATGGCTCTAAATGCCGTGTAATTCGCAAATTTAATATATAATAGCTGTGTTCTACGGAATTCGCCTAAAATGTGCTACTCGATTTAGATGTTTAGCTGTTTCGGGGATGGTTAACCGATACATTTGCACCCCTTCATCGTAGCAAAGAACGCAAGCTCCGCCCTTCTCTCCACCCTTGTTCGATGTTTGTAAGCAGCGTCTGCCACGGCGATAAAACTAACTGTTATTAATTACGGTAGAAATACGGGACTATGGTGGAGACCCCGATATACAAGTTTAAAGCTGCATTATTTACTGACTACAGGCGTAAAACAGCCTGTGATAATCCATTCTCTCCAAGCTCATCCTCGGAACGCTTTAACTACATTTTCTAAAACACACGTTGTCTACAAATATACCAAAAAAGAAACTTAATTATAGGCTACTGTACAATTTGCTGCCCTACCATGTTTCCCTACACATTTTTATTTATTGTAATTCATTCATCATTCATCTTGACCATAATGTATGCCTTCAAAATTTATTAAAACACAACGTAGGGTATGGTCAGTAGCTTATAAATATCACAATTTAATTTGCGTATTACAGTCCGCAACTTACAAAAATTGACCACAATTTATCTGTGAACGATATTCCAAACCCTTAACTGACCTACCACAACATATACCAGACCACAACGTAGCAGTTAACGACATGAAGTTCATACTATGCAAAATATGACCATAACTTACATATGGACGTTATTTTTAACCCTTAAATGTCTTACCAGAACATATATCAGACCGCAACGTATTAGTTAACGTTAAGATGTTCAAAATATACAAAAGTTGACCATAAGTTATCCATGAACGTTGTGCTTGACGATTAAATGACCTAACTCTACACATGTGAGACCACAACGTATTAGTTAAAGTTATGAAGTCCACAGTATAAAAAAATTGATGAATAATTCATGCGTTATGTACAACTCCTCAAGGTAAATAAGTACAGCAATTTAAAATCCATCTCTATATGATATCACAACGTATCAACAAAATTTTTCAAGTCCACAACGTATAAAATCGGACCGTAATATATCAACGCACGTTACGCATATGTCTTTATTGTAGATACGTAATACACACAACAATCTAACCACCACCTACATATGAGATTAAAACGTATTAGTTAAAATATTGGAGTTCACAACGTATCATAACGTCATGAAACACTTTACAATGTATCAACTAAACCTTTTGAAGTGCTAAACGTATATAATCAGACCATTACATATCTACGAACATTTTGCCTAAGCCTTTACTGTAGATACGTATATACAACAATTTAACTATTACCTATTTGTAAGAGCGCAACGTATTAGTTAAAGTTATGAAGTCCACAGTATAAAAAAATTGATGAATAATTCATGCGTTATGTATAACTCCTCAAGGTAAATAATTACAGCAATTTAAAATCCATCTCTATATGATATCACAACGTATCAACAAAATTTTTCAAGTCCACAACGTATAAAATCGGACCGTAATATATCTACGCACGTTACGCATATGTCTTTATTGTAGATACGTAATACACACAACAATCTAACCACCACCTACATATGAGATTAAAACGTATTAGTTAAAATATTGGAGTTCACAACGTATCATAACGTTATGAAACACTTTACAATGTATCAACTTAACCTTTTGAAGTGCTAAACGTATATAATCAGACCATTACATATCTTCGAACATTTTGCCTAAGCCTTTACTGTAGATACGTATATACAACAATTTAACTATTACCTATTTGTAAGAGCGCAACGTATTAGTTAGAACAATGTGCAACCACAACGCTAATAAGATTACAACATCAATCTCATAGCAAATTATGTAATGCGTTGCAGCAGGACAGTCTATAATAAACATAATACTTGTTTAAACTGAATTTAATAGTTTTTTCTGTTCAGGTTTGGTTCCAAAATAGAAGAACAAAATGGCGAAAGAAACATGCGGCTGAAATGGCAACGGCCAAGCGGAAACAGGAAGTGTTGGATAACCAAACTGACGAAAACAGTGACGTAATTTCCGATTTGGAAGAGGAACACGCAGCCAAAAGACAAAACATTCAGTGAAGTATTAGTTGTGTAAATACATTTATGTAAATACAGTTTAGTGATGATCTCCATGATTTTATGAACTTCTTCGCAGTAAAAGTGAACAGTGAAGTTCCATTGTACAAATGTTATATATACACCTTATAAATAAATGTATACGTATGCCATTATATAAGATTCTAGAACACGCTGTCGCCACAACGTATCGTATAGGTATATACCGGCTCACTAGATTACAATGGCAACATACATAGGATTTTTTTTAATTTCAACCCAATTCAAACAGATTTAAACAAAACTAAGTGTTTTTTAATGCCAAAATTAATTTATAATCTAAGCATATTCATATTATTAAATATTGTATAGCATTGAGAATCGAGAATTCATTGTAATCAAGTAGCCGTGGAAGAATGTACTTTATTTGAATAAAAACGTACTTAATGCTAAATAATTGCATAATAGACGAAAATCGCCGATTAACTTCAAACCATACCAAAATTATGTTGCCCCAATAACTTTTTTTACGATCTATTTATTGTAAACTGTAATTTAATAATAACGGCTCATCAGATAAGAAAGAAACCTTCTCACGAACTATTATTATAAATTGTAATTAATAATGATAAAATCAATACATAGTTTTATAGCAATTTTGTTCTGTAAAATGCCAAAACAATGTTATCCTTACTTATCTTTCCTTATGAGGTGTTTATTATAAAATAAATGTTAAATATTTGAAATTACTTACAAGCATCACCAAAGATAGGTTAAGTAAAATTCTGTGACATATGAATTTGACGTAAATTTTTGTCTTAAGTATCTAATAAATAAGTTTTACCATTTCTTTTATTTTTTTAACGTCCTGTCCAATACAACATTTCCTTATATTTCAGAGTGCAAAAACAAAAAAAAATTATTAAGTATTTAACGCCATAAATATCATGTATATATAATTAAATCAGTTTCTGTTAAACGAGAATTATTGCTCGTGTAAGAAACAGCCATTTAGGATTCCACATGGTTATAAACACATGTACCGACTACCTTTGGCTTGTAAAATAGAGTTCCAGTTTATCAGAAATATACGCCGAAAGGGGAGGAAAGCTAGGCGCCAGAACGTTGCCTTGGAGACGTCGCCATCTCTTACGGGACGCCACTTACCCTGAGCATTGTATATGTATACATAAGCAGTTTCTTCAATAACCGTGAATTATGATTTTTTTCAACTGAAAACCTCGCTTCTGTCACATAGAAAAAACGTTAAAATAGTTATTTGTTTAAAAACCGAAGTATATCATATAAACTAATGAATAATTTATCCAAAAAAGAAGGAATTAAAATCCTTATTCGTCTAAATATTAAGATCAAAGATCTCAAATTTTGAACGTGTCCTAACAATATTTATATTTTTATATTTATAATATAGCTTGTAAAAGCATTTGTGCCAGCGCCCACCTGATGAGACCCGATAGATCGAAACCGGTCGTGAGATATGGCTTTCGGTTCGTTGTGCCTACTTGTTAGGACGCGTTCAAAATTTGAGATCTTTGATCTTAATATTTAGACGAATAAGGATTTTAATTGCTTCTTTTTTTGGATATGTTATATCTTCGTCTAAGAATACATCGAAATCAACAGTGTAATACAATGCCGGTAGGGGTGGGTATTAGCCCTCGGAGTAGTTGTTTCTGTTGATTCCATATTTATATTTATATTTTTATATTTATAATGAATAATTATTAAATACTTGGCGCAATCGTTAAATAATCTAATCTACTACACGTTTAGTAACCGGATAAATATTTGAATCTATTTCTCTTAATTAATCAATTGTATAACTGACATTTTCACTAATTTAAGAGTAGACAGTTCAAAATTACAGGGCTGTATTTAGTTGACCGTCGTATTTTTGAAGCTAAACGAGTTTTTATAGAATGTAACATTCTGGTACTTGTTACCGCTATAACAATAGATTCAAAAGAAGCCGATAGAAATTCAAAAGGAATATAAATCTGAATAAATCTTTTGTACCGTAGATATAATTAAAGCGAATGATTCACGTGGGCCAACACGGTAGCTGGGTCTTGAATAAAATACTATTAACTCCAACACAAAAGTCATCATTAATATTCAACCTGTATAGACTGCCTAACACCTAACTAAAATTTATTATGAACGAGTTCCATATGCCGGTATGAAAAAAAAACATAATATTAAATAAACTGAGGTAAGTGTATACAATGCTGGCCAGATCGCGTTGTGGTAAAATATTGATCGAAGTACATCACATATTTTGCCAAAATACGTTGTGGCTAAATTTCAAATTACCACGACACAACTTCTGCGTTGTGGTTGACTTTTAGTAAGCCATGATAGGTTGTAGTCCAAATTAATTGCGTTAATTTTTTTAAAGTGCTATGACAAAATGTAGGATTGTAGACGAACTTCCAGAAACACAGAATCTTTTATTCCATTTTTTCACTAGAAGAGTTAACCGAACCACAACGCAATCTTCGTTGTACAGCTTTAGCGAGCTTTTTGGTTATTATTGCTGTATCTTTTGAAACAAATGTTGCGTTGTGGGTAAACTTGTAGAAACTAGAACACGTTGTGGTAGGTGGCGGATGTGAAGTGACGTGAACAATTCACTCTGCCTCGCTAGGGGCCTCATATTCTAGATTCGCGAAATACTAGTAAAACTATTTTTGTATGAAGAGAGATCCCGAAAAACAATTATGCATCGATCCGCGAATGTCCAATATCCACTATTGGTTGTGATCGTTTCTTTTGCTAAATAGATTAATTGAACTATGACAGTTTGAATTTTATTGGTCGTAATTATTAATTACACGGATGTTACGTTGTGGGAACAGCAACGCTACATGAAAGTTACAGTAAATGTTTTCTGCAATTAATTCTACGTATTTGTAAAGAAACTACTGTTATAGGTGTAAGTTAATAGATGCTTGTTGAGTCGGAAACGGTCCAGAAACGGAAGGTGAGACGATTGTCATTTGTAGGGGGTCGTATTAATGCAGTGATGCAGAAAATTATTAGGGACAGAGAGAGTCACTGGAGCACACCAAATATAATGCCAATTGCAGCCGGCTCAACCACCTGGACTTTGACACCGATCTATTTCATAAATCCGCCTTTTAGCTCTAAATTTCTATACCCTAAATTTAACACAAAAGATTTAAAAAGGATCCTACAATAACGAAGATGCTTTACGTGACTTAAAAGAGTCTAGTAATATATATATGTTGTAAGTAAGTAACTAATTAAATAAATTAGTTTTTATTACATTTCGTATTTCTGTAAAAACTGTATGTAACGTTACAAAATATATATATAGTGCATATACATGACAATAAGACGTGAGGGAGGGGGAATTGTGGAGATAATGGTTTTCATTCTAAGCAGGATTTCATTGAGAAGGTTCTAAAGTCAACAGTGAATAGGTAGTAACACGAACTTCCTGTTTTCGATGCAATTTGTCCTTTTTCAATAAGTCCATTAACAATAACCATTGAAGAATGACTTTTAGAGCCGCTATTAGATTTAATATGGGAGACCCGCTTTTGTACCCTACGGTCCGTATTGTCAAGTTTCCGTACCTGAAACCGATTAACTAATCCAAAGACCCCCTTCATATTTAGAAACCAGACTCCAATGATCTTGCCATTGTATGCAGTTTATTTTCTATCCGTTTAGGGACATTAAAACTAATCCATCTGCATTAGTCGTCAAAAAAATGTAGATTTCATGGTCTACCGAATGATAGATATACGCTACACTTCTTTTCGATCAATTATTGTCCAATAAATTTTACCAACTTCAAGAATAATACCGCTCTCAAAATTGTAGTTTAATTTTGTGTCAAACCTAATTCAATTGTATTAATGTTAAATCTCTTAATTTCAACAAAACGCCAATGCAAAGGCTTTACTTTGTAATTGGCGTTTTATTAGAATCACCGTTGTTCAAATTCGTATTCCAATTATACCACTATATCAAATGATACAACTATTCCAGCATTATAATTAGTTATTGATCTCGTTAATGAATTACGATGGACGTAATTATACGTATTCGTTTTGTAATGCACAATTTGAAATGTGTAATATCTATATACCTACATACATAACGAAGAAACCAGTGGCGTGGATACCAATGATTAAACGCAGTTTCAGAAAGAATAAATCAATTAAAAATTGAAGTTGTGAAAAAGAAAAGAATCGATGAAGCGACAGATGTAGATTGAAATTAAATATTTAGGTATCAGGTTGAACAACCATTTCCGCATCTTATTAAACATCATGGACCGTCTTTTCTTCGAAATAAACATATAACGAGTTGACAAGCGTACAAATGAGACGACTTCAAGCAATTTAAATGATAAATTGGCTCGATATTTCTTTCTGTAAAAATATTTATTCAACGAAGGAATAGCGGAAGACGTCTAGGACGGTAGAAAAAGACGCTAAGCCAAAATACTCTAAGAATACCATTTCCCTTAATCCCATATCAATTTCCCGCCTTAATTTTCGCTCTAAAAAGTCATATTTATACGGTATGTTATCCAGTGCAAAAATAAATTGTAGTTACAGTACCTAAATACACAAAATTTAACTAAATAGATCATACTTTTGATTCTGATGCGCTAACAATGAGAAAATGTGAAATTTTGTTTAAGTCACAAGTTTATTATACAACATATGTAGATTTGTAGATGTTAAAACAGTTCTGGTTTAATTTAAATCGGGTATGTTGCTATATCCGTTTCAAATTTGACTGCGAACTATCTGATTTGGTCCGTGGTGGTAGATAAGGGAGTGTGTGTACACCCCCTTTAATTAGCCGTTATTATGTTTTTGAGATGGCCCCTCAACGATAAGCTGCTAGCTCCGCGGAACAATTTACATTTTATCCTACAATTTAAATCATCAACATGCATTCATCAATTTTATCGCACTATAAATAGAGATCCCTTAGACGCTTTTTAACATTTGTCAACCACAAAAAAAAACAACACTTCATCCCTTAATACTCTGTTAAAACTGATTCAAAAATATTTCGCTTATATTTTAATGGAAACAACCATCATCACATATAAATATGGGAAGTTGAATGTTAATAAATACGTGAAATTAATTATCGAAAATTATTAGAACTTGAAATAACTAATAATCAACGTTCAAATATTAGCACAAACACATACCTATGTAAAAATATAAATATCGAAAATTATGAAAAGAAAAGATTATGTCAAGGGATCTGTTGCCATTTATACACAACGGAATAATTTCAATAAAACTCTGTAAATGGGAATGTATTTATGTAAAATCTGTGCAAAATTTGGAGAAATTTAGAAAAATAACTTAATAAATCATTGAATAAATAATTTAATTTAAATAAATAAATTTTCATAAAAAATTGACAAAGATCTAGACAGTTTGAATGTTTAAAAAATAACACTACCCGACATCACGAAAATACGTTCGAGTTGGCAAAATATATTTCTAAATAAATTCAAGTAAAACGAAATATTACAAATATAATGAGGATGAGCGGTTATGAAATGAATCAAAATGTCATAAGTTACAATTTTTTAATGTTGCTATTGGTAGGTAATAAACCATTTTGAAAATACCGAGTATGATACTCTATACCCTCTTTGATCAAAAGTTAGTGCACAATAATAACTGCAGGCCCAACCGTTTAACTTTAGAAAAGAGTCAATTTGTATTCACAGTTTAATATAATTGGCCGTTCGAATAAGGGGCTTCCCCCTTTACGCGTCGAAATAAGGGCACATCATGAGACTCGTATACGCATCTCCACCCTGTCTGGCTCGATTTAATTATGAAGTGATTTATTTTACGGCAAATGTAGATAACTAATCATAATTTAGCTCCATTGCATCTACTCGTTTTATTATTGTAAACACTTCGATAAGTAGCTTTTAAGTTGATAGAAGTTTTCATTATTCGTTTACGTGCATGCAAGAAATCATTTTACATTTACACGTCCATGTTAGTTGTCTTTAACATAAGTTAGAAAAGTCATTATGACTATTTTGTATAAAATAGTCCACAACCACAACATAAGGAAAATTCCAACACAATACTTAATTTGATCGTGACCTTATGAAACCTAAATTACCCCCATCGTTTAATGTAACAAAAATATTTAAAATGATCATCGGTCATGATTATGTATTCATGACCATAACTCCACTTTTCTTTATACGCATGGATGATATTCTATTTGACCCATTACGATATTTAAAATAACCATGATGTACACATTGTATGACCATAATGTTTAATTTCTCTATACTGCTCTCTTAAAAATTGTACATAATTGATTTAATCCAATCCACAACGTAGATGAATTTAAGACCACGACACATATTTACAATAATCTTGGCGTACTTACAAAGACATGTATGACACAATGTTTGATTTATTTATACCGTTCTTCTATAAAATCTACATGACTTTGATGTTTAAATTGACTAACAACGTAAAGGATCTTAAGACCACGATATTTAAATTAATTTTGATATACAAACACTTGTAAGACCATAATGTTTAATTCCTCTATACCGCTCTCTTAAAAAACCTACATAACTGATATTTAGTCCAACCCACAACGTAAAGGATGTTAACCACAACATACCTATATTCAAAATAATCTTGAAATACTTACAAAAACTTGCATAACTATGATGTTTGATATCTTTATACCGTTCTTTTATAAAATCTACATGACTTTGATATTTAAATTGACCCACAACGTAAAGGAACTTAAGACCATGATATTTAAATTAATTTTGATATACAAACACTTGTAAGACCATAATGTTTAATTTCTCTATACTGCTCTCTTAAAAATTGTACATAATTGATTTAATCCAATCCACAACGTAGATGAATTTAAGACCACGACACATATTTACAATAATCTTGGCGTACTTACAAAGACATGTATGACACAATGTTTGATTTATTTATACCGTTCTTCTATAAAATCTACATGACTTTGATGTTTAAATTGACTAACAACGTAAAGGATCTTAAGACCACGATATTTAAATTAATTTTGATATACAAACACTTGTAAGACCATAATGTTTAATTCCTCTATACCGCTCTCTTAAAAAGCCTACATAACTGATATTTAGTCCAACCCACAACGTAAAGGATGTTAACCACAACATACCTATATTCAAAATAATCTTGAAATACTTACAAAAACTTGCATAACTATGATGTTTGATATCTTTATACCGTTCTTTTATAAAATCTACATGACTTTGATATTTAAATTGACCCACAACGTAAAGGAACTTAAGACCATGATATTTAAATTAATTTTGATATACAAACACTTGTAAGACCATAATGTTTAATTCCTCTATACCGCTCTCTTAAAAAACCTACATAACTGATATTTAGTCCAACCCACAACGTAAAGGATGTTAACCACAACATACCTATATTCAAAATAATCTTGAAATACTTACAAAGACTTGCATAACTATGATGTTTGATATCTTTATACCGTTCTTTTATAAAATCTACATGACTTTGATATTTAAATTGACCCACAACGTAAAGGAACTTAAGACCACGATAAATAAATTAATTTTGACGTACAAAAGATCAATCAGTTTTACCACCAGAATCATTCATTTTTCTAAACCGTTCTCTTAAAAAAATTTAGGCATACTTTGATATTTAATCTGGACTACAACGTAAAGGAATTACGACCACAATATTTACATTAATGCTGATTGTGTAAATATCACCACAATTTTTTATACTGTTCTTTTAATAAATCAGCGTAACTTTGATATTTAATTTAAACACAACGTAAAGCAAATTAAGACCGCAATGTTTAATGTATGTTATAATCATGGCGTACAAATCGTTATATACCCATAATCATGGTTCATAAAAAGTGTGGAAAGTCATGAAATTAGGTGGAGCCTTATACGAAAAGATTTACTTAACGAAAATGTAACGGATGTAAGTAATTTGACCAAAATGTAATATATGTAATTAAAGTACTGTTGAAAGACCTGATAACATGAGAATAGATGTTGGATGTAACTTTTATTGTTATGTTATAAGTTTGGTATGTTGTATTGTCTATCGTGTTGAATTGTTGTGTAAGTTGTTCATTCAATTGTGAAAAAAACGCAACGTAAACGCATCAGCAAAAGTAAATAAAGTAATACAATAAAATTGGTTTTCAAATTGATGAACATAAAATTCCGGTCGTAATTCCATCTTAAACAATTAACTAGAAATTTAAAAATAATTTACCTCACATAAAACACACTGCATACATAAAATGGTCGTCGATTAAGCATTGAGCTCGTCACTTTTACAGCGATATTCATTCTTATTGTTAATGTACCATAAAACGTATACGACATACTTTAAAAAGCAGTTAAATTAATATTCAAAATCAGCCTGCTGTAACTATAAAATCACACTGTAAAATATTACACCATCTTTTATAGTACTACTTCCCTAGATTGTGGCTGTTATCCCCTGATGTTTTATATCTACCTTTCTTCTCCCCAATTAATTGTCGAACATCTGACACATTAAAGAGACTGTTGGTATGTGTGATACACACGCTCCTCTCTGCATGTTCACGTTAAACCTATCCTTGTCACATCATCAACTACGATACAGAGATGATTTATTTATTGATCATACAGACATTGTAAACGCGATTTTACTACAACCGTTTACCTCATTAGCCGTTAATTCTTTACGCCTTAATTGGTTCTATTTATTAACCATCCAACAAATAGCTTACTAATTGCACTTAGAATTTTCGAAAAATTTAAAAATTTGCCAGTTTAACTTATTCTTCGAGGTGTAAGGAGTTCACAGGTGTGAAAAGAACAATTAACCGGATGTATCTCAGTGCACGAAAGGTAGACTTTTACGCCTACATTTGCCGCCAAAAGAATGTATTAGGATACGGCATTTTTAAATAAAGAGAACTCGCTAGATTTGCCTATACGAAAAACAGAAAAGGATGGCCAGGTCCAGGTAGCAAACCAAGGGCAATCGGCCAGACATTCTGGAGCCGTACGTAAACTTATTTGACCACTCTTGTTTATTACTTGAACTTTTCGATGCTGTGCTTGTAAAACTTAATAGCTTATACACCAGTCAATGACGAAGTACAAACAGGTATGTCGATGCTCTTAAACAAATAACCACCACAGTAACTTTTTTACCTTATTGTGAATTTACTTTAGTTTATTGATTCAAATTCTTTCAAGAGATCTCGTAAAACTTAACTTCGAGAAACCCAGACACCCAGACACGGCGGTATACATAAGTGCTCATTTTTTTATTGCAAAATTAGAATTTGCATCCAAGAAAATACTTGTTAATATCTCAAAAACAACTGCTCTTACCTATTACATTTTAGTAAGTAGGCTTTCACGACCGGCATCAATCGAATTAAGATAACTTACCGGGGTTTTGGGTCGTGGTCTATAGGATTTTTTGTTGCCTGACGTTTCGTCAGCGGCTACGGCTGACATCTTCAGAAGCGTTTGTGGTTCGGTCGTTGTAACAGCTATCGATTTCGAAAACGTCTAATGTCATTAGACTATAGCCTATAGACCACGACCCAAAAGCCCAGTAAGTTATCTTATTACATTTTATTTTGCAATTCATGAATCAGCAGATTCTTCTACATAAAGGTGAAACTTTCATTGATCATAAATTTCCCGACAGATAATCAACTTCAGCGAGACAATACCGCTACTACAATAAACTAGTAACGATTCTTAACAATTCTGCGTACTTTTCTAGAATATGAGTAACTTATGCCGAAAAGTAACACATTTAATTAATTTTCAAGGTTCTATATTGTGAAAAAATTAATATCATTACAATTAAATAAAAATATAAATATGGAAACAACAGAAAAAACAACTCCGAGGGCTTCTGTTCATTCCATATTTATATTTTTATATATCATATAGCCTGTAAAGGCCTTTCTGCCAGCGCCCACCTGATGAGACCCGATAGGTCGAAACCGGTCATGGGATATGGCTTTCCGTACTCTATGCCTACTGTGTAGGACGCGTCCTCCTTTTTTGAATATCATTACAATTATCTACGACGATCTGATTTTTTTTTCTTTTAAGGCAATTTAGTGATCAAAACCAAAATCGCCAAATTGTAAACAGTAATCTGGCATAACACATAACCCTTGGTGCATAGCATTTCACATAAGACATTCCTCAACCTTAGTCTAACCCTAGTCTTCATGTAGTATATTTAACATATTATAGGTATCTATATTTGTACATAATTTCTGGTAGATAGAACGCAAGTTGAAATGTTACTATAATTGTTTTTGCTGATATGGTAGAAGGCATTTAGCAGTGGCGCCAAGTGAAGTTACGAAAGTCAGTTTTGATTATTTCTTAGCTGACAGAATGGATGGTATAATTAAGCGATTTGTTGTTTCTCTCGTTTACACCGTTTCGATTGGTCCGAACAAAGCCGTGGCATATAACAAAGCCCCCTCTCAAAATTGTAAGATTATGTTCGAGCGTTTTGAGCTGTAATGAAATATCATCATCTGACACGCCATTATTGCGTTTGTTTAAATTAAATTTATCAGAGCGACTACACAGCAGGGCAAAAGGTAATGTAAATGTATAATTGTGTAATATCATGGCATTAACCGCGGTATGTACGAGCTGATAGAACCTTGCTTTTGGCATTAAACGATTTTGATTCAATTTAGTCGAGCTTATACTCAACTGGGGTGGATTTTATCCCACACTCCTTCCATAAAAGCCCCAAAAGAGGTCGCATACGTTTAGTCCTGCACTACTGACCGGTGCTCTTCACCCCATTTGTATCTCTTCTTTGTCTCCAGAGAATTTATTAACTCTACGCATGGTAACCGTAATATATTCCATCAGGAACTTATATTTAACAAAAAATACATATAAAAACACCGTTAAAATCGTCGAAATATATACATATTTCTACAATTCATTTGTTTTTAAAACAATTTTTTTATTTTGTTTAAAAGTCAGGAACAAAATAACCAGATAACAATTCTTTTCAAACTACAAAATGATTTCATAGAAATATCGTGAAATTTCCTACAACAAAACTTATTTATGACCCTATTTACTTTTCTGTTATCTTTTAGAACTTCAATCGTCGTTATTTTGAAGTTTCATATACAAATTAATAATATAAATTTTTATTTATCTTTAGAGGAAACAAAAAAAAAATTAAACACTAAAATTTCTGGACCTAGTCGTGTATCTTGAGGAGCTTTTAGGGAATATCTAAATGTCTTTATTGCCAATGAGGGCCAGCTGGTGTTTAATTTTGAAAGCACTGATGCCTATTTTCCGTAACGTCGGCCATCTTACGGCGCTTTCAGACTTCAAAAGTTTCAATTGATGCGATAAAGCTTTTGTGCAGCTTCAGTTAACGCAAAACAGAATAATACAAACCGAAGCTGTAGATGTCGCCTGATGTAGCTCCGCAGGAATAAAGCTTTTAAAGAAATCAATGGGGATTTCTCAAAGCTCAGCAGAGCGACCATAGATGCCGCACTATACATATTACAACCCCTTATTTATTAGATTCTAAGGGTGAAACAACGTAAATTTTTTTTCACTAGGTTATTAATAATTTATAATGATACCGTATAGCAATGTAAACTTTATGAAATAATATATATATATGAATTTATGTGATCAGTATTTAGCCTTAAAAACATAATTTTTAAGGATGTATTTTGAGTAATAATGAACAAGCACAAAAATTGATTTAATCAGCTTGAATTTTTGTTCACAGAAAAACAGTTTCTTATCATGTTCTCCTTAACATTAAATTACAAATATTTACTACTTTGTTATGTGAAGAGGAATTGATTTAAATAACAACTTACATAAATACAATTTTTCAACTTGAAAGTTTGTTTGAAGAGATACTTTTTTAATGTTAATGTTGTATATTGGAAAGATAAAATAATAAAGGTAAAGTGTTTTAAATAATAAATAATGGCAGCGTTTTAAAATTAGAAACAGTACGAAAACGAAATTCGTTATATTTTAGGGACAATAGTTTTATTTTTGTATCAGGGTCTTTTTTAACATTACCATAACTTATAATGGTAATGGAGTGTGGGGAAATAAATATGTGACAATTGGGGTCTCAAAATCTTCGCAAATGAAGAAACAGTACTAAACATATATTTATTTGGTAACTTGTACATAAAAGGGTTTATTTTACAATAAAAGGTTTTCCCAAAGATTTGGCCATGTTTTCATTTTTCTTTTCTCTCTTTTTGAAAATACACGTCTAAATCACTTATTAAAAAATACCATTCTAAATGTGTAACAATACCCGATTGTACTCCATTTTGGAACACATAAAATTCCTGTATATACACAACACAAAGATTAAGACTTATCCGTTATATTGAATGACAGATTTAGTAGTACGTCGTTTGTAGAATCCATTTGAACTTCAAATTGTGATTCTGGAGATAAACTCGTTCGTCCAGATTGGAGGACATCGGTAAATGATTCTGCTTCTTGATATGAATCAGTGTTGACGTATGTACCAGTTTGACTTTTGGAATCGCTCTCCATACTGGAGTTTGAGCTTTGACTAAGCGGTTTCGAAAAGTTTCTCAATCCATCTATTCGGCTGCCTTCTTTTACTTGGACATGGTTTTTATTCTCTGACGAGTCAGTGCTTGATGCATCGATCTTTTTCCATTTTGTACGTCGATTTTGAAACCAAATCTTCACCTGCAACCAACAATTTAAAAATGTTATCGTTTGATCTCAAACAATAAAAATATTCTGCTGACTTACTATTACACCCAATTAAATAATCTTCTAGTTAATTCAGGAACTTTTTTTCAATTAGAATATTTTTCGAGGTCACTTTAATTTTGATCTTCTAAAGAAAGAAAAAAATTCCTTTTCTATTTTACACTTATCTTCACGGAAAAGTCACTGTATAAATTTCTATACAACATTAAACATAAACTGGATTTTATATTGTAGTATAAAAATATGTTTTTGTAAATTTCAATAAAAAAAGTAATCAAATATAATAGAGCTTACCTGATAATTTGGTTTTTATAAAGCGAAAACGTATTAATATTCATACACTTATTAAAAAAAAAAAAAAATGAATCGAAAATAATTTTCAATCGTCTTGAAAAAAAAAACAAAATAATTGTAAACCGATTTTAATTATTCTTGTTTTATTGAGTAATCTGTCCCATTTAAAATTGAACAAAATATTTCACTTCTAAGTGGAAAATTAGAGGAGGATTTCCGTTTATTCGTTTATGTTTGCACATCTAGGCAAAGTTTTAAAGTCGGTTTGGTTTATTTTTTAGTAGAAACAAATTTACAGGCATTAATTCTTATGCACTGTGACAATTATTGTTTTTTGCTTAAAGTTGAACGTTTTCTACACCATAAAAGGTGGTAGAATATTAGTTTAGGAATTTAGACGAAGAAGTTTGGAATACCTCTAGGGGAATATTTATGCTACAGCGAAGGTATGTTGTAGGAGGTATATATACGATGTATTTAGTTACTTATATAGATACACATAATAATGTACAATATCGTGCATATATGGGCTCAAGCTAACTGCATTTTCGTTTCGTTAATACAAAGTGGATCGAATATGGTGCGTTAATTTACGTTAGAGTATTGGAAAACCGGTATTAACTTCAAAATCCACCACCTACCCTTAATGCATTTTAGCTGAGTCTCGGGCATAATGTACCGTACATATCCCACCACAATTTAATAAACACCCAAGTGCAATATTAGTTAATTTAGTAACATTATTCACTTATAGGTTAATACATAATTAATATGAATTTACTGGATTTGAATCTCCGCCAACGAATTAATGTTGTTTAATTTGTGTATTATTGCAATTAGTGTGAAGAGTACGAATATTGCCTATTGAAATCTGAAATTCTAATCATGTCGTTTCAGTAATTACGATCAGTGCTTAAATATATTTTGTGCCAGAATAACTGAAAACGTATCCATCATATATTTATTTGTTTTAGATCACCCGGTATGTGTGGCGTGAAAATAAATTTTCCCGAGTGGAAATTAATCGGTAACAAAATAAATTCTTTTTGTTAAATCCGATCCGACGGGAAAGGCTGAGTAGGACTTAGAGCGTTTTCTATTTATATCATAGTTGTTGAAAGGTTTAAATGGCCATTTGCGGTGGTCTGTGAAAGAGGGTGAATTTCCCGTGCTTTCCAATTTAAACGCCACTGGCTCGTAAAATCAATAACTTTTACTGGAGGGCAGAAAGTGATGCATTTCATGCAAAACAAAAGATAAACCGTGCATTACGGGCGTTTCGGTGGAGCGCCAACTTTTGCCCCTGTTTGATGAGCTATTGATCATTTTACAACCCCTCTGCTTTAGCCTAATCGGTCCAATTACAGTTAGGCTTAATCAATGAGAAAACGTGAGCCTCACCTCGCATTTCAAATTGTCTCCTAATGATGCATTATTACAAATTAACTTCCAGATGTTTCTTGCAACCTTCCTATCCCGAAAATACATCGCAACTGCTATTAAAACATTAAATGCTCCGCGAAGAAGGTTTCTGTGTTAAAATACACCTGCTTGCTGCCCAAAAATAACATCACGATAATCATTTCTTACTTGCAAATCCGATAAACCGGTGAATAAAGAAACGAAAAAGTTATTGTATAGGTACCTAATCTATAACTATAATATCTAAAGAGCTACCTGAGTAAATAATTGATTTGTAACGAATGGATTATAATTTAAGCGATCCCGGTTAATCTGGTAACGGTAATGTACATTACACATTAATAATAATACCTACAATAATTTAAACGTATAGTAGGTCGGAAGTGAATTAGTGCAAATAAAACTATTTGCGAATATTTATGTATGTGACCAGAGAGAGAGAGAGAGAAATTACAATTAAAAGTGTAGACGCGTCTGTATCACGTCTGTTGGTGTTTCAATTCTCTGGTGGAGTTGGATGGCAGACGGCATTTGCGGGGTGGCATTCGGGGATCGGGGGTGGAGAGATGTATTAGCGAGCACATCGATTAACGTTTCAACTGGAAATGGCCACACTACAGCAAGTTCCACCGTTTTAGCCCCGATTATCGCTCCATTCTGTCGTGTTTTCGTTTCCCCTTTGCCTCTCGTTTCCTGTTAAATTAACCCGACAAATTAAGCTGTTGGCCAAGTGAATTTTTATTGGCCTTTTAAGCTTGCCGCATGTTGGCATTCATCGCTTCTCGAACAACAAACAATTTTCACGCCTAAACTTCATCATTTCAACGCCGAATTTTTATACAATAATAAAATCAACATCATTAATGCATCCATTATAACAAAGATCGTATTCAATTAATTTCTAATTGTCCCATCGATTTTCCACTTTGGCAAAAACGATCCCCATTATTCTCATCAATTGACTGTTATATTAGCTCAAGTATACAGGGTCGCTCACTCAGCATGAGGGTCGTGACCTACCTTCGTGTCACTAGGACTATCCTAGCGATAAAGTGAAACTTTCGATTTTGAACTACTTTTGGTATCAATTTATTTAAATCAGGTAATGAGTAGGTGTCGATAAAAAGTACTAGATCTCTACTCAGTTGGTTCAAAACAGTTCCTTTTCTTGGATCGTTTAATTCAGAGAAGCATCTTGAAAATTTACGACATTTAGGCAGTGCTACCAAAGCGGACATTTTGCTTTAAGTTCATAAAATAAAAAACTAGATTTTATTCTACCTGTATCGATACCTCCTTTCCTACTAATAAGTAAAAATATCGATGTCTACATGCTATCGTTTCGGCCTAAAATTATGCTTGTTGAAACACTTTGTCACCGTGTCTTCTTTTTAAGACGAATATTCCCAAAACCATAAAGTAACAAGCGGGCTGAAAAGTTCGTAGGCTAGTATAGAAAAAAATATTTTTTTTGATAGAATTTGATTCGATTATTCAATATAGTTCCCTTCGAGGGCGATACAACGATTAACGATTATAGCGGTCATACAATTTTTCGATACCATTTTTATAACACGATTTATCTTTAGCCTCAAAATAGGCTTCAGTTTCGGTGATTACGATTACGTCTTCATCGGCGCGAAATTTCTATCCAACGAGCATTCTCTTGAAGTCTGAGAACAGAAAAAAGTCGCTGGGGGCCAGATCTGGAGAGTACGGTGGATGCGGAAGCAATTCGAAGCCCAATTTATGGAATTTTGCGATCGATTTCATTGATTTGTGACACGGTCCATTGTCTTGATGAAACAGCACTTTCTTTTTCTTCAAATGAAGTCGCTTTTACACGATTTCGTCTTTTAAATACTCCAATAACGCTACGTAATAGTCGCTGTTTATGGTTTTCCTCTTTTTAAGATAGTCAATGAATATTATACCATGAGCATCCCAGAATACTGATACCATAACCTTGCCAGCCGACTTTTGCGTCTTTCTACGCTTTGTAGTCGGTTCATCACGTGCAGTCCACTCGGCTGACTATGTGAAATGATGGAGCCTCTTTGGGGCGTCCACTGCTCAACTGCGTGCATCGTCCTCGGTGCTCATTTCGCCTCGTTTAAATTTAGCAAACCACTTTTCTACGGTTGATTTTCCTGGTGCAAAATCCGAATAATGTTTACCAAACCAAACCATGGTTTCAACAGTATTTTTTTTTCGCCAAAAAGCAATGGTTTATTAACACACGAAATTCGCTTTTATCCATTTTTTCAAAGTAACAAAAGTTCTTTCACTAAAAATGTTGTAACTCAGATACTAATAGCGCAACAGCTGTCAAATTTATACACGCGTCTTTTGAAGGTTAGGGTTAACTAAAAATCATATTGGATTTGATACTAGTAGCGCCATCTATGGGTCAGCCTACGAACTTTTCTGTCCGCTTGTTATCTATAACAATTAATAGAATAATAAATATTGTTCAAATAGGCTAATTGAATCGTTTGGTATTTGGAGTACTTTTTATATTCTTCTATTAACAGTTACATCTCATCTTAAATTGTAATCAAAATTCCGATTATCTAATCTTTCAGATAATTGGGCGTGGTCTACGCTGTTATGAAACCATTTTTTTTTATTGTTCCTTCTGAACAGTGTTTAGAACATATTTAGATCGTAGATACAGGCTAAAAGATCGCTTAAGAATCTAGTTAATGTAATGGGCTGTTGGTATTTTGACAATGTATACCTTCATACCTATACATTTCGGCATCAGGAGTACGATTTATCGCTCAATAAATTATGTCGACGCTCTTTGTCTGATACACGCGTCCAAAACTGCCACAGACGTCTGCACGACACCCGGCGTTTAATTCACAATCACGAAATTATATGCCAAAGATTATCACTTGTCATCGACCTGACATTATACATATACGTTTCCCTACATTTTATATATATACATATACCACTTCCACACACGATTGTACCCATATTATATACCTATTTTTAATTAACTTATGTACACAATTTAAACAGGATTCCGTCTTCACAAACACACTAATAACATAATTTACATTTCACTGTAACTCTTTAAAAGTATTCATTAATTCACTTGAATATTAAAAAACATTTGTTATGGTGATTAAATAACAATAGATAATAACACATGTTAAAATTTAAAACGTATAAAAAGAGTTAGCTAATCAAAAGCAGTGTTTAAGATTAGATTTTCGTAGTGTTCAACACAGAAAATTCACACTAAAAGCTCATATTTCACCAGATGTAATGTCAATGAGTCAAGAAAATTGAGTGGATGATGTATTGGGTAATTGGACAATGAAAAACAACATCAGTGTTGAACTGTACGTATTTTAGTGTTTAACACAATGTTCACACAAAATATGTTTTACCGAATATCATTGTGTAGATATACAATGTTTTGCGCATGATTCCAATGTTTTGTAAAAAGAATCAAGCAAACATTGCCAATGTTTTAATAAAATAAGGTATAAGTTATCTCAAATAATTTTACAATGAATCTATTGCTTAACGTTATAGAAATAGCAAAGAATAGAGCATGGTATACCAATGTTAACTCATGTGATACAGTGTTTCGCTCTTTATGGCATTACTTGTGAAAGGGAATCAACTGCAACACTTATTATGTCGTATGATTCTAGTTAGTGTTTAAGAATTTAAACAAAAATTTACGAATGTTCACACAAAAGACACACAGATACATTACCGAATATTATGGCAGTGTTTTAGCAAAATAAATGTTATGATAATTAAAAAAGACCACACGTCTTATAAAAAAAGTATTACTACCAGTGTTCTAACAGAACAAAATATACAATGTTTTGAATAATTAGATAATGAATGGTATGTCAGTGTTTAATGTCAAGATATACAATGTTACGCCACTGTTTTATAAAGGGCATCAAGTACAACACATATATCATTTGATTCTTGCCAGTGTTTAAGAGTTTATATTTTAATACTTAACAGAAAGTGTTCTTTTTTCTTATACTGTAATAATAGCTTTACTATTGACGAAGAAAATGTATCGTGTTTCAGAGCAATAAATGTAAAGCAAAATAGTCAAGATAATAATTAAGTGATAGGAGTGAAATGTCTACATCGGTAAAGTACGAGTCATCATTATCGTATCGGTTTCATTTAGTGTCAGATACATTTACTGGTATAATGTAGATTAGGTGGAACGGTCATTTAAATGTTAGCAATTTCTTTAGCTTGGAGCTGATAGGTTTATTACTGTGCAACAATAAAATTACTAGACGCCATATAATTGATTTCTAAGAAAAGTTAAGTACATTGCAATGACCACGCTACAATATAGCAAAGTGCAAATAATGCATTCTGCGCTCAAAACTGTTCTCACGGAAAATCTTCACAGGCAATAATGCAAACTAACAAGAAAAACTATAAACAGAAATTTAATCTGTCCGTTCTGTAATTCAACAACGTGTAACTAACAGTTGAATGACTTTTTATTCGTTTATTCTTGGAATTTAAATCACAGTTTGCATAATTATAATAATATAGCTACAAGCTATAAGTTCAGTTAGAGATTTTGTTATAGAAAACCAGTTAATATTATTTTTATTAAAAAAGCACCACATACTATTATTTAGTTACAAACATATATTTGCCGCACAAAATAAAATTTGAATAAATAACTCTGAAACACGTAAATATTGCCTGTCTGTATATCTGAACCTAATTCATTGATAAATAGACATATTTTAATACGATTTTCACTATACGATTATATGGTATTTATTAGATATCTAGAGTATGTATTTCAACAATTAGGGCTTCATATCATTGAAATACTTCTACAACGAAGAAAAACCCATGGGTAATTGTTAGTTTCAACTAAATAATATTTTTTTTACCGTCGTAGTGTTTTATCACTTATACCTATCGAACGGTTGTAGTGATGTATCACAGTTAATGTTTTATTTTTTTATTTACTATTTATTCTTAACTTAAATGAAATTGAAAGGATAACATTTATCCAGTAGGTCTAGATGAAACTCTTTTATAAAAGATATTATGAGAATGAAATGGATAACAATGTTTATCCAGGGAGCCTATAACAATAACTGAGTAACTGACTGTAGAAATGTACATTTATTTTGAAAATTCTCTCAGTTTCAACGATTAAAATTTGTTCTCAGCCAAGTAGATACGCTAATAAAATGTACAACTTATTTCCAATAAGAACTAATTTGATAATCCCAATGACTCCTAAACCACCCAAAGATACCGACATATTAAAAATAACATTTATACAATGTAACAACTACTAAACAATAGAAAAGGTCTTTGGTACAGAACATTTTTCCGATTAAATATTGATGATAGAAATAGTTAACCTCCAATCTACCCTGTACCATAAGACAATAAATAGAATTTAAGTTATTTAATTTCTCTCTTAAAATAAGTTTAAATTGATGTGAAAAGGAAGTTAAAAAAAGCAGCAGATGATGATAATGATGATTGCCTTTTAGTATAAAATGTAATATTATCCGTTTTGTAGACAGCCAGAAGCTGAGAGTACAAACCTGAGTAAATGTTTTTCTAGTTGTTGCACGTTCGAGACGTTAATAGCCGTCGTCAAAATAAAAACAGTCAGATAAGTTAATGCTGAAATAATTTCTGCAAAAGCGTTGTAACGTTTAATCACTTAATATTGTGTGTCATCAAAACTTTAATGCACTTTAATTCTATTCTATTATATCCTATTCTTAGGAAATCAAAGGCATAAGCAACATTTTCCGAGGACGATATCTTAATAATTTTAAATTGTCGCTATATTTTTGAAAGTTGTCCAGGAAAAATAAGACACTGAACTTCTCAAAAAGTACAAAGACTTTTTGGTACTGACAATTGGAAAATCTGCAGTCAGTATGATTATTATTATACCAAATTTGAGTTTTTAGGGTTCTGGCTGTTGTCGATTTTTCTAGGAAGATCAATCGGTTTTGTAGGGTAATCAGTGAAAAAATACTTTTAAGATCCCCTCCTCTGGAGTGAAAAGTGTACTGAAATTGTTTTTCACATACCTTACTCTTATTTACGAAAAATTTAGAAATAACACTTTTCTATAAATTTGAAAAAATATTAGAAATGTTTTTCATTCATTTTTGAGCGGGTTTGACCTGTGTATCCTTTAATGAAAGTAATCGATCCCATGTTGGTATCTGACATTATTTGAAATGTCATTTGAATTGAAAAATGTGAAATGAAGTTGAATGAATTCACTAGCCTGAATATATCTATATCTGTCACTTGGTAATAATCATGAACGGATATGAGTTAGACAATTAAACGAAGGTCCTAGTGCAGCTTTACAACTGGTATTGATCCGAGGTATTAGGCAGTTAGCGTTTCCCCATATCCGAAATCTCTGATTTGTTGTTTTCTGGGTAACACACTAACTCCAACCGCGCCAATCAATTTTACCTATTTCAACAAAAATTAACTGAAAATTACCTCCTTTAAAATTGATTTTATTTTTCATCCACTCTTATGCTTCTTTAAAGCAAAAGTTTTTTACGAAAAAATATCCAATTTTGAAGTGACAAATTTCATTTTGAAGCTGACTTTTTCTAGTTTGCGAGCCGTTAATTAAACCTTTTTTATCATCACCCACTATTCCGTCAGAGACCAAAGAAAAATAAGGAAACCTTTAATTTTTAATTAACCCTGAAACTAGATTTTTGACAGATTCGTTTGTTAAACAAATTTACACTACATAATAAGAGGTAGGCAGTGCGGGATGTAATAACATTACTTTATTGAAAATATGCTATAATATTTTCCACACACCTATCATTTTTTAATTAAATAACGCGGTTTCATATCATTCTGAAAATTTGAATCTTTTTAAATGAACAAATTTTAATTAAATTCACTTTATAAGAACATAAGCTTTCACGGCCGGAATTCATAAGTAGAATGAAGGTTCGGGCTTGTAGGCCGTGGTCGATGTGAACGGTTTCATCCAGACGTTTCGTCAGCAACTGCGACTGACATCTTCAGTGGGTGCTGTGTTGACTACGTGGGCGTAGACTAGTTAGTCGCTGCCGAGACTTCGAGGTATAATCTTCGCCGACGTAGTCAACACAGCACCCACTGAAGATGTCAGCCGAAAGTTGCTGACGAAACGTCTGGACGAAACCGTTCACATCGACCACGGCTTACAAGCCCGAATCTTCATTCTACTATAAATTCACTTTGTTACATAACTTTAAATAATTCTTTGATGTCCCGAACTTTTAAAAATTTGTTTATTTAATATTTATTAAACTATTCTCCTAATGACCATGAGATTTCGCAAGGATTTTTTTAAATATAAATGTCTTGCTAATTTTCAATGTTTTATCGAAATCTCTCTGTTTGCTTCGATCAGACACAAGGGTTGCTCCTCGACAACTTAAGTTTTAAATAATTTTACCTTGAAGAATTCTAAGGGAGGTAGAAAAAATCTTTAAAATTTATTTAATTAATGGACACCCCAATAAACACGTATATATTTGGTATCATAAAGTTCCTAGTAAGACAAGGAAAATCGATTTTTAAGAAGATAGATGGAAGAGCATTTTATTTGTAATAAGTCTTTACGAGGTACTACAGTCTAATAAAATCCAGAAAATTGCATACAAAGCTGTAGAAAAGTTGAGTATTTGGACGAATTACAGATGTTAGAAGAACAATATTTCTGAATATTACTGCTTTTAAATTCTACAATAGTGCATATAAACCGCTATTAAACCGACATTGTATTATTTATGTAGCATTGTATACAGTACATACGTATGTATGTTAAAGTAGCACATCATAAACTTAGTGACACATAAAACAAATCCAAACAAACGGATTACATAATGTCAATTTATCGTTTTTTGTTTTATTAATGTGTTTTCAGTAAAAAGAGAGAAGAAAAGAAGAGTTTAAATGTCAACCGAACAATTTTGTTAACGGCTGACTACTTAAAAAAAATATATTATACGATCAAATAGTGGAATAATTGCCCATCAGGTTCTTAAAACGATGTGCATAAGGCATTAACGCACCAATGATATAAGAGAATGCTCACAAAAGTGAAAGAATTGTTAATAGACTAGCGAATATACAAATACGTTCGAAGCAAATCTCTGATAAATTTTGTTTTATTATCAAACTAATTTTTCACCGATTGACTTAAAATTGATTTTAAATTATCGTGGCTCGTTAAAAAGCTCGAAATGGTCAATAAATGGATTTAAGCATTACAGCTTTAAGTAGCACATGAACACCAGTGGCGGCTCGTATAACAAAAGTTGCGATACCGAGGAACTTCACAAAATTCTTGGACCGTACTTTTTAACAGCAAGGAAGTCTCACAGCGCAAGTCCTACTCGTCTTTTCAACGTTTTTATTAATCGTCTAACAGTAGACTAAAACCAGTGGCGTAATTACCCACGGGCTGGACAGACAAGTTGCTTGGGACAAACAATTCTCTTCAAAGAACTTATTCAAATTTTGGTTGAAATATATTATAAATTTTGATGGTTGATTTAATATTCATATTTTATTTTTTTTTCTTGATGTACGTAAGATGGCAATATATACAATATCATCCTACAATAATGAGCTTTTAGAATCAAAAGTTGATTTACTGTCTGACATTGATGTTTTAGTAGTTTCTTTTTGTATAGTGAAAAAACTTAAGTTCAACATTTTCAGATTATGGGATACCACTGAAAAAAATATCTGCGACCACCGTTTCCGTAGTTAAGCTATTGACTGATACAAAATATTTAAAATAACAATAATCAGTAGGGCCCGACCCTAGGGCGGCAGATTTGCGGGTGTATTGTCTTAAAATTTATTAAAAATTGGGTTGATTCAGCCGTTACTTAACGATAAATGAATAAACACTACTTTGTTTATTATTACGTTTTTATTTACAAATCCTTTTGACTATAGTTTCGACAAATAGCTTGTCATTGTTGAAACTATAGTCAAATAGTCAAATAATAAAAAAGTGATAATAAACAAAGTAGTGTTTATTCATTTATCGTTAAAATTTATTTGTAAAAATCTAATGCTGTTAATCTACAACAAGAAAAAGAAGTTTTCTTGTCTCAAAAGACGTAAAAAATATTATTCTCATTGTCCCCTTTTCTTATTAGAAGGGAGGCAATTGTCTTTTACTTCTACTGCTAACAAATCTACATACCGTAGATGTAGTAAATATACATCTGAATTTATCTCCGAGGACTACTCGCAAGATCAAAGATCGAGATAGTAAAATGTCTGCGTAGATTTAATGAAAACTAACAGAAAACGGGAGTCAACTTTCTCTGTTACAAAAAAGAATATAAGAAACGGGTAGGTGCCCCTTGTGACCTTACGTGCCAGCCGCCACTGACATACTTATGAATAACTGATAATTTATTGGATACATCACATCGGAGATCAATGAATAGGTATATAATCGTTTTAATAAGATTTTAATAGTGTTGGTGAAGAGATGTAATGAGACAACTGAAGCAAATGAAGTGATTTGCCGGCAGCTGTGCGAGATCAGGAGAAATATGGCTTAAACTGCGCCCAACCAACGAAAACAAGGCAGGATATTCGAATTTCAAACGATTAACGTCAGCCCAACCGGAAACGGCTAATTACGTTTGACATGAAGCACTCATCTGACACTGTATACGTGTGCCTCTATTTACGCTTCGTCTTAGATAAAAGAGCGCTAATAGCACCCAATAAATCCCCAGAAAAAGACACTCAAAGGATATTTACACGTCATTAGTGAAAACAAATCGATTTGTTATGTGCTGCTTCCATAATGAACAGATGATTCTATTCCGAATTAATGACATCAAGGACAGTTTTACTATCTAAAAACCAATCGACATCATCATATAACTTACACAATACTTACTATTAAAACTCATACATCAAAACCCCTAATAAAATCTTTACAATTTCTACTAAATCGCAAAAACCATTACTATTTTATTAGCGCATATAAAAAACACACTTTGAAATTAAAAAAATAAAATAAGTTTCATAATATTTTATACTGATCTACAGTGATTGTTTTGTCGTACAATTGTTTTTTCCAGCACGTAAGTGCAATTCAATTAATAAAAAAGTGAAAGAATGAAATAAAGAAAATTCGAATAAAAACCATTAGTTTCAAAAACGTTTATTTTGTAGACACTACAATATGGTTGCACCAAACATTTGACAAACTTCAATGTTTACATGCTATATATAGATATGTACAACTAAATTTGGTCTGTTTATAAAATTTATTAATTTCCAACGATTCTAACAGAGTTAATTTTAAACTTTTGTTTTGTACATGCAAAATTTTGTAATCTGGATTGAAATTATGATTTTCATTGATTAAATGTTCCGCATATGGGGAGTACATTTTTTTATTGGTAAAGCTAGATAAATGTTCTTTAATCCCAGTTTTGAAAGATCTACCAGTCTGACCGATGGACACTATATTACAGTCTAAACAATTTAAAGTGTGTTTAATATGTTTACATATCTATACATAGCTTGTAAACATTGAAGTTTGTCAAATCATCACCTGACGAAGCCAATGTTTGGTGAAACAACATTGTAGTGTCTACAAAATAAACGTTTTTGAAACTAATTGTTTTTATTCGAATTTTCAACATGTGTAATAAGTTTCAACATCAAATGAAATGAAGCTCTTGGATAATCTATTTATTAATGTGTTGATTATTTTTTGATACAAATAGTAGAGATTTAATCAGATATTGCTTCACATTTAGCAGTTGCAAACCTGTGTTTTATTACTTTTTTATCATTAAGACAATAGATTAAATGTAGTCGTCGTTTATAGCAGTATATGACAATTTATGTTTATCGTCGAGATAATAAACTATAGACTAACTCACTAAGTAGTAATCAGTGACATCTTCTGCAAACTTACATCATCATAAAATTAGAGCGTCCAATTAGTTTTCAACAATTACACTTACACATTTAGTTAGTATACATATTAGCCGCTTATGGCTAGAGTTGCAATAATGTTCCTCATATAGAGCTATAATTATACCCAAGATAATTAATTGCCACAACAGAAATAATATGATGTTTGCAAACACAAAAACTTGTTTTTATACAGGGCGAATCGTACAACACAAAATAAGTTTTGTATTTTCTAAGAAAATCGCATTAAACAAAATGTCAAAAAATGAGTATAATCACCTAAAATAAACATATCTTTCGTCGATAGATTATACCAAAACAGCGGACTATTATGTTATTGCAGGAGGTTCCAAATATTGTAGGGAGCTGCGAAAATGTAAATTTATTACCCACGAGACTGTTTGCTGCCAAAAAACTATTCAAATCGAACAGGCTGAATGTTAAATTTAAGCAATTAATTAGACTACGCCGAAAATCGTAGACAACTTTAATTGACCAGGCAAAAGATGTTCTAAAATGAAACACATGGTATCCTATATATTATATATACATTAAAAGAACATTTCAAGCAACTTCTGGTTACCATTTTATGATAACACTCGGTTGTGACATTGTTTATATTGTACTATGCCATTGAAATAATTACCTCATGTTAATGTACAGTCAAACGACGAAACCTAACCAAACCTGACTAATATCAAATTGAATATTTTTAAAACTAAATAATGATGTTCCTCAATAAATTATAGAGAATTGAATAAAATTTGTCCATATGTTAGTAATACAATTGATATATCCAAAATTAGCACCTATTTCGGTAATATTTCTTCATATAATTGATTGAAAGTTTATCGCATTCGTTGTGAAACATTTTGAAAAACACTTTTAAAAAGGTTTGAGAATGACCCTAGCGGGTCGAAACAATATTGTTGAGAACAATAAAATTTTTTAGTGAAACAAAACCCATCGTTTTTGTTACTCAAACCTCTTTAAAAATATTTCTTCAACCATTTGAAAATTTATCAGTCAAATTAGCAGTAGTAAAATAGCTTTTAAAACTAATAATTCTTTAAATAAAGAAAGGAAATAAATAAATAAACTGCTTTTTAATTCATTTATTTTCTTTATTTATAAAGTGTTTCACAAAAAACCAACTACGTACACAATTCTTTAGGTAAATTAATACTTTAAATAAAAAATGTAAAATTTTTAAAGAATTGAAGTCAACAGTTTATTGTCTAAGTTGTTTTGATTGTAACAAAGTGTATTTAGGTCAGACTGGTATGCAGTATTTCAAAACTCGGTTTAAAGAACATTAATCCAGTTTTAACAATAAAAAATAGATTCCACATATGGGAAACATTTGATCAACGAGAACCATAATTTTAATCCAGATAACAAAATTATGCACGTACAGAACAAAAGTCTAAAATTAAATTTGTTAGAATCTTTGAAAATCAATAGATTTTACAAACAGGGCTTAGCATTAAATGAGCAAATTGTTTGTAAAAAATCTCCACTTCTAAATATCTTTATAGTGCTTAACCTATACCTTCCCCTCATTTTAAATTGACTTGTATATAGCTTGTAAACATTAAAATTTGTTAAATCACTTGACAAAGCCAATGTTTGGCGAAACAATATTAATGTCTACAAAATAAAAAGTTTTTGAAACTAACCTCCATTAACAATTCAATATTTTGCATTAAATCTTAGATTCAGTTGATTCAAAAATAAAAGGTCTCTATCACGTAAAATAACCTGTGTTGTAGATTCAGTTTGTGAAGTAGATACATTTGTAAAGCGCTTGTTAAACTTATGAAATACTAGAGTTAGTAGTAATAGCTAGTAGATGGCGATGTACTGGCTGTAACGTAGTAATGTAATATTATATAATCTTCGTTTTGTTGAACAACTTCGGTTTAGTTGCAAATTTACCGAAGCTTTGAAAATCGTAATCCGGTAAATTTCTGACCAAAAACTAAATGTTATTTACATTTTATAAATAATAAATTTAAAAAAATGATAACGTGGTGTAGTTTATTTTTGTTGCGTTCTTGGATAGGGTATTTATTAGCGGAAGAGTTCGATAGGAGAAAAAGAAAAAAAAAAATGCAAAGGATTTTTCATCAGAAAATAACTTGTTTAACGATTCCAGAGAAGTAAGAAAATGTAGGATTTATTGTTGTAGTAAGAAAAGCTGCCAAGAGACTATTTAAATAAAGAATGGATATAGTAGTGAATGAGCAATTGAAAGTGCAAAAGAGCTGGGCGCAGCAGCGAGATTATATTTAAATGCTTCTGAACTCTTTCATCTTCTAATTTAACATGAAAGACACACTGAGAGTAAGTTGTGAAGGCGGCAGAGTGTTTGAGATATGGGATCTTTACAAAGACAAGTTATGTTAGCGGTATAATTAGGCGCTATGTGCATTAGCTATTACTTTTGGTGCAATCCACTCCGACAGCTTCACTCTATAAATAACGCTGTCGCATGTACTCGCATTTATTCCGCTAATTTCTCGAAATCTGCTCTGTCTTTCTTAAAGCAATTCTTCCTGTTTTATTTCATTGAGCAAAATACCGTCGTGGGCGAACGCGAAAATCGTTAAAGAATGAATATTATTCTTCGTCATTCTGCAACCCTTCTTAAAACGCCGCCACTACCCTCACAAAACCAATTAATTTCGAATGAAACAAGTGCCCTTTTAAGACTCGTTAAGTAACATCACAACATCCTATCGCAAACGTTAAAATTATTTTTTTTAAATCTTATTGTTAACTGAAGGTTGTTTACGAGGAAACCCACATTTCTGTAATAACAAAAATTTTAGATTATATTATTATTGATAATAAAGATATTTAGTTCTGATTGCGTTCGTTAAAAACGTCAATATTAAAACAAAAAACAAAGTAAATGCGTATATCACTTTATATTTGATGAGTCCTAATTTTTGAAACATTTCGATAAATTCGTTATAGCCGATAGATTGAAAGTAGATTGCCGTGTTAGTGACTTCTTTAAATCCGAAGGATCATTACACACAATTATTTTTTAATACATTAGTGTTGATATTAATTTTTAAATTATTTTTTTCCTACTACAAATAACCTCAAATTATAATTTGTCTTAACCGGGTGCGTTATAAACGATGTGAACTATATTTTTTATTATTTATAACTCAAAGATAATTCTTTATGTGTATTTTAATAATTTTTTGAGAAGAATAATAAATTTTTTGGTGCTATTGTTACACATGGTATCACTGTAATTATTTTGTCTGATAAAAGATTTATCGAAATTGGTAAATGAGATCAGTTTTTGAAATAAACAAATTTTACTGTAACACTACAGATGACAACGGAAATTTCGATTAACTGTAGTTTAAATCACAATTTTACTACCGCTAAAACAAAGTGGCTATTAAATCCTCAAATAAAGTTCTATAGCCTACAGAGTCGAGTATCACACGTTAAATTCGTCTAAATTTGTAAACTGTTTATATTTAAACGTGATTGACACAAATTTCACTTAGTTAAACCAGTCTATATAATTCTCTTTATTGCTTTTTACCTACTCATCATTTACGAAAACCCAGAAGTTCGATTGACTAATTGATTATTTAATTAGACTAATAAACTATTCTGCAACATTTTATAATCATTATTTTAAAAAACGAAGTAGATATGAGAAATAAGAAAATGTAACATTTCTTTTATTTAGAATAATTATTCATTTCAAAGTGAACATTTTTACCCTTTTGCTATTAAATAATAAAATTGAAACTAATCAATTTTTTTTGTTCTGATGTTGAGGCTTTTAGAATTTATTTCGCATTAAATAATGTTAATTTACCATGTTCTATATAGTATATCGATTCTATTCTAATAAATAAACATATCGTAAAATGTTTAAAACAGCAGTCTACACAATATTTTATTTATTACCAAATAAATAATCTATTATAAGCCCCTAATATTAATGTTTAGTGGTTCCTGAAGGCAATTTTACATTTTTTATTTAATTATAACATGAGAAATTTTTTTTAGTTGCTTCTAAATTTTGTAGCTCACCATCTAAAGAGGCAACATATATAATTGTTCGATACATATAATTTAGATAATTTAAAGCTCTACAAAAATATTTTTTTTATAATTCAACTCTAAAAAGTTGAGTTATCAAAAAATAAATCTTTTCTGCAGAACATTAAAATCCCTGCAAAATTATGTATTGGACAGAATTGATTCGTTCTAAAACAAATATTTACTTTCAGGAACCACTAAATATTAATGTTATTAAGAGTTCAAATTATAATTGACGTCTTATTCCCACTTTCCAAAATAACTATTTATCATGTGACATTAAAAAAATAGTTGATTTTTTGAACCAGTCTACTAAATGAAATCCTAAAGTTCGATTTCTAATTTAATTAGATCATCAGTGAAGTTCTTTGGTGCGTTTTATATTCGATTAATTTTTAAAAAAGCTGTTCATACAGAAAACACGAACAACTTATAATTAATTTGATCATCTACGAACATAATAGGTAGAGAATTCTTTTACACTACTTAATAATTATATTCTCATAATTTCACCCCCCATTTGTACCGACGCTAATTGCTCGCTTAATGAAGACATTTTCCAGTGTGTGCCGTAATTAGTTCCTAATTGCTATTGATTTGGGATAAGGCGTTCAAAAATTAACACTACAATTCTGTTGGGAAACAAATCAATTATTCGTTCCTCTCGAACAAGTAAATATTTTCGTAGAAAAACAACTACGACGTGATAGTATCTAATATTCTTTTAACTTATGCGGTTTACCATTAACGGAAGTAACGATATAAATAACATTCTTCGGTTGATAAAAAAAACGAATACTGACAATGAGTTTATCATAATTTTCGTAATAATCTGTTACCTGATGTTAATTTTCTTTAAATGTTGCTATCTAATTAATAATTAAATAATTTATTACTGACCTGTGTTTCTGTTACGTTTAGTAACTTTGCCATTTCCGATCGTTCACTGCTGCTCAGGTACTTTTTGAGTTCAAATTGCTTTTCTAATTCGAAAATTTGCCTCCCAGTAAAAGTAGTCCGAGCTTTTTTCTTTTTCTTGATATCCCCTTCGTCTGAGGGGGCAATTGTAAGATCGGGAGGGAGAAACGTCGATTTTTTAATTAAAGCATCGTTTAATTTTAATTTTTTTCGTTTCTTTGGCTGATCTGCAACAAACGAAACCATTATTGCCACCCCCGTATATAATAAATTATTTATTAAGTTTGTTGTGAGCGCAGTTAAATTAAATAGCAATAACAAATGGATGTTTTGTTAGTGACATATACGTATTATTTAATGAGGATAACATTTGCTCGGTTAAAACGCTTTTGTCACTCGTTTGTTGTGTTCTATTTTTGGGTAACTACTTATAATCGTTGAGTTACGATTACCCTTCGGTGTTTGTAAAGACCCTTCTAAGAGGCATCTTTAAGAAATTTTAACCAAAGCAAATTACAAGTACAGGAATAATCATTTTAGTCTTTATTGGTCAATTGAATATCCCGATTTCTGACGAATTTTTAGCTTGAAAGAGTAGAAATAATACAAGTATTGGTATTCAATAATTTTTCAATCTTATGCTAAAGATGTTCAACAAGTGAATTTTCCAAAAAGTGTTAAAGTCGCAGGATATAGTATGGGGTTCATAATATTGGATCATTTTAACGTAGATGTTATATACCGTACATGAAATTGGTAATAAAGTTGAAAAACAGGAAAGGTTTACGGTTTCTGTGGTTTTTTGGGGATAGTGGTCGTATCTTCAGTAAATAAAACCCACCTCGGTGTACAGTCTTTACTCCTGGTTTATCACTTTTAATTGATAAGTTCAATGGTTCATTGGCATCTTGCACTGCAACAGTCACTTTAGAAACTTCCGCCGGTAAAAATCCTTGGAGTAAGGAAGAATCGTCCTTTTGAAGAGCATCGTCAGGACATATAGTCCTTTTAGTTTGGATGCCAAGTATGTTTTCGATAAAATGGGGTGTTGGCCGTGCATTAACTTTTCTATAAACATGTTCGTGCCAGGAATATGTTCGATTTAATTCCTGTATCCTTTGTCTATCGTCCTCCTCCATCACGGGGTTGTTAAATACTTGTTCAGGACTATATGATGACACGTTCTCTTCCGACTGACCCTTGAACGGGTAGTCCGTGGCAAACAGTTCATTCTCTGATGCCATTTCGGCCTTAGATCGTTTACGCCGATGTCACACGTGCACTGAACTGACAACGATAAACAACACACCAATTATCGACTTCATTGTTTACAGACTAAATAACCGCGTGGTCGACACGCTCAAAAGTAGAGAGAACCGACTATCGTCGGAAATAAACGATCACAAAGGGTTCGCGTTTGCGCCATATCTCATCCTACCGTTAGGATTTCCGCTCTCAATTAAGGATAATCACTACGGTCTCCTCAATAACGCAAGAACCCCTCCTATAACCAACTACTCTTTATTGTTAAACAACATAACAATTACATTTAACATATCATATATTGCATTCAACGATAGAATTATTCTCATAAAATGAAAATTTTATTTCATCCCTTATCGGTAGATTTTCATTCACAACCGTTTTCCTACATGATATAAATTTCCATTTATATAAAGACTGTCTCAAGAAATATTATCAATACTCAACATAGTTTTATTATATTTACATTATTCAAAGCAATATTCCATTATAACTATGTATATGCTTCATCTCGTTGTTATTATTAAAGTAATCCTTTTAAAATAATAACAACACTGATCATCCTGCACTTTAAACAATAAGCTTCAATTTACAGCCCTTTTCCTGTATAATTTAAATTTCCATCTATATACAGACTGTCCCAAGGAACATTGTCACTACTCATCGTCCTTTTATTATTTAACTAAGAGACAATTTTATTTACATCTTTCGTAAAAATGTTCTATTATAATCATTAATCACGTCTACGTTTTATCCCCTTATTGTTAAGGTAATCGTTTTAAATAATAATAACACTGATCATGCTTTACCTTCAACCACAAATTTCAATTTACAGCCCTTTTCCTGTATAATTTAAATTTCCATCTATATACAGACTGTCCCAAGGAACATTGTCACTACTCATCGTCCTTTTATTATTTAACTAAGAGACAATTTTATTTACATCATTCGTAAAATTTTTCTATTATAATCATTAATCAGGTCTACGTTTCATCCCCTTATAGTTAAGGTAATCGTTTTAAATAATAATAACACTGATCATGCTATACCTTCAACCACAAACTTCAATTTACAGGCCTTTTCATGTATAATTTAAATTTCCGTCTGTATACAGACTGTCCCAAGGAACATTATCACTACTCTTTTAACTACGAGACAGTTTTATTTATATAACCCATGAAAGTGTTCTCTTATAATCATTAATTATGTCTACATTTCATCCCTTTACTGTTAAGGTAATCCTTTTAAATAATAATAACACTGATCGTCTTGTACATTAAGCTATAAGCTTCAATTTACAGCCCTTTTCCTGTATAATTTAACTCTCCGTCTATGTACAGACTGTCCCAAGATGCAGTGCCAATACTCATCATATATTTACTATTTACCTACGAGACAATTATATGTAGATAATCCATGAAAATGTTTTATTATAATCATTAATCAAGTCGGCGTTTCATCCCCTTATTAATAACACTGATCATCCTATACCTTCAACTCAAATTTGAATTAGTAGTATTAGTCGGAATATGCGTAAAAATAATGAAAAAATAAAAAGCACAAATTTGCTAGATTTTGTGAAATTTAGGGTAGGGGGGTTTCAGCCCCTTTGCGCTCGCTCACCTTGCTACGTGACTGTAACTGACATGATAATTATATTTAAATTATTAAACAAAATTAGTAGGTACACAAATAGTCTACGTTTCATCCCTTAATCGTGAGTGGTATCATTTTATATTCCTTTAAAAATCAAAATATTCAGTGATAAACCTACAGGGTGTGTCAAGAATAAATATCAAATGGAAGTAGGAAAATAGAGGATCTCAAGGCACTAAGAATACATCTCGTCGACTAAACTAGGGTTTAGTTTAGCTTTTCTGTTTACCTGAGATTATTTACTGGGACGCCCTGTATATTTGAAAGGCTTTGTATTTTGTACGTATCAGGTATTTATTCATTATCATATCGGATACATTGGTAAAAGTAAGGGTAGCAATTCTTGAATTATCTATCAGACTTTAATAACTCATTAAAATCGCAGGTGTACAAATATCTACAAATGCAACTGCTCTTGTTCATTTAATAACAAGAATGAGCACTTAATTCCCTAAGAATGTTCCTGCTTCTCGAGTAATTAATATGCTTTATTCTCATTACAACCCCTTTATTGGACATATTTAGATTAATTATTCATTTCAAAGTGTTTTTTTTTTCATTTTTCATAAGGTAACAATTAAAAGCATAGGATTTGATACTTTTGAATAAATTTACTGAATAATACGATGGTTTATCGTTTTTGCGATAAAAATATTTTTAGAAGTTATCAACATAACCTTAAATTTTTCATTTAGTAAATCTAATGATTTACTACGTTACATTTGTTAATACTTACATATTAATAATTATATCGTAAATTGATTATACAAGCATTTGTTAATATAATGTAGAACTTATATTGCAAGTATTTTGCAGTTTGTTGTTTCAAACCGTTTACTAACATAGCAAAAGTTATAAATAAACAATGTATACAATCAGGCATACTCAAATATATAATTATCAAAAATACCAAAGTTTTCTATGTTACCTGGTAGTTATTATAATCGCATGCACTTAATTTAAATGCACTAACACTTCCTTACACTTTAATTTTGCAAAATTAACTTTCAACTACTAAAACTGAACGAGCAAGTACTACCCGAGTCATAATAGTGAGGTGAAAATGAAAAGTTTTAATAACCTCAAATAAAATATTCTTGGAAATAACAAATAAATAAAAAATATGTAATTATTGTATTGTTTGTAACTCTCTAAAAATATAATATTTATTTCTACCGAATGTCAAAGACTTATTAACAAAATCGGAGTGAATGAATTTGTTATATATCTGAGGAGGCCTGTAATTATGTTTATGACAAACTATATGGACAATTTACGCTGATATAAACTGCCCGCAATATATACAGTGTGTTGATAAAAAAATACCTAAGTATCCATGTGATTGTTTACACGTATTTAAATACAACTGTTTATAAAAAATATCAGTTTTTCAAATGTTACCTTATAATTTATCTGTTGTTTTTGATATTTATAAATATTCACGCACTTCACTTCACCAAACGCCATCTCTGACTACAACTACTACAGTCATAACAACTACTGTAATCATTACAAATAGTCGCAACAAATAATAATAAAAACATAAAAATCAGCAAAAATATTCGATATTATTAATAAATGGTTAAAAGGGACTTTAAACTAATAATTTTTGTATTTGACAAGTTAATTCTAAATTAATAAATAGTGGTTAAATTTAAGGTGCTTGGAGATAATAATTTGTAAATTATAACCTAGAATTTGTATAGAAGTAATTTAATGTCTAAATATGTTAATCTATCAATAATATTAAATAAATTTAAATATTACCTAGCAATTTATCTGCTTTTTTTCCATCTTTGAACACTAACACATTACACTTCACGCCATTTTCACACTACTGCTGAAATCAAAACAATTACACTAATCATTTGTATTAGTTAATAATAAATAAAAATAAAAATTAAATATTTAAAATTAACAAAAAAGAGATTTATTTTTAAAAATATTAAATACTTTAATTCACGTTGTATTTTACATAAATATGTACAATAGTATTATTCTTAAACAATAGAGATTAGATAAAATTGTTGTTTAAATAGAGGGTGTGTTTTTACAATAAAATTAATTAAAATCAACAATTTAATACACAATAGCTACAGCATATTTCGTAAAGCTTACCTGAGTTTTTTAACATATATTGAGCCATATTTTCATTGCGTCTATAAACTATATAAGCAATTGTTTATACATTTATTAATTAAATTATAATTAATTAACCACTAATTATTTTTAAGGTTCACAATGATAGATAATAATAATTATACCTATACTTTTTTCAATAGACCAGATGCAAATTAAGCGTAAATCCAGTAAGTAAGGACTTTGTATGAAATAGAAATAGATACATATTTAATTCAGCCTTTACAATAAAGTTTAATAATTTATTTATTGTTTTAATTATCGTTATAAAATGGCTCAGTCTTTTATATTTTCGTTTATCCAGTCTAAGTACTCAGTTACCCTTGTGTAAACGCCAGGATATCCGGGTTCCCCACATTTATTACCGAATGATACCACCCCCACTTGTATCCAACGCGAATTCCGTTGTAACATTAATGGACCCCCCGAATCCCCCTGAAATAAAATACATAGTAGAACAGCATTCATATGTACCAAGTGGTCCAAGGATTCCATACAATGAATTTTTTCCACCCTAATTAAAAGATTCGTAAATCGCAAATTTCTCAAAAACTATAAAATTTGTAATCGTTACTAAGTTTCCCTTTAAAGCTTAGGCTAACTTCTAAAAAAGGTATTTTTAAGCACTTTATTAATGCACTAAATATAACAAAAACAATTATTATGTTTTTCGCGATTTCGCTCTTATTAGAAGTTCATCAGCGTGCCATAGGCAGTCTCGATAAATTACTGACCAAGCTCTAATGTTCCGTAAAGAATAGTTAATATAATAATAACATAGAGGCAATTGTTGCCATCTAGTGGATTTTAGCTGCTACAGAAGCGTTGTTGATTCAACTGGACAAGTTTAAATACCTCAGTGAGGCCTTGTCCAGTTTAATATATTCTGTAGCAGCTAAAATCCACTAGATGGTAACAATTGCCTCTATGTTATTATTATATATAACAACATGATCCAAAAACATTGATATACCTACCCTATACATATAATGATAATCTGCCCCCCAAATATTTTTGCTTCTACCTCAAATGGTTTCTGAGATCTTATAAAAGTTTAGTTTAGAAAAGAAAGAAAACAAAATTTACTTACTTGACAAGCATCCGTGCCCCCTCGAGAGTACCCTGCGCATATAAAATTAGACGTAATTGGTTGGAAATATGCTTGATCGCAATCTTCGTTTCTCCAAATTGGAAGAATTGCTTGTCTTTGTACAGTACTTTCCTTTCCACCTGTAAAAGCGAATAAGAATTTACCGATTATATTTAGATACACGGCGTGAACACTATTAATAATCGTTCGGTTCAACAGTAATCATTCATTAATTGTCTCTTCTTTTATTGAGCATACCATAATAGGTAGTTCCCCATCCTACAACGGTAGTTCGTTGTCCAGCAAATGATTCTTTTCGTAATTGGGGTGGTGGTAAACACAATGGTATAACGTATCGCGATCTTCTCGCTTGCCTGTCCAATTCGAATATGGCTATGTCATTGTAGAAACCGATTCTACTGAACTGGGGATGTGTTTTTACTTGTTTTACTTTGAAAGTTACAGGTGCTGACGGCTCATCGGTTCTTTTCAAATCAATATCTCCCAACCTTATTGTAAATTGTCGAGCTGGAAAACTACATAGATTTGTTTGAAAGTATTTTTTCAGAAATCATATATCCCGTTTCAACCCAGATAAAAATTATAAAGAGTTTTTATGGGTTACGCTGATTCTGTGTTTGTATAGCGCCAATTTGTCTGTTTCATCCTCGATTAGATAGCAGTTCTTCTTGTAACAGACAATTTGACTCTGTTCAAACTCAAAATCTTCAACTTTAGTGTCAATAAACACAGAAGTCACGACTATTTACTCACGGTCTTTGTTGAGAGTCTCTGGTACAATGGGCTGCCGAAAGGACATGCTTCGCGCTTATTAGAGAACCACCACACCAAAATTCTGTTCTTTTATTACCATGAAGAAATATCGCCGCCATCCAAGGCCATCTTCCAGGGAGTGCTTCTTCACCACCGACCACCCTAAACTTTGCTGATTGTGGCTGACCACAATCTAAAATGAAGCTACTGTTCACTAGAGTCTACTTTATAATTTCAATAAGGATTTCTTGTTTATACAATTGAAAAAGTTGATATTTTTGTTATCAAAACGTTTTTGGTAAGTAAATACATTAATAGTTAGATGTGATCGGTAGCAATTTACTTGTGGCGAATTAGTTTGATTTTCGAAGTTTGTATTTGACTAAGTAAATTTAACTCGATTTACATTGGAACATTGTTTATTAGTGGTTTGTTTGTTACATCAAATATTCACTAGAATGCAGTAATAAAGTGACCACAAAGTTAATGGTTCGATATTGAAATTTCAATCGTCCGTAGCGGTTAATATTGGGCACTTATCTGTACTCCATACCAAACGTATAATTACGATATTATCCACTGACATCAACTATTAAAAGTTTTTAACACGTACACAGTATCAATTAATTCAAAACGAAAATACAGGGTGAGTATTTTCCAAGCTAAAATTATTTTAATTTCGATCAACTCGATATTACTTATTTTAAAACCATAAAAATATTAACTTATCATTTTGTTGAAGCGTTTGAAAATGGTATATTTTGGGCAAATGTTTTCACGAAGGTACTTCTTCAAGAAATTAATATCAGCGTCAATAAAGTGGTAATTAGCAAAGTATTACCTTTACCTTCTATTAATATACTGACCTTTTGGATCGACAATGTTTCCGTTTAAAGAAAGAAGAGGTTTTGTGCTGTTTTCTGTTAGAACTAAAGATGGTTTTAAAACAGTCGAAGATGATATTAAAGTTGAGACAGTAGTTGATGCGACGTTTTCAGAATTTACGGTTGTAGAATTTTGTGTTATAATTGGATTATTTGTTGTAGTACTTGTGGTAGTGGTAGTTGTAGTGGTTTGAATAATAGATTCAATTTTATCGATTGAACGGGGACAACAAACACCGGGAACAAACAGACTTTTAAAGCAGATAGATTCCCGTAAAATTCTTAAGTTTAGAAGTAATTGTGGACACACACTTAGGTCATCGCAGTACCTGAAAGTCAACAAATATTACAGTTGCACCAGAACCAGAGCTGGACGAAGCCCTCATCCAAAGAACTCTAAGCCCTATGCCCAAGAACCTTACTTAAAGTACTTTTACATTTTCAAATCCACAATTACTTCGAAAAGTTTTTGGGTTCAAAGCGCACCGTAAATTCATCAAAAAGGCTTCAAACACATCAATAGGTTCCAAGCATTAAAATCTTTTGCATGTTTTACTTATGTTTCAAATTGTTATTATGTTTTTATTACTTGATTTCGAATTTAAAGCACTTTTAAAGAGCTTAAGGTCCTTTGAAATACAAATTATAAACCACTAACGAAAGGCTTAAAGTACAGTAAAAGGACATTTTCCAGTCCAAAATAGTAAATCTTTGCCCGGCTTTTCGTAGTAATAAAAATAATAATGAAAAAAAAAATTGGATAACGTTTTAAAAGATCGTTCAAATAAAAAATTAAATTCGTCTAATTGTACCCACCTAACAATTTAATAATAACTTGAATAAAGCACATGGTACAAAATACAGTTAGCTAATACTACGTACGAAAGGTGATTATTAAAAAAAATTAAATTAGTTATTAAATTAACTGTACATCTAGCCTTTTTCATCTACTATACAATAAACATTCACCAACTGCGACATTTCTTTGGTTATTAGGGCGTACAATAAAGTAAAAAAGCGTCTCTAGGTCAATGGCATTGACCTTATCTTTAGTCTAATAATGTTACAGTGACTTAACACTGACTAACTATTCAATTCTTTAGAACAGGGCTACTGAATAATTTACTAGCTATAAATTCACTAGCAGATAATTGAAAATTTGAATTTCATACCCGGGATGACTATCTGGAGTTGTACATATCCTGGGATCCTTTTCTGGCGAAGGAGTACTAGGCGAATTATTAGTAATTTTAAGTCCATTTACATTTGGAAGTACAAATGGTGCAATGGTATCGGTAACATTGGTACCAAGAACATTTTTGCTTATTGTATATATAGCAGATGGGACTTCGTCACTTGGTGTTTCAATACCGGAAGTCATATTAACCAAAAACCTTCCAACTGTGTTTAAAGCACCCAAAGTTTCGGAAATTCGAATTAGGGTCTGTGGCTTAAAGTGACGTCCGCTCCCTGCATTATTTGGTTTTTTATTTTCTATAGAATCAGTTCCAATCGATGGTGTACCGTCCTCTTTTCTGTTCGAAGCAACAAAAGTAACGGTACTTTCCCCAGTTAAAAGGGAGTTGTGATTTTTATCTGGAGGATAAGTTACTTTTACAAAATTATTTGGTCTATTGCCAAAGTTCAAGGCGTTTCCTGGACTTTCTTTTGGAAACGGATAACTTATTAGATGTTGTGGTCTAGAAAAACGTTGAGGATTAAAATTAAGCACCTTTTCTTCTCTATTAACGCTTGTAGCTGATTCTATTTCATCTGGTATTATTTCTCCAGTGAGTTGACCTTCTTGGTCATTATCAGGTCTTTGAATTGATTGAAACTCATTCAGTTTTGATGTTTCAAAAGATGGTAACGTTTCCGAAATTCGGGGAAATCTTTGGGGCGTATTCAAAAAATTAATTGGCTTAAAACTACTAAGATGTTCTTTATCATCTGTTGGATTATCTTGACTATCATCAGGGAAAATCGAACGATGTTCTGGACTAAATGGGGCTTGAAGGGAATCTTTTTCCCCTCTTATCCATTTCGGTTCCTCATCTTGATCTGTTCTACGATTATACGAATTTTCAAATCCATTTGAGTTGGGCAACAGAAAGAAAATACTAGTCCATCCCCCTACACAACAATAAAACCACCCTATTAGATTATTTGTCTACATAATGTAATAAAAACATGTTTCGTAAATCGGCCTAAATGTTGCGTAAAAATGTCTTTGGTCAAGGTATGATTAAACAAACAAACGTTTGTTGAATGTCAAATTTACTATAGCATGGGTCAGCATACTTTCACTTGCTTTCGATGGACAATCCGTGTTTATGTAATGGGATTTCCCCTGATTCAACGTAGGTCGAGATGATATTAGAAATTAGCAGACTTTCGATAAAGACCGCTCAACCATTTCATCTTTTATGTACAATATTGTTACTCAACTAATATGCGTAATATTTTATCCGGTTATACTATACGAAATTTATTAAAAAAACACTTGAAATATTTCTCCAAAAAATTGCTTAAACTTGTATAGATTAATGTAATGGAGCAGATAAGACAAACTAACTAAATATTTCCATTAATGTCAATATTTGCCGTGCAGGAAATTCACTTCATTTTTAATTAAGTGCTCGAAAAATACTCTCAGAAGTTCCAGTGTTACATTTAGAATTCTAATACTTAGTAAAAGTACACAAAACACTTTCACGTACATTATTAGTTCTTATTACAAATAATGTATACTTAATTTTTGTTATTAATTATTTAAATGATTATAAAAAAAGTTTCCAATGAAAGCCAGATTCAGAAAAGAAATAAAATAAGGTAAAAATAAACACATAATAGCTAAGTAATGATTTTGTATGCAAAATATAAAAATAATATAAAATCAAATATTTATTAATTGATAATGAAAAATATCTAGTACGATATCAATGTGAATTTAAACAAAGTATTTCTTGAAAGAGCGCTTACTCTTTTTTAAAATGTTCATAAACCAAAAACAAACGTGATATTGTAGATGTTAATATTTACCTAAAAAATTTATCCAAAAGTGCATTGTGCAGCTTGACGTTTTAACACCGCACTAAACACTTACTAAAGGACTTGTAGAAGTAAAGTTGACCTGAATTTTCTCGTAACGTCTCCAAAGAAAGTGACTGTTATTCCTCTGCCCCTTCTTAAAATTTCTCCCACGTGTACAACATAACTTTTTACTTTCATTATGATAAAATTTCACTTATAGGTATCCGGCTAAGATCGAAACAAAACATTACCGAAAATCGGCGCTTAGTTATAAATATAAACAACTTTTGACATTCGCACGTAATCGTCAAGAATATAATTAAGAGTAATATTGAAGGTACAAATTTTTAAGGAAATCGACCTGCTAACCGTAATTTTAATTTTGTAATTACCGCTTTCATCTAACTACGTGATTTTATTAAATTAATTCAGTTATTAAGTATGCACATTTACTAGAATGTAGCAGTTCAGATATATGTACCAGTAATTGTAATAAATTATTTATTGTATTTTCATTGTTTGTAGGATAATCAAACATATACATTTTATTTAATCGATTATCTTTGCATGTGGTAAGTACGAACTTTCTATAGGTTTTTTAACCAAACATTTTCAGATTTCTTAATTACACTACAAATTGTGTCGATTTCCTTCTAGAAATAAAAGTTCCGTATATTTAAGAATTGCCGGGTTTTAGAATTCAACACCCTTAGTTTATATCATTAACCGTAGGGGGCGCTCCTGCTTAAACAACTTTTCATTTCTTTCAAATAGACGAAATTCAATAGGCAACCCACATTACGGATATTACAAACTATACCTAAGAATGGAGTAAAAAATTTTTACTTAGATGTTTGCCTTTATTAATGTACTTATTTATTATTGCGTAATTCATCTAAATAAATCTTTTTAATATAACTATTTATATAAATATTGTTTAAAAACCCTCATTACTAAATTGATCTTCACTCATTAATTACTTAATAAATTCGACAGTAATAAATAAGAGAAGTTTATATATTGTTAAGAGTATTTATAAAAACTAAATATGAAAAACAAATAAGGAGGAAATAAAACTATTAAAATCTTGCTTCTCATTGTAGCTTTTGCTTTTAATAAATGTTGTGTTTTTCTTTTTTATAGCAATTGGGTATTATTGAACTATTAAATATGATGGATAAAAAAATCGATTGTTCACTAAAACACGTTTTATTTGCGACTTAGTCAAATATAAATATTTAAAAAATTAGTATTAGAGCCATTAAATGTTCATGTAAAAAAGGAACGTGGTTTTATAAATTTTGACTATTTCGACTGATAATTAATACAAATGGAAACTAAAAACAATAATTAAAAGAGAATTAGCTATGTGGTCTCTCCATCTGCTTTTTTATTTTCTTCAGTAACGCTATCTATAACTGAGGAAGCTATAGCAGAAGGGCCACAAATTCCATTTTCTGTTATGCAAGAATTATTATTGCCTACTGTTGTACAAGATTGATTTTCATCAATGGTAGAATTTATAGTAGTATCTTCTTTTGTTATAACAGTTAAGTTTTCAGATGTCGAAAATTCTGCAAGATGGGAAGTATTACTTTCAGTTGTTAAACATCCATTTGAAATAATTTCTTGATCATCAGATTTGGTATTAGACCCATTTTCTATAGCATTTTCGTTGCTGTTATCCTTAATAACTTCTATCTCTTCCTTATTCTCATTAATAGTCAAATCACTGAGGCCATTTTCTATTGAGGTTGTACTTTCTTCAATTACTTTTGCTTCTGTGACATCAACAGAATTTTCTGTAGCTGGTAAAGAGTTATTTTCCTTTACTTCGTCCTCATTTCCTGAATTACTACCCAACGATTTGGCTTGTATTGAATAAAAATGTTCTTGAAGAACTTTAAGATTGTTTTTAAGATGCTCAAGTTCAATTTCTTTTTTAGTCTTTCTTGGAGAGGCAGCTGGCTCTTCAACACATTTTTGGGAAACAGGTTCTATTCCATTTGATTTAAGTAGTTTAATATAGGATGAACGATCTGTTTGTAATTGTCTGCATAATTTTTGTAACTGTTCTAATTTTCTTTCTAAACTGTCAATCTTGGTATCTTGAGACTGTTTTGTTGCTGTGAGTTCTATAACGCATTGTGCGTTCTTTTGCCAGCGTTGTTTAAACATTTTACATTCTTTTTCTAAAGTTGCAATTTGTTTAGTCATCTTAAACATCTCGGATTTACAATTATCAAATACTTCATTACTTCTAGATATTGTTGACTCAAATTCTTTATAATTTCCTGAGTAAACTTGAAGATTTTCCTCAAGAGTTTTTATATTATCTTGTAACTTCACGCAATTTTCTTCACTTTTCTTCAAATTGCTTTGCAGTATTTCTCTTTCTTTATTCCACATTTCTCGTTCAGCCTTTAACTCCAATTCGGCTTTTGCTACTGTTGCTTCTGACAATTCTCTCTCTAGTTCAAGTTGTTTTTCTACACGAGCAAGTTGTTCCTTGCGTTTATTAAACTGCTCACAAAGAGCTTGTATTTTGTTTGCCATGTCTTTGTTATCATCACGAAGCTTTATATTTTTTTCACTGTTTTGCTGTACCATATTTGAAACTTCTGAGAGTGTGTTTTGGAATTTAAGTGCCACCTCTTTGCGTCTTTCTTCTTCCTCACGAATTTTAGCCAAATTTTCTTCCTATAAAAATAAAATACAGTGTCAACAGTCTGTCTTGTGGTAATTTAATTGCCAATTCGATATGAAAAGAATATATAATATATCTGATTTAATATTTTACACATTTACCTTTATTAATTTATTTTGTTTTTGAAGCTCTCTACATAGACTTTCCATACGTGCTTTGGCTAGGACAAGTTTGCCCTGCTCTGACTGAAGTTGATCACGTTCTCTTTGTAAAACAGCCATTCTTTTGTCACTTAATGCTGCATTGTTTTGAAGAGCTCTGAATTCGTCATACAAATCGCTGTATTTCTTTACCAAGACACGAACTTTCTCACCATCTTCTAAATTACCAATTTCTTTCACGATATTCTCAATAGCCCTGTGGTCTCTTCTTCTCTGCTTATCTTCTCTTTTTTTCTTAATATTAGGTGTACTATTTGGTGGAGTAATGTCTTTTTTTACTTCTTCCATGATGATTTATTCTAAATACGAGAAAGGAGACCAATTTAAAAAACCTAATATAAATTACAGGATAAACAAAATATAACCTCATTTACAATAAAAATACTTGTTTATCCAACAATATATTGTGGTATAGAGGTAATAAACTTTTTGAAAAAAAAGAGACAATTGTTCCTTGAAAATAAATATTCATAAATAATTATTTGTTAAAAATATTTCACATTATATAAGGTTTAAATTGAGAACACCTTGAACAAATATAGGATTATTCAAAAAAAAGTCTATTTATTCTTCAGAAATATTTAACACACTAAACTTAATAAATACTTACATGAATTCAATGAAAATAGCAATTAAAATATTAATTTTTCTAGAAATAAACAACACTTGACATTTTACTTCAAATAGAATATTGTGAATTGTTATGCCATCTGTAGTACTATTGAGGTATAACGAATCTTTATGAGAATCATCGAAGCCCATATAAGGCAAACATTTTTTTTTTATTTACGATATTTCATTTATCAGAGAATTCTATTTCTTTTATAATTAACGTACGTTACCTTTCTGTGTTGTTGGTTTTTACGAATTATACATAAATCCTCAATATTACGTTCGAATATCAACGTGACTGGGGCAGATAAAAATAGTTAATTAAAATTATAAGTCGCAGTATTGTAATCAGACTAGTCAGTTTAAACTATTACACTTAGCAAAACTATAATTATAATAACTGATACTAGAAAAGAATAACACTATTTGTAAAAGCCTAGCTAATGGGGAAAAGTAGAAAAATGTTGAGGTCCTTATTCACATTAGCTTCGTTACAAATCTGAAACGGTACTAGATATAAATAGAAATATTTTGGAAGCCAAGTGACTCTGTCTGTATCTATCTTTAGAGCAGAAAAGGATATGAAATAATTTACTTGCAATAACCACGATATGCAATTTGTTTATTCACTTATTATTATTACAAGAATATTTTCAATATGCTGACGGTATTTCTTTGCAAGAGTTTATAACTAAAATAATGTGTTAATAATACATATAATCGACTGAAAAAATATTTCCAAAAGGTTGCGCTATTTATTACTTTTACAAAATCCCAGAATAAATAGGTACAGTGATTAAATGCGTTGAAAAATAAATTTAAAGTGTTTGGGTTTACTCAAATTGATTGTAATATCGTAAAACATATGTACCAATTACTTTTAGTCAGTTAATACAAAGTATTATATAAGCGTTACGAAACATCGATATGAACAGGTTGATAAAAGCCGGAAGATTTTTAAAATAATGAACGCATCGATCTGGCTTACATCCAGATTTGTTAAAAGCTCGCCAAAGAAATTCCAAAGTACCTAATTGATGAAAACAAAACCTTATATCTTATTTAAAAATGTTTTGAAATTGCATTGTAAAATGTTTAACACGGGTTCAAATTAATTGTAAATTAATGATTCAATATGTTTGTATATTTAATGCATAACTTGTTTTGTGTAATTCAATAGGAGTACATTGTATGTTAGTGCTGTACATAGGTATGTGCAAAAATAATAATAATAATCTGCGGTATAATGATTAATTATTTTAAACGTGGTTCTGATTAACATTGTAATCATAAAATAGCTCGCAAATGGGCGTTACTTTGGTCTTACGATTAGTTTAGCAAATGCAATCTTTTGTTACTTTATAACGTGACCAAAGTAGATTTATTCGTGGCATAGTTATTAACCATCGAATGCATTTATCACAAAATTATTTCACTGCAGTGCTTTTTAGGGAAACAAAGAATAAAACACAAAAAAAGTGTTTTGTCGCTACACTTTAACAGTAGGTAGTCGTTTTGCGTGGTTAAAAGAAATAGCCATTTGTTTGTCGTGAAGAAGTTTGATTACGAATAGAGATATGTACACAATTCCATAAATATACAAACAATATTTAAATATTTAATTACGAAACAATTTATGATAAAACGAAAACTGTGGCTGATTACCTACTAAATCGCCTCACGCTTTTTTAAGGTTCCAGTTAAGTCTTAGAAAGAAAAGCAGAATTAAAACCTTTAACGAAAAGGAGTTTAATCAAGAACCTGTGTTTAATGAAGAATCTGTTAAAAAACCGATTTAATACAAACATGTCATATATACAGAGTTATTCAAACTGAGTGGTACATTAGAAGTTTTAGGAAAACTAAGCATGTTACAGATTTGAAAATTTGGGAGTAAGGGTTATCAAGGACGATTTTTTTATCTAAAATAATTTTAACCACTTGCAACATCCGGAATATGAAGACACTGAATCTGAGATAAATTAATTTATAGAAAAAAGTCGCTACCGCAATCTAAACTATAAAAAATATATAACATCCTTAAAAATGACCGAGAGTGTTGAAATTTTCACTAGTTATATCTAGCAAAGTCTTAAGGCTAATATCATACTAAAATTAAGTTTCATTATTTATGTAAGGTGTTAAAAAAAAACAAAGTTTAAAAACTTAAAACACAAATAACTTCATTGTTTCAAATGTCACCTACTATGTTTTATATTGTCATTCGATTCCTTTTTTATCCTCTTTAAAATAATGGAAAACATACAAATGTATTGAGAAAGGATAGAATAGGAATCGAATGACAAACCGGAAGTGGCAGATAGTTGAAATTATTTTAGATAGAAAGGTCATCCTTGATAACCTTCAGGATTAACAAACAAATCAAGGATAAAAAGTAGCTTTTTATAACTTTTCTCTATAAAGTAATATTTCCCACTATAATAATTATTATTAATGGATAGGTTTATTCAACTTTTTGGATGTTATGTTTATTAAGAGATTATTTGGGAACAGGGAGTCCAATATCGACAACCCTCATATTCTCATGTAAGTAGTGTTAGTAACACATTATCAGAAAACCGCGAACGATATTCCTTTGTGAAGTGTAATATATTTTGTAATTTTATTTTTATGCAATTCATAATATAAACTGGTATCTTTCAATTTTATCGTTATCGAAATTTGTCGATAATGTCCAATGAAAATCTACTACATCTTTAAATAAAATGTTTATTAACTTTACATATAAACTAGATAAAAGAAGAACGAGGAAGATAATATTCGATGTTATTAGAATTTTAAGGAAATTATTATATTACAACAACCATATACCTTTTTAAACTAGTATATATGCTTATAGAAATAATTATGAAATCTTTCAGTTTTGAAGAAAGGAAATAGTGTTTTTTTTAACAGATTTCAAATACGACCATTGTTAAATTTCATTCACGTAAACAGATATAGTTAATGGATTCTAACGAAGGACACTCTGTATAAGAATGCATTAAATTCGTACCGGACATTGAAAGAAAAATTAGAAGTTATTTATGGCAGTTTTAAATGTTATTTTTATCAAGATACGATTTTGTGATCTAAAAATAGTTGAGGACAAATCGTAATAGGGTCACATTTAAAAATAAATAATTAAATTATAACATTATAGTGCAAAAGAATATTTACATATAGTAAAAAAAAAATATTTTTCGGGACAATTAGTCCTTTTGTTATTACAGGACATTGTAAACAATGTTTACGATAAGGGTTTAAAAATACATGGTTGGAAAATCGAATCAGTAAACAAAAATTAAAAACATTTCCTGGAAGCTTTCGCTTGGTAGGAGTTTAGAATCAGAAAGTTTCAACAGAATGGCCCTAATCATAGTACAACTTTTGGGAGACAAGTACCTAATTATATTTAGTACCTAAAGTTAATAATGAAGTTCTATGTCCTAATGTGCGTGGCTAGAAATAATTAAGTAATTCATAACACCTAATTAAAATAAGTTACACGTGAACCTCAATACGTTATGTTAAATGTGAAGAATAATATAAAGAGACAATAGCAAGTCTAAAAGTGAATCTTTATAGCCCGTTAATAGAATATCAATGGCTACTTGATCGAAATGATTTTCTTCTGTTGAATGAGATAATTGAGTAGGTATACTAATACTAAACTAAAAAACACTTGCGCATATCGTAGTCGTTTGAAGCGACATGGGTAACAGAATCATCAGATCCAAATGAAGTGTCCAACTTGTCGGCCGATGGACATTCGGGGGACAGTTTTAACGTAAACAACGAGAAAATGTGTGATAACAGTGTATACACAAGAATAATAAATAATTAATAATCGATGATAATGTTGAAGAACAATAAGAAACTCTCAATAAGTAGAGAGAGAGATCAGTGAAGTTCGTAATGGACCAGAGTGACGAGTTTGAAACCGACCCTTTTCAACCCTCTACTAATATGACATCGTTTCGGCAATTGGTCATTTTTTTTTCGTTCGTAATTGGGGCTGCCGGGAATATCGCAGCCCTTTGGATACTTCACAAATCGGCAAAAACAAGAAACAGCAAACATGTTCTGATGTTGCGATGCTTAGCAACGAATGATTTGGTAGCACAAATTGGAATGCTAACACTTATACATTTGGACAAATATCGTGTATTACCACTATATTGGGCTTGCGTGCTTTACGTATGTTTGCGAGCTTTTGGATTAAGTTCTGGATGTGTTGCATTCGTAATGGCCATTGAACGGTGGTTAGCCCTTACAAGACCATTTCTATATCAAAAGGTGAGAACATTCATAAAAGAAAAAAATATTCACTAAAGTTCCATACCTTCTATTGAATTTGTTCCCTAATTAATTTTTTGTAAACTTAAATCATTACCCACTGGAAGAAAATTAAATGAAAATCGAAATTTTTTTTTCAAATTTTACACCCTCCCTTCCTGTTATTTAAAACTTTTTTTAACCATTATATTAATTGCTTATTGTTATTATTGTAATAGTCGAAAACACGACATGGTTTTCTATCATTATTCTTTCCTTTTATTTGTTTATTAATATTTTTTATATATATGCAATACTACAAGACTACCACTACTGCTACTACACTTTCCCCTTTTGTTGTTTAAACCTTTAAATTAATTGCTTATTATTATTTTAATACTCCAAACAACGATATGGTATTTATTATGTTATCGTTGTTTCATTTAATTTGTTTGTTGTTTATTTATTTGTAAATTCATTATATTAGAAGCGATGTGTTTATTGACTTACGAAGACAGACGCGTATGTTAGACTTGATAACGACATTAGTCTATCTTCAATGAGTCCTTGTTTTGTTAATAATATTTTAAAAATGTATATAGATATTAAAAAGTAATTTTCGAAACTATTGCCCATCGCATCATTACAAATTTACTAGAATGTACATATGTTCAGTAATTAGATAGTTAGTTGTCATTCCTTTTAGAAAACCGCTTAGCGTTATATGACTTAATAAATAAACAAATAAATCATATAGAATACCTACTACTTGGCAAAAATAAAAGTCAAATAATTCAACTCTTACTACTAATCAACATCCGATGTGGTTTTTTACGTCTTTTTACAGGAAATTACCGTAGTAATAAATATTAAACTTATAAAACCTTATCAAGAAATATAGATACATGCAAAATATGATGAGATGATAGAATTATTTTGTTTTGGTCGTTATAAATAAAATAAAAATGTGTGATTTGCCAAAACTGTGTAAGAAAGATTTATAATTCCTACCTGAAGGTGTGACTCATATTTTTTAATACCGTTCACAAATGAAAACAAAAGTTAATTTTAAACTTTAAAATTAACACAAATTAAAACACATATTTAAGTTTCAAAACGATTTTTTTATTTTCCTTACGATGTAATCTCTTCACCTGAAGAAGCTACAGTGTGGCGAAATGATCGTGATGAAAATTAAAAAATTTTTAGAAACTAATTTGTGTTAGTTTATTAAAATGATGTTTCAACAACTAGATGCCTCAACAATAATGTATTTAAACTTTTTTATACATAGTTTATTTATTTTTCTTTTATTTAAATCTTTACGAGTATTAAATTAAAATATTCAAGTCTCATTACAGTCACTATACACATTTTAATACCTTAATATTATGTACGGTACTTATCAAACAATTTTCGTTATATAGTTATTACTGTTTACCTACTGTTAGTTTTACCACATTATGTATAGGGCCAAGAGTGTTATTGTTTTCTGGCAAGGTTAACGTCTATTATAAACCCGGAAAGTATTGTTTACGTTTACTAAAAACAAGTGTCATTTACATATATTTGTTAAAAATCATTGATTTAAATCAAAAATCGAAAATGCTGGAAACTTTGGTGGAGTTATAAATAGCTCAAACCCCAACGCCAAAGCACGACACAACTTTTCGGTAACAAAGTTACCTTTTTTAGGGACTGAAGAGAACTAAAAACTAAGGGCAATATAAATATTATATATACTAACTAATTTATAAAATTAGTTTATTAATTAAATGATTTTCTTGTACGTAGGTTACTTAGCTTTCCTTTAAATAAAGATAGGTATCACAAAGAACTCTGTACTATTAAAAATATTGCTAAAAACAATGGTTATAACCGTAACATTATTGATAAATTAGTTAATAAGATTAAATTTAAGAACCTAATGTCTAGATCCTCAAGTTTTCGAAAAGACCTTAGCAAAACCAAGTTTATTACTTGGTTAACAAATAATATACAGTTCTAATTCTAATACTCTTCAAGCACTTCTTGGTAACCCTAAGAACGAAATTCCTTTTCTAGAAAAATCGAGGATATATGAAATTGATTGTAAAGATTGCAATAAGAAATATGTTGGTCAGACTAGACGCTCTCTTCTGGTCAGGTTTAAAGAGCATTTAGCTCACGCTAAATTTGGTAGAACTGAAAAATCTACTGTTGCTCAACATACTCTTACTGAAAATCATAGAATCAATATTGACAATCTTAAATTAGTTAAGGAAATTAAACATAGTTCCTTACTAAATAGTTTTGAAAGCATGTTTATTTATAAAAATAGATTAAGTTCTCTTAATAGCGACAAGGGTCCTATTCCTGGTTCTCCGCTTTTTAATTTAATTCAATTCTTTTGTAATTGTTTTTGTTTGTTCACTGGACCATACAATTAGTTAGTATGTATAATATTTATATTGCCCTTAGTTTTTAGTTCTCTTTAGTCCCTGAAGAAGGTAACTTTGTTACCGAAAAGTGCTTTGGACTTTTGTGTCGTGTTTTGGCGTTGATGTTTGAGCTATCCAGTTTGTTCTATTGATTAAATGTTTCGATTTTGAAAAGCTATATTTAAAACAGATAATTTTTCTATCTAATTAACATAATAATAATCTTAGACGAGTTTCAATGTTAAATCAGGTTACAATATATTTGTTTCATCGTCCAAGTTCCTTTGATATATTTGTAATTTGTTATTCAACAAAATAAACAAATAATGCATCTATGCTTAAATTTCTAATTTGTGTCAGGTGTTATCGGCTAAAAGATGTATTCACTAAACAATTTAAATGATTTTATTAACATTAAATATATACAAAGGTTTGTTGAACTAGTGTCTGACTCAATACATTATTAAATTGAAATTAAAACAATAGGTTTACAGTTCCTTACTTGTAGCAAAACTCTCGCAACAATTGTATTACCTACATATAATTTTTTTTATTTGTTGTGTTGTAAATCTACATACAATCTACATTGAACTTCATAAATCATATTACCAGAATGCATTTACTACCACCCTGTATATTTGCGTAACATTTTTATGATCTACTTATTCCTAAATAGGAGTTTATAATATACATACGCTAGCGTAGCAAATTTAGGAAATTTACCTTAAAATGGATTTATTTATGTCACGTGAAGCTAATAACATTATTATACTTAGTGGCTACATTAACTTTAACATTTTTTTTTTCATGCTAACAAACGTGTGTCGTAAAAGTTCAAAACGAAAAATATACAAAACAACACTCATTCCTAATGAAAACTTTATTTTCACCAAATGTTCTTTTCATCTTTGATGACATAACTATTAAATCAGGAAAATAGGCATCACCTATTTATAAATTCGTATCTATCTATTAATGAATGAAGATTTTTTTACTTACACAATATTGTCTAACTTAGATCTGAGCCCTTTTTAGGTTGTTAGATCACATCTGTGAATAATAAATTCTAATAATTTACGGTTTATATTGAAATAAATTTATTATAATTTTAAATATAGAAGCTGTGTTTTTCACAAATCAAATGCAAAGTTATACATAGGATGAGACACCAGATGTATGTATTTCTTTAACTTGTATTTATTTTTTTCTTTAGAATTGCAATAAAGGAATTCCCAAGATTTTATATTAAGTCATTTAAAATGCATGTTGAACATTTTTTGAATTTTAATTTTTTCATTTTACATTATAAGTATTACAAAAACAAATTAATTCTATACAGGTTTGAGAATAAACCAACTAAAGAATACTAAAGAGTATAGGTATCTAAAAAATCGGTTCACAATTTCAGTTTCATTTTTCTTTTGTTTCTCTTGGTATTAAAATTATACCGTTCTATAGAAGAAGAATTAATTAATAAATACTTTAGACAACAAGTTTACCATAATTAAGTTTCTTACTAGTGCAAAAATTAATGGTGACGACCAAAATGTCCTAGATACATAAAGATTGTATTCTTGAATAATTTGTAGATAAGTCTGTAGATCATTGTATAACATAATCTTCTTCATACATAATCAAATATTTACAGCTTCTTAGGTTCATCGACCATCATATCAACACCTTAGATTAACCAATTAGTTACTGTGCCTAATTTGAGAAAAAGAATGAGAAAAAATAGACCATTCTAAAGACAACAGTAACAGTTAAAACGTAAAATGATTACTTTTATAATAAATAAATTGCCCTAAAACATTGAAATTTCGAGATGTCTTAATTTTTAATCCAAAAAGAAGAACAAATTAGCAACATTTGGATTTTGGAGCCAGATATTTCGGATGTTTGTCAAGTTGTGATCCTCTCCAAAAGACAAAAATTGCATTTTTTGAGTTTTGGGGTTAGGATATTTTAAAATCTTGACGTCATGTTTTCCTCCTTTTCAATTCCTGATTTTGTTGACACTTTTATTTCTGTTGATCTTTAGTACGACGCTTTTAATTGTTTAAATTGTTTTATTAAAAATGTTTTTCGAGAATTCTCTTAAAAAACAAACGGTTTGTATTATTTTAATTTAACGATGTTTATTTATTTGACCCAGGGCCTCCGCCAAAATTGTGAGAAATTTGTTTTCTTGGTAGTTCTACATATACGTAAATTTTACACATGGTACGTAAATCAAAGGATAAATTTATATATACATGCATAGATGCTTTGAAATGAATATAGATAATTAGTGCATCACGTAATACATACCGGGATATCCATACAAGATATGTAGGTACCTAATTAGTTTGGCTATTTAAATTTCATGTAAACATCCATATTAAAAGCAGGGTGAATGCGTTAGTCAGTTCTCTGAACACGGTTCACTTTGGGTTAGCTAATTATCTGCCGAACTAAATTGCTTATTATGGATGGTTGTGACTAGACAGAACTTCAATCGAACTTGAACAATATCGAGTAATGAAGGAAAATGACCAAACCGTAAAGACTTTATTATGTGAACTAATTATTCTCAATTTGGTGTAACATCTATTAGATATAGGGGTTAAAGAACCCTTAGCATTAAAGAATATGAAATATGTTTTACAGTTCAAAATATACTGATATATGGTATATATATGTGTAGCTACATAGAATATTTGAGAATGTACTTAGTATCTAAGCCGAAACCTTTCATTTTAATTAAGTACATTTTGTTTCAAGCAAATTGCGTCAATTTGAACCTGATGTTAATTACCAAAGAAGGAGTGGTTGTTACTGTAGTTATTTCACAACATGTTTCACCTTATTAAAAAAGATAATCAAACTAATTAACAATAACGTATTGTAACGAATTTTCTAGTATGTCTATTTGTTTAAATAAGTATGTATTTAAAATAAATAGTTTATATAATACAGAAACACACTACACATATTTATTTATGGACCACTATTTAAATTCAATATTTTATTTTATACAGAGGATACTCAAAAACACCATTTTCAAAATAGAATAGTAGAGTAATTAATTATTAATTACGATACAAAAGAATAATGAAAAACTCCGTCTTGACTGTAAAACCCATGTTCGTAATGATTGATATTGATTTGCTTCAATTCTTTGTTTATTGTTCTGTATCGGAAAAAAGTACATTTGTTTGTTAGAGAGATTTTAATAATAATCTAGATTTAGTATCATAACATTGTTACCGATTTTAAAGTGGAACGCATAAATTAAGTAAATTATTCAGTTTTATGAGGAAAACTAAAGCCTTGTTTGGAATAATTGCGCTGCCAAATTCTGTTCATAATGTAACTCCGATGATGTAATAATGCGAAAAGTGTAAAATCCTTTATTAATATTCAAAAGAACGTCTAATCCAGTTATCCGAGCGCAATCATAATTGTAGTAACATATTATATAACTTTCAGATTGTCACGTACAGGATGGTTAAAAGGACTATATTTGGTTTATGGCTGTCTGCATTTGTTTTGACATATCTACCTTTGCTAGGATTCGGTCTTTATTACGAAAATGGCAAATGTTGTAGATACAGAGATGCCAGAGAAATAAAAGACATTGTTTATGCGTACGTTTTCTGTTTTTTCGGTAAGTACTTCTGATAAATAAAAACAATGTTGTTCATAGCATAAAAGTGTTACATACTTAGTAAAAATTTAAACCATTCATTGGATTACATAAGAAAATTTATCGGAAGCTTGTTTGTTCCTATAAGCATGTGTGTATTTAAGTCCTTGAATGAAAGGTCAACTTTATTTATGCAATACGTGACAGTAAGCATAAATATCATGATTATTGGGGTGAGTATTATACACACATACTCCCACATATTCAACTTTTCGGTACGATTTAACAAAAAAATACTCAAAACAAACCAATAAAATATTCAACGGAAATTAATTAATTTCATAAATCTTATCAAGCAATCAAATGTACAAAAAGTAAAACTGGTCAATTGCCAGTATTGCTCTGGAAAACACCTAAAAGCAGCCAGTAAAAATTGTTAATAAATATCAGAAATTAATAGTATAGAAAAACACATAACCGAGTTACAAAATTATGTTTATTTATACCACTACGTACATTCAAATAGGAAACATTCCTTTTCCATATATTCCACTCAAAATATTTTCATCCAATTTCCATGAAATAAGCCTTCTATCACAGTGCCTTTCATAGACTTTTAGCGGTACCAATGACTGAAGAAAACTACTTAAAACTACTAAACAGGATATATATATATATATAATTGCTAAAAATAACGGTTATCAATCATCTCTAATTACTAATTTACTTAATGAAAAAATTAACAAAAAACACCATTTATTAATTTACCCATTTATTACAAACAAAAATCCGAATCATTATAATTCACTTACGTTCTTAAACAACATTTTTATAAGAATAAGTTAATGTTAATGCCTATCAAACTTCACAAACTCATGTAAAACTAACAACACATTAGGGAAATACATAAAAAACGATAATGATCTTTCAAAAAAAGATACTAAGTCTGGATTTTATAAATTCAATTGTGTGAGTTGTAATAAATTTACATAGGTCAAACTAGCAGGACTTTCAAGGGCAGGATTAAAGAACGTATTAAAAGTTTTTAAAACAAAGAGATCAATAGATTAATCATAACGACCAAGTCTTCTCCGTTAATTAACACATAGTCTAGCTTAGTTTTACCCCACCGCTAATGGTAGTATTTAAGTGATTTTATCAATAAGATTAGGTATATTTCCTCCATCTGAGGAAGCTACAGTGTGGTGAAATGTACATAGCATCATCCATTGCATATCAGAGATTGCCTTTATCAACATGTTTATACGATTAGTAATTTTAGGTTTTTATTTTAAAGAAAAGTTTGGAAATGATTTCGAAGTCACTTAGGATATAATTGTTTTTTATCAATTGTATAATAGATAATTTTTAGTATGATTAACGTTTTGCCTAATTTGCAGTTTCTTAAGACTTATTAAGACCATATCTTTTAAAAAAACATGATTTCTGATGACTCGAATCAAAATCGATAATTTTTTTAATTAAATTAATCATGTACATCACTAAAAGAAGACAGTCATAAGTTAATTTAAAAACAAGGAGTGTTATTATTAATTTGATTAACATCCTTTAAATGGTGAAGAAAAAAATGCATTTTTATAAACAATTACAAGTGGCTTCCGCTGAGTAATAATAGATAGTTGTTATTATTGTCGAACGTGACTTAAATATATTCGAATAATTTATTAATATTGTTTTAGGAACAATGTTATGCTTGTGCATAGCACTCTGCAATATATCTATTATCATCGAACTTTGCCGAATTGGCAATCACACCCGTTCTTTATTGCGAAGATGTAGCAGATCTGGTATTAACAATAGGTATTCAACTCCAGAAGAAATTGCTTTTGCTAAATTAATGGGATTTATTTGCATAATTTTTATTATATGCTGGATGCCTCAAATGGTAAGTCATTAATTAATAGAACATTTATCTACAGGAACAAAGTGTCATCTACACGATTTATTGTATCGCCACACAGAAGATAAAAAAATTAAAAAAGTCGTTATTATCTTAATATTATACTTTTTAATTTCTGCTGAAGCCACAGGGTAACGATTAATCGTCTAATTCGAAAATGAAGCTTAAAGCTGTTTTTCCAAATACAGGGTTATGCAAACTGAGTGGTACATTAGATGTTTTAGGAAAACCAAGCATGTTAGAGATCTGGAAATTTGAGTTAGGGTTATCTATCACACTCGGAAGTTTATGGCAACATTGTTATTTTAAATGGAATGGTATATTTTTTATCACAAATTCCTATGAAACAAAATTTTTTAAATATAAATATAAATATGGAATCAACAGTAACAACTACCCCGAGGGCTAATACCCCTGCCGGCATTGAATTACACTGTTGATTCCGATGGACTCCTAGACGAAAATATAACATATTCAAAAAAGAAGGAATTAAAATAATTTGAAAAGATGAAGTTATTCGTTCTTAGGCTTTCATGGCCGGCGTCTATCGATGTGGTGTTGTATTCCGAGCTTTTTGGCCGTGGTCCGTGGAATTTGATTCTTCCAGACGTTTCGCCGAACTTTGCTGACGGCATCTTCAGTGGTGACTGTGAGTGTTAGTTAGTTACGACTCAGCACAGTCACCACTGAAGATGCCGTCAGCGAAGTTCGGCGAAACGTCTAGAAAAATCAAATTCCACGGACCACGGCCAAAAAGCCCGGAATACAACACCACATCGAAGTTATTCGTGTTTGAAGTTTTTAAATATTGGTTGTGGGATGTGGCTTTCGGTTCGTTGAGCTTCCTTGGTAGGACACGTTCAAAATGTGAGATCTTTGATCTTAATATTTAGACGAATAAGGATTTTAATTCCTTCTTTTTTGAAAATTTTTTAAGGTGATGACCAACTTATATACCTACGATGAATCGTAACTGAGATAATTGATATATAAAAAAAATATTGCTACTGCAAACCAAACTATAAAAAAAAAAACAACGAAGTTTAAAAACTTCAAACACGAATAACTTCATTTTTTCAAATTGTACCTACCGTATTTGATTTTGTCATTCGATTCCTTTTTTATCCCCTTTCGATACATTCGGATGTTTTTGAATTAAAAAAAATTCGAGAAAACATTTTAAAAGTTTTATTCAACTGTCGAAACAATTATGAGAGATTAAATAATAATTTCTTTTTGTGATAGTTACAATTTTAAATACATAAGAGAACAAAATTTGAAAAAACTCTATAGTATCCCGGCTTCCCATGGTGATCAAACCACAAAAAATTGCTGGAGAAATCTAATAAAAAAATGAAAGTGCAGACAGCCTATGAACGCCATCTGTAGAAATGTCGCTACTACTATTGAAGCAAGAACATATTTTTGAACAAATAAAATTCTGTTATATTGGCTTTACACTGTATATAATTTGTTTTTGTTAAAAATATAGAACTAATATTCTTATACTTACAAAAAGATCAATATCTCTAAAGTATATGTTTCTAGCGGGGTGACGAATAAGGTTGGGGTGACGTACCCTACTGATTCATATAATACGCGGTCGCGGATTGAGGGCTATATTTACCCTAATGGAACGTCATACGCATTGACGCAATTATTTCAAATCGTTATTACATGCGTCAAAAGCATCTTAAGACAAAATCCATGGCTAAATCACTAAATGATTTTAGTACGATAAGGGATCATGACGACATGTGAAAATATTGCCAACCCCATTTTAGTTTTGTTTCTTTCCCTGTTCTTGCTTTGGAGGTCTCATAAGGGCGAACTTTCTTTTATAAATTAGTAGAAATGTAACAGTTAGCATCGTTTGACTGACCTTCGAAATGAGAAATGAACGTAACAGTTTTATACATAGAGCATTCTCAACAAAACACCCTTAGCAGTGTAGCACGCGATATTTTTGCGCATGAATCAAATTAAAGGGGTGTAAGTTTTCATTGTTTCGCGTGATTAACCTGTTTTACCGATAAATTTAAGACTTCTGCAGAGGCAAATCGGGTTTAATAACATCTTTTGCCTCAAAATTTATTAACACCCCTACGTTAAAACTCGACACAGATATAATATTCAACATTTAAACGGAAATAAAAATTTTACCTTACATTAAAGTTAGTTTTCCAGGCATAATTTAATAATATTGTAACGTTCGGGGGTTCAACAATCAAAACTCGAAGACTTTTAAACAGGAACAACAATTTATTTATGCTAATATTAATTAAATTTTAAAACACTAACGAATAACTTTTACTAAACTTAACTTTACTACCAATTACACTATTTATTAATGTACAGTTACTGTCTGTGTAAAACTTCTCACTTTTCTATTTATTTACTACGCGTCTCGATTTATTTCTGACATTATTTCCACGACCGTCAATTTTTATCTGAACTTCTTCACGACCTTCAATTTATATCTTCCTCTTCACGACTGTCAATTTATATCTGAACTCTTCACGACCGTCAGTTTATATCTGAACTCTTCACGCCCTTCAGTTTATATCTGAACTCTGCACGAATGTCAATTTATATCTGAACTCTTCACGACCGTCAATTTATATCTCCACTCTTCACGACCGTCAATTTATATCTGAACTCTTCACGACCGTCAATTTATATCTCCCCTCGGCGATCGTCTTTCCTCTTATATAATGTTCCGTTAAATTTCCGGAAGATTCCCGAGAAACACGGAAAAGTCGGGACCATTTTATTTTTCGTCGAAATGTTGAACAAATCTCCGCGAAACACAAATACGCTAACATGTCCTCAATTGTTACGCACACACTTGGCCGCGACCGGCTCGCTCACGTACATGGGTACTAGAACGCACACAAGCAAACGCGCACTCGTTACAATATTTACATAGCAATTTCTTTTTCTATTTACTTTCAGTTAAATATAAGTTTGATATGGTCTATAACACGTTTTCGAAATTTTTAAACAAATGGTTTTCGATATTAATAATGCCATCTATCGACGAACTATTTAACCCATCAATATGGTTTATTTTAAATTGAAACTTTCGATGGTGATTTTTTTGTGAAACGTAACTAATTAATTTAAGAATTATTGAAAATGATATCGAAACAATTATCGAGTTAACAACATTAAATTGGTAAGACTCTTCCAAACTGTTTTGTTTTATTAATATTCAATACAATTTATATTTAAATTCCAGATGCTCGAAAAGGTATTCAAAGAGTATTCGTATCTGTAGTCTATAACATTTAAATTTCAATACGAGTGCTGACATTATGTTTACCCTGTGGTGGCCAAATGATAAGCGTCATTTTTTATTGTTTTATATGAAGTGTAATGTTTAAAAATGAAATATTTCTTTTAGATATCGATTCCACTGGCTCAAGTGTTTCATCATTCAAGCGTTTGTAGAGCACTTTCAAAGATAGCCGACATTCTCATGTGTGTTTATTTTACAATAGATCCGTATATTTACGTTCTTCAACGTTATTTTGAAAAGCGAAAATGCAGCTGGTTTTGCTCCCGAAAGAACAAAGAATCTATTAGCATGCAACAATCAAACGTATCAAGTGTTTTAATAACACCGACGACATTGGTTGCTGTCGCTTCTGTTTAAAAACTTTCTCAAGTGTACTGGTATAGTCGCTAAAAGCACTGTTACTGCTATTAGTATTCGATAGTGCATGCGTAGTTTAATAATAGCCTTATCATTAGTTGCTATATCTTTATATACGATGACTGTTAAATAAATGTACGGAATGTGTGGTTGGAGGCAGCATTTACTTAATTTCCGACGTGCTTAGGTCTTGTAGGCTTGTATCAAGCGGTTAAGATATTATTATAACACAAATATGTATTTATTTTTAATATAGGGTGTCCCAAAAGTAAATACCTATTTTGTGAATGTTAAAAAAAATCAATTCTACTATTAGTATTTATCATGTTAAAATGTTAATGTTATTTTTTTGTATGTACCTACAGTGTGTTCTGAAATTTTTATTTTGTGCTCCAGAATTAAAACAAAAAAACAATTTTATAATTGTAATTAGATACAAGAAAGAAAGGAGTTATGATTAAGAATAATATTATATCAAAAAAATTTATTGAGTTACAAAATTAAACGTAATATTTCAAAATAGTAGCACGTTTTAAATACGATAAAAATTAATAGATTTAATTGTTTTAAAAATTGTTGTTTCACAAATATAAGCATTAGATATACTTACTTTTGAAACACTCGGTATATGTTTAATTGCGAGTACAATTTAATTTTAATCAGCATTTAATAGTAATATAATTAATTGTGTACACCAATTTCAAGACTGAAATTATTGGGGTAATTTAAATTACTACAATGACATAAAAAAACATTAGTAATAATAAAGAAAACTTTCGATTGAAAATCAAGTAAAACAGAAAAAAAGATTTGAACAAACAGGATGAAGATTGCATATTTATTTACTTTTATTCAATCTTCTTTTTGGTGTCTTATCATCAACAGAATTCAGACTGATATTAACTACATGTGATAAATTATTTATTATTAATAGCATAAAATAGATACAATACATACGATATCTATTTTCTTCCTTTCATTAGTCATATATTAACAGTATTATTTAATTTAAATAGCACTATCTCATTAGAGTTCTAATTCGATCAATTATAATGTATACTTTTAATTAAAAATCTGTTTAGTTCTAAATTTAGTATTTTAATGGATATATTTATACGTATATAGGCATACATATATATAAAAATATATCTGTACATAACACAAATGTTATTTAATTTCGCAAATTACCAATGAAACTAACAATTTTCGTTTGTACCATTTTTGATATTTTACTCCCTGGACCTATTTTACCCCAATTGCTGTCAAAAATTTTGACATTTAAAATTCCTAATTAGTAACAATTAATTAAAAGATACATATACACCCTTACGCAACAACACGTCCGGGTTCTTGCAATTTCAATAAAATTATCACTAAACCAAAGATGGTCAGATAACTATTTTGTAACATATATAAGCACAAAGGTGTATTACAAAAGAAGAAGAATTTGGTATAAACAATACAATAGTTAAAAAAAAAAAACAAAAGAAGGATTAGTGTGAGAATTTTGTGGGGTTACACGGTATTGTAAATTAAACCTCTTTTACGGTTCCTCTCATGAAATTTGTAAAAAAATACTCTAAATTAAGTTTGTTTTAATAAAACAGAAATATTTATATCTAAGGAGGTTAAAATAATATAAAAATTGTATATGATAATATAAGAACAAAGGCTTTCACGACCAGAATCCATAGTATAATAAAGATTCGGGCTGTAGGGCCGTGGTCTAAGTGAACTATTAAGTCCAGACGTTTCGTCAGCTACTATGGCTGACATCCTCAGTGGTAGTGCTCCACCTGTTCATCGGTCTGTAATCGCTCGCCTCCTAGTGTGGAAATCACAAGAGGATAGGTGTGGGCTATATGGAGGGTGTTCCAGCTGAGACTGTGCATTTCATCGATTTGGGCCTGCGTTATAGCTACAGTATGAGTCCTAGCGTTGTCGTGCAACACGTGAACACACAACGAATGGGGTGCGTCCTCCTTTTTCGGCGATAAGCACGATTTACCTGACTGAGAAGGTTACAGTAGTAGGTTGCATTAATGGTTCTTCGCTTGTCCAAAAAATCGACCAACAGCAACCCTTCCCAGTCCCAAAAAAACCGTGGCTAAAACTTTTCCTGCAGACAGACGTGTTTTCGGCTTCACTGGTTTGGTTCATCTTTGTGCCGCCACTCCATGCTTGCTCGTTTTGATGGTGGAGTGTAATGGTATACCCGCACCCACATCCCAATGCTGGTGCGCGGACAGCGAGGATGATTTACATTTTCTTTGCACCAAACTTTTACACGTGACCACGAGAGCGTATTATTTCCGAATTGTGCTTACAATCTGCGCAAAATTTCAACTGGTTTCACATTTTCACGTGCAAGAAAGTTAATAATAATTCGTTGCGCAATGCTGCTATGCACCTCTTTTTCACTCATTGTGATAGCTATTAACCAAGCGAATGCAGCAATACGACGCGTCGTTTCCGTGCCACCTAATATCCCCACTTCAAGTTCCTAACGCCCGGATGCGCCTTGAACATCAACAACTATCCGGCTCGTTTATATTTGATCCACCCTCGTAGATATGTACCTATATACAGATTACCTTATTAGTATGGGTAAAATTATCAGTTCGAGTAGAATAATACGGAGCGTTTGTTAGTAGTAGGTCTTTTTACGTAGTTTTATTTTTTTTTACACAAATGCTTTGAAGTGCATAATTAAATACAGTTAATGTTGGACACAGTCCATTCCGGTGTTATGATAAGGATGCAGTACAATTGACCTTGAAGTATAATTTGATAAATGTTGACATCGAAAGTAACGGTAAGTCGTGGGTGTCATGCAAATGCTTGGGAATTAACCCTGATAACACCCCTATACTGCGGTCGTTGAAGACGCATATCAGCGACGTATACGTAACGTTCTATGTTATTACGCAATTATTACAATATGGTGAACTTACTTATACCTTCTAACAATAAGATTGCAAATCTCAAACTATAACCAATCTGAAACTTTACATGTCACGAAATATTTTTCAAAACAAACGTCTGAAGGTAGCGTTGTGTTTGAGATATTAGCACTTAAAAAACTGTTCCTTTATATTCAAATAGTGACAAAAAGAGATGAAAATATTAACCAGTAAAATATAGGTAAAGTCTTTATTGGTCATCCACAAAGGCAGCGTAGTGTTTGAACTTAATAAAAACGTAACCCAATAAAAGGTACTTCAAGGTGTATGTCGAGGTCTTTTATTAAGGTAAGATTCCTAAATCACAACGGTTGCGGTTGTTGGAAAATCAAAATGACCTTTTACGTCACCTTGGTTAGATTATTTCGGTCCGAGTTCTTTGGACCTTGCAAAGTAGCTAGTAATTTCTCAAGTGTCACACAACGGAAGGCAATTATTGATGTAATTCTAAGTCATATGTCATCCATTCTTTAATATTCAAATTGACCAACATTTGCTTAGATATTTATAGACGTTTGAATTAATTGTAGAAACCGTTTGAAATTTTGATCGGATAAATAACAAATAGTAAATTTGGCTTCTTCAATTAGATCGAACTTAGGAATTATTTAATAACAAAATAAGCTTTGATATTCAAAGGAAACCAACATTCACTAAAGTAACAATTCAAATCATAAATATCTGCACACGCGTTCCTTGTAATCATTTTATTTGAATTGTTTGAAAATGACCAGATTACTGTCGAACCTGTAGGTTTACATGTTGTTAACATTAACTTTCTTGCTTCAAAAGACCACTAGTGTTCTTAAGAATTTTAAATCTGTATAATAAGAAAATATGTGTCAACAGAAGTCGAATTAATGAAAAATGTTGATTGAAATTGAAAACAGATGAGAGAAATAAATTTTTAAATCCACCTACATGAAAAGTCTACGAAACAAGAAACAAGATGTGCCAATGTAACTCAGAATAATGGAAAATGTTGACTGAAATTGGAAAATGGATATGCAACCAATGAAATTTTAAAATATATATGTACCTATTGTATTCCTGAAGGTTAATTGGAAATTAAATTCAATGAATATTAATTTCAGTGATCCAATTGTGTTTAGAAGATAAATAGAAAAACGGTTTACAGTTCACTGTCATTCATCGAACATGATTCATTAAAAACCCTTTGAACTGTAGTTAAATTGCACAACACTGGAGGGCATTTAATTCAATGTTTATATTATTTATTGAAGTGATTATGGTCTAAAATAGACCGTTTGAATTCGTTGGACTGAAATATCCATGATACATATTATATGGTAAGAAATTGGAAGTTTCCTATAAATTTTTTAATGAGAATTGAAATGCTTTATTAATCATGACGCTGATGGGTTAATTTTTAAATATTAAAAATCGAACTGCAGGAATGGGTTATCTAGATGAGTCAGCAAGTATCCAAATTAAAATTGAGTTATCGGGAGCATAGTTATTATGCAAGAAAACCAAACGAACTTTTTTGCAACTGAACTAACTAAAACAAAATCCTCGAAGCTTTCACATGTTGTAACTCTATTTCAATTAACACGAAAGTTACAAAACTATTAATTGAAAATATTCCCACAATAATTATTTCTTACACTGTGGCTTCTTCTGGTAGAATAATGAAATGACCACGCCACGCCACAGTGTGGCAAAATAATTATTGTGGACATTTTTTCAATAAATACTTTTGTAACTTTCGTGTTTAAATGTAAGTAAAAGAGTAAAACCCAAAAGCCAGGATGTCATCCTTAGTCTCCAACGCGTATTAAGGTTTTTATATGGAATTTTAAGTTTTATTTGGTATATTTTTTATAAATGCATTTTCATTTGCAAAATGGTTTTTGTAGTTTACGCTATTATCGATCGATGACGTATGATATTCTGCAGTTGAGACATTGTATAAGGGGGTGTTTACACCTTGACCTTTGATTAAATCAAAAGTAATGAGATTTGGCGAGAAATATATTACGGCAAACATCTTACTTCCTTTTGCCCGATAAGAAAGTGTGGTCGGGGGAAGTGTGTATGAGGACTGAGGATGATGACGTAATGAATTGCGTGACTTTCGGCAATCTGGGGCGCCAACTTGTCCAATTCTGCCGGCAAAATGTCCTTCGTCAAAATACGAACAACCACTACAGGTAACGTTAATGATGTAAGCAAAAGGTTTAACGCAAGCGCTTAACTTACCAAAAGAAATCGCATTTTTTAAACTTCTTTTTCTCACTCTTACCACGGCTGTGAATTGTTACGGTTGTAATATTATCATCATGAATTGTTTGTACATTACGCTGTGTTTTTCGATAGTATCAGTGTTGATAAGATTGAATGACGCTCATGGCCTAACAACTTTTGGAAAATCGCAGAGCATCCATCCACAAACACCACCACCGTTCCATCCTGGTACGAATGGTTTTTATCTTGATCTAATTCAAATTTGATGCACCATTCTGTACCATCTTATTTATACTTTTCAATATTTCTTTCGATGATCAGTAAATGCTTTGCATTCATTTAAAACGCTTTCAACATGATTTTCATTCATCCATTTTGCGTTTTAATCCTCTTTTCCGCTGCCGAATTGGGTGAGAATAATTTTTTGCGCATAATGGACTTATAACACGCACTTTAATTAAATTTCTATCGCACCACTTTACAAAACGATCATGGAAATTTAACAAACACCAAAGAATGAGCTTTTAGACCAAATATTTCAACAACTGCTTAATTAGTTAAACAAATCCGTACCGCACAATTATCAAAAGCATTTGGTTTGTTCCAAATTTTATTCAAAATACATATTGGTCACATAGCCGAAACAACTGTTACAGTTTTTTTTAATTCTTTTGTAAAACAAACCATGAATTTTTATCGTTTTAAAATATTTTTACATAAATTAATTAAGTTAAACAAATAGGTTTTTAAAGTTTTTGTGAAAATTGTAGCTTCTTTTTAATGATGGTCTTATGAAGTAGAGGCATTTGGCGAACTTATCGTAATTCTTTGAGTAATAATTTTTGAATTAGCTTTTTACCTGTTTAGTTTCAGCCAAATCATGTATAAATCATACCCAATGCAAACCAATCCCCCAAACAAGCTGTATAGCTGATATTAGAGACCCTTCAAGAAAATATTGCCTATGTGGAGACAATACCGCACCTACAAATGGTTTATGTCAATCTACACGCAAAGGTAATAAAAAAAACGCAGTTCTTAAATAAATACCGCATTTAAGAATATTTCTTTTATCCGTCTAAATCAGAATTTAACGAAGTTGTGCTGTAATATCGTAATAAAAATACTTAAACTTCGTAGAAATTATATTGCCTGAAGACCTTAAAGGTATGTTTACCTATTTAAGATATTGTTATTTCGATTTTCGTATCAGTTTTGTTACGCTTTTGTTAAGACCATTGTCTGGAAATATGATTGGCATATTTCATTCTCTTTGCGAATTTGAATTTTCAATACACGAACATATGAGAATTGCCGTTTTTATTAAGTTTCGATAAATTTGAAATTATTTAGTAAAGGCGATCTATGTATAAGGTTCCAATTTGATTAAAAAAAAAATCGAATACTAAATATATTATATAGGTTTTTCTAGTTTCTGTTTGTATTCTGATTAATACTTCATGTCAAGGCTTACTATATACAAAACGTTTCGTGGCTTGCGTGATAGATTTTTGATAAAAACTGACCTTTTCTTATTCCTGATAAATTAACAGTAAAGTCTGCAATCCCTGCCTTTGGCGAATACGTTTCTTAACCCGACAAGATTTATGAGCATGTGTTGCAGAAAAAGGCAAATATAGACAGAGTAAAAATTTTAATTCGCATACCCATACATAATTATGGATTAAAACTACGCACTTTTTGCAGTTTACATAAGATTTTTTTACATAATATTATTCAAATAGGCATTCAATATGCGTGTAATTATTATATTTATCAGAATTCTACGGTCTTGTTAATTTTATATTGTGTATAAAACTATAATACGTTGTTTCTAAAGTAATATATAGGCATTGTACAATTTTTCCGATAAATCAATAGTCGTATTCTATAAAGAAAATAAAACAAAAGCAGAATTTCGTTAAAGAGTAAATACAAAAAAATAGAAAATTATTGTATCTGGACATTACCACTGAAATGAAAATTTCAGTTACTAATAAACTCCACTAATCAGGTACATTAGTAAGTTTACGAAGTAGGTAATTACCTAAGTAGTACATATACAACAACACAAGTAAAATTTGAAAAAACTAAACCAATTTTCTACTAAACTAATCATAACTTTAAGTAGTTTACGAACTCCCTAAAATATAACTTTACCAGGCTTTTCTAATGTACTTTTCAAACTTGAAACATTAGAAAAGTATTTAAGTATATATACTTAAGTGTGTGATTTTTAGGAGCCGGACATTTGTGTTCAGACGATTGTGTAGAAGATGCAACATGCATTGAAGATGAAGGAAACAGTAACATAAAAGTCTGCAAATGTAATGAAGGATTCATTGTAACAGCACATGGATACTGCAGTGGTTAGTGTTTACACATTTTCTTTTTATTTAATTAAACTACGATAATTACTTAATAAAAATTTGGTAAACTGATATGCTACTAGTGTAAAGTTTAGGCTTTCACGGCCGGCTTCAACTAGTGGAGTAGTATTTTCCGGACTGGTTGGCTGTGGTTAATTATTTTGGAGAATTCTAGACGTTTCGTCTCCAACATACTATATTTCAACGTATCCTATTGAAGATGTCTCTTGCAGTTGGAGACGAAACGTCTAGAATTATCCAAAATAATCGACCACTTACCTTAGTGTATCTACCTGTATAACGGAAACCTTAATTTACCCCAACAAACTGTACTAGGCGAATATGTGTTTAACTCATTTCGGAAAATTGCCATCAATATTCCTCAAATTAAAATTAATTGTTCTTTTTAAAATACCAACACCAATTTTACTTCTACTTTTTAAAAAAAAACTATTGATTCTAGGTTTCACCATTTGGACATTAATATTGACTTGTCATATTTAAATACTGACCTATCATTTTTTAATACTGACCAATAATAACCGCTGAATTTAAATACCCAACCAGTAAAATATAAACCATAAGCCCCTACAGTAACTGCATAAAACTCTGTACAAACGATAACAATAGAATATTGTTTTATTAAGCCTTTAATTTTGAAAACAAACTCAAAATAACCCCGAGGTATATCAAATGACCGTTAATACGCGTTGTTTCTAAAACAAATATTGGCTGTATTACTTTAACATTGCACGGTCAATATTACTGACTATATTTCCGTAAGTTTACGGGCTATAAATGCAACAGTGTGTTTGCGTGCTAAATAAAGAACATTCAGATAGTAATAGCAAATTTCAAATAATAATAGAAAAATTCGTGCAATTTTCAATGTTAAAAATCTATATTTACCATTTAGGACTCTCACTCATTGTTTGCATGCAAACATCTACATATTACAGTATATATTTCTACAACATAATTAGAATAAATTTGTTTATCTTTTGTTTTTCTAGGTGCTGCCTCTGCTCATATTACAACGATCAGCCTTTTAATCATGATAATGTTGCATTTTCCGATTTTAACAACAATTGCTTAAAGATGATACGAATGTTGTTGTTAAGAAAAAATATTCACATTGCAGCACATAATAAATCGGATATGGGGACAACATTTTCAGTTACTGTTTATACTTTGTTTGCACTCGCCTCTGTAGAAAATTTGTCATTGATATGATATTTTTCAATAATCAGTATTACATTTAACAACAAATTTTAGCTTATAGACTTATAACGGCGTTGCTGGTTTATCGTACTAATCATTTTGGGACGTAAGTACAGTATGTTTGAGGAAATTATTATTTAAACAATTATATTATTTTTAATTAGGAATCTGCTAATTTTGTAAAAATGCATCAGAATGATTCAATTAACATTTTTGATTGTAATGTTAGTATAAACAGGTATTGACTTTGTGTTGTTTTTTTAGAAAAAAATTACATTTATAATAATTTAAATTGTATAAAATTGTGTAGTAAATGTGTGAAAAATATATAAAATCAACAAATATTATTATTAAATACATTACATATTCAGTAATACCTTAATTGCACATTTATTCATAAATTATTATATATATATATATAGACATAATAGCACTTTAAAATTCCTTTACTGTCAATCCTAAGACTTATATACGTTTATAAATAAAAGTTCTGTAAAATTGACAGACACTACATCCTTCTTTACTCACCGATCCTTCCGAATACGAAACACATCTATCTGAAAGAAAATTATCAGTAAATTTTTTAATTTTCTAGTGTTAATAAATAAATAATAATAATAATATAAAAAGTAATAAATTAAAGATAATTTTAATACTTTCAACGAACGTTTATTGTAAAATAAAATATTCTTATTTGATACTTACATCAATATGGAGGAAAGTCCAAAAATATTACTAATCGTAAGACTATATATAATACTTAGTAAACACACATATGTATCGATCAGGTAGGAAAACACTTAGACGATTATGAGACGCTATTTGTGCTATAGTTATATTTATTTATTTTTAAAATATGCTGTATATGTCCAGAGTCCCCTGGGGGAACGAATGTAGTGTCACTTTATAATAACTTTAAAATATACAAAAATGTAAAAACTTATTAATTTCAAATATATACAGTACGGCACAAATTGCGCTCATATGAATTAATTATCTTATCAAGTACATATAGTAGGTATATATAATATATTAAGACAACGTATTCTAAACACAGCCACATGAATAAATATTTGTGCCGGTTGCAAACTAGCATTAAACGTAAAAATACAATGGAAATAAAAACTTTTAAACAAGCTTTACGAAAAATATACTCATTGTACATCTTACTATACAAGTATAAAATATAGTTTTAAAAAATACGGCATTACAAATATAAAATATGCTCTGTTTATCAATGTGGCAATGATAACGAGATTGATAAAGCCACTACTTTAAGATCAGGAAAATGGAATGGAAGTTTAACAATTTGAACACTTACAATTATTAAAAAAAAAACAATGAAATTACATGTAGATCATTGTATTTCTTCACGTTGAAAAAACACGTAACATTTAAGAAATACTACTCTTTTAACATCAAACATCCAGATAAATGAGAGATAACAATGTTAAGGATGATCAAATCTTTGTCCCTCTGATAAGAGTAAACCAGTGGTATAAAAAATGCTAATTATTTTTATAGCCAGGCATGTACAAAATATATTCGTTAAAATTCGTATGTTTTCATGATCCACATTGATAGTGAAAATTAATTGAATATTTCCTTATTTTCTTATTATAGTCACGTACCCTCTTTCTATCAAAACATCTTATAGTCTAGATTTTGAACATCTTCTGTCTTTTTGGTACACATTTAGAAAAGATTAACAATTCTCCATTAGATATTTTCAGTTTTTATCAGTGTATTAAATTCAATTAAAAATTGTTTACCGTTGACCCTTAACTTCCAGGGCGGAATAGCGAAAAAAGGAACAGTTCCTTTTCAAAACATATCGCGTTAGTTATCTATTATCCACCAAATTCGTAGTGGCCTATATATATTTGTCACGATTACGCTCTTTGTAAAGTAGTAATTAAATTTTTTACGAATATAAATATTATATTCCTGTTTTCTCGGCTTTCATAAATTTTAACCGGTTATAGCTAAATTATTTCTTTTTTTTTATCAAAATAAATTTATCATAACATTGCTTTTTACCTTTGTCAGAGGGGCAAAAATCCGTAATATATTTTCTCCAAGTAATTTCTTTCAAGTTTTACAACTCAGTGTGTGTCTACGCTTTTTATAGGGGTAGCGTGTTACATCCTTATCACAAACGCAAACCAGTCATTATGCAAGTGAGAATAAAGTACAACAAATTTAATTTCCCCTTTTATACCCACGTTCCAACAGAACAAAACTTACACTCAAAGCATTCCCTTATTTTTTAAACAATACTGAAATTAAAATCAATTTTCAACGTAATTATTTATGGCACGTTGTCGTTGTCATCAAATTTATAAGTATATATATATATATATATATATATATACAGATATTTATTTATCTTTCAATAATTGGAATAACGTATGGTAGTTTAGTGTTTGTTGTAAAGGAATGGTATAGGGCCGTAGCAACGGGGGGCTCCAGGGGGTCGAGATCCTTGTAGGGGGGGCCGGCATTTGTAAGGAATTTGAAAAATTTTTACATCAAATTTATATTTAAAAAAAGCAGGTCGATTTGTCGCCGCATCCTTCTCCCTTTTGTCTATGTGAAGCGATCTGTTTACGCCGGTTTTGTTGCATATTACGCGTTTGCGGCGGTCTCCAACTCACTGTAATAACACTTGCCATTGCGCCAATACGTCAATCTTCATTAGCTTTCGGCTCGAACGGGACGGAATAGGAGCGATCGTCACTACGACGAGATTGATTAATAGCTGAGACAACGGACGAGATTATTACTTCGACAAGAAAGGAGTCATGTATTAATAAGACAATCAGAAAAAGGTAGGGTTATGAATACATTTACATTTATCTGTAGATAAAGAATGTCTATGAAACACCAACGACAAGCTAATTTAATTAATTTGGCATTTGAAAAAAGTTTTAATGACTGTAAATTGCGAAAATTACCAATGTTTTGAGACTTTCCAATTATTTTAATTGCGCCCACTCAAAAAGTCCTTCAGCCCCCCTGATATCATGGGCTGCCTACGGCCCTGGAATGGTATTGTATGTTTTTGTGTTTAATGTTCAAATTTTGTAACTGAGATGTCAGGCCTAAAATCAGATCCTTTTCGTCATAAGATAAGGTCCAAACTAATTGCGTGTTGCACAGATATTACGAAAAGAACAAGAACGAATATTATCTAATGTACAATGCATATAGCGTCAGCTAATCGCTGCAAGTAATACTGTTATAAAAAACAATACGCTAATACTAATTATAAAATGTGTTGAGGAACCACATTGTAATTCGTCTCTGGGATAATGGGTCGGCGGGGGCGCCTCTTCTCCGGTTTTGCAATGTTCACCCCTTGCGCTGAATACTTCCTGATAATTGAAATAAAATCGCATGTATAATTAAATTGTTTAGAATTGGAACTTTAGACAAAAATTAGTCTAAACACATTTTAGGGTAGCACTGCATGTTTTAAGGTGGAAAGACACTTTTTTATATATAAGTACGTTGATATAAAATACCAAAGCCCCCTGACTAAAAAGTACTATTTTAACACCACATTTTGATCCCTAAAAGTCAAAATGACGGTATCACAGAATAAAAAAACAAAAAATTAAACCATACAGAAGAACGTCAGTTTTCAATAGTAACACAAACATTTTTAATGAGAGTTTTTTTATCAATATATGTATATATGTATAAAAATGTTTTCATACATCTAGTTCGACCCTGGTTAAATAGACGAGCCACCTTTGTGTTAGATACTGATTAAAACTGAACATACTTTTAAACTTTGAATAGTGCACTTTTTGTGAAACATCAAAACGAACATACGAAGAATGAAGAACATACGTTTTCAATCCAATTCATTATCCATCGTCCAATTTATTAAAATGCACAAATATTTCCACGAATTCTCCAGCTTTTCAAAACGAAAATAACTTGTAAATACTTTTTAATCGCAAAAGGTAAATCACATCGTTAATTCTCCCGCTGCTTTTGAATATAAACATTGATTACTATAAGCTCTTTTTATAAGAAACTGTAATCTATTTTGATACCCCAAATTTTTAATCCTCTCAAAATCCTGCGGATAACAAGAGGCTATTTTGTATGTGATATAAAAGGGTATACACTCGTACAAAGAATTATTTAAAACTTACCCCGCAAATCTGCCTACAAGGTGGACAGATAATTGCACCCTTGTGTAACCAGTTATCGCTTATTATTCTAATTGATATCTCCTGATGAGCGTGAAAGCAGGTGTAGCTATAATTTCCCACCTGTGAAAAAACAATTACCCAAAAAATGTTTTGAAAATGTTACAATCAATCAATGGGATGAAGAAAAAGACCACTAAATAAGTTTCATATATTTGACAAAAAAAATTGGTTAGCCCGATTAGAATTTACTTCAGACAAAGCCTAAGAATCCTATCAGGATCCCTTCAGGCGTTGCCTTTAATGACATACATTTTCAGGAACAGGCCAAGTCCAGTGTAGGATAATCTAATCTTATACGTAACAAAGTCTTATGAGATTTTCCTGTTCTAAAGATTTTGGTTCATACGACTCCACATTAGTAGTATAGAAGCAAATTTTCAGTAAAATCGGGGATGAAAATTGCGATATTTGACTTAGAAGTTTTTTATCTTTATTTATTTTGCAGAGGTTCGGGAAAAAAATCATAAAATGTAAACCGTCTAAAATACAGCGTTGCAGTTTGTAGCGAGTCTTCACTAAATATCAATCTATAACTCCACAAAAGCAGAATATGAAACATTAGCCAGTTTTTAAAATACCGCATTCAGAAAATAAGCAAAAAATCGTTAACCACTTTGTGAATGTCGTATTTAAAGATCCGAAAAACATTCTTATTTAATTTTTTTTTGCAGAGGTATTAGGAATTGCGATGAAAACTAAATAGCACTCTAGATAAGATGTTATTTTTTTCTTACCAAAATGTGCAATCGTCCATTCTCACAACGGTAAGCATAACAACCGGATCCCCAGTGCAACCATTGACGCATTTGACGACAAGACCTTTCTTCCCACATTTGTGTAGTATGGTCGAAACACTTGGAAGTATTTCCATACCTTTCCAGAGCAAAGTTCTTATTTGGCTCTAAAGATTTAGTTCAAAAACCATAAACAGAAACTCATTCTAAACCCAAAAATGTACAATCCCACTACCCTTTTGTATAAATAACTGTCCGTCACGGAAATCAAAGTGAACCAAAAAGTGTGAAAATTATATAAATTTAAGTGCTTATTTTAATTTTATGTTTGGAAGGATGAAGGATGAAATACAAACCACTTAAATAGTTTAGCTTACTTGGATTATTTTCTTCGTAACTGCAATGAGATCCCCGAATAACAGTATTATTTTTTTTCCAGGTGAACTCCTGTATATAGGGACAATAATCAGCTAAAGTTACCGATCCGCCATAATATATTTCTGTACCGCTTTCTACATACCCTATCGAATCGAAATTCTAAAATATAATACAAACATAAATAAATAAATTAAATTCTATTTCTTCCCCTTTTACAAGATACTTTATCAAAATCAAAAGCAAGTGTTGGTTATGTTTATTATAATAACATAATAATATACATACAAACATGACATATAATATATATCTAAAGAGGTTTAACCGTGCAAATGGATAACATACAACAAGGAGATATATTTCAACCACTACACAGAGTCATTAAATTTCTATTACATAATATGAACCAATTACCTGATAGAGCTCGGGCAAAACATCATCGTACTTTACAAGGTTACAGAGAGCAACAGAAGCCCTGTCGTCAGTACATTCTGTTTGGAGAGGATCACGTTTTACCTTATTACAAAACGGATGAATTGACAAACCCCTGTGAAAAAAGAATTAAAAATTAAATAATAACACAGGTCAACGAAATTAGGGATTGAAAAGGGAAAAAACAAATGAACAAAAGGACAAGGCGATGCTGAGTCCAAATATAATCTCAGGATTGTTTCAGCACGCTAGGATTTCAAGAAATCTTAATCCCAAAATTTTTGGCCTATTCGAGAGGACTACAACGTAAAATAAAAGGGGCAAAACGACCAAGGGAGTTTAAACTTTCGACGGTGCACATTTTGTGAAACATAATTATAACTTAAATAAAACACAAATAAAATGTTCACGATTTATTCTAACCTCGACAATTGTTTCGGACATAGCCCATTCTCAAGAGTATAAGTGCTAAAGTTAAGGTATGAAGATTACATGTTTATATACAACTACAGATCACTAAGTAACAGTGTGGATGAAGTGTGTCCTAGTTCTAGTTGGTTATTTACAATATTTAATTTGTTGTGTAGACCTTTCTTTATTTCTAAGTTTTCCAACATAGTTAATTTTTTACTTTTTGTAGTATTAGAATATAAAATTTTTTCATTGCTAGTATCTATGTTGTGTTTAAATAAGGTACAATGTTCGGCTATTCTTGTTTTTAAGATATTTTTATTTATGCTATATACATGTTCTTTTATTCTTGTTGAAATTGCTCTGTCTGATTGTCCAATATAAATTGCATCGCATGACTTACAGGGTAACATATAAACAGCACTTTTTTCTATACGTATTACTAACATAGGATTGATTAACAGTTGTAGAAACTAAGAATTTAACATTAAAAAATCTACTAGTAAATAATAAAAAGAAAACAGACCCCGTGGAAAAAAGTGGTGTTTATTTGTTACCCTGTAAGTCATGCGATGCAATTTATATTGGACAATCAGGCAGAGCAATTTCAACAAGAATAAAAGAACATGTATATAGCATAAATATAAATAGCTTAAAAACAGGAATAGTCGAACATTGTACCTTATTTAAATACAACACAGACACTAGCAGTGAAAAAAAATTATATTCTAATACTACAAAAAGTAAAAAATTAACTGTTGGAAAACTTAGAAATAAAGAAAGATCTACACAACAAATTAAATATTATAAATAACCAACTAGAACTAGGACACACTTCATCCCCACTGTTACTCAGTAATCTGTAGATGTGAATGGGCAATACCCGAAACAATTGTGGAGGTTAGAATAAATCGTGAACATTTTATTTGTGTTTTATTGAAACCAAGGGAGTTCTTTTTGTCAGTGAATTAGAATTTGGTCTTATAAATGCCCCAGTACAAGAAGATTTTGAAATATTTTGACTCTAAAACCTAAATGTTGCTGATTTTAGTGATTTGGATTTGAGGTCAGGATATCTCAAAACCCAGACTTGCTGAGACTAGTCTTTGTGTCCTGATCCTCGTTGACCTGTGTAATCGAAAGAATAAAGTGTGTCGTGTACCTTTCGGATTTCGACATCATCCAATCTTTGCAACTTTTCATGACAAAATCACACCCTAACTTCTTTCCCCACGACATTGAACTGGCCATTGAATAATTCGCCCTGTACCACCCTGTATCTTCCATTAAAGCTAAAGTGATCCTAGATATAATCGGTTTTTGTGTATGTGTTCCAGTCATGGCTTCGTTCTTAAAAAGTAGAATGATTCAGTGAAAGGATTTAACAAAATTTTATTGTATTATTCAACCTCAAAAATTCTTTTCTCCCAATGAGTCATAGCAGTACCATCCTCTCCTTGATCCTCCAATTCTGCGCCTTCAAGTTCAGTACAATTAAAGTATTCCTGGACTTCCTTAACAACATTGGGAAGAACAATCATATTCACTTCTTTTTCTACAAACCCCTTTCGAACCAGCCAATTCTTCCGTTTGAACGTTTTTATAACTTTATCGCTCCATTGATATGTTTGCAACCTAAACAATTTAAGAGCAAGAGCTACAACAATAGTTTTTATGAAATACAATAATAGGAAACGTACTTCTCGTTTAGTATAGGTTTTCCAGTATCGGATTTTCGGGGAGTAAGGGGGTTACCTTCGTTATCTCGATAAAAAGCATATAAACTAACTGAAAAACCTAAAGCATGCAATATCTCGTGTTTAACAGTTGACAGTAACGTTTCTAACTCCTGTGCTTTAGTATTAATACTTTCCGGACACAGATTGGCATGTCCTGCAATGGGTCTTAAAGAAAAGAAAGTCAGATTTAGATCGACTTTAATGCAACAACAAAAATCGTTATAGCTTACCTATCTAAAGAAGTTTCTTGTTGACAATGAGCAGCGTAAGCTACTGTTAATGACTTATTACACCTAACGGTTTGCATTGCAGAAATATAAAAAATAAAATCGAAACCAGTTATACCTTCACCTGGTCTAGAACCTTTGGCAATTTTACAATCCTGCCCCGTCGAGTTACATATTCTACATGCGTCTAAATGATCTTCAGGAACCTCAACTTCGCCGCACATTGTCTTTTCAAGACAATTATCTATGCAATGAGTTAGTGAATTTTTTATAAAAATTTGAGTATCGTTGCATTTTCTAGAATAACGAAACACTTTACTAAAAACAACTAACAGCGACTTTATGAGAAAAAAATATTCATTTTTATTCCAACATAATTTTCTTAATAATTTCTTGTAATAGTTGACACAAGAAGTTTAATTAAATTTTGCAATATATAACTTTGTATTTGCAAGAGTTGTTACCTTGTTAATCTAATAACGTTTTCGACTTTTCTTACAAACAACGCCTGTTCCCAAAACTTAACAGCTTTTGGTAAAATAGTATTCTGAAATACATAATTGTAGCGCTATAAATGACAACATTAAAATATTAAACGTTTTGTAAACTTACGTTTATAACTTCGAATTTTTCTTCGTCTAACCTGTAAAATTATTTAAAAATACTGTTTAGAAAAAAATTAATAATGTTTTAAAGAGGTTTGAGTAACAAAAACGATGGGTTTTGTTTCACTAAAATTTTTTTATTGTTCTCAACAATATTGTTTCGACCCGCAAGAGTCATTCTCAAGAGAGATAAGATGTTACTCTTTTTTAGTGAAACAAAACCCATCGTTTTTGTTAATCAAACCTCCTTAAAAGTGTTTTTCAAAATGTTTCACAACGAATGTGATAAACTTTCAATCAATTATATGTTGTAGCTATTTATTTTTTATTTGTTTGCTTAACAAATTGGAAACTAATTTAATTAACAGTCACCACATCATATTAATTACAAATTACAAATTATAAAATGAATCCTTACCTATAAACACTGTCGTCATACCAGAGTAAAATTCGTACATTTTGATCAACGCTGCGTTTCTTCATTAAATGTTCTGGTTCAATTTGAACATGACTGACCTAAAACAAGCGAAAAATCTAGATAATACTCAATGGGAATTAAAACTTTAATAAATAAAGTCACTAATTAAACGAGCTAGTTGGAAACAATAATAACAGACGTTTCAAAAGCACATATTAAGCTTGAAGTTTTGTATTCAGCCGGAATCATATCTGGATATTTCCTGTTTTACTGTTTTATCTGAAAATTCTTGAATAATTTTGTTTTTTTTTTTAAATAAAGAATGGTAAACATCCAATGTATCAAAAGAGGATAAATAATGGAATCGCATGACAAAATAAAATATGCTAGGTGCCATTTGAAAAAATGAAGTTATTCGTTTTTGAGTTTTTAAACTTTGGATTTTTTTCTAAACGCCCTGTACAAATTATAAAGCTTAGTTTTGGCATAACATTAGCCTTACGACTTGGCTATAACTAGTAAAAATTTTTTATGTAAGTTATGATTTTTTATAATTTGGGTTGCGGTGCAATCTTTTTTCCAATAAATTAAACTATTTCAGAAACTATTCATCGTTGGTTATCAGTCACCTTAAAATTTATAAATAATAGGTGAAGTTCTACTGTATGGGGGCGTTTAATGTTGAGATTTAATTATTGGAGACATGTTTATAATGAGTTCAAAACCAATTTAGGTAACTCTAAACGCTGTTTTCAAAGTCAATTTAAATTTGCATGCCGCCGATGAAAACCAATGTTGGAAAATTAAATTTAGGGTAGGTAGGTAGTTTTCCAAGCAAGCTTTAACAGATAAAAACAACATTAAAGTACTTATACATATATGAGAGTAAATAATAATTTCAATATACAGTGTGTCCCAGATTTGGGTTACATGTTGGTTGGTTAAATTAGAGAAGTTTTAGAAAATTTTGTTACCAATGTAAATCCGCCTTAAGATTTAAATTATCTTTTTTGGTTTTTGAAATAAACAAGGAAAACCAAAATGGTGCATTTTTAATTTTTACCAGTAGCTCGAAAATTACTGGTTCTATGGTTTTATGGTTATCACATTATTAGAGGAATCTAATGAAAGCAAAAGTAATTTTCTAGCTTCATTTGTTTTTGAGATACTTACATAAACTTTTAATTTTGGTTTTCCTTGTTTATTTCAAAAATCAAAAAAGATAATTTAAATCTTAAGGCGGATTTACATTGATAACAAAATTTTCTAAAACTTCTCTAATTTAACCAACCCTGTAGCTATAACGGTTTGTGAGATAGCCATACATGTAACCCAAATGTGGGACACACTGTATACACCTGTTACCTATGATGAATAAACTAAATTTTAATACTTGAACTATTTTCCTTATTTAGAAATAACAACCTGCGAGTAAAATAGATGTCATGAAGATATGTGTAAAATAAATCAGTTTGATCGTTATGTTGTAAATGTAATTTACGCAATAAAATTTGTTGTTATAAATTTGTTAACAAATGTTATGGGATTTAATTGAAAATGAACCAAATAATGCAAGTATTACAGCAACTGTTATAATAATCTGTCGAAAAGAAAAATTAAAAAGACCATCTTCTAACGAAATTATATTGCCATCAATCAATCATTAAACCAATTGTTACCTCATGGGTAACAAAAATGCTTGTAATTGCAACACCCTTTTAGATCTACATTAGATAATGACCACAATAGATAAATTACACCACAAAACGAAATAAAATCAAGTTATTGTCATGTAAGAAAATAAAAAAAATTTAAATTGTCTTTTGTGTGCAGCTTACAAATACGTTTACCGTTCGATATTACGCTAAACAATATGAGCCTAAGTAAATGAAACTAATCAAGCAATCTCGCCACGGATAAAGATATTTTTGTTAGTGTTGTGAGTCAGTAAGTTTCAGTTTAAGTTCAAGGATTTAAGTCAACAAATCGTTGCAATTTAAATTAAATTACTTCCTTTTAAAAACATATTATAAGATTTATCTTTTTAATTATAATTAATGTATGATAAAGTGAATAATAAAAGTAGATTTGTAACTATTATATATACATATATATCGCTAGCCCATAAACTTGATTTATTTCAACGTTCTAAAAAAACTGAAGGTTCATGTTAAAGTTGCTCAACCAACAATCATAATTCGCTATGTAACAATTAGTAAAGGATTAACAAGTAAATTAATTCTATTAACCACAATCATGTGCCCTAATACTTTAATAACCCAATTTCTATTCAATTTTGCCTCAATGAGAGAATGACTTCATGAATAGAAATAGATACTAATTAACAACAAATAGACAGCGTTATAAACTAGACTTCAAATACTATTTTTCGAATAAAACAACTTGGTTTCATTATCTATAATAAACTAATTGTAAAACTGCTCTTTAAAACCATAAAGAACACAAACAAATTATTTATTTGCTAAAAAGTTGAACTACAGTACTTAATATATGCGGTTAGAACATCAGGCTTGGCTTGTTGCTTAATATTACTGATCGCAACAAGTATCAATTATTGAAACAACTTTCCAGTATGATGAATGAAAACAACAATTTTAATTTTCGGTTCTAGTAATAGGAAAAAAAAATTGGTTTATCCCATACAGGAAGCCGATGTGGCTGATAGAAATAAAAATGGTCTGAAGGAAATGATGGGAAGAGTGAGGAAGTTTATAGGAAGGTTTGGTCTAGAATTAAATGATGAATGAAGAAACACGGCGGAAAAAGAAACAAGTGTGAGCTTTTCGATGTGTGGAAAGAAAATAGAAACAATAAAAACTTTTTAATTACTTAGGTTACCTATGAAAAAACGATGAAGGAGATAGGTAACAGACTAAAAACCTCATAAAAAGTGTTTTTTTTAATCAAAATGTTTCACCAAGAGATAACGGCGTCCTTTTTTATTAAATATTATAAAGTTATGTACAACGCATTATTAAACTATTATATTTATCAACGTTTTATTTGAAACAAAAATGCTCCACAACTCTTATGAATCTAGCTTTCCTTTGAATAATAAGCGCTACAATTAGAAGGATTTATTGTAATGTCTGACGCTGAAATGTTTCTGAAGAGATGTCATCTATAATGCTGTATTTCATAATCATTTACTTGTTACTGTACGAGTAATAAATACTAAATCTTGAGTTCTGACAACAATTCAGTTCAGAATTCCATTTATCTCAAATTCCGCATTTCTAAGACAAGTATCTGTACGTTAGTTGGGTAATTGTGAAACATGTTAATAATCGATGAACCAGAATTCCTTATATACTCTAAAAGCCGAAACAATTCTGGAGTTTTATTTAAAAACTATTGGATACATAAAGAAAGCAATTTCATTTATTTTATTTCATTGATCTGCAGATCTACGTTCCAGAGCTATTTACCCATTTTGCAATACACTATTACACAATATAAAAGACAGAATACGTGCCGTTCATGAGAACTGCTTTTGATAAGTTTAACAGGCGGGCTGAAAAGTTGACCCATAGATGGCGCTACTAGTATCAATTCTATATGATTTTTAGTTAGTCCTAACCTTTAAAAGACGTGTGTATAAATTTGACAGCTGTTGCACTATTAGTGTCTGAGTTATAGCATTTTTAGGGAAAGAACTTTTGTTACTTTGAAAAAATGGATAAAAAGGAATTTCGTGTGTTAATAAAGTATTGCTTTTTGGTGAAAAAAAATACTGTTGAAACTAAGGCTTGGCTTGATAAACATTATTTGGACTTTGCACCAGGAAAATCAACCGTAGAAAAGTGGTTTGCTAAATTTAAACGAGGCGAAATGAGCACCGAATACGATGTACGCAGTGGACGCCCCAAAGAGGCTGTTACCGACGAAAACATCAAAAAAGTCCACAAAATAATTTTTGATAACCGTAAAGTGAAGTTGATTGAGATAACTGAGACCCGATCCTAAAGATATCAAAGGAAAGTGTTGGTCATATCGTGAAAGAATATTTGGATATGCGAAAGCTCTATACAAAGTGGGTGCCGCGCGAGCTCACAATCGACAATCGACCAAAAAGAACAACGGATGGATTATTCTAAGCAGTGTTTGGAGCTGTTCAATAGTAATAATATTCATTGACTATCTTAAAAAGGGGAAAACCATAAACAGCGACTATTACGTAGCATTATTGGAGCGTTTAAAAGACGAAATCGAGAAAACGCGGCCTCATTTGAAGAAAGAAAGAAAGAAAATGTTGTTTCATCAAGACAATGCACCGTGTCACAAATCAATGAAATCGATGGCAAAATTCCATGAATTGCGCTTCGAATTGCTTCCGCATCCACCATACTCTCCTAATCTGGCCCCCAGCGACTTTTTTCTGTTCTCAGACCCCAAGAGGATGCTCGTTGGATAGAAATTCCGCGCCGATGAAGAGGTAATCGTAATCGCCGAAACTGAAGCCTATTTTTAGGCTAAAGACAAATCGTATTATAAAAATGGTATCCAAAAATTGTATGACCGCTATAATCGTTGTATCGAAGGGAACTATATTGAATTATAAAATCAAATTCTATAAAAAAACAATATTTTTTTCTGTGCTAGCCCGCCTGTTATGTTATCACATTACAGACTGTTAAAATAATGCGAACGAAGTCTCATGGTTATTAGTCTGGGCTTATCATCGAAAGGGGTGAATCGTTTTCGATGGCACTTTTATAGACATGAAGAGAAGATTGTCACTATTTAGTAATCTTGGTTACTTATCTTCTTTTTTGCAATGCTAGTAAGCAATAACAAATACCAACATAATATTGTGAAGTGAAGCAATTAAAATAAATGTCTAATGATCTTCACCTTTCGTTATTTGTACAATGCACTGTACATACATAACGAGAGCCAATCTGCGAATGTAAACAAACAACTTGTTACTTTTGCCATATGAAAAATATAAACGCAAATATTCTTCCTTGTGCCCTTCTTGATCTTCCGGTATCGCTAATGATTGTGAACAAGATTATATAATCGCTTTACTGCTAAGAATCATGTTGTAATACACAAGCATGCTTATTGTAATTACTAATATAAATAAAGCTATCAAAATAATAGCTGATGTTTTTCATTTTACATTAAACATTTAAACGTATAGAAAAATTAAACAAGGTAAAGATATGAAGTATGTATTGGGAATGTCAAACGACAGATGGCCAAAAATATGTTTATTGGAGGAGATTAGGGCAATTTTAAATAATAAGCCCACTAAGTGGGATCAGAGGGTTTTTGAGGTAATCTAAGATTTAGATGCTACGGAGGTAAAGCAATAAAAGAAAGGGCTGGATTTGGAAGCATATGATGTGAATGCTGTATGGTTGTTGTAGTCCAAAGATAGTAGATTTATATACTTTAAGTGTAGTTGTAGGCTGTAGTGTAACCTACCCAGGTCTATTCGATCGTAATATAACTCACCTACGTTGTTTATGGATATCAGCTGTTTTCGGTTCGATACACTGACTATTAACGTAATTTGGAAGGGTTGTTTATAGTTGTTAAATGAAAGACAACAAATATGTGACATCCTAACTGTATTATGAATGAAATGATAAAATACCAGGGAAATCCCAGTAATATTAAATTTTAAACAAAACAAATACTGATGCCAGACTCAGCCTAGAAAGAGTATGGCAGAGAAACCCACGATCTTAGCCCTACAAATCAGAGATGTGTATCATCCGTAAAGTATGAAATGTATATAAATTAAAAATATCACTCTGTGAAAATCTACCCTGCACGATCCACATACACAGACACATGTAAATAATCATTTAAAACTGAAGAATGTTGGTATTAGTTAGTAGACAATGTAAAAAAATAAAGGTACTGAGGTCCCATACGGGAGGCAACCCAGCTATAAGTTGAGATTTTAGAGCACAATCTGGGCCTCACATAAAAATAAATTGCAGTAAATAAATACCAAAATAAACACAAAAATAAACATGTAAATAAATGCGACGAATAAATATCAAAACAAAATAAACACACATTTGTGAATACTCCCAGATCAATACCCTACACGGGAGAAAATGTTAGTAAATTCAACAAAGCTCGAAACATTCTGAACGCACCAGGTAGATCAACAAAGAGCAAAATCATAAAAATTGGCAACAAAGAAAATTCACAAAATAATTGTTACACATCACCGTTTTGTTCAAATTAATAAAATAAAAGTTCAAATTAAACAAAACATCACAAAATATGCAAGATACAAATTATTGTGTCATTATAAAATGGATTGAAAGAACAATGAAAATTGACACCTTTTGTGTAAATTTTATAACAGTGAAAAACAACATAATAAATATTAAAACCTCGTTGAAAAATACATGCAAAAAAATAGTTTATTATCTGTGAATGCAGCTTGAAAAAGACCATACGACCCTCTAAACCAGTGATTCTCAACCTTTTTTTTGTTGCGGCACATATTTAACGATTTCAAAATTTGGCGGCACACTTTTAACTTTTGCCAACATGATATAATTTAATAATATTAACATTATTATATATTTGCAAAATTTGGCGGCACACTTTTGAAATTTGGCGGCACACAAAAGTGTCGCGGCACAGTGGTTGAGAATCACTGCTCTAAACCAAGACCGCGACGCTGAGCTCTGGTAAATCTCAGAGCTCTTGAGTGACATCTCCATCATCTAGAATTATTATCGTTCGTTCGCGTCTAAGATACCTAAACAGTTCCTGATTTATGAGTAGTAGGTAATAATTTAGGGAAGTGTGAAATTATTGAAATAGACGACACAGAACGACAGACCCTGGTTACTACAAGGCACATGTTTAAAGATTTTAAGTTAAGGAATTAGAAGATTAGTAGTGAAGATTAAAAGCTAATTGGTACACGATGAAATAAATAAATAAAATAAAAACAAGGTAACGATATTTTTCGTACATTATATACACCTTAATGTCTATTGAGGTACGTACTCATTTAAATGTTTTACGAATAAATTTTTCACTATAAAAACATCCGCCGTATGTTTTTTAGCAAACGGCTAAACTCTTTACAAATATGTCATTGTTTACTGTAATTATTACAATTATAAATTTGTTTCTATATTTCAACCTTGAAATTCACCAAGGATTCCATTGTTAATTTTCTTTTATCTGTGTCTTCCTCAAGATTTATAAAAAAATTACTAAAACAGGTTACAACTACAACGAAAAGTATAAAAACTTGTTCTTTAATTATGATCTAGTATGTATGAAGTATTGATGTTGAAGATGTTGTTTGTAAGATGCTACAGTAAAAAACGTTATTTTTAACGTAATATTAAAAAAACACATTGAAAACCAAGAACAAAAGAAAATGTTGCGCAGCACGAACTGGTCTGTTATTTTATGAAGAAGACCTTCAATCAAGGGCGAAACGTAGATTATGTTGTTATAAAACCAATTATTAAAGGTCAAACAGTCTCAATATAGCAGATTGTTACTTTAATTTCATTGAAGACGTTTAAAGATCACTGAGAATACTATAGTATGTGTATTCAAAACAATTACCTGCAAATTTTCTTTGTGACTATGCAGAAAAGAAAAATATTTTTTGCAACGCCCTTTGAAGGAGTGATACCAGTTCACGAATTGTTTCCAACACTCACGATTTCAAGGCGTGTTACAATAATATATACACGACTATACTATCTAAACTTCAGCCCTAGTATAATCATGAAAATTTTTGTAAATAAAACGGTTACTTAAGTAGTGAAAATATGTAACTAATACCATTTAACAATATCGAATTATAATGATTTTCGATGAAATAGTACCCATATGCTAGCAGATGAACAAAATCAGCAGCGAATGTTTTCAAAAAAGGCAATTTAATGTACTTTATTTTAATATATATTTAATTTTTAGTTCGTTGATAGAATACACATAAAATCAATATTAACTTCAAACTACACGTTGCTATATTTTCCTACCAAGGCCTATCAAAGTAAAAATTCAGACTATAAATGTTATCAAAAAAGTAAGAACGTTTTTTAAAAACATGTTTCGGCGTTTTTGTCAAGTTTATTATCTATTACTCTCAGAAATCTCCAATAGTGATATGATAGTTTTTTATCAAAAGGGAAAACCAATTAAATACACAATATGTCATGCTTCAATAACCACATGTACCTAAACAATTTATCTACAAGAACAAGAAAAACAATATGTCTGCAAAGCGTAACCATGGGTTTACAAACAGATAGGTATAATATGTGTATATATATATATAATAATTAATATTAAGTTGAAACATGTTCATTAAATATTTTACCGACGAAACTAAGTTATGAATAATTTTTGCTTTGGTTGTTACTTATTTTGTATTTTAGCTTCAAAATACATACATGCGTAAAATATCTAATTAAATGTGCGGGTATATAAAGTATTTAATTGTTTGTTAGGTTAATTATACAGCTCTAAAATATGATTTCATTAAACGAGATTGTTCTCTTCCATTAATGAGTACAATTCCCATGATTAACATAAATTATTCAGGAATGATTACGTTCGTGTAGAAAATACAGTTGTTTGCATCAATTTAACTATGAAATAATAGTTGTAATTATACAACATCAACATTAGATAATACGTAACATATTACAAATATTGTAATCAATACCAAGATATTTCATAAAAAAGGTAAAATTTAGTTAAAAAAAACTATTTTTAGTATCGATAAAGAAAACACGTAACAAATCAATAAAATAATCTCTGATAGACGATTTACTAATATTATAATTATAAAGTAAATTATTTCAAAACTTTAGTAAATGGAACATAAAGCTATAATAAGCATAAAATAGTGTTTTATATGAATTTACACAATATTATTACGGTTTATTAGCTAGAAATACACTATAATTACTTGTAAAAGAATTCTGTCACAATAAAAGAATTTGTTAATTACCCCTTTCTAATTTATTAAACAATAAGTTAACATTTCCATTTTGTTGCTAAAATTACGATTTAGGAAAAGAGATTTGCAAGAACTGTACGGGTTCTTGCAACTAACCTGAAATTAGAAAATTACATACACATTTTATAGTTTTCTTTAATATACACACATTTTTTATTAATAAAATCCTTTACATTTTGGCGCAAACCCCATCAAAATCCGTTAAGAAATAATCGATATATTAATTTTTTAAATTGTATTCTTATCCTGGAATCGAAGGCGCTTTCGAGGTGAATGAACTTGTGTTCTTACAATTTTTTTTTATATAATACTATAAGCGCCATCAGAAGAACAGGTGCTGTTTGACCTAATTTCCTATTGGGTGTCAAATTGCCGCGAAGCTTCTTCACCAATAAGATGCTTCGAAACCACTTTTAACAATCAAACATCGCATTCCTGAATCAGTAACCCTCGGTGCATAGGGAAGTGCAGATCGTTGCATTACAAGATCCTTTACGTAAAACATTGAACTGTTATTGTTCTGTTATAATTGCCAAATATTAATCAAAAAATTGTTGCAATAATATTACAAAAACGGTAATGTCATAATAATTCGATTTTATTTTCAAATATACTTCGAAATTTTAATTTTCTTTACAATAAAATACAGGTTATGTCAATGCTCATGGGTGAAATAATTTCAAAAATGGGTTTACCTCTCAGTTTCTCCGTGTAATATTAGTGCAGATATAAATTGGTTATAAGATTGGTTATATTTTGAATGCAATTGATAAAATTTATAAACCACATAATATTCTGCAATATAAACATACTGTGTATTATTGCAAATGCGTGATTTAAAATGTGAGATTAATCTACATAATATCAAATTAAAACGATTTCTTTTCTGTTGGTATTTTTTTTGCACATGACTGATTATAACGAGGCAAATGTATAGACTATTTAAATAAGCAGGTACCTAATCTTATCTGGCCTAGAATTAGATAACAAATATGCACAAAACAAATTAGGATTTTGGAGTATATTTTAATATCATTAAAATACTAAAATAACAGGTCTATATATGTATAGTATACCTAGTCTATATATGTAGGTACATATTTAAAATTTACAAATCGGAAAAGCTGGAGTTAAAATTACGTAATATATTCAACTTTTATTACTAAATAAACCATTACCTATTTTTATTTTCTCTTGTGAATTTCTTTGCGGTGTCTCAGTTTGTTTAATGTGGTTTAACAGCACGTGCTTATGAATTGGTTTGTCAATGATTGAGTAAAGTTTTTGCAGCAATGACAAGCGCTTTAAATGAAGGTAAATTAATGAATATCACTTTTATAAAAATATAAATATAAATACGGAGTCAACAGAAACAACTACTCCGAGGGCTAATAAATAACCCTACCAGCATTGAATTACACTGTTGATTCCGATGGACTCCTAGACGAAGATATAACATATCCAAAAAAGAAGGAATTAAAATCCTACTCCGAGGGCTAATAAATAACCCTACCAGCATTGAATTACACTGTTGATTCCGATGGACTCCTAGACGAAGATATAACATATCCAAAAAAGAAGGAATTAAAATCCTTATTCGTCTAAATATTAAGATCAAAGATCTCAAATTTTGAACGCGTCCTACCAAGTAGGCACAACGAATCGAAAGCCATATCCCACGACCGGTTTATAATATAGCCTGTAAAGGCATTTGTGCCAGCGCCCACCTGATAGGTCGAAACCGGTCGTGGAATATGACTTTCGATTCGTTGTGCCTACTTGGTAGGACGCGTTCAAAATTTGAGATCTTTGATCTTAATATTTAGACGAATAAGGATTTTAATTCCTTCTTTTTTAGATATGTAATATCACTTTTGTTTGGTTGACAAAATGAATACTTTAAATATTTTAGGCTAAAATATAAAATAAAGAAGAATTATAAAATATTCCGCGCTTTTCGAAATCGAGTCAATGAATCTCTTCGCTTCAATTAATCAATTCAAACTGAAGTAACAGACAAGCTCGTTTCTTAAAATATTTATTTTTACTCCAGTATACGATTTTCTAATAAAAACGGAAAATTGAAATCGTCTATAAGAAAGTTGATTGTGTATTCCAGATGAAAGGTCCTCGAAATTTTAATTAGTTCGAGAAAAGTGCATTGAATGTAAAGGTCACTAAATGACCTACTAACAAAATAATAGATGGCGGTTTTAAGTAAAAGTGAAAAATCAAAAATTCGTGCACGTTTGACACGTTTTAGATTCAAATCATATCCTTAACGATTTCATTCTAGAAAGCGACGTTGCTTTTAAATATGACAACATAAAGTGCAACACTTCTATTGTACTCCATCAGAACGGTCGCACATTTGCAAAATACTCGGCTGTTGTCTCAAAATAATGGCTATATATCTATTTAGGTATGAGAAATGAAACAAAAAAAGTCATACACCAACTATAATAAGGCAGGTATTATCGTAAGAGATTATGAAGTTCACATTTAAATTCGTTATTATCAACTTAAATGCGAAAATAAAATGCGCATTAGTTATGCAAGACAGTACTGTCATATAATACACATAATAAAAAAGAAATTGAGTTTTAACAAATACATGTGAGACATGGTGAAATTTTTAATTGGAGAAAGATTCTCACACTTCACCACAAATTGTTTGTATACATATGAATTTGTTCCGGCATTTAATTCTCATAATTAAATAAATGGTTTATTTTTACGATAGACTGACTAATCACAAAAGCGTACAATTAATGTTACTATATTAGATAGAGTACAATCGCGATAGAATATTCATTTTGCTAGACCGTCGTATACCGTGAACAAATTAAACTTTCGGTTATAGAAACAAATGCCAATTGGCCATAAAAATAGACCTTTCACTGTTGTTATTGCGAAAATTCTATAAATCTTCTGTTGTTTCTTGAGGAGAATTAGGTATGGGGTTGTGTCGACTAGTTACCACCCCTGATGTTTATAAATTTTATTCTATATTTTACTTGGCACAAAGATTTGTTCCAACCAACCCTATCCAGTACTTGTTAATGGTACAGAACAATGCCAGTGTCTATTATTCTTCCCAATAATGGCACTCGAAAGCGTAAACAACCCTAATAAACCAATAAATTATCGCTTAACACCTCATCTTTTATCTTAGCAATGTCTATTTAAAAATTCAAATAAAATAAGCTGTAAATCTAGACCATCAATTAAACTATTACAAAAAAAACGGTAAAAATTGTTCTGGCACCATAACTGAACTAAATATACACAGGACTAATAAATGAAACAAAGTAAAATAAGACATAATGCAGAATGAACAAATAACAAAAACATCTTCAATTTAGTAGGTACTTCCCCAATCGTATTGGCCGGAGAGATATTTTATTCATTTTTTTTCGTTGTAGTCAGGTAGGTATTTGGTTTAATAATTGAATGATGGTTACCCATATCGATACTAGATTAATTATATCATTAGAAGTTCAAATAAATGAACAACCTCATTGTGGGTTATCAATTAAATTAATAAATACTGTAAAATCGATTTATTATGGTTATTAAAATGTGCATTATTTTATTTAATTCGGTACAATACAGATAATTTGAATATTTCAGGAATACACCTTTAGTATTACTATAAAATAAAAAAACAACTTGTTTGTAATATTTATGAATTTTAATTTTGAGTGAACACAACAGGGTAGGTGCTTATACATATACCTATGTGTTGGCGTCAAATTCAAATGTTTTCAAAGTGTAGCAAGCAACTTTGAAATAATAAAAATAAATAAGAAATAAATTAAAAGTTCACAACATTTTTTATTTATACATATATCGTTTATATAGAAAAAAATATTTATTATGCAATGAACGAAATATCTCCTTTACTATGCATTAATAATTCAAATTAGCATTTATTAATAAATAATTCAATAGTCCTCCAATAGGAAATGCAAATACAAAATCTGCAGTTCATTATTTGAGGAAATCAAACAAAGGCAGTCAACGTTAGTATGCACAGTAATTAAAAAGTAGTAATAACATTCATTACCTCATGGTATTTTGGGTGCACATGGTTACAAAGTCTGTGGGCACTAATTAACGAAAAAATGTTCAAAATGAAAAACACTGCACTGTAATTTTCATATTTCCAATAAAAACTGCAAGCCATGGTTATATAGAAATAATTTAAGTTAACATTGTAGAAAGGTTGAATACCGGTTTCATTCTTTTACGTCTACAATTCTGAGTGTTACTAACATCCTCCAACCACGAAGGCTACGCAAAACAGACTGATGTATTAATATTAAATTCTTTCTATCTCACTGTTGCCAGATTGCTAATATTCACAGCTGATGGATGTATCTTGGGTTGCATACAGTAAACGTAAAGTAAAATATTAAAATTTACGATTCATTATAAAAACCTATTCATATTTAATTTTCTTTTTTTCAATTGAACAGGTCGACGATACTTAAAAAACGAATGATTGTTTCTTATAAATTAATTTTTAATCTTAAAAATATGTATCAAGAAATTAATAAATAATGGTTATAATTAAGTTAATTAATTATAAAAAATAATATCTTATTTTTGAATGTAATCCGGTGTAATATTTGAGAATGAATCAATTTCAATAGCGATAATGTAAAAGCAACCAATTCTCAATAATTGAAATATTAATATTCAAAAAGCCCTTTATTGTATCAACATTTCCAATATATACATATAACATACAAAAACACCTTAAATACAAGTAACACAATTAGATAATGAGATAATTCTAACATTTACAAATTTGAGAATACCAAGTCTTGCTGTTATAACAGTTTTTATTGTCACACTGAGGGCATCGATTAATGAATTTCGGATTTATAGAAATATTACTTTCTAAATGAGTTTTAACTAAATCAGCTAAGGCCTCTATGAAAAGGGGATGATCATTGGGAGCAGAAACACGTCGAATTTCCTCTACTCCAACCTAAATAATTTAATTATTATATGTATACATAGAATCCTGTCATTTATACCTGTTCTGCCAGTTCTTTGCAGTATTCAATATCAAGTTCGTGTAATGTTTCAATATGTTCATTAACAAAAGCAATGGGCACTAGAACAAATATTTTCTTTCCATTTTTTACATAGTTTTTAATAGCCTCATCAGTAAATGGGCCAAGCCATGATAAAGGGCCAACTTTTGACTGCCAGACCAGTTGATAAGGGTTACAATATCCTAACTCTTTCATTACCAATTGAACAGTAGCTCCTACTTCAAAAGGATATGGATCACCACGATTTACAGCCTGCAGAATGATATTATACATGTATTTTTCTAGCATGAAATATAAATATTAATTACTTTAAGAGGTAACGAATGGGCTGAAAATAGAATAATTGCGTCTTTCCTCCCTTTGTCTGACAATTTTCTTAACTCTTGTCTAATCAAATCTGCAAATGTTTTAATAAGCAGGGGATGTGTAGACCAACGGTCTATTAAGCTAATTTTGACATCCTTTGGAAGTTCTCTACAATATTACACAATAATGTAATAACATAAGTAATAAGTTAATTAGATATTACACACAACCTGTTCTTATAAAAATTATAAATGGCATTGAAACTTGATCCTGATGTTGCACAGCTATACTGTGGATACTGGGAAAACAGGATAATTCTTTTAACCCCATCTCTAACAATAAAATAAACACATTAATGTGATACTAATTATTGAATTAATATGTAGCCACTACAGATTACTTCATATGAATTACTGCTGTAACAATTTTTTCCTCATTAATATAAGGTAATATGTAGTGGGTCCAAATTAGTTCAATAATGAAATATTTTGACGAATTTTTAGTAGGGGTAAATGTTAAATACAATAATATTATATTAATTATTGAATTAATTTATACCCACTACAGATTACCTCATACAATGAGGGAAAAATTTGTTGCTGTTGTCACGCCCCTGCCGGGACACGAATCCGGAATTTCGGCTTTACGTGCCAATGCTTTAGCCACTAAACTACGAGAGGTGACAAATTCATCAAAATATTTCATTATTAATTTTCTTTGAATTTATTAATGTAAACAGCTTCGCTGGTAATAAGTTCGTGAAATTTATTACAGGGTTTAACCAATTCTAAATTATTTAAATCGAAAGAATGATTGGTATCTAGAAAATGATATGCCACTGCAGATTTCTCCGGATTATTGTTTTTTAAATGTAGGTAATGTTCTTTAAACCTAGTGTGGATATTCCTTTTTGTGAAAATTTTGTTGCAATCATTGCAACTTATTTTGTAAATTCCCTCCTTTGTTTTAAAATCATCTTTATCTTTAGGGTTTCCTAGCAAATTTGAAAGTTTATTCTTGTTGTTAGAGAATACTGGTTGTATATTTAGTTCTTTCGTAATATGATTTATAGTTTTAGTAACTTTATTATGATATATGAACTTTTTCTTTACTTTATTTGAAAGATGTAATAGTATAGTAGAATTCTTTGTTTCTTTTTTGTTTAATTGTTTCAAAATGATTTTGTCTATATCTCCTTTATTAAAACCATATTCTTCTGCTATGTTTAAGATGTGATTACATTTCTTTTTTAATTCCATTTCGAAATAGCTGAGGAATAAGTTGCCTAAAAAGGGAGACAAGGGATTGTCCATGGTTGTGCCTTCTGTTTGTTTGAAAGTTTTTTCTCGAATTGAAACACTCGTTGTGACATGCATAAGTTTGTTAATTTAATTAATTCATTAATTTCAACCTCTGGTAATTTTAGATCTATTAACCAATTTTTTAAAAATATCAGTTTCTTTTATAGGTACATTTGGAAATAAAGCTGTTACATCAAACGAAATTAATATGTCGCCTTTCTTTAATTTAAAAGATTTTAAAATGTTTATTAACTATTTTTTATCATAAAATTAGTTTTTTGATATTTTTCAAATTTTTGGGTTAGCCATTTGTCTAAGTTATAAGTTGGGGCGTTTATACTGGAAACAATAGGTCTATAACTCTCATCTTTTTTATGTATCTTTGGTAAACAATACAATTTTGGTATGGTTGGACAATCTATTTTTAATTTATTAATTAAATCTTTATCAATGATGACATGGGCAATCCCTTGTCTCCCTTTTTACCCAACTTATTCCTCAGCTATTTCGAAATGGAATTAAAAAAGAAATGTACTTTGTTCCCAAAATTGTGGTTACGATATATTGACGACGTTTTCATCATAGTAGATTCAGACTTTAACACCAATGAATTCATTAATATATTAAACACAAACACCCAATATAATTCCATAAAGTCTACTTACGAGATAGAAAAAGAAAATTCATTGCCGTTTCTAGATTTAAGGATTATCAAAGAAAATTTGAATTTTACGTTTGACATTTTCAGAAAACACACCGATAGATACATACCTAATGATTCATATTCCTGTAGAAACCACAAAATAGCAGCTTTTAATAGTTTACTGTTTAGATTAATTAACGTCCCTTTAAATCAAGAAAGATATAAAAAAGAATACGATCACATCTTAAACATAGCAGAAGAGCATGGTTTTAATAAAGGAGATATAGACAAAATCATTTTGAAACAATTAAACAAAAAAGAAACAAAGAATTCTACTAGACTATTACATCATTCAAATAATAAAGTAAAGAAAAAGTTCATATATCATAATAAAGTTATAAATATAAATATAAATTAATAAATATTTGTGAAGTTATAAGACGTTTACCTTTTTTTCCTTTATGTATTGAAAGTTCTTCACAGTCACTCTGTATTTAATAAATATTTATATATTTATTAAAACAATTTCGGTTTATATTTTTAAACAAAATACAACAAAATGATGTTATACTTTACTTTTCAATTTCTTTCATAGCATCTTCAGTAAGGGGTTGTACATATCTAAATGCAACATAATACTTGTAAGGTGCATGATCTGGTAAAAGCTTGTCAAGCTTCTTACAAAGTAACTCCCCTTGATACTGTGTCCACTTATAAATTGGAGAACCACCCCCTATTTCCCTGTACTTCTTTGCTAGCTCAGGAGCCCTTCTCTTGGCAATCCAGGGGCCCAACTGGCTGAAGTAATAATAGAACTTTCATGAAATAAGTGACCTATAGATAACTTACTCTCCAAAAAACGGAAACTGAATCATATCTTTATCAGTCATAATACGGAATAAATAATCAGGTACTTCATCTAATTTTTGAGGTCCTCCCATATTAAGCATGACTATGGCAGTTTTAGGATTTGATGAGTTTCCCACTGCATTAGAGAGTTTCCTCAAACCACCCAGTCCTGTTAAATCGATATAAAATTCATATAAAAGGGTTTACATGCACAAGAAGATGCAATATGTAATGCTACAATAAACATATTATTATTATTATAATTCCTGACACAACTTTAAAAAACAAATATAGTTCCATGTTGATTGTAGGCTTTCACGACCGACGTCTAATATAGGTGAGTTGTTATCCGTTGTTTTTCTTAGTAAATGTTGGGTTGTCATTTGGATAACAACCCAACAGACCACGGCCCATCAACGCGGATATATATATATACATAACGGTTGAAAGAGATCTTATAAATCCATATGAAGTTGGCGATACAATTACTTACTGGAAAGGTTATTCCCACCATTTACTAATATCCTTATAGAAGACATAATGAACAAAAATTAAACGACATGCACATGAAACGGAAATGAGTAAGCAAGATTTTTGAATTTAGTTTAGTTTCGTAACCATAGTTACAAGCATGATCAGTGTCGATTACCGGCGTGGTACTGTAACTCCCTTGCACACTATGCCTGGCAGTCACCACCAGGGTATGAAATGTAGAACATCAACGCCTCATAATTTTACCCTACGGAACTAAAGTAATTTTATCAATTACTAAAACCTGTATTACCGACGTACATGACAAAACTTATGTAGGGCAAACTATGGTGTCGCTATCGTCGTCCAAAAGCCGAGAGTCCTGCATCTATTTATATAGTTTAAAGTTACAACAGGACTATTGGATGTGTCTACAATGCATGAACTTCATTCAGTATCGTACATTAATTTATAAGAAACTGGGAATAAAGTACCGTATCTACCAAATACATCACATATTATATTAATATCATTTAAGTACCTTCACTATTTGACACAATTATCAAAAAAGGTATACTGTAGAAAAAAAATGCCTGTGCGTGCTTTTAATAGGCCACAATATTTAAATAAATATAAAACAGCTGGTGTTTCCTTAAAAACAAAAGTAACAAACCAAAACATTCTAATTCAATTTTTCATTATATTTTCTTAACAAAAGATAAAGTTTATTTCGGTAAACAAACATTAGAAAATAACTTTTTACACTCCTTTGTTAAATTTTGTATTTTTTTTTCTATTTTTAAAAGAAACATGTTCATATTACACTATTTTTATGTTGAAATTAAGCTACATTCATTTTATATGGGCGAGACTATTATTGTTGGACGAATATGTTAATATTTCACGAAAAAATGTGTGTTAGTAGGGGAAGAATACATGATTTGCAGTTTAATGGTCAAGTCTGATAGATTTCTCCGAACACATTAGAATGAACTGTGCATATATGGGCCAAATTTAATATTTCGAAAGAATTGTCAAACTTTTACCAACATTAAATCATATTATATATGTTAGATACTTGTTTAGGTACAATCAGAGAAATAATACCACAAACTTTAAATAAGTATCCAATTAATGTGTTCTTTATTATTTTTACATTATCATAATACTATATAACGCATTTATTATATAAAAAACTTTATTTTTATTAAAATAAAGAGCACGAGAATGTATCTTGTTTTTTGTGGATTTAAACGATAATGAAAAAGCAGTGAAAGGTACCAGACTTCGTCCTTGAATATAAGGACGATACGGTTGAGTACATAAGAGGATGAGGTGTTTATTTATTTCTGTGAAGATCTGGATGGTCAGTAATCATGTGTTTATGGTGTTTTGAGCACCACGTACAGATTAAAATACCTAAACACCTATACCGATACCGTTATGTGATTGGCGTATAGACTAGGTCACCGATTCTCCAGTTTGTTCCGTCTACTCAAGAAATCAAGAAGTCGACTGTTACTCAGTTCGAAAGTGCGTGGCCACACGTGATTATAAACTTTACGTGCTTTTGATAGTGCATTTCCTCTAGGATATATAAATCATGAAGTGCATAGCGCTTTTGTTATTAATTACCCTAATGGGTGAGTACCTTTTCTTTTTGTTTTCGTTGGTCATAAATTCCTGGCATCAAATGTACATAAATAATTGAAATTCTTTCCTCTATCTTTAGTGGTTTTTCCGAGAGCAGTATGTAGAAATAATTGATTAATTTGCAAGGGCATGTATAATATTTTGTAAAATAAATTCTTAAAAGAAACCGTTTTGCATGTATATGTACAGGTAGCCCTTTTTTTTCATTGTCTTATTTGATCTTCTTTTTCTTTTTTTTCTAAATTGTTGCCCATAATCTACTAACTTTTTATCTTACGAATAAAAGAAGGCGAACTGTTAAGATACCTTTAGGGATTACATATCCAGTTTATTATCATCTAGGTCAGTAGGTCTTCACTGCGGATTTCCAAATTCAAGTTCAAGGACGTATATAACATTGCGCTTTTACTTCTAAACTGTTATTTATCAAAGTTCCCATTTGATCAATACAGTTATCGATCATTGCAATTTGAAGTTCAATAAAGAGTCCCCATTTAAAGTTATGTAATATTCTACTCTTTAAACCGATTTATAATAAATTTAAAAGAAAACATTTTTTACACGATTGGTGCATTATTTTTTAACTACACTTAGAAATCTCAGTTCATAACAATATAATTAAGTTTCTTTTATTTGGGTGCCATATTTCTTAGTCATTCGAAAAACCAAACAAATAATTCAATGAACTCTACAAAAGATGATAATTGACGATAATTCTTCGACGTATTGTATCTATAGACTAAAAATTAGATTTTTTATTATGAAAAAATTTTAAATTGTAGAAACAAAAATTATTATCATTATGGTAAAATTTGTTATCAATAAGATAAAGTCCTACGAAAAACAAAAAGATCGCGGTTGGGGTTGTTAAGCGAAGAGATGCTTAGCACCCTTATCAAAAATGTTATTATACATTTAGCCCTTATTGGTTGCAGGGCATTGTTGGCGTATTGGTCATGCCACCTGCGTGCTGGAGTCGGATTTCGGGTTTGTCATCAACTGTGCTTTTAAGAAATCTGGACTATTTCGAGTTAGAAACCTTGGTGGTATCAAAGCCCATGTAGGCTTGGGTAAATTATCTTTTCTTACTTAACGCGAAAAATCAATTATTTAATAATATATTATTAAATCATTCACATAATATGCTAACCATTCTCATATTTCATTCATTAAATCTGTATGGTGAGAAATCCATATGTCCGCATTATGTTTGATTAATCTTTTTTGTAACACAAGATAAAATCAGTACACTGATTCTGTCTCCTTAACCTTGTCAAAAACACATGTTGGCTGGCTTTTTTCTAAGGTTAATGCCAGATATTTTACATCAAGTACTGTCGATACGTATATACTTCAGGGACTTTCTTCCTCTATGAAAATATATTTTAACTTCTGATAGTGTTAGAGTTTTTCTTTGAATTAAAAACATTTTCATTACAAGCCTACATTGTAATTCGTCTCAATAAGACTTTTTTTTAAGTATTTGTTACACATTGGTTGTTATGGGTGACCCATAGGGGCCAAGAAAAGGTACCCTCCTCTGCTTAATTCGTCCCTGGTGTTGTGAAAGAATAAAATTAGCTACATTTAGTGACTATTGCATAAGGTATTCTGCATGAGCATCATCGTTTCTTTATTTGTTTATTTATGTATTTATTCATAGTAGTGTAACAAAATTCAACACAACTCAAACCTTTCGTAATATTTACCGACTTTAATGTAACAAATTCGTTAACAAATCGACCATATTTTATTCTTTTTGTAAAAAAGGCCGCTTACAATTAAACTTGCTATGTATAACAGAAATTAGAAATAAACATTTAAAAAATAACTGTATATAATATACTATAGGTATATCCATATAATATAAATGGTAAGGGAAAGTTTCTATTCATTGCTGTCTGTATATACTATTTTATATGTACATTCGTTATATTTATTATGCAGGTATTTATAGAAGACAATTAAACAATAACATATAATATGTATATGTGTTTTTAATGGTTTTCTGATGCCTTTCAGATATATTAAACGCTGTTGGCTCATATTAACTTCACTAACTAATACATATATATGCTACTTTTATTTTTGCTTTAGCACTAACTAACATGTAGGTATTTATTGTGTATGTAACACGAAAATTATTTTAGTAGGCTATGTTTAAAAGAAGCAGAATTGTGTGTGCTTGTGGTTGTTCCCGGGCTGGTTGGCCGTGGTCCATTGTGTTGAAGAAGTCTACTAAACGTTTCGTCTCCTGCTCCGGGAGACATCTTCAGTGGATTGCGTTGTCGATTGCCAGTACACAATAAAACGTTTGGTAGACTTCTTCAATAGCATGGACCACGTCTAACCAACCGGAAACAACAACAAACACATTAACTCAACAAGAAGATTTCTATTTAAGAAGATGCATTAGGTCCTAAAGGCAGGAAAAGTAGGCGACGATCCCTTCACCTATTTTCTGAATAAGAAACAAAATTTTTGCAATTATTTTTGAAATAAATGAAGAAATTTCGTGTAAAAAACAATATAAATTTATTGTATCTGCTTTAGGCTAATGTCTTAATAGTTAATTAACAAATGACTGTATATGGGTGCCAAAAGTGCCGAATATCTTAATTGCAACTTATCGTACTTATATGACTAATCAATTGCTATAAATAATTTATGGGAAGCAATCAGTTTTTGATTGTGAAGAAATCAACCATTTAAAATATGTCATTCAAATGTTAAATTTCTTAATCGACTGGTAATAATTTATTCTTAGACTCTAATTGATTATAGGGGTCATGTAAATTTTATTAATTGCTTAGATGTTTATTTACCACCCGCAATTTAACAGTAATTTTTTATTTAAAACAATATCACAACAAAAGAATACCTTTACTTTAAAAAACATTAATTCAAAATCAGAATTAATAAGCCAAACTGCTTGCTTAATTTATGTGACATCCATTTGTGTGTATATTTAGAAAATGTAGACAAATCTTATTGTGATAGCTTTAACAATTTACATTGTTACATAATAATTACCTGTTAAATAATCAGAAATCATGTAATGATGAAAATGAAAGTTGATACAAAGGTGTATTTCAAAAAATTGTCAAAACGATTGATCCTTGACGTAAATGGTTATCCTTTTCTATTTGACAAAACTCATTTTATCATTTAAATATTTAATTGTGTCGGCACACTAAAAATGACGAAAAAATAATACAAAATTTAAGTTTCAAAAATTATTTATTTGATCAGTACGGAAACAAATAATTCAATAAATTTCTTAGACCTAAACATAAAAAATAATAACTCGAAATATGATTTCGCTATTTACCATAATCCATCACATATCGACACAGTAATCAATGCACACTCCTTCCATCCAATAACACAAAAACTTTTAGCTTTTCATGCCATGATACGTAGGTTAATAAAAACCCCTTTAAACAAAATAAATTACAAGCTAGAACTAGATAGAATATATTGCATAGCAAAAAATAATGGTTATCCTAGAATAATAATCGATAATCTTCTTAAAAGTAAAACTAAAAAAGAATTATTATTTTCAATCTACCCTAAACCAGTAAAAGAAAAATCTTTTAAATATGTAAGTTTAACATTTATGGGGTATAATTTAGAAAAACTAATAGTTTCTTTTAAAAATAATAACTCAAAATTATTAAAACTTGTAAGGACAAAACAGATAAGAACTGTAATTCAGGAGTATATTTGTTAACGTGTGGCGATTGTGAAAAGGTTTACGTAGGCCAGACGGGCAGAAAGTTTTCTGATAGGATTAAAGAACATTTTAATATAATAGTTTTAGTTAAAAAAGTGTACCTCGACTTATGCCGAGCACCTAATTAATTGTAATCATAATTTTAATAATGATTATAAAGTTTTGAAATAAATTCAAGAAATAAATAAACACTTGGTTTTGTTTCACTATTTTTATTTGAAAAATCTCTAACATTTAACTTTAAAAGTACTTTAAAGTAACTTTAAAACTCTTTGATAATGGCATAATAGCCGAAACATATGTTAGAGATTTTTCAAATAAAAATAGTGAAACAAAACCAAGTGTTTATTTATTTCTTGAATTTATTTTGAATAATGTTTCACCAAGAGTTAATCCAGAACACAATTAATATTATAAAGTTTTGCATATAGAAGACAAAGGACAGAAACTAAATCTTTTAGAGTTTTAGTTTTAAGAAAAACGTAATTTTAAACGATCAATCAAAAACAAACAATTCTCCGTTGCTAAATTTAAAATTCAAAAATTTCCCTCCCCCTCGTTAGTTATATATATATATATAGGGGTTATCTTTATTGTTGATGTTATTGTAGTCTTCACCTGAAGAAGCCACAGTGTGGTGAAACGATCGTAGTGATCAAATAAATAATTTTTGAAACTTAAATTTTGTATTATTTTTTCGTTATTTTAATTTTATCATTTTCGTTATCATCATTGGTGGTAGAATTTTTCGTTTAATTGTCTGTTTTCATTAGCATCAAAGAAAAACACAATCTAAAACGGAAATGAATTAATTTTTAACTTAGGTTACCACTAATTAAATTTTAGGGTTCAGCCTCGGTGATGAACTAGGATTCAAGGAGTCGTTGTCAAATGTTGAAAATAATAGGAGGAGATCCGCTCAGGGATCAAAACTTCAAGCGGCTATAATCCAGTCTCAACAAGCTAACACTGTAGGTAAACATATTAAGTAAATTTGTTGTAAAATCGAATAAATTATTTTGCAGTATTGTAGGATTAAAGAGAGCGTGCAGAAAATAAAGTGAATGTATATAAAATTAACTCGGTTTTATAGAAAATCCAAGGATTTTTTTTCTTTCAATATAATAGATAGTAAATAATCGTCTTACTAATTAATTAAGGAAACTTCATAAAAATCTCAAAATAAAAATTTATAATATACTTCTGATAGAGAAAGACACTTAATACGTTTGAATTTTTTTATAATAAAACTAGTTATTGTTTTACAATTACATAAGTCGCCTTTGTAATTAATTAACCAACAATTAATTACTAGCATTTGTCACACATCTTAACTGTTTTTCTTTTGTTAAACTACTTTACTTAATACTTTAATAGTTCTATGTCTTTTAAAAATCCTTGAACTTTACATGACAACCAGCTTTGTTACTTGGATAAGTTACTTTGTTTTTATTACAGGGCAAAGCTATAACAGCTCGAGCTACTTCAAATAATCAAACTAGAAGTGTTCCTGGTAAACAATTGAATTTAGCATCAGTAATGCCTACTAAAGTCCCTATAAATATTCCCCAGTTCAAACCTATTCCCCCTGCTCCTGAACGTCCTGTATATTCTTCGGTCAATAGTACTAGACGTATAGGTAACGAAATCGATTCAAATTTGGATAATGCACAACCTGTTCCGGTTTCTAAACCCAGACCATTTGGTTTACATGATCAGTCCCAGAAATCTCAAAAGGATGATGGAAAACTGAGCAGTACAAACCTTTCTTTGAGAACCTTACCTTCCCCTTCAAATAATGACATTTCTTCTTATTCCAAAGTTCCTGCTAATCCCATTCAAGTGCTAAGTGGTGTTACTAATATTTCCGCTGAAGTCTTAGAAGCAGCAATTTTAATGCGCGAACGTGAACTACTCAGGCAGAAAAGTTCGACCACATATAAACCACCTCACACCCCCGTAAGACATATCACGTCTTCGAATAAAGTTATGAACGCTCCAAAAGAGTATTATCCTGTGGGATATGATAAGAATTTTGACGACAATTTCGCTTCAAGAGTCGACCTACCGGAAACGTCCTTCTATTGCGGTGATCAAAAACATTTCCCAGGATTATATGCAGACGAAGACCTCGGATGTATGGTAAGTTTATAATAATTACTAAAATAATAATTAATAATATTGAACGCAAGAACTGTTGTGGATTTATGGATCTATTTGGCCTACACTGTTCAATCTTAAATTTTCGTATTATAAAATATTTCTAATATTATTTGTTCGTTTCTAAAGGTAAAAGGTTTTTAGTGAAACTTCGATGTTTGTTAGAGTTGATTAATTATCTTCTCATTAAAAAAGTAATTTTAACTTAAAATATTTTTTTTCGACGGTATTTCGAAAACGACTTAATTTACAAGTAAGTAATTAACGAGGTACGGCACCTTCTGCGCGCACTTGACCGTTATTTTTTCTTATTGTTAGCAATTAATTTTAAAGCGTTACTTTTAAAGTAAACGTACAAGAAGTTCGTTAAAAGGAGGCGTGTAATTTGTGTTACGAAACAAAATATGGAAAAAAGGAATTAAAATTGTTCGCACCACAAAAATGATGTGCATACCGCACGAGTTCAATTATTTATTTATTATTGTTGTAAAGAAAAAGGTGCGGAACTTCTGTCCTGGCAAGGATAAAGAAGTGTTTCAACATTGCTTTTATTGCCAATTATTATTAATGTTACGTTTATTTATAACTGGAAGTAAAAGCAGAACTATAATAAAATTGTCACTTCAAACTTCTCAACTAATTGGTTTCTTACATAAACAATGGCTTTTGGTGCTTTATTAACATTAACATGAGTCAACACGTACCTAGAGGATGATCATTAATTTTCAAACTTTCGAAATATATTAAAGTTTTCATGTGTGGGACAACTGTACACACATAAAATATTCAGATATTTGAACTAGTCAATGTTCCTACCCTAAAATTACTAATTTGATATCGTTCAATTATAATTGCAGTCATTGCATATCTACAATAAAGCTTAATGACTTATTTGTATTTTATACCTTTAGAAAATAATACAGTAAAATTATGAAAACAGAGAAGGGAGTAACGAAATTAAAGCTAATGTAAACTCAGATCCGTTCTACGGTTATAATATTTTGCGAAATTTTGTCAGTATTTGACTAAGGAAGTCCTACATGAGCTGAAAAGTTCCGGGCATAACACATAGATGGTGCTATTTTTATTGCATTCATCTCTTTTTCAGTTAGTACTAACCTTCAAAAGACAGCTTTTAAAATTTCATGATATTCTATTTATTAGTTTATGAGTTAGAGTGTTAAGAGTGACTTTATCTAGCTACTTTTGTTATTTTCAAAACAATGGATTAAAAATAATTTCGTGTTTTAATTTTACACTGCTTCTTGATGGGAAAAAATACCGTTCAAAGGAAGCAATGAGCAATAGCTTGAAAAGTGTTATGGAGACTCCGCTCCATCGGAATCAACCGAAGCAAAATAAAACTTTGGTTTGTTGGTTTGCTGACTTCAAACGTGGTCGTAGAGACACTAATGATGCAGTGCATCAGAACGTTGTGGACGTCCAAATGAGGCGGACACCACCAGCAACACCAGAACATATAAAAAAAATCCACACAACAATGATCGAAAAATAAAGTTGCGTGAGTTAGCTAACATCGTACAGATATCATATCAAAAGAACATGTTGGATTTAAATTGCATGAGCATTGGACTATGAGAGAGCTCTGTTCAAAGTGGGTGCCGAGTTTGCTCACTGTTGACCAAAAACAAGAACGTGTTGATGTTTTGATTCTGAGCAGTGTTTGGCCATGTTTAAACGTAACAAAGCGGAACGTCGATACATTGATGTTGACAATGGATGAAACATGGATCCATCACTTCACTCCGGAATCAAAACAATCGTCATCTGAGTGGACAGCAACCGGTCCAAACCTGGATACTCGTCCAAAGCCCCCGAAAGTAATATACAATAATCGGCTGGAATTTTGGGATGTGCGTGGTGTAATATTCATCGACTATCTTGAGAAGGGAAATATCATAAACATTGAATTGTGAACGACAGCATATGGCAAAGATTTGTATCATCAAAAAAAAAATTTGTATCATCAAGACAACGCACCGTGTCACAAGTCAAGACAATTAAAACAATGGAAAATCTGGCAAAACTACATGAATTGAACTTCGAATTGATGTGGGAGCAATTCCACCGTATTCTCCAGATTTTGGTCCCAGTGACTACTGGCTGTTCGCAGACCTCAAGAAAATGCTCGCCGGCAAGAAATTTCACTCAAATGAATAGGTTATTGCTGAAGCGGACTATTTTGAGGCACAAGATAAATTGTCTTACAAAAGTGATATTGGATTGTTAGAGCGGCGCTAGAATGATTGTGTTGCTCTTAATGGAAATTATGTTGATGAATAAAGCCAATTTTGAACAAAAAAAACGTGTTTTCTTTGTTAGGCCCGGGACTTTTCAGCTAATGTGTTACTGTAAATACAAATCAATGATCGCTATAAATGAATGAAGAGTATAAAGTCATTATAAACGGTTTTCACTGTAAATAATTTTATAATCGAGTTACAGTCTCAGTAGACATTTATTATTATTCATATAATCGTAAGGTAAGTATAAAATATACACGTATTGCAGGTATTACAGTTGACTGGTTATAGAATTATTCTTCCTTGATCTGTATCGCGTTATACAGAACTGAATTAATGCCGGGACAGTCTATTTATTGCAGTTAATCGTCCAATACAAAACTTATAAGGCGTTAAATATTGCGTAATATCCTTGGGAAACCATGCACTTACCCAATTTTACAAAAATTTGATCATAATTACCGTATTGCTGTAGTTTAAAAATAAGAGAAAATCTAGAGTTTCATCTATCAGTACGATTAGTTTATGAGTTTTCACTTTTAAATTAGTTTAATATCATGCTTCTTTTGCGTATTTAATCCAATTTGTTATACAACAAATCTGCTTCCATATCATATATATATATATATATATATATATATATACATATTTAAATAATTACTCATCATAATCTGTAGTATCTATATTATCGAATTTGTTTTTAAGGTTCGTTTTTGTCTTTTTGAGAGATAGCCATATAAAAACTGATTTCTGTATTTATATTCTTTGGTTTTATTTAATTTTGAACACAACTGTCAATAACTCTTGAATTCAATTAGAAATTGTGTTTGTTTAATGTTAAGACCTGAAGCTATTTTGACAATCCTAATTGCCTAATTCGTTAAGACAAACTACTGTATCATCAGACTTTCCCTGTGGTAACCAGTGAATTCCGATTACCAAAAAATCCATTCGTTTATGACCTTAATGTGGTATAGTTAAATATTGCGGATAAGCACCAATAGCTTGGTATGTTTCAAAACTATGTAAATACTAAGCAGCAACGACAGACAAATACCCAATTTAACAAAATTACTTTCTAGAAACCACTTTTTTGAATGGTACAGAACTTAGAAGAAATGCCTTACTTTCTACTATACATAAACAAACCTCTGATAGAGTCAGTGACCAGATTTAATATTATGTTATTAATAATTGATTAATATATTTCAATTTTATTATTCATTATTTCAAATTATATTGGTGTAATTAATAATTGACGCTATGACGCGTATCAATCATTTGCTATGACGAGGCCGGAAATCACAACAAAAGTTTATTACAAAATTGACATTAAAAGACCTAACAACCTTTCTTTTAATGTGTCAAGCAGATGTTATAAAATTATAGCCAGGAATTGTGCATACATTGTAATTCGAATGGTATGTAATTAGTCCATCTTTACTGAATATTGAAGACGCGGTATATAGGTAGGTACATACATAGATATTACATTTCGAATTTCTTCACTTTCGCGAGATAATGAAAATAGTTGCTTTCTTGTTAATAATATCTAATAAGATAACATTATGTAAATTTGACTTTTCTTAACAGGTTGTTTCGTAAGTAGGACATTACAGTAAAAGATATGGTAAATTAACCCATTACTAATGCGTATGTCATCCTCGAATTATCTTTGTATGATTATATCCAAATTGGCTTATTGTCTGACCTCTGTAATAACACTCTTTTCCTTCTTCAAACAATGTCCACTTTCATTCAACTCTCGACATACAATGGAATACTTCTAACATTCTCTATTTTATTAACAATATAAAACCAATAAATTTACGTCTACAAAATTAACTATATAAATAAGTTTCTCTAGAATAACTCAAAGTAATATTACAATAAAATGTGTGTAAAACGTTTACTTCCTTTTTTATCAGTGGCGTCTAGAATATTTCTCAGGGGCATTTTTATATTTCGAAAGATACGGGTTTTCTGTTAATTTCAGTATTGTTTTCTATGGGTCGTGACCCATGTCTTCAACTACAATGTTCTACAATGCTACCTTTTCTATCCTCCTTTATGCTCATCATCCTCCTATAACACCACATTTCAAACGCTTCGAATTGTTTCTCTGCCTGATTGTCTAATATAATTTTACAGTAAATAGGACTTTTAGAAGTTAATTCGGAAATGACGAAAATTAGGAGGGTTGAGATCGATTAGAACATTACAAAGGTCAAAATCATGTAAATTTCCAGTAAGGTAATTAAGGTAAAAGTTGTGGAATAGTTACGATCCGTCACTGCACTGTATGTCTTCGTTAAACGTTCCAGTTAAGTAAATATTGGTCAATTCGTTTATGTGGAGTTTGCAAAATCTAAATGGTTAACACTGAATTTTAATTCTCCTAATAATGACATGCTATTACAACTTTAAATACAGGCAAACTTTGTTGCTTAAATATTACGTAGGTACATGCATAAATATATAAATTGGAATTGAAGGAGAATACATAATAGTAGATACAGGTGTTGTATATTTCAACCATATCATTTTACGTGTGAAGTAATAAAAAAATTTATATAATTTATAGACCTCAATCATACAATTGTTATGAAAAGTCCGTTTGTGAAATCGTTTGAATATTTCTTATGTGTAGGTTTACAGGGTGATTAAAATTTGACATTATCGTTTTATAAAATTCTAAAAGTTGAAAGTTATAATTGCATTTTATGAAAGTGTATGCACAGATGCTGCCAACTTGATCACCTTGTTTTACTTTTTATTAGAAGTAATTAAAAAAAAAATCCGCTGCACACAAACATGCATTCACATATGCCCATATTAAGCCGATCAAGGTCAATTTTGCTTGCAAAAAGTGTTAGTGTTGGTATGCTTGCATGAAAGATGTCTTTTAAGAAAATCCTAATGTAACTAATTAATTATGTTAATAACGAGTTAATTCTAAAATAATTGTGTCATGTATGTGTGTTTATCAATAAATTCAACCGAAAGAGAAAGTACATGCACAACAGTACTTACACGCGAGATGTAGTATTGGTACAAATTATTACATAATCTAAGAACTGAAACTAACAAATATTCCATCAAGTAAATACGTTATTTCTTTAGTAAGGTGTTAATTAATAAAGATTTCGTGTAAGTAATAGGCTTCATAAATTATTTATTAATTTTTCGCATCGTGCCCCAATTTTTCACGCTTGCTGGGCCATAAATCCATAAAATTTATTCTTGAACTAATTCTTACATTCACTACTATTATACTAATATATGCAGTATATTCGAAATTTAAATACTAAACTGTTCAAACATTTATGTTAAGGGCTTTAACGTTAATGTTAACATTGAATTATGTCCATGTATACGTATGAGATAACAAGATTTTTGAAGTTTTCTTAAACTTTATGGGAAAACTCTCTGCAAAAGTTGTAGTTAGTTTTACAGCTTTGAGAAATTCGTTGTTTCCATTTACCAACAAATTTTTAATATTACTGCCTGTGGCCGAAAAATTCATAGTGGGTAATCTCATTTAAAATAAATTGTTTATTTAGTTTATAGTTATGTTTGTGTAAAAAGTAATAATATTGGTGTAACATGAATGTCCTTTTTTTAAGATCCGGATTGTAACTATTACCATTTATTTGGAGTTGTAGGTCAGTAGATCTTTGTGCTGTTATTTAAATAAACTCCTTAAATATTCAACTTGATAACAATTTAACGTAGACATAATGATTTTAATGGTAAAGTTTAACTAGAAAACCATGTGCGTTACCTAGAAACGCCCACTTTGTTGCTATACTTGTTAGGTATCACGTTTGTGCTTGGGTACCAGTAATTCTAAATGCACGATGCGGATAATAAGAATAGTTAATCTGCTTTCACAATATCTTGTTGCCATTGCTTTTAACAGTCAAGGTTAAGATCAATTATCCATTAAGGATCTTCTTGCACAAAGACAATGCGAATGTTTAATGCAGAAGTCTCCAGTTCACATCTGTTCTTATTTACGTTTTTCTCATATTTCATGAACATTCAGCGAGATTGTATTTATAATATATATTTACTATAATTAGGTATTTAAGACTAAAATAAAAATTAGAACAATTCCAACTAGCATACAATTCACATAACTTTTTAGACGTTTTCAAAATTGTCAAGTTCAAGAAACTGCATGAATACCCCCTACAACCCCACTAAGTGGTAGGAATTTAAATATATAAAGTAAAATGTTTGATAATAAGCGGATGATTTCCTCTTCTTCCCGAGAAAAAATCAAAATTAATAATAATAAGCGGCGTCGTTGTCTAGTGCTTTAGATCATTGCTTAACCTTTCTGTGGTTTCCTTGGATCATTTAGGCAATGCTGGGGCAGTAATATTCCACAGATAATCTTTCACTTCTCTTCTGTCTTCATTTCGTCCGTCTCATCTTTCTCTCCCTAACCACACCACCCACCCATTCCCACGATTCCTGCAAGGAGGCTGAAGAGGGCCTTCCGCCCTACCCTCTGGCTTTGCACTACAGTGTAGGTCCGAGGGACTGCCCGCCCAGCAGCACACGGTAGCTGGTGGGAATGAAACACCCAAAAGTTTTTTTTTTTTGATAAGAAAGATCTCATGAGAAATACCTAATAATAAAAAACTAATAAGAAATAACTAATAAAAATTATCCAATATACAAGTTCGAATAGTTAAAAAACAGATTTAGAAACAGTTTTGTTGACAGTGCCATTAAATAAAAATTAAAAGTGAGTTTTTAAGTTAAGTTATTAGCTTAGGAACAGAGTTCCTAACAATACGAACGATTTTAACTAGCAGATTTGACGAAAAAAATTGTAATCATATTGTTTAAATATTATACAATTTTCTCTTTATCTTACGTAATAGCTGCTATTCGATTTATGAAATATATATACTTATAAAGGAAACCTGCTCTTTTTTTTACATAAATTGAATTTTTTATCTGTTCGTATCCTCAAAGACATATAATGCACTGAGAACTGTGTATACATGGATATATATATATATATATATATGTATATAATCATAAATTTGTTCACTAAATACATGTGTATGTATGTGTGTATGTACTTATTACTTTCGAAATGGTGATGATTATTTAAAACAAATGTCAGGAACCGTGTCGAAACTAAAAACGTTTTTTTGGTGTTGCGACAAAATCCATCTAAACATAGAAACTTTTTTTATTACAGCATCTTGAAAACCTTTAAGAATTATCGATCATTAGCATTTACCTCCTATGGTTACACTGAGAGATAAAAAAGGTTAAGTTAAACAAAAATAAGTTAATTCAACGTTTTATTTTGTGTTAACTTATTACTTACAATGGTTAACACAATATAGATAGATGGTTAATTCTGCTAGGCAAATTTGTTGAATGAAACCAAAAGTAAATGATGTTAATTACTATTTGGCACAGGTTCATTTAACTGTTCTTTTATAAAATAAAATTTTACATAGAATAGCAGTAACATTAAATGAAGCAATCTTGGCATTTATTTAACATTTACAAACTAAAATCGTAATTTTAATGCATATATGTTATTGGATTGACAAATATTGAAATAATTTTTTTTTATAAGCGGCTTGAAACAAAATTTTCAGTGTTAACTAAATTGAAAAATCGTTCGTTTAGCATAGGAAAATTTAAAAGTGCAAAATTTATCGGTTAAACGAATTCCTTTTGTCGGTGTACATAAATTCCTTCAAGTCGTGTATTAGGTATAATAATCTAATTTGAATTCACTTTCTTTTGCAGGTTTTCCATGTGTGTGCTTTAACAGATGATGGACTTGTTATGAAGAGTTTTTTATGTCCTGAATCTACTTTATTTGATCAAACGATTCTTAAATGCAATTGGTGGTTTTACGTCGATTGTAAAAATTCTAGAAAACTATACGATTCGAACATTCCAATTTCGAAAAGCTATCAACTTATGAAGGCTTTAACTTTTTTCTCAACATATAAAAAAGGGGGAGCAACGAAATCGAAAACGAAAGACTGATGTGCTCGTAAATAATTTTTTATATAATTAAAAAATTGCTCAATTAAAGGGGGGCTTAATAATTTGAAGCTGCAAATTTATTAATATTGGTAAAATAATAAATAATAATGATAGGTGCTGTACATAAAGTACGTCACTAAAATTTGCCTCCCCCACTTCGTCAAGCTGAGTCACGTTTTCAACACCCCCTGTAAAAATATTACGTCAGAAAAGCAAACCCATTTATAATTATATTAAAATATAAAATATTTATAATTTCAATAACATTTTATCATAATAAAAAAAAAACAACAAGGTAAGAAAAAAATGGAAACTGGGAAATTAACGTTTCCTTAGACCACCCCTTAGCTATACCTCTCTTTACCCCCTGTTTGCGAACGTATTTTATGAACGGCACCATTTGTATTCAGTTATTTTTTTACCATTTTTTGTACCTATATCGTTAAACATTATATTTGAAAAAACGAAACCGATTTGCAGTGATTTTGTATTCTATAATTTCAACATATATATTTATATTTTAATATGCAGAATAACAAAGCCCTCATTTAAAGGCTTTCAGTTATTTATTTATGCTTTATTTAAAGCAGTCTGTAGTCAGGTTTTCGTAGAATATAGGAATTAATAAACCCCATAGTCAATTGTATGTAGTTCCATATAAAATGGCTCTTGAACAGCAGCAAAGCTAGTCATACATAGTCTTTATTCGTTTCTTTGAAGTAATAATTAATTAGTTTTTAATAGATATCAAATGGAAACGTATTTTTGTTAATGAGATTTTCTCATCTTATCAACAAAATAATACGTTTGAAAATATTATTTACGAATGTCATTTGGAAATTAATAGAAATAAAATATGTACAGGGTGTTCATATTTAATATTAAGTAAATTTCATACATTTGTTGTTTTAATTGTGGATAGGTATATAATGAATATTTTACACATTTACCTATGATGTATATTATATTTATGCTTAAAGCTGTTTGTGCCTTTTTTGTAACTAGTTTGTTGTAACGTATATATAGTTGTAGTATGCCGTAGTTTATTTTTATAAAAGATCTGTATATAGCTAGAATAATAAAAAATAAAAATAAAATAACGTTTCCTTTACTGCACTTCCAGAATAATATTGTTCAAAAAATATTATTTGTTTACTGTTTACATATATTAATTATTTAATTTTGAAAATTAAGTAATTATTTCGAATTTTACATTATATATATAAGAGAATTAAATAAGCCAGAATGTACTTTAGTTTATTCGGAAGTCACCGATCACTGTCTGCAGACATCGTGTATGTTCGGTTGGTTAACCTCTAATTTGTGTTATGGTTCGCGAATTAGTTCAATTTTATTTAGTCAAATTAATCAACTATTATTTATCTTTATTATCAACGCTATCAAAGAGGATAATTTACTTCCACATGTACACGTGTAGTTCACATTGATTTCAAAAAGTTTCCACTCACGAAAGAGGTCATTACTTATTTTAAAAGGGGGTATGAATGGGGACTTATCTTATCATATTTATTACGTGAAGTAATTCCTTTTCTTTTTTGATCACTAATATCATTATAATGTCTTTAAAATGGAGAATATTAGTTGGAGTTGTTATAGTAATTATTCTTTGGAAGATGTATACACATTATGGCACATATAAATCAAAAGGACTTGATGTAATTCCCAAAACAGATTCCAGTAGTGTTGAAAAAAAAATTAAACTGACGGTATACTATGAAGCATTATGTTCTGATTCAAGAAATTTTATTCTGAGTCAATTACTTCCTACTTATAATTTATTGGGTAAATATTTGCATTTAGAATTAGTTCCATATGGGAAAGCTAAGGTAAAAGTAACTAATTAATATATAACACCCTTACTTAAAAAGTTCTCATTTTCAGACTCTAGAAGACGGTGACAAGATATCATTTCAATGCCAACATGGGTCTTTGGAATGTGTTGCAAACAGAATTCATGCATGTGTATTAGATAAAATTACCAGTTCATATTTTAGGTTAAAATATGTAGCTTGTATGATAGCAGACAATCTTGTTCCAGAAGAAGCAGGTGAAAGGGTAATGTCCTATCTTTAAATCCTTAGTAGCAAGTTTTTTGTTTATTATTTTTTTTATGTTTCATTAGTGTGCTAAGGATTTAAACTTCAGTTATCAGCCCATTTCTGACTGTGCAGCTGGTGAACGAGGAAATTTACTGTTAAAGGCTCATGGTATTGCAACTCATGCAGTTGTGCCAAAAATCTCCTTTATTCCCACTGTGGAGGTAGATGGTTCCCAAAAAATACCCTTAGCACATCTTTTAAAGGATTTAAAGAAAGAATTATGTCAGTTGTTGCCAGTGCACACTGAAGAATGTAATGAGGCTTAATTGGTTTAGAAAAGATGACTGAAAGTTGTTAATAAGTAAATAGTATTATATTAAGACACATTTCATTCCCTTCATTCTTCTAAAGCAACCTTTTAAATTGTGACATTTCACTTGAAGTAAAAATGTTTACTTCTTCATTATATTTTATATGACCAAAGGTTGTAGCTGGGAAAACCCTTCGAGTTGTAAGTCTCATATTTTTTGTAGCCTACTTACTTAATAATTAAAAATATTGTGAGTAATTTGTAATTAAACTGGTAATTTTAAATCATTGATTGAATCTTTATAAAGAAAAATATCATTTTTTATATGGAATTATTAAGTTAGTAGTTATATGTAAAAGGAAAGTTTTTTTTGATAAAATTGGACTAGAATAACAAAAAACATTATTTAATGATTGTAAATTAAAATATGAGACCTTTAGCCACAGGAACATATCATCCCATGCTCACCATTTTATCAATATTTAAAAATCAATGCGTTTTTTTTATCTGAATTTATGCTTTCTAAATAAACTAAAATACAAATAAAAATGTAATTTATTACACCATCCTGTTATTTAACTGTGATTGGTGTTATCGCTACTAATGTAAGTTACATGATGTACAAATACGATTTTATAATTGTTTAATTTTCTTTTTTATGACAAAACTTTGGCAACTTCTCTTACTAAGAAATTTTAGAAAGTATGAATATTTTTTATTTTTTGTAATTATGTATATAAATAAATGTAGTATTTCTTTGCTTATTATTAATTAACTGATAATTATTTAAATTTCTTTATTTTAAAGTAAATATATGTAATTATCTAATCTAATCAAATACCTACATAATGTATATTTTTTGCTTTATTCTGGTTTTAGTGAATTATTAGCCTCTTAGCAGTAAACTGTTTAAGTATTTTTTCTAATAACATCGAAAACTTGTAAGATAAACTATGTGATAATAAAATTTAATCTTTTTACTATAAAAAATCCTGTTTATAATAGCATGACTGAAATTGGCTTCTATTGTCTTAATTTTTACAATGTATATAAATTTGTAAATAATTTGTGTAATAAAGAATTTAATTACATATATTTTATTATTATTGACTTGTAGACAACAATTTTTATTAAGAATTACAAATCTTAAAATATTTTCATAGTTGTTGATGTGAGTTATTTTTGTAGTATCTTAAAGCTTTTAACATTTTTTAAACTGATTGATTATAAACTCATTAAATTTATAAATAAGTTTTAAAATTCAAATTTGAGATCACTGGCGAATTCACTGGACTTGTTCAGCAGTTTCCTGTTAGATGTCGCAAGTAGTACCAGAAACTAATATTCTTGTTATTTGTGCATTTGTATGTGTTGTGTATGTAACCTTTGTACGATATTCATGTATTTATGGAAGTATATATTTAAAAACACTTTTTGTGAATTATTTTGTTTTAAACTTAATAGTATATAATAGCAATTCAAGAATCTGTAATATTTGAAAGGAAACAAATGTATCTTTCCTATATAGTTTTATTCCAAATGCGTTGTGTACAACAATTATTTTTCACATTGTGGAAATGTAGACATATGTCGTAAAAAATTCGTAATTTTATAATATACCAAAAACGTATTGCACATATAGCCTTTTAATAAGAATAATTAAAATTTGTACTGCATATTTACTAAATTTACAAAATATATAGAGTAACAATTGCGTAAAGAAAATTTTAAAATTACGTGCGTCAAAAAAAAGATAAAGACAATGAAATAAATGTAAACATAAAAACTACATATTGAGCCGATGCTAATAGATACTATACCTACTGATTTAGTTGATATTTTCAGTTATCAGGTTATCACATTTTCTAAAACATCAGCACCTTATATAGTTGCATAAAAGCACAGGTTTTGAATTTTAATGAAAACAAAAAGTGAAAACACCACATAAATATCGTAGTTTGCATGCAGGCTCTGAATTGTTTTACCAATGCCCAAGAAACACTATAGCGTAATACGTATAGTTTTTTTATAATAGTAGGTAACTATTTACAGTTTCATTGGATTAGATATGCTTATTTTTTCTTTTTATTATTAAAAAACAAGCGACACATGTCATACCCTGGTGTTAAAAACATAACAGTATCAAAAACAACATACAAATAATTTAAACAAGATAACTTAATGTACCTACATATATGTATAAGCTTTTTCTTTTTTTTACAATGAGTTGAATTTTTTGTAGTCTCTATTATGACATACGTAATAAGCACAATTAACGCAGTTCATGCACAAATATTGCACATATTTGACTGCTATACGTGATACTTTTATTTTACAGAAATGTGTTTTGTTTTCTTGTCTGTCTTCAGTCCATTTAAGTTATTCGAAACAGACAGCTAGTGTTAGATAATGTTATACCTCGGAAATAAAAAAGAAATGCATAATGTGAATTTTCTCGCTTTAAAACAAACAAGAATAATTAATATTTGTAATTAATTTATTTATTAATTTTGTTTGATTTTGCAAGCGAAAGGAAAATATTTAGTTGCAAGGGGCTAGGGAGGAGGGGGAGGTTTCAAATATACTATTTCACACTGGTTAAATATCACTGTTTAATTTAATAAACAAAGTCATACTTATCAGCGGCGGTATTTTTTATATTAACTTATGAAACTACTTCACAGCATTGACTGAAATAGTTGTAAAGATAAATATAAAAATTATTTCGCCGTCATGATTACGTAATATTTGATAAACGGTTCTTTGGTTTATATATCTAGTATTCTTTTTCCGGAAATTACTGCAATAAAATACCACCTACATGTACGCATAACAGTCCGATAATTTAAGGAACACATTAAGTCCAACACTTTTGAGTGGTATTTTTAATTCTATACAATATATATATATTTATATATATATATTCAAAAATGTAAGTCTTATACAAAAACACTATGAAGAGGAATACCAGTTCGATGGTGTGGTCGGTGTAGTTTTGTTGGGATGATATAAATGGAACCCAGTTCCAGCAGCGCCGTGATGGTAAAACTGGGGCTGATCGACATACGAGTAAACCTGTGGTTTAAGGGGCAGGGGACTTTCTGGATACTGGTGACGTAACACATCCTGATACACCGGAGTCTCAAATGTCACGGCACTATGTAACTGTTGGTGCTTGTCACGTGGTGATACACTCGAAGGTGGGGTCATCGCTGTATGATAATCCATGGAATATCCAGTAGGATAATTCTGGTGTTGAGAGAGTAAAAATTGATGATCGCTGTACGATGATGATCCTTCGCTACCTGGAGGAGTCGGTAAAGTACCTACCTGTGCATCCCCAGCATAGTAAGAAGAGGAATTGGCAGGCCTTGTTATACTAGATGATGTTATACCATGGACGTTTGCCCGTATAACACTTTCTCTATTTGCGTAAAGTTGTCGCAAAAGAGCTGAAGCCGGAAGGGTTCCTTGTTGTTGTAGCTGTTGATGGTGCGCACCAATCCATTGAATCGTTGTCCTTTGTTGCTGTTTTAGTAGAGCGTCAGTACTGAAGTCGGTGGGTTGATGGACAGGAGATTTACAAGCTGGAAGATGTTTGGACATGGCGTTCTCCAAATCTTTTACCGATGTGCTAGTGGTTTCTTCGTGAATTTTTGGACTTGTACCCGTTGAATCGGTCAATCCCACGTGAGCCGTATTGGATGAGTGACATGATGAAGACACAGGACTTAGCACAATGTTCCTTTGATCTGGAAGTTCCTCTTCTTCATCGGATGAGACTCCATTGTTTTGGGGTGATTTCCGTTTCGTACCTCTCGCTTGGCGTTGATTTTCGGCCGGGGTTTGAAGCTGAGCACTTTGGTCCGATCTTCTGCTCCTTGGATCTCCAGTTTCTTCGTTTCCACTCTTTTCCATGCTGTGCGCCGGGTCCTGGGCAGTGCTTGACGGTCCTCCATTACTTTGGCCATCTTACCAGAGACACATATTAGCATACTGAACTATACTAATTAACAGTGGTGGTACGTTAACGTACCTCCTTGGTCCGCATCTGGTGATCCGTTCTCAGGGTCGTTTCCTCCGGTTTCCTCCCGCTTGACGGAATGGGAATTGTCATCCAACTGGCAGCAGTCCATTATTACATTTTCGTACTCCTTGCCGCTAAAAAAGGATAATATACATACGTGAAAATAAGATGATCTATAAATTTTCGTCTTTCATTTAATACCTTATTACGTAATTTACACAAATAACATTTTGTTCTTCGGCATTCTTTGAATTGCATACAACTGTTGCACAGGTTTGCATCCATGTGTATCCTCCATTCTTATTCATTATTCTATAATAGTGTGTTAAAACTTGCCCTTTATTTATTACTAAAAGAGAAATAACAAAAATTGTTTTTCGTATTAAATTTGGTAGAATGTTACGTACAGTCTATATGGCATTTTCTCAATTTGTTGGCGTCTTCACCATGGCATAAACTATACAGATTTTTGCCAGTAAGTTCTTCTGAAGTGTAATCTAAGAGATCAGATACCTTGGGTTCACAGTGAGCTATCCTAAAGTCGAAATTTATTCTCGTAACAAACATATCTGACTCTAACCGAATTTCATGTACACTAGGGGGAGGTAAAGCTATGGCTAAGGCTACCATCCCTAATAGAGGTGGCTGGGATTTTCGGGAATGTGAAAAAGAATACTGCGGACGAAGGTGACACACCATTAACACAACCTGAAAACAGTTTAAATTATTTTAACGTCACAAATGATTTTATAAAGTTTTCAACAACAGACCCGATAACCAGAAGTCTTAAAATGGCAGCCTCTTTTTGTAAGTGTTGATTTCATACGCACGCAGAATGCCCTGTCTAATCCCTTATAAGGGGGATTTCCACCTATTGACATCACACTTGATACTGAAAAGAAAATCATCATTCACCATTTGTTCAACCACCAACTACCAACCTCAGATAATAGATAAATATTAGCATTCTATATGTATAGAAGTATCAAGAAAGTTTCAACGTTTAGTATGTTGAGCCTAGAAGAAATTGAAAGAAAGGGTTTAAACAACTTCTCCGAAGTAACAGTAAAATGTCAGCAATAGTTTTCTCATTACAGTTCTGATTAAAATGCATATGAAGTAGTGGGTGAACAGGTAAGGAATATTAATTGATAAAGTTACATCGTCTTCGATGGTTGGGGGAAGCAAGTTGAGGTGAATATTTGCTGGACAATCGTTAAGGTGATGGTGGTGCAAGATTAGAAAGTGGAACAGGACAGGCTATTGAATGGACGATTAAAGTTGTAATGTCCGGCAGCCACAACATTCCTAGGCGTGACAAAACATCGACACCACTGAATAACAATTGACCATGTAGTGGTCCGTCGTATTTTGCATGCTCAACGACAGCTTCCTGTCACATCCACAACTCTGACCGAAAACAAGAACCATAGACGTTTCCAATCGATATAAAACCATCCGCCAGGTCAACATACTCTTTATTCAAGCATTGTTCGTATGCCAAACAGAATTATTTATCATTTAAAAACATCGGATATTTTTCCTTTGCAAGGTGATGGATGTATTTAATAAACAGAAAAATTTGGAAGAAACTTTATTAATACCTTAACAAAAACTGATTTTAATTACTTACCGTCGGGATTATTTGTACCAGTTACAGATGCACCTTCTTCTGATCCGCTTCCTGGTGAAGCCATACTTTGTCCTTGTGATAAACCTAAACCCAGGTGCTCTGCTATTTCTGAATGGTCATGCTGATGAATGTAATCAAAAATACTGCTACCCGTCATTTCAACCTAGACGCAACAGTAAATAATATCGAGCGAACTATTATAAAGTACCATTTTTAAATGTTACCAATAGATAAATTATTTAGGGTATCCTAGTTCATTGTGTTTCTTCTACAATGCATTTTGATCTCCTTTTATGGATATACTTAGTAGTTTTACCTTCAAAATGGTATAATCCTCATTAGGAGAATCAATTAGTAGAAGTGCCATTACTAAATAGGGTTTGTATCGTTTCTTCAACGGAAAAACTGAAGGCAATGGGTACCGTTCTTAGATGACTGCAGTAGTTTTTGTGGCAAGACAATAAATTTCTTTTCTATTTCTGAGTAGTGATGATTGTAGTAAAGGGAAGTTGTTTTAGATCAACATAGGATGCAACAAAGGAAAAGGGAAAAATCGAAAACCGCGTGACGGGTGTAAATTGAAAATGTGACCGTACATCGGCAGCTTCGTTTATTACAATTAGTATGTGGAGGCGTTCCAAGGAAGAGATTTAAAAGCAGAGGTGATAACATTTATGTACGTGCAGCTAAGGTCGGCCATCTTCCCGGCAGTTGCAAACACCCTATTGATTATAGCTACCGTCGACGTATTATGAATGGCAAGCACGGCGCTGCAGAGGAGTACGTGAGGAGCATTTGCCAGTTGGGCGGCAGCGTCACGGGCGGTAGTTGCGACAGCTACCAGGAGTTTGTCCGGGGATCAGCAACAACCCACGACGCCGACTCTGTGCCAGCCGACAACTTACCTCCTACCCGCTGCCACCACATCACCCAACATTTTCACTCCAGGTCATCTTATTTTGACAAAAGAAACACGCGAAACTTATTCCTTCTTTCGAATCAATTTCAAAACCACTTCTAGTACTTAGTACCATAAATAAAATGCAAAATATTTTCTCCTGTATTTTCTGTAGAATTAACCTTTTTTTGAGTTAACGTCTATGAGATATTTTCCATCATATAATGTTTTTCGGAATATGGAAATAATAAATTAATCCTAGCAAAAATTTTAGAATTTTGTATTTAGCCAAAACTTACTAAAGCTAATTAACTCACTAAGTATACCATAAGTCTTTATAAGAATTACTTACTTCTTAGAAAAATTTGTTACGATTTAATTTCTCACAATAAAATATATAAATGTTTCCGATGGTTCAACTTTAAGGGTGGACAATTAAAGGATTGAGTGATTAAAGGTAAGGTGACCAACTATTTTTTGTTCAAAAAGAGTACACTTTGCAAGTATTTCATAGGTGAAAAAAAAAGAAAGAAAAACGATAAAAACTTCATTTTCTTTTAAAAACATATTTTTCTTCGGAGTGGATTTTTTTTGCTAAATGAGTATGTTCGTCTAATAACTTTCATTTTGCATATTAAATTTGACTGTTAAGGCGGCAGATAGTTTTTACAGAAAGTTGCGACTTCTCACTGCTCCAATAATCATTCTCTAGTGAAAATGCCCTTTCAACAGCAGCATTAGTGCCTGGACAACAAAGGAAATTTCTAAGAAAACTTTTAAATTTTCATGTAAGATACGTTCTACTCTAAAATGCCGAATGATTTCTACCCATCTTTTGTCAAGTTAGAAAATAGATTTTCTCATCGTTCCATTTCTTCAATTTTTCTTCATTTAAATATAAATTTACTCTTCGAATTTCTTCAAAGAGAAAATTGTCATTAATAACAATATCTTTTACTTCCTTCATTACAAATTCGACTGCTGAAGAAACTTCTTTCCATTCAATTTTACTATTTAGAAGGGTCCATTTGAAACAATTTAATGCTCTAAAGTTCACTATCCATTCTTCGATATATTCATAGCGAATTTTATAAAAAATTTTAACTTCTTTTAAAAATAATCTAAAAAAATGTTTTGGAACTACAAATGAGTATAAAATTATACAAATGAGTACTTTCAGAGTACAGGATTTGAAAAGAGTACGGTTTGCGAAAAAAGAGTACAAAACTCAGTAAATGAGTATAGTTGGTCACCTTATTAAAGGTAACAGGAACTTTTAGGTTAATTAACAGGTATCTAATTAATTAAAACTAATGAGGATATGTGTGAAAGATTAAGTGAAGCGTTTGTTTTTATAGAAACGGTTTGTAATTTATATGGACTAGGATACCAATTTAAAATTTTTCTAAGCAGATGATAAGAGGTGTAAAAGGCTATTAATATTAGACTAACCTGTGACAGTCCTAAATAAATGGACACAGTTTCCGAGATATATAAAAATCGTCCATCAGAAGCAAGAGCAAGGGCAAATCCATCGAGGGACTGTAAAAACATCAATCAAACTGATAAGTGACATCTCTATTAACTTTAAGAATCATTTTTATTCAACTTAAACTCAATATATGGTGGCATTTAACGTCGAACAAAAAAGTTAACGTGTTATGTACATGTTAAAGAAAAACTTATTCGAGAATGTTTTGGGATGTAAATTTAGGATCACCCGGTATGAGAAAAATTATGATGTTTTTGTCACATCGTGATGTAGTCTATCAGTTGTCAGATTTTTGGCTTATGCATATTTGAAGTCTAAAAGACAAGCTATTTGTCAACGGGATATCTTTAAAGACGCATCAGAAGCTGTGTAATATTCGTTTTTGGTTACATATTCATGTCAGGTCTTGACGGCCATTCTTTATACGCCAAAGGGATCAGACGTCAGGGGTATTGCCGACAAAACTGTCTGAAAGAAAATAAAGGGATGCGTTTTCTTCGAAAACTTGCAGAATTTAATATCAAAACTTTCAATTCATCACTACACACTGCTTCCTTGCACTTGAGTAAATTTACTCAAAACTAGAAACGAGATCGGTCCATCCCTGTTCATCCGATTTGAAACGGTTAAATTAAGAATTAAAAAAATCTTAAGGAATATCTTACCTGTAATATATGAGTTCCTTGGTGTTGTTCAAAAATATCCATTGCTAAACCCGCTGAAGTCCGACTTCTCCCTGCTGCAACAAAATAGATGAGTCAAAGGGGATGAACATGTGTAGGATAACGTGGTAAATAACGTTAGAGGATTGCGAGGCTTCCGCAATTATTGGGATTTTGGAATTCTACCACTTTTGAATTACAATTACTCGTCTCTGTCGATCTGGTATAACCCTACCTATCTACTCCACTCGTTTACATTATTATTGAGTTTCAGTCCTGTACACCCCAATAAAATGAAAGGGATGACACGTTTGAATCATCAGGATCAGGATCAACCCTATTCTCAACACTTCGATATCGAAATACCATTTACCGCAAATAAATAAAAAAATGCAAATATCCTAATAATAACGAACGTATACTACGTGGTTAATTATTATTGAATATTGATTAAGTTGAGATTAAAGATAAAAATATTTCTATAATTACAGTTTCGTTATTGATTTTACATTTCTTAAAATAAAAAAAATGTGAAAGCCTTTCAAATATCTGCAATTGTACCACAAAACTCAAAATAGGATTCACTTAAAATATTATATTAAAAATTATTAAATTACTTAATAACTAATCTTCTGTCGAAACGTTTCTAAAGTGTTTTATTTAAGTACTTCGCCCCGTGAAACTATTTAAAATTGTTTATAATAAATACAAGTGTTATAACTAATAAACAATTTAAAAAGGATTGCTTAAAACTTTCTCTTTATCTTTGTAAATTCCTATTGAAATCGATTCAAGCGTTTCGAATTTTAGCCCGTACAGACAGATACATAGAGAGACAGACAGACAGACAAAGTTTGTTTAAGGATTGTTTGTCAAATATACATAAAGGTGTATATAATTTTATGATTTAATGTTATCTGACTTTACATGCCTGTATTTGTGACAAACCGACAGACCGAAAAGCTTTAAAATAATTTGAAAGCATATTTTATAGTATTTCTTTTTTTTTTTAATTATATCTGCTAAATAGTGAAATTGCTTTTTAATAGTTAGTTCATCGATGCAAAGTGTTTGTTAATGTAATTTATCAATTCATTTTAATTTTTATTTCAAAAATATAAACCAAATATTAGCTATCAAAAAAATATTTCATATAACAAAATAACTGAACCAAATTTTCATTAACTTGCTTTAAAAATTAGTTAAATCAATAACAAGTCGTTTACTTCCTTTTGTTTAATTAAAAAATTGCAAAAATTATTAGTGTTATTATATTAGTAATAATTGCACCCATCTCTACACATATTAATATTCACATCTCTATTAATTTAGACTCGTTAGTTTTCGTTGAAGAGTTGGCAAGAAGTATAGTGTCGATGTCGGTGTGAACAACAGGTCGTGGTAAGTCTTGACTTTATTAATTTTTCTATTAAAAATGATTATTCATTGCATATTTTTAATTGAATTATTATTATAAGATATTAGTTGATATATTTGCGTAATAATTACTTTGATACATGTATTATTTTACGTTTTATAAGTAAATATAAAACGTCGTAAATGACATATCTAGGGACACATTTGTCCCAAAGAACAACAGATATCTCTTAGGTTTTATACAAGGTCACAACTATCACATGTATTCATGATAAATCGCATTTATTATCATTTTGATGGTCTTCTACGGAAAATTAGTAACGCAAACTTATTTTTGCATTTGTATGAAAGTTACTATGTAATAATAGCAATTTATACATAGTTGTTAGTAAAGAATGGGGCAAGAACATTTATAAAACAAACAAACTAACTAAATACCTGACCAATGTTAATTTATTGAAATTTTTGACTGGAAAAATTAATATATTAAGAGATAATTAATTAATTGGTCTATTATTTGATTCACTTTAATTGTTCTTTGATTAATATTGGATATTATCTTTTTTACTATTTTGTGTAAATATACTGTTTTAATTTTTAGTTTTATTAAAAACTTTTGGACTAGATTCTTTTTAATATCAATAATTATTTAATTACACCCAACTTTGACGCTACCTAATTCATTTTGTTGTATTTTCTGACGTTCATACACATAATGACAATATTGCTATATAAATTAAGGGTGGTGTTCAAGCAATTTGTAACTTGTCGGAAAATTTCGTTACTAGGGTTGGTAAATATATATATATATAGAGGTATATATATTGTTACTTCGGCAATTTCCAATATATAAGCACATGTATCACTATATAAAATTAATATATAACTGGATTGGATACAGGCTACTAAACAAAGATATTTTATACGTTTTACTGGAGTAATATATTTGTTTTGGTTGATGTAGAGAGGGACAGGTGAAAAAAGATATATTAACCCCATAGTAATATAACATATTGACTATATGTTTTCAATTGGTAGGTACATAAATACAGTAAGGGTAATGTTTAAGTGAAAATGAATTGGTGTAATTAATTTTGAAAATTACAAAGGGGGAAATTTTTTAATTTTAGAAAATTGACATTGAAATTGTTTTTCGAAAAAGATTTTTTTTTAATAATAAGAAATTTCTGTCCTGAGTATTGATTGGTATGAGTCACAAAAATAACACAGACGCAGATAATCAAAGATTGTCTTTGGTAAAACTACTGTAAAGGTGTTTAGGGTCATATCCCAAAGGAGTACTAGCCAACGGTCACTACTCCCTTCCCTATAATTCAATAATGTTCGTCAGTTACTCTTCCAACTAATATCTACGGCATTAATCAATGTACATTGTCAGAACGTTATATAGAGAATAATTTTGTGATCTTTATACAATCAATTTTCGAAAATGATATTAGCATAGGTCCTGATTGTTTTAAAAATCACAATCGAAATTTGATTATTTTATTTCCTGGTAATCTGTTATGGAGAATTCGTTAAGTCACTTTTAACAATCTTTTTGAATTACCTCCATTAATATCCTTAAAAGAATAATGCGTTTTTGAAAAGTTCTAAATCTTATAGTATACCTACCTATGCAAAAGTCATTCTTCTATAGACATTACGTAACTTATAAACTTGAAATTTTTAGAATAATTGCACTAAAAGACTTACTTCAATAAGTATGTAAGGGTATTCGTTGTAGAAACGAGGGGATTTTGGATAGTATGGCTTAATTTTATTCCGAATTAAAATTATCAACCTTAATTGCGTCTAGGATCACAACCAAAATATTCGTAATATATTTGTTACAGAAAAATATGAATAAATTTTATTTAACAAAATATAACACGTAACATGTTTCGCTAAACCTTGGCGTCGTCTGACATCCGTACTTACTACCAACCGTAAAGTGTTGCATGATATCTTAAACACCTTGGTTGCAATTGGGGTGGATATTCAATTAAAATAGATTTAGGAGCGGGGAATTATTTCCTTTTGTTGGATAATTGAAAATTATATTCAGTGTTTGGAATCTATTAATTTATATGTTCTCAAGTAGATTCAATTTTTTACTTTTATAATAAATATATGATTTCAAAATTATCGTTAAAAATACGATCTAATTCTGAGATATGGTTAGCAAAATTTGAATGTGTTTTATTTGTTAAAAACTATTTTTGTGTTCACAAGTACGTTTTTGAAAATTCCTTTCCATTTATCCAATAGATATATACTTTTGAGCAAGATGCACAGGTTAGTTTGTGGACTGCAAAGTATTCAGTAGGAAAATTCACAAAAAATAATAGGGAAAAAGTTGGCAAAACAAGGTTTGACAAAACATGCCATATGTTATATTTTGTTAAATAATTGTTTTGTGAAAATCTTAGTTTTTTGCTGTTTTATTCCTGGAATATGGATTTTCGTCAAGTAAAGGTCGAAAATATTTAAAATTACTGTATATTTGATTTAAGAAATATCTTCTCGAACATTTTGTCATTCTCGTCCAACATCAAATCACGTTGAAAATTTTGGGAATTCATATGACAGTTAATTAATTAAATCCAGATAATAAATAATGGTAACATTTTCGTAGAAAATAAAAATTTCTAGTGCATTTTTTTGATTTCCATTCTAAATTATTGATTACAATATTGGTATAAAAATTTCAATTTTAATTGGTGTGCGGCTGATACAAAGGAAGCTGGAACATTTGCTGTCGAGAATGCTGATTAGTGCCTAGAGGAAGCTGAAGCTTGTAGCACGCGACCAACTAGTTCGTCCAGTTATCTTACTGACTATGTTAGTAAATAGATACTAATAGATTTGGATTATAATATTTATCCCATTAACGATTTTACAACGGCAGTGAAACCAAAGAGGGAAGAATTATGAGCCTAGACCTCACCTTATCGAGACGAACCTGCTTCATGTTTTACCTTACATCGCATTAGGTACCTTCGTCGTTGGCAAAAAAAAGAACCAACATGACACATTCAACTTACTCCTGCTGTAAACATATTTGATTGTGTGTAGGTCCCTTAAGTATATAAGTTTTACAATACATATATATATATACACTACCGATCAGCTTACAGGGTCTTATTTGAAATTTAAAAACCTATCAAATTATACTTGAAATTATGTTAGGTTTCATAAATTGTATTTTGATCTTGACGATACCGCTTCGGTTATTATACCATTATCAAAAGAGTATTAAAAACTATTACAAAGTGCTTAAGTATTAATTGGTCTTGATGCTCTAGAGGGTAGATTTTAGATAATAATAATAAAATAATAGATAATTTCAAAACTTTACCTAATGTTAGTAAGGGAAAAAAAATTAAGTTCATTAATGCGATATTAATTATTGAATTAATTTATACCCACTACATTACCTCATATTAATGAGGATTTCTTTTTGTTACTGTTACCGGTACTTGAACCCGGGACCTTTGGCATTACGCACCAACGCTTCTGCCACTATTTAATTAATTGATTAATCAATTAATTAATCATTAATATGATGTAATATATAGTGTAATGTAAAAACGAAAACACACAAAAAGTTTCAAGATGTTGTATTTAAATTCAGTACAATTGTTTCGCTTAACTTAAGCTCCTTCAGGTGAAGATATAACAAAATTTATGGTTAGTTACTACGTATATATACCTCCATATTATGGTGGGGGAATCAGACATTACCGTTTAATAATGGAGAACTTCTAACGTCTAATTGGTCGTTTAATGTTATATTATCTTTATTGTGTCGATTAATTTCTAAACCTTCTAGTAAATCTAATTGTTTACTTTTATTATGAATATGTAAAATTTTGAAATTTATGTTAAAATTATGGTCATTAGTAAGTAAATGTTCTGCGTAAGTCGAGTCGGTTTTTTTTTATCTATGAAACCTTTATAATGTTCGCGAATACGAATATCAAAAGAACGACCAGTTTGCCCTATATAAACCTTTTCACAGTTGGAACAACTTAATAAATAAAAACCTGACTTTGAATTATTAGTTGTTTTACATTTGCTATTTAAAATACATTTGTCTAACGAATTATCTGTTTGATGATTTAATCAACAATTTGATATATAGTGGGTATAAATTAATTCAATAATTAATATCGCATTAATGTATTTAAAAATTTACTCTACTAAAAATTCTTCGAAAAAAACTAAACCTCCTCGAAAGTCTAGAGATAACAAAAGCTGTAATGTAACAACCCAACAGATTGATTATTCCCTATCCCCTCTCCTAAAATCCACCCTTTAGAGTATTAAGACCAATTAGTACTTAAGCACTTTATAACAGCCTTACAAATTTAGCTTTTAATACTCTTTTGATAATGCTGCAATAGGTAACCGAAACAGTATCGTCAAGATCCAATGACAAATTGTGAAACCCATACCAAGTGTTTTATTATTCTTATTTTATTATTAACAAATTATGTTCGACAAAATGATTTATCATAAATCTGACTCGTTGTGACAGTTATTAGCTTTTAAAAATTAATATCAACATGAATGTATTAAAATTAATCGCTACTAAAAATTTTCCGAAATGATACTAATTAGTTATTTACTGTTTTTTTTTACCAGTGTAACCTCCTTAACCGTCGAAACGCGTTAAATTGTCATTGTTAGATGCAATCTAATCTTATACAGAAAAAAAAATTGAATGTGAAGTTTCTTCTTAGAAATCCCTTCAAAAATGACAGTTTTTGAAATATTAAGCATCAATGTCATTTGCAACGTTTTCTGTACAATTTCCAAACAAGTGATGTAAAAATCGGAAAAGGTTTGAATAATTGCATTAACAAAACTGAATCTAAATTATTTCAGTCAACTTTCAGTATAAATCAGAGAGACATACGTTGTGATTATTGTAAAACTCTATTAATCAGTGTTTATTAATTAATTGTTTTCTTATAGGAATAAATTATGTGTAAGTTCTTGAATAGTTTAAAAATAAAACATTTGCTTTAGGCTTTACAAAAGGATAAACTGATAAATCTGTCTCATATCGACGGTAAGTCATTATCAAAGAGCTTTTACAAACTGATAATGACTTAATGTGCAAGATGTATCAATAAATCTTTTTAATAAATATAATTTTGGAATCAACAGAAACAATTACTTCGAGGGCTAATACCCCTACCGGCATTGAATTACACTGTTGACCGAACGATTATTAGTCGAAGATAACAATCCAAAAAAAGCAGCTATTAAAATCCTTTTTCGTCTAATTCTAATTCTAAAGATCTGTGATCCATTGTAATTAGACGAAAAAGGATTTTAATAAATCTTTTTGTGTTATTTAAACATTCTATTTCTATTTTGTTGGTTATGGACATTATTGCGAAAAAAAACTACTGCCCTTAGGGATGTGTCGTAGTGACGTGGGAGGAGGGCTCCTGGGATTTCAGCATTCCCAAAAAAATGTTTATCGATGTAAACAGTATTAGCGTTGATTTATTCTCTTGAGAATACAGAATACAGAAGGGGTGACGCTTTCTTTAAATAATAAAAATTACTTATTCAAAAAAGAATGAATTAAAATCCTTATTCGTCTAAATATTAAGATCAAAGATCTCACATTTGCAACGGGTCTCATTAGGTGGGCGCTGGCAGAAAGACCTTTACAGGCTATATTATACATTTAAATGGAATCAACAGAAACAACTACTGATGAGACCCGATAGATCGAAACTGGTCGTGGGATATGGCTTTCGGTTCGTTGTGCCTACTTGGTAGGACGCGTTCCAAATGTGAGATCTTTGATCTTAATATTTAGACGAATAAGGATTTTAATTCCTTCTTTTTTCAATATGTTATATCTTCGTCTATGAATCTTTCGGAATCAACAGTGTAATTCAATGCCGGTAATGGTATTAGCCCTCGGCGTAGTTATTTCTGTTGATTCCAATTTTATATTTATATTTACAATAAAGTTACATTTCTAATTTAAACTTTCTAAAGTGATCGTTTGATGAAGCATTATTTAACAATAGCAATAAAACGAACAAAGTTTCAACAATAATTTATTGATCTCGACAATATTGTATCGGCCACTACGTGGTCATTTTCAAGAGCATACAGAATACTAAAATTATAATGTAAATGTGCATATATATATGCAAATGGTACTTAAGGGTAGGGGGTACTTAAATTAATTTTACAGTGTTGTTAATAATAAAGGTGTATTATATGTAGTCAATTCGATTTGATTATTTGTTACATTATTTTTTGATAAAATTGCTTTTTTAATTTCTAACGATTCTAGTAGGTTTAATTTTGTACTTTTTACAATTTAAAAAAAAAGTGGTGTGTATTCTTTAAATTGTAAAAAGTGTGATGCCATATATCTGGGTCAAAGTGGTCGATCAATTGGTACAAGGTTTAAAGAACATTTGTACAGTATAAAAAATAAATCATGTAACACGGGTATAGTAGAACATTGCACCTTAAATAACCATGTATTAAGCGAGGATATCAAACTACTACATTCACAAGCAAAAAGTAGAAAATTAAACCTACTAGAATAATTAGAAATTAAAAAAGCAATTTTATCAAAAAATAATGTAACACATAATCAAATCGAATTTACCGCATATAATATACCTTTATTATTAACAACATCGTAAAATTAATTTAAGTACCCCCTACCCTTAAGTAGATACCATTTGTATCTATATTTGCACATTTACACTATAATTTTAGTATTCTGTATGCTCTTGAAAATGACCACCTAGTGGTCGAAACAATATTGTCGACATCAATAAATTATTGTTGAAACTTTGTTCGTTTTATTGCTATTAATTACATTTCTACTTATAATTGTTCTGCTAATTGTACTATTCAGGGGGTGCTCAGTGTTTTAATTTTTTTTTTTTCATAGGAGATGAAGAAAATAATTTTGATAAAAAGTGGCGTACAAACAAATTAAGGTAGAGGTATATACCTATACGGGGTTGACTGTATATCTGTTGTTTCGCATGAAAACATTGCACGAGGTAGTAATTCGTTTTATGCAAGTATTCCTCGAAATAGCGCTTGCATACAATAAGGTTATGACAGTGACACTGTCCTGAATCAGAATTTACGATTTCGGAATACTAAACGGGAGCCATTTTGCCTATGTGCTTCGCATGGAAGCCATAGCGGTATGGATGATGATACGTGATGCAGAATTGTTATTTTTTACACGTACTGTACCGCTCGATTCCGTGCAGCCTTTGAGTAATTTCGGTTATTCAAGCAGCCCAAAAATTAACCTACGTGAGCTGCTTTCGACGTATTTAAAATCGACGAGTATTTTTATCTAAACGAATTGTAATGCAGACAACGAAAACATTTAACAATGTACAACAGGGTGTGTACTGGACACACGATTTCAACTTTTTCTATAAACTAGCCTCAATACTTCTGTTTCGTTAACATCCAGAAACTCACACCGTTTTATAAATATACATTTCAATTTGTTATGATATCAAAATTTTTAATTTCTGATATCGCATCAAGTTTGTTAGCTTTCTTTTTACAAAGAACGTATAACGTAAAACATGATCAAATTCTCTTGAATAGAAGTCTACATTTTGGACAAAAAACTAACATAGGAACTAAGTTTTTCCTATTTTTCCAATGAATATCTCATACTCAACAGATTCGGCATTTGCTTCGTGAAAATTCATGATTACTTTGTTTAAATAAAATACAAGATATTAAAAAAAGAAGGAATTAAAATTCTTATTCGTCTAAATATTAAGATCAAAGATCTCACATTTGGAACGCGTCCTACCAAGTAGGCACAACGAACCGAAAGCCATATTCCACGACAGGTTTCGACCTATTGGGTCTTATCAAGTGGGCGTTGGCAGAAAGACCTTTACAGGCTATATTATAAATATGGAATCAACAGAAACAACTTTGATCTTAATAGTTAGACGAATAAGGATTTTAAATCCTTCTTTTTTGAATTTGTTATATTTTCGTCTAAGAGTCCATCGGAATGAACAGTGTAATTCAATGCCGGTAGGGGCATTAGTCCTCGGAGTAGTTGTTCCTGTTGATTCCATATTTATATTTATATTTATATTTAAAATACAAGATGGTAAAATTTAGGAGTGTTACACTTCACTTGAAAAAGGTACAGTGTACCGAAACAATTGCCGTGAAAACAAATATAATTTGTAAAAAATTTTACCATCTTGCGTTTTATTTATACAAAGTAATAAATATCTCGATCAGTAATTAATTGGTCAATCAATTCTGGAATTAATTGAATTATTAACTAATTCGTTTTAATGTCTGAAATTGTCAATGAATAGATAACGTTTGTTATTGATTTAACATTAAAACCCGTTAGAGTTTCTAGCTGAGGATGACTCTTTGGTTGTTGAAACGCGTTTTAAGTTTTTAAACGTTTTGTAGAATTTCGGGTTTTAATGTTTATTTGGTTAAGTTCCGCACAGCAGTCGAATTGATTTTCTTGTTTTATTTCTGATGATAAAATGTTAGCTTAAAAGAAAAAGAAATAAAAAGTGAGGTAATTGTTGGAGGGTGATGTGTTAACACATCGACATTCAGTCGCTTCGATTGCCGTGTATGTCATAGTAGAAGATGAGGGTTGTTGTAGGGTAGTATGAGGCATCGTCTGACGAGGACAAAATGTTCCCCGAATGTACAACATGTAAATCTAATCACGAACCCTCCCTGTTAAACTAGTAAATCCAATTCCAGACCGTCCCGCGAATGATGAAATTAGACAGTGCTTATTGTAAACCAAACTGGGAAAATTTAGAGGCGTAATTGGTGTACTTGTGGCGAATGAGGGTTTGAACAGAAATAATTATGCAGAATTAGGCAGTCGGATTCGGAATTCTTACGACAACACCCTTAATGAATTGACACCGATATAGAGGGTTACAAGCTTTGTTTAAGATTTAAATAGGATTGCTTTTGTAAGGCGCCACCATCTTCCTTCGCTCAACTGTACCTATATACATACCTACGTAAATATGCGAGTGGGAATTAGCGGGAGCTATAATTTGTGGAAGGGTTATTTATCTCTGGCCTCCCCCAATTCCCGGTTTCTTATTCATTCTCTTAAATACTGATTGACATTAGTCCTTTAGCACTTGTAGCTTCATACATTTAAGTGATTTTATTATATTAGTATATAAAAATAAGACTAACCTTTAAGAGATTTGTTGGGCGGAGCACCGTCCCTGTTCCATGGTGGGTCCCCATGACCCGAAAAGTCTCGGAGTTTCAGGTACGATATTGTTAATCTTATTATACTTGCTTTGTCCAATTGAGACGTGATGGCTGCTGGAAGGGGCAACATTTTGGCCAACTCGTAAAATTCGAAATTTTCTTTGCCCCTTCGCGACCTTGCAGCGTCCCTGCTTTTCTCCTTTCTTAATTCCAGAATACTGCAAATAAAAGCTAAAATAATTTAAAAAATTCCAAACTTAATTTTATAAAGAGTAATTTATTCTAAACTATTCAGTATTAGGCAATCGGATTCGGCATTTGTTTAAGATTATGTTATAGATATACACAGAGGTACCAAGAATTTTTTTCTAATTATATCTAATAATTGTCGTTAATAACATAGATTCAGTTAGTTTTTTTTTGTTTGGAAGTAAAGCGTACTGTGTAAACTTTAGTCGTTCGTTTTCTCCGTATCGTTGCTATAAATCTGTTGTTGGGAAACCCTTGCGACGGTTAAAAGCGCCTTTTTTAATACGATTCTAATGTAAATTTAGTACAACAAATCTCGAAGTGATTCGATAAGGAGAAGAAATTAAAGAATTGGCCGGTATTGAAAACAAGAAAAATCCCAGAGGTTTTCGATGAATGAAGGTGGAAAGTCTGAACAAGTAAGCCAGGACACGACTCCCCAAGGATTCATAAAAGTGGAAGGTATTGGAGACCAAGAGTCGCAATTGTGCGAATGATTAGACCTTCCACAGATACAGAAAGTCACAAAAATTCTGTGAAATAAAAGTTTAAAAATAGGGAAACTTCTAGAAAGATAATTAATTAATCTGTAATGGCATCAAGTATGAAACACATTAAAATTTATTAATTTCTTTCCTGATTGTCATCGAAAAATAGAGGACAGTCGAAAATGACCACAATACTACGACGGGTTGAAAATAAGAAACACTGCGACTGTAGTAATTTCAAAGGATTTTTCCAAGGCGAATTTGAATCTAGCTCCTTAAATTTCAACGTACCCTAATTTCAAATCCAAAAGGCCAAATTAGCACCATTTAGATTTTGGAGTTTAAATGATTCAAAATTTTGATTTTGTGGGACAATTATGAAGCCCCATTTTAATTAAACAACAAAGATACCTCAGAAATGGATACTCTCTTGGATGTTTTCTCATTTTATTTCACGTTGTAATCCTTTCAAATAGGCTGAAGATTGTTTTAAGGGGTATATCTTAAAATCCTTTTCAATTCCTGATTTCGTTGACTTGTGCAATCTGCTTAGGGGCCACTGTTTGTTGCCCATAGAACCATGGAAAGGATAATTTATTATATACAGGTGTATTTCCCAATTTTCATTTTGAAACCCAGTCATTCTTTTCCATCATTTCCAAATAAAATATAAGAAGTGTAAAGAACTGTTAATGCGTTTTGGAAATTGAGTGTAAATTAGGCAGGTTAGGATTAAGACTGACTATTTGTATGAATTCTAGTATTAATTAGTTATTAATTGTTTATCAGAATATACGTTTGGAATTGGGATATTGTGGAAATTATGTCTATTTGTGTTCGGAGATTTCGTTTCGGTTAATGATTGTGGGTTTTTGATTATGATGAGCGAGGAAGAATTGAGGTAGGTAGATAGGAGCAGAGCAGCATACGTTTTATGACGTGATGGGAGGCAGTTTTTCAGTTCGGTGGTGTCTCGTGAGAGTTGGTGGTTCATTAGTGTGACACGTCTTCGCACGTAAGTCTAGCGATAAAACTCGCCATCACAACGTGACGGTCGCAAGTCAGCACTCTTGCCCAAGTCCTTCGCTGTCGGTATATGATGACGACGGCGCTCTCTATTTGGAAGCGAATCGCCTGGGGACAGTGTCCTCCGATCGCTTACGCGACATCCGAGAGATAAAAAGGAAACCGTAGAGCGTTGTGATCGTCCAAGAGGTAGGTGGAGGTGTCGTATTATCAGGTGGCGCATTCTCGCGATAACCTAATCATCTGTCTAAAGAAGAAGGAGGACGAAGGGCCAATTCTCCGAGGGCCTAGCAAGCGTTGAACTAACGTCGGCCAATTTCCGCCAATTTTACCAAAAGTTCGCCTTAATTTTGTTTTCACACGCTGCCCTCTATAAGGACCGACGCACCCCTAGCTAACACCAAACTCCGCCAGCCACCCTCGCAATACACCGGACGAGAGCACGACTTACTTTCCATTACTCTTTTGGGGGAGTTTTCATTATTATCGTTTGTTTCTCAATTGAATTCTTTACACTACAACAAACTATTGCAATAGAAACTCGATTGAATGGCTAAATAATCACCAATCACCTCCTTAAGTAGTTGGTAGGTATGATTTCAAAAAGGTAAATTTGGTATTCTATATTGTGTCGGGTTTCTTACTACACAATAACAAAAGTTTAATTTTTTTGTAATTTGGTTCATTAGCCTATCACGTACTTGCATAAGCCATGTCGGGGATTAGTTTGTCGAGTAGATAATGCCTTAGCAAACATGAAATACCACAGTTAGCAGCAAATGTCTGTAGATGGTAACGTACTGACAGTATTACGATAACAAAAGATTATTTCACAAAACTATTTTTCAATGAAACATCAACTATCAAAGACACATGCAGGGAAGTTTGGAACAACCAACTGGAAACGTACGGAACTTTGATTATCCTAAAAGAATTTGGTATCAAGAAATGTCAAGTATCCACAAAAATGATGGAAATATTGAAGAGTGAAGTATTATTCAATATGGAACGGATAAAAGATCCAAATAGAGGAGAATATTTGGAACAACCAAGTGTTTTCCAGTTATGAATTGATATGTTACCGACCAAACCCGATTTCAGGACAAACTAGTTTTGCCTAGGCTACACTAGTTCTTCCTATACGCGATAGGATTAAGTAGTATAGCCTAGTCCAAACTGACTTTTCCTGATATAAATACGCACACTCTAGGATAAACTGGTGTGGCCTAGTGTAAACATTACAGTAAATCTAGATAAACTGAATAAAATACTCCGTAATTGAAAAAATAATCATTTTTATTAAAACCATAATGGTTCGTCGTTAAAAGTTATGGATAATTGGTAATACAAACAATCATACTATAACAAATAATAAGTGTTTTTTTAATAGAAGCAATAATCATATCTCAATTATTAAAATTGTTATTTATTTTTACATGGAGTGCTTTGGTGGAACTTAGAATTGCAGAGTATCATTGCCTTCTTGCACTGGCATCTGTTTGTGGAACAGTTTTTTTTGCAGCTGCATCTCACAAAACCTCTCTATCATAACCTAACCTATTTATATCAGGACAAATCAGTTTGGACTAGTCTAAACTGGTTTATCCTATCGGGCTAAGGACAAATTAGTGTGGACTAGGCTATACTAGTTAATCCTATCGCGTATAGTAAGAACTAGTTTGTCCTAAAATCGGTTTTGGCCGGTAAAAGATATGAGATTTAACTGAAAAAGTATCGAGCTTTGACCAGTTAGAAGTGTTGTTTGGTGTAAATTTAGTTGTGTAGAAGAAGAAGAAGAAAGGGTGTGTATGTGAGGAGGTTAATAAAATATAAATACCGAGTGGTGTGATCTAGTTTTGTTTGATGAAAGAAGAACACCGAGTGAATTTCGGATTTGGATTATGTATAGTTATGTTAGTTACCTATTCTATTAAGACACTTGAAATTGTTTTCTCTTTAATGTATTGTTTTTTGTTTCTATGTTATATACGAAAATATTTATTTGCCTTATAATACGTGGTAATTCTTTACATTTGTATCCATCCCTTGCGCTAACCAATAGCAGTAATTCATAGGGTCAATTTGCGCCGTGAAGTCCCTGGTGTCCGGCCCAAATGCAGAGTGACAGGTCCTATTGCTGCGGTCCCCGAATTATGATCATCTCCTATAGTTTTTACGTATTTCTTCGGCGACGGATAAGGGAGAACAGTTTAATATAACACGATTATAACAGGACCGGCCCTTTCGCGATATCTTCCGAATAAAATGAAAAAACAAGCCGAATTGGCGCGTTGTCGAGGATTTATAGATTCGAGATTTATTACTGTAGACGTCCCTAGTGACCTTTTCGTTCTTTTTTTTTCTCGACCCAACTGTTTTTTTCAACGCCTTCTGTTTACATGGATTTTCCTCATTCATTGTTTACTTAACTGGAATGCCAACAAGCGTCTAACGTTCCAAACCCACCCCCACAATTCAGATTTTTATTATTTCTAGTTTTTCGTCTGCAAAGTTACAAATTTATAATTTACCTAGTATTTATCATTTTACGAAATTGTTGTCTTTGAACCGTAAACTGGACGCTGTTATGTAAAGAATAGTTTTTGTAATCAATGACCAGTGCGTAGATGGAAAAATTATCAAATTTATACATTTTCAGATACCGTGAAACCGCATTATCCGCTAGTGCACAAAGGCAGTAAATTGGATTTAGGAAAGAAGTGTCCACTGCTCATGAAACGGTAAGCGATCCTTGTTTATATGATGATGGTAGTTTTTTTTCACCGATGCTTGAACGTTAAATTGACTATTTGTCAATCAGCAAGCAGTCAGTTTAGATTCAAATTATTGGAGCATTACCGCAAGTCGGGTCATTTTGACCATTTGTTTTGACGTCAACTCATAAAATTTAATTAAAAAATTATACTTATCTTCAACAAAAAAATAATGTGTCACTTTCATATTCTGTGTTTAACAAAAATGTTTTCATTAAAATTGATAGATACGTCAAGCATCACTCTATTGGTATTTTATATTTTACAATAGGTCGCCTGTTAATTCTTTTTAATTATATTATATTTTGCATTAAGCACATTTTGGCATACTTATTGAGCACATTTTCGCACTTATTATTTGTTTTTCGTTTAGTGGTTTGTTTCAAACACAGTTCTCCATATTTTACTATAGTTTTTCATATTATGAGATGTTTAGTTTAACGCAGATTTTCAAATGGTATTATAAAAAATAAAAGCCTACCGATAATGACAAAAATTGGTATTGTAGAATAAATTAAGTTATACAAAGCGAAAAAGCAAGAGTGGTATGACTGTAACACCAAACAGAATCAACTTGATGACTGTTTAGTGTTTAGTATAATATGAAGTATTAGAAGAACATGAAACGTTTGTGTTTTATGCAATATTTACACATAACGCGCAAGATTGATGGGATGTTATGAGCAGTTTTAGTGTTATAGCTTTTATGATAAAATATTTTTAAAAGCCAATTCGGTTTTCTAAGTACCTAAGTACGTTATTATTACAGAATATTTTCTATCTTACGAAGAAGCACAGGGAGGACATTATTTTATGTTACCCTTTGGTGCATGCAGTATTTCAATTAATTAAAAATAAGTAATGATTATGAACAGTAGCTGTCGTTCCTCGTGTAATTAAACTAGGAGGGTGTATCACTTTGTGCGCTATAAATAACGTATCGTACCCAAAGGTGTTAAATATTCCACAAGAGTAGTTAATACATCTATTTTTGCGCAACGTAACCTCGAGCTGGAAAATCCTTTTTGAAATACGCATTATATCGAATTGTTCGTTATGTCTCGATTATAACAAGAATTATTTGCTTGCGGTAAGGAAAACAATACATTATACAGTGATTTATAGATTATAGTCATGCGTCATCCTCATGCTTTGGTGAATATGTCACTATTCGTCAAATCTAATTTACATAAGTTTGTTTGTTAATTTTGCAAGGTGTAAACCTTTATAAACAAATTATTAATAATATATATATATATATATATATATATATATATATACAGATAATGGTGATTAAAAATAATTTACCTAATTATTTGTATGTTCATGCTGGCCATTTTAAACATATTATCAGCATGACATTTGATACCCGAGTATTCAAATTGGACTATCAACATGCTCTGATAAGACCACTGAATTATCAATATTTTGTAAAAAAAAACACGAAAGAAACTTAAAAGAGGCTTAGTAAGAATGGGTAAAATAAGCGGATTTAAGTTTTCTTCTCTGGACATTGATTCCAAAAGGATAATGAGCGAGAGAGATAGAGAAAGTCTCGCTCTTAAATACAGTGTCTGGAAGGAAAATTGAACTGTGTGAAGACGTTATGGGAAATGAGCACACATTAAAAAAGTTGGATATCTATGAATTTCCATTTTGTGTGAAAAATTAGTCAATGAGTCGGAAAAACGTCCGTATTATCAATGAATCAACATCATGCTTAAATCCGCTTTATAAAGGTGAACAAATAAATTAACATGCCCTGGTTCGAGGACGGGACTCTGTTTGTAGGGGACACACAGATCCGCTGGTACCAACCAGGAGTGCGTGAACGCAGGATTGATGTTGACTCCGAGGCCCATAGGTGGTTGCCTCTGGAAACTGGACGTGACGGCGTAATCCATGGCTACGGTTTGGTATGGCAACATTGTTACAACACACGTGCACTAACCACAGTCACTGTCGATGGACTATTGACCGCGTGCCATCCGAAATCCAAAGAGCGCCGCTTCACTTTGTGGGCGGAGTGCTTTTCTGACAAAGACTTGTGCGATTGGTCGGTATCACGAAGAGTAGCGCATTGCACCTACGCGCTAGAAACCATTCGCTGCTGTATCCGCCCACGCACCGGAATCAACAAGTAGCCAATACACCAAGCCAAGGGTATAACTCATATTAACACGTATGACGTCTCGATTATAGTCACCCATTCCAAAACAAACGCCTGAATAACTCCTGTTATCACTCATCCCATCATCCTTCCAAATTAATGTTTATTTACCTTCCTGACTTTATATCGATTCCTTAATGATCATTGACGAATGTACAAATTCAATTCCTTCCATACATTTCACAAAAAGATTATCCTTCGCTTCTATAAGTGCTTCAAGGATTCTTCTCTTCTTTACTCTTTAATCAATTTCCAACTATCGAAAATAGATAGTTGGCATTCTTCGTCATTTTAAAGAATTGAGGGTATCCTTAAATTTCGGGGATATACAATTGTGTATCCATGTTCTTTTGTGATGTGTGGAATTTCGTCTCATTTTTCCTTCAAACATTGATTGTCTTTATGACAGTAAGTATCGAAACCAGTTGTTATGTTTCGTCCTTCCGTCCTATCGACCTTCTCGAACCATTGTCCTAACCCCATGAATCATCTGCTCCATTTTCAAAACATGAAAAAGATGTCTTTTGGCGAATATTATAAAATAATATTTCGTCCGTTTTAAGTATTCAGATTTATTATTCTTGAATATTGAGTCCTGTGAAATGTTTTAATCTTATTTATCCTTCCTCCTTTGCTGGTATTTCTGTCAATTTAACACCTTTTCTGTTTACGAAATAAACGTCAATGTTTTATCATTTGTTGGAATCTTGAATTGTCCTATTTCCTCAGTAGTTCAGTCATCACTGGTATATACTTATATGCCTATTATACTTCATCAGGATTTATATCTCCCTTTGAATTGACATTTTATTATGTTTGTCGATCACCACATTTGCTTTGGTTTTACCCATTCATTCCTGATTTAGTCAGGTTCTTTTGCGGTATAAATCAGTGTCGTTATAGTGTTAAAAAGGTATATGTATAATATTCTAAGTATCCTAAGACCGAGCGGCGTGGTCTAGTGGTCTAGATCATTGCTTAGTATTCTGGAGGCCACCGGTTCCAATTCGAGTTCGGCTGATCTGGTCCAAGTTTTCTGTGGTTTGGTTGGATCACTTAGGCAAACGCTGGGGCAGTAATATTCCACAGATTGATTAATAATCTTTCACTTCTCTTCTGTCTTCATTTCGTCCGTCTCATCTTTCTCTCCCTAACCACACCACCCACCCATTCCCACGATTCCTGCAAGGAGGCTGAAGAGGGCCTTCCGCCCTACCATCTGGCTTTGCACTACAGTGTAGGTCCGAGGGACTGCCCGCCCAGCAGCACGAGTAGCTGGAGGAAATGAAATATCTAAAGGTTTTAGAATGCTAAGAACATCGAAATGTCACGTTTACATTATCGGGTATACTGCATTGTTGTTCGGCACCTTCACCACAATTATCAAGCGTCAATTTTCAGTAAAGATAGTGATCAAAAAGGGTCGGTCAAGGATTTGTAGGTGTAATTACATGCATGGGTAAGCCATGAAAATCCTCTGAATTGTTTTCTAATAATAATTGGAAGTAAGAGAAAATAATACTCGTGTCAAAAGAAAAGCAAAGTCTACTATTAATTTCCTGTCAGAAAATATTTAGAAAAATTGTATGACAATGTTCTGATAGTGATATTATTCGTAGTTGCAATTTTAATATAGATATATTTAGAAAAGGGGGTAGAAAATTTGAAATAGTCAATGTTAAACCTTTATAATGTTATTTGGGTCTGAGTTGTGCACATGTGTGTGTGTGTAAGTATATTAGTTCCCTTAATTATTTTCCGGAAATAATCTGCGTCAGTATCTCCGGGTCGGAATAAGGGTCCGGCATCGCGATGCGGCCAGAGTGGCGCGACATAGGGTCGTGTTATTAGACCGGTGGTGGTATATATTTGAGATGAAGACAACAAATTAATTAGTGGCTATAGAATACATTAGGGCAGGGTCAAGCCGATAGCTCAGGCCCAGAAGAGATACAAATTAAGATATTCTAATTGAGGGTCTCGCAAGAACGCTATAGTAGTTGCATGACATTTAGTTCTTCAGATATCACAATCTACAAGAATTGTTTTTCGGATTAAAAGCACAAACATATTCCCTCATGAAAATTAATCTCTATTTTTTATTATTGTACGTAATATGTATTACGTATGTTTCTACGTGAATAGGTGTCGTAGTGTTGGGGGTATTTATTTCATTGGGTAATGAGTAGAGGGAGTAATAATAAGGTAGGTGATCATAAATGGAGTAGATGATTCATGGGATTAGGCAATAAATGAGAGAGTCTAAGTTGGCTGGTGATGTTCGGTAATAATATCGGGCATATTGGTAAAAGAGGGTGCCTTGTGGTATCCCATTATCGATTAGCTTTATGTATATATTGGTCGCCTGAATGGCATTCGTTAGTCGCAATTTCGGAATAGTATTTTCTTTGCAAATAGTGATACTAAACGCATCCGCTTGGGGGTGCAAGTGAAAGTACTTTGATTAGCCCCTCTCGTATTCTTTGATACCTCCCGAGTAAATCCTGACGATGCCGTCTTCCAAAATAAAAATGTAACACATCCAGCAATATTGTTACTATTTATGATAAATTAACGAGAAATTTGGCCAAGGGACCATTATCAAAGGGTTGATAATTACAACTTTTATTAGGGTACCTGAATGGTGTATAACGTAACCCTACTGTTGCTAAATTAGGATCGAAAGGTCATCAGATTCAAATTGAAAGGTAATTAAATTTATGTACAAAAAGCCTTAATTCTGACTATGTTTTTCGGGTAGCATTCGAAGGAACGTTGCAAGCAGAACATAAATATATTTTTTTTATTTTTTTTTGACTTAGTGGTCAAGGTCCATCAAAATCATGATGGTTCTGTGACCAACTCTATCACAAAAGTTATGTATAGGGAGTTATATCCTGTGTTAAAAATACAAATACATAAAATTCCAATAAAATAAAGAATTAATATTTCTTACTATGTAGGTACTAACATGAATTATTTTAGATTTTTGTGGACTACGCCTTTCAGGTAAATGGGGTACAGTATTTTCAATGCAATTTTGGTCATAAGGTAAATAATTTATTTAAATCCAAATTAATTAATTAATTCGATTTATAATAACATTTAATAATCATTATTAACTAAATTATTTATTTATTTAAATTTATCTGTTTTACTTAATTATTAGGGGTTGCTATGATTAATAAATTTTATTTAGATGTATTGGATGTTTTTTTCTAAAGCTGTCAAACTTAGGATACCTAATGGTTATAGTTTTCTAGTTTTTGTTTGTTTTTTTTTGCACAATCAATTTCGAAAAGTTATCTAGAACTGTGCGGTATTGTGTGCAGTTTCATTTTTGTTTTATTCGATTGTGCACGGCTATCCGATTGATTTGACAGACGAAAGACGTGATAGTAGTGCTGGTGACGTTTCTTCGGAAAAATATTTGATTAGGGCGCTGGTCGAAAATGAAAACGCAGGCGTGACGTGAACGGAAAATTGTGACTTAACTGACCAAATCAAATGGCTGGCCTTTTCATTATTTTATTTAGTATAGTCCGTAAATAGAAAGAGAAACCTAAAAGGAACTGTGTTGTACATAAAAGAAAAAAGAACAATTAACGTCGCGTCGCATCAGACGAAAACAATAAATTGTGTATTACCGTTGATTTTAATTTGAATTCAATTAAAGTTGATGACATTTTTATTGACGACCGCCAAACAACCAACCAATCAACCAACGTTCAAAGTTATCAACTTGTATCGTATTTAACTTACAAATTTAATTTCGAGAGAGTTTCCTAAAAGAAATTAATTCGTACTAGGGGTGGAAATGATCTGCACAGTAGCAGAGTATAAAATGCAAAGAACGTTTTTACTACAAGACAAAACTTGGCGACGGAATCGTTTTCAGAAGAACCTCCCCTTCATGAGAAGGTTGACACGCATAATTGGAATCTCAAATCCAATTATAAACAGCTTAATGATGATCGGGAAGGAAAAGAAGAACGAATGATTGTATTTAATAGCTATTGAAGACCATATAAATCTAACTACAAGTCATATTAAGAGTTGTTGACCCATTAAGTGTTAATAAAGGGTTGTCTTGGTATTCACTTCATTTTACTTTATTGGAATTCCAGAAAAGCTGGTGTATCATCGTAAATACTCGTATTATACATATTCAAAAAAGAAAGAAGGCATTAAAATCCTTTTTCATCTAAATCTTAGGAATCACAGATCCTACATTTTGTAGGCCTTTCTGCCAGCGCCCACCTGATGAGACCCGATAGGTCGAAACCGGTCGTGAGATATGGATTTCGGTACGTTGTGTCTACTGTGTAGGACGCGTTCGAAATGTGGGATCTGTGATTACTAAAGAGGATTTTAATGCCTTCTTTCTTTCTTGAATATGTTATATCTTCGTCTAAGAATCCATAGGAATCAACAGTGTAATTCAATGTCGGAGGGGTATTAGCCCTCGGAGTAGTTGTATCTGCTGGTTCCATATTTATATATTCGTATTATAGTTTTAGTGGTAGAACTTCAACAATTTAAAATACTACAAATTTTACGGGAAAATTAGCTTGGTATGCATATTTAGCCTTATAAACAATTTAACTGAATGAGAGTTTTCATACCCCCCGGAAAACGTGATTACTGTAATTTATATTGCGTGAATCTGAATTTCTTTAAAAATGAAAAAGGTACCGCCAGATGTGCATCGCGTTTTCGAATTTTTAATTTCCATCAGCACAACATAGGCAGTTTCATTGATTAAATCGTAGTTGTTGTGTAAAAGCAAGTTGGTATAATATAAATTTAGTGACAGTATGTTATCGCTAATTGTAGCTGAGTTGAGTTTCTTTTTGTTTATGTAGCCATGTTCATTTTCCAATTTCTTATAGTTCCGTTACCGAGAGTGGTCATTTTGTTAGAAAGGGTTAGTCAGAGTTAGTTGTAAGGCAAACCGTTATAAAGAGCTTCCAGTGTAGATGTTATTTAATTTTCTATTACAAGATTAAAAAGTATTTAGATTCATTTTTCATTTTTCAAAAGAACATTATTATCCTGAAACTTTTAGTAGATAGTACTTATGTACTTTACTTAGACTTTTGGCCATGAAGCTCCAGGCTTGGTCACTGTGAAACTCCGGTATAACGAATTAATCGCTGCCGCAGTTCGCTCAGGGACGAAAGTCGTTAAGGTTTTCCAAAACTGGACTGTTTTTTGGCCAAAATATCCAATTGATGGGTCATGCTCCGTACAGTCCCGATTTGTCACCAAATGACTTGTTCTTATGTACAACGTTTTTCGGCGCCTGAAGCAGCCGTTTCAAAACATGGTTTTTGAATGCATCAACGGCTGCTCAATCGGAGTGGAAAAAGTGTTACGAAAATCGGCTCGAGCGTATGCAAAAGTGTATTATTTATTTATTATTATTGGAGAATATTTCCAAAATAATAAAGCCATTTGCCATAATAAATTAGTGTCTTTTCATTATTAGGCTCTAAATATATATAGTATAACCATATAATATAACCAATATAAGTACAGGAATATAATACCACCAGGGATACCTATATATCTTAAAATGTATGCGGTTATGTAAGAGGTGTATGGTATGTTGCATGAAACTGGAAACTATCTACATACATTATAAGCTTATCTCACGTGTTAGTGTTATTGTAGATTATTCTAGTTTGAAACTCAGATAAAGGACAACAAATGTGTTCATGAAACTCTAAAATTAATCCGGACCGGAATTTACATACATTTTAGACGACAATGATGATTTTACAGAGTCAAGTTGGAGCTTTTCATTATTTCTTTAAGGCATAATAGGTAAATAGTTCTCTTCAAACGAGATTGACATATTGATGTTTATGAAAGAAACAAGAAAAATTTTACGTCAACTTTAATTTTGTTTTTCATCAATCCATTCTACAAACGTTCTAACAGGTCCCATAAATCAATGATTGAGGCAGGTTAGTTTGATATTTAATTTAATCTATCTATACCCATTGAGTTATTTTCTAGCTCTAATTAATTGTAGCTGCGTTTCTTGTCAAGTTAATTATGTGGTTGCTTAGGTTCTTTTCGACTTTGAAAGAAATATAATGAATTACAACGACCACGGATTTAAACTGCGCAACTATAGCCAAGTGTAATAAACTAATATAAGGAATGTTAGTTACTGGTTCAATATTGTATCTATAGAAACTAGAGCTTAATCAGGGATAAATTCTTTATATTTGTTACCGTGTAATTCTTAATTAGTAATATATAGAATATATATATTTTAGCTTTAATTGACTGTGAAGGTACATTAATATTCGAAAATAAGAAAATTCGCCAATATTTATTTAAAAATATACAAATGTACATTTCAACCACTAAGTAGATACCTAGAGTGTAGTAATTATACTAACAGATAAAGCAAAAATCATCAAATATTTATAAATATTAACAAATGCATAGTTAAAGATTTAAATATACAACCAGTTTTTTTGAATAATAAAAATTAACTAAGTTAAGATAAGAACTACCTTTAATGTTATAAACGTTGGTTGGATTTGGATGGCCATATGACCTATATAATGACCAAGTCTCTGTAACGAAACCGCTATTCTGTATAGCGAAACAGTACGTTACATTTGAACAGTGAATATACCCATTGCAGTAAACATAAAACATTAACGAAAACTCTTTGTAATTTAAAAAAGTGCTCGTTCTCTTAAGTTTCGTTATAAGGAGTTTAAAGTATATAATTTATTATTTTCTTTGTTGTATTAATTACACCTACATCGCTGTCTGATTCGGGCTAAATGAAGTTGATATAATATTATATTAGAGTCGGTATATCGCCATGTTAGTTTACTACTAAGTGTATTTCATACATTTGACAAGCGCTTTATGAATGTATCTACTTGACAAACTAAATCTACCACACAGCTTGCTTATATTACGTCATATTACGTCCCATCTTTTTTTTAAAACTGTCTATGGTACAATTATGATGAAACATTTTAAAACATTTTAGTAAAACACAAAGAAAGTTTCAACAATAAGGTTTATTAAAGTTTTACAATTGTTTCGGCCAACGGGCCATTTTCAAAGAGTACAGATTTGTTACTAAAATTAAAGAAATGCAGCCAATCAATATAAAGGGATGAGGGTAATACGGAAATTCCTAGATGCAGGTACCTACATTGGTCAAACCAGTTATAATTTGTATAAAAGTAAAGGTGAATTGCTGGTCTCTAATTCAATGTGGTTATTAACTATTAATTTATTATTATTAATTTCCAAATTTTCGAGAATGCTTAGTTTCTTACTTTTGACACAATTGTGTAGCAGTTTTACATTTTTATCATCTAGGTCAGTGTTTCCCAAAGTGGGGCGTAGGCCCTACAGGGAGGCAATTCGATGGTTGGAGGGGGCCAATTTGAGAATTGACTCGAAATGACTTTACCCCCTTCGCTATGGCATTTTTAAATGCAATGCTTGATGTAAGCGACAAATTTTTTGAAAAAACAGTTTTTTTTAAAATAGGGGGCTTAATTTATTAAATATAATTCCTTTGACGCCACCAAAATCTCAGCTGAGTAATTATAGTCGTTAAATAAACTTGTCAGCTATTCACTATGTTGTATCTCTTGTCGCGGGAACCCAGGATTTTTTAAACTCGCCGAGTAACGACGTTTTTGCACAAAATTAGCCTAAATTAACTCTGATATTGTTTCACAACCCAAGCTGGAACCAGATATAAAATCTCTGTTCACTAAGCATCAAGCGCACAGATCACATTAAATTAAGTTTTAAAAAATAATCTATGTTTTTTCAAATTTCAGTTTTTTATCATGTATTAGAAGTTCACTTTTTTGTTTTGAAAATAATTTCACAGAAATTGATTCTAAAAACCATCATTTATATTACTAATAAAAAAACAAATAAAATTTTTATGGTTATTATATTATAAAAGGGTAACATGGAGATTTTAAAAATGTTAAAGTGGGGCATGGCCTAAAAAAATTTGGGAAACACTAATCTAGATAGTGATTATTGGTTATGCAGTGCCCCGAAAAAACCAGTCGACTGGTTTTCGTTTTTAAAAATTGGGTCGGTGTTTTTTATGCGATTCTTGTACATACAAACATAAAAGTGTCAAAACTCTTTGTAGTGAACTAATTATTTTCGATTAAATTTTGGCTGACATAGGCGACTGTTAGTGTTCTTGGATTTTATGGTCACGAGTTGTTCTTTCATTTTATATATAGAATTGAAGAAAAGAATTTAAATGTAGAGTGCCTGAGAAAATAGAGTCGCGCTTTATCGTTTAGAAACATTGGATATCTGATGGGGATTGAGTTGATTATTGTCGAAAGTTTGCTTCCGCTTCCGGCCTGAAGCGATTTCCAATATTAGGCGAAAACACACTAGAGAGTCATTCGATCCTTCCCAAATCAAGTTAATAAGAGAAACAGGTAATCTGCGAAGGGTTTAAATCTCGAACAATTGGTTTGTCTTGGCAGCATAGATGGCGTTCACTGGTTTATTGGCCCTTTAAGGCACTAACTCGCGCTACATACGACCTTAAATCTGCATTATGCTCGCGGCCCAACCACTCCTTAACCGTAATTGCGTTAGTTGCCCAATTTGCTTTCAATTAGTCGTCCCGAGATAACCTTATCAATTCTCAAACGCGTACTTCATGACCCAGATGTTATCATGAAAACGGTGTGCGTCTCTAGCTCGCTTATATACACCATCTCGGATGCTTTTGAATAAATTAAAAGACTTATTGTATATAGATACAATATATGTACTGATTTATATACAATTCAATCGATGAAGCTTTTAATTAACTCCATATTCACAAATACAAATAAAACACCAAGTTTTAAGTTACAAAATAATTTATTGACCATAATGATCATTTCGCCACACCTTGGCTTCTTCAGGTGGAAGAATGACTAAACTAAAATTATTTACAAAATCACTTATATAGGTACCTACTAACTAAAATTAAATCGAAAAAGGGAGGGGGAGGGACAAATAATATTACCTAAGATTAATAACATTTAGTACTGGTGAAAACTATAGGATTTATAAATTTAGAAGAGGTGAATTATTAACGTCAATTTGGTCATTTAAAATTAATCCTAACTTATTTAATTTATTTATTTCTAAACACTCTAATAGATTTAATTTTGTGCCTTTCTTTTCAATATGTAAAATCTCGAAATTTTCATTAAATCGATGTGCCTCTGATAACAAATGTTCTGCGTAAGTAGAATAGGAATATTTTTTAATGAAACTATTTTTATGTTCAGAGATCCTATCCTTAAAGGCTCTACCACTCTGGCCAATATAAGCTTTGTTGCAAGTACCATGTTGTAGTTTATAGGTAAAATTCTGATAAACAACAAAGATCGTACCAATAAAAATCATTTTCTAACTTAAAACTTGGTGTTTTATTTGTGTTTATTTATATACATTGTACAAATTTTTAAACAAACAGTAGAAATTTTCAGCGTTATCATCAGTAACTACTTCGTGAAATATTAATGCTCTGTAGATGACAATGAAGTGAGCGATAAGTTTCTGGAATCGACGTATTTCAAAGCTTGTCACCCTTCTTGTTTCTAGCCAGCGGATATTTTACCACCGACGGTTTATATAAGAAGGGATGCTTCGAAAGCAACTACAATTGTTATTTTGCTTGTTTGGTCCTTACTAATAACAAATCAAAACAGGATTTCCGAGATTAGACTCTCTCAAGATCGAAAACCCACTATCAAGTCATGAATTTTGATCAGATCAGTATTAACAACGAAAGATAACTGAAGAACAGGGGAACAAAATAAGAAGTAATAGATAGGCTTTGCAGATAAGGAAGAACAAAAATTAAGAGTGTTTAGGATTCTGCCTTTGAAATTATAACCCACTGACTTAATAATAACCATGGAAAAACCTATAGGGAACTTTTCGTTGATATAGAATCTTGAAATTTGTCACAAAATACCACTAGTAAGGGAAAAAGTATTAATAGTTTCTACTGATTCCTTGGTTGGTATAATATGAATTCTTTTGATATTTGCTATTTAATGTTTCAATATATTTGAGTATAACTCTACAATTGTTTCGGCTTTTGAGGCCTTTGTCAAGACTAATAAGTTACTAAAATTATTCTAAACTATCTTTACTTAAGTTGGTGGATGATTTTACCTGGAAAGGCATTGATTCGGGAATTTTGGGTATTATTTGCCTGCTCCACAGATTGCGGGGTTAATATTTATACAAATGTCTCTCATGGGGGTATTATGAAACGTTTGTTGCTCGTTGGTTATATTTTTATTAGATTTTAAAGCTTTATTAATCTCTAACTTTTCGAAATGATTTAAACATTTTCGTTTACTTTTCAATGCAATGTAATGCCATATTTGTTGATTGATGATTGAATTTTTATGTTCTTTAATTCTATTTTTGAAACTTCTACCCGTCTGGCCTATAGAATACGCGTCATATTTATTACAATATATTTTATAGACACAAAATTTAGTTAATTTTCTTTTATATTAAATTTATTGTTACCAAACATACGTGCTGAATTATTTATCTAATTCTATATAGAATTATCACTTAACAAATTTAATTTGGATGTATCGTTTGTACCTTTTATTCCACGAAAATTGTTCAATGTCTGATGATGTTGGGGCGATATTAAAAGGATTTAATTATACGTTTGAGAGAAATATACAATAGAGCGAAAGGTATTATAAGTATTAAAAGTGAAATGGACGGTTAGTTTTGATTTATGTAGAAGGTATATATAAGCAAATTGTAGTGTGATCAAAAGATAAGTTAATTTCCTTGAAGAGCGTATTAGTCTGTTGTTGAATAAAGACAGAAACATTATTATGAAGTTGTTGTACATGTAACGTAGTGACATGGACATGTGGAAAAAGGTCGTTTGCTTTAATGGCTACAAATTAATTAAGGAGCCGTTCCAATATTAATATCCGTAGGTTCGTTAATTCATTTTTATTATCAACTGAGGAGCAGTGATATAAACGGGAACCCTCCGGTGTCAGATAAATATCCTCGCCTCGTCCTTGACAGAAGATAATTTTTACAGTAACCTTTTGCCGCAGTGGAACGTCAGAGAGACGTGAATATTTATGATCGTTGGTAATGCATAAGAAGGTGCAGATTATACAGTTAGCATTTCTCTTTCACAACACTCCCGTCGTTTTACCAAAGTAAAAAGCAAAATCTAATAAAAAAAAATAAAAAAATTATACGCACAAAATAACCAGAAATAAAACAATCGACTACAAAGAAAACATTTTCAAAAATGGAGCAGAATCATGATAAAGTTTAAATTAAGGAAGTTCATATTTTATTTATGATAGTGGGTATGGATTAACAGTCATATTAATTGTACTTATATAAAGTCACATAAGATGGTACACAATGAATATGCTGTCAAAACTGCCCTTAGGATGAACAAGATATGAATAAATAAAACAACACAAAAGATTAAGTTTTTATTTGGAAGCCGATCAATTAACTTTTAGGATTGAATAATAAAAAAATAATACAAATTTCCACTATAATGGTATTTTGCTGTTTACAATTGTTTCATCCTACCAGGGCATCTTCAGAAGAAGTATTGACATTATTAGTATTCATTCTAAGGGTGGAGAGATTTTAATTACCTTATCTAGAATTATTGAATTGTAAATACTTTCGATTTCATTTAAAATTACTGTGTTACATTTGATATCTATTTTATTTTCTATGTCCGATCTTTTCCCTTTTTCTTGTCTGTGAAAAATTTAAAAATTATTATTTAAACTAAAATCATGTTTATTAACATGGTTCATGAATGTTGATTTATCATTATAGTTTTTTATGTGTTCCTGTGTTCTTTATTTAAACCATCTCCCTGTCTGATCAACCTGTACGGTACTCACTATACATTGAAAAGAAGAAAAAGGGAAAATACTGCACATACTAGAATATTTAGAAATTAAAATAGATATTAAAAGCAACACAGTAATTTTTAATTAAACCGAAAGTATTTACAATTCAATAATTCTAGATAAAATAATTGAACTTGTCTGTGTAAAATTTAAAAATTATTATTTAAACTGAAATCATGTTTATTAACTTTAATATGGTGCATTAATGTTGAATTATCATTGTAGTTTTTCATGTGTTCCTGTGTTCTTTATTTAAAACATCTGCCTGTCTGTCCAACCTGTGCGGCACTCACTATAGGTACATACTTGAAACCTCCCCACCCTTAGAATAAATACTAGTAATGGATTTAAATAAGTTAGAATGTAACAATCGATGTTAATACTTCTTCTGAAGATGACCTGGTAGGGTGAAATAATCGTAAACAGCAAAATAAAATTGTAGTGGAAATTTGTTTTATTATTCAATATAACTATTACTTTCCATAAAGTAAAAGCTAGAGCAATTAATAGCGTTTAGAAGTTTTGTATTTCAAGTATAGCAGGCTTCAAGCCCTGAAGGAAAGGGAATAGTATTTTTTTTTTAATTGTACAGGCGTCCATAATACTATTTCTTTTCTGAAAATAGAACGCCAATATAATACTTCGGATTCGCTGTACTTGGGTAGTAAAAAAAAGTTTGATAATGAATTTGGTGTTTTTTTGGCGAGTATTAGGAAGGAAAGTTAAATAAGCGTTTCTCGAGGTTTATTTGAGTGAAAGAATTCTTTTGGTTGCCTTTGGGTGTGTTCTAGTTCCCTTCAAATAATATTTTTTTACGGTAAAAGCAGCAGTGGCTGCAGTCGCCACCGCTGTGGCGGTCGGGCGGTCGGCAATCGTCGAATTGCGGGGTCTAGTCAGGACCTAATGAACTTTGTGTTCACATGTATTTACCTACTTACACACACGGCTTGGGGTTGGGGCGAAGAGCAATCAAGAGCGATTCGGTTGGCGGACGGGTAAGAAACGTTCAGAGGGGATTCCCAGTCAGTTAGTTTAGGAACTCGCACAAATTCTCTAAATCCCGTAGTTTCGATGCAATGTCGATGTTACAGGGAGTTATGAAGCAACGCGGAAAATAGACTTGAGATATTTTTGCATTTGAAATTGCACTTTAAAGCCTGTCGTGGGGAAAGTACATGATAAGGGGATTGACGTGAGTAGTCTTCTGAGGATAATGTCACATTGTCTCCTGCGGCTTCAGCGAATTTCCTTTTTTTTCTGTTTCTTATACTGCAATAACAAAAGTTTATTACTGTCAACTGACAGTGTCATTCATTACTTTTTAAAATTGACATTTTTGAATGTCCGTAGGTGGGTACATAAAATTTCTCAAGAACCATGCAATTCAACTCAATAGAAATTTGAAATTAATCAATTAGAATTCAATATTTATAGAAAAGTTGGTGGGTACATAAAATTTCTCAAGAACCATGCAATTCAACTCAATAGAAATTTGAAATTAATCAATTAGAATTCAATATTTATAGAAAAGTTACATGTAGGGACACAATAATACCTTTTAACTCCAACCAATCTTACAGAATAAAAATAGCAGCATTCAATAGTCTAATACACAGACTTTTCATGATACCATTAAATGAAATTAATTTTAAAAATAAAAAATAAGAAAGTCTAATTGATAAAATTATTCTAAATAAAGAAAAGAATATGTTATTAGATACTTTTTATAAACCAGGAAATAGCAATGTAAAAAAGAGTTTTAATCTAATAAATTATTGTGGAAACACCACTAATAAAATTTGTAATAATTTAGACAAATTAGGAATAAACACTATAGCAGTGAATAAATGTAATTTAGGTAGTTTGCTTGTTAATAATAAAGAAAAAATAGAAGTGCTACAAAAAGCAGGCATTTACAAATTATCATGTAACAGTTGCAATACGTTATAGATTGGTCAGACTGGCAGGAATCTTGGAATTTGACTAAATGAGCATAAAAAATCCATTTTAAATCAAAAACACAACATGGGATTAGCGACAAAATGCATAAATAATAACCATGAAAATTTTACATAATGAAAGAAAAGGGAAAAGATTGGACTTTTTTGAAATAAAATAAGCAATAAAGATGAAGGGGAATATAACAAATGACCAACAAAATTGTTTCAATACGCCTTTATTAGATGCAAGATTAGAAGCAAGGGCATCTGGTATTTCTTAACAACGAGTATGTATCTGAAATTTTGAAAATTATACCCACAGAATACCGGCTGTTGACTGTAAAAAAAAATATATATATAGACGATGTATGACCTGAAATTTAGTAAATCTGTTACTCTTGAGAAAGACATTGTTATGTCGAATGAATATTGTAGAGTTTACAACAAAATATTTTGGAACATTTAAAAGTGATTTTTATTTCAAATCGATATTTTTTTATAGTAAAACTGTAACGAAAACCCACGAAATTGTTTGATTCTTCGGGATTATTTAATTTTTGTAACCTTTACTAGTTTTGATGTTTCCTGCAGTAATAGTTCAACATGGACTTTATTGAGCTTTTGTTGCTATTGTATTTATTTTTAATTTGATTGTTTCGAACATTTCTAAATTTGGAATATAAAATTCTTAATAAATAATAGGATGAATTATTATAAAACTGCAAAATCAAAATTTTAGGCAAACATTCGTTTTCATGTTTGTAAAGGCCCACGTTTTTTCGCTTATTTCATTTACTAAATCGTTTTAAAACATAGATTATGACGATTGCGATGACGTCTGATGATAATCGAATGGTGTTTTTAATGAAGAGTCGTAATGAAATAATAACAATTAAATGAACTTGTATGACTGCTTCGATGTTACGTGTTTAAGATTGTTAATTGCGAGATGTTGTAAATTGGCGAAGAATTACCTACATGGAAGTATTAATATAACGCCTCGTCTCGAATATGGACTTGACCAGCGATGACATAGATCTAACGAGGGGCTGGTAACGATGATTTAATATAAGTTGGACTGAGGACATGAAGAATAGGGCGGCGAGAGAGAGAGAAGTCTTAATAGATGGAATAACGCTTCCTTGCAATTTCCGGCAGGTTGCCTAAAGCCAAAGAATTTAACCCTTTGTTCGATGATGTTTTCTTTAGGGCGAAGCGTTTCATATGCGTTCTCCCTCTCTCTCTCTCTCTCTCTCATTCTACTTCTTGTTTACCTAATATCAGCCACGGTGGGGAGATATAAAGATTTATTTCCTTCAATATTTGTGACAGCTACTGCTACGTCCGGTATAATAATAATCTCGAGAATTTCATTATTGAAATGATCCCGTATAAAGGATATATATAATAAAGAAAAATTGAAGGAGGAAAAAAGGACCGTTAGCGACCTTATTACATCTGAAAACTAAATTACTGAATTTGTTAATATCTATGGTAGATGATTTAAAACTATACTAATAATAAAATTCTTTAAGCATTTCGGTTGACATCGGTGGAGGTCAGATTCCTATTTAGCGACAAAGGATACCTTGGAACTTGTTTGCATTGTCCTTTTATATTACGTTACAATCCTTTCAAAATTGTATTTTTTAGTTTTGAGACCAAGATATCTTAAAATCCTGGCGTGGGGGTTTCTATCTCTTCAATTCCTGATTTCGTTGATTTACCTGTGTAATATAAATATTGTTATGTGTTTAACAGGAAAAGTAGGAATGGGAACTACCCTACCACTGGTTTTGAAGGGTGTAGATAGTTGAGAAAATGCATTCGATTCGTATTATTGAAAGGGCAATTTTATATTCCTTTCAAAGCACCAGTTTCCATTTTCGCTCGCTATGCAGAATATCCTTTTCCACTCCTTTGAAGGTCCTCCTCGTCGGTCGCGTATCGTTGTAAAAGAATTTCGCCAATTTAACACTTACGGTCCATCAAGTTACATGTAAATTTAGGGACGTAAAAGAATGCAAGAGTAAGGGATCTGGCGCAGAGTAGAAAACGGTCAATCCAAGACGGCTGTACTATATAGGCCGCCCTACCTATCCTCTGCTACTACCTCTTCCCTCGGGACGCTTGACATTTGTTTTATTTTCCGGAGATCAAGTGAACTTCGCCAGAAGTAAGTGTAAACCGGCCTAATAATCTAAAGGAGGGTTGTCGAATATTCGAAAGGGAGAAGCATTTTCCTTAAAAAAGGGGATTTGGCACCAATAAAATAAAAATCAATGGTAGATTTTTAAATTAGCGTAAAATGAAAATATTGCCACTGAACAATGTTGGTAGATAATGATAATGCTTATCCATTAAACGAAGCTCAGAATTTTACGGAAGACTTGCAAACATGGTCTCGGTTCAAAACTAACGTCTGAACAATTTTGTTAATCACATGCTAGTTATTATTAAATGCAGTGAAATATTTTTTACATTCTACAGTAAATTGTTTTAGCTAATCTTTTTTCATATTCTTAGAACAGGGTCCTTTGTATAGGATAAGGGAATATATAGTACCTGAGACTGAGTACAAAACTCTAAATAATTATATTTTCATTTAAATGGGCAAATGGACGATAAAGATCAGCAGTTAAAATGAGAGAGTAACGGAGTAAGAGATATATTGTGACAAGCGGGGGTTGATTGTGCTTTATGTTTTATGCACCCCCTGGTAACTGCTCCACCTGATCTTTTCTTAAGATATACCCAGCACATTATACTTATCAAAAATCTATTTGATGTGTTTATTTCTGGCTTGCTTTGGTCAAAATAGTTTTATTTAGATATCACACCTAAATTTTTACGAAACAGGTATACAACTATTCTCTTAAACATTAAAATGTCTCTATGTCATCTATGTCTACTTTTTGGTGTGAGATTAATGAACAGAATTTAGATTATTATGTCAAAACGACAGGTACTCATTATTTCTCGAGTTTTATTGGACTAAAATTGGTTAGAACTTTGCAAAGTGTTTCTCAAATTTATTTTAAATCAATTCATTATATAGGAATTGATTGAGTGTGGAAGACAAATAGAAGTAAATGCTTGAATGTCATAGTAATTTGTTTTGTCAGTCGCTTAATGTTGTTAACAAATTTTGTTTAGTTTATAGAAGAGTTTTCTTATTTAATTTAAATTCGTGACGAGTAGTGGAACGTGTGGGCGAAGGGTGTTACTTATCCCCGTTAGAAACTGGTTATGAAGGTACTATGTTGTATGTAGTAGGGGTTGCTTTTTCTTGAATGCATGAGCCGGCTTGTTTTTAGGTCATCTAAACCGGCATATGACTAAGTTTATCGCTTAATGAAGACATAAAATATAGTGTTTTCTAGGGATACGGGTATAGATAACATTGTATAACATGGCAGGTAGCAAACACTAGTCTGTTGACACTATAACTAAACATTTCTCTAACTACCAAGAAAAAAAATTGCCCAGTTTCCGTCTTGCCACCGTATTACCTGGAACCCTCCGATAAAGGGCGTACCTCTCATAATTTCTGTCTAAATTATGACGCCAATATGTCGAAATATCAGTTTGATCTTTACCACCGTAAAAACATTACGAATTCAAAGGACCCTATAAATTACCAGGATTAACACATTTTTTAAGAACACGGATGGAAAGTTTTGTTACAATTAATCATTCTGTAAAAATTTGTATTAAAACTGCAAAAATTTACACGTAAATCTAAATGTAGAATTGTTAAAAATAACGTAGAATAAAACACTATGTTATTTCACTAATTTTTATTGAACTCGACAATATTGTTTCGATCGTCAGCGATCATTCTCAAGAGTACTTAAACTAATACCAACATATTTATACTAATTACAGATTACATAGGAGTAGTGGGGAGCTTGTGGATCCTAATTCAGTCTGATTGTTAATTAAGTTTAGTTTTTGGAATATAGCTTTTTTGATTTCTATATTTTCTAGCATAGATTGCTCTGTAACAACTGTGATGCAATTTACATTCGAAAGAGTGGAAGAGCTATTGGTAAGCGATTAAAAGAACACGATTACAACATAAATAAAAAACTCAAAAAAACAAGATTCGCGGGACATTGCATTGATTCGAAACATTCATTTTATATGAAAAATACGAAAATCATTCATACTAATATACACAATAGCAAAAAACTAAATTTAGTTAAGAATCAGACTGAATTAGGATCCACAAGTTCCCCACTATTCCTATGTAATCTGTAATTAGTATAAATTTGTTGGCATTAGTTTTAAGTTTTAGTTTAAGTACTCTTGATAATGATCGCTGACGATCGAAACAATATTGTCAAGTTCAATAAAAATTAGTGAAATAACATTGTGTTTTATTTTACGTTATTTTTAACAGTTTATAAAATGTTTCACAAACGTTGTTGTAATGTATAATTTACATACTAAGAGAAAACAGAAATAAAAAAAAGTCCAAAATGACATTGCCATCATGAAAGCTTTAGGTACAAGTACGATGTAACTCTCTATAACGAAACTATTGTTTGTTATTTTTTTTAAGAGCATAAAACGAATTAATTAATTTAATTAGAGTGAATTGATTGTTAGGTTGCTTATATTTTGGTGATGAGAGTTTATATTGCCTATAAAACTTTTTTATTGTCGCACATTTGTCTTTGAAAACTTTACTTTTGTTTCCTATTCGGCAGATGCTCAATATCAGTAAAGCGTTGTCTTATAATTCAAACGGTCTGTTTAGAGTTTTTATACAAGCCGCAAGGGAAAAAAAGACGAGCGAATATCTTATTATTCTTAGCACCGGGAACAATTTTATTTCGTCGACAACGTGTAAGACAGAGAAAAGAACCTGGTATGTAAATACGGTAATAAAACTAAATCAGAGTAACTTTATTTCCATCTGGAATTGTCGAAATAAACCATGAAGATTCGGGAACATCTTATATGTACATCATAAAGAGAGGATCTTCTATAATATCGGTTATTTTACCTGGGATCGTTACTTGAATACGAAATTGGAAAAAGTTGATACCAGAAATTTGTCGACACATTCGTAAGATGATGCAGTCAAATGGGCAAATTTCAGTATCCTTTTTCATAGGACAACCGCTAGGTAATTATTATTGAAACAAAAAATACAATATTGAATAATCAAACGATTAAAATAAAACACACTTGGTAGGTTTCACAACGTATCTTAGAAAATCTCTGACTCGTGTTTCGGTAGTTACACCGTTATCGAAGAGTTTAGGACTAAAGGTACATAAGGTATTTACAATCTATTTACGTTGTTTATTATCTATCAATTGTGTCGCTTTTAATAGAGGGGAAACCCCAAAATCTGTTTGATCGTTCGTAATGGGTAGGTCGTTTATGAGAGCCAGATTTATTTCTAAGATTTCTAGGTAGTTTAGCCGTTTACTTTTGTTTTGGTTGTGTATAAGTTTTACGTTATTGTTATCTAAGGAATGTTTCAGGGTTATGCAATGGTCGGCTATACCTGTACATTTGTTGCCATTTTGATATATTCAAAAAACAAACACACTTGTTAAAAGGTTTTACAAACTTTATTAAGAATGCTCTTACAATCGTTTCGACTTAATTAGGCTATTCTCAAAGAGTCAATTAGAAACTAACTAAAGATAAACAAACACACTGTTCATTTTTAATATTTTCATTTAGAAAAAAGGCTTTGGATTTCTAATTTTTCTAACAAATTTAATCTTTTGCTTTTATTAAGGATATGTAAAATTCTAAAATTATTTTCTACGTTAAAATTATGACCATTTTAAAAACAATGTTGGGAAAAACCAGTACTACATTTTTTATTATCGATTGACTTTTTGTGTTCTTTAAACCTAATTCTAAACGATCTTCCTGTCTGCCCTATATACATAGCATCGCAGTCTGAACAATGAATTGCATACACCCCAGATTTACATGGTTTATCGGAATTTGTAATTTTATTGTTAACTAATAATTTACCTCAATTAACTTTATTCGAACATATGGTATGAATTCCTATTTTATCTAAACTTTTACACATACCTGCACTAATATTTTTGTAATTATTAATGAAATGCCAATTGCTATTTTTAGCAAAAGATTTACCTTAATAGTATGTTTTTGTTTTTCTTAGTTAATATTTTGTCAATAGTATCCGGATTGTACCCATTATTACATGCTATTGTTTTTAATATATCAACTTCGTTTTTATATTGTTGTTCTTTAAGAGGGAGTGAAATAAGCCTATGTATCAAACTGTTGAATGTTGACATTTTTATGTTGAAATTTTGGTTTGAGTGAGCCGGAATGATAGCGTCTGAGAATGTATTTTCTATAAATATATTGAAATCTAAGCTGTTGTTATTACGTGTTATTATCAAGTATAAAAAGTTTAAGGAATTTTGGGATTCAATCTCAAGCGAAAATTGTATTTTTCTGTTAATAGAGTTTAAAAATGTTAAAAAATTATATCAAAAAAAGAAGGAATTAAAATCCTTATTCGTCTAATATTAAGATCAAAGATCTCAAATTTTGAACGTGTCCTACCAAGTAGGCACAACGAACTGGAAGCCATATCCCACGACCGGTTTCGACCTTAATATTTAGACGAATAAAGATCTTTTTTGGATATGTTATATCTTCGTCTAAGAATAGATACATACAATTCGATGCCGGTAGGGGTATTAGCCCTCGGAGTAGTTGTTTCTGTTGATTTCATATTTATATGTTAAAAAATTATTCTTTATTCAAACTGTTTCTTGAATTATTTTCACCGGGGTGTTATTTTTCTCTAATACCTACTTCGACGGTTATTCTTATGTTAATATGTTACGTGTCTTAAGAGGTTGACAATTTGGAGGAATAATTTGATTTGCACTCGGTCCTTTTTCTTATCATTCGGGGATGAACCGCAAAAGAGGAACTAGTGAGCCAATTCTTCATGATTAATTTAACATGTCACATGCATCTTCCCTCTTGTTATACATCTGTGTAAAATAAAATGACAATCAGAGTTTCCGTTCAAGACAAGCATACGCTTGACTTCCGAATCAAGTTAGTTCCCTCCTCTGCATCGTAATAGACTGAACGATTTAATGTTCCCTCGGGATGTTTTGTCTCAGTAATTTAAAAAGCATCATTTTTTAAATCGGAATTTTACAGTATGTACATATTTCTTCTCGCGCTTGTATACGATCATATACATTTTGTTTTGTTTGTTTTATCGTATTTTTGCCATTACATATCGTTCTTGTTTTCCATTTTATTGCTTTAAATTACTCGCTTCATTGACTTGTTCTTTAAGAAAATTTATTAGCTTCATCAATTTCCAACACATCCCTGATCGGTTGAGGTATTTCTAGAGTACAAGTGCAATCATTAAAAAGACGAACAAGACTCGCCCCTTGGGGGTTCTGTATCGCTAGGGTGTTAACAAATTATGAATTAATGTGATTTGCGGATTTTACTTGTACTATGAGACCTTCTGTGAAATTTAAATATTATAAGCCAACGGGAAGTAAGAACCCTATAGGCTTTGATAGTCAATTAGTCATGCGTTAGTTATTTTTATATTATTGGACGTTGGGGTTGCAGACAGTAATATAAAAAATAATAAGGAATCCTTTCAGATAAAAAATAATTTTTAGAAAAAGTTTTGGTTTCATCGTAAAAGCGGTCCGAGGTGGGGCATCAAAATTTAAATATCAGGCTACAGAGAGCTACCATTTCCCTAATTGCAGAATGTAAACCGAAAATTTTTAAATAATTGACAATGACTCTTTTGGAATTTAGGTACTTATATAGTTCAGTTTTGTAACAAAACTCAAGTAAAATCCGTTGTTTTCAGAAACAACTACTCCTGGGGCTAATTCCATATTTATATTTATTATTTATTCTGTAAAAGCCTTTCTGCCAGCGTCCACCTGATGAGACCCGATGGGTCGAAACCGGTCGTGGGATATGACTTTCGGTACGCTGTGCCTACTGTGTAGGACGCGTTCAAAATGTGGGATCTGTGATCGTTAAAATTTAGACCAAAAAGTATTTTAATGTCTTCCTTTTTTTGAATATGAAAACATGGATTTGTTGGTTTTATTTATTTTTAATAGCAAGTTCAAATAATCGTTAAGATATTTCGTGTTCTACTACTTAAATGTAAATTAGGTTTGTACCGTAACACAATCCATTTGCGTTTAAAGGGCTAAAGCCCTTAGGAGGCGTATGAGTTAGGGGTTGTATAAGAGGGGTAACATTATCAAAGTCAGTGTGTCACTATACTACTATGCTATATATATATATATATAATTGTTTCATTAAAACCTAACAGAATTATTATGTTATCATGGTTTTATTGCTCTAAAAAAGATCTGAGCTGACAAAGACCCTGTTTGGGCCATTCTAAGTTCGAAAAGAAATTCTTATAAAAAAATTGGTCAGTTCACATTTAGAATAATAGTTTGTTTTCGAGCTCAGATTGGGCCAAAAACGACAGTTATTAGTCCACCTCCTTTCGTATTCCTTTTTGGTTTAATGGATAAAACGTTAAAGTAGGTCCAATACAAACATCAAAATAAGTTGTTTTAGGGTTGTAAAAGCAGATGTCATCTGAACTTTGTTTAAGCGGTTTAATTTACGTTTTAATTTCACACACAATAACGCCCGGCCGTAAGAAACGTAAAAGGGTTACTTTTATTTGCCTCAAAAGCGCCCTTTTGGGTTGCTGTTTCAAATTACCGCCAGTTTAAAGGTCCTTCCAACCGCTACTTGAACGAGTTAAAATATGTATTATTATTAAACACTGGAGACTCTCCAAGGTTTCTTCAAAATAAAACGTTTCTAAATTTGCGGTTCCTTAAGGAGGGTCGAATACCCCGTCCTAAAACGACGCGTGGTAATTTTTCGTCCTTATGTTAAACCAGAGCAGAACTTTTATTTAATTGTTATTATTATTAATGCAATTTAATTCGTTGGTAAAAATGTCATCTATCAAAAAATTCGTTTCGGATAATTTATTAGAAATTGTTTAGTGGTGGTGGAAACAGAAAGATTTTCCGCTTTCTCTGAAGGATGTTCGTAGAATGCCCACTTCGCCACCTTACGGTTGAAGCATCGAACTTTGTTAGTCTGAAATTATTTCAGCAGAGGGCGAATCAGTAAACTAAAAATTTCGTTTGCTGCAACAGGGGAAAATCTTGCCCTGTTCGTTCACACTTATCAGAACATTTTTAATATCAGATGCATCATTACTTTTAGATTAACTATCAGATAGCAGTTAAAGCCAACAATTTTTCTCATTGATAACATTATGGTGATCAAATGATTAAAATAAAACACACTTGGCAGATTTCACAACATATATTAGAAAATCTCTGACACGTGGACGGGCTTTAAAAAACGCGTAGTTGAACATGAAAAATCTATATAAAATGGCAACAAATATTCGTTAGATACCAATAACGTAAAACTTATACACAACCAAAACAAAAGTAAACGGCTAAACTACCTAGAAATCTTAGAAATAAATCTGGCTCTCATAAAACATACTATTAAGGTAAATCTTTTGCTATAAATAGCAATTGGCATTTCATTAATAATTACAAAAATATTAGTGCAGGTATGTGTAAAAGTTTAGATAAAATAGGAATTCATACCACATGTTCAAATAAAGTTAATAGAGGTAAATTATTAGTTAACAATAAAATTACAAATTCCGATAAACCATGTAAATCTGGGGTGTATGCAATTCATTGTTCAGACTGCGATGCTATGTATATAGGGCAGACAGGAAGATCGTTTAGAATTAGGTTTAAAGAACACAAAAAGTCAATCGATAATAAAAAATGTAGTACTGGTTTTTCCCAACATTGTTTTTAAAATGGTCATAATTTTAACGTAGAAAATAATTTTAGAATTTTACATATCCTTAATAAAAGCAAAAGATTAAATTTGTTAGAAAAATTAGAAATCCAAAGCCTTTTTTCTAAATGAAAATATTAAAAATGAACAGTGTGTTTGATTATATTTAGTTAGTTTCTAATTGACTCTTTGAGAATGGCCTAATTAAGTCGAAACGATTGTAAGAGCATTCTTAATAAAGTTTGTAAAACCTTTGAACAAGTGTGTTTGTTTTTTGAATATATTAAAAATGCTTTACAAAAATGGCAACAAATGTACCGGTATAGCCGACCATTGCATAACCCTGAAATATTCGTTAGATACCAATAACGTAAAACCTATACACAACCAAAACAAAAGTAAACGGCTAAACTACCTAGAAATCTTAGAAATAAATCTGGCTCTCATAAACGACCTACCCATTACGAACGATCAAACAGATTTTGGGGTTTCTCCTCTATTAAAAGCGACACAATTGATAGATAATAAACAACGTAGATAATTTGTAAATACCTTTAGTTTTAAACCCTTCGATAACGGTGTAACTACCGAAACACGTGTCAGAGATTTTCTAAAATATGTTGTGAAACCTACCAGGTGTGTTTTATTTTAATCATTGGATTATTTAAATATGTTTCACTAAATGCCAGATAAATATCACTCACTACCATTATCAGTGGTGTTAATAATGCGTTTAGTATTTTAAGTTTAGTCTTTTTATTAATAACTTTTACAATTTGTACTTTTACCTTTTACGAGTGTTTGATCTTTTATCGAACGTTTGGTATTTCTGTTAGGGTGTCTTGTGTCAATATATTTTCACAGTATCTTAAGTATTTATTAAACTTGAACCATTTAAATGGTACTTTTGCTATGTATATTTGAAGATGTTGCTGTTATTTTTATTGAGCATTTAAATAAAATGTTATGGCAATAGGTAAATAATAAAGTTTTAGTTAGTTCTCTGGTGACCATTTGTAAGATTTATTGTATCGTAGTAAAAAATGTTAGGTTTTTGTTTATCGGCGTCTTCTTTTAAGTCGACATAATTATGCCTTCTTATAAGTTGAAAATAAATTCATTTTGGAAATACTACGTGACACGTTTAATTTCACAGTTTAACGTTCTTGAAAAAAATATATAGAAATAAAAACGTTGGAGAGCGATATCGAAGGATAACAAATTTTACCAGTTACAGTGCAATTTTTTTCCCGCAACCCAATTAAATTACTATTGGCGCGCCCACTGCTTTACGCTACCCGTTTTTATTTAAGTCGTTTAATAAAAACAAGGCGATTTGAAAGCGACCAAGATGCTATTCGATGCCGCTTATGAACTAGAACATTCTACTCTCTTATTCATTATAAGAAAAACTTTTTACTCAATAATAATTGGACAGATTTCGTCAACAGTCTATTTATAAAAGGAAAATTAATTGATTAATTAATTAATTATATAACACTAACCGACTATAATGTAGACGTACAGAAAGGTATCTTTAAATGCAGCCTTTTTTAGTGAAAATATAATGGGTATACGAGGGTGAATCAAATATAAACGGTAATTTTGTAAAATAAATTTATTGATTAATGGTACACGCAAAATAAACATCTAACATTTTTTAATGTAGTCACCTCCGTGCTCTACACACTTTTGCCAACCATTAGGAAGCTTGAATATTCCTTCTTCATAAAAAGTTTAAGGGTGAGTTGTCAGCCAATTGAGCACATACAAGAAGTAGAGGAGTCTTCTTCATTGCTTTTAAATCTTTTGACTCCAAGTGATTCTTTCAAGGGCACGAACAAGAAATAATCACACGGTGACAAGTCAGGGCTATAAGGAGGATGCTGTAGGGTTTCCCATCCCATTTCTTCCTTCTCACAAACCAAACAACACTCGAGCATCGAATCCTCTATATCGGAATTACGTGCTAAGCTAAATAGTAAAATTACCGTTTCTATTTGATTTACCCTCGTAAAAGATTTTATAAGATTATTTTTACTGTATAATAGGAATAAGGAGGAAAAAGGGGTCAATGTTTAGCATAAGCTGCTACATATAATGATTATATTCGGAAGATGTTCTGTCTATTACTTAAGCTTGAAATGCGCAGGGCTCATGCATACGAAGTAGTTGTGAAGACGGGTGAAGTTTCCTTTTGTGCTGCCGATACTTGAAGATAGAAACTTGTTAACATGCAAATCGCAAAATGTATAAGCTAAGGCAGCAATCATCTTGATCAAATTATGCCTCTCTATTTCCTTATACAACCTCCAGCTAAAAGGGGAGGCTATGAATTTGCTTTGATTCTCGCGTACATATTCGGGGGCGCTTTGCCAATTATTATTGTTACTAGTTGAACCCATCCAAATTCGGTGGTTTAATTATGGCGACCATTTCATACCATAACCTCACCCAACATCTTGCTACATAGCACTCATATTAAGAAATTAACACAGTAAAAATTATAGTAAATTATAATGGTTACAATCCGTCTTTACTAGCTAACCTACTAAGGAAAAAACTTGATTAATTATAACAGAAATTAATTAAAAAATTAAATGACATTTCGGAACAATTTGTGCATTACCTTATTGTGAATTGAAATCTGAATTTTATGTGTGTAGGTAAATTAATTTTATTATTAGAATGATTGTGAATCGCTATTACAATTTGCATTCTAAATGACAGCGGATGCTGATGAACTCAAACCAACACCGACGATCTTTATTATATTATACAATCAAATTGTGATCTAAATTATTGTGCGTATAATGTAAATTATGTAAAACTTGATTCCAGAAACAATAATTTCCCGATTGAAAGTAAATGGAAACATAAAACTAATAGTTTCAGCCTCAACTTTATGGAAATTGGGAATCATATTGTAATATTTATAAAGATAAAATAAAACACTTTTAATTTCCACTTTATACCTTTAATGCCTTAACGATTGTTTCACCCTACCAGGGCATCTTCAGAAGAAGTATTTGTACAAACTATTATTACAACATCTCTTATATACCTACTCTTACTATTGTGGTGTGGTTATATCTACTAATTACTACTATTACTAAACAAAGTCGTCATTATTTTCAGACAAAATGCATACTCCACTAAATTAGACGACAAAAAGACTTTCTTCTAAAACTACTTAAACTGGAAGTTTATTGAACTTTAACATAACTATAGTGAACAATTGTATTTTTATAGTTTTTGAGAAATTTACGTTTTTCTATGAAAGTGTTCGAACAGAATCGAATTCGGACGTGTGCGGTTTTTATTGTTATTTGTCAGTTACCTTACGAAGCAACGATTGCTATTTTTAAATGTTATCTTTTTTGTTTGTTAACAACCAGTGTAGCACGTGTTAAGTATCGTGAAATTGTAAACTTTTGTCTAATTGCATTTATTGTAATTTTTAAACAGTTGAATTATTCAAGTCGAAAACATAAACAAACGAAATAAAAACAATTATTTACTGTTATATTAAAGCCGAACAATTGCGGTTAAGAATGAAAAGTGATTTTGTTAATTTAAACTTGTTTAGTAAAGTACCACGGATCCTCGATTTCATTAGTTTTACTTATACAGCTTCATGGTTCGAGGAGGCAAAAACTTGACCTGAAACTTGACTGTAACTAATTCCTTTATAGGCGAGAGTGGTTTTCAGGAATTTCTATTATTCAAAAATTACTAAAAGACCTTTTATATTCTATCACTCCACGTAGAGCAAAATAAGTGTAATTTTTTAAAACCCAGCTCTCGACCACTTTGTGAAGTACAATCACATTCAAGGTCGTTCTTTTATAAAATCAAATCCTCTTGCCAATAGTACCTTTTGGAAAAATCTTCAAATGCTATTTCCAAATTGAACCCTCACAGAAAATTATATAGAAAGAAAAATCGACTTTGATTTTACTTAATAAATTCCTAAAAAAATTGTATATTAAAATATGTGCAAAAATAAATATATCCTCTGGCAGACGTGTATCGAAATTTCGAACTGATTGGTTCTCATCATCATTTTGATCTGGTGACGGGCTTTTCACGTGGTTAGCTACGCCGTGGATTCAGTTTAACAAGTAACATAGATACCCTTGTTAGAAATGGATATTACTTAACATTACTGAATCCTACAAACAAGTAGCAAATATCTATAAATTGCGTATTTATTTATTTAACTACGTATGGTTTGTTTATTTTTTCAATGATATAACACCCTTGTTACGCCTAGACTATCTACCTACACCTGTTCCCTCTTAAAATCCACCCGCTAGAACATTGCGATCAAATAGTATTTAAGCACTGTAATAACATTATAAATTTAGTATCCGATGCACTCTTTTGATAATGGTATAGTAACCGAAACGGTATCGTCACGTTCTAAATACAAACTATGGTTCATATACCAAATGTTTTTATTAATCTTATTCTATTATCAATATGTTTACACCAACTGCTTTTCAATACAAATAATTGTATCTGTATCAATTGAATGAATTGATTAATGTTAGCGAAAGAAATTTTAAAACGCATACCAATATATTTATATTTACCACAAATTACATAAAAGAAATGGGAAATTCGTAAAAACTAATTATTGGTTATTTACCAGATCTAAATTGATGTAAAAAGTTTTTTTCATTTCTAAGTTTTCTATCATTTTTTTTTCTGCTATTGTTTATGTTTGCATGTAGTAATTTAGAATTTTTAATATTAGAAGAATTTGTTTCAATCAATACAATGTTCAGCGAATCCTGTTTTGTTTCACATTTTTAATTAATACTATATCTATGTTCTTTCAATCTGATTTGGACTGCTCTCCCACTTTTTCCTATGTACGTTGCACTGAAATTGTTACAAAATATTTGATATACACCGCCTTTTAATTGGTGTTGGTTTATATTTAACTAACATGACTTTTACATTGTTGTTATTCTTGGCTTGTTGGAAGCTTTGTATCTTTATCAAAATTAATTCTCACCCCCCAGTAAGTTAATTTTTAGGTCTGATACTTGACTGAATTACTTCTTATGTTACTAGCATTTTTTTATACCCAATTTGTGTGATGGAAATTAACCCATATTCATATCTTTTTTTAAGACTTTATGATGCAGTTTCTTAGGAGCTGATTATAGTCCTCTTATTTAGCAAGAGTATCGTGGGTAACTTTAGGAGAATTTGTTGGCATACGTACGCAAATAAGTGTCGTGTAGGAAAAAGCTAGTGGAAAATAAAAAAGGGAAGAAGGTGATGTAGGAAGAATGACAATGAACTGGAGCAGGACAAGTACAATTATGACGACGGTCCCGCGAAATTCTTTCCTTCATTGCATCGACCGTCATGAGGAAATTCCTGTTGGCGCCTCTATTGACAAAATGTCTTCGTACAGGACCGTAACACAAAATCTCACAAATATCTATTACCTATATAAACAAATAGTATTCCTAATAATAAAAATATAGTTCGAAAACGATTTATTTAAAAACACTCAAAGATAATGTTTTTGTTTTATTAACTAGGGTATTTTTTGTTTTTACGTAGGGGGTTAAACAGATCAGGTTTGTACCTGTGTTTTAGACAATGAAAATGTTTTCAACATTTATAGGCAAATTTAACGTAATGTTCGGAAAATTAAATTTGTTGTTAATTCTACTTTCGTGTTCATTGATTCTTGTTTTTAAAGGTGGGTGCCTTTGTCCATGTATTTATTTTAGGTCATCATTTGATTGTAATAATTAGAGTGTTTAACGTTAAAGGTTACGCAGAAAAATTATACTATATTTAATGCATATAAATTAAAATAGAGAGTTTTATAACGTTATAAAATATCTAAGATTTTTAAAATAGTATTGTTGATAGTAATCAGTAGATATTAAGTATGAGTGTCATAATATCGGTTTCAACTGCTTTCAAAGTTACCCACTTATTTGTTTATATATAGGATAATGGTACACCACTGTCCTTAAGGAACGCATTTATTGCGGCATATCTTTCATAAGGCCTCGAAGAGCCCTAAGCATAAATCATAACGTTGTGTACGTAAAATCAACAACTGAGACAGATAAGCTGACAAATCAGGGGCAGAAGCTATCTTGGCCTCACATGCCCTAGCGCTAGGATAAAAAAAATGGGAAAACAGAATAAAGGATAAAGGATATTTACCATTTTAAGGCATCTAGGTGGATGGATATCTAAGAAAAAACTAACTTTATAAGTTTTAAGTCCTAACTTGGTGAACGGGTTGCTAGAGACGGTGTAATGTCCACAATTGAGACGTTGTGTGGGCGAATTATTCACCGACATACGGCACATATTCTAATAAGCTATTGGTGGTGTATTGTTGATGAAACATAATTTAAATCGTATAAAAAACAAAGAAAATTTTCAACAAAATTTATTAAGAAAAATTCTCTTACAATTGTTTCAACAGATCTGTCATCAAAGAGTAATAAGAAATACTTAAGAAGATATAAGAAATTTTTTATTACTCTTTGTTAATGACAGATCTGTCGAAACAATTGTAAGAGAATTTTTCTTAACAAATTTTGTTGAAGCACATATTGTATTTTTGATATTTCCCTATATAATGCGTACCTAATATAATACAATAGTGGGTAAAAATTGTGTGCAATTAGTATACCTGGATGAATTTGTCACCCCTGCGAGACGTAATCGAAGCCGGGCTGTTCTATTTTGGTTTATGGCCCTAAATTATAAGGTTCGCGAGTATAATTGCTTGACTACGATGTGATTACACACTGCCTAGGTCCGGGACATTGGCGGTCTAGATGGCGTGGCGGCGACGGCGTTGATAACGGCGGCAGCGGCAACGGCGGCGGCGGCAAGCGACGAGATGCGCAATATAGGGGCCGCCGGCACCGGTGGTCGCTCGGTCCTCCCGCCAATATGTTAGCCTCCATAAATCATTGTTAGAATGACTAACAGCTTTCGAAGACGCGATTCGGGCCCCCAGAAATATGATGTAATTTATATGGAAATTCTTCGAAATCTTTGTCATTTGTAGATATGAATGAAAAATTCAGTGTCCGCTTTGAGGACCACCTCAAACAAACACTCGCCACGCATCAACACACGACAAACCTAACCCTATACCCTTGCTTCATATTTATACGTCAACGTTTTACTATTGTGTGGGAAGCATTCCTTTTAATTAAAAATTTTGTAGAAGAGACAGAGGCGTAAAGATTATTATACTTGGACTAGAGGAGGTTACCGATTCTCAAATGGCCTCGAATTGAACTACAAGTACTTTTAGTCATGTGTATAAAGCCACGATTAATTTTCTCGGTTTTCAGTTTTTAAGACATATGCACTACTCATTTGATACCACTCATGACCATGTACGAGGTGTGATCAAAGACTACGGGAATAGTCTGATCCGTTGAGATAATCACTGTCATGTTTGAACTATCTGTGACTTGTAATCCGGTTTCCAGAGCTGGAAGAATCAGGTTGTGTTTACTGTGTCTGTTGCCCGATAATGTGGTGATTGTGAAGACTGTTTGTAAGTGGTATAAGCGATTGAAATGTGGAAATGAGTCGGTTGAAAAATAGACGAAAACATGAAGAAAGTGGCAAAAACAGGCGATTGACTACTCGAGAGCTTGTCGAAGAATTGAACATCTTGTAAAAGATTTGTTCCCAGACTTTTGAATAGCAAACAGATGTAAATTAGCTTGCTATTTCATCACGACAACTATTCGCTTCTGATCAGCAAGGGTTTGACCAAGAAAAAAGGTCCGTGTCTGTCCACATCCGCCTTACTCTCCGGATTTACCACCATGCGACTTTTGGCACTTGACAAAAATAAAAACCGCAATAAAAGGAAAAAGTTGTGACACCATTCCCGACATTAAGTAGTTCAAGGCCCTTCCAGAAATGGTTCCAATCCAATTTGGTGTAAACTTATTACTTTTTTCGTAATACAATTAATCAGTGTATTTCTTTTTTATACCTCGTATACATTTTAGGCTTTACAGAAAATTTATTATTTAGTCCTGGTTGCATTTTTTTCTAATAGAAATTCGTTACACTAATGTAAGGTTGTTATGTTTAGAGACCTCGCAGAATTAATTGGTTGGCAAGAACCAACAAGTTAGTCCAGATAAAGCAACCCTTTATTTGCGTACAGAGCTCGGCATCAGTGTGCCAGAAGTTAATGACTTAAAGATGCTAAAAAGGCGGGTGGTTATTTCAGAGGGCTCCATCCATTATATAGTTTATATCCGAGGTCGTAAGATACACCCCTATGGGATGAAATGGGGAGTCGTGATAACTTTTAATAAAAATGTTTAAACGCGTTTTGTTTTCGAAGATTTATTTTTATTTTTTAATTGATGTAATGTGTAAACGAGTATATGAGTATTCCCATAATAGGTAATTTGGATAACTTACAAATGAAATCTCATTAATAATAAGTAAAATATGGTTTTCCTTAATTTAAATCCGTTTTATTTGACTTACTTATGTTTCCCTATAACTTCAACTTATCGTGATATAGTAGTAGTACTGTCTGTATAAGTGCGATGTAGAAATGTATGTAAGTCCGGTTCTGTGTGGTATGGCTTCTTCAGAAGCACGGCGATTTGTCAGGTGATAGGTTCTGGTCGGACCGATAAATTTCACATTACCGGAGAAGACCAAGACCGAAGAAGAATTCAATGAGGCATATGTATCATTGCTGCAGTCGCGCCAGTATTCATAAATAGCGAAAATGTTGCAATAAATCTGCTAGCGCGTTGCTCGGATTCCCATGACAGCAGTGAACGTGCATGCTTGAGTAAGGGTGGTACACTAACCCACTCTTGCTGGTGGCGTTCTTAGTTGCACTTGCTGCTTTTCTAATCTAATCAAATACACAAGTCAGCTACCCCTCGAACGCATAAAAGGTTCCCCGTGTTTTATTCTAGAATATTTATAGGCAAGCCGCGAAATTGAAAGAGAAAATGTAACTTTTTTACATTGGTATTCATTTTGTGTCATCAATTTTATATTTTGTACGTTGTTTTAATGGTTTAATTGAATGAATCTATTGACGCTTGTTAGCGATTCATTATATTGATAACAAAACACCAATTTCACGTATTATTCACCAAATAGTGCTGTTTCAGATTTTACAATTGTTTCGTACGTAATAAATGCAATGTTATATATGTAGGCTAAACTAGTTCTTCCTATACACGATAGGATTAACTAGAATAGCCTACTCCAAACTAATTTGTCCTAAGTCCGATAGGATAAACCAGTTTAGGCTAGTTTGTTCTGAAATCGGGTTTGGACGGTAACATATATATATAATTTAAGGGTATCTGCCGTTACCACTTGGTGAAATATGATTCAAAATTAAAAATTAAGAATTATAAGACTGAGAATTTCACTAAAAATCAAAATATTACCAACGACTAAATAGAATGTGGTAACAATCCCTTATTGTATACAAATATTGTTCATTCCCTACCCTCTCAGTATGTAGTATAAAATAATGTATTTACTGTTTTGTTACTTAGTATAATCTTGTTACTCCTGAAGATACCCTTGTAAGGCACACGAAACGCACATCGAGTGTTCAATAATAAAGTTTTAGTGAAATTCTCAAAGTTTTTTAATTTTTAATATTACATATATTAATGTATGTGGTTAAAATTCATTTGTGTTTTATTGCTATTACTGAACTTCGAAATACGCTGTAGATTTGACTATTTTATAAATAAAATTTGGTAGATTTTATTTTGGTTCAATGGTAGTAAGGGGTGGTATAGTGGCGATATCGTGGCCTCAGCGGTACACCTGAGAGAGCGCCGTAATCGAATAAGGGGAATTCCCGCGGGAATGACCGTGCTGTTTCAAGGAGCGCTAATAACTTTTGAAGGCCCAAGTGCGGGATGTCATTACATAATGACGGCCAACCCTGGACCGTATAAGTGTTGTTTTGTGACTCTTTTATGCGAATAGGATTTCGTGTGCCATATACTTACGCTCATCTTTCCCTTTCATTGCCGTTCCGTCAGGGCCACTAACAGTTATAGTTACGAATCTCCTGACCTCTAATTTCTTTACTACTTCATCTTACTTAAATGCTCATCCCATCTAGCGATCATCATCGGAAAGAATCGTTCGGTTCAAAAATAGCTACGTGTGACGCATTCGAGAAATATTAGGTAATAATTTTGAATGAACAGGAAAGTTTCGGAAGTAACAAGCAACCCTTTCTTGGCGAAAGTTTTAATGCATCATCAAGTAGCGAGTGTAATAATGAGAAACATTGTCGCAGTTAAGATTAGCGACGACTTAACCTGCTGGGAGTTAAGGAAATGGGCCGCATTGTGACACCGCCCCCGGCCGGATTATAAGCTGCAGAAATAACGCGGGATTTTAACAAGAGTTTGCACTTTGCCGTCTCCTTACTGCGGTCACGCAATGGGGATCAGAACAGCTTCGCGCTTCACTATTCCTCCACTATGTCTTATGTCGCTTTTAAAGGTGTCCGTCTTTCTTTTCTTTTTTTTTTTTTATTCTTCGCTATTTATGGTTCTCCTATAAGTTCTTATTATTTCGAAGCTATAAATCGCGCTGGGGGAATTTCGTCACGCCGCGTTATCGCACATCCCCTTCTTTCATTCCCGGAACAAATTAACAAGAACGGCACTTGTTCTTGAAAACATCGGCAGTTGCACTTCATATAAAGAGTGCTTTCCATCTTTATCTTCTTATTGTTGTTGTTGTTAAATTCCGAAAACAATCACGAAAGTGCTACTTTGCATCACAATATTTCGGGCGTGACCAACAGCAGAAGAGAAAAGATTATCATATGGTACATTACTTACCAGATCAATATAAACTCTTTCTTGCATTCCATCGAATATAAAATTTCATTTCTTATTTTATATATCGTTTGTCTTATTATTCGTAGTTTTGAATATAATAATCGACTTATTTTTTGTCATGTACCTACGGAAAATTACCGTATCCTCCATTGAAGTTGTAGGTTTTCTTGTATGTTGTTACGGTAAAATAAAATACAATTCACGGTAAATAATCTTGTTCATTTCATGGATGTTTACTGAAAAAAAAACCAAGCTACCATTCTCTGACACTTGATCATACCGTTTTGTTACTGGTTAAAAGTGCCTACAACAAATAATATTTGGAGAAGTAGTATTGTGATTGCATGTATTTCGCATCAAATGATAAGACATCTCCAAGACAAACAAGCCTTATTATCGTTTAACTTTTTTTAACCAGTCGTAAAATTTAAAGAACAGACAGACAGATGATGTAGTTGCATCGCTAGATCTGACCTTTAAAAATGATGAATTCGTGTGAAATATCACTGCATCGCCTGGACCAGTCCTTCCACAGTTCCCACGCTTTCTTCATAAAAACAACAGAATAATCATATTATATAAAAAGTCCTTGAATTACATTTGGCATTTCCATGTGTCTCCTCTCTTCTAGACAGTAACAAGCTTCTTCCTTATTACTAATATTGATGCATTCTTAGTTCTCTAACAATATCCAAATACATAGCAGATCTAACAATTAAATGTAGGACGTACTTAGTTATTTACTTTGTTTAGCTAATTTATTCATTCTATTATTAAGTAATCAAATCCATTTTTTTTTAGTGATTCTATAATGCGTTATATATGTAGGTTACTAAAAAATCGACAACAAAAGATCAAAGGCAGAATTTCGCCTTTACAAGTGAGTGCTCACTTGCTTGAGTATGCATAAATGAGTTTAATTTTTCGCACCACTGAGTGAGTCTAAACAGAACAACAACTCATTAAAAGACGTACCTCCTCAGCTAAATTTGATGTAGCTACTTAGTTCTGAGTTTGAAATTAAATTTATGTATTTTACTGAGTATATCATAAACTAACTTGTTTTTACCGTAGTAGTATTTTATCACTAATATCGAACGGGTGTACTGATGTACCGCATTAATAATTATAATTCGAAGGACCAATAAAAAATCGTGTGATTTCCAAAGTTTATTTATTTTAATTTAACAATTACATTTATTAGAAAGCTATTTGTATGGGAATAGTTCCCAGTGAGTCTAAATCAAAACTCTTTCGATATGTAAAATGAAATTTGAATGGGGATTTTTACCCAGCGAGTCTACATAAGAACTGATTACAGTCATTTTATGATATTGAAACTAAACTTGTTTGGGCCAACTAGACAGGTACATAAATTGTTAGTATATAATACAAAATAATATAATATTTAGTTCTCGAGCGGCGCGGTTTATATCATTGCTTAGCATTAGAGAGATCACCGATTCGATTCTGGATCCGCCTGTTTTCTGTGGTTTCCTTGGATCATTTAGGCAAATGCTGGGGCAGTAATATTCCACAGATAATCTTCCACTTCTCTTCTGTCTTCATTTCGTCCGTCTCATCTTTCTCTCCCTAACCACACCACCCACCCATTCCCACTATTCCTGCAAGCAGGTTGAAGAGGACCTTACGCCCTATCCTCCGGTTTTACACTACAGTGTAGGTCGGAGGGACTGCCCGCCCACCAGTGCGGGTAACTGGTGGCAATGAAGCATCCAAAAAATTTTTTTTTAATGTTTGGATATAGTAAATAGGTAGAGTTGGTTTTAAATAAAGATCAGTTTGGAAATCCCAGTATCCAGTCTATGTAACAGCACAAAGGTAATATTTCTGACCGACTAGGTCAATTTTGATATATAAAAGGTAACGAAATTCTTAAAACTAGACAAATAAAATGTAAACTATCGTGAACTTAAAATTAAAGTCTTAATTTAAGTTTTGCATTATTGAAGTTTTAGTCTGTTAAATGTAATTAATAGAAAACGATATGAGTGGTATCATAGATGGGCGTGTGCCGTCACTGGTATTTAATACGTTAGAACATCCGGTAATTGTTGGACGATACCGTGAATTAAAGTATTAACAATTCCATCATCATGATCTAGTTATCTAGTAGGTTAACAAGCAAGTGTTTTCTCCCATGGTTTTTCGGTACACAGAAGCCTGCTTGATGTAGTCAACCACGCGTGGGAAATTATTTCGTTAAAAGAAGTTTAAAAGATAAAATGATTCATAAGGTAAAACATCTACGTGATGTCTTTTAGCTCGACGGACGTTGCCAGTCTCTGTGTAGGTACGTAGATACATATGTACATGTCACAACAGACCTATGTATACAAGTGTATAAGTATGTAATTTTAACATGAAGCAGACATTATCAATTTAAAAGTTAACTACAAGTTTTATGTATTATACTACTCGATGAAGATCGCGTTTGTATGTTTTGTATTCATGTATAATTCTACAGTTAAAACTGTTTTTTTCTTTTGTAAGGGAGATTTCATAAGAAATAAATATCCATGTTGCAAAGATTTCGACTTGAATAAAATACATACAATATCACCTTGCAATTTTTTTTTCAAAATAGATCAGATAGATATGTGCCGATTCTGAGTCTTCCTGAAAACATTATATTTAATTAGGTAGTCTGGTCCAATTAACACGCGAACTGAAGTCGTAAGAACTTTATTCAACAAAATTTAGGGTACATTAATTTTATTCCATTTAAAAATACTTCTCATTTGTGGTAATGCACTAGTCCGACCTTTATTCAAATCATCCCTTAAAGTTCTCAGACGACAGGCTTTTTAGCTGCCTTGTCGTTTCACTTTTTATCGTCTCCATATCCTTACAGTAGCGCCCTTGCATTTAGCCAATAATAAGATCACACAGGGCTAAGTGTGATAAATAGGAAGGATGATCAAGAGTGGTGATTGAACTACAGGCCAGAAAATCATTGATGATCACTGTAGTATGTAGGGGCATTTTCATGATGCAACATCCATCCGTTACCATATCATCCCTCGAACGCCTAAGAACAACCCTATTAATTGTCACAATAAAAAAGAGAAGTTTGGCTTTGATTTTTAATCGACCTTTCCGACTTTTTTTGTTCGTGATTCATCATTTGCTTTCCGTTCATGACTCTGTGATTTAAGCTAAATGTTCAGTTATCACCCTTTGAAGGAAACCAGAAGTTCGAGTTCTTCCAGTCCTCTTTAGCCACTGTTTAACTTCAGAACGATTTTTGTACACGATTGTTTTTAACTCCAAAGATTCAGATATAATCGTTTCCAAAATTATTTCATCAGTAATTATCCATAAATTGAAAAACACAAGAAGCCTCACATGTTCAATATTGTCGTTAACACAAGAAATCAAGATTTGTCTTGATCTGGAATCATTTTTAAAGTATTTACTACCTTTACTAAAACGATTAATCCACTTAAAAAAGATTTCTTTCTTTAGCGCATTATCCCCAGAAACAATCCTCAACATTTTATCAATTTCCTGAAAGTTATGTGCTAGTGGATCTTCCCCCCCGTGGTGCATCAATCTTAGAAGCTCAGTCCGCATATTTATTGGACAGACCATGTATAAAGAAAATTACGTATTAAGCGGTTCAAAATCAATGACAATTTAGCAGAAAATCTACGTTGAATTCGGAAAATCGATAAATTAAGTACAAAGTACCACCACTGCATAGTTCAAAAAAAGATATGTATAAAGTTTTTTAATTATGTTTCCAATTATTGTCACGATACGATGAATCGGTCGTGTCGTTAGGTCGCAAGATATTATTAAACATTAAAATTAATTCACCATCAAGTTGTAAACTTCAGACAAAAAAAATGAAATCTATTCGTTTACGGATAAGATTCTCTGGTTTGTTGTGCTTACCAGCTTATTTTACTTTTTTTTTCTTTTAATTATAATCGTTTGGTTATTATGTTTAATGGTTTAAAATTAATTTAAGTATGTATATGTATATGCTGAAGCATGATATTGTAGTATAAAAAGCGAAATAATAGGTGCATTCTGAGACTGGATCTTCTGGTAATATTTGTATGCATCATATGCAGTGTCGTATTAAAAGTTACAAGCATCTTATAAACAGAGTTTATCGTATACAAGGAAGGCGTTCAAAATAGAATCAATTATTTATCCTAATTGTTAACAGTTGTTTAATATCAACGGTGTTCGTGGCTTGAATACTTAATAATCCAAGGTGATGGGAAATATAAATTTGCACGGTGTTTTTCGTTCATCAAAAGGGAACCCTGTTGACGGGTTAACCTGGTAGCTTGATGTAATCTTAAGATATTGTGATTGAGTGGTGGAGTTCAAGTCCCTAAGGAGTTTATCTTAATTATTGGCTTCGGCTGCGACGAGTACATCATTAGAACAAAATCCCTTCGGGTAGGAAAGTCTGCATCTCATCACGCTTAATCCTTACATAGCAATACAGAGCACCAATAAGGGGAACTGTTGACAGGGCATTTATCCAAATTCTTTTTCCTCTTCCAATAAACCCATTCAAGATTGATAATGTTAATATACATTTTCCATTTGTCACAAGCGACGAATTATTTAAGTACAAAAAGAAAAATAGTTTGATATTGTCTCATGTCGAGATACAGAACGAAATTTGGAATGTAACAGAAAAAAAAAAGTAAGAAAATAAACTAAAAGGGAATTTGAATTCGTGTCGAAACCAAAATCGATACAGTAATGGCAACATTGACGCGAATCGTAAAAGTGGCCACTGAATCATTTATTAGACCGACTTCTTCGAAGGAATCATTTCATCTCGTTTGCTCCTTCTAAAGTCCAGGTGGAGACCAGAGGCCGAATGTCCTCCCATTCCTCCGATGGCCATTATCTCGTAAACGTCATGCCACACGGGCTATAATACCCAACTTACAGAGCTCTTCCAATTTACAATTATAATTCGAAAGTCATTCTTGAGCTCCCTCTATTGCTGACCTTTTTCCACTTAAATGACCTTACTTATCATACTGACCGTTTCTTTTTCCTCCATTACGGATTTTTCTCTGTCATTTTCCGAAAAGTAATCATCTAATAAACAAGACCACTTAATACAGGGGTTCATTTTACTGCCTTCCTTTCGACTGCTTCGAATGCGCTTTTAAAATAAAAGACTCGATTTTCCAATAAACTCACATTAGATTAAACAATACTGTAGCAATTGTATAATATTACAGATAAATTTGTTGATTATTAAGTTAGTATTAGGTATACTTAAGTATTACATAAGCTGTTTTAAGGGGAATTTTGGGGACATGATGTTTTCAATAAGAAAGTTATTCGAAATATAATAACATTTCATAAAGTAATAGAGATGCACGTGTGGATGATGTGGTCCTGAAGCCAACATTATTGAAGAATTGATCAAGGCCTGGGGACATTTATACGCTGCGGAAGCCAAAGGGAGCAGTCCACTGTCCAGCTAAACGACCGTCATTATGTAAACAAGTCGATGGTCGGTTGGGGGCAGAGGTTGTTACAATTCTACTTCGGACGAATTCATTGAATCAACTATATAGGTATAGGAATGACCGTCTCGTCTGCGAGAAAATTATTTCAATCTAAGGAAATCACAATATTGAATATTTTTTAAACCAAATTCGGTAACACATGTACTAAATTAAATACATTAGCTAGCAATAGAAACAAATAGAAAAAATGATAGAAACAGAGTAAAAATTTAGAAAAAGAGCAAAAAAATGCTGAAAAGTCGCAAAAACTCATGGACTTCCCAGATTAGCTTAAAATTACAAAGGAATGTTAATTATTCTAATATAAGTCAGGAAAATTCGTGTCCTGGCAAAAATTGCAGGACGAGAATAACGTAAAAAGCCTAGAGAAAACTCTCAGGGAATGATAGCAGTCCACAGTGAACAAGGAGTATTAGGAATTCCAACATGCAACTTTGATTGACTTCAAGAATAATGTCAGAATACAACCTTTAGGCAGCTCAGACGGATTAGATTTTCAGTTTCTATAATGGAAAAGTCAGGGAAATTATGGGGTTCTATTCTGACATATATAATTTAAAAAAACAGTTTACCTTACATGGTAAAGTGTGTTATAATATATATGTTGGTGGTACATAATTTTGATTTCAACATTGTGGTTCTTATTTTACATTTGTTTGTTCGTTGGGATCCAGATACCATACGATGAGATTTTTCATTTGAACAGTGGATAAAGATGTTGCAGGATGTTATTAGATACGTTAACAAAGTGCAAGTTTACGAGAGGTGTAATAACAAAATGAAATCATAAACAGAAGTTTTTTTGTAGCTAGCGGGATGTTCTCGGTAGCTCGTAAAAGAAGAATCGGGTCTTTAAGCGTGTTCTTGGTTAAAAAATGACATTTTTCCTGAAATTCTTTCGAGCGCGCTACTGCCGGCAATAAAAAGGTGCATAACATTTAAGAAATTCTACTTTGTAGACAGTCGTAAATTCGTGTGAGGTTTTATCATCCGAGGCTGTTAATTGAAGTGCTTCTTTGCGTGAGAAACGATTGGGCGAGTGTAATATGCAAATGTTTCAGACGTCGTCTTCACCTAAGCTGCTGTATCCCCGCTCGCGACCGGCGCTAATTAAAAGAAGTTAAAGGTTTTTACGGACGCTACGGCATTCGCAATTTGTTTACAACGGACCCATTGCAATTCTTTCAACACCCTCCTCATTAATTTTTTTTCAGGCGCCCTCTGCTTCTCGCACCGGCCTTATAACATCTGAAGTAATTCGTTCCCTTCCAATATCTCAACAGCAATTTGTTACAACGACAAAAAGGGAAACTAAATTTTCTACATTTACAACAACACTACCCCCCTCCGCAAATATTTAGTTTCGGAGAAACTGAGTGTCATTTGGTTCATCTTAGATTTATTATAATATAATAGAAAAATTCAACCCTGGCAAAATACTTATATGTGCATAATAATGCAATGCCTTTAAAATAATGTTGTCCTCCAAGGGATTATCTACTTTTTTATTTATTTTTCGCTGCGATGCTGCTGTAAAAGAGTCAAATTAAATGAAAATACTTGGCCGGATGTGAAAATACAGCATTCACAAATACCGTTTTTTTGCTTATTTTCTGAATGCCGTATTTTAAGAACTTGTTTTAGACTGTTTTCTATTAAAGACTCACTTCAAACCACAAATTTTGTATTTTGGACGGTTTGGATTTTATAGATATTTTTCCAAACTTCTGCAAAATGGATAACGATAAAACGACATAATGACCTATATTTATGTTATCATTTTTAGTTTCTACGACCTAGCGGGTTTGGACATCTTACTTTGGAAAATCTCATGAGATTGGCAATTGTTGCCATCTAGTGGATTTTAGCTGCTACAGAAGATATTAAACTGGACAAGGCTTTTACGGAAAATTACAGCTTAGTCAGTAATTTATCGAGACGCTGATGAACTTCTAATAAGAGCGAAATCGCGATCCGTGTCTGGTGGTCTCGATAAATTTCTAACCAAAAACATAATAATTGTTTTAGATTTAATCTGCTTTGGAAAATCTCATGAGATTTTATTACGCATATGATTAGGTTATCCTATTCTGAACCTGACTTGTTCCTGAAAAGACATGCCAGAAAAAACTGTATCAGAAGTAAATTGTAGTCGGATAGTGGTCATGGTCCTATTCCAAACTTTGAAGTTAGTTGTATACTTTCATTCCTAATCAGAAGCTTTTAAATTAAAATTAATTTACTCAATAAGGATGGCGCTGACCTACTTCACTTTACAGCGGTTTTACATAGAAGTTTGAGGTTTATTTTTTGAAAAAGGCAATTTTTGTTACACGTAAAAGTTTTTTTTTTGTGGCTTGGTTGTTGGAGAAGACAAACAAAAAGAGGAAAATATAATAAATAATTGATTATCATTCAGATTTAACATTTACGTATGCCATGTGTGTGGCTTTTCAAATAATAGGAAGACGTTGGCATTTGATTTATAGCATTATCTTCGACGTTTCTATCAATATTACATGCCCCAAGACTGCCACCAGGGGGTTATACAAACCGGGGAAAATATATTTCCATAAACTTCAATCATAAAGCACTTTTACATAGTGTTGTCGCACAAAGTGCAATCCCCCCAAATTGAGGAAAAAAAATTTTTTTCTTTCGTTCATAATACACAACCAAACAACAACAACAGCAGATATAATAAATAGGTACGGAGAAAGCAGAAGTAACAATTTAGGAATTTATTTATATTAGATACGTATTATGTATGTTGAATGCAAAATGGGTGAAATTAAGAACAAAAAGTTTAAATAATGACCTCTACTAGCGTATAAAGTAAAGGTTTTTCGTTTGTTTTTGCCAGTCTGTCGGGTTTGCGAGCAACACCAAGGGAATGTGAGCCGACAATAGCATTGTTTGTAGAAAAACAGTATCGTCCAGGGACCGGTTTTTCATATGTTTTAATTTTGAAACTGGTCTGGATAATATAAAAAAGAATCGATACCTTACAGATCAAAGTATCTCTTCGAACATAACGGATAAATATTTTTCTATCTACGAGTACCTATATAAAGAAAGGTGCCATTATATTATACTACTATAACACCGAATAAGTTCACTAACACTGTAATAATACTTCACCTGATGATGCTGATCCAAAATCTATAAGTACATACGTTCCGCGATTACGGTATAAAATGGCCATTTTTTTGTTATTTCACAATTACAACGTTTTGTCAATAAGTAAATAAAGTCGAAGTCACTCTTCCGTGGTATAGAAGACATGTATTTAAGAAATTCCTGGTAGGTAAGTTGGTCAATATTTGAATTGAAATTAGGTATGCGTAAGAATTAGTTCGGACTTGTACTGTTTGAACTGTAGTCGAAAAATTAAAAGCACACATCAGATGTACATAATGTGCACCAGGTACCTACATTTTAATGTTTACACGTCCTTTGTTAGTCCTGTATTGCGACAGACGTGATTAATTATCAAATACCGACTTTTTTTGTCCATCAAGTACAAGGGGCTACGTTTATACACCTTGCACTAAACTTTATTTTTTCTAATTTGATAATATAACTAAGTACCTACCTAAATCATAAAAGTACATATACATTCAATCATATTCGGTATAACTTCTACAAATTAATACAGAAAAATTTGTGCCATGTAGACAATTTCTTATTGGGGTCCATTCGGTAATAATTTGGTGGTACCTTTTTTACGTAAATTTAAGTTTTAGAATCAAAAAGTTCATTTCAAATTTACTAAATTCCTTTTTTTTATATACATTAACTTTCTGCTAGAATAAAAATGCTTGACAGTCAGTATAAGTAAGTAATAAATCGTCTGAACCGAATTAATTACTGGTTAGGTTATATTATTGGGTTAGGTTAGGTTGGATTTAAATACAGGCCTCTTGGATTTAAACAATGACCATCTATGTTGCATTTGAAATATGATGATGATGTTATAGGCGTCTATTTCCTAAATCATTGATAAAAAATGTTAGAATAGAGAACAAATGGCTCTATAGAAGTCAGAAAGGAACAGGAGAGATAGATTAGAGCGACACGAAGGGTTAGTTGGAGACATATTAAGGGCAGAATTAGAAGAAAAAAGACGCAGAGTAAGACCTACACTAGATTACTGTTCGCAAATAGTTAGGGATGTAAAATATTGTAGGTAGTTATAGAAAAATGCGAAGATCGGTCAAGATAGGAAGTGTGAAGGTACGTGTTCAACTCCATGATGATCTATATTTAAATAGTGAGCACCAAAAGATACTGATTGATTGATAGATATGGATTTAAATAATGACCCTTCGGCCTTTTTTTAAATCCATTAATAAAACGTACTGTATATAGTACCTTAGATATTTTCTACTTTCATGTTTACTAATTTGTTATCAGATTGCTAAATCGTTGATAACGGGACTGTGCAAGGACGATGTGTTGTGTTGCGTCTATCCAACTGGTTGTTTTCTTCTTCCCTGTTCATGTTGTTGTGATTCAACGTCATTACCGGCCGTATCGGCACCAACATCTATCGGTGCTAGTCGGACAGGCTACGTAGTAGTAGGTAGCGGGTCCGGTCGGCATTATTATTTGCCTAGCCTCAAGCAGTACCGGCACGCGTCCATATGACTCTCATATCCACCTTTTTCCGTCTGTCTGTCTGTCTGTCCGTCCGTTCGTTCGTTCGTTCGTTCGTTCGCCTCCCGCCCGCCATCAATGAAATGTAAACAAGACCGCCACATCAACAAGCGAGCACAGACGCAATCTATGTTCATATGCATAGATATATATCTATCTAGTTAGGTAAGAGTGCGAGAAGAAAATGAGCGGTGGTGATATTGAAACATCGAGATGATCTCGCAACCATTGCAGCTGGGAATCGAATTTCGGGATTTAAAAGTCGTTTGGTCGGAAATAAAAAGAGCGAGGGTCTTTCTTAACGGCAATTCCTACACCCACAGGGCCTACTGAATTCATCGCTAAACTTCTCTCTAACTCTAGTATAATACTAAAAATTTAAGTTTATAAATCATATTTGTTGTATGTTTGTTTGACGTGGGATTTCTATATCCTCCTTAAAGCCTTAAGCCTCGTTTGATTGGAAACGGTGACGAACATTAAAAAGTAAATCTCTGTACTTAGTTGTATGGTCACTACAGCATTAAAATATACATGTATATGTACATATATAACGTCGGTCTATCGTGCCTAGGCACGCATAACGAATTTACTCGCGCCCTTTGTCAAATCCGGTTTAATTTAAGTGGGATTGTGGGGGTTGCCGGACGGACAAGTGCGTCCCTTTTCGCTACGGACGATACACTCACACGCTGTCCCCGAAAATCATTTATTATCCCGACTCTATCATAGGACTTTTATACGTATATAACTTTTCTATACGCGCCACTGCAGATTCATACATTTCAAATCACCAAAAACTTCAAGCAACCATTCCAAATTAATGGTTAATGTTAAAGAAAATTCAGATATCGTTTATAAAACCTCCATAATTGATTAACATGAGGACTTCTTCTACAAATGATGTTATTATTAATCTAAACATTTAACAGGCGGACTGAAAAGTTCGTAGGCTGACCCATAGATGGCGCTACTAGAATCAAATCCATATGATTTTTAGTTAGCCCTAACCTTCAAAAGACGCGTGTGTAAATTTGACAGCTGTTGCATTATTAGTATCTGAGTTATAGCATTTTTAGTGAAAGAATTTTTGTTACTTTGAAAAAATGGATAAAAAGGAATTTCGCATTGCTTTTTGACGAAAAAAAAAATACTGTTGAAACCAAGGACTTTGCACCAGGAAAATTAACCGTAGAAAAGTGGTTTGCTAAATTTAAACGAATTTAAACAACAACGGATCGATGATTCTAAGCAGTGTTTAAAGCTGTTCAATCGTAATAAATCCGCATTTTTGCGTCGATATGTGACGATGGATGAAACATGTCTCCATCATTTCACGCCCGAGTCCAATCGACAGTCAGCCGAATGAACTGTGGACTGCACGTGATGAACCAACTCCAAAGCGTGGAAAGACGCAAAAGTCGGCTGGCAAAGTTATGACATCAGTATTCTGATTCTGGGATGCTCATGGTATAATATTCATTGACTATCTTAAAAAGGGAAAAAACATCAACAGCGACTATTACGTAGCGTTTAAAAGACGAAATCGCGGAAAAGCGGCTTCATTTGAAGAAAAAGAAAGTGTTGTTTCATCAAGACAATGCACCATGTCACAAATCAACGAAACCGATGGCAAAATTCCATGAATTGGGCTTCGAATTGCTTCCGCATCCATCGTACTCTCCAGATCTGGCCCCCAGCGACTTTTTTCTGTTCTCAGACCTCAAGAGGATGCTCGCTGGACAGAAATTTCGCGCCGATGAAGAGGTAATCGTAATCGTCGAAACTGAAGCCTATTTTGAGGCTAAAGACAAATCGTACTACAAAAATGGTATCAAAAAATTGTATGATGAAAATCAAATTATATCAAAAAATAATAATTTTTTCTATGCTAGCCTACGAACTTTTCAGCCCGCCTGTTATAGTCTACCACAAAAAAAAAGTAGGACCCCCTAAATTTTGTTGTATTGTGCTAAAATAATTTCAATGAATTGTACTTAGCTAGTGTGGAAGTTTGTGGAAAAAGGAAAGGAAAATGCATTTTTCGTAAACCAAATGGAGCAAAAAGGGTGATAAATTTGTAGAAGTTTGAGTTTGGGAAGTGGAGCACGATCATGGCTTGAAACCTAAGGTACGCGACGAGGTCTTGGATACACCGGTCACGGAGTAGTCGTCGGTGTCTAACGGCAGTCAACAGAGCATCAGGAGATAGATATTGCTACACAGCTGGGTCACGTTCTGCGACGTGCTCTGACCATCTCCAACATCTCCGGTCGTACTTTCTTGCGAACATTGATTATTGACGATGGGCCACAGATAGCACGTGGAGGAATTACGGAAACACCAGTCATAATATCACACGTAAATTTGCATCACGTTCAAAGGAGCAGACGGCTTTTTTGTGCTTAACAAAATTGATTCTACAAGCTGAAGGACAATTTTAACATCAATAAGGAAACAGTTGTAAGAATTTTAGCTTAGCGACTTTACATTTTCGCGTGATATTTCTTCTTTTCGTTATGTTTGCTTTTTACTGTATCTGCTATACATTATAAATTAACTAAGATGCGACTGTCTTTTTGTCACTGTAAAGGATTTTATGGAGTATTACATCCGCATGGTTGTAAGCTATGTCTGAACATTATTATTATCAGCGGTCATGATTTGTGATTATATTTATATAAAAAAAATCTATTAACTGAATAACTAAGTAAACTAATTCAGAAAGGTTTGGGTTAGAAATCAGGTCTGGACCGGAAATAATATAATAAATGATAAATTAGATAAACAGTAAGTATTTGTTAAATGTAATGAGTTGGTATGAAAATGAATATTCAGCCACTGGGCCAGGAAATATTTTTCCACGGCTTGTTATCATTATAAATGTCGAAACATAAAAAATGTAAACCAATGATATGATGTAGGTATGTGTGTTCAGTCTCCGAAATCTTTAAATAAAATCAAAGAATTTCTACTTACCGAGCATTAACAGATGTTGGATTTCCTACTTCGTCGACCGGGGGTTTCCTAGGGAAAAGAAAGAAATTAATATCTTTCGTATTGTCGCAGCAAACATAGCAAGAAATTTTCATGGGGAAATGAGTTCTAGACACTGCTACACCGTGGATAATACTAACATCCCTTAGCCATACACCCCAGTTGCTCCCTAAATAACACTAATATCTTAATTCTTATCCCTCCTACTTCGTTGTCACCCGTCGTTTATACGATTTCCATACACTGACGCACACACAATGGTCTTATAATATTGGCAATCGGGGTACGTCAAAATCATCTTCGTCTACAAAATCAAAACGTCAACGATCATTAGGAATGTTAAAGTTTTGTTATAACTATTGTGTATTCACTTTTCTACCTGTTCGTTCAGGTTTTTTAATTTTTTTTCTACCATAATAATGTTTTGAATTGTTGGAAGAAACGAGATGTTTTACGTCGAAGAAATTTCATGCTTCACCAGTGTGTAATTGCGTAGAATATGAAACCTTAAAATTGTTACGCTCAAGTTGCAGGAACAACTGGTAGATCTGCGAGCAAAAAGAGGTAATGATCTTCTGGAATTCGAAAAACTATCTGAATGTGTAAGCAAATAGAAAAAAATAAGCCCATGATAAAACACTTTCACGGCAATGAAATTACAAATTACTGTCATTACTATAGAAAATAATCTACAACAAACAATTTTTCTGGTCATTCGTTTATCTTATTTGAAGTTTGTTACAATTATTTATTTTCTGCTTCACCGCTTTGTTGATGACGAAGTAAATCATATAATGTGATCTCTTCTAAGCATCACCATTTCTTTCCCTTTGGAAAAATGATCTTGTATGTTTGTAGCAATCGTTAAAACTTCCCTAACTAGTTTTTAAACTTTAAAATCCGATTGCTTATAACATTTGGGATATAATAATTATTCAGCAGTTAAATGTTGTACTTTTGATAGACAGTGATATGAATCTGACAAAATTATTGATATCTGACAGGCATCGATCGATTTTGCATCAAAAATTATATTTAAGGTTATACCGATAATATAGAGAATAATGTCGTAAGAGAGAATTTACCTGCATCAGGAGAAAGAGACCCCATAACAAATTAGAAAAGAGCTGGATTGAGTGCCAGAATAATATGGAAACTAAGGGAAATTTTAGGAAATGTCAAGACAGTGCAGAGTGTAGCATTGGTGGTTGAGTCAAGAAAGTTCGTTTCTTGGTAATATTTCACTTAACTGAATTCGAGAATAAGGGAAAGCTTAGGAAATATCAGGACAGTGCAGAGTAATTAATAAATGTTAGAAATTCCAAAGTATAACATTGGGCAAGTCGAGGAAATTGAATTGAATTGGATAATAGCCTGGTAAATCGGGAAACTAAAGAAAAGCTTACAGAATGTCAGGGAAGCTCATAAAATGTTAGTAATTCTGAAGTTTAGCATTAAATTAATGGAAGTTCGTTTTCTGGTAAAATAGTTCACTGAATTGAAAATAACCTGGGGAATCAGGACACTAATAAAGAATTCTGCGAATGTCAGGACAACATTGGGTGGTCGGAAAGTTAAGGTTTCTAGAGCAGCATAACTTGGAGAAGTCAGAGAAATTCTGCTGTAGATGCAAAAATTAATGAGCCTCTTTTCTGACATTTTAAAAGCTTTATCATTTTTTCTATTTTGAATGAGAAAAATGCAATGTTTTTTGAAGTAACGATTTTTCAAACAGGATGCAGTTCCAGTTTAATGACCTGTTGTTGCATCCCTGTATAAATAAATAAATAAAAGTAAATCTTTGAGAGGACATAATATATATGCATTTTTTCTAATAAAAGCTAGTTGTAGATGAGTCTTTACAATTCTAGATGGTTATCGGGCACCGGTTGCCACCATATACTACTATACCAAGCGAAACGTGTTGATTTTATTCAACAAAAACCGAGCACACGCGACCCGCTTGGAACGGTACTTTGTATTAATTGCGTCCGTCGCTGACTTTTTCAATAAATAATGCGAATTCCGGCAACAGTTTCACCAACTGTACTTTACGACTTACTAGCTATTTAGTATTACCATCGAAAGGCTTAAAACAACTACATATTTACATTACTCGAGAACTTTGTAAAAAACGGGACTACAATGTTTCTTACACATGTTACAAATTAGTAAACCTGTTCTTAAAAGATAAAGAAAATAAGAGTCAGGGATCAGAATTCTGGTTGAGAAGACATTTCATTGATAACCACAAATTGAACTTCTGGAACTCCATTATTTAAACATTAAAATTTTTAAGGGTAAAGGAAAATAAAACTTCAAAAGCACTGGAAATCCCTGACCACCTTGAGTTTCTCTATTTTTCCTGACTCTCTAAAGTGAATACTTTGAAACGAAAAACAGTTAGATAGACGTTTAAAGAATGGTTGGATGCCGTTCTTATTATTGCGATTGTTGATGAGATGTTTGGGTAGTTACGGTGTTGAATGGATTTTTTTCTATTTCAGTAGTGTACCCTGTGTTATGTTCCACGTGCGGGCCTTCTGTTTATGTACGAAGTTGTGCTATCTGCGATCTACATTACTCTTTCCGATACACTATTAATTGGCATTCTGACTTAAAGCTTCGTTTACATTCGACAGCACAATGATGTACACAATTTTATTTCAGAAGAGTTGCTTTCACAATGAAAAATCGCCGTGTAGTCGGCCAAGTCCGCAAATAAATTCAATTAAAGTTAGATATTCTGCATCGATTGCAACTCGAATTAATTGTACAGCTCGGTTGCGTATATGGATGCAGGACTCTCAACTGGACGCAAACTGCATAAATTTTGTCATACCGTCGGCTTACATAATAAAATCCAAACTTGAACCTACAAACAACTTAAGTCAAACTTCTGGCGGAAACAGAACTAATTGGGGTAGAATATCAACATATATATTATACATTTTATACTGTAGATATAGAACGTGGCAAATGGTCAGTCAATAACGTAATAAGTCCGGAAATGTCAGGGCAAAGTTGTTATGAGTATATTGGTTACCGAACAAGACAATTGACCATAACGCGTTGTGCTTCTTTTAATTCATCTACAACGTATTGGTATCGTGACAACTACTTAACAGATTAAGTTCAAAAATAACGTCCGGAAATGATGGGGCAACTCACAGTGGTCATAAAAAGTTAAGGATTCGAGAGTGTAATCGTTACCTACTAAATGAGAATACTCATCTCGACGCGTTGTGGTTTTTTGAATTCATCCACAATGTACTTGTATGGAAATGTCAGAGCAATAATTCAGAGTGGTTATGAAAAGTTAAGAATTGTAGTGTGTCCGTTACCAAACGAAAAAATTGACCACAACGCATTGTTCATCTATTGATTCATCTACGACGTATTTGTATCATAGTAAATAGTTAGCAGATTAACTTCAAAAATTACGCGAAAATTCCGGAAAGCTCAGGGCAACTCACAGTAATCATGGAAAGTTAAGGATTCGAGAGTGTAATACGTTACCTACTAAATGAGAACACTCGCCACGACGCGTTGTGGTTTTCTGAAGTCATCGACAAGGTATTTGTATAATGGCAAATACTTAGCGGATTAAGTTAAAAAATAACGTTAAAAGTCCGGAAATGGTCAGGATAACAAGTTAGAATAGTCATGCAAAGTAAAAATTACACAGTTTAATTATTGTTTTGTAAAATTTAATAGGTAAGAAGTTTACAATTTGAAAAGTGTTTTGCGTTGTGGGCTTTTTGGAGAAGTCATAGCATATTGAAGTCGTCTCGGTTTTTGAACATTGAATAAGACATTAAAATTACTGTGTTTAGATTTCTACATACTAATTGCGTATTTATATGTAATGAATAAAACGAGTAAATTTCAAAATGTATTTTTTGATGATAAATTAGTCGGGCCACGGTTAATACCCTACCTATTAGTAGTTTAGAACGAGTGAGTTGCAAAAGTTTTCATACTTTATCCTGGTTATAAGTCGGTAGTTCATTGATGGCACCTAAGAATGTGCGGTTGCCCCCATCAAAAATGACGACGGAATTTCCTGGCAGGCCATGTGCCTTTTATGAGATCTCTAACGGCCCCATAAATCAACACCCTACTCTCTTAAGTGTGTAATTAAACTGAGCAGTTAATTCACCTGACTAATACGTACAAACGACGTATTGTTCTTTCGATAAAAGCAGTAATGCCTAATATCGTCTAACGAACAAAAATAATCCTGTTGATCCCATTGTTATTTTTGGACAGTATTTAATTAAGGATGCAAAATTTTTATTATTATTACTCTCATAAAAGTGATAGGAAGATAATGTTGAACACCTTCTTATATATAATATTTTTATCATTTATAACGAATCAATATGAAAGTTCTGTGGTATGTTTCATAAAACATACATAAACCTTAATCGTTTGTAATGAAATATTGGTTGTAACGAACGAAACGTACCGTCTACTAAACGGATATCATCATAAAGTCGATGAATTCGGGGATTCCCCATTAAATTTGTGTCTGAAATGAAGATTAGTGGAAGATGGTTTTAATGAATGATCACATGGAAAAGTAAATATTATAATTTTATTAATTCGACATGTGGACATAACATACAAATAGATATTAGCGATTGATATTTGTTAATTATGTAATGTATTGGTCCTGACAACAGGTTTCTTTGAAATTGAATCCAAGTTGTGTAAATAAATGAAGAAATGTTGAACAAAGAGTTAACATCCCATTTGTAGAGTAACAATCCGGTTCGGTTTTAAAACTGGATAACCAGTATGTCGATTTTTTATGCATTTGAGCGTCGCGGGTCCTCTGTTGAAGTTGACGAGACGCTGCCGATATGATATCGGCCAGTGTTCAATCGTTTCTTGAAACAAATACATTTCCTTATACGTTACTAACCTTCAGCAATCTGCACTCACCAATTATGGTCTAATTGGTTTTCAGAAATAATGTTGATTTTCAAGTCTTTATTTATAGCTATTGATAAATGCAGTTCTAGTGTTTAATTGTGCAAACTTTTTTATTTCAATTGCGGATTTTACACAGAAACTTGAAGCGAGCCAGTTTTTGTTTTTTAGTTTTTTTAATTTTTTTATAACAACGTAACCGCACGCTGCGCTGTGTTGCGCATTCACTGCTATCCAATCGACTTGTTTTCTAGTGTCTGACTTCGGACCCCGATCATTAATATCGATTGACAATGTATTGCCGTCTTAGAATGCCCGCCTGTCTATTCAAAGGTACCCAATCTCTCGACGATTTGACAAAAACCAAATCGCACTAATCCAATTACCATTAGCTCACTAATTAACAATAACAACAACAGCTCAAAGACGATGCCGTCTATTTCAGAAAAAAACTACTGCAAACGTCCAATCATTTTGTCGTTGTCTTATCAGTTTTAGTAAAATAATAAATAAAATTGGAAAGTGTGATCGTGGTGTAAAAGAAATTCTGTGCGACTATCGTGTCGGACGAAAGAAGAAATATGCTGGCAGATTTGAAGCTTAAATTAAGTTTTTTTATGTGTTAATGTGATGGAGGGTGGCACATGCTGTTAATATTGTAACGCGGCAGCGACTAAACTTACAACTTATCGCTATCTCATGTTCCTTGAATACGCCTTTTTGTCTTGGATTCTCTTATACTGTAACTAAACTATAGTATATACGTACATTAAGTTTCAGGTAGGTGATGAACATTTAATGAGACAAATGTCTAACAGGGGTGGATCTAGAAGTCTTCGTTTTAATATTTTTTACGTGAAGATGAGGATATCATAACAGACGGGCTGAGAAGTTCGTAGGCTGACCCATAGATGGCGCTACTAGTATCAAATCCATATGATCTTTAGTTAGCCCTAACCTTCAAAAGACACGTGTATAAATTTGACAGCTGTTGCACATTAGTATCTGAGTTATAGCATTTTTAGTGAAAGAACTTTTGTTACTTTAAAAAAATGGATTAAAAGGAATTTCGTGTGTTAATAAAGCATTTTTTTGCGAAAAAATACTGTTGAAACCAAGGCTTGAATTGATAAACATTATTCAGACTTTACACTAGGAAAATCAACCGTAGAAATGTGGTTTGCTAAATTTAAACGAGGCGAAATGAGCAACGATGACGATGCACAATGCACGCAGCGGACGCCCTAAAGAGGGTGTTACCGACGAAAACATAAAAAAAGTCCACAAAATAATTTTTGATAACCGTAAAGTGAAGTTGATTGAGATAGCTGAGACCTAACCATAAGGATATCAAAGGAACGTGTTGGTCATATCGTGAATGAATATTTGGATATGCGAAAGCTCTGTACAAAGTGGGTGCCGCGCGAGCGCGAGCTCACAATCGACCAAGAACAACAACGGATCGATGATTCTAAGCAGTATTTGGAGTTGTTCAATCGTAATAGATCGGAATTTTTGCGTTTACGTCGATATGTGACGATGGATGAAACATGGCTCCATCATTTGACACCGGACTCGAATCGACAGTCAGTCGAGTCGAGTGGACTGCACGTGATGAACCGACTCCAAAAGTCGAGTCGGCTAGCAAGGTTATCGCATCAATATTCTGGGATGCTCATGCTCATGGTATCATCGCGGAAAATCGGCTTCATTTGAAGAAAAAGAAAGTGCTGTGTGGTGTTTCATCAAGACAATGCACCTTGTCACAAATCAATGAAATCGATGGCAAAATTCCACGAATTGAGCTTCGAATTCCTTCCGCATCTACCGTACTCTTCAGATCTGGCCCCCAGCGTCTTTTTTCTCTTCTCAGATCTCAAGAGGATGCTCGCTGCTCGCTGGACAGAAATTTCGCGCCGATGAAGAGGTCATCGTAATCGCCAAAACTGAATCCTATTTTGAGGCCAAAGACAAATTGTATGACTGCTATAATCGTTAATCATTGTATAGCCCTCGAAGGGAACTATATTGAATAATAAAATCAAATTCTATCAAAGAAATATATTATTTTTCTGTGCTAGCCTACGAACTTTTCAGCCCGCCTGTTATACTACACTTTCAGGTAGGTAGTGAACATTTAATGAGACAAATGGCTCACAGGGGTGGATCTAGACGTCTTTGTTTTAATATTTTTTACGTGAAGATGAGGATATTATAGTTCGGTAGTTATGGTACATTATTTAAAGAGGAAAAGAAGTCTAACATCATATTGTTGATAAGTTAGTGCATAGCGTGACATAGTTAACACGCCGACAAAGTTGCAGATGATGTTTAGATAGGAGGACTACCGACTGTACGGTTCCTTGTACGAATGAAGAAAGGAAGTAAAAGAAAAGGAGCTTGAGCGGTTATTCATTGATGCAAAAAGCGGCGCAAAAGCCCCGGGCATTGAGCACGGGTCCCAAGTAAAAGGGCTCGCTCATTAAAACCCATGTATGTGGAGAATGTGGAAACGCAACCTGACGTCTCGTTCGCTGCATTCTGTTTGCCTGCTGGACACAATAAATATTGCATCTATCTGGTCAACAATACAACAGCACCGTATATTTTCTCACAAAAAATCATTTCTCGTTTGGACAATCGAGATTTATACGGGCAGATATCCAAGGTACATCGCTATTGTGACGACTCCCGAGTTGATGTTGATGCTTCGATCACCGAACGGGCCTGCCTTCCTTCTTCTTGCTGCTGCTTCTTCGACCGACCATCGCGTCCGTCTACTGTTGCTGAACTAACACAACGGCCACAGGCCATTCTCCGCTCGACCTGCTAATTTATGCAACCTCCTAATAAGGGGCGACGCTAAACTTCAAACAAAAGACTCATTTTTTTGCGAAAGCTCCGAAACACATACGCCCGTTTGTCCGAATTATCCAACCACTAGATAATTCCTTATGAACAGGTGATTCTAAACAATACCACTATGATTCATTCATATCTATTTCTACATAAATGGATGTTGAAGATGTTCAATCTTTACACATTTTATGTAATAATCACCTGATATTGATATTTCATCAATTTTATATATTCCAGATATACACTTAGTAAGTGTCAAGTGTTAAAATTTGTCTGGAAGTTGTTGTCTTCATTTAATATTACCTTTAGATAAAATAGATTATAACAACGAGCTCCATGTCATTAAACTATTAGCGTTAAGTAACGGCTATTACACAAAATGAATAGGATTAATAGATTTATAGAAAACGCTGTAAAATATTGTTAAACTAATTATTTGTATAAGTAGAGCAAAAATCCGATAACAAATTTTGTTTTATTAATTATAATAATAACACCAGTTTTAAAATAATAAATTAATTAATTAACTTAGAATTAACCCTCATATGTAGCAATACAATAAAACTAATTTAGGCTCATTAATTGTGAAAACAATGGTGTCCATGTATATTTCATGGAATTTACATTGGACAGACCGGGCGCAGCCTTATTAAACACCTAAATGAACATAAAAATCCATATTACATAATAAAAATACAACTGGTTTTACAACACACTGTATAGAGAAGGGTCATTTTATTAACCATTATCGAGGCGATAGGTACTCGTTTAGATTACCTGCAAATTTTAGAATTACAAAAAGGCCAAGGTAAATTCATTATAAACGAGCAAGTAAATTTTAAAGTTTTCCCCATTATTAAAGCCATCCTATAACTATCTGTAACCGCCCTTTACATAAGGTGGTTGGTTATGGGTAATTATAATATTGCTTTTATAAATATCAATTCCAATGTTTTAAATAAATATTCTGTGGAACTTACCAAATTTATTTTTATCATTTATATTTAAAAAAATTTCACCAAGTCCTGTTACTTTTAGAGTTACTGATGATGTTTATGCAGACAAACACTAATAATCGAAATTGAATTATCGGTGATATTTTTATAGAAAATTTCATTTCAAAAATTCTTATTGATGTTTTAACCATAATTGATTAATAAATCTATCGATGTGCTATTAAACAAATTATACCTAAAACAATAAAAAACTTTTTTTATTGTATAGTTTTAAATTTTGACGGGTTCCAGTGGAACCTTAACTGATGTTACGGTTTGTGTGAATTCAAACTTTAAATTGTTTTTGTTTATGTTGACGATAATGTGTCGGCTTTAAGCTATGGACTCATTTATTATCAATAAAACGTTAAAACCGTTAATAGCCCAATGAAGAACCCCATTATACTCTAGGGTACCTACTGAATTTTGCAGTGAATCGACAAAAGTTTTTGTGAACGAAATATTAGGAAAGGTTAGTTATTCATTTCGTTGTTTTTTACTTGAAGAATAAACTGCTGAACAAAGCCTTAGTAACACGATTATTTAGGTTTGACGGTCGCCAGAAGGTTATTTTGCCCATATCGTATCTACACGTGTTGATAACCGGACAAAGAAAGAAATACTTTTATGAAATCATTTCAGTGCTTTCAGTCGAAGCAGACGGGTATGGTTTTAACTTTGAAATAATTATGTGAAGTGTATTTTTGGCTAAATAAATTCTGGTGAGTAATTTCTTCATTTTTAAGAAGTGTAATTAAGACGTTCAATTAAACCGTATTAATTTTAACAATATAAAAGCAAACAATCTTTTTAAGTTTCAAAAGTCCACAACGACCGTTTCGTCACACTGTGGCTTCATCAGGTGGATGAAATGCAATTGTATAATTGTAATTAAAAAGATTGTTTTCTTTAATATTATTGTTAATATGGAGTTTCAACAAGTATAGGTTAATACAGTAAATAACGTATTGCTGTGTATTTAAGATGAGACATTTTTGGTGTTTGATTTTTGCTACTGTGGTTGACTAGTGCGTTAATTAAGCACCGTCACTAACTAACTAGGGAGGATACTGAGTTTGATAATTGTTTTGGAAGGGATGATCATTTCTCTCATTTACAGCAGTAGTCAGCTGTTGTGTTAAGCCTCTTCAGTCAGTGGTGATTAGATTTTCAAATAAATTAAGGTCATGTTGCAAAATTACTCATTTTTGTTTTATTTTCCGTAATGTTACATTAAAAGAAAGGGAGAGTGGGTAGACCGGTACGTCATCCTCATAAGGGGAGTGTCATCGTGAATGATTGACATGATAATTATATATATATATATATATATATATATATATATATATATATATATATATATATAGATATATATTGGTTGGTCAGTTTTATTTGTATATCTATACTTATCTGTTTAATTTTAATTAAATTATATAGTAACGAAAAACTAAAGTAAGTCGTCCTTTTTTCTTTTTCGTACGTTTTTAAATTTTGATTTAATCTAGCGAAACATTAATTGATAAGAAACCCCGACAGAATCTATGCTATATATTGTAATGACTTAAAAATATGCAATAAAAATCGCAGTCAAATTTGCTAGTCTGTTTTGACGAAAATCATGTTCGTCGTTTACTTAACTTTTAGCAGTTCAAATGAAGCTATATATTGTTCATGCCATTTTTCGTTTTTACGAATAAAATCGTACTTTCTATTGTATGATATAAACTAGTTTTTTTTTGTCCTCGTTTGGTAGTAAAAAAAAAAACGAAGTACGTGTTACAAACTTCTATGATAATCCTGAACAGCCGATACAAACAGATTACGTGAATACCTAATAGATTCAAAGAAAATATTAATGCAATCTCAACACCAGTTTTCTTCCCGTTTCAACATTGTTTTGAATTAATTAATGTGTAATATTAAGCGATTACTAAGGAACATTGTATAATTTTATAAAAGTGGAATATTCTGGATTGATTGAAGAGAGTAGAAGGATGCGACGCGACGCGACGGGTGATGTTGATGTGATGCGGTGTGGTGACTGTTGTATGGTGGTATAGGTATTGGTATTGATGGTAGTTGTGGTCTGACAAGCAAGAGCTTGCAGCAAATTATCTGCCAGTTCTAGCACAGCAATCATGCCGGTAATTTCATAACAGGTTTCGATTTAAGGTTGATAGACTTGGGCTAATCGACTGGGAGATCATTTATAAACTTGTTGTTTTATTTACCACCCTCATTAGTCGATGCACTACGTTCGAACAGAAAAAGCCCGAACAAGTATTGATGCCTGCATAATGGCTGTGACAAAACAAAAACCCGACTGACGGCTCGCTCTCTCAGCTTTTCTCAAATGCCCAGCGTCTGACCTCAACTAAGAACACATCCCATCTCGCCCATAGACCAAAGCTCAGCAGCTCAATATAACAAATTTTCAAAAAAATACCATTCATTATTACTACATGCTAACTCACGAGCAGCTTCATCTCCTTTCTATAGGTCACAAAATATTTGAAAATCAAACAAAAACTTGTGACCCTTTCGATATCTTAGAATAAGAGACGTGATTATAACTAGACTGCGTCTTGCGTTTATAAAGTGATACCATTTGGGTAGGCAACACATTTTGCGAATGATGGGACAGAAACGCGAGAATTATTAAGAACGCTCGTAACATCACTCAGAAAGTTTGAGGCAGTTGAAGTGTTAAGTGTTGTTATTTCAAATAAATGTTGTGCGACACTATTTTTCATATACATAACATAGGGTTTTGTGAACACTTTTATGAACTATTTTTTGTTAAAGTAATATAAAACTAGTTTAATATTAGAACAATATAGTTACATATTGTTGTGCATACGGTTGCCGTGAAAAAAGTTCTAAAGGTTCTTCCATTTCATTTCATGTGTAAGTACAATTTAAACATAAAACACACTGACTCATTTGTAATTTTCTTCGAAGATTTCCCAATGATCCTGAATTAAAGAAAAAATAGTTGAACGCAATAAGGCATGAAAGTTGTACAGCGTCAAAATATTCAGTTGTGTGTTGTTTGTAGCAAACATTTTGAAGAAAATGACTTTTTAATATCAATATCCGTGGGAAAAAGAAAATTAAAGCAAAATTATGTACCTAGCTTTTTTGATTTTCCTCAGCATTTAATTAATAAGTAGTACCTCAACGCAACAAACGAAGTATTTTGTCACAGGAGCAAAAGTAAGCAAGTAATTGAATGAGTAATATTAAGATAAAGAGATAATTTAATTTTGTTCTAAAATAGTACTATAAATACGGAGTTGCCGTCAATCCCGTCAACTTCAAAAGTACATCTTGAAAGGTAAATTCTGATTTTGCTAAAAATCAGTAATGCGTTCATTTACTTATTAATTTAGTTTTTAACCGTTTGTTGTCGCTTAGGTTTTAATGTATTTTGAAATTTTTACTTACTCTAGGCAGCACGCATATTGAACGTAGATATTTTTATTAATTAATATTTATATTTTTGTATGTTAGATATATTCAAAAATTTCTACTAAAGGTTTAAGTTTATTTTTGTTGCTTATTATATTTTGTGTATTATTAATCATTGTTTAGATTTACTTAGATACATAATTCATAAACATATGTTTTAGGTTCTCACATATAACATATATCTATACTTAATTTTTGTTCAATCTTATCGCTTAAAACGTTTTTATTGTCTATCCGTCACCCTGCTTATTATACCTAACCACCTACCCATGTCAATTGACACCTCTCGCATACCTTTCTCTAACTTACATCCTCATACTTCTTTTCTTCTCATGATTTTCATACTATTTTGCTAACCTTTCCCAACAGAGTATACGTAATAAACGACTTTTCATACCTTAGATTTTTTTACTAACAAAAAGTTACGAAACAAATTTTATCAATTCAATATTTACCAATTATTATTTAAACCATAAAATCAAACTTTGTAAAATACATGTAAATAGTAGTAGTAGTACCGTTAATATACATCATTTTAATCACAGTCATCACATCTTTTTTAACAACTTCATACACCAATCATTCACACAACGAGAAATCTACTTGCGTTACTAATTAACTTTATTTTCACTTATAGCACATATATTATTGTAAACAACAGTATAATTCTTTTTTAAAGAAGTTTAATTATGTTTTCAATATATTTGAATATTGTAAATGATTTTCAATCTTTAAAGTCCGTCAATTTCCGTTTAGCGCATGGGAAACTTAAATATGTGTCCCCGAATGTGCATTGTTGGTTGCATACCCAAAGTACATCATTTTCTAGTACAGAGAATATTGCTTACGCTCGGTCCATATTATAATCACGTCTCTGTTACCTACACCAATCGATGGATCCCGATCGATACGTTATTGTGGAGTGGTGGTGGTACATCCATCGATCGCTCCATTTCATATTATGTATGTCTTATAGACACCTTATCCGTAACGGTTCAAATTCACCGGCAACTTTCTATCATCACAAAAAAATAATTGAACGCGTTGGAGCGCAGTGCGGACTTGCCTATTGGAAAAAACGATCAAAGGGTGCTGCTGCTACAGCTACTCTACCTCTCAAAGGGATTGGATCGGTAACGGCAAAAAAACCAACACTAATTTTCCGCCTTATTCATATTTTAAAAGATCTTCTCTTCGATCTTCTTCTGATATAATTCGAAACATCGAATTTATTTTAATCATATATTTAATATATAGACGAACACGTAAAATCCATAAAAAATGGCAACAAATGTACAGGTATAGCGGACCATTGTATTTCCCAAAATCATGAAATAGATAATAAGAATATAAAAACAATACATGCAGAAAGTAAAGGGAAAAGACTGAATTTCTTAGAAATAGTCGATATAAACCAGGCCATTGCAAACGGTCTACCTATTACCAATGACCAGACCGATTTTGGGGTTTCCCCGTTATTAAAATCCATTGTATTCCAAGTAGAAGCAGTTTGTAAGGAAATAAATGTACCTCAGTTATCTGTAGCTCTACGAAAATGGTGTAAAAACGGAAACATATGTCAAAGATACTCTAATACATTTGTGAAATATACCGTGTGTTTTATTTTATTAATTTTATATATATATATATATATATATAGAAGAGTTTACTAAATTCCCGTCTCATATTTGAGCGGTCATCGAATTGTAAATTCCGTTAATAAAACTAACAAGCACCCACTTTGTTATACGCCCACTTTAATCACAACAATAATTACATGGAGGCAAGACTCTGACTTGCATTTATCAAATTTGCACATCCTCATTAAACACTTTCTTCTTTTAAACCTAACGAGTTTAAATTTCTGTATAGAACACAATTTAAATGAAGTCTTCACAAAATATTTATCGAAACGTTTCGGTTGTATCCCCAAACATTGCCTTTATCAAATATCAGTAGTTACAAATATCTATAATTAACTGAGTACGATAATTCATTTTGAAAAGAAAATACGTATTATACACTTTATTTCTACATTTAACAATTTATTGTTTAGTCAGTTAGTTATGGATTTTTCAACCATTTTCCATTATACCCTGTTGAACTCAAAACTAACATGGTTCATGATTTTAATAACAAGAGAAAATAAACATTCAAAAGTAACAGCTAAATTAAATAAAAAACAATTTTGTATTTTGCACTAAAAACTTGAATAATGTTTTTGGGTTTTTAAGATTATTTCAATTTCAAATTTCCACCATAAACCTTTACGATTCAATAATAATAAATATGTAATTTTTTCATTAAATTACTATTTATTGAATTTTTTTTTTAATTTTGTACTTTCAAATTTTATAGCAAATATAATTAACTGAGTGTACGACAATTCATGTTGAAAACAAAATACGTACTACACACTTTATTTATACATTTAACAATTTATTGTTTAGTCATAGTTACAACATTTGTCTCTTCTATAAACGAATAAGTAACAGTGTGGTAAAACCATTATTGAGTGTGAAAATATTGTGTAGAAATTGTGTTTTGGTTTTTGTTCGTTTCAATAGACAAATATTTCATGGAAATCATCAGTCTCTGTTCATTTATATACTGGTAGTAAGTTAGGCACTCATGTAATCCTTTTAATTTATTGACAAATGTAAATTAATTGTATTGCTTACCTTTCTGCCCAACAAAGTGAATCGTCTCGGTATCTGAAACACAAGAATACATTGTAAAATGGGATAACTAACGAACTGGAAATAAAAAATTGTAAAGTATTTGTCAATAACAGTTTTTGATATATAAATAAAACACAGTTGGCCAGACAGGACGTTGCTTTAGAAAACGTATACATGAACATAAAAAATTCTTTGAATACAAAAAACAAGATTCCAACTACTCGAAAAAACTAAATGATGAAAATCACATTTTTATATATAAATTTTTGAAATCCTACATATAGAAAACAATCTTTTAGAAACACTTGAAATAAATAAACAATAAATTACACTACTTAATGATCAATTAGACCCCAATAGTTACTTGACCTTTTCCCTATCTCCCCACACCTTCCCAGAATGGGAATGTACAATTCATAGGGGTGAAGAATTTAAAAATACGGCAAACATTAGTATGACATTCACCCTGAGAATTTCGTACAGTTACCTATGTTATCGTAAAGCTTAATTAGTAAGTAGTTAGTTAATAATATGAGTGAAGGCTTTCACGTCGAAGTCATCAGTAAATCGACCACGGCTTGTCAGTCCGGTAAATTTTCATTACATAATGAAATATTTGCAGAATTTTTAGTAGTAATAAATTTTAAATACATTACTGACTCGAAATCTGCAAATATTTCATTATTAATGATTAATAATAATATACATTGATTCCGACGTTCTGTAACTTAGTAATTACGTTCGTTGTTGTTACTGTTGTCATCTCTCGTAGCTTAGTGGCAAGAACATTGGCGCGTAAAGCTAAAGATCCGGGGTTCAAGTCCCGGTGAGGGCGTGACAACAGTAACAAATTTTTCCTTATTAATATATGAGGTAATCTGTAGTGGGTATAAATTAATTCAATAATTAATATCGCATTAATGTATTTCATTATATAGTTAAGTTTATCGTTGTGTATTAAATATAAAGTATATGTTCACTTGTGATAACTGAAGAAGGAATGGATAACATGACATTGTATATAAAAGGAATTATGTTGGTCGATGGTACATAGGCGCTGTTATTTTTTCGAATTTTTTGGGGTATGACTCGAAAGAATGCGTATATATATATATATATATATATATATATATATATATAGGTATTACAAAGCTCTTTTAGTTATGTAGAAGTTAGGTGATATATCGAAGGGGAGCTTTTATAGGATGCAACAGTCCTTTAAAATGAGTATGTAAATAGGCCTTTATTGGTGAGTAATGACGTTTAGGGGAATGTACAAGAACTCCAAAAATGTCGCACTTTACAAAATTTAAATGTGTATAGCCTCGAATGCGCCATATGTTTAAAATGTTCCGGGACTTAACAATGTGCCAGCTTTTCGTACCCCTCGAAAATTGACGAAGAATTGGAAATGAAATGCATTAAGCAGTTGTCAGAAATAAACAGTTTTTTTGATTTACGTAAATAAGTTCGAGTCAACGAAATTGGATTGAACTGACCTAAAGGAGGCATTCAAGAGGTGTCGGTTGCTGATAAAAATAATAATTTGGTCAATGTTTCCCGAACATTTGATAAGATATTGTTCGGTGTGATCTGGTCCGTGTATTTCAAATTTCCCCATGATGTAACATCTCATCACATTGTCATTATATCGACGATGGAACGGTCTTATTTGAAATGCGGTGCAAGTAAAGGCCGTTATAACCACGTGCCCAGTGACAACTTTACGAGAAGAACTACTTGAAACCACATGTTACACTTCCACTTGCTTTATACCCTCTACATGATATCACCAACCCCGTTCGTCCTGTTATTCGTTTAGCATACGTTCTAACCCGTCAACGGTTGTAAAATATCTGCTTATAGGGGTTACGGAAAAACCACATAACAATACCTACCACACCGGGGACTAACCATTAAATGGCTTGTTTAAGGGTTGCTAAATGGTCAACGTCAACCACAGTTTTAAATATTGTATGCTATATACAGAGTTATTCACGCTATACGGCACGGAATATTATGGGCAAAATACGACACTTTCAAAAAGTTTAACCTTTTTTAAACAATCATTTAGCGTTTCCTGTAAAAACGTGCAGTCTTAGCTTATGGACACTCTAATACCAAACGATAGGTAATTAAAAAATACATTTCCTGGCGTTCCATTTAAATTAATCAAGTTACAACCCCTTAAAGTTCTTACTTAAGTAGTATTAATTTTTGGACACCCTGTATGAGATGACGAGTTTATTATAATTGGGATATAAAATATGATCCATTGTTACATTTCATTGTAAATTTCGCTTACATAACTTAAATACTTCTTAAGTATTTGAAACAAGAAAATTAGGTTAGATTTTGATAGAATTCAAATTATTTAAAAAACCTTAAGGTTTAGGTATTATAAACCTTATCAAAACAGCCCCTTATTTTTATCGGACAATCCAAAAATGCAATAATATACAGGGGGTTCCATTAAAAAAAACATAACTTTGATACTTTTAGGGCATTTGGAACACTCTGTATAATATGAAAATAATTTTTAAAAAGTAACCATAATAGACCCCCATATAACCCAAAGGTTAAACTTTTTGAAAGTCTCGTATTTTGGCCATAATATTCCGTGCCGTAAAATACTGTTTCAATTTTAAACAGGTGTTTATTTATTGTTTGTTATATAATAAATACTACAAAAGCAACGCCTGAACGGCGCAGTTGTTGAAGTGAAAAACAGTGTAAATAAATTCGAAATAATTTGGAAGACTTCAACCGAAAATTTACTGTTACGTAGGAAGTTATTGGGTTCGTTAATTAATTAGGAAAAAATTACGTAGACTTATTCAATAATGTAATTTATTAGTAAATGACCTGGAACAAAACACTACCGTCAAAGAAGTTTGGGATTATTTCTTGTCGATGCGTTGCACAAGTTTCCATTTTTGCTAGAAGTTTAACGGATATTTAATAAATTTATAATTTGGACTTTCGCTTATCGTTAATAGTGATTTATTCAGTGTTGTTGTTAATAGAGAAAATTTAACATTGGAAATAATCAACTAGACCGAAAAATTGTCGAGTAATTAAACATTTATATTACTAATTTTTTATTAAAATGTTTCTTCGAGAAATACACCTACGATAGTGTTCGAAAATAACTTGATTGATCCTTATATATACATGAGTGAAGCGCTGACCAGAATTTCTCATGCGTGTTATTTATTCTTGAAGGAAAAATGTTTTGCTTTAATTACCGGGGAAGGATTTGTGTCTGTATTGGTGATATTGAAGGAAGGGGTAGACAGATCAGTCGCATGTGTAATTGTCCATTAGGCCCTATCTGTTGCATGACTATTCGTCACAGCTATCACCTGACAACATTGCTTTTAGTGCGACCGTTTTCTCGCCTGCGGTTATTTATTGCCATGTACTTGTTACTGTCCTAATTATACCTCACGAATTAATTACTATCCACAGATTGGAGCCCGTTTCTTGAGACGATAGTGTTATAACTCACTTATCAGTTAACTCATTGATTAAAAAGTTTGCCACGTTTGAATAGTAATAATAACACTTATGTAATAATATATAGAAAGAGAAAATAAAACCGCTTTTTTCTTTCACGCTGGAATTTATTAATTTCTCGATAATTGGTTCGGTTAATTAAACATTTTTCAATAAAGTATAATAATTACACTAAATATTACATTTGAGATGTTGTCGTTACCATTGAGCTGTGATCTATTGGCGAAACATCTCTAAACTTTAAATAATTAAGTACAAAAACAATTGGAAAATTAGTTTCAACTGAAATTAAAACTCCTGAAGATGCCCTAAGAAGGCGAAAAACGTATCGAGTATAATAAATCATTATAGTAGAAATAAAGTTTGGGCTGTAGGGCTGTGGTCTAAGTGAACAATTAAGTCCAGACGAATCGTCGGCTACTGCGGCTGACATCCTCAGTGGTGGTGCTGCGTTGGCAGCGTGAACGGGGTGTCGCCAGCCCAGTCGCTGCCGAGACTTCGAGATACAACCAACGCTGTCAACGCAGCATTACCACTGAGAATGTCAGCCGCAGTAGCCGACGAAACGTCTGAACTTAATGGTTCACTACTATGGATTCTGGCCGTGAAAGCCTTTGTTCTTACATAATACATTATAGTGAAACAAATTTTCCATGGTTTGTTTTTACTGAATCTTTGTTGTCTTAAATACTAGTGGTTCTTGTTTGGGGATAGATACCTGAGTACTTGTCTGTTAACTTAAATATTTATCGTTGTTTTTTTTGTTTTACCTTTTTCGTTTCCAGTTTCTATGATCAACTGTATTTTTTTATTTACATTATTTAGATAAATAAAGGACTGTTCCAACTGTCTTTAATACATAAAGTGTCGTCCATATATCGAGACCAATGGAAAATATTTTTCAGTAACTTATTGTTTTTGTCAGAAAATAAAGTTTTCTCAAAAGACAAAAACGCATGTAAATTTATGCGAACGGTTGGAGATAAAGGTGATCCCATTGGTAATCCGTCTAAATGTTTGTAAATCTTGTTATGTAATGTATATCTGATACATATCCATTAGAATGCATTTTTTTAAAGGGCATTCACAGAAAGCTATTGTCTACAAATGTCTCTCGAATTACAACATTTTATGTAAGATTAACATTAAAATGAGTAATTTATGCTGTCTTATCAACTATGCATTCATTTGCTTTAATGTAAAATATATTTTGTATAGATGGTCCCTAGTTGTTTTTTCTTAGGATAAATAATTTAGTAGTTAATGATGGATTAACAGTTTATAAAAAATCGGAAAAAGATCTGTGTAATCTACTCGATACCATACCATACCATTGAAAACTTACTTACCATGTAGGCACGACGCACCGAAAACCATATCCCACGACCGGTTTCGACCTATCGGGTCTCATCAGGTGGGCGCTGGCAGAAAGGCCTTTGAATATTTTATGTCATAGTTTTATACACTAATTTACTAAATTTCTATTAATGCCTTTAGTGACTAATATAGAAATATATATAGTTGAAAATACTATATGCTAACTTCTTATTTTTATTGTTGTAGGAAGATCCTTGTACCAGCTGATCGCATTCAAATACCCCCCACCCAACTTGTGTGCGTTGAAAAAGTCCTTACGAATGTAAGTTTTCTTTTTTATGGATTTTTCAACCATTTTCCATTACTCTGTTGAACTCAAAACTGACATGGTTAATGATTTTAATAACAAGAGAAAATAAACATTCAAAAGTAACAGCTAAAATTAAATAAAAAACAATTTTATATTTTGTACTAAAAATTTGAATAATGTTTCTGGGTTTTTAAAATTATTTCAATTAATTATATTGTAATCAATTAAATCACAAATTTCCACCATAAAATTTAACGATTCAATAATAAAAAATATGCAATTTCTTCATTAAATTACTGTTTATTGAAATTTATTTTCTTTTAATTTTGTACTTTTTGAATTTAATGGCAAACAGAACCTTTGTTCACCGTGATAAAGTGCTAACTGTTTTTTTTGCGTATTCCATTATTTTACCAAATACTCCAAATTTATCAACGACGGACACTAGACAAATAAGGAACTGTCTAAAAGTTTGTTTTCCTAAACATGGTTTTTACTTATTTGCCAATCATATAATTTACTCGATGATCTATGAATTAATTAGTAGTTCTTAGTACGCATATGATTATGATTACGTACATTAAACAGGTAAATATTGGTTTTTAATATAATGGTCGCTTAGATGTTAGTTAGACGTTAGACATTTGGTCACCTGTTGTTGTTCAAGTTTCTTATATTTCTGTAAAATCGTTGCCTTCGAAAGGCATGTTTTCATATCAACAGTTCCGACTTCTAACGCAGTTTACGGAAAAGTGCTTGGAATTCATCCTTCCAATTTGGAGAAACTGCTTTTTTAATGATAAACTGGAATAACATTAAAAGAGTAAACACCATGTGTGCCATCACAGATCGCAGAATTCATGCAAATCCCCTCTCATTTTTCTTATAATTAGTCCCAGTATTTACTATACCAAGTGATCAATTCACCTTATCATTACGATAAACAATAAAATAATAATGTCAGGTGGGCTAAAACTTCTAGTTCTTAATATTTCTTGACTTCTTTGTAGCATTGATACAAGCTTGCGTTGGTATTGGTCTGACAAATTATACCTATGCGTTTTGACTATATGCTAACGTTGATTCTATTATTACCAGATATTTTAACCCCACTCACAACCCTCCACCCTTAGATCTAGTTGTTTTTTTTTAAATATTATACCCATATGTAATTGATATAAGAAAAGCTGTTCATGGTACAGTCTTGGTGAAACAACAATTACGACGAAAAATTCGTTTTGTTTCAACTGTTTATTATAAGAAACTCTTACAATTGTTTCGATCAACAGATCATTTTCAAAGAGACAGTTTTAAGTAGAAATGCTAAGATTAAAAGACATTTTCTTTTCAAAAAGAAGGTTCTTCTTGTTTGTTTGAAACATTTTTGAAAAGAATTTTTCTTCTAATCTTAGCATTTCTACTTAAAACTGTCTCATTGATAATGATCTGTTGATCAAAACAATTGTCAGAGTTTCTTATAATAAACAGTTATCTTATTCATATGTAATTGAGATTTAGTATGTGTCGTATCCCTGAAGATGTTCCGAGAAGGTTCCAAGTATTTCATTTTATTAGAAGGAAAATATATTTACTTAATAAAACGTTTGTTAACTTAAACGATGAGTAATTATAAAATATTGAAGAAGTGATAAGACAGACTACGTTTGAAGTCGATCTGTGCAGATTTAACTGGACACCGGAATGTGTATTTACAGAATTCAACAAAACATGAGACTTCAATTAAAACGACAAGTTAGTAATCACGATACGGATTTATCATGGCATCGATTATTGTGCCAACTGTACACCACATGCAACCTTCTTAAGCTACTGTATTTCTATACCTTTTTATGTCCTATTAAGCCGTTAAGGGTTCCTAGAATTGTATACATATACTATTCAAACCTAAGAACCTGTTTTTAAAAATAAAAATCAAAGCATTTTAGTCATTTCTCAGATATTTTACTGAGTAAAACCGTACATATAATGGAGTACCTATTTCAGATCCCTTACCTCGGTTTTTTTTTTTTAATATTCGCCGTTATCAATTGGTGAAACATATTACAAAATTTGAAATAAAACAATTTCAAAAACTTTCACTGTAATTTATTAACAACCATAGTATAAACAAAAGCAATTTAAAACTGTTACATAATTTAAAAGGTGGCCCCATTTTATACAGATATGAAATTTTTGAAACTAAAAAAGCAATCAAATCAAATAAAATTATTACAAATTACCAAGTAGATTTGGGAAATAACCCCTTGTTAGACCCTGATATTGTAACCCCTCCCTAAAACCATTACATAAACAGAAATGTACTTTAGAATATTATTTAGTATAATTGATACTCCTGACGATGCCCTTATAAGGCGAAACACGTATAGAGTTTAGCTAATAAATTACAGTGATAGTTTTCGAAGTTGTTTTATTTCAAATTTTCAATATCCTTATTAGAAAAGGACTAGTTGACCATTATAGAATCCCACAATAAGTAAGAACATGTAGAGAGAATCAAAATCAAACATATTCATTATCTACAAATTTTGCATTTTAAACAGCATGACCGACATTACTAAACTAAGACTTTTTATAGATTAGATGCATAAAATATTTTTAAATTCGTTTATTGTTTATTATTCCTTTTCTAATAAATAATCTTTTGTAATAAACGAAAAGTATACAAGAAGTAGTAATGTTAGTTTATCAGAATGAGAAAAGTCGAAATGTTTAGTCATGGTTATTTGGCTATAAGTCTGATCATCTGGTTGTAGGCATCAACATCACCATGGCTACCATCAGTAGCCGTTGTTGGTACATAAAAAGTATTATTGTTCATCTATTTTATCTCAGGTCCGTTGCTTTTTCACTTGTTTCCTAACTGAACCTGTTTTAGTTACAAAAACGATATTGAAAACTTTTCACGGACATTAATGCTTTCTGCTGCACCTTCCAATAACCAAACTGATCATCTATAGTAAACGGTTTAATGGATTTCTCACACATGAATGATCTTGGAGACGTATATATATATATATATCATAGATATATATTATAGTGCTTCTTCTAATTAAAAGTCCTGAGACAAATTTAACGCTACTACATCATGTCTCTAGTAGCACCTTGTTAAAATAACATTTTTAACATCCAAAGCAAATAGTCTTTTTGCAATTAATTATTTATTTTACGTTGTTGTCTTCAGTAAACACTCGCCAACATGCAAAACCTTGTAGTAGTAAAAGAGGTAGGTTTTTAATACGTATATACGTATATATTTTCACTTCAAAAAGAAAGCATTTTTTGTGTTTATATCGTATATTACTAGATATATATATGTGTGTGTGTGTGTGTGTGTCACGGGTAAAGTTAGATAAGCGAGTAAACCTAGGTTTACCCGGGTAAACTGCGTAACATCCACGACTCTTGGATAAAGTCCAAAATATATTTGGAATTGTATACGTTTCGGGCTTTACCCGGTTAAACCGCGTTTTATCCGCTTTCGCTTGGTTAAAATTGGATGTATCATAAATGATTCATATAACTCAAGATGCTATTAAGCTATATCTGCGTTTGTGTGAAGGGTGTCAAAAAAAAACTGAAATCTGTCAAAAAAGGACTTGTGGTTAGGTTAGGTTAGGTTAGGTTAGGTTAGGTTAGGTAAAGCTATTGGAAATCATTGCAACTCGAAATGTCACAACAGCTTGTCTTGTTTGAACAAATAAGTACTCGTGAGTAGATTACCTTTAAGAGAATACAATTTTAGAATTCTAATTTTTATTTTTTATTTACCAAAAGTCTTGGGTATTACGCAGTTTACCCGAATAAACCTTGGTTAACTCGCTTATTTAACTTTACCCGTAACATATATATAAATGATTTATTTCTTGTGGTTAAAACAATTTGACATTTTTCATATTTATATTACAATGATTCTGAAATTATTTTTCTATTGGTCCTGCATGAATTTTATATGCAAATAAGCATTTTATTTAAAATAATATTAAAAAAATACATTGTACATTTTGAAAGCATTTTTTAGAACTATTTTACATTTAGTTGGGATTTGAAATGATTATTCGTTTCACATTTTGCATCTTTTAGTTTAGTCAACCGTTTATAACATCGCTATATACAGGGTGGCCCACAAAATTCGCAATATGCGCTACATAAGTTTAACCAAAGAAATTTCAAACAAAGCATTTTCCCTATATAATATTGTAATTAATTTATTAAACTAGTTTTGGTGCATATTTGATGAAACACGATAAATAATAACAATGTACATTGTTGAAACTTTTCATGTTAATTTTATTAGGAATTAATTCATCTTAGAATGCTGTTATAGATGAAAACTATTTTTTAAACAAAACTTTTTCTCTATTTAAAGTAAACTTATATTTTTATGAGACATAGGTATATATTATAAATTGAGTTCATTGAAATGTAACGTTAAAAATTTCTTTCTTGGCATGAAGATATAGGTACGACTAATGCACTTTTATGTTGATAAACTTACTTAATGTAGAAAATTAACTAACACTTTTCAATATCGGAGATAAATTTCTACAGCACTTAGGAGACGCGTTGTTTTTGTAATTCTTTTTTCAAATTTTCTGCTTACATTTCTTGTTTTAATCTATTTTTTTTCTTCTTCACATTGCGTTTCGTAAAGCGTGCTAGTACCTAATATGTGTGTGTGTCTCCGTGTTTAAGAATATCTTGGTTTGTACATACACAACCGTATGAGATGACATAATTAATATACGCCGCTTTGATGTAGGATGTTGACATTTCTTAAGCAGAATTTCCAGGTCCCACGAATCTAACTGTGTGTGAAGGTACATACTCGTATTTAAGTACCAGTATATAATCATTCTATCTCCGTTTCTCTCAGTTGGTCGCGAACATTGCTGAATCTTAATTATTATATATTTGAGACCAACGTTAATTATATCTGAGATTGATGCATATTCACTTGCTTTGTGAGAACTGTGTACTAACTGCTTTCACCCTTGACCTTTACTTTTCCGTCACACCATATCCATAATATCTTATTACTACCACTGCCTAAACAAATTTTACTAATAAATAAAAACAATACTAATTTAATTGTTGTTGTGACCATAAAATATTTTTGCAACCAAAACAATTGTGTTTTTATTTATTGTTATGGAGTTGCATTCAGTAATTATTTTATTAAAAATAATCGAAGAATTGTGGTTCATATAATTTTTTATTAATTTTGTGTACTTTTAAACAATGCAACACAATTCTACTAATAGACGTATAACAATACAAATATTACGTTGTTTATCAATTCAGCGTTGTGGACGAATTTTAGAAGCCACAATTCGTTGTAATCTGTCCACTATTAAGGAAAGAGTAACAAATTTTACCCCTGTGCTCTTTTTGAGTTTTTTAACACTTGTTGTGACCCTTCTGAGTTGTGGAAGAATTGGAATAGTGTGATTGTGATTAACATTTTCCTTAGATTTTGAGACGAACACAATTTAAAAACAGACGAAGGATATTATAAATAAAATGTGACTGATTTTGCAAGCTTTCTTTATGAATTACGTAATTAACTTCAGGGGAATTATAGGGACGATGGACACAAATTAGATCGTTTAATAATTGATGATTAACGTGAAACATATGAGGATCATTTATGCACCTGTTGTTATGTTGTCAGTCAAATAAGAGATTAAATTGTCAATTGCGTTTAGTGAAGAAAATATGATCGCTAGCGACGCGACTAAATTATTTCTATGGCTGATTAGTGAACAAATCGCGCTGAGAGGCTTGTATAACTCGTTGTCGGTATGCGGCCCTCTGAAAACTGCTGACAAAGACCGCTTATGATTGTTTATTCTTTAACTAGACCGCCGACAGTAACCTCATCGGCTATGGCAGGTAGTCAGTCGCATCTGCTATCACAAAGCAAATTATGACTAGTTTAGCTCAGCTTTCTTTATTTACCGATAATGATCACCAATGTAAGTTTAGTGATTTTATTTTGATGATCACCGAAATAACGGTGGTCCAAGAAGGAGGGCTCCTTAACATGTGTTGCCCTTTTAACTAAGAAGAAAAAAACTTTTGGGTGTTTCATTCCCACCAGCTACTTGTAGGAAGGTAGACCTCCTTTCAGGAATCGTAGGAATGGGTGGGTAGTGCAATTAGGGAGAGAAATGTGAGGTTATCAATCAATCTGTAGAATGTTACTGCCCCAGCATTTGCCTAAATAATCCAAGGAAACCATAGAGTTAAGGAATAATATTAAAAATTTAAAATAAAAGTGTATGATTGGAGCATGACTATGTATGGGTACGAAATGTACATGATGATCGCTTTGGACAATACCGTTGATAGAAAAAGTTAGGAAATGAGGAGGTGTTAAAAAGAGTAAGAAAACAAAGGACGCTATAGATGTCAATAAAGAAAAAAGGAGATAGATTGGTAAGATATCTTCTGAGACATGAAAGGCTAGTTAGTCCTGGGCCTAACAAAGAAAACACGTTTTTTTTGTTCAAAATTGCCTTGATTCATCAACATAATCTCCATTAGGAGCAACACAATTATTCCAGCGCCGCTCTAACATTTCAATACCACTTTTGTAGAACAATTTATCTTTTGCCTCAGCTTCAGCGATATTTCTTACCGGCGAGCATTTCTTTGATGTCTGCGAACAGCCAGTAGTCGCTGGTAGTAGTCTCAAAATCTGGAGAATACGGTGGATGTGGGAGCAATTCGAAGTTCAATTCATATATTGATAGAATATCATGAAATTTTGACAGCTGTCTTTTGAAGGCCAGTACTAACTGAAGAAGGGGTGAATGCAGTAAAACTAGCGCCATCTATGTGTTAGGCCCCAGGACTTTTCAGCCCATTTTTTACATGATCGGGCATTATACTTGATTGTAAACAGTGTTATATTGCAAGTTATTTTGTATTAAAAGTTAACAGGTTTAAGTGTTAGTCCATTGCTGAATAGGACAATCTTTAGTAAGAATGACCGTTATGATAAAACGGATGAGAATGATTTCTGTGCGAGTATCGTTTCCACTTGAAGTTTGGAAAGAAAGTTAAGTGGATTAGGCGAAAAAAAAATGTCGTAAGGTCTAATACATGCACCCCTTAATAAAGTAAGCTCTTTAGAGGAGAAGGCCCCAACTCACCCTTGCCATTAAAAAACCGGAAGCAAGATCAACACGTTAATAAAAGCGCAGTAGAAGGTGGTGCATGTCGCGCATTATACATTACCATATTGCTTTTAAAATCTCGTCAGGAAAAAGAGTGGAAAAGTCATAAATTTAAATTACCAGATATGTATATATCTATGGAGAGTCCGTGGAGGTAGATATACAAAGCGAATGCAAATAGATCACATCGATAAGAAGAACGGTTTCTTCATCATCCCCTACACAGAATGAGGAAGGCAGAGTTGGTAGCTCTGTTTAAAGGGAATAATCAGCTACATGCCTTAGACGAGAGAGAAAAAAAATCAGACTTGCAAATTCCGAATGTACCCTTCACAGTCTGTAAAGATATTAGCCTCTTACATTTACACCGTCACCCCCTGGTGCCGTTCGAAGCTCATTCAATTATTTTCGGAGGAGAAAAAATTAAGGAAACAGTTGTACACAAGATGCTATTAGCATATTTTTTATTGGTGACGCGAACTAACTGCGTTTGCAGTTAATGAAAGTAATAAATTGGTGTTCTGTTCACCATTTAAGCTCATTTTAAATTGCTTGGAAGATTAATCGTTTTCTCACTCCTGTCAGATGATTTTTGTTATAAATTTAATGGGGAGGAACGTTATTTTCATCCCCCCATTTTTCCTATCTCCAAGATTTATTTTGATACCTTTCGTTTATTACGTCGTCCCTTACACTAGAGGAATTAATCAAACCGTCGTATCAGCGCAAAAGTTAATTTCCTATTTTCTTTGATTTCATCTTGTGGTGTTGTATCATCGTCTCGAAATTCATTTTTAATAAACCACCTGACTTTTCATAAACTCCTGGTCATTATTTTCTATACTTACTATAATACACGAAATGTATCGCTTAGACTCTCAAATTTTGAATGAAATATGGCGCTAAATGGTTATAGGTATCTGGAGACCTACCCCCAAAATATGCCCCAAGCATGATTAAGCAGGTACCAAAATCGTAAAAAACTAATTTCGGAGATCACTTCCTCAAAGAACCTTTAGTCCATACCACCAAAAAAACGTGTTACAACTATCCTTTTCAGTATTTATTAAAGGTAAAAGAATATAGTGACCATTAACATTAAGTCATATTTAACTCTTTGGATCTGTGAAAATAGCCATTCTTCACCGAGCGGCGTGATCTAGTGCTCTAGATAATTGCTTAGCATTCGCGAGGTCACCTGCTCTGGTCAAAGTTTTCTGTGGTTTCCTTAGATCACTTAGGCAAATGCTGGGGCAGTAATATTCCACAGATAATCATTCACTTCTCTTCTGTCTTTATTTCATCCGTCTCATCTTTCTCTCCCTAACCACACCACCCTCCAATTGCCAGGATTCCTGAAAGGAGGCTGAAGATGGCCTTACGCCCTATCCTCCGGCTTTGCACTACAGTGTAGTTCAGAGTGACTGCCCGTCCACCAGCACGAGTAGCTGGTGGGAATAAAACACAAAAAAGTTCTTTTTTTTTAGCCACACTTCGCCTGAAGGAGCTACACAGTAAACCGAAACAATTCTAACGTGTTTTAAGTAAAACCAATATGTTCTTTAAAATGTTCATTCATAATAACTATAATTATTTACCACAAAATTTGTTTAGAAAATAATGGGCTTAAAAACTGGAATATTTTCTTTTTGCTTCCTTCTAACACCTCTTGCAGTGCTTTGATAATTTTTCACACAATAAAGAAGATTATTTACAATTAAATTTTTTGTTGTAATTAAGCGGTTACGACACTCATACTGTTTACTCACACACATTGTCCATTTCATTCATTCGCAGAAAATAATTTATAACGTTGTGTTTATTATAATTACTCTAACAGTTTATTACGTTACGAGATATGTAACGAAGTGACTACCTGAATTTATTTTTTTTTATTCTGGAATTCGGAAAAGCCAATTAAAAGTAAATGTTCTTCTCACGAACGGGAACGTCTTAATCATTTAAATCGTTTTATATGTTAGTACAGATATAAAAGTCAATGAATGCCTTCGTTATTTCGTATTAAGGAACATTTGATGGGATATACAAAGGGTGCTTCTTATTGAATGACGCACAAGGCAAATGGAGTTAATCTAAGTGTAACCATAAAAACAGACAATGCACGGGGATATCGGTGGGTATACAAGTATTAAAGGTTGTGATGGGACTCCGTTCCCACCCCGAACCCCGAACTTCCTTATGGATTTGTAACATATTCATGAGTTAAATCCAGCCAAAAGGAAGCAGGTTGATTTTTACCCCACAAAAAATATACATCTAATATGAATATGATAGGAGCGGGAGACGCTGATCAAAATGCATAGCTTATGCTTATGGCACTTTTACTATGGTAGCTCTTCCTCGGGTAAAAAAATTAAATGATACTTGCTCCTCCAATACGCTAGGCAAGAATACAGATAAGATAATACAAAGATTTGAAATCGGATATTTGATATGGGCATTCTAGTTTTCTAGTGTCAGAAATAATTAAATACCTTAGTTAAAATTCACGTATTTAAAGTGGAGCAGTAAATATATAAGGGTGTGTGTAGGCGTCATGGGGTCCTTTATAAATTGAGAAAGGAATGTGTGCTTTAGTGCAGCAAAAAATCAATGCATATCAATGGAAGGAGCGTGGAGCAGATAGTGAAATCAAGCGGAGTAAACCATTGATATCGGCCAATCAAAGAATACTTTATTAAATCCTTCTCGAGCTATTGTACGATATAAAACGGAGGGACCCAAGCGTCCAGATAGACTGCAATTTCCGGATACATGTCAGCTGGGGGAAATTGTTCACTATTTACAGAAAGTCGCTGTTATGTTCATTTATCAGATGCCCTTTGACACCTAACAAATGTTTACACTGGGCCGTCTTGATTGCCATATTTTCGATTCCGATTTCGATTTTACTTCTTCCATACACAGGGTGTTTTTCATCGTTTCTTTTTCCCATCACACATATTAATAGCTATATATGTTATATCTACGTGTCATGTTTGAATAAATAAGAAAAAAATTACAATGCCACCGTCTTCGTTAGCGGTGTCGTAAAAAATTGTTTGACGACGAAAAAGAAGGCGATGTTGAAACAAAAGAAGTGAATCCCGCTGTTACTTAAACAGTAGAGGCGACGGTCATTAGAAAGTAAGGGTAACTAATACGTTTATTTGAAGTAGTTAAACATTAGAAAGATAAATGATGCACCTGTCCCAACTGTTCGTTCTTAGAACGTTTGCTAACACAGAATCGCGTGTTTGCCGTCATAATTACTTTACGAAAATTTAAATACCGATGACAAACCTTTGATTTTTGCCGATTTATAATTGACTAGCTATACTCTGTAAAAATCGAATAGTTTCAATTCTGCTTTATAATCATATAACTCCCTATTTATAATATAATAAGAAAAATTTAAGCATCTTAAAAGATATGGTCAGCTTTTCAATATTAAATTCGTTTATATCCAATGAACAGTCTTTTTTTTAAATAATATTGATGAGGCTTAACTTGTCGCGTAACTGCAATTTAGGAACAAACATATTATCAAAGACGAAGTAAGTAAGTTACAAAAAGTGTGACGTAATCGTTATTGTGGAACTTGCCTTTGATTATTTTTTTGTCATCTTTTTATTTGACATATTTCATCACTGCTCCATCTCTATGGGTCATAACGTCTATAACTATATAGGTAGGCTTATTAATTAAACAGAATTTTGAAGATCTTACTTGTTGTTCCAGAAATTATCTTGGACAATGTAATAAACAAGCTACCTAGCTAGCTATTTGTGGATATACAAATGGATTTCTGTTATTATCCTTGCTGTTGATTTGTTTTTTAAAATTTTTTATATTTTCCCACAATTTTATTTTTCCATTGCCTTTTGTTGATTTTGATAAACTATTTATTGAGAATATCAATAAAATGCAGTATCGGTTTGTTAAACGTATATTAAGAAATAAGTTTAAAAAAGGATTAACCAATTTAACAGAGAGTAAAAAGATGACTGACTAAAACAGAAAAATACTAATACCAAAAGAGCAATAAAGTAATAGATACAAACATATTAACTCATTTGATAGACTAAACAAAGTTGACTTATTATTCTAGCCGAAGTACATTTATCTACGTATATGCTTATAAACTAGCAACACAACTAAGAATAATATTGGTATAAATAAGAAAACATTAGGAATACAACTCAACAGATTTTCCTTGGAAAAGTAAATATGAAATAGTTAATACTGTAAGTGCGTCACTTACATGTTTTTAATTCTTATATACGACACCTATAAATGTGTAGTGTAAAAAAACAAGTGGGTATCCCATTAATAGCGTTAAATTAAGTTACAACCGGGTCGGTTAAACGATAGAACGGAAGCATTAATATAGGTACAGATGATAAGAAAGAAAGAAAGAAAGAGACAGAGAGAGAGAGAGAGAGACGGGCATGTACATTATTAACTTATTTGGTCTCTTGCTTCGGATAACATGGTATATACCTATGTTATAGATAAAATGATTCCTGAACATCCATAGGATGTGGTCAGGAATGCCTCATGATAAATTTCTGTACTTATAATTTACGTTAAAAACGACGTTTCATTTTGTATTAGGTAAAAGTTCATGCGGTTCTGAATCTTGCAATGTTGTTAATAAAGTTTAGGTCGCTGAGTTGATAATCGTGAAGAATCATTAACGTGAACACTGTCTCCGATAGGATTCATTGGAAAAGGATATTAAGTACGAAAGTTGGAATATGTATTAAACGGAACAAACGAAAAGTTGATTTTTTCGAAGAAACTACGAATCTACTTGACCCCGTCCACATCAAGCTGAGCCTGCATACACGTGCCCCAATAACAGTAAATTTATCACGTGGCAGAAGTCGTCGGCAGATGCAAATGAGCAACAAGTGGCACGGGGTGAAAAGTATTCCAACCAGTTTACCCCCATGCGGCTCGTTGGTAGTTATTTATCATCGAAATAGATAGAAGTGGGAGGATAAGGTAGAAGAAGAAGAACAAGGGTGGTCACTCACCGGTAATAAGGGAATGCCTGGGACATGTGCAATTCCATAGAAGTGGCAGGGTGGTGTGCGGGAGCGTATCCATGGTGTTCTGTCGCCTGGTGCATGATGCCACCGGCGGCGGCTGCTGCGGCAGCGGCGGCCGCCGTATGATGGTGGCCCAATACCGCTGCCCACGGCGAAGAGGCGAATCCCCCCGGGTGCTCCAGCTCGACCAAGGATCGGGACACACTGCAGTGCATCAATAAAACAACAATCCACTCTCACTCACTGAGAAGATGCATGACACTCGCGCGACGTCGCTCATAGATTTTTGTCTTGGTGGTTCGTGGATCTTTTTACGTGGTCGCGAACACATGTGACAGAAGCCGCGGACACTCAGCCATTGATCGCAGGATGCTGAATGACTGAAGAATCCGGAGGCGGAGTCGCGGATTTGGCCGCTGCGTGGCCTGGTGCACGTGACTTGGTCGCCAGCCCAATATCGCGTGGCCCGACCCTCCGCGTCGCCGATACTCCCACTCAAGGCGGCCCAGCGTCGGCGACGCCGTTCACGACGTCCAACGTCGTCTTGATCTTGCTCTATTTTGAACACCTGTACAGGGCTACGTATCACCCTCCTCATGTCGTTTCCACTAGAAACCTCGATTGAAATTCATTTCACTAGTCGACAACTTTTTTTTTTTTAATTTATTCCATAGGTACTTACATATTATTTGATCACACTAAGCACTTCTTTATTATGCTTATATTTTCTAAAAATCCTGGATCAAAAAGAACTACTTACCTCTTTGTATCGTTTCACTAACCATATATACCAATCTTCCCCAAAACTCCTTGATCAAAAAGTTGTATCTTTCCAAGAAAATACCTTATTTTTCTTATGCATTCATTATTCCCACAGTTTTTCATTTCTTGACCATTTATTAAGAAAAGTTTACCCCTAATCCGCATCCTGTTTTGTTTCCATCCTATATTCATCCACTTTTAATTTTCCAAAATTGATTAGGTTTTATTTCTGCTCAGTTTTTTTATCTAATCGTATTCATCTTCTTATCTTACGTGATTTATTTGTTTACTAATTATATCTATAACGATCAATTAAATAGGAATAGGGTCTGCCAACTGTTTTTTCACCCATAATAGCTAGAAAACGTGTATTCGAAGATTCGATTTTTTATTTATTTGTTTAAAAATGTGAAAGTTTTCGTTCTAAAAATTGTAGGTGCATCATGTAGTTGTGATTGTTTGTTTTCTCTTTATTTTTACGTTTCCATAATTTAATATACAGCTGTAGGTGATCATTTGTCACGGGGACAGTAGAAGTAAGTAGGGAAAAAATTATTGCTGAGTGTAAAGGTAGCAAGGAACAACCTTTTTTATTTAAGAGCTTATTTTCCTTGTAGCTGTAGTATAAAGACAGGAAGCCGGTCTATCTGATCGTCTACATCTACAAAGCACGTCGTCCACCTGAGTTGTTTATACAATACCACCTTTCATTCACTTTTCCAAAATATGAACGGACTTAATCGTGACGGGCATTTTAAGCAATGTACCCTTTGAATACTGATGGAGCCACGTTATTGTGGTCAAAAGACGCTCCTCGAACTTCGGAAACATTTACAAAACAAAACTCTATCTCTGTGACAAATGTATCTAACAGGTATACAACAAGTACCTATGTATATGCTTACCTACACCTAGCTACCTGTAGAGCTTTTACCTTCTTTATCGAGTTTATTTTTTTACTATTACCTACTATCTATAGATATAGGTACTTACGTAATGAGATTTGGAAATTGTAAATTGTAAAATAAGAATAATACCTAGATTTAGTAGTTTGAAGTTGGCGGGTAATAAATTGAAGTTGCCTTTCCGAATTCAAATGAAATCCCAATTAAAAGTTCTACTTTAACATAAACTTCGCGCTGTTATGCAAGTGAACTTGTTTAATTACGGTATTTGGATGGGTCTCAGCTTTGACCCGAGTGGGTAATAACTTACAAATGGCGACCGATTGCCACATGCATGACAATCACTACCTGACAATATTATTCCAAAAAGACGTGTTCAGTTTACAAATCACTTAATAGAGACACCCTTACATACTGTCATTATACTGTCTAATAAATTAATACTTCCACATGCTTATTTGAATGCTTGATGCTATTTTATATCACTACCGACAAATCGTAAATTTTACTACTTTCAATAACGATTCGATTCCAGGAAAATTTCAAATAAAGACAGGTAGGTATATTCCTCGCAAGATTCATTTCTTCCACTAAAAATCCTATTGACTTCACATTGGATAATAATAGAGGACAATTTTTTTTTGTTAGGTAGATAGATATATTTGCAATAGAGGAAACAGGGGTTGTCCTGTAGGTGGGTATTCTTGGCTTATGTCCAGTTCATGAATTTCGACTTCGATAAAATCAGCTGTGTTTTGCGTAGTCTTTTTTGGGTTCTTCTTTTAATCTTATTGCACGCTTTCTGGGCATATATTTAAGAGGCCGGAAATGTAGCTCTCGTCTAGGATAAGCATGAGCAACAGGTTATGTCGTAGGTGGCGTTGCCTGAGTGCGTGTTAATATGCGTTGCGAGTACGTATGGTATTCTACAGGCTGCAAGCGTAAAAGCTGAGGACTCGAATGCTAACTAACAAAAAGCTACGTGCCTAGCACCGGATGCCTGCTTGATCCTTTATGCCACCCTCCCCCTGCTCCCCCTGCTCCCCCGCCATTCCCCCTCTTGTCCAACTCCTTACGGCTATATGCCAAGTCTCTTGTCCTCCACCTCCTCAACGAAGAGAATCGCCTACCTTGCTACCGTTACAAATTGTTTAACACTTTTTAAACAATACACAATCCTGAAGTATTAAAAATGTGGTACCTTTACAGTAATAAAAGTTATAAGAAGTTGATGTCCCTCAATTAGATATGCCTACACCTAGGTCAATATCTACATCTACGTAAGCCCATCGATCCAGTATCAAATCTTATTGAGAGTCATTCTGGAAACAGGACAATTTTCCTTTGAAAATCCTCCAAATTCGCACTTTGAGTTTCAATTTATTTGATAAAAAAATGCAAGATCCAAATTTTGAAACGATTCTTCTCATTTCAAGAAATAATGTAAAATTGTTGTGAAATTATATTCAGAATACAAAATTTCTAAATCTATAATAATATAGAAATTTTACATATTAGTAATAAAAGTCAAAAGCTAACCCTGTTAGAAAATGTAGGAATAAATATATATAAAAACTACGAATGATTTTCAATGATCAAATCGATGGTAATAATTCCTCCCTTTTGAACTTATTTTAACGAAACAGCACCCTCTATGTCATACAACTATTTAAGGATGTTATTATGAAAATCTTACAAGTGTTTACTTATTCGTACTTATAGTTATTTATTTTGAATATTGTTTCTTACAAATTTCCGTTACCAACATGCACGGCGTAGTATAATTTCGTTGGGTGGGGAGCCAGCTTACGGTAAAGTAACAGAAAATTGGGGGAAGTGGGAGGTTCACCACATAACCTAGGGAACTAATAATTACCTAATAAATACATAATCGATGAAAAATATTAATCATTAAATCATATATTTAGTACAAATTTTTTATAAATTCATATCGTGAATTAGTTTAACAAATTATGGAATAAACTGATAATTAGCGGTTTTTCTTTTAAAATCAAAATAACATCTTTTAGAGTACCAATTTTTGTACTTTTGTTTAATTTATCAGGGCGCTTTCTTTTTTTTTTGTATTCGGATTTAAGTAATCAATTTACGATTTATGACATATAATGTCGAAAAATATTGTCTCTTGATGTCGAGGCAATCCTCAAAACAATATTTTGAATACCTCTATCTGTCAATTATTTGCATATGTTTTCGAATTCGAATGTGCGTATCCTATTCACGTATCGATCGTGTCCGCGGTATTTACTGGACTCGCTAGTGCAGGGGCTCTTTTTGCACCCCCGCCAAAAACGGCTCAAATTATTTGATAGTACAATAAATAATAATTGGATCAATTAAAACTATGAATAAAATTTTTGTTCTCTGTGAACAGCCCCTCCCCCGAAGTGTGATTTCAATGTTGTCGGAAGGTTATTAGTTTTTAGTTTTCGGACCTAGGAAATATCGAGCGGCATGGTTTAGCGGTCTAGATAATAGATTAGTATTCAGAGGGTCATCGGTTCGATTCTGGGTCCTCCTACCATCATCCAAATTTGTCTGTGGTTTTCTTGGATCATTTAGGTTTTGGGTAAATTCTAGGGCGGTAATTATCCACGTGTCTTCTGTCTTTATTGCACCCGTCTCTCCCACGATTCTTAAAAGGAAGCTGAAGAAAGCCTGGAAAATATGATCTAAATTTAATAATTTTGGGAATCGAAAGTGATTTTTTATATAATAGTGAGCAATTAAATACTTATATGGAATCGACAAATTTTTGGTTTCTTTCATTCAAACGCATTTTCGATATTTTTGACGAAAAGATCATTGTAATTTGTGTAGTTGAAAATACCTGTATGTATCTACATAAATGGTTGTTATTTTCGTTGAAGAATCACGGAAAGATTAGGATTGAAAATTACATGTAGGAAACAGACAATTTGTCATTTTCATTTTCATTTTCACATGGAGACCAGTAACAACATCAACATCAACATGAAGAGAATTCACTGTAGTTTGAGCGCAAAGGTTAATAACTTAAAATAATGCACGCTAACGTAGAATCAATTACCGAAAGAATGCGTAGTGGTCGGAGTGGGTGTTGCACTTCGCTTCCTAATGACAAGGTAGTGACCGCCTTCTTCACAGTGAGGAGTAAATACAGGATTGGACTTCTTATGGGTATATATTCACTTTTTAAAATTGCCGTGCCATTAAACAATTTCGCTATTTTTCTTATTATTCGACGACGGTTATAGTAATGTTGCAATTCTTTTCAACCGGCTGCCCCATTCGCCTTGGACAATTACCTTTTGATTTGGTAAGTGAAATGTCGCATTTCGAAACACATGTCAATTTGTCAATGGTGAACTATCTAAACACACCTTTCCGATTTCTTTATTTAAATGAAATTAATGTTAAATTTATTATTTTCTAAAAATTTCATATACTTACTCACTTGTTCAAACATACCTACACTTTTAATAAAACCAACATAACTTTAAACAGTCTTTTGAGACGTTGTCTATTTTATTAATTTATTGGCTACATAGAAGTTAATAAGGAAAAAGAGATAAATACAAATATGGAATCAACAGAAACAACTACTCCAAGAGCTAATACCCTTACCGGCATTGAATTACACTGCTGATTCGGGAAGATTCTTAGACGAAGATCCTTGTTCGTCTATATATTAAGGATCACAGACCACGTGGGATCTAATATATAGATGAACAAGGATTTTAATTCCTTTTTATATTGGATAAAAGAGATATAGATTAGTAGGACGCATTTTGAGACCTAAATGGTTAGTTAGAGACATATTATAGGCATAAATAGGAGTAAAAAGAATAAGAGGAAGTACTAGATTAGATTACTGTTCGCAAATAGTTTGGGATTCAAAATGGTTTAGGATAGGAGGTTTCTAGTTTTTCTCCATCGTTTGAAATAACTAACCTTTGGGCAATTTGAACTTTATAAATTTAATAAAAAAAGTGGAGGAATTTCCTAAGGACATCCATCCCCTATTTTCTTTCATATTTCAAAAATTAAAGCATCTCAAACACACACAGGAATCATCATCAAAATTGATAATTTTGCATTCGTTATTCAACCAGAATGACTTAAACAAATGTTCCCATAATAAAATTCTATCTTTCATAAATAGGTACCTACTACCTCATTTTATAAGCTGGATCGGGTCAAGTTTATTTTGTTACGTCCTGGTATATTCAGGCTTGGGTGGAAAGCTAATCTCAGTTCATGTGTATATAGATACCTACGATTAATTATATCGGAAAACATGAATTTACTATGTAATTAAAATGTACAAGTGAGATATGAAACGAGAAGTTGGGTGTAATAGTGCGATGTGGTTGTGGTACCGTTTCTGCGATAAAGAGTTAAAAGGTCCCGATGCGATGTAATGGAAGTGCGAGATCAAATGAATCAATATGCGTTATGCGTGAATAAGCACGAGATCTATTTTTAGTTTTAGAAAACGTACAAAGAACGACCGCATTCTTATTTTTCTTTATGTAATTACATTAGTAATCTGTCAACCTTGTTAGCGGTTTGCTATTTTTTTCTCAATTTTTACTGTTATTGTGAACGAATAGGTAGTAATCTTATACGGTATTAAAATTAAAAAATCATCATAGCTTTTAACATGTGCATCTATTAGATACTTAGTCAACAAAAACCTATGTAAAATATTAGCTGAATTGAATTTTAATGTATCTACTAAATAGTTTAAAAAAATTAAATTGATTAGTTATATTAACTTATCATAATATATGTTCGGTATTCGAATAGTTAACACCCAGATTTATGAAGGAAGGTGTTATGGTACTCCAAAATTTTATACTTCTGCGTCATATAGCAACATAATTTTAAAAAACTAATTATGAAAAACTTGAATATATTTTTTTATAATTTTTCTTGATTCTTATTTCCCTTTATCTACTTAACACTAATAATCCCCTTGCTAATTTATTTTCAATTTTCACTTAGTTTTTAGCATGTACATTACTTACATAGTTAATTAACAAAAACTGGGCGAATGAAATTTTGATTCACTATACTTTTTTGAAATTAAAAAAAAAATTAATTCGATCCTAAGTGTGAAAATAACACAAACACTTTTTCTAATTATAGTGACCCGTCATAATTTATTACAATAATTAACACCCAAACTGTTGCTTAATAAGGGGACATGCTATTATAATAATTTTAATTTAATATTAATTTTATTTATATGTAGTTCTGGCTCGTGTAGGTATTTATTTAGTGGGTACCTAATTTTAAAAGAATTTATTTGTGACGAGCTTGAATATATATTTTTTATAATCTGTTTGTATACTTATCTATGTCTGTTCGCAATTTAACGTAAATTTATTTTTTGTTTTCAGATCCAGGAAACAATGAAGCTATTTCATCCAAGAAGTATTATAAAAATTGGTGAGTGATTCAGCTTTTATAATGTACAATTTTTGAAAATTTCATTGTGACTTTGAACAGGTAAAAGAAATATGAACCTGCACTTACCTTTTGTAGATGTTCTTTTTTCGAATTCACTAAATTTACTCCAGTGTATCAAATTTAAAAATAGATAATACAAAATTTAAATAAAACACATACTTTGGATTTTAATTTATTTCTTTATTATCGTCAACATTACATGCTCCTTATAAACCAGACATTCATTAACTATATAATGTTTCGAAACAAAAGTGTTCCTTAGTTTTGGTAAGCATTGCTGTTGTTTCTTAGAAATATTCCTATTCATTGTCGTGTTTTTCGAAAAATAAACTTTTAGGGGCAAACAACAACAAAAACTTTAAGCAAAACTCCGGATTTATCAATTTGATAACATTTGAAATGTAAATTAGATATAAAAAATGGCATTCAACGTTCATACAGAATCATCATAATACATATATATAAAAAAATTATCGGAAAATTTGCTTTACTACATGAGTCTGTATGAAATTTGGTAATATAAAAAAACTCACTCTTAAAGTTGTAAAAAAATGTTGGAATACACACAAAAATCTCCAGTTTAGAGACAATCCTTAGAAGCAGCAACGACGAACGAAAGTATTTGCGAAGTTTCTACATAAAAAAAATATACGTTTCTATCGCAAAGTATTTTTTTGCCGCATTCTTTTAGGAAATCTTCAAACTCGTTTTATTTCAAAAGTGTTAAATATCACTAACTAGAGCCCTTATTCTTTTATAGAAACATACTCTACGCAAATCAAACACAAAACAAATTTGTTTAGATTATTACTTGGACAAATACTGTTCGATATTGTTTATGGTGTACATTTTTATTGCGTCTTTTTTTCCAAGTTTTAACTATTCTCTAAAAACAAATAGAAAAATATTCAAACATGCCATGAACATGAGATTCAAATTTATAGCAATTAAAAAATAAAATTTATCAATTTCTTGTGCTTTTTTGGAAATTTAATAACATACATTCGAAAAACTATTTTCGCTCATTCATTTAAAAAAATATGTTTTACACACTGTTTACTTACAAAAAATATTTAATTTCAATCAATATTGAGCGGTCTATTTTAAATAATTAAATTCGTACAAAAATGTTACTATAAAAAAGTAACTGTTGTAAGTCTTTATTAGGAAAATTACTAGACAGAAAGAACTACTAGTGATTTCTGTCGTTTGTTTTCCATAAAATATATGATTAAGTAATAAAAAAAGTTCTGCGAGTAATTTTGGAACACATTAAAAAAATTAAGTATCAAGTAAAATTTCATAATACGGCAGTGATATTATCGAAAATTAATTAATGGATATAAGTAGTTGATTGCCAATTAAATCGGTTAATTTTAAATACTGCAAGGCACTTGTATGTTGTAGGTATATTTGTTCTGTAAAATAAAATGCTTAAACAATCGCCAGTAAAAAAAGCAGTCTCCAATGGCACTACATATAACAAATAAATGCTTATCTCGGAAATAGCAAAACAACTCTATAAGTATTCTAAATTAATCAGCTATTTCAGTTCAAAATTCTATTTATTACTCGTAGACATATTGGAAGTACGATTTGAAGGGGGGTGACAAATGATAAGGCTAAAACACATGGGCGTAGCCAATCAGGGTTTAGGGGTTCAAATAAATAAGAGATATGACAGAAAAGAACTGTCTTTTGTCTATCAATATTTCTACATGTTTTACTTGCTTATTTATCAACCCCCTTCTCAAAAAATTAAATCCTACGCTACGCCCATGCTAATACTTATAATTAATGGAATCATCTTTAATCAATAAGTGATGATTATTCTCATTATTACGATGACGTGATTATGATAACAAGAAAATATGTTAGGCACAGGTATGGATGTGGTCAAACTATTATGTAATAACCAGTTCTAGTTCTAGTTTCAACTTGTATTGTAGCATTTCTCTGTATGCACTTTTCTAGTTTATTTATTTTATTTTTTTCATTTCGATGACCGGTTGGTTATAAATGACACATCCTCCAGTAATAGATATAAATAACAGTAATAATGGCCATTTGTATAAAGCGATAACCACAAATAAAATAACGGTTTTCTATTTAATAACATAATGGACGTATTATCTCTTACCATTTCCTTTTTTTTTATATAAAAGTAGAAAACTACTCACTTTTTCTCTCTCATTCGAAGATTTCAAAAATTCAGAAATCCATATAGAATAGAAATTACGGTTTTATTTCATAAACTCTGTAAATAGTGCCTTCTAACTAGATATGTTATTTCAAACCACGAAGACTCTCACAATTTCTTAATATAAGACAAAACCATTTCATTAATTTTTTTGTTTTTGTATTTAAAACAATTCATAAGTTATGTATGTATATGTATGTATATACAACGTACGATAATACTTATTACAAAAACACAACTCATTCACATAATAAAATATTATTAATATGTATGTTATTTCAACATGGCGCCTTTTTTGTTTCGGCAGAATTAAAATAATTAGTAGCCGTAAGTCAATTAATCAATCAATCATCAATCAATAGGCGTTTATGACCATAACCGACACCTTCTATTTGAAAATATAAAAAAATATATAGGCAATAAAAGCCTCTCGGGTGTGGTTGTTAGTACCGAATCAAACGCATTGTATAGCAAAAGAAATTTCATTTCCGTACGCACCGTAGACGCGGAAGACATAAATTAAGCCGGTGGAGGGCCCCTTACGTAACGCAACTGGGGTGTCAAAGACATAGAAAACGTGTTCATATTGTCGCAACATTTCGGTGCTAGTAAACACGCTACACAGAGAAGTGCCACAATAGCTAGCTGAAATGGTACTGAGGCACGTACAACCCTTTTGAACCATGATACCGCTGTTGGTTCATCATCCGGGTCACCGGGACTTCCCTTGACCGCAATAATTGGGTCACTGAAAACAAAAAAAGAAACCCCTTACAAACCTAAACAATTTCAGCAGGCTCGACTTTTTAATATTCTATACATTCCATTTGGGGAGGAAACTAGGTACGGGGGTGACCCTAAATAGCATCATCACAAAACTCTTACTAGTTAGTATCTGATCATATGTTGAAATTTACGTTATTATATTCCCAGAAGGTTACTAAATTTTACGTTGGAATACGTATTCAAATTGACCAATCCGTTTTCATATGAAACTAATACAAACAAACAAACAGAAAGATAGACGAAATTAAAAAAAAAAAAGATAATAACGTCATTGTTTTCAAGGTACTTAGGGTTTTGAATCTAATTACTTTTCGAGGTATTGGAAGTTCTTGAATTTGGGCTTCAAGGATCAAAGCACTTTAAGCAAGGGCTTTGGTCTTGAAGCTCATTTGATGAGGACATTGTCCAGCTCTGGTATGAACAAATTGATTCATTGGAAATCTATCTTTTCCTTTAGTCTTCAGTAGACTTCTGGGAATATATTAATTAGGGTTCCTCAATAATTATAGTAAATGGGAACGTGTTAAGTAAAATTCAACTTCCATTAACAATACGAATCTGTAGAATTTTTAATCGTAAAATTACTTTAATTATGAAAAATTGTTCCACCACCAGTATCAGAATGATTCAGATTCAGTCTTGTAAAAATTTGTAAGATCATCAGTCGAACAAGGAAACGATTGGATTCATGCTACGTTAACAAACGAGTACACGCGTGTAAAAGAGAAAAAGAAAGAAAAGGTCTCAGACTACAGCATTCATCCTATATAGAGAAATAAAGGTATTATTAATATTTACATGTAGAGAAATGAACGAATGTGTAATATTTAACTCTACGCGTTTCCGTCTTGTAATCCAGTATAAAATCAGTTGACAAGGGCATTACTGGCGAGAAATGATTCGGTGTTAATTATTAATCCTAGGCGCTCATGTTTATGTTCGAACACGGGCTTGTTTAAATCAATTTATCTCGGTCAATTCGCGCGGCGGGGCTGCTTACTGCTACAGTATACTTTTCACTCTCGCAACCACATAAACATTTTGTCCTTTCGACGTGGAAAACATTTTTTTTTTTTTTTTGAAATGAAACCGACTAAATATATTATTCCATATTTTTCTCAACTGAAGGGTATCATGGTACATGTTTGTTTCAATGCTTGTAGTACTATTATTCCATCTTGTCTTAAATCCATTTTTATCTTTTAAATCTTGCAAAATCGGGATTGAATTTAAGCAATTAAAAACGTGATCGATCTAGTTTCATAAGTGAAAATAAATGTTTACTATACCAATTCAAAATTAATTTATTTACTATTTACTGTTACGTTATCTTGTGAATATTATCATTCATAACCGGTAATAAAATTAATAATTAAATCATATTCCCGTACTTACCCTTCAAAAAAATCCTTCCATAAAACGACTGGAAATGGATGATGATGATGTCTTATGGTTGATATGTTTTTCAAAAAAATATTTTTGATAAAAAAATTACGAAAATAAAATTTTTAAATCTGCTTATATTTCCGTAGTTACCCTCGTTTTTCAAAACAAAAATCTTTCATTTCATACGAAAAGGCGAATTTTATAATATTTCATTCATTTAAAAAATCATTTTTAATTTTGGTAGGTACCTAGATAAAATACAAAATTATTAATACTTACTTTACTGGTGTGCTTGCAGTAACAGCGGTGCGTACAATTAGTGATCGGCAACGTTTCTGTAAAGCTCGCAGTTCTTCTTCAGCGGCCAAAAGGCGTTCGCTCATTTTAGTACGAGCAATACAATCGGGTGCCATATCGAGTTCTAATTGTCTCACAAGACGTCTCATACATGCCAAACGACGTTCTCTCTCCCCCAATTCGTGTTCAGAACCCTCATCAGAGATTCCACTATCAGACAAGGAACCCTCTGTCAAAATTGCAGGGAGATCTGACTCCTATAACAAAATGTTTTTTTTTTGTCGAAATTTTACGATGGCTATGTATTAAAATTTCTTTTATGATTTTTTCAAAATTCGTTTATGGGGGGGAGATGCAGAGCTTAAGAAAAAAAAATCATAGCGGTTGAAGTAGGTGGAAAGGGCGCCGATTTTTAAAGGTTCGACATCTCCAATGCTCTAAATCCAAAATGAACAACGTCAGTAATGAAAAGCGTTGACCTGCATACAAAACAGGCAACTTCTGGTTGTCGAATATCCGGAACGAGAAGGAGATACCGACTAATTCGAACACTCCGAACAGTTTTCTTTCACTTTTACCAATACCCAAACGAACTTCGCATCTTTAAAATCGAATCTTTGAAATTTTGATAAAATTCAATCGCTCTACAATTCTTCAAACTTATTAAAATAAATTATGTGTTCGTTCGAAAGATGAAAATTTGTAATATTTTTGCTAATCAAAAATGATATTTTAAAATTTTGCAAATTAATCAACACCTATCATCAATAACTAATCAATTTTTTTTTCTAATTTCTAATCAAAAACATTTACCAGGGACCAATTATACTGACAAGAAAAAAAAATGCCAGTTTTTAAAAAAGGTGTAACTTACCTGTCTCGTTTCGGACAACACTTTGGCAACTTCTCGTACGTAAATAGCCATTTGGTCAGATAAAGAGCCCTCTTGAAGTGCAGAATCTAGAAGACCCAAAGTTTTTTCATCCGCTAGTAGATCGCCATGTAATTTCTCTAAACCTCTTTCTAACATCTGCCACGTGTCCAACAGACGATTTAATTGCATTAAACGTTCATTTGCGCTGAAGCAAAAAGAAAAATTTCTTTGGCTGCAAATTTTTCCAAAGATTCTATACCTAGATATTAGAAAATCGGTTTCCACTATATGATAGCGCGTTTATAAATGAAACCAGGTTATACGAAACAGTTGAAACCAAAAATAGAGTAATTACATCTGCTACTAACTGATTTGTTTATAGAATGTAGTATACAACTTTATATACGGGCCGTTCATTAAAAATAAATTAAATTTCTGGCGTGTTTTTGAGATTAAAAAAACTTACCTCGAATGATAATCATTCCACAAACGATAAAGTTCGGATATGTCAGCTTTAAGGGAACTGGAATTGTAATCTTTATTTTCGGTTGTGAAACGATGTACGGAAACATTGAATGTTAGCAGTTGCTTTTTGTACTCATCCAAATTCGCCAACTCGGTCTGAAACAACATCACTTATTGAAGAAGGTTTGAGCTTACTAAATTATTGACGATGACATCTTCGAGAAAGCCGCACATAGTCAAGTAAATGCGCCAAGGCCCTCACACAATGACAGAGCCCTTCCTCGCGTAATGCTCTTTCACTTTTATTGTGGCATTATTTCTTAAAAATTCAAGCAATTTCGTAAAGTATTTCGCTTTGAAATCCGCACTTTTGCGTTTTTAATTAAAAACACGGTCGATTTTATTTTTTTACTGTTTATAATCACTTGCTAATAATTAAGCTTACGTGACATTTGTGATTTAATTTTTTTTAATTGTTTAATTTGGATAACTCGTTCACTGCATTCAGTTAATGCAAGTAAAAAATAAAGACAGAGTGGCATTAGTATTCAACAGGTTAATTTAACTGCATATTCGCATTCCTCTAATTCAATTTTCAATCACCAACCAATCAATCGACTTGAATTCAGTCCAATTTGGCAGACAATTACTGTTGAATTGTACAAACATGCAGTAAGGTCGACTAATGGTGAATTGTGAATAAAACCCCCTATAATACATCATACATTATTGTTGTTAGGACATAAATACATATATTATTATACTAAAAATAACAACAATTTCCAGTTTGAATGACCATTGTATCTTATCTCAATTTTATATTACATATTGGTAAAACTAAAATGGATTTGAGCATTTTCAGTGTAAACCAATTTCTACAGTTTCAAAAATATTCATAAAACTAATTTAAACGTAAAGAACACGTAAAATGTTTCACATTAATTTATTTTCGATAACTCGACAATTGTTTCGATGGAACTGCGATCATTTTCAAGAGTAATTACACTTAAATTTAAAACTAATGTCAACATATTTATATGCATCTACAATTTACATAGGAGGAGGAGTGGGGAGCTAGTAGAACCTAATTCTATTTGACTATTGACTAAATTTAAATTGTTAAACAATTTCAATTGTTTATGTTGCAGTTTAAAATTCTTAAATTATTTAAGTTGAAGGAATGGTTAAAAATATTCATGTCGAAAAGCCGGACATAAGGATGATCGATAACCACGATCAATCGACCTCGGAGAGATATCTGGATCATATTTTTTATAGTAGGTATATTAATTCCTGCATGTTTCATACCTTTACTATCTATTTTATTTTTTTAATTAATCGAAAAATTAGAGAAATTGGGAAATATATTTCTTTTTTAACAAACGACCGATTTGAGTGAAATTTGGAGACATTATACAGGTATATGAAGGCCGTATTCGGAAAACAATAATAGCTAATAATCTTCCTAATAATCCTTAGAATCAGGAGATTTTTAAATATCAATATAAATATATTGATTCAGTTAGAATCAATTTTCATTTTTTATATAATAAAATTACAATTTAAAAAATATTAATGTGCTGTGTTTCAAAATACATAAAGAAAAAATCGAGAGGAAATCCTTATATTTTCGAAGTTGTAATTTTATATTTACATAGTTCGAGAATGTTATCGAATAGACAAAAAATAATTTAGGAAAAATAGACCGATCCTAATGATTATTGCGAAGATTGTGAGCTTTTATTTTCCGGTCATAGCCTTTATAATGTACCCAAAATTCAATCAAGCTGTTTTTGAAAACGAATATTGTATATCTAATCTTTTTTTTTTTAATTAAAAGAAGATAGAGGTGTGAAACATGCAAATAGTAAAAAGAAAAAAATGATCCAGATAACTAACGGGGGCCTTACTCACCATATTTATAAATAATATAAAGTAATATTTTTTTCAGTATTTTACTGAATGTAATATTAATTAAAATAAGAGGAACGAATGGTTGGTTGTCTGGTTTGATGAGAAATCAAAAAGATAAACAATTGAAAATGGTCGGGCAGGCATAAGAAGAGAAAAGTCGGATGTAAAAAGTAAAAAGAAGTCGACTATGACGATCGATATCGACCGTGGGTTTGAGTTCGGGGGTAGCGTATTAAAGGGCGTGTTGGTAAACGTAAGATTAAGTCTTGGACGTGGTTCGGAGGTAGTAGAGACAGCAGCAACATCGGCGGTGATGAAGGCGACTTGGAAGTCGCATCACGTATACAGCCGGAGCAGTTGCGCGACACGGCTTCGCTTTTATCGTCATTTCAAACTCTGAAAATATCACACACTGCCAGTTTTTAGTTCGCAAATTGTTAATTCGAAACGGTAAAAAGCCCCCGAGCGGAATTAGTCAAAGGGCGTTCAGACGCTTTAAGTACAAACTGCGAAACAAAACAACTGTCCCATTTCAAAACACCGACACAGACCACGAACAATGACATTGCCATATACGTAAAACGCTTCTTAGTCCTCACTCTCTTCTCTAGAAACTGCATTAATCCTTTCTTTCTTTCGTTATTTTTCGTTGCGAAAATTCCATAAAGTCACAGAAGTTTACGATTTTTTTTTTCAAGAAACTAATTTAAATGTCTGATAAACAGCATGTACAATGATAAACAGAACATGTCCACATATATCGTCAGTAATGCCTCAATGATTCCTTATCCACTGTTTCACTGGTAAACAATCCTCTTCATCAGCTTTTGATATAAACACCACATATCTGCTTTTAATACAGTATAAAAACACAAAATCTACTAATCTATTTTTCATAAAATAATATACACCAAATAAATACAGATAATATTGTACTGTTTTCTTGCTTTTTAGGTGCGCTTTTATTCTATTTTATCTTGTTTATTTAATAGTATAGTTAATTCGTTCGTTCTTGCCCATTTCTATAGATAGGCCGAAGAATGAGAATGTTGAAGTACAATGGTATCGTATTTCCCGGACTTTGTCTGCAGTTGTCGCTACGCAGTTAAATTTTCGACTGATGAATGAAACGGAGAGCCACTAGTAATTTTATTGGAAACCACCGAAACAACAAATTTGGAACTTTGCAACGTTACATTCTACAATTAATGAAGGTAAGAATACATAATATTATTGATATTAATTGCTCATTACTAATCTTTTACCACCCTATCTGTTTCAGATGTCGGTGGGAAGAAAAAGAAGATCCCGTAGTTTTTAGTTTGCACGTTTCTTGCTTACCTCTTCGCTTTGCTTACTGCATATTCTTACTATTTTGCTTCGCATTTACACTACGACGTCCACATGATTCAACGTTTCGTTATCGTGTTCAATTCTCTTCTCAGCTTTGTGGGCCGAGGGAGGGCCTCCCCGAACGAATCCCCTTAGCCTTAGCTTTTTAGTTGTTCTTTGAAAGTATCTTAGGTACTTTCCCGCGGTCTACTCTAACTTTACTTCATTTCAGACAGGGTACAGCGGAGTTATCTGGAATAGAAGGAATAGCCGACTGCCTGGCTTGCCTTGACGAAATCTGTCCGATCTTCTCTACCAATCTATTAGTTTTTGTCGTTAGTCCTGCTAATGCAACCATTCGCTTTCAGATAATTTTGTGAGAAGGCAACATATTTTTGATTTTATTTGTTTTCTTATTGTTATACTTTGTAAACTGTTATATCTATAATTGTAATTTAAACGGATAGTTAAAAAATCTAAATTCATTTTCGGCATAACTGTTAAAACCAAATTAAGTTTTATTAGTAATTTTAATAATTAAAAGTAATTTGGGCGGATAGGGTGGCTATAAGGGGTGATGTGGAGGCCACTGAGGGTTAGGGGGGCTTTTCCCCTCTAATATAGTGTTTAAATATTGATATAACAGTTTATAAAGGTGTATATAATGGTGGTGGCTTTGTTCTAAAAAAAATTGGTTGAAATGTATTTATTATTTAATAATGTATTTATTCTTGATCGATAATGTTATACAGAAATTATTATATAATCTAACGAATACATAGTAATCGAATTACTTACTGTTCAAAAAGAAGAAAAAAATCGTCAATACTTAAGAATGTTTATTTTGAAAAATATACATATGTACATTTCAACCACTGAGTGGTCTTCTTATACTTATATTAACAAATAAACTAAACTGAACTACTTTCATAAGTATGTCGACACAAGCTAGTTATTTAAATCATTTGTTATACGTTCGATGATATTTGTAAAAAAATTATGATATAATATTTTCCAGATTTTATCATATCATTCTTAACTTATTATTTTTATTAAAACCGTGATCTTCTGCTCTATTCAAAATATGCTCAAATTCTTTATAATATTTTATCTTTATTTAATGGAATATTAACTAGTCTCTATAGTTAACTATTTAAAGGTCCAATCTTATGTTTTTTGAATGAGAATTAATTAGTAAGTACCTATTAGTGTGAGTCTGTTTTCTAAAAATATCGATTGTTAGACTAATATTATTTTTTATATTCAATAATAAATCAAGAAATGGTAACGAGTAATTCTTTTAATTTTCAACAGTGACAGACTGTTTCATATTCCACTAAATAAAGGTACATATGATAAACAATTTGATAATATTTTGAATTTAGCAGATCACGTTTTAACAAAAAAGACAATGAAAATAACTTCCAAACAAAAATTTAGAAAGAAATTAAGGAACCTACTACAATTTTAAGGCAAATAAAATCTGGAAAAAGTATTATAAGCATTTATAAATTTTCATTATATATATCATCATAGGTATTACAAAGAACGAACGACATTAAAAACAAATCAGGAATATATAAAATTAGTTGTAAGGAGTGTAACAAAATTTATATTGGTCTGAGAAAAAGCTATATTCAGACTAGGCACATTCATTTGAAAAAATAACCCAGAAAAATCGGCTGTGTTTTTTAAATTCTAAAGATATAAACGTAAGAAAGTAGTTCTAATTTTGCTTATTTGTAAGTATTATGTACTACACTGAAGATAACCACTCAGTGGTTGAAATGTACATTTATATATTTTTCAAAATAAATATTGTAAAGTTTATTGACGATTTTTTTCTTCTTTTTGAATATTAGTGTATTTTTTTCACAGTCACTCAATAGTTAAAATATTTTTTTACATTCATGAATTGCTTACTGTTTGGTAAAGCTAATTAAGAATATACATTTTTTTAATCATTACCGTTCTAAAACTAAATTAACATTGATACCCTATACACACTATCAATTGAAACAGTAGATCAGTCAAATTCTAAAATTATATCACTGTGTTTGGATAAAAATTTCTTTTGTAAACCACTGTACTATTACTTTAAAGACTAAAATGTTAAAAGTGGCGTCATCTATCGGTTTTAGCATGAAGCTTGATACATACGTAGCTATTGCATTATAGTAAACTGTATTATCTGAAACTTTAAAATTCAAGCTTCGATGACTGACCAATAGATGTCACTGTCCACGCGGTAACGCAGGGGCGCACAATTTTTAATTATTATATTAACTAATTACATATTAACATATCAAACATATTTTATATAATAAACACAAAATATTATTGTTACGTTATGTTCTATGATATAAAATTACTGTTTAAGGAATTATAGGGGGTTTAGGGGTTTCATTTAAATATTATTTTTATGTAAACCATGTATTATTTGTTGTTTTAATTTTTAATATATTATATTATTGCTTATTTGTAGATGTTTTATTTTCCTATTTATGAAAAGTTCATTTTAATAGTTTTATACGAAAAAAAAAACTAAATAAAAGAAATAAGAAAGGGAAAAAAATCCCTACAGAAAACAGTTGCTGCAAATTTTGTACCTCTTACCTATAGATAAAATTATTAAAATGTAGCAACTGAATTTTAAAAACTTTGCCAGTTATAGCACCTGTAACTTTTACTATATGAAATTGCAAATTTTCAAGTCCAGCAAAGGGGGTGAATGGTCTCCCTGGTAAAATTTGATTACAGATTTTGTTCCTCTTATCTATAGACAAGATTATTAAAATAATTGAATTTTGAAAAAATTGCCAATTATAATACCCTTGACTACAAAAAATTGAAAATTTGTAGGTCTATAGAAAAGGGATGAATAGTGTCCCTGAAAAAATGTGAGTTTATAGATTTCGTATTTCTCTTATCCATAAATAAAATTATCGGTGAATAATAAAAGTAATTAATTAATTAAGATGATATTTTGAATGTTTTTTAAATTGACCATGAATTGTTAATCCTGTTATTCAATAATTAACAAGAAATAAAAAAGACATATCTCACTATTAGTATCTTTTTAAACTTAAATGAAAAGGAAATTTGATATAACTGGGAAAGTTTTTACTTATACTACTTTTTTTCACTGTTTTGTAATTTTAGAAATAACAGCAGGTATGAAAGTATAGACATATTTTATCTACATTTAAATGCAATGTAAGGCCTTGCAAATAAACAAAAAAAAAATCAAATTTGACAAAACTCACCCTATATAGATCGATGTCCCTGTTAATATCCTCAATTGATTTCACAACTGATGTTTCTGAAGGCACAGATATATTCATACGACGAACTTCATCCTTAAGCAGAAGCATTTCCTTTTGTAAATTTCTGTACTCTTGCATTATATTGACCTTATCCCTGAGCTTCTGCCACTGCATCATTAATTCTGAAACAGAAAAGAAAAAAACCACGTTTTGTAAAAATAATTGGCCTTCACGCACCTACTAAAATAACTCAGAAATATTTCGAAAGTTCTACTGTTTTTTAATTTTTGACTCACGCAAAAACTATAACACAACTGTTTCGATTCTATTACATGTCAAACACGGAATGAAACACATATTCAATATTTCAAACGATGAGGTGTAGGTCGTCAAAAACAAATTAATTCACTTATGAAATAATGAATGATCTCAGAATTATAAATGTCTATGTGTACCTACATTCCCACTCGTGGCATTTTATTAAACGTTTAGAAAAAAGTGGCAGAAATTCCGTTGTTTTTCAAGCAACTTCTTCGCGTGAAAATACTCCTATCTGCTATTATTTTCAACTTGGCACCATTTAAAATATTCTGAACACTGATGAACGCACGCCGTAACTGATGTTACGCTTTTATGTACTTCCGGCTATTTACAACTAACTGCCAGCACGAAAATAAGAAGTTGCACTTTGAAATTTGCCTTAGTACCGATGTATATAAACAATACAAGCATTTACAAAAGAAGTGTAGACTGTCTGAATTTAGTTATAGTTTGTTTGATTGTAACATTTTAAATATACGTATATTACCGAGTTAAATTAATTACAAACCTTCATAAATTGCAAAACAGCAATATAATTTTTAACGGTAATTTAATACCGCTAAGTCAGTTAATAAACTACTAAAGAAACTGATTACTTTTTCTTTCAGTTTCAATTTCCGAATGTGTCGTAATGAAAACAAACTCAAGTTTCTACCAATATTATATTATCTTTAAAATATAAAATAAAACTTGGAAACGTACAGTTCGTGTCAAAATGTTTTCACAAACTGATACGATGTAATAGACTGGAAAACTACCCTTAAATTTTAAGAAAGAAGGTACCAGATAAGAACTGAATTTGACCGAGTTTTTAATAATTTCCACTTTATTCTACCTGAATGTATTCAAAATAACAATGCTCACCAATTCCACTTTAATCACGATAATTGTTTCAACATATTTCGTTAACATAACTAACTACAATATCTGTTTCGCGCAAAGCAAAGAACCCGATGAGCACAACTGCATTTCACTGACTGGCATTGAACGCGTAACAGGTAAGTTCTCACTTGAAAATTCCACTCAAATGTAAATTAACAAACACGCAGTTTCCAAATATGTGTGTCAAGTTCATAGTTCAAAACCACATTAATCACAACTTTTACCGAGAAAGTACCGAATATTTCAAGTGGATTTCCGCTTCACCAATTACTAAAACTTTCGAAAATACGAATTCCGACGAAATTCTCTTTTTCAGAATGAACGAGTCAGAAATTCAAAGACAACTGATTTAAAATACCAGCAAGCGAGTGGGCCACTGGTCGAGGTTGACATGAAAATGAAAAGTTTTATATGCACATGACAGGTAGGATGGTGTCCTCAACGAACAAAAAAAGAGGTAATAAGAACAATCGCGATCGAACAAGATAACAAATTAACAAATTCGAAAGTAAGAAAGGCATTAAAGGAATGACCCTCTAGCTTAAGCTTAGACCGGCTTCGTTACAGTAGAAAGAGTAATAAAATTACTCATGCGAACAGATGTTGAGCAATTAATCTACTTCTCATCATTAATTTGATGCTGAAATAAATACAGTGTGTTACACTGGTAAGGCTTTACACCATAAATATTTTATCTCAATATTTCTTCTTAACAAACAATAGAATATAAATATTTTTTTTACTGACTTCTATTATGTACCAACAAATTTTACGTAGGTACTTAAAATTGTAGAAAAATTCCTAGGAGAAATTAAATGATAATTTTACAGTTTATGGCTTACCATAAATACATTAAATATTAAATGATTCGGTCAGATAATTTAACGATCTTCATAATGAATTCGAACTCAACCATGCAATGTGTTGGTTACGATCAATCGACTTCCGAGGTCAAAATAATTATACCAAGAATGCGACAAAAACATGTGCTATAGAAAGTTAATAAATAGTTTTCATTTCTAAAAGGTTGATTTATATGAGTACAGCTGAAAAATTATTTTTTTAGAATGATTCTATGAGGTGTGTTACTTAATAAATTCACAAACACACTTTACGTTAACATTTAAAAGACAAGTGCGAAATTAAGGGAAGCTCAACAACAACTTAAACATACAAGGTGAAGTATAATTTACCACGTAATCTAGTTTGTTGAGAGTTCATGAGAAGAAATACAACCTACTAGAGCAACAATTTCATCGGTAATGACCATGTAATATTATAAAAACAGTTGTTCCTATTTTTGAATGAAAATCTTGGCAACCAATAGTCCATTATGAATAATTAATGATTAGGTTACAAGTCCATGACATGTAAAAACATGAACTTTTATTATTATTCAACAAACTTTTTATTATTTTATATATTAATTTTAATTAATTACGATTAATTTCTCTATTTAAAAGAAAATTAAAATCTGAGTTTTTGTAAAATTTACCTATTTATGAAAATACAACTTTGTAGTAAAAATAGACTCACCATTTGTTTCATTTTTCTCCATCTTCAGGAACGAAAACTCTTCTGGTGACTTTTCGATTACGTTAAGACAGTAAATATGTTGATCACATGTAGCCAAAAGTTCATCCTGTTAATTAAAAAATAAATCAAAATTAATATGACATAATGATTATGACGAACATAACGAAAACCCATTATATAGGTAATGTTGCACTAGAAATGATACTTACGCCACTATTAGCTACAAGATATTCTTTCAACCCCATGTTAAACTGTTGTTTATAAACGTTTGTGGTATACAGAAGTTGATTTCTGGATTCTTTTAAGAAATGTTTTACATTTTCTGAATCACTTTCAGATTCTAAAGCGTTAAATGGCTGCAACGTTTTTCTTTTGAGTTGTGGTGAATTTTCGAAATTCATTGAGGGGCTCGACCAATCCGATTGACTGTCTAAAAAGATACGATAATCTTCTCCAAAGTTCAACAGTTTACGAGCTGCGTCAGAGTCATGTGCTTCACTGTATGCCTCCGATAAATATTTCTCCTGAAGTAAACAAAAAACAGTAAATGAAAATTTGTAAAAATAAAATTAACGCAAATTAAGAATAAATAATTTTCATGTTAATAAATTGGTTATATATTGAGTTCATACCTGGTAACTATCCCACGCTTGTTCGGATAATGAACTGGATTGTTCTTCGGCAAGATTTAAATTATTTTTTTCTCTAGCACAGTCGCCTAAATCTATTCCAAGATAAGACGTAGCAGCACCAATTTTGAAATTTGGAGTTCTGAAACAAGAAATAAATTACAGTCGCACGTTTTCACAGCACTTTCAATAAATTTTACCACGTAGCTACTGATTAAGAATGAACTACCATTTAATATCTTGCTTTGGTAAGTATACAAACATTAATTTCATAATATTCAATAAATAGGAATGTTAGTAAATTATTTGTAAACAAAGTGTATAAAGACGATAAAAACAGTTATTTAAATACCATGTAAGACAACACATGAAACAACTAACCAACCTTTGACTTCTTCGTAAGACCATGTCATAATAAAGGACAGATTAACGATTATCAACTATTAGAAAGTGTTAAAAAAGTAATGTCGTTAAGATAAACGCGTAAAATGTTTTATTAACAATTACCTCAATTATATCAAAGGATTTCGGTATAAAATAAATTAATTCATAATACTTTGTTTTAAAGTAAAACTACTTTATATCAAAGGTTTTTAATAAACAAATCAATTATTTCATAATTATATGTTTTGAAGGAAAAACTACTTCACACGATACACCTTTTACTACTGGGACTTAAACAATTTGGCTGAAATATTTATTATTATTAGACAGAGCCTTAATAAAATTTCGTTGAATCATATACCGCGTAGATTTAACCAGTCGCGAAAATTATAGCATTGCACCGTCAATTAATTCTTTATATAGTTTTAAATGTTACTATAGGTATAATTTATTATTACCTTTTGCTCTGTCTGTCATCTTCACTTTCTGCGCCACTAGTGTTTGATGTGTCGCATCTTCCACCACGTCTTGTTGAATAACCAAGGACTAAATCACAAGGATCGCTAACGGCATGTCTTTCTAACTTTGCTACTTTACAACCGCATCCAGAAAATGAATCAGACTTTACAATGTGGATCAAGGAAGCTGTATTCAGACAGTATTGATCGTTGACTTCACTTCTTCTTTTGGACTGAAAATAAAAATTTACATATCAATGTTTATTTATGAAAATAGTAGAAGAGAATTATTATTTCAGTTTTGATTAATTGATATTTTATACTAATTGATTTTATGTCAATTAAATGTCTATAATTTCTTTAATGAGACATAGTTTATATAATAAGCGAATTATCAGCAAATTAAATTAACGTATATTAATCATGGCACTTACGCCAGATTTCCTTTTCAACTTCAGCCTCTTCCGCCTGTTTGGAGATGTTCTTTCTTCCAAGAGAGCAGCACCACATTCTTCCATTGTAGACGAAGTCGAATTCCCATGCATTCCTATGCTGGTTGCACTCGTTGTCAAACTTTTACAATATTTTGGACTCAATGATATTCTGTTTAACGCCGATTCCGATATAGAAAGATGAACAGAATCGATTCTGAAAAAAAAAACACATCAGCAACATGTAAGAAGTGTACTTCGTAATTTTCTTTTTACCTTGGTGACGACTGCGATAACTGTGAGATGCACGAGACGCTCCAGGGTCTATTGGCTTTAACTTCACACTTCTTTTGTCTTAGTACTACTTTGGAGGCAACGTCCGATTTATTTAAATCATTGAATGAGTCATTATGGGATCCTGAAGTGTCGTTGGGTCTGCAAGTTGTAATGCTTTCATTCAAATCTTCAGAGGTCTGCGATTCTTTCTCTTCGTCTTCACAACTAGCGTCACAGCTGTCATCAGGTCGATCCATATTAAGCCATTCCTTTACCCTCGATATTTTGTTTACTGGGGTGGAAACAGACGCACATTTGGCTTTTCTCAGGGGTGTTTCACGAACCAATTCTTCGGCCTTCTGCACTAGTCTGTGTATATTTTGGTACGAGTTTTTGGACGATGAATGTCGTCTGATTTCGTTTCTGTCAGACGGCCGTTTTGGATTATGTTCGATTTTGTTTGTATAGGTCCATTCTTCTTCGGAGCTTTCGTCGACTGCTGCAGGCATTTCGATTACTTTCGATTGTTTCATTTCGCAATCTGTATCCTCGTGTTTGAAGTAGTAAGTGGCAAGGTTCTTGCCTTTCCGGCTGGGTCTAAGATAGAAATTTTAATAGAAAAAAGAAGTAATCTTTAAATGGTTGCTACATACTCGGTAAAGTGGGAAGACACTTCTGTAACAGTACTAGCAGCAATTTCTTCTTTAGGTTCGTAGTTAACTTTGAGGTCACCAGCACTGTCGTGTCTAACCATTATGGCATCAGAGGATTCCAGATTGGTCGTTTTGTTCGATTCAGTCTGAAATAACAGTTCCTAGTTTAATTATTATTAAATACAAACCGAGAAAAACATTCAAATAATAAATAATAATTAAAATATACTAACTTCGGTGTAGCAATTATCGTCAGCTGATGTAGACTTTGACATAGAGGATGGTTCATTTAAACGAGGATATTTTGAAATTGGCTCATCGTAATCACTGTCTGACGATACTGATGGGGTATTTCGTCCCTGAAAAGATAAAATTATAGGATTAACGATATTGATAAATTAAATTAATCGAATAAAAAAAAATCAATTAGAACTGCATGCATCTGAGAAACGTTTTCCATATTTACTTTAAACGAATAGAGTAATGTATTAATATTAAGGTTGACCTTCACCCACCTGGTTTTTGTGGTCATGTGTGAGTTAACTTACTAACTACTTTAATTTATTTAGAGGTACATACTACATTTTTTATGTCGTCGTGGATCATATTCAAAAGTAGAAATGACTCACGATTTCATTATTTCAAATAAAAAAAATTAGTGGATATATTTGTCAGTAAATTAACTCCAATATGTAGGCACAAATACAATATTAATCCTTTCCGTAAACAAAGTTACTTTCCTAAACCTGTTCTAATTAGTCAGATTTTCATAATTAATACATTAAATCCTTTTGTTATCTGTTAAGTTGTCTTTAATTCATATTATCAGAAAATCTGTTTGAGACGCAATTTATCTGGACTTTCAAGAGAGTTAAGGAATTTTTACTTCGATTTAATACTAGAGGATTTTGACAACACTGAAGATATGAAGTGTACTGAACAAGTTGACTACATTAATTCTTAATAAATAGATAAAATATTCGTAGGAGCAAATTACTGAAGTTGAAAATTACATTCAATTAAAATAATCTGTATTTAAATTGACCGCAGAACTTGTTTTATTATTAGATACAAGTTAATAGTTATGTATGTGGTATGAAACTTAACAGTTGTTATAGTTTCTTCAAACTATCCATTTACGATAATAGTAATGCCGCTGTCGTATGACTTTACTAATTCTTCAAAACCGGATACCAGCACCAAGTGATGTCGGTATCACCATTTAAAGAATCAAGGCTCATTTTCCGTTATAACATAAGGAATTAAACGTAACTTCAATTAAATAGACTAGCAAGAGGATCAGTTCTATAAAACTAATGGCGTAGTAAAAAAAAATCTTTACGGAAAATTGTCTTTTAAATGGTTTAGAAAACTTACTCTGGAGATGAGCTTTTTGGAGAGTGAATCAAAGTAGCATTGCCATTCCAGAGATCTCAAGAACAAAAGGTGCCAACGTCTCTCTAAACTTCTGGCTACACGACGTACACTGACTTCATTATCACCAACATCGCCCCGTCGTTTGCAAAGTTTCACAAGCGAAGTTACTATTTTTCCGTGACTTTCAATATCACGGTGCAACACCTGAAACAAAAGAAAATTCATATTAATAAACAAGGTAGAAAAGATCATCATCGTTTTTGAGTACTTATTTAATATAATATTCTTAATTACTTTACTCACTCACTCTAATACAACATAAACGCTGACGACCACTATAACCAATGTTTGTTTTATTTTTTAAAAATATATAATTGTATGTAGCATACGCTAGTTCGTCGTGTTTGACTAGACGAAGAGTTTAAACAGCAAGGTAAATACTAAAATTGAAAAGACAAATACCTGTTATATGCCCAACCTACAAAATATTGAACGGGATCCCACTACTGTCGCCTAGTTCACAAATAACGATGAGAAAATAGATGATAAAGTTCTAGGAAGTTTTTCATTAATTAATTATTGTATTTTTATTCGTACTTAAACTAATCAAAAATAATATAATCTCATAGTAAGTACATATATAAATCCTGCAAAAGCATGTCATCTAAATTTCTAATTCATTACGAAGATTAGTATCTGTTAATTACGTAATCAGTAGCTAAAGATAATTGAAAAGTAAAAAAAATCACTACACTTTTCTAATCGTATAAAACATACCTACATGACAATGATGTCATAAAAAAATAAAACAAAAACATATATAGTTGGTTTGTATGAATTATATTCACTAATCCCGGATGCACACTGACCTAAACTAAATCAGATACATTTTAAAATATGTGTGGATGATAACCTTCCGGTCGTAGTGAGCACAAACTTGCTATTAAATTCACATATTTTACTCAACTAGTAATTTCCATTTCCATATCAACGGAAACAGTATTACGCAAATTTTATCCCAGATAATCAAAACAACAGAGATTGCGATTGGAATATATATATATATATTTTTGCGCAAATGAATAAGAATAATATATAATGCTAAGAATTCTTGTACGTCTCTTTAAGTAGACCAGCAACTACTGTTTAAATGTCAGTAATCCATCAATGTTCCACGATATAGAAATCAGTGAGAAATTCTATACACTTCTGACCATTACAAAAGTACTCAATCATGTCTGATGCCTCGAAGAAACATATAAAATAATTTATGCCTCCCTTACAATTACCATCACTACTAGGATATGGTTGGTTAGGTTTATCTTAACACTTTACTCTTTGGGGTTGCTCTTTCTTAATTAGAGCAAAAACAATTTTATGACGTAGGTACTTTACATTTAATTGTGTTTGTACTATTTGAACGATACATTTGTAACAATTTTTTTTTAAATATGTAGCTTATGAATATTGAACCTCAGTAGCTGATAGTAATCATATAAAGAGAAATAAACGAAATAAAAGGTTTGATAGAACTAGTAACGTAACGTATATACATATATAGCAGGTACATAATATAATAAATACAATAATCATAGCTACGGTGAGTTGAATCGTGCGTAAGCATGATGATATGTTTTAGTAATGCCGATAGCTCATACTTAGTTATTGTTCAGAAGCAGGAGCTACTACAGTTGTGTGATGGATTTTATAGCAAATTCTTAAATTACAAAACCATTATTTGAACAAGAAAGATTTAATGGTATGGATGGTATGCCCTAATCTCTTCCTATACACTCACATTTATTTTTTGGTTCATGATGATAAAAAATCTTTAGAATTTTCGACGATAGGAATTATTTATATATTTTTCCGATTAGACGTACGATACACCGTTAGGTATTGTAAACGTTACAGAAATCTATAGATCGGCTTAAACCTCAACTTTCAAAGAACTAAACGGCCTTCTAAGAAAATTATAACGGTAATTTATTGTTGTGGAAAATAAGAAACACGTAATACGTTTCGTATGAAAATATGATAACTATATACCCGTAGCAATTTATTTAATACGTTTATTATTTTATGCAATATCTAGCCAGTCCTTAATAATTTAAAGTTGAAATAAACAAACATACATTTTTTCTGCTACTCATTTATTTACCTGTCTTGTCAATTCATCCAAATTAGTTAAAATATGGACAGAACTGTAAAAGGTGTTGTAGGTACATGGGACATACAAGTAGATCTTTTAATCAAATGATCCACGAACATTAAAGAAGTTTTATTCAGGGAGACCTTTTCGTTAAAGAATTACAATGACAATTACAGTGATAATATACAACACTTCTGATTTATTTTACGTTTTGTATAAAAAGATAACTATATACCCGCAAAATTTTATTTATGTAATATCTAGCAGTCCTTAATAATTTAAAGTTGAAATAAACAAACATACATTTTTTCTGCTACTCATTTATTTACCTGTCTTGTCAATTCATCCAAATTAGTTAAAATATGGACAGAACTGTAAAAGGTGTTGTAGGTACATGGGACATACAAGTAGATCTTTTAATCAAATGATCCACGAACATTAAAGAAGTTTTATTCAGGGAGACCTTTTCGTTAAAGAATTACAATGACAATTACAGTGATAATATACAACACTTCTGATTTATTTTACGTTTTGTATAAAAAGATAACTATATACCCGCAAAATTTTATTTATGTAATATCTAGCAGTCCTTAATAATTTAAAGTTGAAATAAACAAACATACATTTTTTCTGCTACTCATTTATTTACCTGTCTTGTCAATTCATCCAAATCAGTTAAAATATGGACAGAACTGTAAAAGGTGTTGTAGGTACATGGGACATACAAGTAGATCTTTTAATCAAATGATCCACGAACATTAAAGAAGTTTTATTCAGGGAGACCTTTTCGTTAAAGAATTACAATGACAATTACAGTGATAATATACAACACTTCTGATTTATTTTACGTTTTGTATAAAAAGATAACTATATACCCGCAAAATTTTATTTATGTAATATCTAGCAGTCCTTAATAATTTAAAGTTGAAATAAACAAACATACATTTTTTCTGCTACTCATTTATTTATGTAATATCTAGCAGTCCTTAATAATTTAAAGTTGAAATAAACAAACATACATTTTTTCTGCTACTCATTTATTTACCTGTCTTGTCAATTCATCCAAATCAGTTAAAATATGGACAGAACTGTAAAAGGTGTTGTAGGTACATGGGACATACAAGTAGATCTTTTAATCAAATGATCCACGAACATTAAAGAAGTTTTATTCAGGGAGACCTTTTCGTTAAAGAATTACAATGACAATTACAGTGATAATATACAACACTTCTGATTTATTTTACGTTTTGTATAAAAAGATAACTATATACCCGCAAAATTTTATTTATGTAATATCTAGCAGTCCTTAATAATTTAAAGTTGAAATAAACAAACATACATTTTTTCTGCTACTCATTTATTTACCTGTCTTGTCAATTCATCAAAATCTGTTAAAATATGGGCAGAACTGTAAAAGGTGTAGGTATATTGGACAAACAAGAAGATCTTTTAATCAAATGATCCACGAACATTAAAGAAGTTATAATCAGGAAGACCCTCATTAAAGAATTACAATAACAATTACAGTGATAATACACAACTTTTCTGAAATATTTTACGTTTTCTACCTAACACTAAAAAACGTCTAATCTACCTATATACCAAATATTTTTTGTTGAAGCTCCCATCAACCTAATATTCTCTCATTATTTTTCTTTTCTATTGTACCTATTCAAAAAGCTGATGTTCTCAATCATATTACGCCATCACAGTGGTGGTAAAAGTAAAACCTTTAAAAGCTATCTCACAAGGCTAGCAGCGTGCTCACGAGCTGTAATTTAAATTTCTTACACGTCACTCACAACTATGACTTCAACACTTTTTTATCTACGAGTTGAATAAAGAGAAATAAATAGTGTAAAAGGTAATTTAATATCGAGGTGAAACTGTTTTTAAACACTATTAGCTGTGACACCTAACAGATCCGCGCAACAACTACACACTTCCTGATGATCACAACAGTACATTTACCTGAAAAGGAACTTAATGTTATTGCGCAGAGAACCATGAAGGGTGCTGTCATAACTATCACTCTATCACTAACAAAGGCAACAAATTATCCTCTTTTTATATTCTTTGAACAATTCTTTAGATTTAATAAATAAAATTTCAAAGTTAAATTTACCCAGTAATAGTAAATTCATTTCATTTGATGCCTGTAGTTTATTTTCAAGCATACCCCCGACAGATGTACTTCAGTTAGTAAAAACCCAACTTATTAATAATCGGGTAAATCCGGTAACAACAGATAAAATGGCCACGTTACTTATTACCTGCCTTAAACAAAATTACTTACAAAATAACTTTAAATATGGTATATCCTATTCATATTGTTAAAACCAACAAATGCAGCTATAGGAAATATATCCAGCAACATAGGAAAACATTTATCGAAGTTTACAGATTTCTTTCAAAACAAAAAATACTTTAGGACACCTAATAAAAAACAATAAAGATGCCACAAACAAAGATCAAAAATGAGGTATATACAAACTTAACTGTGGCATATGTAACAAAGCCTATATAGGACAAACAGGCAGATGTTTTAAAGATAGAATAAAAGAGCAGAAAAAAGTTTTGAAAGCCAATCAATTAATTCTACTTATGCAGAACATCTTTTAAATAATTCCCATACGATTTTCAAATTCTACATACAGAAAATAAAAGGTTAAAACTCAACTTATTAGAAATTAAATAGTTTAGGGTTAATTTTGAATGACCAAACAGATGTAAATAGATCACCGTTATTAAACATTTCTACTTAGTTTTCAAATATTTTTTCCTGTATTATATTTACCCCCCACCTTATTAAATTCATTAAGCGTTAGGTAAATAATTTAAGTTTATTGTATTTCTTCCATTTGAAGAAACCACTGTGTGGTGAAATGATCATTGTGGTCTAAAATAAAGAATTTTAACTTAAATATTGTGTTTTTATCAAGAATCAACAAATATTGTTAAACAAGAAGTATCAAGACTACATATTCTTTTTAGGAATGTCATAAAGTCGTAACTACTATAAACAGATGTTGTCCTTTTTAGAACATCTGTTATAAGCAGCAGTTCTCATGTATATTTGCTGACAACAAAATTGCTCGTATGTAAAACAGGATTCCTTATTATGTATGATACCGTCATACGTGTGATTTAAATCAATTACTCTTACAATCGATTAAGATTTCGATCAAGATACTCTCATGTTCTTCATATCAACAACATGGCGATATTTTCTTTTTTGGATACGAAAGTATACTACAAATAATAATGACGGTCTACAGTTTGCAAAAAGAAATTGTAATTCAGAACACAATTCAAGTGTAATCAGCAATAAAATAAATAAATATTAGTGTGAGTAGCAGTTTCAATTATTTAATTCTAGTAACACTAATGTAAATTATCGAAAATAATCGATAAAAGTTATAATATGTTTAGCAGTTAAACAGTAAAACGAATTATCCTATATTTAACGGAATATTGTCTGAAATGTAGTATTGTTAGTTATTAGGTCATTTTCGAATTAATCAATACTTCCACGTGGTTGGTTGGTAGTATTTATCAACCCTAGTAGGTCGTACTATTCATATCGTATTCGGCACTTTAGACTACATGTTTTATAAATGGGACCTTATTTATATTGGAAATGTATTACTCAGACATCAAAATGAAAATTTTTCGTAAATCTGGATACGTTCAATGTTTTCTCTTTTTTTTTTATAAAAGTTTAATTTAATGGCTTATGCGAAAAATTTAGAAATACCAATTCTTCGATTCCTTTAATTTATAATTGCTTGACAATTTACGAAATAGATCGAAAAAAAAAGTAAATATCCTACTATAATTTTGCGAAGAATGGCATGTACCTAATTATAATTTTTACTAAATATGTAAAAAATTACCATAATATGTTAATTTAATTAGTTCTTCAGTTTTAATTTACACAATTTTACGGTATACTTTTACTAGATGAAAGTGTAAAAATTCATACAACCTACTCGCCAATTTAACTTTGCTTTGGTGTGCTTTAGTATGTCGTCTTATTTATGTTGACCTTTTATAACACATACTAATTATAAACAATTTAACTACATATCTGTTATTTTTAAAAATTGTTTTAGTGGACCTCCGCACACTACATCCTTTTATTAAATTAACAATTTACTTTTTTTTGCGCAAGTCCGATAAAAAAAATCAATCTTGCCGTTTTCAAACGGGTATAATTAATTACATAAAATGTCTATCAATTCATTGCTTTAGTGGTTGATAACAACAACAAAAAATTACAGTAAAAAATGGTATCGTTTAGTCCAACTTTAGATCTTCATTTAGTCAGATTAAGATCGATGACAATACACGAGCGGCGTATTGTTCGATCTACCAACTACTACTACTACTACTACTACTAGTATAATTAGCGATAAAGGTTGTCATGTCAAAAAAAAGACCAATCTAATGCCGCCGAGTATTATAACGGAAGCCAATCTAGTAGGTCTTGAAGCCGTTTCAGTAGTTAATGCTTACGACGATGACTATCAATCTCTTTGACAGTTATTCCTTTATCTGGTCAGGATAGTTATCATATTCTGCTTACTAGCGCTTGAAGCATCGTACCATACCTGCAAAGACGTGCACTGATCTTTTACAACGACTTAACAACAAAAAAATAAAAACAAAACTGTCTCAAAACGTTTTCTCTTTTTAATTAAACCACTCCCGCCATTTATTATAATGTACACAACATGAACACATACGTAATTCAAATTATGACAATGCACATCGTAGCAACATTCAATTTACATACATCCTTTTTGGAGTTTCTACAACAGAGCAAATCCAATTGCTTATAAATTTCTTGTATTTGTACAGAAATCTGGCCATAGTTAACAATGTAAATAATATCACAACGCACATAAGATACTTTTACGTTATACTCAATGTATTTGGCCTAAATATATGAAGTTGTGGTAGAAATACAAGATACGCTTCAGACTTATACAATAGTCATGATTCGTTACGATAAAACTCATTATTATAAGTATACGTTGTGGTCCAAAATTCATCATAAATGCTACACATATTGGCTAAGATTTGCTAGAATACATTTTCGAAAAAATTATTATAATTAGGAAACGCGGTGGTCAAAATTCTTTATAAATGGCACACATAATGACCAAGATTCCGTACGACACCGATACGTTGTGGTTTTATAATAAGTATAATTGTAGACAAAGCTAGTTACAATTAGAACATGTTTTCGAAAAAATAATTATAATTAGGACAGATTCTGGCCAAAATATTGTGAACAACTACCATTATAATTACGAAACGTTGTGGACCAAATTCTTTATAAATGATACACATAATGGCCAAGATTCTATACAATACAGATACGTTGTGGTTTTATAACAAGTATAATTGTAGATAATGTTAGCTATAACTAGAAAATGTTTTCGAAAAAATAATTATAATTAGGACAGATTCTGGTCAAAATATTGTGAACAACTACCATTATAATTACGAAACGTTGTGGTCCAAATTCTTTAAAAATGGCACACATAATGGCCAAGATTCCATACGATACAGATACGTTGTGGTTTTATAACAACTATAATTGGAGATAATGTTACCAATAATTAGAATGTTTTCGAAAAAAATAATTATAATTAGAACAGATTCTGGTCAAAATATTGTGGTCAACTACCATTATAATGAGCAAACGTTGTGGTTTTATAAAAAGTATAGTTATAGATAATGTTTGCTATAGTTAAGATATACTATGGACAAAGAGCATTATAATTAGTTACATTGAGTTCAAAATTCAATGTGATTGGAATACGTTATTATCAAAATTCGTTATAACTAGGCTATGTTGTGGTCATAAATCCTATAAATTATAATTGAGATACTTAATGACTACAATTTGTTATAATTAGAATGTGTTGTGGTCAACACTTCTCGCAATTAGAAAACGCGAACAAAATTTGTCTATCCTCGAAGACTTCTTTATGGAATTAATATCCTTGCAGTTAAAGTGCAATATTATAAAATGCAAACGTGATTTACCTCATTTAATCGTGGGTCATTCCTTTAGGCGTTTAATGAGTTTCTCTTAACAAATACCTTCACCGTAAACATGGAATAAAATGCTGGTGAATAGGTAAAATCCTATAATTTAACGAAAGTTTGCTCGAGGACGTGATTCGGTGCGCGGTTCGATGAAAACCCCAGAGGTTCAAATTAAAATGTCTCCTTCCTTTCTTTAAGTGAAAACCCTTTTTATAATACACACATGCATGCAGTAAAAGCTGCAATGAACCACATCCGTTCCATGGTTTAGCAAGTCGAAAAAAAAAATAACAAAATAAAAGAGGCAATCAGTTAGTTGACTTACTGGTATAATTATAACAACGACTGTGATGTATGGGCTTAAAACACGTGCTCATAAAGCCAGGTGCTTAGCCCATACCATCAACATCCTGTATATTTATGTGTGGTGTGTTTCTACCTTGTGGGCAGGCACACCTTTCGTAATTATTACTCGGTGAAGAGGCATCACTCTTGAACTTTTCATACAAAACCCAACGACTTCAACAAACAAGAAGACGTGTTTTAGATTAAAATAAATTTCACAACTAGACTAGAATACTGTTAGAAATAAACTACGTCCAACAATGTGTCAAAACCTTCAGGCTGCGCAATTTAATAAACGGGGATTGTATTTAAAACCTGAAATCTCAAAGCTAATTATGCCTTTAAGACACAACTTGATGACGGCCGTAGTTATAAGCCATGTGAGAATTAACAAACATACAAACAATAATAAGAAAAACTGTAATGACCACGAAAAAATAACAAAACATCATGTCTTGTGATTATTTACTGGTAGGTATTGTTCGGTTTCTCAAAGACAGTTACTTTTAGGACAGCAATTTTGTATCAATAAAATAATTATAATTTAGTGTGTCTTATCATGTTCATAAATGGTTCGAATTTTAAATTATTCAGTCATGCTCGGCCACTTGGGTTTTGCCTGTTTGCAACCCCTGTCTAGGTTCCCGGAAAATTTGTGTAACCAGCATCGGCACAATGACCGATGTACATTAATCTGTGTATTTCTTCTAGTTGTAAACACATTCCAGTCAATCTAGAAACCGAGCGGCGTGGTCCAGTGGTTTAGATCGTTGCTTAACATTCGGGAGGTCACCGATTCGATTCCGGAACCGCCTCTTTTCTGTGGTTTCCTTAGATCAGCTGGGGCAGTAATATTCCAGAGATAATCTTTCAATTCTCTTCTGTCTTTATTTCGTCCATCTTATTTTTCTAGACAACTTCATAGATTCACCCTTCAATTACTATCCAAACATTTGTCCGTCACTTCAACAAGTCCTTTTTCATTGTACATTTTTTACTGGTTCGATTAGTTTTAGTTATTTGTTATATAAATATAAATCTGGAATCAACAGAAACAACTACTCCGAGGGCTAATACCCACCTCTACCGGCATTGAATTACACTGTTGATTCCGACAGATTCTTAAACGAAGATAACATATCCAAAAAAGAAGCCATTAAAATCCTTGTTGGTTAAATATTAAGGATCAATGATCCCACATTGGGAACACGTCCCACCAAGCAGGCACTATGAACCGAAAGCCAAATCCCACAACCGGTTTCGACCTATAGTAGTTTCGTAGGGCCTGCTTGGTGTGAACGCGTTTCAAATGTGGGATCATTGATCCTTAATATTTAGATGATGCCATATTTTTCTGAATTTGTTATTTAGTTTTCACGACAAGTTAACAATGACTCGCTTTTATGTAACTGATTGAGTTTGGTCGTCGGTGATTTATAGAAACTACATATGGTGTGCTGATGATAACCAATAAGTTCGAAATCACATCTAGTAGTTACTATAAATTGCCACCCAACAACTTAATGTCCTTTGTACCTTTAAATATCAGTAGGTAATTTATTTGCATTTGCAGGATATGCTAGAATATGCTAGGATACAGGATGGCTAATTTTTATACAATAATCACTATTTTAACATCTAACATTAATGGTAGTCGTCGTTAGTAGATTACAACAAGTACTATACCAAAGCATTCGGATGGCTTATCAATGCCATAATCGGTCACGATTACTTTCAATGCTATGGCAATGGTTGCGTGCCTTTGTTAAAAGAAAGGACTGGTGTATATGTATATAATATGGAGATAAGAGTGCGTACATTAAGATGGGATTTCGCGATAAAGGAAGTTTAGAAGACGAAACATTGTATATGTTATGTTAGCTACTGGCAATAGGTCATGGCAAGATAATTTTCTTCCGATGAAAATCGTGCATGTTATTCAAGGACCTGTTATTAGTTGCTATTGTTAATTGCATTCAGATCGCTTTGACAGTTGATAAATGACGTAGCATTTTTTTAACAAATAATTTCACGTTTACCGTTTCGTAAATCAACTTTTATTCACGCACATTTGACGTCGTGCATTGGACCCTGCTAGTATAAACATTTCGGAAAACTAATGTTCCATTCTGTTCCTTGTTACACATAAGAAATGGATTACTTTCACTTTCTACAGTTTACATATCTACTCGAACATTCGACAAAAACAGTAAATATACAAGGGCCCTTCCAAAACTAACAGTCTTAAATACATAAATTTTAGTAGAAAGGACTAACGTCAGTGATTTTCTTGCCGAAAGGGTTCAAGAAATTTTATAAAGATGAAATATGAAAATGTTTAGGGAATACAAACCCAAATTCTTCCAAATATCATGGAACGATGTCCATGCAATTAACGTTTTATTTAATTAATAATTTGCAGATTTTTTTAAAATTATTTTAGAAATGAAACATTCTACATATTAAGTAAGTTCTGTATGTACAAGAAGAAAGATGATCTGTTCTAAAAAAAAACATTTCGTAGCTATCGGTGTTAGTTTTGGTAGAACCATCGTATGCAATGAGATTTAAAAATTTCGGCGACCACTAGTTGCGATGATTTTGTGTTACTTTTCGCCTTTCTAGAGAAATTTGACCGAACAATACCTGTCACATCTTTTGCCTTCAACTAAACGCAATAAAGCCTTTCAAAGTCAATTCAAAAACTGCGATCAGCTATTACGGATTAGCGAAAAACTATTACATAGGTAACTAACTATATACAATGGACTTTCTAACCATTTAAATGCTGTCGCTAGTTGAAAATATTTATTAACTAACCGTTGGCTTTGAAAGCAATACGCATACACTTTTACACATATGCATTTATGTAGATTGTTATTAATACAATGTTTACGTATTAAATTTAACTAAGGATTATCAGATTATGGTAAGTGCTTTGCCATTTGTATGGAGATTGGATTTTTCTTCAAACAAATGTCCCAGTTCCATTCAATCAACGATGTATATATAATAAATACGTAATTGCAAACAATTTACTACTTTTTCTTATAGTTACCAAATAAATTTGTGTTAATAGGTACTAACACAAATACACGTGTGTCATCAATCTTCCAAAGCTATACAATTACGAACACAATCATTTTTCTTCTTCTCCTCCTCGTAATCTATGCTCTTTTAAACCATGTTCTTTGTAAATTAACAGTTAAAATGGCCCACACAAAAACCGATCTCTTTTAACAACATAGCGTTGCTCAATTTTAAGCCTTTTTGAATCGAGAGAAGGAAAAAAAAATAACAAATAACCTATCTTGTAATACAATACGCATCTACGGGAAAATAAATGATAAAACGTCTGTAGATAGGCTGTCTAGATCGATTTGGCCTATGGCGTAGGCTGATCGCTTAGGAAACATAAAAAATGTGCGTGAAATGAACAATCTTCTGGATATAAGAACGACTCGTTAAAAGGCACGCAATTTTACTGTTCGAAAACGTAATGAAAAACTTCATAATTCATCAAAAATAGACATGAGATTCGTGATGGACAATGGTTTTTCTAACATCAATCTTCGAAAAGATTAACTGAAGAGTTGTTACAATAATAATAGGTAGGGCACTATTGTAGCAACAAGCTGTATCTAATTTCCATCAGAAACAAATTTAAAAACCATATACTTGAAGGCTCTCATAAAAATTACGAAATCTTCTATGTACTAAATACGTAAATACCGGGACGGTCCGATAATAATTTAGCCTAAATATGAAAGACGCAGTCAATGAAATGAAATGAAACTATCTCACTTTTGACATCAGCAAAATTGACATGTCTGTCCCTTTATAAAATATTCAGAATTTTTGTCTTCAAAGTGACCAGCTACTCGGGCTGGTGGGCGGGCAGTATCTCCGTCATACACTGTAGTGCAAATCCGTAGGGTAGGGCGTAAGGCCGGCCCTCTTCAGCCTCCTTGCAGGAATCGTGGGAATGGCCGAGTGGTGTAGTTAGGGAGAGAAAGATGAGACGGACGAAATGAAGACAGAAGAGAAGTAATAGATTGATTATCTGTGGAATATTACTGCCCCAGAATTTGCCTAAATGATCCAAGGAAACCGCTGAAAGGTTGGACCAGAGCAGTCGGACCCGTGTTCGAACCGGTGACCTCCCGAATACTAAGCAAAGATTTAGAGCACTAGACCACGCCGCTCAGAATATTTATATATTTTGTTTTTGTTGAAACTAGTCGATTGAAAATTCTTTACTCCGTAAGTCATGAGATGGAAATACGACCAGACTATATGGAGGATGATCAACCCCAATTAAGCCGCACTCACGAAGTGCAACCTTTGAAACACCGACAGGAAGTATGAAAGGGGAGTTATAATAAAATTCTCTGTTTACAGTAGTACTCTAGTACTCGGTTCTCTGAAATCCATCAATAAGATTCCTCAAAGACTGTGCACTTTTACTCGCTTCCATAGTCATAATATTCACGTTGGCACGTGGAAGCAACAATGCAGCATTTGTCATAACCTGTAGCACATAACTAAGTATATCAGGTCATGTCATTATGGGACCACCCTCGTATATCCACATAAATCAGTTTAATTTAAATACCTAAGCACATCATATATATATACGCAGTTTAAAAAAATATTCGTCTGTTCTGTTATATTCTATTCTGTACTAACGATTGAATTGTTTTCACTCCTATGTGATGTAGATTCTTAACTCTCTACTAGCAATAAAAAAAATCATTTTCAACAATAGCAAACCCAACACAACAATAATTAATAAACTTCACTCATTGTTGTTAAAAATGCGTTAAGAAGTGTGGGATGAATCTCGGGCTATTGTAATTACAACACCACCCACACAACGATCAGACTTGTGATGCACTTTATCATTTCGTAGTAATTTATATCTTTGTTTGTATTTAACGGGTGTGGAAACCGTCGAACGCGTTATACCAACCACTTGTTATACCGCCCATCAAAATAAAAGTGAAACACCTCAAACTATGCGTTCAGAAGTTCAACAACTGCACAGATATAAAAACATCTAAAAATTTTAAGGATTTTTATATGTAATAATCTTAAAGCTAACTGCTGATATATTGTGATAAAACATGCTTAAAAAACTTAAAAACTAAACAGTATTGTTTCAACGAATTTTTAATCATTGAACAACTCGACAATATTATTTCGAATTTTAATCAGTCAAGAGTAGTTTGACTACACTGGTAAAGTCTAAATGCTATACTCTTGATAATATCTAATTAAAGTCGAAAGAATATTGTTGAGTGGTTTTATAATTAAAAGATAGTTGAAACAATACTGTTTAGTTTTTAATGTATCTTTATGCATATTTTAAATGGACCGCATTCTTAATTTAACACAAGTGGTAAGTGAAGTCATAATACCCCAAATGTCTGCCAATTCATTCTTTACAACTATGACATGATACTCACGTCAAAGTCTAGCGTAAGTAATATGCAAAACAAACTTAGTTTTACATCCACAATGCGTTTTCTTCATTGATTGTAAAACAAAAAACACTTATAACAGAAATCATATTTATTTTGTGAGATACATGAATCTTAACACTACTCAGAAGATAGATGAAGAGGTTCGTAACCTACTTCACCTGAATATCCGCCATTACATTAGCACTTTAACGTCAACTATGACATCGGCCAGAATTACGTACAAAAGGACAATTTTAATAAAAATCTGATTTATCTGTTAGAATGATTCACGTGTGCCTTTGTCGATGGTACATTTATTATAAATGAGACCAGCACAAATAGGTTCAAATTATTTTCGAAAAAAAAAAAAAAATTAAACTTCTCATTGACACTAGAAATAAAGGTAAGTGAGAGAAAGCAAACGTAAAACAGCGTCCATCGCGTTGGAAAATTATACGTGCAGGGTACCGCCCCGATTTCAATCAAAACCATAAAGACGAAGGATGTTAAAAGTGGTAAACATTTTAAGGAGTGGATTCTAACTATAAGCTCGGGTCAATAGGCGTTTTAAGCAGCGATTGACTTTGACAGGTTTAACATGGTACTTTGAATAGTTAATACTTATTACACTGGACGATGTATACAACGTACATACTATATATTGAAATTCATACGGAAATGAAAGCAACTCAATAAGAAAATCTTATCCTATCTGGAGAAGTTTATTTAAACACTTAATGTAATAGAGCTTTTCAACTGGCCTAAATATTACCAAAAAGCTTTTTACTCGACCAAAGGAAAGCTAAATGGAATATAATACAAATTTTCCTAAAATAATCGGCTCATAAATTACCAAATTTTTAATAATCTCCCTGCTTTAGAATTATTTGAACTTTCGTCAATTGGCATCCCTAGCCAGTCTCTGAAGCACAATGACCACAAATGAAGGAATTTGCAAACTAGTTTAGAACAGATGCGTAATCAAACGTGTTTTAGAACCTATGAGTAACTATATATTATTTATAACCTAGGTCTAAATGAACAGTTAGGTCCAGACGTTTCGTTAGCAAAACTGCGGCTGACAACATCAGACCAAGACCAAGTTGTTACCGTAGTACCATTGTAGAAAACAAAAACGCAAACACAAGTTACAAAGATGTTGATTGTACCACAATGTACATTTCGCCACACAGTGTGGCTTCTTCAGGTGGAAGAAGTAATACTAGGTCTAAACTAAAACTAACACTAAAAGCTACTAAACACTTAAAAGTGGAGAAAATTTTATATCTATTTGATCATTAATAATTAATCCTAATCTATTTAATGTATTAATCTCTAGACTTTCTAATAGGTTCAACTTTAGTCCTTTATTTTCAAGATGTAAAATTTTATAATTGTCGTCAAAATTATGTTATTTTCAAAGTATTTTTTGTGTTCCTTAATGCGTTTTTTAAAACTTCTACCTATTTGTCGCAGGTACCACAATTAAGTTTATACACTCTTGATTTATTGCCTTTGTTTGTAGTGTCTTTGTTGTTTTTTTATATTTTTTCTTAGCTTATTGTTTGTTTTGAATGAAATTACTGAGATAGTAAATTTAGATAAATAATTTCCTATTTCAATTGAAAAATTACCTAGGTATGTAAGTTGGTTACAAGCGAAGTATCGTAACCATTGTTTTTAGCGATAACGTAAGTTCTGTTTAGTTCTTTATTGTAATTCTCTGTTGTCATTGGCACCGTGATCAATTTGTGAAGGGCTAACTTATGAGGTATTGGATGAAATGATTTGGAATAAATAATGGTATCAGTGTGAAATTTTTTGTGACAAATAGAAAATGAATGTTTATTGTTTTCATTTGTCATAGTTAAGTCCATGAAATTTGTTGATTTGTTTTCTTTTTCTTCTAAGGTAAATTTAATTTTAGAGTATATTTTATTTAAAAAGTTGAAAATTGGGATAAGTGTCTATCAGTTCCAAGAAAACAAACTAAAACGTCATCCACGTACCATTAATGTCAGCCGCAGAGTTGCCGACCTTTCCTCTAACCCCAAAACTGAATTCTACTATGGATTCCGGCCGTGAAAGCCTATATTCTTATTTGAAAAACTTAATATTACAAAAAAATGCAGTGCTAGTAGTAAATTCTACTTTAAAATTACGAATATTCTACGAAAACAAAATTTATAACACTCCTTCATTTGCAGTTTAACGAAAGCCCAAATTACTAGAAAATCATAGAACTTTATCTAACATGAAATTCATCTTATTGGATAGAACTGGGATTTCAGATTCTCGGTTGAAACCAAGGTTATCCACCAAACTGTTTAACACACATTTACAGTAATATTATTATCTTAAACATTTTTCGCAATAGTACGAGTTGTTTGATAGTTTCATGCAGCCAAGTTCAAGGGAGTTCCACTGGCATTATTTTGACAAAACGCAATGATCTACAAATAGGCATTTCTTCGAATATAGAGATGCTTGCATACACATATACACATAGAAATAACTATATGTGCACCCATGAACCCATACACGAATGCGAACATTCTATCTACTATCTAAACATCCGCGTTTCACCAGTTGTAATAGCTTTTGGGCGCATAAACACAACTATAGCTAACTGTATTTTGAGCAGTACACGTGGAATTTATAATTGGACAACTGCCAGTCCTAATGTGAAAATAATTGCTTCCATAAAAAATTCATTCAATCGATTTAGTTTACCCCAAGCATTCTTTGTTTTCCGTCACTCATTTTGACTGCAACGAACATTTGCCGGCACACGCAGTAACTGTCGCGGGAAAATTTTTATCAGGTACTAATAGAAAATAAAAATATTTCCGAAATACAACGAAAACGGATAATGTACCGCGAAATTTCAAATCACACTATTTTAATTATAACAATCAAAAAGTTAATAGTAGAACACCCAATAATAATAATATCGTAAAACATCACATTTTCGGTATTTCTGTCATCATAGTATGACCGTATTTAATCTAGTGTTATATCTAATTATGTCAGTATAGCGCCATCTACTGGTATCTGCTGCCAACTGAAGATATCTACTTGTCAAATTAAATCGACGATGCCAAATTAATAAGAACAATATAAGTGCTTGCCAAAAACCTTCTAGTTTACGAGTCTGTCCCGTATATAAGCTGCATCGTCGATTCAGTTGGACAACTAGATACCTTATTAGTAAAGCTCTTGATTAACACGAGAAACATTTCAGTTAGTTGCAACAGATATCAGTAGATATCGATACACTGGCACAACTAGATGTTATATCAGCTTTCAAAAAGTTAATAGTTGCAACCTTCACATGATGAAAATCAATAATCCAAGGAATAAAAACAACAAAAGTTAATTTTACAATTTATATACCCCATTACTCTGACCCAAAACAATATATATAATACTATAACGTACCTAGGCCCTATTACAAACAAAATCCGTTCTTCGTTACAAAAGTATATATATATATATATTATATACCTATAAAACTAATCACACATTAGGAAAATTCATAAAAAACAATAAAGACAAAGTTGTTAAAGAAAAATGCTCTGGAATTTATAAGTTAACCTGTGCGTCTTGCCTTAAAGTATAAATTGGACAGACGGGGAGGAATTTTCAAAAACGAACACTAGAACATAAAAACAGTTTCCTTAAAAATAAAAAAGATTCAAATTTTGTTAATCATATAACAGAAGAAAAATCATATATTTAATGATAAATTAGAAATCTTACACAAATGTAATAAGAGTCAAAAATGAAGTTTACTGGAAATTTTAGAAATAAATAAATATAAAAAACTCAATTTAATACAGAACGATCAAATAGATTGTAATAATCTCCCCCCCCCCAATAAATTTATTTTAAATGTATTTCAACCCCCATTAGTTAACTGTTTAAACTGTTACGCGACCCTAAGTTCAGTAGTAAAAACTCGCATGTCTGAGGAAGCCAATGTTTAGCGAAACATGTTACATGTTTGAATAATATTTGTGAAAATCTACTTATTTGTTGTTTTTATTCCTTATATCAGCTTTTTTATAAAGAACTCGTACGTTACGTACGCCACTGGAATAAAACACAAAATTTGTCCCTAGGTTAACTCCAAAACTTCTATCCACAAATCTTGTTCTAATTAATGAATGTTTCTTTAAGAGATGAGATACCTTATTAAAAACTAAAAACAAAAATAATTGAATGAATTTGATCGTTCCAAGTTGTTAACTCGTATGTTTCAGGTCTGGTAATTAACAGGTAGCGATTCAATCAAGTTGAAGTAGAGACGACGTTTAAAGTTAATATATGTGTACTAAAATAGAACGGTTATGAAGATATGATATGAATCTTATAGGATCTCAAGCGCCTTTGCGGCAATAACGCTTGTGACATGTCATAAATAAAATAAATTTAAATTCACCTGGAAGGTACGAGCCTATGGTCGAAATGTTAAATCACAACACAGTTAATGTCACTTCTTATAAAACATTAAACATCATTGCAATCCTAAAACTACACATTCAGAAAATATGCCAAGGGCAAAAATAAACTTTTAGTGGTTATCATAAAACCTAAACAGAGATAAACAATTATATAAAATAGTAATAAGATTGATTAACGTCTTCAACAAAATGCTATAGGAAACTCTTCTAATCTACGAAGCATGTTTTTTAAGTAAGTACCGTTTTGAAATTAATAAAAAAACGTGAAAAGATATCTTAATAATTTTATTTTTACATGAAAGCCTGTACCTTAATCTACTTTTCTACATAATTTCCTTCAATATTGAGGTACTTTTCATAACGTTTGACCAGTTTTTGAATACCCTTCACATAGGACTCTGCCGCCTGACTTGTTAACCACTGCATCACAATCGTTTTGATTTTGACTGCCCAGATGTTTCAAGTGCAGGAACAAATGGTAGTCACTGGGCGCCAGATCAGGGCCGTACGGAGGCTAATCTAGAATTTTCCAGTGAAAAGATGTGGTAAGATCTTTGGTGTGATTAGCCACATGCGGACGGGCATTGTCATGCACATTTGTGCGGCCATCTTCAAATGCTCTCACCCACTTCCTTGCCATTCCATGACTCATAATATTTTGTCCGTAAACTGCAGATCTCAGATCTCACGATGAATATCAATCGGTTTTAGTCCTTTAGCACTAAGGAATCGTATAACAGCCCGGACTCCGGACTTCACAGTCGGCGGGACTAAAGATTATCGTAGGCTTCTTAAACACTCAGTAAACAACGTAAACAAGGGCAAATCAGACTGTAATGGCGTCAGTGCGTAGGTGAGAGATGTAGGTACTCAGTACGCAAGCGCGGAACGCTGACCGCAGCGTTGCGGCGGCAGAATTTCAAAACGATACTTACGACATACACAAAACTAGGTTCCAATTAACGTTACGTTTACAATAAAAATATTGGTATTAGTATTATATTATGGTCCGGACGACTAAAAGTGACAGACGTCAATATTCTCTAGGCAATTAATAGTACCTGCAAATTTTATGATGATGCATAATGGTAAACCATCGATAAAAATTATTCGACGGGTACTGGTAATATGTAAAAAATGGTACAATAATATATCAATAAAATGCTTTTATGAACGTAGGTAGGTATATAAAAGTCGATTATTTTTAGCGTTTCTTTTACCATTAAAACTATCAGTCATTGATGAGTACTGTTTAGATTAAAATTACTTAATATAAAATCGACTGCGAACTGACATAGGTTGTAAATTTTATGAACATGTATAAAACTTAGTTGGATTTAACGTTTATAGTGAGTCGTGGGTAAAACTATTTGACCTGAATGGAAACGGTTGTAATTGAAACTGGATGAAAAGAACAGATTAAAAAATGCCTTGGCGATACTATGAATTTTAAACGATTAAACCTATTAGTTCAACGCGCTGCACTGTTAAGGTAATAATTATAATGCCGTCAGCCGAAAAGCATGAATGATGTTGGAAAATTATGGGTAAACGGTCTTCTTTAATTTTATGTTGTTATGAACGAAGTTCAATCAGAAGATGAACCGAGCGGAAGGAGAAAATGATAATTCTCAAGAGTACAAAGCGTGCTATTGCTATACTTTGTCAATTACAACGATTAGGCTTTAAATTAACCATTACTTCCTTTCATTACTCTATTCACCTGCCAGACCAATTGAGAGATGCTAACAAAATAACGCCTCTAACATAATAAATGTCCACGAGACAACACGATTCTTTTATTAGGTGTTACAAACATACGTTTTGCATTCATCAACACCGCCCTATAGCATTAACACAATCATTATTTAATTATCACCCAAAATTGTGGACCAAAAGAAAAATTAATTAAATCAAATAAATATGCGATCAAAGTTTTCTACTGAAATTGGCGTTATTTAATGAAAAGATCATTAAAAACTTCACTTGTTTTGCACACGCCTTTGATCTACGATAATTAGATTTTTAATTAGAAATAACCGAACCGTTTCAAAATGATATTTAATCAGCATAGGTTACGTGAAACTGTTATCTGCGGAAATGCTAAGTCAAAATTGCTTAATAAGATGGGAGATTGATAATTTAACTTTCCTTTTTCAAACAGGTACATAGGTAGGTACTGTTCCCATTAGTTACGAAAGCAGTATTAGTTAGATATAATATTCGTAATAAAACTGCACGATTTTATAATAAGAGTTAGAATGAATAGCTTAGGAGCTCGAAATTATATATTTGTTTTTCAGAGCGAGTGAGACCTTGATTTCTCAGATCCCATTGTTAAATGTGCGTGTGATTCGTATTTGAAATTTAGTACACTTTAAAAACCAATTACTGGGTTTCATAACAAACGAAAAGAAAAATAATACGATGCTAATTAACAATAAAGCATAAAAACTCTAGTTAATAATATAAATTCAAAACTACATTTCAAATAGTATTACCACTGTAACATATATAAAACAGACAATGAAATACAAATCGGTAATTCATTTTTAATGATTCAAACGATATTGCACAAAAAAGTACCCCAGTATAAAAATTGACCGTGGAATAAATTGAAGAAATCGCAGATCTCATTAAGCAAATCTTTACCTGGAAACGATATGTAGATGACATATTTTGATTTGGAAAGGAACCACTAGACAACTAGATTTATTTTTACAAAAAATTACAAAAAGAGAGACACCCCTATATACCACAAACGATCACTAATGCGGACACGTGTTTCGCCCACTTGCAATGTGGGCATTTTCAACGCTAGACTGAGTCAACACGTGTCCGCACTAGTGATCGTTTGTGGTATATAGGGGTAAATCTCTCTTTTTGTAATTTATTACAACCACAGTCTCCTTTATTATTCTCTATTTCGATTTATTTTTAATATTCTTAAATTCCATTGACACTAATTTAAATTTTATTATTGAAAAAGAAACAAAAAGAAACTTAAACTTCCTGGATTTAACAGTAACGAGTTCAAATAATAAACCAAATTTTGAAATTTTCAGAAAACCTACATCCCGGCCGATTCAAACCATCCGTAGCAAACAAAATTAGTATTCTTTCATTGTATAATAAATAGATTACTATCATTATCTTTATCGGAGTTAAGTTATAATAAAGAACTAAATATTATCAAACTAATTTAAAAAAAATAATGGCTACAATATTTCCTTAGTAGCCAAATTAATTAAAAACAAAGTAAATAAACAAGTTAAAAAACTTCTACATAATGACAGTCTTGGTGTTAATTTTAAACAAGAATTTGTATCTTTACATTTTGTTAATCATGTTAGCCATTAGTTTAAGGGAGAGTAAGAGACATATTAGAAGCAGAAACAAGAGTAAAGGGGTCCAAAGTAGACCCAGATTAAACAGTCTTCGGGAAATGCTATGATTGGATCAGGACAGAAATAAGTGAACCATTTAGTGATGATATGATAACTATTTAAATTGATTAACTAAATGACAAATCTTCATATATTTTGTACTCAATACCTTCTGTGTTGTATGAAGATTATCCAATGCGGAATCTTCAATATCAATGGATTAAAAAACGAAGTATCTCTACCACTACTGCACTGTCTAATTAGAAGACAATAGGGACTTTATGATATTGATACGGAAAAAAAGATAGTCATGCTGACTGAAACTTTTTTTCTTCTGTACTCGCTAAAATAACAATGCAATATTGGTATGGTAGTCAGCTAATTAAGACTTTATTATTGGAGCAAAAATTTCGTTATTAATAAACGATTAATAGCGACAACACCTTTAAGAGTAGCCGATGTAGAACAACTGGTATATAATTAACCCGGTCCAACCTAACCTAACTCGGTCTCAAGTTCAGAATTTTGCAATTTCAATACCAGCAACAAAAAAGTACGAAAATTGTTCTTGTTCTATGTCTATCGTCTATTCTGGCGTCAGTTATGATGAGTTAGCAACTATAGCCGCGAATGTTCTTTGCTTGGGTAGACATTTTAAGTAGCCACAACCTACGCTGTTCCAGTTTTGTGACTGCATGAATTCGATTAATTAATGGCAACATCTAATTGTGGCCCGCCGGCTACATTTTCAGGTCAGTGTGTTTAAAATATCGCTTGATTCTCTCGTCAATTAAACATACAGGGGTTGTACAAAATACAACGTAATTGCGCACAGAGCTTTCAAAGAACTGAAGGAAAAATTAATATTGAACTTTTTTTAATTTAAAGTAACTGTTGGATGTTTCATTCCCATCGGCTATTAAAACCTCCTGAGTTTTACATAAAATTTAAGGTGGGAGAAACCAATAAAAACTAGAAGTGTGGTAAAAGTGCTCTAAAGTCCTATAACCATTTTAGAACAATTAATTATCAAATTTGGTTTTTCACTCCGTATATTTTTTCGTTCCCTCTGTAAATTTCCTCAGTGTATTGCTTCATCTCCATAAACAGTAAAGTGAGCAGTAAACAAAATCGCTGACAATTCATTCGATCGTTGCGTTATTTGCTGTGCAAGCCCTGTACAAATAGTAAATGGCGCAAATCAACAAACAAGAACAAATTCAAATTAAAATTTCAAAGGCACTAGTCGACTATCAAAATTAAATTTACAATAATTGGCTAATTAAGAACTGATAAAGTTTCCACTACTGGTAATCGATTTTGAAAGGCCTAATTAGAACCTTTGAATTACGAACCAAATAAAGCAATTATACAGGTCCTTTTTTATATTAAATGTTGAAGCCAACCCGTAAACATCGGCAATTTAGAATACGACTAAACACCTAAACATTTATTAGGACAACTGCGAAGAAGAATATAGGCATAATGCAATTAAAAATATATATTATTCAATTATGTACTTAAAAAATAAAAAAGGTTAACAAGTATAACTAGTTTAAGGTTTATGAAACAATGCATAAATACTCACTATTTTTTTAGTTGTCCACTCGTACTAGAAAATGCGATATATTACATTTTTCTGATTAATATTAATACAAGTAAATCTAAAAGCATACAGCTCATATTCCAATATGGTTTAATTTATTATTTTTTTCTTTTGAGTAATTCACGTTACACTTCAACTGATTTTATAAGGACCTTTATTGAACACCGCCCCAATATACATACACAAATGTTGTCTATCACATTTTAATTAAACGTTATCAAAACTGATTGTAGGCGACAGCATTTTAGATTATTCTTTATCTTAACAGTTTTTTTCAATATGATCTACGCTATTGATATCACGTTTCTTTTTTTTTAATGATGTTTAGAAAGTGAAAAATAATTATTATTCATTGCAAAATCTTGCATACGTACATCTGTACTTATATATTTTTGTTTGTTTGAACTGAACTTTCATATATTTACATCTTTAAAAAACCTTAAGTTTTTATATTGAAAACATCACATTAATTAATCAGTTTTGAAAAATACTGGAAAGTGTAATAGATTCTCCCCTGCATACATACCACAAACTTTTGAAAAAAAAATTTAGTTTTTAAAATTATTTTTTTTTACATTTAAAAGTAGGAACACATGTTTCGCCCACTTCTATTGTGGACGAGACTGATAAACTCGTGGTATAACAGGGGTGAGTCTCTTTGATTTTTAAACAAATAAAAACAAACGAAAACTACTTTGTGTTATCACTTTATTTAGTTGCTATCTACGCTACTATAGTTTCGACCCGACGAGTATCATTATCAAGTGATTCTTAATGAATAGATACAGGTACTTGTTGAAGGGTTTATATACATAAATTGACTAAGGGTAACTAGTAATATTATAAATAATGTTATAAAATTTTGTACAGGTGTTTGGTATAAATCTATTTGTTCGTTTAAGATGATTTTGTTTGGTTTTTTTTATTGATTTATGAATTTCTATTGCTTCTAACATTTTTAATTTAAATTATTCTTCTGTAAGATGCAAAACTTCAAGATTTTCGATGTCTGGGAAGCGGTGTTTACTATTGATACAGTGGTTTTACTAGTTACCCTTAGTCCATAAGCTTTCACGGCCGGAATTAATAGTAAAATGATGATTCGGGCTTGTAGGCCGTGGTCGATGTGAACGGTTTCGTCCAGACGTTTCGTTAGCAACTGCGGCTGACATCTTCGACACGTAGTCAACACAGCACCCACTGAAGATATCAGCCGCAGTTGCTGACGAAACGTCTGGACGAAACCGTTCGCATCGACCACGGCCTAAAAGCCCGAATCATCATTCTACTACCCTTAGTACATTTATGTATATAAATCCTCCAACAGGTACCTGTATCCATTCATTAAAAATCGTTTGATAATGATACTCGTATCGAAACTATGGTAGCGTAGATAGCAACTAAATAAAGGGATAAAACAAAATAGAACTAGAATCTATCCAACTCTTTGATTTTATTCACGAAAGTGTCTTTGTTTTTGTTTTACCTTGTAGGTACCTACCTACCATTAGGATCTTGTACAGAATATAATGGCATAACCAACAGCAATTATATTTTAAAAAAGAATACCGACAACTTTAGACAATAACAATGTTATCTGAATACATAGCCGCACATATGGTTTTATGAAGATAATTATACCGTGGATTGTTTCATTTAGGATAATACGCTATACCCCTTTCCCTTCACCTCATATATTATAACAAACGCATTGACCAAAACAATGATTTACATTTTTATTATCTTCGTAACAACGACGGAGAGTTGAACCGCTCGAAATGCTAATGCGACGTATTGGACCATTAACACGGAATCTATACAACATAAAGCGTAGGCGACAGTATTATTGAAAGCCGACATAACATTAGTTCAAGAACACAACAATATGTATATATATATACATACGAACGCTAAGAACAATGTTACGTATTCTCGCTATAACTCAATAGCAGTAAATACGAAAATGTGAAGTAACACTAACTATACAGGTAGAAAGCAAGTAAGTATGCTTTTTAATTTCAGCTGAAACAGTTGCTATCCAGTTTCTGTTGACAGAACCTTTCTTTTAGTTTAAGGAATAAACGATAATCCCTCGGTGTTAAATCTGATGAATAAGGCGGATGACAACGATTTTTGTTTTTGGCAGATGTGGTAGTAGTTTAATTCATATGAAGAACAATTTCAAAACGATCGAGACGACAGAGTCATTGTGTATATTTTTAGCCTGATTGTTTCTGAGCTTTTCGAGAATTTTATAACGCCCCCACACTTGTACAGCTACAATAATAGTTAAATATGCAATGAAGGAATCATTAAAGCACAATTGGATTAATAAAGGGGTACTTCCGTTATCATTTAGGCTAATTTAAAGTTGACTGTCACCACATCGTAAGGAATTATAATAATATATACCTACATGTGTCGAAGCCGATCTGCAAAATTCAGTATAATCGCAATTTAAAAAAAGTTGTTTCAACTTTATCACTACTCCTTCAGTCAGATTATGTCGTAAATTAAATTTTTTGATTACTAATTAATTAGTTAGGAACTAAAACTGATAACATAACAATCAGTTTACTTATACAAACTATTAAAACACCCTTAATCTATTCGTTTGATGATACAACACAAAATGGTTGGGATTACTTGTCATAAAGTGTATTTCTTTCGTATTGTTTATCAATTTATTAAAAGGAGAGATCATGTGCGAACAAAGCGTTTACGTTAGAATGTAGTTTGTTATTTAAGTAGTTGTCAAAAGTTGAAAACTATAATATACATTGGTTTTTCTTTCAGAGCCAGATGTGAAATCAGGAAATATTATGTAGAATTTGAGAATGTCACGTTTCAATCAGTGCGGCAACAAAATTTGAAAATAAACATTTCATAAACTAATACCAGCACCATTTATTTTTGCTAATTACGAAAATAAGCAACATTAGCATAATACTACTACTAAAAACGGGGCATGGGCATATACCTAATTTTAGTATCATTTTTAAGCGTTTTACTGATCGAATGTTCCATTTTCTTTATAGTCAGCTTTAAACAACTCAAATTAAACACAACAGTGAATGAAATAACATAAAGGCTATTATTAGGAACTATTTCCAACTCTTTATAAGAGAGTATCACTTCTTACAGATGTTACTCAATGAGATTGATAAAAAAATATTTAATGACTAATTTTTTATACATATATACAGGGTCATACAAACTGAGTGATACATTAGACGTTTTAGGAAAACTCAGCATGTTACAATTTGAACATTTGGGAGTAGGGGTTGGTTATCAAGGATGATCTATTTAACTAAAATAATTTCAACTGTCGGGCACATCCGGTTATAACGGAAGTTGATGTTCGTATAACACATCAAATTTTAAGGTGACTTTGATAACCATAACCAATTTGTATGCCCATTATACGATGAATACTTTCTGAGATAATTTAATTTATTGGAAAAAAGATTGCACCGCAACCCAAACTGTGCCCGACAGTTGAAATTATTTTTTTTTTTCGCTCAGTTTGAATGACGCTGTATATGTACCAACAAAAATTACAAAACACACCCGGTCAATAAAAAAGAAAACCGATCTTGACCCGACGATTACATGAAGTTGGAGGACATTAAAAGTAGTCATTGGCATTTTTGAAATGAACACCGATATTTTGACAACGCAGCATATTACTTCCATAATATTTTGTTAACAACTACAAACAATTTGTTCTATACCTAGACGAAGATATTATCAAATAACAACACACTTATAAGTAACAATGTATATAAATATTGTTAGGGGAACACAAAAGGTTTTTTTTTTGTTTTACACTTTTTTATTAGATATTTATAACATTTGTTTCGACTTATTATGTCATCATCTGAGAGTTATATTCTAGAAAAAAAAACTCTCAGATGATGACATAACAATTGTTAGAGGTGTGTAATAAAAAAGTGTAAAACAACCTTTTGTGTTTTTCTAAGTTATTATTTTTCTTTTTTAGAATTACTCCATCGTAAAATCTACCAATATTATATAAATGTGATATTGGTAAGCAAAAATCTGGAAATGGAAACTGAATTCTGGATTGAAGTCAGAACCAGATTCTAAGTCGCAAAATGAGGGTGGTGACACAGGGGTTACTTTTTCAATTTAAAAGAAAATGTTTGTCACTAAATAACAGACAAAGCCACACGTAGAAACTATCATAAGAAACACTTTATTTTCCTTTTTGTGAAGGACCCTTCATATTTTGTTAAATATTTGACACAAGTAATTATCTTGTTGCGTATGACTCTGTTTGATTTTCGACGCTGGAAAACTAATATTGCAAGAGGTCAAATGTTTACGGAAATAGCGTAACAGCACAGCAAGGCAATAATATCTAATAGTATTAGTTGTCAGATAAAATAGATGGCAATAGCCGATAAACAAAAGTGTACATATACTACACGAGCTGAAAGAAAAATCTGCACAATCACTTTTAGGCTGCTTGTACATGGAAGGCGACAGTACCGAAATATGCCAAGCCTATGAGGTCAAACATGACATTTAATTACCGATGTTTTAACTTGTTGTAATAAATGTACTGAAGTAAAGTACTAAATCTTTTTTATTTACTTTCAAGGACTTGCTAGCAGTTGTAATCTATTTTTTGCGTAAGAAGTCATGTATATATTTCCAATTTAAAATTATATTTACAAACTACCATTACACTAATTGTATTTATAACAAATTTTCAAAGAAACCCTAACTGTTGTATGTGAGGTTTTTATTTACTCCAGTTTGAGTTGAAAGGTGTACCAGTTCTTTCCTAGTTTATGTAAGGCGGCTATAAAATTTCTTTCGAGGTCTTTGAGCATCTTGATGATTCTCGAAACTAGAACAAATTAACATGACCTGATATCGAGTGGAAGTAAGTGGGTAGTTAAAAAGAAAAAGTTCACCTATTGTTACAGTCAGATCTACACGTATTTCGTAACACAGCTTCGATATTATAAACGGGAAAACAAAAGACCTCTGTTGCCCAATAATCATTATACTCGAATTTTCTCAATCGCTTGACTTAAAGCAAATTGAAACCTCAACATACAAGGCGCACAAAAAAAACACTACAACACTGGAACCCAAAATTTCACATAAAAACTTCTAACTTTACAATATCCAACCAAAAAATTAATCTAATAAAATTAACTAAACTTCCTGAATGCATGCTTACATTTAACCCTGCTGGGGATGTGGGGTATAATTTTAATTAGATATGATAACCGAAAATGATTCGAGTTTGGGGTAGGAACGCCATCTGAGTTAATTATAGTTTGTCTTTATTTTTGTATAATTTCAATAATTCGTAAGCATGAAAATCAACAACAACTTGAGTCTATAATTTACTGTTTTTGTCTCTACTTTATGGAAATTCATGATAATGAAAAGTAAAGCAAACAAATAATTTTCACTCTATATTTTTTGGATTTAACTTTAACTAACAAAGTCAGATAAAAAAAATTATATTTCAGTCTATACAAAAACCTCTTGAACAGATAGGATATGCCATCCAATACAACAAAAATTAACATCGTTCCACGGCATGATCAATGAATTGTTAAAATTATCTTTTTCAAAAAACAATTTTCATAAAGAATTAAAGTGGGTATTCTACAAAATTAATAGTTGACCTAATTAACAAAAAACGAAAAGTAAGATGTTTACAAGATGTATACGTAAATGATTACAGAAATCTCCAAAAAGATAAATGTTACAGAAAAATTTTATATATAGGTAAAATTTCAAAGAAAGTCGGTAATAATAAAAAAAACATCGAATAAGTTATCAAAATATGCAACTAGTAGTAACGATAAACAAGAAAAAATGACCGGAATGTAATTGTAACACATATACATATAAGGCAGTATATATTGGTCAAACAGGAAGATCCTTTAGAGAGAGAATTAACAAACATATTAAAAATTATGCTGAAAAATTGACAATCATGAATCACATAAACAACTGTAAACACGAGTTTAACGATGATTATAACTGTGAAATACTATATTACTTAGGAAAAGAGAAACAACTAGATATAGTAGAATCATTCGAAATTAAAAAAACATGTCAAACAAAACAATTGTGAAATTTTTAATAAAATCGAAAATGTTTATGAATTTATAGTTGTCAGTAAATTAGTGGAAAAACACCCCACCCCCACCTCACCAGCAACGTAAGTGGTTTCTAAGTGGCTTGTAAGTGTAATATTAGTGTCTTCTGAAGATGCCCTAGTAGGTGAAACAATTGTACAGTGGAAAATTATTTGTTTCTTTTACTATTCATTAACTTGAGTCTATTATTTCATGGTTATTATCATATATGTTGGATGCTACGCAAGATTTTTCTATTCTGTTGAATCTAAGGTGAAAAATGATTATATTTACTTTATTAAATACTGGTTTGAATCACCCTGTATTTAGGTGTGTATTTAATTAGAACAGTTTTGGCGAAAGCTATAAATTTAGTCTACAGAAATGAACTGTTTGCAGTCTAATATAATAACAAAAAAATGTGGAAACAATGGCATTATTAATGCGAGATTTCTAATGAAAGTCTACACAAGAGCAGTTAACAGATTTGTTGCAAGAACCAGTGACGTGAGCAGCAAAAAACGTAGTAAGAAAGGACAAGAATGAGTTACAAAATTCTAAATAGGCACAAATAATGCCATAAATATAAACTTTATATATATATATATTACAACGAGTAGAAAATTAAAACAAGATCCCAATTACTTTAAAAGTTTAAAAAAAATTAAGACTCACCAAGATACTTCGCACGATTAGAAGAAGAGCCATCAATACCACTATTTAGTATGTTTGATAATAATGGGCATGTTTACTGATGATATACCTGACTAGTAACTAAAATTTTATATCACGGTTAAAAACAAGCTCAAACCATTACAAGTGACTGCTTTGTAAAACTATTCAAACCATCGGATACTGAAGTTAACTAACTGTTGAAAAGTAAAAAAATTCTGTACTGTGATGGATTAATTCGAGCGATACTTTGCACTGAACGAAGACAAATCTAGAACGGTCATTTGATACCACTCGGCACTTTCGTATTTCATCAGAATTCTTCACTTTCAATCTTCCTGAAAATCGGAATTCTAACGGTCAACAGTCAAAAATACCGTTTAACAAACACCTTTACACTAACTCGCATAATAAATTTTATAAAATTACCCGATCCAATTAATATTTGTTTGCCAAATCTATTTTAATTTTAACTATTCTTGAAAAATCGATATAGTATGAAAGTTACTCATACTGATATTTTTTGTAAAGAAAACACTTTTTTGAAACTTTCACTTAATATTTATTGAACTTCTTAACAAGTTTCGACCTACAAGGCCGTCTTCAGAAGAAGGATTAATGGCCTTTTTCTTTATAAAAAAATATCAGTAATTTTAACTACGTGTATAATCTATATTTGAACGTTATCATCAACACAATGTATAAGATAAGTACCTACCACGAACAGGTTTTGAACAAATGTATGTAGCCATATTAAATTTGACATTTTTGTTTTCCTTTAAGTTACAATATCGCTACTACTACCCATGGGGCCTATAACTGTCGTTCGTTATATTGGATTCTGAGCGATTAAAATATAAAATTATATTCTTAGTTCGTATTTGGTTTAGTCATTAGTTAAAATAGAAACAAGAGTTTTACAATGAAAACCTGTAAGTAGTGAAAATTAAAAAGGGAAACTTAGGTATGAAAAGGTTAATTATAAAACAATATGACCTTTGTGCTTTCTGTTAAAAGTTATGATGCGGAAAGGGTGTTTAATGAAATCTCCAATTTTCTATGGTTCATTAACCTTAACATTACTAACTGAAAGTAAACAGTACATTTGAATAACGTTTCTTGGTCACGAACAACTAAGACATTGTGTTACTAAAGTTGGCAAATGTATCGTAGTAGTTTTCTTTAAGTCAACTGATGTCCGTTAATGTAATGTGTATACGCAAATACAATGTTACATTCTTTGCATACTATGCTCAAAACATCACGCTGATAAATAAATATGCTTGCCGTTTAAAACCAATTTATAACGTTTTTTACTTATACTCAATCAAATTCGAAGACCTTTCTCTAAAAAGGTAAACAACATACAAAGGATTGCTAAATAAATATAACTTATTACAATCATTAATATACGCAATGGTAGTGGTCTTAACGTACAATCAGACGTGATGTAAGACCTCGGAATCAAGATATTCCGAAGATTTAAAGACAAGAAATGTTTACACATTAGCTAATAATGACAAATTATCCTGACAGTTTATTATACTGCTACAGATGCTCGACATACCTGTTTTTCAGTTGATATTTCAAAGTCAAGTGTACAAAACATGCTTCTAAAATTAACACTGTCTAATTTAAATGACTACAGGATTATAAGTAGCTCATAGAATTTTATAATTTTTTTTTTTTTAGAAAAGAAGCTGCCCCTTATCCAATATGCCGCCCAGGATTTACTTCGGTAACAGTCTGAAAACATATCAAGACTCCTTCAGGCGTTAGTAAGGCATACCTCTAAAGGCATTTATATCGGAAGCGAGATATTTGATTTAGAAGTTTTTTAATTGTTATCGATTATTCAAAAAATCTAAACAGTCAATTATAACCGATTGGAACGGGAGTCCTTAGATTAAGGAAAAACCTTATATAATTCGTTTAATTATATAATAAATAAAAATGCTTGGCGAGATTTTATATAAACGGATTATTATTTTTAATTATATCAAGTTTTCGAAAACGCTTAATATTTATTAGAAGAATCTTACTAGTTCCAAATCAGAAAATGCTAGCCAGGAAAACATAATCAGTTCCACATAAGGAATTCCTGAACAGGAAACCATAATCAGTTCCACATCAAGAATTCCTTATTAGGAAAACATAACCAGTTCCACATCAGGAAATCCTAGCCAGGAAAACATAATCAGTTCCACATAAGGAATTCCTGATCAGGAAGCCATAATCATTTCAACATCAAGAATTCCTTATTAGGAAAACATAACCAGTTCCACATCAGGAAATCCTAGCCAGGAAAATATAATCTTTACCACATAAGGAAATCCTAACCAGGAAGACATAATCAGTTCCACATTAGGAAATCCTAGCCAGGAAAACATAATCAGTTCTACATTAGGAAATCCTAGCCAGGATAACATAATCAGTTCTACATTAGGCATTCCCGAACAGTTTCTGATCAGGTCCTGATAATATATTAATTAATCATATTCAGATATATTTTGCTAGTTAGGATTTTATTCAAGTACCATCCCTTAACTCAATATATACATATAATAAGAAGATAATTTGGCCATATATTAATTTAAAAATAAGACGTTTTAAAACTGCCTATTAATAATCTTAAAAAGACTAATCGAAATAACTTAACATTGACTAATACTAATTGGACCTATTAATATCTGACACAGTTTTCATAGTAGTTTATTTTGATTGATTACACTAATTACACATACATTTTAATATTCGTTTAAGTTTGAGCAGTTAAAACGTGGATCCAATGAAACAGTTGAATGTTGTTTAATGGTTCATAAAATGAATTGAGTAAAGTCCTGAAACTAGTTTTTAATTTTGTATACCTATGAGATTACGTAAAGGTCAATAATTAGAAAGACTAAATATCACTAAAATACTGTACTATATATATTCTATTTGTTTATTTAAAATAAAACAGTTTCCTGTTGGCAAAAACCTTGCCCATCCCAGATGATTTTCTTTTGTAAACAAAAACATTCAAACCATGTTTCACTATAGGGAGCACATTTAGTTAATGTATCAAACACACCCGATTTTAAATTACATAGTCAACAATGATGTTATCATCTACATAACACACATATTTCCTAATGTAATGGTCTTTATATCTCGCCAAAAAATCAGTAACCTTTTAAAGTCTTACTGACTATCTTAGAATAACTAACTACTAACCAAACTACAAATGCAAGATACGAACAAATTTGACCCTAGTGCAACAATCTGATGAAAGCAAATCGTAAAACCTACAATTTTTCGCAACTCCTTAAAAATGGAGGACATTTAACATATACATATCTACGTGTAGATAATAATCGAGCAATTTTAAAATTCACGAATTCATATCATAAAAACAAAACTTTCACGTACATTAGCTTTTAGGATTTTGTAACGCACAAAGGAATGAAAACAAACACACTATTGTATTTTTGATATTATATATAAAGTTCCTTGACCATTCAAATTGGTGATTGCGCTTGATAACCAAGTAAAAAACATTAGGTCCCAGACAGTTTTAAATGTTGATTGGCCAATTTAATTATCGATCAACATTCGCTGTAAAGGTGATTAATATTTATAATAAATCACCTTGTATGTAAGAGGGTGGATCAAAATAAACGAGCCTTTTTAAATTGCGCGCCGGATAGTTGTTGTTGTTCAAGGCGCATTCGGGCGTTAGGAACTTGAGGTGGGGATATTACGTGGCACAATGTGTGAGAAAGAGGTGCATAGCAGCGTTGCGCAAGTTTTAACCACGGTTTTTTTGGGACTGGAAAGGGGTGCTGTTGGTCGATTTTTTGCACGAGCGAAGAACCATTAATGCAACCTACTACTGTCTATATTACTGACTTCTCAGTCAGGCAAAACTTGCTTATTGCCGAAAAAGGAGGACGCACCCCATTCATGACGTGTTACTCTTGAACGATAACGCTAGGCCTCATACAGCAGCTTTAAAGCAGGCTCAATTCGGTGAAATGCACTGGACCCAGCTGGTACACCCTCCATATAGCCCAGACCTATCCCCTTGTGATTTCCACACGTTTGGGTCCCTCAAAGAATCACTAGGAGGCGAGAGATTCGCGATTTCAGACCGATGAACAGGTGGAGGCGTTTGTGCGCAACTGGATAGACACCCGCCCTGCTTCTTTTGATGTAAACGGGATGAAAAAACCACCAATGCGTTGGGGAAAATGTATAGACAAACAAGGGGGATATGTCGAAAAATAGAGAAATTGTGTTTTTGTGAAACTTTTCAAAATAAATGTTTTATGAACAAAGGCCTGTTTATATTTGATCCATTCTCGTATGTAATTCTCTTCCCTATTTTAATACTTAGCTAGATTCATGGATAATACACGGTGACCTTTTTTATTCGATCGAAACATCTTCCGTTTATCATACAGTGGGTAGGGCCATTAAAGTTTTAATAAGATAGACACAAACGAATATTTTCATCTCGCAAGCAGCCAATAATTACACAGATTCTGTGTGCGATATCTGGTTGCCAAGCTTGTGGATTGACGTGAAGAAAGTTTAGGAGAAAGTTATACTCAAAAATCAGATGATAATAATAAACAAACATATTATTAAACTAACAAATAATACCGTATGGCTGCGATCTGGAAAACCGAAACAGGCCATAAAGAGTTTATCTTTACAGTTAATTAATGAACCATTTCATTCAAGATGCTATTTTGATACTGCTTTCGAATATTAAGCAATTATTTCCCTGATTTCTAAATTAATAAAAATCTATATAGATATTGTAAATGGTAACAATAAAAATCTACCTAACTATATATCTACCGTAGAAAGTTACAAACATGTTGGTTAATAGAAGAAGAAAAAAACAAATAATAAATAATAATAAAGTAAATAATGAGAAGCGTTAACAATTAGAATTCTCGAGAATAGAATTATCAGAAAACTTGAACAATATCTATTGTGTTCAGTGGTGAATTGAATGAGTGAACTGTTGGTAGGTCCAGTTATACTCGCTCTACTTGCATCCAGGATAATTATCCTGTCACTAACGCCAACAGCAATTATCCTGTCATATGGGGTCCATGTAATCGAACTTCTTTGATTTTATCCGTCACTAATAACCGTAATTTATTACTTTCAAACAACGAACTCTTTAAGACATTATATATAAGGTAATCTGCATCGCTACATATACACATCTCATTTGAGAACGGCTTCAAACACATAAGGCAACACTTTCTGACAGGAAAATCTATAAATCAATTTATTTTTCTCTCTTCTCTATTAATTATAAACACATCCTGTGGCGCCATTAAACAACATTCATCCAACTAACTATAAAGTTATAGTAATATGTAAGTATTATAAGAAGAAAAAGAAAAAATTCGTCCAAAAACTTCACAAACTTTTTGGACGAATTGTCTTTTTCTTCTTATAATATTAGTGCTTCACAGCTACTCACGAAAAGAAATACTTTTTAAAATATTCTTTACTACTGTTCAGTATTATCTATTATAAAAAAAAAATGATGTAATTTATTCTTAGCATAGAAAGTACCAAATCAATAAATCACGGAATCGAATATGATTTTCAACCCCTAAACAAGCGTACTTCCTTTCTTTAGCTACATGTAAGAGGGTGACAACACAGCCTGCGTGTGTACGAAATTAAATACTTCCCGTGAACCAACAGGTGTGGCAGGTGTTAGTTCCCATATAGAAAGACAGAAAACAGTAAATCTAAATTTAAACCAAAGCCCCAATTTCGACCACCTTGTACTTTTTAATTTTTCATCAACATTTTTCGTTGTAAAATGTGATCCAAAAATCAGTTTTTCCAAGAATCTCATCAGTTTTGCTTTTGGATCATTAATTCAGTCCCAAATTTACCTATATAGGCTTTTTATTAATTGGCTAGGGAATGCACAAAAATACAGCAATTAGTTGTACACGAAAAGTACTTCCTTCCAATACATTTCCTTATTCGAAGAACTAAATAACATCCCAATTGAGTACTTGTTTGTTAACAATCAGTTTCCAAAATCTGTAGTAAATTTCCTTGAACAGCGATTAGCGTCAGTACATTTACCTAATGAATAACAGCGGGTTCAAGTTAAGATGAACGAACATTATGCAAGATGCCCCTAACTTATAATAATAAATCGATGTTGAAAGACGCCCCGTTGAGGAGCTGCTCTTTCAATCACTATTTGCTAATAATGTAAGCGAATACTAAATAATAATAGCAATAATAAGAAACACCTTCCACTGCCATCTGACAAGTAAAACGGTCAAATCAGTAGGAGTACGGTTTGCAATAATTTTTTAATCACAAACATCATGATCGGTACTTCAACTATTGCAAATTATATCTGCTGTAGTACCAAATAAAATTACAAAACAGACCAGAAAACTACATTGGTAGGCAATTATTAAATTTTTTTTTAACAAGCTAATAACAACAAAAATGATGCCTGACGTAGCCTGATTTCCTGCAAAAAGAAAATTCGTTCATGTAATTTACCGCTTTCTACAAACTTATCATAATAAACCTCGATATATTACAAGATAAGCTGATATAATCTTTATTAAAACTAACATATCTATCAATAAAATATTGCGATGGCTTTTAGAGAGAACAACTTTTAGCAGCTTTCCAACTTATAATTATCGGGTATTTGTATTGATTCAAGTATTTTTTCTTGATAAAATTACACACTACGGGCTCTCGTTGGCATAGAATTTTACAAGTAAAAGTGAATGCAACCTTAAGTTTGAAAAAATAATTATAGCCTGTGCAGAATTAGTGAAGACTTCCTTCCCATTAGGTATATATTCTAAGGCAAACAATGCTTAAAACACAATAAGAACAATGAAAAATACCACTTACTACAATCTGCAACACAGCAAGAATAAGAAACAAAGCCCAAACTGGCAGTGACTGCTATTAATTGCGGTTAAAAATACATGTTACACATTTCAAACTGACGGTAAACAGAAGGCAGTAATTCTACTAGTGTACAATATAATAGTTTTTGGTATAGTATGTAGGTGTACTTTTAGTAAAATATGATTGACTATTGGTAGTTAACACTTCGCTGACCGTTAATAATGATGTTTTTCCATAAGTGACGGAATTAGGAAAAATGACAAATGGCAGATGCTTATACTGTTCGCAATTAACAATACCATGAATTAAACAATATTGACTGACCGCAAATAGCAAACAAGTAACCGAAATTAGCAGTATTATACCATCTACCACTTTCAAATATAACGTACACTTTTAGAAACACTACAAGAAGGTTACAAAGGAAGACAAATGAAACTTTTAGTAATCTTTTGATATCTTTGGTAGGTAACCGCAATTAGTACAACTGATAGCTCGTAGATGTTTAAACTGTTCGCAATTAGCAATCCTGTGAATTGAATAATTCCGACTAAGCACATGAAATAAGGAAATACTGTCTTGACTGACCGCAATTATTACAAATCACAGCTCGAAGACAGTTAAATTGGTTACAGTTACCAATACTATGTGAGCTAAATAATTTTGACTGAGCGCAACTCGTAAGTGACCGTAACTAGTAAAACTGACGCCTAGCAAATATTTAAACTGTTAGTAGTTAGCAATACTTTTAGCAGAATAATCTTCACTGAGCGCAAGCGATAATGAGACCGCTATTAGTAAGACATTGCTAACCGCAGTAAATAAATAAAATATATAGTACAACTAACTGATATTGACTGACCGCAAATAGTAATATTCGAAGGTTGTTAACGAATGGCTTCATTTATTTTAATTGACCGCAATTGGCAGAAACATTTAGTTAGAATTCTATTGGCTCATAGTTTTGTAATATTAAATATAATATGAAGTTGCAAAGAATTCTTGTTTCGATAAAACTTCGGGATCTTGTAAGCGACGTAAGTAGAAAAAAAAAATAGCGCCACTAGTAACGCATTCAATTACACATCATACGAATAAATAAATGCTACGTCATATGAAACGGCCCTCTCACTTTCATTAGCTAAACCATAGTTCGGAGAAGTGACTATACTCAATTTCAAATGGATGACGCAAATCTAAATCTACATCGGTTTCATCCACGCTTTCTTCAATTTAAAATCTTGTATTTATGCTATGTTCCTCATTATTATTAATGACAATAAATAGATACTAAGTTAGCGTTCATATGTATGTGTATAAAAACGGATTTGTTAAGTCGGAAAGAGGCGGTACAAAGTTGTAATAGCCATTTCGTGACTAACAACAATTATTTCGAAATGCAAAAAAAAAATCTTTTGTAATGCACGATGATTTCATTATTATAAATCGAATTCCATGGTACCGGTAAAACAGATGCTACACAAACGAAGAAACGAAATTTTTCACTTTACCGACGACCATCTACGTAGTGGAATTTCTTATATTCATGATGTTGGTTGAAAGGCCGAAACTAATTCGTTTGAGGTTACCGATTTGTACATACCTTCACAGAGTATCGAGAATCATGGCATTGTTATAAAAAGAAAAACAGTATCGCTTGTAACAATAAACAATTAACGTAAGTAATAATAAACGGCTTGGCGTAAACGTTGAATTTATTAAAAAATTGTAGGCAATCATAGATTACACGCTCAAGATTGATTCCATTCGTTCGGTACAATTTTAAATACGAAATAATTATTTCCTCTCAAAGATTATCAGGTCTTGAGATGCAGACATGTTTTATAGCTGTTGGGCACATTAATTTAGAATATTTTACACCCAACTTAATTATATGAGTACATATATATATTTGTCCATTCACAAATGCATTTACAAACGATAATAATAATCCTAACATTTCTTAAATATTAAATGTTAATTAAGTAATATTTGTGATAAACATGCTGGTTATTGTGATAAATTAAATGACTAAGCACATTACGTAAAGGATTCGCGCCTTTTATCAGGTAATAGTAAAATTTTGCAACATAAACGGTTGTGCAAATTACTTACAAGACAAATATGTCGTAGGCATTTTATAAAACGCCTAAGCTTTTAGAAAACGACTTGGTTACGTCGTTTTCCAAATTTTTAGTCCGATTAGTGTTAACACAAATTATTAAGTAATGTAGTTTAAGAGTTAAAATCACTACTGACTAATACTGATAATGTAATTATTTTTCCCCACACGAACCTAATTTAACTAATTATAAAAGCAAAACATAATTGCGTTTAAATTTAAAATTGATACAAATACTTTGCGTAAAAACATTCAAATGTGCAATGCAAATAAAACCGAAATAACTACAGTTAACCTAAATAATTCAACGTGATGTTCTACTTAATTCTTGGCAGCCAAACTATTCATGTTATCTATGAGTTTATTTTTATACTAAATATTTATAAATACGTATTAAAATAATATCTTAAGCACCATCGCAAACCTATCAACAACTTATTAACTTTTTGTGGTATTTCTGGCAAAAATAAAAACTGTATTCATCAAATTTTGAAAAGGAGCTACGTATTTCAAACTTAGTTTCTATAGCCTAACTAATAATTTTTGCAGTCTTCAAATCGACCCCATAGAAACTACCTCATCTTTTCAAACGGTTTATGAATGGCATCATGATTTCTTATAGTTCTCAATCATTATTTTAACCAAATTTTCTAAACTTCTATATGACAGACAATGCACATATTGTGTGCTTTCAGGTATCTTTTAATTGCATTCGCAATTGATAGAAGTTCAAATATAATAACCCAAACATTGAATAATGTTCTTCTCATTCTTTGTTATTTTATTCATGTATATAGTTTTACAAAAGTTCCACCGTTAATAGTCTAAATTATGTTTTGTTTTGAAAGATTAGTTTTCTTATGTTTTTTACAATTTCCCTTGTCCATCCTGCACCCTCGTCTATCTTAAAAGTACTGGTCTACATTCGTACACGATACCTTGGGCCTTTTTTTAATAGTCAACTAGTTCCAGAATGTTGTATCATTATAGGACATAGCTGCTAAACGTATCTGCGCTAGCATTATAGATATTATCACATTATTGATTCCTCCTACATTTTATTATTTATTCATTCGGTTACAGCAATTTGGGTGAATTTTGACGTCAACCTGATTGATCATTCGATCGAGTTCTTTTTATGTCGGTTCGTGATAGAAGTTGTCTCTTGCGTCAATTTGGTACTCCAACCGAACTGTAAACACTTGTCGCACCTGGTGTTTAATCAAATTAATTATAATGCCACCAGAAATTGACATTGGAGTTCATCTAAAATTCTGATTTCTATTAGCAACGATTTGCAAGAGATTAAAGAAAACCTGTTTGTAAAACTATTCACCGATCTCGCACTTACTATATAATCAAATGCGCTTTTGGTTTCGTTTACTCAACTCGAAATGTAAATGAATAATTTATAAACAGTGTCAAAAAAAAAAAAAGAATAAATAATTAATATTAACGTGACAGCGGATTTGATTTACAGATGCAAAAAAGTGAAAATTGAATGGTTACGATAGCTTCTAGAAATTTTATTTCATAATTTTTAAGACACTGACAATAAACGCCAAACTGATAAGTTGATTGCTTTCAATAACTCTGAAATTTTAATCTTACACTTCATCAGAAAATAATAAAGTTATCCTTAAAACATTTTAAACAGTTATTGTTATCAATGAGCTATTTTTATGATTAGCGCTATTTGCAATTTTGTGATAAAAATGAAAATCAGTTACAACAAAATCCTTTACATTTTAACCGCATCACGAACTACTACAGGGAATGAAATTAATCCCGAAAAATACACTTAATCTAAGCTAAATATACAAGGGTAACAACTCATTTGTGTAATAAGTACATAACGCTAGCTGTTTAATACATTAGGTTTAATAAATATCGAACATATGGCACCATTCTCACATTTTTAGTTAATCTTTCATGTTTTAATGTAATCTCAATATTAGCACATCAAAAAGTTACCAACATTTTGCGTAAAGAGTAAAATTTAATTGCAACAAACAGAAAAAAAACCGAAAAAATGCAGCCAGCTTTAAATTCTTGTTTAGGTTTCCTAATAATAAAAATTTGTTACGCAAGAGCTGCTGGACGTGCTTCCTTATTATACATATATATGTGCATTTTCCAGTAATATTTCGTCAATTTTATTGCACTTTGTAAGCGAAATAACTATGGAATTATTGGATTGTTTCCTGCTCAACTGAAACAGGAATTTATGCAAAGCGGCAAGTGCAGGATGTAACTGAGTCTATTTTAGCTTAAAAGGGGGAAGGAATAATATGAACTGCTAGTGATGAAAAACGGTTGCCTATTCAGTATTCTCCATATCCGCCCCTGTGTATCCGTAGCTAGAAGGCAGTTTAACAACATCCTTAACGAACGTCTTATATGTTATGTGTAATTATATAATATCTAAAATTAACCACAGTAACCAAATATTACCAAAAGCGTCGCGCAGGTGTTCACTAATTAAGCGAGTTTAAAAATAATGAAAATCTCTCATCAAGAAATTATGTATGTATTAGGAGACCACATCATCCAGCTGATAAGAAAAAGGTATCAAAACATTTTGTTCTTAAACAACTACCGGTATTTTTGTGGTTATCCAAAGTATTTGTAGGAAAATACATACTTTTAACGTAGACGTGGTAGATGTAGCCGTTTTGATCTTTTATATATTATCAGATACTATAATCATCAATCACTGTAATGCGATATTAATTATTGAACTAATTTATATCCACTACAGATTACCTTATACAATGAGGGAAAATTTCCTCCCCTCAACTAACCTGCAGCAGGTATAAATTAATTCAATAATTAATATCGCATTAGTGTATTTAAAATTTACCCCTACCAATAATTCTTCAAATATTTCATTATTAATCAATCGTAGTGTTTAGTACAGTACAGCTTATTTTTAATTATAACGTACAAAATCAACAAGTCAGTTCTTAATTTGAAACCTTCAATAGAAGTGGGATGAAAATAAATAAAAATAAAACAGAAATATTGGTATTTAAGGGAGGTGAAAATAAGGTTGCAGCTCATATAAAAATTGGAGAAAAACTAGAAAACTTCATAGAGATGTGGTGTTATAGAAGGATTATGAAAGTAGGGTGCATAGAGGAGGGTTAGAATTTTTAGGTGTTTTTCAAAGAAAAAGAAACATACTAGAAGCGATAACAGGGGTAAAGTGGGGTAAAGGACGAGCTAGATTAGATTGCTGATTGCAAATAGTTACAGAAATGGGTTTTTGGGATATGGGAAGATTAAAAGATGTGGAGGGTGGTGTCCGACCAGCCTTCGGACTAACAACCCTATGAGGATGATGTTATTTTTTGGGACTTGTGATAAACAGTCCTTTAAAACTACATGCTACTCTTGATCCAAAAGAACAAAAAAAGATATGTACATACTAAAACCTGTCTCTCATAAACTTTTTAGTTACGAACAATTGGAATATATGTAGAACGTCAGAAATAAACAAACAGGCGGAGGTATGCGTATGGAACGTTTAAAAGAAAAGTACATCGATGTTGGTTAACAATTTGGAAACCAATTTCTGTGTTATTTCACCTTATATAAACAGTTATTATTAAAATATAGTTGAAATAGAAATTACGATCTCTATTATAAACAAAACCAATAATAAAATGTGGTAATTTGTGTTTGTCTATCTATATTTGTGTAGTTTAACTACAATATGAAGTCTCACTTGCAATAAGGCTATTTCAACCTTGAGCATTTCGCTTCAACTGGACTCATTGGAATATTCCAGGATCAAACAAGATCGCATTAAGGCAGTTTTTAATTCGCAAGGAATGTTGAAAAGGAGTAATTTAAACCAACTCTGTACGATGATAACTACTTTCTCCTGTACGAGATAACTTTTTGTCTTATTGTTAACGTTAGAGGATGTCTAATTTACTAGGAAAAGATTTGTTTATTATTGTAAAATAAAATTTGTTTCAGTTATGTATTTTAAATCGTTGAAAGAAGAAAACACGAAATCTTGTGGTTCGCTTTTCTGTTAAAGTAAAAAGTTAATGTACAATTTTTACAGTTTTTCTGAAAATGTTAAAAATCGATTTTCCTCAAGTTATTTTTCAAACAGTTCAGTTATTAAAAGCAGTGCTTTTTCCAATATTAATTGCTTTTACAGGAAATAAAGTGCACGGTAAGGGATTCGACCAAATTTCTCCTAATATCTAGTCCAAAACTAATGATCATGATCACGAACAGCAATTTTTTGTCCATTATAAGTTAGTTCCTCGTTTAGTGAACTTCTCTGCGGTCGCTTTCTTCGCAAAAACTAAGCTGCAGATCCATTTTTTTCCCATCAATTTACTGTTATGGATTTCATTTAGATCATAATAATCACATATTTAAAGAAACAAATCCAATTTAGAAAGTATCCTTTTCAAAATTAAGCAATACAGTAACGGTTTTTACCTCAAGACTGTTTCATTAAATTCTAGGAAATATTAATTTAATTGACCCGTTTTTTTCTTTCTCTGCAAACTTCTAACATTATTATTTTTTTATTAAATAAATACATAATTAACTTAAAATGATAGACGTTTTATTCTATAATATAAGGAAGTCGCAGCGTAAATGGGATTAAAAAATAACAAACTTTTCAGTAATAACAAACCATATTTCACTTGTTAGTAATATTTATAGAGGTCAAGTGGCATCCAACAAAGTACGTTAGCACTAGTATCACGCTCGATCAACTGGAGCCAAGCTCTAATTAAGAAAGAATTGAGAAGTTAATGAGGTGTCAAGAATAAACCCTTATTTAACAGAAGGCAGTATAAATATGTACTAACAGCCGTTCATTTTATGAGAAAAAAGTAATCCTTTCTAAACATATTATACAAGCAACCAACACTTTCTATTTGGTGAAAAAAATCAAATAAAATCAGAATAAAAGAGTTTGTTTATACCGTCAAATGAATACATACAACAAACTTTCGAATTGACTTTAACTCAATTCATTTTTACATTCACTAATTGTAAGTAACCATTTTATAAAATCATTCATTAAATTTTGTTTTTGGCAACACTGTCTAATTATTGAAAAATTATACAGGGTGTCCACTTATCAGGAAAAAATAACTATACATAAAAACATAAAACACTAAAAGTAGATGCACAAAGATTAGTAAAACACACAGATGAGTTACAAGAATTTATTTCGGCATATAATGCCTTCTTCAGGCGGATAACTAATCTAAACTTAAAATAATTAAACTTCATCTCAAATACTGAGTTAACAGAGTGGGGGTAATAAGGTTAAATATTAAGTAAAGGAGAATTATTCAAATCCGTTTGTTCATTTAAAATTAAACCTATAAATATAAATATGGAATCAACAGAAACACCTACTCCGAGGGCTAATACCCCTACCGGCATTGAATTACACTGTTGATTCCGATGTATTATTAGACGAAGATGTTCCTGTTGAATCCATATTTATATTTATATTTTTATTTATAATATAGCCTGTAAAGGCCTTTCTGCAAGCGCCCACCTGATGAGACCCGATAGGTCGAAACCGGTCGTGGGATATGGCTTTCGGTTCGTTGTGCCTACTTGGTAGAACGCGTTCCAAATGTGAGATCTTTGATCTTAATATTTAGACGAATAAGGATTTTAATTCCTTCTTTTTTGGATATGCTATTTTATTTAATTTACTGATTTCCATAGTTTCTAGTACATTTAACTTAACACTTTGTAGCCCTTAAAATTATCACCAAAAACGTGTGAATTGGAAATTAAGTGATTAGCATAAGAAGAATGGTTATTCTTTTTGTCAATTATATTATTATTAACTTATAATTATTGTGATTTCATTAAATAAATTCTTGTAACACATCTGTGTGTTTTACTAGTCTTTGTGCATTATGGATTTACAATATAATACTTAAAGGCTTTATAGTTACAATTTGCGATTTTGATTAATTAATAAACGGTAACCGTAATAATTATAGGACAAACTCTTTTATTCCGTCCGCCCATGTCGTTTAACTGAAGCCGGAATCGCATACACAACTGAATGATCCTTCGATGTTGTTGGCGTCTATCGTAATCAATACGATCGTTTCCGTAATGCACCCACGGTTCCGATTTATTTTTTCTTCAAATTATGTCAAATATACAAAACGTTATATTTGTTCGGATGAATTATTTTACACCATTTGCATTCAATTTTTCCTTGAATTTCCAGACAGGAGCGACCCTGTTACCTTCGTAATAATAAGGTTATTTAAAAAAATCAACACGCCTTCCTTCACAAAGCTTTAAAAAGGATATTTATAACTCCACACATCCGCTTTATAAATAAGTTTGAGTTGAACGGTGGATTTAAAAACTATGGCTTCTTATTAGCGGATTACCTTTACCAAAAGCCCAAAGAAATTATCGAGGAAGTGCAACAGTTGTCTATTGCAACTATTTGCAAAACCGCTTAGTAAAAAGGCAAATTTTTTCGTTAAATACGACAACTCTTAAAAACGCGAAGGGTAATCAATGATCAATCAATCAACTTTCTAAACATTTTATTATTTTCAACCAGTTCACAACAAAAAAAGGCCCTAAAGATCAATTCAAGCATAAAAAACTGTCTTTAAAAATACTTTCTTCAATCACACCTCCCATTAAATGTTTATTAATCATTAAGACAAAAGGTAATATATTAACTCATTCGAATCGAAAATCGATATAGTACGCTCTCATTTTCCGATTTTTCGTAGTGATAGGTAATTAATGGTTTATCTTTACGGCTTCGATATAAAATATTATCGACACAATGACAAACCGTTTATATTTATATACCTAACTTAATGTAAAATAAATAATACATCTGATAAATAAAGATAAAAGGCTGTCTACAAATAACGTAAAAAGAAACTACGCTGATCCCTACGCCTTACATCTTACAACACTTCTTTTAATTCGCAGAAAAGGCCTTAAAAAAAAAACAAAAACCTAACGTTTACATTTTAATGAGCTTTCGCAAATTCCATTAGTCTTGTCATGCGACAACTGACGAAGATGAGGTATACAATGTGCTGCTGCTGTTTACTGACCAACACACCTGCATACATGAAACTCATAAAGAAATACAGGTCAGAATTGAGAATTTAAGAATAACTTCACACAAGCGCAAACATTACGCGACATTCATATTACAATCACGTTTACTGGATAAGGAAATTCTCGAAAATCTCTCACAATTTATAGGGTCAAGTTGCACCACGCGTTAAGGTCACTAAAATACGGAGTAAACTCTCTATAACAAATAACTCTTTATTATCACTTAGCCATTATTGAAAATATTGTGACAGAAAAGGGAGCCCATCATTTATTTGCACCTTAGACCTTTTCTAACGTTGTGATCATAATTCTTATAATAAATATAAATATAGAATCAACAGAAACAACTACACCGGCATTGAATTACACTGATGAGACCCGATATGTAGAAACCGGTCGTGGGTATGGCTTTCGGTGCGTTGTGCCTACTGTGTAGGATGCGTTCCAAATGTGGGATCGATCTGTGATGCTTTATAATTACACGAAAAAGGATTTTAATACCTTCTTTTTTTTATTGTTATCTTCGTCTAATAATCGTTCGGAATCAACAGAGTAATTCATTGCCGGTAGGGGTATTAGCCCTCGGAGTAGTTGTTTCTGTTGATTCCAAATTTATATTCATTATATAGCTTGTAAAAGCCTTTCTGCCAGCGCCCCTCTGATGAGACCCGATAGGTCGAAACTGGTCGTGGGATATGGCTTTCGGTGCGTTGTGCCTACTGTGTACGACGCGTTCCAAATGTGGGATGTGTAATTCTTCATAATTAGACGAAAAAGGATTTTAATACCTTCTTTTTTTGGACAATTCTTATATTCTATGTGGTCATATAGTCATATGATGGTATGAAAAATATCTTTTGAATTAAAATGGTCAAGTCACAGGTTATGAATACATGAAATTCGTGCAAACTTTTAGACCAAATCGTACGTTATGGTCAAGAATATCTGTCGAATATCGCGACGTTGTGGTGATACAATATACCACAACGTCAAAGACAGGAAGGAGTTTTTAACGTTGGGGTCAATTTGGACGTATTTGTATCGTAAGTTACCGTTACGTTCATCGTCTGTTGTCAATGAAAGGTTTGTGTGTTATTGTCCTAAAAAAAATACATAATGAAACAGAGACCTTGCATACGACCACACACAACTTGCACTCAATCCACCCGCAACCGCACATCAATGCCTACCCTATTCTCCTCATATTTCAACAAGTCACACTTCCATACCACCATATGAAACTTGGTACACGTGCATGCAAGATCAAATGCAAATACGATTTATTCGTAATTAATTATTGCTAATCGATCTTTTGCTTTCGGGCAGCTCGATTGATTTTCTACGTGACTGTTAGATTAAATTATTAGTGCAATTATTAAAGCTACTTGAAATTGAAATTAATGGAAATTTAGACTCAAGTTTAACTAGATATACATATACCTATAATGTGTATATTAATAACTAGTCGTATCCGCCCGGTTCGCTAGACGTAATATAAAAAAAAATTATCGAACCTAACGAGACCAAACTTCTGTTTTTGTAATTTTTGTTTTGCCAAAATGATTATTCTTTCAATCATTTTTTTAAGAAGTTTATGTGTGAGGGTCTGGTTAGACAACACATCAACAAAATAAAGACAATGAAAGCAGTTATAAACAATAATTTACTTCTATACTAACTAGAAGTAATAAAACGTTATGATGTTGTGTTAAGAAAGGATTTATCTACCTCAAAATTCATTCCTTTTCAAACATCTGTTTTTTTTGTTGTAATATTACTCTAAATAAATTGTGACGTATATAGAAAAATATAAGACAATTGGAACGGAAATTGAGGTTGATTTCGGGATAAAAAAGGTAGGTACACTTATAAATATCAGGCAACTTTGCACCTGGCTCTTGTTCAAAGCTGTCCAACATTCCAGGTGCTGCAATTTTAACGACCCCATACGTTCTGTTAACTCTCAAATAACCCTTATAAGCAATTATGCACTAACAACTTCTCCAATTTACTATAATAAACAAAGCGACCAAAATTTCAAACTCGCATACGCACAAGTCTTTTGTACTACTTCAAAAATATGCTGAAAGGTATTACGTTATGGAGCACAGAATATTAGTTTACTAATTACTTATTACGTTCGCCCTTTATTCGTACAGGCAAATTTCGTTCTTTTTCTAGCAAATGGCTACTAACATTTATAGCAAAAGTAATGGTCGACTACTACGTACAAAGTAATTATGTACTTATTATGTTTTGTATGTAATACGGTGTTGTCAGTAGTAGACTTCATCAAAACGACACAGTCAGTAGTTTTATTTCCCAGGGAAACTTAATCTGTCATTCTCACAATCAGCAAGTAGAAATACCTTCCAGGTACTTCTAATTATTAAATTGAAACATATATACACTATGGTATCTACTAGTTTTTGTCACAGAGACCACTGGAATATGTACAGGTACGCACAACCATTAAAAATTCGCATATCTTCTCAGCTAATAAGCCGACAGAAGCTAAACGATACTTTAAGTGGAGAACTGCATTTTTTTTAAAATTTCATTCAAAACGGGTCTGTAGTTTTTGAGTGATGTGTACACAAACAAACAGACAAATGACAAGTGTCAAAAATTGTCTTAAAGCATTGGAAAAAGTGGTAGAGCCGTAAGCTCAAGAATAAAAGAACATGTTTATAAAATTAATAAAAAGACACAAAACTGGCTTCTCCGAACACTGTACTACTCTTAACCATAATTTAGACCTTGATAAAAAAAACCCTCCATAGGGGTATAAATAAAAGCAGGAAACTATCACTTCTAGAGAATCTAGAAATTAAAAAGCTAATAGTAGTATGAAGGCGTTCACGACCAGCGTCAATAGAATTATGTTAACTTACCGGGCTTTTGGGTCGTGGTCTATAGGCTTTTTTGTTGCTTGACGTTTCAAAAGAGCTTCTGAAGATGTCAGCCGCAGCCGCTGACGAAACGTTAGGCAATAAAAAAAGCCTATAGACCATGACCCAAAAGCCCGGTAAGTCATTATAATTCTGTTAAAAAAGCTGTTTCTCAGAATAAGAACATTGTAAATAATCAAATAGAATTAAGTTTTACTGACTCCCCACTACTTCTTGTTAATATTTACCTATAAATAGAGCTGTATTAGTTTTAGGTTTTTGATAATCGTCGCGCTGACCGAAACTTGTTAGGAAGTTTTCAACAAAATTTGGTGAAACTAGCCTCAGTGTTTTTTGTTTATTTTTAATTATTAAAAACACGTTTCACAATAAGCGCACCCTCCGAAGCATTAATTATATTAAAGTATTCCCTTATTTATCCTTTATTTCTCCTAATAATATTTTCAACGTACAGGTATGCAAGAAGTGGGCAAATTTTTTTGTCATGCTTCGTAATTTAATAAAAAGTTTTGGTTACTATACAGCGGCAATATTATAACCTTGAAGTCGAAGTAATTGGGTAACAATAATAATTTTATAACGCAAAATTTGTGAGAATTAGCCATTAATATTTGGTCACGAGCACATGATCTTTCTCGCCACGGTTAGATGCGTAAAGGTTGAATATGAAACATTATCCTCTCTGTTACGGTGACAAACATTTGCAGAAATTCTTTACGATATGGTTACAACACTTGCCAATGATCTGTATGAAAGTGTGATGAACTGACCAAGGTCGCTAAATGTACCTACATATATTATTTACTTTGACATTACACCATTTTAGCTAAGAGTTCGTCTCTTTGACTGACAGACAAACTGGAACTAATAAAATATTGGTAATTAAAAAACACACACGTAATGTTTAAGTTACAAAACTTTATTATAAAAAACCACAATAATTATTTCGCCGACAGGTCGAATAATAATATAACTTAAAACTAGGATACAAACAGACTTATATACTAAAATAAAAACCAAATTAAACCAAGTAAGCATATTAAAAATTTCAGTTCATTTCCATTAAAACTAATAATTCACCTGGAAAATTAATAAAAAATAATAAAAGATACAACTAAAAAAGAATTAAAATCTGGCGTTTATTTAATTCAATGTGGTGATTGTAACAAGGCATACATTGGTCAGACAAGCAGAACATTTCAGGAAAGAATAAATGAACTCAAAAAAAGTTATGAAAACCGAAACACAAATTCAACATATGCTGAACACTTAATAACTAACGACCATAATTTTAACGACGATTATAAAATATTACATGTTGAAAATAAAGGTCGAAAATTAAATCTTTTAGAAAGCATAGAAAAAAATAAATTAAACAAAAAAGGCACTATATTAAATAATCAATTAGAATTAAATAAATCACCGCTATTAAACATTAATTTTCAGTATCTTCCCTTAAACTTATATCCCTACTCTACTCTTATCTATTTTATTTTAGTATATAAGTCTGTTTGTATCCTAGTTTTAAGTTATATTATTCTTCCACCTGAAGAAGCCGCTGTATCGGCGAAATAATTACTGTGGTTTTTTATAATAAAGTTTTGTAACATAAATATTACGTGTGTGTTTTTTTATTATTATGGAGTTACAAAAAATTAAAGCCTCGTCGATTCAATTCAAAATATTGGTACATACTTTTACAAATTGAAATACATACCTACTCTAATTTTACTAGAAACGCATTAGAACAGGAAATTAACCGAAAATATAAAGGGTTTTGTTTGGTTACAAGGAATGGCCGTTTTGTTACAAAGAGTTAGTCGGTAACCAAGTTCGAGATAATTTCCACGTTATAGGGAGTTTCCTTGTAGTTATATGATGCTGTTTAAAAAAAGATGGTCTATATTTTCGACCTAATTTAAAAATAGGTTTGCCGAAGAGACTTGATAGATAAAAAAAATTAATTAATACTGAAGAAAAAGTTTGCAGACAAACTAAAGAATGCCAATGCAAAAACCATTTCAATTTTCAATAACATTATAGGTATTAACTTTTTTTACCATTGTATATAAGTAACGCATTTTACCTTTACCTACTACTGTTACCAGGAAAAGGTAATATTTCTGAACAACTGACTGGCGTGTTTATAAGAAACCATATCATACTAAAATGGGTAATCTAGTAGCTATGTAACAGTTATTCACAACGTTCATGGTGAAATTGGTTTTAATCGTAACTACCAACATGATTCGCTTTTGTAGTTCAGAAGAAAATAATTACTTCTCCTACCATCAAACCGACATTTGAATTCTCTCTTACAAAACTCTACTACAACACTGCGCAATATTTGCAAAGGAACTAAACAACACAATCTAGATAAAATTTTACACCATGATCAAAGAAAAATATCGTATGTATGTAACAAAAAATGCCTGATAATTAATTAATTAATTACATTACCATTCTCTATTGCTAATAGGAGATGTACTAATTAATTATTAAAATCGTTTAAAAGGCAATTTGCGGATGTTTTTACTATAAAATTAACATTTGTCAGATTCACACTCTACTTTCATTGCTGTTATTGCATAAATAAATAAATAATTAACTTTCATTAATTCAAATGCAAAACGAGCAGATAAATGTAGAATTTTATACATTTACAAACGTACAACCCACACAAGCTTCTGTTAGATAAAAAAAGGTAAAGAGCCTGAAATGTTTCTACATTATTATGTAAATGATAACAATATTTCCATAAACGCATTGGATTAGCAATTACAAACAATACAACCATGACTCACTATATTTATGAACCCAAAGGAAAACGACATTATGTCTGTTCTGATAATAAATTTATTGCAAAAAGACGAACCAAAAGAACGTTCCCATAAAAATAATGAATTACTTATTCTCTTACATCAATTTATTGAGGACATCGCCTTCCGAAACTGACCGGGCGGGCGGGCGGTTATTAAATAACATGTCGGTCGGTACCTTACGAGATTAGTTGCAAACCATTCACGCAAAATTAAAAGACCGAACCAACTGTTTATAATACAATTAAACACAATTATTTTAATATTTGTTTGGTGAATTGGCATAATTACTCAATTAAAATGCCACGGAAATCGATAGTCGATTATTACTGCACTTGTCTGCGGCCGTCATCGTCTCAGAAAATTAAAAAAGTGATAATATCGATATTAAGAAACGTTCCCTATTGTTTTTAATTTAAATCAGCTATGTATACACACATATATAACTATGTACGCACATGCGTTTCCTAGATAATAATAATTAACTTATAATTTTGTTGAGTAAAGCAATCATACAACGGACGCAGGCACTTTAATTATTTACAAATCCATTTTCGTAACAGGTACTGAAAAAAAAAATTAAGTTCACTGGTCCCCTTTAAATTCACGAAAATTATTTCGTGAAAGGATTTCTATTAACTCTGTAATAGATTGGTAAATACTCACGCAACGAAAAACTGCTTTTTTTATGACCTCAAACGTGAGCGAAGCTGCGTATTTAATTTTGTTTTTCAATATAGTTAAAAAGTACAAAACCTTTAAAACGTACTATCCACAAAAAAATAAGGTTAACATAACACAGTTTCGCAAAAAATGTGCTAAAAGTGCATGTCCCCTTTAGAATTATTAAATTAAAATACATACTCATAAAATGACCAATAGCAATAAATACATAAAACAGTAACGAAATATCATTTTTGTCATTGAAATTAGAACTTTGTCTTTGTTTCTGAGGTTTTCTTATCTTTTGGATTTTCCTATTACGGTGTCTATTGTATTGATTTTTACAAAAACATTGTTTAGTTTTAATAAAGAATGTAATACAAAAATCTTTACGACAGTCGTTTCGGCTGTTATGCCATTATCAAAGGAGTACAAAATAATACTAAATAATTATATGATAAGTTGAGCTTAAATACTAGATTTACATGATGGATTTTATGAGTGGGGATACATTAAAATCGAGTTGGTCATTGGTTAGTAATTTCTTGTTTTTAAGGGATTTATTAATTTCAAAAATTTCTAGTAAAAAACAAAAAATTACTAACCAATGACCAATTCGATTTTAATGTATCCCCCACTCATAAAATCCATCAACTTATCATGTAATTATTTAGTATTATTTTGTATTGTTTTGATAATGGCATATCGTCAAGATTTTTAATAAACCTGTCAAACTACCAAGTGTTTTTGTATTATATTCTTTATTTTCAAAATGTTTCACGATGTGACCAACAACATCGTATCAATTATTTCAGTTTTAACTTGTTTCTAAACTTTAATAAAATCCGAAGATAATGGTACATTTTTGAAATTCACAATTTTGTCGCCGACAAACAAAAATTTTTTGATTTTCCAGGACGGTCGACACCCTGTATTTTAGGAATAAATTCAATTCCTGTAGTTTTACCTTTACCTTTAGAACGAAATTCAATTTATTTTTGTGTTCGAGTTTTAACATTTTGTAAAATTTGCAGAACTTCCAGAATTTGTTACGATATAAATTACCGTTCATCTAAACTTTTTGGCAGGTAGATTGTAAAATATAAAGGATGTATTTAATATCTTTTTCCATAACTATAAACAACTATTAAGCCGTTAAGTTTTTCTAGATTTCCTAGGCCGATAAAGCTACTGTACACGCCTACTGATTTAAAAGGCCAAGAACAGGAAACTAATTTACATAAATGCAAAAAGCTTTACTGATTTGTTGATCTAGTAATATTATCACGGCAACGTACCTATATCACAATATTTTTAATTATGATAATATTCTTCCTCAGGTCGACTTTCCAGCGTAATTTTGATTAGCACATGTTACTTTTCGCTTATTTTAATATTGTACATGTATGTGTAAGAGAAAGAAAGAGAGAGAGAGAGAGAGAAAGAGAGAGATAAAAGACACCTTGTGTAATATATTTTTTATTTGGTTGAGGATCAGCAAAACTGTAGACAAGTTTAAATAAATAGTAATATAGCCAGAATTATTGCTCAACACGTAAGTAAATTATTGATTGTGCCAATTTCCAAAGTTGATTAGATAAGCTCAATTATTTTTAATAACACACTGCCTCTACCTGCAATCGATAACGTGATTGTTTATGTACGTATTAAAAAGGCTAAATCTTTAGAAAAAATAAAAAATAAAACGTTCATTACAAACCTACCTATAAAATAACTTGCACAATTCTTGCTTTAAATTTAAAAACGTATTACCAACAACAATAGCAATTTTAACACGAAATTATAATTTTATTAATGGATATTTCATGGATATGGTTGGTATATATAGAAAGTTAAGTTAAGCGGCCTCGAAGCAGCAAACGCATTTTTTTACAGGAAGATAATCAGCAATTGTAAATGAAACTGACTCATACAACACAACATAATATCAATAGAAATTCGTACAAATAGGGACATTTTATAACAACAATTACGTATAAATATTTTCCAACACAATACTTGATGATAGGTACCAACGCCAACTTCAACTAGATAATAAAATAAGCAGCAAATTTAAATCAACGCCTTTAATACTCGTTCATAAGTTGTTATAAAGAAAAACATTCAACCATCTCTTTAACACTGTGTTGTCTTTAAGTGATTTAATTCCCTTTTTAATGGAAAAACCAGGAAGGCTACTTAGTTATTTAAATAAATAATTTGCACGTAAAGTCCCTGGCACATTTGTTTATCTCTGATTAACGAAGAGGTTCCATTATTGTAATTATTATACTTTCCTAAAAGCATATATAGCCTGTGTTTAAATATCAAAAAAAAAAAAAAAATTTGGAACAGCTCTAATTTTTTTAATCAGGATTGTATTATATAAAATATTAATAATATTTAATGTAATTTATTCTTAATTGATGGCAGAAGCATTCACTTGTTGAAACACAAAAAAACATAATTAATTCATCAGGTGTAATGATTTAAAAAAACTACGAATCGTTACAGCTATTTGTACTAACAACTAAGGGGTGGGGTGTAATTTAATTGAATATATTTAGCAAAGGTGAATTTTTAATTACAAAAATATCTATTAATTTCTAATGCTTCTAACAGGTTTAATTTCAAACTTTTATTTTGCACGTGTAAAATTTTGTAGTCTTGATTAAAATTATGTTTTTTTTTAAATAAATGTTAAGCATTCGTAGAATCAGGCTTTTTATTTGTAAAACTAACCCAATGTTCTTTGATACGAACTTTAAAAGATCTACCTGTCTGTCCTACATATACTTTGTCACCGTCTAAACAATTTAATTTTAGTTTTTTGGAGTTTTACATTTATTACTTAGTATATGTTTCCCTAATGACTTATTTGTTCTAAAGGCTATATGACTAGACAATTATTAATTTGAACGATTCGTAGTTTGTTTAAATCATCACACCTGATGAAGGCAATGTTTGCTGAAACAATTGTAGTGTCTACAAATATAATATTTTGAAACCAAGTGTATTTATAATTCTTTAATTATGTAATTTATTCTATTATGCTAAGAAATTTTCCTATTTTGAAAAGAACCCGTTTAACAACGCAAAAGTATATGTGAAGTATAATAGGTACGTTCGTGATGAATAATTTCAATAGGGTGACTTGGAACAACTTAGGACCAGTTGCTGGAAGCAATGTTTCATCTGCTGTTGTTCGAGAACACGAAAAGGATTCTAAGAAAAAGCGAAGGTCACAAATTTGGGCAAACACGTTGTGCTCCGTAAATTGCAATTTACGTTTTTCTTGGCCATTGTAGCCAGGAGTTGTTGGGAGTCTCGTTATATTCACCCACGTGGTCATCAACAGAAGAACAAAAACGGCCCAAGGAAAATCAGACAGGACAAGAGATTAGCAACTACGTGCAATAAGTAAACGTTTTTATACAATTTCCGCTCTACTAGTTACGACTGACCACATATAAATTAATTTCTTGCGATTTCAACCACAACATTTTCGCTTAGAAACTGGAAAACGTGAAAGCGTAAATCGCACATTTTCCATATACAAACATATCCACATTCATATATACGTATATATATATACACATACAAGTCTACCCTTAGTCACTGCCAGTACATCAAAAGAGCAAGCGAAAATAAAAACAAAAAATTATGAATGACTAACTTGAATTTTTGTCGCTTGACTTTATTCCACCTTCGTCGTGAAACTTTCTGGATACAACATGCTTTTTATTACGCCCGTTTCACCAACCCCATACCGAGAACGCCGCTTCTTCGATACCAACCTATACAGATTATGTAGTATTCACACAAACAAACACGTTCCGACCGCATAAAATACAACGAACTGGCTACACTCGAACATACAGATACAGTATGCGGTGGAAATGGCCTTCATGCAGCTGTTTGCTAGATGCTTTCCGGCAAATACCGACCATACACGAGCGACCCGAAACCTGGTTAAGTTTGCTTAAACGGGTGACATCAGGATCCCTTCTAAAAATAACCTTGCATTATTCACAAAAAGGTTCTTCTGTGGGACGACCACCGTACTTTAACTCACTATGCAAATGTCTCACCAGTTAACTAACTACCTCAAGCAATAACACTTAATTCCCCGAAGACATACTCTTACTTCCTAAAATCAATACAGAAATCCAATTTATCACGAGTGCCCTTCAAATTCCATAATTAACACATTTTTCCGAACAGCTACTTAACCTATGAACACCTTATCGAGTCCTACCCTAACCGCAATTCCAGTCAATTTTCTTGACAGCATTTTATAAGAACTCTTCCAATTCCATAATTAACACATTTCCCTAATAGCTACCCAACCTACCAAAACCTTACAGGGTCCTGCTCTAATAATAATGGAAGTCAATTTTCCTAATACAACTTTTTACGAGAGGTTTTCCAAATCCATAATTACACATTTTCTACCTAACAGCTACCTAACCTAACAAAACATTACAGAGTCCTACCCAAATCCTAATAACAACCAATTTTCCTGACACAACCTTTCACGAGCGCTTTGCCAAATCCATAATTAACACTTCCCTAATAGCTACCCAACCTACCAAAACCTTACAGGGTCCAGCTCTAATTATAATGGCAGTCAATTTTCCTAATAAAACTTTTTACGAGAGGTTTTCCAAATCCATAATTACACATTTTCTTGAACAGCTACCTAACCTAACAAAACATTACAGAGTCCTACCCGAATCCTAATAACAATCAATTTTTCTGGCACAACCTTTAACGAGCGCTTTACCAAATCCATAATTAACACATTTTCAACAATAGCTACCCAACCTTATAAAACCTTATAGGATCCTATCCTAATAGTAATAATAATCAATTTTCCTAATACAACTTTTCACAAGAGCTTTTCCAAATCCACGATTAACACTTGTTCACCAATACCTACCCAACCTAATGAAACCTTACTGAATCTTATCACCCTAACCTTAAAATAAACAGATCCGATCCACCCTGCTCAAACTAAATCAGTATTGGACAGCCTGAGAGTCGTGAGAACCAAACCTGAACAAACCTATGCAATTGATCCCCTATTTAATTTACAAAATATTGAATATATAAGAACACCAAATCGAATGCAAGCTTTTTATAGTAACCTAACCCAACCCTGCACGAATTTAGTATTTAGACTATTACATAAAAAAAAACTATACGATAAGATAACGATATTAACGAGTTTTTGAAAGTATAGTAAACAATTAAAACTTTTTTCTGATATTTGGAACACTTTTATTTTTACAAGTTAAAAAACCCCTGATCTAAAAAGTAACATTAAAGGGAGGGTGTCCTTTAGTTAAGTAATGAATATCTAGGAATCGATATTCACCCGCCTGTCTATCCATGCAAACGGGGTGATTCAGATTCAATTGTGGACCTTCTTCTGATAATCCTATTAAAAGAATTCGAGGACAGTTGAACTGGGGCAATAACGTTCGACCAACAGCGTATTTACTATCAACTTCCTGTTTAGATTTCGATACGGGAAATATTGATGAATTAAATATAAAAATAAATAGGAAAAAACAACACCCACAATTAATCATTCCGATGAACGAAAAGAAGACATTTTTATCAGACAAAATGCACGTAGGGAAATGCAAATTTCACTATAAGCATAGTAGTACCGTAACTGCTACAATTTTGGAATTTTTATTGGTCACTTATTCTGAAAAAAAGTTCAAGAGAAAGTCTGAAATTTACAGCGGTTACACCGCATGTAGTAAGTGCCTTCACCAAACAATTTGTTATACATATACATGAACTACGCATGGACATACATTTTCTATGATAATTACACTTCATATTATAGGGCCAAATTTAATTAATAACTGTAACGTATTCGACATTTGTCAAGCACAAGCGCAAACATATTTTTTCCCGCTTAGTTTACAGTTGTAGTAATATTCGCCGGGCTTTTCCTAATTTGTATCAAGCTTAATGTCTTCTCAACATAGCAAATTGAGTTTAATAAGAAAATGACTCATAGAGATAAAACAGACGCAAAGTACATAACATGTAAATTTCACTTAAATACAACTTTCGTTCATATACTTCTCTTTAAAACAACATGGCATTACGCCACTATACAAGCACTGTATGACAATAAACAAATAAATGGTGTAATTAAACGTTTGAAAGATAAAACGACTAAAACGTGCTAGAAATGTTTACAGGTGAGTAAAAGTAATTGCAAATATACCTATAAATTTCGAGATAAAATATGATAAAAAAACTAGAACATCAACATGATACAGGTACGCCGAAGCCAATCTGTAAAATTAACAGAATTAAGAAAGCCGTACTATTTTATTCTAACTAAACGTTCAGCTGAAATTTAATCTTCGTGTGAGGCTTTTAATTACTCTATAGCTCCGGGATTGAATCAAGATGAACTGTTCGATGAAGTTACTTTAATACGAAGGCTAGAATTCCAGAAATATTAAGATCAGTGCGTCGTTTAAGTAGTTGTTCTCAAATATAAATAACAATCACAATTCCGCAAAACCACAAATGAAATCATCGAATATGGAAGCCATCATGCAAGTTTATACAAACTACAGTGGGACTTGCAACGAAATGTTGCAGTTCTATAAGGATCAAGCGCAAATTTAGATACCCACATACTAAAATGATCGGAATGGTCAAACTGGCACGTCGAAAGAAAATTACGAGGGTAAATCAAATATAAACGGCAATTTTACTATTTAGCTTAGCACGTAATTCCGATCTAGAGGATTCGATGCTCGAGTGTTGTTTGGTTTATGAGGAGGGGGAAACCAGCTTAGGTACCAGCTGCGCAAAGATTCTGTCCGTAGTACAGCCATAACTGAGCGCAAGTTACCTTCTACTTCGTCTGTTGCACAATGCATCATCATAAAGTTTTTAACCATCGGAAATTTTCACTCGTTTGAAGGCACAGTTTGGGAATGCTACATGCTAGTCTCAGAATCAAGCGTATACGTGTACCTGGTTCAGACAATTCAGGGATGGACGAGAACATGTCGAAAATGAAAGTTATGATCGACGCCCAAGAACAATGTCTCATGTCTCACAAATGACAACATCCGTGCTGTTCGAGACCTTGTTGAAAGTGATCGCCGGTTAACTATTGAACAAATCTCATCAGAAGTGGGTAAAGTAGGTATCACTTATGGGAGCGTTCAATCCATCATCACTGATGAACTTGCCTTAGAAAATTTAGTGCTCGCTGGGTTCCAAGGTTGTCGAAAATCAAAAACAGGTCAGGTCTGAGATCAGTGAAGGACTTCTGAGTCGATTTCGACAATTTCTTGTCCCTTCGGGAGGTTTTTTTGAGGCGTATCGTCATTTGTGATGAGTGAGTCGTGGATCCACCACTACACTCCCGAATCAAAATTCCTATTCGAGACGCCATCCCCCTTCATGAAAACGCCAAGCCACACACCGCAGTTTTGACAAGTAATAAATTGGAAGAAATAGGTTGGGAAACCCTCGAGCCTCTATAATCCTCCTTATAGCCCTGACTTGTCACCCTGTGACAAGTGTGATTTTTTATTCGCGCCCTTGAAAAAATCACTTGGAGTCAAAGGATTTGAAAGCAATGAAGAAGTAGAGGCACATACTCCTCTGTGCACAATTGGCTGACAACTTGCCCTCAAATTTTTTATAAAGAAGGAATATTTAAGCTTCCAAATCTGTGGCAAAAGTGTGTAGAGCACGGAGGTGACTACATTGAAAAATGTTAAATGTTTAGTTTAGTGTGTGTGTACCAATAATCAATAAATTTATTTTACAAAATTACCCTTTATATTTGATTTACCCTCGTAACTTCTGAATTTGGAACCCTATATATATTTCATCTTGATGCTCTACCTACATCAGCGATGGTTTTCCTTAAATATCTTAAGTGTAGGTAGTTTTTTTTATGAACAAAAATAAGTTCTTGGTCAAGTAATTTATCGAAGCTACCAAACGTTGATCGCGATTTCGATCTTATTAGACCTCATCAGCACGCCATAAGCAGATTAGATAAAATACTGACCAATTCGCTGGAGCTCGTTGTAAAGCTGATTTAAATAAAACGTTGATATGGCAGTATGTCGCCATGTCAGTTTTTTCTTGTTCAAAAAGTATGGTCACCCTAGTTATTATGACACAAATTTCACCAAAGCCTAGCCATATTAGAGAGTGTCCGATTGTTCAGATTGGCTCTGACATATATGCATATAATATGTAGATACTTAAAATATCAGGTTACAATGGGCCTATTGTAAGTATTTAACTGAGAGACTAGATAAAGATGATCATTGACCTTAGAATATGCAAATACCTACGTATTTTATATATACAAGCCTGGAGCATAAACAAACAGAACAGATAACTCAAACCCATATATCACACCTGATTCGGTAGACTCCAGCAGCTCAGTTCAAAAAAAAACATAATAAATAAAAAGGATAACACAATTCATAAACACACTGTATATAAAATAAATGTCTGCACAGAGTATTTGAAACGTCTTAATTTTGAAATGCATTTCATTAATAATTAAAAATCTTTAATAAAGATTCCTAGGTCAAATGATGATAAAACCACACAACTACATGCGAAACGTTGGTATTGGTTTTCCAATTCAAATAAACAACCTTAACCTTACAACCCCTTAAGGGGAAGAAATAGAAAATATAATTGTGTAACATATTCAATTATTTTTCCTTTTGTTTTTGATATAATTAAAAAAGTAGGCCAATTTTACAATAAACGCGCGGAATATACACTTGCAAAGCCTTTATTGGTCAGTATCTGACCCGCGTGTATCAGCACTGGTATAGACACACCTTTAGAGACAAAGTTGTTAAATAATTATATACATAAATTTTGCTGAGTATGACTAAAGTGGCCATCAAGCTTTTTGAATATCTCGAAACCGATTTGTCTTAAAAATACGAAAAATTTCAGCACATATCGCAGAGAGAAAACAGAAAGTTTGTTTAAGTATCAGATAAATTGCAATATCTACTCGTCTGAGATTGTAATGAAAACTGCAATTTCTAATACAACTTACGTCTTATTGACGTAGCATTAAAATTAAGTATTTTGTGCATTTTGTAAATAGATACTTAATATAATTTCGTGAATCATAATGGAATAACAGAAGTAGAAAGTACGATTTCTTACATGTATGTGTATCATTTTTATATGTGACTACCCATACTTTCTTCAAAACATTCCAATTTTTAAGTGAATTGTTAAGATGAATACAGGTATTAATTATCGCCAAGAGGTTTATACATGCGTACTACTTTATTACCACTTGAAGACCAATGATTTCGTTGAAATTTAAAAGCAGGCGATCAGCTGCTCTGGACCAATTAATACTTGAAAGAGCCTGTAATCTATTTTCGTAACTAATTATTATAGTTTTTCGCACGGAATGATTTCTTAAAAATAAATAAACAATTACAACACAACATGTAAAACTACCAAATTGAAAATTTGAAAAGAAAACTAACTTGGCGTAGGCTTTTACGGCCGAAATCGAACGAACAAAGACGTTTATCCAGGCTGATGGGCCGTAGTAGAAAGGAACTTACAGATCCAAACGTTTCGACTGAACTGAACTCAGTTGCTACTGAGACTCCGAGTTACAATCTTCAAGCTGCCAACCGAAGATGACTGCCGAAGCTGCAGTCGAAACGTTTGGATCTTAAAACGAGTATCATGCATAGGCTCCAGATAATGTGAATATTTTTTGGTAATATACAATATTACATCAATGGATAGACAGGTATACATATCCATATCTGGAGCTCCTCTGCATAATTACCATATAGTGTTCTTGATATTGTCACAACTTTGCATAAATAACCATTTTCTTAAAACTACTACATAATAAACTCATTCACTTAAATAAACCCTATTCCAATGTAGTGGTCTTCATTACTTTAGGTAATAATGATTATTTATGATTCATTTATTTGACTCGAATAATATATATACTCCTGGATGTATATCTCGTACATATTTATGTATAATTTATAGATACGTATAAAAATATATGCAACTGCCTGGCATAGAATAAGCAACTATTTACGCATAAAATACGTTATCACGTATAAATAAATTTATTCATTACCTTTGACATGATAATATTTCGCTCATAAAATATTCATAAAACTGAATGTAGTTATACCATCAAATAATTAGTTAATAACACAACTGTTACCTTTTCAATTATTCAAAACAAAAAGAGGAATTAAAAGACTTGCAAAATTAATTTTCAAATGCTATTATATTATATTCATATAAAATCAAAATGTAACTGTAACATAAAAATGTAATCATAATAACATGTTCATGTCCCACGTATTACCTTACTGTCAATTTAAAGATAAAAAACACCCAATCAGATATGGGTATTCTATCAATAATTTCATAAGTAATTATAAGGTATAGAGGTAACACAAACTTAAAATGCGTAAAACACAAAATTTTGATATAAACCATTTCGAGATGGAATGATTATTTTTAGTTCACCATATAAGTACGAGGGTGGATCAAATATAAACGAGCATTTTTAGATATCTGGTGAACTCGGCATCAGCTATGGGAGTGACCACACAATCATAACGAAAAACTTGGGATTCCGAAAAATTTCAGCTCGTTGGGTTCCAAAGTTGCTGAAAAGCTCTTCGAGTTCGCATCTCTCGGGCGCTTCTCACTCGATTTAGAGAGGAAGGTGAAATTTTTTTGCACAAAATTGTAACCTGCGGTAAGATGTGGGTACACCATTACACTCCAACAACAAAACGCGCAAGCATGGAGTGGCACCGCAAAGATGAATCAAACCCAGTGAAGCCGAAAACACGTCTGTCTGCAGGGAAAGTTTTAGGACCGGAGAGGGGTGCTGTTGGTCGATTTTTTGCACGAGCGAAGAACTATTAATGCAACCTACTACTGTCTGTACTACTGACTTCTCAGTCAGGTAAAACTTGCTTATCGCCAAAAAAGGAGGACACACCCCATTCGTGACGTGTTACTCTTGCACGATAACGCTAGGCCTCATACAGCAGCTTTAAAGCAGGCTCAATTCGGTGAAATGCACTGGACCCAGCTGGTACACCCTCCATATAGCCCAGACCTATCCCCTTGTGATTTCCACACGTTTGGGTCCCTCAAAGAATCACTAGGAGGCGAGCAATTTCGCGATTTCAGACCGATGAACAGGTGGAAGCGTTTGTGCACAACTGGATAGACAGCCGCCCTGTTTCTTTTTATGAAAACGGGATGGAAAAACTACCAATGCGTGGGAAAAATGTATAGACAAACAAGGGGGATATGTCGAAAAATAGAGAAATTTGTGTTTTCGTGAAACTTTCCAAAATAAATGTTTTATGAACAAAGGCTCGTTTATATTTGATCCATCCTCGTATACCCGATGATCCAATACATAAAAAAGTCTTCCGTGTGGCGTAACAGTCAAAGATAACGGTCGGCAATCGGGTAAATATAGGGTGGAGGATAGTGTGGCAGATTTATTGCTTTATTTTCGATAAGCTGCTATTAGATCGCAGATAGCCACCGATGACTTTCACAAAACTGCCAGTTATAAAATTTACTTTCATTTTATACGGTCAGTTTCTATATGAAATATAAAGTCTGCCAAATAAGATTCGGTTCATAAACCAGCAGAGACAGATCGAAAATTATTTTTTTCAATTGCTCACAATATTTTGATATATATTTGTTAATTAAACAAAATGACAAAATAAATATTGAAAAGGTGGCCGACCATGAGGTTCATTAACAACAATTTATTTGTGAATATATTAAGAATTAACATCGTTTCGCTACCCTTGACACCTACACACCATTTTATATGTGTATCTAAATATATCATTCCTAATTTTGGAATATTGCTTCATATATTCAACATACTTACTCAAAATATTAACACATTATTTGATATAGTCGAAACTTGTAATTTGCATTAAAACTACTTCTTATGATAGATGATTAATATTATTATCGTAGCACACCAAATAATGTTATATCTTCAAATACAAACTGTAGGACTGACTAATTTACCTGTTTTCGTCGGCATGAATCAAGAGAATTCCTGTCACGACTAAAGCGAATTTCTACTTTTTATTGAGATATAAAAAGAAGTAATACTATTTTACCACAACGCCATCGCTTTTTAGGAAAAGTTTAATATACTTAACATATATTTCAAGTAAGCAACAAAGGACTTACCTTCCAAATGAACACAATAAATATTTTCCCCAAACGCAGAGTAAAGCCCCCTTTTTCGTGAGACATATTAAAGAAGACTATTGTGACTCAACAAGTACTCTAATGTTAAAAGACAGGAAGATATGATTGTGAAATAGTACGAGTATAAATAAGTGTAAGTTACTATTGGTAAGTATATTTTTACACTTCCTTTCATTTAATTCAGACCTTTATTAGTTTTTTTTTTTTACTTTACTTAGATCTATTTTAATGTCTTGATTGACAAATGTGAAGACACGACTTTCAAACGAAAATATATTTAAGACTAACAAAAAAATCACAACGTACCTACACTTAATATTTACGAATTTTAAATAAAAATGATTAATTTTTAAAAAAGTCAAGTTTTAAGCAATCTAAATATTAGAAATATTGGAAAAACGTCATATATAATAAGTGCTAAAAATAGTTTTGTTTTAAATTTGGTCAAAAATAAAAAATTATGTATTCTCTAATTTATAATCAAAACCAAATTTTAATAAACATTAATTTTTAAACTGTGCAATTACACATAAGAACCACTGTATATAAATATAAATTAAATTGAATGTGGGAACGTTTAGCGCCATCTAACGGAAAGTAGCAACATAGGCGAATACTACACCTTACATGTATGATGTATACTTCATGCTTAAAACCTTCAACTAACACGGTATTTATAGCGTCATCTAGCGTTCACCACAAGTGATACCAGAAGATCAAAAATTGGGCAAAATAACACTTTCTTAGCAATTATAACTAGCAAAAACACAAAATAATTTGTTAATAAAATATGTCTCAACTACTGCATCATTAAAACACATGAAAGTACCAATTACAACCTAAATTTTTAAATATTTTTAGGTTTACTGATTGTAAGTCTCACAATACAGTACTTTAATAACGAAAATTGCCTTGAAAACAATACTCACCATATGCTCCAACATTTTCTTTTCTATCTCAGTTTTGGACCATTCGACCCTGAAGACTAGAGGTTGAAGACGCGACTCCATTGATTTCATCCAGTTTCGCAAACATTTCAATTCTGCATTTATATCTGAAACAATACAAACAAATCTAATATAATAAAACTTAACATTTAAAATTGATTGTATAGAGGGGTCAAAATGCACCCCCTTTTTCTTCGTGAATATTAAGTAAATTTTACTACATAGTAAAAGTAAAAAGCCAGTCTTCATTGAGGCATTCTTTAATTAAAATATATATAATATATCAATTTTATTTTATTCGTCTCACTAAATGTAAATGTAATCATTAAAAGAGAAGAAAAATAAATAAGTATAACAGTCTACGAAATTAACATTTGTTGTTTATTACATGTATTTATATGTAAGTAAATGAATATTGTGCCAAAACAACGATATTTGTAAATAGAAGCAAAAAAATCAAATTAAAACAGTATTTGTGCCAATAAGGTTACAGTTGATCGTTAACACATGACCTATGAGACATCAAACTGTACCAAAAATAGTTTAGTAGTGATTTTAGGTACAGCAGTGCTGTGACAGAAATAGGTAAGTGCTTACTTGACACAAAAGGGGATAGTAATTTAATTATTTTAACTCTAATTGGCAAAAAAGTATTAAAAGATGAAAAACGTTTGGTTTGTCTCACATATTTATATAGAAAACAACAAACTAACATTACTGCAGCTATTAAATAAATGCGACAAGTCCAGTGTTTATCTTTTTAATATCCTTTTTCAATATATTTCACCAAGTGGCCGTTACAAGAACGGTAAGTTGAATTCCGTCACTTACAATCTTTTGTTTTAAGTATTAATTTAACATTAATCAATTCAAATAAGATTAACTACTAAACAGTTTTTAAATTGGTCAAATTAAGGTATCTTTAAAATTAGAAATGCATATTTAAAAATGTAAAAACAACTTAATGTACCTGTAAAAGACTGATCGATGCCTCTAGAATTTGTGAGACCAAGAGCAGCCTGGAGCGAGTCCCATTTGGAGTTAATATGCATAACTCGACGTGTTACCTCCTCTTTTACATCTGGATGCAATTGCACTAACTGACTAGCTTGTTCATTGAAAAGATTTCGAAGTGAATTTTTCTGCACTACCTCATCACTGTAGTGCTACAAAATACAATACAAGTATGAACTAATAAATCTAATTAATATTTTCATTACTTACAGCTTTCAATTCTTTATCAATTTCACTGAGTTCTTTACTAAATATAGCCTCTTGAACACTATTAAGCCAGGAATAGAGTTCTGAGAACTTTGTATAAAATTCTATTAAAGACCAGGTTTTATCCAAATTTAGCTCGCCATTTGCCTCCTGTACCAAGAGGGATAATAATAATGTAACTTAATGCATAATATAGTACAATTTAACAGAAATTACTTACCTGACAATTGTCAATTAGTTGGTTATCCATTATGTAATTATAATTAGCCTGTAGTGCTGACCAGAAGTCATCTTTCTGGTCACTGGCTGAACTTCCCCATGATCTTCTCCAGTGTTCTATTTCTTTGCGTTTCTTTTTTGTCAAACTATTACAAAGTCTTGGGGTGATGTCTCTTTCCATTTCAGGGGCTTGCAAAGACGACATGGAAAAACTGGCTTTCATAGCTGACACTTCAAAACCTAAAATGAAAAACGCAATGTATAACTAACAGAATATTCCTAAGAGCTCTAATCAATACTAATTGATTTATTTGCAAACCAAACAGAAATAATTTATGTTAAGCTGCATCACTCGCACTGCTATATTACCAACAAATGTAAAAGATTAATTTTGTCACATGCATTTCAAAATAATCATTTATAAGTTACTTTTACTTTCAATAAATGATTTGAATTATCTGTACTTTAAGGACTTAATATTATCTATAGAATATATGATTTGGTTTAAATAATCAAAAATTAATCATAAGTATTCTTTGAAGTTTTTATAAATACAGATTACTTTTTGTGGTGTTCAAATTACATAATTACCTGCACTAAGAGACATTTTTTATTCCTTTTTTCTGTAACTTGCATGAGTCAACTTTTTACCACTCCGAACATGATCCAACTGAAACAAAAAATAAATTAATTAACATAGTAGCCACAATTAAACAATAGAACGTTTTAAAACATCATTTAAAGGTCAAAACAAAAATCATACTGTATTCACAAATAAATATTTGTAGATAGGTGAGAATAAACAATTATAACTCCTTATATGTTATTATTGTACTAAGCTAGTTAACTTCTAACACAAGTAAATGAAATTGACAATAATTTTAGATTTGCACAACATGTTAATACATATTAGCTCAAATATTAATCTATAACCATAAACCGATATTTTCCTTATCACACTAAACTACAATATCAGAAATCAACTGTATAATTTATAATGTAAAAATGATGAAACCGAAACCACAGTATTTAGAGTCACCTTAAAATTAAAAACAGTACTTCAATAAGTAATTGTGACCACAAAATTATATAGCTTCTAATTAATTATGCACTAACTTTAAGCTATTATACTCACAATTGTTTAATACTATGAATATTGTAAATGTTTAATCCAACACACAACACTACTAGATCCAGCCAAAATGTACTAAAAAATTAAAATCAAAGTCATTTAATAATCTTTGAGCAATATTAAATGTTGTATTAAATATTTAGTAGATAATTTATTAAACGTATTCAAAAAGAGAGAAATTTTTACCAAATTTAACCTCCAATTCCGACTTCAATGTAGCAATTTCATAGATTATCTAATAATAATTACGGTTACTAACAATAACGGAAAACATTTCAAATGATAAGATAACATTTTTTAAACTAAAGGCGGTTAGTACATAAAAATAAAAAAATATAAGAAATTAGACCAAAGTTAACCTAACCTGTCATTCGACAGTAATAGATGATAAATATGCACATTTTTCTTACCCATTTGTACGATTTCGATCCAGTCAATTCTTTGGCACATAATATTGTTATATTTTAACTTATTAAACACACCAAAAACCAAATGTTTCCACCAACGGCATTATTTTCCAATTAATCATAACCGATCGACAGCCTTTAACCGTTCAGAACCTTTTATCATCCACACACAAGTTAACGTACCGTAGCAAACATTGCAATCATACAAGCAAATTGCCTTACTATGGGAACGGTGCTGAATCTTCCAAGTTCATTCAACATTCAGCCGCCGTCCAGCTTTACTTAAGACATACGTATTTCGTGAGACAAGTGTTATTGCTTCTTAAGATGGAGCAAGCGCACTTGTGCCCAAGTATAATTTGGTAACTTAAAACAAAAAAGGAACTTCCTTTTCATTAACATAGAGTTAACATTTAAAAATGCTAATTTTTCAAGGATTTTAGTACTTGCTTAACTAATACGTTACACTATAAATAGAATTAAATGATGCGACCAATAGAAAAAAATTAAACGCAATTTCTATCAACAAAAACCACGCAGAAAAAGTTCTTGACTATACGTTTGCGACATCCCCATGCAACATAAATATTTAATTAGTTTATTTATTTTTTTAACATTTATAAAATATATTGCTACCATCAATTTTAATGCAGGGGTACAATAAAATATATATTTCAGCTTGCCCTCAAAATATTTTTTAATTTACATAGCCTACTAAAGATTTAGAAGTATCTATTTCAGTAGGAATGTATGTTATGTATAAATATGTGTATGTATGTACAAACATGTATAAAGTAAATAGGAGCGGATTGTAGACATTCTTAGTTACCAAAATACATATTTGCAACCTCCAGAACCTTGCAAAGAAACTGAGAGTTAAAGCAAATATCTTACTATGTATTATATAAATTAATTAGACAATTGCATAAGCAGTATCTTTTAACAACTCCAGGATAAATGTAATAAAAAGAACTGACAAAGTATTAATACCTACATGTGCAGATATTTTTAAACGAGGAAACACTTCTAGTTTTATTTACCTACGTATTGAGAAAATAAGAAAAGAATAAAGGAGACAGACACATCCGTTCAAATTGGGCAACAGTAAAGTTAAATTTAGTTCGAGAAATGTGTTTTCATATTGAGTTCATTAACAACTTTTTTTTATGTTATATACGATACATAACTCACAACTGAATCCGTAGTTCTTTACTATGCGGCGCCAAAACATATTTACGAGAGAATGCCAAAAATTTAGAACACTTTTTTTATTGAAAAAAAAGGTGTACTAAAAACAAAGATTATTATAAAAAAGTTTGATTTTTTATGTACTATTTACAAGTTCACTCTTACTTTTACGCAAAAGAATTTATTTGTATATATATATATATATATATATATATATTAGACTGATTTAAAAAAGTATATTATCATAATTTTAGCCTTTAATAATAGTAGTTATGAATTGCTGTTGAACCCATTTTTCATTTTTCATTTTATTAACATAAGAACATTCTTTTAGTTATTTCTGGATTTTTTAGATTAATACCGAAGTAATATATAATAATATATAATAATAATATACAATTTATTCATAATTTTTGATACTAAAAGTAAGTAAAAAATAACTTACCTAAATATACATCTTTTCACTAATTATTTCAGCAAATTTGCTTACGTTCCAATTTAATTGAATGACATTATTTTATAGTGGTTGAAATGGTTTAAAAACAAACACAATGTTTTGTTATAAGTAAAGACGTCTTATCTTCCCCCTTACATCTATTAAAGACGGGACATTAAAAAAATAGTCTATTTTTTGAACCAGTATAATATACGGTGTTTTTGCCAAAATGGACCAGTGAAAGCAAAAATGGAACATAACTTCGAAACTGCTAAAAATGACTTGAGGTCCCTAATTACCATACCAACATTAGTCAGTACTTACTTACTGGAACACTGTGTATTTATCTATTTATATATATATACATATGTTTATTGTTTCCTGTTGAGAGAATTATTTTGTTATATCGCTAACATTAACTTCATTGTTTGTATGTATCAAACGTTAACTATTTCCTGAAGAATCTATGTAAATTTATACATGTATGAGTATGATTCAGTAATACGATTCCAGTAAGTGCGGTCTACAAATAATAAAAAATGTGTAGACTGTTGGTACAATCTTATAGTTTATTAATTATTTATAAACAACGACATATCCCATTGCATGGAGACTTATTAATATCGCAAATCTATACAAATTAACTAGGTTCTTTCATCTTTGGTGAAAAGACAACATTTGAAAACGAGAGTGAATTGTTTATATCTATTTATATTACTATATATAACCTAATTCTTAAATACACTTGTCTCTAATATACCTTTAGCTTAGATGATTCACATTATAACAACCCAAATACAAATGCGTAAGATCCAAAAATAATACCTCAACTTAAATGTTTAAGATGTGCTTTGATGCCTCATTTATCATATGGTAGTTTAAATCTATTAATAAAGTACTCCCATTGATTAAATGTCTTACCCTACTTCTACAAATATAGTATATCTAGATACCTATCGGCATAATTTATAGGAAAATACAAAGATGTAGAGATTTTATCACCAAACATTAATTGTAAAAGATACTAAACATCTTGTTGGGCAAGTCTCACAGTAAATGAAATGAAGGACGTTAAGTTTTGTGTAAAAGGAATACCTACATCATTTTAAAGTCACCTTTCGGACATGCTCCTTTGAATTATGCAATTTAATATACACATCTGCTATACACGTAGCATTCAAGAAGATTCACTTTATGTCCAAATAAACCAAAAATAAAAATTTTCCTATCACTTTTGAATGTTGCAATTTATATTTTTAATATTGAGCTACAACTTTGTTCTAGCAAACATAATTAGAAAATGTATCAATAAAAAGTTATAAACGTGTAAAATGAGAGCAAAAAATGTATGCAACACACATAACAGGCACAAAGAATCGAATACAAACCCTAACAAAGCTGTAAGACAAGAATAAAGTTATAATAAAAAAGTTAGTTAATACTAAACAAGTAACATATTTTAATATATTTGGTTAATATTTTTTAGAGACAACTACAATAATTCTTACTTTTTTCCCACAAATTTTACTTACTACGAGTAGGAAAAGAAACTGAAGACATATTAACTATACCAAGTAAGTGAATTAGAAGGAACGGTTGACGCTACATTATGTATAAATATGAAAGAAACTAAAGGTTAGTCTTGAAATAAAAGAAAAGTGAAATGCTATTTGCTTAACTTTGACGGGTTGCTGTGCTTTTAAGAAGTTCTATTTCGAAGGTTGTTGAATTGTAATAAATCATGCAAACTCGAGTACTTTTCTAAGTAATTAGCATTTATTAGCCTATAGAGGATATTGTGTGGGCATAGATTGACTATTTTTACTTTCACTTTACACACAAAAAAAAACAAATCAACTGTCACATATATAATGCAACAAAAATCCTAGTTAAAGTCCAGGGAAAGTAAGAAAAAATAATAACACTTCACTATAACAAATAAATTTATTGTTTTTCATTTTCTGAATATGAAAAAGTTTAATATGTTGAAAATTGTATGATGAAATACTTAATTAATGATTTCTTTTAATTAATACGGTTAAATAAATGAAAGTTAATATTAAATATGCACATCTTAAATGGCAAAAAAACATTATGCGCCGTTTACTCTGCTTCATTACAGAGTTCATAGGCATGTAATGTTGAAAATTAATTACAAAAAGTTTATTGAAATCAACAACTATAAATTCGAACTTTAATATTAATAAGAAACATTTTCGTCCTGGCGCATCCACCAAATTTTAACAGTAAGCCTTATTTTTACCTTATCCTCTTTGATATATGCATTATATGTGTGCATAATTGTTCTTCCAGTTTCAAAAATAAATAAATAAATAAATAAAACTGTATTTTATAACTTGGACTTTGTAAAAAGCAGCGAATTTAGAAGAAAATGACAACGACAATATAAGAACATATAATTTCTCAGCGGAAATCCACAAAAAACAGAGTAAACAACTTAATGTATTTTCTCCTAATATATATTTATTATTCGTATCATCTGTATTCAAAATTTCGAGGAACTGAACGCAAAAATGAAAGAAAATACATATTGGCTACACTAAAGGTTATAGAATTAAAATTGTAGTTTTTTTTTATATGGGAACATATATTTTTTGATAAGAGATATAATGCAAACAACATCTCATTTATAATGATACTAACTAATTAAGTTACTTTAATAATGGATCGTATTCAAAATCACGGAGCTTTTAGAAAAACTAATTTATTACTATGTTTTAAACATCAAAAAATTTCTTACAATAATTATTTTTGTAAAACAAGTTAAAAATGTAATTTGAAGCTTAATATGTGTTGTATTTAAAGCGTTTCAAAAGTGTACACACACTTAGGTGGGGGTGGGGTAAACTGGACAAAATACTAAGCCCCCATAGGAGATCCTGTAGCTCGAATGACTAACTAACTAGAAATCCAACTAAAAGCAAATTTTAAAATCTGCACCACAGGGCATGAACGGTGGAGATCCTTGCCGAACCTACGGGATCGTTTCTTACAATATTTAATAATTGTTTGCGAAGTACAATGGGACAAGAACGGCTTCTTGGAGCAGCCATGATCGTGATAGAATCAAAATTAAATGGACCGTTAGATTATACCGAGATTAAAAAAAAGTTCGTATAATTTTTATGTTCTTGATAAGGTGAAAAATGTTCTTGGACAATCAGTCAATTCCTAATTGTTATTGCGTTTTTGATTAAGGAAGACTAATACAATTTAAATCTATCTTATATTTATATCACATATTTATATAATTGGTCTTGTACAGAATTTATGTCTTAAACTATAAGTATTTGTCACTACCGTACTAATGTGTTTAAGATAAAAGGAATTATTTGATTTTTTGCATTACTTTCTGACAATTTCTAAAAAAATACATTTGGAGTAAAAACCCTTTTTAGGGCAACAGGAGCCTGAGAATGTTTAGGAGGGGCACAAAAATGTTAGGGTTGCTCCTGCCTATTTGAATATGATTTGAATGAGTTTATGTTTTGTTAAGATTTGTTTTAAAGCGATAAATTAGTTTTGGTATAGGGGTTATTAAGTTGCGAGAAAGTTGGCAACAATTTGTTCGATGTTAAAAGCGAGAATTGTATTAATCGTCTAGGATGACTAGTTTGGGTTCGATTGGAAATATAATAAAACGTTATGGCAATAAGTTGAGGTAATTAGAATATTAGCCGACGTGGAGATAGTAAAATGGAGACATCACAAATATCGTCCTCGAGGGAAGTACTTGCGCGCGCCTGGTGGTTGTTTCGAACAGACTTGGTGGTGAATCCGTGTGCATATTCTCTCACCGATCTGGCGGAGCCGGTTTGTTTATTCATCTCCGAAATCGGCGGTAAAATTTTCGAAAATACGCTCCCGCAATACGACATGATTCAGTGAGATATAAATATAAAAGAACAATTCCGAAAATATCACAACCACCAAAATACTGTTTGCAATGATTAAATTTAGTGTGTTAACAACAAATTAACTCTACAATTTCGAAAAATATGTCACGAAGAAAACAACCCAATCCTGCAAAACTAGGTAAGACGAAAAACTTTTTCTAATAGTTTAAAATTCAATATTCACAATTTTTTGAAATTTACTGATCTCTTTTCAACTTTTTTGTTTTTGATATTGATGTATGCAATGGAATTTGCTATTACTTGGTGAAAGTTATTCATAATCGATTAAAACAAACACAAACTTTCACAGAAATTTATTAATATCAACAATTGTTTCGCTAACACAGTAGCTTCTTCAGGATATATCCTGTTTGTTTTAATCAATTGATAAAGCAACCCACATAAAACACCCTACGTGATACAGACATCAACATTTAAAATAACTGAATTTTGATATAACCACTACCAAATACTAAATCAAAACAAACTATATATTTTACCACTGATTAAAACGATTCTATTTTATTATTTTCATATTACTGAAAGATAGATACTGATGATATTCTTCGACATACCTACGGTACGAGCAGATAAATTTTTGTGTCACGTATGCCTTGTTGGATCAGAAAGGATGACAAACTGCATATTAAATAAGTCAGAAAATAACAGATATATACCAAGCTTGTTAGAAAAATTTTCGCTTAAAACTTATGTTTCATCGCAAAGAATCGCACAACCCTTTTATATACCCAACACCTACCCCCGATCTATTTCTACATTTACGTATCTGTAAAAAATTAGTTTCAGTTTGTGAATTTTACCCAATACTTCACGTCATTCACTTTTGCACACCTCGCACCATTCACGTATGTTGAACGATATAAAGTAAAAACCAACTGTAACATACCGTAAAAGTTGCAGCCAGATTATGTCGGCGTACCAAATAATATTATAACATTCCTAATGAACACAGATATCGTTAGCTGCGAACACATTTTATTTGCATGATTTCATAACTTCCAAATTTTGGAATCGTCAAACAGAACTACTACAGTAATTGCAAAGTAGTAATTTGTATGGAACGGTTTTACAGTTTGTATAAACACAACTAAATAATTGTTATTTGCAAAAATTGGAAAATCGGATTAGTTCTACAGCTTTGCAGCTCACATGAACAAACCAAATTCCTTTTTCGTTAAAATATAAGATGTGGCTGTCTAGGACTTGTATATCGAGTAAATAATTAATTAAAAAAGTCACTAACGTATTACTTGAGAATTTAAATTTTAACAAAGTTGGTTTAGTTTGGTGTATTCCGTTGTGTTTAGCCGAGGGTTAGGCGGATATTTTTGGAATGTTGTGTGCCAAACGTTTTTGGATCGAGTAAGGTAGAATAGTACATAACGTTGTCGTGTGACAGTTTCCATATTTTGGCTTTTGTTTCTACCACGTCGACGCTGTTAGTGGCGAACAGCGGCAGCTTTGGACCCCAGGAGGATCAAGGGAAACAGGGAACGCGCAGACGGGGAAATACGCACTCCCATAGCGTATTCCCCGAGGAATTCTTCACCTCGGCAACTCGTCCAGCTACGTTCGAATTTCCTATACTTATTAAACTTGCTTTCAACACCACACATTTCTCCGAATAAGAGGACGTATTGACAAAACAAACGTTCATACTCCAAAAATCACCATCTTTCTCTTTCTTCGCACTTTCTTTACCGGCAGCGCCACTTTTTTTTATAGTCGGTGAAACGAGTTTAAAAATATTTCATAAAGTTTTACCAAATACAAATTTAATCGTTTCGCTATTATTCATTGAAAAGCCCGATCCTGCACACACGAATGCCTATTCAACTGTCATAAACTTGCACTTAATAGATTTTCTAACGAATCTAGTAGAGTTTTATGATCGCAGTGGGAATACACAGAAGCATATACATAGGTTTAAAAGCTTAGAATATACCTAGTAAATTTTCGGATTATAAAATGACACACGTTAAGCAGTAAATCGAGATTTTGTTCGGACTTGATCCATATAGGTAAAACCAATTGCAATAAAAAGACTTAACGGTATCGCTTGTACCCTTTGAAATCACAACAATTTAAACTAACTTGAACTTGTTATATACTTGGTTAACATAAAACCTAACTGAAATAACTGGTTATTTTTTTAATTAAAATACCTACAAACTTTACATTTTTTGTACGATCCTCGGTTTACAAACTATAATCTTATTTTGGATACTGTATTTGCGGTTGGAAATAGGTAAAACATTCTTAATAACATTGTACATTTCAATGAAACACTCAATAACGTTTTAATTGTTTTACTGGTTTGTAATTGTCTCTTACAATTGTTTCAGAAAATTTTCTGTTAATAACTCTTTGAGAATGGTTGAGAGACCGAAACAATTGTAAGAGACAATTACAAACCAGTAGAACAATTTAAACGTTATTGAGTGTTTCATTGAAATCTACAATATTATAATGTTATTAACTAGAAAGATAAGCACGTTAACTGTGACAGATACGTTACTTTTTTGCGATGGTCAATTTTACAAATTACATCCTTGTTACGTAAACATATTTATATTTATACATTAACGTAATTATTAAAATATGTGGCAGGTATTCGAGGGTACAATTCGGGGGTGAAAACAGGCTTGTTTTTAGGACGAATTGATTTTACAGATGAAAATAGGTAGTTGGTCGAGATACTGGCGAGGTCAGACCCAAAGGGCCTGGAGAATCCCCCAGAGAAATGTCTGTCGTGCGCGTTCGGTGGGGAGTGAACTATATTCCCTCGGGAATGTCCCACTAATCACATTGACTTACAGAGTAATACCATTTCTCTGCTAAAACTGCTCCAGAGTAATTACAAATTTGACAGTTGTATTATTTAATTTTAACTAACCGCTAGTTGCGGACAAACTTTTAACCAGTTATATCTGACTAAAAATTAAAGTATCACGACCTATGTAATAAATGTTACATTTTTAACTTACACCGTAAGAATACAAATACCTATGTGCAAAAAAAATCCAAAAAAACGAATCTAAACAACACGTAAAAACATTATTTATGTAGCATCTTAAAATTTCTGAAATTAACTTTACCAAATTACCAATACAAATTCAAATATTTTATATTTTTTGATAGTTTGCGGTATCTAATAAACCGTATGATTATGCAACATGGCAATCGCCGGTGTTCTACAGGAAGCATTTCAATGTTTCCCTTTTAACCAAAATAAAAATAAAAATGGACGTTTTCTAAACATTTTCGTGTACCCTACTTTATACCTGTATTGTTTATTTAACAAAATTGTTTTAAATATTTCTTTCCATAACATAGGCATAAAAAGATATAACGATGCAAACTTAGAACTAAATGTGCTGGCAACACACATGACGAATACTGAAAATTGAATTTTACATAATGTAAACACTTACTAATATTCCTCATAATCTGATATATATTGAATAATTAAAGCAATAGGGTCATGAAAGGATACCGATATTGGCTGAACAAAAAAATTATAAAGTCATTTTGAAATTATGTTAATTTGTAAAAAAAAAGGAATATGGTGCATTCTGTGGGAAACAGGAACTCCCAGGAGACTGGGCGTTCACAGAAGTCCGCGTGACAAACCGCAATGCTAAATTAGTTCCCGCAGGACTTCAACGTTTATGTTTCCCATTTTATCGGTACTCTTTGAATGAGGCATGTTTCCTACATAGGCATATTTTAAATACAAAAGAAATAAAACAGATTGCGGGAGAACTATTTACATACAACATTAATTAAACAATTTTACACCAAACTTCAGATGTTCCAAGAAGAATTAAACCATCGTCCCATCATCCAAAGCCATTGTTCCAAAGTCGCACTTTAGCAGACCCGAACATAATACATTTCACAAAAGTATAATTCCCAAAAACACTCCCAGATAAAAAGTATAATTCCCAAAAACACAGATATTTGTGAGATTCATTTCAATGAGTAATTAATTTTTGTGCTTTTCATATACGAACTACGACCTAGTAAGGGCACCCCTATCATGAAACAGGTTGACCGCAGATATTTTTTTAAAATTATTTTATTAACCTGACATTAAAAGGGCCCTTGCTGAATTGTAGTTATTAAATAAATGAAATGAAATTATAAGGATGTAGTATGAAGTTGTATTGATTTGTGACATGTAGTTGAAGAATTTAGTGTAGAAAAATACAAAAGAATTTAGGATTTATAGATGAAAATTTCAGAAGTTAAGACAAAGCATCTTAAATAGTGTCTGAGATGAGAAGAAAATTGCAAAATTGATCAAGCAGTAAAGTAGAGAAATGGCGCTTCGAAAGGGCGAAGCAACACGAAGCAGTGAGGTTCAATTTCCCAAGGGAATGCATTAATTTTCTGCCGCCTTGTGCATACTGCGCCCTAGAGAATTCATGATCGCGCTTCACTTTTCTCTTGGGAATTTCTACGTCATAACTTATTATTCTTAGTTCTTCCTTTTCATAAAATAATAAGTTCCATGTTGCCCCTCACAGGAAATACCACCATCCCAGTTTTATTTAACAAACAACTTCTACAAGAGGTCAACTTTTTTATTCGCTACATTACTTATACGAAAACTATAGCGCAGGTAATAAAATAATCATAACCCTTACTTTGTTACAGAAGAAACAGAAATTCCTACAACCGACAAACAAAATTGCAACACATCAGAATCCCAAGTAAAAGAAGAAGAAGAAACTGATGGTAATTTTCAAAGAAATATCAACAACTTTGAATCATCAACTGACAATAATGACGAAAATTACGTCAAAATAGAGCAGTTTGACCAGGAAGATCATGAAGACAGTCTAGGTAAGTACTTACAAAAAGTTTTACACATTTACAAAATACCATTAGAAGTAAATAAAAACCTTTGCCAATGTGGATACCTAAATATAGTATAACTGTTTCCATGGTAACGTCATGTCAATTTGTTGTTTGTTGGTTAATAAAATTTTCGTTACAATTCCCCGTTTCCGTTGTCAAATGGTAACGTTTTAATGCATGTTTTCTGCACTTTCATCTGCTCGTGAAGTCCCTAATTTGGAAAGGGACAATGAATGACCCTGAGTGGACAATAACAACATTTTACACTTAATATGTCGCCAGTTCTACCGTTTTAATGTCCTCTACGGATTGTTAAAATTTGCTCGCACGTTCATTTTAAATCGCATCAAATTCGAAATGAATAACTGTAGTAGATGCGAAAAAGGCGTTAACAATATTCAATAAAAAATAAAACGAAAAAGTAGTACACAAAATTATAACTTTTTCTACAAAATTAACGCATTGAATTCGCAATTTCAATTAAATAAAACATTAAATCTAAGCTCTTCGCGGTGCAATCGTTGTGAAACATATTTATAATTAAAGTTTGAAGCGAATACAAAAACACGGGTAAATTTCACACAGTGTGAAACATTAGTAACACTGATGTTTATATACGTGAAATTTCGCTTAAAAAAGCAAAGTTTCTTACTCTTTATGAAAAATTGCTTGTAAATGAAGGATTAAAAGATAGGCAAAGTGTTACATATTTAGCTGAAAAATATGGTGTCGTAAAATGTACTATTTGTAAAATAAATGAAAAAAGGGATCTGATCTCTGATGCTTTTGGAATTAAATACCAATAGAGAAATACTTAAAATATTTCTCCTGTGAATGACTGTAAAGCACTAATATATTAAGAAGTAAAAATCGTCGAAAATTTTCACAAAAAAAATATTTATTAACTACAAATGTACATTTTGACCATCAAGTGGTCATATTAAGTGTATAAAAATGGATAAAAGAAATAACAATCAAAACACAATCTTATATCAAACGTTCACCATTCAGAAAACAAAATTAGAATAATAATTAGCTACCATCATACGAGGCATGTTTTTTAAGTAAGTACCGTTTTGATATTCTGCCGCCACACCGCTGCGGTCAGCGTTCCGTGCATGCGCACTGAGTACCTACATCTCTTACCTACGCACTGACGCCATTATAGTCTGTTTACATTGTTTACTGAGTGTTTAAGATGCCTCTAATCACCGTGAGTCCCGCCGACTGTGAAGTCCGGGCTGTTATATGATTTCTGCCCGAGACAATGAACAATCTCCACCGTGCAATTCAGAACAAAAGACGTGGCATGTTGAGCAAGGGCATCGTTTTGCTGCATAACAATGCCCGTCCGCATGTGGCTAATCGAATTAAAGATCTCATCACATCTTTTCACTGGGAAACTCTAGATCATCCTCCGTATAGCCCTGATCTGGCGCCCAGTGACTACCATTTGTTCCTGCACTTGAAGAAACATCTTGGCGGTCAGCGTCTTCAAGACGATGACGAACTCAAAACAGTTCTAATGCAGTGGTTAACAGTTAACAAGTCAGGCGGCAGAGTCCTATGAGAAGGGTATTCAAAAACTAGTCAAACGTCATGACAAGTGCCTCAATATTGAAAGAAATTATGTAGAAAAGTAGATTAAGGTACAGGCGTTAATGTAAAAATAAAACTATTAACATATCTTTGCACGTTTTATATTAATTTCAAAACGGTACATACTTGAAAAACATGCATCGTATGTTTACCCAAACAATAAAGAATCTAACGAAAGGATATATAATATTGAACTAATATTTACAAATATTAGAAACAAATTAAGCATCCTTTTAGGTAATCCCATATGATAAGGATGATAAAAACAACTCAGGAATTTACAAAATTAGTTGCAACAACTGCAAAAGGGTATACACTTATAGGATTAATTAAAATAAAAGTACAAACAAGATTCAAAGAACATTTTCAACATTCAAAAACAAACACTAACAATGGCTTTGATTTATATAATTGAAATATGAATAATAATACTAAATAATGAAAACCTAATGAATTTTCATATATATCATCTGCACAGCAAATCTCTGTTATCTTTAGCGTCCAGGTAGGTACCTATAAGATTGTGTATCAATTGTTATTTTTGTTATTCAGATGGCCACTTGAAATGTATGTTACATTTGTAGTTAATAAATAATTTTGTGGAGTTTTTCGACGATTTTTCTTTCTTAATATACTTTTGGAATTAGATATTTCAAATGCTAATTTTTATTTTGAAGTCCTAAAAGATCACTGTGCTTTGATTTAGCAGATAGATAAATTAATATTGGTCGAAGATGAAAACTAATACGTAAAGTTAAATTAAAAGTATCCGAAGCAAAAAGTAAAAGTAGAGTAGTGGAGATGGAGGGATTTGTAAGAAGTAGTCTAATTACAAATATCTTCTCCTTCGGGTTAATGCTAAAGGTAGGAAACATTAGTCGCGGCATTATAGGTGTTCAGAGAGCTATTCGGGTGGCTTATAGTCCCAATGAGGCACATCGCCCGACCCGAACAATCAAAAACACGACATATTCTGAAAAAACTTACAGCACCGGCTGGAGATGAGAATGGAATTGGGAATTAAAACTTGCCACGAGTTCGCTTTGTAACACACCCGTGTGTTATAAACATTTCACGAGAATTTTTATAAAAATTCCCTCGACGGAAATTATACTTTCACGCAATCATTGCTACGTTACCTTATCATCGATAGGTACCGTTTAATAGCCTATTCGATTACAAAATAACTACAATCAGTTTTGCCTCCGGAAATATCCAATTTTAATTTTTCAATACCGCACTGGCCTCTTTCATCTTCCTGCTAAATTCATTCAGGTATACAGTAAGTGTAAACGGGATGTAATGTTGCAGTCAGAAAATATCGAACGCCTTAGGATGAAAATTATTTTAGTTGGCGGCAATACAAAGGCTTGGCGGGATAAATGCCAATAAAGCAGCTCAACTCAATTACAAACGAGCTTAAAAACTTATAATTTAGTCTTTATGAATATGGAGAGGTCAACAGACCCAGATCGACGCTCTCGCTGCCATTGGGAGCAATTGGGCCGCTGTTATATTATTGTCTAATTCAATGCCTTGTTACGGGTCCCTGGACACCTATTGCTTCGCTTGGGCGTTCTGCAACTGTCCGTTGCCATCGATGCCATCTGACATCGCACCACTACCGTATACTCAAACCATAACTCTACTTCTTGTTCTCCAAGAACTTACGTTCATCTTCAACACTGACATTATCCATACATTTCAAACTCAAACTTCGACTAACATTCCCCTTTATGTAACTTATCATCGAATCCATTCATAAACATTGTACGAACAATCAAAAAAGTATTAAAGTATAATAATAAAACGCAGTGTTTTTGAGTTTCATAATTTATATTTATAGTTCCACAACTATAGTTTCACCATACTGTGGCTTCATCAGGTGTCTGAAGAAATGATAGTATTTAAGACGATATTGTAATTTAATTGTGGGGAAATTTAGGTTTAGTAAAGGTGATAGTTTATTTCTATTTGATCATTTCATAGAATTATTAATTTATTATGTTTATTTATTTCTAATGATTCTAGCAAATTTAGTTTTTTGCTTTTGTCGATAACATGCAATATGTAGTACTCTGGATTAATTTCATGTTTGTATTCTATCAGATCTTCTGCATAACTGGAGTCTGTTCTTTTCGGATTCGTAACCGTTTACGTGTTCCTTTATTCGTTGTTTGGATGTTCTTTCAGTTTGCCCAATATATACTTTATTGCAATCTCCACATTTTGAAAGGATAAAGGATCAAAATCAGGGGTCTATAAGTTAAAATGTGGAGATTGCAATAAAGTATATATTGGGCACACTGGAAGAACATTCAAACAACGAATAAAGGAACATATAAACAGTTACGAATCCGAAAAAAACAGACTCCAATTATGCAGAAGATCTGATAGAATACAAACATGAAATTTATCCAGAGTACGACATATTGCATGTTATCGACAAAAGCATAAAACTAAATTTGCTAGAATCATTAGAAATAAATAAACATAATAAATTATTTTATTATTATACTTAAATATGGAGTTTCAACAAGTAAAAGCCTCTACTATTTATAATTCACAAAAAGTATTAATAACACCACATTGAAATCACTTGTAATATTATGGAAAATACAATACGCCCAAAAATTGTACATCGTTCTTTGTTTTAGTCAAGTCGTACTAATTTTGTATGATACATACCGTGTACATGCAGTATATCGTTGAATCATTATTATACCTACTAGATTAGAAAAAAATGATCTGAATATGACTAGGACCTGGTGAGTCATGCCTCCTCGCGCGCCCGATAACGCAGATAAATACTGAGGAACTAGTCAGGAATGTTTGATGTGGAACTATTAATGTTTTCCTGGCCAGAATTTAATGATATGAAACTACGAAGGTAAATCAAATATAAAATATAAACTTTATTTACAACGATATAATATAATAATATAATACTTACTTATAGTATATTATTACTGCTATATAATTATAATAGATTTATATAGTTACCCTAGTGACGTACAGGTATTATTATTGGTAAAACCTAAATAAGCGTCTAACAACAAATAATTCTGGAAATCTGATTGGAAATTGGTGATATTATCTTTTTGTTTAAAATCTTTTTATTTCTAACTTTTCTAATAGGTTGACATTTGCTTTTTCTTCGAGTGTATAATTTGATGTTATCCGCATCTATTTCGTGGTGATTTTCTGTACAATGAGCACTTAAACCTCTCGATTTTATACCTTTTGCTACGTCTTTTATATGTTCTTTAATTCTTACAGCTAATTTCCTGCCAGTCTGACCTACATAATATACACTATACTCTAAACAATTTAATTTGTATACCCCACATTTGTTTGTGATAGGTTGTTTTTGTTTGTTTGTTATTAACGAGAAGTTTTCCCATATTACACATATTGATTGACATCGTTTTTTGCCCTAACTGGTTTAAAGTTTTACAAATTTTATTACTATATTTAGTAACAAAATGAATACAATTAAATTTGCTTTTATCTTCAGTGTTTACCAATTTCTTCTTTGGTTTTATAATAAGCTTGTCTACTAAGATATATTAGGATTGTAACCATTTTTTGCTACAACTAATTTGATAGTTACGAGTTCTTTTTTGTAATTTTCCTCATTCAAGTGGACATTTAGTAGTCTATTAACATAGCTCCTAAATACAGACATTTCCTAAATATATTAAACTCTAATTTATTTTTGGCAATTTTTATATTTAAATCTAAGAAGTAATATGTATTATATTATATCAAATAACATTTTGAAACATAAAAAGCTACACTATTCATTTACATTATTATTCTTATTTAATTTTGATTTTGATTCGATGTAATACTTTATATTTCCAACAGAAACTTTCGAAATTAGTTTTTAATGTCCGTAATTTTTAATGGTAGGTACTAAGACTCTAATAGAATGTTCTTTTCATGATACTGAAAAGCAAAAAAATTTATTTTTGTTAGACTACGTATCGTCTAAAGAATAAAATTTTATATGGCACCGTTAATATCTAAAGTTTTTTACGGATTACAAATGATTTATATCAGCATTAATCGTATGTATGAGGCATTATGCTCAGCTATGTCATCATTAAAGTAAATAAAGGATTTAAATAATACAGACAAAAACAAAATATATAAACTCTATTATACGTTCGTCTAGGTTTTTCAGATTTCATGCATTTGTGTTAGCATATTGTGAAAAGGAAAAGCTCTTTTACAAGCTCAAATCTATTTCTATCAAAGCAATTAGCAAAAAATATGAACCTCTTACAAATTATTTAAAAAACGGTCTACCTATGGGTTCCCCACTATCACCACTACTAGCAGAACTCTTCATGTCAGATTTCGAAAATAATCTATTCAATATCAAGTCATCATTAATTAAATCTGTTTTCTTCTGGTGCAGATATGTCGATGACATTTTCTGTATATGGAAAGGAACCAACAGACAACTTTCTTTGTTTTTAGATCTATTAAACTCTTTAAATTCAAAAATACAGTTCACGACAGAAGTAGAAGACAACAATAGCCTCAATTTTCTCGATTTAAAAGTCATAAGAAGTGATAATAACACAAAAACATTCAACATCTACAGAAAACCGTCTACTACAGATACAGTAATTCCCTTTTCATCCAATCAATCTTTTAACATTAAATATTCCTTTGTCAAAACAAAATTTTGAAATAGAACTTCACACAATTAGAACGATTACCATTAACAACGGATACAATCCCAATTACATTGATTTAGGTTAGGTTAGGTTAGGTTAGGTTAGATTAGATTTTAAGACGTAAACAACGCTTAAAAGTTAGATCTCTACTGTATAATCGTACTAATATAGAACAAAATAACAACATCAAATAATGTTCAATTAATTTTGTAACCACTGTTAGCAATAAAATTGTTAACAATTTAAAGAAAATAGGTCTTCAATCAATACAAACCAACAAAACAAATTTAGGAACTTTACTTGCCAACAATAAAACTAAAATAGATCCCCTAGACAAAAGCAGTGTTTACAAAATTAATTGTAAGATGTGTGACGCCTTTTATATTGGCCAATCAGGGAGAGCCATTAAAATACGACAAAAAGAGCATTTGTAAGCAATTGAAAAAACAAAATAACAACAGGTATTGCCGAACACTGTATTAGTCTTAGTCACAATATAAATACGGACAATATCGAAATTTTATATTTAGCACCAGAAAGCAAAAAACTTACACTTTTGGAAAATATAGAAATAAAAAGATCGATTGATAAAATAAAAAATAAAAATATTTGTGAAACTAAACTCAAAGTGTTTCCCTATTCATTAAAAAAAATTAAAAAATACACCATCAAAATAAACCTACTGCAAAATCATCTAAATCAAAACAGTAAAATTAAGCTGTGAGCAGTATTTTTTAGTTAATGTACTTAAGTTCCGTTTGAATGTCGGTTATTATTAACACTAAGTTGAACTCGTATTAACGAATATATTTAGTATTTATTGTATATCGACATAATCTAATAATTTGCATTAGTTATTCGTAACTCTAAGCTGTCGAACGTCGATGGCAACGTATTTCGTCAGATAACGTATCCCATATACAAACAAGTATCTTTTTTTCTCTATAAAAACGATCCATGAATGTTTAAATAAAAGAAAAGCAAAATGTAATTCCATCCCATGCTGTTTATGAAAAGACTGGAGGAGTTCTGTTTATAGAGCCTTTAACTGAACCTATAATAAAAATGAATTCCATTCGCATTCGTAAAAAGAAAACGACATATCCGATTACTTTTCGTTTGTATTATGAAAAGACCTATTTCTTTAATTGCCGAGTTCCTGTACTTTAACCCTACGACCAGTATCCGGCATTACGATCATTAACTCATCATCTTTACTCTTGTTTAAGAACCCATTGATTCCCTAAAGGGTATTTGTTTTCTTTTTAGTTTACGAAATAGAGGTTGTTTTTATTAATGTATATATGATGGAAAATTGGACAAATTGATAATAGTCTGAACAGGAACTAAGGGAGGAAATTCGGAGTAAAATTTTAATGATTATAAAATCAAAATATTTCAAAATGTCTAATCGTCCACCTTTACTGAACTAATCTAAAGATTTTATATTATCTAAATTTAAAAACTGATTATTTTCTAACCAATTCTGTACAATACCTGGCAATCTTAATCTAAACGGAACGACCTATTTGATATATTTTATTTATATATTTAAAATACCCGACAAATAAGATACCTATTAATATTAATAATACAAGTAAAATTTAAATTATATTTGCCAATTTCAATTAACACAAAAAGTCTAAACAAAAATGTATCAAATGTACAGAAATTGCTTGACATTGTACTGATAACATATGTTCTTTCGATAGGGGTCTTCCTATTGTTAACGATCAGCTAGAGATCGATATATCTCTCATAATAAAGGCAAGTACCTGTTTAAACTAATGTTGAAACAAAAATTTGTACCATATTCTTATATCTCTTGGCAACGGTGTTACCTATAACCGCAATAATTTTTAGAGACAAATAATTTTGAAATTCGCTATGTGTTTTCACTTATTTATTTTATTGTACCTTAAATGTTTTAAACTTTGCTGATTCCTTAAAGCATATTTGTGTTTTTGTTCGAGTTTACCAAATAAAGGTTGTTTTTTATGTATATAGGTGTATGACGGAAAATTAGATAAATATGTTCGCGTATGATAATGATAGATTATGTATATAGTGGACAACAGAAATGAATTTTAGAAATTCGAAGTTGGAGGAATAACGTTGTAGTAAGGGTGCTTGCAAATCATCTTAAAGTTTAATTGAGTCTTGGCGCTTAGGGAGAAAACGACAGAGATTGCTTGGGGATTCCCCAAGGAATACTGCTCCTGACGCCCTCTGCTGGCATACCGTCTGTTACCACTTACATTGCTCTGTTCTGCAATCTTCGTTTCGTACTACGTTGTGATCAAACAAATTATAAAAGATGGTAGTCTTCAATATCCCTGGGGAATTTGTGATGCATTGCTAATGTCGAACTTTCTACTTCCTATGAAACGTATCACTTTCAAGACGTTTGAAAATCAACAATTATGTATAAATTATAAGGGCACTTTCCACATCAAACTGAATTTCATATTACAAAAATGTCTTTCTATTGACACAAATACTATTTCCTTTTTTTGCTGGCAATTTGACTTCGAAACTTTGTTTGAGTTAAAGATAGTTTCTGAATATTCTAATTCCTTATCTATCTATCTACCTATCTTACCAAGTAATTATAAAGGGGATTTAGGTGACGTTTTATAGATCTTTAAACCCCTTAGCCTCGGGCGCATTTTTCCTCTACCTTTCCTAAAATATCGAATAACATTTGTCCTCAGTTATCTCGAACGTTTTAACTTCTCGAATTCCATTATTAATTAAACTTCTTAACTTTTATTGTTTTACTCTGTTACAAAGCCATTTCAGTTACTTACTATCTTACATACCGTCTTAAATACTCAATTAAACTTATCAATTAAAATTTAAATTGGAAATGTTGACCTTCTGAACATAATATGCAGAAAAATATACAGGGTCATTCAAACTGGGTGGTACATTAGACGTTTTAGGGAAACTAAGCATATTACAGATTTGAAAATTTCGGAGTAAGGATGATTTATTTAACTAAAATAATGCCAACTTTCTTATTTTAAATGGAATGGTATATTTTTTACGACGAATTCGTATGAAACATAAAATTTTAAGTTTTAAGGTGACTTTATGAACAACTTGTATGTTCATTATGCAATGAATCGCTTCTGAGATAATTTAATTTATTGGAAAAAAGATTGCACCGCAACCCAAACTAAAAATGACTTATAATGTTGAAATTACTTATTTACTAGTTATATAAGTTGTTATAATAACTCACCAATCAATTACATTCAGTAAATCTCTCCCTGAAGACCATCATCCTGTAAAAATTTTGAAAATAATATTAATTTAATAACACCTATATGCAATAAACAAGAAAAAAAAACAAATAATATATATATATATATAATATTTGGTACATAACGAATGTTTTGTTTTTATTATCCTTAGTATATATTATTGTCAGGCAGGTTGGGTACCATATAGCGAATCAATTATCAGATCAAACAATAAAGTATGGTTGTGGTAGGATTTGTCTAGGTGGGGATTTTTGTTCTCCTAATGCCTTCATTTTGAAGACAGTCTGTCTTTACTTCAACATTATCATTTTCTTCAACTGTTTAATGTGACAATTTTAAAAAGAAAAGTTTTGTGAAGTGTAATATGAAAATGCTTTTCAAAGGAAATAGTTCAACATTGGAATTACTCATAGAAAAAATACAATCAAAAAAGGAAGAAATATTAGAAGGTAATAATAATCTATTTCAAATTGACCAACAATTGATAGAGATCTATTCAGTAAAGGAAATTGATTCTAACTTTCCAAATTTCGAATGTTTTCTTTAATAATTAGAAAAAACAAAACTAAAGATTTTCACACACTTTATTTACTATTCGTAACATAGTAGTAAGTACTCATGTCTGAGGAAGCCAATGTTTGGCGAAACATATGTTACGTATAGTAAATAAAGTGTGTAAAAATCTTTAGTATTATTTTTCTAATTAAGATGGATTTTCATCAAGTAAAGATCGAAACTATCAAATCTTTCCTATAATAGACGTGAATGTGAATAGTTTTCATTTCAAAAAAGGTAAAAAGCGAGGTGGCTTATTTTAGATAATTATTTAGATCGAGCATTCCTTCAAAGAACAACTAAAATTGTTTTACTCTAGTTTTGATGTTTCCTCAATTTTAAAACGTCTAAATTGCCAGCAATTTTACGCACTCCTCCACATTTCCACACTACATCATCTTCAAAGAGCTATAATTAACTAGTTTATAAAATTTTGCAATCATTAAATAGCAGTAAACATATTTTTTGCATCTTGTTGTAATTTAATAATTATCGCACAGACATGGTACCGATAAATAAATGAAAGATATTTCATCGAGTTTTCTAAAAACAGATGAATGATGATGTTCTGCAGTAGTATCTTTGATTAAAAGAAACAACAAAGACTAATATTTATATAACCACATAAAGCAAAAGCTTTTCCATTTTCTAAAGATAATGGTACGAAGACATTAATACATATGAAATATGACGTTCAAGATTGAGATAGATTGCTAAGCAGTTTTTCTATCTTAATATATTCACTGCGATTCGTCATGCTATTGATAAGCCACATATGGATATAGATACGATAGAAATCGATAAAATTAGTTAGTTAAATTCATACATATGGATTTTATGAAATGTCTAATGTTTGGTTTCACGATTATAATGTATTGGAAACAAGGACTAAGGGCTAAATGTTTATGAAACATGAAAAAAATGATTGCAAACTAGCCTTTAAAACTAACAACACGTTAAGTAAATACCTAAAAAACAACGAAGATGTAACTGACAAAAATAATAAATCAGGTTTATATAAAATCAATTGTAAATCTTGCAACATGTTTTATATAGGGAAAACTTACAAAAATTTTAAAATTAGAATTAAAGAACATAAACATTCTTATATTAACAAGAAAACTGACTCAAATTATGCAAATTATAAAATATCAATGTTAGAAACATTAACAACAAACAAATTTAAAAATAGTAATCTGTTAATTAACGAACAAATAGATGTAGGCTATTCTCCTCTATTAAACATCTTCCCCGTTCCTACACCCTCCCCCTAAAGGAAAACATTTTGTAATAATTTTATGTAATTTGTATACTTCCGAAGAAATCACAAGGTGACGAAACAGCTGTCAAGTGAATAAATAGTATATTGAGAGTTAACATAGTGTGTTTTCATTTCATTATTTAAAGGGGGTAAAACATTTAGAAATAAAAGTTTTAAAACTGTTTTAAAGAGACGTATTTATTTTTGCAGGATCAGTTGGAACAAATCAAGCCAGCTGGGATTCGAATACACCAGAGCAGGCATCCCCAACGTCCAGTTCGTGTCCTACACCCAGTTCAATTGTAAGCGATGTTACAGATGCGGATGTTTTTACAGTGGGTGTTACAGAAAGCACCCCGTACGCGTGTAAAATATGCAACAAAGCATTTGCAAAAACTTCACAACTTACTCGCCACGAACAGGTAATTTTTTGTACACCAGTAGAAAAAGCAAAAAAACATACCAAATGTAGAACGCAGAATCTGCACTATCTTTAACAAATCTGGCACAACAAGTGCGTTGAATTACAAAAGCTGGAACGGCGGTAACATCAAACAAATATGCGAGTAAAGAACAAGATTTACTACAGGGTCAAGGACCACATTATATCACGATTTTTGCAATCATTATACAGGGTGGAGGTTTATAACAATAATACAAAACCACACCGATAGACGCCGGCCGTGAAAGCCTAAGAACTACAGGTTTTTATAATTAGTCGTAATTTAATTTTTCAGATTAAAAGTCTTTTTAACCACTAATAATACGTGCGTCACTGAATTATGTTGGTCTACTATTTAGTATTTGCGTACATTAAAATCGTAGATTAAATACTATCTGTACAAAAAAAAAACGTTAGGTCCCCTAAAAACAGTAGAAATTCGATTTGGCTATGGTGTTTGATAGGCGCATAGAGATACAATAAAAAATTTAATAAATTAATACACACGGTATATTTCAGAAATGTATTAGACTATCTCTGACATATGTTTCGGTTTTTACACCATTTTCAAAGAGCTATAGATAACTGAGGTACATTATTTCCTTACAAACTACTTATACCTAGAATACAATGGATTTTAAGTAGTTTGTAAGGAAATAATGTACCTCAGTTATCTATAGCTCTTTGAAAATGGTGTAAAAAGCGAAACATATGTCAGAGATAGTCTAATACATTTGTGAAATATACCGTGTGTTTTATTTTATTAATTATTCATTATGTTTCACCAAGTGATCAGCGAGACCTCAATTTCAACAATAGAATATGCTTTATAGGAGTTTCTAAACAATAAGAGTCTGTACCGAAAGTGAAAATCTATTAAAACAATTTGTGATCTGTCTGTTTGTCATTGTAGACTCATTCCGATCACTTACAGTACAACTGTATATACTGTCCCCGATTATTCAAACATAAAAGGTCAAGGGACAGACATATTAAACTTCATACCGGAGATAAAAAATACAAATGTTCCTTTTGTGATACTGCGTTTTCAAGAAGGTATGCCTTAATATGAATTTTCAAAAAAAGCAAAAGCAAATCCTTTTTTCGTCACTTTACTTTTAGCGATCACTTAAAGATCCATTTGAAAACTCACGACAATAGTAAACCTTTCAAATGTTTTCTATGTAATCGGGGCTACAACACGGCAGCAGCCCTAACATCTCACCAACAAAGTCATATTAAACAAGACAAAGATAAGGATCAAAATAATTCAGAAAATCATTCATGTTCGTATTGTTCGGAAACATTTCCAAAGATAGAATTATTACAGGTAAGTTTAAAGGTAGTTCATAACGACGACAATACGTCAATTCGTTATTAAATCCTGCAGGCTCATATGTCTTCACATCATCTGGAGCCTTTAACAGATAACGCCCAAGAAGACGGCAACGATGATGGTACGAAATGGTTGTGTATGTATTGTGCTAAAGATTTTTTATCGCTAGACGAATTACAACAGCACGTAAATAATTCTCACGATGTTATAACTGATTCAAAGAGTAACGATTCCTCCTGTAAATCTTCGGTAAATAATTCGTCTCAAATTATTAAACAAGTCCAGCGTGTCTCGTATCCTTGTTACAACTGTACAATGCAATTTTATTGCCTTGAAAAATTAAGGGACCACATGGCTCGAGTTCACTGGGGAGCGACGACACAACAGAAATTCCTCTCCAATGCCATTTTAAAAGATTGCAATATTTGTCTTCCTATATCCCAGAATAGCAGTGCACCTCCACCCCCTCTAACACAAACCTCTAGCGATCATGCCATTCAATTATTACCTACGGATCTAACTTGGAAACGTAAGGCGGAATTGTCTGACGAAAATGAACATTCGAAAAGGTTCCTTCAAAAAACAGACGCTGTCGATGGTTGTGATAACGACAAATGCGAATGGCCTATTTACATTTGTAATATCTGTGGAACACAGTTGCCAAATTTCTCTAGCTTTATGTTACATATGGACAATCACATACCGGGAACTGACAGGAACAGTACCATATTCCTGGATTATTGCCCTTTGTGCGGAGAGCCTTGTCGAGACCAGGTTGAAGTGAACAATCACATCCTGGTTCATGCCATCTCCTTGAAATTGGGCAAATGTTGTGGAATTTGCAAAAAGGTCTTTAATTACAATTCCGATGAATTGCAAAGGCACATGATGGACGTACATGTATCGACCACTTACAAATGCACCATTTGCGAAGACACGTTTGACATAAAGTCAGAAGTATTGGTAAGGTTTATAAGACGTGTTTGGGACTTTTTGGGAATTTCGTTTGATTTTTATTGCAGATTCACATGACAAAGAAGCATAGTAACGAGTGTCAACATTATCGATGTAAGTTTTGTCCAGATCAAACATTCCATGAACGTGTTGATGCTGAAGTGCATATTTCCCAACACGCTCCCCAACTTCTAAATACATTATGTCGAAATACAAACCGCCTTATATACCCAACCATTAACAACTCTAACAACAGCGGATTACAACAAAAAAAGTCGAGAACACTGCAATGTCCCTTCTGTCACAAATGTTTCCAAACGGAGCAACATCAATACCTACACATAATAAGAGAACACAAAGATATTCGTGAAGTATGTACCTTTACCTAATACAAAATAACAGTCAGGTAAGTAAGTGTTTTTTTTTGTGTTTCAGATGTATAGGAAGAGAGTTTTGGAAATAAATCCCGATGCCCAACGTCAATTACAGTCTACATCTCCGAGCATTTCGTCTTTGAATCCTGTTCCATCTTCCGATCTTTCAACGAAATACGAAGTGAACCATGAGCGTTATAAATGCGACATTTGCGATTGTAAAGATTTTCTTAACGAAAATGATCTGTTAGCCCATAAGAAACTTCATCAGTCGAAATCGAAAGCGATTTCTGTTAGTCTTCATTGCGCATACTGTAACGAACTCTGTAAGTCTCGGACTGATTTGGAAAATCATACAAAGAGTCATCAAATTAACTCAACTAAAGGAAAACACAAGTGCAATATCTGCGACGAAATATTCCAGTCTGGAATGACTCTTGCGGAACATAAATTGTCTCATTGTAAAATTGTTTCGGGAAATTCCTGTACGCTTTGCAGAACTGTCCTTTCCGATGAACAAACATTCTACAATCACCAACTGCAACACAGTACCGTTCTTAACAAGCAAAACTCACAAATGTCTCTTCCTGCAAACTGCATTATTTGTTGTCAAACGTTACAAAGCGAAGTTGAAATAAAACTGCATGCAAATTTCCATCTCAGACATTTACTGAACAAAGAGTTGATTTGTAGCATTTGCAAAAATTCCTACGACAGTACGAATGGGCCTCTAATATCCACAGCGAATAATGACAATACGATTTTGTATGTTTGTAAAGAATGTTTCAGTAAAAATGGTACCAATAGCACTTCAAATAGTCCATTGTATCCCATTATTAAATACGAAACTGAAGAGAAGGTAACCACATGCCCCCATTGCCATCAGGTCTTTCAAACGGAGGAAAAGGTAAATAGATATTAAATCTTTATAAACCCATACCGTTATTTTATAAATTTCCTTTAGGCTATGAAACATTTGGCTTCCCATGGTGTTTTCGACACAGGATCTAGTTACGTGTGCCATCTATGTCGAAGTTTTTTTCCAACACCTTTGAAACTCCAAGTGCATGTCATAGAACATAATTTTTTCGGTTCAGGCCAGTTCAGATGTTATATTTGCAGCACCATTTTTACCACTGCTGCAGGTCTACTGTCCCATATGTTGAAGCACGGCTCGAACGCGAAACCTTACGAATGTTCGCAATGTCAGATGAAATTTTTCTTTCAAACCGAATTGGATAATCATCGTGATGACCATTTGGCATCTATACATCACAAGAATTACCAAACTGTGACATTTTCACCACATTCCAACGAAACAAACGATTTGTCATCGAACAAACAACAACATTGCCAGTGTTATGAGTATCCTTGGTCTCCGTCAACTTCCGAAAAGCATTTACAACATTGTCCCCTAAAGGTAACCATCAAGAAAGAGTATAGGTCTAGTGTTTCACCGAAAAACGAATTTAATTTAAAAAAAGAAGATGGAGATGCGAGCACTTCTACACCTTCCGATGCTGAACGATGAACAACTAGAATAATATTGTAACAGGTGTGCTGAAAAGTTCGTAGGCTAGCATAGAAAAAAATATTTTTTTTAATAGAATTTGATTTTATTATTCAAAATAGTTCCTTTCGAGGGCGATACAATGTTTATAGCGGTTATACAATTTTTCGATACCATTTTTATAATACGATTTGTCTTTAGCCTCAAAATAGGCTTCAGTTTCAGCGATTACCTCGAGCATCCTCTTAAGGTCTGAGAACAGAAAAAAGTCGCTGGGGGACAGATCTGGAGAGTACGGTGGTTGCGGGAGCAATTCGAAGTCCAATTCATGGAATTTTGCCATCGATTTCATTCATTTGTGACACGGTGTATTGTCTTGATGAAACAGCACTTTCTTTTTCTTCAAATGAGGCCGCTTTTCCGCGATTTCGTCTTTTAAACGCTCCAATAACGCTACGTAATAGTCGCTGTTTACGGTTTTCCTCTTTTTAAGATAGTCAAAATTTAGCAAAGCACTTTTCTAAGGTTGATTTTCCTAGTGCAAAGTCCAAATAATATTTATCAAGCCAAGCCTTGGTTTCAACAGTATTTTTTTTTTCGCCAAAAAGAAATGCTTTATTAACACACGAAATTCCTTTTTATCCATTTTTTTAATGTAACAAAAGTTCTTTCACTAAAAAAGCTATAACTCAGATACTAATAGTGCAACAGCTGTCAAATTTATACACGCGTCTTTTGAAGGTTAGGGCTAACTAAAAATCATATGGATTTGATACTAGCAACGTCACCTATGGGTGAGCCTACGAACTTTTCAGCCCGCCTATTATAATCATTTTGGACGCTTCCGTCCTGAATGGTGCATAGCAAATAAGGCTTTTTAATGCCTTTACGTAAATTGTAAATATCGGACTTATTATTATTATTATCGAAGGCGCTGTAATTTAGGTGATAGATGTTTTTGTTAAATACATACTTATAGATAATTCGTTATCAATTCGGTATCACTTATGTATTTTTCACTTTTTTTTAATTTGTTTATATAGTTAATCATTCTGTTACCTTACACACATGTTTTTAAAAAAAATTGAGGCAAATTCTGGATCGAAAAAAATGCGAAAGAGTTTTTTTAGTTCCACAATTTGTCCTGGGTCCATGTATAGTAAAACAGCCTGCACAATATGACACGCAGTACTAAAGACTGTTCGTTTTGCTATTGTTAGCAATCAACTAGATTAGGTGTGAATAATGTGATATTACCCATTAGTTAAAAATTAATTGTAACTGTTATAAGCATCAGTTGTTTTTAAGCATTTTTCTTGTTGCCTAGTTGCTCACTTATGTTAGAAAATAATACTACAATACATAACGTGTACAATTTCTTTTTTGTATGTAAAAAATATAAACCACCTACAATAGTAAACGCCCATCCAACTTAAAAATAGTTGAAACATTATATTTTATAAATAATGAACGATTTATAACTCATTATAAATGAGTCGTTAAACGCTGTATTTATTATTGTTTACAAAGAGAATGTGTTTTTTTTTTGTTGAACATTTTATCATTTATAATTTATATTTTAAATTAAAAATTGTATAATTGCCAAATGCTAATTAAGTACAATTTTAATTTGTAAATGTTAAATAAAATTTCACACGTGTGCACCTTCTTTAAAGTTTAACGATCAATTTTTTCCTACGACTTTAAAATAATAAATATAGAATCAACAGAAACAACTACTCCGAGGGCTAATACACCTACCAGCATTGAATTACACTGTTGATTCCGAAATATTCTTAGAAGAACAACGATTTTAATGCCTTCTTTTTTGGAAATAAATAATACAGCTTTATTTAGGAAAATTGAGGCTATTCGATGTTGGTAAATTTTTTGGCATAAATTGAAAGGAAAATTGTTTAAGTATTGCTCTTTCTTACGACACCCTAAATTAGACCCTTTAAATTTCGAGTCCCTTTTATCAATAAAATAGGTGTTTTAAGTGTTCATTTCTACATCCCCTTAAATTTACCCTAAAAACAACGAATTAAAAAGAATTATACTAATGAAAAATAGAATATAATTCCAACTTTTCTGGAAATAAATAATACAGTTTTATTTAGGAAAGTTGAGGCTATTCGATGTTGGTAAATTTTTTGGCATAAATTGAAAGGAAAATTGTTTAAGTATTGCTCTTTCTTACGACACCCTAAATTAGACCCTTTAAATTTCGAGTCCCTTTTATCAATAAAATAGGTGTTTTAAGTGTTCATTTCTACATCCCCTTAAATTTACCCTAAAAACAACGAATTAAAAAGAATTATACTAATGAAAAATAGAATATAATTCCAACTTTTCTGGAAATAAATAATACAGTTTTATTTAGGAAAGTTGAGGCTATTCGATGTTGGTAAATTTTTTGGCATAAATTGAAAGGAAAATTGTTTAAGTATTGCTCTTTCTTACGACACCCTAAATTAGACCCTTTAAATTTCGAGTCCCTTTTATCAATAAAATAGGTGTTTTAAGTGTTCATTTCTACATCCCCTTAAATTTACCCTAAAAACAACGAATTAAAAAGAATTATACTAATGAAAAATAGAATATAATTCCAACTTTTCTGGAAATAAATAATACAGTTTTATTTAGGAAAGTTGAGGTTATTAGATGTTGGTAAATTTTTTGGCATAAATTGAAAGGAAAATTGTTTAAGTATTGCTCTTTCTTACGACACCCCATTAGACCCTTTAAATTTCGAGCAGCTTTTATCAATAAAATAATGTTTTAGGTGTTCATTTCTACAACCCCTTAAATTTACCCTAAAAACAACGAATTAAAAAGAATTATACTAATGAAAAATTGAATATAATTCCAACAACATTTTTATTTTGGATAACAGTACATAATACTACATATATCGAGTACAGTTAGGCCCTAGGAAATATCACAATAATTACTTAGTACCTATTCGTGTCTTTTAAAATAATCAATCAATTCTTTATTTATATACTTAATTATACAATGCCAATATACAATTACGTAGCATTTTATTTACTCAAAACTGAGTACCCTACATAGAATAATAACGTTATTATTATATAATAATTTACAATCAATAAAATATGTACGTAAGTCAAATAAACAAGTCTTTCCCAAAAAAATAATAAAATAAAAATGGCACCTTTTTACAACGTTAGTAGTAGTAGGTAAAATAATTTTACAGTTCTATGTTTATTTTCCGCTAAAGAATCCAAGAAGTTTAGCTTTTGTAAATTTCTTCTTTCTGACTTTGGGAACAGGGGGTTGTTCTTGAATTTCTTTTTCTTCGATTACATTTTTATTGATATTGGTACCGTTACCATTTGCAAAGTCGTTTTCTTCTACTGGGAATTTATTTTCTTTAAACGACCCATTTGGAATGTTCTCTTTGTTATTATTCGTTTCGTCAACTTTTTGACTGTTATCATTTCGAATATCTGAATCGTCCATCACTCTATCGTAGATGGTAAACGATTCGTCGATATATTTAATATCGTCAGCATATCTACTGAAATGACTCGCCCCAAGTCCATCTGAGTTATTGTTATTGAGATGATTACTATTGTCTAAATTGTGTACTTTTTCTTCAACTATTATCTTATTGTCACAACCTGATGAAGATGTTTTTTCTTCATCTATTTTGTGGTCACAACTTGATGAAGATGTTTTTTCTTCAACTTTTTCATAGTCACAACCTAATGAAGATGTTTTTTCTTCAACTTTTTCATAGTCACAACCTAATGAAGATGTTTTTTCTTCATCTATTTTGTGGTCACAACTTGATGAAGATGTTTTTTCTTCAACCTTTTCATAGTCACAACCTAATGAAGATGTTTTTTCTTCAACTTTTTCATAGTCACAACCTAATGAAGATGTTTTTTCTTCATCTATTTTGTGGTCACAACTAGATGAAGATGTTTTTTCCACAACTTTCTCATGGTCATAACCAAATGAACATTGTTTTTCTACAATTTTCTTTTGGTCACAATCTAATGACGATGGGTTTTCTTCAATTATATTATGGTCAGTTTTTGATGACAATAATTTGTCATCATTTGTCTCATGGTCGTTTGGTGATAGAGGTGATTCTTTTTCAACTATTCTGTCTTCAATTACGGCCTGACCATAATGAGATAATGATTTTTCTTTGATTATTTCATGGTTAGAACTTGATGGAGGTGGTTCTTCCTCAATTATCTCATTTCCACTTACAATATTTTCTGCTATTATACTATCAGGATTATGAGAATTTTTTTCAACTTTCTCTTCGATATTTCGAAATTTTTCACCTTCTTTTATAGATTTTCGTTCGATCGCATAATCTTCATCCTCAGTTGTATAAGAAACTGATTCGATAATTAAAATATTGTCTTTGGTAGGAGTAGATTCGGCGGAGGTGATAACAATTTTTGGACAGACGATGTTTTCATTGTCAGAAATGTCCTCCTCTTTGGACCTATCATGAGTTTCGTCGTTTTCAAGTTCTTTTGATTTGTCATTGTTTTCGACATTGCTATTAAACGAATCAGTCATTTTTTCCATTTCTTTGGTAAAACTTTGCAACATCTCACATATCTCAACCATTGGTTTTTCTATTTCTGAAACATCTAAATCGCTAACTTCCGAATGTGGATATGACGATATATCTGTTTCGACTGATGTCAGGCTCCAACTTGAATCTTTCACCTAAAAATGGAAGTATTACTAATTAATCGGGCTGAAACTGTCAGGAATTGAAATGGAAAGGCGTAAGTGGGTGAACGGATATGGTAATCGCAAATTATGCCATGCAGAAAATCTATAATTACTCCGGAAATCGAAATAAGCCCAACCTCTGAGTTTTGAAGTACGCAAACGTTGTTACATTGAAGCAAAACAAAAGGGTGAAAATGTAAATTAAAACATACACCAGGTGGTAAGGGGGCTCGACGTTTTCTCCGTCTAACTCTTCTTCTATATTCTTCAGATTTAATTTCATTGCCATCCTCTCCATCATCTCCATTTTCAAATGGATTTTTTGAAGAATCGTATGAATTATCAACAGATTTTCGAACTCTTTCGCTAAATCTTGACCTAGGCAGTAAAGGGGTTGAGGTTACAATGTGAGCTTGTGGATAAGCCGGCGCTGTTTGTCTACTAACAGTTGAATAACCTACAAAAAAAAATACTTTTATGCTAACTTTTTTTATTATCTGTACCAGATATTTTACAATAACTGCAAAACGGCATTTTGCAATTAGCGTATGTTTAAAAAAATCAATTTACACTTGAATTATGCAAAAACAACAGGAATTAAGATTGGTTTAAAATTATCATTAATACGTGAAAATCAGAATGAACTTGATAAGGTTATACAAATATTTAAAAAGTCGCCTGAAAAATTATACAAACAAATACCTAATTAATCCAACTACAAAAAAACTTCCATTAAAGCCCAGCCTACAATTCACTTCGAAACAAAAATAAAAATAAATAAAAGCAAAATGTTACGAATTATTTTCGAACGAAAAATGAATTTTAAGGTTTATTAATAGCTACATTTACTTATAAACTTTCAGTGCAATACAATGGACGAAATGCGTTGTTTTCTCCGTTATTTACTTGTTCAATGTATGTAGCATTTGGACGCTTTACTGCCTAGGTAGGTAGGCTAGGTCAAGGGGTCAATGTGCTATAAAACTAACACGAAATTTCTAGACAAGTAAGAAGTTTTTTCGTTCTTAGAATACTTTAAAAGATTAACTTTAACAATAATTATTTACGTCATCATCAGTGAATCAAGAATAAGCAACAGATACAAACCATAATTTAATAATAGATTATTATATCATAACACAGCAATAATTATTTTAAAAAGATGACTAACAAAAGTGTAACATTAAATATTATATCAGTACCATTTGAATTATTATTTTTACTTATACGTCAGTTATTGTAAAATACATATAAAATTATTTACCATTATATGTACGGTTTCGCAATTGTACATCGTCGTCTTTTTCATACTTTGGTTTTTTATGTCCTCTAAATGACCGAAGAGTTCTAAAAAATGTTTTGTAAATAAATTAATGATTATTTTTCGTTCAAAGCTGTAGGTAAATGGTACATATTATATATATTAATAAGAAGGTGTATCATTTGCAAGTTCCAGCAACATTATTTCAAACATTAATTAATATTTAGAACGAGATATAGTAAAACACTTTTGGTATCAGTAACATTATTAAAAATTAATTTAATGCGAATTTGTCAAGTGATAACAAGAAAGTTGGCCATACATGATAAAATATATTTACTGCTATTTTTTCTGATAAGGGTAAACGTTAACGTATTATTCTTATCTTATTTATTTTGATCTGAAAACATAAAATGGAATGTACTAAATGCACTCTAGCATATTCACTGATATACTCATTTGTATATAATATTCGAAAGTAAGGATTAATTAATTAAACAAATTTTTAACGAATCTAAATCTGTAAATTTTATTGTCTGTGTCTAAATCAAGGGAAAATCTTATACAATACAATAGAGGATATTATGGTCTACCAAATTTCCGTTTGTCGGATTCTGAAGTTAAATTAAGTAATAGTGGAAATTAAGTATTTAACCCTAAAAGTAAAAGTAAATTTGCGGATAAAAGAAATTAAACATTGTATAACACAAAATTTAACTAGGTATCTACAATACAAAAGAACAGAATAAATTTTGTTTTCATGGTCTAGGCTATTTTTAAGTTTTTTACAATGGTCAACGAGTATGAATTTAAATTTAGTATTCGGAACAAGATTACGTCAAGTTTAAACTGTTTATTGAAACAGTCTTTTAGAATAGGAAGACGTAGTAATAGTATTAATACAAAAAATGTATTTGTAGGTAGAAATAGAAATTTACAATAAATACACTGAAAATTAATTAGGAAAATCGAACATAAGATAAATTACCAATCATGCCATGACAGTATCGTTGATAAACAATTTAATGTTTTGCGATAACGTGACGCTACAGAAACCATTATGTTTACCAGAAATAATTAATTAACAAGTAGGTAGAAGCAAAAATTTACCAGACATACATTCAATGAGAAATAAAAATATATAATCACTTTCCCTTTTCAAAAACTATTATTATTTAAGTATGTATCTAGACGACTTAATAATAAATTGGACTGTTGTTAACACATTATTTAAAAATTGCTATACTAATTCGGAATGTCTATTGTATCAGGCTGTTAAATATTTGTGCTTGGTAATAACTGATATCATACTATCATCGTAAAAGTCTGCGAAAACCAAACACCTACATATAGTTAAGAATTAAGCATAGCAAACAAATTTCAAAATAATATATCACGTATTAGCATTATGAGTAAAAACTTATTTTAAATTTGAATAATTAGTTAAATTAATTACACTACTGAACGAACCATTTCAAAATCTGGCAGCTAGGTGTATATGTATATTATTTTCTTGAATTTAGTTTGTTGCTTTAACAAATCTTCAGGACCAATAATTCATACAAACTGTCGCTACTGTTATTAGCTAAATATTCATTTGTACATCTTAGCTAAATTAAACTGGTACGACATTTGTATCTAAGGCAAATTAATTTTTAACAGCAATTATTGTAAAGTGCAAGTCCTTGACATCCGATTGATTATTATTGTAGACGCTAATCATCTAACTTAATAACAATAAATTTCGGAACAAGCATTTTAATAAACTAGTACCTATAAGTAATAATAGTTAAAACGAAAGGGAAAGCTTTATAAAGTAGTACCTATCTATAAATCCTCAGAAGTCGTTGTTGTAATCAGCGCTTTTATTTTCTTAAAATCAAGTATATTTAATGTATATAATTTTATCCTTTGTCACAGTGACAGAATTGTTTTCCTTTTAATAGAAATTTTTACGATTAAAATTATGAATAATAGCTAATGAATTTAGAAAATAACTGATCATGCAGTCACACATTAATAAACAATAAATTTTATATTCTCTTTCCGTTCGACTTGAGTAAATATTGCTGTCATTAATTTATTTTTAAACGTGAATAACTATATTGATCGGCAATTTAACTTAGAAGTCAAAATGAAAAAAATAACGATCGTTATTCCAGAAACTGGCGCAATTACTATCTACCTGTGAAAATATTTTTAGCAACCTTAGTAGTAGGTATTGATTGTGGACAAAAATCGAATTGAAATACTAAAGGGTGTACCTCAAGGATATGTGAGATAAAGTAATCTAACATTGAATACAAAAAAAAAAACAAATTAACATAAATAAAAAAGGTAACTACATAGGTACATCGTTCTACGTATTACTGTTGTAATGGTATCATAAAGTACATACCCAACTAACAAGCATTAAAGTAAATATTTACTTAATAAGTACTTGACAAACTTCACAAGAAAATGCATTTAATATTTCCGTTACTAATTGTAATTATGTTGTTGCTACAGTGTACGGAAATAATTTTAACTCAAAGATTTATGTTTATTAGTTATCATTAATTGGTTTATAATAATACCTGCAACAAAAATTGCTTTCAAGACACCTCCTTATAATATAGGTAGAGGTTGAAAAACTATCAAAGCACTAAGCATTAATTCTGAAAAAAGATACTTAAGTATAAATACTTACATTGTGTTTCTCAAGTCTTTTAAGGAATTAGAAAATGATCCTGATCTTTTTATTTTACCCCAAAAGAGCCACTTGTCACCACCCTCGTAAAAGGGGTTCAAATGTTCGGGGTAATCACTCACACTATTTCTTCTACCGCTCATAGCACTTCAAACCCGTAACAAAAGATTACGTAAGGATAGACGACACGAAACAAAGATAATGAAACCAACATAAGTTTGCCAGGTTTCTACGATAAATGAATATAATACACAACATAGTTTTATAGAAGTTCGAATCCCCACTCTATAAGGCTTACAGTGGCGTAGGTTCAATTGTTAAATATTTAGCGATTACAGGCGAAACAATTCATTATATACATAACAGAATACCAGTCAGTAAGTATACTACGTACGTACGTAATTATGTTATCTATAACACAATAGTATAGTAAGTTTGTTTAGAAGAACAGATTTTAATGCATACCTCAGCTAGCACTATTATTAACACTTCTTCTCTTTCTATAATAAAAATAATCATTCCGCATTTTATTATTAAATTAACTTTAAAGTAATCAACAATTGAGTATCTATTTAAAATTAATTTGTTTCTACAAACTTTTTAAAACAAATAAAACAAGTCTGTTAATAATATTAACAACATTGAAGACTCGTCTTTGCTCTTTTTCCTATAATATATATTTAAACAAACATTCAAGACTTCCCCCCTCCCAATATCGTGTAATTACAATATCAAAAAGAAACGTGTTAGGTAAAACACCTATTTTGTTTGCCTAACATTTTTTTTACATAAAAGAAAATATTTGATTATCCTTTCAGATAATGATTGAAGAGATCATTGTTTATTTATGAGTATTTTTGGATCTGGTTTTATGTTTATTTCAAAACTGGAAGAGTAATTGCAAATATATTTACATTAATGTCATTTAAACGATCAAATAAAGATTTATACAGTGCATATTCAGACATAAATGACATATTTCTTTTTATAGCCTCGAATCGAGTTTAAAATTCTAATTAAACCAACAAATATTTAACCTTAGTTAATTCATGTCAATGAAAAATCAAAATATTAATATAACACCACTGCTTATGTATAAAAAAAATGAATACAAATGCCTTTGACTCCCATATTATTATTATATCTCCAACCTCTAGCTGTAAAACACACAAACATATACATAATATATATAATAAAAAATTATTGCGAATTCATCACAACCACATGCGTACATATAAGGAAACATTTATAGATTTTAATGTATCATTCAAAGTTATCAGATCAAAAGACTTACGTACGTTATCGTAGAGGTCAACGGGAACATACCGCAGGGCACAAATTTCACTTACATTTTTTTATCACTGCTATAAAATATTTAACTAAACCATGTGCTAACACGAATAAATACTACCTTCAAATGGTGTAAAATAAAAACAACTAAATTTCGTCACTGAGCTTGAATTCAAAGCATACTTTGCTAATTTTTTTCCAAGCATTCTTGCAACATAAGCTCCTTCTACGAAAAATAACTTAAATCCACTATAAGTTATATTGAACAAAAATAAAAAAGTGAATTTAAATTACTATATAACTCATTCTTAAATCTGAATAAATTATATCTAATTAACTACTATGTTGAAACTTCTTTCAATTAGTATTATTAATCCATTGCATTAAAATTGTTTTTAAAAGTTTTCTTTCGTTAATAAAAAATGTATAGCCAACCAAAATAAAAATGAAACCCAATATGTGTCCAGATTTGAAAAAACTTAATATCCCAAAGTTTTTAAATTGGCTTCGATTTATTAGAATAATCTTTACGTCTTTAAATGGTAGTTGATACATATCTTTCATGCATTATGTAAACCTATCTCAGTTTTAATAGCCATTAAAGCTATTTTACAATTGAGTTGATTAAGAGATTGCTTTAATTTTGCATACGGAAAATGTAAATTACAAATTTTCGTCGAATATTATTTTCAAACAGATTAAAGTGAATAATCAATTTACTTCGTTTAAAACTAGTGTATACCGAATTACTTATCTAAAAAAGAGCAAAACGATATTTAAATATGTTGTCACAAGATGCGCGCTATAGTTTTTTACTTTGGTAAATAATTAACACTTATATAATACTGTTTTGAAGTAAGATGTGTATTAATGCGACATAATCAAATAGTCTAAAATATAATTTTGGAAGCCAAATATGTTAATTAAAACAATTCTTCAGATAATAGTATATATAACTTGCGGTATTAATTCGAATTCAGTTAGTTACTTTATATTTTATATGTTTACACCAGAACATATGAGTGGTACAATGTTTGTTACTAACTCAAACGTCAAATATCATTGACAGATCGTTGATATTTTCAGAAGTCATTTATCGTCCAGTTTTACAGTTTAGATTTAGCTGGAAAAATGTTTCGTACAGCTGTTAGCCGTATACACTCTTTTACAAAATGTGCTATCAACGCAAATGTAAGTCCAGTTAGTGGAACTACTTCTCAGAGATGGATGTCAAAGCATTCTACCGAAACTGATGAAGAATTCGATAGAAGGTAAATTACGTAATTTCCTAACCTTGCCAATTGAAATTGATTTTGTATTGAAGTATAAACAATTATCACTAAAATTCTACTTCATTTAATAAAAAAAGCTGCATAAATAGCTCTTTGTAAGACCTTATTAAATTGCATGTTCTGTAACTTCTAGGTATGAAGCATACTTTAACAGACAAGATATTGATGGTTGGGAAGTACGTAAAGGAATGAACGATCTTTGTGGAATGGACTTGGTTCCTGAACCAAAAATTGTATCTGCTGCATTGAAAGCATGCCGCCGTATCAATGATTTTGCCTTAGCAGTGAGATTTTTAGAAGCCATTAAAGACAAATGTGGACGTCAAGTAGGAGTAATTTACCCATATATTATTCAAGAAATTCGTCCCACCCTGAATGAATTAGGCATAAATACACCTGAAGAATTGGGATATGATAAACCAGAACTAGCTCTCAAGTCTGTGTTTGATATGCACTAATAATTACATATTATATATGCATTTTAGATAACGTTATTATTTTAGACAAAAATAAATGTATTATGTAATTTGTAAGTGTTTTCTTAAGTTATAATTATTAATAATTTAAAGCATAATAAAACAATTGATAGACAAAGCTTTTATGAGGTAAATAATGATTTATTGTACAGAGCAGCAACAGTACATAAAAAAATATTACTAGAACTGAATAACAATTTTAAATGATGCTGACTTGTGTGCAAGACAAGTCAACTTACAAAAGTAAATGTTCAAAAATACTCCTAAAACTGTTTATAATGCATATACATTAACGGTGACACTAATTTGGTGAGTCTGCTACACCACACACAACAGAATTTATTCTTTGAACATGGTAAATGGGAAAGACGAACTTTGTAGCATGATGTGTATTACATGCCAGTTTATGTGTGGGATGACATAGATGTTAATTTAAATACCAATGGTAACACTTTTGATATATACTAAAACTAACACTGGCTATAAAAATAAAATAAAGGTACATTTTTGCCTTTGGCACAACTTTTTACTCTGTTACCTTTTACCCTTTGTATACAAACTTTAAAATGAAACTACCAAAAAAAATGTTAATGGCACTGTAAGAAATCATTAGGAAATTCAAATTTAGTTATTTATAGCCTCTTATAATATTTATATAAAAAATGAAAGGCTATTAATGAATTTCCCACTGATAACAGAAAAATAAAATAAAACCTCAAATGAATTATTGCCCATCCGTCAGTTGTTTGAATTTTTGGTATGTACTTTAAATTGCAATAAAAAGTAAGTAAATGGGACCTTAAATTAAAATGGTAACACATCTAACAGTGCTGCTGATGTACCAAATTTATTTGTAACG